>CM063715.1:5885000-10885000 GCA_032441835.1 Slavum lentiscoides | reverse complement strand
CATACAAATAATACATTTTACTGGAGGTACAAAAGAAAAAAGTTCAAAAAGATCCCGTAAGAACCTACACGTAACATATTTGTATAGTTATATTTATGTAACGCATAGAATATCCTATAAAAATACGTAATGATATGCATCTTAACTTGAGACAAATGTCGACGATTTATCCTTGAAATTATTTTGTTTTAAGATTTTATTTTTAACTGTTAAAGCTTGTTTGATTCCGAGAAAAATAAAAAAAGTATAGTTATGGATATTAACTTATTTCACATTTAACATCCGAACGTGATAAAATATAATGATTGTACGCCTCTCGGATAAAATGATATCAAAACGTCCGAAAATTTTCAAAAACAGAGAGAAAGTAAAACACATTAATCGAAACAATATGATTGAGAAATTATAAATAATGCAAGAACGAATTTCTTAATTATTCCTGATTTTGTTATCAAATTGTATCGGCGATTTACAATTGTTAATACTGTTTAACAAATTGAAAGCAATAATCTACTGTTTCCTCAATCATTATTGAATATTGATGTACTGTATATGTATAAGAGCAAAAAGATCCTGTATATAAAATATTTAAGAGTTGAGTTTTAAATTGACCAACACTTAAAATTGATAAAATGACTAAATTTTAATACACATAATAGTGTTGAATTTTTTTTTTTTAATTATTGACTTTTACATAATATTTTTAAATATTAATATAACATAACTAATAAATATTTTACATGTTTTTAAATTTTTTTAAATAAAATAAAAGACAACCATTTCAAAATCATAATCTAATTTTGAATTTAACATTTTTGTTTTCGGGCGCCACGCCGGAAATTCTCTCCTCAATTTTCAGTAAATTGTAATATTAAAATATATAAATATATGTATATAGGTGCCTACATTTTTTTTTAATGCATAATAAAATGTCAATTAAAAACAATTTTTTCAGTTATTTATTAGTTTTGAAACTATATTAAAGTAAGCCGAGCGCTTTACATCCAGTCAATCTATATGCGTTACCTTAAACAAATTTAAAGAGCCATTTTTTATTATTTTTACGGTGGCACGCAAATTTTCGCATCATTCCATTCTCATTAGCAACACACTTCCTAATAAAATAATAATAATATATTGTTTATTCGATGCAACAGAACTGTTTAACGTTTTTACTAACGCCAGCTATCGTACGCATTATTATCCAATAAAACCGATAACATTATATAATGCGGCCCATACGTAAATGACAAAAAGGGTTTTCATTTTAATTAAAAATGTATAACCGAACGGCAAAAACTTTAATATATTTATTTAGCTTCGATAATTATATTGTGTTCGTCAATTATAAAAACCCGTGAATAATACATTATTATTACTTATACACATATATAATCACACAATTTTTTTTTTCTCAAAATAATGTCAAATTTTAAAACTATATATATATATATATATAACGCATGATACATCAACTCTCTATATACTCGTATATCGATTAATATTTTTTCACAATGAGTTAAGTATATTATATTTTTTTTCGTAATAAAATATTCACGTGTACCAGCTATGCGAGGACACAGCTGTGTTACGGACGACATATTTAGACTTAAAATAATTATTAATTACATTATGAATATAATAATTTCATTTTTCAAAAACACTCTACGCTTACTATAGCTATATATATTTTTAGTTGGTATATTAATAATATTTAAATTTAACCGAAAGTGTTTTACATATTATTATTATTATTATTATTATTAGTATTCAACTCGGTTTGAACGATGCACAACAGCATATAGCTCCTGTATAATATTTATAATTTTTCTGTTACGAAAATTTCGCACATCGATGTGATTTTAATGGATTTACTTTTGCAGTAGGTACTTATTTCTTCGCGCTATGTACTTGTTAAAAGTATTAACAAAAACACAAATTCAGTGAAGTCGTTAACAATAACATTTCTGTAAAGTTACAATGTTATCGTATTAGAGTTTTAATACTTATTAAACCTATGCTAACCTATAACAAAAACTAAATAACGAATTAACGTTAATATTTTATCGCGATAAAATATTTTTACTTTTTACTGAGGAAACTTTTCGAAGGAAACGTTACTTCAGAGTTTTTTTTTCATTATTACACGTTGTTTCTATATAGATTATTATTACTCGTTGTTATAACGATTAAATATATTACTTATATACAAAAAAAAAAATCAATTAAAAAAAAAAAAAACGCGTTATTAATATAAATAATTAAACATTTTTTAAATTTCTAATTTTGGAACGTAAACCTATAACCAAATTGATATGTATTAATATCATACATATATCTATATAAATAATATATCGCCGAATAATCCAAACGGATTATGGTATATATATATATACGCGAATAAAATAATATATTGAACTTAAAATGAATATCATGTTGACCGGGGTGTATACATTTAAATATAAAAAAAATATAACACGAATATGTTTATATAAAAACAGTGCAGACGTCAATGCGTTGTTTTCTTGCGCGAATATCACTGCAGACACCCGCGGTGTACATATATTATATATTTTTACATTGTTATGTAAAGAATGTTTATGATAACTATACGAATTCTATAGGAAATGATTTAAATTTTTTTTCTTTTACGAAACTAAAATATATACGAGTATATCTCGCGATATTAAGTTAGAAAAATAATAAAGTATATACGTATATATATTATATTACTATTACTTTTTAATTAGCAGTGTATAATATGTAAGTAATTTAAAAAAAATTCATGATATCAATATAGGGTTAGGTCATATTAACATAATGTATACAACGGAGATTTTAACGATAATTTTTTTTTTTTTTTTTACAATACTACGTATATAATATAAGAGGTGTGTGTTTAAAAAATACCAAGACTAAAATTCTCACACAAAACGTTTGATGTTATCCGTAATATTGTTATACTGAAATAAACTAGAGATAGTATTAATATATACGATTAAAGTCGTTCACTCGAATTCGCGCAATCTGGACGTTTTGTGTAAAATCGCGATTTCACGATGGATAATATTGCGGAACGACGCGCGCGTTTGTATTAAAAACGCTACGGTGACATTTGAATCGATTAAATTAGCTTTTGAAGATGTTTCGTTATAGGTCGTCGTGTAACTATTTCGACTGGTTCAAACGTTTTAAAGGAGATGCCGGACTTCCATTGAAGACGACCGATATCGTTCTGGGCCGCGGGCGTCCTTGCACATCGAAAACAAATGAATTGCTCTTGTTCGAGAAAAAATAATTATAGAAACGACCGACGACGATATATTGAGTGTCGCAAAAAAGTGTAGCCGCAATATCAAGTTAGCGTATCGATCGAAGTTCTACGTTGTCGTTATAGATTTTAACGTTAGAATTATATTATATAAGTATACGAAAAGTGTCGCCGAAAAAATTGTTAAAATGCAGAGGATCGAATGCGGAACACATCGCGGCCATTGAAGTGCGTAGTGTTTGGAAGTGAAAAATCGAGTTTCTAACGAGCGAAAATTGTATTTTTAATCAATTATTACGGATGGTGATACGCGGCACAATATTTGAATCGTATATGATGCCGAAACTATAATAAGTCCAATAATGTCATCGCAATATGGAAGTCCGCGAATTCGCCTCGTCGCGGCACGCGCGTTGTTCCGTAATCGAAGGATCCAGCAACATATATAGAGATCCTCGTTCTGTGTGCATAGGCACAAATAGGGGGGCTGGGGGAGGGGCTAAGCCCCCTAAATGTTGTATAGCCCCCCAAAAAACTAATGACATATATGCACTACATTATGGTATATGAAATATTTTTCATTTCTATTTTTGCTCATCCCCATCGAAATAATGTAAATATTTTATTTTATCAAAAATTCAGAGCAGTAATGATGATTACGATATAATTTTACAAATTAAATTACATTAAAAATGTACAATATTTTCTATATATTTTTCTAATATTCTTAGTTATTGGTTAATTGAAAGTTGATGACCTTTTTTTTTTTTGCTTATTTGGGTAATCGGCAAAATTTCTGAAAGTGAACACTTTTTTTTTGTTTATTGATTTTCAGCCCCCCCTAAAATTTAGTGCTAGTTGCGCCTATGTCTGTGTGCTAATATTATATCCATCGTGAAATCGCGGTGGGTAATACATTTTAAACGCGCACTCTCGACGACTGCTGCTGCAGGTTTACGAGGATAACGAATTTAATCGTATTAAATATACTATGGAAATTGTCTCTAGTTTATTTTGCTGCAGGTGAATATTACTGATATCTATATTAAAACGTTTTTCTGTAAAGATTTTAGTCTGGATAGTATTTTTTTTTTTTTTTTAGCACACCTCTAAAACGCACGTTAAAGTATATTATATATACATACTGCAGTTGTAATATTTATTATAATATTAAATATATATATATATATATATATATATGTATTGTAGTACAATACGGTGTTTGGCGCTCTATATGTTATTTAACATAATATTATATAGAAATATATTTAAGTGTGTATTACGGTATTAAGTATACTATATACGCATCGTACTATATACGATATTAATATATATATATATATATCGAACCGTATAATAATAATAATAATATTTAGTGGACTCAAAGGGCCCGAACACCACGCGGGCGTATGCGGCGAACGACAGCGTATCGCCTCGCGTTTTATACACGCTCGTATAAGTGTTCCAGACATGTGTCACGCTGAGTCCCCCTATGAGATTATTCCATTAGCTCCCGCTGTGTACGCGTTAAACGCCGCGATCTCGTCGTGCATATTATCCCCGTTCACGGCGGCCGCCGGGCGCGAAGGACGCGACGGTCATCGCGCGTCCAGCGTACATGTACCGCGCGGTACCAACATATGCAGCAGCAGCATCATCGTCGCGTGCAGAACAGTGACGGCGGGCGGCGACAGTTCCTGTGAAACTGTATTATTGTGCACTCGCGTACCATCATCACCCGGTCCGTTTCCTTTTCTCACAATTTTCTTTCGGTATTCAATTTTACCGTGTGTACCTATATATACCTATTTCTAATACATCCTCCAGGCCCGGACTAAGGGGTGGGTAGGAGGAACAGAGGAGGCGCTTCTCCTGTGCCCACACAATTATAAGACCCTAACCCCCCAGTCAAAAATTGAGAATTTAAAATTTCATCGCGTTATTAGTTTCACGCATATAATATAATACATATATTTCACGTATAATTATAGTGTAATACGTATATGAGAATCAGGGACGATCTTAAAAAAAAAAATCCTGCGGTGGTGTAGTCTTTAAAATTGCCGACTAGAATTTAAAATACTCGATTTTTGTTAATAATCGCGTAGGAGTTTTCAATTCGAAAACTTGAAATAATTTTTTATTACTATTTGTGCTAGTATAGTAGTCGTCACATAATAATTTAAGTAGGTACCACTCTGCAGGTACTTATAATAATAAACTTTTCAAACACAATCTCGTGAAAATAATGTTATTCTGATTTTTTTTTTAATAGACCTTTCTATACGTTTATTTAGATTGTTTATTTGGATATTTGATTTGATTTTTACAATAAATCGTATACTGTACGAATTTGTAATATAATATATTTTTGCATATTTATTATACGAATTTGCAAATTTCATAGATTTTTTTTTGCATATAAATCCGCGTCCTACTTTTAAATTATTATAGCAAATAAAGTGTATATTCAGTGGCGGCGGACTGGGCCGACGCCCATTGCTCAACACTATTCACACGCGTTATTTTCAAAATATCGCGATATAATCGTCGATTTCTATATAATCATAATTTATTCGTTATAATTGTAAAAAAAAAAAACAATATTCTTCCTAACAGCAGTGGCTTTAAACAAGCAAGAGTATTGTGAATACTATAATATGAGTATATGACTATATTGATCGTATAGGACGTGACAGTGTGCGTACATATACGATAATGTAGTGCGTATTTCTGAGCATCACATCATCACGATTTAAATCTGTTAACGTAGCTCATACGACATGAGTGTCAAATATAATTTCTTTCGGTCTTTATATAAGTATCAAATGCGTAACAAACACATTTTTTTTTTTTAAGAAAAAAATATTCATAAATTAATATTGACATATAGTGAATCAAATATATTATAATAATAATTATTACTTGGAGTCTTTTTTATTTATATATATATATATATAACAACCACATAATAATATTTTGTAATATATGAAATACTAGCGATTTCCAACAAAATCTAAAACGATTGCGGGCTATCGTCAGTATATATATATATATGGATTACTTTGGTGTGTCGTTCGTCCTAGTCGTTATATAAAATAAAATTTATAAAATTCTAAGCGGTTCTCGATTTGGGACTTATTAAGGGAGTCCTGCACTGTTGAAAGAAGGACCACAAAAATTGTGATTTTTTTTTTTACTTTCTCTAGCTGATTTTCCTCCAAAGCCTGCCACCGACTCGGTTAATGCGCGTATGCGTATACTGTGATGGCGAATAATAAGAATAAGGTTCAAAACATAAATGTGTAGGTGAGATTTCGTTGTTGTACTGTCAATATTGCAGGGTAACAAAACATACATTTTAATTGCATATATATATATATATATATATAAATGGGACGCGTGCTTATACCTACGCATGGTCCCAACTATAGGCGTAAGGCGTAGATTATTAAATGTCTATATATTGATTATATATATATTAGATATTCGTAATATATAATAGCTGTTTTAGGCAAAACAGACCAAAAACTATGTCAAAATTATACATGTTATAATTTAGTATAGTCTGTTTCCAATAGGTTGGATATTATAGATACCCATATATCTATATATATACTATACGCGTGTTACTTATATTACTGTTGTTGATAGTTCGGTTTGACAAGACTGCAGGGCATTAACGAGTTAACAATATATATAAGCTTAAAAATTAGAATTAACATTTTAACGCCTAACCGATTACTCTTGGTGCAATATAAACTTATTTTCCATTATTGCATTGACGCCCAGAGGCCAGAGCCGGCATTTGGGGTGGTGGGCACGTCCTGCAGGACTTGGCGATTAATGTAGTCATAAAAAAAGAACGTGCGTATCGTTAGGAAATAATAATAATAATTGTAATCAACAGCAAGGCCGTAGCCGGGGGGAAAAAAATCGCCCCCGAAATTTGTTCTTAAAATAAAATTTAATGATTTATATTCTATTATTAGTTTATTATTTTTATTTTATTTCATATTTATACTCTCAACTTCCCCCAAAAAAAAATTGTTGCTGGCTACGGTCTTGATCAACAGTATATTATATATATATACGAACTCAGTTGTAAATTTATAATAATTTTAGAAAAATCGTTCTGTATAGGTACCGCTGTACAGTATCTATATGATTGTAAAGACAAAAAAATAAATTATTAAAATATATATATATATATTTATACCTATATATAATAATGCGCATACTGGCAGCGGAGTTGAAAAAGTAGGTAATTATATATAACAGGGTATAGATTATTATGTAAACTATAGTAAGAGTGTCACGTAGGAATAATAACGAAATACAAATAAATCGAGACGAGACGAATATATAAAGAAAAAAATATATATATATATATATATATATATATGGTCATTATACAAATTTTACAGGAAAATGGTTTCGTATCCTCGAAAATGGTCTCGTATATAATCTGCCCCTCGCGACCTTAATAATATGCAACTCGTAATAACGTAGGTACTCTTGTTTTATTCACACCAATTAGTATAATTTTGAATTTTCATCGCCGAAGATTAATTTGTTAACATTTTTTTTTTTTTTACCTAAACATATCCGAAAGGAACGGTATGTATACGCG
The DNA here is from genome assembly GCA_032441835.1 of Slavum lentiscoides. Lineage (NCBI taxonomy): Eukaryota > Metazoa > Arthropoda > Insecta > Hemiptera > Aphididae > Slavum > Slavum lentiscoides. Next base: position 10,877,096 of record CM063715.1, on the reverse strand, counting down.
TAATACGCTAATACCTATACAGAACGTATACACCGCGACTTCTGCAGTTGCATTACATATAAAACGAAAAAAAATTGTCGAAAAATGCGATATTTGTATAGAAATTAATATGATTATAATTTGTTCGTATAAAAAAGGAAAATCAAATGGACAATTAAAAAAGAAATGCGACTTCGTACAGTATATTTTATTAACTCCGCGCTTTCAACTATTATGACAACTGATAAATTTGAATTTTTAATTACATTAACTCGGTTAAAAAAGAATTTGATTTTAAATTAATTTCATAACGAGTTTAAAAAAATTCATTGACTCGCCTATATAAATGTATACACAATATTCCTACGTATTATGTGTGTGTGTGTGTTATGTACTTATTTATTGTTCAGTTCAGCTATTGACTTTATAAATTATAATATATTATATACGTACCTACGTAATTGCAGGTGTAAGTATTATATTTACTTAAATATCAAATAAAATTGCGATTATCTTAATATTACGTTATAATACGTAGTAGGTATACCTAAACACTTATTATAATATACTTACACTAACTCTTACCTAAATATTTCAATATTTTCTTACAATTATATATAATATGCGTTTCATAAACATTGTATAATAGCGATTTAAATTTAAATATACCTATATATGTGCAGAGTCGGGCCGGATTTAAGGGCTGGTTCGGAGGGGAGGGCAATTTTCCACGGACAGCATTTTTTTTTTTACATATATTTGCTGTTTTTACGTTTTGTTTTTGTTTTTACTTTGATTATTTCACAATTTTATATTTGTATTTTATATAACGAGATAAAACCTAATAGAAGACACACACAAAGTAACAATAAATCAAATACAAACGGTACAATGAATAGCTGCTGGTAATATAGGTATACAGGCTTCAATACAATTAATAATAACATATAATAAAGTCAATATATCTATATTCGTTGAAGAATATGGAAGGGTTCTCGTTACCGCAAGACTCGTTAATCTAACTATAATAAGGGATTGAACCTCGGTCCTCGACCCTCGTATAGAGTTAACATAATTATAGAACGTAAAAATGATCGACACATCGGTACCGAATACGAAAATGTATGTCGGCGAGTAAAGAAGGAGATTGAATGTTATCGTTAATTAAATTCTTTAGGAAACGTAAATCAGTCCGTATCGTACGATCGGACGAGGAACTCGGGCCTAAGAAGCTACAGACACGATTATGATCTACGATCGTGATCAAGAGAGTCAATTCTGAAGATCAATTCAGCAAATCTGAAGAATTTACGTTGTAGGTACCTACCCTACTCTGTCCAGTGCGACTGTGTGCGGGTTCCACAATATTCAGACGTCTTATTCTGAAATATAGAGTGGAACCAGTGAACAGTAAAGAGCCTATATTGATACAAGAGGAAAAACGGAATACAGCAGCAGGTGTTCCGCGATAAAGGCCAAAATGTTTGAGAGCTTTATTAGAAATTGAATTTATAATATGTATAAATCGAAGACGTACAAGTTATTTCATTAAATATAAAAATCAATTACAGTCTATTATAATATAAACAACCCGAAGATTGTTGAATAATTATTACGATATCATTAATAAGATAAGGAAAAGTAATCGTATAGATTTAGTTCAGAAATAAAACATAGTATGACATTTATTAAAAAAAAAAAAACAGTCCATTAGCCCAGGAAATCAATCAATCGAGATCGTTTTGGAAAGAGATGATGCAATCAGATACAAAACTTAATGACTAAAAAAAGTTTAGTATCGTCCCCGAAAATCGAAATTTTACCATTGATTTTATAATATAAACTATAATTATATTATATTATAAAATCAATGCCAAGAACTAAGAAGAGGCTAGCCAAGCCAAAACATTTAAGAGACGAACGCAATTTTAAATGCTTATTATTACACGAGTTTTGATCTTTAAGTATTCGTTGTTATTTTTCACCTACTTATTTTTACAATAAAAAACTGAAAACTGCATTGTCACGTATGCAACCATAGCTATGTTAGAGTGTAGATAGTATAGGTACTATCTAATGCCTGCAGCGACTTATAAAATTTGATAATCCTCGACCTCCGTAAAAATATATGCTATTTATATTGTTAAATACCCGCGAGTAAATTTATTTTTTTTAAAAAAACGCAAATAACGGTAACAATTTTTCCATGTGTTGATGATGTATTGATGTATAACATTAATAAGGACGTTCTTGCGTAGGTATTTCGGCCTTTTCCACATTCCGCAGAATAAAAACCAATTGCAGGTCAACAATGTCTTCAGAAAAGTTGAACAGTTTGGCAGTTCTTAACATTATAGCAGAGGCCACTCTCACCACAAGTTTAGATTATACAGATACAATTAAGAGCGTTTGCTTAAGAAGCAATCAATAGATAAAAAACATGTTTTAATTTAACATCTTAATATAAAAAAAAAAATAATTAATAAAAATTCAATGCTGTCCTATAGGTACACGTATTAGATAATATTATAGAATGATGTCCAATCCGAAAAATTATAAATAGAACTAGTGATTACCACAAAACTGCTCTTTTAACTATACCTATAGTCTTATTTTTCAATTTAAATTTTAGATGAATTTAAAAAAATTGTTTTTTTCAATTAAGAACTTAATTTTATGTAAAAAATTAACATTATTAGGTATAATAAACACAACAAAAAAAAACTTAAAACTCATACTTAGTTATAGGTATACCTATGCCTTGTGCATAACCATTTAAAAATTAATCTATCCGTTGAACTGAAATTATTTGCCCTATCGTAATTGCACTACTATTACAATGAACGTCGTCAACCTAGCCTTTTGTCATTTGTAATTGAAAAATTTATAACTATACACATTTTCAAAATTATTGTAAAACTACATTATAAACGTGTGCATTCCTACTAATTGCATTTTATTTGGTTAGATATAAACTATATATTAATGAAATGTAACCTCATTACCATGTTGCGTACATTCATCGTCCACCGATTAGGTACCTATACCTACCAATTTATACTTATCATAGAAACCTGGGCCAAACAGTATCCTTACAAGGAGCGCTAGACAAGATTTTCTAAATACAGTAGTCACCATGAATGCATATAGTAATTCGTTGCATTTGTATCATATTACGTTTATGATAGCGATTAAAAAGCATTAATCTAAAAGTTGCAAATTATTTATAAGTACTAATATGTAAACAAGAATTCTACACTCGGCACTTCCCCGATTACAGGGCGGTAGTAGTTAGTCGACAAAATTCGATTTACATATAAATCCATCAGTTGTTTTTTAAATCATCGGATCGATTTACATAAATATGATGACATGGTGTTTTATGTACATAAATCGATAAATCATAAAATAAAAATCTTTGAATATTAATTTTTTTTTTTTAAATACGGTTTTTTAATGACATCGATAATAGGAAAAAAATTTAACTAAATGTATAAATTAAAAAATATGATGCAATAGGTATCTAAAACAAAATGCATCTACTACACTTTGGTAATAAATGATAGCCCGTGTACATTTTCTTCTCTAATACCATTGAAGTGATGCAATTAATAATAATAAATGTATACACACAGTATTGTCAATTACACATGTTACAAAGACGACTTGTTTTTTTATTTAATATAATATATTTTAAGTAGATATATATATATATATATTTTTTGTCAAAATTGACGTTATTAAATATTATAATTTGTAGCACCTACAAAATTATAAAACAAGTCGAATGACACTTAAAAAATTAAATTTAAGACAATACAATATTATATTTATATAGTTTCACGTTCTTACGCTCAACAGGCATTTTACCTATTCGATTCCAAACAAAAAGGTTTTCATTTCGTAGACAGATACAAAATAAGAATATTTAATTTTTCTCCATGTATCTAACCTGTAGAGCACTTTGAAATAAACACAATATAACATAGAACAGTAGTTATTCAATATCTTTACAGATTAATAAAAAAAAATTTTTTTTAGATGTTTTCATTATTAAATTTTTGTAATAAAATAGGATTTCGGTTATTGGAGCTCAAATTTCTGTTTAAAAGGAAACAATATATATTTGTGTTTAAGTGACATTTTTCAGTCTTTTAAATTATTATAAACAATAAAAATTGGTTCGTTCGCCTTGAAGAAACAAATACTATTCCGTAACCAAATATTAAGTTCCAAATAAAATACGTTTTTTTTTTTACATCTATTAATTTTGTACATTCCTTAAATTGAACTACATTTCACATGTTGAAAATTGTAATAAATGTAATAAAAAAATAGGTTTAACTCTAAAAATTATTGTATAATATTCTTTTTAAATATACACCATTGACATGAAAATATCTACATGAAGCCTACATTTTGTATGAAATCAAATTATAGTTGTGATTTTAAAAATTCAAACAGCAAAATTTGTACAAAAAAAAAAAAAAAACGACTTCAAAATTATATATCACAACAACAAAAATAGCATTAACTTAAAGACCACTTTAAATTTGCATAAAAATAATAATAGTAATTCATCAAATTGGTCTCCCACATAGCACTGAACAGTGAAGCGATGTTCAATCTGATTTTTTGATGGGAGGGGGGTTACAAACCAGATGCAGTATTGTTATTATTATAGTGACAATAATAATCATCATTAAGTACAGACAAATAATAGTCCAAAGTATAGTCAAATATTCAAAGATTCAATTTAGGATAAAAAAAAAAAATGAAAATGTTTGAAAGCAACATTCACCTATATAGCTTTATACATTATTCATGAAAAAAACATCTATAAGGCATATCATATGTAGCATGATTATTATTTACATAAGGGTGATGTCATTTAGTCTAAACTTAAAATTATTAATGTGTTCACACTTATTTTGTATAACAAAACAAGTAAATTATTAATCAAAATGTAGACTAAAGAAAATTTACAAACATAATTATGTATAACGTGGTCTCTTTGTTGGCGATTTTAAATCTCCATTTTCATCTTCTTCTTCATCTGAATCACCTTCATAGTCAACTAATGCCTGGAAAATTCATCATCATTATAATTATTATAAACAGCGCGAAAATCGTTTAGCATTAAATCAGAATCAGTGAAATTAAAAACAGATCTTGGCTCATCCAAACCACTTTTTTTTAATTTTATAAAAAATAGTTATTTTAACTTCAAATATAACTTACTTTTTTCAAAAGAGAACTATTTTTAGAATCCTCTGTCGATGAACTTAATGCTGGAGTAAGGGTTAAATTATTATTCATCACCGAGGTTGTCTTCACTGTAGTACCAAATATTTTTGTACTGCTGCCTTCACATTTCTTATCAATACTTTTACCTATTTCATACACACATCACACAATTTTAAATTTATATTCATTAAATACAATTGTTTTTAAAAATACCTATGGAGTCTAATTGTTCAGAGGCTGTAATTTCTGTCGAACCAGTATGTGGAACTATTGCTTCACTATCGTCAAATTCATCATCTTCATTGTTGAACCATATTTCTTCTTCATCTTCTATCTGCCGTGGATCTCGTCTAAAGCGTCCGGTTGAAACAGTCACACTACAACTAATTAAAACAAAAATTAATGAAATAAAAAATTAATTAATTAATTAAAAAATTAACATACTTAGTAATAGGTTTCTCTTTCAATTTTTCTGTTTGTTGACTGTGTCGTATCCTAAGAGATTTGAATGTTTGTACATAATCAATATGCTCAAATTTTTTACCATAATTTTCAACAACATGTGCGATTAAAATCTTTATATCTTCAAGTTTAATAAATTCAAATAGCTCGATGATTGCAGAATCAAGTAAATTATACCGTCCATTGTTATCTAGTAGACAATCAATAACAGGACCAAACAAGCATCCTTTCATAATATAACGATTGTAAAACTCGTCTTTAAGTGCAACGATTTTTCTCATGAATCTCAGTGCACCCAACACTAAAAACTTATGAGCCGACTTCATTAGTACCAATACACGTTTCAATAAATCTTTGTTCAGTATGCACGTTTTTATATGATAAGAATGATGTTCTACACAAAACGTCAACAACTCTAGAATATGTGCCAATAACTGTGCATTTTGGTAATCATCTCGTGCTGGTTCGCCATCCACTGTATTTGTCAACAGAGGAGCTACACAAAAAAAAAAGGGTAATATTAAGATATAAATTTTTTTTAAATAAAATTTAGTAGTCAACATGTGCAAAAAATACCTATGAGAATGTGAACACTGTTTTTGTAAAAATAGTTAAGAAAATCTGTTTTTTCTACTTTGCTTAATGAGGGCAACATGTTTTCTGGGTCAATCAATACTCGTATGACGCCCATTAACTGGACAGCACGTCCGAGATCAGGATCTGTATCGCATATCATCTGTTCGATAATCACATTCATTAACATCAATTCTACTTCATTTCCATTTGCTTGAGTAACTAAAAACAGTTATAAATACAAATTAGTACCATTTAAAATATCACAGTGGTAGGATGTCTAGAAAAAAAACACAATTTACACAACAACCAAAAAGAGTACATACACAGTACCATTTGTACATTACTTTTAAAATGTAAACATTAATCAATTTTAATTGTAATTTTCATTCAAGTGGTTTAATTTATATTTATATAGCAGAAATCCACCTGGGCTGTAACTCTAATGTCACTTCTATATATTATTAATCATTAATTTTTCTGATTGAAAATTGAATGAGAGCTCTTACCATTAGTTATATAAAAATACTGAAAATATAATTATGTATAAGTCGTAAATAGACACTACATGTCTCAATACTACACACCCATAATAAACACAATGGCTAAAGCAGATATGCCATTTTACGACGTTTATAAGTGTCATGTAATTAATTAGAAGAAAATTGAAAAAAAATTTTAAACCACAAAACACATTAAATATTACTTTCTTAAAAAAATAACATGTTATGAATTTGTTAAAACTTCCATGGACTAAAGTATTATTGATTTTTTCAGAAATTTCCACGTTTTTAGTTGTGTACTGACGTTTCGGACCTGTTGCAGACTCCATCTTCAGAGATGTAGTTTACATTTCACTTCAGTGACTACACCAAGTAGGCGGCTTGTTTTTTACTACTTATGCTTTACCTGTATAACCACTAACTTCACAATCTGAAGAACCAGAACACCAGTATACAACTAAAAACATGCGGCATTTCCAAAATACAGGACTCAAAAGTAGTAAGTAATAACATTAATAACACGTTACTAATCTACATTTAGATTTCAATTACCTACATCATTTTGAAATTAAAAAACAAGTCAAAATCTTTTCCTTTTTTTTTTTGTTCTCCTATAAAGTAGAGAATGTCATTTAAAGGAAATAGCTTATTAACCACCTATATATGCATATTAAAAAACGCATTTTATTTTATTTTCTTAGCAATACTTGACTTCACTAGTGCCATGACTGTAAATCACAGCATTATATATTTTTGGTATTAATCATACAACATACAAGATACATATATATCTCATTAATAAAGAAATTGATTAATATTTATTTCATTCACTTCCTTTGTCTTCTTTAAAGTTTTATATTAAAAGGATTATATTTTTTCAAAAATAATATAATATTTAATTAAAAAAGGAAAATCTACATAGTATATAGTTTTTGATATTATAACTTACCAGCATCAGTAGATGACTGTTGAAGAATATATTCTCGTATAACGGAAGGTGAGAATTCAACAAGAATGGTAAGGATATCAATGGCGGCCTGTTTTATATTTACATCTTCAGAAATTAAAGTCATTTCAAGCATTGGTAAAATACCCAAAGACGTCAGAGTCTATAAAGTTGAAAAAAAATTTTTAATTCAATATTAACGGACATCTAATAAAATACTTACTCTAAAGAACCCTTCTTTTTGTGGCGGCTGCAAATTTTGTGAAAAGTTACAGAATTCCTTGAGAAACTGTACTAATTCCAGTTTCCTGGAGTCTGGTGTGTTTTCATCTTGCAGTTGGCCTAACAGATCTGGCAAAAACTTTTCATCTTCCTGCAATTAATATTTTAATTTTAAGTAACAGAGATTTAATAGTGTTTATTAATATTTATATTTGCTTACTTGTATTAAGGTGACAATTTCCACTTTATTAAAGAATATAAAACTACTTAATGCAGATAACATATTGTCCTCAAATACCGATGGTGTCGGCAGTACCACATCCTGTATATACTGCACTCTATGAGTCTGATGTATTTTGTTCACTAACTCTACATTAGTTATCATTATTACTTCTTTGAATCTAAAAGAAAAACAAGGTATTAGTGTAAATAATAATTTCAAAAATTACAGTTTTTTTTTTTTTTTTTTAATGTATATATATAACTATTTACTTTGAAACATTTTTTAAATGATGTCTATGGTATTTACGTATGGGCTGAGTTGGATCGTATTCTAAACATCCAATGACATCAAATATAATATCATCTAAAATAAAAATATTATTTTTTTAAAATATTTACCATAATAAAATAAAATTAAAATATTAAAAATAAAATTTTTTTTTAATAAAAATATTTATTCATTGAACTAAAAATAATTACCGGCAAAAAGCATTTCAAACAAGGCATTTTTATTGATAAGGAATATGTTTTTAACAATATCATACAAACAATGAAGACCTTCCAAATTATTGAGATCCTCACACAGATTGAATAATTTTACCAGCTTGCGAACATAGCCATCATTTTCAATAGCTTCAGCTAACCTATCTTTATTTAAAGGTGTAGCCATACAAGTGATAAAAAGCTGTAAAAAATTTTGTATACAAATTATTAATCCAAAAATTTATATTTTTATGTTAAAAATTACGTCTTTAATTTCTTTAAGTCTGCCGATTTCACATGGTGGTAATTCTACAGGAGGAGCAGAATCTGACAGATCATCAAACCGCTCATCTTCCGATTCCTCAACAATTTCTTGGGTTGTTTCAATTGTTGGGTCTTTTCCTTGAACACTACAAATTTTCTCCCATATTTCCTCACAACCGGCTTTTTCTTGAAAACTTAATGCCAAGTCAAAATTATCAGCTTCAGACCAAACAATTAACGTGTCCTGTAATGAACAGAAACATATTTAACGTGTATATATAGTAATAAATTATATACGATATTGTATAAAATATTATTTTCATAGTTAAATACCAACTCACCTGTTGTTTTTGGTACACTGTATCATGTTGGATTTTGGATTCTAACAAAAGTGCACCTAAAATAAAATAAATTTAAATTTGTTTAAACATTTTATGTATAACCAATTATTATTATTTATTACAATAAATTGTCCAATTACTTATTTTAGCATTTACTATATATATATATATATATTTATTTTTTTATTTATTTTTTTCATTTAACAGTACTTTTATTAATTTAAAATAATAATATTTATTTACAAAATATAATTATGTTACACATTTCTATTAATAAATCGGTAAATACAATGCAATACTGTGTTCAAAAACTAAAATACTATTATGTATCATTTAGATAATACTTGAATTTTAAACATGTGTAATAATGAAGTCATAATTAATATTGGCATATATACATTTTTATTTTTTTATTTTAGATAATAACTTATTTTAACAAAATTGTTACAATAATTAGTTAGTGTATAGTTATATCAAATTTAACAAGACGAAAATTTAAGCATATAAATAAAATATATTTGGTATCTCGACAGAGAATATTTTTTAAAATTTTTTGCACGTTGATTTAACTTTAGCCGATGAAAAACGACCACAAAATCGCGATGCCGTTTTACATAAATATAATTACCTAACGAATGTTTACCATCGAAAATCAATATCAAATTATTACCAAGTACAATAACATACCTCACGGGCAATTAGATAACATTATATTTAATATATTTTAATAATGCCATACAAAAATAGTACAAATTATTTTTTTTATTACTATTTTATAAGAAAAATACAATTTATGTTAAAATTCTCGAATTCAATGAACCTGTTTAAACATTTAAAAATGTATCATGACAAATTAATATTATATAAAATATAATATTTGTAAAAACGAATGTGCCAATACGAAAATTATAAATGTAGGCAGCTACATTTCACCTTCGGTCAAATAAGTACCTTACCTACACACTTACAATGATTTAAATAAAAATTAATAATAGGTAGATACAATTAATTGAATTATAGATAAAAACGATAATTTTTTTTTATAAATATTTTAATAGTCATATTAAGTCACTGTTTATTATGTCACGTGTGTATACTTCATATAGCTGTGTTAAAAATCAAATTAATATAGATGAAAGTTTAAAACTATTTCGATGAATTATTAAAATATATCAATAATAATAAAATTATCGCAATAATTTAATCGATATAAACAGAAATACTCCATATAGGTATATATGTTTTTTTTTTTATTAAGAATCGACAACAGACACAAATTTACCAGTAATTTACTTACGTACCTACAAAACTTACAAAACGACGTTACTATTGACAGTATGTAAGTACCGATTTAAATTTTGTTGGCAAATTATTAAAAAAAAACATTTAGGCATAAACACCAAAATAAAACGCGTAACGGGTACATCATACGTTACGTATTATTATGATGTACGTAAATAACAAGTACCACTAATGAAATATTATGTACGGCCAAGTAATAATTTAGGAACGAATTTGTAGTGGTAACTCGGTGACGACGGGTACGTTGTTTTATTTTTTGGGTAATCGTTTGGGCATACGGTCGGGGGAGTGCAAGAGAACCGCCCGTGTAAAAAAAAAAAAAAATACTCACCATCCGCTTCGGCGCGAACCAAGAGAGAAACTCCTTTGAGTCGTTCGACGTAAGTGCACGACACATGCCCCGTGCCGCGGTCGTCCCATTGACGATCGGCGTTCAGGGCGTACAACTTCACTCGCCGCTTGGTGTCAGTCATTACGTCAAACATGAATCAACGGTCATCGCGAGAACAACGTATATGTGTGTGTGTGTGTGTGCGTGTAAACGGTTCGTCGAAAGCAACGACGAAAACCGCGATTCGGACAGTACTACCGGCTGCAAATAGTGTACACAGTGACGGCGATGATGTTAAAATGGTGACTCGACGTCGAGGGCTACACGAAACGACGAGATGCAACGGCGTTGTCCGGGCCAACAAAAGTAAGGAAAAAAAACCGGGACGTCAAACGAGACGATTCGTCACCGCGGACGGTGACGGCCGCGCGGCGAACAGGTACGACGGCGGCGGCGGTGGCTGCTGCGACGGCGGCGATTCAAGACCCGCCGATTTCGAGAGATGATCGTCTCGGCGGGACGCGGCGCGCGGGTCAACGACGCGTACGGTACGGGCAGAACGAGAATGGCGCGTGCCGGACAAACGCAAATGGGATCGGTTTTATCAACGAGGAAACGTTTCGCGGACGCGCACTCTAAACAAACAGTGGACACACGGCCATTTTGAAATTAAAAAAAAATATAATAATAATAATAATAAACGGGGTACGACGAGAGGAGGAAAAAATAATAATAAACGCTCGTAACGCGTACCGTTCACCAACACTCACTACGGTAGTGGCGCGCGCGTACACGAAGTGGAGGAACGACCGCGGCCGAACGGGCACAGTGTGACCAACATAACCGCGCGGCGGCCTCGGTCCCACAGAGTAATAATAATACAAAACAACGACACACCACGGAATACCTATTATGATTGTACGTACGCGGGAATATCGCGAAAATTGTTGAATTCGTGATGATTACACAAAGACCGCCGGATTTATTACATTGCCCTGAGCAAATACGCCGGAATCGAAATGAAAAATAAATTGCATAATAAAAGCGCGTATTTACTCCAAAAATACGTACGTAGAAATTATAATAAAAAAAAAAAATGTTTAAATTGCGTATGAAAAAATGATTATTCTAAAAATACTTGTTAAAATGTATAGTTACTCGAATATAACACGTTGAACAAATTACAGTATTATAATAAATAGTATTATTTTGAAAAAGTTTTTTAATATTTAAAATATATCGTTTTAAATTTTGTCCACTGTATTGACTGTTATACTCAAAATATGTTACACTTGTTATGTCGGTGCGTGTTTAAAATGATTTTAAAAATTTGCTGTTCTATCTAAATTAACGTTTTGATCGCTTGCCATAACCTCGGAGTAAATTTCAATAGTTCTAAGAAAAAAAAAAAAAAATTAAAATTCGGTTAAGATTAAATTTATGTTTTCCTAATGAGGACCTGGAATGTTTACAAAAACATTTTCAAAATTTCACTGAATATATTTAAACTATCAAGTAATTGACTATTTGATTCTTCCAAACTTTTGTGGCTGTCTTGGATAAATGTGATTTTTAAAATGACAACTTACGTTAAAACTACATTATTCTGTATTAATGATACCAATTTCACAACAATTATGGCATCGTCTTCTAAATAATACACCAATATGGTAAAATTATACAAGAAATAATAATTTGTACATTTTATAACGTGACAAAAATTGTAATAAGTCGCAACATAAAATTAAATACGAAGAGTGTAATTAATCCGATTCATGTACATATTTGATTTATCCGAAGACAAAAAAAACCAAAGTTACAATACTTATTAAATCCGTCTTTAATTATTACATAGGTACTAATAAGAATATGTTATACAATAATACACGGTGACACAGCTGGCGTGCTCGTGTAAATAAAAAACTGGCGTTGTAAAATAACATTTTGTTTTGTCACATGATAGTAGAATGGAACCGAATACTGACAATTCACATAATCGATATTATGAGTATACAAAAAAAATTGTAACGACCGTAGTTATATCAATATAACATTACCTTCTCATAAGCCACATAACAACCACAAATTAGTGTCGGACAGACAGCACCTTAATCTCATCCAGGGAAAATAATTTTTTTCGTCATTGTCTTTTGATTTTAAATAACGCGAGAACCCGCTCGAACCACTCCAACGCAGTCCATAATTAATGAATTTTAATTGAAAAGATTTTACAACTTTACCTCCAGTGACTATAAATTAAGTGTATAAACCAGTGTTTAATATTACATAGGACAAATGGAATAATCAAGATTGTTAAATTTCACATTATTTATTTAATGTCATCTTAAATTAAAATATCATATTGGTCAAATACAAAAAAAAAAAAAGTAAGACAATTATTAACTTAACATTCGACTAACTGTACTTTATCATTATCAATAACAACATTTTTCATTTTCTTTAATTTTTTCAAAAATATTTTCTCTAATTCATTTTCAGTTTTTTTTGTGGTTTCATTTAAAAACTGATATTCGTTCATAACTCTTTTCATCACTTTACTTATAGGCATTGGTTTGCTTTTTTTACTCTGTAACACTTGATTAATAGCTTCATTCCATTCAAATTTACGTCCAGACTGTACTGGAACTGCAACCTGAGTTATGTCCTCTAAAAAAATGACAAAAAAAAACAAACATTCCATATATTAATTAAAAAAACTAAAGGCTTAAATAAATAAAAATTACCAATTTTCAATATTTTTTGCTGCGGTTCTTCATTTTCTTCATTATCATTTAACTTCCTCTTTTTCTTCTTTTTCGACAGCGGTTCTTTTTCTGTTTCTATAACACCGCTAGCAACAGTTGCCAATTCCTCTTGGTATTTCTTTTTTTTTTTCATTTCTTTTTTTTCTTTTTTACTCATTTGGGATTCTGCGTTTTTATGAACTCCATTTTCCCCATTAGTTATACCATTTTCATTAATACCATTAGATTTTTCTACTTCAGATTTATTTTTATTTTTTTTAGACTCTTTAGGTAAATCAGACTGAATCTGTGCAATACTTGAATCTTTTATTTCCACATTTCCTTCTGTAACAGCTGTATTTTTTGTTTTTTCCCCTTCTTCTTTTTCTTCTTTTCTGATTGCGGTTCAATGTTCTCTTCAGATTTTGTCTCAATTTCATTATTCACCGAATCATGAGTCTTTTTCTTTTTCTTCTTTATTTTCTGTGGGGTTTCTTCCATTTCATTACTAGAATTTTCAACACTATTCTTTTTTTTCTCAGCTTCCTGTGGTTCATCTGTAATAGAGTCATTTTTCTCTACACTTTCTGTACCATTTTTATTTTGTATGTTGTTAGTATCCGCTGGTTTTTCATTTGAATTTTGAGTATGTTGTGCTTTATACTCGGCTTCTATCTTATCAAATACTTTGTCCACTAAATGTCCTTTTTTCCTAAAAGCAGGTGCTGTAGAATAACAAAAGTTCTTAAAAAAAAAAAATACAAATAAATTAATAAACTTTAAATATATTAACTATCAATTATGTAATATAAATACCTGAAATTTATTTTTTTTTCTTGGCACATTATCAAACGTAGCTATAACACTTAAAAGTTGTCTTTCGTCATTCTGTAAATCTTTTCTATCAATTACTGATTGAACAACATCCACCCAACCAGCTTGTTTGCGTTTCCCTTTTTCTGATGATGGTTTAGGAACAAAGCCTTTGGCAGAATACCTTTGCTCTTCTGTTACACACTGACAATGAGCTCTAACCGTCTCATAGCTGAAATATAAATACATTTCATTATTTATATTTATATAATAATTTATCACTACTAAAGTAAAAAAACTATAATATTGTAATTGGTACCACAAAAGTAAGAATTATAAGCAAATGAAAATCAGTTGAGTATCCCACATCCATGAGATCTGCACGAATCGTCATGGCCACTGCCGTCATTCAACATGTACAAAACAAAATTCTACTATTGCGGTACAGTCAGTTACAGGCTATCACGAGTTTCATTGTTTCGATGACAATTTGAAATTATGAATTTTGAGAATTAAAAAATAATAATAATCATTTATAACAAACTAAACAGAACTACAGAGTATTGTACTAGAATAAATCGTAACCTTTTAAAGTAAAATATAAACTATTATATGACTACATAAGAATGAACAGATATTTTTTTTAGACATAAACTGCTTAATCTCTTGATACATATTACACGTACTTCATTAAAATACAAATTATACCGCAAGTATCTTGGTAAAAATTAATTATACGAAATAATAAAAATATCCAATACTCACTCGAAATCTTTTAAACAGTCGACACAACAAAAACTGACTGCGAAATTCTTACGTTTGCATTCGTATTGAATGTGCTTATCCACTTTAGGCTTATTCACCGAATCACCGCAATTATTACAAGTGAACACGACCATTTGGCTGGAAAAAAAAATCCAGAAGTAAATAAACGTGCTACTTAGGTACAAGTACCGTTTAAAATAAACAGAAGAGTGATTAGGTGTCAAAATTAATTCACACGTTTTTACACTCACATGTTTAGCTTCAAGAAAAATGAATTAATAACTAATAAAATCCCGGAATAATTCTAAAGAATCGTTAATGAGAACAAGACTTTATTTTTATGTAGGATTTTTCAGTACTTATTGTACGTGAATAACACGTGCTCAAATCACGGAACCCGCTCGGCGCCCAGAAGCGTGTAAAAATTATTTACAAATGTACAAAATGCACGTTTTTCGGAAATTTCATAATCACACGATTAGTGATAATAATGGGAGATATCAAAGACATCATTATCCACCAAAGAGAATGCTTTTTGTTTCATAAAACAATATACCCAAACTATGGTATAGGTAATAATCATAAGATTTCATAACCCTGGTTATGTTCATTGTACGATTATCTTATAGATAACCGTGATAATTGTATTAATTATTATTTAATCGATGTTTGGAATTACGATCATACAATAAATTATTGTTTTATTCTGTGATATGATAATATAAAAAAAATGAAAATAATTATATCGCTAAAACCGTCTTCTATAATGCAGAATAAATAAAAATAGGGTAAATAAAAATAAAACGTGTTCTGAAATCGCGATACATATCTGTAAAGTGTAAACGGTATATACCCTTAAATCGCGTTTAAAATTAATTTTGTTTTCAAGGGATAAAGTTGCAAAATTCAGCAATACTTTAATCCATCAGAATAGCGTTGTTTCCGTCATCACAACCACAATAAAACGCGATCGTTCGATGGATATGCGTTTCGTAATCAGTAATAATGCCGTCTCGTTATGTACTCGCCGTCTTGTACGATTAGCATCGTTTCTGCGCGTTATACCGAATGGCGAATAACAAAATATATAATGGAAATATTCCATTCTACAGTGTTGAACGACGAGAAGGAATGATGAAATTATCGAAGACGTGTTCGTAATTCGTTTTAAATCACACAAATATTACGAACTACATCGATGGAAAATTCAAAATCCGTTCTAAACAATCGTCGGGAATATTTGTTTTTTAATTTTGAAAACATTGTTATCGCGTGAATTTAACTGATAACCACTGATTATGTAAATAAATACGGATAATTTAGTGAAGGCGTTCTGAAATAAAGCGGTTTTTACTTTTTTTAACAATCGTAGGTTTAATACATGTAGAATGTAGATATATAATATAGTTTAATGATTTATTAATCAATATAATATTAAAAACGTCTCAAAACAATCGGTGGAAAATAATTTCACAAAGAGAACACGTACTGTTATCGAAATAATTTCCCGCCTTGAAATACAACATTTAAAAATTCCGCTGTTCGTTATTACTGCAGTTTTGCGATTTTTTTTTTTTTTTCGAATTTTGTGTTTAAAAATACGTTCTGAATATTTACGTTATTTATTTATTTGTATAGATTTAAATTAAATACACGATTTATATGTTTGTATTTACTCGGGGATCTGGGGTAACTATAGGTATATTGATTTCCAGAACTCTGCAGAAGTATCTAATTTAGTATTACTTTTACATATATATATATATATATATATATATATATATATACCGCATAGACCTATTATAGGTCTATATGATGTACCGCAACAATCAAATTTTTTTTTTTATTATTCTTATATGATAATATTGCAATATAACAGAATATATTGTATTCTTTATTATAAATTAAATACATGATTACTATAGGTGCGACTATAATATTATTTATGTACGTTTGAGCGCTAATATATTTTGATAACAATATAATTCGGGCGTTTAAACAATACATTAACATTTATTTACAATTTACAAATCATTATACATTAGTACAAAACAGTTCTATTAAATTACAAACATATTCGACATATAATTTGTATACGCATTATTATTACATCAAAATAAAATAATAACTCTATATGAATACATAAATTATATTTTTTTGAAAAGTTATATCCATAATATGTAGCCGCGTCTTAACACGCATTACAATACCTAGTTTAGTACATTGAGAAACCATATATGCATCAAAAAAACAATCTATTATTATTATAATTATTAGGGACCACAAACGAATTCACAAATGTTATTAGTTAGATTCATACATATTAGATACCTAATACACTGGCAATATAGGTACCTACCTATACTTAATAATATGTTTGAAATCAGCTTCAATAACGAAAAGAAAGTTTCCACACGGTATACATTTTATACTTTAAAATATATAATATACTATCGTGTCAATATTGTTAATCTTACATAACCGTCGACTAACTCAACGCAATCATAGGTTCGTTTAACTCTTTTTCTCCAGCGTGCATTTTTCTTTTCGCCTTAATAGTTTTATCTTTTTCGTTCTCTATGTGTTTGTTCAACTTCCTCTTCTTTTTTGACTTGATCTTTTCTTCGTCAGCAGCCGGCAAATCGTCCATAGGAACGTACACCATATGATACTGTGAGAACGACGACTTGGTCGGAGCCGTGATATCCGCAAAATCTCGAAATCCAGCGAAGAAATCGTCCGGGTCGCGGAACGACGGTCTCGGATTGCCGGAAAACCTAATAGTAAAAATATAATTAAACTCCGCATTGTCTATAGTCTATATACGTATATACATATATAGAGTTATTCAATATTTATTATTCGCAAACGTATTTAAAGCTCGTTAGGTTGTGTATTCAATATACAGGTATTACGTGTACCAGCTATATAGAAATATCGCGTATAAGTAAATAATCAAAAATTATTTCAGACTTTTAATACTATTCAATATACACGCCTGTATATTAAATCGCGTACCTATAGTGTCGTCTTACTTCGAATTTCAGACCAGTTTCGTGGTTCTTTTTGACTTTATATAAGTAATATATATTATGGCTTATTCGAGGTCGTTTAGACCCATCGCCGCTTCCACTATGCCCCGCCACGTCTCTCTATCCAACGCTAACCTTCCTCCAACTCTGCAGATTATTCCTAGGAGCTTCAGGTCTTCTCTGATTCGGTCACACCATCGATGGTCTTGTTCGATCCGGCTTCCGCATCATGACCTATTGTTTACACAATTATATATCCTCCGCACTCCACACATGTCCTGCCCAGCTATAAGTCTTCGACTTTTTAGAAAACCTATTATTTTAGGTTCATCAAACAATTCACTTATAGTTTTGCGTTCGTCCTTCGTTCGTATATTCATCGTTTTTAGTATTTTTTTTTTTAGGCCGAAAATCCTCCTTAATATTTTCCTCTCAAATTATGCCATTAGTTTTTCATCTGTCTTCGATGACGACCACGCTCCTGCACACTTATATAATACAATAGACCTACAAACCAGAGTTTTGTATAACCTCTCTCCTTTATAGTAGTTTTGACTTGAACAGCTATACCGGCGTGAGAAACAACGCACTTATTCCTAATAATTGATATCCTCGTGGCTATATATTTGCTCTTTCATTCACGTCCACTTCAAGATGTTTAAAGTTATTGGTACTATTTATACTGTTATAGGAACAAATATATAATAATGTACAATTGCAAGATATATTATAATAGGTACCAAGATTTGCGAACCACATTGGGATTTATTTGTTGTCTATCCGCGGTAGTCTGCAGTACTTACCGATGCGGTCGACCGTGGCTATTACCGTCGTACAGGTATGGGTCAGATATAGACGCGGATTCGCCTCCCGAATAGTACGTGCCACCGGGTATAACGCCAAAGTTGCCGGAGCCCAACATGGCGTTTTCTCGGTTAGATGACGCGGCCGTTATGTACGGTGTCAACTCGGGCGGATAGTCCGCGGCCTCCTGGTAAAGTCTAGGCGGACGGGCACGGCCGATTTGGCCGAACAACGGTCCGAACGACGGCAAAAAGTGTTGACTGTCCATCGATGAGTCCCGTCTATCCTATACGCGTTATATAAATTTCAAATAAAATTAATCCGCCTAATAATATATCGTTATATAACTTTTTTTTTATCGTGTTATAATAAACTGAAAAATTAGGCCAAGTCAAAAATTAGGTGTTTTAATATGAAAACACGACGAAAAAAATGTATATATATCCATTCAAACTCGAATCGTACAGCAAATTTTTTAAATTAAATTATTATCGTTATACGTGTCGCTGAACAATTCTGGAAAAAAGTCTCTGTGGCCTGCGCATATATACCCATGCTCGCCGTCAGTTCAAAATTGTTCTTATCAACACCACGGTCATATTATACCGGAATTATACTAATTTTATGTACTTTTCATACATCTTTCTTCCGGTGTTCTTAACATTTATTGAAGGGTTTCGACATATTTGCACGAAACGCAGCATCATATATAGCTTTATAAAATATCGAGAAGTATATATACTGTAGGCTATAATTATTTTTACAATCTAATCTAAAACAGTATCTATACGTGTACAATTGATTTAAAATTAATAAAATTATATACTTACGGCAGTGTCTACTTCTGGGCTTACTCTTTTCTGACGGTCATTCGTATAAGATTCTGTAATTAAATTATCATACGTGTACATTAATTTATATATTTATATATATTATATGTGCAGGTTGTTTTTATATACAAACACAGTATTATTGTCGGATAGTTAAATTTCAAATTATTTACGCCCAAATAAAGTATATATTTTAAACGTTTCGTTTGACGTTTGACCGAATAATTTGTTTGGCGAAAACGGTTTTTCTTTGAAAACAAAATTGCACGTATCGTTAGAATTATATAGGTACCTATACCGAATCCGCGATGCTCTTCTGATCTTTCGATAAAAGATTAGGTACACGTGTAACCGAAATAATTTATTTTTAATTTTATACTGACATACGAATTTTTTTTCTTCACAATATTACAACAATATAATTCTACGAGTATATTATATATATATTTACTGCAGAATAATAAATATTACTCCGTGAAATTTTTATAAAAATAGTTTGTGTAATAATGCATTAATGCGTAGGTATCAATAATGTTATAACAATATAGTTATGAGCGGTTATGTATATAATTAACTATCTCAACGTCCGTTATCCTGATCTGTCCATTATATATAAATATCAATAATACGCGCGTTTGAGCGTTTCGTATTTATATATGAACCATTAATTGCAAGAAGGGCACATGTACCCATTTCATAATTTTTCAGGAGAGACAAAAACTTGATATCTTTGGAAAAATTGAAATAATTCACATATATAGAAATGATAATGATATCATGAAAATTTTAGTACATAAATGATAACTATTATAAAAGTAAATGTCATTTAATGTTTTAAACCCTTGGACATGTGCCCTTTTGCAAAAATCACAACTTTTAAAAATTCAATATAGAAAAATAATACTAAATGATACCATAAAATATAAATGTGTCGAAAGAAAATCATTTTATTGCTCCTTAATATTACCGTTAGACATTAATCAACATAAACAATAAAGTAGGTAAATAACAAGTTATATGAACAAATATAACACGAGAAAATAGAGTATAAGGTATGCTGAATATTATAATAATCCAGGCAGAAAGATCACATGTCCAGGACATGTGCCATTTCTGCATTTAACCCGCGAAATGTCATGATTATTTTACAATGCACCTGTAAACTGGACACGTGCCTCGTTTGCGCTGCAGAACGATGTATTTATCGAATCTAAACAAAAATCTGTAAAAATGTGATTTTATGAAATTTATAGACACGTGCAGCCTTTCTTGTATTTAGTGATTCATATATCTCTTAATATTGTTTATTTTCTGGATTTCTTTTCATATCACTTACACGTAAAATGTGTATAATTTTATACACCGCACATATTTTATAATAAGTTGTAACTATATGGATATATAGGTACGTGGATTTGATTCGGATCAGCATTCATTTTAATTATGTAATATATATATAATATAGTTAACAACGGGTTATTTTATACGGTGTGTGAAACACAGGATAATGTCGAAAAAAGCATTAAGTCGTAAAATGTATACGACACGACCACGTCGCGGGTTACCATAATAATATACCGGTATATATAGTCGCAACGTTTGGAAATATCGTGTAATATAATACGCGCGTACTTTGAATTTTAACAATCTGTAGTTCCTCGACGTTTCTATAACCGGAGAACAAAATTGAAACAGAAGCGGAGTCATTATATGTATATACATTACTATATATTATATTGACTTTCACTTTTATAAAGATACTGCTGATATAATAATTGTGAGTTGTGACTGCGGATGATTATCACTGCAGACAGCAAGGTCATTGAGCACTGAGCAGTGCAATATCGCAATATTATTATATATATACGAAATTAAAATATAATTTATTCAAAAACAAAAAAAAAAACAAAAATAAATATTGTACGAAAAATTCACACAAACGTGTTATTTCATCAACTACGGTGGCAGTGTTGTCATCACCATCAGAGCTGAACAAACAATCCTATTTTTATATACGTAGGAACGCGTCCTTATTTACATATATATATATATATATCGAGTATTGCTGGCAGTATATATTATTACATATATTGTTACGTGTCTAAATTATCTTTATACAATATTTTATATTTTGTATATATATATATTTTATTTTATTTTTTAAATAAATACTTCGTTCCCTTTATTATAAATTATAAAATATATTAACATACTTCTAACCCCCTCAAATACGCGTACATATATATAAACTATATATACAATGTACAAGATTCTCTGGTTGGGGATTTAACCTTCGAAAGGGTATTAAATTTTAAAAAACCTAGGAGTTGTTATTTTAAAGGGATTGAAAGCGGGTATTTTCTCTCTTTGTCTTACACACATGAAACATAGCAAAATAGACGTTTCGTACTTCCAACGTACCGATCGATCTATTGGTGCGATAAGAAATTTGAAAACAGATTTGAATTTCTCGTGAATTTTACTACAAAACGACTTTCCCATTTTTTTCATAAACCCTTAAAAAAATTAACCGAACAAATTTTTAAAAAAAATTGTTAGTAATTCATTTTTGAAGGTCTTAAAAAAAAAAGAAATGAAAAAAGTGGGAAAATCGTTTTGTAGTAAAATTCAAGAGGAATTCAAATCTGTTTTCAAATTTCTTATCGCACCAATAGATCGATCGGTACGTTGGAAGTACGAAACGCCTATTTTGCTATGTTTCATGTGTGTAAGACAAAGAGAGAAAATACCCGCTTCCAATCCCCTTAACCAACAAGCGAATAGCCACGAAGTTATTACCAGGAGAATAACGGCAGAAAATAGATGCTATTTCGCGCTTACAGCAATATTATTTAAGACAAGGATATTGTCCAAAAAAAAAAAAAAACGAAATTAAGACTATTAAGCGCTCATCTGCTGCAGATCTATGCAGTTCTGTACACATGCGGAGCGTGGGCGTCAAAAAAGTCGAACGTAAAAAGATTGTAACGTTATTGGAAAATCTTACGTAAAATCTATGGTGCCGGATGAAATGAGGAGGAGAACACGTATAAATTGAACGAAGAACAAATGCAGAGCCGAGGGCAATGTTCAATTGAGCCAGAATTCCCAGAAGCAGAAGGACGTGAGCTGTTATAAGGACACGTTTGGAGAAGGGGCCAAATATTACGTGAGATCTGCACAAAATGGAAACCAGACGATAAAAAAAAAAAAAACACCGAGAAGACGACCTGCGGCAAGACAACGTTGGGGGATTGATCGAGTAGTCGGGAAGAGCTCGCCAGGTAATAAGAGAACGACTGGCTGAAGACACGGGGAGACGGTCATGCAAGGAGCAGTAAGCAAAAAAAATAATGGCTTAAGAAAAACGCAGCAGCGGTTTTTTTTTTTATAAACGTTTAACATATTCCGTTTCCGTACACACACACACACACAAATCGCGCGTTTTACCGAATAAAACAGTTTTCTGCCAAGTCCGTGTTATATTGTGTTATCCAATAATGTACGCGTGTATATTACTGCGCGTACGTCCGCCGCGACGTATACGCGCGGTGTGACTTTTGTGTTGGGCAATTGTCGTGGGTTTTGATCCGGTGAATATGTCTAATAACAATGCAACACGACGATCAAAAAAAAAAAATATATCGATTGTATCATGTCGCAACGCCAATTTATAATGTTGAACACTATATCTATATATAACGCGCATTATACGCCAGCGGTTCGAGCGTTTAAAAATTCTACACAAACGTTTGTGAAATATAATAAGCGGTCTCGTTTGAGTGTATATATACACACACACACAGCTAATGACGCGTTACTATATACGAATAAGTACATATAGGTATATATAATATAAAGGCGGATCGTATCAATTGTACTCGTGTCCCGTTGATAATAGTGCAATAATACGCTATGACTATAACCGAAGGTCGCGACGACAGACAAAAAAGAAAACTAATTCGTAAAAAAAAAAACACGAAAATGTCAAAATAAAAATAAAACGTGTTGGCCGAAAAAAAAAATTACACGCCGATATACAGATATATATATATATTACATTTATATATCATATTTGTTAAATTGCTTTTCATTTTTATAGTAAATACAAATTCGCCGCGTCTATACACTACAATATAATATACTCATATATTATATGGGCGATTTGTTATAATACCAATAAGTAATAGACATATACGTATATATAATGGCTAGACAAATCCGCATACTTTTACTCGTAAATTGCAATATTTTATGTTTTGATATTACCGTCAAAACGATAATAAAAACGCTGTAAAAACGCTGTAAAAAAAAAAAAAACTTTACGCGTGAGAATACTCCTTTAAAAATATATTATGTCTGGCGTAAGTTTACTATATAATATGTAAAAGAATATAGTATGCGTGGAAAAGGTATAAGTATTGGAAAAACGTAACGACCGTGAAAATTCAAATTTGCGCGGTGACCCTCGATCTCAATAGATTACATATTATATTATATATGTAGATTAAATAGTTAAATAGGTATAATGCGAATTCGCAAATCCAGTCGTGACACTGACCCAGTGTGATTTTCACGCGACTACTTATATTGTTTGTACGTCTGTTTTTTTTCTTCGACGCTGTACACATATACCAGCTATATATATATATATATATATATATATAATAAAATTCGCTTAGTCCGAATGTCTGCAGATGGACTACCGTATAGTTACTCTATTTTTTTTTTTTTACGTAATTTAAAATTTTAAACGATACGTTATATACATATATTTCATTATTTCCCGGTGCTATATTTACATAAATTGAATTATAACGAGCTATATAGGTGCGTATGTTGATTAAACAATCATCCGTAAAAACGATGATTACACTTATATGTTATAATATTATAATAGCTGCAGTGTGTGTGTGTATAATATATATAGATATGTGTGAAAAGAAAGAAAAGAATGTTTGTAGCAGGTACCTATATATATGTACACTGCAGTGTTAACAAACTGTGACAATTGGCCCAATAACCTAGACTGTTGAATGGAATTGTGTCGACGGCGGCCCATGTTTAATATCCATAACATTTTGCACTATTATACTGAGTGCGCATATATAGCAGCTATATATAATATAGTATATTATACGCCATACATCGACCACAATTATTTAGCAACTATTGCAAATTAAACAAAAATATTTTAAATTAAATTGCGTAATAATATACATATTAAAACACTATAGCGAATAAGTACCTATATATAATATTATAATAGCGTATACATCGCAAATAAAAATATATATATTATGTGTGTGTGTGTGTGTGTATTTGTAAAGTATTAATTAGATTAATTAGACGAAAGTTATTGAATTCTTGTTATTATACGTATTATAGCAGAGCTGCTGCACAGATGGAATCGATTTGTAAACACGCGCGTACATAAATAAACGAAAGCCGTTTGATACCGGTTTGAACAATATATTATTAGGCACGTATAATTAGTGAAATTTTTATGATACGTATTATTTTATAAATCAAATTCAAAATCGTTTATAATAAATTCATTTCGTATAATTTTAATATAAAATTTGAAAATATTTACAAACTCGTTATATTACATATTGGATGTACACTGTAAACGGATATATACAATATTAAACTGAAAAAAATACCTAATATTTTTTTTAACGCTACCTATAATATATTTGAATAATAGTATATCTTCTATTTTCGTAACTATTTGCCCATATTATATTTATAAAGATTGTAATAAAATATAGAAAATCATTTTATAGAATAGTAATATTAGGTCATACATTTACAATGTTTTATTATCCCATGTAGACCGTGCGGAACGATTGTAAAAAAAAATGTTTATGATATTAAAAAAAAAAAAAAAAACACCGTACATACGATGAAGGGCATCTATAAATTGTTAAAATACAATAAAGAATAATGCGAAGATGTCATGTGAGTGCGTATATGACATGTAAAAATAATAGAAATAGCACAAGGTAAATTCACAATTCGAAAAGGAAAGCAATTATTGCCATATAGTTTTAGCAGAATAATATGCTTAGAGACGCGTATATTTTAAGTGAATAATTATTTTTACCTACTCGTTACTGTTTAATATTAATACGTTTACAGTTCGTCTACGTTCAACAATGTTATTTCGAAATTATTTTCGCAATATCAAGATCGAAATTCAAGCCAAAAACATGTAGGTTTTTCTTTTAATACCTATCATCGTTTTTTTGTTTTATTCCGGAATCGTGTATACAGGCGTACAGCCACAACTACGCTGAACTCTCGCAAAGCACATTTAAAATGTTCAAAAAAAGTTATATAAATGCCGTAATTTGCATATAACACAAAATTATATATTATTTATAATTTTCCATAATATTTCCCCCTACCACGCGTCCGTTCCTGTACTAACGTTTTAAACATACAATAGGCTTTTGACTGATGACCGCGGACCGCGCGCAGGAGATGTCTCTGCGCAGCTGCAAACGGAAGAATCATAACCTTGATTTAATATATTATGTACTTTCACTATATAGGCCGCGGTACACCTATACCGAATATATCAAACTACATAAAAATTCTCAAGCTTTCTCCTTCAAACACGTTTGGTATTTATTATTATATTGCATTCGTATTTCCACTTGGAAACAAACAGTTCGACAAGTTACATGAGCCGTACGGGTCCGATGCAGATGTGCCGAAGCAGCTTTCACCGTCAACTGGTTATAGGTATACCTACGCTTGCGTAACGCACCCGATACCGGAAACAGCCATCCATATCCTCAAGTTGATTTTGATTAGATGTATGTATACCTACGCGTATGTAATAACAATAATGGATTGCTGCCAATAGTTCAATTCTGTATATTATATTACGTATATATAAACGCTCATTCGGATATTCTTTTATGAGTGATAAAATGCATTATTGTTTTAACGCGCAATTATTATTATATATCGATTTGTAACTAATTTAAAAACGTTTTTTTTTTTACCGTTATATTACGCCTGAAACCGTAAACTCTATATAATATATTTTTGTGTGTAACCAATAGGATGAATCAATGTAAATACGTTAATAAGAAAGTTTAAAAGAGAAAACGTGAACTTATCTTATTATATTACACACATATATATATATATATACATTATATACAGTCTCGATTTTTCGAGTAGATACGTATCAATAACAATAATAACGAGACTCATCGATATACTGCAAATATACTATTCGGCGTCTCATAATTCGAATAATACGGATTTTATATAAAATATAATACGTTATTTTACATAATATTAAAATATAAAAGTGTTTTTTTTTTCTATAACCGTCCACTATTAAATGGACGTTATAATATACGTCCATGATATAAGCAATCGGGTTTAAATTAATATTAATTTTAATATTCAGAGATAAGACGAAAACGAAACTTCGGCGTTTTTAAGTCTTAATATCTTAATTGAAAAAAAAAAAAGAAACCGTTTGAATTAAAATTTCGTCGTATATTTTTTTTTACTTCGATAAAATATATTACATGCGTAGGCGTAGTATTAAAACGTCTATATATGTATGTATTTTTTAAATATTTTTCTTTAAACGTCGACATTTACACATTATTATTTTGTGATTTTCGCCGACGAAACGCGGTTTTAATAGTCACAAAAAAAATGCGAATATATGCGCCGTCTTATAAGATATATTGATGTGTATAATATATAGTTTATATTTTATTTCAATACGATCTTACCTTTTATTATTCTCGTAGCAGCCTGCAATGACAGGCTTATTAGAGCATAATATACGATTAGATGAGAAAAAAGATTTCGGCAAATCATTTTTAAAAAAAAAATATCGAATCGATTTCGTCGTTCAAACAGTAACGGTTACGCGCGTGAAAGCATTTCGTATTACATATATACACGGCCGTACGTATATACGCGTACAACGAAATCAAAACACTAGTACACGCGTTGGCGGTTCGTTTTTTACTGTGACTGATCGAGTAACCCGACTCGTACGCTATACCTACCACCAGAATATTCTGCTATTTATATTATATCGTGTTCACCTCAACACTATGTACACTGCAGGCATTGCACTGCGGTATATCTATATATATATGTATCTTATACATATAGGATCGTTCCAAACGAGGAGCGCGATATCAAATATGTACGGCTAATATTATATTATACCAACGCGTATTCGTCTTTATTTAAATACTCGTACCTAATAAGCGCGGTTGGAAAAATAATAATTTTCGAATCGGTGAAACAATTATTGTTTCATATGATCATTATTATATTTTGTAAAAATACGCGCTGCTTTCGAACAAAAAAAAAATAATAATAACTAAGTATTTATATGTATATATATTAAATGTAAATAAACTATTTCGAAAGTATCGAAATAAAGGTAAACAAAAAATAAAAGTCATACCAGTAACAATAATATAAATGTGTATTATCAATTGAAAAAAAAAATTGTCATTTTGAAAAAAAAAAAATCGTCGCGTGATTTATATTATTAATAATTACAGTTAATAGTTACCGGCTTCGGGTTTCAGCGTACCGGTTAAAATCGAGCAAACAGTGTTATTGAATCCGTTTACAATGCTATTGGTGAATTCTCTCGCTATTATCTGGTTGACGTCGGACGTCAAGTTCGATTCTGGACGGATTCTGACTTGGGCGTTGTGAACACCGACAACGGCGGTACACTCCGCGCTGTTCAGCACGTTTACGGCCGTTACCACGTCGATCCTGTTGATGTTGAACTGGGCTTTGCCCGAGAACGGTTTGCTCTCGTCGATGTGCAATGCGAAATCACCGCTCAACTTGTGTATTACGAATTTGGTTACCGCAGTCACGTTCTTGTTGGCCATGTCGACGTACACGTCGTTAACCCTCGAAACGGTTTGGTTCATTCCGTTGGCGACGATTTCGTCGACTCTGTACTGTGCGCCCGACGGTAAGCTGGAAGCGAAATCTTCGAAATGCGGGTACGACGAGTTCTTGAAAACGACGTACGGGCTGATGGCTTGTCTGACTGCGATAGTAATGTTGTTGTGCACGGACTTGGCCACGCCGTTAGCGACATACTGGAAAGCAACGTTCTCCAGAAAATATCTGATAGGTAACAAACGAATTAAGATATATTATATAAATTATACGTCCTATTATTTGTTTGTGTTTATATAATTTCGCGTCGATTACACGCTTGAAAATGTCGGCGAAATAGCTATATACGCGCTTATCGTTTTTATTTCTCTGGTAGGTAACAATATTAGGTATTATTAGCTAATGAAAATAAATTCGTATTTTGAAAAAATTATAAGACGAGAATTATCTGTTAATAAATATCAATATAATATGCATTTTGATTACGAAACACTTAGAAATTAAAACATCATTTATAGGTACACATTATTATTATTTTATTTGTCTGAAAATAAACTCACTTTAAGTGATACGAATCATTGACGTCGATTACTTCCGAAAGGTTTCCCGAGAATAAGACTTTAATGCTTTCATAAGAAATGCTCGATTTAGGTATTGTGGACGGATAACTCATGGTGTTTTCAGACAGAGTAGTATTTGCCACGTATTTAAATTTTTCAAATTGAACGTGATATTTCCCTTGTTCAAAGTACGTAGAATTCGAATACAAATAATTTCCTTTAACGTTCGCATTATCCCATTTGACTTCGGTTTCGACCTAAACAATTACATAATTATATATACCTATACATACGGTAATATTAACTGAAACAGTATTTTTTTAGAATACTATGTGAATACGCGTATAACATTCGAAACTAAAATGAAAAAAAAAAATATATATATATATTTTAAAGGTACGATCATTTTTACCTGATCAGGAGCCCATCTGATAATAATATCGTTATGAGTAAAATCCCTTAATCCTCTGACTACATTATTGTAGAACACTAAATCGGCGTCCGGTTGAAACGTGTAAGTGTTCGGTACGAAATACTCGTTTTTGAAATATCCAAACGGATACGCAGGATCATAAACGTGTCCACTGTATTCGGAGACAATTTTCATTTGATTTGTATATGCATCAAAAACAGCTTTTTGGATTTCTTCGTTACTTTTTTCACGTAGATTTTTGGGCAACATCTCTGGTAACACATTATCATCGGATCTCCAATTCACCAAATTATCTGTCGCAACTAAAATTTATATTATACTTTGAATAAATACTCTTATTACTATTATTATTATTATTCACACGCAACTGTTCAATTGAAATGTTAATTTTTATAAGTAATTTTACCTGAAAAACGGAAAGAAACGGCCAAAACTAAAATCAATGATGGCTTCATCTTGATCACAAGCAGATTTAATAATGTTCACTATTCCGTTTGGAACTTTAAATAAGTACCTACCACAAGTTATCTTTATAGTTCTATACAGGTTCATATTGCATGTATATATATATATTCATTATAAAGGTTTATTATTAAAAACTAGATGAAGTAAATAACCTTACAGTGAAGGTTTACCTAGAACTCTAAAAATATTTAATTATTATGTATTACCTATCAGTTCTAGAAAATAACAAAGTAATTACAAATTGTAAAAATAAAATATGTATTCTTTGATTAATATTCAAAGTTCAGTGTAATAATATGTTTATGCACGTAAAAAAAATGTTTTTGTATAAATTATAATTATTATAATAGAATTATTATTGTTTATTGCAGTTTTATAATGCATTTTTTTTATTAAAATAGACATACCTACAGATAAATTTACATAATTAACATTAAATATTTTCACAAAATTACAATTTTGTTTGACAAATAAATAGGGATTTTATAAAATTTGCCAAGTACCCATTTAATCCATAGTATTCAACATAGATATGTTTTAAATTCACTTCATACATTTTAGAAGAAACATATAATAACTATCGAGTAAGAAAAAATAAAATATTATTATTATTATTATTTTTTTTAATACAATAATTTTCAAAGTAGATACATTTATGTGTTTCACTTCATTTGATCCAATAAAATATAAATAATATTTTACAATAAATGATTTGCAATATTTAATTTGCGACTTAAAATATCTGGGTATAAAAATATTTAGTAAATATATATTTTTTAAAGACATATATATATATATTTTGAATGCCATAAATTTATACAGTACTTGTTTTCAAAATACACGATACAATAAAATAATTAAAATAAACAATGAAATTATGATTAAAATAAAATATAACACATAATAATATAAAATATTTATAAATTAAAATTAAAAACGATGCTTACGAGACTATAAATATAAATAAGAATTTTAAAAAACATTGTTCATCATTTTAATTTATAAATAATGTTGTAGCCGTTGTAAGTGACATATACAATAGTATAAAATACATAATAATATGTGTATAGTTTTATCCAAGGCATTAAAAATAAAAAAAATGATGATGCGATGGAACAAATTATGTGCGCCATCACATATATTTATTCAAAATAATATAAGAAGTTTTTTTTGTTTTCAAAAGTGTTTTTATTTATATAAATATTACAGCACAATAACAGAAGTTTTCTCACATGTGAAATGTTTCATGAATTATTAAAATTTTCTTACGATAAATATATTATTTAATTTTAATTATTGGGTAATTAATCATAAAAATAAAATGAAATAATATTATTTTCCAGGCTTGATCGCCTGGCTAAAAGATTTACAGATATTAGCACTCAATTGATTTTTAACATTGTCAATAAATGCATTAGTCAATGCTTTTTCACTGTCGGCTGAAAGTTTTGAACCATATTTTACGTTAGGTTGATTTACTGTAACTTCAGCCTTGCATTCAATCGGTTTAAGCATGTTGAATGATGTATTTATATTGATTCGGCTGATGCTAAAAGTCGCCTTGCCAATAGTGGGTTTACTTTCTTCGAGTTTAAAGTCAAATCTACCATTTAAGTTATGGATTGTCATGCGCAAATCAGTAGTCATTGTGTTCGTAGACATTTTCGCAGTAATCTTCTTCAATTTCTGTTCCATATTAGCAAAACCACTAATGATTGTGTTACTGATGCTATATCCAATATTACTGTTGGGCAGCTTACCATTCACACCTGCAAAATTTGGATCCGTATCATTCTTGAAAATGATATATGGTTTGATGGCATGACGTATAGCAATGGTGATATTGTTATGAGTGTCTCTAACTATACGATCAGCAACTTGTTGAAAAATTATGTCTTCTAGAAAATACCTACAATAAGAACAAAGCGTTATAAACGTTAACTAATATATCTAATATAAGTACTTAACGAAAAGTTTATTTAGTTAATTTTTTTATAGTGATTATGATGAATTTCAATATATGTGCCAATATATGTGCACATACAAAAATTTATTTTTAGTTTATAAAGTAAAAAAACTGACAAGAGAACATGGATAAATATCCTTGTCTTTAAATTTGGTAGTAGGCGTTATTGCTATATTGTCCATTACACAGATGCAGATAGCAAATTTGAATGTCAAGTTTTTTGAATTAAACTTTTCAAATTTATATATTTACTTTAAATTAGGAGAATCACTAGTCTTCAATAATTCTGGTAAACTTCCTGTAAATGACGCTTTAACACTTTTGTATGAAATACTAGATTTTGGTACCATTGATGGATATGCTTCAATGTTCTCTGAAAGCGTAGTACTAGCAAGATACTTTAAATCTTGCAGTTGGATAAGGTATTTCCCTTGATCAAAATATGAAGAATTCATAAAGGTGTATCTTCCTCTAACACTCAATTCTTTCCATCCTATTTCTGTAACCACCTATACAATAAAATGTAATTTTTTAATAATCTTATAATAGTATAAACTTTTGTTTCATATTTAATACTTTTGGTTTTTTTTTTTTTACTGTTATTCATTTAGTAAACACGGATTTAAAATAAAATAGGTAATCTGTTTTCAATTTTATATAAAAGTAACATTAAGACTGCAAACTATACCTAGTCATTTTTGTTACTAACCAAATTGCTCTAGGTATTATAAAAATTTTCATAATTTTTATAATTTATTTTCTGTAAATTAAATAAGAAGACTTGAAAAGACAAACTAAATATTAAAAAAGTATTTACGAAATAATTTAATATGTTCATTGTTATTTTAAGAATCAAAGTAGATATTTTAAATTTTAATTTTTTAAAAAAAGTTGTTGACTATTAAACAAACAATAAATTACCTCATTTGGAACCCACTTAATGATTATACTGTTTTTGTTATATCCAATAAATCCTCTAATTGCATTATTGTAAAATATAAAATCAGATTGAGGATTAGAAGTCCTTGTATTTGATATTGGCATTTCATCTTTGAAGTATCCATATGGAGATTCTGGATCCAACACATGCCCATTGTACTCAGAAATCACCTTAAGCTGGGTTTCATATGCTTGAAAAACAGCTTTTTGAATCTCGTCATCACTTTTGCCATGCATCTTTTTTGGTAGAATTTCTGGTAACGTGTCATCATCAGAAGACCAGTTCACTGATAAATTGTCTGAAAAAATTTATAAATTAAAATACGATTTGCGCATTTGTACAATCTACTGATGACAAAATCAGGTCAATTTACCTGCAAATGCAATTGAAATGGTAGTCAAA
The DNA here is from genome assembly GCA_032441835.1 of Slavum lentiscoides. Classification (NCBI taxonomy): domain Eukaryota; kingdom Metazoa; phylum Arthropoda; class Insecta; order Hemiptera; family Aphididae; genus Slavum; species Slavum lentiscoides. The sequence goes on along the minus strand of CM063715.1, from coordinate 10,843,542 downwards.
CAGACAATCAAAACCAATAATGTAGCCGTCTTCTTCATGTTGACGATTTTTTTTTTTCTATAATATTTGTAAGAAATATATGTATAGAATTTTATACTTTATTTCATATCATATATGGATATTAAATAATATTTATTACACAAATGATTAAAATTTTTGATATAAAAGTTATCAATAATATTTTCTAATTAAAGGTTATTCTCTGATGAGTTACAATTAAATATGTGATAGCATCACAGATTAGATGAATAGCATCAACTAAAAATTAATTATACAATTTAATGATGTTTAATATTGTTGTTTTAACATAAAATATGCAAAGTATTTAACATAATCATAAAAATAGTTATTAAATATTATATTTAGAATTACATTTGGAATTTTCAAATTTGAAGTTCCTAAAATTAAAATGAATTCATTTAATATCAACTTAAATAATGATGTTTAATACTTTGTATTTGATAATTATTTAACACTGAGACCACAGAAATTAGGAAACATTTTTATGTAGGTGTGTAAAAAAAATGTAAAATGTATGCATTCAATTTTCTATTCAACTTATTACCTACCCTATATTAAATTTAATTGTATATACTTAATTATTACCTTATTTAAATTAGAAATTAAGGTATTAATTTGTAAAAATAATACGAAATGTTTGTGTACATTTGTGGGAAGGGGAAAAAATTAAAAACGTCATTCTGATTGTGAAGTGCTTTAGAATAGTAAAACCTTTATTTTTACGTTCAAGGAATATCTTGGCTCCACCTATGATTGAGATAGTTGAATGACATAAGCTATAATATTGAAATGCTCTAGAGACGCGTGTGACTGTTATACTATAAATTATTATAAACCCATATATCTAATAACTAAAAGGTTTAATTATTAAGAATATATTTACATTTTAATTTTTATTCCAAAATGAATAGTATAAAAAATATGAGTATAACTGGCAGGTATTTTCCATTTGTTGATTATAATACCTGATTATAAACTATACCTAATAAAGATTATTACATATTTTAAATAAATATATTTATTGGCCGTGTTGTTTACTTTATTGTTGTGACCTTAAAATAAAAATATTTTACTTGGGCATATAATACATATATGTTTAAAATTTCAACTGGTTGTATTTTTTTATACCTACATTATATTTATTTTTCATCATTTATCATAATTAAAAATTACAGAAAGCACTATGGAAATAAAATATAAACGTATAATGTTTCAACGAGCTCAAAATATATATTTCAGTCCAAAAACCATGCTGATAGAAATCGGTACTTTAAAAGTAAATCTTATGTTTAATCGATTTAACAGTTTTGATTGTACAAAAAGAATATGTAATGTGAGTTTATTCGTTTTTCATAAAACGTAATTCCTTCATATTGATTATATGATTATAGGTGATTCGATAAAGAATTATTGCGGAAAATTCAAATCGTAATAAAAAAAGAAAAAATTAACATATTCAATAAGAGATGTTTCACTGTGAATATTGTGATATTGTCATTTTGACAAAATATTATATTTTTTAGATAAACATATTTAAGTAGGTACACCATTCGGTTATAATATTAATTGGAAATCGGGTAGAAATCAGGTCCATAATATTACTTATTACGTTTATAGTATTAAAGTACAATAATTTGATGTACCTACATTATTATAATAACATGCAATTATTTAAAAAAAAAATTTTTTTTTTTTTGATAACCATTGACCCAGCATTACAATATAAAAAATAATCTATTTTATTCATCATTTTAAATGTTTTTACGAAATGTGATTAGGTATGTGCCTTTCGTTGTTATGATATATATATATTGACCTCAATAACATAATGATTTACCAGTTAATTAGATATTTAATGAAACAATAAATTAATATGAACAATAATTCATTAAGTGTTAGATTTATTCAGCATTCGTATCGTCATTATTATTAATAAATATAAATAATTAAATATAAAAGAATATAGTAGAGTATAATCGCTTTCCTATGTAGGAGCCACGGTCTTAAAAGATCTTTTAAGACCGTGGTAGGAGCTAATGCACGATTGTGATAAGAGTGAAAACAAACTGTTTGACTTTCGATAAACGCAACAGACGATCGCAAATTGCACGTTACCGGCTGACAGAAAAATTCGGAAAAACGCGAATTAATGCGAATTATAAGTAGTAACATTGATTATATATTACTACTTACTAGTAATATATAATCAATGGTAGTAAATACATTTTGGAAAGAAAATCTAAATAAATCGCGGATCAATTTATATTTAGTATTCACCATAGACATATATATGTCTATGGTATTCACCCAACAGACAAAATTTGCGCACGGTTGTGCTGGTGCTTGGTGGACTCGTGTCAGTTTTATCACAAGATTTGATGTGGAAAAATAATCTTTTAAATATATATTTGCGTATATAAAACACTCGTTTGTAAAGTGATTTGAAAAAAAGAAAAGATCTAAATTTTAAATTCGAATTTGCATCCGGGAATACATTTATTCCGTGATGGTGGTGGAGGGGGTACTCGTTGGATTTGAATGAATGTGAGGGCTCAGAGCAGTTCTCCCTATTTTTGATAAGAGACAAAATCAACTTTTTTTTTTGAGGTTACATACCATGATGTCGTTCGGTTTCCTGTGGTGTTGACACTGTAAAACAAAAATCCAAAGCATCATTTCGGCTTGCTACAATTGTAGCGCGTGTAACAAACTTCTATAACTTCTCTGCAAAGTGCAAAGTTTATCGGGCGACAAATGACAAGTCGTTTTGCTTTTGGGTTATGTCAATCTTTTTAATGTCCTTGGTTTTCAAAAGTGTATTATTACTATCTAAACACAATGCAAAATGGCTTCTCTCGCGTCTGTTAGCTTAGCGTTGTCCAACTTGTGTAAGCGTTTTTGGACGTTTCCGCGTGTCCGTTTTATTCATTACTTAATACTTTTGATTTCTCTGTGTTTTTTCTCATTGTAGAATACGTTTTTCTCTTAATTCGTATTAACCTTCTTGTTTTAATCTTTTTGATCTCGTTTAATCGCTGCTAGTGCGTAGCCGTCGTTTGAGACAGGTAAACGCACCATGTGAACATGTGAAATGTAGACTTACGATATTGTCTAGACTTCGTGTCTACCGCTAAATAGTGTACACGATTATTAATACAATATTAAATCAAATAAAGTGTTTGATTACAAAATTATTGGATTTCTTTTTTCTTTAGTGTTCGTTTATTACTACTGTATACGTCGTGACCATGCCTCCGAAGAAGAAGACTGTTTCTAAAAAAGCTATGCCGAAGACCATCGAGGATATGCCTAAAACCATCGAGGATATGCCTAAAACCATCGAGGGTATGCCAAACGTCACTGTGAGACGACCCATTGTAAATGGTAAGAAAAATGACTCGTAGACGATTTTTTTTTTCTTGTCACGTATTTGTTTTCCATGAGTATTGATTGTATCGATATGATATTATTTTTATATGAACTTCGTCACTTCACAAATTTTATTATATTTCCGTTTATCGAGTTTGTTCGCATCTCATTGTTAGATAATTCGGAAAAACTGCATGGTTAATAGGCATGGTACTGGACAATATTTTGATCTATATACCGTTCCGTTTAAGGAGCGACTTTGGCGCCGATCGTTGACGCAGATTTATTCAATTTAATCAGTGTAATCAGAAATATTCAGTGTGTTGTACGTGTATATTAAATGTGCTTTACACACTGGAAACGTCTGATAATTGTAGGTGTTTTATAGTTTTATCTTGATTATCTGTGATGGAGCCAAGAGAGTGACGGATAATAAAAAAACATAGTTTTCATAAATTGTGTGTTTTATATATTTGTTGTTTGGAAATTCCATGCATTTGTAAATTAATTAAGTGAATATTCAGTCTTACAAATTGTGTAATGATTATGTATATGATTTATGAACGTACGTTTAATATGTAATCAAAAAAATAATTTTAAAAAGTAGATATTTTAGTTTATTTATAAGAATCTCTGGCATTTTTAGTAGGTAAGTTATTATTTTTCTTACTAGCATTAGACTTGATGATATACACGCACAGTCGATATTACAGTTACGGTAAAACATAAATGATTGTAATTGTCCTGCAATTTTGTTCTTATTATAATAACATTATATTAATAAAATACATGATAATATGATGATGGACGACATATCACAGAAGTTAATGGACGAGAGAGTCACGTGTAATGAGGTTTTACTTTAATACCTAAAAGTACACATTTTATCCAAAGAAATACAAATAATAAATGTATTGTTAAATAATATTTTTTTATAATTCTTCAAATTTGATGTAACATTTATTTTTTTATTTTACGTATTACTCTAAATAATTAACATTTTATGGTTAAATAAATATCTGATTAAAAAATGGTTGAACTTAACATTTTAATAATTTTCATGAAAATTAAATTTTTTTACTACATTTTTGTTGTTTTCAAAACAAAAATTCTTTTATTGAAAATAAATAGTTCTCTTCGTTTGATTAGAATCTAATTTTCTTATCAAACAGTGTTGTACACAGAATATTGTGAAAAAATGTTTTGTAATGTTAAGAATTTGTAAACAAAGAATTTTGAATACTTTATTTTATATTAAATTTAAATGTATAGGTTTGTAACTTATGTGATGATGTGTTCGAGAACAAATAATTTAAGTTCCTATTTGCCTACAGTTCTTTTTTCTTAAGAAATACTGTGTAATACAATAATATTACTTGTGTTATTTAATAATGTAATTAATATAATATAAATAAAACAAAAAGTACTTACCCACTTGTTGATTGTATTTAATTAATTTCAGAACGTTGGTTACTCAAATTTTTTATTTGAAGTACTTCTGAAATTTGTTATGTATTTTCATTTGTACATTAAAACAAGTTATTTGTTGATGTATTCAGTATTAATATATAAGAAGGGGGTTTGTGTCCTTGTCCTCATTTTATAAAACGATTGATTATAAATTAAATCAAACATAATTTTTGTAACCCAACTTAAACACCATATTACATAAAAACTAAATTTGAATACTTACATGAAACATGCGATATTATTATTATTTTTTAATATATAATTACAGATTATTATTATCATCCAAAGGGTGTTTTTGATAGTATAATGCAATTAAAAACTAAATATATTTTGATTTTTTAGTCTTTACTAATAATAATATGCTAAGATTATTGTCAAAAGATGTTTGAAAAAACTACCACAAAGTTTTATAAATTGTAATGTGATAAACTTAGTAGCTAAGCTTATAGAAATATAAACAAATATTTATAAATTATCTAATGTGGCTTATGTTGAATCTATATCTTATACGTGAATTGTTGGTGAAGTGAAATTACTCTTTTTGAATAGAGTGCACCCATTATGAAGTTATTACATATCTTATATTTTACTTGTATAATCTGTGTATGAGTTCTTTATAACCTTGAATATATTATTTACAATTGTGAATTATTTTTTATAATGATAGTTGATTAATTATAGTTTCATAATTATAAACATTTATTACAATAATTTAAAAAATACCTAATTAGGTTTTATTTTCAATTTTCAGATGTTATAGATGATAAAATAAAGGACGAAGAAAATTATCCACAAATGGATGTTACAATTGTTCTAGAAGAAATGCAAAGTGATTTTAAGAAAGCTGAGTCATCTGAACCTATAATTAATAAAGAAGAATCAGGTGGTAAAAAAGCAATATCAAAAAAAGTTGCCCCTAAAAAACCTAAAACCAAAAGACCAACACGTGATGAAGATACAGATGGAAAAGGAACTGTTAATGAGGATTTTCAAGCAGTTAAAGTAGAAGAGAAAGTAGTAAGTAAGAGCCGAAAAAGACCAGTTGATGATAAAGATGTACCCAGCCGTTTCAAATCTGTTTCTCCTATAAATGAACAAGAGAAAAGAAATAGAAGAGCTGCAAGTGTAGATGTTCTTTCTCATGGAGTTCCAAAAGAAAATATTAAAACCGTTGTAACTCAGGAAGAATTAGTACAAAAAAAAACACGAAAAGGTGTAAAACCAGAACAGATCAAAGTAGAAAAAAAGGTCACAGCAAAAAAAGTAGAACAAAAGGGAAATTTATTAATAACACAAGAAGTTAATACTGAGTCAAATGATGTGTTGCAAGGCAAAACTAAACCTAAAGGAGGTGTTAAAAAAGAACAAACAGATGTAAGAATAAATCATAAATTTATAATACTTAAATTGTAAACAAAAATGTTTTTAATCATATAAAAAAAGCTTTGTTCGTATTAAAGTATACTTATTCACTTTATGAATAGTTTGAATTTTTTGTAAAAATTCATCATTTGGCATTTAATATAATTTTTTTGTTTAAAAATAATTATTTGAAACCTAATAAACTTTACGTACTTGATTATTTTTTCTAAATCTTATGTTTTTGTTATCTGATATTACATTTATTTTATAGGAACGTACTGAAGGTGTAGAAGATGACGCAGAAAAAGTACTACCCAAGCAGGCAAGTAGAATCCGAGGAGCTTCAAAGGTTAAAGAAATGGATGAAAAGAAATCAAAACAAGTGTCGTCTACTAAATCAAAATCTCAAGATAAATCGCCTCAAAACTCTGAAGAGTCTAGTGAAAAGTATGTTAGTGAGGATTCTGATATTATCGCTCAAACTCCAGAACTTAAAAGAAAACGTGTTCGTAAAGGCAAAGTCAATAAGTTACTTGAAGAACTTAAAGAAAAAAGTACTGATGACGATATAGATGTTGCTAAAGTGTCAAATATAAAATTAAAACGCATTTGTAAAGGAAGACCAGCTGTCGAGGAAAATATTGTTGCAGAGAAAAATACTAAATTGACAAAACGGGGTGGTCGTAAAGGAAAAGATGCAGATTTTGAAGAAGAAGTAATGCAGAAGAGTCCTGCTGTATGCGATATTGAAGAACAAAATTTTAAAGCTGGGGACTTGCCAGATGGCTTTCCTGACAACCCAGAATCGGGAAAAGACGAAAACAAACCAGTAGCAGCAAAGCGCAAAACAAAAGCTAAAAAGTAATTTTGAAGAAAAATTTTATAAAATTTATTTACTTTAATACTAAATTCTTATAATTTATCAATTTTTATTATATACATTTTTTTTTTTTTTAAGCTAATATACATTGGCGATTAAACAAGATTTGAATATACAATTGATTATGAACATTTTCATGTTTTTACTAATGTTCTTCACAATTTGATGTTATTTCCCAACATCCATTCACTCGTTTGACCTTTTCACCTTTGGCAGCCAGTATTTCTTCAATATTTTTGCATCCTGTGTCTGGAAACCATCCCAAGTTGTCGGCTATTAAATGGTTGTTCTTGCATCCATCGCATTCCACGATCACAATTCCTCTTTCGTATGAAATTTTTGAAAACTGTCTATGATTCCTAGTATTACATACCGTGCAAGTGAATGCTATTTGCATTTTCCCTTTGATCTTACTTTCAGTATGTTTTTCATCGTTTTCTATGGATGGCAAGTTCGTATAACAACGAAAGGCAGTTCCGACTGAAGGATTTCTTTGGACAATCGTTGCAGGTAATAATGTATGTGACGTAGTGTTTTTGAATAGTCTTGGAACACTTACATTTCTGACTAAAGAAGTTAATTGAATTATTTTAGAACGAATCATGATTATGTTTTTTAATTACTGCGAAACTTCAAAAATAAAAAACCACAATGAGCAGTATTTAAAAAAAATAAATGTGAAATGTTATTGATAATAATCATTGATTTTTGATAACGTGATAAGAAAATGACATCATATCGTACAGAGTCCATTTAAAATTTAAAAAGAACTTTTGTAACCTATGCTCTGTAGTAACTTGTAGAATATAACTATCTAGTAGATAGTTAAGAGTTCATTAAGTATGAACGTGTCGTACTTTTTATATGCGAGTGTTGGTTATTGATTTTATAGGTGTTCTATACAACTAAAATGTCTTGGTTAAACACATTGAAAGTATTTTTTACCCCGGATAAAAATCCCAATAAAGTTATTGAAGTGAAATCAGAAAAATATTCTAATCGAAATGTTCACTGTCGTCATGATCCGATTATTTTGTATGCAGTAGACGGCAATAATGTGAGTGAAATTGTTTTGCACTTATCGCGCACAGAAAGTTTAACTACGTCTTACAGGTAATATTTTTGATTATTTTGAATAATAACTAATAAGGAAAACGTTTTTAATGAGCATATGTTTGAATAGTTTGTACAGAGGCTCAAGTATAGTCGATTCGGAAATAAGATTTTGTATTCTCAAGGACAAATTACCAGAATTACTTAGTATATTAAAAGACGTAAGTCAAAATTTCCCAGTCAAATTATCGTAACTTATATAATTATTTATTGAAAATTGGTTACACAGGGTTATTGTTTGTCAGTGATACAAAACTTATGTGATTCACTCGTTGAACATCCGACATGGAATACAGCACATATAGTCGTACATTTGGCAATGATAGACGTTCTATCAAATCCAAATGTTGTTATGTAAGTTTATTGTTGTATTACCGTAAAATATTAGAATATTTAATTAGTTTATTATATTTTAAGGTATTTGAATACTCCTGATGAAGAAAATGGTATATCTCCATTACAATTAGCTATTTATGATAATTCCCTGTCGGTTGTTAAAGCTCTAATTGGCTTGGATGTTTCCTTGGAACATTTGGATAATGAAGCCAATTCGGTTTTTCATTATGCTGCTAAATCTAGTAGTGATATAATTTTGGTAAAGTTATAACTTACATTACCTTTGTTCAAACACATCGTATAATTAAATAAAATTATTATAGGTTTTATCAAAAGTGAGCACCAAATGCTTAAATTATCGTAACATTAATGGATTTACACCGCTACATTTAGCGTGTCAAGCAGATAAACCAGAATGTGTCAAAGAATTATTGGTTTGTGGAGCCGATGTAAATATACCAGCTGGAGTTCCTGTAACTAATGTATCTGAGAACAAATTGCCTGGAATTGTTAAAGAGTATTTGCAAGATAACCATAAAAAATTATTCGTAGAAGTGAGAAAAAAAACATGTTTATATTCTAAAATAAACTTTTTTAATATCTATTGGTCAGTTTAAAATGTCTAGAATGGTGAAAACAAAAGAGGTTTATAATTTGTTTAATTGGCAATGTTGTTTACAGTTTTTAATGTAATTTAATCCTTGAAACTGAAACGTTTTAAACATGACTATTGATTAGTATTAGTCAAAATTATTATTATAATATCTTATAGTCTGCTGTAAATTATAATTTTATATTTTATTTCATTTATAAACTTATACAATTTGAGTATATTGCTCATTAGTTTTTTATTTGTATTAAGTCTTATCAAGTAATGTAAAAATATTAATTTTTACAAAATTATTACACAAAATATGTATTCAATAGTCACATGTAATGGTGAACACAAAATTACGGTTAACGATTTTTTAAAAATTTTATATGTATAAAATATTCTATGTTCATTATTAAATTTTTTCTAGGACATGAAATATGGAGGCACTCCTTTGCATTGGTCAAGTTCTCGTGAAGTTATCGATAGTTTAATTGCCAATAATTGTGATATGAATGCATTGAATTTTGTTAAACGCACTGCTCTTCACGTAATGGTAGTAATTTATATATTAATTATTTTACATAATAGTAGTATAAATGTTTGATGTTTTTTAGGTTATGAGAAATAGATTTGATTGTGTTATGGGATTGCTGTGTAATGGAGCCAAGGTAAACATAGCTGATGAAGATGGTAACACACCACTTCATTTGGCAGTCAAAAGCAATTTGATACCAATAATTCACGCTCTTATTGGATTTGAAGCCGATATTGATTACATGTATATAAATTTAAAATTTATATTTTATTACATATTGTTTTTGGTTTGACTAGATTTTTGTAGGTCTAATGTTTAACCTTCACCAAATTATATTGACTCAATAACTTTTGAATAAAATCCCTATTTAATGTTTTCTTATCAGATGAAAGATAAACAAAATGTTTTTTATTATTATTTTTTCTTTGAATGTGAATCGTGCAACATAAATTATTATGATTAACTTTTAATGTATTCTGTTGGTTTCAGTAATAAGATGAGTTTTACCTTGTCCCCAAAAATCACATTGTTGTTGCAAGGCAAAAATTGTTTTACAAAATTTACAAATGTCCATTTTCCCAATAGAATAATTTTTTTGATTAATTGAATGATCTTGAATACAATAAAAAATTATTAGTTAGTTCTTGAGTTTTAAGCGTACAGTCCATAAAAAAAATATATAACTTGTTGAAAACCAGGGTATAAATGAATTAAAATATTTTACTAAAAATAGTTATAATATTGTGTTTTAGCAATAATAAAGGCATGTCTCCACGACATATTGCAGCTACCAATAATGGCCCAGATAACATTCCTGAAAAAATTGTTTATATCTTACATGCAGTTGGTGCAAAACGGTGTCAAAATGTTTTATTAGAAAAACAGTGCACTGATGGATGTATGTGGAATAAAGAATACAATGGATTACCACCTACGAAACCTATATCTATGCCAGTATGTTTCATATTATTTTTAATGATAGAAACAGTCTTGTTTCTTAAAATAAATATAAGCCAATTTCATAGAAAATTGTGTATATATATATATATATATATATATATATATATATATATATATATATTAAATGGCAAAACGATAAATATTTTACAGGTAAGGTGTATTGTGACAGCGATGGAAGAACTGATGGATGAAAGAATAGACGTCAACAAGAATTATCGTGGAGGCAGAGTTTTATGTCTTGATGGTGGTGGTATTAGAGGACTTGTGTTGATATCTGTTTTACTCCATATAGAGAATGCCACTAAAGTGCCCATTATTCATTGTTTTGATTGGTTAGCCGGTACGAGTACTGGTGGAATTTTAGCTTTGGGGCTCGCATGCGGTAATGTATTTTAATATTATTGCATATACGACTAGTTAAATGTATTTACTTAGTAATTATTACAATTTTAGGTAAATCGTTGCATGAGTGTTTGTGTTTATACTTTAGACTTAAACAACTCGTGTTTCAAGGTAGTAAACCTTATCCAAGCGATGTGTTGGAAAATATGTTACAAGATACATTGGGTGCAAATACATATATGAGTGATATAAAGCATCCAAAGTAAGTGATTTTTAATGGCCCAATAGTTTTTCAATTACCAACGAGTTTGTTTTGGAGTTAATAAAAAACTATGTAATTGTTTTAGAATCCTAGTCACAGGTTTGTTAGCCGACAGAAAACCAGTAGATCTGCATATATTTCGTAACTATACATCACCGAGTGATATGATTAATCTAGATAGACCATGTGATTATCCGCCACCACCACCACCTCACGAACAGTTGGCATGGAAAGCCGCAAGAGCAAGTGGCGCTGCACCTTCATATTTTAGGTAACTGTAGTTTTACTGTACGAATGTAAAATTGTATACTTTTTGACAGTTTAAATTATTCATTTATAATTTATGCATTCACTCTTAAAGTTGTATGTATAAAGTATATTTAAAGTGTATACTCGTATATACAACAATAACAAAATACACTATAACTCATTTTAATTTACCAGTAATGTACTTCATTTTATACAATAATTTATGGGAATTAAATGATAGTTTAAATAACTAATTTAAATGATAACGATATAGTTTTATTTTATTCACTCCTACTTTTGTTAATTAATTAAATGTATTTTACAAATTGTATGTTCTTTTTGAAAAAAAGAAAGATCAAGTAATAAAATAATATTAAATTCAGCTTGTGAGCTGTTAAATATAATGTTAACGTTTATTGATAAAAGTGTAAATTACTCGTATGAAAGTAAATGTTTTTTTTTTATTAATGATGTAAACATAAAAATGTTTAATATAAGTATATTGATTAATAGCAAATAAATTGTCTTATGAAAATTTATTCATATATTGTATGGAGCATAAACAAAAATTCTATTGTCATTTTTTTTTCTTTTAAATCGCCATATTATATAATGAATTTAAATCGATTTAGAATGTTTGGCCGTTTTTTGGATGGAGGATTGATCTCAAATAACCCTACTTTAGACACGCTTACTGAAATCGAGGAGTACAATTTGGCATTATACAAAACAAATAAGGCTCATGAAATGTGTGATCCAACTGTTGTAGTTTCTGTGGGAACTGGCTGCATACCCGTGACTGAGGTGAAATGTTTATAGTACAATAATAAATAACGTAGTATGAAATGTTTAATCATTGTCTATGAAATAAAATACTGCGTCATATTATTTTGTTCATTTTTCACCACAGTATAAATACGTATTAATAATCATTTACGGTATTTGGTGTTTGACTTAGGTGAAAAATTTGGACATATTTAAACCGAATAGCGTGAGTGACGGTTTACGTTTGGTGTTTGGATTTTCGGCGTTGGGTCTGTTGCTCATTGATCAAGCAACACAGTCTGAAGGCCGCGTTGTGGACAGAGCGAGAGCATGGTGTTTTAAAACGAAAACAGAATTCTTCAGGTACTTAATAAATTTATTTCATACTCGTATTTTGCTGAATATTTGTGTTTAAAAACAACAATTTTTTTTTGTTGATTTAATACAGATTTTGCCCGCAGTTATCTGAAGATATAGCTATGGATGAAAAAGATGATGTGAAACTAGTCAGAACTCTTTGGGAAACTAAAGTCGATATGGTGAGAAATAAAGATAAAGTAATCAAACTGGCACAGTTATTGAAATGATCGTGTAATAAATCAATGCGATATGTAATTTAATGATAATCATTTATTGTTATCTTTTTTTTTTTTCTTCTTTTAAATTGTGTTAGTAGTACATGTAGAATTCATACGTACATAAACATATATATATATATATATATATATATATATACATATATATATGTTTTATATTCATAATGATATAATAATATATATCCATCTATTTTAAAATTTTTTAATAATATATAACAGTGTGCAAATTATTATAAACTAAAGGAATACATTATTACACTTGTGCTTTTTCTTAAAAAACTATGGTAACGCTAGTGTACATTGTTCAACAACAATAATATATATGTGTGTATATGTGTGTGTGTGTGTGTGTGCGCATATATTTTTATAGATTTATAGTTTATACAATTTGAATTTTTTGGTTTATTAAAACCCTCTTTTATTTATTGATTATTATTGTCTAATTGACAAAATTCATTTAAATCCAAAGACTATTGTTTTAATACTGGTATTATTCCAATGATTATAGTGAAATTAATATATAATAATAATAAAAAAAAAAAACGTCGAGGCAGTATCACATTAATTTGTCGCAAATTTATTAATTCCTTTTTTTTTTTTTATTTAATTACTAAAATGGTGCACTGAAATCACTATTTGACATTGTAATAATTGTATTATAATATCGTATAAATATTGGTATAAATCGTAGTAAACACATTAACGTCGTCTACGGCGTATTAATATACAAAGGGACGAATCGTTTAAAATTATCTAAAAAAAATTTTTTCTTAGGACGTTTCGAAAACGTTTAATAAATTACTAGAATTTATAATTTACCATTATGTATTGATCAGTTTCAAGATAATATAAGAGTAAGAAAATCTATAGTCGACCCGTATACATATAATTTACGTTTAAACCTAATCTCGCGAATTTATTTATTTTTTTTTTTTGTGCACTCACTTTGACTATTTTTATTTTATTTTTTTGACAATCACGCGTACAATACTCGTGTATGTATATATTTCTCTCTTGCGTCCGACTCCAACGATACGATGTAATTATTTAAAATATTTCTGCACCGGGCGGGGTCGGACCGTTAAATAAATAATAATACATTATATATTACTATGAAAAATACATGTTTAAGGCACCTACGTTTGGACAGAATTTTTAACCGATGATATAGTGACTACTACACGGTTTAAAAACAATATACCTATGTGGAAAACGAACAACACAGTATAGAATAAGTTGAGCAAGAGGGTCGTTTTTTTTTTTTTTTTAAACGCACGTCTCTCGGTCGACAACGTCAACGGTGTCGACCGAGGACTGTTGTCAGGACGCGATGGTGGAACACGACCGGGTGTTTTCGGTGGCCGGTTCGGGTTCGTCGTAGTGCTTGTACTCGGGTTCTCTGCGGCAGTAGATCCACGCGAGCAGTGCGAACACCACGCCGATCAGGCCCAGGCCCACGACCGGCAGACCGTACGACCTGAGCAGTTTGAACGACGGCCACTTGGTCTGGCAGTTCAGGTCGGCCTCGTCGACGCCGGACGGACAGTTGCGGTGGCCGTCGCACCACAGCGTCGCGCTGATGCACGCGTTCAGTTCCGGACACCCGTACGCGCATCCGAAACGGTAGCCGGTACGGTTGTGCTGCTGCGGCGACCAAGGTACCGTCGCGGCGGTCACGTGCTGCTGCTGCTGCTGCTGCTGCTGCTGCTGTTTGCCGGCCGTCGGCTTGGACACCTCTAACCACTTGAACGCCATGGAACCGGTCTCCTGGGCCACGAACTCCACCATGAAACTGGGGTTCTGCCGGTCGGCGGGCACGAAGTTGGTCCACTCGTCGGAGAACATGTACACGTTGCGCCGGTTGTCGTGCGGCGTGCCCGTCGGACACACGTGTCCGATGAGTCGGACGGGCCGGAGCGCGTACAGCAGTATGCGGTTTTTCGTCTTGCACGGGGCCACGGACGTGTTGAGCGGTAAAAAGTGGCCCCACGTCTGCACGAACATGCTGTGTTCCGGATGGGCCTCGAGCAGCCACGGTTTGTCGTGACAGTACAGGTCTTCGCGCGCCTCTAGCGGATACGCGAGCTCGATCTCGCCGCCGGAACCGCGGATCCACTGTTTCCGCGGACACGGCGGCGACCGGATAACGCGGACGTGCACGTTGAAGAACGCGTTGGTAAAGTCTTCGGTCACGTCGAAACCGGGTATGCGGTAACGGATTTCCACGGTGTCGGACGACAGGTCGAAAGTGACCAGCTGTTGCGCGCTCATCGCGGCCTCCGTGAAGTTCTGACAGAAGCATCCGCGTTCGATTCTCACCGCGCGCCAGAACACCTCGCTCACCGTCAGTTTCGGCCCGTCGTCGTCCGGGCACGAGTACTTCCCGGTCACCGTCTTCACCATGGGCGCGCATTCGCGCGACCCGAACGACGCGTTCTTCACCACCATCTGCAGTCGGTAGCCCGGTTCGGCCTCCAACCGGTACAGACAGTCCAGGCTCTTGGCTCCGCCGCGGCCGTACAGGAACACGTTCCGCGGTTCCGTCACGTACATGGATTCGCGCACCTTGTACGCGATCCGGCACGTGCCGCCGCCGTTCTCGTGATCGTACGCGCTGCTGTCCACGAACTCGTAGTGCAACTTGAAACTGAACGGTTCCAGTACGGTGCCGAGCACGGAGTGCACTTGCAGTATGACGGTGGACGATTTGGACAGGTAGCTCTCGTCCGACGTGCACGGCCGCTTCGAGCGGGTCGCGTTCGCCGCCGCCACCGCCGCCGCCGCCGACGACGACGACGACGACGACGACGACGACGACGACGCGGCGATGTGCTCGCACAGCCTGGGCGTGTCGCAGTGGTCGCCCAACAGCGTGCCGGCGCCGTCCCATATCCGCAGCCGGGTCGGGCACGGTTTGAACGTGAGGAAGTTGCTGGTGCTCCGGTGCCCGTAGTTCTCGAAGTACATCCACACCCGGTCGTCCCCGGACTGGCCCTGGAACTTGTACGTGCACGTGCTGTTGGGCGGTATCGCGTGCTGCGGGTTCACCAGCACGCCGCGCCGCGACTTGGACGTGGTGGCCGACGCGTTTATGACGAACTCGCACGCCGGCCCCTTCGCGTAGTCCAGCGAGTCCGAGTCGACGAACGCTATGCGCAGGTCGAGCTCGAAGCTCCGGAGCCTGGACACGGGCGAAGGCGACGAGAACGTGGCCGGCGAATTGTGTTCCCACGACCTGAACACCACCAGCATGGCGGGACCGCTGGCCACCACCCGGGGCAACGCCGGACCGCCGCAGAATTTCAACAGCACTCGGTCGCTCTCGGACGGCCCGTCGTGGAACACTAGCCTGTCTTCGTGCTCGCTGCACATGTCGTTCACGCGTATGATCGCCGTGCCGTTGGACTTTTGCGGCCTGGACGACTTCGCGACGGGCTGCCCGGCGCCGCGTTTCTGGCTCAGCGACACCATCGCGTACTTGCACTTGGGCACGACCTTTTGCCGCACCGTGTAATGGCACGTCACGTTCCGCGGGTACATGCCCGGGTAGTTGGGCGACTGCAGCGAGCACTTCTTCCGGTAGCACTCGTAGAAATTTCTGCTGCAGTGCGTGCCGGGCACCAGCTCTCCTCGTTCCTTGGGATCGTCGGCCGTGCCCAGCCTCACGGACGCGTGTCGATTGTCCAGGAACTTGAACCTGAGGCGGAAAGCGAACGGCAACGTCGTGTACAGTCCGCTGTACGGTATCCGCAGGGTCAACGTGACCGTGCCCGCCTCGCTGTAGTACACGGCCGGCGCGCTGCCCTCCGTCGGCCCGTAACCGCACCAGGACCCGCCCACGTAAGGCCGGCCGAGCTCGAGTATTTGCATCTCGCCGCCGACGCACTCGCCCAGGTACAGCGTGCCCACACGGAATTCCTCGAAAATGAGCTGGAAAAGAAATTTTATTCGAGCATAAGCCACGATTCGCGCGTTCGTAGTAGATTAATAAATCTAAACCTAATATTTTACGTAATGTATATATAGTACGTTATTGTAATTCCGTCTCCGTTCAGTGGTCGAATTAAAAAAAAAAAAAAAAAACAATTATAGTAGTAATAATTGACTAACATTTTATCGGAAAGACGTTTTAGATTTTGTTGTTATTTTAATAAAAAATTTCGGTTACACTTAATACAACATTTTTTTTTTTTACATAAAATCCAAATTTTTCAAACTTACATATATAGCGACTATAGCGTATAACATTAGTGAAAGAAATTTTTTACGACGCACATTCGCGAAAACGAAGAAGAATAATGTAAAAATAATTATGTACGAAACGTGATAAATCACGAATAATTTTTGCTTCATTGACGAATACACGTGCTTCGTAATACAGCTCGGTTTTGGCTTTATCTACTATATACATATTATACGTGTCAGTGGCGTATTTGAGGGGGAGGCGATAGGGGCAATCGCCCCCCTGAGAGATTTAAAAAAATTATATTATTTTATATTATATTGGCTGAGATCAAAAATGGTGCAAGATCGCCTAACGGGTTTGGCATTGCTTAATATTCACCATACTATAACATTAAATGTAGATGATGTAATTGATACATTTGCTAATAGTAAAAAAAGAAATATAGACTTAGTTTTGTAAATTAAATAAATAAAATGATAATAAATAAAATGTGTTTTGTTCAATAATTATATTCCTACATATAATTTTTTTTATTGGTGGGAAGGGGGGAGTTTTTTTACCATCGCCCCCCCCCCTGAGGTGAAGTCTCAAATACGCCACTGATACGTGTAGGATTTCTGAATAATAAATTTCAATAAACGAGAATGTGTCGGTCATTTAAGTCGGTAAAAGTCTGTTCATATGACATTGCGAAACTTCGTATATTATACTCGAATCCGCAGGTCGATGTGATTTTAAAAGTTTTGTAGAGTTTATATTTTGCGCACTTAGGTCTTAGGTACACAATACATTCGGTAATTGTACCGAGATATTTCATTTCAGTTAACACGTATATTTGTATTCGTTTCTCGATATAACGGGTGTGTATGTATTATATAGTATTTAGACTTTTTCTCTAAAATCCTCAGGAATTCAAAATAAATTTTACACAATTCATTTTGACTATAACGATTGCGTATAACAGATAATATCTTTTAAATAGAAATATATAATATTGTAATGAATCGAAGTTTACGCGTTATTTCTGTATACGCATATTGTATATATAAAGTAATATTAATTAATATTAATTTATTAATAATGCGTTAAAAAGTGCAGAATCGGTTCTCTGCAGGACTTGTAACACGGTTATCGTGTTAACCGTGGTAAATGGTATCCTACCTATATATATAGAGGTGTTTTTTTTATGATAACAGTTTTGGCGCAGTTGAATTTTTAGTACCGGTAACGAGAAAAAATAAAAGTTTTAATTTAAACACTTACAAAAAAAAAAGTTCCGAACGTAAAATATATATTTTTTTAAAAATATAAATTAAACGTAGACGGGTGCGTTTACAAGAAATTCGTTATAACTTCAAGGCGCCTATACGTTGTTATATATAATATGCATTTCACCGTTAATTAAAACCAACCCCAATTTCGTTTTAATTCTAATTACTGTTGCAGGCAAAATATACGTCTTTTGGTTGGTTCTAATTAAGCGCGCGTTTAATTATGTTAAAAGTTACGTTAAAGTAACGAGAAATTTATGGTCTTTATAAATATTTGTTTAAATTATATAGGTACCGTATTACGTAACGTCTTTCCGATACAAAATAATATAGTAACACAAATTATTATAATAAAATATAGTCTTCTTCTTCTCTTCGCCCTTTCTCCCAACTATATTTGGGGTCGACCTATAATGTAAAAACAAAAAATAAAAATAAAAAGGATATACGCGAAAAAAAAGTGGAAGTAAAAACTATAAATTATAGTACTCGTAGTAATTAATAAATTTTAAAGAATATATATTTTTTTGTCTAGTTCTATTTTAGAATAAAAAATTCAAGTAGGAGGAAAACAACGCGTATTATAATAAGTGTATGGGTGCGGAAATAAATTTTTATTTTATTATCGATAAAATCGTTTTTGGTTACCTATTTTCTTATAATTTCGAATTCGAGTATGAACTATGGATCACATAAAAAAAAATATATATATATATACCGTATTTTATTTTTCATTTTACAGTATAAAAACTGACAATATATTATATTATATCGGTACTCAGATAATTAGCTATTTATAGGTACAAAAAAAAAATTAAAATGAAATTAAAATTCTTTTAAGTATTAGTGTTTGTAATAATTATAGTAAATATTTACGACGCGTATAATTATTATATTATTATTGACAATTATTAATGGTAACTATTGTTCCAAGTTTAAAGTGAGTGAGTACAGGCGGTAGGTTAGGTTCTTAAGAAAAAAAAAAAATGTAAACCATTTTGCCAGACTTAAAACAGTGTCTATATATATTAATAAAATATTATATAGTTCAAGCGATTAAAAAAAAAAAAAAACGAATTTTTTTTTTCAGTAAATTTGCTTTAAAAATACTTTTTATTTGCGCTATAAATTATTCTTATATATAAATGTCATTGTTGTTATTATATGTAATGGGTATAGCTACTCAACTCGAGCATTCACGTCATATAATAAATACGCACGTATTGTAACTGTATTACAGATTGTATATATTCTAATAAATGTTAAAAAAAATATATATATATGTTATATAAATGTGTAATTTTAAGCAAGACATTAAATATATTGCGTACCTACTGGTCGTATTCAATACATTTGAATATTTTTGCTCTTCCTCGAAAATCACATCCAAATTCGCGTTTATTTGTCGAAATAAAATCTCGTTACGCGATTTGAGCAGAGGATTTTTAAAACGCGACCGCAACGCCCAGTCGTTATTGTACAGAAACAATTTCGGTACAGTATAGTGAGCAGAGTGCGACGGTTAAAAATTTACAACAATAAAATACAAAAAAAAAAAAGAATCCGGGAGATTTACGTATAACGTATAAAAGTTATGAAAAAAAAAACGACAAAAGAAACGTTAAAAAAAAAACTTCTCCTCGTCCTTTCCACCCTGCTGCAGCGCGAACGCAGACCGTTCCAACGTCGGTATATTTTATAGTAATATTTTTTTTTTCTACTATCGTAAACGTATATTTTTAATATACGAAATTATATTTTAATCCAATATCTTTGAAAATGTCCAAATAATAATAATTTAGCTCGTTCAACGACTATATATAAATATAATATATAATTACAGCGCGAACGGTTTTCGCGACGTGATTTACTGCGAAACATACGCGCGTACCGCGCTCGCGCTTACAACATTATTATTATACCGACCTGTTTTGGCTGGTTATTATAAATCGCGTATTGTGTTTAATATACAAAAACGGATGTACGTCATTAAGTTAAACGAGTGTTCTCCGCGGCATTTGGGGCCACAATGGAGAAGAAGTTATACGCCGCCCGCAAAAAGATAGTATACATTATATTATTCTCATGAATAATTTATTTTATATGTACACGGGACCGGCTGAGTAGTGCGCGTACGAATCCCCCCCGAAACGCCTTTGCGCGGACGATTTTACATAATGCTTACATTTTAACATTTTATTTATTTTTCGTGTTTTTTTTTATTTATATAACGACGCGTATTATTTATATTTTACTACTTTACATATACTACACGTCCGACGTTGTCGGTAGAGTTCGGTCATTCGCGGTTTAATAAACTGCAGCAGACCGGTGTATAGGTAATAATCACTGTAAGTCGTCATAGGCGTGCGCACAGGGTGTGTCGTGGCACACCCCGTGGCCCGTGGCTTTTTGTACAACTTTCATTCATTCGGGGACTTTGTTTGAATTTTAAGCTATAAATAATAAAAATTAGAGAAAATAAATTAGGCGCTCTAGCAAAATTTTTAATATTCTAATGTAGGTTACTAACCACTAGGTATATAGGTATATACTGTATTGTAAAAATATATCTAAATGTTGTGAAGCACAACATTTAATCGATAAGTTTTTATGAATTGATATTTTGCATTAAATTTATCCTTTTTTTTAGGTTGAGAGTTAGGTTAGATTTGCTTAGGCTCATATAAGGGAAAGCGGCCCAATTTTCTTCGTGGCACACCCCATACAAAATTCCTGCGCACGCCTATGTAAGTCGTACTAATATATATACATATTATATTAGCATTTTAACAATACTCGAGCAGAAACTGTAGAAAATGTTGGCGGAGAAAAATATTAATTTTATCCGAGTACAACACGTACTCGTGTTTTGCGTTTGTATATGCGTGTATTCTTTATATTATATATAGTTTATCGTTTAAAAATACAATCCTCGTGCTCGATCGCGTTTAAATACCTGCAGCATAGGCGTAACTCCCAGTCTCCAATTTAGCCACCCCCCAAAAAAAAGGCAACCTGATTACTGTAATTACTCAAAAATAATAAAGGTATAGTAAATTAGAAAATTTTGTTCCGAGTTATTGACGGAGATGAGAAAAATAAGAAAAAAGGAAAGTATGATAAAAAGAGTTAACAGTCCTTGCGAGGGGAAAATTATAGTTATTTTAATTTAGTGGCCTTGTTTGTTCCGAGTTATTACCTCACTATACTCCTTTTAACGGAAAGGAGTGTTCCGGGTCGTGAATCCGAGAATTGCAGTAGAAAGTGCGAAATAAATATTTCTAAGCTCTAAAAATGTTTTGATAAAAATTAGCCTCCCCCCTAGTTCAGAGACCTATAGTTCCGCGTATGACCTGCAGTCGTATTAACTACATATTGTACGAGTATATGTAATTTAAGATACACGTAATGGAGATGAGTGTGAAAGAAGAAAAAAACACGGATTTAGGAAAATTTCAACAAACACCGGAAATCATGGTATCTTACAGGGAAAAACGACTGGAACGGTCGTGTTTGGCGAATTGACGGCATTGCGTATTGGTTGAGAATCCGGGGAAAAAAAGCGGCCAAGAAAGAGATCCTGTCAAAGCGATGGATGTAGATAGAGTGGTGAAGGACGCAAAACAAGTGGATAACGATAGAAATTGTAAGGGATCGTGACAGACGGAAAGACTTGGTAGAAGCTTGCAAAAAGCTAATATAAAGGCATTAAAATAAAACAGTATGTAATTTAATAATGAGACGAAAAAATTCGAAACAATACATATTACTATAATCGAGTCGAAAATGCTTATATGTGTTAGTATATATAGATTATATTTTGACGGTCGTTACTCGATATGCGCTTTAAAATATATACATATTTTTTTATATTATAATAATATACGTGTAGGGTACGTCTGCAATGACATGACGTACAGTTATGTCGAGCCCATACAAAACGACTTGAAAGCGCGGCCTTTCACACATATAAAAAAAAAAAAAAAATGTTGCTCAACTAACGAATATATAAACACGGATCACACGAAGTACCTACTTTTTTTTTATAAATAATTATCGCGCGTAAAGTATATAATACACTGTACACTTACTTCCACAAAGTCTCCGTGTTCTTGTCCGCTCGCGGTGAAACTCAAGTGACACAGGAACGGTTTTTCTTTCTGTAATTTCTTCACAGTCAATCTGTACGAATTTCCCACTTCACCGTAATAAGTCCTGTTGCACGCTGCAATACAATATAAACGATAAATCGTAGTGCGTGTGCTTTAGAACGAATATCATAAGAAAATCATATTTTCTTTTTTTTTAAACGGAATATTATTCAACGATCTATATATATTGTATGTAATATTTTGAATTCACGCAAAAAAAAAAATTGTTCCATACCATATTTTTTCGATAGTTATACCGATTTCTATAATATTCATCGTATTAGTAGTAGGTACATATAATACGTATACGATAAATATATGGATGTTGGATGTGTGGCGTATGAGCGGTCCCCTCTTGTATTCCGCAGCGCGCATATGCTTTTGTTTATACAATATATTATACACACTAAGCCACCGTTTTCCCGTTCCGGATTTTATATAAGAAAAGTGTTAACGGTTTATGTATATAGTCTTAAAAACTAGTTAATAATAATAATAATAATAGGACCATTGTCGAGGAAATTTATTAAAGTTTGCGTTATAAAGATAATTCTTAAGTACAGTTTAAAGTGAGTACCACGAAGTATTTAAGTCTGTATTCGGCAACTAAAATACGCTTTATATTATTATTATTATTATTTTTTACAATAAAAACGTGCGTGTAAAGGAATAATATCTTATAAAAGTACACGCGCATTACCGTACAGTATAGCGTGTGTAATCCGTCGCTTTCCCGTCAAAACCGCCAATGGTCAATGTATATAATATTATCGTTTACGCTTATATCGGTGAAAACGTTAAATTCCAAATCGTTGGCCAATATTATAATAATATAGTTTTTGCGAGATCAATTTTGGATTTTAGATTTGAAATCACAAATGCTTTACGCGAATGTTTTTCGAACGTCCTATTTGGAGTATTTATTGTACGGGGTGATTCTGGAGAGCAATTGCAGCTCATGGACGGCGTTTTTTTTTTTACTGTTTTTACCTTCTTTCTTAAAATATTGTTTCACATTTTTTAAATATTATATGAGTTTTGATTGCCTTTTGTCGTTATTTTTTAAAATGCTATTAATATGTCATTTTTTTTTTATAACCAAAGTGAAAACATTGCAATCACTGATGCTGCGACTTATTAAATCTTCTAGTAGTACTTCTGCAGTAACATTTTTACATAATAGTTAAAGTAAATTTTGTAAATTTATAGAAAGAAAAGCAAATATAGTACATATAACAATTTTTCCACACGTTAATGTAGTCCTAAGGACGTATTTATATAGTGCAATTTGTTTTCAAATTGTTCGGCCTTTAATGTAATTTTCCACACTGCGCAGAATGAAAATAATTAAGTACCTAAGATAAAGGCTGAACACAGGCAGTTCTCAACATATCTATACTCTATAGAGTGCGCGCTAGCCGAAAGTTTGGATTATATACTCGGAGGATGAAATAAAATAACATTTGCATTGCAAGCGACGGAGAAAAAAAATAAATTGTGAAATAACGAAATTATATTTAATGTTTAAGTAACGTTTTAATAAAAGTCAATAAAAAGAATACAAAGATTGATCTTTTTAACGGAGCGTAAATTCTCCGTTATATATCAGTGGACGGCGAAATCATAAATACTACGACCCTGCAGTTCATACGCGTATGGATTAGTCAAATAGTCCGCAGAAAACGTAATATATTGTGACAGTAAGAGTATTATATATTATTAATAGTAAAAAATAATAATAATAATAATAATTTTAACCCGGTGTATTTGAAAAAGAAAAAGAAACGCAAGAAGATTTATTTTTTTTTACGTAGAGATTTTTACACACTCGTTGCAGGGATGACGGGGTCGACGACTAATTAGAGACTAAAGGGATTGTAGGCGCCAGTCGCATATATATAAGTGTACTATTCTATATATGAATCCGTGTTATTCCATATTATTTCAGCGGGTGATGGTGGTCCATATTATGAGAAAAAATAATACGTAGACACGAAAATAAGATCGATGAGTGTGTTTCACGTTCGGCGAAAAGCCTCCCTCGTATATTTCGAGAGCGCTTTTTATTTCACTGGGAATAATGAAAAAAAAAAAAAACCCTGAGCCTTATATATTATTTGCTTTTGCTCGCGAAAGTTTAGTTTTTTTTTTTGTCGAAAATCTCTTTCGTTTTTTTTTCAATATAACACGCGTGTTACATATTTATTGTTATCCACACTATATAGCAGTGTGCTGTGTTATGATGTGTGTTATTTGTAAAATATTTTTTATTAAATCCCGGAATTCGTATAATATTATATTGATTGTACACGCAACGAGTTAATTTTATTATAAAATATTATTTAAAGAAAAATATCGCGTAATATTTATTTTTTATGTAAAAATCATTTAATTTTTTTTTTAGACCGCATTACGTAGATGCTTAAAAACTCGTTCTCGACTATAGTATTTTGGGATACACGTCGACTGCTCGGAAACAAAATGATCGATATTGATCGCAAGCGAAAATTGGTCGACAACACGATATTATAATTTAATATTTAATAATAAATAAATAAAACCGCGTATGGTACGCGTCGATATAAAATTAAATTTAAAAAATCCGTAATTGTATAATAATAATATTAGGAAAATAACTGAATTCAATCGCGTGCCGTTATGTATATTTTTCAATACGTATAATTATTATAATGTGTAAATAAAATAATAAAACCCGACTAAATTTGAAGCTGAAAATCATACGAATAGCTGATATATTATATAGTCTTCAATGTTTATGTATATTGTAATCGCTATAAATTTTTTTTTTTATATTTGATTTTCGCTGCCCTATCGCGATAAACCTCTTTTTTTTATTTTGAAAGGTTCGTTTCGTGATTTATGTTTTTTCCCCCTTTTTTTAAGGCTTCAGTGGAACGAAGTTCAATGTCTCTCTGCAATTGAAATTCATTTATTTTTCCATCAATTGTCATATTCGACTAATTGTTTTCGCGCGATTGTCGCTTGCGATCAATTGTTTTCGAGTAATAAACGGGAAACCAGTATTTCGATCTGATTATAACAATACGAAATGTATAATAAATCAAACGCTCCTTATCTGACATATTAAAAATGAAAAAAAAAAAAACCACTATTTAAAAAAATTTATAATATACACCCCGACGTACGCACTATACTGTGAATTACGAGAACGTTTTGAATTGTTCACATAATACACGCCTTCTCACCAAATTTTTTTTCGACTGCAGGCCCTTGTTTCTATATATTTAGATATTTATATTTACAAATAAAATATGTACAGTAATTCGCGTATTTATATTATATGCTTGTGTTCCGGTTAGATTTTTAGTCAATTACCACACGGTTTACAATGCATTATTTATGTACAATTTAATATTGCAATACTGTGTAAAACGTTATATATATAGGTACTGTTCGTAAGCATTTATCGAAAAGCACAATAATATACTATATACGAGGTGTAAAGAAACAAAAACAATATTAAAAAGTGAAGGGCGTGACAGAGCTTAAAAACGTTTGTTTTTTATGTACCGCACGCAATACTACACACTTCGAATTTGATTAACCAAATTTTTAGATTGAATTCGTTTTTAAATTCGTTTATTTAAAAAAAAAAAAATAGTAAAACGATAGACATCGACGGCATACAAAATACTGCAGTTGACGACAGAGGCGGAGTGGGAACTATAAATACATGCCGGGAGACTGTTTTTTTTACTTATCCACACCACACATTTACAAAAAAGAAAAATGTTCTCCGTCTTTTTTCTCTCTAATAGCAATTCCACTCCAAAAAAAAAAAAAAATTTGTTCTCATTATAGTCTTTAAAACGAAATAATTATTGAATTCTTTAAGCGTATCTCTATTGGTATAAATTATTAAAAAAACAAAACGAGCTGGATGGGAAAAAGGTGTCGGACACCAAGCCATAACATGATCCGTGCCACGTGGAAAACTCCCAGTCCACTTAGCCCCCGGATGAAGAAAATTATTGTTTTTTTTTTAAATTTATGATTAATTTTTTTCAAAGTGGAAACTTTCAAAACCTTTGAATAATATTATGTACGCTCGTGATAAATTTTTGTACTACTGCACACATTTCCCGATTTCGTATTAGCCTATGCTCAGTGTCATATAGTGCTCAAAATAATTTTAGGTCCTCCCCCGGGGCATGTAATAATATCGAGGCCGGATCGTTTATTATCCAAAAACCGCCCTTCGCGAAACGGTTGTCGTGTCTTACACAACGACGGTATAAGAATGCCGCCGCGGTGCTCGTTTTCATAGACATATTTCATCTTTTAGCTGACTTAATTTCCCGTCTTCGTCCTTGCCAGATATTTTATATGTAATACAATATGTTTGTACACGCGTTCTGGTGTAATACGCCACGCGAATATTATTATATATATAGGTACGCATAAAGATTTATACTTGGAACGCATTAATTTTGTCGACATTTTATTTTCGTACTCCGCGAATATTATTATATTTATTACGGCCCCAGCTGATTTTTCAATTATATATATATATATATATGTTTTTCCGTTTCTGAATATTTATATATTCGACATGTCTCTCTTATTATTTACATATTTTATAAAATATCATTTTTAATTATGAAACGTGTAATTATGGCGGTGCAGCGTCGATTGTCGAATGGCTGCGTCGACGATATATGTTTTTAATAATTCGCGAATGTTTTACTTATGTATAAATAAATATATTAAACACCATAGTATTATGATATATATATATAGTATATACGTATTGTAGCCTTATTATAGTGAAATCGTTCTGTTTTTTTTTTTAAAAGTCGACCATTTCACGATATGTGCTTTTTTAACATTCTTAGAAATAAAAAGGAAAAATTTTCCTATATGGATTTCGTGAAAAATATAATCATTCTGACATCGTGTAATTTTTTTCGCAACGTGCATTTTGCGCGCAATATAATTTTATAATACTTTTCGAATAAAATTTATTTCAAACTATTACATTTATCGCTTTTAAATCGTTAAAGTGACAATTTTTAATATTGTTATATTTTATATATATTTTTGGTTCGCGAGTACGATTTTTTTTTTTTAAACGTCAAAAATTATTATACGTTTTTAACGGGCTTACTAAATATAACAATAATCGATACGAACCATATGATTCGCTATATATAATTAAATATTTTATAATAATTGTACGGTAAGTATTTTGTAAAATGAACAAAAAAAAAAACTATTAAAATATTTTTTACTAATTTTCGTTAAATTACGCGCGTAGGCGCGTAACCGGGGGAGCTAGAAGGGGCTTAGCCCTCATAAAAACGTTTCTAGACCCCGTTGAAATTTATATACGAAATCCTTAAAAAAAAAAAAATCACAAACATTTTTTTTTTTTATATCATACAAGACGATGTAAATGTGTATATTATTGTTTTCTTTTTTACATTTGTTATTGAAAATTGGCTATACGCGGCTAAGTCTTGTTTTTATCTTTAAATACTCAGCTCTTCTCCCTCACACGACACGTAGTAATTTTTTATAAGTCGTACCTGTGCACGACGGCGGTTCGTCGGACTTGTCGGGACAGTCGTATTTTCCGTCGCAGTACTCGTCCAACCGGACGCATCCGCCGGTCGACTTGCACGTGAATTCGGATATGCGACAGCACAGCGTCGGCTTGACTACGACGGTGCAGATCGATATCGCGGCCGTCAGTCCGATTATCACCGCTGCCTTGTTGGTCGCCATCGCGTTAGTAGGTCGCTACGTGTCGCTTGTTATTATTATTATTATTAGTAGAATTATTGACGGTGCCCGCGGTGATGCTGCGACGACTGAATCCCGCCAGCAAAAAAGTGTACCTGCAAGAGAAATAAAAACGCCTTTATATTTAGTTTCGGACCGCTGCGGCGGTGGGTATTTAGTGCAGGGCGCGAAAGATTTCGTATATATTATTATTTTTTTATTATTATATATTATTTTCACTGTTTTTGCGTCTTTTTATTTGGCCGGCGTCGAGCGAAAAACGGCGATTTCACACCGCGAAATGTGCATTTTATTAATCATCTGTATAGACAAAAAAAAAATTGATTTTGTTTTGCGATGCTCTGTTATATCGGGAGTTTCCGGTTTTTTTTATCACCGAGTATCACTATGGACGCACTTTTATGGGTACCGCCTTAATTCTAAAACTAAATTAATATTATAAAAGTTCGTCATCAGCGTCTCCTGCAATAACAACCGTGATGTCTCGTTTTCGTGTAACCGTCGCTGTCTGTTATGACATACAAGCGCGGCGCGTTTTTTTGACCGAATTTTTAACACTGATATAGACGATTTTGGTCAGCCGGTAGTACGGATTCGATCAGAAACACTTAAAATTCCCACTAATAAAAAAAAAAAGGCCAAGGGGCTATTCTACACCCTCTATATGATTACGCCACTGAAAATTCGCGTTCACTATTTATAAATTATACTCGATCTGATAACTCGATACGTCAGTATACATACAGAGGCGTATTTACTGCAGGCGGGTTAAGACTCGTCCCATTCCGGGACCAAAAAAAAAGTTCAATTTAAAAAATATTATTTCGCATTGGTCAATTGAACACGCGTCTGACGACAACTGCAAACACATAATTATACTCGGATTCTCTATTTGTAAAGGAAATGCGGTTAAGACGAAGATTTTATCAATTTTTACACAAAAGAGTGCATATATACATATACAGTGAAGAGATCTGCAGAAAATCGGTTTAACGGTTTAGTTACGAGTATTATATGTTCACGCCTCACGGAATCGGCGGAAAGAGCGCAATAAAATCCGAAAGATATGTTTTCGCATCGAACTCTCCAATAAAAATAAACGTTTGGAATTTTTTTTTTTTTTGTAATTTTCTGTTTTCTAAATAAATACGTCGAAAAAAAACCGAGTTTTTATTACTCGATGAGCAATTTATTACTCTATTCGATTTATATATTTTTA
The DNA here is from genome assembly GCA_032441835.1 of Slavum lentiscoides. Taxonomy (NCBI): domain Eukaryota; kingdom Metazoa; phylum Arthropoda; class Insecta; order Hemiptera; family Aphididae; genus Slavum; species Slavum lentiscoides. Next base: position 10,814,070 of record CM063715.1, on the reverse strand, counting down.
TTACTGAGAGAAAAAAAATTTTTTTTTTAAATTCATAATATTATATAAAACCGCGTTTTATAGTGGTGACGAAATTGAAAGTACGTACCATTATGATAGAAGATAATAGTATTGCGTCCATTTTCTGAATCGAAGAATTCATATTTTTTCGTCAAAATTATTTCCACCGACAAATTCTTTTGTTTACGTTTTTTAGCAGATATTCTTAGCATATTTAACGCTATTTGTTATTAAAAATAATTTTCCGCTCTACGCGCGTATACTACAGTACAGTAGCTTATGACATATGTATACGCGTTATACGCTAATTTACTAAAATACGTTTGAGAACTTGTGATTGAACATGAAGATGTGTTTTCTACTATAAACTATAAACTCAAAATTACAAAAAAAAAAAAAATACACTTCTATTGCGCATACGTATTTCGACAACTACGTTGTCATCTTCATACGCGTATCAACTACTACTGAACCGTTAGACGCATTACATACACCCGTATTTATACAGTTTATATCTCCGATGACGTCACCAGAAACCGACCGCGTCGATTGGTCGTCGACCACGCCCACCGCAAGTCTATACTGCCGCCACCTGGTTTACAATTAAATTAATTTTAATAATGAATTTCGTAACGGACTTGAGTTCCAGTTTCACAAGTTATTTTTATTTTTGGACATTTCTATTGCTTCTCTTATGTTTAATTCTTCATAATTGTTTACATTTTTTTTAAAGTTTTTCTGATTCAATATTATAAATTGCAGGTATTCAATAAATGTTCAGCAACAGGAGATATTTCGTCTTCTTGTTTTTTTAAAATATTTCTCAAATATTCTTTGAACCTATAATATTTATATTTCTTTGGTCTATATAGCATAATATTTATCGCGATTCTCACATTGAATTTGATAAATACCCGATTTCCGTCCTTCTTTTATTTTATCCTTTGTGTTTCCTATATAATAGTGCTTTCAATTTTTTTTTAGTTGTTACTGCATGTATTAACCCCGTAATTTTTGAAAATATTTGTTAAGCCATACGAAATTTTGGGATAAAATATCATTGCTGATCTTATTATTTTGTTCTCTAATCCATTATCGAGGTTACTGACCAACTTAAGTTCTTTTGACCATTTATGTTTCCTAACCATTTTTAAACAAAAAATAAAACCTTTTACGTTAACCTAACCTCGTATATTATACGTAATGCACGACGGTGTGAAAAAGTGATGGTATATCACGCGTATATAGGCGCATATTATATACTGAAGGTACAGGTGTCAAAACGCGAGCAGTTTGTCACCGTCGCCGTGCCGCGCGTTGCCGAAAAAGGGATTATTGTGTGTTCAATCATATAGGCGTGCGCACGGGGTACGCGTATTTGGCACTACAAATATATAGTATATAATATGTTACAGTCAAAGTGCATAATCGTGCATTGTATAAATACAATGCACGGGCTGCAATGTATACAATGTCCAATTTCAATGGCCATTGTGGAAAATATGATATACTTTGCCCGGGCGTTATACATACAATGCCCAAAACACAGCGTGCAATTAAAATAATCAAATAGCTTTTGTTTATTTCACTATTAATTCGCATTTATTTATTTTCACGGCTTAATATAGCTATACTACGGCATTTACAAGCAAATAATTTTCCTGCAGTCTTACGTTTTCGTTTAATTGTTTCGCCTTGCTGATACGTTATTTTCTGTGCGGTTATTTTATGTATTAATATACTTTTATTTGCAACCCACAGAGTAGAAATCTATTGATTATATTTTATATAATTACATTTTCCAATCGGTTACTTACGAATGAAGTGTACGAGAAACAAAACGGTGTGATTTATAATCGGTCGCATCAATTCCTGTAAATCCGTTAATAACATAAATTGACGTATTTATTATTTTCGCTACTGAAATTGGCCCCGAGCGAGTAATTGAAGAGTTCCAGGTACTCGCATTCCAGGAAAAAGAATACTGGAATTTATAAAATTTAAAACTTTTTTTTCTTTATACGTGATGTGTATATAGAAAATTGGAAATACAAATTAAAGTTTAAACGTGTTATTAACGCAAATACGAATTTTTGAAACACATATTAAAAGTTTAAACGCGTTATTTATGTAAATAAAATAAAAATCTTTTTTTTAAATTAGGGTCTTGAATATTTTTCAAAGGGCACCTACATGATTTATCGTGGCACATTTTACTTGGTCATACGACACACTCCGTGCAACGGATGCCTGCGCACGCCTATGTGTGTAATACAATACATTTACCCCGCCCGTAAAACGCGACGTGTATTATATTCCACATACAATAATAATATATTATCGTTGTGCGCATACTTTATTGTAATTTTACTGTAATGTCGCGATTATATAATATATAAATAATAATTTGTGACGTTACGAATTCAGAGTTTTTTTGAAATCGAACCGATTTTTAAACAACAAACCCTGTAAATCAAATTTGAAAAAAAAACGTTTAAAGAAATTAACTCATTTAAATATTGATTTCTGAAATATTTAAAACAACCGATAGATTTTAAAGTAAACCGAATTAGTTAATTTATGAAATAAATAACTCAGTGGTGTAGCCAGGATTTTTTTTTTTTGGTGGGGGGCTGAGGCTGATAATTAATTAATTTATATGTTAATTATTAATATGTATAGACGGTACTCACTAAAAAACTGATTATCTATTCATTTCGGGGGGCTGCAGTCCCATCAGCCCCCCTTGGCTACGCAACTGAAATAACTATGTACTGCAGTGTGTTACGTTATATTTTATATACATACAACAGAATATTATCTAGTATTTAATTATTGATATTAATCGTGATTTTCTCGCAACTAATTTACTAAACGAGTAATTTTTTTTCGAAAAAAAAAAAAAATAACGAAACAATCTGTTTTTGGATCCTGACCGTACACGAACATCGTACGTGCGTGTACGAATAATGCCGGAAACGTTTTGAATTTTCCGAGTAGCTGCAGCGCCCATCTTCCGACGCGGAAAACTGCAGACGGACGACGAGGTTAATCGACAATACGCGGATTAATCGAATCGTTGTAAACTCGTTTTACCACGTGCGGATTGGCGAGAAAAATTATTTTCTATTCAAAAAAAAAATAGGACAAACTGACGTATTTCATTTATTTAAATAACACAATTGAACTCGTTGTGGACAAATTCATTTCGATTCCCCGTTTTGTGTGTGTTTAGTTCGGTTCGAACGGTTCGTAACATGGCTAAATAAATATATAAAATAATATATATATATATATTAAATAAAACGTATCGCGGACAACGCGGCGCCAGAATCGACTACTGTACGTGCGCGGACGGAGATGTGTGGCGGAGACGGCGCTGGCGAGTTGGGAAAAGCGATTGTTAAATCGGCCGTTTTCCCCCGCCGCCGCGCCGCCCAAGACGATTTCGAAGACGAGAACACGACGACGACGACGACGACGACACATGTTCGCCCGCGGTCGCTCATCGCGTCCGTGTGTGCGCGTGTGTTATGTTATTGTATAGTGATGTTCTGTACACACACACATATTATATAGAGAGAAGAACGACGGGCGAAGCAGTGTGCGTTACGGTGTGACCGTATAGTACAGCGTTTGACCCATATATTGCGCGCGCCGCTCGGCTCGGCACACAACTATATATGTATATACACATATACTAGCTGGTATACCGCACCGACAATACGTCCTCGTCGTCGCGTCTCTCGGCCCTGCGCCCCGGCCGCTTTCACACCACCTGCAGCACGGGCGTGTGTGGTACTTGCACCGGGTGTGACGACGAGAAGCCCATCACGAGAATTTCGCTTCGTCGTCCCTTTTTATTATTATTTATTCCGTATCGCGTATATACGCGCGTTGTATAGCGTATTATTATTATTATTATTATTATTATTATTATAATACTATACGTTATTCGAACGCGTTGTTTCACGTCCCGCGTTCTCCGCGTTATGACGTCCGCCGTGACGATGACGTACCACCCGATCGTTATCGCGCCCGCGAGACGCAGCCGTGAAGCGCTGCTGCACCACCGTCCGTAGTCACGAGCGCGGGTTGGGTGAGAGGGGCAGGAGGGCGAATCGCCTCTTATTGCGCGGATAGTGCGCGGATTTTCGTCGAATCCGAATGACCGTTATATTATAATAATCTCGTCGTTGACTCGATCGAAATAAACGCGAGCGTTATATCTCGCGTTTGTCGATTGCAATATTATTATTGTTGTAGGGTAAACGAAAAGGTATATTACGGGGATATTCGATGTTTTTTCTCCGAGGCAAAACGTAGAATTTATAGTATTAAAAACGGTATGATATACAAATATTTAGTTTTTTTTTTGTATATACCAGAGTGACATTTAAATTGCGGGTCCGAGTACCGATTTTTTTTTTCTTTCGCTCGTGTGTGTGCTTAGCACACGCATTAGCTTACTAACGCGTAGCAACGCGCTATTATTACTTACCGGTTTCGTTCGGTGCGCGCGTAGAAACTCTTGCGCGTCGAACAGTGGCCGCCGGACGAAAAGCCCTCACCGCCCCCGGGCCCATACGCGGTGTGCTTCTGTGTATATTTTTATGGTGTGACGAGCGCGAAGACTAGGGCGCGGCGGGTACTGTTGCTGTTGCAGGGCGTGTGGACCACCGAAGACGTTGCGGGCGGACCAGGGCGCCGCAGATGACACGGAACATGACTTGTATTTTTGCGCGGCGCACGTGCGACGATCGCGGGGATCGAATGGCACTGCTGCTGCTGCTGCCGGGGCGCGCGGTGGCGGTCGACTCGTGAGGATTTTCCGCGGCGCGCGACCTGGGAAAATGAGACGACCTTTTGCGCGCGCCCGCCGCCGCCGTATTTTCGATCTCGTCCGCCGACGCCGACGACGCCGCCGCCGCCGCCACCGCCGACAGCGACGCCGTGTATCGTCGCCGCGCCTATCTCTCGTCCTCGAAATCTCTCTCTCTAAAAAAAAAAATATATATCCTTCGTCCGCGTATTTTTTTCCTCCTTTTTTTTTTTTTGTACCATACATCGAACGTCATATATTTTACTTACTTTTCACCGTTTTTTAAAAAAAAAAATTATATTCCGAGGAACTATATCGAATTATAATAATTCATAGAGTTTATTATAGTATATTAACAAATTACTCGTACCTATATTCGTATTAGAGTGCACTGTGAAAAAAAAAATAAAAATCAGGAACTCCGTCACGCATCATTTTTAGACTCGATTCAATAGGATTTTTTTTTTTGCTTACTGTTTCTTATTGATTTTCACTCACTAAAACCGGAAAAAAATTTTTTCCGCCCCAAAAACTCGTATTGTTTAGTTTGATTTTAATCTCAATAATGGAAGGGGTATCGGGCGCAATCGTGTCTCAACGCGCGCTTTGTTTTTGTAGCGGCGAACGGCGTTTATAGTTCGATACAATAAAATAGGTGATTTTTTTTTTGTTATTATTATTGTAAACCTCTATGATATTTTGCAAAAAAAAAAAAACAGTACGCGATGGCGGTCATTTTTGGATCCTACAGAAAACACGAGGTTTACCGATAATAATAATTAATATTATAGTCCACGCAGCGGGGGAAATTGTTTTGCCACACTCGCGCGTGTTATATCACGACTATATTATAATCTGATATCACTGCGTGAGAAATTTAAATTCACGTGTTTCGATAACAACGTATAGTAAATATTATATTATTGCTTATATGAATTTTATCGAGTCGTTATTCGAGATTCTGCACAGCGGTTATTTAAAAATGTCAACTTTTTCCATAAAATATCAAAGAAATGCCGTAAAAACACAACGTTATTATATGTAAGGGCTTTCTAAAGAGAGAGAGAGAGCTTTGCCTTCGCGCGCACACGAGCGCAGTGTACGCGTTCTTCGGACGGAGAGAAAAATAAAATTCGATTTTATTTTTTTTTCTATACGCGTATAACTTTCGTATATATATATTTGTTCTTTATACGTACAGCGCGTTTTTCGACTTTTTTTTTTCTAAATTTTCTGCAAAGTTATATATGTGTCATTTATAATACATGTAAGAGACGTCGATTCGGGCCCGCGGAGACAGAAATCTCATCGGGGAGCGTTAGAGACTTTATAGATATTATATTTACTATATATTTATTGTTCGACAGTCGCTGTATACCTTCATATTTTGCGGAATCGAATAGAGCGGATTGTTTAAAACGCGCGATATAGCTCATTTAAGAATAATAGAAAAAAAAAATCGATATCGTTATTTGACGAACAAATAAAACGCGCAATATAAATTATTCAATTTTCAATTACCTATTCAATTTTCGAAACGCGGAGCTTGATCGTTTATTAAAAAAGGAGTGAAATACAAAGGCAATATTTTTATATAACGAGTCGATATAAAATATTCAACGAGAAAAAAAAAAACCACTCGTGTCTCTTGTATACGCAACACTCAGATTTCGAACAATTTTTTTTTTTGTATTTTCGCTTGAAAGAAGAAGTCGATAATAATTTTGCGGGACGCGTTGGACTATATATAGCGTTTCAATATAGAATTGTAAAACGAGAATGACACTTTAGAAAAAAACACAAAATATCGAAATTCGAAATTATGTCAGACGCGGCAAGTAAAAAGTCTTCCATTTTCAAATGATATATATATATATTTAAAAATAATATAATATAATCAATGATTTTTATAAGATGTGAGTGTTTTTTTCCGGCGTTTTTTTTTTTTTACTTAAAAAGCATCGGTTTCGACAGCGTTTTCTTCTTATCTATAAATATAGAATTTTTAAAAAAAAAACAATTTTTCGCGACGGCCCCGAAATCCAGGTCTCCACCAAAAAAAAAAAAAAACCGTTTACTCTCCATCGTCAGGCTTGTATACGCTATAGTCGCAACACTATAGTTTAAGGTTCTATTAAAGTCATCACAATATTGAAGACGATATTTAGGCATCAATTCTGTATTTTATAATACATATAGGTACGAATAAACGTTCAATATACTATTCTTGTTTTAAATTTAATTCGAAATGACACGCATTATATCGTACGTTTAAGATATATACTGTATATATATATACGCGTAGACAATATTCTCATAAAAAAAAAAGATTTTGTGAAAATTTTCGTGTTTACATAAATAAAATAACGATTTTTAAAATTATAATATATTATTTGAAGTTAGACCGGCGAATACGCGCGCGCGCGCGCTAGAGAGAGAGAGAGAGAATCTCTTGTCAATTTCGACATTAAACCCCACCCATTCGTCTTTTTCTCGTCGTCTCTTACTCGAATTTAAATAATTAAAACCATTAAATCGCGTTTGTTATTTATTTTAACATAAAACGATTTCGTCGCAAGGAAATTATATAGTTTCTTTGGAAATAAAATAATATTCTGTTTGCCATTTGGAAAACAAAAGCTAATGGGTTTTTTTTTTTTTGAAAAAAATATGCGAAGAAGAAACGAATATTTCAGTAAAATAATAATTAAACCTATATATATATATATTATTATAATATCTATACATACGTCGATTCGAATAACAGTATTATATATATACGCAAGTTTATAAACGATTAAATAAAAATGGCAAATTTATATCGAGTAAAATGTCTAAGAATATAGGAGGCGATGGGCGTATAAACGAATGAGAATTCATTTTTTTATGTAGTGTAGTCATATTATACTCGTGCATAATATACACGGCAGCTATTAAAAAAAATGTAAAACGTTCACCGAAGATTTTCGACATATATAAAGTTTAGAAATTATTTTTTATCCGTTCGAGCCTTCCAAACGAAACACGATCCATATATAATAATATGACGTGTCATGATATTATACGCCGTATAATATTATATATGACTTATTATATTATTATCGTTAAGTCGAACGAGAATACGAATAAAATTTAAATATCGCTTTTTAAGACGCGCTGCGCGTATTACTGTATAGTAATATCGTTTACTTTATTTTTTAACAATTTATATTTTTTTTATTCTCCGAAGTAATCGTAAATTAATATATATATATATACATTCAAGGAAATTTGCATGCAGTTTTAAGTAAACACGATCGATTGTATTTGCATCGTATATGCGTATATGTGTGTGTGCTCCTGTTGTTTGTTTTTCGTCAGACGTTTTAATTAAAATGCTTATTTGAATTGATTTAGATTATAATAATTATTATATAGCTGATGTATTCCCGCGTGCATTATTTACATACGAGAACGAGCATAATATCGTAATTTGCGTTTAGCCAAGTTTTTGTTTCTTTTTATTGGCGTACATTTAAAAAGTTTCTAAAGTAACGACAACAGCTGTTACTTTTCTCGTTTATACTCGCCTAGAAAATCGTCCTGATATTATAAAATACGCTACGTAACGTATTAAATATTACGTTTAATTATTTCGCTTATGCAATCGCATGGGATTATAATTTTTTTTTTCCTATTTAAACGGATACTATCAAGTCGTAATTCGTATTGAATTATTTTGAATTTAACGAACACGAGTCAAGTGCGCGTAAGCGAGAATTATAATTTCACTCCATTTTACTTACACTTGGAAAAAAAATGTTTGTATATTACAGATGGAAGATGGAAATGCATCTTTTTGTCCCTCCCTAATAATATTTCCAATCGAAACACCAGAATTGTGTATAAAAATCAATAGCTACACCCGGATTTACAAAAAAAAAAAAAGAAAATACACAACGTAAGAATGTTCATTATTTCAATACGAGAACTCGCGGTGTTTTTACAATTATATAGGTACTGTTAAAAACTATATGATAAACAGGAAAGGAACGGACTCTTACTGAATCCTCGTGTCTGTAAATACTTATATATTTTATAAATAATAACGATATAATTTCATATTGGTTTGTTGACATTTAAACAACCCGACTTTAATAATTTTATTGAATTTGCGTAGGTTACAAGAATGACTCACGTTCATAATTTCGAATCTGACTAGGTGTTTTTTTTTTAACGATATTTTCCAGTTTAACGTGTTCGTCATATTTATTAGTTTAGTTCGGTTACATCATCGAACAACAAAAATCCATTTAAACCTGCACGTCGCTGTACGTCATTATTCTTACCACGTATATGAATTCTTTTGAAATTTATGTTATTATTGAACCACGTCTGAAATTCAGTTACGTCCTATATATGACAGACTATTCTATACTTACCACCAAGCGTCTTTTTTCCATCGTCATATTACAAAACTATTTCTTTCAACTTCAAAACTCGTTTCATTCGGCGCGGGGTATATAATATAATATTCTCTCATTTCAAATAATACGTTTCGGAACGTTTTAAAAACTTTTAGCCACTACACCCTTGTATTTGTTTTCGAATTACATTTTTTTATCGACAAAATGTAATTATATTCATCACGTATGCGGGTTTCTAATCATCCCTATCCTAACGCGTTTGAATTATTTACATATAATTTATCAATTGTTATCGTATGTATATAAAACATATTTTAGTATATTTGAAATCCGTTGATATTTAAACGTTATATATAGACGAAAGTTTCTTTGAATTATCCATACCTATATACGAAAATTATAATATTTTTCCATTTCATTTGTCATTTTAATTGATTATTTTCTGGTTCGGGTTTTAATTGCGCGCTTTTTAAGCAATACGCAATACGCACGGTAACGTAGAAAAAAAAAATTACCACATTATAATTCAGCGTCTCAAAAACATTACCGCCTATACAGTCGAGTTTAAAATTATTATTCGTATATAGTTTTAAAGCGGAGTGAATGTCAGTGAATATACACTCTCGAAGCGGCCTGAGAAATAACGACTTTTCAAACTGTCGTTAATTTGTTACTACATTATATTATATATGAGATATTTAAACGTGCAGCCATAAGCCTTATACGCCTTATACGGTCGACAACACTGTATATACGCGACACAGATTATAAAATCAATAAACAAATTCAAACGGCGCTTTATGAAAAACGTTTGTTTGTTCCAGAATGGACCGCTTTGAAAATGTATTAATAGAATATCTTCGACAAGACAAGCTATAGAGAATAGAAAAATACAAATTTCCAATTTTCGATTTGCCGAGGTTTACGCCAAATCCCCCTTCCCCAAAAAAAAAACCGTACGAACGGAGGTCATATGCAGTTCTTACCGCTGCGTATTCGAGAAAATCATACTTCAATCAACAAATTGAATAATTTCTATATATTGACCAAGACTGTGCACGCCGTGTTGCTGTTTCTCGTACACGTTTAGAAAACTAAGAACTGTGTTTTTTAATTCAATTACACATTATGTTACAAAATTATGTCTAACTCATTTATCCACGCACGGTTGATTTATATTCGTGTTTTGTTCAAACACTACCTATATATATACAGGTGTACACAGCGCGCGTTGTACGAGGGTCCAGATCCCGCGGGATGGTTGCTGCAGCGCGTGATGTGTTGTATAAGATCACTGCGTTGTATGTTTCGCGTTTTCGGTCGTAATTCTATAGGAAAAACGAGACTTTAAACTCATCATAACTCGAGTCACGACGAATAGGAAATGCGTTATACATTTTCTTTTTTCTTGATTGACAAAAAAAAAAAATACCGTTATTATTCCTCGTGTTCCGCACGCTTTTTGCACTGCGGTACACGTTTTCTCTGAGATTGTTTAATTCGTATTCGTTTATAAACATATTATTATTATTCGAATACGTAATATAATATTTTATGTTATAAAAATATTTCTTCGGCCGAAACATTTTGCGAGAAATTGATACGTGCAACCCGGGAATCGATATTATAACATAAAAAAGAACATGCGACTCTGTGTTCGCCTTGAAATCTATTATAATCTCACGTACTATAATACTCGTTACTATAGAAATTAATTTTAATCAACCCGCGACCTCCGTGGGAATTGTGTATTTTATTTAACGCGACGATTTATTATATTATCGTGTTTTTCAACCGATTTAGACTAATGCACACTAATTATTATTATTATATTCGTCCGAAATTAACACTTTTACGCCGATTTAATGATGTTGCGTTAGTTTAGTAGTGACACTGTTATATGGTTTGATTTTTCCTCCCTCGGATTTACCACCACGTTAAAAAATTCTTTTCGTAATTTTGTCCACTATTATTATTATTATTATTTTATCGGTACGTGTATATTATAATAAATTTGTAAATACGTTTTTCGTGTAATTTATATTGAATTCAGTCGCGTTCCACTGAATCGATTTGTAGACCGTGCTTTGATTGGCGTGTCGAAATATTCAAAAACACACTCATCATGTGTATTGCACGAGCGATATTTTTCGAAAACTAGAAAAAAAAAATTGAAATTTTACATACGTTATTGTTCAGAAATTCCGTTTTATTTCTATTTTCTTATCGTCGTCTTGTGTATTTCACCGTTTGAAAAATATAATAAAAATAATGATCGCCTTGCACATTACTAGCATTTCAATGCCGCGCATATATTATAATATACGCGTACATAATACATGTATATATATATATATATTTTTTTTTTTATCTGAACGGTTGGAACTTCACAGATTTCTATTAAGCGTACAGTCATCTATTTTTAAGTATAATTTTAAAATTCCATTATTTTCCATAACACGGTCAGGGATATTTTGTTTTTTAGACCGCGAAGCGTAAAAAATATAGGTGCGTATATATACACGCGTTTTAATTTTTAATCGTCTGCTAAAGTTTATCGCTGTTGTTCGGTACATTCAATAAACCATTGTCGGAGAACGTTTCGTGTAGGCGAAACTCGGGGGACATAAAATATTGATTATATGTACTCGCTTTATATATAATAGACGTACGTATATATATATATATATATATATATATATGTATAATCTCACTTACGTACAATTATAAAAGCGATTCGACTTTGTAAAATATCATAAAATACAAATTATTATTGTTATAAATAAAATAATATATAATCGTTATAGGTTCTTTTTTTTTTTTTGTTGACCGACCGTTTTTTTTTTGTACGCGTAATACGGATCTACACAGTGGAGTAGATACTGGTTTCCATCCACCTAAACCCCCACAAAAAAATTGTTCTTGCTATTTATAAAATAAGGACATTTTTATTTCGTAAAAGCAATAGCGTATTTCAAAGCATATTATATTGCTATAATTGCGTACGAAGTACACAATCAGTTTATATACGTATATATAAACAATCGATGAGAAATATCGATTGTAGAAAACGCGAGAAAATTCTGTGTACGAGAAAAATTCCATACGGCTTCTCATCAAAACTGCAGAGTTAAATAATATATAATATTTTGAAAAATCTACTCTTCGTAAAAACCGTATTATAATACCTATACGATATAACGATTAATCGACTTTGTTTCTTGACGATCATGCGATCCTATATATTTCATAAAAAAAAATGACTTAATAAATATAAAAATTTTAAACAAATACTGAAGAAAAACGTTTTTATTTCGAAATATCCTTTGAACGCCTTCTCCAGCCCTGGAGAAAAAAATCGTATCTACTGCAGCTGTATATAACAGAATACATAATAAACGCGCGAAAAAACAATTTCGTAGGTACGCCCTCGTCCGTTTGAAATTCGCCAACTGTCTGTCGCCGCGATTGTCGTCATCGGTTCGACCGGCGAGAGTTTTTCGAAAGAAATATTGATCTCGAGAGGACGAATATTCGATAGTAGCGCGTTTACATACATATATGGCTGGTATAATTGAATTAACATCACGGTTTGTATAAATATTTTATAACGTTTTTTTTATTATGTACAAAGCGTATTTAATTTAATTACAACGCGCACGTTAATAATGCGTATATATACCTATACTGCAGAGTAATACGATTTACTTTCGCGTCAATAATTATATTTTTGCGCTCGTTACTTTTTTTTTTTTAAAAAAGAAAAGATAAACGAGTTATATTATTAAAAAAAAAAAAACAATTGAATTATATAGGCGTTCGCCGAACACGCGGTCGCGCCCCTACGACGTGAAATATATTTCATACAACGATTGCGTCGATATTCCAATATATATATATATGGACCGCACCCGGCCGGCTACGGTAGTGTGCACATAGTCACATGCAAATACCGAAATAGTTATGAATTACGTATATTAATATACGAACTATTTATGGAAATTACTCGGGTGGTATATTTTTCGTGATTTATAATAGCCGTTTTGTTAAATTTTTCTTTCTTTATTTATTTTTAAATTTAATTTCTCTCTCTCTCTCTCTCTATTTTTGGGTGGTAATTTAATAAAAGAAAAAACTACGAAGTTTTCGCGCCGGAGTTGACCTTTTTTTTTTTTCTACGCGCCATTCCCGTCGCGCGCACACAACAGTGTATATATAGTGTTGGCAAACACGCGCACGCCCCCAAAGGGGATACTACTTCGGAGTTTTCGAGAGAAAAACTAAAAAAAAAAAAAAACAATTTCTCTAAAATCCGTTTTTTTCTCCAGCTCCTTCGCAAACGCGGTAATCGAGTAAATTTCACGATTTCGATTAAGAAACGAGCAGTGAAACTATATGAGTGTATGCTGTATAGGATTAAAATATAATCACAATTATATTATGTATTTATAGTCATAAGCGAATTAATTTTTTTCTCTATGGTGTCGTCAGTGTCGTTTCCTGCAATAAACGTTAATTTAATCGAATTCGATTTTATTTGTTTAACGAATACAATTTTTATTTTACGCATACACACGCGCGCACACACAATTTTTAAAAATTAGTTATTACAGCGCTTTGTACGCATTATTGATAATTTATATAACAACGTCGCGGAGTGAATTCTCTTAATCGAATCCCGTGCAGCACGGATCGTAAATTTCACAAAACGCCGAAATATAATAATACATACTCTGCAGAAGATCCAATATGGAACCGGCAGGAAACCGTCTTTTTAAAGGGATCAGAGGGTTCTGTCACTGGACAACTAGCTCCCTCCTCGTACTGTTCGAGCCGTGTAAATTACGTGAGAAAAAAAAAAGTCACATTTGCTTATTGTACACATACTACAGATTGTATATTATACATTCTATTCTAAATAAATAAATAAAAAAAAAAAGGGATCAGTTCTCGTATATAATATAAGCGAAATGACGTACATGATAATATATATATATACATATCAATTATATCAATCTTTCGGTATATCGCAAAATATATTAATAGTGCATTTTATAATAATATTCATTAGTTGTATACTGCCGTAACGTACCCTTTCCCTCGTTCCCTGTTGGGGGAGTTTTGTTTATTTTATCGAGGTCTCGCAGACAAGGTTACCCTATGTGAAATTGAAACAAGTATTAATATATAAATATCATTTATTCTTACTTAAGTAGTAAATTTGAGCAAGGTCTTCACGAGAGGTGGTAAGTGAATGTTCCGCTGCGATGGCGGTGCTTCCTACTAATTCCTCCTGGCGTGTTGATGGACTAGCTCTGTCTCTGCTACCGTTACAGCACCCGCGACTCCTCTATTATAGCACCTACTTCGCCGACGTCTCTTATATACCGTCCGGTCGTTTTTATAGGTCACGCACCGAAAACCCTTAGTCAGTATTTCGCAAGCCCCGCCATAAAATCAATGTACGATGTCGCATATGCAAATATGCATAATGCAATCGTTATATGAGCTATATATATATATATTATATATAATTTGAAAAAATTTCGGTTCTCGAATAAAACGTATTATTTGAATATCGATCGAGTTCCGCTTAAATTGTTTTTCAAACGCCGAATTATTTATAATAATTGCTTTAAAAAAAATGTAATAATAATAATAATGTTTATTAATAGTATTCGGAAGATTAAATTAAATTTTGAGCAATTTATATTGTACAGCCGATCGTTATGTACGCGCGCGGTACACTCGTGTATACGAGTTCGTATTATAAACTATGGTTTCTACTGTATACGGTCGTTAGTTTTTTTTTTTACATCGATTAGAACAACAAAAACCTATAATAATTATTGGTCTCTAGTTTTCTCACGAAAATCGAACTATATAAATATTCTACGGCGTGTGCATAATAATATGTATTATAAATAAATTAATTGAACTTTTTATCGACGTGAACAACGAGTTCGTAATTATAATGAACATAAATTGTATATATAATACGCGCACGTTATCGTTAGACAAATACTACAAATACTAATAATCAACTATGTGTGAAACTCTTGTGTGTATTATAATGATAGTGGTTTAGAGAAAAAAAAATTGTTCACACGTATACACGAAAATTCCCACAGCCCTTTATATAATAATTTTATAGTTTCTCAGCCCTTATCTATAAGTACATATAATATATATATATATATTGCAGGCGTAGGAGACGCACTACGTTACTGTATCCGAGCTACAGATTACTGTGCAACTTTCCCGTGTGAACCTCGGCGATATTTAATATTATCGATAAAAAAAACAAAATAATAGAAAATATATATAAGCTCGATACAAATATTTTAATTTTTATTATAAAACATTACGCGTTAAAATTAATGTGTAAAATAATACACGCTATTGAAAATGAGTACAAGTCTGCACGATATTACATTTCGTTATAGGTGTACAAAAAAAAAAATCTTATTTGCTACATATACAATATAAGTTCGGATATAATATAATATAATAAATATACTTATATAGTAGGTGCTAACGGTATTTTGTTTAAAAATTTAGTTTCCATATATCATCATATCGTCAGTCATACCGATTTATTTTCCGCAGTTATCCTGCAGGAAATATTATGAATTTCGCCATGATAATTATTTCTAATATAATATATACATTTTTTTCTCTAGGCATTGGCCAATAAACGCATTTTAGAATTTCTGCAATTCTTTTTTTACCGATAGCGTCTACAAAAAAAAAAAGTCCTTTGTGGTTGAACAAAAAATTAACACTCGTACACGAGTATTTACCGTATTGTAGTTTTATATACGTATATATACGTATAAAGTGTTCGATTTAGTTAAAGTTGTTGATCACGTACTGATAGGAAGACTGATGATACGGCGATTGGCAAACTGAAAAATTCGGCTTGGCCGCGTTCGGCTGCAATTCGTGGTACCTAGTGGCGTGATGATAGTACGGTTCTTGGTCGACCCATGCGCCAGACGTGGACGGATATTGTCTCAGGTACTGGTCCAGTTCCGAATTGTCCACCAGATCAGCTCCGATCGCTTCCACTGCCGGCAGATCGTCCATACGACCGAAATCTAAACTGTAATCGATGGCGGCCTCGCCTTGATGATTACAAGAACGTTAAATCAATTGACCGTTACGAACAAAAAAAAAAAAATCGGAAATTATTATTAAAATAGTTGTTAATATTTTACCGTAGTTATTGTACGATGTGTTACAATAACCGTTTTTCGGTTTGGCTGGGTAATAGTTCGGTGTAGTAGGAGGAGTCAACGGTCCGGGTAGCGAACCGGATGGACTGCTACTGGTCGACGATGAGCTGGTAGTCATCATTTCTTGTTTAATCGAACGACCATTAGCGTTGTTGCTGGAAATATCATTCGTAGCAATTGTATCAATTACTTTGTTGCGGTAGGTACTCGAATTTAAAACAAATATTTATGTAAACACATATTGTTATATAATATTAATAATAATAGTTGAAATACGTTTCGATTATTTCAATAGGCATATAAATGGTATGTTGAATTAACTTGTTATATAATAATTTTATATCATATTGTTTTTGGTTAATGTTTTATATTTTTTTTTTTGGGGGAAATAATAGTTTATAATCGATATGTGAATTAAAAATATGATTGTATTATTATTGAAAAAAATGTAGATATGACATTTTACCGAGTAACACGAAAAAACATTTATTCTTATATCGTTCACTATAATAAGAATAATTATTATAGTCCTATAATAATTTATAATAATTAGTTCGTTTATTTAATATTAGTCCTTTAATAATTTTTACCGAAAAATACTATTTATAATGTATTTCGGTATTAACAAATTTTATATTTTACACGCTATTCTTTTTAAAAGCACATAAAATATGATACCTGTTACAATTAGGCACGTCGTGTTTTAATTGCGGTTGATACTGATGATCGTCCATTTGTTCGCACTTATCTTGTTGCGGTTTGTCTTGTATCTTCGGGATATTTTTAGCCGCCTTGCGTCTACGTGGTTGGTATTTATAATCCGGATACCTTTTCTTGTGGATCACTCGCAATCTTTCAGCCTCTTCTATAAATGGCTTTTTATCCTTTTCACTCAGAAGTCTTAGGAGAAAAAAAAATTATATATGTATTTAAATCATCACTAAATAATCAATATTATATTGTGAACATCGATATTCAATCATTTATTTAAAGATTATTTATTCACGTTGAACACTAATTATATATTGGACTATATATATAAATGTAAATAATATTTAGCTCTGAACCGCAAGATCCTAACCCTGTGCAGCACTACATATAGACCTTGAAATTTCTATAACTGTTCTTACGACCTATTTAAAAACGCAAGTATTTATTATTGAAGTTAAAAAAAAAAAAAGGAAAATGTTTAAAAATATACAAGTTTAATACAAATTAGAGTTCTCGAACTATATTCGTGTTTTGTTTTTATAGTCCTGTCAAAATTTTGGACACCTGTTGTCAGTCAGCCAGAGGGGAAGAAAAATGTATTCCTCGTGTTTTTTTTATTTTTAAATACTTTTTTGACGTACCCAAAGGGTTAACGTGTTTGGGGTTGAAAATAAACGGACAATTAAACTTACGTCCGATTTGTCCCAGATGCTCAGTGCTGTCATATCCGTCCCTGTAGACACTCCCTGTATATTACCATATTTTGAAAGAGAGCGAGAGAGAGAGAGACTAATTAAACGCGGGAGTGTCTCTCGCTATGGGATACGACCTTTCCCATTTTAATATGAATATTTTACGCTTCACTACGCGGCATAGAGAAGTTAAAAAAATAAAAAAAACTCAAGACCGGTGGTGATGATATGACGAAAAAACTGATGATACGCATCGTAATAAAAAATTGAATTTCTTTACGGTTTTAGACAGCAAGAGTTCATATTATATTCGCATGCATTCTTCGCGTTTATATATATATATATATATATATATAATCTGTTTACTTTTATTTTTAAATAATACTATATCGAATATATATATATATATATAATATAGCTATATAGTCTTAATATATTTGTCAAGCTCTTAGTTCAACTCTCGGTTGAAGCTACTAAAAGATAAAAATAAATATAAAAAATGGAAAACAAAAAAGTAATAAAATATTCGTATACACGCTTGAATAAAACAGTTGAATCGAGTTTAGCGCAAAAACTTCAATCTCATACATATATATATACGATATTTTTTTTCCGTTAGCCTAAGGGAACCGTTTTTTGGCACCTATTTTATATTATCCATTTATTACACTATTTTATATA
Source organism: Slavum lentiscoides (assembly GCA_032441835.1). Taxonomy (NCBI): domain Eukaryota; kingdom Metazoa; phylum Arthropoda; class Insecta; order Hemiptera; family Aphididae; genus Slavum; species Slavum lentiscoides. Next base: position 10,795,520 of record CM063715.1, on the reverse strand, counting down.
CATATATTGTTGTAAACAGCACGCATTGTGAATAATTTCTAATTCGATGTTAAATCTGGAGGAAGTGCAGGTGAACAAAAAATGAATTTATATGAGTATAACGTGAAAATTTACTTTTTAAAAACGATGAAAATATCTATCGAGCGTTCATATTCTATGCAAAATTAATGGTTTTTGGATTCGATTTTTATTATTTATGTATTTATTCGTGTATAATGGAGTTTCTATGGATTATTTTTTATTTACAGAATCAAATGAAAATATATATTTTTTTCTTCGAATAAAAAATAAAATACGACCGACGTTATTATTATTATTAATAATAATATTCATTTGTTATTATGCGTGATATAGAATATATTTCGAAGTTTTTATATTTTCAATATAAGTAATTTATTTATTATTGTCATTACGTGATCATTTGTGTGTGTGTGTGTGTATATTACGGGCAAAGTAGGAAATTCGGCCATTGTGCAGAATGCCCGGGCATTGTATACAATGACTGAACATTTTGGGCAATATAAAAAAATGTACTTTAAAACTACAATATTCTTTACATTGCCCGATTATTTCCAGGCAAAGTGTACTATATTCAAACTCTTGTGGACAATGTGTATTTTATGGAATATAATTTTAACATAATTTTATGTAGGTACAAATTTTAAATTTGTAGTCAGTATTAGGAAATATTCTTATTTCTAAATGCCATGTTGGAATGATTACTTTTACTTATACATTAGTTAATAATTTATAGTTTGAAAAAGTGGTTCTATGTTTATAATCTACTATAGATTAAATAATTAATGGATGAGGAATTATTTTAATTTATTTATTAAATATATATTTATTTCTACATGGACCATTAAAAGTGGGCACTGTACACAATGCCTGGGCATTGTGAACAATGTCCCATTTCCTACTTTTCCCGTAACAAATATATATTTATTTATTTATTTATAAATTATAAGCCTAATGATTTATAAATACAAACAAATTGAAAAAATCTCATATGTAAATGTAACCGTACTAAAAATGGTATAATTTATTAAACTCAATTATTGTCTACGTAGTGTTGTCGCATTGTCCACCAATAAAATATTATTATTGATCGTCTGTAAATCCAAATATTACAGACTAATAATATAATATACAAATTATTAAAGTATATTATATCGTGCGAAAAAAATTATCGCATTATAGCATTTTGTCAGTTAAAAATATGACAATTAGCAATGTACGATATATATATATATATTTATTTTAAATAGATATAAATATTATTCGTCAGCATTATACACTATAGCGTGTCTACCCGTTTTATGCTGAATTCTGATCCGATCATTCATTTCAGTCTTAACACTGAATATTACGTGCCACTCAAAACAACAAAAACAAAAAAAAGGACCAATAATTCAACCACACAGATATACGAGTATTATTATTATTTTATAATAATATATTCGAGAGCATAAATATATAGTGAACAAACTTTATTATAATAATTCGGATACACAGCTCGCAGATATAAGATTATGTAATAATAGATACGGTTTCTAAAATTTTTTCAAAAGTATTTTACTTATATACGTAACAATAATATAACCTGTTAATATAATGTACATATATGTATATAATATTTTAAATAAATCGCAAACTGCTTTTTCTGTAATATCAATTCGAGCAGAAAAACGTCTACTTAATGTAATTAAATTCAATACATTATTTTGAGTTGTTGCCAATGTTACTGAAATTAATCATAATATATATATATATATATATATATATCAACATCGATATGAATACCGTGTAATATACATTACACCGATTAAAGTAAAAAAAAAAAAAATGTCTATGACATTTTTCGAATGTGTGAGAATATTATAATAAGGATACACCGTGTACGATACACGTTATTAAAATTATGTCTCATAGCCTATAGGTACTGTCTCCTGCAGAATTTTATGGTATCACAATATTGTTGCGGTATTCGAAAAACGATTATGAACGACCGCTAGTAGTTTATATGTTATAATTAAATATTATATTATATTATTAAAATATTACAAATGTCTAAAGCTCGTATTATATTTTTAAGTTCTTAAAAAAAACGACGCTTGTCCAACGTCCAAAACAAATATGTCGACAATATTACCACCAGTATATTCTTGTAGTTTTTTTTACTTGTTTTGAATTGCGTTCGAAGAAATTACTGGGGAAATCAAAAAATGCGTAAAATAAAGTATCGACTAAATAAATTTGTAACACAGAACGAATCAAGATCGTTTCTAATGCGCAAAAACTTTCATTAACGAGCGAATAATAATAATAAAAACACGTTTTTCGTGTTTCGATCAGAATCGAATAAATATTAAAAAAAAAAAAAAAACCGTTCGAGACGATTTATTTAATCGAGAATATTTTCTGGATACACTATATATATTATAACAAACGTCCATTTCGATATTGGACTATAGTATTATACGATTATTATTTACCTCCATAATTGTCCGAGTGTTTTACTGAGCTCGGCGTTGTGTAGCTGTGGATACTGATCAGCAAGTTTACGGCGCGCTGCTTGAGCCCACACCATAAAAGCGTTCATCGGTCTTTTGACGTGAGAATTTTTCTTCTCCGAAGGCGGCCTAGAAAACGAGATACAACTGTATATAATATTATATCTGTATAAATTAAATTAAAAATAAATATGAAAAAGAATATACTCGCGTGGGAATTCGGAGCAAAAGCGTTACCTTTAGATTTTATATACGTTAGATTAACTGCTATATATAATCAACGCGTTGCTGCAGTTTTATAATAGGTTGAGTTTATTTTTACATCGATTTATGTATACATTTCTACGTAAATATAGACGCTCGGATTACAGTAAATTTCCAGTAAAAAAAAAAAAAACAGAAATACTTTCCCTATTTTCGTCGTCGACATTTCGAATTTGGTTCAAAAAAAAAAAAAAAAAATAACCCTGCACCGGCGGTTCGGTTAAATTAACGCAGAGCGAGTGATGAAGACGCGCGACTGCAGATAGGATCTTCCCCTGGCGAGTCCTGACCGAAATAATACGCGCGCGTTGGTAGGTGTCCAAAACGCACATGTTCCCGCAAAGATTACAAGAGATACGAGCGCGGTAATTTGTATATAAACATTTACAAAATAATTAAGTATATTATATACCTACTCGCGATCGTCATGGTCGGTAAACGAAAGAATTACACGGACGGTAAGAAAAAAAAAAAATGCCGTCTACCGATATAGAGAATAAACGAAATTTTTTACGCGGTTGTTAATATTACCAGCCAGTGGTCAAATAGTGGGCCGGGGGATCACTTGTTTTAATTAGCATATTCCATCCCCCCTTCACTTATTTAGTTTAAAATTATTCGTCCTTTTTGGATTTTTAAAAATCTGTTTTTTTTTTTAAATTTGTAAGTTGTTATGTTGCCTAATTTTGTTTTCGAAAAATATCTTCGAATCATTTTATTTCTTATTTCGTTTTATACAATTTTAACATTCATTATAGAATCTGGTCAGTGGTGTTGGAGCTTTTTGTTAAAAAAAGACTTTTTTTTTTTTTTTTTTGTTTTTCAACAATATGGACCGTTCACAACTTTGCCCCCCTTCGAAACTCGAAATGAAGACACTGCTCCTGTCTTCCTACTTGATTCACTGATTATAATAAAGTGGCTGCAATTTCATAATTTATAATATATATTCGTATTAGGCGATTTTTTTTTATTTCTTTTTTTCGCGCGCATCGTTCACTATATTAAATAACAAAGGAAATAAACAAAATTTTTATTCTTCTTCTTCTAATTAAACGCTACACGCGTCAACTCAATATTTATAACGAATAATATAATATTGATATTGAGTTTTTTTTTTTTTTTTTACTTATTTGCACGTAACCATTACGGATAAAACGTGTTTATTACAATCTATATACGCCCGCGTATAATATCGATTTTATAGCTGGTAGGTACCCCCGGATTATTATTATTATTATTTTTTTTTTTGACATCGAAACGAATCATCCAATAGATTATAAATACAGCGCATTTAGTCACGAAATATAAACCACAATTCCACAATTTATACGTACATTTATAGTGTACGTATTACCGAGCACGTTTGTCGCATAAATTAACAATCGCATATTGAAATTTATTAAATCACGCGATATATTATATACGTTTAGGGTTTATAATTAAAACGTATTAAAATAGTTTTCACCTGTAACGCATATAAATATTTACTTTTGAAAATCGTGTATTTTAATTTGTCTTCATGATATCGTTTAATTTCTTATATCATTAGTACATATAGTCACGCAATATTTTTGTTGTCTCGTATAATAATTATTATATGGCAAAACGGTTTTTTTTTTTTTTGGATTTATCGTTTCGCGACCACATGGTAAAATTAGTTAGCACAGAACCTGCAGCAGTTACTGAATACGTGCAAAAAAAAAAAACGAGCGATAAAATTTTTCACATACTTCACGCGAGACTCTATAGAAATTTGATAACGGTATATTAGAATTCTTCTTCTTTTTCTTATAATAATAATAATAATAATCTGCATTGCGTATGATTATTATTTATTGTTATATTATATTACCATAAATTTAACCGTCTAATATTCTAGCCAAAAAATGAGTTATATAAAATTATACTGCAATATTATAATGTGAGCAGAATAATCGAAAGTGTATAAAGAACGCGACGTGTCGCGCTGATATTTTATAAATCTCAATACGAATATATTTTTTTTTTTTATTCAATTTTTATCCGTTTACACTTTTCAATTATAAATCGTAACGTTTTCTACGAATTACATTATTTTTTGTTTGTTGTATTTTTTACGTTAAAAAATAAAATAAATATTATTCTCATTACTAAAGAAAACGCTTATATCACGCTATATAATGTTATCGAATTAATTTCACGTCATACTGCACAAAAGATTATTTCCCTCCCCACCCCCAAAAAAAGTATGTTTTCTCAAAAATCAACTTGAACGTTATTTCTATTAAACTCATCTGTACTGTATGGCATTGTTTATTTAACGTAGTAAATCGATTTAAAAAGAAAATAACAATCGCGTATCCTTTTTTTTTTTTACTCAATGACGGACACGTGTGTGTGTGTGTGTGTGTGTGTGTGTGTGTGTGTGTGTGTGTGTGTTATTTGAATTCACTTCATCCTTTTTACCGCACGGTTATTTACGATTGACCGTGCAGCAGGCTTATATATGTTTGATGTCTAAACAAAAATTAGCTGACTCTCCATTCTGGTGTTTAAAATATTGATCATCATATAATACGAATAACGACATACATATACATAAGCAATAGATAAAAATTAACAAATATTTTTCATAATTTTTTTTTTTTTTTTTTTCATTATTTAGATTTGTGTTTGGGATCTCGCGTAGTAGGCGTCGATCATAAAGACCGCTATCACAGTAGTTATGCTGAATATTTTTATTATAATACGAATATACGCGTAGATATAAAGACTATCGAATTAGATTCCATACACGTTACATTATATTTTTTTTATGTTTTACTATAAGGAACTTCCGGTCGTCTCTTATCTTCCGGTGGGACGGACGCGTTAATAAAAAAAAAATTTTTTTTAAATGCCGCCACCAATGTTGATGACATAAAATGTTAACATTCCTTAATCGATTCATCTAACTCGTGTAATATTATTATCAAATATTATGAATGCTCAGGTCTTCCTATCGCAAATATGCGTATTAAAAAGTACCTATACGTGTATCTACATATATATATGCATTATATCCGAAAACGGATATATAATAATAATAAAATAATAATAAAAGGCCGATTATACATAATATCTTGTTCGAGTTTTGTTGACGTTTATAAGCAGGACACGACACTTAATGCGATAAAAAACCTCAAAAAATGTACCTATTTAAATATGCGCTCAAAAAATAATTTAAATATGCACCATCGATAATATATGCAGTAATATATATTTGTTTGGTTAAATTTAAAATTTAAAATAGCAAAGAAACAGAAAATCAATTTTTTTTTTTTGTTAAAATGAAAAGAATTTTTGATTGAAAAGAACGAAAAGAATATTTTATATTAGGTATATAATATTATTTTATATTAGTGCGAATATATATTACTAAAATGGAAAATTTTATTTTTCTTATTAATTAATTAGAAAATGTGCAATAAAAACGAATAAATTTTCACAATATGCGCGTAAAGAAAAAAAATATACCTAAAATATGCAAAAATATGTAATAAAAATTTTTAATTTTCAAATCCTTATATCACGAAACGAATACGTATCGAATCCGATTTTTCCTGTCTATTTCCCGAACAAATATGCAAATGCATTAAGTCCCGAGCCCTGTTTATAAGTAATATTATAACACTTAAAAGGAATTTCAGGAGCGTATTTACTTTTAAAAGTATACAGATCGCGTATATAGCGTAGCCTGTAGTTTAATTATTTTATGAAAACTCATAACGTCGTCGATGCACTACGAGGTACGACGAATTCAAAATAAACAATTCAACATTATACATAATAATATTGAAAGCAACGATTTGTGAAATTGCGAAATCGATAATAAATATTATTAACTACGAAACGATTCAATTTCCATTCAATTTGCAGTACATAATATAACAGTACATTATTATTTATTGTAGATATTTCATTTTGTTAATAAATATATACAACGCGTGTGGAAAACATCGGTTGTATAAAATAAATAATAATACGAATAATTGAAATCGACCGAGATAATTATATATTGTTATTTTAATTAATGTTTTTGATTATAAATCTAAAAATCGCATTTTCCTTAATTCCAAAAATATTATGAAAATAATTTATATATTTTATCAAATAAAATATACATAAACTTTTTTTTTCATTAAGCCCTGCAGATAATATAAAAATAAAATAAAAATTGCTCGTACTCAAATTTAATAAAAATATTGTGTAACGTTTGTAATACGACGTAACTATTGAGAAAAACTTAGGAAATGTGAACCTTTGGACGTCAATTTCAAAAGAGTAGGTATTATAAAAATAAGTTTCCATTAATATGTCGGTTTAAGTAGGTACAGTAATAATTATTATTATTAATGTACTGAACATTGAAACGTTTTAACTTTCAATACATATATATATATATATATATATATATATAGAGAGAGAGAGAGAGAAAAGGAATTTAATCCGAGGCAATTGCCTTCGACTGCTGCGGATATCCTTTTTAAAGAACGTCGGCGTAAACGTATTGGCGGAAATAAAAAAGAAAAATCGAAAATCATTTATTTAAACTACTGCAGATTGTCGTGGCCGGTTAGAAGCGCTCGACAGGGGATGAATTTAAGTGGTTTGGATCTATTTTCGTGTCAGATGGTTAGGGTATAGTTTGACAACAACAACTCGCCTTGACACTAATATTCTACGCACTCAAGAAAATCATTTCTGATAACTTATTCAAATTGACTCGGAATAATATTGAACTCGTACCGGCGAATATTGGCCTAATCAGCTCTCAATACAACGTAGTCTGTCAATAGCAGACTTTGGGTAAAATAATTTTTTTTTTTTAATATTTTGGAATACATCATTTTCCGAATACACGGAGAAAAAAATGTGTTCAGAACGAATACTTGACACGACGATAGTATTCCATACGTATTTTTGGAATACCTTACAAAAAATATTGCAAATATTTTTAGAATGCCTTTTTTTTTTACTAATTTTTAGTAATACGAATATCAAATATAGTAATTATTATTATTATTATTATTATTATTATTTATTTTTTTTATGTATTATTATTCAATCGAGTAGATATAAATACCGTCATTAATATGTGTATTTGGGGTTGTTTAATAATTTATATTTTTTAATTCTGTGTTTATAAATTAACACAAAAACTAATAAGTAAATTAACAATACCGATTAATTATAAAACACAATATTGTAATAAAAAATAGTGTAATCACAATGGGTTCGAACACAACAAATATTATAACAAGATTATTGATAAAATAATTGATGTCGTTTTAAATACCTATATTATACTGTTGCTACGTATAGTTTCCACTCATATTTCTTTCCCTAAAGAATTACTTCTTACATTTAGGTAATTATTTTTACGTAGGTATTATTTAAAAGTACTTTTGAAGAGTTTTTCAAAATACTTTTGACAAAAAAAAAATTAAATTAAAAAAAATAATTCCGCATACTACCCGATATGGTCTGTCGTTAATAGCGATTATTATTTATTGTTTTGAATATTCGCCGAAACAATTCCTACAATATCATATTCGTTCTAGCACTATAAATATGTATAAATTAACGAAACAAAAGCTGCAACCGCAAATTAAACGGGTACACGGATTTCGTTAAATAATAATAAAAAAAAAAATTTGTCCTTTCTTTTCGCAACTCGTTTCAATAAACAACACTCGCAGTACGTATAAAAAGTAAACGGGATTATAGCAAAAGGGAAGTGAGGCGTTTTTATTGTATTCCCGGATCATAACGTATTATTTCGCAAGGGTTTATATAATTTTTTTTTTAGAAAGAAAACCAAATAAGTGTAATATATTTATATATACGTACTTGACGGGAACCGGCACCAGCGTCCAATCGTATCCTTGCAAGACTTTGCTCACGGCGTCGTTTATCTGCACGTTGTCCTTTAACGCTTTGTTCATCGCCGCCTTGGCCGCGGCCGTCACGCTCGCCGCCGCACTGGCCGTAATAGTGACCACCGGTTTTCCGGACGGACCGACCGCCGGTTTCGAATTATTATCGTCCATCATGACGTTTAAAGAAAGTAAAAAAAAAAACGGGCGGGACGGCGAAAAAATAAATAAATAAAAACGATCCGCGCGAGAAAATTCACATCGATATACGGAAAATTCTATTGAATAAAAGAAAAAAAAACGAAATGTTTAGAAAAAAAAAATGTTTAGATCGGGCGAACGCAAACCAGACGGAGAAAATGCACTGTCGCGCCGTAAGATCTCGTCCGCGCCCGTCTCGATCTTATCCGTCGATCCTTACTCCCACCACGCGACGACGCTGCTGCAGTACCAGGCGGAGCGTAACAAAACTCCCGCGGGGGGAGACCCCTTCTTAATTACATCGCGTTTTCGTTAAATTATAATATAACACACGGGACATTAAAGTTTTTATTAATTATTTTTAATTCTCCAAAAAAAAAAAAAAATCAAACTAAAAAAAATAATGCGTGTAATATAGAATAATTATTATTAACAAATCCGTAAACGAATATATTTGTAAAAATATCGATAGATTTCAAGTGCAACAATATAATGTTTCGTATACGTTATTGCTGTGCAGTCTACTGAAACGTTATCGAAATCGTCGCACTGTATATATATTTAAAAAACGAAAAATCCGAAATATACGCGTTATATATTAGTTTCGAGATGTTTAGAAAAATATTCGTTTTTAAACATATTATATTATACTTGTAGTGAAAGAAAAGAATTTTTTTTTTTTATACCCAATTGATATAAAAGAGAGAGCGCAAGACAAAGTACACACGATCATGAGTCCGATGTTTTTGCAAAACATCACCGTTTAGAATCAAATATACATTTGAGAAAGTAGACAATTTTATACACTTACTTGGAAGTCAATGTGAACAACAGAAATGACGTGCGTAATGAAGTAAGATTGAGCATATATTATCCAATGAACAAAATGTTTTGTTCTAAGCTTTTCTCCAGAGAACCTAAAAGGAATTTTTTAATTTTCCTATTTACGGCCCGTATAGTAACGTATTGTTGTGAAACTCGGTCGACAATTAAAGTGGACGAGATAAAGTATTACTACTGACCTTTGAAAGGAAGAATGTGTATATAGAATACGGAAACAGGGCAATACGAAAGGAGAACAAATGCAGATATTGAGAGCATCTTTAATGGACCGAATATCCAAAAAAAAAATGTCTTGTCTCCAAAAGACTGGAATGGGCCGGGCACATATGGCGAGATAAGGACAGTCTAATGAGACAAGTTCTGGTCTCTAAACTAAATAAAACACGCCCCAAAGGAAGACTAGATCGGTTAAAGGAAGTATTAAATCAAAAGTAGATGAAATGGTAATAGAATTGAGGATGCAGATAACAGAGATCCGTGGAGGAATTCGGTAGAAACAACAAAAAGCCATAAAATGGTCCGTAAAAACTTAAAAAAAACGCGTTATACGTATTGAAAAAATAGGGTTTACGTAATATGGGCGTACCAAAATGTTTATACCACAACACGAATTCCCAATTATTAATGGGAAATAAAATGTTTAAAAAATATACATTTACATAATTTACATGGTGTTTACCGTGATTCATACGATTGTCCAAAAAATAACGAGTATAATATTATAAAAATATGTGTTACGCGCGTGGTATGCAAATTATGTATTTTTTTTACCCACTTGAAAATATAGTTAAAAACAGTGTTTAGCGTTGTGAATTAATTACGTTATTCTTATGAATTTAGTACTAAAGGATTACAGTCTGCAGATATATATTATCAACAACTAAATACCTACCGACGTACTCGAGTCATTTTTGGGACCAAACGTATTTAAACTAATTCGTACCTAAAGGTCATGTAGGATGTATACCTATTATTACTCCACGCGGAGTAAAGAAAATCCTTTTCATCGATTTTCCGAATATTATACTCGAATATTTACATATCTATGAGCAATTTTTGTACCCTTAGTAAAAAGTACACGCTTTGCAAGTAAATTTTTTTATTGTGAATATAAATAAAATATAAATGAGTACTATTCTATCCGTTCTTGATTATTACTGCAGCAGTGGCGTATATTCTGCTTGAACAACTTTAAAATAAAAATACAATAGTCACTCGTTTATACCATATTTCAAGGAATAATAATATAGAAGGTATACAATTAAAGTCGTACTCTTTATCACTATTATTATAGTTATTGCTTATTAATATAGCGCATTATCATCGCATGAAAGTGCTTGTGGGTGGGCCTTATTACACAGGATGTCGAATATTTGTTAGGATTTACGACACTATGCGTGATTATACATCATTGTAGACGGTTTTAATCTTATTGGTGGAGTGTAGATATTTTTTTTTTTTACAAAATTTCAGAACGTGTGTATTGGACAACCAGACGAATTCATATTTTATAAACGCGCATATTTGATCGATAACGCGTAAAATTTGATTAATGTTAAAATACAATTTTCAATAAAATAATATTATCCGATAAAAATAGTTGACCGTGCACTACAAAATATTTAACTCGTGTCATCATAAACGTGTGTTAGACATAATTTTTCGAAACTATCATTTATTATTTTATACAGTCTGTGAATAAATAAAAATCGGTTAAAACATATTATATATATTTTTTTTTTTTCTTATTTATAAACTATCGTTTAATTGAACATTTAGAAAAACGGTACACGTTTCGTTATAGCTCCGAATTTAAAATTATTGTATACACAAATATTATTTAACCGTGATTTAAACAAATATATATATATAGTATATAGTCGTATATTTATTTAAATATAAACTAAGCACAAACGGTCTTTTCAAAATAAAACAGAGTGTCCAGATAATTTTTTTCGATCACATACGATACGAACTATATATTATAGTTCAAAGTCATACGAATAAATTATGTCCCTATTTACAGTATTCATTTAACTACAGGATTTGTTTTATTTTGTATTTCGAATGCGTATCGATTATTTGTGATCACGCATACTGACAGGGGTTGTACCGTATAATGTGTACAATTATATAAATATTTGGACACTAATATAATATATATCTAAAATGTTTATCCTAACAGACCGAGGGTATTTTTATTTATTTACAATATATTGTGTCCTTGCAGGGTGTAATAAATTTTAAAAAAACAATAGTATCTTCTACAAATGTACGATTTTTTTTTTTTTTTTTTTTTCGTGGTAAAACATATATATATATTTATATAAGAATATCAGACGAACTAATAACGATGAAGTTATACATACATTAATTGTCTATGAATTTTAATTAGACACAATATCAATATTGTGATAATCCTGTAAAACGCGTGAAACCCCTTTTGACGCTACTTCGATTTTTAAATTTCACACGTATTTTGCGAATAAACACATGGTAATTTTAAACAATTTTTAGAGCATTAAAAGACTAAATATGAAAAATAAATAATTTTTTGATGTTTAAACATCTATTACGGCCGTATGAAGGTAAATCTCGGGAAATGGGATGGAAATGTGTAAGCTGTTGTCGTGACAATATTAATAATAATATTTATTATCGAAATTGCTTTGAATAATGATACCAATATATTCACGAATCCCAATCACAATTCCGCTCCCTTTTTACCGCTCACGTGCGACGTTTACACGTCATCAATGTCTCCAGTACTATCAGACTCGTTTTTTTTTTTTTTTCTGTAGTAAAACTACATTATTCGAATGAATTTGTTTTAATGTATGTATACATACGTTACGACGAAAAAGTGTATTATTAAAATTTGCGAGAAATCTTAAAATATACCAATTTTCAAATGTCTCGCGCGCGAGATACGGAATATTAATATTTTTTTGAACCGAACTAAAGAATAATTATAAACATTTTGGTTAAAAAAAAAAATGTAGTTAGTACCAGATGTCAGTGGCACATCAGCTGTCGCCGCTGAATGGATTGTTTGTTAAAATCCGGTCTCTGCGCCGAGAGATATCCGGTTCAGAGCTGCGATTTGTTGTCACGATACGATATTATTTAAAAAAATAAATAAACTTTATACACGCTTAAACGATATATGCGGAAGTAATTCCAGAAAAATAATTTTCGAAAAGTTTAAAATATATACATAAACACGCATGTACTTATACCGTATACACTATTTCAATTAAAATACGTATTTATTATTCCAAATCCGCATATACGAGTATTACATTATTTATGTATATATATATATTATATGTAAACTATATTTATGTATAATATAAAATTTAGAAAAATCGCCAATAGCACTTTTCAACATTTCTTATATTGCGTACCTACTGAATAAAAACATTTTTTTTTTTTAACGGTAAATCAATATAAAACAGTTTTATTTTACACAATTTTTCAAACGTTCAAATTTCAAATCACGTACGGTAGCTAAATATACTTTTGTGTTTCCACTCTCTTAAATAGAAGAAGTTAATATAAAGCAGGGCATGCGGTTGTACCCCTTACTTAATATATAATCCCAACTGGCCTGTTTTGATAATGCAGGTACGACTTAATGTTGAAAAAGAAGGAGTTCTAACAATATCAAATGTATAGAAAAAAAAAACTGTAGATGTATTTGCTAAACTTGAAAATTGCCGGTATATCCGTGTAAAATGTAACCAATTTTTTTTTTTTAAAGCTTTACGCTCGTACAAATGTTTTAAATATAAAATATTTTTACTTGGCTTGGTGAAATTTCAATACGGTCTGCTTGAAACTTTGCGCACCCGAAAAAAATAAACTGAAATGACTATACACCGCCGCTGATATAAAGCCTCGCAAATCTTATAAGGACGGCCCTGATGTAAATGATGGATATGTATACACGTCTGGTTTTACTCCTTATTCTCGCATAAGTTTTTTTTTTCGCCCCTCCGCCGGTCCAGATAAAACGTCAAGAACCGCGGCGGGGCGAAAATAAATCGATGTCCTCCCGCAGCACATTATCGTACATACGTATATATGGTATATACCACAGCTACCCACGATTCGTATCTACCTATATATATATATAAATGTATACCACAGTGCCGGTGACTGTATAACATTATACTGGCGAATAACGCGCGTATATTACGCATATATATGTAAAAAAAAACCTATATAGTACGCCCTGCAATGCCCCACTACTATACATTAGAGGGAGAAGAGATATTTTGCACATCCTAAAAAACAACCACCTAAAAAAATTGTATCGAAATTTCGTTTTTTATTTCATAAAGTCTCATTGAATCGTATATATATATATATATATATATGATATTATAACCATTTTTAATCGAATTATTTCGTTTTTGATTTGTCGATTTTCGCGTGTAGTTATTATTATTTTATTTTTTAAGTATATACGTGCAGGTTTATTATTATATAAATATTCAATAATGTTTACACGCGTTGCGACTTGCCAGGCGGGGTATGTGCTGCGGAGGCTGTATATAAGGGACGAAACGCGCCAAAAAAAACGGAGGAGAGGAAAAAAATGAATTGTCGCGTTTATTGTCTCTGCGCGTGTATAAAAACATTTATATATATATATATAGGTGCGTCGCACCATAATCGTTTTTTGTCCGAATTAAATAAGTGTATTTTTGGATTTTGTGTGAAAAATTTCGTTACACAAGTTTATATATATAGTATATGAACGTAACGGGGGGTTTTTTTTAAACGAATTTAGAAAAAGGAAATTTTTTTTTTATACAATATTATATTATACGAAAAGTTGAAAGGCGAATACGCTGCTGCTGATGTATACATCAGAAAACGCGTATATATGAATATATAATTTTAACGAAAATCCTTATGACACACGTGTAATATTAAAAAAAAAAAATATATGATTTTAGTTTTTATAATACGCGTATAGGTACCTATATATATATATTACAATACGCAAGCACTTGATCGCGCGCGTATATATATAGCCATCGAGACAGTCGGCGGCGGCGGTTGGGCGTTTTGACAGCTCTGCGTGGCCACACCTCGGTAGCCTTCCATTGGTTTGACGTTCCGAGACGACCGTGTGCATATATATACGTATATTTTATTGTACATATATATATATTTAATATTTTAATATTATATTATGTACATGTATATATGATTATGATGCGCGATATGCTTGCTCGACATCGGACCGGACGTATATATATAATAAATTATTATTCTCTTTTATAGTCACCGCTATATAGCGATAAGTGTGTGTGTGTGTGTGTATTATAAAATATATAATAATTTATATATGCGTATTATATACGCGACGACATCGCGTGAAAACGCCGACGACGACGAAAAAGTTTTGATTTGAAATCGACAAAAATAACGTATATATAAACAAAAATAATATATTTAATATTATTATGTAATATATATATATGCCGAAAATCGAAATGCATTAACTGAAGTCTGCAGTGGCTGCTGACCATATAGGAGCTGCAGTGGCGTATTTATACGTATGGGCGGCGGGAGATTATATAGGGAGATATATCTCCAGGGGTTAGAGTGGCAAAAAATAGCAGGGGGGGGAGACTGCGTTCCGCCTATATATATATATATATATATATATATACTGTTTTGAGCGTTCCCTCTGAAATGGCTAAAAACTTATACAGTATATTATACCGATTATGATTATATACATATATATTGCGTACATATACAGATAATATATAGGAATTAAAAACTGCAGTGTAACGAAATGAATTCAAAACGCGACGGTATATATAGACGCATATATATATATATAGGATTCAAATATTTATTTTATTTTATAGGTATATATATACTCGCAATATTTAGATTATTTCCTTATATACACATTGCGCGTATAAACCAAAAATGAAACAAACATTTTAATTATAGGTTTAATACAATATATAGAGTTAAACCGACTGTGAATAGTTTATCATTTTCGTTATGAAAAAAAAATTTTTTTTGACACAATTTATTCGAACGTACTCTTTATGAACATATAATTTCAAGGAGGGCTACGCATTTAAGCGATGTTAGCGAAGTACACGGACCGGGTCCTCCTTGACTTTAACCGCTGTATATATCCCATGTATCGACTTTTTTTTTTTTTAGATTATATAGGTATAGTAAAGCAATAATATTTACATTTGGAAAATATTAATTGAAAGCATAATTCTCTCTTCTTTATAGAAGTATTTGAAATTATATTATATAAAACACACAGGAATTTATCATATAATTAATCCTAATAAATCGTATATACACTTTTTAAATAAAATTTAAAACAAAAAAATAATCGTCATTTCTTTTTTTTACTCGATTTCAAGAGTTAGAAAATGCGACTTATTATGTCTTTCGTGCTCGCCGTATAGATCTTTGCTCATATTATTATTATTTGTCCTACCGTAATGTCAATATAAGTAAATATAGCAACAACTTTCAAGTTTCAGTGACCTTTTAGTCGTATTTTCAACCATACACATAACATTAATTTCACGTGAAATAAACCCTTGCCCGCAGGCGGTGTACGTTTCGCGTGTATATAGGGTACGATAAATCACACACATATTATTATTATTATTATTATTATTATAGACATTATATAGACGGTCGGCGGTCATCATAAATAAATTTCACCGTATCTAGAGACGCAGAGAAATATTTTGCGAAATTTAATGAAACGTCGCCCGTTCAAGACAGCGACGGGTAAATATAAATTACCGAAGTTTCATTTCCACGCGTTCATAATAATATTGCAATTATAATGAAAATCGAGGTGGAATAGAGCTGCGGTATATATGTGTATAAAATGTATATATATATATATATATATAGGCTCCAATAATAATATAATAAGTGCTCCAATCTTTATTACAGCAGTCGTACCTACTGTTCTCGCGGATAACAAATCGCATAGTTAGTACATTAAAGAAGACATTTTTCGATTTTCTCAAAAGCTTCATAAAAAGACGACTAAAAAACTATCGAAAAAATCACAGGAAAACGGTTAAAACGCGATTTCATCATAATTTTGAAACTATAATGATTATAGAAATATTTGAAATATCCATACCAATTAATATTATGTAAATTTGACAATTTTTGCACCCTTATTATATTAGTATTTCTATATACCAATTAGGTTAGGTAATATATTAATAATTCGTTTCGTATACGAATTCTTATGTTCTTTTTGTTTACCGATATTTATTTTATTTCGATATTTTATTTATTTTGGTGCGACGAATAATAATAGTATCCATAGTTTTCGCGTGTAGGTATATAATATAAATTACGAGCTGCGCGCACCGTCGCTTCGTCTCATTAGGAGTTCAGCAGCCGTCCGTTATTGTTCTTTAGCGTTTATTTTTCACATCACGTAATATTATAATCGTTTATATATATATATACTATTATTTGAAACTATACATCATTGAACATGATGATAAGTGCGACGATTTTCGCTACTGCGATCGGCCTCGGAGCCTTGGCCAAATACTGCAGCTACAAATGGTACGCAAAAGGGAAGAGTTGACACACGAAGAGAAATTGAAAAGATTGGAATATAAAATCGAGAAGGCAAAATTAAAAATTGAAATGAGAAGATTAGAAGTGGAAATAAAAAAGGAAGAAATGGCCTATGATATTAGAACGATCGAATTGCAAAACGAAAAGGAATGGCAAATGAAAAGGAAAAGGATCGAGACTGAAAACGAAAAGGAAATATGGAGATGGAACGATTGGAAATGGTGGATATTGAAGCGATGGACAAAGAATTGAAACGACAATATAAATGATGGGATTGGAAACTGATGCGAGTATATACGAGCGAGATGAAATAAGAGACGTTATTCTGTATTGTTTCAATATGTCGTGTATATCAATTATAACTGTACATTTTTTTTTTTTTTTTGCAATCATTGCTTTGTTTATGACGTTATATATTTTGTTGATTTATTTTTACTACGATACTCTTTGGTTACCTAGCGTTTTTATTGTTTTGGTATGTTTATATCTGAATTTTTTTCCGCAATTATTATGTAATATATATTGTTTTATTATTATACGTTTGTATTTGTTTTTTTTTTTTCACGATTATTATAATATTGCAATTTATTATATAGTTTACGTACTGCGATATGATAATAAAATATTATTATCATATTTTATATGATCACCGACCAGCCCATTTAGAGAAATGCACTGTGAAATTATTGGAAAGACACAATAAATTCGTTTTGTGTTGTGTCACTCAATTATACTAATGAAAAATACGTCGGATATTTCGAAAATATATACGCATGATGTGCGTATACTTAAAAACGTATTTTTATTTTTCCCTGTGTATATATATTCGACTTGAACGGTCGAATATTATGTGGAACACAAAGAGAGGATGAAAATAATAATAATAATAATAAAAAAAAAGAAGAAGACAAATCGATTAAAATATATTGTATTTAAAAATCGGATTTTATATACGATTAACGTTTCTGAAACGTATAATATTCGGTGCGTATATTTATAACTTTCACGTGTGTAATTTATGTTCTCGTTAAAAACGATAATTATTGTGCGCGCGCGCGCGCGCCTTTCGTCATTAACCGAAACGTTTACAATTGAATCGGTCATTTCAAAAACAACATTGTAAGTCATCAAATTGAAATTTTATACAAACCACAAATGACTTCATAACTTCAGAAATTTAACTTTTTTTTGTATACTTTTACCTCTTTACACATTTATTTTTAAGGATTTTATGACGTTCATAATTTGTGGTTTTGAATTGTCTATCTTTGACTGTATTTCACTAAAATAATATAAAACTTATTTGACTTATACGTTGTTTTTGAAACGACCGATTCAATTATATTTTCACCAATTGTTCATTATCATTCGGATGATATTCTTATCGGATTCTTTTGTATCTGTGTTCACAGCGGATACAGAATCTTACAGGCTATCAATAGGCTGATAAAAAAAAAATAAAATTCTATTTAACCGTATCCCTATTATTCACGCAATTTTAAAGACAGTAAAGAAAGAGAAAGCGTCGAGTAGTATTTTTTTTTTTTTCAAAAATTTTCATCCCATCTATTCGGAGACACACGGTTAAATGAATTAGTATAGCGTATTAATCGATGAAAGTTAACACTGATGATTTTTTTATAATTGAGTATTGTACAGTGAACGTCGGTCATTATATCAATATAAAACGACCGTTTAATCGACAAAATTTTTTTTTTTTTTTTAAATAAAACGCGTACGAAATATGTACATATAAACACGGTAAACACCTACATAAAATATAATTACCCAACGGACGAGTTATTAGATCATATTTTTAATATCGTATTTAAGTGATTTTTATGCACGCGCGCGTATCGTCTTCCGCGCTCGGCGTACCAAATTAAAAAAAAAAAAAAAAAAACAGTTTTACTCCGTTGAATCAAAACAATTTTAATCAACTAGGTCGCGCGTATTATTAATTTATTATTTAATAATATAATATATAATAATAATAATAATATAATATAATAGATAATTATTAATCTACGATCGAACGTTTTTTTTATTTTCTCTCGCATAATTTCAATAATATTTTTCGAAGCGAAACGCACTTTTTCTCCTCCCCCCCCCCCCTTTCGATCGCTTGTAATAAAAATATTACCACAATATTCAACTATATATAATATGGTTATCGTAGGTAATTTTTTTATATATATTTATCGAGATGTTTGTATACTGCACGAACCGAGATCGCGGTTTACCTATACTTTATCTACCTATACGGTCGGAATAGATTTGTAATATTCCACAAATTTTGCCGAAGCAAATGTCTAATCGAAGTAACGTTTTTTTTTTTTTTTAATTACGAACGTAATTTTATTATAATAATGTAATTTGTTTTTTTTTTCCATTAAATTTTGTACGGACGTTAATTTAACAAATTTAAAAAATAATATCTGCAAAATAAATAGTAATTATCTTGTTATAATACAGTTCTGTGTGTGTGTGTGTGTGTGTCGAATAAACAACGAATTTTTTTAATTAAAATTTTCAAATAAAATAAAAATCGAGACGCGATAAAACTCGACTTATGAGTATTAATTTACCGAAAAAAGAAAAAGTTTTACTATAGGAGGATCGAGCAAAACCTGTGATACTTATATAATATACGCAGTGATTTTCTGCAGCGAAATTCTGAAAAAATATATATATAATAAAAACTGTACTGAGACATTTTTTTTTTTTTTTTATATTTGCCCAATATAATAAAATAATAAAACACGAGTTCATTTATACAACCTTAATAGTTTCAATAACATTTTATTACGTGTAATCTATTTAATCTTCAGTCGATTTACGCGTCATATATATATATATATATATATTACGTTTTGTAAAACTTCAAGTATGTTGTTGGCGTAGTCGGTACATAATTTCATAAAAAAAAAAAAAAGTTCTCTTAAAACTTTGTTTCTTCATATAACAACTAAAAAAAAAAAAAAATGAACTCGGTTTATTTAGGCAACACAAAAAAAAAACACCTGTGAACACTGTTATAAATTATTACTGTACATTATATAATACATATATAGGTATTTTGTAAGTTTAACTCGTCTCGAACACATTGTAAACATAAAACCTTTCGCGTTTACTATATACTATATATATATATATATATATACACGTACACATAAAGTTTTAAAGATAAACAAAAATAAAAATTTAAATAAAAGCGCCTAAGTGCTTATAATATATTTACGAGTTCGAAGTAATCTATACGTTAACGTATCAAACCAAATATTTTGTACTTTTGTAAAAACAAATTTTTTTTTTTTTTTTTAACATTATATAATATTCACGCGCATTATTTTCGAATATTGCGTATTTTTTTTATTATTAAATTATGATATACGCGACGTTCTACAAAAGTATTTGCTCGCGTTAAAGTGTTTATATATATAACAATGCTTTACTGCAGGCCGAAATAACAGAGGGTGCCCGCACGTGAAATTGACCCCCAAAATTTTTGGTGCCCCGCAAGGCCACTGCCATCATCTCCGCAAGTGTGTCCATTAGGGGGGGTGAGGAGGGGGACATGTCCCCCTGACATATACTTAAAACTAAATAACTTATACATAAAATATTATAATTTGTTTTTAAAACGCATTAATGGCCATAATTAATAATTTTATATTACCCGTTCGTTCTAGTATATATGTACCTTGCCCCATTAATTGTTAAGTGATTGTCGTGATTGTGTCGTATAACGCATATAGCAGGTAGGTATACAGTGGCGTACATTCAAATTTGCTCTGGGGGGGGTTTAAAAAAATAACCAACACTAAAACCATCCCTTTAAACGGCGCATGAAGGAATTTATGAGTAGGAGCCGATAGTGCACACAATACCTGTGCACCGTTGTACAGTGTAAAATTAAAACATGTTATAACGGGCAACAGGCCTTATAATAATATACAATTTTTTCCTGGTCCTGGGGGTTTGAACCCGAAAACCCCCCCCGTATGTACGCCACTGTAGGTATATATACCTATATTATTATATGTATACTATGCGTTATCATTATAAACATATACAATTATAAATAACGCGATTCGCATATTATATAATTATATTAGGAGGTGTACCTATGTTGCGCGACAACCCAAATTTAAAACTCCAAAGCTTTCGTTGAGCGTTGCCGTGCAGGCGTGCAGCGCGTATAATAATACACTGCACGTAAGTATGGTATTTTCGGTGTGTGTGTGTGTGTGTACGCGAGACGCGACGACGATTATAATTATAATAATAATATATGTGTAAAGGCGCTAATAAGAGGTTAAATAGGGTTAAGCGCGCGCGAATACAAAGGGATCTCGTTGACGGGCGAATCGGCCCCGCGGCCACGATCCGTGCCAACAAAACCGAGAAGAGCGGCCTGTGGCGACCGCAAGACGCGCGTCGTATATATACATACTTTTTCCCCTGCAGTCGGCCCTTCCAACGCCGCCGCCGCCGCCGCCGCACGCGCATCACGAAGATACGGCGCGTAGGAGGCGCAGTAGTACGCCTGCTGCGCCGTCGTCGTACGTATGGTGCTGCAGACGCGGCGACGGCCCGTACACACCGCCGCGCGGGCCCGTGTCGACAGACCGCCGCGTCCCTCGCGTCATTAAAAAAACGCTTCGCCGTATGTACGTATACGATTCTCCGCGACGCCCGACGGTTTAAATGAACCGCCGCCGTCGCGTTCGCTCGGCACGCGCTAAATCGCCCGCGACCGACTTAATTGGACGTTATGACGATTAATACACTATACGGACGTCATCGCTGTATTATTATAATATGTGCGCACACATTATTATTATTATTACGTAGGCATAGGCAGGTACACGCCTCGGCACCAGTGGCGCACAGAGGTTTTACAACAGCACATGCAGTTAGGTAAAATTATACCCACCCACCAAATTTTACTACCTAATTAGTACCTCCTAATACCTAAATATGCATAATGTTTATTGCATTGTATTTTATTGTACATACTATTTCCTACAATACTTTTATATAGACACTAGATGACAGTATAACAATATATGATAGGTATGACATATACTATCCCCCACGGCCACACCCACCCACTACTGAGTGGACATGCAGTTGCATTACATGGTTAGCTCGATGGGCGCCACTGCTCGGCACGGGCTATTATTATACGTATATTTACAGTATTATTCAGGTGCGCGGTGGACGGCGTGCAGACGCTGTTTGAGTGGGGGGACCTGTGTGCCGCTTTAAAATAGGGTGGGTATTGTGTATAACTTGAGTCAGGGGCTTATTTATGGGGGGAGGGCTGATGGGGTTCCAGCCCCCCGGGAAATTTCAGGAACTTTCTTTACTAATTCATATGCCCTATATAGCTATATAGGACGTAATATTTTTAATAAATTCCTATTATAATATGTAGTTGTTTTTAAAAATGTTGAGAATTTGGTAATTTGTCCTATTTTTTTTTAAGATTTAGTCTTGCATTCAACAATGATATTTACTCAACGCCTCAGCTCCCCCAAAAAAAAATGTCTAAATACGCTTCTGACTTGGGTGCGTAGTATAGGGTACAGTAGGTACGGTCAAAAAACAATATTGGACTATTGCAGGTACGGCATAAAGTCATTAGATATTACCACCAATATCGTACCACGATGGAAAATGCGCTAGCAGTTGCCACTGTCGCCAGTTATTAGTCGTTGCGCATGTAACGTAGGCATAGGGTTGTGATATATAAAAATAATCCATGTAAGAGGAGTGTCTATACCCGTGATTCTCGTGAATGATTATATTAAAAACTCACGCGATAAATGGGTATACTAGTAACTAAGGTAGTAAGACACAGCGAGTACGGCCAAAGAACATTATACTATTGCCTATTAGCAGAGTGTACGGGTAAATTGATTAAAAATAGATTATTTCAAGGGGGTGGATATTGAAAGCAATAAATAAATCATTGCATTGGATAAATTGATTCTGAGCGAACCTTCGGCGTCATATTTTGAGTATATAACAAAAACTAACTCTTTTTATACGAATTAAATATCTCAAAACCTATAATTATTGTTATAAATAGTCCAAAATTAAAAGGAAGTTTTTGAAAATTTTTTTGCCTTAATATAATATGAAGTTACATATTTGACGCGAATATTTCAAGTTTCTATAACCACATTAGTTTCGAAATTACGATAATCGATTTTGACGAAATCGCATTTTTTCGTACGCTTAATAAAAGTATTGAGAAAATCGAAAAACGATTTCTTCAAAGTATCAACTAGATGCAATTTGCTACCGGAAACAAACTCCGACTGGCGACTGTAAAGATCTGAGTACTCCTTCTGGGGAGAATTTTTGAGAATATATTTATAGAATTTATAGTTTACAAAATTTAAAGCAAGTATAATATTATTATTTATAAATTCTTAATTATTTATCATTATTTTTCAAGAAAATTAAAAAATATATATAATTGCGTTACATTCGTATCTACAAATTCGTGTATATTATTTTACATATTATTTTGAATTGTTTTGAAAATAAATACGTACAAGCTCAGCAAGTTGGAAGGCGATGGCACACCCCTGCTACACCGCGGTTATTTCAATATACAGAATACACTAATAGAATAGAATAATTATAAACATAAAACACCTGTTATGTGGCATAAGTAATTCAATCAATCATATATTTCGATAATAATTAAAATATAATAATAAGAAGAACAACAAACGCTCATTATAAAAGTTTGTGATTTTAATTTGATAAATTAATTTTAATTTCAACTTCTTGGTGCAGCGTATTGCATTTTCAGTACTTCGTAATGTGCCTGATCCTGGAAAAGCAAAAAAAAAAATGTTAAACTTCAAATACATTTTGTTTAAAAACCAAATACTTATAAAAAGAAAAAAATTATTTTGTATGGAAAACAAAATACAACGAAACGTCTAATTAATAAAATTCTCTATAAAACAAAACCATTTTCAAAATATTTTTTTTTTGTTTTAGGACAACCACTACATCTACAAAATATATTAATTTTTATTAATTTATCAGACTGAAAACTTTAAATTATTATATGTATAAAAAAAATACCCAGAAAATTAATTATATATTAAAACAAATAATAACAATCCTATATAATTTTAATACCTCTACAGATACTGAAGGCCTGATTTTTGACATGGCCTCATCAAAGTGTTTACTCTGGATTGCTAATTGCTTATTAACTTCATTAGAATTTATATATTCTTGAAGACACAAGATGCCTGCCTCTCGTACCAGAGCAGCTAAATCGGCTCCAGTAAAGTATGAACATTTTTCATTTTTACCAATCGCTTCCAAATCCACATCGTCTGCCAAGACCGGCCTTTGACGGTTCTAAACACGTGACCACAAGTTTTAATAACGCAATGGATTAAAAATAGGAATTTAATCATTAATACTTTAGTCACTGCTCTTAGTATGTCTACACGTCCTTCCTCGTCTGGCAACCCGATATATAAAACTTTGTCCAAACGCCCTGGCCTAAGTACAGCAGGATCAATCATATCTGGCCGATTGGTTGCTCCCATAACAAAGACACCACCACTTCGACCACCTTCGAAACCGTCCATTTCAGTTAATAATTGATTAACGACACGTTGACCAGAACGACCATTTGCCTAAACATGTATTCAATAAAATATTCATACTACAAACATACTTTGACAATTATATACACACGTCCATATCACTTCTTTTCGGGCAAAGCGCATCGATTTCATCGAAAAATATAACGCAAGGCTGTGAATTGCGTGCACGCTGAAAACACTGACGAACACCTCGTTCACTCTCGCCAACATACTAGAAGAAAATATCAGTCAACATTAGGATTAAAAAAAACACAAACGAATAGTATTATTATTACTGATTACCATGTTCAATAATTCAGGGCCTTTTATAGATATAAAATTTATGCCGGCCTCATTTGCTATAGCTTTTGCCAACAGTGTTTTACCACAACCTGGTGGTCCACACAATAGCACACCAGTCGGAACGTCCAAGCCCAACGCATTAAATTCTTTAGCATGAGTGACGGGAGCCTGAAATAATTAAATTACAATTATAAATCGATAATAGAAAACAAAACACGTTTCAATATACTTACCAGCATAGCCATATGCAATTCTTGTCTTATTTTCTTCAGAGAACCAATATCGTCCCAGGTAACGTTGGGTACTGTAACAAATCCTTCCCTTTTGGATGACGGTACAACTTTCTTTAACGCCTCGTTAAAATCACACATTTCAATTCGAATTTCGTTTACATCGTTTATTGGAATAGTAACAGTTGAACGTAACAAATTCAATGTCCTTGTAATTTCATTATTAGCAGATAACAACTGTTCAGTTGTTTCAGGTTTATAAGACATTGCATTTAATCCTTTTTTAAACTTTTCAAAGGCCCTATTAAAATAAACAAAATTCAAATTTTTAAGTCGTTGCTTTATTTAAAATTTCTTGAAAAATAAATGTATTCATTTGATGAAATAATCTATTACGTTTATAATATCATTATATTCTATTTTTATATATAATAAACTAAAAACAAATTGAAATATAATTTTTACATATTTTTAACATTTTTGATTAATGTGAAATTAAAAATAATTACTTAATACTACAAGAGTTAATAGATTTTTTTTTTTACAATTATTTTAACCAGGTTATAAAAGCTGTTTTTAACTTAATCATTACTTAATGACCTTACTTACAGCCCTGTCTATAAATGCCCGTGTACAATTTCGTTTTTAGGAAAAGTAATATATCTATTAACTAATATAATCGTTTAAACGTCGTCGTGAATCGTGATTTGTAAGTACCTTAACAGCAGACTCGAAAGTTGTGAACCGCAAGTCTTGAAACCACGTGCGTTAATATATCGCGTCATTCGTATTGAAAAGTCCGTCGGTCACGTTGGTGCAACTGTACACTATCTAGTGGTGACGTGATAAAAATTGTCGTTATACCGTAGTACAGTACTCGATACGTAATGCCACCGAAAACGGGCAAAAGTAAAAAAGGAAAGCACAGTACAAGTGAATCTAGTATTACTAATTATGAACCGAGAAATCTGCGTGTTAGTGAATCAATCAAATTTCATGATGTGCAGGATTCGCTAAATGTGTTTACCGGTGATGATATGTATCCAGTTGCTAAATGGATAGAAGACCTTGAGGAAATGAGTGAAGTTTGTGGATGGTCAGATATCGAACTTTTTATATACAGTAAACGTCTGTTGGCAGGGACTGCTGCTCTATACTTACGTTCTGAGACTGGTATTAGATCATGGACCATATTATGTAACCGTTTGCTTAATGAATTCAGCAATCAATTGAATTCTGCTGATATACATAGAAAACTTACTGCTAGAGTTAAAAACAACGGAGAAACGTATCAGCAATATATGTTCAAAATGATGGAAATAGCAAAACAAGGAAATGTGGCCGAGGATGCTCTCATAGACTACATAATTGCTGGTATTCAAGACAGTGAAACTAACAAAGTGTTATTATATGGTGCAACGTCAATAAATGAATTTAAAATCAAATTACAATTGTTTGCAAAAATGAAATCCAAAATGCCCGTGCTAGAACATAAAATATCTAGAATTTCTCAAGGTACAACAAGCAGTAATTTTAATATAAGTGGTGTACAGCGAAATTTTATACCAAGCACTTCTAGTATAATACTACGGTGCTATAATTGTGGTGCTAAAACGCACCAACAGAGGAATGTCCTGACTTAGATAAAGGTCCTAAATGCTTTGCTTGCAGATGTTTTGGTCACAGATCAAGCGAATGCCCAAATAAGGAATTATTAAAAGAAAACCAAACATCAAAAGTCCCGTCAATAATGATAGTACAACTCAAGTTTATCAGGTAAATGTTATGAATACTAATGAACGAATATTTAAGGAAATCGAAGTCTTAGGTGCTAAGACATTGGCATTGATTGATACTGGTAGTGACTTAAATTTATGTCGACATTCCTTCCAATCATTGATGAAAGGTGTCAAAGCTGTTGATTCAAAAATAACTCTCAGTGGACCGGCTGGTACTATGTTCCATACTGAACAAAAATTTAGTGCTAACCTAGAAGTGAACGGATCTACCTATACAGTTGAGGTATACTCAGTACCTGACAAAGATATCATGTGTGATTTTATAGTTGGGAAATCACTTTTCAAACTAGTGCTGAACTTAAGGTAAGTCCTGGTGTAGTTGAAATCAACAGAATACCATCGGATATTCAACAAGTCATGGCTATTGAAGTAGATAGTGATGAACTGGACATTGGATGTAGAGAACATGCTTCAATCATAAGTAACTTAGTGCATAATTATATGCCTTGTGCTACAAAGACTGTTCCAATGAAAACTAAAATTATACTCACTGATGAACAACCCGTTTATCAGCGACCAAAACGATTATCACCAAAAGAGAAAGAAGTCGTTGTAAAACAGGTAACGGAATGGGTCAAGGAAGGCATTGTAAGACCCAGCTATTCAAATTATGCTAGTTCAATTGTAATTGTTCCCAAGAAAGACGATACTTTTCGAATATGCATTGATTATCGACAATTAAATAGCAAAATTATAAAAGATCGTTACCCATTACCTTTAATAGAAGATCAGTTGGACAGACTTCGAGGGGCTATGATATTCACAACGTTGGATCTAAAAAATGGTTTTTTTCATGTGCCTATGGATGAAGATAGTATCAAATATACAGCTTTTGTTACACCAAATGGACATTATGAATTTCTGAGAACTCCATTCGGATTATGTACTGCGCCATCAGTGTTCCAACGGTTTATAAATTATGTGTTTCGTGATATAATAAGTAAGGGATACATGTTGGTTTATATGGATGATTTAATTGTAATTTCAAATACAATAGAAGAAAATATTAAGAGACTGGAAATAGTACTTAAAACTGCGGCTGACCATGGTCTTAATATTAAGTGGAAGAAATGTCAGTTTCTTAAGAAGCAAATAGACTACTTAGGATATCGAATCGAATATAATAAGCTGTATCCATCGCCATTGAAAATTGCTGCTGTCACAAAATATCCAAAACCTCAAAGTATTAAGCATGTACAAAGTTTTTTGGGATTAACAGGATATTTTCGCAAATTTATAAAAGATTATGCTTTAATTGCTCGTCCGTTAAGTGAACTACTTAAGAAAGACGTATTATTTGTTTATGGACCTGAACAAGATTGTGCATTTAATACATTAAAACAAAGGCTTACAGAGAGACCTGTATTAAACATTTATAATCCGGAAGCAGAAACAGAGGTACACACAGATGCCAGCATATATGGATTTGGTGCCATTCTTTTGCAGAAAGACACAAACGGTCAATTGCATCCTATCCATTTTATGAGTCGGAAAACTACTCTGACACAACAGCGATACCATAGCTATGAATTAGAAGTATTAGCAGTAATTGAAGCAATGAAAAAATTTAGGTCTTATTTATTGGGACTGTGTTTTAAGATAGTAACTGATTGTGCCGCATTTACTAAAACTCTAGAAAAAAAAGAATTGGCAACACGAATAGCTCGTTGGGCATTGTTACTCAGTGAGTTTAACTATAGTATTGAGCATCGGGCAGGTTCAAGGATGCTTCATGTGGACTCATTAAGTCGATACCCAGCATGCTTGACCATTCAGTGTGAATTTATAGCCAGATTACAACGAGCACAGCAAGATGATCCTGAAATAAAAGCTTTAAGCACAGAGACTTTAACAAAGGGATGTGATCCATATTTTGTTGAACATAATTTATTGTATGAGGCACGAGATGATCGTAAATTATTAGTTATTCCTAGAGATATGCAGAAGGAATTAATCAAGAAGACACATGAAATTGGTCATTTTGGTACTAATAAAGTTATTGAACTGCTTAATAGAGAGTATTCTATTTCTAATCTTCGAGATAAAGTTGAACGATTCATTCGTAATTGTGTACCTTGTATCCTAGTTAATCGCAAACGGGTAAACAGGAAGGTTTTCTTCACACAATCGACAAAGGTGATCTACCACTGGATACATGGCATATTGACTTTCTGGGACCATTGACAAATACTCCACGTGGACATAAACATATCTTTGCAGTTATTGATGCCTTTACAAAATTTTGCTGGCTTTTTCCTACTAAAAGCACAACATCAAGAGAAGTTATTGATAAAATGAATATACTACAGGCAACATTTGGTAACCCAAAACGTTTGATATCCGATCGAGGTTCTGCATTCACTTCTGAAGAATTTAAAAAGTTTTGTGAAGATGCTAACATACGCCACGTTCAAATTACTACTGGAATGCCACGAGGAAATGGTCAGATAGAAAGATTAAATGACATAATAACAACAATTGTTGCAAAATTGAGCATTGACAATCCAGATAAATGGTTTAAACATGTGCCGAAAGTACAAATGGCCCTTAACTGTTCTTGGCAGCGATCAATTGGCATGACTCCATTCAAGTTAACATTTGGCGTAGAAATGAAACATGCAAATATATTAACTTTATGTGATATGATAAAGGAAGAATACACAAAAAGTTTTTTGGATGATAGAGAAGTGGAGCGTCAGGAAGCTAAGCAGCATCTTACGGGCCCAACAAGAGCAGAAGAATACATTCAATCGTCGAAGAGTTGCCGCTACAGATTATAAAATTGGTGATATGGTTGCTATTAAAAGAACGCAGTTTCTTCCTATGTCAAAAATAAAAAGCAAGTTCTTAGGACCCTACCATATAACAGCCAGAAGTATATCACCCACATATATTTATTAAAATTAAAATTAAATATGACACTTTACAGGAAACTCCAAATAACCATGACAAATTATAATATTAACACTTTATTTGATATCTAAAGAGTATAAAAATATTTACCTATTAGCTGCTATAGTAGCCGCTTCTCTGGTAAGCGATTTTAAATCAGCACCAACATAACCAGGTGTTAATGCACTTAATTTATCCAAACTAACTAGTGGATCAATTTGTAAACTTTTACACATGAGGTCTAACATTGCTTTACGAGACTGTCTGTCTGGTATACCGAGGCAAACTTCACGATCAAACCGACCCGCTCTTCTCAATGCTGGATCTAAACTATCGGGGAGGTTTGTAGCGCCGATCACTATTACTCTGTCGTCGTCTTTTAAATCTAAAATTCGAGTTTATAAAAATATTAAAATCTAAATGTAAAAGTATTCAAATTAATTGAACTTGCTGTCCAAAGAAGATAGTAGTTGAGCTACGATTCTGCGTTCCATATCCCGCGAAGTATTTTCTCTGTGTGGAGTAATCGAGTCGACTTCGTCAATGAACAGTACACAGGGCGCTGATTTAACAGCGCTTTCAAACAGCTTTCTGACTCTTTTTTCTGACTCGCCGCTTATACCACCCACGAGCACTGGAGCAGCTATGCTTATCAGGGGAATGTTTAATTCCTATTCGACAGTACAAATGTTTGTCAAATTTTAAAACACTAATATCGTGCTACTTGTTTACGTACCCCAGCGACTGCTTGCGCTAACAATGTTTTACCGCATCCAGGCGGTCCGTGCAATAAAAATCCTTTTGGTGGCGATACACCTAATGTTTTATACACTTCTGGGTGCTTAATGTGCATTATCAGTTGGCATATTTCCTAAAGACAAGTGAAAATACATAAACAAAACTGTGTACAAACACATCAGTATTCAATAATATTTAATACCAATAACACTGAATCACATCCAGCTATGTCATCGAACGTTACAGTCACTTTTTCCCCACTAAATAATTGTGAATAAAGTTTTTTCGCAGGTGATGGCATTTTTTCTGTAGTCTTGTCAAACTTTTTTTTCCTTTTTAAACTTTTCATTGGTGCCTTGTCTATTAACCAACCAGACTATAAATAAATAAATAAATAATTAAAAATCACAATTATCAATTATAAACATTAAATTCAATAGATTACCGTGTTTTCGATGTCATTGGCAGGAGAAACAGCAAATGGTTTCACACGGCTCTTATTGTTATCGGTTAAATCACATATGAAAGAATCCGATCCAACACTAAAATTACTATGTTTATTATATATTAGACGGATGAATTGATGTATATATAAAAAAAAAAATTATTAAAAATTTACTTGTGATCATGATCAATTTCTAAAAAAGGACTGTTTACGTCGGGTAAACAGTATCTGGAAAATTCTGGCGTATTTATGTCGTTCGTAATGTCAACATGATCGTCTCCAGAAGACATTATATCAATGGTTGAATCATCGGACGACGCGTTTTTAGTAAAGAACGTCTTCATTTTTTCACCTTTCATATTGTCCACTACTATCAGCGCTGAAACGAATAAAACATTAATAATAATAATAATATATATTTACGACAACTTTATTAAAAAAAAAAAAAAAACACTAACCTCTGGCGGTTAAATTTAACATGACTCCCCAAGGTTTCCGATTATACTCTGGATACTTTGATCGTAAAAAACTCACCATCGTATCTTTGTCTACAACATTTCTTAATGGGGACTGCATGATATTGTTCAGATACTATAAAGTAACAAAGGAGAATCAACTACTACACAATCACAACGACGCCACGTATCGTCGAAAAAGTTAATACCTAATAATAATACGTTCTCTGGATTACGGTAAACAAACATTTCAATATAATTACCTCTTCGACGCGCTGTATGATATGTCTGTCCGAATATCGAACATCCTGTAACGACGTCGACGTGTTGGACACATATTTTGCGCTGAAATTCGTTTGCAAGTTGAAATTGTTCAAATACAACATGTTTATAGGCGAAGACAATTAATCATTAACCGAGTAGTGCAAAACCAACGTGTTCGACGCCAGTGGCGATAAAGTAAATTATTAAGTTTTTTTAAAACACCAAACGAACGTCTGAAAACTCAATACGGCATTTATTAGACGAGATAAACGACGGCAATGATATTTTGAAATTTCCGACAAAAATTTCAAAATGTCTGCCGTAGTGCCGTACGATAAGATGACACGATAAATAATCAGCGTTCAGAGAAACCACATTTGTATAACCCTGGTTTCACACGACAAACATAACCTAACAAAATCGTGCACGGAGATCGTATAAAACAACTGTAAATTATTACTATTCTCCCCGGTTCCCGCTATATTTTCAGAAGTACAAAAAACGCGCGTATTTCAATAACTCAATGCACCGCACGTATACCTACACGACGGCGTATTTAGGAGAGATATATCTCCCGTTTTTCCTCTCTTATTTTACCTTTCTTCTTTCTTCACTCTCTGTTTCTTGTTGTCCGAATTTAAATGCAATATATTTGATGAATATTAGTTGGACAATGATTTTTATCGTTATTATATTAGTTTTAATCGCGATTCATTCAATGTATAAAATCGTGGTTTTAATCCAGTTTACCGATACATTTCTAAATTATCAAATTCAGAAATATTCGTGTTCTTTTTAAAATACTGTAAGCGTTACGCGCGTGCAGCGTCTACTTCTACTTAAAAAGAATCAATATGCATCAAAGAAATGCTATATGAAAGTGGTTAATATAAATAATAAGTCGATCCAAATTTTAATTTTAGGGCACATCGAATGGACTCGAATCGATAAACTATGTAACATTAGTTTTAGGCAAATTTTTACTTTATAAAATACATTATACTTGCTACTATAATATAAGTACCTATTTTCATTCGTATATAAATCATTTAAATTTCTATTGGAAAAGTATCAAATGATTTTGTATTTGACGCGTTCACTTAAGTATACTAAAAATACGTGTTATAGCCGTAATTTTTGCAGAAAATATCTCGGTATGCAAATTTACATTTTCACTGCTAAGTTCACAACTAGCAGTGCAAAAGTATGTTGGAGCTTTTTATGGGCTTAAATGATGGAGCTCCATTTGTTGGACGTTGTTGGACAACTTTCAAAATTTGTTGGACTTTACAAAACTGAAATTTTACATAAACTTAACGTTTCAACTTAAATGAAATTTTAATTATATGTTTCAATTAAAAAATTATATATGAATTAAATTTATGTTAAATTTGGTTAAATATTATTTATTGTCATATTACATTTACCAGGCTGAAACATTTAGAAATTTTTAAAATAAAATTTATTTGGTAATATTAAAATAAGTAATATTAAATTTCAATGAAATATCTATTATAAACATTCGTGATCAGAAGCAGAGAAGCTGATTGGTTATAATTACGATCTAGCGGCATAAATAGTATTAACACTTTGTATACAATATACAGATAGGTGTAGTTTATTTTTCTGCGTTTATGTACATTTTCTTTTCTAATAATGTTGATATTGTAACGATTGCGTATATGCATATTGGCATATGCGACATCGTACATTACTCCTATGGTGGGGCGAGTGAAATGCCGATTAAGGGTTTTCGGTCGTGACCAAAAAATAATAAACATATAAAAACGTACGTCACGCCAGCCCCCATGTTGAAATTTACAATT
Organism: Slavum lentiscoides; assembly: GCA_032441835.1. NCBI lineage: Eukaryota > Metazoa > Arthropoda > Insecta > Hemiptera > Aphididae > Slavum > Slavum lentiscoides. Next base: position 10,761,593 of record CM063715.1, on the reverse strand, counting down.
TTTTTTGCACAGATATTTAGTATGGAATTTGTATGAAGTTTTATGACCACTTACAGAATTTGTATGCCATTATTTTTACCAGAAAAACTAAAAAATTTGGGGGCTGGCGTGACGTCACCAGCCCCCACTTTTGAATTTCAGTAATTTTTTTGCACAGATATTTAGTATGGAATTTGTATGAATTTGTATGGCCACTTACAGAATTTGTATGTGATTATTTTACCAGAATAACTAAAAAACTTTTGGTGGCCTGGCATGACGAACTTATAGTTTATACTAATATAATAATAATTATTGAACACATTTGATACATATACAGTATAACACTAACTACATTTTAAAATGATTTGTGGTTTAAGGATTAGAATTAAATATTATTGAATAATTAATTAATTGAATATTATTGAATTATTAAATATTATTATAAATAATATTAGCGTGATATTATGGCGCAGGTACTATTTTTCACTTGGGGAGAGGGGGTAACCATGAAAAAAATTGATTTTAAGACTCTAAATCAAATAAAAAATAATAACAATTTACACTAGGATTTAGACGATTGGTTTTCCTTAGTGTAGTACCTACATTAAATGAATACATAATTGTATTGTTTAATTATTACGTTTTCAAAAAATTAAAATCTTACAATATAAATATTGTTTAATCCATTCTATTCTTTTTACTCGTTTATAATTTAAACCGTTATTACTACTATGCATAACCTGTGGGCTGTGGCGTCATTTGGGGGGGGGGGCAAAGGGGCACTTGCCCCCCTCTAATTTTAAAATAAAATGTAAAAAACAAATAGTAAAAAATCTTTCATATATGTTCACGATTCTTACGATTCATGATACTTAACAATTTCTTTTTGGAAAACGATAGACACAGGCATGGCGATCATTTTCAATCCCTTGCGAATTTCCCGTATTTATCACAGTGTTCGTGTATTTATGCCGATTTTAAAAAACATATAAATTCGGCATCTGCTGCCAAAAAAAAAAATTATATTATTTTTTCCATTAAGATGGCACTTTTTTCGAACGTTTACCTATTGCAATGTGTCATTTTACCTCATCATTATCGAAATCACGTACGTGTGTACTGCGCGTTTAGTAAACGGTGTATTGGCCTCGGACCGACGTATTACCGTATTATGCGGCACCGTGTATAACATACTAAAGTGACCCCACCCTTTTTTCGAACCGTGATAACTCCGCGAGTTTTTATCGTAGAGCCTCCGAACAAATACCGTTATATTCGCCTCGGAGAGTACTATCCGAAGACCTGCCTCACGGGGTGGTGAAATCCTGCGAAGGATTCGGGTATAACTTTGTAGGAAAGGGTCGTAACGATACAGGGTCTTCGGAATCAGAACTGGGGTATCCTAACGCGTTCAACGGTACCACTTTTGTCGCGGTGGAGTAAGGGAGGGGGAGTTACGATTTCTAGAAAACTAGGGAGGGTTAGAAATTTTTTACGGAATCCCATAGCGAAGTGCACGAAACGTTATGCCGTCGGTTTGGTCTCTTAGTTATGAATAGGAGCCGAGTTATGAATTTTGAAAATCAGGGCGGCCCTAAAAATATTGTTTTTGGTTTCGTACTCCGTACTTTGGAATCCGAGAGATTCGTGTACGGGGATCACTTTTGGTCCTTTGAAGTTTTACGTATCTTTAACGGTTTACGTGTAATAAGCGTTCGATCATTTTTATAAAATCTTACTTATTCGAACGTTCCTATTTGTGTTCTAGTGTATACTACCTACGTTTTTCGTAAAGTCGAATTTTGCCGTAAACTATATTTCGATATATATATATATATATACCGCGCGTTCAATAAACGTGATATAGAACTTTTTAGGCATTTAGACGCACTATCTATCGGCGTTTGAACGGTTTCTTAGTTATGAGGAATTAAGATTTTTTGAAAATTTTGCGTGTGGCAAGACGGCACTTTTTTCGATTTATGATAACAATCACAATATCTAATACTGCTTGGAAAATAATGGCTACTAAGGAAAGAAACTAAGTACAAAAAAGTTGCGCACGGCCACGGCCGATTTTTAGATACCATAACCGTAGGTATAGGTAAAATATTAAGATGAAAATCTATACTTGAATAAAAATCTACGGATCGGCAACGTATGGTAAAATCTAAAATATCATTAATGATTTTTTACTATTTGTTTTTTATATTTTATTGAAAAACGAAAGCTGTAGTCATAGTCGTATGTTAAAAAGCAATGCGAATCTTTTTTGTCTCTTTGGGTTTTGCTCTCAGGTCGTTATTTCATCAACAATAGTGACATTTTAGATTTTACTGTACGTTGCCGATCAGCTGTGTTTCATTAAAGTATACGTTTTCATCTTAATTTTTCATCAAACCCTACGATTTTGGTGTCCAAAATCGGCCGTCGTCGTCGCAACTTTTTTGTACTAAGCCTCTTTCCTTATTAGCCATTATTTTCCACGCATTATCAGATATTGTGATTGTTATCATGAATCGTACGAATCGTGAACATAAATGAAATATTTTTACTATTTGTTTTTACATTTTATTAAAAATTAGAGGGGCAAGTGCCCCTTTCCCAAATGACGCCACAGGTTATGCATAGTAGTAATAACGGATTAAATAATAAACAAGTAAAAAGAATAGAATGGATTAAACAATATTTATATTGTAAGATTTTAATTTTGAAAACGTAATAATTAAACAATATAATTATTCATTTAATGTGGGTACTACACTAAGGAAAACCAATCGTCTAAATCCTAGTGTAAATTGTTATTATTTTTATTTGATTTAGAGTCTTAAAATCAATTTTTTCATGGTTCCGGTCAGGGGCGGCCCGTAGTAAGACTTTAAGAGACTGCTAATTATTATTATTATTATTATTATTATTATTATTATTTCAAATAATTTAACCATATTCTTGATCAATACATTTTCTTTTCCTTTGATTTTAAATGTAAGCAATGATTCGCCCTGGTCAATGTCATACTTTTTACGGATTATTGCTAAATTTATGTTTAATATGTATGTTAATACAGGTGTTACCTTTTACATAACCAAAATACAAAAACAAATTTGTGTATCACAAAATACCATTTTGTATCTACAATAATTTTAAATGATATGGAAAAACAAACTTCATATAAGTCAAACGTTCAGGTGTAAGTCAAAATAAATAAAAATAAATTATTGTTATTTAAATCTTCTTTTTTAATAATAATAATAATAATAATAACATAAATATTAATAATAATTTAAAATAATTATGCAATTAAAATTATAAGTAACGTAATATCAACGTTATTAGAAAAGAAAAATGTATATAAACGCAGAAAAGATAAAACTACACCTATCTGTATATTGTATACAAAGTGTTAATACTATTTATGCCGCTAGATCGTAATTATAACCATTCAGCTTCTCTGCTTCTGATCACGAATGTTTATAATAGATATTTCATTGAAATTTGAAAGCCAGAAAAAAATTATGATGAAATTCAATATTCCTCAATAATCGAGCCCTATATTTAAAGCTAAAATTTTAAGCTTATAAATAAAACACTATTGTATAAGATTCTACGACTTATTTTAATATTACCAAATAAATTTTATTTTAAAATTTCTAAATGTTTCAGCCTGGTAAATGTAATATAACAATAGATAATATTTAACCAAATTTAACATATATATTTTTTAATTTTACATATAATTAAAAATATTTAAGTTGAAACGTTAAGTTTATGCAAAATTTCATTTTGTATACTGGCGAGAATAAATCCAACAAATGTTGAAAGTTGTCCAACAACGTCCAACAAATGGAGTTCTATCATTTAAGCCCATAAAAAAGCTCCAGCAAACTTTTGCACTGCTGGTGCAAATATCTCTAGCTCGGCAAGAATTTTTTTTTTTATCATATTTAATATTTAAACACATAGAATGCGCGTATTTCGAAAAGAATAAAATCTGGCGACTGATTTGGGTAAAAAAGTCCATTTCGAATTTTCAATAGCAATATTTCCGATGGATTTCAACTGCACAATCGTTCCCTCGGCCCTCAGTAATAATTTTTAAAGTAAAACAATTTAAGAGTGCGTGCACCCAAGAATTTATTTAACAATTCAATCCGATTTTTTAAAATAATTTTTATTATTATTATTACTTTTTTTTTTTAAGAAAATACAAATATAAATATTTCTTTTTCTTAGATACATATTAATTAAGTTTAATTTTATACATTTTTATTTTTTATTTAACGCCCGAATGCTTTTTATTATATTACCTATATAACGGTCAAAGATTTTTAACGTTATATTATAAAGATTGTTGTTTAAACACTTATTTTTTATTTTTAAAATATAGATATTTAAAAGTGTTTGGCATTATTGTGATGCGTTAACATAAAATTCAAACGCTACACTAATTAAATTTGTTATTATTTAATTTTTTTATTTTATAGATTCTAAACGAAGCGAGGAAGCTATTATTTATTTATTTTTTTGATTCGCGAAAGAAAACGCTGTTGTCTCGTATACATCGATTAGGTATACGTTTCAAGTAGATAATCGATACGATTATATATTATTATTATATACAGATACGCCTATATAGACACGAATCTTAAAAAAAAACTGGAGTGAAAAAAAATGTTCAAAATAGCCTAAATAATATATAATATAAGAAAAAAAAATACTATAATTAATCCGCTACTCACGAGCCCGTGACTGCAGTTTATAATTTAATTACACGGTATGGCCAAATCACCGCTGGAGTATAACATAACACTATTCTATACATAACGGGCTGCAGCATCGTTCCAAATGCGGACTACTTATTTTCGTTTTTCCCACTCGTTGGCAGCCGTGAACGAGTTTAAAACGATCGAACAATTTCTTCGTTTTCCCCCAGTCCACACCATTTTCTCCATTGACTTCCTGACTGTTTCCTCTATATGACTATATAATATATATAATATATTACACGAAATTCGATTTAATCTTTTAAGATTTTTTTCGCGTGCATGATTTGTCGCTTTCACACAAATATATATATATATATAAATATATTTATATATATATATAAACTGCACAATTATATAAACGTACCATATTATACGCGTCTTTAATTTTCTGCCGTTTATTTTTCCAATTTTAATCAATTAAACACAAATTAACCGTTTTCTTTTTTGTGATTAGCCCCATTGCAGTCTATATATATATATATACCCATATAATATGTAGTAATCGTCACATATACATTTTGTCTAACAGATACTGGTTTTTTTCTCTCCCTTATACATATATATATATTTATGTAATTTATTTTATTTTATTAAAATTGTATTTAGCGATTATTATTCTTACAATATATAGGTAATAAATAATAAAAAATATATCATCGAAATCAGTCATAGCATTTAACCGTACGATGAATAATAATAAATACTACACGTCTTCTTGTGTAATATGTTATATAATACCTATATTTTCTAACACCAAATATAAAAAAAATATAGTGTAGGCGTTAACATATACTGCCGAATATACACATCGGTAAACATAGGTATATAACTATATACGTTTTTTTTTTTTTTATATATCATATTATTATAATGAAAAATATACAGTCAGAGTATTTTGCGCTTACAATTCACGTGTTGAATTACAAATTATAATAATTGCTGAATAACGCGTAAACACAACAATATTTTTGTGTTTCGAAGCATTTTTTACAATTTTTATTCATTTATTTACGCGTGTTACACTTCCAAATGTTGTAATGCGTACATTATACGATATATACGATATCTATATATACAGTATCTATATTATACATGATGCTCAAAGGGGGGCGAAAATGGCTAACCCCATCTGTCAATGAAATATTCACGTCGACGAGCAATAACCAATAGAAAAAAGATCAATTAATATACCGAGACGAAATGCAGATGTAGAAAAAGAATGAACAACGTGCATGGAACGTAAACGAAATAACAATAAAACGGAAAAAGAAAGTAGTCACCAGATAGCGCTACGATACAACATAAAGGGCGTGGCAGACGCACACACACACACACACACACACACACACACACACACCGCAGTCAGACGCGAACTACGTTGTTCACTCTTAACCGCCGTGACCACACTGAGCAGTCCGATGGTTTCACACCGCTATTTATAAGCGCCTTTCTGCCACGCCCTCTGTGTTGTGACGTAGCGCTATCTGGTGACTACTTTCTTTTTCCGTTTTATTACGGTCGGCTGACGCGCTATGTCGAGTGTTTAGTTTGAGTATGACGCTGACCGATCGACCGATTGTACGCGCCGTATGCAATGTTTATTATATATATTTTTTATTATTATTAATAATAATAACATTATTTCGTGTAAGTATTTCAAAGAAATGAAATGAACGTAAGGATTCATATTTCCTTGTTGTGCACTCGTTTACACGTTTACTATTTATTTAACGTTTACTCTTTTACTCACATTTACACGTTTACTCGTTTACATACACTGTACACGACCGACCGAGTTTGTCTTCAGCTAAGCACTAAATGCTCGATCACGACCAATGATCAGCGCGCACTGTCAGCGCGTACCGTATACGCGCTGATCGTCGGTCGAGCACTAATTCTCGTCTTATACATGATGTTCAAATGGGGAGGGGGCGAAAATGGAGCATAACCATAACATAATTAAACCAACTTACATGACACAAGTCGGTGCTGTTAGATCAGATATACGAGTACTACCTATATTTAAAAATATCAAATCACATGGGGGGCAATCCATGTTATATAAACGATTTTTACTTGATTTATATTTGAAACCGGGCGAATTGATATAGCGACTTGAGATTAGAAAAACAGCAAAAATCGTGAATCGGTTTGGTCGTATATTGCGTGGTTAATCTACCATTAAATACGCGGTTCTTATAAACAACAACAAAAAAAAAGAAAATACACAACAATCTAATATTTTTTTGTATAGATGATTCGGATAAAATCTATAAGTATGTCACGTGGGTCGCGCATTAAAAAAAATATATTAAAACTAATCAAAGTATTTCGGCGTTTTCGAAACATCATTATAAAACGCGACATTGTTTTTGTTAATATAATATATATTAAAATATTATAAAATATTTTATACGACATAACGCAACACGATGGCACATTGACAATATTTATTATAGTGTAACGATATAATAGTCATGTCGTATGATATTATATGCGGACTTCTTATAGGAAGCAAAAATTATTCGTATTGAAGGAAAAACTTAAATTATTATAATTTTTTTTTCGAGCGAATTTGATTTAAAAAAAAAAAAAAAAGATTTCTTAAAAATTACCGCGCACTTTACAATATTGTGTAGTACATTGTTTTTTTCAAAAACAAATAAAAGTTATATATATATAAATACATAATATATTGTCCTATACGATCAAATATTGCGCAGGCTTAGTAGTTGATTTTGAGGAGGGGGGGAATTATTTCCAAAAGTCGGAAAAGTACAGAAAATGTCGATAACCTTGTTTTTGTCTTATTAATTTTTTTCTACTTTAATTTTTTTTGGGGGAGGAATTCCCCCGTAGATCCGCCCCTGCGCAGGCTGTTAGAGAAATGTTTAAATATTATATTTATTATTATTTATATTGTATGTCCGTATACATATATATACACATATATAAATTTCTCTAGAAGAAATAGCATTACGAGGCGACTTGTATAGCGTTCTGCAGCGATTACTATATAAATAATAAATAGTAAAATAAAAAAAAAATAAACAAAAGATAAAAAAGATATGTCAAAGAAATACAATCAAGCCAAAGAGTGTTATGCAAAATAAAGGAAAAAAATATAATAGTCGTTGTATTAATATTATATGTTTATTTACAATATACATATATATTATACGGTTTATATATATTTGTATATATAGTGATTTGAACGCACGTCTAATAAATACGTTAATAATTTATTGATATAATATATTATACAGTTATTGAAATATATATAAACCGCGTTCAGTATGTATTGGTATTATACATATTATATAGTTTGGTTTAAATTTGTATTATACGAGTATGTCGAGCGTTTTTTTTAACGATATTTCGAACGATCCGTATGGCGTATGTATTTGAATATTTCGACATTTTCTCCACTCGTCCAGTGTTAAAGGGATTGGAAGCGAGTATTTTCTCTCTTCGTCTTGCACGCATCACTAATCATAGTAAAGTAAACGTTTCGTACTTTGACCTATAGCGCGATGCGATAAAGATTCCGAAAACAGACTTGAATTCGTCGTGAATTTTACTATAGAAAGATTTTCCACACATTTCTAAATTTTTTATTCATAAATCCTTAAAAAAAAAAAAATTACTCGAACAAATATTTGAAATAAAAAAAAAATTCTAATAACCAATTTTTGAAGATCTAAGATAAAAAAAAAAATTAAAAACGTATGGGAAAGTCATTCTATAGTAAAAATGGCACGACGAATTCAAATCTGTTTTCGGAATCTTTATCGTATCATCGTACAGGTCGATCGGCGGTATATGTTGGAATTACGAAACGTTAATTTTTTTTTTTTTACTATGATCGGCGTGTGCAAAACGAAGAGAGAATAAATACTCGCTTACGATCGCCTTAAAATCGTTTCCTCGCCTTTATAATATTTATACGTATATACGAATCAAATATTTTTTTTTTTATATTTCGAAAACCGAATACGCGCGGTCGTCGAAAATCCCTCGCGGCGCTTCCGAACATTTTTTTAAAAAATATTTTGATTATCTTGTTAGCGGTTCTATATATGTGTGTGTGTGTGTGATATGTAAACAATGTTATAGATTTAAAAAACTCCGGTCGGTTGTTTTATTATTATTATTTTTTTTTTTATTTATCCCGCGTGTTCAGTGAAAATGCAACGTTAGCGTGATGTTCGACCGTCGATAATCGGGGACCCGTGAAGAATTCCAAACGAGGCCAACGCGTCCAGTGTGTATAAGCATAAAAAAAATGCCATTGTTCCTGTTATTGAACTAGATGAGTGTTAAAAAAAAAAAAAAAAATAGAAAAAAATAGTAATAACAATAATAATAGTTTATACGGGGAAAAAAAACAAAATCGTTCTTATACTCGTTTAAAAATCTACTTCAAACGTACATAATATTATATGCCGGGTGGTACGTGGTACGTATATAAATTTCAACGAAACGCTTGTATGATGCGCGATTAACTACTGCACATTAGCCAATACAGTCGATACAGTGAAAAGTAATAAAAAACCCGTTTGTTTCGAGTAAAAAAAAAAAAAATTTAATAAATATCCTTATAAACTAAATATTTATAATTGTAAAGGATCTGTATAAGCCGCGTATATTCAATTTATCGGTGCGTTGTAAAAAAAAAAAAACATTATGTTTTTTCGGAAATTATTGCGTTAATTATTATTATTATAATACGAATAATATTGTGATACGCCTGTTGCAGCGTCTCGTAAAAATTAATTTTTTATTATTACCTTTTTTTTCTTTCTATAAAACATTTATATCGGCAATTTATTTATAGATTAATACGCGAAATCATATCGGACGTTTTAGAGAGAAAAAAACAATATTTTAGCCAATACGCGAAATTTTTATCAGAAGCCGAGTAGGTTTGCGATTTAAATTTACCGATTAGTCCAATACTCGTGTATAAATATATTACCATATTTTATTCATTTGTTATAACATATAAACGAACAACTATACCTATACGACACAAAACTTGAATGCGATTTTATTGTAACAATATTTCATTCATTCGTTGTATATCTTATTTTGTGCACACGATGACACTACGTAATATTATTGTGAATAACGTATGGATTCTTCAAACTTGTAGTATTATTCGAATTTCAAGTTTAAAAAAAAAAATCAAAACGACACTATATATATATGTATATATTTAAAGGTATTATTTATATTTTATTTATAATCCGTAGTAAAATGATATGACGAAATGAAATATTAGAATATTTTTTTTTGTTTTTTAATATTACGCATTATTTATAACGGTACCTATATCTATTTAATGATATAATTAACCGTAAAACGTCAAAACACCGCAATAATAATAATTGCCGTTATGTCTAATTTACGACAAATTAAATTAACCGACTGCAAGACTGCGGCAAGACGAAATACCGAGAAAGAAAAATGTTACACAATTTATATAATAAGCATATGGGAGTACTACGCCGACAGTTCGATAATATTCTATAATTTGTTTATTAAAAAAAAAAAAATGTATAAAATATATAATGACAAACAAGTCCTTTCCCCCCATAAGCGACAAATCAAAATACCGCTCCGCAATCATAATTCTGGATTTCAGAAACTATATAATTGATTATTTTTAATATACTTTAACCGGCGTAATTTTTATTTGAACCGTTGATTGAAAACGCGTCGAACACGCGCGACATTACATTATATATATATATATACGCAGGTATATAGTGTTTTTTTACCTATACGATATGTGTATGACGTATGTATGTGTATAAGAAAAAGTGGAGAACGCAAGAGGATTCGTTTCAATCGCCGCGGCATGCATAGTGTTTCGGGGGATAGATTTCGTTTACTATTCGCGGACGTCTCTTAAATATTATATATATAGTAATATAATTATACGTTGCAGTATATAGGGTCTACAAATATGATGTACACTCTATATACACCGTTTTGTCACGATCCTCAAAATATCATGACAACATGACATACGGATGATTTATGATTTTTTATTTTTTTCAAAATAAATATTGTAATAGATATGTATATTGTGTGTACCTATATTCAGATCGCAGGTGGATTTTAATAATTCGACGAGCTATATTCGAAAATATACGATTTTTATATTATACACGCATGTATTATTGTATAATATAGTTATTACAGTAGACGCGATGAAACTTTTATAAACTCGATTAGTGCTGGCGATGACGCCGCAGCAGTCGATATTAATTATTTATTTTCGGTTAATGGTCGACGTGACAAAATATTATTATGTATATATAATATATATATAGACAGACGCTTCACGCTGTTCACATACCTATATAATACCGAGACAATAATAATTATATGTACATAACCATAGGTAGCCATCATAGCCGCGGTTATAATATATGGCGTTGACATCGCAAAACGAATTCTTGTAAGGCGATGCGGTGATGATGATGATGATGATCTACTATAATAGGATAAGGTGCGCGAACACACGTTTTACCATATTCTATATATTATAATACACGTGCGTGTGTGTGTAAAAGTGTATAGCCGAATTTGGAAACAATTTGTTTTATAGATACAGGCTATATATAGGTACATCATATACGTTTATATTCATCCAAGTATGATGGACTTTGTCAGCAGGTTTTCTACATTCGATGGATATGGGGAAAAAACCGTATTTTAATACAATTATATAGTGCTCGGATTTCGACGCATTTTGAAATGCTTAAGGCGCGATGCTTTCCATTTTTTTTTTTTTTAATTTTAATTTTTGCATTTTTCCGAAGTTTTTCACCCTTCTAAGGTATTTTTTTAGATTATATTAATCTGTTTCTAGTAATTATGTTACGAAATAAAAATTCACCCAAGGTTATTGAAATATTATGATATGGTTTTGTACAAGATCGAGTAATTTGGTTTTTTTAAATAAAACGCGATCCTCATATTTCGAACTCATTATTACACCTGCTTATATTGTATATTATTATAGCCGATTACATCATACGCGACTTTCATCGATTTGTTTATATTCTTATCGTATGAGATAACATTGTTTCGGCGGTGATGCGCGCGTGCCAATAGTCTAAATAAAAAATGTAATTATTCAAGTTGTTATAAAAAAATTTTGTGAGGGCGTTTTTTTTTTAAAAATTTTTTGGTCATAAATACTGTTTTTTTGGTATTTTTTTAGAACATTAAAATCCGAGCCCTATCAATAATAATAATAATAATATATTGACACAATATTGTGCCACGTGCAGTAAAATATAATATTTAATATATTGTATTCGTATTACATGACGTATACATAAATAATCGCAATAAGCGTATAATAGGCACACTACTACATTATTACGTCTTATATAATATATATAATGTTATATGCGTCGTGTTTTATCGTCGTTATCACATCACGTACACATAATATAAATTTATATAATAGTAAATACGTATTATATTGGCAGCACACTTTGTCAACCGATCTTATACATTCGTCCATTTCCGAATTCTATAATTGTTTTTACAATGATGTTTATTTATTAATTTTTTTCTATCCTGTGTACAGATTTTCAAGCAGAAAAAGTGCTCCGATCTCTTCGGTCACAGTTTGTTACCGGCAGCAATTCGCATCTATATAGTCGGTACTTCAGAGAGGTCATTTTTCGATTTTCTCAAAAGCGCCTAAAAATATAACTAAAAAACGCTAAGAACGCGATTTCGTCTTGATCGACTGTTGTTTATTTCTTCGCAATTTTGAAATACTAATAGTCATAGAAACCTGAAATTTTCACCGAATATGTAACTTTAGACTATATTTACGAGAAAAGTATAAGCTCCGCTCAGAATCGTTGTATCGATTGCAATGACTTATCATTGCTTTCAAATTTAAAATAAAAACAAAACTCTAAAATCTTTATCCAAGTAATTCGCTTAAGCGGTTAGCACAACACCTCGCGGCTCGTTACCTTTTTTTAAAAAAAATATATTATTTGAGTATTGTTTTCTCTCGATACATAATAGAACGCATCGCGCCGTAGTCGGCTGTATATAATAATGATGATACGCGTTTTATTAATAATTGTGAGGTTCGTACAAGGGCGGCGAGGATAGTGTCTGCATATACGCATCGACAATATTGTCCGGTCTGCATGTGTCAACCGGTTTGCTGATTGTACGCGGAGTTCGAATCGGTTGAAATTGCGTCGTTCGTGGCCGATAATCCGATACTGCACCGGAGACGACAATGAAACAATATAATATATACGCGTTATTACATTGACGTTTTATCGGACTTCGTTTCACGTATTTTGTAATATTATATATATATATATAAGAAATCTGCGCTAAGCAGCTATATACAATATACATACATTCGATACGATTGTAAATCCGATTAGAAATAATATTATAATCGAGAATATCGTGTAGAAAATCGATTGATTGGAAATCGAGAGGATACAATGCGAGCATTGATATGTCTGGAGAATTCCGAACGCGATCCGTGTCGCGAACGCCGTCGTCGTCGGCCCGACTGCACTATAAATTGTTTGTAAAGAAATATTGCGGGGGAAATTGCAACGCGTATACCTATATATAAAATAAAGAAGAACAGATTTCGGAGAGATCGACGGTGGTGATGCTGGGTCGACTCGTATTCTATATATTACGCGTTTGCGAGTTGCGAATGCGGAAACGGAAAAAAGCAATCGCGGATATGATATCAGACATGGTTATCAAAAAAAAAAAAAATCCGTTCTTTTCTACAGTCTATATAATACCGGGTAGACGAAACGTTTAACGCGAGACGATTACATCGAACTCAGTAATTTCTTCGATAAATTCCTACTTAATAATATATGGAGCGCAGTAATGAATATACCTCGTCCGTCGGCATAGAATATTGTGACCAAAAACATTTCGAAAGGACGTGTACGTGACGTTATGCGTTTATTATTATTTATTTTTGACGAAGCGAGGTTGTTCGGATGAAAATTGTATCGTTTTACCAATATTACATGTCAGCTATATGTGATGGGAAATTATTTTAATAAATCGGTACGACGACTATACTGAGGCCTTATAAATAATATTAAAAAAAACGGTCACAGCGTAACGTGTGTCACCTTGAAATGTTCTACGCCTTCCAGCAGTTTCTCTGGAACCTTGGACGAGAATATATGTATAGACTTTACAATATTATATATATATATATATATAGGAACTTCGGTTTATTAACTGTATTGCATAAATATATAAGAATAAAATCTTCGATAAAGCCTTGATAACAGATTTTCGTGTAGGATTACATGTTATAGCTCTTGGTGTTTTGTAGATGTAGAAGAACGTTATAATACTATATTATTGTCAATAACGCGGGACGTGTCTATACAACGCGAGTGTATTGATACATTAACGCGTATGTTGTATTGGGTTAGAGTTTTTGGAGCCCGGGACAAATTATAAGGAACACGTCCTAATCCTTATTATATCGTACATTTCAGTGCATTATTATGAGCGATTTTTTTATAACGCAAAAGTGAAAAAAAACAAGCAATAATATAAAATATCTATACAATTACTACAATATATTTTATAATCTACGATTATTATACTATATTATCTTCCGTATAGAAATCGGGTTATTATTTAATTATGTAAATAAGTAAAAATAAGTAGAATCAGTGCGGCAACCAGAAGAACGCATAAGGGACACTTGACATTATTGGCGAACCACGGACTATTTATTTTTTTCCCCATAATATACATGTATGTCTATACTCGAAAATATAAAACGTGACTTATGCGCGCACAAAAATAACACTATAACTGTCATAATTCAAACTAAAAAGTCAGAACACACGCAGTTAAACAGCGTATATGCTTACACTGCAGGCGCATTATTATGACGTAAAGTATTCGTTTTTTATTATATATATATATATATATACTGTTGCAGGACGCGAAATATTGATAGATATACGATTTAAATTTCTTAGAACATAATACACATTTATATATATATATATATATAACATCATATTTCTCAGAACACAATATTGTGTTTCATTTGATCAATAAGAGTTGGAGTAAAAAAAAAAAAATCTCGAATTATACATGTATACAAAAAAATAAAAATAAAAAAAGCGATTTTTGAATAACCTGCAAATCTAAATAATGTAAAACTTTATATTTGTCGACTGTTGTGTATATATACGACCGTGACTGTCTTATTGTTTACGCATGATAATGATCGTTGATTTGACAGGATAACGTTTGAATGGAGTGTATACTCTATTCAAACACTCATTTATTTTTTGTAGAATATAGTATAAGTCTTCGTGTTGTAGAAATAAAATACGAATTAATTGAATGTTTTTTACTAAAAATGTTTTTAAAAAAAACTTCGCTTTTCGTGAATAATAAAGATTTTTTTACCGATTTATTATTAAAACGTATTTTTTTAAACCGAATAGAGATATATAAGTGTTATAGATGTGTAAACGTTATACTAAATTAGTATCGGCATCGAGAAACTTTTAACGTTAAAACTTAAAATCGATGACAATCTTATATTGATGATATAAAATTATCGAACCATTTGTATATTTTTTACTGTCGTACTGCAGTAAATGGTTGGATTCGTCGCCGCGTTGTCGCGAAAACCTAGGAACAGAACGAATTTCAACGAGAATCATACACAAGTGATAACGTATAGTGTGAGAATTTGCTTGATATTATATACGTAAATATATATTAAAAATTATAAAAAATACTTTTTTTTTTAAATATGTATAATTTATCGTTGCTGATCATTATTCGGTAATTATTATCAGACCGTTTTCAGTCTATAAAAGCGTAGAAATAGTGTAACAATTTTTACAAGTACATACACTCATTTTCCGGTAGAAAATGTTCCACGGATTGAATGGGATCAAAACAACAATAATTTTGTCAAAAATGTATGCACGAAATTGAGAACAACTCTGTATAGAAGTAGACCGCGGGGAAGAAAAGCAATATCGGGAAATTTGTTCGGTTGCAGTATTTTTCTCGTCGATATACTAAACATTTTTTTTTTTACACGACTCTATACCCGCCCAACTACACTCCAGAAGCAACTGCTTTTTAAAAACACAACACGCCACTGCATAATATTACTATATATTAATATTTTTTTTTATTAACTATATAATATTTTTATAATATATTTCTATACGAGTGGAGAATAATTCTTATATTGTATGTTCTTATATAATACTGGAGCCTATATTCATACAAAACTCGTACGACGTGAAATAGCCGGTATATTTTCGTTTAAAACATTCGTAATTTTTAATTGATTCGAAACAACCAATTATGTACTTTTTTCCCGCATTATTCGAATATTAATGCGTATTTATAGATTTCACACACTTCGCGCTGTGTGTAAACGACGCCTACCGTCGTGTAATAATAATATATAAGCGTATATATGCGCTTATAGGTAATCTGGATCAGCAGCCTACGATAATTATGATAATAATATATACCTACTGCGCGCACGGAAATTTAATAATTTTTCGCTAATATTTAATAAACCCACGCCGAAATATTATAATTAAAAAAAATATATTATTATTATTATTTCGGAATTTCAATACCAATACCTACCTACGTCCAGTATAGAAAAATGAAAAAAAAAATCGAAACGCTACATATTATTATTATATAAATCTGAAATTTGTACGGATTAAAAAAAGGTGTCGACTATATTTATTTACGTCAATATTATTTCTGTTACTCGATACTTTTTTTTTGTTTTTTTACCGAAATAATTACAGGTTTATTGCAATAAAAGTGATTATTTATAGAAAATATATCGATAAAAAAACGAGTCTGCTATAGTACTCGAGACATTGATGACGTGTAAACGTCGCGCGTGAGCGGTAAAAACGGAACGGAATCGCGATTGGGATTTGTGAATATAAATTATAATCGATACTATATAATATAAATTAGAATATAATATATTAGAAGTAATTTCGATAATAAAATATTATTATTTGTTGTCGCGACAACAGCTTACACGTTTCCGTCCCATTTCCCGAGATTTACCCTCATACCGGCGGTAATAGACGTTTACAAGTCAACAAAAAAAAAAAAAGATTATTTCTTATCTCGTACACCTACGCGTATCTATCGAACTTTGAAAGATCAAACGCACAGAAATACTGCGTATGCTTAACACAAAAGTAAACGAAATAATATTACAATCTTATCGTGAAAACTGCAGCGTATGCGCGCCTACTACACTCCTGAATTCGGTAACCTGTACGAATTATTAGAATATAATTTTACGCGTAAACGTTAAAAAAAAAACACGTTATTTTTTTTAAAATTTTCACTAAATAAGCGCTTATTCTGTAGTTGGAAGTCATGTAATTATTACGAAAATCACGAGATTATATAATATACTCGTGTGCGCGTTCGTATAAACAAAACATTTCGTATACACGTTTTCGAGTATAGGAATCATTTTGTTTTGTAAACAAAAATAGATGTCTCTATAGTTTTTTTTTTTGTTTTTCACTATAATCCGTATACTGCGTACCGACTACAAGTCTAAATTTGTAATTGAAGAGGATTTACTTTTTACAGTTTTATCGCGATTACAACGAATACAGCTGCTGTAGATAGTAAAGGACTCGGTCGTATAGTTGCAGGACAATATTATACGGGTAACGCGAAGAATGAGGAGGGGACATTTACGGTATCAAAACGTTATTATTATTATTATTTTTTTTTACTATTCCGATTCGTTGCATTTTATAAATAATACATAGACGTGAGTTGTAAGTTAAAAAAAAATTTTTTTTTAAATTTCGTCCGCTGTACAATTATATAGTATCGCGGTGTTCGTGGATTCGCGGTTTTCAATATTTCCAAGTGAAATTGTTTTATGTGTAGAAAATAGAAAGAAAAAAAAAATCACGGAACTGTTGTTATTAGTTTTGTTTACCGGTTTCGACTAAAAGTCATTGTAAGATATTAAGTGAAAAGAATAAAATACGACAAAGAAACGAAATTTTTATCACATATTATTATAATAACTGACGACGATTTTAAACCGAAACCGCTGTAATAAAGTTTAGTTACAATAATTCAATGGTTTTTTTTAGTTTTTTAATACTCGTTGACTTTGATGTTATATATGTATACGTATATATATAAAACGATTTAATTTTTTATTTTTTTTTTTATATTAATTCTTAAACAATCTATACCGTTATTTTTGAGTCTACGAGCGTTTTGCTCGCACACATTCGATACCAATACGCGTCGTTTTTAAATAAATCGCATTTATTTACTTTCCGTCAATATAACATCTCGTAGAGTATGTCTATAGAGTAAGGCTTCCTTCCAAAATCCAGCGGTGTACAATCAAAATGGATAATATACGTACCCAAAACCCAAGAGTCTGACAATATTTTACTGTTGGATCTTGTCCCGCGAAATTCAACGATACCAAAAGAATTTCCATCGGTTCCAAACGTTTATTTTACCGACTTTTCTGTTTGATATTTCTTATCAATAATCAGTATCGGAGAGTTTATGATAACAGAGATTATTATACAAATCATAGAGTATCTCTATCTACTTGCTAAATAAAGTTGTAAGGGGTTTTCTACTACCGCGCTAACCGAGAAAACAACTGAACCGATTCGGCTGAAATTTTTTACTGTTATACCCGACAGTCTGCTGAAGGTTTTAGTACCGCTTTTGTTAATAAAAAAAAAACAAGTCTGGATAGGGTGTATTGTATATTTAAATGTTCCGATTTTGTGACGACACTATATTTTTTATATTCACTTGCCGATCACATTAAACGAGAAAATGTTAATAAAAAATTCTACACATCATCCATCGTCCGAAGGCAAAATAAACAACCAATCACGGGCGAAGCCGTGACGGGGGTCGGCTAGTATAATATAAAATATATTACCGTATATTTTGAAAATAACCGTTTAAATTATACGCGATTGTAGGTATACCTATAATTATACCCATCATTTTTGATAGAAATAATGTCGCAATCGTTTTATCATATTCCATTATTCGACGCGATCTAAATGTTCGGGTACCTATATCGAACAACCTATACCAACAGATCCACCACCAGTGGCGGTTTTGACGAAACTTTTAGGGGGGGGCGATTTAAAATATCAAACCCCTTCTCACATGTATATCTCTAGTGTAGTTTAGTTCATTAGTAGAAAATGGGGGGGCTTGGAGGACTTCGCCCCCTAAAAGTTTAGTTACCCCCTCAAAAATGGTTTGAAAAATTATTATTATATTTAAATGTATTTATATGTAGACACATATCGAGCGAAGCGAGAAAAAAATTTTTTCAATGGCAATTTAGTATATTGTCTTATAACGAATAAGACCCCCCAATAATTTAACCCGATTTCCGTTAATGCACCGCCAGTACTCCTCAAATTGCGGAATCGGGCATTAGCTTCACTGATTAAATAAAATATAGAAAAATGTGACAAATTATGCATAAATATGTAAATTTCAAAATAAAATATTTTGGGATTTGTGATAGTGAAGATGACTTATTCTATTGTTTTTGAATTTTTTTACCTTTTGTCATAATAATATTAATTTTTGTGTACTTATTTAAAATATAAATATTATGTGTAAAAGTAACGTCCAGGGGGGGGCGATCGCCCCCATCGCCCCCAAAACCGCCACTGTCCACCACCGTACAGTCGGATTTTGGAAGGCACTTACTACGGACGGAACAAATGCCCTATTTATCGGACGCCAAGTTTCCCAACACAGAAGCAGCGCCGGTGGAAGGGCAGGGCAGAAGGGGCAGCTGCCCAGGGCCCCGCACTGTTCATGGGATTTAATGATTTTTAAGCTTAAAATTTTGTTTTTAAAATTAAATAACAAGTCGAACATTATTTTGTTTAATTGTATGCGTAAAAAAAAAATTTCATTACACAAGCTATGTAAAATAGGAAAAAAAAGACGTACAAGTTCTAGGGCCTCGCGAAAAAATCTGCCCTGGGCCCCGCAAAATCTCCCGTCGGCCCTGCACAGAAGGGCGCCTGACGTCGATTTCGCCCCGTCGTAGACGTACACCCCCGGCGGGCACGGAGCAAACGCGACCGACGTCCCTGCGCTGCGGGCGGATATCCGACCGCGAACGCGTTGTTAATAGTAGTCTTACTATATACGCGTACGTACCAGCCCACACGGAAATCGTTTTATAATAAACGCGTCGGAGTGAATGTAGAAAACACAATAAACCACGACCACCAGTTTCGTCTCGTCAAAGGCGACGATAGATAATAATAACGTTTTTTTTTTTCAAAAAATATTATTTCGTCGAAAGTAAATCACCGCGGAGACCGCGCCGAGCGGATTTCTCTCACACCTATTGTCCCAGTAGGTAGCGCTCCGTCGCCGACGCCTCCGCCGCAGTCAATCATCCGTCGCGCGTTCCTCCCTACCGCCGTCGCGCCGTACACGCGACGTCCACCACGCGGCACTGTCGCCGCCGCCGCCGCCGCCGCCGACGGTTCGCACAAAACAATAATAAACGTACCGCTGCAGTTCACAACGTGCGTTCGTTTCGTTCGTTTTACCCTCCGGGATTCGTATTTCCCTTTTTTTTTTTTTTTTGCCCACCTCGTCCGTATCGTCGCGATTTTTAACGGTTTTATTTCTCTGTTCGATTTTCGCTTTTTTTTTCTACATTTCATATACCGTCTTGGTGGCACACGACGTTTCCGTCTTTTTAACGTGGTCCGTTACATATTATCCGTTATTATCAGGTACGTAACAAAGCTAGGAATACTAAAACGCGAAATACTAGACAAAAAGAAATACTCCGAAACCGCTTACGGACTGTAATTTTTTTTTTTTTTTTTAGAAATATAAGGCGAATTTTTTTTTTTTTTGCTTTCTGGGTGTCCTAGGACGGCCGTATTCGGAAAACGAAAACGGAATTCGTGCGTGTACCGTTTATTTGAGCGTTTTGGACCGAATACGGTTCGGAAAAAAAACGCGCGAAGGATGATATATATACTATTTTAGTCTCGTAGATTCCGCCGAAGCCCCTTTGACACTTTTGGCTAATTATTTATTACCGGTTTGGTCGCCGGTATAATATAATATATACGGGTTGCTAGGTGAATCGCGCAAAGCGATCGTTCGATTTTGTTTCCACCCCCCGTTTAATTTTCGTCGACATAATATTATTGTAAGGTTCGAATGCCCCCCCCCCGCCACCGGCCCGCTCAGTAGTAGCAGAACGCGCGTTTACTTTTAATTATATAAGATTATATTTAGAAACCGCGCGAGAAAACCTGCGAGTATTGTGAACGAGGTTAAATGTGAAATGTTAATGTACCACCTATGCAGATATCGTTTTATATAGGTATATATATAATAGAGATAATAATTTATTCTCTTATCTGTCCGCGGTTTAAATATACGTGCGTTCCGCGTTACGTTTTCCGTAGTGTTCTCCTCTCGCGTTTCAGATTTCTTCGATATTTATTACATGTTTCACTATATAGAAAATCCGTTTTTCCACGCCGACCGCGTACAATATGTTTTATAAAAAAATATTGTCCAACACGTTTCTTTCCTCGTAATCGACCGCTCGAAACTCGGGCGATCGCCGACGGTTTCTTTTCGAAAATATCGCGTTTATTATTATTTTTTTTTTCAAAACTCGCGCCTAGAACTGAATTAAAATGGGATTTATTTAGGAAAGCGGTGTGCGCGGAGAAACGTTGTGTACGGTCTCGCGCGCGCTGGGAGCCGAAGTAAAATAATTTTTTACGCGCTTATCCGAAAAAAAAAAAATACACCGCGCTATTTACTTAGAAAAAAAACACCTCTCTCTCTCTCTCTCTGGCAATAATAATAATTAATGGATAATTTTGATTTAATATTATTGCTTTTAAAAAAAATAAATAATTGAAAAGAAAAAAAAAATCTTTGCGTTCTCGCCACTGCACGCAGCATATTATCAAAAACCGTAAACTGTGCACAATGGTACGGCTTTCATTTCTTGAAAAAAAAAAATTCTTCTGCTCTCTTATCAACAACGGAAAGAAGAAAAAAAAAACCGTCGCGTTTTTGTAATACCGTACGCCGCCTTCTCGTTTCGTGCGTGGCCAAAGACGCAATTGTGTGTGTGCGCGCGCGCGTTTCATAGTAGGAGGAAGAGGTGTGTGCACCACCACCGCCACCACCACCACTGCTACCCTACTGCAGCGTGGTCGCATGCGGCGGGGGCATATGCGGCGTGGTCGCATGCGGCGGGTACAAAACGCCGCCGCGTTTTGTGGGGAGAGGAATACGCGCGCCGTTCGTGTACGTATGTAGGTATTAACCCGCGCGCGGCCGACCCCGTCGCGGCGCGCGTTATGCGCGTTTCTATTGTGCCCGCCGGACGATTTCTAACCATCTGTCCCTGTCTCGCGCTGCAGCACCACAGGTATTATGACGACTCGTGCAGTGTAAAAACGGGCGTCCGGCCGATTTTATTATTATTATTTCGTACGACCGCCGCCGTAGCAGCTGTTCCCTTTTTTTTTTTTTGGCGCGTAAAAATCGCCTCGTCGTGTGTTTTTGCGCGAAACAATCGCCTTTGTGCCTTGCTCGTCGCGTGTCTGCCGCCGAGGCTTGTTCTAAGGATTTTTATTTTTGGTTGCCCACCGTCCAAAAACTTGGAATAAATCCCGTCCAGATTTGTATTCCCCCTAGCTTCCGAGAATGAAAAAAAACGTATGCGCAACGTTTCCTCGGTGTTTTGAATTCTGTTTGTGAACATCGGTATTCATAGTAATTTCGATAACAAATATTAATTGCCAACGGCTTGCACGTTTCCGTCCCATTTCCCCGAGATTTACCCTCATACCGCCGCGTAATGGGTGTTTACACGTCAGAATATCGACGATGACGCAATGCGAGAAATCTTATTCGATCGCTATCGGGATTGTAATATTAAAATTTTCATTTTCCCAACGATTATCTATTATCGTCTTCTTCCGGGAACGTCCGTTTTCGGGTACGCGCGAACCAGTGGCGCCCCAAAGGGGGAGGAGGGAGTCAAGGTGGTTCAATTGAACCGGGTATAAATAATCCAGGGGGGCGGGTGGTGCCTTCCTCGTGATTTGTGTGCTCTAAATTATGATTTTTATGCGTCGTATAATTTGAATATTATCGAATCGTAATAGATTATTCAAAATAAATACAAGGATTGAACGTCGAAAACGGGTGGGTGGTGCAGTTTTTTTTTTTGAACTATTCGAACCACATATTTCAAAATATATGGGCGCCACTGGCGCGCACAGCTGTTGCTGCAGTAGGGCGCCGCCAACAATTGCCCGTTCGACATAGAATTTTATTCCTATCCATCCGATTTGGGTGGTCCTGTACTGGCCGTTAGAATAAGACCGTTATTACGTGTCCGAAACCCCTTTTTTTTTTCACACGTCGTTTCGTCCGGTCAGATCCGTTTGTCAGCGTCTCCTGTACTGTAGACTTGAGACGCGACCGATAGAACGACTATAGAAAATCATATAGTTTCTGCGCTGCTTTTTTTTCCCCGAGATTTTCATAAACGCGTACGACTATAATATCGTTTCGTGCAGTAATTGCGTGTTCTTTATCCGTATAAATCTTTATTGTATTTTAAAGGGATTGAAAGGTTTTCTCTTTTCGTCTTGCTCACGCGAAAAACGGCAAAATAGACGTTTTCTACTTCCAACGATCGATCTAATATAGTGGTGCGATAAGAAATTTGAAAACGAATTCGAGTTCGTGGCGAATTTTACCGTAGACTGTTTCCCACATTCCTATTTTTTTTTTTTTCATAAATCATTAAAAATTAATTGAACAAATTTAAAATGAAAAAAAAGAAAAGTTGCTGATAACCGATTTTTGAAGGTCTTAAGATTAAAAAAAAAAAAAAATGGGCAAGTCGTTCTACAGTAAAATTCACGACGAATTCAAATCTGTTTTCAAATTTTTTATCGCACCACTATGGGTCGATCGGTACGTCGTTGAAGAAATTGTAGGAGATTTTTGTCAATTTTTTTTCTATTTTTGTTTCGCGTGTGTAAGACGAAGTGAAAAATTGTCCGCTCTCATTCCTCTTAAGTTCGTACGATCATTGATTTATTGAACTGAAATAGTTGAGGACTCACCGATTCGGTGCCTACTGATTAGTAGAGGTCGTGTCCCGCGGAGGTTAAAAAAAACCGAGCGATTTTCTTTACGAACACGTTTTTTCGTGTCGCCTTCGTATCGAAAATGTTTTCGACTAAGGTTGTCGTCATTGCGTTTAAACAATTTTCATTTTTTCAATAATCCGTTAAAAATTCTACGTATAATATTGTGTACTCGCTATTACCGTCGTGCACGATGTTTAACGTGTTACAGAATAGACGATCAGTAGCCAAACTCGGCCGATTGAAAAAAAATAATATGTTTGCCGCGGATTCTAACATTTCTGACATTCGTTTTTTCGCGCGACGATTAAAATACATAATTATAACTGACCGTGTTTTATAATAGTATTGATTTTGTTTATAATATAATAATAGATGAAAATCAATGATTTCGGAAAAAAAATTATATCGTATGTTGTGTTGAATTAATCGTATTTTGTAGATACGAATCAACGGTTTTTATAATATATCGGGGAAACGTTTCGTTTTGTTGTTTCTCAATCGAAATATATAATATAAATTCGTCGAACCGTAGCACCCAGCAGCAATGTCCCGATTTTTCGTAACCGTTGCGCCAGTCGCTGAGAATCGATAAAAATCTGTTGTTTTTTTTCTAACTGAAAGAATCAATTTTTTTTTTTTTGCCACCGTTTAAACGGTGTTTTTTTTTTTAGGTAAACACTGAACGCTTATATCTAAATAATTTTTAACTAGATTTTTTTCTGACCACGGGTTTGACATACTTACACGATTAGTCACATAATATATTTGTATATCGAATAAAATGGGATAAAAAACGCTACAATCGGATAGTGCCGAAGCGTGTTTTCAGCGCGTATAAAAATGATTTATTAAAAAATATATATCGTTACAGAGTTATACCGAGAATACGATATAGGTACGTGCAATGATTGAAACGTATACAAAACCAAAATCGACTAATCGAAGTTATTTCTGTCAGCGTATAATATAATATCGTGAGATACGCGTTTTTTCACGTATACGTGTCGTTATCGCATGTAGTTTTCTAAATAATTTTTTTTTTGCGATTTCGTTAAGTCATTCGACCGAGTGTTCGCCGTGTTATTATTATTGTAAATTAATATATATTATTATAAACGTCAATCGTTTGTATATAAGTACATTATAATGTAGATAAGTGTAAAAAATAAATTTAAACGATTTTATGTGTATAACATATGAGTACGATTGCAGAAAGGTATAATATAGTTTGTTTTTTTATGTATGCGCGTTGCCGAGTGACATTCAAAATAATATTTGAAAATTACAAACTGCAAATTTTATTACAAATTTTCGGGTTTAAAATATTTCGTGTATTACGCAATTAATGTCGATCGCTAATTCGATTCGTCAGTTATAAAGCAGATCGATAATGTCGATATTATTACTTTTTTTTTTTTTTTTACATACGGTGTTTTATTTGAATTGCATGCAGACTGAGACGGGTATAATATCCTATTCCGCAGTCGGCGAGACCAATAATATTATAACTCTCTGGTGGACCGAGTTGTGCGTGTTATTATCAATCTCTTATCACGTAAATTGTCGCAAAATTTAATGACAAAAGTCGTTCGTGAATGTGTACTTACTTAGAATGTTATATAACTTAATAACGCTCCGTACCCAGTAGTACCTAGGTACTAGGTATTTAATTTAGTCTTGTGGTTTTTGATTTCTCTTTGTGATAGACACGTCGGGTTTGTTCTGGATAGCTCTCAGTGTTCTCGATTCGTATGTATTTTCAATTTTTAAATGTCCAGTCCGTTGTAGCATAGTATATTATTATATATAGACTCGCTTTCAAATATTTTGTTATTAGTTTTTTTTTTTTTTTATAAATTATAACCTAATTTAATTAGCGAATGTATTTTGTTGTATACGTCCGATTGCAATCGTTAAATATTATATAAATACTCAGTGGAGCGGCTCGTAGTGGTTTAGACACCGTGGAAAAAAAAAAATTTTAATTATAAAATTACGATATGATCTGTTTAATATAAAAGAAAAAAAAAATACGTCACGAACTATAAAACGTTTTTTTAATTTATTACTTACAATATAAGCATTTATGTAGAAATTTTATACGGGAATTCTTTCTTTTACGGTGCAAAAGTTGTTGTCGCACTTTATCGTTACATACTATATTATAATGTATTTTGAAAATATTAAAAAAGAGTCATAAATTAATAACGACTATAATAAAATTTCAATAGTGAAGTATAACCTAACCTAACAATATTACAGTGTATTTTATGGTAAAATAATCGACCGTATAACTACTTACCGAGGAATTATGACAATAATAATAATAATGTTTTAAATAAACGAATGTGCCGTATTATTTATAAACATATGTATTGTACATGGAATACCTGTATTTTTATCACATCGTAACTGCAGTGTACTAACTATTACAAATCGATAGAATAATTATAAAAAACACGGATAAATTAAATAAATATTTTAGAGATGTTTAAAAAAAAATCCAACACTCGTTCGTATAATTAACGAGATATTTGATTGGAAATGAAAATATTCGTTTTAATTCTGTATACTATTATGATTACTATTGTACAGATTGTAAATTGTCCTAAAAAAAAAAGAAGAAAATTCTACGAAAAAATTTCTACGATTTCTTCATTTTTGTGTACTTAGGGGTGCGACGTGTGCTGTTAAAATACTCCTATTTAGTTGCGGTGATTCGGTTTGAATTTCAACAGTTAAAAATGTAGCAATGATTATACGGCGGTAATTTTATAAATATATGTCTCGGGAAGTTTATTTAAATGTTACGAAAGAATCACAGTACCATAATAAAATGAAAAAAAAAAACGTATATCTATCTAATTATTTACTCGTTTTTGCTCCAGCAGTTAATGGTCCGCCGTTATAGCACGAACGCGTGTCAAATTATTATACGAGGAAAGACTACGCGCCTGGTTGCGTTTTCAATAGGAGGAGGTACAACAGCTATATTATTTTTATAGTGCCAATACTGTAATAGGAAACTGTGAAAAATCGACTGAAATAATTTTAAATAATAATAGTTTTTTTTTTACAATATTTTACTTTTTTTTTTTTTTTCTATTATAAAAAGAATAGTTTTGTGATATTTTACTTGTTCTCTATAAAAACGTTTGTGTTCAATACGACTAGTACTTTTCAAGAAAATATGCCGCGTTATATTATATTCGTTTGTTATTAATTCTCCACGAATGTTATATTCGATATAATTATTATTATTATTATTATTTACACCTATATCGAATATTCTGTTAATTCTCTTTGTTGAGAATTAATGTACTATAATAGCGGCCATTATTAATACATCATTAGTAATTAAAAACGCATGAATTTCGAACGTATATAAAATACGCGCTGTAAAGCCTAAATAGATGCTCAAATCAGGTAACCAATGTACACGAACAATAATAATAATTATTATTATTAATGCCCGTCGGATAATATTATATATTTCGTAACGTGCAGAAAAGTGAGAGAGAGAGAGAGAGAGACAATAAAATTATAATGCGTGTAGAGATATTCCGTTTCTTTTTTTTCGATCTGTAATATGGAATATTCAAATGTTTAATAGCCGAGAGTAACGCGACGCCTGCTGTTCGCTGCTATCATTCTTATTGTTTCGTTCCTTGTAGCACGTCATATTATAATATTATCGTATCGCATCATTAATATAATATATAGTTGAACTTTACACTACTTATTGTTTGTCGTATTTATTGATTTAAAAGACTTCTCTGTTGAGATAAATATATATATATTATATATAGCTTACGAAGCGTTTCCAATAGGTTTTCGATCAAATACGTTTTGTACTCGGTGGTAAACCTGCAGTGGTAAATATTAACCGTTCAGCGTTTTTTTTTTATTTAAAAAAAAAAAGAACGATAATGTTCAGAATCGCGTGTTTAAGAGTAGTTGTATTTTAAAGGCTTGATTTTGAAAAAAAAAAAGCGTTTTGTTTACATATGTGTTGCATACAGTATAGTAGATACGCGGCGTCGTATATGGTGTGTGTAACATGATTTTATCAATTATTGTTTACCTATCTCGAGGCATTATTGTTGTTACGCATTTCTTTTTTTAATATCGGAACGACTTTAGAAAAAAACATTTTTTTTTTTTTTTGGTAACGTGACATTGTTTTGTGAACATATTCGCTCGTGTTACGTTGATTTCAAGCCTGTTCAAAGATTCGAAAAACAATTGTTTTTGACCCGAGTCGATTATTAGGTACGTGGAACGAAAATATGAAGAAAAAAAAGTATTGTATAGAATTAAAAATAAACGTTTTCTTTTCACAATCGATCCGAATCCGTAACGTTTTCCAACGTGTACAGTGTATTGGAGTCGAGCCACGTCCACGGACACACCGAATCCGGATCCGCTTATAAAGTTCCAGTGGCCTCGGTTAGGTTATTTTTAGTGGAATGACCGACTACAAGACTAGCGCGATAGGACGTATGATTTCGTTAAAATTAGAACTTTTTTTTTTTAAAATGGTGTGCGAATACGCTTTTCAATAACGCGTGTGTGCGCGCGCACTCGATATCGTAATAATAATATTGCGTCTGATTTATTGCCATATTACATTTTAATGGACGATCATTAATAATTTTATTCGATATACGAATTATTATTATTTTTTCGGTAAAGTCCGAACGTGTTTACATTAAAATACGAAGCTGGTTTTGTGCCCGTTGTGTTTGTAGTCTCTTCACCCACCGCGCACGTCTGTAAACAAGCGTTATCGAAACAAGACACATTTATCACGATACAATTATGATGTTTTCTTCCGTTTAATAGGAAACGGAATAACTGCAGCTGTTTATTATCGAATCGAGTATTCGGACGCGTAGACGAATATTTTACATATTGTTCGTGTCGCAATATTTTGAATATTAATTATCGCGCTCGAATATTCGATGATTCCTCGTCCGTGTTGATTATTGTAAAATGTGATTTTTCTGTGCTCGTATGTCGTTTTTTTTTTTAATACTAAATAATGGTCATTGGCCGATCTTTGTGTTTCATTGACTCGATCTTGAAATGTTCGACGATAGACTAATAGTAAAAATAAAAAAATATAGTCGAACCCTAATTCCCATTTACAATTTTCATCTCGAACTACATTTTTTTTATATTCTGGTTCCAACCGTGTTTTTATACGGTTCGATTTGTATCGAATCTTGCGGTTTATCTAAATCGATTAGTATTTCGAAAATAATTGTAATTTAATTTCTGTTCCTGACGCTCTGTATAGAACGTCTTTCGGTGTACATTTTATAAAATATCGAACATTGAGTTTTATTGTTCGCGGCGTGTACAAAATACATTTTTTGATAAATCGTAATCGATTTTCCAATGCTACGTTTCGTCGTTCGTTACAGATTCGATTTAATTAATCGTATACAGCGGCAACGAAACGAAAAATTGTGGAAATATTTAAGGTTTTTTTTCGAAACGTATTTACACACTTTTATATAATATTATAAATTGTTTTTTTTTTTATCAACTGTGGGGTCGTGACCGTGTGAGATAAATCCAATACCTATGCACAACAGATTGTACGGAATATCACACATTATTATAACGTTTTAGTACTAATAGTGTAGAATGAGTTGTCGATTGTATGCAATAAAGAAAAACAAAAAAAAAACGTTCAAATTTCTTATAATAATTTTATTAAATTTAACGATGATGCCA
This sequence comes from Slavum lentiscoides, assembly GCA_032441835.1. NCBI lineage: Eukaryota > Metazoa > Arthropoda > Insecta > Hemiptera > Aphididae > Slavum > Slavum lentiscoides. Next base: position 10,731,808 of record CM063715.1, on the reverse strand, counting down.
CGTACAACGATATTGTAGTGCCGCAGAGTCCGACTTAGAATACGTGTTATTGATATACAAACACGTGGTCTTTTTTTTCCCCCGCTTCCGGAACGTTTATTTTCTCCTTAACGAGTGTATGTAAATTAATTAACTCATCGTTTCCACTCGATTGTATTATATATACGTATATAATATACAGTATAGAATTCGTATCGTTCCGGAAAATATTTGTTCTCTCGACCCTTAGAATAAAATTTTTTTTGATAATAAGAAAAAAACAAAACGACAGTTCGCTTCAGTTGATGAACATCAGTTATATATATATATATAATTATTTATTAATTATTATTTATGTATATTTTTTTTTCATCTAAAGGCAGAGCCTTGTCGTGATATCCATTCGTCACTGTCGTTTGCCACGTTTCTCAGCTTAACATACGATGCGACATCCATGAGTTGCCTCAGATCTTGAAAGTACGAAGTTCTTGGTCTTCTTCTATAGTTCTTTTCTCCGAGATCTTCCCTTCGAAGACGCTCCTTATGCCTATTTAAGTGTCCTATTAGTTTCGTTTTCCTCTTCAATCAGTTATATACACGCTACTAATAATACGATATAACGGTGATAATGTAACCAAGTAATTGAATTATAATAATATACAACAGTGATTTATTTTATTTCAGCCCGCGGTGTCGTTTTCGAGGTTCACCATTTAATCCGGAATTGTATCGGAACGCTAAGAAGTAATGCGGTACGTTTTAACGACATGACTGCAGCAAACATCGTTTTACAATAAGAGAACGGAGTCTTAAAATACAATATGGTGACAACAAGAATTTTAAGTGAGTATATATATATATTACTTATACTTCTTTACGTTACGTAAAAAAAAAAAAAATACAGCAATAGACGCGCGTACGTGACAAATAATAAAAATATATAGAATACTATTATTATATTTTATATATGGACGTGTGTGTGTATATACTTCTCCTTTTTTTATGGAAATTATACAGTTTTTAAAAACACGTTAACACGGTATGGGAAATTTTAGTTGACTGTATTATGTAATATTTGTAGTAATCGCCAGGGAGTAAAAAATGCCGTAAAAAATGCCACATCTTATACGATTCAAATTTTGTTCAGTTCGTTATTCAATACTCGGTGTAAGGATGTTTGCAGAACTTAAAAAAAAAGATTTAAGTTTAACTTTGATTTTTATTTTATTATCAACACAATTATTATGTTTCGCACACTTATTGCGCGTTTAACTTGCATTAAAGTTTTTATTCGTTTATTTTATAGAATGCCTGTGAAAAAAATATAACGACAATAACCTTTTTAGCTCAGCTAAGGTAACGTATCGATCTATGACTGACGAATAAAAAAAACTTCGCCAACTTTTTAAAACTCATTTCGTCATTAATTGACCCACCGCGTCGCATCGCCGGTCCACTGGCTATCACTTCGTTTTCCCTTAGCGTTCTTTCTGACTTTTTTTTCTTTTTGCTCGGCTCCCAAGTGTCGTAGCGTGATGTCAAATATAGCTTATTATAACCTTCCTCAATAATTGGGCTATCAAACGGAAAAATGAATTTTCCAAATCCGACTGTGGTGGTGGTAGTTCCAGAGATTAGCGCGTACCAACAAAAAAACAAACTCTTCACCTTTATTATATTAGTACATATATATATTATTATATTTTTTTTATATATATATAAAATATAACGGTTAGAAATCGTGTTTTATACAAAAAAAAAAAAATAAATAAAAATAACACAATATCGCGGTGCTTTGACAGTTCGTTTAATACGTAGAAAGTGCACAATTTACTTTTTATCATTTTTCATAATATATTATGTATAGGTATAATAATGTATTCGAATATTTCCCTCGCGCCTCCTTATATTATACTTACTGCGTATTATTTTCTCCGCTTTCTTTTGCACGCCGGCGGCGGCCGTTTGCTGGACAAGGACATCGCATGGTTCATAGAGCTGATGCGGTTTATCAATAGCTATATAATGTATATATATATATATATATATGGACGGGAAACATAATAAATAACAACAACAACAATAAGAATAATAATAATAATAATAATATAACAGCCGACACAATGGTGGTCGAGAATAGTGTAGTAGTAGATTTCCTCACTTCCTGATGATTTTCATCAATTATAGTGTAACGGCCGAATTTTCTTTTTCGCTTCTGTATAAAATATGCAAAATCATTGGTAGGCCTATTTGTGCGAGTTGCCGTAAAATAACCGTCGAAATTGGAAACGGGAGAGGAGGGGGAGAAATATACGTTTAATGTGATACGAATTACCGATGGTTTTTCTTTTTTTATTATTATTACAGTCAATTGATACGATGACTGTATATATTACATTTATAACATAAATGTTTTATGTAGAAATTCTAGATAATTTAATATGTGCTGTATAAAATTGGTATAGGTATATATGATAAATATTTTCAGGTCGTAGTATATAGAAAAATATTCTCATACCGTATACAAATCCATTTCTGCATTTCTTTATCTCGTATATAATATATTATTTCGTTTTATTTATTATATATATATATATATATATATATATATATGTACGTGTTGCGTTAAATTTCTTGTGTACGCACTATATCATATTATTATAGTCTTATATATTTCAAAATAAGAAAGACGTATGATAATAATGACGTAATCCGTATACATATCATTGTATTATTTTACTTGTACTTATTTTTTTTATACAGCCGAATAAAAAAAAAAAAAAAAATTTGAAATGCACTCTTATCGTTTAAATTTTAGCTCGGTAATTAATCTAAGAACGAATTTGTATCCATCAGTGTAGGTATAATTAATATATGTACAATTTAAAGAACTATTCATATAATAGGCCTTCTATGTAGATGTCCACGTGTATTACAAAAAGTATACAGTGTTAAAGGAATGGTTCTGGCGAGTATAAAATATGTCCTATTTTTCGAACTGTTTAACAGCATAGGAAATATTGACGGAGAAAATGTTGCCAACTACTGATACACCGAATATTAGAAAGAAAAAAATAATATTAATAAATCATATTGTTTTCAAAAACGGTGTCACCTCGGTGAACACCGCAATCGGTATCGATATACTTATTACAGTCGAAAGAAAAATTTCTAATTGTTACTAAATTCCTAATGAAATGATAAAACTGTATAAGTAATAATAAATATGATCGGTTTTGTAAAATATTCTATACTTCGTTCCAAATAAGATGATTCGTGCGCAAACGACGACCGAATTTACGTTCGTCTCGGATCGGAGTAGATCGTCAGCCGTCGTCGGGCACTCCGAAGCACTCCGCGTGGCCGAAAGCGACAACACCGCATGTGTTAACCGATGCGCGAACTCATCTTATCTGGAATAGTGTAGATATTATTATACCGTATCAAATATACTTACAAGAATAAATAATTTAAATAAAAGGCGCTTTTCTGTCGGTTTTTTATCTCCTCATTACAGTATCGATACGCGGGCGATTTTCGTCGAAATTTCATTAAACATTTCCTATCGCGCCAGATTAGTTAAAAAATGATTCGTCATTTTCCGATTCTATACAGTACATATAATATTAATTAGAAATCGTTAATAAATTTAAACTATTAAATATCTACTTGCACGTCGTGTTTTTTCTCGACGTTCGATCCATTTTTTTACCATCCCTTTTTTTATGTGTTTCTAAAAAAATAATAACACTAATAGCAGCGATAGGTAAATAATAACAGTTACTATTATTCACTAGGTAGCTACATATATTTAGAAGGAATATCGCAATAATATTATATCATCGCGATATAATTTAACCGCGATTTTAACCGTTAACCAATATGTGTACGTTATATAATAAATTACGCTCGTGTAGGTTTCGATTTACTTTTTACAAAGTCTGAACGCGAGAAATCAAAACGGTATGTAATATATTTTATAAACGCGGTTATTGTTTGTCGACGATTACGTTGTTTTGTGTACGAGTATACAAATAGAAACAAATTTAAAGAAGAAAAAAAAGATCATAATAATTCGTCTTCCAGTAGTGTAGTACCGCGGATGTCCTTCACGGTCCACCGATCATGTATATATATATACTATACAGCCGAAGATACTACAAATCGATTGCCGTTTTCTTTTTTATAGAGTAACAAAAAAAAAAAAAAATCCCAAAAACAAACTCGTCGTACAAAACACAGCAACACCACCACCACCACCACCGACTTCTTTCGCCGTAGCTGCATCTTCTCTTCGCCAGCGTAGACTATACAGCCGGTACCCGATGAACCGTGGAAAGGAAAAACGATTACTTCTCATGGTCGATGGCGCGGTTGACTTGGTGTGTGTGTGTGTGTGTGTGTGTGTGCTCGATGACCAGAAACGGGTTTCCATATCGTATTGAGTGAGCCACGGTTATATCGAAAAATCATCCGCTCATAACGGAGACCGTTTGCCGCGCTGCAGACTACCGCGTTCGGTCTCGTGAAATCGCGAATTCGACACGAACACCATCGTCGTCATCGTCGTACAACAGTCGTTGTGTGTTAATCGGTTTTGTTCGGAAAATCGGTCGAGAAACAATTCGTTTTTATTATTTTTTTTCTATTCGGAACGTCACGCGCCTATAGACGTACAATGCTCGGTGTATACATTATTATATTATAAGCACCGTAACCGATTAATTACGCGCCGTACAAAAAAAAAAAATAATACGTTCGAAATTTTGAATTGTTGGCGTTTTTCTACGCGTATCCGGTTATTACCGGAAGAAAAAAGTTTAAAATCTCGTTTTTACGCCCGCCGTATATCATACAGGATAAGTGGTGAAACGGGAATATAATAGAGACTATACGCTATTCATTTTAAGAAGAGTATACCGGGTGGCGGACGAACACTAGTTCATTTCGCGCAGGCGAGGTTCTGTCGGTATTCTGATTGGCGGAAACCGTCGTGAGCCGACTGCTGCCGACAGCAACGGCCAATGACAGAGCAGTTATTAGCCGCTTGGGGGGCAACAGCCAATGACAGAGTAGCTATTAGCCGCCTGGGATGTCTGGCTTTCATTCAACGTGCGCGTTCCGGTATACAAGGATCTCTCCGGAAATGCTGCGAAACGCCATTACACCTTCCAGCTTTCAAAAACGCCTCGACGAATATATGCTTACTCCGAGACGGCCATCTCGCGAATATCTCGTATTTTATAAAAATTAAACGAGAAACTTTTTTTTGGGTAATTCTATATATTTTCAGTTAGTATAAAAAATACTCGTTAGTTTTTTTTATAGTTATTTGAAAATCGCCCGTTTCATTGCCACCCGCCTTGTTGTTATATGCAAAAATCTCTACGATAACAACGTTGGCAAATAACTGCAGACTTTCCTGGCCGCGTATAATAGTCATTTTTTTTTCGATCTTGTTAACTCGAAGCCGCCTCACGTATTTATATTAAAACACGCGTATTTAGAGTAAAACTGTGTGTGCGCGCGATTTCAAACCATATAAGTGCCTGTAGTAATGAATACGCGGCGCGCGTAACTCGTACGAAAACATTATAATAACAACGACTCTCCTGATGACGTGTATACAATATATTATAATGAGTATAATGACTCTCTGTGTAAGAGTCTCCTGGACTCGTGTGAGCTTCTGGTCTCCGCGTGTGTTTTAATTTCTTTATCCGTAAACCGAGAGGTTTTTTATATATATATATACCAAATTTTAGTTTTCTGTTGTTTTTTTTTTATTGCGGATTGTGCGTTTTATAAAAATAAAAATCAGCCGGAGGAGAATGAAACGAATTTTATACGGGTTTTTGTTCTGTCCACTGCAGTTCCTCGTGACGTTAAGGGGTTTGGAAGCGAGTACTTTGCGCACACGAATCGTAAACGTGTTTCGTATATTGTCCAACGTACCGATCGACCTATAGCGATGCGATAAACATTTTGAAAACGAATGTGAATTCGTCGTGAATTTTACTGTAGAATGACTGTCTCACATTTCTGAATTTTTTTTTGTCTTAAGATATTCGAAAATTACTCGAATACATTTAAAATAAAATAAAAAAATTTCTAATAATCAATTTTTGAAGGTCTAAAGATAAAAAAAAAAATTAAAAGTCATTCTATAGTAGAATTCACGAAGAATTCAAATCTGTTTCCAGAATCTTTATCGCGTCTACTACGACTGGGTCGATCGGTTGGAAGTACGAAACGTTTTACACTACGATTCGTGTGTGCATGACGAAAAGAGCAAATACTCGCTTCCAATCCCCCCTTTAACGGTGTATATTATAAATATAACGTTCATATGTCTTACTACAAGTTTTACGGATAATCGTTTGACGCGCTTGTATCTCGTATTCGGATTGTGATTCTCGAACTATCGACATAATAATGTATAGTTGTAATGCTATTACAATAATAAGAGCCGTATCGAATGCGCTTTCTATAATAACGGAGAGGATTATACACATATTCTTTTATTATAAATAAATACGTGCAATTTGATACGACGCCTCGCGGAGTATTGGATAACAAATCCCGAGTCCAGTATTAATTCAACGACGACACATTTGTGAAAAAAAAAGCAAGAATTTATTCGTTTTGAATATATTCGTTAACTTTTCGAGAACGCGTTTTATTATTTTAAAAAACTTAATTTTAAACGCGTGTTATCACGTGGATTAAAACGTAATTTTATAACTCGTACAATTATCGTTATTATTATTTTTTTAACTTGTTCAACGGTAATGAGTATCGTATATAAATAATAATACTGCGGCTACTATTACGGTTTTGAACGGTAAAATCGTTGTTGCGACGCGTTCACACCAATTATACATTTAAAAAAAAATATATATATTTACCATTATTATAACGGTGATGGTGGGGTAGGTCGATTTATAGATATAATAATATCGAAAATCGGTTCGACCGTTTATATATTTGTCGCTGGCGCGTATCATTTGAAATATAATTACGTTTACACGCGTGCACGTAGAAAATATTAGAATAATTATTGGATATTATATTTACTGTGTAAGGTCGCATAACGATGGCTACTACTTGTAATACTACGGCTGTGTGTATAATAGGTACACATACCTATTTAATAATAACTGGATGAGCTCTTGGCAGCCCGCACGTACGATGAATAATGCATGTTACGAAACCTGAAATTGATGAATATGATTATACACACACACACACACACACTATGGTCGGCATTTTTTTATTATATCGTTTGGAAATCGTCCTCAATAATAATACACTTGTCGACCAGTGGATATATGGACCACCTCCTCTCGAATCGTTTTATGGGAAGAAAAAAAGCCGCAACCGGCGATACAACAAATTATGCGTAATAATGTATTATATCGCCTCGGAACTCGCCGCACACGCGTAACAATAACTCTGCTGACCGCAACGTGTCGGTAGAAATCATTCGTAAATTTGCGTAAAATTAACTGTGGAAAAGTGTTTTTTTCTTTTTTGGTCATATTGAATAACGTGTAAGGAGGAAAAACTATACACGGTGGTAATTGCAGGGTCGTACAGAACACACTATTAGTGTTGAGCACAAAATTTTCTTATTTTTTTTTTTTTTTACTAGTGACTTCTCTGTTGAACCGCCGGTTTATTAATTATATATTCGTAATAATAATTACTCGAGGTTTTTTTTTTTGCCGTTCTACCGCAGCGTTTATTAATATTGCCACCCCACGGTCGTCCGCGTACTCTCGGAAATATAAATCGTTGGTAAATACACGCAGTTTGTCGTGGCGTTGTGGTAACCGTGGTTACCGTGACGGCTTTTGTATTTTTGATCGCAAATCTATTTTGTACACACGATGTGCGGCGGCGGCGTGTTGAATCGCCAACGTTGAATATTAATAATATATCTTTTTTTTTTTAATTTAAATATTGCTTATATACATTTTTTTTTTTTGAACGAGCCAGCGACAGCAAAGGAGCCGTTAAAAAAAAAAAACAATGCGTTTACAAAAATTTATACGAGTCGGAGTTACAATAGTAAATATACATAATATATTAGGTAAAAATATATACTAGTATAAAATCAAATAAATGTTTTAAATAATTTATTTGTATTGGTTGACCGATATTTTGTACATTTTCCTAGCTTCCTTCCTCTTGACGGTCGGCTATAAAACACGCGTTTTAACAGTAAGAAGAAGAAGGGAGGAGGGGGGCTTTCACGGGCTATAGACGTAACGAGACGTCGCGGTCGGTGTGATCAGAGCGTAGTAGTAGTACCTAGTCCGTTGTCGATTTTAAAACTGGTGGTTTTTTTTTTTTGATGTTAAAGGCACTAAAGGGATTTCGGTTTTTAGTATTTTGACTCGTACGCCAATGTTTTTGCCCCGTGTGCCCCTCTGTACTTACGCGCAGAGTCACGCGGAAGCCATTCCGCAGTAGTGAGAAATTATAAAATTATCCAGTGTCGATTTCAAAACGGTAGCGTTTTTTTTATTTTTTTATCCGTTTAAGTTTCGGTATTCGAAACGCCGCGGCAACGTTCTTTTTCGAGTTTACCCGAATAAAAATCCTCTTTGTAAGCGTGTGCACGTTTTACGTACGGCCGTATTAATATTATATTATAAAGTAATTGGATTATATAGTAGTAGTAGTAGTAGTACTATGGACTTGGTTATTATTGTTCTAATAAGGCGCGTGTTTGTTCAATTCATTCCGACAGTACCTGTTCAGGAGTTAGAATATCGCGGGCGTTCGAACGATCTTCTTGTATTATTCGGCTCCGTCTATATAGAGACTATTTTGTTTATTTACGTTTTTTTTTTTTGTTATTTAAATTACATTTAGATGTTGTCATTTTATTATACGCGAGGTGCCTTTGAACGAATATTACTTTTCGCGTACGCTGTTTATTGAACGCCGTCGGTACATCGTAAATTAACAAGTTTTATTATCGTATAAATAATAAATAAGTCAAAACCGAAGAAAAAAACAATGATAACATTATCAGGTATGTTTTTATTTGCTAAAGCGTGTACGCTACTAATGAAACCGCGATGACGGTTAAAAATAGTAAATACGTATATCTGTTTATAATAATAATATACGCAATTATTATTTTTTATTTTTGTTATTATGAATAAATCAAGTTCGTCCGATATAGACCGCCGCCGCAGTGTTACCAATTCTAAACCGATTCGTTTTATTACGTTTTTTTGAAAATAGCGTTTGAAAATTTCGTGTTTTATGCCCCTTGTATATTAATTATCGATGACTACGACCAAAGCGAATGATTTTTCTCAAACCGTTTTCGACGGTTTCTCGTTGTTCCGGTTTTTTTTTTTTCTAATTCGTACGTTCATATACAATCGATTTGTATTTGGCACGTAAATAAATGCAATTTATCGCACAAATAACGACGTTTGCTTTATTATTATTATTATTATTATTATTATTATTATTATTATTATTATTATTATTGTTGTTGTTGTTGTTGTGTTTCAGCGCTTATTCTCGTTGGCACGTACGTGTCAGTCACGGCTCAAGCCATCAGCGACAGGCCCGACGCGAATTGCGTATTCTCAAAAGACGGAAAGGGGTACATGGTAGCCGATTGTACACACAACAATCTTCTGTCGGTGCCCGGCAACGTAATACCCGATGTTCAGGTTTGTTGCACTCGGAGAGGGGGAAAAAAACGTATAAATTATTATATAAATACGCAGTGTACTCTCGATTGTCCGCGGATAATCCGCGCTAAATTCAAATTCAAACGAAAAATGTTATAATTACATATATGTATTATTAAAAAAAATTAAATTTTATAATAAAAAATAAAATATACACAATGTACATACAACGAAAAATTAATAAAATTATAAATATATTAAAATATATGAACAATTATAAATTATTTATATGCAAAAAAAAAACGGTTACAAGTTGTTGTTTTATAATGATGTGTATAATGTACGTTGTAAAGATATATTTTTTTTTGTGTTGATATACAACTACGGATAATCGAGAGTACGCTGTATATAATAAAATTTCGTATAATGTTTTATAGACGCGTGGGTTAGGGCAGATTGAACAAAATCGATTAAAAAAAAATCCCAATAAATTAGTGTGCCCGTACAGGCGATTGCTTTTTTCGTAATCCTGCAAGCTCTGATTTTCAGTCGTTCCCTCTCAATCGCCGTTTTCTCGTGTAGTTTCGGATTTCCAGTCTTTTTTTTTTTTCAATATTACGAGTTAGCCCGTGAAATGTGGGCCTTCGGTTTTTTTCGGTTCTCATTCTCGTGTGTCAAGTCCAAAATTTACACTATTGGCGGAAGAGACGTCTAGTAAAATCTTCGCGAGTCGCGCGCGCGCACTGAAGGCAACGAAAAAGCCGATTGCTCGCAGCTGTAAGTTCGCTACCAGATCTTCGGTCGGTAGACCGGTCGATAAAATCCATTTTTTTTTTTGTTTGTTTCGATTCAGCATTATGGCAAAGTTATTTTATTATAAAACCGCACGGCTTTTAGTATCAGTTTTTTTAATCTCTTCTTGTCCGTATCACGATGAGAAACAGAAGTACGCGACTTTTTCGTCGTCCGTTCTCCTTTGATCCAACGAGAGAATCAATTTCAATCGTCTCCATTCCCATCAGAATACCGTTTTTATTCTCGATTTCTTCACTCTTGTTTTCGTCCATAACGTATAATTCGCTTCTTTTAGAATTATATTTATTTCTGTTTGTAGTTTAGTGTATATCGGTATGTCATTGTCTGCGTGTTTTGCCGTGTCTCAGTATATAATATTGTTAAGCTTGAAGTGTATAACGAAAACTTCGAAGAATAAAAAAAAATGTGTTAATAGCTGCGAACCGACTACCGTCCGTTTTATACCGGTGTGAGTGTGTGCGGTGGCGCTTAGCAATTTGCGAAAACCAAAAATAATAATACGCCGTTAACGAAAATCGGGTCAAAAAAAAAAAAAAAGTGTTCGTCGGTAATTTTTGATTTTTTTCGGAAGGATAAATTGCTTACATTATAATGATGCGGTGGGTTTCCAATTTTCCCCATAATAATAATAATAATAATATATGTAAATGGATCTTCGCGGAGTGTACATATATAGCCCGTCATATAATTTCTTTAGATTTTTTTTTTTTTTGCTACGCCATTAACGCGATTACTTTTTTTTTTTTAAGTTTCGCGCTGCCCACGTCTCGTACTTATATTTTATAAAAAAAAAAAAAAATGCGCGTTTTGGTCAAAAATCCGACACGCCATTTCTCGTCCATTATTCTATATAAATAATGCTCGCGTTATTTATTATAATACGTACGTATACGTTAATGTATTCATCGATTCGTGAATTATATACACTTTTCTCTTATGTACGTGTACCTATGTGTTTTTTTTCCAGGCGTGATTTTTTTAAGTGTTTTAAGTAAAAAAAAATAAAAATTAAACGCCGCACAAAAAAAACGAATGTTCACACGTCACATACTTTTTTAAGCGACCTACAAAAACAATAGGACGACAAATATTATTATATATTACACTCGACTTGTTGTTCGTGAAATTAGTCGGTATTCACACGATATTATAATTTATCTGTATTTGTTTTTTTTTTCTCCTCCTCCTTTTGCAGGGAGTGTCGCGGAGAAATCGCGCCGATGTTACTGCTGCTGCTTGGTCGTTGTGTGGTATTACACAGGGCGGCGTACAATTTCATCGATACAATCGCGCGTTTGTTATTACATATAAAATATAGTGTACGAGATTTTTCGAACCGTTGTGTTGTTGACGGACAGAATATTTATAAATATTAATTGAATTATCGAAATATTATATGTGATATTATTTGAAACGACGGCCGGTTTTTTTTTTTTAAATCTTGTCCGCGCAGAATTCTCGTTAAATAAAACTTTATTCCGAGTGAAACGCGAAAAACGTATGGATTGCGTCTGTAAAAACAGTTTATCGTATAGCGCCGCAAATACCTCTCGTTTTTTTTTTTTTAGTTAGACTTTATTTGAATAATTTTTTTTTGGATTTTCTCAATAATACAGTTTTTTTTTCGAACGCACAAAATTACTAACGAAACTCAAAAACCCTCGATAAAAATTACGCCGCCGCGATCTTCCTTGTGTTTTACAATTCTAATGGTAATATTAACAGGCGTTTATTATTTAATAATATACATTTGATAAAATTTTTGAATTAATCATTCCATCTGCCTCTCGCGCCCGCAGTGCCGTGAAAACATATAGCGTTTTGAAAACGCGTCGAACGTTTTCGGTTTTATAGGTTTCTTCTAGTACGTTTTATATAGGTAGATAATGTGTGGTTTCAATACTGAACGATATAGCGAGACGTATTTGAAGGGTCCAGACTGCGGCGGGGAAAGGAAACGAGTATAGTTGGCATTTTTTTCTTCGATTTGTTGTTTTTAATGCTTTTTTTTCTGTTGGTCTCGGCGATTATTAATGATAAAAGTGCTAAACAATAATGAGTTTTTGAAATCGTGGACATTTTTTTTTCTTCTGGAAATTCAAATTTTGTGATCGTCCCTTGGTTTTCGAGTCAACGCAGTCAGTATACTCGACGTGTGATCGTCGGAATAAATCGAATTAAACGCGTTTTCGACGGTTTTTTTTTTTTTGCAGCGTTTGGACTTGCGGAACAACTACATCGGTAAGCTGGCCAACGACAGTTTCGCCATCTACCCGAACATCAGGATACTGCTGTTGTCGTACAACCAAGTGCACACGATCGAGGCCGAGTCGCTGGAGGTGCTGAGCGATCTGAAAACGCTGGACCTGTCGCAGAACGCGGTGAAGGAGGTGCCGGCCGGTCTGCCCAAGTCGCTGGTCACGCTGTACCTGAGCGGCAACCCGGTGACGGACGTGCGGAACCTGGACCGCGCGGTCGGGCTGCAGGTGCTGCACCTGAGGTCGTGCGACCTGGACGGTTACCCGGCGCTGGGCCTGCTGCCCAACCTGGTCGAACTGGACGTGTCCAACAACGGCCGGATCAGGGACCTGAGCCCGGTGCAGTTGGCCGGCACGTGCAGGCTGGCCAAACTGAACGTGACGGGCGCCCGGCTGTTCGCGGCCGACCGGCCGGGGTCGCACTGCCGGTGCCGGCGCGTGCAGGAATGGGCGCACACGTACAAGATCCAGCTGGTGGGCGTGGGCCCGTGCCCGGAACCGTTGGAGGCGGACAAGAACGGCGGCGACGACGACCCCGGCACGGAGAACTGCGCCCGGGCGCCGGACGAGGCGCTGGCCGTGTTCAAGGCGTGCATGGCCGAGTGGGAACACCGGAACACGCCGTACTGGGCGATATGCACGGGGTTGGCCATCGTCGTGGCCTTGTTGCTGGCGCTGTGCGTGTGCCTGCGCCGTCGGAGACGCCGCCGCCGCCGTCGCCGCGCCGCGGACAAAATGCAACAGCAGAACGACGCCGCCGCCGGGGGCGAGTGCGCCAAAGAGACGGCCAACAGCGGCGGCGACTCGACGGGCGTCGGGTCGGCGGCAAACAACAAGTGCACCGAACCCGCCGCGCTCCTCCACCCGTCGTCCGCGTGAAAATCCGTCCTCCTTCCCCTCCCGGGACACATTTCGACTTTTTCCTTCCACCCCCCCCCCCAAAAAAAATGTAAAACTTTTTGTTCATTGTGCACGTCATTCATTATACATACGCCGACCGAGCTGGATTTTTTATTTATTTTTTTTTTTAACAATTACTATTTTCGTTGTCACTTGTGTGTGTGGTGTGTGCTCCTGCGCCTAAGGATACGCGGAGGATTTTTTTTTTTGAATTTTCGCGAAATATTCGCTGCTTGTTCCCGTTATGTTTAAGATACTCTCGAACAAATATTATATTCATATAAAAATGTCCGGCGCGGTACACCCGATTTTTTTAATGATCTCTAAACGCCGAAGATTTTTTTAAAAAAAATTTTTTTTTAACGGATCCTTTCGGAAACGAGAAGTTTAATTTTTCCTGCCTCTCGGCCGTGCTGTTTTCGTAAAAGAGTGTATTCACGGCCGTCGGTCGAACGAGACGATAGATTGTAGTACAATGTGTAGTTCTTAGCGGGACAATATTTTTTTTCTCTACTTTTATCGGTTATTATATAAAATCGTATAATAATTTTGATCATATTACGTTTGTATACTATATTATATAGGTGTAACGAAACGATATTTATTTTGATTTTATTTTTTGTAACAATCGCGGATTCTTCGGAGAAACGAAGAGAGAGAGAGAGAGAGAGAGAGAGAGAAATGTATCTGCGAAAAAAGTATAGTCGGGTTTTTGTAGAGAAACGCGCGTTTTTTTTTTTTTTAGTACGTCCGATCCCGTCCGCGAAAATCGATATATATATTTTTTAAACTAAAATCCAAACGAACAAAAAGGTTTTTTTTAAAAAAAAGTTTTAAACTATCCATGTCCTATGTATGTCACGCGCGTCTTAATATATATTATATACCTATGTGAATAAGATTTAAGTTAGTCACTAGTGTACTCTACTATATACGATTATTATATATATATATATATGTTGTAGTTTTTTTTTTTTTTTTCATTATTATTTATGCGTAGATAAAATACACAATAAACGTGTGTGTGTGTGTGTGTGTGTGTACATACGATTAAAGAACAAAAAAATAAATAAATAAACTATACAAACTTCAGTATTTATTAATTCGGGTTAAGTTCACGTAATATTATAATATAATATAATATATATTGTTTTTTTTTTTTTTTTTGTATATTTTATTGTTTTGATTTTATTCCACGCGAACAAAATATAATGGCAATTTTTTTTTATATATATATATATAATTATTATTATTATTTTGTTATATGTGTTTATATAAGTATAATTACATTTCAACGCTTTATTACTATTATTACTACGATCGTTTTCTTTTTCCATATGTATACCTCTAATATTGTTGGAAAAATCGTTTTTTTTCAAAAAAAAAAAATTCAAAAACTGTCTTATGGAAATATAATACGGACCCGAAAAAAAGTAAAACAATAATAGCACTGCGGTCTCGATTTCATGCGATCACACCCGAGGTGTGGTGATACTATATATTGTTATGTTGTTATATGAGAACGTACGCAGGATTAAACGATTACGAAGACTTAAGTTTTTGTATGCGCCGAGTGTGCATTTTTTCGTTTCGTGTAATTGTATTAAATTTTAATAGCGCGTTTTTTTTTTTTTTTAGACACCTATTTTCGGTGGATTTCGACCCCGCGGTGATGTAATACGTTGCTCTATAAATAGACCAAACAACGTATTATAAAAAGGTTATCGCTAAGTCGTCGAGACTTATTATATATAGTAGTCGCCTTTTTTATATATATATATACACACGTGTTTTCGATAACTTCACACCTGGTTGCATTATAAACCGCTATGTAAATGAGTACAATCGGGTGTTGTAAAAAAAAAAAAAGAATTTCTTTACAGTGTATCGAATACTCTCTTGAATACTTTTTGAGTTATTCTTGAGTATGTATTTCAAATACGGTTCGTATGATTTTTTTTTTTTTTTGTTTTCGCCTTTTTAAAATTAAAACAAAACGAGTGAAATTCTTCAAATTATACGAATACATTTTCCAACGTTTTATATGGAAATCTGACGTCGTGTTGTCCTCTACTGCAGATCAGTGACGGTTATAAGAGAGGCGATAGGTGGGTCGCCCCCTTATGGGATTTGATATTTTAAAATTTAGTACATCTCCGACAGCACCGACTTGTGTCGCGTAAGTTGGTCCAAATATTATGTTACGGTTATGCTCCGTTTCCGCTCCCTCTCCTTTGAACGTCGTGTATAAGGCTGGAACTAGTGGTCGACTGACAGCTAGTGCGTAGCTGATCATTGGCCGTGATCGAGAGTTTAGTGCTTAGCTGACGACAAACTCGGTCGGTCGTGTACAGTCGGTGTAAACGAGTGTACAACGGAGAAAAGATGAATCCTTACGTTCATTTCATTTCATTGAAATACGCGAAATAATATTATTATTAGTAATAATAAAAAAATAATAAAGATTGCAGCGCACGCGCGTACGGTCCGGTCGCTCGGTCTGCGTCAGACTAAACACCCGAAATGGCGCGTCAGCCGACCGTAATAAAACGGAAAAAGAAAGTAGTCACCAGATAGCGCTACGACACAACATAGAGGGCGTGGCAGAAAGGCGTTTATAAATAGCGGTCCGACACCATCGGACCGTTCAGTTCAGTCACGGCAATCAGCCGTGAACAACGTAGTTCGCGTCTGACTGCGATGTGTGTGTGTGCGTTTGCCACGCCCTCTATGTTGTGTCGCTATCTGGTGACTACTTTCCCCCCCCCCCGTTTTATTGTTATTTCATGCACGTAGTTGCTCTTTTTTCTACGTCTGCGTTTCGCCTCCCTTCTTTGAACACAATAAACCCCCCCCCCTATAACCGCCACTGCTGCTACTCGTTCTAAACGTTACACGTTATACGTTTGTTAGGAACACACGTTTTGATAAAATATGTCGAAAAAATATAACAAGTTAATGCTAAGGAAGATATATACGCGACAAGTGAATTTTTAATTTATTAACTCGTTAATTCTCGTTTTTCGAATTTTTTTTTTATACACGCAATATTATCCTTTTCACAAACAGGCATCGAACTTGGTATAAGTTATTAGTCATCTAAATATCGCCTTATTCCGTAAGCACAAAGGTAATTTTTACCGACTCCTCTGATCCAATTGGTGGTTAGACGACATTCGAAATTTTTTATTTCAATATATAAATAAATATCGTTATTGAAATACTTTTTCGAAAAAAATTGTTTTCCATTTTTTAATTCGCGTTTCACATATTCAGATTGTCGGGATTATTGCTAAGAAAATATTATAGCTGACTTTTGTATATTTTACACTGCACGTTTGCAGGCAGGTATATCTCACGTTATAACATTTAATTAACAATATATAGCTAGTAACTGCAATTTAATTATCCAATTATCGCGCGACCTGTCGACTTTGATTGGAATAAAAACAAGTTTTATACGCTCTCGTCGTATGTTTACCTGTTATAACGTCGGGCAAAAAAAGAAAAATATACTTGCCATTAAATTCTGTTTTGTAATTTGTTGCTCTTTCGAAATGACGTGTATAGTCCGTGTGCAGTAGCTACTACTACGTGTAATCTTTCCAATAGGTAATAATAGTGTAATTATTGTGATAATGAACGCGTGGGTCGTTTTCTTACACAAAAAAAAAAAAATCTTTTCAAAACGGTATAATATCGCGTTCAAAAGGTGACACTGTGTAGACGTGTAGTGTACAATCAACTCTTTAGCACGAGTCCATAAATCAAAATTAAGAAATGTATTTCTCTTGCGCATATACCCGCAGCCGAGTACCTACTTTTGTTGTATACATTTTTTTTTTAAATATTTCACGCGTTTGAAATCTCAATACATATTATAAATTTACTTATTTTTTTTTTTTTTACAAAAGATGCCGTATTGCTAAAGGTATTTTTATGCTTTATAAAATTGTTCGAGTACGGATTGTAAATAAACGATGAAATCGATTTTAAAATAAACGGGTATATTATAAATAGTTCTAAATCGTACGTTTTCTGTCAATTACAAGGTCCGACGACGCAAATCCAGCCTCCAGGAGAGCTAAGGCACTTCAACTCCTTCTCAGACGTACGTAATTATAAACGTTTTTTTTAAATATTATTTTATAATACTGAATTGAATATCGCTAGTAGGTGCCTATATACGAGTAAATGTATATATAAACTGACTGTTGTGCGGAGCGTCACTTTTTCAATTTCTCAACAAAAAGAAAGAAAATTCAACAATAATAACTGGCTTTAGGTTTGCATACAAGCAGGTGATTGGAGCGGAAAATTTTCAGCTAGCAATCGACTTTCAGGGCGTAATTGAAGAATTTTCAAATCTTCGAAAGAAACTTTCGTTTTAATAATATAACTATTGGTGTTTCGGTGTTTTATGGCCAGTAACGTTTTATATATTTTCAAGTAATAAATTCAATTAACGATACGTTTTTTTTGTATTTTGATCGGTTTAAAAAAAAAAAGAAAAAAGGTTCTTACGAAAATGAACGTGCTACAGATTTCCTTTTGCTTGTGGGTGAAAAATCGCGTAAACCGCCGCTGAATCATAAGTAGACGTTCAAATGTACTACTACTACTAGGTAACCTAACTACGGCGCAAATTTAAATGTGTAATTAATATGAATAAGCGTACCCCTTAAACGCAAATAAATACAACTCGACTGACAGCGAAGTTTGTGTGTTTGATTAATTTTTATTTTTATTATACCGATAATAATTTTACGCTCGAAATGTTTTTCACAATGTTAGCGTCCAATAATTATTTTGAACGTTTTTTTTTTCTCCGTACTGCGCGGACGTCGAACGTTTGATTTTAAGTGAAACGTCTACTATAGTTTTTCCATCGGCCAAATACAACTCTCGGTCACGATACAAAAATCGAAAATTTAAAACAAAAAAAAAAAAAACTACAGAAATATAAGTTTATCGTTAAAAATCGTGTTTTACGAATCGATAGCAATTTTACTAGAAATGTACCTATAGCGAATATTCTACATTACGACACGCTCGATCGTTTGAATATTTTCAATGGCCCGGGGACGAATTCGGTAACAGATAAGAAAACACTCTAATGGCCTGGGGACGAATTCGGCGAGTGATAAAATGATGCACTCACGATGGGGACGAGTTCGGGTATCCCCAATATTTTATACATTAATCGTTTGTTTAAAGACGATTTACTAGCATTACATCTGGGGATACCCGAATTCGTCCCCGTGATGAGTGCACCATTTTATCACTCACCGAATTCGTCCCCAGGTCATTAGTGTGTTTTCTTATCTGTTACCGAATTCGTCCCCGGGTCACTGAGGTGTCTCCTAATCTGTTAATACGATAAGTAATAAGGAGTCAGTGGCGCCGATGTGTTTAAAAAATACTATGACATCATACATCAAGAGCCCCTCCCCCCCCCAGTTTTTTTTCCGTTTTTTACAACTAGATTCGAATGAGTGCAACCACATAATGCAACGTATAAGCCATTTATTTTTTATTTTTTAGCTGATCAAATATTTAAATCCTATACTTATAAGATTGGGTTTGGATTTTGTGGGCCCCCAACTAGAAAATCTACTATGACATACAATGCCATGGATAAATTAGGTGATCGGCGCCACTGTAAAGAGTAAGTATTATATTAATAAGTATTAATTATTATTATATAATTATATATTAAAAGTATCAAGACGTACAAACTGAAGTATGTATTAAAATGAAAAGTAAAAATTTAAGAATTAAAAAAAAGATTTAAAAATTAAGAAAAAGTTTTTCAAATATGTAAGACATATTTTTTAAAACACGCCAGTTTTGCAAATAAACTGCCAGTCCGAAGTCTGGGAATCAGTGCGTATCTTTGGATTTGCAATGAAAAGTGCGACGGAAAAAATATGTTTATAATGTGGACGAATTAGTACAAGGGGTAAGAGAAAGGTTTAATGACCAGGGGACGAATTCGGGAACCCCGGAAAAAAAACCCATTAGATTCAAACGTTTTTCCATCATGAAAATCCTTTGAACGAATCTTCGAGACGAGGAAATTATTACTGGATTGTCTGGATTATTATTTATTGCCCAAGTGTACGATTATTGTACCATAATATAGTTGATTTTAACGTTATTTTTAGTCATTATTAGTAAATATGAAGGTCGCATTATTATGCACAATAATAAAAGAACGGCGTGTACAACGTACGGTTCGGTTTTATTTAAATTTATATGGCATTTAATCGGTATTCATCGATGTTTGTATACACGTAATAAAAAATAAAATATTTCACAATATTGGTAATATAGAAATAATATAATAAAATGAATAATAGTATTCTTAATATCCTTATACAAAAGTAACTTCTTACAAATATATTACGATTTTGAAACGTGTCGATTGTAAAATCGATTTGTATGGAATGCCTTTCAATAACGTAAATTACTGAAAATGCGGTAAAACAATACGCGAGTTATTTTATTTGTCGAAGAAGTTTTTCTGTTTTCAGATAAAAAAAAAAAAAAGTGCACAAATAATTATGACGTGATGCCTATGTAATTAATCCTATCACAAACTATGTTCAAGCAACTAGTATGACATTGTATAATATAAATATGTATGTATCAATAATGTATAATTATAATGTATGTATGAAACAGTGCTAAGAGAAAAAAAATTAATTCACACGAAAAAGAAAACAAAATGTAATCACATTTCTATAATATAATGTATAAATACGGGCTAGATAATGGTAAAAGGATAATATCAATTAAAAAAAAAAAAAATAAGACACTTATAAAACTAATAGATTATAGGACAAATAATTCATTTTTAAATGTATAGACTTAAAAAAAAAAAAAAAAATGTTGTAGTACTGGACTTAGAACATTTTTATGGCGTAGTACACGCCCAGTAGTGTCGGCAATACCCCAACGACGAGTGTACCAGAACCGTTAACGATCGTCTTGCAATATTCCGGCTTATCTGCAGAAGGAATCATTTCGCACACGGTTTTTTTGAAATCCTTCAGTGACGACTCTTGGATGTCCTTCGAATAAACCTGTAAACAGTGCGAATAAACCATATATATATTAGAAAGCGTGTTGATATCGGTGGTGTATTATACAGACGCGTATTTTAGGTGGACGGAAAAAAAAAACAAATATATATATATACATGCCTTGTTGAAAACAATTGTGGGTACGTTTTTCACCGGGACGGCAACGGATGAATTGTGACATTTCTCTAACAACGGTGCCCAATCCGAGCCGTTGGAACACGCGGTGATAGAAGTGATGATTTCGCTCGCTATGGTGCTGTTTGCGCCACACTATAGAGAAAACGACACGTTTTGTAGGTAATACAATATAATAACGAATATGTATATAAATTAAATTGAACTACGTAATCGAAGGAGTATTTATAGATTTTTAGAAATTCGGGTAACGAAAACAAAATCTTGAAATATAACAGTTTAAATATAAATATTATATACATATATATAGGCGTAAATTATTATACCTTCTCAATCGGTACCGATTTATTGCTGCTTTTGTATCCTTCGGCCAAAGCGCAATTCAAAAATTTCACCAATTTACCGGAATCCTTGATCTTATCAATACCGCAGGCGTGTACTTTATCGGCGTTGCATTCTCCTTCGCGGCGACAAGTAATATTCGGGACATTGTTGTCCTTGACTTTTTCCAACTGAAACAAATGGAGACGAAGGGAAAGAAATCAATACGCACTCGGCGAGAACGCGTTGAAAACAGGTACACGCAACGCACGAATTTCTTTCAATCGTTCCAACTCACCTGTCCCTGAGCAAAAGGAATGAACGACACGTTAACGAATTTGTTCAACGCTTCGTGAACGGGCAGAAGCTGATTATTGAAAAAGTTAACGCTGTCGCTGCACATTGCTTCGTAGTACACTTCGATCTGTATGACTTTGGCCTGCAAAACGTATAAACGACACACAAATTATTATTGTCTCGATTCGTTAGGTAATATTAACGTTATATTAAAAAAACATTTGAAATTTTAAAAACACCCAAGTATAATAAATAATAGTACACGCAATATTCTATTTTAGTTCTCGAAAACGCCGTTTGTATTTGCTACGGGTCGAGAGAGACTTGAGTGCGGAATAATTCGTCGCGAATGCCCGTCAAAATCGCGCGGAACGAGCAAAATCTTGTGAACGACAAAATTTTAACCGTCACTTGCCCGCGTTATCGTCGTTATTTTTTATAAAAATCCGTTCGCTTTTTACCGCACGTTTTACGGCAACTCGACCGGCTCGCGATGAAAATCCTCCCCAATCCGTTACACACGTTCACACTTACTCGGTACTTAAATCAAAAAATATTCCTCTCCCCCCTCCCCACGATTTGTTACTATGAACTGCCTCACGGGGCGGTTTTTTTCGATTTCGCCGCTCAAGGTTTTGCTGCTCGTTCAACATTTTGCCGTTATTTTACGGTTCAAACATTAGCCGTTCAAAATCTCGAAGGCTTCCTACCGACAGCGTATTTAACAGTACAATAATAATAATAACGAGACATTGCCGTTTTAAACTACATATTATTATACACGAGGTGTTTTTTCGTTTGGTACAGGTACCTATATACGTACAACGACGTCATAACACACATTTTTATTTATTCTTTCAACAGTCAAAAACGCGCCGTTATAGACATTGTACACGAGTATTGTGGGTTACGGTCTTAACAATATTGTGCGGACGGCGAAGCGGTTTCCTCCGGACTCTACGGCCGTGACGATCGAGAGAGATTTTTTCGAATAACCGATGACGACAATAATACGAGCCGCGCTCGAGACACAAAATATTGTTCGTATAATACGAAATTACAATTATTATTATTTTTTTTTAAATACTTTTTTTAACGGCGCCGCGGTTATTGTACGGGTTTGTGAAAACGTCGGGAACGCGTCGTACAGTACACGGTAAAACAATGATGGCTAAACACAAACGAGTGCGCTGGTAAAAAAAAAAAAAAAAAAATGAGAAATTATCCCCCACGGTATTTACGACGAAAACGCGCGCGGTAAATAATTTATTATCCGCGCTGTATTAAAAAAAAAAACATACTTGAAGAACACAACAATGCGAGAAAAAGTATTATACGAATTTTTTTTTTATTTTTCTCCTATATTGTCTATTACTTG
Organism: Slavum lentiscoides; assembly: GCA_032441835.1. Lineage (NCBI taxonomy): Eukaryota > Metazoa > Arthropoda > Insecta > Hemiptera > Aphididae > Slavum > Slavum lentiscoides. The sequence goes on along the minus strand of CM063715.1, from coordinate 10,708,971 downwards.
CGAAATATGAACACATATAATATATACTGTTATATACTCTCGTGCAAAACGTACAAACATAATTCGCGTTTCGACAGTGCATATTATAATACACATTATTATTATTCGTTAGAAAATATATACCACTGTACTGGTCGTATACGACAAGCCGAAGCGGTTTTTTTTTTTTTTACCGCGTACTGTGGTGGGCACCACGGTGTGCGCGTGTGTAAAATTCAAATACTCGCCCTAAAAAAAAAAAATTTATATAAAATTTGCTCGCGATTTTTTCTCTAAAATTTTAACGCGTTAGGAATTTATTAAAAATATTACATCCTATAGCTATAGGGCATAGGAATCGGTAAAGAAAGTTCCTGAAATTTCGGGGGGCTGGAGCCTCATCAGCCCCCCTCCATAAATACGCCCCTGGGTCTCGTATATAGATAGATGCGAGTTGCCTACTCGGAACAGCAGTGAAATATATTTTGTGCAATGCGAATAATTCGATTATTGTACAAGGATAAAAAAATCCTGCAATCTTCGGCCGATTACCCTTAGGTAATATTTTTGGAATTTGCTCCTTGTCGCACACGGGTACGCGCGCACAATCGTATACGGCGATATTTTTCCGAAATGGTGTATTTCTCATTGTTCCGTACGCGCACAATGAAGGAAGTTCAATGCACTGGACTGTTCAAACATTCGGCTGGTAATACGAACAAAAAAAAACTATTCGTCTAGTAAATCATTTTTTTTTTTTTTTAGACGACCGCGCACGTAATTCGCTCATTTTCATTAAAAAATCTTAAATATTTATATATATATATATAGAAGACGATACACAAATAATATAATAAATATATAGGAAACGTTTAATTTGCACACAACAATTGAACACGCGACAAATTCGTTAAAAATATATAGGTGAAAAGTTTTTATTCGTGATTGATTATTATTCGTAATAAATGCGTATAACCAGTACAAACGTATGTTTCATTCCTATACGCATACATGTACTAATGATGTTTGTTTTTTCTTCTAATGGCCTATTTTAATTATAGGTAAACGCGACTACAAAAAAATAACATTCGTTGAAAAAAAAAATTTTTTTATAATTTATGGAAAATCCGATTTTTTTTTGTTTTACACATTCCAAAAAAAAAAAAAATTTACTGTTATAAATATATAGAGATCGAAAAAACACTATATTCTTCTAATTACACGATGTCGTCAAAACCCGGCAATATACTCTATAATAATATTCTCCTCTATACGTATAGGCTTTTTGTGATAAAAATTTTTATTTAATCGACGATTTTTTTTTTTTTACTCTATGTATATAGGTGTGCTTTAATAAAACACAGCGCCGCAAAACAATTATTTAATAAAGGGCATCGATTTAAAAAAAATGTATACATTGTAAACTTGGGCTATCTACTATACTGTTAAGTAAAAAAAAATTGTTATTCTTTTTTGTCGACTTTTATGCGTAAAAAATCGTTGATTAGAAATACGCGCTTATTAGTTATTAATAATGGTCAATAATATTCCTTAACGTGCTCGGTACATACTTTTTATAACCTCTACATTTTTTTACGCGAGATAAAATTTTCCCTTTGAATCGCCTGCAGTTTCATAAAACTTATATAATTATTTCTTATACTCGGTTAATCAAATGCCAGTAGTATATATTACGTAGACTCGGAGCAAAATCAATGTAAAAACGTCAAATTTCGCGACCTCTAGTTATTACTTTTGTTTTAGGCGCGTACATGTATAATAAGTATAATAATAATATGGTCAATATAAATCGTAATTATGTATTCGTAAATGTATTATGTATTCGTTTCTATCCGCGTGATTAATTTCAAAGTTATGTTCACGATATTTACCACCATTCATATACGGTTTTATGATACAAAGATAAAACACCGTTTTCAATATGCATTATAGAGTTAGGAGTTATTTATATATTATACAGTGGCGGTTTTTGATTTTCAGTTATCGCGTACAACCCGGCCACGTGTCGATTGATTTCAGTATTGCATCACATTTCGAACGAAAAAATAAAATAAAAATAACTGACTAAATATTATATAAAACAATACAGATTCCAAAACACTGGTACGAATTGACGACTTTCGGTGTGTTTACAAAACGATTAAAACACGTTGCATTTTATATCGTTAAAAATACGATATACACGCGTATGTACTCGCGTACGATTAAATGACAGGGATTTCATCAGGCGTCGTATTTTTTATAATTATTTTTGTCGTTTACGGTTTATCTGTTTTATACAAACGCAACGCGTACCAGATAATTTCGTTTTCGATATAAAACACTGACACTATGCGAAAAACGTATGGATAAATAAATTATTTTCGGTTACAAACACGATTCTCTCGATACCCTATTTCCTATTGCACTTTTTCGCGTGAAAACGCCTCGAACGTGTTGCTGTATAGATTTTATTGTACACGCGTATCCGCAGTCGACTTTTATTTTTTTCATAACGAGTATAAAACCGAAATGACGTGATTTTATTAGAATAAAAGTCGCCTATATAAAATAATATTTAAAAAATCGTACGTATAACAGAAAGAAAAAAAATTGCGACTAATATTGTGAAACTTAAAATCGCAAACGTCAAACCCGGAGATATAAGATCTCGGGGAATTGTCTATAGCCGATTGTGAAAATCGCTCTGATCAAGTTACAGGTCACGTTTTATGATTCAATAATACGTTAAAATAAAATAAATGTATATTATATTATTATAGTTATTATATAAATATTTAAAGTCGCATTTTAATGTACGCAGGCACTTCAAATTGTCTGCGGAATCGTGTATAACGACGCGGCGTACATATCATGTATATTATATAATAATAATAGTGCAAAATCGTTCTTTTACCGAATAAATTTGCCACGTTTTTTTTTATATATACAGCAACACAGTGAAATTCCTATAAACACTGGGTTTTTAATAAAAAAAAAAAAATTTTTATTCGATAAATTTACAGTATTTTTTATGCGAACATTAGGTTAGGTTATACGTATAATTTGTAGCACTCATAAAAATAAAGTAGCTCTCTATACAACAGTTATGGCGCGTCTCGGCATAACCTGCAACAGACGAGGATATAGTGGCGCCAAAGTGTTTTCGGATATTCATCGTACAAAACAAAAAAAAAAAATGTATTATAATGACTACTACCTATACCGGCAGTCGGGGCGATTTACTAACGTTTCTGAGAGGGTTGACTAGTCGTCGTGTACGCGTTGTATTTTAGATTCCGCAGACAAAAACCGAATTCTTCAAATACACAGTAGATCGGAACGCGATTACGGTTTGAGTAACAATAACACGACGTGGTTCGAGTTTTATTAACAAAATTCCTCGGAACGAAATCGTGAAAAATTACACGATTGAGTGAAAAAATAGATAACTGCAGTATATGGATCGCGTTTGCAAAAAAACCGAATGAAACCGATCACGTATGCCGTTAAGGTATCGAACAACAATATCAGACTTCTGTTAAAAAAAAACAGATACATCTATATAGAATACATTTTAGGGTAAACTCGTACGATCAAAAGCCGGCATTTGCATATTTAACATTTCACTCATACGATATACCCGCGCATGATATACTAACATATACAGAATATACATATATACTAACGGAGGTCACAATATTCTTTTTTTTTTCTATATAAGCCATTACATTTTTTTTTTTGTGAAATGTTCAAATTAAACGTCAATACGTTCCTATAATAACGTTTTGCACAAAACGTTCTCCTCTATATCCTTGAAATGTAAGCTTTTTTTTTTTACGTTCTTAAACTGATTTGTGTAAATCAAATGAATCGTCGTCGAGAAATCCAAGTGAATCGACGATTGCAGAAACGTCACGAGTCAAATATTTTATGAAATCGAGACGTTAGTAAAAACGTATAGTACTAGTCACGTGTTTCTATATATGCGTTGAGTGTAAAAACGTCTCTATAGTTACACTTTTTTATCCATAAAATTACAACAGAAAAATCTGGTTGAAAGCGAAAACGTCTCTTTAGTCGATGAATTGTGTCGTTCCAAAAGTTTTAAATAATTGACTCGTCGTGACGTTTTTGCAATCATCGATTCAATTGCAGGAGCTTCGGCGTTAGTAAAAAAAATCGTGTAAAAACATAAAAATCCGGTCTCTAAATTATAATACTGTATAATCGCGGAGTACGACGCATTTTTAAAAAGACCTATAACAGACCCTCGACCGTGTTTAAATGGAAGGCCATCACCTTCCCACGCTTGAGCACGTATAGCACGTATACGTATAGTAGACTTTACTGTTTCGTATGGTTAAAACGATTTTTTTTTTTCCTCCGCCGACCTCTTGGCGAACGATCAAACCCTTCGCCGTACACCGACCCCGTTTTATACGTAATAATAATAATAATAACCGTTATAATTGGGGGTACCCATATGTATAGAGTTTGATTCGCTAGGACGTTATAACAATATTATTATTACGGGACCGGGCGTATTATATATATATATATATATACAAACGACGCGTAATATATATAAAAAATATAATACAGGTACACTCGAATAGCTCGACGGCGACGCTTTTGGAAATGATTCGCGCGCGATACGCACTCGTGCCGCCTACACCCCCGCTTCGTCGGCCCTTATTCAGTCCCTTCCCGTCCCGCGCCGGCCGTTTGCAGCCCGCCGCCATTGTGCAAGTTCGTTTGCCGCGATGCAGCCGAGTGTATTTGTAGAGAAATTCAATAGGGTTAACGCCGGCGGGAACGGACGCGAGTGGCGGCGTCTGGTCCGGGAGGGAAGAAGGGTTTTGGGAAGAGACAAAAAAAAAAAATTTCCCCGCCCGCCCGCCACCGCCACACCGGTGGACGCGCGTAGGCCCGTCTGCGGGCCAGACCGGTCGGCGGAGGCTGCGGCTGCAGACGACCGCGCGGCGAAAGGCGGGGGGGGCCCGCACGCCGTCTGGACCGTTTTTATTATTCGCGCGCGAAATCTCTCCACCCCCCCCCGCCGATCCACCTCTCCGCCCCCAAAACGACACACAACCCTTCGGCGTCCCTTTCACCCGAACGCCGCCGCCCCGTCGTACTTCGCCCTTTCAGACTCTATACACACACACACACACACGTGTATATAGGCACGGCTGGTTCTCTCCCCTCCCTGCACGACCGACACCGGTAACTAAATTTATTATACAGGGTGTCCCTGCACGGAGATCCTGCGCCTCTACGCGTATCGAACCCCGGACACTCCTGCAGCGGCGCGCCGTGTCGTGTTGGAAAAGATCCGCGCGGCCTGCACCGGCGTGACGGTTATTATATTAATATCAAATAATCCAAGAGGCGAAAAAATATCACGAGAGGAACTTCCCGGAGATTTAACGTGTGATGATTAAATAATCCATTTACAAATTCGCCCCTATTTCATCCGTATAGACGTCGAACGTAGTTTTTCAAAATACAAGCACAATTATATTGTCCGATCGTCTTAGACGACTCTTAATTTGAAAACTTGAAAAAAATTGTCCAATGCAACTCCGATATGATATAGGTAAAAAAAAAAATCATTTTGTAACTATTATTTAATTAATTATCTTGAATAGAAAATTAATTTAATTTGCAGATTAATAATTGTGGAAGAAGGAAAACTCGAGGAAGCAGGCTTGTGAATAAATTTATTATAATACCTTTTTTTTTAAAAAAAAAAAAATAATTTAATGAACTAATGAATAATTTTAAAACTTTTTTTATGTGATAAATAATTTTTTATTAAACCCATTTTTAATGCTTTTTTTTAAGCTTTTTTGGAAGATTTATACAGCTTTATTGCTTTTTTTTTTTAGTGCTTTTCTTTAGTTTTTTTTATTGCTTTGAAATCCGTATACTCTAGTTATTAATATTGACGTGCAGCGATTATCGTGTGACCGAACCGCGTGAAACGGCCGGTAACGACGGAAGAAAGGTGACTAAATTATTACCGAACTCACTTTTCAGCGCGTTTTAAATTATTCCGGGACGTTTCGAAGTGTCATTTTATTTTCTCGTTCAAACGTATATTATTATTTATTCACTTATTCGGGGCCGCCGGGGAGTCAACAATTTTTTTTACTTTTAAACAATATTTGCAACGCTCCGTTAAAATGTAAAAAAATTTGTTTCAAACAAATCGCAGGTGTAATAAAACAACGTGTATACGTAGGCGCGTAAGAAAGAAACCCACAATTTTCATAAAAATAAATCGTAGAAAATAATCTTTTAATAAGTATTTGTAAATTTTTAATTGTAAAAAAAAATACAATAATTATAACGCGAGATTCTAGTACAATTATTGTAAATTTAAAATTTAAAAAAAAAAAAAAACCATCAAAAACGGAATAAATAATTTTATTAGTTCTGCTACTGGGACGTCACACCACCCTGTACACGGGCTGGTTATTGTGTACGCGTATACAGGAACCTCCTCGGCACTAAACCGACTGGATTTCGAAACCGCTCCCATCTATTTCGAAATACCACAACGACGACGACGACGACGTGACAATAGAAACGAAATTTTCACCGACCGTTATTATATTATAGCGGAAAAAAAATTTTTTTTTTTTTATTTTAAATCCCCAGACCGGTACGTATACCAGTGTACAGTATGCTATATAGTATATGCTCGAACAATTGTGTACATTTTCCCGGGTATATGTTTTCGATTTAATACATTTTTATAATAATATTATCGCCAGTAAAATCGCGTTGTATATTCAAAAAAAAAAATATATATATATTATGAAACACACCTTGTTTTTTTTCCATCGGCCATAGAACGACAAAAACGACGACGGAGAGGAACCCGATTTATAATACTTATATTACAATACATGTGTTTTGTCGACCTCCATATTGTACTGCGTGTATATTATATTATATAGTCGAAAAAATAACAAATACTATTTATATTGTATATAAGCAAATGTTACGGAATTTCGACATTTTACATTCGGTAAACGCTATACGTTCAATTTACGGCACGGACGCAACAGGAAGGTCCTAGAAGGACTGCACTTGATTCACCCTCGGAGTTTACAACACATTAACAGCCCCGAAAATCGTTTAACGCGTTGTTTGACGATTCCAATCGATTATATCGCGAACAATATTATTCTGTCGTGTTCATTGCGCGTTTTTTTGTCTGTGTGCAATACACAAAACGAACAAGAATTTATAATTCACTTCTGCGTTACACTGCAGGCGCGATTCCTGCACAATAACACTTATATATAAACGCAGCTTCCCAATTCCGGTTAAAAACAGAGTGCAGATTAAGCGACTCGTCTGAAACAGCTCGTCTTACAAACAACGTATTTATATCCGAACAAATTAAAAAATATATATAAATTCTCGATATTCCTAATATTTATGTAATTTTCGAGTTCTCATATAATACAGGATTTTCGATAAAACGATTCCGAGCGGAGCTTCGAATTATTTATTATCAAAAATATGTTATATAGTAGTTGTTGAGTTTTTTTTTTTAGGCATTTTTGAGAAAATCGAAAAACGACGTGTCTAAAGTACCATCTTGATGCGATTTTCTACCGAAAACCGGGTATTGTAAAGATCGCGAAGCACTCTTTCTGATAGTAGAATTTTTTTAGGTACACACACGTCATTGTGAAACCCCAATACATTACTCGCTCCGCTCATAATCGAAAAAAGGCCATTGGCCGATTTGTCAAATTTTCAAACGTATTATGACAATAATATGCAGAGCTTGCACTGACTGGTAGTTCTAATCGGGCAGTCCTTAATCAAAATGGGCAGTCGTATACATTTGGTCAGTACCTATAAATTTACGTGGTATATACGTTTTCAGTTTTTTGAATTTTATTGTATCGACATCATTTTATTTTTTTATTTTAAATTGATCAATATACGTGTTAAAAAAAATATGACCCCAACGATCAATAAAAAAATATTTAAAAAAAAAATAATTATACGGTCGGGATCCTGGGGACGCGGTTCACCGCTGGTCAGAGTGAAAATAATAGAATACAGTTGTAAAAAGAACGCGAGCAACAGGATTATTTCAATGGCGTTTTCTTCGAAGCGTCAGATAAAAGTGAAATAATTGAAAGTAAAAATTGGCGGCGAAGAGGCCGTAGAAAAGAACAGAAGAAAACAGCATTTTAATCAGCGATAAATAAGAATTATTGTACTTTATTATAAGAGTACAATAATACTTTATAAAAGTAAATAAAAAATCTGTATATGTATAGATATATATAAACAATAATAAATATACATATATATAAATAAATGTATACTTAAAAATATACTATACTGCCAATGAGTATTACGTAATAAATGAAATAAAAAATATAATGTTGTTGTATAAATAATTTTTTATTTCATTTATTACGTAATACTCATTGGCAGTATAGTATATTTTTAAGTATACATTTATTTATATGTATTTATTGTTTATATATATACATATACAGATTTTTTTTATTATTCACGAGTATTAATTTTAATTTTTTTACACATCCTTTTTATTAATTTATTTTTTATTTTTTCATTTTGTCTATATTTTAAAAGTAAATAATACAGGGAAAACGTGACCGTCTGATCCAATATGTCGACGCACAGCTGAAACCACTGGACGGATCGCGCTGAAGAAATTCGGCGTACAGATAGGTATTATATACGATTAAGTAAGTATCCGCTTGGAAAGGGTATTTTCGAAAATTCTACCACTAAATGGGTTAAAAATAGAGTTTTGAAATTGCACAAATTAGAGATATATAGCTATAACGAGATATTTTAGCCGCTCGCACAAAAATATTTTGTGTAGTTCTGGAAATTTTTCCTTACAGCACGAGCTCCGATAATATAATGCGTACACAATATACCGGCGGTCAGGAAAACGTTAAAATTTTGGTAGAAAATTCTCAGGTCTAACGACGGCGCCGAAGACTTTCAACGAAATCGACGTTTTATAAAAAATATTATATAACGGAATAACAACAAAACGTTTTAGTAAAAAATATTTTTTTACGGACGCACCGACGACGACGGTGACGTCGAACCGCCGTACAAACACGTCGATTTCGCATGGACACAATACGTGTTAAGTAAATACTGTCTGCTCTAAATGCGTATTTTATCATCGTACGGCGGCGCAAGTGTTGTGTTGTGTTAGCTGATATTATTGTACGTTAACAGTCGACGTTTAACACAAAAAAAAAAAATTAATATAACGCAGTGTACGACACTATATAATATTATAATGAACGAGTTATTAAAATAGTAATACAAAATAAAGAGGGCGTAGAAAAATTATTGTCAAGAGTGTCAACGTATTTTTTTCTTTTTCAACGCGGCGTAAAATTTACTTATTACAGCAGTAAAATAACGTTTCTATTTATGATTTTTTTTATGAAAAACGTTCGAGGCAAATAAAAAGCTATTAACCAGTGCATTTGACGTGCTTAAACGTCGTCAAACCTGCAGTATACCAGGTGTACTCGGGAGCAGTAGCGTATCTGGGATTTTTCCACGGGAGGGGATATACAAATTTTAACAGATATTTTTATTGTATTCATTATACACATATATTGATATTATTATATATACATGTTGTATGTAAACGAACGTTTATCATTTGTATACAAAATTTGTATTTAATATCATTCATTTTCGTTCGTACAATTATCAAATTATTATTTTAAATAACCTCCCGGGGGATATGACCCCCATATTCCCCCCCGTAAATACGCCACTGCTCGGGAGTAAAAATCACTGCGTTATTTCGACAATACACCGTCCGCGAAAACCGTTTGATCGCCGTGTATAAAAAAAAAAACTCCTGACTAGTCTCTCTAGAAATTATTATTATTTATTATAATAACGATTATATATAATCGGAATGTTTTACTGAAAAAATGTTCTATACGCTGTATACGAAACATTATTAAGACGACGATTTGTTTTATATGGAATAACGCGCGCGCGTTTCCGTTTGTTACAATGACCCCCCTAATTGTTATTTTATTACCTCCTCCCCCGGTCAAGGATTTCTTTATATACGTATTAATTATTGGAGTTTTAATCGGAATGTAACAACAATATAATCGGTATAGTGTTTCCACGGGGTAATTATAATACAACTACGGCGTCATATGTACTCTCAAGGTTTTATTAAAAAAAAATCACACGGGGCGTATTGAAACGATTCGCGAAAAAATATAAAATATTGGTTTTGTAATTTTTTTGGGGACAAACGTTTTTTTCTCTCACACGCAGAAGACTGTCGTCGCGTTACAGTCATTTATAAACGTAGAAAAAAACCTATAAACGATAAATCGATTTTTTCGTCCTCAACTCATTCAAATAATTGACTGTTATAATATTATCCGAAGAAAACAAAAAACAATTTTTAATTTTATCTTTTAACCTCTTATTTTTTATTACAAAAAAAAAATAAATATTATTTAGGCGCTCATAGCAGTACCACTACTCTAATAAAAAAAAAAAATCGTTGGATACAATAATTATTATTATCGTTCTCTATACGCACATGTATAATAATATATTCCCGGACTGTATATAGTCGGATCGTTGCAGCGTGAAAGCGTAAAACGACTTCGAAACATTTTTTTTTTTTTATATTTTCCTAAATAACTGACGTGTTATCTATATAAACATTCTGTACGAAAACACCCACTCTACAATATATACGTATTATAAATATTACAGTGTTTTTTTTTCAACACACGTGTTTCGGGTACACAAACGCGCGTTGTATATAATATATTTTTTTTATCTATACGCGAGCATTGATAGATGAACGATCCTTAGGTCAGGGACGCGTAAAGCGATTATAATATTATGTACACATTGTGCAGTGCGCGCGTTGTTCCGAACGGGACAACAATACGAGTGTTGAAAAGAAAACCGAAAAATCCTCTCCTCGTAATCGTCCCTTCGACACGCTGACCGGTTTAATTTAACGCGATAAAGACACGACGGAGGGACTAGTCGCCGCGACGAGAAACCACAGTGGCGTTATTTGAAATTTTTTTTTTTCACAAGAACAAAATATATAAACAATCTTTTAGATTCTGAGCGGAGCGATGAATCTATTTTTTATTCAAAGTAAATTCCTGTTCATTTTCAAATAAGATATAAAAAAAAAAATTTCGGATCTATTATTTTCGGCTCTAGGAGCCATTTCCTATAGAGTGTATCCTACCGGCGGCACATTTTCCAGCACAGACTCGATAGATTTAGCCGATTATTAGTGTCTTGTTCTCGCACATTCACCGTCTCTCGCGCGGTCCGTCTCTCGACCAAATTTTTTACAGCGCTACATACGATTTTAATCATCCGATCGTACAAATTCGATCAAAAACACTAATATTTTGTTCCACGAAATTCCATTCCACTAGTAAAAACAAAAAAAAAGGCTAAGGGAGGGATTCGACATCCCCATGATTGCGCCATCATGAGAAACCATCGCTGCAGCAGACGCGCGTTATGAATTGTAAGGGACAAGAATGATGTAGAAAATAATCGAATATAATATATTTTTATAATTATTATTATAACAATAATATTCATGAGAGGAGGGACAAAAAAAACACGCGTCTGTCGGGGGAAATATATAGTCGTATTATATTCCGTTTCTTTGAATCTAAAAAAAAAAAAAGATCATCTCTCGGAGTATACTATAATAATAATAACAATAATTGGGTCACGATGAGTGCACATAATACGTCTTTATACGTATATATGCTTGAAATGTATATATAGTTCTGCAACAGATCTCGAGTATTAATTGTCGTTATTTGCTCGATTGAAGGCAATATAATATGGATTAGTGCGTATTAGTATAGTGTATATTATAATGAGTCCGAGGGATCGTATGGTCTGTCGGTGCAGGTCACTTTCACAATAATTTTATTATTGCGGATACGCGTGCAATTATATTTCCACCACGTAGTCGTGAGAAATATTATTTTGTACTCGGTTGTGTGTATACATTTTTATTATTATTTTTTTTTTAATCGAAAAAAATAAGTAATTCGTATAAAAAAAAACCCGTAAGTACACGGACAGGACAGAAGGGGGAGGGTGTGTCCGTTGACACTAACTTCGAGTGTTATTAAGTTTTTATGATGTATTTTTTTTTTTTTGGAAAGGCCGGGAACAATCTTTAATAGCCTCTCTGGGCTATTTACGCTGAAGCCGACTGATCGAGTTGCCGCGGATGAAAGGTTAATGGAAATAAGTTTAATGTTGACAAAATTTAACGATTTCAATTTTTTTTAAGATTTTTTTTAAATTTAATGACAAAAAAAAAATCTGTCCTTTGCAAACACGAGAGAAAACTATTAACTTAAAAAATCCAATTAGAAATCACAATATTTACTCGGATAACGATACTGGGGATTACGTTGACGTAATTTCTTAGTCAAAAATATGTCAAAAAAAAAAAGATTTAAAGTCTCTAGGGAACAATATATAATTTTAAAGAACCGAAATCTGAATAATACGCCGCGTTTAACTTCGCACGTAGAAATATTACATAAATATATATATATATATATATATATGTGTATACGCACAGACAGAAAAGCGTTTTATAATTTTCGAGTACGTTGACTTAAACGGATTTTAACGTATTCATAAGTGGCAGTATGCGCGCGTGTGTTTCTCATTTAATATCGCCGAATATAACAAACAATGTATTCAAAAACACGTACAATGGCTTTAATTAGGAATGGAGGAAAAAACATTGAATTCCAGCAGCAGCAGTATAATAATGGGAACATTCTTGCAGGTGACTCGGAAACGACAATTTTTTTTTAATTTTCTGTACACACGCGCGCGGAGCGTTTGAAGATTAAAAAACACTGTGCACGCAGTCTCCATCCAAACGTCTGAGAATCGATTCCGCCGGTACAATCAAACACTGAAAGTGTATCTCGACATGAAATAACACGTATTCGGAGTATACGTTCGACAATAATATCATAATAAAACGCCCGTTATATGGATCGGTTTTATATTTTAATAATTTCAAGAAATCGTTGATACGCAAACACACGGTCTATAATCCGAAATAAAACGATTCGTCGTACTGCAATTATCCGTCCGCTACACAAAATATTATGTGAAAATCGAAATAATAAACGTTATGCTCGCTGAATTTCGAACGTTTTTAACGAACGAAAATTCCGATAATAATAATAATAATATTATTATTAAATCGGGCTGAATTGTTTTAAAAACGGTTCGCGTGTCGTCGGAAACATTCGAATAATAAATTTCATTGCGTTTATCGATCGAATTACACATTTATATTATAACGTGTAAAACCGACGACAAACAAATTACATAGTCTAACATCGATTATTATATTATAATGTCAATAATATGACGCGCTTACGGAGCACAACGCGTATCGAGATGATCGGACATCACTTACACCATCTTATACACTACTTATCATCGTTTTATTATAATGTATATAATATTTCGTTTTTTTTTTTTGTTTTTATCTACGAACATATATATTTTGTTCCGATTTGTTTTGACGTTATACAAAACGAATTTGTTTTGATCGCATAATGACGAACAACAATCAGTGGTTTTGTTCAACGGGTTTAACGCGCGCCTATAGTATACCGTCGGATTATTTCAGAAATTTTATCAAGTTTTCAAAAAAAAACTGAAATTTTCAATAAAATCCTACTTGTGAAACTATCACAGTAGATATCGTATAAAAAATATTCTAATCGCATCGGCCGACGGCGGCTGTAAGGTTTTAGTATTTCGCGGATGATCGGTCGGGTCGTCCAAAATGTTGTGGAGAGAGAAACCCGATTGATGAGATTCACGAGCGGACAATTAGACATTTGCTAGTGGAAACAAAATGCGTAATCGAAGCGTGTATTACAGAGAAAAATAATTGACCGATATAATAATTAAATAAACGTTTATTATTTGCGCTGACGGTTCAAAACCGATTTTGAATCCTTTTCGGGAGATTTATGTTTTGAAAATTCCCTAAACGACGTTTTATTGCACCTATATAATATTAGTCAATATACAAAACGGATTTAATTAAAGACCTTTTTTTTTTTAAGAGTATAATACTGTTGTTTTTTATTTCTAATCCGAAAGTAGCGGGAAAAATTATTTCATTAAAGATTTGACCCCGCGAATCTCATTTGTCAAAAAAAAAAAAACAGTACAGTATAATATTATAGCTAAGATTGATATTTTTCGAAAAACGATTGAAAACTCTGAAAAAGTTGACCGCTGCAATTTTATTGTATTCAAATTCCGGTTTTTTCCCTCCCAATATTCATGTTAAAAAAAATTAAAATCAATATAACTTTCTCCGCCCACTCGGTATCTAAAATACGCACATACTATAGGTCGTAATTGCAGTACACACGGGAATTCGATCGGAAACCGAATTAAATACGATTTTTTTTTTTTTAATACGCGTATAATAAAATACTCGGCTGATCGAATTAGTGTATTTCAATTTTTTTTTTTTTTTTTTACTAATACGAATATTATAAGATCTTTTAAAAAGAAAAATGCACTGTACGTACATTTTTATCGAATAATATAAACTCGAAATACCGATTGTATATAATATACCTATATAGAATATATAAAAAAAAAGAAAAATGTAAACGACACAAATTGAGTTATGATGACATTTGACGGCGTTCAGTCATCATACGGATTTGCACACATTTGAAAACATTTGGCAAAACAACGCGAACGGGTTTTTTTTTTCTCGTTTTGTTTTAATTATTATTGTTTTTAAAATGGCATGTAAATTATTGTTAACGCGCGTAGGTGTATTAACGTATAACATTGTGTACACGAAAATTTAAATAATAATATCCGCATTGTTTGTCGTCCCGTGAACAATTCAAATGCGGTTGTTTAATATATTATATATATATATATCTGTTAGCAACGTAGTTATGCCTAACACTTAGGTGTATATAATAAAATAATCATTATTATAATCAAATCGATCCAATAAGTATATTATAGGAAAAAAACAATTTATTTTAACGGAAAAAATGTGTTTAAAAAAAAAAAAACAGTTTTACGCGGTGGTAAAGAGGAATTTATCAATCATATTTTATTATACCTACTCGAGTTTAATCTGAATTTAAATAAACGCAATTTTATTATTTATTTGTGAAATAAACGAGTATATAATAATACGTAGCGCGTAAGGTATGCGCTTTATATTATACCGCGTTCCTTTGAAATTATAAAATATTTTTCGAGATTTATTTTTTCCGCGTATAAATTAATATTATTATAAACTAATCGCGAAATATATCGAATATACGTCTCGTGAAAAAAAAAAAAAACGATACATAGATATCTCAACAAACACGCCGGGAGAGCTAGCTGCAGACTGTTGGAAATATATATATATATATATACTTTATACGTATATCAATCGTTTTTTTATGATGGAAAAGTCTTAACCTTGACCAAAAAAAAATATGACGAGTAAACAATATTTAAGGAGGTTTTTTTTTTTTTGCTATTATTGACTCGGACAAGAATATACGACGAATACGAAAGAGTACTTTCGGTAAAACTCTTTTTAGTTTTCCTTTTATCGGTGAAAAATAATGATGTGGTCAAAACGCGACGGTATAAAATTCACCCCCCCCTTACCGGGCAGTACACTTCCCCAGGATAACTCGATTTAAGATTATTTACATACTATTATATGTTGTAACCCACTGACCGATTTAAAAAAAAAAAAATACTAACGCTCTCAAAATTCAAGTTTATACTCCGTTCAATCTATAAACACACACACACACACAATACACGTAACTTTTTTTTTTTTAATATTTATATATAAACGTGTACACACGCCCATATTAATTGTCTGCATACATGCCTTTTGTGTGTATTATATATATACATATATATATGGAATTTCAAATGCCGTCACGGAAGTTGACAGGTGACACAATATTATATCGATTACGCGTCGATACAATATATTATATAGCATGTACGGGAATTGTTAAAAAAATGTATTCCCATTTGTAGAATTAAAACTTTCAATACGCTGCGAGGTCATCGGGTCAGTGGTAGTTTTTCATAACGTCCTTGGACCTTTGGTTTGTCATATATAGTTTTTTTTCGAAATTATTATTTCATAAATAATCGGGGTACTATAAGAATTCACGAATTTTTAGACATTTTTTTCTAAAATGTCTTAAAGGTGTCAACCGGGGGAAAAAAAAAATGTAGAATAGCGATTTGATATTAATGTAGGTATATATATATACGGATAAAACGCGAGATAAAAACCTTTTCTGAACGCGTTCGAAATACAATGGTTTCCATTGAATGACAAAATAACTTTGTACGCCCGACATACACGCGTAATATTATAATATTATAATCAGTTTATAATCGTTTTTTTTTTTTTTAAATATTATTAAAAAAAATTCCGTTTTTAAAGAAGAAAAAATTCCGAGCATAGATTTTATATACGGCCGTAATATCGATTTTAACGTACAATACAAAAAATAAATAAAAAAATATAGGAAATAGAACTTTTAAACACGGCCGGTGTTTAACGAACAGACGTGGCTAAAAGTCTGTGTGAATATATACGCGCAATGACGTGCGACGCGTTATTACAGGTATATTTTAATAAGTATACGCCGTTCTTCCGACACCTGCTGCAGTACATTTGCAGTATTTATATATTTAATTGTACACTGGTACAATTCGTCGTTCTCGCGTGTCGTTATTGTAACGTACAACAATATGGAGTGTGTGCTATAAAAAAAAAAAATACTGCGCGGTTATACAGAGCTGCAATTATTATCGTCTCGTCGAGTAAAAAAAAAAAAAACGAGAGTTTAATGGATTTCGTTACACCACCACCACCACCACCACCACTATACACAACGATAGAAATCGTGAAAACTCTGAAAAGGATTCGAACGAACGTAACAATAAACTAGAAATCTTTTTTTTTTATTCCTTAATAAGGACGCGTAGGGGGAAATAAACACCCCTTGTTTAATATTATATACGCGATCTAAAACGATATAAAATTTCTATTAAAACGTTTATAGTTTTGTATGATTATATCGCCATAGAATCGTACGAATCGTGACGGTTTTTTAAGCAGGTATATATATTTTTAAAAATCTCCGATCTTATATATTTTCTAGTCGAGCGAAATATTCAAATGTTTTTTTTTTTCGTTATTATTATTTGTTTTTTTAAAACCGCGTAAACACTATGTGACTGTTCATATTTTATTTTTCACCGCGAAAAACGTGACCTTCACGCGCCAGGCGCTTATTATTATATTATATTAAGCGAATAATTTACGCGAAACAATATCGACTGTTGCGATTTCTATATAAACTCGCGCAATAATAATAAAAAATTATTACGTGTCACGATGGAAACATTCATTTCCCCGGCACATTATACTATCGTGTTAGTTTTAATTAGTTATTAATATATATATATATTATTATACTATATAGGTATATAATAATATATTGTAATAACAAATAATAATCGCAGCGCGTTATTTGCACCGCGAGGTTTATTATTTCTATATTATTTATAGCCTAATATAGTTTGTCAAACGGCACGTATATAATATGTTAAATAATTCTACTAATATCTTTTAACCGTCCCCACTGAACTCAATACACGAAACGCGCATTGTGTATAATTCTTCTACATGAAAAATGGAACCCTATATAGTGAGCCGCCATACGCATTCCGTTTCTATTTTCCTGTTTTTGTTACCAACTTCGTTGTGTAAAAATAATCGATTTTGGTGCTAACATTGATACTATATAATCACGTCGTTTTGTGTCCTGTTGTCTCAAAGTAAATAATAAAATATCATGGAAAAAACTATATTTCATCGTATTCTCCACGAATTTTGCGCCTTATAGAATGCATATGGCGGCCTCCTATCTGAGGTCATATTTTGACTATAATATACGCGTTCCGTGTATTGAGTTCAGTGGCTGTCCCCCCCCCACCGTGCACTTCGTTGCCCGTTAAAAAATACCACGTCTTATATGATTCAAATTTCGTTTCGGTTCGTTATATTCGTTAAAATTCGGTGTAAGGATGTTCAAAATTAAAAAAATAAGATTAAAAACGAGTTTGCTATAGTATACTGGAGACATTGATGTGTAAACGTCGCGCGTGAGCGGTAAAAATGAAACGGAATCGTGATTGGGATTTGTGAATATTGGTGTGTCTATTATATTTTATTCAAAGTAATTCCGATAATGAATATTATTATTAGTTGTCACGACAACACCTTACACACTTCCGTCCCGTTTCCCGAGATTTACTCTCGTACCGCCCGTAATAGATGTTTACACATCAAAAAAAAAAAAAGTTTTGACTTTAATTTTTATTCTATTTTCAACGCAATAATTATTATACATTAGCACGTTTCGTCACACGTATTGCGCGTTTAACTCGCGTCGAACAGTTTTACTTATTTTATAAAACGCCTATGAGAAAAAAAAATATATAAAAAAACAATAACTCCTTTTTAGCTCGGCTAAGGTAATCTACGACTGACGAATAAACTAACTTCACCAAACTAATTAAAAAATGATTTGATCGTTAACCGACATTGTCGGCCACACCGTAGCGTCGCATCGCCATTACTTCGTTTTCGCGTCTTCCTCGCTCTTTTTTTTTCGTTTTTTCTCGGCTCCCTACGGTCGTGGCTATATCGAAAAGAATTGTTCAAATCCGACCGGTAATAGTTTCTGCAGAGATCGGCGCGTTCAAACAAACCAACTCTTCGGATTTATCATATTACAGTATATATTATAAAACACGATTTATACGGACGTTTGTCATACATTTTATATAATAAACAAAACCGAAAAGAAAAATACAGCGCGAGCGCGTTAACAACGATATCTACTTACGTAGATATAAAAGAATCCCAAACGATTTCTGTACGCACACACACCGGTATATTATACATAAATATTTATATTATTTAAATGTTATCCCGAATAACACTTTTGTATATTATAATAGTTTTTACATGTAATCTACACGCGCACACACCGAAATTCTCCACATAATATATTACACTTTCACTCGTTATTTACGGAACGAAAAATATACTTAGAAAAAAAAAAAATGAATAGCATCTCGTTCACTCGAATACGTCCGTTTTAATTTTTAAACCTCAAAAAAAAAAACGGTTTATCTTATCGACTGTACAAATATCTTTGGGTCAGAGTGTCACGCGCTGCAGTGACTGCAGTACACATGTGAAATACGAACGCGTTTTTACAGTCTTTTTTTTTTTACGGTACAAAGTGTGTGTGTGCAGCAGTCCTCCGGTATCGCCCGAGTACAAATCGTATTATTATTATTAAAATATTAACCTTTGACTCTGTATATAGTCGTGACAAAAAAAAAATAATTTTTTCAAAATTATATTCGGTAAAATAAATAAATTATCGATTTTTTTTTTTTTTGATTTTTTTATTTAAGGTTACATATCGGACGCTTCAATATAATTAATTATACGATTAATAAATTATTTAATTCATTTATATCGCATGCTTTATACATTACAGTGTATAAAAATAGCCGCTGTATTAAATGATTGCAGTTGCGGCATATCGGCTTAACATATCATACGAATTGAAAATAATAACGATTGTTCGTTGTGAAGATACCGTGCGGTGATGCAAGTATAGGGAAAATTTTGATTTTCTTTTGTAAAATTGTGCGTTCGCTCCGTTAAGATCGGAAAAGAATGAAAAAAATAATAATTTCAATAATTACAAGTCTATTCGAAAAATAAAAATTATCCGCAGCCCCGTCACTTACGGTTTTGTGTTTCTCATAAGAATTCAATGTTTTGTTCGTGTTTTACACTTTTGAGGTGTAAAAAAAAAGAGTGAACGATATATAAACAGGTGTGTGTTACAGTTTTTTTTTTTTGGTATAGGACGTATTTGCATTCTAATGAATCATCGACCGAACAAAAGCCTCAAAAACTTCTACCTGCAGTTCTGACTGCGAGCGAACGTAAAATACAATATTAAAAATAATAATAATAATATTTTTTAAAGGTTATTTTATCGTTTTTTTACTACTACTACTACTACTACGGTGTATAGAGCGTCTAAAAATCGTATAGTAAAAAAAAACTATCGATAAAAACGGAATTCAATATTTTACACTATATTATATACTGTATAATATTTTAAATAGGTCGAAATCGAGTTGAAAACCGCGTGAAATTTTATATAGCCAATAGACAGTATTGAGAAGAAAAAAAAACGTTCTGGAATCCGAATTATTTTATCGAGTTCCGAGACAGTATTGCAGGAAAACCTGAAATATAAGTGCACGCAGAAATTCGATCTAAAATTCATAAATACGCAATATTATATATATATATATATATACAAAGCGCTATTGTTTTTATACTCGTACGGTGTAATTAATCGTTATAGTCGCTCGTATACCTGTTGGATATTTATACACTGCGAAATGTCGATAATAATTATTATATGAAATCCAATACCACTATATTAACAATATGTACAGCAGGGAAATGTCGATAATAATAATTATTACAATATGAAATCCATACGAACGTTTAATATTTTATTGCGTTCACAACATAAGCTATCGGGGGAAACACGACTTTATACTACTATAATAAAAATAACGTAAAAACGGAGATTTTTAAAAATAATCGTTTTTCCCCGCCGCAGAGTTCTGAATAATAATCGCGAGCAGGCCGCTCCGTCGCGCGAGACAATTACGTTCACCAAAGTCTCCGGCCGTATATGTCTCGACAAAAAACGGTCGAAACCGTTTAAAAAAAAAAACATTCGACTCGAGTGTTACGCACACGAATAATATTGTCGAATATTTATTGTGTAATAAAATTCTCGAATATATTATTATAATGAGCTCGTTTTTGAACATTTCAATAACCGATCTGTGTGTGTATATAGGTATAGGTATGTACGTATATACTCACCGAGGCGTTGTTTTCCAGCGTTTTGGCCGCGTCGACTTGGTTGGACGGCGGAGAAACCTTAACGACGGGCGGGGCGACGGTAGGAGTCGCCGGAGCCGGTACGGTCGGATCAGAATTCCGAGCCGTGCTGGGCTGTTCCGACGACGGCGACGCGTCGCTTTGCGCGAACGCGACGACGACGGCCAGCAATACGAACGCGTAACTCGCTCGACGATTTTCCATTTCTGTTTGCCGTACGGTGTTGTTGTCGGTTAGTCGCAGCGACGATTGATATAATATACAAAAAAACCAATAATACAACGACGAGAGAAACGATGTATATTTTTTTTTTATCGACCCGGTTAGGTATAGAAAAAAATTTTTTTTAAAAAAGAACGGACGTGCGCGTTTGGAAAGAATCGGTTTTGTTTTTTTGGGGCGCAGCAAACAGCGGCAGGCCAGGAGCAGTCCGTGTGTGTGTGTGTGTGCGTACAATACTCGGCTTCGAAAACCGCGGCGTCCGTCTGCGAAAACCGGGTGTACCGTACACAATACACGGGACGGCCGTCGCCGCGCTTTTCGGAACGCGTCGGCCGGTACGGGGGGGAAACGCGCGCGCGCTCGCGGTGTAACGACCGCCGCGACATCTGGCGGTGCGCTGCGGCGCGTTCGGGTTCTACGAACGCGTTGTTCGGCCCCCGCGGGCATTTGCCGATGATCGTGTACGATATATGTAAGGACGAGAAAATCTTAATAATCCTTGATTAATTTTTTTTTTTTATTGCAATTTATATTCTCGGGATATCGTTTAAATTTTATTCCAAAAAAAAAATCCTGTAACGACGAGACAAACAAAAAAACCCCAGTTTTTCAATATTATAATAATATAAGTAAAAATTTCGTCATTATATCGCAAAGATATTATTATTACGACAAGTACGTATTCAAGATCTAAACAAATACCGATGAATGTGTACGATAACGGTTCGCTAAACTCGACGTAATATAATGCAGGTTTTCGACATCCGACGCAATTCGTATTGCTTATATATTATACCAACCTATAATATACCTATATATATATATATTAATTACAAAATGCAATATTACTCGCAATGTCACTCGCTGTCAGAGCCGTGGCCAAGGGGGAGGCGAAAGGTGCCTAAAATTTAAGAAATAAAAAAAATCAATATATACCTAATATTATTGTTTTTTGATTGTTTTCAACGATAATTTATTCGAATTAAAAAAAAATATTTATAAAATCCAACACTCCTCCGCAATCAACTGCACATCTGCAGTGTTGAAACCGAAAGGGCGCGATTTTAAATTTTGCCCCGGTCGCAATGTTCGCAGTTGCTATACGGTCCGTGCTCGCTGTAAAATAATAATAATATTTGTATTAATTTTCTTTGGGTACGAGAATTTTTTTTTTTTATAATTTTTATTATATTTTGTACTTTGGAAACGAACGTATAACTGCAGTACAATGGTAATAAAAATTAATTTCCTTGTTAAGAATTTATACGTTTATATACGTGTATATACGAACCTATAATCGTATATATTTGCACGTGTAAAATAACGGAAACATTATCCTCGAATATATTATATGTTTTGTTTTGAATAATATTTAATAGTTATATACTTAATATACAATAAACGCATTAAATTACATTATATCTTAATATAGTGAAAATGTCAAGTGTGAGACACAGCTGTATATTATACATACTGTGCATAGCCCTACCATTTTTAACCAAAAATTATAAGTTGGGCTTTTGTCCCCGTACCTTTAAATTATCCGAAATAATTATCGTTATTATAGTTGTAATCACTAAGCCGTAATGTTGCAACTTGCAAGATAAAATAGCTTAATTGAATATTAAAAAAAAACATAATAATTTTAAAATAACGAATTCGCATGACTTAAAACGACGTATAATATTATTACAAATATTATTCGCGATAATGTGATAATAGATTTGATCGTTTACGTGTACACTGTACAAAATCTTCGAACAATTTGTATAAAATACCAGTATACCCTCGGATTTTATTTTTATTTATATATTTTTTTTTTTGCAAAATATTTTGTCGTACTTGAATTATTTTCTTTACAAAAATTACACGAATACGATAATAAATCCGGGGGCGGAGGGTGCTTAATTCTCATCAGGAGGGCTTAGCTCCCCAATCCCCGTCCTATTTGCGCCTGTTATACAGCATTACAACAGTGGCGTCGCGAACTTGAAAAAAAAAGTAAAGGAGCAAACAACGTATACTACAATGATCCACTATTCCACTCCACCAATTTTGGTTTTACAACGATGTTTCTCTTTTCCTGTAACGGTATCAAATGTTCCACAGTTACTATATACTTTTGAGGGGACCAAGGCAACAATAATTCTGTCAAAACTTCGTGCCCAAAATTGAGAACGACTATAGAGTTATAGACGGGGGAATTAAAAAATCAAGAAATTTGTTTGGCTGCAATATTTTTTTCGTGAATACTCAATTTTTTTTTTTTTATACGACCTCAGGAGTCAGGACCCATTTCACCGACCCAACTAAAATCCAGATGCAACTGCTTCTTAAAAACGTGTGTCGCTACGCACGGTAATATAATAACAAACAAACAAAAAAAAAAAACCAATTGAACGAAATCGAAAAGATTTAAATAGTCAAGTACATACAACAAATAATAATTATATAATGACACGAGATTATAGTTCGACTGCGTTAAAGATTATTATAGAATACAACTACTTACATAATAATATTAAACTAATTTTAAAATCGTTAACAAATAAAATGTAACAAAATAATGTTATAATACCTAATAATAATTATAAAAGATCATATTCATATAGATATAATTTATTGAATACCTATAGTGGCTATAATTGTGATTGAAGTATGCGCAGTGAGTAACACACATATATAGTTAATATGTATAACAGTAGTCAGTAAATACTATATTTTATACGTCGTTATTAATATGCATATTTGAAGTGCAGTAAACGTGTTTTGTCATGAATCTAACGAGGAAACTGGTGAAATGTTAATTAATATATATATACAATATAAAATAATACGAATATTTAATAATTTATATAAATATACAATATAAATAATATTATACAAGTTATTAACTTTGTCTATTTTTTTCTAATGACAAAATATTCGTACGAATATAATAAATCAAAAGGGTTTCATTACAATAATAATTGTATACAAACATACATATTGTTAAAATTTTATACGATTATTATTATAATATAAATGAAATTTCCTATACACGTATTATATTAATCGCGTGTATTCGGATGACCTTAAATTAAAATTTGAAATCGCATTAATCCCCCCCCCCAAAAAAACTGTCGTTGTTCACAGTATACAGATTAAAACCGCATCATTATAAATAAGCCGCGGCAAGAGTACCTATATATACGTACAATAACCTCGTCATTACAAACCACGAAGCTAAAAATACGCGCATATTAATATAATAATATTATTAATTACTATATAATATAGCAAACTTTCGATAATAATCAGAGTTCCATAAAAAAAAAAAACAAAATAGAGAACGATAAGCAAACGTAATCATGTTTTATTTTCACTCGATATTATAAAATTTTATACCCAATGAGCCTTGAATGATATTATAATATTATATATAGTCAATATAATCGTAATTAATTCCAATAGGTTTTGGTTAATGAATTTATTAATTAGTTTATATGGGACAAATAAAAAAATATTTAGCTAACGCGTGTACAATATATAATTAAAATTTTTATAAAGTATATACGCTATTGTAGAACCCATTTTCGGTTAAATTTCATTTATTCTACAAAAATATCGTACGTAATAAATGTTGGTATTTTAAAACAAATGGTACAAAAAAAAGACTTAAGCAATGTGTGTTTAACACCTAGACTAAAAAAAAAAAAAAATGCTAGTTAATATAATATTTATTATCAGTATTTTTTTTTTTTTAATAATAATAATAAGTATATATATATATATACATATATTTAGCGTTTATATAAATTCTTTCCACTGTTATTTCTTTTCTTTTTTTTTCAAACATCCTTAATATTTCCAGTACCAATATATACATATATAATAAGAATCCTGCTTATACCATTTTGTTGTTTGTAACAAACGGATTGTATTACAGCAAGGCAGCAGTACTGTATCTATATATATATATATATATATATATGTATATATATCTACATACAATATTCGTCCATATTTCATTAACGACTGGATGAACCGGTTTTGTTTTTTATCAATTCGACGACGCCTATTGTACACTTTTTTTTTCGTTGTTGTTCCTAAACACCCACAAAATAATGACAACCGATCTATTACTATTCAAATACAGTTGAATCAACACAAAAACAAAATTTATAAAGAATACAATAATATTATATGCGCGCGGTTTTAAAGCGCATTACACATTAGAAACGCAGTATCTAGAAAACGATTTGTTTAAAATTATTATTTTAAAATTGACGTCGCGTTAAAACATTTCAAACTTTCTCCTATAATTTTATTGTTGAGACAATATGTGGTTTCAATAAACCGTTACGTTGCGGTGATTGAATAGATATCAGTGGCGTATACGCAGAATTTTCCAATGGTGGGGGGGGGCTTGAAAATAAATAAATATTCAGATTTTGCTTAGTTTACTATAATATATTATAATTACATAAAAAGGCACTGCTCCCGATGTTTTATGTTATATTTCTTTTTTTTTGCTTTCGACCGTTGTCCGTATCGCACGCGTTTCGGAATTGTCGATCTCGTCTAGTATAACACTCGTGTTTACGTATGTTTACTCGATTCATTTTGTTGCGTAATATTTTTTTTTTTTTGTTAATCGTTAAACGTCGTGTTATTTTTTTCAACTTTGGAGTCAGAACAATCAACCAAAAACCGTTCGTGTTATCAATCGTAAATGTTACGTCACACTATTTGTGTCTATTCTGTGCTGAACGATTGGAGAGAAAAAACTTGTACATCACTATTCACTGCGCATTCCATCGGTTCCCCAACATCATAAAATAAATAAAACTGTTTACGACCACTATAATCATTATTCATTAGTAATATTGGTAATATGAAACATAAAAAAAAAATAGAAAATTGTACGGTCAATGGGGGGCTTCAGCCCCTTAGCACCCCTGCGTACGCGACTGATAGATATAATAATATTATTATTTTAATTGAACCATTTGAACCGCCCGACTGTTTTCTGATTTAGTGATTTTATCATAATCAAAATGTCTTTTGCACGGTTATAATCATAAACAATATATAATTAGATATGATAATATTATTATGTATATATTGCTTTGAAATGTTTAATGACTTTTTACCATCTTTTTTTTTTACATTATTAAATTCATATATATATTTTTTAAATAATATGACATATATACATGTACGATGATACGAAGAGCATATTATTAATCAACGAAGGTGACGACACGCGTCTTTTAAAATATTATAATTCCTTGCATTCTAATTTTTTTTCCCCTAGACGAATAATCGAAAAAGGCAGATATAATTACCAATTTTTAAAGATTTTTATTAATTTTTTTTTTTTTTAATCACTATTTAAGTTTAAAGTAATAATTGTATGTTATTATCATTGTATATGTAAAAATAATTTCTTTTGTTTGTCTTAACTATTAAACGCTTATATATTACTATATATCAATATACGAATAATGTATATCATTATTACCGCAGCTATACATGACATTTACTGATAAATTATTATTATTTTACTTTCAATATTTTAATATCGTAGCGTACTTCATTTATAATATACTACTATATACAACAACAATAGCTAACTACTCAAAACGACATATTTTATTTAACCTTATAGCCCTAAAGCCCCCTTGGGTGCGCCACCAACTCATATTTTAACTTGTAATCAAGATTATAATAAAATAATATTTAGTGAGAAAATTCGTCGATTTTAGTTGTTTAAAAAATAAGTTTTACAACTGTAGTTCATTTTTATTCGGTTAGTTCGAAAGATTAAATTTTCAAAATATGAAATCTATAAGACGGACATTTGAATAAACAAACTCGAGGTTCGGCTAAGGAGACTTCGGCAAACATTGCGCACTTGCGCAAATGAAAAATACACATTTTTACAGTACCTATACGTGCAATGTTATTGTTAAGACATTACTATACAATATACGCGTAGTTGAGAGAACAATATATTTTATCATATACGGAGTGATGTTAATGTAACTTAGTTTTTATTACAGTTTATAAAATCCATTTAGTTAGGTATATAAATAATTTTACATTATACCTAAAATTATACAGAATAATTCGTTTTTACAGTAAAAAGAAAACAGAATATATTATATAAATAGCTAATTATAACCATATATACTATATAATATTATACGTAACTATTATTCTATTGTACGAGTACATTTGTACATCATTAAATGATTTTAATTTATAAGTATATTTCATTAATCATATTATAAACGCAATATAACAATATAATATAATACCTATTAAAATACCAATTAGTCAACGACGTTTAAAACTATCAATAATTCGGAATGGAAAAGATAGGTAATTATTATTTTTAAATCTATTATTATTCAACGTTAAAGTACATCTTCTTAAAACGTGAAATATGAATGAAATAATAAATGTGAATATAGTATAATCTTTAAGTTATTCGTGTAAAACATTTTTTTTTTAATAATATCGTAATAGTCTGAATAATAGATCAAAAAGAAAGTAGCAAGTATATGTCTGGTAAACACAATTATTTCTTGTACATTAAAATATTTATGTTCGCCATACAGTAAAAAAATCTATACTGCTCAGTGCTCAACTGCAGTGTAACCCCCACAAAACTCTATATGAAATAACGATTTTTTTTTTTTACTTGACTATATGCTATTACTTGTGTATATTTATCGTTTGCTCTATTAAAATGAATATTTGCACGCAAATATACGATTAACAGAATATAGAGACAATTCTAAAACCTATAATATTATCATGGGCAATTGAGGTGCAAGACGTAGAAGACTAGAGTCTATATAAATTAATTATTTGTTATGTTATATAGAGCAGTAAGGTAATTTGATATAAAAATAATAATAATAATACGACATAAATATTAGGAACACGATGTGTAATAATAATTTAACACAATATCGTAATAAAACGCAATTATGTTAGGTACCTACATATATATACCAACGTACAATTATGATTTTTGATGGTGAGTAGGCCCTGTATAAATCAGTGATGTAGCGAAGAAAGTAATTTGAGGCACACGTCTCAACTTTATTAGTGCTTCGGGGAGGTTCTTTCTTATATAAATTGAATGTATACGCAGTAATGTAGTATCTTTGGTCTCACTTCATTCGTATACAAAATAAATAACAAATAAATTATTTACGCCTATTTTTAATTATATCTAAGTATAAATAAAACGATATATAGTAATTCAAAATTTACAAATTATAATAAGACAGAAATATGTACTAGGACTGTAATTATATTATCTAAAAGTATCATTTGTCAGATGCGTTTCCCAACCTGCGTATATATATATATATAGGATACAAAGTGTGTTGGGAACTATTCCGCAGTTTACTTCTGCGCGTCTGCAGAAAGATCATTACCCAAAATAAAATTGCTTGTTGATTCTTCTACTTATAAATATGATCTCGATACCTGTCTAACCTTTAAACTAAAAAATTTTCGTATTTACTTTTACTTACTTTGCGTCTTAAAAGTTTGGGATTTTAATTTTGCTTTATATTTTTACTGAGTAAAAGTTTCAAATTGTTGCAACAGAATTTTTTTTTTTTGCGGCCTTAGTATTTAAAAACTCTTTTCTTTTGTTATCTTCAGAAATTTGAGATTATATACAATTAAATGAATCGTTAAAGATGTTTGTATTAGTTTTAGGTTAAATTAAAAAAAAAAAATATACGCGTTCACTTTTTGCAATTGACCAAGAACTTTTGGAAAGTTTAACGTTTTTGAGTCGTGGAAGGGATTTCAAAATTTATTATGAAGAGACCATCTTGGATGATCTTATTGTGTGATAAAAAAAGCTCCCTCGTTTATTTGTTTATAACGACAAGACAAAAAAAAAAATCAAAAATTATAATTTATTTTGTTCGAAAATAAATTCAAATTTTTGTTTTTGTTTTGAGGGTTAGGTGGTAGGTCGGACAATAAAAATTCTCGTGTCTCGATATTTTTTTTCAAATCTGCCACGCCACTGTGATAGATTATAGTTAGCTGCAGGTAGGTTTTGCTTTTTCCATGCAATATTTTCGACGATTTGACAATTCTCTTTTGTTTCAAATCTTAATTTTACAATAATAATATTATAGTCATCGAATTATTATTCACATTACCATATAAGCTATACGATTTGTAAATTCGTCATACAAATTTCAAATAACGTTAATCATTGTGTATTAATCATAATTTATAGGGGATTGATATATATATATATATTACGCGTGTCGCGTGTCCCATTATCTCAATACATTATATTAATATAATCACGTTTTGCTAATAAGTTTCAACGTATGACGCCGTCTGCAAGAAAATGCAAATTTTTAATGGATATACATAAAAAAAATATACGTCAAAGCGGCATTCACGATAGACACATATAATTTCAGAGACGCTTTTTGTCGAGATTTGTATGAGACAAATCGTTGCTTGATTTTGTTCTTTTTTTTTTTTATTGTCTTTCCCTCTCTTTCTCTTCTGGATTTCACACATTCCGCAATGTATACGGAATTAATTCAAACCAAATATAATAATAGCGAGCTACTATAATATATTACACCTCCTCGGGCTGAAGCTATTGTGTATGCGCGGTATGCCGGTATCAGTGCGCGTTATTATATACAGCAGACAACGTTGTTCCGAACAATAAGAGTCTGTGTGATCCGCGACTCATACGCCAACCAACAATGCGATTGCCAACTAATGAAACGTACTTTTATGACAAGCTATCTCCACCTATGATGCGTCACGCGATTTTCGAAATAATATAAGAACCATCTAATAGATAAGCTGGCCACGTGGCTAGATCATTGGGGAGGGAGGAGGAAATCAATATTTTGTTATAAGAACGAATTTATAAAAAAAAAATTTTTTTTGAAGTAAATTCATATTCATTTTAGATAAGACATAATTCAGATCCACTATTCTTATTATAGACTTTGGCTTCGCAGAACCGTTTCGTTGAGTATATGCACTAGAGATGTATCGATAGTGGCACAACTTTATTAACTGCCCAGTGGCGTAATTTAGAACGTTTTATGGGGGAGGGAGACATAAAAATACGAGTAATTTATTGTTTTTAATTTTATATTATTACAAATTACAATTGAAATAATATATAACACACTACACACCTTAAAAGATTTCAGAATGGGCTGAAAATCTTCTAGTTGATTTATAAAATTGTCCATGGGTATATAACCGTATAAGGTATATGTAAATATACTGATACTTTGCAGTATTCTTCCACACTTAAAGTGGAATCTGTAGGGATTTGTTCGATATACTATAATTGTTGTTTAATATTATTCTTCCGGTACTATTTATATACGCAACGCCTATAATTATTGATATTTCCTATTAAACGAAATACGCATAAACTATATCATTTTTTTATAAAAATTAATTAATATACGCTTACTTTTGCTATAGCGAAAACAATTTTTGTACTGTAGAAATAACGTATACGGTAAAATAAATTCATCATATGGGGGAGGCTTTTATATATCTGTGGTGCAATTTATATTTGTCGCCCAACAAACACGTTTAACAATAATAACTATTCCTTAAAAAAATTAATTTTTTTTTTGCACGGTCTATTTTTTTAATTTACTCTATTTATTAAGGAAATTTCGAAATAAAAATATTTTATATATTATATTTATTTGAAATTTGTATTTATTATAAATAATTTCTAATGAAAGAATCTCTCATAATTACGAAACAAAGTCAATATATATATTATATATGCGGTAGAAGTTTTTATATAATAAATTATATTATTTATATTCATCTACAATCGAATAAGAAACAATATTTCTTATATATCATTATTTATATCTCACAGCTGTTTCTGAACTTCATATAATTATATGTAGGTAGTAATATCGTTATAATATGCATTGAAATTCGCTATTACTTTCACAATTTACGGAATACAATTTTTCAATATTTTAAAAATATAGCAAGTACGATTTTTCGGCGGTGTTTACCTCTTCCCCGCGTATCTACGCCATTGATTATATAAAATTTACTTAAATACTATATGTATTCGAATCCGTTTTGAAACATAATAGGTATCGTTTACTAAAAAATTTTTTTTTATAACTATATATTATGTCCAGGGATAGCAAAAAAGTTCAAGGTTACTATTATTTAAATAACGTAAATTGAATAAATAATACCTACTGCAAATTTAGCAGGGGCGGGTTTTATTGTTTGCCAAGGGGGGGGCGAATATTGCACGGAGAGAAACACGCAATACCTACAACCAATGATATTTTATAGCAATTATAATTGGTACATAATATATAATAATTCCTAAAAATTGTTATCGATTTTTTTTATAAAATACTGAAAATGATTCGGCATTTCTATTGTCATACGTCTTGTGCCTATCATCGCCGGATATTAATGCAATTGTATATTAAATGAATGAAAAAATATAATTTTATATATATATATATAATATTATCTATGCCTGATAGTCAGACGGCCTGTGATACCGGTAGTGATAACTGCAGATTAAGTGACGTATGCCGGTGGGCGCCGGACGGTGGCTTTAACATGAGTGTCAAAACCACAAGCAGCTGCTGCCGACTACGACATTCCAACATTTAAGAAAAAAACACTTATTAGACTTTTTTTCATTATTATATCTAAACGATAGGTAGCAATTCTGATTTTGAACGTGGATCTTGACATAAATCTTATATTTAAGAGAAATACACGTCCCGAGGGGGGATTGCCCCCTTAAACCCACCCCTGAAATTTAGTATACCGATTATAACGTGTAATACATATATTTACACGTGATAGCTGATTGTCGCATAATCGCGGATGTGTGTTATTCGCAGTATCGATTTCCACGATTTTATAATATATGGTTCACCTACAATATACGTAGTATATAACGTATAATTTTGGTATTTTATTTGCAAAAACCCGAGATTCCGCCAGAAAAAAAAATGTATTATTTAATGTAGAACGAAATAAAAGGTATAACGCGCATTTTTTATTATTATTATTATTTGTAAAATTAAATGCCCAACCGCCGGGACGATTACTGCGATTTCCTGCTAGTTTCCTGTCCATCTCTACATTCCAGCAGAATCACCCTAGAAAAAGAAAAATGATTTCCTGCTCTTTTCACCAACTTCTATATTGAAGCTCCGTCTTCGAATAACCTTTGCCCTATTAAAGCCATCTTAAATTTCATCCTTGAAATCTGACTTTAAAATCTATAGTTACTGCTGTATATATGGGCTTTTTATCTTTTCATCAATATTATTATATTACGTATTTTAGGTATAATTAATTTTAGTTTCGGGTCATTAAAAGATAATTTTTTTTAAAATTGTTGTGCTAAAATAGTTTCAACTAAAAGCTAATAAAAAAAAAAATCTACGAAACTACGAGGATTTTTTTTTTTTAAATTTCAGCTAAAATTCCAAACGGGACACAAACCGTAACGCTCAACCACGTACCTATAGATATCTACGCCACTTTTTGTACCGTTTTAATTTTCAAAATTCAAAAACGAGCGTATATAGTACCGACTGCAAACATCACTACTGTATAAAACAGGTAGGTATTGCAGGTGTACAAGCAGTGTACGCGTATATATAATGAAAAAAAATTCCATACATTGTTTGAACATTTCGTCCCAGTGCTCGTTTAAGCAGTTTTCTTTGGGCGACAAAAAAAAAGTATTTTCTCAAAATAAATGGTCAATACAAGTGTTTCACTCACGCTCGTTCTTCATTATTAAAAATAAAAATCTATTAATTCTCGTACGTTAAACGATAATTTATACCCGACTATAAAATTCTAGTAGGTACATTTAATATTATGTGGGAGAAGAAGTTTTTTTTAAATAGGCCCGCGCCACACTGCAGCGGTTGCACCGCGCGGTAGCTACCGCGTTGAATATACCGCGCGGTAAGTTATAGCGTCACACTACAAGCGGTTTAAACGCAGGAAAACGCATTAATTTGCACATTTTTCGTTATCCACGCGTGTGTTGTGCATATATTTTTTACTTGTATTACCACTATTTCGTATTATTATTTCTATTAAAAATGTATATATATATATATTTTTTTAATATTGTGATTCTCATAACATTTTTATAAATAAACTACATTAGGAAAAAAGTATTGGTACATAATTATATAAGAATGCAGGAGCGTATTTAGAAATTTTTTTTTTTTGGGGGGCTGAGGCATTGAGTAAATATCATTGTTGAATTATTTCTAAATTCTAATGCAAGACTAAATCTTAAAAATATGACAAATTACCAAATTCTCTACATTTTAAAAACGCAACTACATATTAGGAATTTATTAAAAATATTACATCCTATAGCTATAGAGCATAGGAATTAGTAAAAAAAGTTCCTGAAATTTCGGAGGGGGCTGGAGCCCCATCAGCCCCCCCCCCATAAATACGCCCCTGTAAGAATGTTTTGTAGAATGGATTACAATTATTACTATATAATTATGATGTTATTATGTATAATATAATATTAAATAATAAACGATGACCAGAAAAACGCGCGTTGATACCGCTGTAAGTGTAACACGTTTGATTGTAAATACCGTTTGTTTTCGTTCCGAACGGTCAAAAATCACCGCGCGACGCTACCGTCAAACCGCATGACGTTGCGGTACCGAGCGGTAATAACCGGTAGAACGCAGTGGAAACGCCCGTGTGTGACAAGTTCCATTGATATGTGTGTGTTTACGTTTAGAGGTAGCACCGCGCGGTTAGGTCGGGTTAGGTGCTACCGCTGTAGGGTGACGCGGGCCTAAGGTATAACGTTAAATACTTTTTAAACTTTTAGTTGAGCTATATGTTATAACCCATTGTCTCGTACAATAATAATGCACGTTTATCCATCGTTATACCAATTTAGTTTTTTCACATATAATTTTAAAAATTTTCTTTTGAAAAATCCGTATCGCCCGATTTTTCTCGGTAATACAATTATCGACAAAATATTTTCACCATTACTGCCAACGGTTTTTACTATAATTTGAAAAATACACTCGGCCAGGGATCGATCCCAGCGTACACCACCAGCTCCTTTGAATAACTCGTCTTGGACACTCTGATCGGAATCGGACCCCGCAGAGTGTAAATGCTCTATACTATATTATTTATACATTATATATTTTATCAAAATAAAATATTGAGAGGAGATAGCCGTTTTGACAGCGGGGAAATCATCGGTTTCGACTGCGATAAATATAATTTTTTTTCCGTCCCCGAAAATATTTCGCACGACATATTGAAATTATATTTTCTGTTAAAAATTTTCAATTGTAGTTTTATCCATACCATCGCGTGTCTACCGAGACAATTGAAAAACGGCTCCATAAGCAAATTCATCGTATTATCGATATATAAAAAAAAAAAATTATCAACATAACTAATGCATACCAGTCGTGTCACGATCGTTATAGGCACCTACTATTCGTTATACGTCTGATAAACTAATACATTCCGTCGATAACGTTTAAAATTATAATAAACTCATAAATATGCAATACCGACCACTGAATATCGGAAATCCTAATTGGCACATGGTTAAAACAATACGAACTATTTTATAATAGAGAATCAAAAAGGGCGCGCTCGGTGTGCTCATCTTAAGACTTTTGGCCCAATATTAGGTCGAAACAAAAACCGAAAAATTTTCGCGAAATACGAGTACATTTGTAGTCCATTAGGATAATTAACCAGTTTATAATGAACTCGTTAAAATAATCTGTAAACACAGATTTGTGTAAAAACGATTTTTAGAAAAGGATAATTTAGCATTTTATAAAATCTCAAGTAAGCACCGCTGATAACGATACTTGTATTTGGCCTTAAGACGCATTTTCGTTGTCGTAATATCGTAAATGAATGTTTTTTTTTTTATATATACTATGTATCATTTCAGTATTTTTATGACATGACTCAGCAGGTCATCGGATAAACACATTAAAACAACAAAGGCGAAACTACGTAAAACATTGGCTTCAAACCATGTATTTACACGAGAAAAAAAGTCGACAACACAAAACGATTGTCCATTCGGACGAAGACACAACACTTTAGAGTAGGGCGAATAATTTTTTTATAAAACTTTAGTTTGCTAACATTAATAAATACAAATTGTACAATTATTTTTGTAAATTAACTACTATAATTATTTTCACTCATAATAAATACAAATTTCAATCATTTTTCTTTTATTTGTTCAGTCCCATTTATGTATGTATGTTCTTTTTTTAATGAAGTACATTTTCGAAGGACATTCAACAAAAAAACATTCAATTTAAAATATTTTCATATATAATATAATTTAAATAGTTTTCTATGAATTTGCTTTGAAGTATCTCAACAAAAGAAATTTTAGTGATAATAGAATTGAAATAATTTTGATGTCTGCAAGGTACATTATAATGAATGTTTTAATGCTCATCGTGGTAATAAGAACATATTTTTGAAAAATATAAAAATATGATATTTATTTTATTATGTTTTGCTGAACTAGTATAGAACGCAAGAGAAAATGTCATAGTGTTTACGCAGTTTTTGCTCTGATAGCTGCTCGCTTTCCAGTAACGGCCTGTAAATAAATAACAATAATATTAGTAAATTAGTAAATATTAGTAAAAAAAAAAAAAAAAAAACATAATAATAATAATTAGACTTTGGTCGAAATATTGTGAAATCAATCGAATTAGATAAGACGTAATTAAATTGTAAACAAAATATATTTAACACAGCGTCATAGAATAATACATTATAATAAAATGCCAAACGTTAGACTCAAATTTAAAAATAGTTAGATAACTGACCTGGAAACCAGACTTAATACTGGCTACAGAACATCTAGATCCACAAGTTTCGCACTGCAAGAAAAACAAACGAGTGTCTTTCTGTAAAATGGTTTCAGGCGAACGACACGTATGGCAGGTAACATATTCTTTGATGTATCTCCTGAGTACGTTTTCGATTTGTTTCTGCTGAAAACGACCTTTGATTATAAGTTGACTATTACCGTCCACTGAACCACTGGTACCCAATTCAGCTAACAAAAAATCTAATAAATGCTTTGGTTGACGATGCAATCTAAACAAGAAAGACAATTTTAGAAAGTACACAAACGAAGGGAAAATAATAATGCGAGTCCTTACGTTTTGCATATTTCTGTGAAGTTGGCAAATGATGTTTTTTTGGTTCCTATTCGGACTACTTGTGGAGGACGCATAACAAATTTTTGTTTTTTACCCGCAACCATATCTGGATTCTTTTCTCGCATTATTTCAAATACTCTAGTTAAAAGTTCATCGTATGTGTAATCGCGGTCGGAACCAAACCACGTATGACTTTCACCGTCAGTAGCTAAAACAATAGAATACATATAGCATTTCGTATTTCATAAAACGATCAAGAGAAACATAAGAAAAATATATTAAATGAATAACAAAATTAATAGATGATAATGCTATTGGGTTTTTGAGCCCAATTGGTCTTTAAAGGTTTTTTTTTTTTTAATTAAGTGTAGAGTACACTGTTCAACTGATGTTCTACTAAGCTTTGCATGACATAATATGCACATTCTACTTTTGTCATATTTATGATGGAAAAATAATGTTTCTACATTACAGAAAGATATTATTTTTGAATTTAAGACATAAATGATTTGTCATAGAAAAAAAAACGGTAATTGTTTTCAAGTAAATTAAAAAGTACTTCTCTACACAATAACTAAAACCTTATCAAAACCCTTACCAGACTCAAAATTCCATTGTCCATCGTTAAAGCATGTAAATTTAAATAAAAACGTATAAAGGATTGTCAACCTTATTTCATAAATAAAACGAAAAACACATACTATCGTCAGTTTTGTCACCCTTCTTATCCATTCCTTCAGCAACTAATTCATCTATATCCTTCTTCTTTTTTTTCTTCTTTTTCGTTTTTGAAAAGTCCATATCTAAATCAAAATCATTCTGCGACCCCGAAAATAATTCAATTAAAAATAATTTCGAATAATGAAAAAGAAAAAAACTAACATCCATTGCATCTCCTTGGCCATCGCCATTTTCCAACGCATTTGATGTATCAGGTAAAGCATTCTCTAAATCATCCAAGTTGATCGTGACCTTTTTTTTCTTTTTTTTTTTCTTGCCGAAATTGTCAAGATCCAGGTTTCCATCTACATAAGAACAAATAATTTTTATAATTTAAAATATAGTCAGTTTAATGGCACACGGAATAAATAAAAAAAAACAAATGATTATAGTTATTTGTTAATTATAACATACTGCATTAATTTAATCGAGTCAAACGCTAGAAGTCCATTAAAGGCTTAAAAACCTTGCGATTAAAGTTATTTTAAAAACATGATAATATAACGCAATATACTTATGTATACCGTCTAATCTAAATAATGAGGTTAATTTGGCACAAGACCTTATTTAATCTTTCTTTGAGTATATAACTTTGGCTTATAAAAAGTTTAAAATTGTTTTTCGACATTAAATACAAAACGTATAATGAAGATATACGTAAATACTAAAAAGTTCCAGATAATAATATACACACCATCTAATTCTTCAGGATCCGGCACAGGGTCTTGGTTTTCTTTATCTAATGCTTGTTCATTAGCACCATCAACACCACCTTCAGAAGCTAAAGCACTATCCAGATCAAACTTCTTCTTCTTCTTCTTCTTCTTAATAGAAGGATCAAATAACTGTTTACAATAATAATAATATTAATTTTATGATAATAAATTAGTAAGACCAAATTTTCATTGTTCAACACTAAAAACACTTACAAAAGCTATACACAATTCTAATACTTATAACACTTCTAGGAGCAAATAAATAATATATTGATAAAATAATATTACTAAAATAAGAGATATTGTTTTCTTTTTTTAGAACAAAATCAAATTTAACACATCTAAATATTAGATATTGAATCGTGAAATGGATTTTGTATTTACTCGGAAGTAAAAATAAGAGAACGTTATTTTGTATGAAGAAAAACAATATTGTACTTTGTTCAGTTGAGTAACAAACACTAAATGATAGGTCCGAAATGTTCTTCTAGAATAGCTTTTCAACAACACAAAGACGATGTTGTTTACAAGCCTCGATACGTATAGACTCGCACAATTCATAATTTAACTTATAACAAATAGATACCGCGTTCTTATTGGATTTTTAACTGTTTATCGGACTGGCTACAATCCAAAGTTTAATTACGTTCGGGTCTTTTATTGTCCACTGACAGAAACCGTAATGCGACCATAGGCTTTATAGTGAAAGAAAAAACGATTTTTATCACACAGAGAGAGCAAAAAAAAAAAATCATTAAACGTGTCAGCTTTTGCGTTTATAAAGACTTCCAAAATTATCGACGTCGACGGAGTACGGAGAACATTTTAAAAAAACACTTGCAATAGTTAATATTTACAGTATACTTACGGCTTCTTCTTCGGTCATTTTAAACGCAATTTAATCGATACGAGTAAAAAAAAACAAACAACAAAACGGTTTACGAACGAACAACGCGAAAAACGAAAAGTCTTAGGAGATCGGACGACTTTAAGTGCGAAACGAGTGAAAAATGTGGCCACCCGACGAGTGCGAGGAAAAATGTTGCATCAGCCCAGAACGGCCAATGTGACCAATTGGACGATACGAAATTCTATCGAAGCCGTTCTCCGGCGAATGATAAAAAAAAATATATTTACGAACAAAAAAAAAAAAAAAAAATATTAAATCAAAAATATTATTCCAATAAGATTTTCAACCGGGTCGAACAATGCGATTTTCAGACTAAAACGTTTTTTTTCAGTTGCCACTGAAATCGGTTTGATTTTACCGGAGAAAAGGGAAACGCGTAACGGGACTTGCGTCGTTGCGACAGTGGCTGCACCGTAGAGTTTTATCTATACTTCATTTTTTTTTTTTTTTTATTATCGCGAATAGAAAAAAGAATAACAATAAAACAAAAGAAAAATTATTCTTCGTCCAGAGGCCAGTCCGCGAAGTGTCAAAATGGAAATACGGAAATATTCGTTCTCGTGATCCGTTCTCGTTGACAGTAGCCCAACAAAAAATTAATTCGTTAGCGTATCGTATAATAAGTCCTACTTACTCGTTAAATGTAAAATAAAAGCCAAATTTTATGCCTGTGATCAAATATTTTATATTTCTTATAGTATGTATACGTTCAGCTCTACGACAATCGCGCTCCTGATAGTTATCGGTACCATTCAAGGTAAGTGTTGTTCGCGTTCGTTTTCCACGTTGTTTACAATCGTATTGTCGTCATTAGGTAAGCGCCTTAGCCAGTATGTGTCGCATTACGAGCCCGTTACGTACGATCACGAACACTTGGCCCGCAGTCACGATAGGGCCAAACGGTCCGTGACAAATAGTGACAGCGACGTGCACGTTACGTTCAGAGCGCACAACCATCACTTCCGACTGAGACTTCGTCGAGATTTGGAAACGTTTTCAAACGCCGTCGAAGTGTTGGACACTTCGGGCAATCGAATTCATCCTGACGATGTCGATACTTCACACATATACCACGGACATATCGTTGGTAAGTGGTATTATTTTAAAATATATATTTTATACACAGTTATTACTATTATTCATTAGAAAATAGTTCTTAAATTACAATATTGGTTTTCAAGGTCTTTCTCGATTTGATTTTAATCGTTTGGTAAATTTCTAAAATTTCAATAATGCAACCCTTACTCTTAATCGTATTTATTTTAAAGTCCTTCTAACACAGGTATATCCTAGTTTTTTTAATATATTTTTATGTGTAATGTGTAGTTTACAAGAATACATCATGTTTGTGAGTCAACCATTCAAATAATTCTTTTTTTGTAATTATAAGTTTATTAATTCTATACCATTTTCAAATAAATATAAATCACAATGCATTTTTTTTTTTTAGTGCCGAAATGGTGATAAAAGTTACAACATACATTTTTTTTTTTTTTTTTTATAGAAAGAATTTAGGAATGATGTACCTTTTTATGAAACCAATTATTTTAATTTGAAGATAAAATATAAAGCCATAATTGTTTTAACTAGATAATTTAATAATTTATTAAAATCGTTCGCGCTTCCTCCAATCGTGTTTCAGTTAATCTAATTTTGTGTCACGTATATTGAACATGACTATTATGTACTGTGTATAACAGTACAAGTAATATTATTGTGTATGACAAATTCTATAGAGAATGAATTATGTTTTATGTTTTACATACCAGAATTAATTATTATGAATGTACGTATAAGTAATTATTGTTTACATTTGTAGTATTATTAATACGTCTGCAGTATTATTTAATTGAATTTATTTTATTTTTACACCGAGTAAAAGCAATATAGCATATACTATAATTCTAAAAATTATTTTTTAAACATTCAGACTGTTTATTGTAAATAATGTAAACAACTATGTGTATTAATAATCATACTGTAATATTATGACCTAAATATGACCTTAATAATAAAATTATGTGCGCTATGTTGAATAAATGATTTAAATTCAAATAACGAAAAAGGAAAATAGAAAATAATCTTACTACTTTGATGACAAATATGATATTTAAATTGAATTCAAAATTGATTAACTTATATTCTTCTTAAATAGATGAAGCTAACAGTGTAGTATTTGGTTCGATAATCGATGGAGTTTTTGAAGGAAAAATCATATCACCGAAAAAAGGAAACTATTTTGTAGAGAAATCTAGAAAATATACTCATCCACATGGTCTTCTTAAGGATAGTGAGGATTTTCATTCTGTTATTTACAAGGAAGATGATGTGGATAACCCATATCACAACTCTTCTAGTAAGCTACATAAATATTAATTTCAATAATTAAAATTCGAGTGAAATATTATATTAATGAAATATATCAGGTCATTTTAGTGGATGTGGAGTAACAGGATCCACGAAACAAACTATGGAAACAATCCAATATTCTGGTAATCCATGGAATGTACAACAGCAAGACGAAGAAAGGCCTGCTTATAAATATACAAGACAAGCAGCTGACAAGTACCATCAAGAACCTGTTAGAATAAAACGTGCTACAAAGCCTAAAGAAGAACGAAACACTTGTTCTTTATTTATACAAACCGATCCTTTATTATGGAGACATATAAAAGAACAAGTAATTTCTTTAATGCGACAATATTTATTTTTATTTTTATTTTTCTCTTATAAATGTATATAGGTTGGCAATGATAAAACAAAGACAAGAGAAGAGATTCTATCATTAATAGCCCATCATGTAACCGCAGTTAATTATATCTACAGGGATACCAAATTTGATGGTCGTATTGAACATAGAAATATTAAATTTGAAGTTCAAAGGATTAAAGTAAATACATTTATCAGTGTCTATAGTTGCGTAGGAAACTGTACTGATTTCTTAATAACTATATTTATTCTTTTAGATCGATGATGATGAGCCTTGTGACCATAAGTGGTCGGGTGAACAAAATCCATTTTGTATGGAAAATATTGATGTTAGTAATTTTTTAAATTTACATTCGTTGGGGAATCATGAAGACTTTTGTCTGGCATACGTATTTACCTACAGAGATTTTACTGGAGGAACTTTAGGTCTAGCTTGGGTTGCTAGCGCATCTGGTAATTAAATTAATTGATTGAATATTGATTAAATTGTAATTTACATTATTAAATTATCAGGTGCATCTGGTGGAATTTGTGAAAAGTATAAAACATATACAGAGACTATTGGTGGTTTATACCAATCAACTAAACGTAGTTTAAATACGGGTATTATTACATTTGTTAACTACAACAGTAGAGTACCACCAAAAGTTTCCCAGTTGACTTTAGCCCACGAAATTGGCCACAATTTCGGATCACCGGTTTGTAGAATGTTTGCAAATGTTACATTTTTTTAAATTAATTTATTAATTAATTAAATTACAGCACGATTATCCTTCAGACTGTCGGCCAGGTGGTTTGAATGGTAATTATATCATGTTTGCATCTGCCACCAGTGGTGACCGTCCAAACAACAGTAAATTTTCTTCGTGCAGTATAGCTAATATCAGTAGTGTATTAGATGCCATACAAGATAATAAAAAAAGAAACTGCTTTAAAGGTTGTTATTGAAAACAATAACTTTATTTTAATTAAATATTAACAAAAAATATATTAATACAACAGCAAGTGAAGGAGCATTTTGTGGCAACAAAATTGTTGAAGATGGTGAAGAATGTGATTGTGGCTATGATGATGAAGAATGTGATGACAAATGTTGTTATCCTAGACAAGTTTCTGAAAGAGAGAGATCTCGTAACATGTCGGCCAAAGGTTGTGCTCGTCGAGCACAAACTGAGTGCAGGTATGTAACGTAAAAGAATATTAGTTATGATTTTATTTTAATAATTATTTTTATTTTTCAGTCCCTCGCAAGGGCCATGCTGTTATGCAGATACTTGCCGTTTTATTCCATCTAGTCGTTCAGTTAAGTGCCGTGGTGAAGGTGATTGTAGTTACAGTTCTTACTGTGATGGTACCACACCAGAATGTCCAATACCACCACCTAAACCTAATAAAACTCGCTGTAATGAAGGAACACAGGTTTGTAAATTATTATGATTCTAGATTTTAAATTAAAAGTTCTATTAAGTAATATTTCACTTTTTTTTTTTTAGCTTTGCATTAATGGCGATTGCACTGGTTCCATTTGTTTAGAATGGGGTTTAAACGAATGTTTTTTGACATCAAATATTATTCCCAACATTGATAAACGTAAGTTATGTGAGTTGGCCTGTATGAATGGCACCGATGCACAATCTTGTCGATCTACAAGTGAATTTGCTGCTGCTGTTAATTTACCTCCTGGTGGGATAAGTTTAAGGCCTGGATCACCTTGTGATAATTTTCAGGTATATTTTCAGTACAAAAAACTTTAAAATAATGAAAATGTTTTAAATAAATAATGTTTTTATTTAGGGTTATTGTGACGTATTTTACAAATGTAGAGCAGTTGATGCTGAGGGACCATTGGCTAGACTAAAAAACATGCTCCTCAACAAACAGACACTTCAAACCCTCCAACAATGGGCCTTAGTAAGTTATAATTTACATACATTTTACTGAATATGTTATCAATACGCATTTTCACTATTTTATTATTACTATTATGTTTAGGAAAATTGGTGGGCTTGTATGCTGATGGGTGTTACATTTGTAATTATAATGGGAATATTCATAAAATGTTGTGCAGTACACACACCGTCTTCAAATCCAAAGAAACCTCCCGCACGGAGGTTTAGTGAAACACTGAGGCGGCCCATTACGACATTGCGTAGAATGGTGATTTATAAATAATTATTGTTTTTAAATTTTAATATTAAATGATTTTTTTTTTTCTATAGCGACATCATCCTCAAGCATATGTGTCACAACCCAGATCAAGTAGAGTTCCAGCTCATGGATATGGTGAGGGTAGAGGTCATTATTATGCACCAAGAGGTAGTAAATGACTTTAGTAATAATTTTGTTTTCCTGTTTTTTTTTATTTATTTATTTTTATAGCTTCTGCACCTCCTGCACACGGTCATTCAGATCGTCGAAACGCATTTCCAATGAGGCATCAGCCACAGCATAAAGTGTGATAGTAAGTTGATAAGATTATTTAATTAATCTTCAATTGATATTGTGGTGGTTTTTGATCCTTTTGGATTTTAAAAGTTAAACCTGAGTGTTTTAAAACTGAATAGAATAAAAATAATATTTAAATCCAGATAAATATTTCGATGAAAATAAAATCTAAATTGCTGATATGTTTTACAACATAAATTACTCAACATTACTAATCCCGTACCATACATCCTGCTAATTAGTCATATTTGTAAACACAATAAAAAAATTTAAATTTAATTTTTTTGGAAATTTGTTTTCCCCAAAAAATTATACCATTTTAATTTTATTTTGTAATCCCTTACAGATGTGTATCCGCATTATTGTTTTTTTTTTTTTAATTTTTAATAGTTCTTTGTTTTTATTCTCCGATGGTGCAGGTTGAAATTTCTGACTATATAATATGTAAATTTAATTGTATTAAATATTTTTAAAAAAAAAGTTTTTGAATTTATTATTATATTTAGGTTTAGTTTTAAAGTATGTAAATGGTTTGACTTTATATTAGAACGTTCAACCCACAATTATCAATACCTATTTATAAATATAATATTTAATTAATTAATGTGTACGTATTTCTTATTTTTTTAGTTGTCTAGTTTGACAGCCCTAAACCAAAGTTGATAACGTCGATCCGAAATAATCGGTTATCTTATCATCGTGGTTAGAAACTATTAAATTTATTTATGTATTAATTTTTATTTGTACATAGCCGAATGGAACCAAAGTGATTGAATATAATATATTATGATGAAACTACT
This sequence comes from Slavum lentiscoides, assembly GCA_032441835.1. Classification (NCBI taxonomy): domain Eukaryota; kingdom Metazoa; phylum Arthropoda; class Insecta; order Hemiptera; family Aphididae; genus Slavum; species Slavum lentiscoides. The sequence goes on along the minus strand of CM063715.1, from coordinate 10,664,047 downwards.
TTTATAGTCGTACAATCACCCTGTAAGAGGTGCTGGTCACAAACAAAGGCAGATTATAATTTGACATATATATTCATATATATTTATAAATTATATTTCATTCCTTATTATAAGCATTTTTTTCCCCATATTTCTATGACTACTGTATCTCATATTATATCAAGGTTGCACTTGTATGATACCAATTTATTTTTAATGTTCCTTAATTTTGAACCTAGGATCAAGTAAACTATTTGTGGTAACACCACCAAAAATAATGATTTATTTTTATTATGTGATTATGTCAAGGCATTTTTATTATATTTAATTTAATGATAATACATTGGACAAATTTATATATATATATAAATTATAATAATAATAGTTTAATGTAATATTTTTAAACAATATACAATAAAGGTTTAGTTTCCTTTAAACTTCCATTTTTTTTTCTATTCAAATATTTTTGCTCATTTTACTTTATTTATACATCATATTATATATTTTTATACTGTCTGCCTTTGTTTGCCTGACATTTCCCCACCAAATATTTTATTTATATAGAAGAAAACAAATATTTATATAATTATAAGCTATCTTCCTATTGTTTATGTTACAAATGAACAAAATATTATCTACTTAAAATTACTTCATTTCACAAATACTCATTCATTTATAATAATAAGTCTTAAATGTATTAAAATATATGTTTTTATTAAAATTAAAATAAACAACATTTTGATTATATGTATGTATTAATATATATATACATTTGAATTAAATTGTATAATATATAAAATAATAATATTATGGGAGGCGTCCTGAAAATGACAGCTGTTTGTTGAACAATTTATGTATTAAGACAAGTTATATGTAATAATATTTTAGTTAAAACTTATAACCAATAGAATCTAGTTATTTGTATTTCTCTTTTATGGACGCCTTTAAAAATTCCACCATAGTTTAATTAAGTTACACATAATACATTTTTGTTTTCCTACCGTTAATAAGCTTATATAATATTATAATTTTAAGCTTCTATTGTTTCAATGACCAAATTTTAAAAACTGTTAACTGCCCTACCATTTTATTTTTACTATTTTTTATTATAAATTAATTTTACTTAAAATGATATTATTATTATTATTATTATGACAGAAAATTATTGTGTTTAAACTGGTTTGTTGTGCTATTTAAAGAAAATCTGGCCAAAAATTGAGTTTTTTTTTTTATACAAAACATACTGGACTTAGATGTATACTAAAACTTTGACCGACTTCATTGAAGTCCCGTAAAACAATATCTATAATCGGTAAGCGAGATGGACGATCAGTCGTATATGATACTGTAGTTTTGGCCCATTGTTCATTTCGAAACTGTACAAAAAATTTAAAAAAAAAAAATTAATAACAAAATATTTTTATTACTACACTCGATCATACTAACCTTGCATTCGTCTTCAATAGCTGAATATCTCATTTTCGGATTTCCTCTTGGAGTTATTTCTGCGTCATTAAATCCGACCAGTTTTAAACCTTTTTTGTACGATTTGGTTTCAGCGTCAAAATAGCCGATTGAGTTTTTACAATGATACGTTAAATTCTGCACAGCTGATACTGATAATAGCTGTAAGAAACCAATCTGATTGCTATCCGCTTTATATGATATCTGCAAGCAAGCGTTAATTTTCAATTACCTACTACATTATTATTATACTAATATTTACAACCTTAGCGATATTTTCAAATTCAGACAACCAAATTTCTGGTTGAGGACGTCTATTTCCAAAATCGATTGGACCTATATGATCCGGCTGAGGTATTATACATGTGCTCTTTGTAACCACATCACATCGTACTAGCACTGCATCACGAACGTCACCTTCATTGGGATCAATCCAATATTCTCCTGAAAACGATTCATTGTTATTACTGGTCATAATAGTAATACAATTTAAAAAAGATCGTATTATTACCGCTTTCAAAATCCGGATACGCAGCATAGAGATCTTTACACGTTTTGGCTGGATTATCTTTTTCACCATTGGGTTTTTTAAATTTTTCAAACGACGTTTTCAGTTTTTTGTATGCGCTTAATATCAGTTGTCGTCTCTCCGTTTCTGTCATTTCTCCTGGTTGATCTTGATGAATACCATCACTTGGTCCCTATTCAAATTAAATGATAATATCTCTCTCGTAACAATAATAAATTATTATTTAGATATACCTTGCTGTGTCCTTGTGTTAATAATGCTGTTAGTGCTGCCATGTCATATGCCAGTGCTTCACCAGGTGGTCCCGGCGGACCAGGTACACCGGGTGCTCCAGGCGCTCCATCAAAACCTCGTTCACCAGTTAGCCCTTGAATATTTATTATATCAAAAGTACAGAAGTTAATTGAAATTAAAAATATGTACAAAAATTAATAATTTACTGACCTCGTGGACCCTGTGGTCCTACTGCACCTGGTAACCCAGGATTTCCATCTTGTCCTGGTATCCCTAATAATAACAACAGTAATATATACATATTTAACGACAAGTTTTTATTCTATTACTATAAAATAATATTCGAATTAATTATAATTATTTGTACCTTTTGATCCTGGTTCACCAACAGGTCCTGGAGGTCCAGGATATCCATCACTACCTAATTAATTAAACACCTTAAGTATTGATAAATTTATCATATTTTCAATTTTAAATAAGGATTCTGATAGCATTTTATTTATATGTATACAATGGCCAATGATACTTGAATAGATATAATATACGAGTATATACCTATATTATATTTATACTTTTTTTTTTGTATTTTGTCAATTTTAATTTGTGATTAAGACTTTAGAGTACCTACGTTAAAATTATTTCAACATCTTACCTTTTTGACCATCAGCTCCGGGAGCCCCTGGCAGTCCTTGTAATCCCATTAAGCCTCTATGACCTATACAAGTTATATAGAAATCATAATATTATAAATTATAATACAATATTAGTAAGAAATGCATAAAAAAAGTAATAGTGAGAAAAGTTTAGTTCAAACCAATTACAATAATTTTAAATTGAAAATTGTTAATTAAGAAATTGTATGGGTACCTATAATTATAAAAAAAAAATGTAATAACCTACTAATTTTTATATGTAATATTTCGTTTTAACAAATTGTTATGTTAAATTATTTTTACCTTTCATTCCTTCGGGACCTATGTCACCTCGATCTCCTTTTTCTCCTTGAACTCCAGGAGGTCCCGGTTTACCTCTTTGGCCCTATAATAAAAACATAACAGTAATGAATATTATCTAGGAAAATTATTAGAAAAATTAACTATTTTAACTTACAGGAGGTCCTTCTACACCTTGTGGACCACTTTCACCACGTAGTCCTCGTTCACCCGTAATTCCAGTAGGTCCAGGTAAACCTTGTGGGCCCTACATTATGAAAAGATACATAATTTAAGCAAATTACTTAAATACTTTTATATGAATAAAAGTAACTTACGATCATTCCCGGGGGGCCAGGATTGCCAAGATTACCGGGAGATCCAGGAGGACCTAAAATTATTTAAATGACATTGAATATATTTATATTTTAATAAAAATGGTTAAAAAATGAGGTTGGACCTTTGTCTCCTGGCCGTCCGCTAATTCCTGGAGTTCCTGGTAAACCGGTGGCTCCATCTTGACCTCGTTCGCCTACAATACATAAATATTTATAGATTTCCGATTAGGTAATCAAAATATTAATTATTATACTAAAATTTACGTATAATATACGTTTATATTATATTAACAAACCTTGAGGTCCCGGAGCACCTGGAGGTCCAGCTAAACCTTGGACTCCCTAAATAATAAATTATTATTTTATTATTTAAATCGTATTTTAAGTAAGTATATATGTACTTGTAAACCGTCTGAACCTGATTTCCCTGGTGATCCTTTTTCACCCTATATATATAATGGTAAATATATATGAATATAATATATAACTCAATATTAATGAGAAGGTGTATCATATAACTTATAAGTAAGTCACATTAAAAGTGTTTGATGTAAACTTTCAAATAAATTAAATAATATCTTTTGCTCACTGGTAGTCCTTGAGTTCCTCTCATTCCCATTGGTCCTTGACTGCCTGGAACACCTGTCAAGCCTCTGAAATAATATAGGAAAATTAAAAAATATTCCAAAACGTATACCTACTCAAAATAATTGTTAGTTACATTGTAAACATTTTTCTTAAACACTACATAAAGTTAAAAATATATAGTACAATAGTATAGAAGGCTATATTGTACCTTTCTCCTACAGGTCCTTGTGGACCGATTGGTCCTGCAGGTCCTGGAGCTCCATCAGCTCCCATATCACCTTTAGGACCTACAATTATTAAATGTATACATATTTAATTCATTTAGAAAGTTGCAGTTATTGGAATTTATTATTTATATACAAGTTATAACTAACCATCTGGTCCGCGTATTCCAGGCGCTCCAATATTTCCTGGCATACCTTGTTTTCCCGGTTCACCCTGCCATCCTTTGGGTCCAACCAAACCTAGTATAAATAATGTTTAATAGAAGAATATTGAATTGGTACCTATATTTCATGACTCTTGAAATAATACCTGGTGGTCCTGAAGGTCCAGTTGGCCCAGGATATCCCTAAAACAAGTTTTGTACACATTACTATATACACGATACATCTGTAGCATAATAAATTATAAATATATGTTAGATTTATAAACATAAAATATCACAGAATTAATGTTTACCACTGGTCCACGTTCTCCAATTCTACCCGGCATTCCTGTTAATCCCATGTCGCCCTTATTACCTTGATCTCCGCGGCTGCCTGAAATACAAATTAAACGTTTAATTTTAAGTATACATAATACATAGTACACTGCTACACTTATATACTATAACGAGTATTATAATTTATATTATAAAATATACCTAATTATTGTAATATCGTAAAAATGTGTATATATTATACCCACTATTTCTTTGATAATTTGTATGTTAATACTAATTGCGTACCTAAGATTTATGTGATTAAAATAATTAATAAACAGTGTTCATGCATATTATGTAGGTATATAGTATATTTGGTACGCCCTAGCACCCAAAAGGGTTTTCAACGAAGCTTAATAGAACTCTTCTTTACTGTAAAGCCCTTGCAAAAAAGTATACATTTATAAATTAGGTAATTAATTGTTCACTGTTCTGAAATACCATAAAATAGCAAACATACCACCAACAGAATTTAATTTTAAAATATTTTTATACGTATTCTTATTAGACAATAAAATACTACCTTTTGGACCAACCAGGCCCACAGCACCAGGAAGGCCAGGTTCTCCTATTTTACCGATAGGTCCATGATTTCCTTGTTCCCCTTTCATTCCTAAATCAAGTAATAAATTAATTTTCATCATTCTTTATATAAAACCCATATATTCATAATTTTTATTTACATTCAAATAATAGAAGTATACTAACCTGCATCACCTCTATCACCTTTTACACCTGGCATGCCTGTAATATTTAAAAAAACGTATTACGTGATTAATAATTAAAAAGATTAATGTTATTCAATGTGTTACCTACTGATCCTGGTGACCCAGGAAAACCTTGAACACCTTGAGGTCCAAATGGTCCTCGTTCACCAGGTGTACCTAAAAATAATAATCAGCAATATTATAACTACCACGTTCATCTCCATATCAAAATGATCAAATAATGTATTTCAGTGGCGTAGCCAGGATTTTTATTTGGGGGGCTGAGGCTGATAATTAATTAATTTATATGTTAATAATTAATATTTATAGACGGCACCTACTAAAAAATTGATTATTTATTAATTTCGGGGATGGGGGGCTGCAGTCCCATCAGTTCCCCCTGTCTACGCCACTGATGTATTTACATAACTTTTTAATTAGTATTATTTGACTAACCTGGTGCACCAGGCTCTCCTGAAGGTCCTACAGATCCAGGTTCACCCCGCTCAGCTGGTTCACCCGGAGGACCAATCGGACCAATAAATCCTTGAAGACCTCGTTCTCCAGCCGGACCTTAATTTATTTAAAAATTATTTTAATAACTATTACAAGATAATAAAAATGGGTATTATATTTCCTAAGGACTAAACCATTAAGGAAATCATAATATTGAAATACATTAAACGTGTAAAGTATACAGATAGTGCGTATACCTACACGTATTATATTTTATATTTAATAACTGCTGGTATTATTCGAATAATATTGTGTATATTATGATATTAATTTACCTGGTGATCCCGAAGGCCCTTGCGCTCCGGTAGAACCTAAAGTAATATAAATTTAGTTATAGTATTAGGTTTTCAATAAGTAATGTTTAATTTAGTCGGAATAGTAACACGGCAACTTTAAATATGACATATAGGTACCTCGTTCTCCTTTTAAACCTGGAAGTCCTTGTTCGCCTCTTAATCCGGGTATACCCTAAATATATAAATAATATACTTAATAAAATAAATAAATGTATATTTACGTTTTAATGTTAATAGCTTTTTAAGAAATTAATTCAAATTTACCATTAATCCTGGTGATCCAGAATGTCCTTTGTCACCTCTGATGCCTTGTAGTCCCTGAAAAAAATTTAACGAGTTTTAGTTATTGACTTTAATTAGTTACTTTGGTTTCGTTTATTTTTAAGAAAGTTTAAAAGTTTATAAATACTCACAGTTGGACCTTCAGGTCCACCTACTCCTGGTTCTCCTTTAATACCGTGTAGACCTGGATGACCAATAGGACCCCTATCACCTGAATTATATTTACTTTTTTTTATAACATATATTTAAATAACAATTCGTTACATGGTAAAATAACGTTTATTTCAAATGTCAATTTATAAGTTACACACTTACACTATTATAAATATTTTACTAACCAGGAAATCCACGTTCACCTCTGGCTCCTGGTTCACCAGGTTTTCCTGTCGGTCCTTGTGGGCCTATAAATTGAGAAAATAATTATTAACAGTTGAACTTTAAATAAGATTATTAAACCAAATATACCTTGTTCGCCGTCTTTTCCGGGTTGGCCGGGATTTCCAGGTACTCCTGGTACTCCCTAAATTAAATAAATAATATTGTTTAAATATAAACTATATTATACATATAACTATATAAGTATATTATATTTGTGGTTAACTGACTTTCTGCAGTGGTCCTATACACGAGTATGGGAGAGATCAGGAAAAAGGTTATCAATTGTAAAATGAGTACTTATAATATATAATTTAGATTCTGCCTGAGCTTAATCTTATCGAACCAAACTTTTTTCTACAATATTTTATCATTCCAAATTAATCAACTAAGAGTGTTCACTGCTTCCGAATATATTTTTAGTATTGTAGGGTCCAACCTACCCCACTTCAGTGTCTACATAATTGCCACGCAGTATAAATAGTACATTTATAGTAAATACTAACTTGAGAACCAATAGATCCTGGTGGACCAACTGCTCCTCGTTCTCCATCCAATCCTGGCTTGCCGGGTATACCTACAAAAATCATCCATAGTTTATTTCAATATAATGATTATATAATTAAATTTTAAATAAGTACTTTTATTTTAATATAGAAGTAATAACTAATAATTATAATATACAATAATATACAGTTCGTCCAAATATTAACTGTATTCATTTGTATACGTATATATAAATATCAAGAAGAACTGAAAATTATAATATTACTACTTCTGTTAAAACTATTTAAAATTTAAATATATAATTATTTTATTATTATTTATGTAAACCCATCAATCAAATAATATTAAATATATCTATATATCAATTATTATGAAATGTATTATTTAATTGGCTCTTTTAACTGCAACGAACCATAACGTATAATATATTGATCTAGGCGTACCTATATCCTTATGTATTTTAACCCAAAAAATTAATATCAATAAACTATACATACGAACCAGGATTGCCAGGAGGACCTTCTTTTCCTGAATCACCTCTGGGACCTAAAAAATAAAGTCAGAATTTAGCATAAATAATATTAAGTTATTGATTTAGATTAATTTTTAATTGGATTCGAATATAATATCATTAAATTAATAGAAAATGAAGAACGGCGCTAAGGATAGGCATTTTAACTACACGACGGTGTAGGTTTCTAACATCATTTAATTTTTAGAAATTGTTGATAATTTTTGTACAAAAACAATCTAGTAGTAAATAATCATGTGTTTAATTTATTTTCTAAAATTATGAGTACATTTATTATTCACACAAACCTGGTGCTCCCGGGGGTCCAGCTTCTCCAGCTACACCCGGTTCTCCCTGTTTTCAGAAATAAACAAAATTAATAACTTTTTATGGTATTTACAGTAACAACGATATAATTGCTACAGTATATATATTTTTTAATTTAAAAATAATATAAAATAAATACTTTACTACTTACAGTTAAGCCTTTATCACCGGGTGGACCTATTGGTCCTGGTAAACCTTGCAATCCTGATGGTCCTGGTTCACCAATCTATTAACATGTTTTGAATTATTGATATTATTAAAATTCTCAGCACATTCTTTTTTAGTCTAGTAATTAATGTCTACTCTAAATTATTTATATACATCAATAAATAATACACAAATAAATATAATATATATTTTGGTATATAAACTCTAAAACTTTACCTTTCCATCTGCACCGGGTATACCACGTTCACCTGGTGGTCCAGGCTTGCCTGATGGTCCTGGTTTTCCTATAGGTCCGCTCAAACCTTGAAGGCCTAAATATTATATTTTATACATGATTAATAATTTTAACATATGTATTGTGTATTTAAAGTATATTATGCATAATTTAAATAATATAAATTATCGTAAAATTTCGTACCTGGCATTCCCGGCCTTCCGGTATCACCAATAGCACCTACATACAATTGCAACTTTTTAAAATAAGAAATTCATATTATTCGTAATAAATTTTAATTTATACCTTTTGTACCAGGAGGCCCTTCTGATCCTCGATCCCCAGTTGATCCTGGAAATTATTTCCAGTAATTTATTTCTTTATACATTTTAATCAGTTGTGTACATTTTGCAATTACACATTCTATATATATATATATATATATATATATATATATATATATATATATATATATAAATATATAATAGAATATTATATATTAATATATATAATATATTTATATTATTTTATGATAAATGTTTATTCAATTTACCTTTAGTACCCGGTGCTCCATCTGGGCCTGGTAACCCACGTTCTCCTGAAAATAAAAATAAGATGTGTATATATTTGATCCAAAAAATGATTAACGTATTTATATAGAACAAACAAATATATGCGAAAATTAATTTTTAATTTACCCGGAAGACCACGTTCACCCTGTATTCCAGAGAGTCCTCGAGGTCCTTCAGAACCTAAATAAAATAAAATAATATTTATTATATATGATAATATTATAATTATACTACGTTTAAATCACAGAAGCAATTTACAATATTTCAGTTTGCTTAAATGTTATACAAAGATTACTTCTACGCACTCACTTACTAAAAAGTAGTATTTATAAAACATACCTTTTCTGCCTCGTTTTCCTTCCGGTCCATCCATACCAGGCAATCCTCTTGGTCCAGGAGCTCCTAATTATTATAAATTAATTTAGTCTTCGTTTTAGAACAAACAATAATAGTTAAAATGGTTCCATTAAAATATAGGAAATTTGTAATTAAGAATGGGTTGAAGTGTTTAGCTCGAAAATTGAATTTTACGTGAAAAAAAATGAAACTGAACTCTTGAAAACTTGAGTCTTTGGTTTGACTTAGGAATAATTCGGTTTAATTTTAAAAAATTTGAGTTTCACCCATATACGAGTATAATACATATGAAATAACTTACCAATTTCACCCTTTATTCCGGCTTCTCCTTTATAACCTCGTTCACCGTTAAATCCCTTAAAGTAAATTTGTAATTGCAGTTTTATAATATTATTTTGGTATATTCATAAATAAATGTTAATGGCTTAATTATTTAACTCACATCAGCTCCTTTTACGCCAGGTGGTCCGACACTACCTGGTTCACCTGGAGCGCCTCGAGGTCCCGGAAAACCAGCCGGACCAATGGGGCCACTTGCTCCTAAAATATTTATTTTCGTATTATTTTTATAGGTACTATCGACATTTTTAATTTTAATTGAACTAAAATTAAATTCTAATTTCTTTTATATAAATAAGAAAACTTTATAACATTGAAAAACTGCAGTATATAATAAAATATAATAAGTAATAATTAACAAGTTTAATTTTAAAAATATAAACTATATGCTGTACTTAGATATCTAGATATAATAATATATTACTATAATTTTTAAATTATAAAGAATAAATTACTAAGTTAAATATTATGAAGATTCGATATATATTAACTATTATATTAAAATTCATACCTGGGCTGCCTTTTTCTCCTGGGATACCATCTTTTCCTGGTATTCCTGGAATGCCTGAATAAAAATATTTAATACTAATTAATAATAAAATAATTCGATAAATGGTATAAAGAATAAAATATAAGAACTACCAAAATTATAATAAATATATGGATTTGTAACTGAAAACAATCGAATAATAATATACACACCTGCTTCACCCGGTTCTCCTGATTTTCCAGATTCTCCTCTTGGTCCTTGCAAACCAAAACCACCCTAAAATAATTATACAGTAATATACAATTGTTGGACATCAATGCTGCAATAGTTATAATATTTTATAAATACGTACCTTCGGCCCTGGCAATCCTTGATCACCTTTTGCACCAACCTATATTTATAATATCAAAATTAACCCATTGTTTGATAAAAAAAATGTATAATAATAAATTTAATTCCCGTAAAATTATTTCTCCATTAAATAATAATACTCGTTTTATATTTATATACGTCTTTATTGTGGTTAAATTTTTAATAAACTGTGGTATAAAAATGATATATGCGTGTTCTATTTAGTGCAGAATAAATCGTTGGTAAGTAAAATATTATGCGTAGCGTTGTGATTCAAGGATATTAATTTATGTTGTGTTTATTTGATACATTAAAATCCAGCACTATAATAATATAACCGTACAAATTATTAAATTTAAAAATCAATTAAACAGAACTTACAGGCAATTTTTAATAAATTAATTTTAATGGCGTATGAGTGATTTTAATTATCAAATATTAATAACTGATGACTTACCGAACCAGGAAATCCGGGAGGTCCAGGTTTTCCAATACTTCCTGGAGATCCAATAGAACCAGTTAAACCGTCAGCACCTAAATGTTCAATCATAACAAAAAATGATAAGCAAGATTGTTGAAATACATGCGTATAATACCTATATCTAACCAAATAATTAAAAATTTTATTTCTTAACTCCTTATTAACAAGTAGGTAATGACATTGATTTTTAACGCATTTTCTTATTATGACCTATAGAATATAAATATACATGTATCGTTTTTGTCTTTAACGAATTTATACAAATATAATACGAATTTTATCGATTTTTCGTGAAAACAACAAATATGCAGGACGCCAATTGACGTCTTAACTATTTTCCGTCAATATTCAGTTCCCGATATTATATAAGGAAGTAAACATCTCGTGGAACATTCCTTTAAGTCTGAACCAGAAAAAGTGTTTATAGATTAAAATTACAATTGTTAAACTATAACAGCTTCATTATTCATCTCAAAATTTAAAATTAACTTTATACTGTAAACTTTAGTAGGAATCGATCAAATCTATCTAAAAACGCTTCAGATTTAATTTGAAATTATGTGTTATGTAGTTAAACTGAACGGTATTTTTATTGTTATATTATTGGCAATAAATATATATTTATATAAGGTTAACCTCGAATGCCTGGTGGTCCAGGTGGTCCTTCTCTGCCTCTTTCTCCTCGTGGACCAATTGGTCCCTATAAAATAAATAAAATATTTTATAATAATATCTATTTTAATATGCAGTACATAGAGTCCATATATGTATAACAAACCACTATACAATCACGAGTCACGTATTTCAGTTACATGTAACTCGGTTACTATACCCTGTTACTAACCAGGCTTTAAACGAGCTCTAAAATAAACTATTTCGATAATAATTTTAACTCGTTTTATTAATAATTTTTTTTAAAGACATAATTTGATTTATATTTCTTTAATATATCTGTGTGATTAATCTTTTGTACAAATTGTCTAAATATATTAATAAGTATACCATTATATAAAACTTCATTGGAATTATAACAGAAGTGTATACATGTAAGTTATATATGAAAACATTTCATTTTAATAAATTTTACTAACAAAATAATACATATAAAAATTCTTACTACTGAACCAGTGATACCAGGTTGACCAGGAGATCCTATAGATCCTTTCTCGCCAAACGCTCCTATACAGTGAAAAATAAAATTATTTTTCATTATAAAGTATAATAATATATACATATACATTTTATTAATTAGTGTTAGTTAATAATTTGTATTCTAAATAACAATACAGTCACCGCATGAATTAATTCAATTGTATTATTAATAATTATTGTAAAGTCTATCAATTTTACAATATTACTTTAGCTCTTAAAACCATCACATTTTAAGTTATTAAATCCAAATTTCAAGCATATTAAAATTAAAATATTTACTTAAACATTACCATCAGAGTGTACGTATATTACCTTGTTCGCCTTTTGCTCCATCTACACCAGGGTAACCTATATGCCCCTATAATATAGACATACAAATACACACACGAGTAAAAAATACCTAATCATTAATTACCAATTTATATTTTGCCACTTCGATTTCTTAGATTTGTTTTAAATATTTAAATGCATACGTATGTCAAATGCATTACCTTCATTCCTGGTATACCAGGCATACCAGGTAAACCTCTAGGTCCTGCAGGACCAATAGCACCTGGCTGCCCTGGTTCCGCATCATGTCCTCGTTCACCCTAAAACAACGACATATTTAATAAACTGCCGACGTGTGTGTAACAATACAGGTTAGTTTACAATTAATACAGCTTTCATTTTTTTTTTTATAAAATTAACAAAAACACGCTTACATCTCTGCCTGGTAATCCAGGAATTCCTCTAGCACCAATCGGACCTGGAGGGCCTGGTGCACCTCCATCGCCTGTTTCTCCGCGAGATCCCTATTATATTTTCAACAAGCAAACATTTACACACAAAATATACTATAAACAATAACTCAATTAAATAATTTATAATCTAAATTAAGAATTGGCTTATACCTGAAATCCTTGAGGACCTGGAGGTCCAGGTGGACCAGGAGGTCCTCTGACCCCAACCGGGCCAACTTGTGCCTGCATAGTGTGAAATGCTTCTGGCGGATAACCGTTACTGATTGGACCTTTATCTTGACCTCCGTGAACTTGAGCCAATTGCTGGTAATACGTGTTGACATCCGGAATAGGTCCTGGGAGTCCAGGCATTCCTAAAACAAGTATCACTTCTAATTATTTATTTGTTCTGTATACGCAATAAATAAAGCTTTGAATCAGGTACAAGTATACAACCAGTGAGTTAATATTTAATTTACATAAAATCAACTATACAAACCTGGAACTCCTGGTGTACCTGGGACACCTCGTTCTCCAAGTGGTCCGGGCTTTCCTGGTTCACCTTGATGACCCGGTTCGCCCTATGTATATATGTGTGTATATAGAATTATACTCCATATTTATATTTTGTTTGTTAGTTTTACAATGAAATAAATTTTACTATATTTTCGTAAGTCTAAAATAATATTTGTAACATCAAAATAAACATTAATGTGTACATATACACTATACATAACATACTTTTACGAAAATAAAAAAATCACGTCTAAGCGAAATAAGTGTTTTTTTTTTTGAAAATTCAATTAATCTCCTACAAATATTTATTTTGAATTAACGTTGTGTGTTTTATTTAACTCCACTATTAATACTTTAAATAAGTTACAAATTTTGTTTTATTACTATTATTATTTAAGTATTAAATTGTAATTTATAATAGTGTTACTTACTCTAATAGTGGGAACCGCGTATAATGACGGCGGTATTGTAGTTCCTATACATAAAATGGAATATACAATTAATATTATGCAAAAAATAAAATTTTCGTCGAACTCGCCTGATATTTCTTGGAAACTATTATCTAAGTATATCTTAGATTCTTTTGCGATTTCTTCTCTTCTTATTTCAAAGGTTTTATTTGATGGTGTTCTGTTCAGCGGTATGTTATTGACTAGTGGTTTTATCGTGGAATAAGATGGTTCGTCAGTGAATTCTTCTATGGGTCGTGGCGAAACACTAACTTTTGGTCTTTTATATATCGTTTCGTCGTATTCATTAGTATCGTTATATCGCACCGTATTTTCTGACTCAAACGTTCTTTCGATCATGTTTCGAGTCTGTTCAGGAACCTCTGTACGTTCTTTATGACTTTCTGCAGGTTCTTCTGGCGTTTCGGTAAACTCTTCGAGTTTTTCTGTGTGTTCTTCTGGTTCCTCTGTGTACTCTTCTGGTCTTTCCGTGAGGTTTTCTGATTTCTCTGTTGGTGTTTCTGTACCTTCTTCCGATTTGTTTGTAGGTTCTTCTGGTCTCTCCGTAAAGTCATCTGGCCTTTCTTTAGGTTCTTCCACGGGTCTGACGGGTAATTCTATTCGCCTTTCTTGAGATTCCTCGAGTCTGTTTTGAATTTCATTTGGTGTACCTGGTGATTCGACGGGTCTATCAATTCCTTGATTAGAACTTCGGTCAGTTTGTTCTGCCGGTCTGTGAGTATACTCGTCTGCAGACCGGTCGGGTTCTGTTGAGTAATCTACGCCAGGAGGAAGCGTTGTCGACAAAGAGTGCAAAGTGAACGAAGGCTTTTCCGTTGGCTTACCTAAAATAACGTAATAATAGTACATATATACCAGTGTAAACCTAAATAGATTAATATAAATACCTAACTAAAAAAAAAAAAAGTTATACCGCTATTTATCCATCTAAACCGTGCGTATTATTACAATATTATTAATAATTTAATGTGTATATAATATGTATATATACCTAAGTATGCATACTCGTATATAGCAAATATTTTCCGTTGCGTATCACCTAACAAATATTAAGAAAAAATATACTTTGAACACTGCGTTTTAGTAAACCCTGCGTAATGTCGCGTCTCGGATAGTCAATAGAGTCTATTAAATAAAAATGCGTAATATACTATTATAATATTGTACAGATAAATTTCGGAAAGAACGTTTTAACGTAAAATTGTTAACACGTCTACTGTCCGTACTAACGGTATAGGAAAAATTCAGAAAGTATTTTGTATATTTGTGATGTTTTATTGCTTCTGATCGTGGGGGACAATAATATATTTAATCGTACGTATAATATAATAAAAAAAAAAGGAATTAAAACAATCTAAACGCGTATCTATATACGCGGTTTTAGTATTATTTTGTGAAATTCAAAATTTTTGTTTTTTCTGGCAACATTTTCGTCTGAAATTGACGGGAAAACGCTAAGAACATTTCAGCGCTTACAGCATACCTACTACCGAAAACGCGTATATTCTATAATATTTCGCAGAGCCGTAGCAACAGAGGGAGTGAAAGGTGCCTCGGGCGCAAAATTTAAGAAATTAAAAAATCGATATATAATAACAATCAGTGGCGTATTTTCAACTTTTTTCTGGGGGAGGGGATCCAAATTTTTTTTTTTTTGAAAATTCCAACAGGATATGTTGATATAAGGTATTTAATAAAAAATACCTTTGGATAATCTTTTTTTTTTGGTTCTGGGGGGGGTCCAGTACCCCTGGACCCCCCCCCGTAAATACGCCACTGATAACAATATAAAAAAATATAATATTATTATTTTCAACGATAATTTAATCAAATTAAAAAAAAAAAAAATTATAAAATTAATATTCTATTAGTTCCGTGTTGAAACCAAAAGGGCGCAATTTTAAGTTTTGCCCCGGGCGCAACATTCAATTGTTACGCAGTACCGATAATTCTTTATAGGCCCTTAAAATAGTATATATACGCGTATTTTAGTGATGTTACGAACTGTTCGATTTCCGAACCAAACCCCTGGTGTTCGGTTTCGGTTCGAAAATCGAACTCGTAATATAGGAAATATTCGAACCGAACTATATATATAAACGCAGAATAGTTCGGTTCGAATATCGAACCATTGAAAACGAAATTCAAACTGAATTTGTCGGGAAAAAAAATTCAATAAAGTTTTAAATAGAGTTTATATTCTATTTTTTTTTTTTTTTTTTTTGATCGAAAGTAATTTCTCCCTCTGTCCGTGTTAAACGAGAGTTGAAAAATTCAAACGTACGCGTATTATTCGTACATCGATATTCGTAGCATATAATTGGGTAGGTACCCTGCAAAAATAGATTGCTTTTGTCGTTACGTTATTTTTTGTAATACCCAGCTGCAGCCTGCAGTGGTAAATTAGTTGGAAATTTTGAATAAAATTGTAACGCGTACATAACATATTATAAATCGATAAAGCGTATCAGTGGCGTAATTAGAAATTTGTTCTAGGGGGGGGTGACTTGTTTCCCTCGTTTTTCATTACAGTGCATTGGAAAACTTCGCACACACCCTTCATACTATACATTTTCTTGTTATGTACACACTATATACTACAAATCAGTAAAAAAAAGAAAAAAAAATTTACTTGTAATCTAACTAAGTTAATATTATTCAAGTATTTAAATCAAAATACACAATAGAAACATTTGATTACTACTCGTATATTTACTATTATTTTTAACTGGTAAATTATAAAATTAAATCCAATTTCCGAGGCCTATAATTTAAACATTATAATAAAAAAGCGATTTTAAGTAAAGTATAAAAATAGGAAAAAATAAGAAAAATTTTGACTCTACAATAGATGATGACAGTTTTCAGTTATTTTTTTTTATACATGATTAAAAAAAAAGGCTCTGGGGGGATCTATCCCCCTCATCCCCCCTTAATTACGCCCCTGAAGCGTATAATATGACAGTTATTTATTTTATTAAATTACTCATTATTTAAAATAAATAATTATATTAGCTAATTCGCTTTTAACTCTATACCGAGAGTATTTAATATTATATAAAAATGAGTGAATCCTTTAGACATTTTTTTCGTGAAGTTCGCTTCGGGTTCGAAAAAAAAAATTTGAAGAAGTTCGACCTTTAAAAACCCTTGGCGCGTAAAACGTCGCTCTAAAATATATTTATATGCGGGTATCCGTACGGCCGTTGTCCCCGGCGTTGGCGTCCGGCGGCGCAGGCCTATGGTAATTCCCGTTGTCCTCGTAGTCGGGCACTTCGTCGTAGTTCGCGTCGTCGTATTCGTCGGCCGCTGCGACCGGTCGGTTATTACTGTCGACCGGCTGGTCGGCGGCCACTGGCCCGGGCCGGGCCGGTCTTTCGTGACGACGACGGGCCGACGAGACGGCCGCGTCGGCTACCGGCGGCGTCGCGACGGCCGACAACAGCAACGGCAACAGCAGCAGCAGCGCGCGCGCCGACGCGTCGCGCGTCCGCGGGCCGTGCATCTGACGTGCGACGACGGCGACGACGGGGCCGTATGCCGCGCGGTAAAAATCGCGACGGTACGCGCGTTGTGTGTGTGTGTGTGTGTGTGAACGGATGAGAGCGCGCGCCCGACGAGTTACGCGTCCGATCGGTACAGCGGTACGCGCCAATGTAAATCATCAAAAACAATAACAACAATAAATATTTATTTATCGTGACGTGTGCGTGCGATACGCGGTGGAATTGTATAGTAGTCGGCCCGACGACGACGACGACGGATCGGCTACCGAAAAACGCGAACGAACGCGCGCGCGCAATCGCAATTAACGCGCGCCGTTTTTCTTTCTTTATTTTTTTTTTTTTTTAATCGCGCGCGTCTCGCATTATTATTATTATTATTATTATTTATTTGTTGTATAAATTGACGTATTCACTGTATATATATATATACAAATGCAATCTATATAATAACGCGTGCGTGTATCGGAGATTAAGCGGCACGACGCCACACACACGGAGCCCCCCAGCTCGCGGCCGCGGTACCAATGACCCCTTGTTCGGATGGCCGCCTGTGCGCCCGGCGCATGTAGTCTCGCGCGGCGTCTCCGCAATATTCAAACGGACCGCGCGCGCGGGACGACGACTCCGCCGTCGTGTTATATACGGCCAGCTGTAGACTTCCGCTAGATTTGCGTCCAATCGACCACCGCGGCGTGCTGCGCGTCCCCGCGCCTGCACTGTCCGGCGGACACCGCCGCCGCCATGCATTATATTCATTTATTCGACGCGATTCTATAATTATTATTATTATTATTATGCAATTGCGTGTACGGCCGGCGGCGTGCAGGCCATATATTGTACGTATTATGTGTATGCCACGCGCACTGTACACGCTGCACGTCGTATATGGTACCTAAGCGTGCGCGAGAGAGTCTTGTCGCAGACAGGCGGGGCAGACGACCCGTTTTTATTTTTGATTTATTTACGCGAAATCGCGCGCTTTTTCGCGATTCTTTTTTTTTTTTGGCAATATTGTCTTCGAAAAACAAAAATTTTACGATTATTACGAATTTGAAAGCGATCGTGTATAAATCATTGCGTTCGGTAAAACGATTCTGAGCAGCTTCGGTATAATACGCACTATGCGGTCGGAAAATTTAAAATGGTAATAAAAAAAAAAAATGAGCCGTCGCGGGACGCCTGCAGGCAGATGTGAAACGTATTATACGTTTATATATAATGTGTATTTATATATAAAATTTGTACATAACGTAAATGCATATTTTCTATATAGAAAATATGCATGAAAGGATGATGAGTTTATTAAAGCAAATAAGTATGGAATAATCAATTATTTTATTGTTATCAATAAAATTCGAATTTTTAATAAACACAACATAAAATACAAATTGTATTAATTAAATACATAATATAATATAAAAATGTATGCATTTTATGCGCGTATATTATCATCCCTGATTATTTTTTAATAGAAATTAATTTAAAAATATCATTAAGGAATGAAAATTGTCTAAAGATTATTATACATTTCTGTTATTATTTTAATAAATAGCCAAAGTCTTTGAATCGAGTGTACGTGCGTTATTGGTAAGAAAATAGATTTCACATTTACCGACGCTTGAAACACACAAAATATACACGTACTCATGTCAGTGGTATGGTTATACATGATGTTCAAAGGGGGGTGAATATGGAGCCAGCCTCCTCTGCCAATGAAATATCCACATTGACGAGTAATAAAACAAAAAGAAAGATCTATTAATGTACTGAGACAAAATGCACGATAAAACGGGAAAAGAAAGTAGTCACCAGGTAGCGCTACGACACAAAATAGAGGGCGTGGCAGAAAGGCGCATACAAATATAGCGGTCAGTCTCGAACACACGCACGCGGTAGTCAGACGCGAACTACGTTGTTCACGCGTGACCGCCGTGACGACACTGAGCGGTCCGATGGTTTCGGACCGCTATTTATAGGCGCCTTTCTGCCACGCCCTCTATGTTGTGTCGTTGCGCTATCTGGTGATTACTTTCTTTTTCCGTTTTATTACGATCGGCTGACGCGCTATGTCGGTATATGCGAGTGTTTTAGTTTGACGCCGACCAAACGACCGTTCGTACTCGCGTAAGCTATCTTTATTATTTATTTTATTATTATTAATAATATTATTTCGCGTATTTTAATGAAATAAAATGAACGTGAGGATTCATCTTACCTTGTTGTACACTCGTTTACACGTTTACTCATTTATTTTACACGTTTGCTATTTATTTAACGTTTACTCGTTTACTCAAATTTGTGTGTGTGTGTGTGTGTGTGTGTGCGCTTTCTAGCACGATTTAAGATATAGAGGTTACTCAACGACGATATATTTTTGATGAACAAAGTATAACCCTATGTCCTAATTGAATCCGTGCGTGCGTTGCGGATATCACTCGCACCGCAATACGTTACGTTTGATTTTTGACGTGGCAAAATTAAATATGATTTTATCATATAATCAGTGCCGTAGATAGGATTTTTATATGGGGAGGGTTCAGTGCTATAGATAGGATTTTTATATGGGGGGTTCAGTGCTATATATAGACATTTAATATGGCCTATGTGAGGTCATCATTAGTTATAATATTGAGGTAAACATCAAGAAAGTGTGAATGATTTATATTATTTTTATATACTATAATTAATTTATAACAATATATCAATTTTTCTCGGTTTCTTAGATAATTCATCCAGTATCCGATGTTCAAGGGGGGTTGAACCCCCTAACCCCCCGTGTCTACGGCCCTGCATATAATACAATATGATTTAAAATTTAGTCTCGCCCGCACCCCGCAGCACGTTGCGTTGGTAAACAGAACATGTTTTAAATTGTGCGATATAATACGGTGCGTTTTATCGGATCGCACGTTAAATAGACCAGTTAGGACTTAGGACACGTCCGAACTTTGTCACAGTTTTATTTACGTGCACGCATCGCTCGCAATAACGCAACGCACGCATCGCGCGGATTCAGTTAGGACATAGCCACATAGGGTTGGTCGAGCAATAACGTTTAAATCGAACTTTTCATTAATTTTGTATAATATAATGAGTGACGTATTTTCAACTTTTTTCTGGAGGGGGGTCCAAATTTTTTTTGAAAATTCCAACAGGATATATTGATATAAGGTATTTAATAAATAAAAAATACCTTTGGATAATTTTTTTTTTTTGGTTTGAGAGGGGTCCAGTACCCCTGGACCCCCTTCCCCGTAAATCCGCCACTGAATATAATATATAATAAGCGTTTTCACGACCACTTTTTATTCCCGTGACGTTAAAATACGTTTGATTACGATATACGCGAGTTCTTGTAGTTTTTAGATTCTGAGAGGAGCGAGGAACGTGTTGGTTTTACAATGATGTGTTTTTTTTTTATGTCTGTACCCAAAAATTGTACCAAAAGGAGTGTTCCGATCTTTTCTGATTGCAAATTACGTCTAGTTTGTACTTTAAAGAGGTCAGTTTTCGTTTTTCTCAATACTTTTTTTCAAAAATCAGGAGAAACTATCAAAAATTACATAAAAACGCTAAAAATGCAATTTCGTCTTAATCGATTGTCGTTTATTTATTACACCGAAGCTCCGCTCAGAATCGTTTTATCGAATGCAATGATTTATCGTTGCTTTCAGATTTATAATAAAAACAAAACTCTTTATCCAAGTAATTCGCTTAAGCGATATCCACAACACCACGCGGCTCGCTACCTTTTTTTTTTCTTTTTATTAACGATCATCGAGACTTTCCGAAGCATTTCTAAAAAAAAACTCTTCTCGCATTTATTCGAATAATCATTTTCATAATCGTACGTATACGGCTGCAACCGATTCGCGATACCAGTGATAAAAATGTCTTGTATTCCTCGATACTACACAGTAGGTAGGTACCTACCTACATAATAATTTACGCGTATTTTCATCTAATAAAATATGAAAATTCTATATACGCGATTGATAAGGAGCCGACGATTGGAGAGAATAGTAATGTGAAAAAAAAAATTATTTATAAACGATCTATCAACCTACTTTGCTATTATACCTATAGATTAAAAATATTAGAATCATATTACAGATAAAAAAAAAAAAACATCATCCGCCTGCAGTAATGGAAAAGTAAAAAAATTAAAATTAAATTAACCGTGAATATTTAATTACACGCGGGATCGCCGCCGCGTTTAGTGTACTGCAGTTATCACCGCTGTAGTTATATTTAATTTTTTTTATTAGAAAATAAAAAATTTGAGGGAAGGAATAGGTGTGAAAAACATATTATTAAACAGCGATAAATTATTATTATTTATTACTTTAATCGTTATAATGATTTCGCTTCCAAATACGCTATGCATACCAGTTACGAATTCGCTTCTACTACTCATACACACTTCATACGGCAATAAGACCAAAGTCCAAAACGTACTTCTCAAATCGCGTGTGCACTAAATACGTTTCGTAACATCGATTTCAAACGTTTTCACGTCCGGCCAATATTTTATAATATATTTATCTGCGATCACATTTCGTTCGTGTTATTATGATACTGTGTGTCTCTGAACACAACGACCTCGTTGATAATCAACTTCGATGAATATTTATTTTACCTATATATTTAGTCAAGAAAATTTAGGTAAAATTTCCCTTTTTGTGTACTCGTATATAGTATTTCGACAATTTTTTTTTTTTTTTATCATTTAAAAAAAAATGATTAAATGGTAATTACAATTACCACATAATATTTTATTACCTATAATAATTATATAGTTTTAGAATAGGAAAGGAGCTTTTTATATGTTTTTTTTTTTTCATTTTTATGGCAAGATTTATTAATTTGACAAATTACCAAGTTATAAAGTGTAAAACGTGTAATTTTGATTAAACATAAAATTTAAAAGATATAATACATTAGTCATTCGTATGATGTTGCAAAACGATACAAATGTATCAACTTTCAGTCAGCAGTCTAAATATCTAATCTGAAATCTATACTCTAGTAACAATTCTTTTTAACACAAAATTGTTTATCAACTGAAATCATAATTTCAAAACTTTTTAATTTTATGAGATATTAATTTATAAATATTTTTATAATTTTTTTAAGACAGCAACACTCGGTTTGGCATTTGCTTGTCATTACTCATTAGTGTAATTAATTATATGTATAATCAATTTTGCATATATTTATTTAAAAACAATTCACTTCAGCTCGGGAACAAGCCATATTTAATATACAACAAAAATTGATTCCTATTTGCTCCAGTTGTTTAAAATATTAATTACACGAAATTGTACTAATCTAAATAGCAGTTCCCTTTTGACCTGTTGAGCAATACTGTGTGTGAGTGTGTGTGTGTGTTAATGAACGCTAAGGCTTTGGATATATGCGTTTAAAAATACACAAGTTCGGACATGTGTGTTTGTGATTATTGTACTTTTAATGTCCTGTTGTTATGGAACATCCGGTTTTTATTTAACATTACAAATTATTTATTCCTATAAGAAGGAATTCAATGAAATAAAACTTGGTTTTAAAAATTGAATAAATCTAAAATATATTATGTAAATGTAATTCAGTACGGAGTATATAATAAAGCTTTGATTAGATGAGAAAAAATAAAATAAAAATACTATATTAATTTAACAATTTAAAATTATAATTAAATAAAACTCACAAACAATGGCTAAAAATAAAATAAATAAATTTTTTTATGTACTAAAGTGAGTTTTACATACTTCCGCACACAATATTTATCATGTCAGAAATAATGATGATTTAACATGTAGTCTGAAACATAAGTTATATTACGAAATAACAAAAAATTACTATACAATAAAACATGACGAAATGATTTTAGAAAGAGAAGAAGAAGACAAAGCACCATGGGCTGAAGATATGTAAAAAAAAAACAATGTATTCAAACATTATTTCTGACCATAACTAATAATAATTGTTAATTAATAATATTACATAATTATAAATAATAAAATAATCAATATTATTGACAGTTTACAAGTTCGTTGTTTTATAAAATAATATGGCTGTATATGAATCAAAGACTGGTTGTTTTCCACCAAAAAATATCAATGACCCTTGGCAGCTTGTTTAGCAGCCATTATCAAAGGAGTTAGACTAGCCAAAGGTCTGGAAAGCTTCAAAAATGGATGCTGTAAAATATTTATTAAAACACATAATACAACAATCATTTTAAGTAATTAAGTTTCACATAAAATTATAATAATATACACAATATTTGTATGATTCAATAAACAATTTTTCATTTTAATCGCACTAGTTTGGACATGGTTTTTATCTACGAACAAATTTTGTTTGTATAGAAGAGATTCTTTAGAATATGAAAAAAGGTTAAATGTTATCAAATTTGATGGTAAAAAATGAATCTTAAAAATAGTTTTTTATTATCCCGTGTGCTTTTTGCCATATATTGAGTATTATAAAGTGTGAAATGATTTTAATTGATAATAATACCACTACATAATATAGCAGACTATTAACCTATCTAGTTTTACATGAACGGTAAATTCTACCATTATAAAATTTATCAAGAAAAAAGTAATAAATATTTCAATATAATTATTCAATGAAACTCTTCAAGTTTTTAATTTAATAAAATCATTCTGTTACTTCCATTCAATTCATTAAATATAATTTTTTTACAGAGATATAATTAATATTATTAAACTGAACATTAATAAATGTGCATATTATTTTAATTAAAATATAAATATACATATGTGTCGCATACACACTCGATGAAACTGAATTTTTCATTAATTAGATGTCTAAATTGTAAATTTTTATTAACCTGTTACCATTCGTACTATCTTCTACGCCACTAATACATTTATTTTCTTAAATTTAATACAGCAATAATAACAATACTCACTGACTTTAATTAATATATATACACATATATACATATATATATATATATA
This sequence comes from Slavum lentiscoides, assembly GCA_032441835.1. NCBI lineage: Eukaryota > Metazoa > Arthropoda > Insecta > Hemiptera > Aphididae > Slavum > Slavum lentiscoides. The sequence continues at coordinate 10,639,432 of CM063715.1, read as the reverse complement.
TATATATATATATATTTTTTTTTTAAAAATAGCATATTATAGTTCAATGACCAATAATATATAACTATTATTTCAATGATTTATTGCTGTAGATCACATTTAGATAAGAAAAATTAATTGATAGTTTCATTACAACTGTAAGATGCGTGAAGTTTGCTTTGTACTATATTGTTTTGGTGTGATATAAATATGTATGAAATTTGATAAAAAAAATATTTATGAATTATAAGATATTTAAACCTAAAATAACCATACATGATAAATGAATAATTACTAATGATCAGTACTACAATGAATCAAATTTATAAATGTATTTTATACATTAATATAATTAACATGGGTATACAATGCACATAAAAACAAATACATATTAATGTTGTTGGAATTGCCAGATAAGTAATTATTATTGTGAAAATATCAAATTTGCAAAAAAAAAAAAAAATTGTTTGATTTACTATAAAGTTATCATGAATATAATTATAGTCATCATACTTTTTCAATTTAATTTTATTATAGAAATATTTATATGGAATTTTGGCTGCACAGGTTTAACAAATTTAATTAGTCAATACTAAATTATCAATAAAATGTATTAAAATACGTCTGAGCACTTGTAATCATACACTATAAATGATTACAAACCCAAATGACAAAAATAACATTATTATTAATATAGTACCTACATATTATTTTTGTGATTTAGGTTTATACTAATTTTTTAAAATGTAACTTTGACTATTTTTAATAAAATGTATATTTAATAGCTTACTTTTAAAAGTTCAGAAGCTGAAGCACGATCTTCAACCTCTACTTCAAGGCACTGATCCAAAAAGTCTTGAAAAATTGGTGATAATTTTTCTTTTTCTTTGATCTCAGGCTTCCCATTAGTTGCAATTAAATATAATGCCTAAATAATACCAAAATACATTTTTATGTGTAATTACATATTATAGTGTTTTTATTATAATTTCATACCCTTAAGGGATTTTCATTCAAATACGGTGGTTCCCCTTCAATCATTTCAATAGCCATTATACCTAATGACCATATATCAACCTTAGGTCCATACTGTTTGCGTGTGACTACTTCTGGAGCCATCCAATATGGTGTCCCAACCATTGTAGTACGTTTAGATTGCTCGGGTGAAATTTGAGCACAAAAACCAAAATCAGCTAAAGTTTTAAAATAAAATAATAATTCGAAATATCTGTATTTAAATTAGAATTTTTTTAAAAGTTTTGTGTAGTTTTCAATGCTTTTTTATCATCAAATTAATATTTATTTTTATTCAATTTTTCAAAACCATATCTATATGTTTTTTTTTCAATATAAGAGGTATACTACATAAATCTGACAATTTTACATTAGTGTCAGATCTTTGTGTATGCCGTCACACCTTTGACTGTTATTCAAACTTATATTCAATAGTTGATGCAAAGTTTTACTAACAACACTTAGTTGAAGTAGTTCAGTTTACATATTATCTCCAACTTTTACTCAAACCCATCCAAAAAAAAAAAAACCATTGTATTCAGCTTCAACTAAATGTGATTAGTTACATACACAAATATTTTAATTATTCTTTAAAATATATATACATTATCAATACTTACTCAGCTTAACACTACCATCTAATCCAAGCAAAATGTTATCAGACTTAATGTCTCTATGTATAACTTGGTTGAAATGTAAAAACTGTAGGGCTTGAAGTACTTCTCGACAAACAGAAGCTATCTGACCTTCATCCATACAAGTTTCTGTGACAACATCTGTTAAGCTACCTCCTGGTAAATATTCCATTACAACCTTAAAGAAAAAAAAATGACAAATAAAAAACAATGTTTTTAACTACAACATAGTGGTTTTAAATAAATACCCAAAGTTCTTCTTGAACTAAATAACTATCTAAATAGTTAACAACATTAGCATGTTTATTCTCTCGCATGACTAGTATTTCATTAATAATAAGCTCTTTCTTTGGTTGTTGGCCTAAATTCATTTGTTTTATAGCTACTTCTATTCCAGTTGATGTTTCAATAGCCGTATACACTGTACCAGATGCTCTAGAATGATTATATAATAATTTTGATCAGTAACGTAACTTCTACAAAATGTACTAATTTCAATACTTACCCTTGTCCAATTTTTTCCATTTTCGTATATTTTCTATTTGGATCACCTACTGTAACAATAGTTTTAAGTTGTTCTAATATCTCATTATCCGCTACTTTTTTCCGGGTAGAAGCAGTGGTATTATTTTTATTTTTATCCAATACTGGTACATTTCCATTAGTCTGACTAGGACGGTGAAGTGGAACCGGTGAAACTACTTTAGGTTCTTCTTGGGTGATGGACCTAGATTCATCTTCTTCTATTGGTTTCGTATAAACGGATTTTGTACGTTCTGGGCGCACAGATACAGGTGGTGGGGGAGATGTTTGTTCATCCGTTGTAGGAGTAGTGGTCAGTGAAGGACTAGTGCTACCTGTTGAAGAAGATGGTTGGCTACTACTAACACCTGAATACGATGAACTGCCTCCACTATGTGCACCACGAACTAATACTTCAGTAGGAGTAGTACTGTTTTGCACTAAAAACAATTTGAAAAATTATATGTGTCTTATTACATTACAATAAATAGTAATTACCAATATTTGTGGTTGCAGTCATGTATTTGGAAGTTTTTGATTGCTTACTGGAGTTATCAAACCAATTAAGAACATCCAGAACAGCCTGAGGATTCTTTTTTTGTTCCTGTTTACTTATATTCGACGATATCAAAAGTCGAGCCCATGCTTCTGGCATACCCTATATCAAAATAATTTCTTGTAGTCAAATAAAATATATGAATACAAATGCTAATTAAAAAACATGTTAACCAAATGAATCACGGAATAATAATTGATGATTATATTTCAATTAATGTACACTTAATTAAGAGGTATACATTGAAGTACATTGAATTTTATAAAAAATAAAATGTATGTACAATAGAATAATAAAAAATTTGTTTCCAACAGTTATTAGTTTATCAAATTTCCGAAGCAATGTGATTTTATACTGCAACTACAAGAACATCAAACACATGTTATGTCCATCTAAGCTACTCACAAAGCTGTTGATGTTACTCACTTTACATGGCAGCTTGAAACAAGAAAAACAAACACAGAATTCTAGAGACAACTGTCTATTAATTAATATTGATGTAATAATTCAATTAAATGCATGCTTAAAAATCGTATTAACTATTAATTACCTAGGCTAAACATCCCAATTACTTATAATGAATTATATAAATAAGTAATAAAAAATTTATTAATAATGTTTTAATATTACACATTTTAAATAAATTATATATATATATATATACAAATGATGGGCCAGACTCAATATTCAATATATAGTTAATTTAAATAAAAATATAGTGTTCAAATAATTTGTGTAAAGAGGGTTTTTTAAATGTTATTTCGGATCATGAATCTAACTTTGTATTTTATAAAAGAAATTAAACTCTTTTTATTACTGGATTTCAATAATTACACTATTTTTGTTTTTGAAATACTAATAACATTTTTAGCATCACAACGATGCTTAGAAAATGTTAAGCACATTACTTTATGACAACACTTCAAATGTTTATAAATTAATAAGGTGTTCTTTTCAATCTGACTACATAGCAAAGCATATTTTAGCATAATTTGAAATGTGCAAATTTAACTATATATTAGCATATTTTTGTAATCATATGACAAACGAAAATATAAATACTCACAGTGAACTCGCCGGTATGCGCATCAAACCCAACATGCATAGTATGTTCAAAATTAGTCGGATAAGATATTTCTGGTTTATCTTCACACCCATTACCCCGCGTTTTCAGTCTACCAGTCACTCGACTTTTAGACGTTTTCTTTTTATGGTCTGAATCTGGTTCTTTTGGTAATGGCCGCATAATATCCAAATTTGGCACCGAATCCCCACGAGCAACTCTAAAACTGATTGACACCGTAAATTATATAAATAAGAAATATAAACTTTATTATCACTATAATTACTATTATTATTATTATTATTACCTATTACTCGTAAGGCGTACTGGAGGAGCTGGTGGCTTGTCATCATCATCTGACATTTTTAAGTGTTTTATATATATATATATATATATAAACTAGTTACTAACTGAATGGCATTAGACCGTTCTGAAACAATAGATTATTAAATCACAATACACTCTGATGACAAATGTATAATTAATGTCTACCGACGTTTTTTTTTCTTATTTTTTTTGTTCAATATATTGTTTCTGACTCCACCTAAATATACATTAACTATTCACTATTTTTAGATTACCTTATACATGAGAACTCTTTGGCTCATAGGTGTGTAAAATGTAAATAAATTGTTTAAAAGGACTCAATTATATCTATGTTGTATCGCAATTATATATATATATAAAAAGATTTAAAAATGAAACATAAATTTAAACTAAAATATGTTACTATATTTTTATCTACTTAAAATGAAAAATACTAAATAGGAAGTAAGTAGTACCATAAAAAAAATAATAAAAATATTACATCCTGTAAAGATTGCTGATGAGCGATCCCAAGATTCATTATCGCAAAAAAATCATATCATAATTATTACGTTAAATTGGTGACACTGAGCGTATGATTGTTTCCAAAGACGTTATAAAAATAGGCGGCAAATTAATTTTTTTTTTCAAAATTATTTAATTTTTTTTACGATTCGAACTTTTAGTGGCATTGACATTTGATAGTTTTTATGAAAATGATATATACAAGTCCTATACGTTTAAATAAATTAGAACATGTTATACCCTCCTGTAAAATATAATAGGAAACGCAAATATAAATTTTATGTTAATTTTGTCTTATTTTTAAACGAATTTGTATTTCGTATTTAAAATATTCTTTACTTACATTATGTAAAAAAAAAAGTTCTAAACACTATTTTTAATGAATAAAATATTTATTTATTTTTCGTTTTAAATTGTAATAGTATTTTATAATAGCATAATATATATACTTTAGCGAACGTTTTTCATCAAGTAATCAATTGTTTTTGTACAGTCATACACGTGACTCATGGTTATATTATGTATACTTTGACGTTATATGTAAAAGCGAACAGAAGAAAATATAATGAACATGTGACGTTTGACAAAACAAATATAAAAAACTGCGAAAAATGAGAAAAAAGGCTACGCCTTCCGCTGTTATGACCAATAGCATATGATTAAATATATATTTTATCGAGATATAATTTTATGAATTCGTAGTATACATTTATGAGGTTATTTTAAGTGAATTTTTAATTTTAAGATTATATAAAATATTTTAATATTATTTCGATAATTAGCGTTTCATTTTTATATGTTTTCAGAGTGAAATCAAACGTAAAATATCGACCAAGAAAATATTTACCAAGTATTATATTTATTCTTTCAGTTCAAAATTATCCTCACTAATAATAATATAAGTTACTATTATTAATAAGTAATAACTAATTCACGAATTGAAACATTTAATTAATTTTTTTATTATAATAAAAAGGCCCCACACGTGCAACATTCTCCAATCTCCATTCTATATTTCTATGGTAAACACTATATAGGTAATAAAGAACTCTTAAAAAATGGCACATATTAGGGGTTGAAAATGTTATGACGCAGACACGCTGTGATAGATCATGGTCTATCTTAAATTCGTGCTTATAGTCCATAGACCGTGATATAAATTAATCGTGTACCAGCATTGTACATTGTACAAGCACAGATTAGATGAATAATTCACCTATGAATCTGTGGTACAAGCACGTTCTTATGGTAATATATGATCATAGGAAATAGGTGTTATGGTATTATCACAGATAAGATATCTTATCTGTGGTATTATCTATGAAATTATGATAAGGATAACATATCAAATAATAATAACAACAATCAGCTATCAGCACTATATTACAGAATTGTAAATAATTTTGTCAAAAAGCACGAAATAACATGATAAATAAGATTCGTCATGCGAAATAAGATGGTTTTATATAATTCTGTAGCTTCAATATCTTAATTGATAATTTGTGATTTAAAGAAAATAATAATTATTATTTGTATTTGAATTTTTTCCGCCTGCCATGCCTACCATAAAAGCTGAAGGTGGTCCTGAGTACAGTAGTCAGCTCATGTATGATTACGCTCGTAGTTGGACTGACGATTTACCTGTTTGTAAGGTATCGGGTATGTATAAAATTGAAGTTTAAAACGCAATTTGTTGTAAGTTATAATATTTTTTAATTTTATGTAAATATATATATATTTTTTTTTAAATTAAAAATGTTAGGTGTTTAAATACCAGTTTTTCATTGTGAAATTGATATAATTTTTTTATTTATTTGTACTGAATTGATATGGAAATATATTTTAGGTATTGGATATTTATGTCGACAAAAATATGACGAATTAGGTCAACACCGAGAAGAATTGGAATCCGAAGATATTAGCCTTCGGTGTTGTTATGATGATGCAGGTGTTGTGTGGTTGTATGGAATATTTAATGGTCATAATGGGACTGAAACTGCTCGGTTTGTTCGAGATGGTATTGCTGCAGAGATTTTATTAGGTCAATTACGTACAACAGAAATGGACCAAATCGCTAAAGAAATTATTCAGTAAGGATAATACGTCAATATATATGTATTTAAATTATTAATACTGAAATAATAAATATTAATATGTATATATTTGAATAATTAGGCAAAGTTTTATTTCCATTGAAAGAGCCTATATCGATACAATCGATAATAAATTACTTCAGAGAGCAAGTCTTCAACTTCAACTTCCTGAAGGAATATCACATTATGATGCTTACCAACAATATCCTCAAATTGTATATTTTTATCTCAATAATATCAACTCTAATACTTTTAATTATAATTGATTTTTTTTTATAGATAGAAAAATTAAAAGAACTTGATGAAGAATTATCATGTGGTACTGGGGCAGCTATAGTAATACTAAAAAATAATCGTTTGTATGTTGCTAATGTTGGAGAAAGTCGTGTATTATTATGTAAAACTGATAAAGATGATGTATTAAGAGTGGTACAGCATACGGTTGACCATAATTTAACAAACTTGGATGAAGTAATGAGGTTGACAAATCTCGGACTTAAAATTGCTGATGGAAAAATCAATGGTTTGTTGTTATTCTAATTAAAATTTGTAATACGAGAATACACAAAAATGAATAACAATTTATAGGTAGTACGACTATAGGAAATCAGTCGTCCACACGGTGTTTGTGTAATTATATGATTAAACACGCCTATAAAGATTACGAAGATCTAAGTGCAGCTACAGGACAACCTGTAATCGCCGAACCTCATATTGTTGGGGGTATTTCTATTGATTCATCATACCGGTAAAAAAAAAAATGTAATTATTTTAAATGGTTTTTTTAAAATGATATGTACTTATAGATTCATGATGATTGCTTCTCCCGGTCTTCTGAAAACGTTGGAAAAAGCCACAGGAACAAATCAAGTGAACAAAGAATTAGCACTATTAGTAGTGCAACAAGTAAATAATTTTACTTTGTATTATATTGTGTACAATATATGGAATTACATTTTTCTTTTGTTTCTTAAGTTGAGAATACAGTCTACGTTAACTGGTGTTGCACAAGCTGTTGTCGATCATGTAGCTCGAATATATCACGACATTTATGAAGCACAAAATAATGCTACTGGAGCTACTCGTCCTAATATTATGTTGATGGTACGCAATTTCAATTTTGCAATGCCCAATGCCATTACAGAACAACAATATAGTTGGAATGATAAAGGTTGACATTCATCGTGTAAATTATGTTATTATTAAATCGTTTTATATATGGAAGTTAATTGTTTTAGATACGGAATCAACTACGACTAATCCGTCTACAACTGATCCGTCTAGCGATTCAGCCAAACAGATATTTCCATACGTCGATTTTAGCGAATTTAACACAAATGTTTTTAAAGCCAAAGAGGAAGGCAACCTTCCTTCAAATATTAATTTTTTTTATGACTAAATCTAATGTCAGTTAATTATTGCAATGCCTTTGTGGTAGTATAGTAATAGATGGTGTGATAGTTTTATTATATTTCAAACATGTTCCTCACATTAAAATTATTCAAAAAAATATTAAATATTTTTTACACAAAATTCGTATAATTTTGTTTTAATTGATTGCAACAATATTTACTGATATATTTCTAGTATAATTAGTAAAATAAGTTTTGATTATTGTTATTAATATTCTATGATTTTTTACTTTTTTACTCTTTCGTGTTTTTATTTATACCTAACAACTCGTGTGTTCAAAATAAAAATGTATATATTACGACCATGCAAAATACTCGATTACCCAAAATGCATTCCCATTTTAGTTTTTGTTATCTGTGCAGGTGGTAGATTAGCAGGGTAATAAAACGTGTACTGGGAACAAATGTGAGTTAATACAGAGAAAAAAATAACTCACCAGTGCCGATATTTAATACAAAAATATTACGAGTTTATTTACAAATTATAATATGTACAAAAGTGTTATTAAAAATAAATACTTATAATGTAGAAAATGTATATTCGTATTTAAATATTATACACTATCTTCACTGTCTTCTTCTGGTTTTTCAATAGTCTTGTACTCCAATGCTGTAATGGTTTTCTCTATAGTATCGAACGCCACAGAAAATTTCAACATTAGCTGTTCGTACCTGTATTGAACACAAACGCAAATTATTAAACTTCCGAGCACTGTATACATTTTCCGCTTACCTGAATAATAATTTATGTATGTGTTCGGTTTGCTGTTTAATCAATTCTCTCTGTTTTCTTTCGTTCTTCACCAATCGTTCGATCTCTTCTGTGTGTTTATCTAATTCGCCATAGTGCTTATCGTTCAGAGCGGGCCATTTTTCCCCGAGCTGTTTGAGTTGTCGGGCATAATCGGTAATTTCGGTTTCGGCAGAAAGTATGACTTCTCGTTTAGACTTTTCTAGCTGATGGTCTTCGTAAAAAGGATCCATTAACTTGTCCAGAAGTTTTACGTGTCCGAGCAAAGCGGTGGCATACGGATGACCAATACACGCGTTACCAATAGTATTGTCAACTTGTTTTACTTCTTCGACGAGGTTACCGTTCGGCAATGGCGTTTGAGTGGTTTTGTTCGTACCATACACTTTCAATTCTAAAGCGGCGACACATTTTTCTAAAATTGCTATTTTCTCGGATTCCATATTCTGAACAAAAAAAAAAAAAATAACAATAATAATTAGGTACGTTTAAAATACACAAACGTGACGGAGAATATAATAAATAAATTGCAAATGAACACATACTGTAATTACAGCGCAAACAGTGTCGATATCGTAGAGCTTACTATTTTTTTTCCTATTAGACCGATGTGGAAACGACACGAACGACCGTAGGAAAATGTGTTTTAAAAAGAATCTTTTACGTAAAAGATCATCAAAATAAATAAAAAATATTCGTCTCTGCGATAAGACGGTCGTCTGCGGCTTATCGGCGGCCAGATATCGTCCCCGGTCGCGTAACCTCGAGTGTGACCACAACCGCACGGCACCGCGGACGGTTACCGCGGTTTCCGGCGGCGTACACACTGTACCACGCGTGGTGTGTGTGTGTGTGTGCGCGCTGCTGTGCGCGTACGCCTGCGACTCGACCGTGTACGTACGGCGCGTCGTGCGTGTATTTGTGTTAATGTGTGTGACGGGTGAACGTTGTGTTTTACGCACGTCGGCACAGTGTTTTTCGCGAACGGTGGTGGAGCGTTGCAGCTTTCTTGTGCCGCGTCTCGTCTGCGTATTACTCGGTTTTACACCGCGTTTTTCACGGGCGAACGAATAATTGCGAATTAGACGCGTACGCGTTTAAAAAATTTAAAAAAAATTCGATCGAATCCCGCGGCTCGTCGAGTCGAAAGAAAAACGCCGCCGAATTCCGGCAACGTGCGCACGGTTAGGTTTTTTTTCTCCCCCTTTTACGTTTCCAGGCCGTAGGTACCGTTCCCGTCGTATTTGCTCGTTCGCGGCTTCTTGGTTAACGTCTCGCGGCCGTCATCACGACGGACGTCCGAATCGTCGACATGGAGAAGAGAATCGAATTGGAAAAACGGGGCCGGAAACCCGAAGAAGTGAGTACAGACGAATTTTTCATTCGGATTAAAATCCCTATGTAGAAGCTTAGGATGTACTTTTTTTTTTTTCAATATTCGGACGACCGGCCGCGCTTTATAACGCGCGCGCGTTCTTATCCCCTGCGGCGTGCGTGGTGCTCGCACGTCAAACCCGAATGGCACGCGCGCGATTGTATATTTTAAGATTTTTTTTTACTTCTCCGCGTAGTAACGATACATTGCCCCGTACATTTAATGCGTACGAGCATTGAAATAGGTACGAAAGCATTGGCTCGTACAGTATATATTTGACGTTTCTGTCGGCTTTTTTTTCTGTATACATTTTACCAGATGTTTCGGATTTTTCTTCTTGTAGACATTTTTGAAAACCGTTCTTACATACCCGGCCGTACGTTGCGTGCGTTGTTATTATTGTCATGTATATATTATTGTAATATTCGTGCGCCGCCGAGTCCCGCCGCTGTGGCGGTTTTAATTGAGCTATCGATATAACGACGAAAGCTATTGGACGGACAGGTGTGTGCGTGTGAGTGCGCGCGCGGCGTATGGGTTTTTTTTTTACCGGTGGGTGGTACGGGGGGGGGAGGTAATTTGGCTGGCAGCCATGTTTCATTTTAAATACGTAGTCGCCGCCGCCGCCGCTCCGTTTTTACGGAATATTATTGTAGAATTGCTGTTTTCCAATGATTCGAACGACTATAATGATAATTTCTTGTAACACATTGTACAACGTGCCGCCGCCGAAACTATTTGGGAAAATGTTGTCTAAATAATAGTAATATAATGTGCACGAGTATAGTGGCCACGTTATAGTAGATTTTTAACGTTTTCCCCGATATTTAAATGACGAATTTTCGAAATCGTCTGTGATTTATAATATCCGTCCGTCGACTGCCGATGGACGATTTCTTCGAAAAACAATAGACCCATTTTTAAACGTCTCAATTCTCGCAGTTAAAAACCATATCGTGCGTTTTATTACCTAAGTCTTGGGTGTAAAAAATATATTTATTTACGGTTTTAAGACTCGCGTTTCTAATCCAATGTATTTCAACAGGATATTTAATCGAATACAATAACGACAATGTTAATATTGAATAAACGTTTTTATTGCGATGAAAATAAAATGTAACACCACCATTCACTTTATAAATAAAATCAGTGGTATTATTTAGCAATGTTATTCGTGAATAATTAATGTGGTTATTTTTGCGATTATTGGTAACAGTGTTACTATAAAGTTTATTACATCAAAAAGTAACGGTAATGTGCCGTTGTGTTACTACCCACCGACTCTGCAAATAATAATAACGAAAGAAAATATTTACAATAACAATTTTTAAACTGTTAAAATATTGATGTTAAAATTCACTTGTTAACTTTAAATATTAATGGGTCTAAGTGAAATTCCTGTTTCGTTTCGTTATTTACTACCTACTAAATACTTATATTTTCGATAATTTGTATTAATTATGTATATATTTTTTTTAAATTTATTCAGATAGAATCATTGATCTTGGATGATTGTCGTAGTACTTCAATAGTCGGTTTAACAGACGAATATACTGGACTACGCAGTCTTAGTTTAATCAATGTTGGTTTAACAAGCTTAAAAGGCTTTCCAAATTTGCCTTTACTTTTATACGTGAGTAACGCACTTAAATTGTAATTCCGTACATCGTCGTTCATATTATTGTTATTAATATTATTGTAAATTTAATTTTAGTTGGACATCAGTGACAATCGAATTTCCAATAGTCTTCAAAATCTTAGTGGTTGTACTAAATTGAAAACGTTGAATCTCTGTCAAAATAAATTGAAGGATCTTGAAGCCATCGAACCATTAGTAATACTTGTTAATCGTTAATAATTTCATATAAATTACTTTTTTTGTTGAATTTTATATCAAAATTATTGTATTGTCTTTTTTTTAGAAATCATTGCAACGTCTTGTAATCTTGGATTTATCTAATAATGAAGTGACTAAAGAACAAGGATACAAAGAACTTGTAATAGAAAAGTTTTCAAAGAGCCTTAAAACATTAGATGGGTATGATTTATTTATTAACCTACGTTTTACTGTTATGCATAAATATTATTAATTGTGTATCATATTTACAATTTTAGAAACCCTCTGAAAAATGGAAAAAATGAATCTGATTCTGATAGTGATGAAGATGAAGATGATTCGGAATCTGAAGGTAAAATGTCACTAATTAATTAGTACATGTTTTTGTAAAATTATGCATATATACCCACACACTGTTGTTATTAATATTATTATTAATAGAGGTGCTTGTTTATAGTTGAAGAAGAAGGTGAAGAAGAAGAAGATGATGATGACGACGACGATAGTGATGAATATGATCAAAGATATGAAGTAGAAAGTGGTGATGATGTAGGTTTGGAAGAAATGTTAAAAGATGATATCGATGAAGAAAGCGAAGGAAATGATTATGTATTAGATAAAGATATTGATCAAGAATCTACTGATGAAAGTGAAGACGATGGTGGTGAAGCAGACGATACCACTGCTAATGGTATAGTTTTATGTTTATATATAAAAATATTATAAATTGTTCTTATCTAATATTTATATAGGTATGAACAAACGTTTACAAACAGATGATTGATGAACAGAAATTAATTCAGTACTTTTTATATTTTTATGAATATGGTGATATTTCTTACTGATCTTACTATATTGCACAATAGGTTATAATATAAATTCTTTTTAAAATTATTTTACACAAATGTTATTAGTATTGTGTTTCAAAATGAGCATTATTTTAGATTCTGAGTGGAGCGATGAATCTATTGTTTTTACAATGATGTTTATTATTTATTTATTTTTTTTCTATCCTCTGTACAGATTTTCGACCAGTTGGTACTTTAGCGAGATCATTTTTCAATTTCCTCAAAAGCACCTAAAATATAACTAAAAACGCTAAAAATGCAATTTCGTCTTAATCGATTGTTGTTTATTTCTTTGTAATTTTGAAACTAATAGTCATAGAAACCTGAAATTTTCACCAAATATGTAACTTTAGACTATATTTATGAGAAAAGTAAGTTCCGTTCAGAATCGTTTTATCGAATGCAATGACTTGACATTGCTTTCAAATTTAAAATAAAAACAAAACTCTAAAATCTTCATCCAAGTAATTCACTTAAGCGATGTCCACAATACCCCACGGCTCGTTACTTTTTTTTATTTTTATTGTTTCAAATGTGCATCTGTATGCTATAGAAAGATAAGATATGTAATAGTGATATAATATTATGTATGTAGTCATGTCCATCAAATGTTAATTACATTAAAAATATTTAGACCACTAAATAAGACTACTGAGACTAATAAAAACGGTAAATTAGTAAATAAAAATATAACATTTCAATTATTTAAATTTCGCTGTCATTTGGTTTTATATGCTTTTCACAGTATATCTCAAGAAATAATGTGCACCAAGAGCATTTATTTCTAAATACACTATTCTTTAGGAACATTTAATAATTAAGGTGTTATAATATTTAAACTTATGTTAGTTATTTGTATTTACAGAATCGCAAGATACCAGAGGGAAAAAAAGGAAACTGGATGATAAATAACCTACTAAGTAAGAATATAATTACTGTTTTGTTAAGTGGAACAAATTGTATATATGTGTCCCACGCATATATTTTTTAAGTATCAACTTAAACCTATAAACCTTTTTATTATAATTTTTTGTAAATTGGTTGTTCTATTCAAAGACATGTTGTACTTCAAATAATTTAATTTATTTTGAATTTAATAATGTTATTACGCCATTATTATTATTATTTTTATTTTTTTTTAACACATTAAGCTTTTTTGGACTTGCTAAGTAACACATTTTAAATTTTACCAGATCAGCATTTTTACATATTAATTGTTTAAAAGACATTTTTTATTCTATATTTTTCAAAGTATATTTTTAAATATATGAAAAAATATTGTTGGTAAAATTTGTTGATCATTTTGTAGTTTAATTTGTGTTCAAAAGACCAAAATCATGTGTTTTAAACTATTTTTTCGTCACAAGTTTTATTTTTATTTCTATGTTATTAATTATTGAATTATTGTTCTTTTATTTTTTCATTGTGACTGATTTTTTTCCTGTCAATATGAATTTAAAAATTCTCAAACGTAATAAGCAAAATAGTTGCAGAATAGTTTTACAGGGTATAAGAATTTTTGAGTATCAAAAAAAAAAAAAAAATGGAAGGTGGTATAATAATTGTTATACATCTACTAAATATTTCTGTTAACAATTATTTTTTACATTTTACTAAGTTTTGATTTCAGTTTTAGTATATGTGATAATACAAATAAATTATATTGAAATTAATTTTTCATTATATTTAATTTTTATTGCAAATATTTATTTAAGAATAATATATTTATAGTAACCATTTTATTATTATTATTTTTGAATAATTTTGAAATCTATGAGGTGTGGCAATTAAAAAACCGGGCTGATGCCATAAAACATTTTATTGATCACCAGTTACATTAGAAAGTAATAAGCAGGAGACGATAGGTGGATCCCCCCTACTTGGATTTGATATTTTTAAATTCAGTATATCGCTGGCCTATGTAAGCTGGTCCAATCATGTTAAGAATAAGGGGATTGGCTCCATATTCGCCTCCCCTCTTGAACATCATGTTATCCGCCACTGCTTGCTGAATGTTGAATGTTCTAATCAAATTTTCCATTGTTCAAAGCAATGCTGGAAGTCAGCATTTGTCCGCTTGTTGAGAATCTTCATCACTTTTGCTTTCATCGCTTCTACACTCTCAAATCTTGTTCCCTTAAGCTCCGATTTGACCTTAAAAAATGAAAAAGTCACATATGGCAAGTATGGTGGGTGGTCCAACATGAAGATACTTTCCAATGTAATTGGTGATCAGTAAAATGTTTTGTAGCACCAGTCCTGTTATTTAATTGCCACACTTTGTATGCTAAAATTATATGCATTCATTAATTTGAATTTAATATACATTTAACTCCATTATGTTTAAAAATTAAAATATAGTATTAAATTGCAATTTGCACATTTTTCTTTAATATAGTATAACTATTTTAATTATACAAATAATGTTTCATTTTAAATAGTTGTTATTTATTTTTGGTAATAAATAGATGTTTTATATTTTATTGTTACTGACAGTTATTATACAAATATATGTCTCATTATTTTCATCCCGCTAATTTGGAATGTTAAAACATTTTTTTAAAAGTATGAAAAATCAAATAGTTGGTTAAAATAAGGCAATTATTTACCATGTACCTAATAAGTATTCCACCACACCAAGTGTGTACATCGTGTAATTTTTTTTTTTTTTTTTGTGCTCATTTTCTTACACCTTTGTATGAATTATTTATTTGTATATTACATTTAAACATAAATTATATTCACAACAAATATTGTTAATGAATAAAGAAAAATCTTGTGAGTGTCCCGAGTGTAAATAATTATTTTTATAATATAATAACCTTATCAAAATGTACGACATTTTTTATCACTTATACATATATAAAAGGCTCAATGAAACATTTATATTTAGTAAATTGACCTTTTGTAATGTCTAAACATTAATCGACTAAGGACCATTTTCTAACACTTTCAGTGCATAATATTTTAATGTATAAGTAGTGTGCATCCGCTTGGAAGTATTCAAAATAAAATTTAATGGTGCAAAACGTTCCTTTATGATTTGAATATTGTTATAATATTCTGTTTAATATCGTTTAAAAATAAATCAAATGATTGTTATTCGGGTAGCATCGTGTTGTTTTTAATGAAGTAAAGAATAATAATACATTGGGTTTGGAAAATTAATTTTCATCGATACATTTTATGCGGTCTCTTTTTCTTTTAAATGTGTGGTGTATACGAAATTGGATGTAGTTTATTTCATTTGCGTACAACAAACTACACTTCTGGCAAGATACACTTACTCATTTTTAAATATTTTTAGTGGACTTTATAGTTTTATCAGGCAGTTTTCATGCATATTTAATTTATTCTAATAAGAATTGCAAATAACATTACAAAATTCCGGTCTTACAGACTCAAAGTATCATAATAAAAACCATACACCCACCACATCGTCTTACTGTTTTATTATTAATTATTGTCACTAACTACTTGATTATTGCTGAATCATTTTGTTATTGTTGTTGTAAAGGTTTTATTTTAATTTATTTTGGTAGATAAAAATAAATATTTATATTAGATTAAAATATATATATTTATAAAACATTATATTTTAATGCATTCAGTTGCAACCTTCAGTTTTGCATTGTGTTACATATATTATAATATATTTATATATTGTTTGTATGTACATTCTTTCTTTATTATTAAATTCAATGTAAGTAGTTCAACAACATTGTTAAACTCCATATTTACGTTACTTCTGTTCAACTTTGCTTTAAGATTAAAATGAAAAACTTTATTATTATGCTTGTTTCACAATATGGAAAAAAACAATTGTGTTTATATTTCATTTTTTTCAACATAATTTGTAAAAATAAAATATATACATGAATAATTAAAATTTGTCTGTGTTGCATTAATTCGTATTTTTCGTGTATTAAGATGTTTCCTTTTGAGATGAGTCCCATACCAATAATAATAATAAAAAAAAATAAAATGTTAAATACAATAAATCTGCCTTTAAAATTTTTATATCAAGTGTAAATTTCTTATATTCTCGAAATATTCATTTCTATACTTACCAACATCATTTTGGTAGGTATAAATTGATAATATATTATAAATTTGTTTTCACACGTATAAACAAACATTTTGAAAATGATTATTTAACGTTTTGATAACTTCCAAATAGTTATTTTTTAAGACACAAAAGTACTGGATTTTACCCCGTGTGTGCATGTGTAGCATTAGCATAAAACTATGCTAATTATCAAAGATTTTGTTTTATTATTATGTAAAATTGGACAATTTTCCATTAATTAATACTCATAGTTCACATGAATCACGTTTTCAGTTGTACTTTATAAATAAATTTGGACTGCAACTTGAAACTGTTACTTTAAAGTATAGAAAACTGATAAAAAATTATTTATTCAAAATAAGATATATTTCAATAATAAAATTTTAAACATTGCGTTACAAAACTCCAAATATAATAACAATAATTATGCAGATGAAATAAAAATAATACATTACTCCAGCTCAATGTTGGCGATATAATAAACATTATTTCTTATAACTATAATATCCTTCACCAGTCTTGATTCCCAATTTATTTTCATCTACCAACTTCTGTAAAGACGGCAATGGATTAAACAACGGATTTTCAGGAAATTTTTTATGCCACCCGTTCAAAATAGAATTAGTAGTATCGTGTCCAACATAATCTGCCAACTCGATAGGTCCCATCGGATGGCCGGCACCTAATTTCATGGCTATATCAATGTCCCTTGCAGAAGCATCACCTCTCTCCAACATCCTAATAGATTCGGCCAACAATGGAATAAGAAGTCTGTTGACTACAAATCCAGGTGTGTCCTTGCAAGTAATGGCAGTTTTTCCAATGGCCTTTGCCCAAGCCATCAATTTTTCATAAGTTTCGTTAGATGTTTCTGGAGTTTTAACGACTTCCAATAATTTCATCACTGGCACAGGGTTGAAAAAATGTAGCCCCGCAAATCTGTCCTTCCTGTTCGTGACAGATGCAATTTCACCGATACTCAATGACGATGTATTCGAAGCAAAGATTGTCTTTTCCGGCGCGATGTCGTCTATGGACTTAAAGAGCTTGTGCTTGACAGACAAGTTTTCGACAATGGCTTCTAACACCAAATCGGAATTTTGTACTACATCGGGCAAGCTAGTAGAAGTACTGATTCTCGACAGAGTTTCTGACAGGAATTTCTCACCGTCTTGAGGCTTTTCCTTGTAAATCTTTTTTACGACTCTCTGCAAACTCGATTCAATGCTCTTTTGCGTTTTATCTAAAACATCCTTGTTGAGCTCTACAATTGTCACATTGTGACCACTTTGAGCAGAAACTTGAGCAATACCTGAACCCATTAATCCACCACCAACAACAGTGACATTTTTAATTGCCGCGCGTGCAACTGAAGTTGAGAAATTTCGTGAAATTACACTTAAGTACGACATTTTTATAAATTATTGACTGTATAGTGTATACAATTTAGAGTTAAAATTGAACGCGGAAGAAGAAAATAAAATGTACCTTGGCACGGTCCAACGATCTAAGGCGTAATCAGTTGGGGGGAGGGGGTATATCACCTATGAGACTGATAAATCATTACCTATATTTATTTTTTATCTATATACATTTTATTTGTATAATTATTTCAATATTAAAATTCAGTATTTTTTTCAGTTTTTCATAATTTATAATAAAATGAACACGAAAACTAGTAGGTACCTAATTTATTTACACATTTTCATATTAACTATAATTATTAATTTGTTTTCATATTTGGAATTTCTTATCATGCAGTATATACATTCTTTATCAATGAATACCGGTTTTGATTAGAAAGTGCTGTTAAAGTTCATTCCATCTCCTACTCCCAGTGTTTATATCATTTGTATACGCCATACGGTATTGTACATAGAAATTTGTTTAGGTATTTTAGTTCAATAACTTTACAATGTCCGACAACGATCATCGGAGATGGAGTCATTTAAAGAAAATCCTGGAACGTTCCAGTCCATTTTGTCATCCTGATTTTGAACCTGGCACAGGCATATTAGATTTTCTGCAAAACTCTTGTAAACTGCTTGTCGTTGGTGCCGGTGGTCTGGGTTGTGAATTGCTAAAAGACCTCGCTATGATGGGATTTGGAGATATGCATGTAATAGATATGGACACCATAGACCTGTCTAATCTGAATCGTCAGTTCTTGTTCCGCAAAAAGGACGTCAATAGTTCCAAAGCTGAAGTAGCAGCAAAATTTATTAATGAACGGGTTCCTGCGTGTCGTGTTACACCTCATCACTGTAAAATACAAGACAAGGACGAAGATTTTTATAGGCAGTTTCATTTCGTCGTATGCGGTCTCGATTCAGTGGTCGCACGTCGGTGGATTAATGGAATGCTAGTGTCTTTGTTGTCATATGATGACGACCAACAGCTTGACAATTCTACTGTAATACCATTGATCGACGGTGGCACTGAAGGTTTTAAAGGCAATGTTCGTGTCATATTACCAGGAATCACACCTTGTATTGATTGCACTTTATATTTATTTCCACCACAGGTAATACATTTTTTATTATTAATGTTTTAGAATATAGTGGAATTCAGTTGTAACCAGTGCTCGAAATGGAAAACTTTACGAACAGGAAGGCATATAAAGTTAATATGCCTAAAATATAGTACATAATTAAATGTCAATCCGGAACTCTTAAATTCTAATTTTAACCAACTGGAACGGACGCAAAGGCTAATATTGCGAACCAGAACGCCGTTCCGATCCATTTCGAGCACTGGTTGTAACTAAATATTATAATATTAAACACGCCGTGTAAAAGTGGTGGTCTGTTTTTGTTTATGATGATAACATTTTGTAATTTTATTGACTTCGGTCAATAAGTCATCGGTTGTTATAACCGATTTCCACTGTTGAATACCACAGAATAGTATTATTAGTACTTACCTAGTTGTTAATATTAAATGTGTAATCGAAGATTGAACACAAGTAAACTTATGACTAATATATTTTTTATTATATAATTATTAGGTCTCTAGATTAGATATTTATTAATAAAAGAAAATTTGTTTTCTTACAAAAACCTAAATATTAATAAAAATTTACCTACATATAACTAATTTAAGAAATGGATATTGTGTCAAATCAAATTTTAAATTATTTTCTTTTAATACATAAAACAATTCAAATTAGTAGACTATAGATGAAAAATTCTTAACTGGTGGTTTATAAGTAGGTACTTGGGACTTGGGGGTCCACGAGATGGTTCTGAATTTTTTTCTGAATCAAATTATTTGATTACCTGCATTACGTTATTAACTGTTGCAATTAAAAATACAATTTAACATTTATATGTAATTAATATACATTTTGTATGTGGACTTTATACATTTTTGTAAAAGTGAGCAGTTTTTCGTATCACTGTACATTGGCGAGTATTTGTTCGTGTGTGAAGGACACAAGCCCTCCAAAGTCCCCTCCAATATCTGTCAATATCACTGTACAATTTCCAATTATGCGAACACAACTGATAAAGTGACGAGTAATAATAATAATTTCTCAAAATTACGATTCCTTTTTATTTGAGCGTCCTAGTTTTGATGTCTTCGAAGGGATCTATGATCCAAAAATTGTTAAGAACCCCAGTTGCAGATTCTATGGTATTAAATGTTATAATTTTTAAATAAATTTACTTTGTTTTATAAATAAAATTGTATTTCATTACTCTACGGAATTCCGCTAATTCTATTTATTTACACAATCGAATAATATTTAATAATAATATATAAACAATATTTTAGAAAGAAAACCAGCCAGGCAATCCAGGACGATTTCCTTGTTTTTTCAAATAATCCTTATACATATCATTACTTAATTTGCTTGATTTTTCATCGTCATCCGCACGTTTTTTTTGTTCTTCTGTAGTGCACACATCGGGAAATTCGAATTCTTGATCTCTAGGCTGAAATATTTACAACTCGTATTGATTTAAACGAAATAAAATAAATATATGATGTTTTCAGGTAGGTACATTTAAAAAAAAATCTTACTAATGTAACATACGCTCGTCGGAAATCGTCCTCTTTTACAACCGGTCCATATTTGTTAAGTAAAGGTCTTTTAAGTTTACCTGTAACACATTATAACAAATACATACATACATAATATTATGGATTCCTCACAATGTTTTTACCGTTTTCAATATTCGATTCGATTTTAATAGCTTTGACTTTGTAAATTTTCTCTAAATAATTCCGTATATCGTAATTCGTCATTCCGGTGGGCACTATAAATTGAACCACATTTTTCGGCTGTTTTTCTTCTGGCCGTACTAATTTCATCCAGAAGTTCGGTAAAAAAATACGTAATTGAGGATTTCCTCGCTGATAAATGGGATACCTTTAACGCGAATACATACATTGTTAGAGTAACGACAAAAGTTATAATGCGAAAATTAAATCGTCTCTTTTGAACGTAAATTCATACGTAATCGTTAATTATGAACTATATTCTGTACACTTACCATCTGGTAGACATAATTTTGTTGAAGTGTACCTTTTAAATACGAATTTATCTTGTTTCTAACGTAACGAATATCACTTCTGAACGAGCATTAATTAATCGTAATGTTTTATTCGGATTCGTGATTTGTAGAGCTTAAAAAATAATATGCAGCTTAACGTGTGATGATAACAGATAATGACTGTTATCGGTGGTGTTTATAACTGCGCAGTATTATAACCTCCTTGACGACTTTTCTGTGTTGATAATAAAATGCGGTAATTTCGAATGATTTTTATTATGAAAAAACGAAGTATGTAATATAAATTGTCCGAGTAATTATCGTTTCGTCAAAACCTGTTGATTGTAAATTATATTGCGTTCAATAAACTGTAGACGGTGTTATTTAATAGGGTATTTGTGTTTGTTGTTCGTGTAGTTCTACTAAATTATTATACGTGCAGAAATCGTTGTTCTTTGTATAAAATGTATCGCGTACAAAAACGTAGAATTCGTTTTATAAAATATATTATTGTCGTTGAATTATTACACCGTAGTGGCTGAATTCTGAAATTCTACCTGTCGGCTGAGAATACCGACAGACTACGATGACGGTCGTTGGCCAATTGATTTATTTATATAAATAATTTATGAACCGGCCGTCGGTCGAAACTTTTACTAATCCGTTTTGTAATAAAATACATTAATTTAAAATCGTATGCATAGGTGACTTATCCGTTATGCACTATAGCCAGTACACCTCGTTTACCAGAACATTGCATAGAGTACGTGAAACTAATACAGTGGCCAAAAGAAAACCCATTCGATTCTAATATAGATACAGACGATCCGGCTCATATTAGTTGGATTTATGAAAAATCCTTGGAGCGCTCAGACATGTTTGGTAAGCATTTAACAAACGGGTAAACCAACGTTTTAATAAATATATTCATATATATATATATATATTTTATTTATTTTTAATATTAGGAATTAACGGAGTTAATTACCGCTTGGTTCAAGGCGTTATAAAAAATATAATACCAGCAGTAGCGTCGACAAATGCTGTGATTGCTGCAGCTTGTGTCACTGAAGCGTTCAAAGTGGCCACCAGCTGTTGTCCGTTGTTGAATAATTATGCCGTGTTCAACGATGCTGACGGTATATACACTTATACGTACGAAGCTGAACGTCAAAAAGATTGTATTACGTGCAGTCCGTCGGCAGCTAAATATCTCGACATTGATGACACAAGTGTGCGTTTGGAGAAGATAATCGAAATGCTAAGCGAACACCCTCAGTATCAAATGAAAAACCCTGCGCTTACTATAGAGTTGGACGGGAAAAGGAAAACACTGTATATGCCGAATGTGCCTTCCATCGAGTTAAAAACTAGGCCAAATTTAAAAATGACACTCGAACAATTAGGTATTGCCGACGGATGTAAGTTGTTAGTCGCAGACATCACAAATCCTAAAGCTTTTGAAATTATTCTAAAAATTAAAAATAACTGTGTTCGTATGGAATAGTCAATTTCAAACATATTTTTTTAAATATTTTTTTTTTTTTCGTACAATTCTGCAATATTAATTAAAATAAATTTTTTAACTCTAAAAAAAAATGCGTTTTTTATTGTGTACGGTTATTATTGTTTATTTAATTAACATTAATTCTTTCAAAGAGTTATACTTTATGTATAACTGTCTGCGTTTGCCAAAGTGGATAAAGGTGGTAATTAAAAAAAAAGTTAATTTTTTTAAAATTCTCAACAGTTTTCAAGAATTATTATAATAATGTGTTTTATTTATATATATATTATAGTTTATAAAGTATGTCTGAGATGCGCATTACGTTTGAAACAAGTTTATATTAAAATCGTTAGCTATTGGTATATTGTTTAGGTACGATAAAAAAAAAGTTTGACTCATCGATTTCATGTAACTTACATTTTATTCGTTTATACATGCACACATTTTTACATAGAATTATAATATATATTTTGTCCTCTTCGGTTATAATGATAGTGCATAAAATAATAATAAATAGTCATATGATACAACACAATTTACACATAATTACATACAAATGTACAGTGAATAATATAATAATAATAATATAGTCTGAATCAATGCATATATATATATATATATATATATATATAACAACGCGTCCAAAATTATTCGACATCAGTTCTAAAAGTACATAAAAATTAAACGTATTCTATACTTAATATATGACAAAATATAAATAAACTCTGTGTTCGTTATTCGGTGTCGTCCAAGGGATGCATATAATAATCGTATCTATAGATTATTTATATCGATTAGACATTAAAAAAATTAATAATAAATAAATAAAACCAACAACATTCGCCGGACACGAATAAACGAAAGTATATAATTTTTCTACAGTACAATAATAATACCTAATAATAATAATAATAATAATAATATGATATTATGTAGACTTATAGTGTATTTTAGATATTATTCAGTATGGATCGCAAATGGCGTAAAGCGTACCTACCTACCAAAAGAAGAAATAAAAAAACTTCCATCGAAATAATTACATTTAAAAAATAATAATTACCTAAGCGAAATGTACAAATATAATACTGTATACCTATTAAAAGTATGTAATATGTACAAAAATGAAAAATTAAAGATAATAAAAATTAATAATTTTTGGTATAAGAATGTTCTTAGTACAGTGTTTTTTTTTGGGGGGCGGGGCGTAGGGGATAACATTACATACACGCGAGCTCGGATAATATTACAAAAAAAAAAATCTCGTGCACACTCACGTAAGTGGTAAGTACGCGACAATACAATATATTATGTATTGATAATAATAATAAAAATGTATTTATAAATGGATTAATGTGTATAATATATTATACGCAAGGCTGGGCGAGTTGGTTAAAAAAAAAACTTTAAAAATCGAGAAAAAAATTCGTTAATTGTTATGAATTTATTAAAAAAAATTAACTTGTTTTAATTTTTCGCCTATTTAAATATAATCGTACGAAACGTTTGGAAAAATGTCATCGTACGCGTGAGATTGTATTGTTATAAAGACAATTTCCTCATGATTTCTTAATGAAATGAAAACGACGCCTAAAACTCGTCGAATTCGAGTTGGGCATTGAATTCGAAAAAAAAAATAAGTAACTCGTCAACGTGTTAAAAGTGACGAAAAAAATCGCGACTTCCCGGGGTGGTCGGTGCAGTCCTAACCACCTAACCCAACCTTGGAACGCACGTACGATTGAAACGTTGACGTGCAGGTTCGGTTCATTGCGGATTCATCCAAGCGTCCGGTATTATGTAATCGGATATGGCGTACAGCATACGCGGATACCAGTGTATGCCGTCCGCGGGCTGCTCCGCCGCTTCTCGGTAAGCGGCGGCGGCGGCGGCGGCGGTGGACGACGACCACGGATGGCCCAGCCGCCAGACCAGACCGTACAGGGACGTCCGGGCGGCGGCCACCATGCGGGCCGGCAGGAAGGCCAGGTGCGCCAGCCGGTGGCTGTCGATGACCGCGTAGCACGACGCGACCACGTCGTCCACCACGACGGTGCCGTCGACCGTGAGCGGCGCGTACATCCCCGTCCGCTCGGCGTGCCGGACCCGGACCACGCGCTCCGCGCGCAACCGCTGGCCCGTGCCGTCGTCCACCACCGTCAGCAGCGTGTCGTTGACGCGCACTCGTTTCGCGTACACCGGGTTGGCGTGCCGGATCTGCGACCGTTCCGGTTTCTCCCACCGGAGCACCAGGTGCGTGGGCGTGGCCGTTATCGAATTACCCCTGTCCGTCACCAGCGTCACGTATTCGGTGCGCGCCGTCGTGCTCCGGTCCAAGAACAACAGCACCTCGCTGGCCCGGAGCAGCCCGTCGTCGGACAGCGCCAACACCGAGTCGCCGACCCGCAGGTCCTTCATCAGCTTCTTCTCGCCCGACCCCGTGGTCACCACGCTTTCGCCCGGGAAACAGCCCATCGTCCTCGTGTTGATTTTCGTCTCTGCGAATAAACGACAATATTATACCTACTGTTATTGGTGCGGCTTGTATTTGTATTATATTGTTGTTACGTGTTATGTGAGGGCAAAACATTATATTATATATTGCGTATATTATTCGATATAGGACGGCGCCCGATTGTAATAAGGAGTTTACCGCCTGCAGTAGGCTGTACGCGGTTGATTTGGCTCCCTTATCGGGGGAGTTGGATTTCCTTTTTAGTAACGATCGGGAAATTCGATATAATTTCCTATTTTTCCAAAAAAAAAAAACAAACCTCCCATTCGAAATACAATGTAATTCATTTAAAAATACTATACGAAAAAAGTTAATAATTTCGTTTGTGTTGGTATAATTAAATTTGTATATAAGCGACACGATTTGTGCACGCGAGAATATAGTACCTGCACAGTGTATCGCGATAATTTATAATATTTTTGTACAATGAAAAGTACCCGTATAAACAATAGCAACTATACGACTGCAATCGAATCCGAATACATGCGTGTGAGTATACGACGCGGTAATCGATTCCGAATCGAAAAGGCGGCGTTCCGATGACATGCTATCCGCTATATCAGAGGTTCTCAAACTTTTCAGGCCAGGCCCCCCTTTTAGTTAACCCCAGACCTGAGCCCCCCCCCTCATAAAAATAATTTTAATAGTCATGTTTAGAGTAAAAAAATGTTAAAAACAAACAACAAATTGTATTTTGTTAACAACATATTTTTAAAATTGTCTTGCGCCCCCCCTATAAAGCTTTTGCGCCCCCCTGGAGGGTCGCGCCCCACACTTTGAGAACCTCTGCGCTATATACATAGGTACCTACCTAATAGCGTAACCCGCGAGCGATAATCGCGCTCAACGATAATAATGACAATAATTAGCGATTAAAACGCGCAAAAATAACTATAAAAGACTGTATATAATACGCGGTTTTACATACAACGGGCACCAGTGTATACCACTGTAATATAATTGCGGTCGACTGCAGCTAGGGCGCGAGCGACCGGCCGGAGATCGTAGCCGCTGATTTGTCTGCAGGTTTTTTTTAAACGCCATTAAAAGAAAACGAGGGGAAAAATACTACTAAATAATAATAAAATAAACGACTATCGGCGGCGGTGTGCGGGTCCGGGCCACGGTGGCGTGGTGCTCTGTTTGTTTTATTCGTAGCTGGTATATATTAAACATCTCACGTCTCGGGCGGTGGTAATTCTTGTTACACCGGCGGTCGCGGTAGGTACAGAGCGCGGCCACGATAAATTAGTTAATGAGATAAAAAGGGCAATAATTCTTGTCCGTCCGTCCGTCCGTTGTATTACCGCCGCGGTGCAGCGCGCTCCCCGGCTACGGCGGTAGTAATATATTATTACAATACGCCGCGGCACGACGACGACCGCGCGCGCGCTCGCGGTGCACAGCCGCCCGTTGTTCGCCTACCGACCTGCACGCGCGCGCGCAATATTATAATCCGTGATTTAATTGCCAGCGATCCGTCGCGCGGTCGAAAAAAAAAAAAGTATTTTATTATTATTTAATTATTATTATTATTATTATTAAATAATAATATTTCGAGTTACGGGTGAGGGGGGGGGAGGGAGAGAAACCGGATTTGTCACCGTCGACGAAATCACGACGTGTTTTTCCTACCTCGCGCGGCCAACGGATAGTTCACCGAATGCTTATTATAATATATTATATATTCCGGGGAACGGGGCAATAAAACGGACACTGCACTGTTGCGCGCGACGCGAGAGGGACGAAACGCTATACAGCTCACACACACACACACACACGCACGCTCGTTTAAAAATAATATATTATTATTATAATATTATGCGTATAGTAGTAGCTGGTATAGTATACATTGCTGTTGAGAGGATGAGGCGCGTTTAAGTTTTATATATTATATGTATATATATATATATATTTTTTTTACGAGTTTTTATTCTCTCGTCGTTCTCCTGCCGCACGACCGTGTCCGTATGTAGGTACCTGGTACCTATACCATTCGTTCGGTCGCAAAACACTGGAAATCGGGGTGTTGTAAAATATAATATAATATATAATAAATATTATAAATATAATATATGTTGTAAATAATATATAATAATGCGATTTTGTCGATAACTTTTTTTTTTTTTGGAAAGAAATCTTTGGAAGGTCGGACGTGAAAATTTGAATTGTGCGTGTGTGTGTGTGTGTGTGTAAGGAAAAAGGAAAATTTTTACGAATCGTCCGAATAATTATCGTATTTTAATTTTGTTTTTCGACCGTGTTTTGCCCGCGAATGATTTATGCGTAATAATAATAATTATATATACAAGTAACTGAGCAAGTAGGCCACCGACCACAAGTCCAGACCGATCGTCATTATCGCATCACCCCCGCCGGCACACGAATATTCGGAAATCGATACGCGTTATTATTATATGTAACAGAATACATAGGTAAGTACAGTGGCGTAGCCAGGATTTTTATTTGGGGGGCTGAGGCTGATAATTAATTAATTTATATGTTAATTATTAATATGTATAGACAGTACTCACTAAAAAAACCGATTATTTATTCATTTCGGGGGGGGGGCAGCCCCATCAGCCCCCCCACTGGCTACGCCACTGAGTAAGTTTCAATTATAACGATAATTAATAAATAATTATTTTATATAATATATATATATGTACGGTTAAGAATAGAAAACAAATGGTATAGGTAGTGGCTGCGAGAAGGAAATTTTAAACGTCGGATGAACACGCCTATTACTATATTATATTGTCGTGACGAAAAATCACGTTACAATAATATGATATAAATATTAGCAGTGCGTGTTACGGAGACATTTCGCTATTAATTGCAGAATTCCGAAAGATTTTGGACGAAAAAAGCGTTTTACAATAAGAGACGTATATCGAATTAATAATAATTCAGACCATTACTTCAATCTTCATAATATTATGTAACCGAATAACTGTAATAATTATAACTGTAATAACTGTAACTGTATAGCGAACCACTCGTTTCGAAGGCACCTATGTCGTATAACACGGCGGCGGTAACTGAATTAAAAAACGCTGATAATTTTTAACGTCGTTATACATGATGTTCAAGGGCGGGGGCGAAAATGGAGTCAACCCCCTCTGCCAATGAAATATCCACATCGACGAGTAATAACCAAGAAGAAAGATCTATTAATGTACAGAGACGAAATGTACAATAAAACTGGAAAAGAACGTAGTCACCAGATAGCGCTACGACACAATATAGATGGCGTGGCACAAAGGCGCATATAAATAGCGGTCAGTCTCAAACACACACACACACACACACCAATCAGACGCGAACCACGTTGTTAACGCCTGACCGCCATGACTACACTGAGCGGTCCGATGGTTTCGGACCGCTATTTATAGGCGCCTTTCTGCCACGCCCTCTATGTTGTGTCGTAGCACTATCTGGTGACTACTTTCTTTTCCTGTTTTACTACGGTCGGCTGACGCGCTGTGTCGGTATGTGCGGGTGTTTATAGTTTGACGCTGACCGAGCGACCGATCGTATTCGCGTATATGCAATCATTATTATTTATTTTTATTATTATTAATAATATTAATATTATTTCGCGTATTTCAATGACATGAAATGAACGCAAGGATTCATCTTTCCTCGTTGTACACTCGTTTACTCACATTTACACGTTTACTCGTTTACTCATTGTACACGACCGACCGAGTTTGTAGTCAGCTATGCACTAAACGCTCAATCACTAATTCCAGCCTTATACACGATGTTTAAAGGAGTGGAGGGCGAAAATGGACCATAATATAATTGGACCGACTTACATGACACAAGTCAGTACTCAGTGCTATTAGGTCAGAGATATACTAAATTTAAAAACATCAAATCCCATGGGGAGGGGGGAAAATCCACCTGTGCCCCCCTTATAACTGCCACTGTTTCACGTGCGCGTACAATAATATTTTCATTGACTGCTTGTGTGAAGGTATTTTGTGTAAAGTAACGACTCGCGTACGCACACTCGTATGGTTTGTACTCGACGTATTCGGGCACGTATATAATTGATGTTTAAGCGTAAAAACTACTTATTATAAAATATATTGTAGCTACACAAAACGTTCATGTTTTTCATGAGTGTTGTTTTTGTTTCCCCTTCCCTCTCTCTCGAATGTAAAAAAATCCGAAATCCCATAAATCCAAAACGTTGTTATAATAATTCGTTCGTTTACGCGCGTCTCGATTCATTCCGGAGTGTATAAACAGTATAAATACGCAGCTCGCGCGACATAATATTGTTTGTATATGTATTAAAAAAAAAACTGCCTTTTATTCATTCGGATACGTATGCCCCGAGTAACGCGCGTATAATAATAAAAAGTATTTAATATTACTCGTTTGATTGTCACTGCGGTATTATGACTATAAGAAAATGTATAAGTTGTACAATCTAGTAAACAGTTATTATATATTATAGTCTCTGTATGCGCGGTGTGCGTATCGGCGACCGGTGTTATCTTGAATATAATAACGAATATCATTAGATATATTGTAAAACAACTGCAGCATGGCTGATAAACCGCGTACCTATATGAATAATATTATTTTATAACGAGTATTTAACGAAATTAGTAATAATTTTGTTTTTTTTCTTTTCGAAGTTTTTCGTAGAATATATAGTACTTAAACAGGAACGATAAATTTAAAATTAACCGCACCACGATGACGGTCGAAACTTATACTATACCTATATAATACACGTGTATTATAACAGCGTAGGTTTATGATGATGATGATGATGATGATGATGATGACAAGAAGAAAATCCAATTTAAATATTTCGTTTGGAATTCTCGACGAGATTATAGTATATATATATATATATATAAAACGACGGCGTTTTATTATTATTATTTTTTCTCTCTGTAAAAGTGAAAATCGCGTGTAAAAGCGTATTTTATACGATTCGGATGATGAAAATACGTACGTCAAATAAATATATATATAATAAGTGTATAATATTATATATGTATATATAATATATATATTTATACATAATACTATAATAGAAATGCACGGTGCGCTGGAATTCTGTACTGGAATTTCGGGAGACGAATGGTGAAAATCCGCGAAAGGATGCGACGAAAAGGACCTATTATATATGTGTGTGTGTGTGTGTGTGCTTACAATACATTATACGCTATATGGAATAGTGGCATTGTGTGCGATGTAACCATATATGGTACGTATATACCGTACATTATGTCTGCCGGTTATACCATGCGGTTACACGGTATATATACGTAAGCCGCCGCGCAGATTAACAGCGAAATGGACCTGCGAGACTTCAAAAAAAAAATAAAACGCTTATTTTTGAAATAAATAATATAACCGCTTTTTTTCAACGTTTAATATACGATGGAATAATTTACGATATCAAACATTTCCCTCCTTTTTTTAAAAATCGTATGTCGAATGCGAAATTTAAAAAAAATTGATCAATTATCGAATAAATTCGTTTGCGCATTAAAAATAATATTGTTAAATTCAATATAATAATCAACGCGTTTTATACATTTCGGATATACGCGCATTAACTCATATTCGATATATTTATAACCGGAAAGGTAAGAAAGCTGCTTTTATTACATATACTATTATACTAATCATTTTTTATTGTTAAAAAAAGTAAAAACTGATTCAATATGATACATACGTTTTTTTTTCTTCAAAATAATGAACGTATATAAATCAGCCGGAATACATTTTTTTTTTAAATGTAATTATCGCTATATATCATTATTATGTTACGTTATTATATCGCTATTACTTTTGATTTTTAACGGAACAATTTTCTTTTTTAAATTCAAACAGTTTATAAAAAAGTATATTAACATTTCTATACGAAAACTTTCCTCCGCATGACGCGCGGCGGATCGTTCGCGAGTTAGTTCGAACACCAAAGACAATAACTTACACAAAGGTGTTTTTATCCAGTATTTCGTAAATACGTTTTCTGATTATAATTTTTTTTTCTCGCTTTTTCGACACGATTCTCGTGTTTAATTATGTCGAGAAAAAAATAAAACGTATTTATAATACGTATAGGAAGTACACTGTCCGCGGGCGGACAGATTTCCCGAACGGGAGGGATGAGGGTGGCAATTTTTATGAGTAATAAGCTAAAATAAAAGGTCATAACCTATTTTTTTTTCAAGCTATTAATTTTTGAGATCAGGAAGAAATGTAATAGACATCATTATATACCGTGTTGTTCTATATATTTCTTAAAAAAAAAAAAAATAATAATCTTCATAAAATATAAATATTTACGTAAAATTAAGACGAAAATACAAAAAAAAGGTAGCGAGCCGCGGGGTGTTGTGAATGTCGCTTAAGTTTATTATATTTGGATAGAGATTTTAGAGTGCGTATTGTTATCAGTAAAAATTTGAAAGCAATAAATAAGTAATTGCATTCGATAAAACGATTCCGAGCGGAACTCCGGTGTAATATTTCGGATATATAACAAAAACTAACACTTTTTACAAGTGAAATACCCCAAAACCTATAAATAGTCCAAAATTAAAAGAAAGTTTTTGAAAAAAATGGTTTTTTTTTTCCTTAATATAATATAAAGTTACGTATATATTTGACGAACGTTTCAAGTTTCTATAATCATTATAGGTTCGAAATTACGAATAGAATAACAACGATGACAATCGATTTCGACGAAATCGCGTTTTTACCGTTTCTATACGTAATTTTTCGGGTAGTTTTTTTCGGACGCTTAAAAAAAAAAAAGGTGTATATTGAGAAATACACTTTTGTAAAGTACCGCGGACTAGATGAGATGCAATTCGCTGCCGGAAAACGGTGCTACTGCGCGCGTAAAGATCGCGGAGCACTCCTATTTTAGCGTGGAATTTTCGGGTATACCTACAGACATAAAAAAAAAAACACACATCATCGCGTAAAACCGATAATACATTCCTCGCTCCCGCTCACAATTTAAAATGTACAAGAGATTTTATTAATAGTTTTCGACCGATCACACTGATAATATTTTTATTCGACAATATTACACAGTAATACGATATAGGTACATTTTACTGCAGGCACGAGAAAAATATTATAGGTATATATCTTTTTTATATGTTCTGGTAAACCCTGTATCGGCCTTCGATACCATGCGGTTAATATACCAACTAAATAAGTCTATATATATATATACGCGTTTTACGTTTTTAAAGTCAATCAATGTAGCTTCCTGCAATATACCAACACATTACTTGGACTTTCGCATGCGTGCTAGATACCTAGTCATGATATTGTCGTTGTTTACATAGGTACATAGATATTCGTCGTTATTATTATGTATTGTACGCGAACGTGTGTGCGTATAATATGTACATATAATATGCGCATTGCGCACTAATGCAACGCGTGCGCGTATATGTACATTATGTACATCAATTGTATGCGTATTTATAACCATATATAGCTGGTGTACAACACAGCTGGGAACGCGCGTATGTATAGGTATATCGAAAAGGTTAATCGTATGCAACGCGTATGCCTATATGTATACAAACCGTACGGCGCAGGTTTAACGATTATATAGTAGTTGTGGGATTCTAGTTTCGGACAGGTCACGATCGCCTATTATTCGATGTTTGGAAAAAAATAGAGGATAAAAATAAGAATACAAATTATGCACCATCATCCCTTGTACGAGTTTGTTCGAGTTTACTTTACACTCACCGCACTACGAGTCGTGTTTACATAAAAACAGCTCCTCTCGCGGGCCCGCCGCCGCCTTCGCAATACGCGCGTGTGGCGATGTACACAATTATATAGGTACGTACCTTACACACACACACACACACACACACATTCGTTTATTATTTGTTCTGCCGGTAAAATATTATATTTAGAATATATAGGAGGCGCGAGGAAAAGTGATTTTGTTTGTTTTTTTGTCGTGTTCTCTACCTATACAGCCGCCGCCGCCGTCGGGTTCAGAGACGGCCGCCGAGATGAGACTCGCGTATGGTCCTCGTATGGACGATGTGTAATCGGATCTTGGCGTGACGCACACCACACACATATGCACGAAAGCCGGACACTGATCCGCATATACCTGTATTCGCGTCCGAAAAGGATACAATATATACTTAATTTATTACTGCATCAGTTTTATAATATTATTTATTAGCGAATATACATATTGTATAATAACGCGTGTGATGGGCGTAATAACGCGGCAGCAAGAGTAATAATAACGTATATTTCCAGGGGCGACGATTGTAATACGCCACCGTGACTGCAGACGAGACGTCGCGAATAATATAAGAGTACATATAGTATGTACATATATAGAGGCGGTATACATGCGCGCGCGCGCGTTCCGTGAGACTTGCGTGAGAAAAACGCGGTGAACACACACGTATCGATATCGATTTCGTGCAGACTCGGTCCAGACGTATCCGTATAAAAAATAAACTCGCCCGACAAATATTATTATATTATACGCGTACACATAGGTACCAGCTACGTGCATATATGTACATATTATTACAATAATTTTCGCGAATCTCGAGAAGTTTTGCTACATTATTACATAGAAATATGAAAGTACAATATTTATTAATGGAAATTTTATATCGCATTATTTGCGCTTCTTATATTTTATGCACTCGTTGCGTGATGTTAATGAGTAGAGAAAATTTTTAATACCCGTATCATATATATTATATATAATTTACAAAAAAAAAAAAAAAAAAGAGAGCGATAATAGGTCAATAAATATACGGAAATTTAGCGTATAGGTAACGTGTTTATCTATTAAATGTTTTTAAGACGTTGAAAAAAATCCTGTGATCTATAGCATGGAATAAGTATATACTTCGTTATTTTTTACGGTTTCGTTCTCGCGGTCCTAGTGTTTTTTTTTTTGCGAATAATTAATATCTTATTAGATAAGAAAAACTATATGACGGACAATTATTATATTATGTAATCTCGTATATAAGCGAATTAAACGGTTAATGCGAAAAAATATCTATATAATACGCGATTGATAATTATTATTATTATTAAAATAAATAATAATACAGTCATACTATAGCTGATACCCTTAAGTTATCGCATAATACGCTCGATTAAATTTTGTTACACAAATTGTATAATATGTACATTTATAATTTGTCTTTTGCGCGCATTAAAATACTTTAAACGTGACTGGATGTTTGTGAAATTTAAAAATAAACACTCGCGTTAATATAATTATTGAATCTTTATTGTGTATTCACGGTCGGCTACAAGTAAAAAAAAAAACCTGCGAAACGTATATAAATATATTGTTTTAGAATTAGGTAATATAATAGATATATACAAGCCATTTTGATCAGAATAAATATTATATTTTAGTATATATTGATCAACACTAAAATCGAATGAAATAGTTTTGTAATTTTCATAGGCACTTTTATATATATATATATACATAATATCTAACATTCTATTTTATATATTAGTATATTTTGGCGCTTGTAGTATGCAGCGTTTTATACAGAGAAAATAATATCAATGGGTACCTTAAAAAAAAAGCTTAAAAATATTATATTTTTCTTCTCTATAGGTAATATTATTTATATATATATATATAAAGTAAAAATACGTTTTATTACCTATATAATATATATTATAGCTATAGGTGGTCGTAATATTTTTTTAATACAAACGTGTCGACTCCATAACAGTTTGTCGACTTATTATTGTACCGATGTTAACTGCGCGTTAAGAATTTCAATTGGTCCTATTGTTTATCATATATACGTATTATAGACGTCAATAACGACACTATATTATATAATTCAATGTTACTGGTGCGCTTTCGGCGACCATTTTTCTTGTTGTACGCGGTTTGTTCGTCATATAAATTGAGGGTGGATATAATAATAATAATAATAATAATATAGTGTCATTGTTGTCAGGACAAAAAGATAGTAGGTAGATAATATTACGCATGTATAATATGATATGAATAATGGCCTAATAAGTATACCTACTGCTCACTACTTTATAATATATATATATATGTAAATATCACTGCAGTATATGTAATGGTCTGCAGACGTTAATATATATAAATCGCTATTACATGAAATATATACAGAGGTGTTTTATATATATATACGAAACAATTTGTCGTGCGACAATTACTAAAAATTATTATTTATTTTTTTGGTACGATTATGCGTATATATATTATGTAAACAAAACGCAGTACATAAGATCATTTGAACAACAATTTGTTGTCGGTATATAATAATTATCCAATACTCTACACTCTGCAGAATGAGCTGCTTGACAATGCGTGTATGTACTGTTTACACGCAGAAAAAAAACATTTTAAGTTACACTGAGCAAAATATATTATACACTTTCGTTTTAAATCAGCGATATCGTTTATTCGTTATATGTCGTATAAAAAAAAAAAAAAAAAACGTTTTGATCGATAAGAAATTAAAATGGAATTAATTTTAAAGTAATAATAAAAAAAAAAATCGAATTTAAAGAAATTCGTACGTAAAAGAAAACACTCGATTCCTTGAAACGCCGTATATAGGACACCGTACGAGGCAGTTTTTTTTTCATTATTAATTATTATATATATATTCGCGTATACGATTGATAATAACGATTTATTTATACGCGTATAATTATACCGGATTTTATTGTGAGATTTAATGACATATACTTATATCCGATTAAATTAGTCTCGTTTTAAGTTGCAGTACACACATATATATTATATTATACTATAAAAATGTGTAAAACGCGCGATACACATTTATATATTATACAATAAGCAAAACCGCGACGTTTATCGTATAAATAATTATTATTATCGGCACTTATTGTATTGCTGCAGGTAAATTAGACATACAATTATAGTTTTTTTTTTTTTGTAATTTAAAAATATAAACGTATATACCGTGTGATTACGCGATTTGTTGCGATATAATATATAACCACTGCACTTTATAAATAAATTACATTATATATATTACGTGCAGAGTGCCGAGTGCGTATTAACTTATAAAGTATATACGTAAATAACGTTATATAAATAAATATAAAACGCGCTCGCTTTATTATAACGACTAATTGTTTTTATTGCCCTAACATAAACATTTTTTTTTTCGTTTCAAAAAAAAAATCCGCGGCGCCAAAACAAATCGAATGTTATGATTTACTACTGCTATATATATAATATATATACGCATATATTTATAAGTATAAAACGCGCGCTCGCGTCGAGAAATAATGCGACCACACGCGATTTATCGAAATTCACATATTATACTGTTCGCGTATCGTGCAGTGTTTGTTTGTATATATATGATATGTGTAATAATATTTATACGAAAAATTGCGAATGTCACCGATTTTCTGCAACCACGTTTGCATTCGATTGCCACGACTTAATCGTATTTTAATATGTGCGTTAAACCAAAAAAAAAAAAATACATTTTTTTTTAAGTATACTACACTATATACAATAATAGTAATCGCGAATCCAACCGACGACTACCTGAGAAATTAAAATTTAAAGAAAAAAACGTGCTCTAAAACGATACAAATATTTAAAAATATATATATATATATATATATATATTTACATAAAATGTGCAACGTAACAACGTAACGTTATAGTGATAAACTGCAGGGCGGGATATAGGCTTAACGCGTTATTATTATTATTTTTTTTTATACAATTTCACATATAATATGTAGAAATAATAAACCCAACTTTTCGAGATAAAATCGTTTTAACGTATATAGACGCAAACTAATTGGTTTTTCAAAATATTATATACATATATATTAATCATTAATTGTAAGATATATTCTTAAAAAAAAATAATAATAATAATAACATAAAACATTTTTTTTTCTCAGTATAAACTCTTATATCCTTCAATTCGATTCGTATTTCAATTCAGTAGAGTGGCAATTTTTAGTTTTTCGATAAAGGTTAGGCCCATACAACACACGAGAGACAATATTTCATCGTACATTTGTTTTCCTCCGAAAAAAAAAAAAAATAAATAAATTTTTCGGTACTTTTCAATAGTATTACATTGCGAAATAGTCATACGGCGAAAGCACTGGCGGAATCATCGATTTCTCATAATATACGGTCGTATTATAACGGTTATAATACGTTGTGACTATATATATATATATATATATATATATAGCTTCAGCAGAATCGACCGTGCGGAATTTTGAACGAAAATTATTTATATTTTTTCAAAAATTATAATGCACGTTATACGCACGCGCGTTATAATAATTATACGACACAAACAATATTATAATACCTATTCGAATTTTTATTTTAATATTGGAAAAATTATCACGCGTGATTTTTTCGTCGATATATACGTGTTAATTTGTTTACAATTATTGTGACGTATCCTTGTCATTTAAAGTTCCACTATATATCGGATTCGTATAGGCGAGTAATATAGGAAATTCTCCCGCGTGTATATATCCTCCGTTATAACAATAGGACACGCATATTTATTATCGTATTTAAGTACAAAATAAATCCCCTCCGAGGACAAAAAAAAAAAAACGAAAAGGGCGACGGAAGTATTCGGAACGATACTAGTGCAGTGTGAAAAAAATAATCGTAAAAAGTTCAATATATCTAGTGTCGTCGGCAGTGGCGTATTTGAGACTTCACCTCAGGGGGGGGGCGATGGTAAAAGAACTCCCCCCTTCCCACCAATAAAAAAAATTATATGTAGGAATATAATTATTGAACAAAACACATTTTATTTATTTAATTTACAAAACTAAGTCTATATTTCTTTTTTTACTATTAGCAAATGTATCAATTACATCATCTATATTTAATGTTATAGTATGATGAATATTAAGCAATGCCAAACCCGATAGGCGATCTTGCCCCATTTTTGATCTCAGCCAATATAATATAAAATAATATAATTTTTTTAAATCTCTCGGAGGGGGCGATTGCCCCTATCGCCCCCCTCAAATACGCCACTGGTCGTCGGGAAATTCGGTACGTAAAAAAAGAGCGATTTCGGCGCTCTTCGCGACGTCGACTATATATACACGTCTCGACGAACGTGCGTGATAACCGCGGACACGGCGATACAATAATTGATGAGAGCTCTCTCTCTCTCTCGGCCGGCCGGCTCTTATCCACGTCGGTCGGCGTGAAAACGATACCGGGCCGGCCGCCTTTTGTCGGGGGACCAAACGGAAAAAACTCGACGAGATACACCGAACGATCCGGGACAGAGCCGTCTCGAGGTAATGCGCGAGGAGGCCAAAGGGCCCAAAATATTTGGCGCCTTTATAAATACTATTTTTTTTTAAACACACAATACATTATATATTAGCCATAAAACAATTACACTTTATTAGCAAAAAAATGAAAAATGCCAATTTTTTATTACAATCTCGGTTATATACTTTATTGTTTATTTCAAAATGTTTTTTTTTTTAAATGTTTTTTTTTTAAATATCTAAGTATAAAAAGATTAAAAAATTAATATACGGTATATTTTGTACCGTTTTAATATTACGGGGTATGGACAGAAGGAAAGAAAACCTGCAGGTCGCCCTCGAAACTCTTATATATATATAGGACAAATTAAACGTGATGCAAATGTTAAATCCTTTAAGGACCTTAAAGAAAAGGCGAGCAATCGGTCAGAACGGAGAAATAAAGTTGTAAACCGACATTAGGGTTGAAAAAAAAAAATATATTTTGTATAAATAAAATGGGTGCCCGGGCCTTCCAGGCCCACGCCTTTTAAGACGTCACTGGATCATCCTGCTGCGCAGAGGACGACGACGACGACGAGTATAAATATTATATGCACAAAATATATAATATAATTATTATTATTATAGTGCCGCATATACGCGACGACCGCTGCAATAGCTATTATGTCGTACTTGTGTGTGTGTGTGTGTGTGCAGGGCCGTATTTAAGGGGGGCAAGTGTACCTTGTTGCCCGGGGCGGCAAATTTTTTTGTTATTAAGGGGGCGGTAAATTTTTATATACATAATATGGTGTGTTAATAAAAAAAAAATATATAAAGCGTAATTTTTTAGCGTAAAAATTGTGTTGCCCCGGGGCGCGAAAAATGTAAATACTGCCCTGTGTGTGTGTGCGTATCTCGGGGGTTGGGGGGGGGCAGCAGCCGACGAAGGGGGATAGGGACGGACCGCGCGCTATAGACGGGCGGTCGGGGAAACAATATAATTTCCGAATATTTAATACCACCAAGCGTCACACACACACACACACACACACACTCGTCGTCCCGGTCGACGCACACAAAAACGCGTTTTATTTACTGTTTGTCCGGCGCAAACATTTTTTTTTTCATTCTTTCTATCATCTCTTTCTCCCCCGCCCGCGCCCGCGCCGATCCGTTTTGAGACGCCGCGTGTTTTACCCGGAAAGTCCCTTTGCGAGACGGACGCGCGGCCGGTTTTTTTTTTTTTGTTTGTACGGATTTTATAATATTATTATATTTTATATACGCGCGCGCGTCACATCGTCGTCGTCCCGGTGTCGTTCACACGGTCACCCGGCGCACACACAACGCGCGCGCGCGCGCATACCGCGGTTATGTTATTATACATATTTACGCGTTTACGACACACGACGTTTGTGGTCGTTATTCTCACGTGAATATGGTATCGTTATTTTTTTTTTTTAAATGCGCGGCTGAGCAAAGTACCCGCGGGGCCAAATCGTCGTCGTCGTCGTCGTCGTCACGTGTATACACATAATACTATAGCTGTCCCCGTGCATTTAGTTGCCCGTAAGAGAAAAAAAAAATTCCCGTTTCCTATTTTTAATTCCCTGCACCCGTTTGGCTCAGCTACAACGGGTCGACGCGTGTCCGTATATCTGTACGATTGACGACGAATAAGACTTTGCCGACTTTTTAAAACTTATTTCCGTCATTATATAATCGGAAACGTTTTGCTCGGCTCCTGTAACGGTCGTAGCGCGATGCGGTCGAATAGCCTACTACGACCTTTCTCGAGAATCGGCGGCGTATCGAATGCAAAACGAATTTTTCAAATCCGACTGCCGGTAGTTCCAGAGCACAGCGCGTTCAAACAAACACTTCGGCTTTTTTTACGTTTATTATATATATATTTTTTTTAAATTTGTAGTTACGGACTTTTCCAGTAATGGACGGGGAAAACATCGTTATACAAATACTGGAAATATAGAGTCGCGCGATCGAAGGCGGATGTCTGGACACCGCCTACCTTTTGAACCGTGCATGCAAGGGCGTACTCAAGGGGGGTTCGTGGGGTTTGAACCCCCCATGACCTCACTAACCGATGTAGTTTTGTGCGTTCGTGCGTATAAATAATATAATTCACAGGAGCAATTTTCTAAAAAAAAATTTTTTAAGAAGGGAAAAAGTAAACAAATATTTTTTTTACAATCTATTTTCAATTTTATGTCAACAAAATTTTCAACCCCCCATTGAAAATTCCTGAGTACGCCTCTGCGTGCAGGCAGTTGCTTAGGGCCGGCCCCGCGAAAACGGTCTCCTCGCTTTCAGAGAAAATCGTTACACTTAAAAAAGTACTGTTAAAAATGCAAAACGTTCCGTTACATCGTTGAAATTTAAAAAGTCTATAAAAAAAAAATTAGGACCCCGAGAAATGAATTTGCATAAACCGACAATCGAAAAAATTTCAATTAAATTTATAACGTACAACTATACTGTCATCATAATATTTCACGAGGTTTAAACAGAACGCGTTGTTTAAAATACTATTATGGCACGATCGTCATAATATTGGGGAAAAGGGAGGTGGAATTGGACGGACATCCTTTAGAAAAATACACTATATAGTTGCGTACAATAAGTAATGCTGTACACGTTATAAAACTTTCTATAAAATTGCATAACATATTATTATATGTATAGGTACAACAATATTACTGTACAGTGTCTTGCACTCGACCCGTTGAAAATAGTGAATATATACACATATTAACACGATTTTTGTTTTTTCAATGTGGACTACTTTGAATTTTCATAATAAATAAACGTACGTCCGAATTCGCGTTCTTATGTAATACATGTACAATCGTACACCGTGGCATGTGCATGCAGAATGTGTATATATACGGTATAATATTATGATTAATGTATATAGTAATTCGTAACGGTCCAATCGATTAGAAATTTGAGAAAAATTATACGTTTGCGTGCGAGCCGCGAGTATAAATATTATGCAAATAGGTTTTCGAACGTTATTCGCTATACGCGATGTAACAAAAACAACAACAACAACAACCACATCACCTACGCACGATGGATATTCAACTAAAATATATTATAAATATCTAATAGAAAAGTATCAAGAGCGTTATTAATAATGCATTAACGAATTAAAAATCCAATTTAGAAGTCATTATTAATTCTCTACATTATATATATCAAGGGCGGATACAAGGGGGGCAATGGGGGCAATTGCCCCCGTTCACAAAAAAAGTATCATATATTTCATTTGTAATTTTTTTTTTTGACCCGTCTAAATGAATATTGTATGTTATGATGACCTTTTTTTAGTTGATAACTAACAAATTGCCCCCCGTTTAGGACCACTGTATCCGCCCTTGATATATATATACCTTTAAACTTGACTATACTGTTTTAAACGAGTAACTATATAATATATTGATTTAACTTTTTCATATGTGCAGTTTTCCTCGCGTCATTCGATTGTGATAAAAAAAAAAAACATTTACGTTATATATTTTATTTTTTTAATAAACTCGTATTTCGATATTTCTTCACAAACTTTCTTAAATAAATCATTTGACTCGATTAATTTTTTTGGTATTAACAATTAAACCGTATAGTTTAAATAATAAATAAATAAATAGGGCATTATATATTTCTCTATACACAGGGGATAACGCGCAATACGCAACATAAATATGTATGTATATATATATATATAGGCAATTGGCGCACGTAAAATATTACGTATAACGCGTATGACGTGTATTTTGATTTTGTCGACTCACCTGATTTGCAAGAGCAGTGTACGTACCGACGATTGCAGTTGACCCAATCGAATCCGGCTTCCACCGCCAATCGAGCCAACATGCCGTACTTGGACTTGTCCTTGTCCGAAGTGGCGATGTCCACCGCCCGTCCCTCGTTGTGGAGGGTGGTTCCGGCTCGGTCCACCCATCCGTCGATCACCCGTAATCGGACGTTCGGCCACAAGTTCATTACGCTGATGGCCAGCGTGTTCAGCTTTTCTTTACACCTCTGCGAAAACAAATAAACGTTAATATTATTATGTCTATAACACGTATATTGTTATATATAATGGCGACTCGTAATATTATATATATAATATAGCGGTGTACGAAAAACGCGCGCGGCAGACTTTTATATATAGAGAAGTTCCTGCAGCACATTATCTTTTCCAGCAGATGAACGTTCAAAAAGCGCGTTGGACGTCTTCGTGCTTTAACGACCGTTTTTTTTTTTTTTGAAACTCTCTGTATTTATCTCGTATACGTGGCTCGTATTATATACACATAAGTACAAAACGGTATGTGATGCGTATATACATTGATAATAACGTATATATATAGTTTAGTTGGGTGCTGCAGAAGTTGTGTACAGGCGCGTACACCAAATATTTAGCGGACACGTGTGTGTGTATAGAGAACGCGTTAAAAATTGTAGAAAAAATAAAAAAATAAATAAATAAACAGCCATTATGTACAGCGCCGCGTGTCGTCGTAATTTCCCACAAGAATGCGTTCACCACCATTTTCACACCACCTATATATAAACGCGGTCTAACAATCGCCGGCGACTAGTTTTTTTTTTTTTGCTTCTTCGCTCTTAATGACGGCCCGCCGCCGCCGCCGCTAGTCCGCCGTTGCTTATAGTCGTCGCCGCTACTTTCCGGCGACCAGTTAAACGGAATTATGCGCGCGCGCGCGCGAGTTATTGGACGGCTCCGCATTCTGGTTATGCCTGTTTAAGCGCGAGCCCGGCCGGCCGGCGCGGTGTAACAAAAATATATGTTAAACGCTGCTGCACGTCCGTCCGGATCTTCCAGGAATACCGCGCGTTTAATAGGTGACCGCGACGACAAATTAGCCCCGGCAGCAGCCGCACGAAAAATCGCACTTACTGCGCGCAGCGTATACGTATAATAATATTATATTTATTCGCTCGCGGTCGTTTTTTACTGAGAACTCAACGCGCGCTCGATTTGAATATATAAACACAAAAACTTTTTTTTTTCTTTCCCCTCCCCTCTATCCAAATTATGTGTATCGCATAAACACGATTTATAATATATACCACCTATACGTGGTACACGCTCGGTATACATAAAAAAAAAAAAAAAAAAAAATCTAAATTTATAAAACACACGAGTCATGAATAAGTATACTATAATAACAATCGTTTTGTTTACACGTTGAATTCGCTTATTTGTTTGCAATCGATTTCTGATAACGAATACACACATATTATATATTACACACACGCGCGCGCGGTTCAATTCGAAATAATGCAAAATTAGAATTATAAAAACGGTAAAAAAAAAACGTTGTGAGTCGAAGAGATGCGTGTATATTGTATATAATATACAAAATCTAACCGTGTCTATATATATATATATATATAGGAATTTTTAATTTTTTTTTTTTCCATAAAATTTATAATTCAATAAATTTCCGCGCCCGTATAATATTCACGGTTTTCTTATTGCGTGTGTTTTTTTTCAAATAAAATTCTATTGTTTTATTTTTATTCTTATATATACCGAGTATTTTATGCGAAGATTTGAAGATTTCCAA
The DNA here is from genome assembly GCA_032441835.1 of Slavum lentiscoides. Lineage (NCBI taxonomy): Eukaryota > Metazoa > Arthropoda > Insecta > Hemiptera > Aphididae > Slavum > Slavum lentiscoides. The sequence goes on along the minus strand of CM063715.1, from coordinate 10,594,997 downwards.
AATTGTTATTCTCGAATAAGTAAAAACGTGATCGATATAGAAATATAAGTCCTGTAATCTAATAAAATATTGAAATCGTACTCGGCGTTAGAGATATAAGAACCGCGGATAGGACAAGCCTATATATAATATATATACAAGGATTTCTGTTTTTATTTGTATATATAGGTAAACACGGTATCGTGATATATTAACGGGCGTGAAGTTAGCAGTAAATTTTTAGCAGAACTTTTCAAAACCTATTCAACAATATTCGTATTGATTTGTTGGACATTGTTGGAAACTCGTTGGAATTTGTTGGAGCCCCCCCTTCTACTTATCCCACGTTAAACTTTGTACTGCTAACTTCACACTTATAGCATTACGTGTTTAATAAAACCGTTCAAAAACCTTCCAACAATGTTCAGATAGACTTGTTGGACATTGTTGACATTACACCTATATATTGTACCCCGAGGCTCTGCGTCTATAAGACACGAGGTTTTTTTTTTTGCATAAACAATCGTTTGTGTTTACATATAATAATAATAATAATAAAAAAAAGTGACGAAAAGCTGTAGAAAAAAACGATACATACAGGTACGCGCGCCATACCTGTTTTTATAAATTCGATACGCGAGACGACCGCGACTGTGTGTGCGGGGTCATATTATTATAACGTGTCGTCGTCAAACACAAAAACCCGAAATCAATCGCATTCGAATATCGAAGAACTATATACATACAGCAGCAGCACCCGCGGGTTATAATATGTAAAATCGTATACTGCACGCGTTTTTTTTTTTTATACAATACTGCACAAGGCGTTAACGAGTTAAAAGTCAAGACGTAGTAGTCATTTATATTTTTCATATAACTATTTTTCACTCGACGAGTTACTGCAGTTTTAGACGAGTGATTATATAATATTCGACGTATGAAATTCTATATATTTATAGAAAAGTTAAATTTTGTTCAAATTTCGAATCGGCAATTTTTTCCGCGTCATTCTGTTATTTGTGATAAAAAAAAAATGCGCAACGCGTTGTATTTTTACATATCGGGCAATATACCTTTTATTATTTTACCAATTGCCGCGTTTTCAAGAGCGAACGCGTTTTTTTTTTTTTTATTTCAAATAAATTGTATCGTAACCGAACGAATTTTTTTTTCTCTTAATTTTCAAAAATAACTTTTTTTTAAAAATTTAATACTAGTTTAAAATGAAAAAAAAAAAATGACCGACACGGCGCGACTCGCCCCCGCCCTCTTCGTACAATAATAATAACAACGCATCTGCGTTAATTTAATTAAATTTAATATATAAAATCGCCTCGCGTTCCGGTACCTATATAATAATAATAATAATATGTACTACTGGTGCAGTAATAAAGCGCCGCGGAAGCAGCAGCGCGCGTATAATATACAAGGCGGCCGGCGGCCGTCGTTATATATATATATACAAGGCGGCAAGCGCGCGCGGCGAAACAAACCGCGCGCCCGACCAGTATATACAGACGTGAAAAACAAAAGATGAGACACCGCGCGGCACTGCACTGCACCGTGCACGGGGGTGCCGAGGTGGCACCGTTGGGCGGAGCCGGACGATCACCGCGGGCGAAACGTGCAGTATATATATATAGTATGCGATGGTGTTGTTGCGTGGTGGTACACACCGGCGACTAACGCGCCGTGTGTGTGTGTGTGTACCTATTACATGTATATGTATACGCTTGGCGGCGAGGTCAAAAGCGGCTGCTGCTATATATATACCTATACTGCGCGGCAGAGAGAAAACCAAGAATGTCGTGGCCGCCGCGCTGGGCGCGCGCGCGCACACAACAAACGGCCTGGTTCTATCGTATAATAATATGATGGTACCTACATACTCGTATATAGGTGTACCTAACGTGATACTGTATATTACAATATAATATTATATACGTAATATGTATTTAAATATAATAATAATAAGAAGAACGAGAGAAATGAACGAAAGACTATATATATATATAGGTGTATCGCGCGGACTATATTATATACGCGCGAGTATTATGACGAAAACGCACGTCATATTAAATATATATATATATATAGAAGGGGAAAAATCGAATTCGCCGGCAGTCGGACTCGGTGAATGCGCGTTATATTATATAGTATATACGTACTACGACGGTGCTGCACGTTTGGTATTTCCCTCTGCACTCCTCCTCCCCGCCCCCGCCTAATATACACCCAATTGCCGACCCGGGCAGCGGCCATTTTGTTCGGGGGCCTGCATTCCGAAAAGCATTGTCTTAAAATAATAATAATAATGACGAAAACGACTATACGCACCGCGGGGTGAAAGGCACGACGACGATATATACGTTCGAGATGACGATCTGCTACAGGACGCGCGCTGGTATAATAATATATATATATATATATACTAGTGTGCAGGAGACGTCGAGGTGTCCCGATAGACACACACACAAAAAAAAAAAAATATATCAGCGGGCCTCTCCTGCACGGGGTGATACGGGAGGACCGCCGCCGCCGCCGCCGCCGCCGCGCGTTGTTGGCGTGATGTCCTTTTGTATAATATCGTATATACACGCGCGCGTTGTATACGCGCGCGCGGCGACCGAGCAGGCGCCTCGCGCGCGGTTTATTTTGACAAGCAATTTGATATAATGGACATTCTGAACGCGCCGTGCGCGCGCGTACGCACACACAAACACTCGCCGCGTTCGTTTGTGCGTGTGTTATGTATGAACGGCGGCACAATGAATCGCCGCCGCCGCCGCCGCCGCCGCGTGGTGGTATAGACTCGCGTCGTCGTCGAGTCGCGCGCGGCACCACCCGCGCGGTGTAACAGTGTGTTTGTTGCAGGCTTGTTAGTCTTTTGACTTTACACACCTTGCCCGTTCGGATCAGACAGGTGGTTGCGGCGGCAACGGGGCGGCGCAAACACCGCGCTGCACTCTACCCCAGGGCGGTGGTATTTTTTTTATTATTATTATTACCGATACCTATAACAGCGCGCGTATGTGTATAGTAGGTATTTTTGTCAAATTATTATATTTTGACGTAAAATAAACCAATGATTTAGCACATCCCTTTGTCCGCCACACCGCGGAACCCGCGACGGCGGTACCACGCGTGTGTGTGTGTGTGTGTGTGTGTGCGGTCGTATATTTATTATACACACGCTGCACATACATTATATTATTATAACGTGCGGTTTAAGCGTGTGTGTGTGTGTGTGTGTGACTTGCTGTTGCAGAAGAAACCAGCTAATTTCAACGAACGCGCTGCTGAAAATATGTCTTTCACTTTTCCAGACCGTTTCTACCGCGGTGTGCAAACGCTATTTTAGCACAGTGGCCGCGTGTTTATGGGGGTCCCGTTTGGATTTAATGCCCCCCTCTCCCCCACGACGTAAAAAAATTATGTTAAGTAAATGAAATAGTAAATTCCCCCCCCACATGACTCGAATATTGAAAAAAACTATATCCCATCATTGAGAATTCCTAAATATACGCGTATCTGTTATAACTCATAAGTATATAGTCCGAATTTAGGTATGATTTTACACGTCGTTACTCTTTGTATGTGCAGTCTTATGAGAGTAAAAAAAATGTAGACGATTATCCGTTCAACACAGGAATAAGTTTTTTTTTTAAGAATATTTCACGAGTTAAGGAGAATATTTTTTTGTTTATTTAACGTATTTTGGAATAATTTGTAAATTGCGAGAAAAAAAATTATTGATTTATTTCGATTTTAAAATTATTTTTATTAATTTCAATATTAAGATATACGTGAAAAAAATATTTTCCCAATCATTTATCAACTCTATATATTTTTTTTTCTTTTGTATCATTTTGATGAAAACAAACGCGCAATGATCGTACCACAGAATAAGTTATTGCAATTATTAATGTATCCTATATGATAAAAATTTGTTAGAGCATATCTAACCGTCATTAAAATAATATACCCTAAGGAATATATTGTTTATTTTATGTTTTAATATAATATATAATACGTTGTTATTTTATATTCCTGTACTGTTACTATAGCGCGATTATTCCATTATGCAAATGCATGTGTAGGTACGTCGCTTAATATTGCGTAAAGAATTAAATAATAAAAAAATTACGTATTAAAGCGTATTGATTTTCGTCGATAATTTTTGCATGTTTTTCAGATTTTCAAGAGAATATGAGGAGAATATAGGTTTTTTTTCTTTAGAAAATGTCTGCATCGAATTTTAAGCGTTTTAAGGGAATATAAGTCCGGATTATATGGATACGAGGAGGGCCGTATTTAGGTGGGCAACAGGGGCTGTTGCCCCGGGTGGCTGATTATGAGGGAGCGCGGGCTAAATTTTAATTGTAAATTTAATATAAAATTGTTTTTATATTGCATTAAATTTGTATTATATTATAATAGGGCTTTTTTTTTGTTGCCCCAGGGCGACAAATTCCTAAATACGGCCCTGAATATACGAGTTTTACTACTATTATATTAAGACAGTAAGGCGAAATCGTGCGCGTATATAGAAGAAAATAACGTGTATTTTGAAAATTGAATACACAACCGTTCACCACCTATTATGTGCGGTCCGACGAAAATATCAACGAGGCGAATACTGTTTGCGTGTATATCGCGTGTAAAAGGAAAGCGTTCGAGCAACGGACAAAAAAAAAAGAAATTTTTTTTAGAAGAGAACGAGGAGACAATATAAATAATCCACACAGTACACGACGACGATGGACATAAAAAAAACCCCCGTGGAAAATTCACCGTAAATACAGCGTGTTACTCGCAACAATAATATCTGACGAATTTATATACAGAAGACGTGTCCACGAATCGATTGGAAATAATGGGTTTAAAAAAAAAGCAAATAAGTTGTGAATAAAAACACATTATAATATATAGTTATAGGTTTTTCACGCCTTATATATACAAATATTTTATTTCTAAATATAACAATTCGAAATGCATATTATGTAGAAATTTCAATATTCCACTCGTTTTTTCCACGCAAATGTTCACTATATGTATCATCCATATTCATCTTTTTTTCTTTTATTTATTTATATATATTACCGCGGTGAAAACAACGCGGAAACATGTGCGCTTAAACCATAGCCGTATAAATATAGGGACTGCGCTTTCCTCACCCCCAGTCCATCAATCAACGAACGATTGTGGACTAGGGGATATCATGGAATAAACACTACATGAATTTATTTATCCAAGGACTTTATCCGAATACTTTTTTTAAAATATTTAAATACAGTATTTTTTACAAGCCTGATTATACAAAATAACAATATTTATTATTTAAATCATACTATCATACTATCAATGACTATCATAAAGTGTTATTATTATTATCATATATTATTATGTTATTAGTTTTTTCTTCCACGATATCCCCTAGTATATAGTTATCTCTCTTACTCAACAATTGCTTTCGATTTCTCTCTCTAAGCGCAGTCCATATATTTATATGTCTATGGCTTAAACAATTTATATTTAACGTTATAAACCGCACTATAGGTATAGGCTTGACGTTATATAACCACAATATACAGATTTTGAAAAATCGTTTTGTCGTCATTCGCTATGCAGTAAATAAAATTTAACTATAACGGACCCGAATCTGAATACTACGGATATGAGTACAGCTGTTTTCGCTTGACTGCAAACGTGGCGTAGGCAGTGGCGTACGCAGAGGGGCTAAAAAGCCGAATCCCCCCCCACCCCATTGACCTATAATTCTATTTTTTTTTTTATGTTTCATATTACCAATATTACTAACGATTATAGTGGTCGTAAACAGTTATTTATTTATTTTATGATTTTGATAAGACCGTAGTCGCCTGTCGGGGAACCGACGGAATGCGCAGTGACGGTACAAGTTTTTCCTTTCCAGTCGTTAAGCACAGAATAGACACAAATGGTGTTACGTCACATTTACGATTGATAACACGAACGGTTTTTGGTCGATTGTTCTGACACGCCAGAGTTGAAAAAAATAACCACGACGTTTAACGATTAACAAAAAAAAAAAAAACAATTTATTACGCAACAAAACTATTTTAACGCTCATAATTTTTTCAATTATTTATGTAATTATATGTTATAGTAAATTAAGCAAAATCTTATGTCTACTAAATATTTATTTATTTTCAAGCCCCCACCCCCATTGGAAAATTCTGCGTACGCCACAGGTATAAATTGTGTTGTTATTTGGCCGAAACGGGAATTTTAAAAAAAAATTTATTTTTGGACGAAATACGCGATTTTTAGCGGAAAAATAAACGTCGTCGCCACGTACATAATAAATATATACGGACGTAATGTGTTTTTTATATAGGTACGCGCACTTTGTTAAGTTTATAAATCTCGCGTTATACGGCGGTGCAGCGCGCCGCGGTTGAGTCACAATATTTCCCTTCGGCGTGACTATTCGCCGCAGTTAAAACACAATATTATTACAATGAAATACGTGTGTAAACTCGCGTTATATACGCTATTAAATTTTTAAATCATTACATATACACGAATATAAAAAAAAAAATACCGCGCGTCTGGTAAAACGCGTATATATATATATATTTTTATTTTTTTCGTCGTAAAATTTTTCTACACACGAGTATTATTATAAAATATAAGTAGGTAGTAAGTGAATTCATTATTTGAACATCATAAATATTTGTCGAACGCGTCTTGTTATACATATATATATAACAATATACGTTACGACTGTATATATATATATACTGCGCACGTGAACTACTTAAAAAAAAAATATATATATCTATCTATTGTCGTTTTCTCCTATATATATCTTATATAACGAGATCCGTCGAACAAATCGTTCACTATCGATTTCACCGCAAGAACTCGTTTTTGTATCATTTTTTTTCTTCTCTATCTCCGCATTTCTTTAAAAAACACACACACACACACACGATAAATACCAAACTGCGGGAGCGCGTTTAATTCATATACAAATGTTTACAAAAAAAATAAAAATAAACCCGCGTGAGTGAAAACTGTCTCTATATCCTCTATAGTGTCGGACGGTGGAGCAAAAAAAAAAGGCCAAAAAAAAAAAAAAAAAGAAAACAAATGAAAAGAACCGTACCTAAACTACCTAAACTACCTATAAAAAAATATATCGTTTGCGCGAAGAGAGTCAATTGTGCGGCCGGGACACGACGACGGTACCGTGCGTCGTAAACTGTACGAGCACACTTAACGCGCGTATATGCGGATATTATATACCGGTGTTGTTGTGTATTGTGCACGCGCGTGATGGTGCCCCGTCAGAATCAATTTCCAAAAAAAAAAACTATTATATATATATAATGTACAGGGTGAAAAAATGAAATAAAAAAAAAAAATATACCGTATTCCTCCTATCGTTTACACGATCCCGAGGGGGATTATAATCGAATAATATTACTCTGTTTATAGGAGATTATAATAGCTGGTAGTAGGTACCTCCCGGGTGTATATATATATATATACGGCCGTCGTCGCCGCCGCCGCCGTCGTCTTCCCCGCACGCGTGTACGAGAGTGTCGAACTACGGGACCCGGTTGGCCTCCGACCGCCGTCTCGGATTTCATCGATACCTATACCAGCCGTCGATTGCGGACGGACGGACGGACGGACGGACGGCCGACCGTATTATATAGAAGACGGTGCGGCTCCCTCTCCCCGCCCCGAAACGGCATCGGCGCATACCTATACAGTCGCGCGTATTAATTAGTCACGTTATCGCGGCCGTTATCTCTATAGGTATACCGCCTATACAATAGGTATATAGGTGCCGTAACTCGTAGACCGCGCGTCGCGCCCCGGTAAGGGCGGAGAGGGACGTAAGTTCGGGGTGAGCTCTTATACTGGTTCTAAATTTGATAAAACTATACGGGATAAAAAAAAAGTGAAAATTTAGAATAAATTCAATGCGTCCGATGGCGCAGTAAAAAAAAAAAAACTATACATTATACGAATATTATAAACGTTGAATTTTTGGAAGCGAGTGATGAAGTGTACAAGTCGACTGTCCAACACTCATAATATAAACGACTTTATAGGGACCAAATTTTTTTTTTTTTATGTACAAGAACGTATTGAGACATTTTTTTTTTTGTGAAGGGAGCTGAGACGTTGAGTAAAAGAATCGTTGAGTTATACGTGTTTCTGACCCTGCGCTGGACTAGACATTAAAAAAAAAAGACAAAACCTCTGCGACTCTCATAATCTTATTAGGAAAAAAAAATACAATTTAGGAAACGTTCCTGAAATTTCGGATGAGCTGGAGCCTTCTTAGCCTCCCTTCCCCAAAAAAATACTACCTTGCTTATAAATATATTCAGCTCTTATAAAAATAAAGGGACTGCTCACCACGTGAGTTGCCAACTGGATACATTTTATACAGTACGATTTGTATATTTGTAAGAGAATACATATTGAATCATGACATTGTAATAAACGTATATTGTATAATAGACGCATCAGTCATAACTACACTCTAAATAGTAACTTATAAGGTTATGAGTACATGCGGTACGGGCTTATTAATTATTATTAATAATACAGTAAATACATTTTTTTTTCAAATAAACGGTTGAAGAACATGTAGATGGTACTGGATTATTCCCAATGTGTTATGTATAAGCACCGTTAAACGCATTTCCGCCGATTTTTGTTTAGGAATGCCGCACGAGTGTTGAAAAAATTCAAGAGGAAAGGCGCTGCTATTGTACCAAACCATAAGCCTTTTGTCTCCCGATCCGGTATCGTTTGTCTCAGATCCGGTATACATGTACACGGAACTCAAATCGCCCGTTTTTCCTGCACATTTTCATCCTGGGTCAAGACGTTTGCAGTTTGCCATGGAATTTTCGCAGGGTCCTCGGTTCTTTTTCTATTGTCTACAACGAATGATGTCGGCTCTTCTGTTTTGCACTCCCGAATCTACTACAGATCGACAGTGAATTTCTTCATAAACTTCAATATTTTTTTTTTTTTTGCACGGAATTCATTATTGCTATAGGGTTGAACAAATATTAAAATACCGCGTACTGGCAGTATACTGTCACAACGCGCGACAACGATGACACCACGCTATCCACACATATATAATGCAGCGTTACACCTCGCGACCCTCGCGCATTGTATTGAGAATACACCCCCACACAATATTCTTTTTTATTATATGCACCTAAATCTCTGTTAGTTTTATGTTTTTTATTTTTGTTTTGGACATACGAGACGCGATCGGGTACTCGATACCGATTCATTTTAGAATCCGTCGCGTCTCCATAACATATAAATCCATCGGCCTGCGGCAATGCTGCGTGTTCTCTAAATGTATATTATAAGAATTACAGAGAAAACTATCTGAGATGGCAGATTCCGTATAACGTTTTTTTGGTTCCAAAATCAAATGTCCTACGTATACTTGTATATACATCCACTATATAAAAAGGAAATTTATATTAAATCAAATTTTGTTTTTTTCAGACGTCTCAAAAATGTTATTGTCTTGGGGGTTTTTAGACAATTTTATACACGATACAATTTATTATAATATAGCTTATAAGTACCGATAAATATATAATATCTAACGAATGTTATAAATCCAGTAATTTTGCGTACGGTTTAAACGCGATACGTTAAAAAAAAAAAAAACCTCCTCCTCCACCGTAAACACTACAATATTATATAGGAAATAATATTGTGTATATTACAGTATGTGTGTAATGTAAAAAGTATATTTTATGTATATAATATACTACACTGGTCGGCGCAAAATATTCGTGTAAAAAGATGATGTACCTACACAAAGACATATACGTCACATAATAGCCCATAAAAATAAAACTTCTGAAATACGAGTTCTTCGAAGTGATAAAAATATATGTATCGTTTAATTCCGACGATTTATCGATTAACATTTTATTTCGCATTTAATTAGCCATAAATTCCGCGTATTTTGAATATTGTAAAAAAAAATTATTTTGTTACCGCGGTTTACACGCCGAAAAGGATTTTTATAATTTTATTTTCGTGTAGCTAAAAGAAAAAAAAAACCGTGTGATTTTTTTTTTTTTTACTCGTTTTTCTGCAATATTAGACGCGATTTTCTTTTGTCGTTATTTGTTATGCATGATGTACACATATTTATGGATATGACTGTTTTTACAGAAAAATTATTCTATTGCAACGTTATAAGAATTTATCGCGCATATATTTTGTTAAAAAAAAAAAAAACGCTATTTACACTATATACGTCGATCTGAATGCGAGTACACTAAACAAATTGAGTTATTTAGGATAATTAAATTTTATTAACAGTTTAAACGAAATAATAGATAAAAAAAAAACGGTTAAATCATTTCTATACCGACACTGACGCCGACTTATCCGTTGTTTATGAATTTATGGTCTACAACATATATACATAAGGACATTTTATTATTTGGCAAATGATTTATGTTTTCTTTGTACCTCAACCAATATGTGCGCTTTATTCTTTGAAAATAAAAAATACATTTTTTAAATTAGTTAATCGTTCTGCACAAGAATCGCATACGCATCGACATTAATCATTGAATTTATTTTGTTTAACATTAACCATTATCGATTTCTAATAAAAACCGTTTCTGGCTCGTGTCATATAATATATTTTCGGGTTAAATATTGTAGTACGATTTGTACTAATCTTCTGACAAGTTTTTGTTCTTGTACTGGCAACGCGCGCGTCCAAACGGGTTGTAGTTTTATGTTAAATAAGTATTCGCACAAATGGATTTGTGTCTGACACTAGACAAAAAAAAAAAAAAAATCACGAAATTTTACGCCATTGAATAACCGCCGTGGTACATTGAAATCGCCATTTCAAATGTCACCAACGATTAGACGCGCGTATAAAGTGTTGATATAGTTTAATTTCAATTAAAATTCGGTTTTACGTCAACTCGAAACATAATTACGGTGAAATAAATTCGAATAATTATTATTATAACGTTCAACTCTGAATTCGTTCACGGTCGTCTTCGCAAGACGATAATAACGTATGTTTTTATAAACACCGACCGACAATTGGATTATTGGTAAAAGTAAAAAAAAATATATTTTTATATTCGAGTGTCTGTACATTGCAGTTCATACAAGGGCGTCATTTGGGGGAGCAGGGTACTTTAAGCATCGTCCCAAATGGCTTGCTTTGATATAATGGTACTTAAAAGGAAGAAGTTAACAATTGTTAAACTTAAAAATTCGGCCGGTATCCGCTTATTTAAAATATAATTTTAAAACAATTTTCTTTAGAGCTTTATGTTTGTCCAAAAGTTTTAAATATAAAATATAAACGTAAATATTATGCGCTTTTCTTCTCTTTTTTTTTTTACCGCTGTTTTTGTAATCTTCAATAGCTATATATTCGTGCATTACTATTATTGGTTTTCATCATAGCTAAATTAATCGATTATTTATTATTTTTAAAATTGTTATTAATCATGTTGATTGCGTTTCACGATCTATGGAAAAACATTAAAAGCAGGATATATCTATTTTTATATATGGCCTAGTGACATTTTAAAATGGCCTGCTTGAAACTTTGCAAACCCGAAAAAAAAACAAAACTGAAATGACGACTCCCCCGAATTCGTATAATATTAAACGTGTTATAAATCGCGATAATTTCAATAAAAAAATTATTATTTGTTCTTCTTCTATATTATTATAATAAAAAAAATGTCGATAAAAATCTTTGGAACGAATGCTGTACGCGTGTGTGTGTGTGTTTGTACAAATATCGATCGATCGTCGTTTGCCAATGCGCGACCATCATAGTCGAGAACAATGAACCCGAAACCAGTTGCCGCAAACGATTTCTTATATTATACTCGTATACGCAGTCGCCTGCATTGTTAATAAAACGGATCCAAGTGCCGAGTGCTCCGCGGACTAGGTGAAGTTTGATTTTTCAAACGTGATAAAAAAAAACGTACCAACGACCGAAATATAATAATAAACCGGTCTTTAATGATAATAATAATAAAAAAACGGAAAATAGTTATATAGGATATATAAGAAACTCGCTATATGTGTGGTATGTGTTTTGTTGTTGGTTAGGTAATGGGATACATATATATATATATATATATAAATATAAAGAGATTGAATTAATTGCGATTAATCGGAATTAAATCGACGATTTCACGTTATGTAATTGCATCGAAACTATACGTATATATTATATAAATTGGATAAAAATAATTTTATATAATAAAAAAAAAAATCACGGATTTTTCTGTTTCGCTATATATATATACACTTGAAAACCTCAAGAATTTTTCACTAATCCAGTAATTATAATATATTATCGTAACTCCGGGAGACTCGGGGTAAATCGGCGCCAGGGCAGTGGCTTAGTGCACCCGCACAGGGCTTGGCGATGGCTCACTCGAGAAAAGCCAGTTATCACCGAACAAAAATGTATTGTACGATATAAAAGGGATATTTTTTTTTTTTTACTAATATTACGTTTTACACACTACACATACGGTTGAAACCGTTCAGTGACGTCCGCGGCGTTCGTAAATCGTAATTCAAACACAACAATGTGTAATAATACGAACACATAACACGCACGAAATCTTAGATTTTTCGAAAAAAAAAATGTTCATTTTATGCGCAATTTTACTGGGATTTCTTTCCTACCAAAGACCGTAATAATTCAAAACGATTTACGCCGTTCCAGAAAAGGTACGGAGAAGGAGGAAATCAAACAAATCAACGTAACACGCAGATACGTCGGTTTATGTCTCATGGCTATACTGAATTCAGCAGTCGATACAAGAGTGTCAAAATAGCGACGGTTTCGTTTATGATGACGTTCATCGGTGTCGGACAAATTTTCGCAACGATCCCCCGGCCATAAGACGCGTCAAAAAAGGACCAGCGAAAATTATTTTACGCGCGATCCGACACTGTTCTGTATATATATACGAAAACCGTTCGGGGAAAACAATTTATAAAAATCCTGCGAATCTACGATTTATTGTATTTGCGCGCCTATAGACCCGTGTGAACCGTATATACCGTTTGGAAAAAGAAAAAAAAAAAAAGGGAAAATTTTTAATCGCGTTTACAGTGGTCCAACGGTTTTTTTTCAATTTTTTAATCGCGTTTACGTGAGTCTGCAGGTATATATATATATACAAACTATATAATGTTTATAGGTATTATATGTGTTATAAGCGCGTTAAAACACACACTACACCGGTGGAGTGGTGGGGGGAGGGGAGACTGGAGAAACGTTTTGGTTGACCGGTTCGGTTCTCTCAGTTTCGGGTGTCAAACGCGGACGACCAACGACTACGACGACGACGGTGGATGGCGGGGCGACGGAGCGTAACAATAACACTGCAGCAGCGGTAACGCGTGTAGTGCGGTCAGAAAGCGAGGAAGAGAGAGCGGTGAGCGAGAGACGGGCGCATTAAACATACGCTTGTATGAACGTGTGTACGTGTAATGTATATTGGTGGTATTGTATATATACGCGTTATTATACAGCAGTGGTGCGCAGCAGTCCAAACAATGCAAATTAATTGTTGTGAGCGGTTTCGTGTACGCGCTCGGGCAATTTGACAGCCTTTGACCCGTACTGCAGGCTCTCATTCTTTTCCTCCCTTCTTTTTTTTTTTTTTCATTTACATATATATATATATATATTTTTTTTTTATTGCCCACAGTCTGAGCACGTTTCGCCTCTTCGGCGGCGTATATTGTTATCACGTTCACACTGCGCACACGGCGGTATATTACCGCGGTACGAGCTGCTATAGTATATATATAGGTATACGTACCTTGATTTCAAAAAAAAAAAAATTGACGCACCCAGGTGCGGGCGTGTATTGACGACGTATGGTCAATTAATGACGCGACAATAGACCGCGTAATCGCGATATTTCTCCTCGAATATTAGTAAAAGTGATAGAGACCTCTGCAGGGACCAGCGCGAACAGGAAACATCGAAATTCCCCTTACTTACAGAAAAAAAAAAAAAGAGAACCCCCCTGAAAATCGGTTGAAAACTGAACGGGATTCGGAAAAAAAAAACTGAATTTAAGAAACCTCAACGACAGTAAAACAAGTACCTACGTGCAGCCATCGTACAGGGAAGAGGCACGGCGCGCACATAACTATTTTCAATTGCAAATTTCATCGCGGTTTTATTAATTATTATCGGCTATTTTATACGGGACGTAGCAAAGTACCTACTTTTTTTTTTTTTTTTACCCAATCGGTGTACTATATGCACGCGGTATTATGCAGGACGATAAGACCGCGAATATTACATATAGCTTATTGGTATCAAACGGATTTGTCTTGTACGCGTTAGGAGTCGTTTTGTTAATTACGTAAGAGTTCTGAAGGGGGTTTCACGACCTTACTTGGGGAGGGGTAGAAGCCATTCTTAAGTAATATTTTATTACGTAAGTTTAAACGTATGGCCACTGTACTCAGGTGACACATTTTTCGCGTGCATTTGTGTCCATATCGCAGGTAATTATTTAAATATATTATATTGTGTGTTATACCTACATATATAAATTAAAATCTTACGAGCTTTTATGTCGAATAATAAATTATTTTACTGTATCGATTTCAAACGAAATTCTTCTATTATAAAGGTTTTAGGGAAAAATCTTGAAAAAAACCTTACGTAAGAATAGGGGAGGGGGTGTCTCACGTGTCCTTGGATACGTGGAGGAGGTGAAAAATTGCCGAAATCGTCCTTAAATATACGTGATTCGTCTAAAGATCCCTTATACCGGCCGAACGTAACGGTGGATGGGGAGGTGTAGGGGAGGGGGAGAGAGAGAAAAAAAAGCCGGTGTACACGCTGCATTTGGTCTCGAACACTGCGCTATTATATAAATCGGTTCTCTCCTTGACACCGTATACCGTTTAGACGCATTGTACGTGGCCGGTACGTGACTTCGGATCGATTTTCGATTGCCGACGAATGTGTGTGTGTAAAGGTGTGAAAACCACCGCGAGGAGCGAAGAAAAAAAAAAAGGAACGGGCCGACAGACGAATCCGTTGGCGCCGGGCGCCGGCGCTTATTATTATGTTATTTGGTAAATAATCCAACGATACCGTGTTATCGTCACGAACCGAGCACCGAGCATTTCGAACAATCAAATCCCGCGGACAAAAATAGTAAACCCTTTTTTTTTTTTGTTTTCATTTTGAAAACGAAAAAAAAATAAAATGACCCAAAGACGACGAGTCAAAGCTTCGCGTTTGACGACGGGTTACAGAACAGAAAAAATTATTATTATTTTTTTTTTTTTAGAAGCGCGTTTTTTTTTTTATTTCTCGTGTGCGAGGAGATGGCGCAGGACGCAGGACACCTACAATAAAAAAAAAAAAATTGTGTGAATCCTCTGACGCGTCACAAACTCCGGACGGTCGTGATGTAGTGGCGAAGAAATCCGTTAATGAAATATTCCGACGTACAAGGATTAACGTAAGCCAATAGGATCCGATAAACACAAGCTCGCGCGCGTGTAATTGGAAACCGACGAAAAACGAGTCAACGCGTGTACAATTTCGGTAAGACAAACGCGAGAGAATAATAATATATATATATATAACTCACCAAACATCTATTTAGTTCGCTGACGCAAAAGGTGATGTGTTTTGATACGAATTCGGGTATATAATTCGTTATAATCCGAGGGGGAGATGGGGGAAAAAATTCGAACCGTCCAGAGAAAAAAAATGTGTTTCGCGCGAAAACACACTCTAATTCACACACACACACAATTATAATACGTAATAATTTGTGGTTTTCACAACGCAAAAACGTCTTGGTCTCAAATTTCTGTAAATATATTATACACGTATAATATATATATATATATTTTTTTAAACGCGTTTATCGCGCGGAAAACTTGTAGATCAAATTATTATTATTATACAGAACCATTTCGTATGTCGTTATAATAACGTTTACTGCAGACCGAAATACCAAATCGTTAATGACGTTTTAAATTCGGAGCGTAGCGATGAGAAATGTATTGGTTTTACGCAATGATGTTTTTTTTTCCCCTCTTCGTGTCTGTACTCAAAAACTCTACGAGAACGAGTGTTCCGATCTATATATATATACGCGAAACACTATTTTAACGGCTGAAAATTACGCTTATAGTCTCGGTATACTTTACAGAAATCATTTTTCGATTTTCTCAATATTTTTTTTAAGCGTCAAAAAAAAAAAAAAACTACCGGAAAATCATTTAAAAACGCGATTTCGTCAAAATCCGTTATCCATATTTCTTCGTAATTTCGAAACCAATATAAAAACCCGAAATGTTCACCAAACACGTAAAGTTATACCGTATATCAACGGCGCAAATTCTTCAAAAAAAAAATTTCTTTTAATTTCGGCCTATATTTATATAGCAATTATTGTAGATTTTAATTCACAAAAAAAAGTAAATTTTTGATTTTAAGGTTCACAAATTTAAAACGATATCACACGTTTGTCTATATTTCAACTATATATTAAAAAAAAAAAATCATGAAAATCGTCAAGTCACATTTTTTTTTTCAACCTTTTGAAATTTTTCGACAAAGTGTGTTACACCGAAACTCCGCTCAGAACCGTTTTATCGAACGCAATGATTTATCGTTGCTTTCGAATTTACATATTATAGTAATATAACATAACTCTAAAATCTTTATCTAAATAATTATCGCTTAAGCGTCCATGCGCAACACCCCGCGGCTCGTTGTACCTTTTTTCCCGATTTATTTTGTAATTATTAGAAACGGGTTGTATTTGAACTACGATCGTATAACGACCACAAGTGCGCAAAACGTTTTAAAACGCAAAATAATAATCAATATATTCGTTTATCTAATATATGCGTTAGTATCTATTTTTTTTCCAAAATCTCAAGGAAGTCGGAAAAAAGTGAACAAATACTATAGAGTACCTGTATACTTGTCATTTTAAAAGACAGCCGTTACATTGGATTTTCTGTATTTGGACGGGATATACAGCGAACAAAAAAGGTATAAACGCGCGTATATATATATATAGTTATACTCTGTACACGCGTAATTAAAATTCTCACGTCGGCCGTACGAGTATAAATTTTTAATTACCCTCGCGGTCTCGGGATACTAAATAAAAGAATTACTAATACTACTATACTAATACTACCACTACTAAACGTATACTACCTATACTGCACCGTATACATATATATATATAATTCCCGGCGGCGGTGCAGGCGGCGTCTAGAGTACGCATGTTTATAAATATCGTATAATTGATAGTGTTGACACGAGCGTGTGCACGGCTAATATAGAGAATCCAGTTGACATTACACACGGTGGAACGCGCGCGCGCGCGCGCGCGGAGAACACAAGACGGCCGCGCGGGTGGAGGTGTGTGCGGCGGCGGCGGACGGAGGATCCGATGCGGAGGCAGTGGAGGCAACGGAGGAGGAGGAGGAGGAGGAGGAGGAGAAAAAAAACCGAAAAAACAACAACAACGGTCTTTCGTGACGGATCTGTTGGGGAATTAATAAAAAGTGTTTTATGGCTGTTTAAATGTCATGTTGTCAGTGTATGGTAACCGGTAAACTGGTCTCTCCCCCGTTAGAGAGAGAGAGAGAGAGAGAGCGAGCCGGCGGAATGCGTATTTAATAGCGCGTTTTAACTTATGCTGTCTGTGTGTCCGACGACAATTAGAATTCCGAGTCTGACAAAATGAACTGCTGGTGTGTTTTTTACAAGTTGTTACATGGTCGACCTGTGTGGGTTTTTTACCGCCCTCCCTACCCGTCTCCCACCCCACTAACGTACTCGCTCTTACCCCTCCGCCACTCGCACGTTATTATACGTATACACATATAATGTTTGTCCGCCGCCGCGATGTTGCTGCTGCTGCTGCTGCTGCTGCTGTTGCCGCTGCCGCCGTCGCCGCGGCTTTGATTTATTTACTGTTCACAGATGACCATCTCCCCCTGTAATGCCTGTCGATATTATATAGGGGAGAACAACGAACACAAGCGTAGAATCGGTTTGAAAAGAGTAAAAGAAAAAAAAAAAAAGAACACACACACACACACACATAACGACGACGACGACGGCCACGATCGCTTTCTCATTACCATAATAACCCGTCCAATATAAGAGAACAATAGTCATATATACTTAAGAACGTTTTGTTTCGAATTTATTTATTTTCCTTTTCAATTTTTTTTTTTTGAAAACTGTTTATTATTATCATTATTATTGCTATTATTATTATTACTGTTCAACTGCAACCGTGTCTTTCAATGTCATTAATCTCGTTCGGAATATTTGGCGCTGGCGTCGTCGAACGTCGCTTTATTTAATAATAATCTATATTATATCATAGGCGCACCGCAATAGTGTGTATTTGTGTATAGAGAGCCCCGCACACACTGCACTATACGGTAACTACACGTATACCGGCCTGGGGTGTACACACATAAGTGTGGACCTTTAAAACTCGAGAAAAAATTATTCATAACGACTAATTATACACTTCGTGTAGCCGATACAAGTGGTAAACAAATGCATTCGATTTGATTCCAGTGAAATATCGTGATTCGCGGCAATTATTACGCATTGATTTTTATCTCGGTATTCACGCACGCGAATTACGCACGAAGAATATGACACGTATTGAAATAACGAGCAAACGACTTTTCGAGTGTTTATAATTACGACAAATTAGAGAAAGGAAAGCGATTCGTCTGTCGCAACAGTATTGAAAAGCGCATTATATTACGGGAAATAAAATAATTATACTTTTCAAAACGTTTATTTTACTGTCGCGTTTCGTTAAGACGGTGCGTGAATACTGTGTCGGAAACGAAATCCTAAAATTTTTTTTTTTTTTTGTCAAGAATAAGTATACAAAAATACCGAATGGTTTATAATAATATATATATATTTTTTTTCTTAAATATTTTTTTACAATATTATATAATCCACTTTCAATGCGTGTGTATTTTTAAAGAAGAAAAAAAATATCCCATTATATAACAAAATGTATTGTGTAAAATACACACACACACATATATATATAGTAAATTTCGCTATATGTGTATATACAAATACGTATATATATATATAGGAAAAAAATAAATATCGCTTATTACGACGCCTTATATATATATATATTATTGTACATGAACTGGACCGTTCATAATTTCTCACTGACTCCCACACACACACTGCACCCCCTGCAAGACGTCAGATCTGCTCTGCGAGTCTCTGGTGTTATAATAATACACCGGAGAGTGTGAAGGGAGAGAGAAAAAAAAAAAATAACACGAGGAGTCGTCGGTATTTGGTAGTTAAAAACGCCTAGTGTCGTTTTTATATTATAATATATACACCCGAAGGTCGCCGAATATACGTATATACACACAATAATTTTATTAATGTTCCGTAAGAAATTGGAGCTGACCTTAAAAACGCATTGTCACAACATTTTGGCAACAACCGCGCCGGCCAGCGGGTGGGACGGCAACGTAACGCTATACGTATATTCGTATTGTCCCTAGGCGGGGGCGGCCCGGACGGACACCGCTGTCGTACCGGAACGAAAGACGCTCGCACCAAAGGCGTATTCAAACGTGTATATATATATATATATTTCGTCGGATTGTTACGGTTCGCCAAGTTTTCGAAAATATTATTATTATTATTTCGCCTTTTTTTCTTCTTCTTCTTCTTCTTCTAATAATATTATATATTTTACATTATTATAATATATATATACGAGTAAATCGAATGGTTATGGATTGCATTTCGACTCGCCGCTCGCGTACTCTCCTAAAGCCCCCTTGGGGTGACGGATCGAATTTCGATTTCACGATCGGTGCACACGTTGCAGGAAAACACACCGTTACGGCCGATTTCCCCCCTCCCCCACCCACAGCTCGCGAGATGATATCACGCAGTCTGTATACGTCGTGCAGATATTCTTTTCGATCTTTCCGGGATATCGAATAGTAAAATAAATTCGAATATACATCTCACGAGTCTTTAAAATTGAATATTATATTCGTATCGACACAATCGACGATTTCCGAACGTTTATTATATAATATACAAAGAAACAGTTACGAGGCGCTGCGGACGAGACAAAAAAAAAAAAAAAAAAAAAAAATATTATTCTCGTACGTTTTCGGCATATTAACGCGCGCGCATATTATAATACCGAAAATATATAAAAACACATTTTAAACTAATGGTGGTATACGTTTCAATCGAATAATACGACAATTTATATTATTATATTATGTGTGTGTAGTTTTTCAGTAGCTGCAGTATATTTCCGTATACGTTATTTATATAAAGATGATACAAAAAGAGACATTTATATAATATTATATATATATATACGATTTATGGACGCGTTTTCAATTGTGCGTTACCGGTCCCATATAACGGGACATTTTTACCGAATATATATCGTCGTATTTGAATTATTATAATATAATAGATCTTTTCAACGCCCTTTTCACCGAACGCGTCAAAATCTATATTTTCTATATACACGCACCGAGTCTTTTTAACACGCATATATACGGATATCGTCGCGCGGAGACCGGACAAAAATATACGCGCACTACGCAGCGGTAGTTCGGCTTATGCGTGTGTACATATTATAATACACTCTCGTAACAAAAACAAATCCGACATTCTTTTACCACCGCCACCGCCACCGCCACCGACTATACCTATATAATATTATGATGTACCTATACCGGCTACCGCGGCGGTCGTCGCCCGTTTTTATTATTTTGGCAAAGAACATAAAACGTATATTATTATTATTATTATTATTATATTAACCGCGGACACGCGAATTACATATATATATATGTATAGTTGAAAATATCGAAATGTAAACCGACAAAATATAAAAAAATAACACGCGCGTATCTTAGAAAAAAAAAAAATTTTTTTTATCTCCGTTCTAAAATTCTTTTATTAACACCAAGGACACGTCCGAAAATTTACCCAAAAAAAAAAAATCTACGATACTTATTAGAATAATATACGTATTAAAGAAAGGAAAAAAAATGAAATACGCGTATATACAGTGAACTAAATTTCGCGCAGGCGATTACAAAAATAAAAACGTTAAATTTTCTATACACCGCAGTGAAATCTCTAAATACCGGACACTGCTCTCTCTCTCTCTCGGTCGCCGAAATTTCGTCCGCTATTTATTATAGTGGTTGTCATTATTGTGTTGTTATACGGAAAACGAAAAGTATATATTTTGCACGCATCTGCAGCAGTTACCGATTATTTGTCTGCATATCAATTAAAACTATACGCGCGTATATATTTAACACGTATATACAATAAAGAATTAATATTTCCTATATTTTGAGACTTTATTCACGTAACGCGGGTATTTATTGTTTCGAAATTCGTGAAAAAGTATGAAATAATAATAAAAAAAAAACCGACATTTATCGGGGGAAATCCGATTACTTTTAAGCTCGTTTAAGACGTTGCGTTCATTGAACCAGTATTTAATTAAAAAAATTATAACATGCGTACACTGCGTAATAAAAGTACACTTGGGCAATTACGATAATAATAATAAAAAAAAAAAAAAAAATGATCGAAATCTATCCGTAAATATACGTGTCCCCTGCAGTATTCAGAGGTTTTCCTATGAGCACATAGTGAAAACGTTCCCAACCCCCAAAAAAAAAAAAAAAACGTCTTCCGCTATTCGTATGTGTGCGTACCTATACGTTATGGGGGAGATTTCGCTATTCGTGAAAAAACGAGACTGTATATGTATTATATGTGACGTATAGGCGCTGCAGCGTTTCAAGAGGAGGTGTGCGAGTCTTTGCGGGTATTATTATAAATGAAAATATCCATTACGGGGAAAAAACGAGTTTTCCCGACATTATATATACAAACCGTTTTGTATAAAACGCGCGCGCGCGCGCGCGCGGATAAAGCTGCGATGGTCCTTGTACGCGTGTGTAGATCGAATATTTTGACTGCACCGCGAGGTGTTTGACTCGTGACCATCAAGATGGCGGTATCGATTTATACATACCTCTCCCCCGTTCTGCTCCGATGCCCCCTGAAGGGAAACTCGCGCCGCTATATATACGATTGTTCGTATATTAATAACGAGTACACCTATATTATACACTGCAGGTATAAGCCGCGCACGATATATAATACATATAAGGTACACCGAGTCTCGCGCTAATATGCGCACCGCGCGCACGCGGGCTCCGGCTCTGCTGCTGCTGCTGCTGCTGCTGCTGCTGCGGCGGCGGCGGCGAGGAGCGATAATATACGATTTTTTTTTGATTTTTTTTTTTATATATATACGTTCGTACACGGAAAAAGCGACCCGCGATCGGGGGAGGAGGGAGGTAGAAGCGGAGGCGACCGGTTCTGCTGTGGTTTTTTTTTTTTATTTATTTTTATTTTTACGACTATACGCGCCGACGAAGAAGACGATCACTGCTACGACGATCATCGATCCGCGTGCGTGCGTGAGCGCGTCCACGATTTATCGTGCAGTCCGTTCCCACGCCCACGCCCGCGTGCAGTACGTATACACACAGTACGTAATATAGCGGCGTATACGCCTCGGCCAAACCGCGGCCGACGCCGCAGTCCAACATGGCCGGTGAAAGCAGCCGTGGCCGTATAGACGCGCAGTGTATATATAGTATATATATATATAGGTACGAGTGCGGTCGCGCGAACTGGCGTCGGACGCCGCGCGCGCGCGTTAAAAGTTTAATAAGCGCGCGCGCACTGCGTGCTCCGAGCATATATATATATATAGCAGTCGTCCCGCGGAGACGCGGGGGTGGGGGAGTGTCTCGTCTCGCGTTCCCCTCCCCCAAAAAAACCCTCCATTATCGACTGGCGCACACACATATTTTATATAATAATAATAATAATAATAATTTACGTATACGTCATGTATAATTACTGTATAGTATGGTGGCGGTGAAACCGTATATTGTCCGAGACGGGCGATAAAACGAGGAGAAAAAAAAAAAATGTTTTTCGACACCGAATATTAAAATATTTACGGTACGAGAGAGGACGTACTGAATAAATTTTTTTTTTTTTTTTTATATTGTCTTAAAAGGTCGGGTTATAAGAATTAAAGGAGTTTTAAAAAAAAACATTTTAAATCTGCGATTATTGCATTTATATATATATATAGTGTGTATCGTATGCGACATCAGTATATTACGTTTATATAGCCGTTGCAGGTTTTTTTTTTGCTATTTATGTAAATTTAATTGACACAATTCGTTCTTTTAATTCATTAATATAAATATATGATATTACATAAAACAAACGGAGGGAAAATGTCGAATCGTCAAAATACATATAAAAGGAACGATAAAAAAAAAAATTCAAGGTTTTTTTTTTTACTGTACTTACGTGTATAAAGATAAAAATATTATTATTTTAAATATCTCGTTACTTGTTTGTTATTTAACGGTTGAAATTTTTTTTTTTTTACACGTTTATATCACTTACTTAGTACTAAGTAGGTATACGTAAAGAATAATAATAATGTACTGTTACATTGTTAAAAACGTTTGCGCGTATATCAATCGCGTTTAAAATCTTAATAATTATTTGCATACCGTATATATATATACTTATATATAGTATATATTATTATATAATAAATGTCATAAAATATATATATTTTTTAAAAACAATATGTTGACTGTATTAAATGAATAAAAATAAAAAAAAGAATCGAAAAGTCGAAAACGTTCATGTACGTATACATATATCGAAAAAAATATCTTAAATATACGTGTATATATATATACATTTACCCATATTGAATTTAAGAACCGTGAGAAAAAAATCAATCACTGTTAATGCTATTTATGGATTCTTCTCAGCTATAAATGTGGTATTCCGAATTCATTAAAAAAAAATATATATATATATATATATATAAATGCTGTTCCCTGCTGGATTCAATTACAACGTGACATAATCAATCGAGTTATATGCGTCTTTATCCGTTATTCAGATTGAATCTTTATTTCATCTTTTCTGTTCTTCGTCGCATGTCGCGATTTTTTTCTTTTTTTTTTTTTTGAAATAAATCGAGTCTATCACGAAAACTTTTAACCTTTCTTAAATTTGACGTCATAATATACGCACATTGCGTATTATTACGTTAAAAAATATTTGATACGACGTGGAATTTCGTTTTCGCTATCGTTTTCGTTACAGGAAATAATCGTACGGTACTATAATCGCTATATATATATATATATATATATATATATATACTAATCAGTACATAAGCTGCGCGCACTTATCTATATAGAGTCACGTTTAAATATAATTTTCTATAGTCATTTAAATAGAATTACTATATTGACTCGGCGCGTGTAGTTTCGAAACTCAAATATATGGTAATTGATAAAAACGCTATTTGATATCTTATATACACATACTTATAGACACGCGTAAAAATTAATATGTAATAATTTGAGTGTGAATGGCACGCTGTTATTATTGCATATACTATAATATTGTGTTCTACTCTTATACAGTCTTAATTACGAACACGATAAAAAAAAAAAAAAATTATAAAATATTTTTTCCCGAAGAAATTTGAAACTACAGTACGCTTTTTTTTTTTGTCTCTCGTAATAATATACAATATTATTACGATATAATATAGAGCCAAGATTTCCTTTCACGTATCCTCGCGGCAACAACCGGGATGGTCGATACGCGTTTCATATACGAATTACAATATGTAGGTATTTTTGAAATTTTTATATTTCAATAATATTAAATCTAGACTGTTGAAGATATATATTGAAAACACTGCAGCGGATACTGTAAATTCGAATTTTGATTTTGAACGGTGAAAAAAAAAACAAACAGTTTTACGTATATAAGCGTATATGTTATAATAGTATACGGGAAAAATAGAAAATCCGAGCAATATGTATAGATTAGAAAAATCTGTTGATAAAAATGTGTACCCATTTAACGTTTATTTTATAATTCATTTTTTTTTTTTAAGAAAATTTTCATAAGTAAATATAAACATTTTTTTTTACTTTCATAAAACGTAATAATTGTTAGTAGATACTCGTACGCTTTTTTTTACTTCGTAGCATCCAACAATGCAAATTTGTTTAGTGATGTCAACAAATCGTGTCTTATTGAATCAGACGGTGTATTATTATTATTATTATTATTTCGCGTGTTTCGAGTACGTATTAAATGCATATTATCGCATGTAAACATTGTAAACACAAAAAATTCGTGTTTTATGGCATACATTTAAACATTTTTTAACGTTGGTAAAGTAAGTAATACGCGTGGGTATAAATGGTACGACTAATATACACCACATATAAATCAAAAATAATTCTCTGTACCGCACCGCAAAGATTTTAAACGCACGACGTGATTATAACGTGCTGCAGGCGCGTATAAATCCCATATTATTATTATTATTATTAATCCACGTATATAATACATTTCAAAATGACATTTATTTTTACAATTTGTTTATTTATAATATATTATTGTATGGAAATTCGCAATTTTATTGTAAAATGTTTTATGCATTTTTGTATTGTATAAACGCGTCTCACTATTTTATATATTGCTCTTTACCGCTGTTTTCTTTTCTGCTCATATAGTTCGCATTACAATACATCTCGTTAAATATTATGTATCTCGATCGATCGTTTTATATAGGAATCCCAGATTTACTACACTTTGCGCGATAGATATAGGCAGAACCGTCTTAAGGTTATGCGAGGCCCGAGGGCACAACATATTTGGGGCCTTTAAATACTATTTTTTTTTTCCCTTAACACATAGTATATTGTATATTAGCTGTTAAAAATTATACTTTATTAATAAAAATGTCAATTTTTATAATAATCTCCGTTACTTTATTGTTTATTTTAAAACGTAAATATTTTTTAAAATTTAAATATCTAAGTAAAAAAAAAAAAAAAATTAATTAATATTTGGTATTTTGTAAATAAAGTGGGGGCCCTGGGCCCGGGCCCTCCAGGCCCATGCCTTAAGATGGCACTGGATATAGATATATGCGCGCGTTATTCGCCGGAGGATCCCGGCCGTCGCGTCTATTTAATATAAATAGGTATATGATGCGACGGGGTATATGCGCGCACGCGAGATCGGCCGCTACCCCACGATGTGCACTTGTGCGTGTTGTAACGCGGGTGTATGGGTGGGTGGATGGGTGTGTAGCCAGCAGCGCATACCGCGACACCGCGGACAGGATCGGGAGACTTGCTGGGGGCCGCGTGTCTAGACGTCCACTCTGCTGCAGGTGCGCGCGGGGCGCAATTGCAGCTGGTGACGCATAAACAAACGCCAATGCGGTGGCGAAATAACGAGACCGGACAGCCGTGAACGCTGCGGTCGCGCCACGAACGATATAAATATCCGTACACACACACACACACACACACACACACTTATAATACCGGCTACATGAGCGCGCGGACTGGGTATAGATAGCTAGGTAATACATATGCGGCGGCCGTAAGGTATACGCGCTGCAGCGCCGCGGTGGACAGAGACGCGGGACGAGAGGAACGCGTGTACGCAGACACTGCACAGACAAATGAACAAACAACGCGGCGCGCGTAATAACAATGTTATCGGCTTGTCGGTTCGCATTGTTGACTAGACACAAACACGGGCACGAGCCCGAATATTATTATATTATCGTAACATATATACGAGCGGTGTACTTAAAAAAAATAATAAAAAAAAAATCTAATTAAACGCGGGGGAGAGAGAGAGAGAGAGAGAGAAAAATTATATATTTTTCTGCTGCCCGTTGCGAATTTTGACGTTTTTTCACCCAATTCAATCAAAAAAAAAAAAACAATAGGGCGAGCTTATCTTTCCCCTCTCCCCCCCCCCAAACCGCTAACAGTGCAGTCATGCGCGTGTACACTGCACGTGATAAGCAATATTATTATAAATTATGTACTTCTGCTAAATCGGTTCGAAAACAATGCGCGTTTCCAACCTCAACGACTCTCCGTGCCAGATCGAATTTCATGTACGCGTGTTACAAGTGTTGTACAATACACACACACACACACACACACACTCTCTCTCTCTCTCTCTCGCCGTCGTTCGACCACGTCCACGCGCGTACAAGCTGCCGAAAATCTCGCGGGTCATTATATATTTTGTATTATAAATTATATTGCACCTATACCTGTGCTATATATATATATATATATAATACTAGTACGACTACTTAATATAAACCGAGCGATGGCTCAGACCGTCTGGCGTCGTCGTAGATCGACCGAGGGGGGAGGGGGGAACGCACTCGTCTACATCCGATCTCTATAATATAAAGTTATCGTAGGCGCTGATTCCAACTGCCTCCACCGGACTTTAAATTCGTTTTTTTTTTCCTTCTATTTATTCACGTTTTTTTTTTGTTTTTTTTTTTTTTTGGACTGAACTATTTGTGTCGTAACTCTTAGATCCGCGCCCATCTAACGACGAATAACAACCGTCGCGCGTATTATTTCATAACGCGTATAATAAATACGAGTCTATACATATGAAAAAAAAAAAAACCTTTTACAGGACTACGCGTGTATACTATGTATGCGGTTTGATTTTACGTAAACAAAAGATTAATTCCACCCCGCGATAATACGTATGTAATTAGTGTGACCGCGCCCTATATTATATTTATTCAATATATTTCCGAGTTGTCGTAAAACAATAACAAAAATATTGTATACGCTTTCTCTCACATTGCTCGTATACGTCACATTTCTTTATGGCACTCGACGCCGCGCGTTATCGTAACCCGTGATAATATAACGCGGCGTTATTACACACAAACACATATATTGTCACGATAATATTAATAATGATTTAACACACCAGCTATTACTTATTTCGGGAACATACGTACATAATGTAATAGTGACGCGTGTCAGTGTCGGAATAAAATCTCGACGTTATTATTACTATTAAGCGCGAAAGAAGAACCCCCTGATGAGTTGTCACCGAAACACTGGGGTGACGTATCCCGCCGACGACAAATTTGGGTCAAGGCAACACCTCCTGCACCACACACACACACACACACACACACACACACACACACACACATATAGCTGAAGACACGCGCGCTGGCTGCAGGAACGCGCCAGCGCGGCCGTACTTAAAATACTTTACGTATATTATAGAAGGTCGCGGCGGTTCAAAGAATTCCCGAGGTAAAAACACAACAATCGTGGGAATACGGACGGAGGAGAAAAAAAAAGAAAAGAAATTCTAGCAATTAACCAGGAAGAGATAATGAAGATTACCTATACGTACACGTATAAGAATACTGTGAACGCGCTTATATATTATACCGCCGAGGTTGTATATCTATATATATATATACACTTAATAATACGTCATGATAGGCTCACGGCGACCGGAAGAGTGTGTGTGTTGTAGGTACAATAAAATATAACAACGTGTATATGGGTGCATTATGTAATTGGTGTAGTGTATGCGCATGTTTATGATTGATTTTGGAAACGTTTAACAAGAGGAGATAGTGCGTCCGTGTACGTACGTTTTCGCGTTTTTAGGATCATTTTATTTTCTTATATTAGATATGAACGTATATAAAAAGTGATTCGCGCGCCTAAACGCGTTGCGGTAGGTACTTCTCGATAAATCAATTTTGTATACTACTGGTACAATGTATACCTAACTACCGATTTTTGAATTAAACTTAATTCTTGAAAATTCTTTTTTATATAATATATATATATATTTAAAACTTGGGCAACACAGACCGCAGCGTTAATGGGATGGGTTATAATATTTAAAAATTGCGCACACCGCGGGGCACACTCGGCAGCCCTATGCCCTGTGTTCGCGGTCGTCTCTTCGTCGGAGCCGGCTACATATAATACGGCTTACTGCAGAGTACAGTGTTATATAAAAAAAAAAACAATAATACCGCGTGTATACAGGACGGTAATAAATGCGCGAGCGCGCGCTCGTCCTTTTGCGTAAGGACGCGTATTTTTTTTTTTTTTTTAATAGGCCCTTACCTGTGTCATAAGCCGATCAGCGCCGGTACCCTCCTCGTCTTTGAACTCGATGTCCGCATTGTAATTGGGCACCAACTCCATGAACCTGGAGTCGTTTCGCTGGACGCGGCCTTCCAGCGGCCCACTGGCGGTTATGGACTGTTCGCTGACGTTGGGCTCGTGCTGCTGGAACACCAGCGGTTTCATTTTCCGCGGGTTCCGGAACTTGGACGGGCCGCGCAACGGCCCGCAGCCGTCCACGCCGGCCGCCGCCGCCATCAAGCACACCATCAGCGTCAGCGTGAACCTCCACCGGTATCTGCAGGACGCCACCGCAACAACGCCACCGCCGCCGCCGTTGCCTCCTCCGTTCCTCATATCCGGCTGCCAGACACCGCATTACCGCGGCCTTTACACATACGGCAATCGGTTGCTACACGTAGTTAAAATACGCGCGCGCGGCAACACATAGAAAATAATATAATATATAGTTAACGTTTTGTACATCTTATATTATACACCTATCTGTTACCTTATAGATATCTATCTGTTCTCTATATGTACATTTAGATATATTATATATATATATAGGTTTATGGATATAAAAAAAAAATTGCGGATTTCGAATATCAATCATAATTATTATACGTGTAATTTTTATATAATATATGGTGAAAAATAATTAATCCGATCGAATTTTTAATACACATAAGTATACGCAAGGCCATGCCCCCCCGCTATTTTATTTGATATTTGTTTAAATTTGTGATATAATTCTTTTTAAATGTCAGATAATATAATTCTCAGTGTTTTTGTTTCTTGTACGTGTGATAAAATATAATCGGTTATTATTTCTACTAATCCCGCCCGAAATAACTAAAAGTACACTGTATATTAAAAAAAAATTAGGGTGTACGTTTTTTGTTGGCCCCCCGAAATTTTTTTCTGTGGGCGGCCTTGAGTATACGTGTTCGAGTATTTTTATTTAAAAATAAAAGAATCTACTATACCATATAGATTTTTATCAAATATACTTAATGTGTGTGTTTATATAATATTCAATTTGAAAGTATAAAATTATAACAATATATAAAACAGTTTATGGTACGTTTTAATATATACTCGTATATATACGCCGTAACTAGTGTAACTGATATTTAAATATTTTCGAAAAAATTTATATAATTTACTAATAGTATCTAATTTTACGTAGGTATTCGCATCCATTGAAATATTTTTAATGAAATAGAAGGAATATTTCGATTAGGTTGTTTTTTTATATTTCATAACACCTTTCCGCAAGTTTACAACTGTAAGTGTGATAATTTTAGATCCCAGTAATATACTAAAAATATTAAAACAATAGTTATTTTTAATATATATATATATATATATATATTTGAAATCTAACACTCCAGCTGTGCTTGGCTGTATTACTATTGTTTTATATATACCTATATATATTTTTTAGTTTTTCAACTTAAATTGTTCTCCGAATGACATATTAAAAATATTATATATATATATATATAATTTTTTTACTACATAGAAATCTCGCATATTACGCTTATGTAAAAATGTCAATTCGAAATATTTTCAAAATTCATATTTTTGAAAAGTTCTACATTTTTTTTCCATTAAAATTTTCGTTTTGTTTGATTACAATTTAAAAATTTTCATTCGTAATTATTTATGGTCGCAATGATACAGTTTTCACACGTGTGTAGTTCTCAGTAATCGCCTCAATCATTCAACTATATGAACTTGTATTTCATATACCCGACTAATAAACAAAGAAAAACAGCCAACAGCAAGTAATAAAAATATTTTATAATAATAGGTGTATAATTTGACTTAATTTTCAAAGAAATTATTTCGGGGTGGGGGAGTCTGAACCCCAACCCCCCTGTATACGTGCCTGGTATATTCTACATTAAATTAATTAATATAGATGAAATAATATTTAAATTAAAAACATAAGAACAGTTCTAATTTATTCATATATACTGAGTATACGATATAAATTTATTAAAGTATGTGTGTTTAATATTTTCAATATTATTGGTATAATATGTAAGTATATATATGTATTGCAGTACATTACGTACTTGAAATAAATACCAAAACCAACATAAAATACTATTATATATCGTATGGCATTTTTATTATATAACTATACTTTTGTAAATTTGTAATTATTATAAAAAGACTCGTATTATAGTCAAGTAAAACATACGAGTACATATAGATACGCATATATATACGAGGTATAACATTGGAATTTGATGACCCTTGAATGTATAGCACCCATATTGTATGTATAATAGATATAGGGAAAGATGGCGTGAAATTGTGAATATACAGCCAGAGCCCTGAATACACTATATAAAAAGCTAAAGAAGAAAAAAAAAGATAAAAAAAGTACAATACACACACACACATATATATATATATATATATATATATAAGGTGATAGGTACCTATATATATAGAGAGAGCAAAAAAAAAATGAAATGAAGAGTATAGACTTAATTCGAATTTTTATGTTATATATATATGTATAATATATAAAATACAATAAAAACGCTGCTCCCGCATTCTTTGCGTATATAGAAAAAATGGAGAACTAAAAAAATAAAAATAAAACTAGAGGATTCCGTACGGATATTTTTTTTACAATAAAAAATAACTTTTTTTTTTTTTTTTGTCGCATACCTGCGACGGAATAACAATAATTTATTTCCGCTATTATACACACAATTGTAATTTGTCTAAAATTGCCAGGTATAAAATTGTACGTAATATATTTTATCTATACGGTATACCGTGCGTGTATATATACTCGCAACCTGTATCAATAACAGTATATAATTCTTCGAAACGTTTTCAGCGATTTGGTGATGCGAAACAAGTACATATGCGGTATACAGGAGAATAAATCGTCGTGATCCATTTCATTGAAAAATATCATAATAATTGATGCAATAAGCCGCAGCCTTCGTCGAAATTAACGAGTGCGCAGATAAAACGTACGTAATTGTCGGAAAACATAATTATTCTCGAAATTAAAAACCGAACAAATAACGTATATATATATATATAACAATATCGACAATGATGTCATATATACATATATTTATAAATAATAATAATAATTGTTTAAAACTACTGTAAATATTTAATGAGTTTAATACAGTTAATAATGTCTATATATTACGATTTATACAAACGATTAACATGATGCGAATAATATTTTATAAATCATATTGTATAATCATTATTAATGCGGCTAATATATATTAACTCGAAATTGTAATTATATATAAAAAAAAAAAATTACTATAAATATTTTAAAAATACATATTTTTTTAAATTATTTATACAAATAAATATTATATACTATTAAAATTAACGTACAAGCAGTAAAAGAGAGATAATTAATGTTTCTAAGATTTTACTACGCGTTTTATACCGGTGAATATTTATATACGTACATTATTATTTTTTTTACCCATCTCAAATAGTAAAAAAAAAATTAATAATAATAAATACAATCCGCACTTACCTCGTGAATGCCTGTTTATAAAAATTATATATGTAAACGTCGAGTTGAAAAGAGAAAAAAAATGTATTAATCCGAATGATTTGCCGCACTATGAATGCGCGTTCGCGGCGACGACGAGCCGTTACCGCACGTTTATACGGTACTGAAAATAAATATGTATATATATAGTTCTTTTAAATTCTGCAGTATCTCTCTGAGAATTTAAAAATGAGAAACTGTTTTTAAATAAAATGTAAAAAAAAAACGGTTGTATATATATTTTTTTTTTTTAAAACCGCTTTTCTGTGTAAGAAAAATGGTCGGAAACTTCGAATTCGGTACACCGAAGTCGCACCGAACCGATTCTGTTAACAAGGTCAACGAATTTGAACCAGACTCGGTGGTGTTGTTGTGGGTGTGAGCCACGACCGTTCTCCCACCCCGGTACGCGGAGCTCCGCCCAGTTCGTAGCCGCCTCCATGTACGCGCGCCGCGCGCACGCGATACTCCGTCGTCGTCGTCGTCGTCGTCGTCCTGTGCAGACTATATAGTACCGCTGCTGCAGGTACCCGATTGACGACGCGGCGCGGCGCGTGTGTACCTACACCGAGCCGTCTGCATCACGGCGACAACGACCCGGAGACTCGGGTCACTCTTGCGGAGCCTTTTGTCCTCGTCAAAGACAAAGGGACATCGATCGCCTGCACGGAGTTTCGTGTACTGCTGCTGCTGCTGCTGCTGCTGCTGCCGTTGCTGCATATATGATATATATATATATATATATACAATATATACAGGGACCGTTTATATATATATATATTCGCTTCCGGATCAATTCATCCTGTAGCGCCACCGCGGGTTTAGTTGTGTCAAAAATCCTTTTTGCAGGCGCTTCTTATATACGTATATATATTTTATACATGTATAAAGGTAAAGGTGTGGCAAACTATATATAATATATTATATACGATATTATACGACTATAATAATAATATAATATATATACGAGTGACATACCGCGCGGATCACTGCGCCAGTATATTATACGCATTATATATATATATATATATATATGTATATGTATACGAAAACCGTGACAATAATATACCTGTCTATATATTATTGTTTCGTAAAAAAAAAAAAAACTATATTTATTTATTATAGAGACTATACACAAATATTTTTCTTTTTTTATATATATATATACGCGACAATAATACTTTTCGACTTATTTCGTTATGATCGAAATCCTTTTTCGACAGCAACGCGAAACCGAATATACGCGCTCCGTCGATCGCGTATTATTCTAGAAAATGTTTATATAAAGCGGTGCGTTGTAAATATATATATATATATATATATATATAGGTACGTACATCGAATATGAAATACTCGTTTTGTCCCTTATTGTACATAATATATTCTCTTCGTCCTATATATTTACTTGTCATGCGAAATTGATTTCTGACGTTTCCTGTTACGGCGTGTTTGCAAAACTGTATTACCAGCTGTCAGTACCTAAATATTATAATATATACATCTGCCAAAATATGTTTTGAGACGACTAATCGGGTGAGTCAATAATATCAGATCAGGTGACGATATATATACATATAT
Organism: Slavum lentiscoides; assembly: GCA_032441835.1. Classification (NCBI taxonomy): domain Eukaryota; kingdom Metazoa; phylum Arthropoda; class Insecta; order Hemiptera; family Aphididae; genus Slavum; species Slavum lentiscoides. The sequence continues at coordinate 10,560,637 of CM063715.1, read as the reverse complement.
ATAACGTGGAAATATCGTAGACGAACGTCTAAAAAAACACTCTATAGAAATTACAAGTGCAGTTATATACAAAGGTAAAATTATTACTATGAAACCGTTCGACACTATAGGTATACGCGATGATTATATGCGATTAATAAAACTAAAATTATGTTATATACTTGTATTATATTATTACGTGTTATCCCCCAAAAAAAAAAAAACAAAATATACCAATCAGTTTAAGCAGGAATACATGCATAAATGTACATACATATAATAGTTTTTTTTTTCAAATAAAACTTCAGTTGGTGTTTCTAGTCGATTTAAATGTAGAGGTGCATATGCCCAGGCTCGGATTAAGGAGAGTCAGAGGAGTCCCCGAAGCCCACACAATTATAAGGCCCTTCATGTCGAAAATTGAGAATTTAAAATTTCTGTAAAAATGTAATCAAATAATACATTGACTTTTGCCAAAGATGAAGCAAGGAAAATATGTTTTTAATAAGACTATATATATGTATAATTATAATGTAATATGAGAATATTATAACAATTGTGTAATATTTTGTTATTCAATTATATTATATACAGTTTTAACACTTCAAAGTGTACAATTAAACGAAGTATACGTACCTGTATATAATGTAATTTGTAATTTTGTTATTTTTATAAGAATTAATTAAAGACTGGAATATTTACAAGTTCACAGTATTTCGTATTTTAGAACTTTTTATGGAAAGTTATATGTGTTTGGTGAGGCCCATTTTCACTACATGCCCCAGAGCCCAATAATCTTTAACCCGGCCCTGCATATACCTAAAATATATTATAATCGCAAGTGTCGGTATATATTTAAAATAAAAATATCTATAAATATTCAAACGCATTCGAGAGTATGTTTTGAAGACTTGAAATATTTGACTTGACACTTATAATTTTACAAGGTATGAACACGTGTGTATATAGTATACACGTACGCGAGCACACGAAAACATATATGTAAGTTACTAATTTTGATTATTTTCAATGGATAAACTATTATCAGAGGATACAGTAGACCGAATAATAAATACACACGCAATTATATTGCATGTTTAATATATTATTACGAATTACATTTGATTTCTTATTTTTGTACTGAATCGTTGTATAAATGAATTGATATTGGTTTTTGGTAACCGTCGACAAACAACAACAATACAAGCACTCTCGCGTGCGTATATAAACACAAAAGTTTATAATTTTACACTAACCTAACTCAAATTTTATTTTGAAAACAATGTAATGTATATTATTTTTTTTTAGTAATAATAATATCATCACACGCTACGCGTTACGAAACAAAACCTTATACATACGCGTCTCGCAATATTTTGGACAAACAGCCCGACGACAGAATAATAAATATAATATGTAAAGAAATGTGAGAATATAATAATAATAACTGCTGCAGTGTTGGAAGCCATACTGGTTTTTTTTGCGTAAAAAACACGAAGGGTGTATTTTCACGTATAATAAGCGAAAAAATATTATAATAATAATAACAATAAATGGCGAAATTTCTATATCTCAATGCAGCAGTGCCCCGTTCAAAACGAGTTATACGTGCGTGTTATTTTATGGTGGCGGGTAACTTCCTGAATATTAAATTTATTGCGGCGTTTCGAGATTTGTCCAGTTATGTACATACATACATACAAAATGTATAATTTATATTATTTTCTCATCACCTCGCGTGTTGAACGCCGTGCTGCACTACATAAAAATCACGAGTACATAATGAAAAAAAAAAAAATTATGAGTATCTCCCCATATGTATACTATAATACTAAACTAAAATAAACTGTATAATAGTTTAAAATATATCACTGTAGCAGTCGTAAAAGTCGCCATAGCTTACGCAGGTATCGTCGTGCACGCGCACCGTAAATCGTAATATAATATATATAGTATACCTACAAAGTTAAGAAAAACATATATATTATAAAAACACGATCAAACATTTTGTTCTAAGACATCGGTTCTTCTAATACAGGTACTTAAAAAAAGAAAACGTGTAGCCTTTATCTATATTTAAACATTTTCAAGAATCGTTTAAACAAACATCCGTATAATATTTAGGTGTACTTAAAATATTATAAAATGTATTGCCAGCACATAATAAAACACGCGTTTAATTGTAAAAAGTCTGAAAAAAACTAGGTCTCAACTCGCCTTTTTTTTTTAATTAGTTAACCCCGTGGTGACAATACTATCTGATCGAGAGACGACTTATGACAGTGGTGGTATCCAAACTTTTTCATCCTTTGTGTCTCTACAATATTTTGACATCTCCCAAATAATTCATGGCAAAAAAAAAAAGAAAGAACGTCTTTATATATACGTATGTCAATTTATTTATTTATCGTACACAAAATAATTTTAAAAAAATTAAAATTAAAACGGAATTTTCAATTCCGGATAAAAATAATCGATAAAATTGATTAAAATTTCATTATAACGTTTCTATCGTCGCAACGTTATATTATAATTTTGTTTTTCCGTTCTATATCACAATAGGCTCCCTTGACTAAACTCATAGAAACCGCGACGCACAGTTTGAATACCTCAGATCTATAATGATGTAAATGAAAAAAAACACACAAAAACGGGTGATTTCGAAATAAAAATTCAAAATATAAACGCAAAGACTCGCGGTAAAAATCGTATACATTATCATATAAGAATATTTTTTTCCATATTGATTTCGCGAGTGCGAATAAATCTCGGGGAAGAGTACTGCTTTTTTTTTAAATTCATCGCCTCGATATAATATTTGTTAATTTTTTTTTCTGCACATCAACGGTTTGCTTCGCCGCCGTTACGGTACGAAATATTGTAAATATATATTTCAATAAATCGCAGCAATCATCGTATATTATTATATTATGCATTTATTAATGAACAGCTTGGACATATTAAATATTTAATTTTTTTCTGAGCAGAGCGAGGAATCTATATTGGTTTTACAAAGCTGTGTTTTTTTTTTATGTCAGTACCCAAAAATTCTACCAGAAGGAGTGCTCCGATCTTTATACAGTCACAGTTTGTTTCCGATAACGAATTGCATCTAGTTATTGGTACTTTAAAGTGGTCATTTTTTTTGATTTTCTCAAAAGCGCCTAAAAATAGAACTAAAAAAAAATACCGAAAAATTACATAAAAACTGTAAAAACGCGATTTCGTCAAAATCGATTGTCGTCGTTTCATCGTAATTTTGAAACTAATAATGGGTATAGAAATGTGTAATATTCATCAAATATGCGTAACTGTTTATATTATATTAAGGAAATAAAAAAAGTTCTCAAAAACTTTCTTTTAATTTTGGACTATTTATAACAATGATTATATAGGTTTTTATAGGTATTTAATTCGTATATAAAAAGAGTTCGTTTTTGTTACATATATATACCTATAAAATATTACACCGAAGCTCCGCTCAGAACCGTTTTATCGAATTGCAATGATTTGTCATTGCTTTCAAATGTATAATATATGTATAGCGATAACAAAAATACACACAAAAATCTTTATCCGTGTAATTCGCTTAAGCGATGACACATTCACATTTACCTTTTTTTTAAATCGAATTATCGTATAATTAAATAATTTAACAATATAAACTCGTTTTTATATACCTATATACATATGTACCGTTTCCAGAATCGTACAAAAAAAAAACCAGACAAAATATCGCGCGTCTCGCGTAGATATATATTCACGCCGTTCCAAATGTGTTATACGTTTAATAATAATATTTATATAATTATAATAATATAATTTATAATATAGCGGGCAGGCACACGCGTCATAGGTCCCCGCGCTACACGGTACCGCAGCCATATCATGCGTACACTGCGTGCGCACGATGCGTCTGTGAGAACGGAGAGCTGATCATCGGAGCTCGTACCCGTGGGATACCGTGACGGCCGGTGAACACGTCGGTGCACTGCACAAGTGCCCGCTAATGTTTCTTACTGCGCACACCCCCTCCAATGTTATAATATACCCGTGTATATACCTTAAAATAATATTATGTATTATATATATATATATGTATGTACGTACGTATAATATATACGCGCACGATAGCATGATATTATAAGAAACGCCGGTTTCTCATTCGGGTAGGTACCTTATATATATATATATACTCGTATAATATATAATATATTATATCGTTCGAAGACGCGAACAACATTGCGTCGTCGTCGTCCTCGGTCGTAGAACGTATATAATATACCGCAGCTATAACCGCGTCGCAGTCGCAATCGTATCTTCTTCTTTTTCTTCTCCTCCTCCTCCTCCTCCTCCTCCTTCTTGTACTTCTTTTTTTTTTTTTTTTTACTGCACAGCAGTACCGCAGTCTGCGGGCGCTCTCATTCCTCCTCCGGGCGGTGCAACAGGTGTGCCGCCCGGTATATATATAGGTATATGTATATACGCACACACACTACATACCATTTGCCCATTGGAAGCTGGGCGTGGTCCAAAAGTTGCTCATCATCATCGTCATCGTCATCGTCGTCGTCATCATCGTCATCATCAACGTCGTCGCCGCAGTCATCGTCGTCTTCACGACTCCGCGCGCCGCCGACTGCACCGCCACGCCGCGCCGTCGAGCAGCGGGTTTCCTCTTGTACAATATATATATATATATATATATTACTCGTTTTGAAAAGAAAACTACATGGATTTTTTTTTTTTTTGTTTCTTTCTTTCTTTTTTTTTATGACCGAACTAGAAAACAAATTACATTTTTACCCCACTTCCTTGCAGCCGCCGACAATTTATGGGATTTCTTTCGATCGCGGTTGTTATACAATGTTTTTACACTTATATTTATATATAATATATTACACACACACACACACAATATTTCACACGGAGAATTTTTAAACACACACACACACACACACATATTTACGGGTATTAGATATTATATACACTGCGCGATTGATAATTCGGATAAAATTGTTGACAAATATTGAGAAAAATTAAATTCGTATAGAAATGTCGGTCCTAAATTTTACGCGATTTGTTTAATAAATTGCTTAATATTTTATATAATAATAATTATCGTTTGAAAATAAAAAATAAAAATTTTTCGAATAATCGAGATTAATTTTGAGTAATCGTTATTTTATATACCGTGTATGTACGTTTTTTTTTAAATTTCTAAATTTCAATAATACCTATCTATAACATTTGTTTTTTTTTAATAAATTTCAAGTCATACAAACTATATGACAACATAATAATATACGTTATTCAAAATATTCAATTAAAAAATCAAAATACCTTTTACTTTTGAAATTTCCAGAAATGATCAATCTATTAATTATTTTATAAAATAATTTATTCTATATGCGTAAAATCGCAGTATAAATTTTCCGCATTTTCAATACCTATTTATATAAATACTTGTGATGTACCAGTGCGCACAATTCAATACTATCTTTCAAATTATATAAACTTCGTTATTTTAAAATGTTTATCGATGTTAAATATTTCTAGAGAGAGAAACAACTTTTATTTAAAGTGAGCTGCCCACCAAGCGGGTTGCCAAAAAACACAGCATACTAATCAATATTAAAATACATAAGAAAATTTTAAATTTACAATACAAATAAACATTACAATATAAGAAATATAAGTACAATTTAAGTTATAATATAAGTGTACAAAATGAGTTACAATATAAGTGGTTAAACGCTATTAGTAGTAGAAAAACAGAGAAAACATTATTATTAAAACTTATTACTATATGAGTACAAATGGTAATTTATATGATGTATACTGAGTCTTTCAAAATAGATAGGCATATTTTGACAAGATCATCAGTAGCGAAGTTATATGATCGGAAGAATCATAGAATACTTAGATATTATTTGTATAGAATTAAAATCGGATAAAAATGTAAATTATTATTTAAAACAAATTAACGGTTTCAATTATTTTCCCGAATTTATTTAAACCTGCAATATTAAAGCATAATATCACAAATCATTGATGTGTTTAAGACGCTGTACGTCTATATATATATATAGACGACTATAGTATAGTAAACGTATAATATTATCTAAATTGGGTATACGCTCGTGCCTAAATTTTTTTTTTTTTATACCGTGTGCCTATACTATAAATTGTAAAAAAAAAAACAAAACGACGATAGTAATAATTTAATTTTCATACGGTGTAATTTATGCAGTGTATTATACATATTATACGAATTATATACCGTATGAAATAATGAAACGAGACTGAATTTCTGTATTGACGCGCGCGAACAAAAAGTAAATAAAATTTGGTAATCGCGGCTTATTATTATTATTATTTTGTTGAAAATTTAAAGTCAGTATATAATATAATAACAACAAACATAAAGCGTCCATCAACGTGCACGTTTTATCCATATTAAATATGTAATGTCAACATTTTAAAGGACTTGTGACGCTTTCGGCGAGACCGCCGCGTATATTATTATACACAGCTTATTGATGCTCCCCGACCCAAATATAATTGTATACACACACACACACACACACACACACACACACACACACAATAATTCTGAGATTCAATTATCACTGGTAGTTTGCCTGCATAATAACATATATGCGTATATACATTATATAATATGGTATATTATGGACCATTGAGGAATGCTGAAGCAGGTGTAATACGCGCGGGACGAAATAAAATTCGTGTCCGTTTGGCTTCCATACTGCGTAACTAATTTCGGTACAGGAATCATAAAATAGAAATACGTGTACGTTATATGAAAGGAAAAAAATATAAAAAGAAAAGAGGAGAGGGGAAAAAAAACAAACCGTATCCTGTGGCCCTGTGTCTGTGGTGGACAAGTGCCGAACTGTTTACACACGCCACGGTCAAAACGTAGGAGGTATACGTATAAGTTATTGCGAAATTCGTTTGTGATAATTTAGAAAACGACAAAAGGCGCACTGACAGTGTAATGTGCATATACACATATGTGTACGTGTGTATATACTCTGTGAATTAAATCGTACAATGCGTAACACAAGGAGATATATATAAATACATATCAATGAAACCGAATAACGTCCTTCAAAAAAAAAAAAAAAACCATTTCAAGTGTATTTTAAACCTTTTGGGTTGATTTCATCTCTGTGACGTCGTTTTAAAATACTGTATTATCCGCTTACATTACACTGTACGCGGTAATACACATTTCGTGTTACATATTATATCAATACGTAAATATTATGTTTTTAATCGACCGCTACAGTAATTGCACGCAATAAGTGTAATCATTTTGCAGCTATGAAAAAAAATACACGATTTTCAAAACATATTCGAGAAGTTTAAGGGGCTTGCACCGGACCTGTATGGCTATATATTTCTAGCTGAAAAAAATACGTCACTGGAAAAAATTCTCACGCCTTGTAGAGTGAACCGATTTCGATATATTTTTTTTTTTTCGTTGGAAAGAGGAAAATATTTCGCAGGGCGCATTGGACTTCGATTCTCAAAACTGTATTTTGCACATGTCAACAGCGCCGACAGACAGAAAATGAAAAGCTCGATTTTATATGCTTTACAGGAAAAACTCTCATGCCACCATTATAGCTGTCCGATTTCGATCATTTTGCTGTTGTTGGATAAAGGAAGACTTCCTACAGGGCGCATTGCACTTTGATTCTCAACATTTTATTTCTAAAGCTATAATAAGAGTTTGAATATGAACAATTTTCACAATTTTTTTAACAACTTTTTTTTTTTGTAGTTTTTATTATGGTAATCTAAAATCAAAGTCCAAATATTATATTGAAACATTTGAAGGAATTTGAATCTTCTGCAAGCATCTACTCCTTCTCCAATAACCAAACATACAATAAATGTATTTATAGGAGGACCTCTCAACCACTCTACGTGTATTCGTTTCATAAATTTAATAATATTAAATTTTCCATTTTTGTACACGTCGTATATGTGTTCAAATTATATATACCATACGGCACACACAGGTTTGCTATTAGTACAGGTGATCTAAATTTTAAGGAAAAATTATAGTTTCAGTTAACGATATATTTCGTTAATTAAATAAATAAAGTAATGTAGACTACATAGATAACCATAGATTCTAAAATCTATGTATACATATTTATAATATCTTTAAATTACCAAAAGTATATTTTAATAACATTTAAGTACAATTTAATGTCATTTTTCAAAATGATTACAAAAAAATATGTATTATTTGTATGCGTTTTGGTTCGCTAAAAGTTAAATTTCACCCATACAAAAAAACCACGCGTTATCACAATGATATTATTATTTTCTTAATAATAATATTAATAGTGTAATAATACGCTGTTATACAGTAGATTATTACGCTATATTTTATTGCAGGGTGAATAATTCACACTATCTCATTTGCTATAATTTTACGGTTCATTATTTAAATTAGTTTTTTTTCCCCACTTTATGTCACACATAATATCTAAATCGGTTGTATTTAATACAAACGCTGGCGTCGTCGCACGTATATAGACCAAACAAAGTGACGAAGTATTATGACCCAGCTGTGGCGACAGCTTATCGGAACGACCAAACATCGGATTTATGCAACACATCGTATTGTATCATAAACATAATGTTATATTCGATAAAAATTTTTACATATCAATCAGTTTGCACTTCACAACAGACATATACAACTACATATTAATTCATACTGGAGTAAAAAAAAGCTAAAAAGAATTCAAAAGCTTTCTCGCCGCCCTCGAATGGTAAACGTAAAATAATCGGATATGATAATATACTGTGAAGTTTAAGTATATACATATATAATATATATATATATTATTGAGTGAATATTTTATATATTGATTATTGAATACAAAAAATTTACAAATTTAAAAAATATTCAACTGAAAATAATTGTGTTTATACTCGTATATGGCGGAGAGATTTCTATTAGTATTGTAGCGTATGAATGAGAGAGCAAATAATGCTTGATCTGTGCTTTGATATAGGTAATTTGTTTTTCAAACGCATAATGTGCATAAGAAAAATTTCGAACAAACTTTGGAACGTTTCACGTATATCTAAAAATAGAAATTTAAAAATCATAATATGAGTTTTCATCGATTCAATTGGGTTAGTGAATACAACAAACTTTTATTTTTTTTTTTTAACTTCCTATAATACTGTAAGTATATATATATATACAAGCAATAAATGAATTATTGAATGAACACAGAGCACATGTTTACAGATGTACGTACTCGAAAGGTGTATAGGTAAATTTACCGAGTTAGAAATTATTATCATTTCGGATACAATGAAATTATTTTTATATTACAATGTCGCCCCATTCATTGAAGACGTATGTGTGTGTGTGTGTGTGTGTGCTGTGTATACATAACACGTATACACTTAGGTTTTTTATATATCCGAGTCAAGTATTGTATGTATACATACATACATACATTTAGTACCTAAGTTTAGTTTTAAATATATACTTAAGACGACTCCCACGTGAAATCCTGAGTCCCGAAGGTATACAAAAAAAAAAAAAAGGAACAAGAAAAAACAACTACAACGTGTCCACGACTATACATAAAAAGCAATTATTTAAGTCAACAGCGGACGACGCGAGCAGAGCAAAATCAATACAGCGTGCAGTCATCTATATAATATAAAGAACCGAAAGGAAGAAGCGACTATATACGCGCTCTTCGCACCACCGCTGCAGCAGTGTGTATATATATATATATACTATGGGTTTGTTATTTCTAGGGCCGTGACCGGTTCGATTAAACAACGTGAAATACCATATTGTCGGTACCGGGTACCGACGTTTTTACCTTGATCCCAAGAATGTTTAAGGCTACTTAAAAACCCCCGGGGGGGCTCCCCAATTTCAAAACTGTTCCCTAAACGTTCACATTCGCCAGCACTGCGCCGATGAGTATGTTCGCCTTGTAAGAATATAAAGAATTATATACTTGTAATGCGACTATTAACTTTTGTATATACTGTATACATTTTAAATCTGTCAAATATTTTTTTTCGTTTTACTATTTTTTTTTTTTTCTAATAAATATACGAAATACTTGTTCGAAGAAAAAAAAATTAAGAAATTCAAAATAAAAACTAGATAATTTTCACGCGTGGAATTGATAACATAAAAGCATTTTTATTGAGCCACGCAATAACCCACAAGCCACAGCTGGATAATATTATCTAATAATTATATTCATATTATGTAATATATCCGTGTTATCGATTTCGAATTCATTTTGAAACTGATTATTTATAATTTCGCACTGTAACCGCGCACGGCGATTATCTGTAATAAAAATTGTTTTACCGTGTTTTTTTTTTTTTTTGTCTAATTTTATAAAACGATTATCTTTCAAGTAAAATGCATTATTGTCAACGTTATTGCACATACAACAGTGCAATAATATTGCAGTAATTTCGTGCAAAACGACTAAAACTAATACTAACCGTAACCACGTTAACCACGCAACAATAATATCGTGTTAATAAAAATTATGAGTTTCCTCTAAATACGACCGAGATTTATGATTAGTTTGTATTTACAATATTTTTGTTATGTCTATAATACGCGCGATTGCTGATCGTTTAACATATATAATACATACTAATAACGTAAACAATAATATTGTTATATCGTTTGGCGAGCAATATACGACCTGAAATTATATTTTATATACCGCACACACAGTGATAATAAATTACAAATAGTTATAATACCTGTATGTCATTATTCATTTTAATGATGGTCAAACAAAATTTGACGGCGAAACCATTATTCGGAGACCTCTGTAAAATTTCAAACCGTATATACTCGTATTGACTATATGAATACGTCGCGTTGGTCATTTTTATTTCTTCAAATAATATTAAACAGTTTATCGAAAAGTTATAGTAATTTGTATTGTTGTTACCTATACTTATTTAGTCATTATAGACTATAGCGAATTTGTTTTCAAACGGATCATATACATAATAATATATAAATATTTGACTCCGTAGGCGTGTGGACGTCGTGCAGGTCGTGCTTATGCTTAATGATAATTTGTAGCTTGTGTACTCCGTAAAAATGTATTAAATCGAGATTTTCATCGGCCGAAGTAAGGTACCCAGTAAAATTGATTCAAATAAAAATCAATATTTTCCATCGACTAAAGAAGAGGAATTTAAAAATACTATTTATATTCCAATTTCTCGATCGTTTGATTGCGTGGCTGTGGAATATCGCGTTATGACCAAAAGATTTTAAATTTAATCGACGCTGTATAGGAAGATTTTCAAAACTAAGTACGTCTAACTTGAATCTCCTCTCTATAAAATTTATGTTTCGGATGAAAGTGAATTAGATTCTGAAATAAGATTGCGTATAAAAGAACAAATTATTAAAGTAATAAGTCTTATTGGAACTTGAGTTAGATGTTGTGATTAAACTGGTATTCCTCTAGGCGAACAAAAGACAAATGTATAGTGTTTTTAAGGCATTATCACATTGTTTGTAACAATCCCAAGTTGTTCTCGTTTTCAAAAATGAGCTCTTATAGTGAAAACAAAACTACGATGTCAGATGACACGAGATCGGCTCGAGTCACTTGTATTAATATAGTTTCTCGAACACGAATTGGCTAATACCATTTATTATGGTAGTGTGATCGACGAATTTAAACATTTATAAAAAAAGCGTCGTTTAAAACTATTCGACTGGTTTTATGACTTTTGCGACTCGTGTTTAATTGACTTTTTATTAATAAAATAAGTACCTATTTGAAAATTACTTTTGTTTGTAATAATTTATTTTTTTTAAAAAAACAGTGCCCCCTCGGTGAACTGTTTGTACATAATAATAATAAGAATATTCCGGAAGAGTGTACACGTACTAGTACCCCTTTTGATGATTTTTACACTACCTGCCAAATTATACCTCTGCGCGCGCCCATGTTCGACTCGTCATATTTTTTTATTATTTAAAAAATATATTAATATAAATAAATAATAAATATATTAATATATTTAGAAGAAAAAAAATGTCGTACAATATATTAAAAGTGTATTTTATACATTATAAACGCCGCCGCGGACGTGAAACCGATCCCTTTCCACCGTACATAATATAATAATATTTATTATAATAACGCCATACACAACACGCGCGCGCATCTTCGACATTCCGCCGCCTATTCTCCTCCATTGATCTCATTGAACGGGGCCGCGGCAGTTTCCTCTTTACACGCTCGCTGCCTTTCTTACGCGCCGTTTGTATGCAACTGCAGTTTAATGGCGTTATATATTATACGGTGTGTGTGTGTGTGTGTGTGTGTGTGTGTGTGTGTGTGTTGTTGCGGCTACCTCGCTATACACTGGAGACGACGCGTATTTGAATTTAATTTCCCATTGGAGGCCGTACGACCGAACCGCGTACAAGGGCGACGGTGGAGCTGTAATGGGAAATACACGCGCGCGCCCGGTGCGTTTTTGTGAAAGAAGAAGCCAAAAAGGCGGCGGCGTTGTGTGTGCGGTTATTACGGAAGGGGGAAAAAAAGCCCCCACACACACACACACACACACACGCACACAATACCGAAGAAAGAGAAGAAGAAAACCGTTTAAACAATATTATTCTTGTATTTCTTTTTATTATTATTATTATTATTGTGTGTGTGTGTGTGTGTGTGTGTGTGAAACACGCGGCATGCGCGTATACGTACTGCACATACAAGGGGACGCCGCGATACTTATCCCGAGACGTTTCTCTCTGTTCCACGCCGCGTAGTCTTTCTGTATACGCACGACGCGCACAAACCCAATTTCAAAAACTTCCACTGCCGCGCATGGGTCCAACATGGCAAATAATAATTTTAAAGGGTCAATAATAAACGGACCGCTCGCAGAGTCTGTAAATGATTTTTTTTTTCCTCTTTCCACTCGGTCTTCGGGCCCCCGATAGTATATGTTTGACAACATTCACAAATCACATCACCAGGATTCCCCATTACGGTGTGTGTGTGTGTGTGTGTGTGTGTGTGTTCGTACGCGTTCACACGCGGCGCACTGCACCGCATACACACACACACACACACACACACATCGTACCTAAGCGTAGCCGCGCACACAAATACATATTTTACTGCACGCGCTACACACACACACACACACACGGAACGGACTCGTCTTCCCATTATTTTATTATTATTGTATGTACTTTTATCGCTATTACTATGATTTATTATTGCGCCAAAGTCATAATATTTTTGTCTGTCGGCGCGCGCGGATCCTCGTTCGATTTTATTGTTGTACGAGTTGCAAAACGTAGGCGCGAATCGATCCGTCACAAAATAAATGTACGTAGCTCAATAACAGGACACACACACACACACACACACACGTCTGCGTATAATATTATACAAAAACGTTGGAACAATCTGTTACCGCTAGAGAGGAGCCACAGGTATACATCATTATATCGTCTAATGATACACGCACCTATATCTCCTATATACACGATTATTATTATTATAGTCAGGTATACCGCGCGCGCGGGCGGTTATTTATCAAAATTGAATTTTGCATCCAGTTTTCCCCCGGCCTGTCGTCCGCATAACGTTTATAAATGACGGGAAAAGGTAAAAACGATATTGTATCAATTCCATATTATATTGTGCGCGCATCCCCTTAAATAACACAGACGTCAACTTTTGACTTTTATCTTAATTATTGTATTTATACGCTGTCGCCTACACGTCCTGGGGCGGACTGCGGGCAGGGATTATCTTAAAAAAAAATCCTGGGGCGGAGGAGGAGTGTGTAGTCTTTAAAATTGCCGACTAGAATTTAAAATAATTCTATATTATAATATTATAAAAATTATCGCGCTCTAATTATTATTATTATTATTTTTTTTTTTTTTTAATATAGCGGGTTAAATGTAGCTGATTAGTATTATAGAATATATATATTAACGTGTTGTTGGATTTATTCATATACATTTTACCGGGTAATTTATTACATCGTCCGCAACGATCACATTACGTTTATATATATATATATATAGGTGAACGCACAGTATATATAATTTGATAAACACGTCATTGTTTTATAGTCCTGCGAATCAAATCTGTAAATATTATTCCATTTATTTTTTAAGTATTTCCCTGTCGATCGGTGTAACAAACATTTGTTTAAGCACATATTAATTTACTTGGATACGCGTGTAATAGAATTGTACAAATATATACGTATTTACCTGGTACTCGATAATCCATAAGTATTTGTGTCTATGAGAAAGTATTGATATTGCTGTAATCGCGGTTGAACCTGTATACCTAATAATATATTGACGAGTTTTACACGCTTATACCTATAACTACATAATTATACAGTGAATTTCCAGTACGAGCAATAGAATTTATTGCCACTATTCTTGTTTCTCACCATATAATGAAAAAAAAAATGAAAAATTATAAAAAAAATTCCATCGGAAAATTATTTCTTTCGAAAAATATCAAAAATCAATTTTTATTCTTTATGTATACAAGTTTATATTATCGACAAATGTTTTTGTGGCTATTTCATGTTACTCGCATATGTTTTATCAATGATTTATCATCATAGTCAACAACCGACTTATAACCAGCTATTACCGCTGCAGTGGCGTATTTATAATTTTTTTTTTTTTGGCGGAGTTGGGAGAAGCTCGTAATTATTGTGAAAAGTGAAATAATTGTATAAATCAATAAAAAAAAAAAAAAACGCTTTATAATAAATTTCATTCTGTTTTAATAACTCTCTATATAAGAACACCTGCAATATTTTCACATACCTGTATAGGCTTTATATAATATGTAAATAGTGCTAAAAAAATAAATAAATAATGAAATTGTATACAAATATTTCAATGTGTTAATTATACTATATATATAAGAAACAATGAAGAATTGGAATAACTCTGTGTATACGATGAAACTAAAATTTTTGGAAACTTAAAAAGTATGAGAACAAGTCGAACTGCAGGACATGTCTGGTGATCAGGACTAATCGCGGAAAAATAATAAAATGAAAACCAAACACTATAATATAGACGACCTCGACAAAGGTATAGCAGACACGCAGAATTAACGTTATACTGGACGTAAGGAACGCAAGAGGAGTTGCAAAAAGCGAGACAAAATGAAAACAATACATTACGTTATCGCGCAGCTACGGACTCGAAAGGCACGTATAATAGCCGAAGAAGAAGAAGTTAATTACTACAAACAATCGTTTTGTTTTTTTTGTCATTTTTATCGACAAAATTGACAAAATATACTAAATACGTGAGATATTGTAAATTTATATAATCTTAAGAAAAAAAAAAAAAATTCTAAACCGCAACATATAGATAATGCGCGTTCTATACGTTTTAAATTCCTAAATAATTCCTTTTATTTTCCGCATATAGAGTACGCGAGAATATAATAATAGTGTGCCGCCGATTCGGCTCTGAATTAACGGACTCCATAATTATTATCCTATTTTACCTATCTCGCGTATCTATGTATTATTATAACAATACGACCGTTTTGACAATAATACGGTATATTTGTCGTTATATTATGATGCGTATATATTATATATTATAGGCATACATGCGAATTCGCCATTTTATAATAATAACGCGTGCAGCAGGTGATGGCACGCTCGGAAGTAAATAACGCGAGTCCGCCACATACATATTATAATATAAAATTATGTTTTAGCGGATTTTGCGATCCGACGCAGCAGCGGATCTATAGTGAGCAGACTGTATAGCAGACGGCGATGGGCGGTATTCTTGTTCCCGCAACCGCGGCCGGCCGTCAGATCGCCGCGATGTGTACAATAATAATAATAATAATAATAATAATAATAACGCGTTTTTGGAATATTTCATCTGTTTAATATATATAAAATATTATAGCCGACAATAACGCGTATATAACGTATAATATATAGGTACACAGAAAAATACACGCGCGTATTTAAGCCGGCCGGCCGCGCGTTTTGACGTTTTGTGTACGATTTTTTTCTTCTTCTTCTTCTTCTTCTTCTTTCGCAAAACGTTCCGCGATGACCTGTCAGACGCTCAGACCCTCCACGTAGCATGTGTGTCGTTGTGTTGTCCCTTTTTACGCGCACTATTCAATAAATAATAACTATCGTGTACGCACTGCACGCGGTAACCTGCGTGTGTATAGATGTATATACGCAGCGCGCGAACATAAAATATACGACGACGACGACGACGACGAGTCACTGCGCGAGCTATTGTGTGATGATTGTCGCACACGCATATTGTTGATATACTGTTGTTGTTGTTGTTGTTATTACAGTGGGCTCCGTCCGGGCCGAAAGGAGACCGCGCGCGCTCCTCGCGCTGCAGGACTCTGCACCAGTGGCGGCGGCGGCGGCCGCGGCGGACATATATCCTGCAACGCTATTTCTCTGTACAAGTATACGGGATATATGTATAATAGGTATATATACCGCAAAATTCGCGGTATATACCTGCGGAGAAAACGCCACCGATCTGACGGACCGTATATATATATAATATAGTGGTGCAGGAGCTGCAGGACCCGAGGCTAAACGGCGCGAATACGCGGTGTATATATAATATTATAATATATAATAAATCGAATATGTGTATACGCGCGTCGGTCGTGTTTGTGTAGTCGATTTAATTTTAATTATTTTTTTTCTTTTCTTTTCTTTATTTTTTCTCTCTGCCGTCCGTCGATTATTCGAAATTGATCGCGTGTATAATACAATATATATATATATATATACTAAATATTATATAAATAATTCCTATATACATTTATTATTGCCGCCGTCCCGAATTCGTATCGGTCCGCTTGATTTGCATTGTTCGCGAATCGCGCGCGCCGCGCGTTATCCTGCACCCCCGCCGCCTTGTACGTAGTATTTATAATATAATAATATTATATTCGTCGTTGTTCCGGCGAAATTATATTATACATACCTGCGCATTTTGCGCGGAGACTGTTTTTGTATTTTTGTATTTTTTTTTTCTTCGCCCCGCTTAGAAAATTCCATCATGTATACGATGAGTTATTTTAAGCGAATAGTTTTGCGAATTTTGTTTTCTTAACCCGCAATCGTTCCGACAATGGCGGTACCTATACGCGTAACGCATCGTTTTAAACCGCGTACCTATATACACAACAATAATATAACGCACGGGAAACGGGCCGCGTAATCCGCCGTTTTCAAAGACTTCTTTTTTTTTTTGCAAAACCTATATACAGCAGTAGGTATACGCTGCAGCCTACTACAACAGGATAGCTGCGCGGTAATCTGCGGTTGGGATTGGATATACATATTATTATTATGTGTAGCGGGTGCAGTATAAGGGGGTAATTCTGATGCGCGTATTAACCGCGGTTGAACGTGAACGTTTGCAGAATATATTTTAAAAAAACATTAATGAAATATTATTATTATTATTATAGTAGCCGGTTAAGACGAAATAATACGCGCTATATATATACAAACGCCATATCATACACCTAACATACGCAATGAAGCCGCATTTCTGCAGTATATTTTATATACGATATGCCTGCGCTGCTATTACTGTGCAACAAGAAAAAAAAATGAAGCGTTTAGATTTCAACGCCGATTCGAATTGACGAATTGACATTCGATAATTATACCGCAACAGCTCTCTACTTACTCGTTATATGTATCATTTTTAAATTTCAATAACGTATATTTAGGAGGATTTTTTTTTTCTCGCGTACCGCGAGGAATAAGATATTTGTCGAAAAACTGCGATTTACTGAAAAAATAATAATAAACGCACACGCGCAATTAAGCTTATACTTTCAGTACATATTTACGTAAAAATTCTTCTATACGATCCAAATATTGATCCAACGGTATAAATATGTTTTTGTCGTACGCTTTACAAAAAAAAAAAAAAAAAATAGCTGTTTTGAATATTTTATGGCACCGCGCACAGGTATAATGAGGTCTTGTAAATATACGTATAAAGTGTTTAATTGTCATTATATAGTGTATTTGAACGCTTTCGTATTATTTTCCCGGTATTCCAAATACATTTTTATTTAAATAAGTATTTTTTTCACAAAATTCGAATATTTTTTATTCATAAATACTGAAATAATAATAATAATTTCAAGTTTATAGGTATGCAATAAGCAGAGCTTGTGCTAAGGAATTTTCAGAACTACCCAAAATATTTTAGAAAACCAAAAATGAATGACACAATAAGTACGACATATAATTATATAGTAATTATACATAAATACATATTATTTATTTTTTACTCAAATTATTTATCACAGATTAAATGACAGATAATAAACAGATTATGCTTTTTTCTTTTTCTTTTCCAAGGCCTCTTCACCGCCATCGCCATTTTCAATTATTTTATTTTTATCTGATACTTCGAAGAAAACACCGTTGAAATAATCCTGTTGTTTTGCCTTTTATTCTTTTTACTACTCTATATATGCTTCTTTTTACTTAACCAGTAGGATCCCAACCATATAATTTTTTAATATATTTTCGTTGGTCGTTGAGGTCATACTTTAATATGTATATCGGATAACTTTGAAATAAAATAATGATGGTAAATTTTTTTGTCGATACAATATAAAATTCAAAAAATGAAAACACATAATACCTCCTATAATTAATCAATTCATATGTATTTTAAATTGTTAGGTACTGCCCATTTTAATTAAGCACAGCCCATATTGGTTAGAACTACACGTTATAGTGCGAGCTCTGATAAAAAGAATGTCACAAAATCGAAAACCCAAAAATAGCACCGCTAAAAAAACAACATACAGTCTAATCACACAGTGGCGTATTCTAAATTTCTCTCTGGAAGTCAGTGGTGGTTATAGATGTATCGCCCCATCCCCATGGGATTTAATAATTTTAAATTTAGTATGTCTTTGACCTAACAGCACCGACTATTGTGTCATGGAAGTTGGTCCAATTATGTTATGGTTACATGCTCCATTTTCGCCCCCTTTGAACATCATGTATAAGGTTGGAATTAATGCTCGACCGACGATCAGCGCGTACGGTATGCGCTGACAGTGCGCGCTGATCATCGATCGTGATCGAGCATTTAGTGCTTAGCTGACGACAAACTCGGTCGATCGTGTACAGTGTAAATGAGTAAACGTGTAAATGTGAGTAAAAGAGTAAACGTGTAAAATAAACGAAAAAACGTGTAAACGAGTGTACAACGAGGAAAGATGAATCCTTACTTTCATTTCATTTCATTGAAATACACGAAATAATAATATTAATAATAATAATAAAAAAAATAAGTGATAAAGATTGCATACACGCTTACGATCGGTTACTCGGTCAGCGTCAAACTAAACACTCGCATATACCGACATAGCGCGTCAGCCGACCGTAATAAAACGGAAAAAGAAAGTAGTCACCAGATAGCACTACGACACAACATAAAGGGCGTGGCAGAAGGCGCTTATAAATAGCGGTGCGAAACCATCGAACCGCTCAGTGTAGTCACGGCGTTCAGGCGATGAACAACGTAGTGAGCGTCTAACTGGTGCGTGTGTGCGTGCGCACGCGCATGTGTGTGTTTCTGCCACGCCCTGTATGTTGTGTCGTAGCGCTATCTGGTGACTATAAACTTTCTTTTTCCATTTTATTATTATTTCGTTAACGTTACATGCACGTTGTTCTTCTTTTTTCTACATCTGCACATCGTCTCGGTACATTATAATAGATCTTTCTTCTTGGTTATTATACTCGTTGATGTGGATATTTCATTGGCAGAAAGGATTGGCTCCATTTTGCCCCCCCCCTTGAACATCATGTACCTATAACCGCCACTGGCCGGATTAACGTTTGGGTAATATAGGCAATCGCCTAGAGCGCTAAATTTTAAAAAGCGCCAAAAAGATACTAAAGTCCACTACCTATCCCAATCAAAAGAATTGTTATAACTTACTAGTTACTGGTACCTAATATGTTTATTCCATATATTGTGATAACTTTATTTTACATATATGCATTGGCTTTTATAAAATAAGATTGTTAATGTCAAAGTGTTTGGGACAGAGCCCAATAAAAAATTAAGATACTGGCGCGCGGGTAAAATCATTGCCTTTAGGCGCATTTTTGCTTAATCCGTCTCTGCTCATAGCATAGTTCAGATGAATATTCATCTAATTTGTGCTCATAGTGTCCTCTTTAGAGCAGTAGTGCGCAACCTGGAGGTCGCGAAATTTTAATAGAGAGTCGCCATTAATTTAACACCAAATGAAAAAGTGTACTCGTAAAATTATTTTGTATCGGCGGTGACCGTGTGTTACAACATGATTATGCGATCCAGACAACAGTCATGTCATATTTTAATTTTTACGATAACAAGTTCTATTGAATCTATTTAAAATTATATATTAAAGTGTTTATTATTATATTAATTTCTTTTTTTTAAATTTTAGTTTTTTTTTATTGTAATAATATTACGTGTTAGGTGTTAATAATGTTTATATTTATATTTTGAATATATTGAATTAAACAAATATGAAATTGTCTACAATATTAACGATTTCATTTATATGTAATAAAAAAATGTTGGTAGGGGTCGCCTCATAGAAATAAATAAATTTGGGGGTCGTGGATCAAAAAAGTCTAGAACTTTTAAGTAGAGGACGAGTTACAATATATTCATACTTCACTTGTGGCGTCATCTATAATTTTGTTTTTGAACTAACATTTAAATACAGAACGTCTCGTCATTTCGGCACGAGTGAACACGCCGAGTAAGAATAAAATAGGATTCATCCTGAATTGCCAAAACTGTCATTGGTATTAGACAGGTGGACCAATATCGTTGTTATGACAAAAAGCGAAGTAGACGCGTTGAAAGACCACAAATTTTAGCTCAGTGTAATGAATGGGTGGAGTAGATAAATGCGACCACTTGCTTTCGTCATATAGAATTTTTATAAGGTCAAGAAAGTAAACTAACACGTGCAATTGATACGGCTGCAACCAATTCATGAGTCGAGTACAAAAAATAAGTAGCAAATTTAGGACTTTGCGAAAAAAAAATTCTGGATCCAATACACTTTCAACAGTACATTAAAGAAATAAAAATAACAAATTTATTGAATAAAATTAAGCTACAGTGCAAATTGCAATGTACCAAACTCAAATTATGTGATTTTAGATTTTGAGAAACAAGAATGTTTTTTTTTTGTTCTGTGAAAACTTTTACTACACGTAAAAGTTTTCCGATTTTTACAGCAGAATGTATAGAATTGTATTTAATACACCGCAATTATTTAGTATTTAATAAAAACGGCTACTAAATTATCAATTTATAACAAATCTTAGTTTTTTTAACGACTCTACTAAGACTTTAAATAAATCAAATTCGTGCAGTTTAATTATAAAATATGCGAGTTTTATTCATAGCAAATTAAATGTAACTTATATCAGAAAAAATATGTGCAATAACATTATTTGTAATTACTTATTATATACACTTTATTATTTATTAATTATTTAAAAACTGTGTTATTATTACTTTTAATAATACACTTACACAAGATCAATTGAATGCTGACATTACAATACAAGCAAAATATTTTAATTACAAAATTCATAAATACAATTAAAAGTGTCATTTCTTTCTTTTGTTTTTAGCCGTCTTAGGTTTACAATATTTGGCTTCCATTCTAGCTACAAAATCATCCAATTGCTCTGCACGTTCAGCCGATCGTTTTTGAATTGCCAATATTAAATCCTCGCCATCGCTTTTTTTCTCTTTTTCCATAACCACTTTACACTTTGCTTCTTCTCTTTTAGCCTAAAATTTAATGTACCCGTTAAAATATATAACACAGATAATCATTACTCGTTAATAATTTGTAATTACACTACAAAGAATACTTACTTTTTGTAATCTTTTCCTTTTTTTTGAAGGAGCTTCATTGGTGAAAGCCTCATATACTGGCAAATCTTCTTCTTTAATTATTCTATCTAGTATTTCTCTAAGACGATCTTCTTCATACACTGAACTAAACGGTACCATGTTTATGATAAATTCCATATCTCCTTTCCCAGCTAGATATCCCTTCTTAAGGTCTCTTATTTCATCGTCAGAGCCTGTAATAGATAAACAGTAATTTAACATAAATTAAATTTTTAATTATTAAATGTTTTGTACCTTTATACTTTAATTCATATTCTCTGATATCGTCATCAGTAATTTTTCGAAATATCGATCTCCAATATGTTTCCCAAGCAAAATCTTCTGTCTCGGAATTAGGGTCGATATCATCACCAATACACCCTACAATGAAGATTTTAAATTAATAATATATTATTAAAAAAGTTAATAATACGGTAAAATAAAAACGTGTTAACATTTTTCTTTTATTTTAACAATAATTTCTCTATTAATTTTTATCATTCATTAAACACTTATTTTTACAAAGGAAATATTGCAATTGAGAAGACGCTGCACTCATATGATTTTCATCAGAATAACTGCTTGGAAAAAACTCTGAAGGTTACAATCATACTTTAGGTACTAAATTTGTACACAAAATAAATTACAATATTACCTATACCCATTTTTTAGATATCTTTAATTTATAAAAAGTTAATAAGAGATTTTCTTTAAATATCGTAACTTCTTAAGAATTAGATATTTAAAAACAACTGTTACTACAGAGATAATAATATTGTATTTTGTGTAAAAATTTGGCGTCTTGAGTACGACTGTGACCTTTGGGGTTCTTTCTCCGTACACTCAACAGCGCGTTCTCTCCTCGGACGTTTCACGGTTTTGTTTACCTGTGTGTAACATCCTCTTTAAAAAAACCGTACAATAAATATATCATAACTCAACACGAACAGTTCAATAGTCACACAGACTATACAGTGGACATTATACTTATTTCTGAATTTTGTTTTAAAACGTTGATTTTCACACGACCGTCTGTAATCTTACCGGTATCGTCGTAAAGCTTTCTTTTATCGGCGTCGCTTAACAACGCGTGTATTCGACTGATCACTTTAAATTTTTCGGTCGCTTCGGCTTTTTTCTTTTCGGCGACCTTGTCCGGATGGTATTTCATGGACAACACGTAATAGGCTTTCCTAACTACACACACAAAAAAAAAAACAAAATCAATGACTGAACGCGAACCGTAAATGATTCGCCGGAATAAAATATAATTATTAATACGGACGGACGATATCAAACCTTCTTTGTCCGTAGCGTTCTTGTTTGTGTTCAACACCTCGTACAGATTGTCAGTGTTGAAATACTTACGACAGAGTTCCGACAAAGTCGTCATGTTTGTACGGTGTATATAATACGATTTTTTTCAAAAACTATATTACCTCGTGACAGTTGATATTTTAAAGAGTAAAACGAGTGACGGCCATAGACAAGAACACTCGGACAAAAAAACAGTGATTAATGATTATAAACCGCGGTCGAATATGCCTGTAATGCACCAGAAATGGCGGGTAAACGCACCGAACACATGATAATTGTTCAAACGTTTCATCGTCTTTTCCATGAGACAATTGAATGCACCTTGTGATAAAAATCAAAAACCGGCCGTGCGTCGATGGTGGTGGTGTCGTTACGCGAGTATCGTTCCAAGATAAACGGATTTGCGATTTTTGTTTTGTTTTGCGTCTCGTGTGTTCGTGTTTATTTCTTGTTTGTAAATTCCAAGTCTGCGTAATCGTATTGAATTATTACTTTTTGTGTTGTAATCGTACCATGTCATTTGTTTAATTTCCGATTTGATCACCTGAAAAAACGACAACTCAAAAAATGAGTATAAACGTTAAAGGGGCGTGCAAAGATGTCACGGTATAAACGAAAACGGAATATTTCAAATATTAATTATTATTATTATTATTATTATTATTGTTATAATATTTATTTAAGGACTTCAAGTGTTCAGCGTTCTGCAATCTTCGTGTTTTCAACGAAGGACACAAATTTGACACATCTGCTGGCATGGTCATTAATTCCAACCGATTCGGGATGGTTATCATTGCTTCGCCCAACCACCTCTGTTGTATGATACGCATCTTATTCGTATTTTTTTTCTCATAATACAAATTTCAAGTTAAAAATCTAATAAAAATGTTTAAAGTAACATGGATGTTTGATAGATATATTTAAATAAATTATGTACTCGTATTCTATTCATATAGTTTTTAATAATTTTTTTTTTTTTTCAGTAGAGAATTAATTTCTAAATATTCTCTTAGTTAATTTGATTAATAAAAAGTATTCTCTTGATTTTCAGTGATTTCAATGAAACATGTGCGTCAGTTGGTTGGTGATTTTGGAATTGAAAAAAATACGTTATCAAATTATTTACGACGTGATATTGAATTAAATTATTCCCCAAATTTTTTGGACCTTAGCTGTGATGAAGATTACATTGCAGTTGCAGGAACTTCCAATTCAAACCCCACTATAACAATCTACAATGTGGAAGGCCTAATTTCACAAGTAAAATTTAATTAATAATAATTGTTATTATTTTTATTTCTGTTCATTATTAACACTATTTTCTCGTTTCAGAGTTATATTTCCCCGTTAATATGTGTCGATCTTGCAGCTACTCAGGGCTCGTATGTAGTCGATATGTCATGGAATCCAAGCGTACAAAATTCTTTGGCTTGTTGTTTGTCCGACGGTTCTTTGCATATTATAGAGTTGAAAGATAGTGGAACGTACACTGTTGTCAGTTTACCACCACAATCAAACACTTTGTATGTAAATCGGCTCGGTTTTATTTAACTATTTATTTAATTGTATATGTATTTGTACTTCTGCTAGGTGTTTAAGTTGGAGTCCCAAAGGGAAACAAATAGTAATCGGTAGTTCAAATGGATCTTTGACACAGTACAAGCCTGAACTCAAAGCCGTTAAACAGTATTTACCGCCGACTGATATTACAGGAAATGTAAAACCTATTAAAGTGAAATGGATATCAAATTTTCAATTTGCCGTCACTTACGATTTTGTGGATAATATTGATGAACAACCAAGTTATTATTATTTTATACAAGTTTTTTTTTTTTTTTTGAATTCAGCTTAATTTGTTTTATATATTTTTTTTTTCAAAGGTATTTATATTCTCAACACACCAAAAAATGCACCAGTAGAATTTATTAACTTTGAACAATTTGTCGTCATGAATTCTGAACAGTATAGATTAAATCAATATTATACAATATTTCAACAAAATTGGTAAGTTAGATAGCGTGATACATTATATTTTTATATTTTACATTGTTATGGAGTTCCAAACATTTTATCTGAAAATTTTCCATATGTATTAACAAAGCGTGCACAGATAAGGTATTTTCTGACTTGTTGACGCGTAGATAATTTAGGTATTTAATATTCATTCCATTATTTGTATTTGTATAATATTATCATGTGGCTATTTATGTCTATTTAAGTCTATGTGACATCAGGTTTTTTGAACCAAAGAATAAAATGAATTTAAATTAAAATTCTGTATCCACCTAAATCAAAAAATAATAATGTGAGCTATACAAAATATATAATTTGAATCTTCAACAAATAACTAAAGTCGTAAATTAGGCAAAGTAACTTAGTGTGAGTATTTAAAAGTAATTGGTTTTAATTTTAGCCAAATTTTTTTAACCCATCATTTAGTCACATAGTGACTAGTGATCGCTTATCCTATTATTTCCATTATAGCCACTTGTTTAATTTTATTATTAAATCCCCCATATTACTTGTACCTTATGCCAACATATTTAAGGATTTTTCAAAAAAAAATTATTTGTTGAATAACATTTGATTAAACTTACCAGTACCTGATAGTTTCAGCTTCTGTTCCTGTATACATTTTTCTGTGCATATTTTTAGGTATATATTTAACATATTTTGTTTTTATTTCATTTTTTTAAATTTAACTTTAAAGTTTTGCCTATATAAAGTAATGTGCCATTTTTATATGATTAGGTACATACATGAATATACATAATTAACTCGCGATCGCTCATATACAATTTTATTTATTTTTTCATAATTCATATCTGCAATACACATTTTTATATGCAAATAAGTTATTATTATACTCAATTTTCATTCATTATTATAATGTTGATGACCCTCAATATTTTATTCACAGCAAAATTCTCAATTACAGTTTGATACCATTTTTAATAATAAAAACTTGACCAGTAAGTGCCTAACCCTAATACAAATACAAAGTGTGCCTAACGACATGTTAAATGTGCGCAGACTGTTTTTAAGAAAATATGCGTCAAACCGTATATACCCCCTACTTATTATTTTATTTTATTTTTGCTAGGAATATTCTTTTTGCGGCTTCTTCAAATTGTACAGAAATTGGTGTGATGGGCATGAATAATGAAAACCAATGGCAATGTTGGGTGTTAGACACAAGGCCTGAGTTACCATACCGACTTGATAAACAAATGTATCCTTTAGGAATGTCTTTAGACCTTTCTTCTCAGATGCAAATAAAACAAAGTATTTATTTATTTTTGTTATTTTAATTGAACACAATCATATTGCAACTTTTAATTGCTTGCAGTATCTAAATCAAACGAAATAATACTCATTGACCCAATGCCAGTATTATGTGTCTTGTCAAGTGATGGTATATTATTTATGTATCATATTGAAAATCAGTTGACTGGTTACACAAATATATGTAAACCACCCACAGAAATACCAGAAAATATATTAGCTCAGTTATTTACTACCGAATCTAAAATAGTAAGTCACTTATAAATATTTATCAAATAATTTAACATTGTTATGAACTTATAATCATTGATTAAAACTCAGATGTGGAAAAATACGGAATTTGGAACATACTTAATATATATAAATTATTCTTTTACTATTATAAACAGTTTTAAAAATTATTTTTATTTTACTCTTAGTATAATTTTATGTTTATTAAATTATATACATATGTAATTATTTATCATTTGTTTTTTGATAGATTAATATTCAAGAAAATGAACCAATCATTGTAACTGAAGTAGTAGAACAAGTTGAAGAAATTAATGTTTTGTAAGTAAACTTTAATTTTGAAAATAATTTCAACAATATTCGTGCTCATTTTAGTATAGTACTTCTTTTATAATTCTATTTTTAATTGAGGAATTTAAATAATTTTTTAATCGTCTTTTGTGTTCATACATATATTTAACAATTTATGTATTTCTATAATCATTTTTTACGTAGTGACAAGAAAGCTATAGGAGATCATAATGAATCTGTTCTTGCGAGCTATTTAGAAACCTCAACTACTTCTCAAGCTGAACAACCACAAATATGTAAGCTAATCAGTAAATTATGATTAATTCAATTGTGTATGTAAAAAATTTTAATTTTAATTATTCCTATTAGTGGATACCTCAAAAGTATCAGTTGTCAAACCAAATATTGCTTCTAACTCTACTGCAACTATTTCTCCTATGCAAAATGTTCCTACTCAATCAAATCTTTCCGATAAAAATACATCAATAGATGAATTAATGTTGAAGGAAGTGATGGAAGATGTAAACTTATTTCAGTCAGAATTAAAAGAAATCTTAAAATTATCGTTAAAGACTAGTAAACTGAAGGTGAGAAACAAATATTTTACATATTATAATTAAAAATATTTTCTATTCTATTATGATTTTAGATTGGTGATGAGAACGATAAAGAAACACTTGTGAAAAAATGGACATCGTTAGACTTGTTTTTTAAAGAATTGAATGAAACTAATCGTTCACAATGGGCAGAAACTAAATCTCTTCAAAAAGCTGTATTAGATTCCATTGCTTGGATTGAGGACTCAAAATCACGGCTATTCTTTTTGAAAAATCCCAAGTAATAAATTATTTTATTTAGATAATATTAATATCTTGAATATTTATTGTCATTGATTTTATGTTAAGGTATAAATGTCTGTTAAAAAATGATACTGATGAGCCATTTAGTAAAACACTTTTTGAAAATATAGAACGTACATTATATTATATCGAAACTCAACTAGCGCATGTTGACGATCAACTTAAAGCTAGATATAACAGTTACAATCCAAAAAATAAGTAAGTACTGTATTGTATGTCGACTTGATAATTACGAGTTTTATATTGTTTTATAATTTTAGAGAAATGAAAATACCTTGTTTGGAAACTATATATAAATCGTTGGTAGTAAATACAAATATAGTAAACAAGCTAAAGGAAAAAATTAATTGTTTATGTAATACTGTAGAAGAATTGAAATATAAGACGTTTAAAAAATTGTCACTAGCACCTGATGTAGTGCAAAATACTTCTAGATTAAACGAATCTCGGTTAGTGAATATTTTACTTAATAATGAATATATTATAATTTTATTTAAATTTTATGTTTCTATAGTGATGTAGGTTTATCAAAACTTTCGGAGCAATTATTAAAAATTACGCTTGATAAAGACGGCATTTCTGCTATTAATTTATATAATGTTGCAAAAAAGTACTCTGTGTTATCGGCAAATCAAAGAGCACTTTCAGATTCCAAAGTAAATAAACTTCAAGAATGGTTAAAGGATTTTAAAACAAGACGTACAAAAATAACTCGGTCTAAATACCCAAATTTAGATATTAGTAGACCTATAGTGTGCAGCACACCTTTGAAATCGACATCAATACAAGAAGTTCATGAAAAAAACAATGAATTTACACCTATTATTACCAAAGAAAATGTTACATCTGCTTTGCCGCAAATACCTTTATTGAATACAAATTACACTGCTTATGAAGAGAAAGTTGTAGAAACTAAGCTACCATTGACAACAGTTCCCAGTTTGTTACAATTAAATAAACCTTTATTCATTTCAACTACACAAAAATCAAGTACAACACTATCTGCACCAATAACAATCTCTCCCATTACTACTACAGCATTTCTTCCTGGATCTCAAGCTTTGCCTACGAGTACTGTCATAACACCAATTTGGAATCCAGTCGACAATACTTCAACTCCTAAACCAGTGTCACTTAATGATTTCTCAAATAAGTTCAATTATGTTTTTACTAAAGATCCAGTAGTTTTTAGTTCTGCTACTACCACATTATTTGGGAATAATGTGACTTCTACTAGTGCTTCTAGCAAAGTTCCTGTAGATTTTAGCTTAAAGTCATCAACTTCTGAACCTTTGAATTTTAGTAATGCTCTTAATGTAGTTTCTACAAAGGCTACTTTAGATATTATTTCAGGAACAACAGAATCAAAAGAAAGAATACCTTTTAATTTCAGCAGTGTATCTACGGTAAAAACAGAAACAACTGTACCAAAAACTAACATGTCTGTGACATTTAATTTTGCTGATTCTATCAAAAATAAAATGGATACACCATCGTCAACTACTGTTAGTTTTGAACCATTAAAAACATCCAAGTCTTTGGAAACACCCGTTGTATTTTCTGGTCTTAGTACAGATGATAAATTAAAGAATAATCAAGAAACAGTACCTGAAAAAGATTCAACAGTAACTACCTTTAATTTTAATTCAAAACCAGATACAACATCATTTGCAACATTTAGTTTTACTGCACCCAAAAACGACATTTCAAAATCTTCAGCACCAGAAACTAAATCCAATTTTACTTATACATCAGTGGCAGCAACTGTGGCTGAATCTTTTAGTTTTTCTTTTCCAGCAGTAAGCAACGAATCAGTTGATTCTACAGTATCATCAACTTTTGGAGTTGTTAAAACCACACCTGTTTTTAGCACTATACCTGCAACTACTACCAGTAAGAGTGTAATTGAAATCACCCCCCAAGTTTCTGATAGTCCGACTCCAATAATATCTGAACCAGTAACACCTGAAAGTGAAAATGTTCCAACAACTACAGTAACTACCAATAGTGTCCCAGTTTTTGAAAGTTCTTCGACAAGTACTTCAATATTTGGTACACCAATCATTGCAACAAGTCCAACAAGCATTTTTGGAAATAGCACAACTGGTAAAACGTCAATTTTCAACACTCCTACAAATACAACTAGTGCTCCATCAATTTTCAGTACCCCTACAAATTCAAACAGCGCTGCTTCAATTTTCAATACTCCTACAAACACAACAAGTACTTCTTCAATTTTTAATACTTCTATAAATACGACTAGTGCCCCTTCAGTGTTTGGTAATTCTTCAAATACTAGTGCTCCTTCAATTTTTGGAACACCTACAATTGCAACAACTACTTCATCAATATTTGGAACACCGACAAATACAACCGCAACATCATCAATTTTCGGCGTCTCTAATACTACAACTTCATCGTCCATTTTCGGGAATGCATTAAAAACAACTACTTCATCTATATTTGGTACGTCTTCTGCAACCACCGTGTCTTCAATATTTGGATCAGCTACAACAACAAATACTACAGGTGGTTTTGGATCTCCAGCTCAGACATCAACTGTTTTTGGTTCTCCTGCCACAACAAATTCATCGATATTTGGTAATCCAACTGTTCCTGCTTCGTCCAGCTCAATATTTGGTTCGGCTTCTACAACCACGTCGTCCATTTTTGGAGCACCAGCTTCAACTAGTACAACATCATCTGTTTTTGGTGCTCCTTCAACAACAGCAACATCTAGTGGATTATTCGGATCTGTGGCTGCTGCAGCTAATCAACCATCTTCATTCGGTCAAACATCTTTAGGGTTTAGTTCACCTGGTTCAGCATTTAGTAACATGTCTCTTTTTGGACAACAAGCATGTAGTCCATCTCAACCAGCTAATAGTTTTTCACCAGCTGCCAATCCATTTGCTATAAATAAGACCCCTTCGAGTACACCATCATTGTTCTCTAACCAAAAAACTGTATTTGGCCAACCAGCAACAAAGTAAATTATTCCAATAATATTAAAAATAATTGATTTATAAATAATAATATCTAAATATTGTTGATTTTATATACTTGTAGTACAAACAATACCGGTTTTGGTGTAGCTAATTCAGGATTCGGTACTACTGCAACTACTGGATTCGGTAGCCCTGCAATGGGTGGTCAGTCAAGTAATTTAGGTTTCGGAACTCCTCCAATTTTTGGCAGTATGGGTATGTGAATATTATCAAATTTTTCAACATTTTTAATATTTTACCATTTTATTGTTATGTAATTTTTAGGAACTGTGTATGATATGTCTAAATCATCTGGTTTCGGACAAGCACCTGTATTTGGTGGAGCAGCTACATTTGGCTCTCCAGCTCCAACACAATATACGTTTGGACAAAACGCTACACCCGAATGTTTGTATTTAATATTGATCGTTTGTTGAAGATTTAATTTCATAATTTTTGTGATTATTTTATAGCTGGGAGTTTTGGATTTGGTTCAGCTGCCCAACAATCATCAACAGCATTTGCATCTCTAGCTGCTCAAAACAATACTTCAACCTTTGGAAATTTAGCACAAAGTCAAAATACTGGTTTTGCATCTCCAACTACTACTGGATTTGGTCAACAACAGCAACAGCAGCAAACAAGCCCATTTAAACCTCAAGGAGCTACATTCGGGTAAAATTATATTTTAGTGACAAAAATTATTAACACATTTTTTGTTAAAATATAAATAATATATTTGTGAATTGTGTGTTTAATTAAGAATACATACTAAATCATACTTTTTTTTCAGAGGAAGTTCATTCAGTTCTTGGCGATAAGTTTACAAGAATATATTTTTTAAAAAAAATTTATACAGTGTAATTATTACAAATTATTATTGTTAAAAAATTAATATTACAATTTCATTGCTATTTAATACATTTTTATAATTTAGTTTATTACAGTTTGCATTTTTATATATATGTGTGTGTGTGTTTGTAAATATTTTTTCCTTCAATATTATAGTTTTATAAATATGTGATCCAGCTTCAAATTTCGACCCACTGGAATGTAAGCGAAATACAAATCGCACTACTAAGTCAACCAATACCATACGTAGTGAGCATGTTGCACGAGTGGGAAGCCACGAAATATGTGTACATACGTAACATATAAGTGTATACATATTATGTATATTACACATATTATAACACGATAGTACTAAATTAATCAAAACGAATGAATTTCACCATTTACTGCTAAACACCTGTAAAGTGTTTTGTAAATTATTTTGTATTTACGTGTAATAAAATATCTGTATAGATATAAATTATTGAAATATAATAAAACATATTCTAGAAAATAATAACATAATGTTTGCTGTACTGAAGTGTTGGTTGGATAATAATTGTATTGTACTATTTCCTGGATTGAAATCAAGCAATAAAGTACATTATAATATTATATTATTCGCTCTGAGCGATAGTATGCAGTTTTTTTATCAACTGATTTTTCAAAAGTTAATGCGAAGTTAAGACACATGAAGTCTACAGTCTAGATTATATTTAACTGTGTGTGATCTATAATATATCCGCATATGGTATAATCGGAAGGGGCTTGAACCTAATATAATAATAAAAAAAAACTTAAAAATCTTTATGAAATTATATGCCAAAAATTGTTAGGTAGTAAGTAAATTATTGATTCGCGCCGACGAATTGAATTAATCACGCCGCTTCTGGACCACGATTTAAATTTATCGTTGCGTTCCGTGTATTTTTCGAGACACGAGGTATGAAATGATGATATGTCTGTCAACTGATTAAAAGTGTCTGATAAAATCACCAATGATATAACCACAGATAATAATTTATTATCTATGGATATAACCACCACAGATATATACTAATTAGTATATATCTGTGATAACCACATTATTCTGTGATATAACCATTAAAAGATACTACTTGTTTATATTGTTTGAACTTTGAATTCGTTACGTTGAAAATCAAGTTTTCAAATTGTTTACGAATGACAAATGTTTTTTGTGAATGCAATATAATAATATTATAGTATTATACCGTTAAGTATTTGAAAATATACATAAATTAACTACTGAGGTATATTCCACGTATCTATTATAATATATATTCGATTAAGATGAAAAACACTAGCATCAGTCCGGATGTTTCAACACAAAAACGACAACTGGAAAGCACATTTGATGAAAATTCTCCAAAACGCCTTCACGTTGACGACGACGATTTCTTTGGTTTGCCGCGTAAAGTAAAACACATGTTTAGAAAACATAAAAGAATTACGGAGCTTTATGGTTCGTTTGTTTTTTTTTTTTCATTTTTCACAATTCGAATGTAAAACGCGTGTATTGATATTATGTTGCACAATTTTCAATTTAGATTGGCAAATTGAGTGTTTGAACTTGGAAGCGGTAAAAAACAGAAGAAATTTGATTTACGCGTTGCCAACAAGCGGAGGAAAGACCCTAGTAGCTGAAATTCTTATGCTCAGAGAACTTATAGTTCACGAACGTAATGTTATATTTATTTTGCCATACGTTGCTCTAGTTCAAGAAAAGGTAGGAAAAAATCGTTTTTTTTTAATGCATTCTTGATTATGGTGTATGCGTTTAGGTACAGTCTTTATGTCCATTTGGGCTCAACTTGGAATTCAACGTTGAAGAATATGTTGGTGGTAAAGGGAAGCATCCTCCAGTCCAACGCAAACGTAAACCGTCACTATACGTTTGCACTCTGGAGAGAGGCGCTGGATTAGTCGATTGCTTGTTGACCGACAATGGTCGATTAGGTGGACGAAATGTTGGAATGATTGTAGTTGACGAACTCCATCTTCTGGGCGAACAAAGAAGAGGAGCTTTGTTAGAAGCAACTCTTACTAAAGTTCTAAATTCTTTGTGTAGGTAAAATATTATTATTATTGTTTCATTTAAATATACCGTGTCCGATTATTATCTGTAGATCGTATTCAAATAATTGGTATGTCTGCTACGATTGGAAATATGCAAGAAATAGGGGATTTTTTAAATGCCCATGTATACACGAGAGATTTCAGACCTGTACAACTCACAGAAACCGTAAAAATTAATGATGAAATATTTGTGATTAATAAGGACATTGATGGTTCTTTAAAAACTAAACTTGATAGGAAGTTAAATTTCGATGTCAGTTTCCAGTACTTACTACAGATTTATTTGTTTATACATATTTATATTTTCTTTTTGTTTCAGGTTTATTCGAATGATTTGAAACGTATAGACCCTAGTGGTATAGGACTTCTTGTACGAGAAATATTACCGACTGGTAGTTGCTTAGTATTTTGTCCTACAAAAAGCAGTTGTCAGAGTATTGCTAAAATAATTTATAAGACTATTGAACGGTATGCATTTACGAAAATTAAAAAATTATGATCGTAGGTTAATATGTTTATTTGTATAAACTATTAGAAAAGAAGCATGTGATAAACTTAAAGAAAAAGAAGAATTGTATAAAGCGCTCAAAGAAGAAGGCAATGGTAAAGTATGTCCTTTGTTATCCAGGAGTATCCTCTTTGGAGTCGCATATCATAATTCTGGTAATTATATAATGTAATGTGTGTATTATTGTATTAGTTCACTAAACAGTTTTCATTTATTTTTAGGGTTGACAAATGCTGAAAGAAAATTATTGGAAGAAGCTTTTCTAGGCAATATTCTCAAATGTATTTGTTGTACGTCGACATTAGCGGCTGGTGTCAATCTTCCGGCTCAAAGAGTAAATATTAACTTTAGATGTTTAAAACTTAAGATTCTGAGTAGGAGTGAGTATTAGGGACCTATGCATTTTTTCAAATTCAATTTGTTCAAATATTCCAATAGTTTTATGTAGGTTCCAAATAATTTAAAGTTCACTAAATATAAATTTATTTTCTAAAACTGAAATATCGCATAACAGTTATTCATTTTTAAAACATAAAATATACGTAAGAATAATTCTTTCCATATTAAAAATTGAAACTAAATTTGTTTTTTTTTTTTTAATTGTATTAAATTTACATATTAGGTAATAATCACATCCCCATACGTCGGACGAGATTTTATGAAGCGGAGCACATACAGACAAATGGTTGGACGTGCTGGGAGAGCGGGTTTGACAGAAAGTGGTGACAGTGTGCTATTGTGTCAAAATAATGACAAAGATAAGGTTAAACAGAAATTGCGAGTTTGACACACATCTTTTCTATTTTATTATTTTCTATTTTTTAGATCAAAGAATTACTGGAAAGTGGTATTGAAAATGTTGACAGCTGTTTTGGCACCGAAGAAAGTGTTATTTATTCAATGATATTGAGCTCTGTCAGTACGGGTTGTACATTGAATCGACAACAGCTAGTAGACCTTATGAAACATACACTTTTTATCCGACAAGCTGAAAAACATAATAAAGAAAGTACGGTTGCATCTGATTTAGTAGAATCGTGTTTAGATAAATTGAGATCAATAAATGCATTCGAGAAACCAATTGAAAATGTTTTAAAATTAACAACAATTGCAAATGCAGCAGTTGCTGCAAACTTGGACATATTAGAAGCACAAAAATTGTACACAGAACTGATGGAAGCATCCAGTGCACTGATATTAACTAACAAACTTCATTTATTGTACTTAGCTGTTCCTTCTGCAGAATGTATGACACTAGAACGACAGAATGTTTTAGAAATAGTAAGTACAACAATTTACTATAGCGTTTGTAATAAAGGTATTAAGAATTTTACATTTCTCATAGATGACAAATTTACAAGAGGATCAACAAGCGTTGGCTGACCGATTAGGATTAAATGAATTATGCATATCGCAGTTTATCAGTTATGGAAAAATCAAAGTGAGTTATTTTATTTTATTAAACTGTGCGACAAATTATTCTAATCGATTAATCTAGTTATTGGTAAAATTTCATTTCATATTAATGTTATTAGAATGTTTCAGAAAGTATTTGGAATAAGTTTCTCATGAGTTTGATTTTAAATGATTTGTGGAATAATGTATCTATTTGGACCGTCTCCAAAACGTACAATTTGCCGAGAGGGACAATACATTCGTTCTTGTCCAGAACCGCATCACATGCTTCGTCCATACTAAGATTTACCGAGGTTCGTTTTAAACTATAATTAAATTTTTTATGCAATTTACATTGAAACTAGTTTTAAAATTTAGGCATTAAATGATAAAAAATTGGACCATTTCCCAATGTTATTTCAACATATTGTCCCAAAACTTAACATTGGAGTATTAGGATGTTCATCCAACCTTGAATCATTAATGAGTTTGCCATCAGTAAAGTTTGTAAGCACACATACACTATTTTGTATTACTGTTGTTAAATTTAAGAATGTGACATAGTATGAAATCTGACTGTTGGTTTCAACCACGAAATCAGATTTGTTATTGATATAAATCAGTAAATAATCATACACTGCATTCAAAAACCAACAGTAGATCTCATACGATGTCACAGGAAAATTATATAAAATAAAATATTTTACATTTTGCTTTATAACAGGGTAGAGCTACTCAACTTTATAAAGCCGGCTATAAAACACTTAATGACGTTGCTAAAGCAAATAAAAAAGAATTGTGTAATAGCATTAGTCACTTGCCGTTAAAAGTAGCCCGTGAGATAATCGCTTCTGCTAAAGTAAACACATTTTTAAAATTTTTCATTTATAACTGATTACATTCAATTCTCGATACACTTGTACTTTTCTTTGTGTAGCTTATGTTGTTGTCCGAAGCAGAATCACTCGAAGAATTAGCTGAAAGTTTACGGGCTGATTTGAACCAATCAATGTCAAAAAATAAAGAAAATACTTTATGGTTCTAAAAATGTTATACTGCAGTAATAATTCATGACATAATTTGTATGTAGTGTAATCAAATTAAAACACATTTTTCATAATAGGTGTTCAAAGTTTAAACCAAGTTTTGAATACTAAATATTTAAATATGTAACACATAATCTATAATGTAACTTAATGAGACTGACAAAGTATAGTGTTTGAAGAAAAGTTATTTTCGTTTAATTTTAGTAAGCAAATTTTGAACTGAATTATTTATAAATGTAGCAATTTTCTTTCATTATTTTTATATTTATTATTTAGATAAAGTTTATTATAGTAATGTTAAATTTTTAGCAATAATAATTATAAAACTACTTTGTATCTAAGTATTACAAAAATAAATAAATGTTATTACAAATTATAATCGTTTATTAAATGGTATGATACAAAATCTACGATATCATATTATATATTTTAAACAATTACATAAATACACAGTTACACATTACTTTGTAATTTTTCTAAGTAATTGATTCTTGACTTTTATAAAACTGTAAATAAAAACAATATGTATTCTCTATATATAGCTAAAAATGATTAATTTTTAAAATAAGATTTATTTATTATTACTCTCGTGTAACGACTACAAAATACAAATACAATGTACTCATTTTGAGTTTTCTGTTTTGATATAAGACCATGTTTTATTTTTCATGCGGAAGTATCGCTTAATTTTTTTTTTTATGACCAGAGAAATAGGATTTATTATTACCCGGGGCAAATTTACAAATTCTTCCATCGGATAAAATGAAATTTTGTTCTCAAGTGTTTCCTAGTCCAATATATTATAAAAATAACTATTGTTTCCACAATTTAGGAAGTGTATACAATGTACAAAGTACAAAAAAAAAACTATTAACATAATAATGTATCATTTTATTAGGCTAAACATAAAATAACTGTAATTTACAGATTATATATAAATATATAATTACTAATTATTAGATAGAAATTCTCATAGGAATTAAATCAATATGACCAAAATATAACCTAATAAACAATTTATTTTTGACATGTACAGCAATAGAAGATAGTGGATTGTACATACACTATAACAGCTACACCTAACAGCCAAATTTTGAATTATTTGAATTTTACGAATAATGTAATTTGAGAATAACAAATAAACGTTTTTTATAATGTGTATTAACATGCAACAAAAATGATTATATATTTGTATTTAATATATTACTCTATAGGGCGGCCATATAAAATAAAAAAAACTCAATAGAATAATGAGTGTTATAAACATAAACATTAATGTAAATAATACAAATGAATATAAATAAATTACCATTTAGGAATGACGGAAAGGACATTATAGTTATTAATTACTTTGCAGGCGATACAGGTTTTTTCAACGGAGTCTGTTTCAGCTGGAGAATGATGGACCTCATGCGTGTCACGTCCTTACTAGCACGACTGGACTTTGGGTTGAAATCGCAAAGTTTTGAAATACGGTCCCATTCAGTGCCTGGTTCGATTTCATCAGATTCAGCCACAAACTGCTTCTCGGCATTTCTAGACATTAAACATACGAGTGTTTATCAAAAACAATAAAATTTGGTCGATACACTTATCAGTTTAAAATTTAAAACAATCATCAAACATATTGTCTTAAATAATGTACTACTCACATCGCAGATTCTCTATTCCAATGTAGCATTTAAGGAAAATATATGCACAATAATAATACAATAATAATATTAAGTGAGCTACTTTAATGTATATGTAATTACCGGTTGACATCTTTAGTTTTGGCGATTTGTTCTTTGTGAATCTTATACCATTCTTCCAATTCCTTTTTGGCTACATGCCGTAATTCCTCTTTCTTTTTTTCTTCGTCGGCATCTATTAAAATGTTTTCGAAATTAATAAACGTACACTTTTAACGCATATTAAAATATTACCTTTTTCTTCTAATCTGGTTTTTTGTTCTTCTCGCCATTTTTTTATTTTTTCAGGTTCTTCTCGTTCAACTTTTGGAGTAATAATTGGTGACGAGGTATCTAATGTACAAAAATAAAAACAAATACGTAGTAATATTGTACATAAATTAGATAAATTGACTTTTTCTTTTCATTTTTTTCTTCTTTTAATGTTCTCATTAATACACACACGCTCACGCCCTATAGTAGTTTAATTACTCACTGAGTTTTTTTGGAGAAACCATATTTACTGCACAGACATGTAAAAAAAAATATAGAGAACTTTTTTTTTTAAATTTATCTATTAAAATGACTGTGAAAACCAAGTATTGTGAATTCATAACTCTTGAAATCAAAGTTCTTTAATATTATATAGTCTTTACACAATGGCGCAAGTATTCTCAAAAAAAACATTTGTACTTATAAAATAAATAACCACGTACTTACCATCATCACTATGTGTCGCTGTAAAACCGTTTGTTAATCCATTCTCTACAGAGAAAAAAAAAAAAAAAAAATAAAAGAACACTCGCAAATAATATGAAAAAGCATCCAGAATAATTATTACTGGCATTTGTTTTCAAGATGTGATCTATCGCATGAAAGAATATCTTCTAAAATTGACATTTGATATATACAATATGTCCATAATAATCCATTTTGAATAATCAATAGTTTTTCGATAAAAATATATTAAAAAACACTGGCCAGATAGTTAAGCATACCTTATACAAACAACCACATATTATTTTGACTTTTACTGTTAAATTTCGTAGAATCAGGTAAATATATATATATATATTTTTTTTATGTAAGTCTTATCATTATAGTAGAATAAAATTCAAAGCAAGTTTGTCGTCAGAACAATTTCAAGACGTACTGACAAATGAATTACTTGTCCATACACGATATGGGTAGATACAAAATGTAAGTGAAGGGCAGCGAAAGTCCATTTTATAGTGTGTGTGTGTCCCTATACGATCACATACTACAGTATAAATCATGCGTTAGATCACATATTAAATGAATTATTACTTTTTCCTTTGATTTATTATAATCTTTATTGTTAATAAATTTACTTTATAACGTCCAAAATTTATAAAAACCGATGGGTCAAAATTAAGCTTTGTACTCGACTAGTGTATCCGACAACTCACCATTCGCAGTGTTTGTCAATTGGTTTTCTGCGCTATCGATTATTTCAAAGCTGCTTCCAGAACCTAATTGCGAGTAAAATGCATAACATGCAAAACAGGAAAAAAAAAAAAACAAAAAAAAAACTTAAATACATATATATATATGTGTGTGTGTGTGTGAAAAAAGCTCCACAAAACAGGCAAATGACCAATACGATAATATTGTAAATTGTTGACGGTTACCGTTCGACAATGTTTGTGTGACACCGATCGGTACGTTGGCCGTGTTAAGATCGTCTTCTAAACCGGCTAACTGAGTCTGTTCGCGGGCCAGAAACTCTGCGGCCGGATCAACGTCTCCGTCGTCGAAATTGTCACCGAAATTGTCCATTGCCACGTCGTACTGTAAACAAGAAAATAACGATATTGCACCGAGTATTATACAATAAACAATACGCGCGCATACGTTTCTCTCGGACGGCACCGATTATGAGCCGCGACAGACTTTAGATAAGGTAAAATAAACGGCGGGGGGAGAAATAAAAAAAAAAAGGATCGCCAAAAGAGGCGTTTCAATTCGATGACGTGTAAAAATAGTAAAATTGACTCACGTCGTTGCGAAGAAACCTCGTTACGGTCGATCCACGACAATAAACGATTATTAATTTACTCTTTGCGACAAAATCCGCTGGTACGCGTTCGACGCCGACGAACGGAAAACGTAATGGCAAACGAACGGGCTTACGGATCGTGACGATCGCACAATCGCAGAAAGCGGAGATCAGAATGCGGAACGTTTTTGTTAAATCAGGTTGCTTATCACACGTGATTACGGAACAATAATATTGTGAAATAGAAATTGCGCCGTGTACAATAAATTTACTTACTATAACTGCACACACTGGTCATTGTGGCGACCAATCGGATCGTTTGTCGGTCGACGCGCCGTGATAAACACGCACGAATTCCGACGTTATCAGCGGCTGAGAAGAAATCGTGCGAGAAGCGCACTGTTGAATTTGATGATCGCCTTTTAAAACCTTTTACTTGTTGAACGGAGATCCGAAATTCGTAATAAAATATTATTCGACGATTCGTGCCAGAACGGGTTCCATTCCAAACCGTATACGTCTGTAACGGTTTTAAGTCGATAATAATTTCTTATTCGGCGCGTTACAATCGATGGCGGTAAGTCTCGTTTTCGAAACCCAAGTCCCGCGTATCATTTCGACTAACTGCAAAGTATTATATTGTTTTATCG
This sequence comes from Slavum lentiscoides, assembly GCA_032441835.1. Taxonomy (NCBI): domain Eukaryota; kingdom Metazoa; phylum Arthropoda; class Insecta; order Hemiptera; family Aphididae; genus Slavum; species Slavum lentiscoides. The sequence goes on along the minus strand of CM063715.1, from coordinate 10,519,404 downwards.
TGAATTTAAATAAATCGTTTACTTTGAACTGGCAGTTTAAAAATCATTATCTACCAATATTTTTGTAACGGTAGGCGGAGGAAAGCCAGCAAAAAAAATGCTGTCGATGTGTTACAGAGGGTTATGAGAGGTGATCGACACTGTATAGTTGTAGTCATCACCGGGTAGATTTTTTAAATTTACCTTGAGCCATCGTAATATTACGTACTAACAATTTTTTTTTTATTTATAATGTTTTAGAATTTAGCATATTATAAAATATTGTTGGTGTATCGAATAATTTCTTGGTTTTTTTTTTTTAATTTAAAAATATTCATTATTACTCAGTTGGAAAATAAATGAACATTTACCAAAGTTTAATGCATAACTTACTGTCATATTTTGCTTTGTTAATATTGACCGAAATAAATTTCCATTCTAAATTGAATATGATTTATAATTAAAATATATGTATATGTAAAAATACAGTTGTTAAAAATGTTCTTATCACAGGATAAAATAATTACTTTGCCAATGCTATTCCTTTGGTTTGCGCAAAATAATTGACCGCCAAATGTATTTACATTGTTTACTAAAACTTTTAAATATTTTTTTAGGAATCAGATGATGATGTACATTTAGGATCTTCTGAATTGGACCGAACATTCATTTTTGAAGACGAAGGACACACTCTGGGTTCAATATTGACTTATGTTTTAGAAAGTTTCCCTGAAACCGATTTCTGTGCTTATTCTATAAGACATCCATCAGAAAATAAAATTTACGTTCGTTTAAAAGTAAAAGCTGGCAATTCCGTTGAAGATATATTCAAACGTGGCATTCAAGAACTTAATGAAATGTTAAATCATGTAAAAAAAACATTTCAAGTATGTAAAATTTTCAGTTGTTACGTAACAGTATTCTGTTTTAATAATACACTATATATATATATATATATTTTTTTTTTGCAGAAAGCAGTTTCAACATACGAAGATACTAAAATGACCAAATAATTTAAATTGTATATAAAATGAAAATCATGTGAATAAAAATTATACTTTACTAATAATAATTTTAAAAAAATAGCATTTACAAAACTTTATATCGAGCCTTATTAACCATGTGATGTGCTGAAGTTTGCATTTTCAACAATTCTTCTTTAATAAGACGAGTAATTTCGATTTTCGCTTTAGATACAGCTAATTCGTCAGTACTTTCAATTGCTAAGAACAGTTTACGCTCTCCTTCTGGAGGATTTTTAGGCGGCGGGTAGTAAGTACCTCTAACTGTTATACCAGCCTCTGAATATTCAGATATTTGTGCTAAGGCCTCCTAAAAATAACCATTTTAAATGTTAAACACATATAAAACCGCATTATAATATAAAAGTGTCTCACTAACCTTAGAAGTAACTCTCCATCTAGCTTGTTGAGGGAAATCGTTAATTTCCAACTCTTCTTCATACTTTCTAAACGTTTCTTCCACTGCAACTTCAGGACCATCTCCACATTCACTCTCACATTCTTCATCTTTTGGTTGATAATTGAGCCGCGTATTTAATTTAGCTGCTAGTTGTTCAGCAACAGTCTTAGCAGTAATAACTGGATGAGAACTAGCAAGACCACCTTTCAGTATAGCTTCTGCAGTTTGTTGTGAAGCACCTTTAGCATCTGGACCAAGGTTTTTAGCTATGTGAATACGAGAAGCTAAGCGTTTAGCTAATTCTAGTCGTTCTGAAGCTTGAGGAGCTCCTCCATTAACTTCAACTAAAAATATTTCAATTTAAATAAATACATTTATGAAAATTTAAACATATATCAGATTAAAAATTAATAAATGCGGATTTATAGAGAATTGTATGAATAGGAAATAAAAATATAAAAACAATTACTTAAGCCAGTTAGATTTGGAAGTCCTACAGTACTAGCTTTTACTTCTTTCACAATTCGTTTAGGAGCAAGCATTGTTTCAATTTGTTGGTCAATATCTCCTTCTATGTCTTCATCATCAGAATCTTGAAGACCAAGAGCAGCTTTTTGTAATTTTTTCTTTTCGTTAGCCATAACAGCTTCTGTCTCATCGAATTTAAATCCTTTGCCACTAAAACCACCACCAGTGTGAACTTGTTTTCCTTCCTAAAAGAAAATGTAAATAAATATATACAGATTACATTATACATTATTTTACGGAAAATGGTTTGTTTAAAACATTAAAATAACCATTACTATTACAAATTAAATTACCTCTTTTCATAAAATTAATTTTAGTGTAGTATGAAATTAAGACGACAGTATAATTATACTTACTGCAGCTTGTTTTGCTTGATAACGTAGCCACATAGTCCGTAATGTTTCTGGTACGGATACATTGGATGTTTCCAAAGCCCTTATTAAATCGCCAGCAAATTTTTCTTGATCAGGTGAAATTAATGTGTAAGCAAATCCTTTATTACCTGCTCTAAAATTATAGTTTAAATTAGTTCAAAATTCAAGTTTAAAATAAAATATAATATTTGGTTTCTTTTTTAATAATTACATTAGTAATAACTATAAAACAATAGCACATAAAACCAATTTTACCGTCAGGTCACTAATGGACTGTCTGGTAAACTTAATCCACAGGAGTATACAGGGCATAGTTTATTATGTAAAATTGTGTTTTATTAATTACCTCCCAGTTCTTCCACATCTATGAACATAGTCTTCGTAATGATTAGGACAATCATAATTAACCACCAAAATTAAATCTTTGACATCTAATCCTCTGGCTGCAACAGATGTAGCCACTAACAACTTGACTTGACCACTTTTAAAATCAACAATCGTACTATCTCTGTCATACTGATCTATAGCACCATGTAAAGACATGCAGGGATATGATGCTTTTAACAATTTTTGTAAAAGTGTATCTGCATTCTCGTGAGTATCTACAAATACAATACAACTGCCATTTGAATAATACATTCCCAAAACTTCAAGTAATTTCATGAATTTCTGTTCTTCTTCTACAATAATAACGTGCTGTTCAACTTCATTTGCCACAACACTCCTACCTCCAATCTAAAAACATATTAAAATTAAAATGTGTATACATCATTATAGTCATAAAACATACTTGGACTTCAACAGGTTTTTGTAATATTCGTCTAGCTAAAGCTTCCATCTGACGAGGAAATGTAGCGCTAAACATAACAGTTTGACGATCTGGACGTACATTATCAATTACTCGCATTACTTGAGGTTCGAATCCCATGTCAAACATACGATCAGCTTCATCTAATACTACATATGTTACTCGTCTTAAATTCGTCACTCTACCTGTAATATATTTATTATATGATATTTCGAATTTATAAGAACACTGATTTGGTAACATTTAAAGTAATTAGAAAAATTATCTTATAATAATTTCGTTATTTTCACCATTATTTGCAGCTAACATATCAATCATTCTGCCAGGAGTACATACAATAATTTCAGCACCACGTTTTAATTCCGCAATTTGTTCAGATATTCCAGTACCTCCATAAACAGAAACAACTCTCAATCCCAAACTTTTAGTAAATTTACGAGCTTCCTTTCCAGTTTGCATGCAAAGTTCTCTAGTAGGTGCCATAACAATAGCTAAAACAATGATTAAAAAAACAAATGTATTATATATATATATAGAAGAAAATCTATTTCATCAACATCTTTGTCATTTACAAATTAATTAATAAATGTATAATATTACACATTATAAAACTGAATAATATGAAAACTGAAAATAAACATATTTGCTTACCTATCGGTCCATCAGTATCTTCTAAGGGAGGCTGATCCATAATATGCCTGAACATGGGCAATAAAAACGCTAGTGTTTTTCCACTTCCAGTTTTTGCAATGCCAATAAGATCACGTCCAGACATTATAGCAGGAATAGCTTGTGCTTGTATAGGAGTAGGTTTTTCATAATTATGTCTTTTTAAATTATCCATGATTTTTTTACTGACTCCACAGTGAGCCCAAACTTTTATTGGTCGTGGGCATCCTTTACCTTTTACTCGAACACCTTCTAATTCCTAATAAAAGAAAGTATAGAATTAATCATATTATGAAAATTTCAAATTTATAATAATGTATTAACTTTAAAATACCTCTTTATACTTTTCAACTTCTTCAGAAGTCATGCGTGTTATTTCTGGCACTTCAACATAAAAATTTTTTCGAAATGGTATGTAACTTATACCAGCGTGATCAATTTTTGGTAATTCTTTCTTTTGTTTATTCGCTAAACTAGCTGCTGCTAAATTTAAATCTTCTTGCTCTTCTTCAGATGAGTACTGGAAATATATCATATTAATAATTTTGATGTTATATTTTAATTTTGTTTTATATAGTATTTTAAAATACATTTTTGTCATACTTCTAGGGCATCTTGATTTTGCTCTATGAGTTCACCTCTGGTATTATTATCCTTCTTCTTTGCTACTCCAGATACAATTACAACACCAGAACTAGTAGTGTCAACTCCTAGACTCTGTTTAAGGTCATTCAATGACGTCTTATCTGATAAATTACTTCGATGACCATCTACTTTATTAACTTTACGTACTTCTTCTTGAACGCCCTATAATGAATAATATATGTTATTAATAATACATTTTATAAAAATGTATTTTAGATTTATCAATGAGTTAGATACACATTTTTTTAAATAATTAATAAATTATAATAAAAAAAAAAGAAGCAATTTATTTTCTTATTATAAAATAAAATTATTTTTTAGAAATTAAATAGTCTACTGTATTTTAAATTCTAAAACATTAATGTATAAATTCAAAGCACAAAAGATAATGGTTTAACCAATATCTTAAAACACATATTATCAATAATATTTTTAGTTTTACCTGCATAAAAGCATCTAAAGGGTCGATTTCTTCTTCCTCGGCAATTTTGTCTGCATTATTTTTTCCTTCTTCCTCTTCATCACTATCGTCCTCTAAATTCCATTTTTTAGAAGGTATTTGTAAATTAGCTAAAATTATTTTAAAAAATAAATAAAATTTAATTAAAATATGTTTGATTTTAGTTCTAATTTAAAAATATATGAACACTGGAAAAATAACAAGAATGTAATCAAAATTATTATATTTTATTAATTAAAACTTACACATAATAGTGGTTCGAACATCTTTTTTTACACTATCTAGTTCTTTTTTTTTTCGTTCTGCTCTCCAACGTTCAATACGCTCTCGTCGCTTTTGCATTTCTAATTCAAGTCTTTTTTGTTCAGTCTCCTAAAATTTAATTTATTTAATTATTAACAAAATAATACTTAATACTTTAAATATTACCATATACCTAAGTAAAAAAAAGAAAAAAACGTTTCCATAAATTTATTTTAGCCACCATTCAATGATTATGAACAATATCTGTATATTCAATTTTGACTGACTTCCATCGAACAATCTGTTAAAAAGACATTTCAGTTAAAGTTTTTAAAACTAATGTTGGCTAAATTAAATTTTTGAAAATCATTTTTTATCATAAATAATTTTAATAATAAAACTGACCTTGTCTGGATTGGTCGGATCAAAAGGTACATCTTCGGGTTTACGCTCTTGTGATTTTCTCTTATTACGTGGCGAACGTGAACGACGAGGAGATCTTGACTTTTTTCTGTCTCTCCTACATTAATATTAAGAACAATCAATGTTAATTCTTCAATCATACTAAACATATGTAGAATAAATGACATTTGGAAAGTAGAGCGTAGAGTAAAAAAAAAAAACACATCCTACTAAATAAAATATAATTTACTATATAATATAGTTTATTCATAACCGTGTAATCCAGAATAAAAAGATAATTATTATATCTTTTATTTGGGCACAGAATAGGTACATTATTAATTTTTAAATTGTACCCCATGTATCTATAATAAGAAAAAGTATGTTTAAATGTCACAAGTGATATTGTTATATACCAGTAGGTATGTACAAACCTTTTTGATCTAAAATAAAAACAAAAAAAGTTATTTTAAAAATGTTTGAACATAAAAGAATAATGTAATGAACGGTTAATGTAGGTATACAAACCTTTTGGTTCTAAAAAATAAAAATCAAAAATATTATTCTTAAAATAGATGGTATATAAAAAAAATATTAAAATAAATGTTTTAACGTTATGTTACGTCATTAAATACAATTATTTACAAACCTTTTGGTTCTACAAAAAAAAAAAAAAAATAGTATGTTGTTAGTGTGCAAGTAGTTGGTTATATTGTTGTTAGTCATTAAATGACATTTGTAATGTATTTGTTTAGAAATTCTTACGTTGATTTATGTATCTTATGACGTGGTGATCGAGACCGCGATCTGCTACGACGGTGCCGACGAGGGCTACGGGAACGACTTCTGGAACGTTTCCGATGAATTCTATCACTAAAGTCATACAAATTAAATTATATAAGCATATGCACAATACAAAACGTGTACAAAATAAAACAAAAACGTACCCTCCACTACGAACCATATTAAAATTATTTAAAATTAACAAACTACAATATATTTCAAAATAATGTACTTCGAGACTGTGAGAAAGTTTTTAGTTTGTTTACACTTCACATCGCTTAACAATACTTAACAGACAACGCGCGAGCCGCGAATCAATGAAAATTGAAAACGTTTTCGAGTTCCGGAAATTTTTAATACTACTAAAATATTATCAAGGCGGTCACACTGACTTGTCGTGCCTGCGACTTCCGTGGGAAGAAACGGTCAATTTGTCCCCGTACACATTTTATACGCGGACAGTTTGTCCCCGTAAAAATTATAAAAATATATAACTTCGATATATTTTTTAAAATGTTGGAGCATATATTTTTCAATATTTTAGAGAAAAAAATAAGCACAAGCGCTCAATTGTCCTAAATCTGACGTCCGTACAAGGACATTATATTACAACCGTGGTTGTGGTTTATCATTTATTGTAAGATTACACTGTATAATTGTACTAGTCACGGTGATAAAGCAAATTTTTTGTATTTAGTTCTTACTCCGACTATTGAGATTTGTTTTTCTGTATTCACATCGCATTTCGAATTATATTTTAATTACAGCGATTCGTAATTATACTAATTATTATCCTAAAACAAAACGATGTCTGGAGCAACAGCACTGTTTGGAAATACTGCTGGCAGAAGTCAGTCGAAAAATCTCGTGGAATTTAAGGCCGGAAAAATGTCTATGAGAGGTAAAATGGTGTATCCGGACAAAAGAAAGGGATTGTTGTACATTCACCAATCGGACGACTCTTTGATTCATTTTTGCTGGAAAGATCGTTCGTCGGGCGTTGTTGAAGACGTGAGTTACTATAAACTTTAATTAATATATATGTATATCATCAGCTATCACTTATTTAAATGTTAATAGTCATTTAGGCACTTGTGAGTTAATGCACCATCACTGAATGGGGAGAAAAATGTATTAAAAACTTAAATGTTGTATTATTATAATTATCAATAGCATATTTATTTTGTATACGTAATTATTCACAATAAAGTATAAATATTACGGTTTGAAATATTAGATTTGGCGAGGCGATAAAATGTCTTTTTTTTATTAAAATTAAATAATAAATGTTATTATTTAATAAGAAAACTAATTTCATTCAAATTATATTATAGGACTTGATAATATTCCCAGATGATTGCGAATTTAAATTTGTGCCACAATGTACTACTGGAAGAGTTTACGTGCTGAAGTTCAAGTCATCTAATAAAAAGTCATTCTTTTGGCTACAGGTTTTTAATTATAATATTAATAGAGTTATAATAATTCTTTTATATATTTATTTTTCTCTTACGTATAGGAATCAAAAACTGACAAAGATGATGAAAACTGCCGTCGTATCAATGATGTCATGAACAACCCTCCAGCTCCTGGATCTAATCGTAGTGGTGGCACTACTCCCGGTTTGTATATTTTATTAATTGTGTCTTAAATTTATTTATAAGAAAAATTAATAAAAAAATGTTATGTATGAACGTAGATAATGGCAAAACGTAGAAGTAACATATATATTGTAATTTTATCTTATAGATGGCGATCTGCAAAATTTATTAAGTAACATGTCGCAACAACAATTGATGCAATTGTTTGGAGGAGTTGGTCAAATTGGAGGCTTATCATCATTACTTGGTACAATGAGGTAATTATACAACAACCATAGGCAAATACAGCTACTGATCATTTAATTTTTTACATAGATCAAGTCAAACAGGACGCTCTTCATCATCTACTCAATCATCTAGTGCTCAACCATCAAATTCTAGCAGTAGTACGAATACAAACGCGGGCAGTAATCGGTCGACTAGTACGAGTAATTCACCTCCTCCTACAAATAGTGTTAGCGCGGGTTCTGCAGGTGAAAAAAGAAATATAATTTTATGTTATTTATATTTATCAATTTAATAATGTGTAGAAAATCAAGAACAGAGACCAGCGGCAACTGGTATTCAATTAAGGGACTTGCAATCTATGTTATCTGGATTGACTGGTAATCAAGGAACAACTGAAAAACCATCGGGTAAAATAACATATGTATTATTTTCTTTCGTAAATAAATTTGTATTTCTTATAATAATCAATTGTTAAATCAGTATCTACAACAAAACTTATCGATTAATGTTGATTATTCTCATTTTAAAAATTAGTGGATTTATCTGCTGCTATGGATATGGAAAATTTGCAGAGTGTAATTGAAAATACGGGTGCAATGAGCCAATTAGCACAACATTTACCAACAACAGAAAGTTCTTCAGATTCGACGCCAGCAAGTCAATCTACACCTGATAACTTGAAAGACACTATTACTTCTCCTCAGTTTAGACAGGTTTGTTAATATCATAATTCAACATTATGAAAATAAATTGTGAGGTGTAAAGAATAAAGTATTCAAATATTTGAATGTAAATGTAAATTAAATAAAATTTAGAATTTAATAATAATAAATTACATGAAAACTTAGATAGCATAAATAAAAATACTGTTATTATTGATTAATATTTTCTATGTATAAATATTCCATTTTAGGCTGTAAGTATGTTTAGTAATGCTTTACAAACCGGCCAACTGGGATCGGTAGTTCAACAGTTCGATTTAGGAGAAGGAGCAGTAAGTGCAGCAAATCAAGGCAATATGGAAGAGTTTGTACGAGCTCTACAACAAGCAAATATTAGTGCTGAAGAATCGGATGACGCTTCACCGATAAACCCAGAGAAGCGTAAAAAACCAGACAATGATGATTTTGGTTCAAAATAATATTACGAATACATTTTATGATTTATTTTGAATGGAGATTATTTTAGGCATTTACTACAGTTTTCTTATTCAATTCAATTTATAATATATACTTATAATAAATAAATAAATAAAAATCAATACAGATAATTCGTTATTTTATCATTTTCAAAAAAGAAAAATGTTTACAATCCTCAGGTAAAAGTTTTCTTTTTGGCATGACGTATCGACGTATTATTCTCCAGTCATCATCTCCATAAACTCTGAAAATAAAATGTAAATTAAAGGTAAGTATTAATGGTTTATTTTTATATTGATTTACCATCAAAATCAACTGTGCCTGATCCATCAGTATCAATTTCTGCAATGATGCCATCTAAGTCTTCTGGGCCAAGTTTGTCATCTAGTGCTGCTAATATTTCTCTAAGTGTAGCAGTAGTAATGTATCCATTACCTTCCCGATCATAAAGTCGGAAAGCTTCTCTTAGTTCTTCTTGCATAGCTTCAGCATCGTCTTCTTCGAGAAAATGCGCAGCAATTTGACAAAACCCATCAAAATTTACCTTGCCTGTGGCTTTAATAAATAACAATTGTTACTAAAAAAGTTTTTCAAAATACAAACTTAATAGATTACCATCCGGATCAACTTCTTCTATTAGTTCATTTAATTCTGAATCGTCAAACAACTGACCCATAGTATTTAATATGGTACTAATTTTTAATGTGTCAATGAAACCGGATTTAGACGTGTCGAACATTTGAAACGCCTTTCGCATGACTGATAAACAAATAAAAATGTTAATTGTGTTCTAGGATGTAGAAAAATTAATGAATAAAAATATATTAACTATTCATTTAAATTGTTTTCTTTTTTTCACAAAAAAATTTAGGTATACGAATATTAAAAAAATTTAAATGTCTATGTTCCGTATTTTAAATATCGTTGAATAAATTAAAATGTTATGCATTTGAAATAATACCTTCTCAATTGAAACTATGTAGAGTGTACACTTTACATAGTATTTGTTGGTATTTATGTGTTTAAAACGGAACTGAAAAATATTTTCAATACTACAAGTGTACATAACAGAAAATTAAAATTTTACATTTTTAATAAGTCCTAAGTTTATGTCAAATCACGGGGAAGCTGTTTATTTAAATGATTATACTGAACAGAGTTCCATTGAAAATAATTTCTCTAAATGACATGAATTATTTTAAATTATAAAATAATACGAAATTAGTTTGTTCTACAATTTGAGCGTATGCCTGAAACATATAGGATTTACCTATATGTATGAATTTTGCCTAGTATTAATAAATATATTTTTTCTAATTATTATTAGAAGCTATTCAAAACTAGTAATTTAATAAATAAATCAAAATGTATTGAATAATATTAATCACAAATTATATAATAATTTCGATTATTTCATCTGAACTTTTGTGCTTTTAAAATAAATAGGTACCTACCCGTAAAAATACGTAGATTGTTGCAGTACCCACTAATAATAATACATATACTTGAATAATCGTATATAAAGAATAATTAACAGTGAATGTAATATACAGCCGTATATCCGAATATCCGATGTTTGTATAATATTAAGTAAATTGGAACATTTTTTAATCCGTCTAAAATACTTTAAATCGATTTTGAATAAAAATTAAATTTCTGACTGGAAATATGTTTTTCCAATAGTAGAAGAATAATTTCCTATGCATATGTATATAACAATATTAAGTAATATAAATTCGATTTAATACGCTGTTAAAACTTACTGGCCAACTTTTGGTCGTCTTCGTCCTGCAACATTAAAAATAATTTTTTTAAATCTCTCAGTGTAATAATAATTCAATGGTCTGTTACAGTCGGTTCCTATTATTATTTGACGGCAGCATAATACAATATTATATCGCACTTACCATTTTTTTTTTCCTTAAATTTTCGGATCTGCCCGTGATACGTTATAATGTACAGTGACTCTAGTGCGAGGTTTGCAGTCCGAATCCCTAGGTAAATAGCCGCTTGTTGCCGGTGTTCTAATTGGAGGGGAAAGCTTATGTGGAAGACACACGAAAGAAGCAGTACGGTAAAAATAGATAGGCGTACCGCTGGCCTATTCTTACACCTCTACATGAATATGAAAATATGTAATATATATTACCCTGTCATATACCGCGTGATGGTATATATATGTATATATTATGCTGTATAGTGAGAAATACTTAACGCCAATTTACACGTCGCAAACGGTTCACGTCAGATGAGAACTTGAACGTTATTTCAAGCGAATAATGACAGAAATTCCTGTACCTATCAAATTTTCATTTAAATGCTTTGCGCGTGATTTCAGCGAATACACGAATATTTCTGTTGAAATATTCTTACGCGCGTCCCTTGCAGTCAGAGTTAATTTTCCGTGTGATTAAATTTTAACGCGCTCGGAAAAAAAAATACATTCGTAGGTATTTAAACATATTATTATATACCTATACCGACTACTATATTGCTATAATACCTAACTCGCGCGCTTTTTGATTTCAATTTCAATTGTTATATAATATATATTATTATGGTCCGCCACAAGACGTATGACGAACGGTTCTATAAATACCTATAATAATAGGAAACGCTATGGGATGCGTTTGTAAGTGCCATATTCGAGTGTTGTTGCGGAAACGATCCGTCTCGTGAAAATCATGAAAATAGCTAATGAGCCATAACTAAACACGCGACGTCCTAACGCGGTTACTGCAGTGACGCCCACGACTCGACATATTTTCGTACCGCGATATATTATAATAAGGCTCATTACTCTGCGGCTTTCACCGAGTCAGAAATGCGTTGATGACAACTTGTATTTAGAGGAGAAAAAAATCGATTATGTATAACGTATAAACAAGTAGGTACCTATATAGACTATAGATACGTGCGTGGACAAGGTATATTTAAACCAGTTATGTACCTGGACGCATTTATTTATTAAGCAATATAATATTAAATAAATATACGAAATCGTTGTATTTTATAATCCACTATTTGTCGCGTATCGTTAAGTATAGATGATAAGTACTTTGCAATAAAGAATAGACGAATTTTTGTAAAAAAAAAAAAAACGCACTAATTGGTTTTAACGTGCTTATTGTACTATTAATATCAACATATATATATATTAATTTATATATGTATGTTGTTTTGCCATATAAATTATTTAAATGGTAGCCATGGTAACTATTTAACACCTAGAATCCCAAAATTTCCGTATTGGCTACCACTTCAAGCCGTTTTAGGGAATTGAAAAATACTTTACGACCTATTCTCAGACCTACTGAATATACACACAAATCGCCGGTACACACACTACACTCTACAGTGTACTACACGCGTATATCATTATTTTATTTTATTTACAATTCAGGAACGACAAATGGCGCTATCGTTTATTTTTGCAAGTATTTGTAAACATGTCATTTGAAAGTATTAATAGTATCAGATAAATTCCAATGTAAAATAGCACTAAATAAACAACATTATCGTTTTAAATTTTAGTACTGCTTTTATTTGAACTATTATAGACGGGAAAAATTAATCTACTTAACAATATATACTATATATATTATACAATATATAATTGTGTTCTTCAATGCGTTGTGTTTTTATAATTTCCTTTTAAAACTTCCATTTAAATGTACACGTTAAGACATTATTAATAGACAATATAATAAATGTAAATATAAAATATATAGGTATGTATGTATGTATGTATGTATGTAAATATGTATGTAAGGAGACGACGACTTGCCTAAAACCACAATATTTTTAAACATTTTTTCATCAATAGAACTTAAACCCACATATCACTGTCAGTTATCCTAGAATAGTGATGCTGCAATTATCGCGTATAAACTATAATAGTTTATTTTTACAACTGCCCGTTTGAAAAACTAACAACGCGTGTAAAATGATAAACGCCACAGCTGTATATTTTTTTTCGTATTTTAAATCAAATTAGTTTCAACATAAATATTATATATAAAAAAAAAATGTTTAGAGTTTTTTTTAATGTAATAATTAAGTACCTCCTGTGGCCCCCTCAACTTGGACATACATTGGGGGCCCCGGCCTAAGTACGCCACCGAATAGTTTGAGGTATGATAATATAAACGTCGTTTTCCACACTGCGCAGAATGCGTGTAATTTAAAATTTGGCCTTACTGCGATTACTGATCGGATAAATATCTTACATAAGCACTGCGTATAGGTATTATCACTTCCATTCGAAAAAAAGCTTAGTCGCGCTATTGCGGATAATAAAGTCTTAAGCCGAACTTTTTTGTTCAATTTAATTTGAATTCCAATAGCAGATCGAGAAAGATATTTGGATTCGCAATATTGTGGTGCGAGCTGAATATATGAGATTATTTTTTAAACAATAGAATTCCGACAATATAGTTCATAAGCCTGTCTAAATATATAGTCTACTGACTGACATATTGTCGATACTTTATTTTTCGTATACATCATGTATATTTACTGCAGCCAACAGTGTGGACTGTAGATAATTCGGGATTTTTAAATAAATCGTCAGGTGCCATTCCACCAAGTGTGGAAGGTACGTATTTAAACACGTTTCTATAATATGCTGCCTTGAGATCATTCCAATATTTTGAAATTAGTTTTGGCGTAAAATTAAACAAAAAATAATTTTTGAGGTCGAATATAAATATATTATGACAACATGTTATAATAGTAAAACAAATATATTTATAGAAAAATTAACGTTGTATAATACATACGTAATATTATGTACATAAACATAATTATACTGCAGTATACCCTACATAGGTTAGGTTAGGTACCTACAAGGTACCTTCATGTTATATTATCGTTCGAAATATATTTCTTTAACAATTATATTAAATAGGTGTAATACGCGTATATTTATTAAAATAATACTTTAAATCGTATATTCAACACAGGCGGTATATTTTTATCATATTTTTACTAATTACATTTTGTTTAATAATTCTTTCTTGTCATGGCGATCAAATAATCAAGTAGTTAACACGTTTTTATGGCAATATTTCATTTATAATTAAGAAAATAAATAAATAAATGCCAGCCAACTGCCAACGACATAATGCGTATACGATCGGTTTGCTTTTTTCTTTTTTTTTTTTTGTATCGTATTATCGAATACCATTTGGCTAGGATTCATGAAATGCGCGATCTCTCTCATAATTATTATAATATATACAAATATATACAAATACGTGTTACAAACTCGTGCGGCGTTACGTATCTAACAACTATTTTATAAATCGCTAAAAAAAATATTTTTAAATTGTCCTGGTTACCCTCCATTCATACCTGTCAGTCAAATATTTTTGTGGGTCGTCATAACTTGGATTGTTTCCATGTATTGTTTTTTAACATAAAGATATTTGTTTGTTGTAGATTATGTACCTAATAATGCGTATATTATATATGTATATATATATAATCAGTGGCGTAGCCAGGGGGGGAGGTTGGGTGTTTAAACCCCCCTCATTGCTTTTTTTTACGTTTTTACCTTCTAAATGTATTATAATTTATACTATTGTGTATTTCATTAATTCTAGTATCTACTGGCTACTGCAAAAAAATATAATATATTTTATAGTCTATTGTTTCATTCATACTTAACCCCCCTCCCCCATTGCATAATCCTGTCTACGCCACTGTATATGATATATAATAAATTACAGTATATGTAAAGCGTTTATAATGTTACATGATTTATGTTTATAGTCTATTAATAAACGTATAAAAACAACATAACTTTTTTTGAAAATTGTATTATAGTAAATATTAAACATACAGAACATTCCACAAATAGTAGGGTTTTTAGCACCTCATCAAATTAAAAGAATTTTTATTTCGGTTACAAATTTAATACAATTTGTAGTATTAGGATTGAAGATATGAAAATTGAATACAAGGTCTAACATATGATATTCTAAAAATCATTATTTAAATTAGTATTCACAATTTTTTTTTTTAGACACGCGTATATGTGTAATGGCTGAGGTCATTTTATAAATTTGTGCGACACCGAGAGCGTTAACCGTATGTTACCATAGCGACGGTCGCATAACAACGGTATTTTTATTTTATTATTTTGTAAAAATATTATATTGAAAAATATTAAATTATATTGTACAAATACATTATGGGTCGGTTTCACCAACTATTGTTAAATACACTCTAACACCGTGTTAGTTAACAATTTGTTTAAATTTAACATCTGGTTAAATCACAGATTAGATGAATAAATTCATCTAATCAATCTGTGGTTAAATTATATAAGTATTAAGTTTCGCCATTACATTATTATTGTTAAATTCTATTTGTTGAGACTTAACAAATAATGTACTTTTTTTTTTTGTAATAATAATGGTCTCTGGTAATAAGTAACAAACTGTTAGTTGGGTTACCAAAACGATTACCTTGATTCTAACGTTCTCATTGGTTATCACGAAATGTGATAACTGATAAGTGATAATATAAAAATAGGCGATTACAACCTAATTTCACAGAGTAAATTATAATTTATTAATTTATTATAGGTAGTAGGCTAGGTAGTAGGTTTTATTCTGTGGTAGTAGGCTATGGCATTTTAAAATGCCGATTAAATTTTATCACGCCGATTTCGGATGGTTAACTTAACAACGTGTCAAGGTTAACAAATCTCGGTGAAACCTAATTTTCACCAACTAATTGTTAAATACAATTGACAACATGTTAAATCGTTAACAAATATTGGTGAAACCGGCCCTATGGCTCCAAAACCTAAATCGGAGTTGATGCGAGAATCGCGGAAACGTAAGCGCGATAATAAATTACGTGATAGCGACGAATTCATTAACTTTCTTCGTGATACGCCTTTCGGTTCAAATACAACGGACTCTGAAAAGTTTGAAGCGTTTATACGATTCCGCGCTATGAATGCGCCGTCGCCGGTGAGCAATGCCGAAAAGTGTAAGAAATATCGTGAAGTCGACAAAGTACGAAAGCGTGAATCAAACAAACTACGAATGCGCGACGCTCGTTTTAAAAACAAGCTCGAAATCATTCCGATTGCCGAGCTGCCGCTAAAAGTAGTTATTGACGAACATCTTGCCGCCGATAACGAATTTGATCGTCGTTTCAACCAAAACAGATTCGGTGTTTCCTGCGCCATTTGTGATCGTCTTTGGTTTGAGCACGACATGAAGCACTTTCCCCTGAACGCCGTGGATTTCGTGCGCGAGAAATTTCAAGACGCAAACACGTACGGTATGCGCGTGTGCAATACGTGTTATAAATCACTACTTGTTAACAAAGTTCGGGAAAATATGAACGTGAAGCGAATTTCGACATCCTGACTACGATATCGGCTACATTTGCTCGGTTGAGACAACAATCAGTGGTAAACGAACCATCCTTGTGTCAGTCTACATCTCTCCGAATACATCATTTAATAGAATTAAAGAATTCTTCATCTTAAATCTTATGGCATACAGTCCTAAATTAAAAGGATTGTTCGAGGTAATCGAAAAATATAATAATTACGATATACCTATGATTGTTGGTGGACTTTGAATTTGATTTATGAGGACTGCACGGAATGGAATTTATTGAATTTATGCGTACCAAACTAGGATTAGAATTAAGCAATGATCTCGCAATTTCTACTTCACGCAATTCAATTTGCATCGACGCTGTATTTTACAGAAACATCAAGCTTGAAACACGCGAGTACATTTCGTATTTCTGTGTACACCGTCCTTTATTATCCATTACTACTACTTATTAAATATCTTAGATTCTATTGTTCGAAAATATAATATTATGTAATAATAAATACACGTTGTCTTTGAAACTCGTTTGTTTGACATATACATGTACCAATGTATCTGCATGCAGTGTAGATACTCTCATTTTTTTTTAAATGTTTAAACTTTAAATATTGTATGAAATGTTCGAAAACCAGATTTTAATCTAATTTAAAGTCAATAACAAAATAAAAATAAATCAATTTTATCGATAATTCACCATGTAATAGATTTTGCTATATTTTAAAAAATATTGGGAAAAACAATTTTGTTTTTTTGAATATAAATGTAGTAATTTTAAAAATTATTTCAATATTTGTTTTTATTATTTATGTAGTTCAACTTGTTTTTCATTGACAAATACTATAATATTGTTTTTATAATATAACATTTTGTTGTGCACTTCACAAATTACATATAAATAAATAAAATTATGTATATACTATATACTGTATACATCATTTTCATGTAAAATGCAGATATGTAACATATTTTTATGTTTTAAAAAATTGGTCCACAGATCTTTGGTGTGCCGGGTCAATATTGGTTGTACTTATTGACATACTCATAAAATAATTATTGTATTCTTTGGGCGATATTTAAATGAAACAAAAAAGTTATTCAAATTAATTGTATTTGATTCGTTCACAAGTATGATTACTAATGAGTAAATTTAAATTAGTGTAGAAACTTAGGTGCAGTCATAATTTTCTTATTCATAAAAAAAACTTAGTTAACACTTAGTAAAATCTTAGTGAAACTTAAAAGTTAGAGTAAATTTAAGTATTCATAGATAATATTAACATGTTAAGTTAGATAATTGTTAGGGGATAATTAGTAATATCTTAGGCAGCTCTGTTTTTCACTTTATAAAATCTAACAATTTGTATAAAATTATAAAATTAATATTTTCACAAACAATAATAAGTAATAACTATTAATATTATACTATATACAATAATAGTAAAATAAAAATAGTATCATTTAAGAATATAGCTGTTAGAAGTATAAACTACTATAACACTATAAAATATACAAAAAAAAGATAAAATCAAATATTACCAAAATACGTTTAATTCATATATGAAAATAAATTACATCAGTACATCACTCTTTAACATAAATAAAAATATAGTATTGTTGACATTACAAAAAAGAAAAAAAGTAATAATTAATATTAAGAAGTTTAAACTTCACAACTAACACATACATGTATATATATATTCAAAAAAACAGGAAAAAAAATGAATGATTAATAATTATATCAATACAATTAGTTATTATCAGGGATAGGACGAGGTCTAATTAAATCGTATCGTCCAGCCATAATCATATCATTTTCCCACTTAAGAATCTCAGTATTATATTTATCATATGCCACAGCAGCTGCTTTAATGTATTTTTCTTTGTCACTTACATCCATTTCTTTCCATTTATTAGCAATTGTTTTCATATATTTATGAACAGGTACATCTCCATGATTTTTTATTTCATCACTTACAAACATTAAATATCCAGTAAGAGGTTTACGAGGTTTGCCCAATTCTTTTAGTTCCTAGAATAAATTTATAATAAAACAATAAAAGGTAATTCAAAATGTTCTTTAATTTATAAATTCTACATACTTTTTTAAGTTTGCGTTTTGCCTTTTGTTCAGACTGCTCATATTTCATTCGAAACAACTCATTTTTCTGGTCATCGGTCAACTTCTCTTTATAGACTTTTATACTTTCTTTATATTCTTTAAGTTCTTTGTCATAAATTTCATTCATTTTTGTCTTAGTATTTACATCAAAATTTTTCCACATTTCACTTAAAACACGAGCAGCATCTTAAATAAAACTTAATATTATTAAGAATATAAAATATAGTTTTTTTATATATACATATATATACATATTGTAAAGTCTTATTCATCGTCTTATCCCGTTTCACACCAAATCCAATAATCACATAAAAAATGTTTGGAATTGATGCTATTTGTAATAATCTATTAAGTACTTTAAAATTTTGTTTTCTTTGAAATTATTATTTTTAACTCTCATAAATACTTATATCGTATCAGTTTCAGTTCTCTCAAATCTTACGAATTTTTAATGCATAAGGAGTTCAGTCCCTGAACTGCCAGGAATTATAATATCATTAATACCTGGTCAAATAGGTAATAACAGTTATTTATTATTTATGTGTATCTGTATTATTTATATATGGAATTAAATACAATTTAATACAGATACCTAGTAACTTCTTATAATAAGTTATAACCATCCACAAGTACTCGACGTAAACAGACTTACATTTAATGAAAACACAATCAGAGGCGTACATACCTTTTAAACTCAAATTATGTTTTTCTAATAATTCTGGTCGTTTTTCATGGAGAAATTTAAAAAATGGAGGATTAGGTTTCTTAGGTTTGAGTGGTATTTCATTTGTATTTTCGACTGTTTGTTGAGAAAAACCAGCGTTATGAGATTCCAAAACAGGATTTACGTACCTAATAATAAATAAAATTGTTATGTTGTAAAAACTTACAAGTCATTTAAAAAGTATAACGAAAAATGTTAATTACTTTAACCTGTTAACAAACAAATTGTTCTGACTAAATAATCGCCAATTATGCGTGAGGAATTGTTTGAAACTCATTTTCAAGTAAATCAGTTTTCTTTTTACGATTTAATTTGTACAAGTACGAATACAACGGTTCATTAAACCAAAAAAACAACAAATAACGAGGTAAAACTACTAATAAATATTATATTACGATTGAAACGTTAAATAACACGCATCGCAAAACCATAACCAAAACAAAATACTGTTAATCCTTTATCAAGGCTCTCTAGTTATTACGAATTTGTAAAATGCATATAACCTCAAAGTCCGTATACTTGATTTTCCGGTCAATGGCAGTTGTTTTCGGACAACTGCCCCCGGACCCTTAATTTTCCGTATCAAATTTTCAAATAAAAATTACGCGTCTTTTCATACCAAATGGCAAATTATAATAAATGTTTATTTTGATTTTAGAAACCGTTGCGGAGTATAGGTATTTGACTTTATTACTTACATTCTACCACAGATATGATATCTTATCTGTGATTCTACTATCATAAGCAATTTAGAACAATCACATATTATTATTTTTAGTCATACCCGTCGTTAATCGTACAAATGTACAATATTGTTTAAAAAAACGTTATAATTAACATTTAATAATATCGATATTCGATGGTTTATACGACAATTCGTATCGGTGTCGAGCGTTGTTCACACTCTGTGAATCGCGTTTAAGTTTTGCGTCGTTTCGTTTCATAATTATCCTAGGAAATTTATAATTTATTGTTATTGATGTGTAAACATCTATTACAGTGGTATATGAGGGTAAATCTCGGGAAATGGGACGGAAATGTGTTGGCGGATGTGACATCATAACCCATGCGCAACTCCTTCAGCTATATATATATCCATGTATAAGTGTATAACAATATTCTGTTTTTGTATAATAATTAAATAGAACAAAAAACAAATATATTATATACCTATATAAAAATGTAAATATGCAACGTCTGTCGTTCAAAATAAAATAAACGCGGTCGCTTTAATTTATTATTAATGACAATATTATATGGCTAATAAAATTTTAGAATTTTCAAGACGGTTCGCCGATAGGCATAAATTATTGTTTATTGATAATAATTTGCGCGGCCAAAAAAAAAGATCGTACTACTGCAGTCGCAGAGTAATAATTATTGCTAATAATAATTGCTGCAGTTTACTGGTAAATCTATAAAATAATATTGTCAAATGATATAATTCCGCGCGATAAGTGATATATGAGATAATAAATTGCCATTATCTCTAGAGTACTCGATATACCTACTATATTATTCGGTCCTAATAATAATAATAATAATAATAATGTAAATTTGTGCAGTGAATTAATCCACTCCGATTGAAGCTGCCACGAAGTATTATTAAAGAATTTTGCTATAAATATTAAATGATGTACTGTGCGGTATTATGATGTTACGGAATATTGTCATGACATAAATATGTATATCTATATATATATTTATAAATGTTGTCGTGAACCTTGTTCATGTGACACACCAGAATTAATTATTAATTATCATACTTAATACTAATTTTATTTTAGATATAATATAATATTTATCTTAAATCATTAATATAATCTTGTTATGAATCATAAATCCATTAAGAATAATATTATTGTAATAATACATACATATATATATATCCAATATGTATCATAAAAAGGACGGTTGAGATTTGGTGCTGGACGTGATCACTCAGTGTCTGTAGCCCAAACTTCAAAATATATACGATATTGTTTTAAAATACAAACTATATTATATTATATATATTATTATATATATTGTTTTTATTCTTTAATCGTGTTTTGAACTCAACTCACCACTCACAAATAATTTGTAACCGGACTTAGAAAACCCGGCTTACAACAATTTTTAAATGACTCTATCTATAATTAATAATATTTTTTAATTATATTGTTGAAAAAAATGAGCGAGTATAATTTAAACGATCCGACCGGCGTGCTGCTACAGCAGCTATTTATAGAAACAAAAATAGTTCTCATATAATTACGCCAAACATGGATATCAAGTATCGTCAAACTACTGCAGGAATCGGAGTAGCAATACGAAATGTTGGCGATATCTATGCAGCTGAATGTGTTCTCTCAAATGGACTATTCTCTCCGTTGTAGTCTACATTTCATCAAATCAATCCGTGCGAGATAGAATTGATTTCATTCATTTTGTACTTCTGCCATTTAGCGTGGATGACAGCTCTTTTAGAGAAGGACTATCACCTTATGCCCTTGATATTATGAGTGGTGACTTCAATATTAATTTCAATACTCCAGCAGCTGACCCTTTAATTAAATTCTTAAAATACACGTTTCAACTAGAATTAAATAGCGATAGAAACGTAGCAACTACTCAATCAAGTACTGTGATTGATGCGGTCTTTCAAAGACTTCCTAATTCTTTAGAATCATATACGTATACGCGTCATATTTTAGCTATCATAAGCCAATTGTGTCAAGCGTGGCATTATTAAATAAAAATGAAAATGAGTAAGTAGTTTCCAAAGTTATAAGATTTAAAATTGTTTGAAATTACTTTGAATAAAAATACCAATAATATTCACAAATCCCAATCACAATATTCCGTTCCATTTTTACCGCTCACGCGACGTTTACACATTATTATCAATGTCTCGACCTCGAGTACTAGCAGACTCGTTTTTTACTTTATTTAATACGCAATATTTAATATATAAACGCGTGCTTGTTGGTAAATGCGTTTTCGGAATACACATTGTACAATCGCGTTTCAATAGAAATTTCTCATGGATAGAGTAATTCGTACACACGTGGTGGCGCAGCATATATATAGCAGCGAGTGGGACGAAAGGTTCAACACCCTCAAGAAATTTTTTCATGCGTAAAAAGTGTTTCATAATACGTTTACCGTTTGTATGTGTATTATTATTTTTAAAACGCACGTATTGTCGATAACCCGACGATGACCAATAAAATATTGTCGATTTTATTACGTAACTAATATAAATATAAACAATTTTCCAACGTGTTTGAGATTTTAAGAGAAAAATTTTAAATTAAAAAAAATTCGTGTTAAAATAAGATTTTAATTACATTTTTTCTTATTTATTATAATATACTACACTATTCTCTAAACTCCTACTCCTGTTCCCCACCCGAAGTGAAATCCTATATACCATATACGCCACAATATTCGCATACTTTTGCTCTATATAATCTTACAAGCATTGCACTGGTCGTAAATATATACAAATATAATAAACAAGTCTATCCAAGTCTTACACCTTAACTATTTGCACGTTCCCCGTATCAAATGTGAACGAGCGCGTGACGATACGCGAAACTACAACGGTAGAAAACAACACAGTTGTTGCGAAGAATAATATAGTAGTAATATCGCAGAAATAATTTGTAATTCCGTGGCAGGTAAAAAATATTACAAAAATTTAAAATTTTTGAATTTTATACCAGATGATGACTTTTAGTCGAAACCGGTAGAAATAAACGCATTTTATATAACAACCTTATATTTTTTTCATTTATTACGTAATACCATAATAATAATAATTTCATCTATTCTGTGGTAATACTCTTTGGCAATATTGTATATTTAAGTATACATTTATATATATATATATATATATATATATATATGTATATTTATTGTTTTATATATATATATATATACAGATTTTTTATTATTCACGAGTATTTATATTTTTTACATATCCTTTTTATTTTTATTCAATTATTTTTTATTTATTTATTTATTTATTTTAATTTTTAAATTTTTTTCTATATTTTATTAAAAATATTACGTTCGAACATCGAATCCTGCACTCGGTATTTGGGCGCGGCCGACGAATATCGTCGCGGCCGCGCTACGGACATTTCGTAAAAGCGAAAAGAAATTTCTCTTTCCGACTTCCGCGAGAGCCGGTGGCGCGCGACCGCGACAGTCCACTATGAGGCGCACATGCCGGACACGTTTCGTTTGACGGTCGACCTTAACCGTTTAGCGTGAACTGTGAACGCACGCCGCGAGCGTTATGACGTCGTACACTGTCCATCGTTATTTTTTCTGTTTTTTTTTTTTTCTATACTTTGGTTAGCCCATTATTCCACGGAACAGTAATTATTCCTGTACGTTTTTACACACGCGCAATTAATAATAATTACGCGTCCGACATACAAAAAAAACGTCGGAAAATCGTAAAAAAGCGAACGGTACACGGTATCACGCTTTCCGCCGCTATCACGTTCGTCGCAGTGACGGACGTTCGTATCAGTCGTGTCAGGCAGCGTGCGTACGGTGTGCGCCGTGCGGTTATTTTTGGTGGTGTGGGTAACACGAATGTTATTGAGCGCGCGCGCATAATTATAACGTAGAAATTTTGAACGGTGTATCATCCGTGGAATATAATCGCGTGTGAAAGTTATTTTTCAAGGTTCGTCGTTGTACATGGTTTGGAATTTGATTATAATATAACCCGAAGCTACGCGCGTTACGACGATCGTCTTTATATTTCGGCCGCTCGTCTGTTACGAACGGTATGCGGCGCTCTTCGAGTCCATCGCGACACTGTATTCCCGTCGTCGTAACATTATTCGAGTAGTTTTCCAGTGAAAAAAACGTGAAATTGTGGTACGCGCGGTGCCCCGGCAGCAATCCACCGCTATACAGTGTCCTCTCGGTGAATTCCACTGATCGTCACCATGGCTTTGGCGTCCGAGAGCAAAGAAGTGATCGTGCTCAAGACGCAGAAAAAAGATTTCACTTACGTCGTGAAATCTTTGTTTGCCGGAGGTAAGATGATACAATTAGTAATGAAATGTTTTCCTTATTCGTGCTCAATTGCTTCGGTAATAATACGATAATACCGTGTATTCTTTATGTCAATACCTTTTTTATCTGTTTTACATTTTTAAGGAGTCGCTGGTATGTGTTCGAAAACGGCCGTCGCTCCTTTGGATCGAATAAAAATATTGTTACAAGCCCACAACAAGCACTACACCAATTTCGGTAATTATGCAATTGTAATGTATCTACGCATTTTCCATTATTTTTAGTCGGTAAATGCAATAATCGATATTACGATATAATATTATGTAAGAAAATTTAATCGTTTATATTTTCTATGATTTTTTTTTTTTAAACATTTAATTGGAACTCCTATGCTGAACAGTAAATACATTATTATTATTATTCGATACATATCATTTGTTTTCTTTATTCTTTTTTTGTCTTCATTACGATGTAGGTATAGTTTTACACCTTAAACCTATTAGACACTGAGGTGTAATCATTAAAACTAACAGGCTGTGAACATACTGATATTATATAACGCAATAATAATTGAGATATTTATTAAATTAGGCAATTAATTTTTATTTTCAATGCGTATTTATTATTTTTATTAACTGAATAAAACGTTATTGAATTTTTTAAATAATTAATTGCCGCGTGTTATTTCAGGAGTGTTTAGCGGTCTTGCTGAAATCGTTAAACGTGAGAGCTTTATAGCATTGTATAAAGGTAATGGTGCCCAAATGGTGAGAGTGTTCCCATATGCTGCAATTCAGTTCACATCGTTCGAATTCTACAAAACTGTAATATAATCATTTTGTTATCTATTTATAGTATTCTATATTGTAATTTAAATGGCATTTTTATTTTCAGCTATTAGGATCTATTCTAGGTAATGGATCGCATGTCGCAAAGTTCGTAGCCGGTTCGTCGGCGGGTGTCACGGCAGTTACCATAACGTATCCTCTAGATACAATTAGAGCACGGTTAGCATTTCAAGTGACTGGGGAACATATGTACAATGGAATCGTACATACAGCTAAATGCATTATCCAAAATGTACTTTGAAAATGCATGCTATATTAAGTGTTAAATATATATATTGATAAAAGTTTTATTAGGAAGGAGGAGTAAAAGCTTTATATCGAGGCTTCGTTCCTACATTATGTGGTATGGTCCCATATGCGGGTTTAACATTCTTTTGTTTTGAATTTATTAAAAAATTTTGTTTAAAGACATTACCAATGTGGTTTAGCAAACCGTCTAATAACGATTCCGGTGAGTTTTTATAGATAATTAAAAGACACCTCATCGATTACTTGCATTCGTTTTGTATAGGTGGTGTCGTACTTACTGTACCAGCGAAGTTGCTCTGTGGTGGCATGTCTGGTGCTCTGGCTCAATGTGTTTCGTACCCATTGGACGTAACAAGGAGACGAATGCAATTGGCTAGTATGGACAACACCAATGGGAAATTTAGGTCAGTTACTTTGTGTACACTCGGTATTCAGTACAAACAAATGACATTTCTACTCGTCATAATAAAATACAACTGAAATGTCGCTCATTTTTTTATTATGTTGTAATGAACATTGAGAAGGATTAAAAAAAATGTCTTGTATGTTATACTATTTGTACTGTAAATTGTGTTTGTTGGATGGTAGTTTAATTGTTGCCAATACTTAAAATAATTATGCAGAGTGTATTTGTCTTTTATTATTTTAGGCATGGTATGATCAAGACCTTAGTAACAGTTTATCGTACTGATGGTATTACAAATGGGCTATATCGTGGGATGAGTATTAATTTCATAAGAGCAGTACCTATGGTGGCCGTATCATTTTCAACTTACGAGTTAATGAAACAGACTCTAAACTTGGATACTGGAGTTGATTCCTAAATACATTTTTTAATGATTTGGTTTAGTTTAATATTTTTTATGTTTATATTAGCTTACAATATTTACTATGTTATAAATTATAGTTATTTTATTTATTATTATTTTTTTAAACATTTAAAAAGTTTTATAAAGTCGTTGAGGAATAAATAAAGTATTGAGTATTGATTAAAACTAATCTTGTTGTTTTATGACTTAAATGTACTTTATTAAATAATAAAACAAAAGAACATTTTACATACATTGTACAGTGATAAAATGTTTAATAATTTGCTGTTGGGGGAGGGGGGATTTAATGAAATTGATATGTGACTTTTTTTTAGTGTTCCTGTACTTGTCATGGACTTATTTATAATAAAATGTGTCCGGTGCATAATTAATGGCCATTATCTTTTTTGTTGACTATGTCATAACCTCATTTCTACCGTGTGGTTCTAAGTACATCAAATTTGTTTTTGATTTTTAATATTTTTGAATAAAATGTATACAATATATAACTAATCTAGTTCTAGAAACGCATACATAATTTATCCTTTGATTAATATTTTTGATGGTTGTAACTGTAAACCAGTCATGTCATTTCCATTTTCTTCTTTTGAATTTGACTCGTTTACAGAAACACAAAATTTTGATATAACTGCAGCAGCTTTGAATAATTTCGCTGTGCGTTGTTTATCCATTTTCTTTTTCCACTAAGAAGTAAGAATATAATCAATACATATATAAAAAATACTTTCAACACTTACAGTTTCATCTCTAGAAGGCAATGTAGAAAGAAATGAATTTTTGTTCGGATCAGCTATAGCTAAAACTGATAGGCATCCATCCACTGTGGCTATGACGACTGCGCGCCCGTCTTCTGTTGTTTCAATAGCACTTAGTTCTGCCGGCACTCGGTAGTTAGCTAACATCTTTGCATCAGTTAGTCTGTTAAAACAATATTTCTATAAATAAAAACAATATTATGTTGTAGAGTACAAGATTTTCAACTGACCGAAAAACCCTCAACGTTTTTTTTCCGCTATGGTAATACAACACATATTCATCAGTCTTGTTGAACATACAGATTACTGTAAATACACCTTCAGCAACTCTCGGTATAAATGTCTTTATGGACGTTCCTTTTTTAAGTTCCAAAAGCTCTAAGCCACCTCTGGTAGGTGCATATAGCCCGTACTTCCCGTCCTTTGTACAAAATCCTCCCCATTTTGGAATGGATTTTAAAAATTTTTTTGTACGTATATCAAACAACATCCCTTTGTCGGGATTTATTACGGCCACTAAATTGGCTCGATGTGGCATTGCTACTATGAACATAATATCCTGAAAATAACAAATTATCAATGGTAGGTATTGTAAGAATAATACACCTACCTAATTTATGGAATTAGTTCTAGAAAAATTACACCGGATTTTCTACAATTCAACATCTTCCAGAAATATATTATAAGTAGATACATGACTTGTAAATTATAATAATATGTCATTTTTGTGTATTGTCAGTGGTTTTCCATCGTTTTTACTTTTTCAATAGAATTACAATATAACTAATATTATTATTATTATATGAATACATTAAAAAATCATAATGAAAGGTCATATTTTGATTTTTGAGAGGTCTTTTTTCTTTGTACCTCAGTCACTTTTTCCATAAATATAATTCTGGTTATTATTTACCAATTTGTATTGTGGTTACGCAATTTAGAAATCTTTAGAAATCATTATATTGTCCCATTAATTTTTGTGCTTTGAAACTGGTTTTATGAAACTAACATAAACGTTTTCAGGATTCCAAATCCAAGTTATATTTATAATTTCTTTAGAATAACCAATATTTTATATTTACAATAGTTATGTAATAAGTGCATAGGTAATTATTTCAAATATTTTACGTTCATTGTTTACTTATTGTCTGTTATTATATTTATTGCCTATTGGTAATCTTTTATCAATTTGCCTACGTTTAATTTGTATCGTATTTCTTACAATTTTTATTAGTTTCCTGAATATGACACATTATGGATTTCTTTCTACTTAAAAAATGTCTCCGTTAATAAAAATGTATGAAATATTCTGTTACCCAACATCATCAAAACAGAAAAATATTGGTAAGTGGCACTTAAAAAAAGTTTGGTATAATTAATTGATTTAATATAAATAATATTTGCTATATGCATATTTGTAGAAAATGATTATTTCTTATTGTCGTCTGCGAGTAAATAATATAACAAACCGCTTATAGTTTATGCAGTTTTATTTATTATTTCCTGTTCTTTACCCATTGATTAAAAATATTTTTAAAATTACTTTCATTCCGGATTGTTTAAGTACGATCTTAGTAACGTATTGACCATCAGTTGCGTTAAATATATGAAGTGCTTCTCTGTGACCTTTATCACTAGCCAAAGCGATCAAATTATTTCCGTCTGCAGTTACAACTAAGTCTTTGAATTCCAAACCGGTTGCATTGCGTATTTGATAATCAAATAAATATATGGTTTTTCCGTCTGGAATTGATCTTACAACTGCGGTAGCATCGATATTTGGTTGTGCTTCTACGTTAACTTCTTCCTGTTTGGAAACAGTAAGACATTTAGTTGCTTCGTCCAAAAACATTATTTGTTGAATCCCTGGCTGTTGTTGTTTAAAAATCACTCGACTTAAAATACGATTCCATATAAGTAAATTTCCAGATTCGGAGCACACTACATATTTGCCGTCGGGGGTTATTAGAGCATGGGTGACAATAGCTCCCAATAAATTGTCGGCCAGCTGTTGGAGTAATCTTCCTGTATTAATATCCCATATTCCGACACAACCTCGCGTAACGGTAGCCGCTAAGCCGGAGTTCTGAGACAGACTTTAAATTTAATTTAAATAATATATTTTATTATAAAACATTGACAACACGTTGCGTTATTCAAATAATCGTTAATACTTACCTAATAGAATCAATTTGTAATTCATGTCGATCTATTACGTGTACTTGTTCGAATATATTGTTAATGTTCCAAACTTTTACTGATCTATCAATGGACGAAGTTATTACTGAATTCCAATTTCCAGTAGTTAATGGCAAAAGTGATATTATTCGACCAAAATGTGCATCTAATACTTTAATTAATTTTTCAGTTTCCATATTCCACACGTATAACATTTTTCTAAAAAAAGAAAAAAAATAGGTAACGTATCGAATAATAATAATAAGAGGTATGAACATGAATATAATGTAATATTTAGGTAAAAGTATTATCGTTAATACCGTACTCCAGCGACCAAAAACCGTTTGTCGGCGGATAACATACATGAATTTGACTGCATCATATTTACGGTAATATTACGAACTCCATGTGGCAAAAGTAATAATTTGCTGTCGTTTGAAGATAAATCCCAAACACAAAAACCGTTTGAAATTGTACCCAAAAGTGAAGATGAATCCTCGGATAATTTAATTTGTAGCACTGTACCGGGAACTGAAATTGTTAATTATATTTTGAAAATCGAGTCTAATTTTATTTATAATCTATAGTAATGTTTTACTAGGTTCTAATTCTTTAATCTTCATCCACATATTGTCAATAAAGTCAAACTGAGCTACAACATAAGAACTTTTTGTTGGACAACAATACAATCTAGTTTCATCCTTATTTATAGTCATTGCACTATGGAAATAAAAATTTGGACAATTAATGTTATCTTTATTCGTTTGCATCATCATCCTCGTGTCATCCATCCTGCCAGACCAAAACATAAAACGATTGCAAGTTAAGGTAATGAAATGTACAGACATTAAAACCCATTCATTTGGATCTTCATTCATTGTAATTCTGAAAATTAATAATAAACATAATATGAATATGACTGTTTACAATTTTAACTTTATAGTAATAGGGAATATATTATTTCAAATATAAAATACAATTTAATCAAAATCAAATTAAAATAAACAATACATTTATAAAAATTTAACATTTTATTAAGTAAGTACTTGGATTCAAAATTTCCTCTTAAATCGTATCTGCATAGTGACGAAGATCCATGTACAAATAAATGTGTATTTAGCATGTTAACACCAGAAACTACTTCTCCATTATCGAAAGGGTTTTCAATAACAATAAATTCACTTGTAAGACAATTTAACAATACTGTCTGTACGGAACATTTTAAAATTATTTTATAATCATATTTGTATATAATATTCGTTATTTATTTTACTTGGTTGTTATTCGTATAAGCTGCTGCATAACGATTATCAGGACTCAAACATAATGCTTGCATAATTCCTTCCAGTCCTGGATTTACATTTCTGGTCATGTCACTAGTCGATAAATCCCATGTGATAAATCTATTTGATATGGATACAATATATCTATAATCGGACGTAACTTGAAAATCAAATACAGCGAATTGATGACCTTCCAGAGAATACTATAAATAAAATGCTGTGAAAAAAAATTATATACCTATGTACACAATAGGGATTAACATTACTTTCAATGGACCTCCAGGAGTATGTAAACAATGATAATAAGGTATAAGAGCACAGTTGTCTGGACCAAATTGATCACATTCTGCTAATAAACTTTTAATATTTGGATTGGATCCAATTTCAGGTAGTAAACGACCTATTAATTGAGGAGCAAGCATATCAGGAAATTCACTAAGAATTGCTCCGCCTAATCTCAAAGCATCAGCAACAAGTATCAGCTCTCTAAAAATCAACACTTTTATTTAAAATTATTTAAAAAAAAAAATATTTATTTAGGACTTATGGCATCCTAGACCATTGCCATGTCAGATTTGGCACATCCTATAAAGGACAAACACATTTTAATTATAAAATCAAAACCTGACCTTTGCTTTGATTTCATCTCATTGCTATATGTCATTTTGAAATAAAAAAAATATATAGTAATTTTTAAAATTAATTTAGAATTTAAAAATGTGTACCTACTTAATAATTTAAAATTAATTGTACCTAGTTGCATCGCGGTCGTCAATATTTGCACAAGCGTCCTCGAAATCACTTAAAACTGCTTGTAAAGGACATGATGATAATTTGGCATGCAGCCATCGATAATTAAATAATACATTCTTGTACAAATCTTGAAAACGATGAGCACGTATAAGGTGATATGGTAACTCCCCAAACTATAAGAATTTATACTTCTTAGTGGTACACACATATTTGTAATTTTGTACTTACTTTTCTCAAATTATATCTTGTTACTGTTCCTTCTTTAGAGTAAAATAACAGAGGTTGTACCGGTACTTTTCTGTCTGCTGAACCTTCTTTATTTTGTAAGTTAAATCTATGCCTTTGAATTTCAGTATACTTAAATGGTTTTGGATTGCCCCCACCCCAAATTCCTAAATAATAATCAGCAATAGAAGAATGGAAATAGGTTACCATATTCATATTTTTGAAGTATCTTTCTCGAGCAGCATCTCTAAATTGTCTGTAAAAGTTAAATTAAAAAATTAATTGTTTTTTTATTATAGCTTTTAAACAATATTCAAACGTATTAAATATACCTATGGTACCAATTTAATACACTAACACCATCGGCCTCTCTTTCTGACAGGTAATTTGGTAAATCATTTCTAATCCTAGTCCATAATAATGGAGGAATTCTTCTAACTGGTGGTAAATGGTACTGATAGACATCATCCAATACTTTGTCATCTAAGGATATTAGATCTTCCAATTCTGATTCAGACAAACCGCTCTTTGATGCTGTTATATAAGCCAAAGCATGAAAGACAAGTAATCGGCCGTGTTGTTTTTCAATTCGTTCAAAAAGCATCATAATTGAATCCATTACATTGGATGCCAAATGTGTTTCTTGTGGTTTTGTGTAACTGCGCCAACGACAGATCTCTGCAAATACTAGTTTAACAAAAATCGGTAAAGAACATTGATTGATGGCATTGGATACGAGTCTCCATTGACAATTAGTCAAATCTCGATGTGCTGTTTCCATCCACTTTCTGTAATATATTAAGTGAAAGAGAGTTATATAAAATGTAGTTTAATTGATCGAAACTTACCTTATTACTTCTTCCGCTAGTTCTTCCCCGAGTGCAGTTACTTCAATAAATTGTTCTTCGTCATCTATCATTCTACGTAATACATGATAATCTCGCGATACATCTGAATTCCCCTCTTCTTTTGCTACTGATACTAATAACTACAATAATTTAATTTAATTTTTAATTTTATGTCATAATATAAGAAAATTAAATACACATACTTTACAATTATTGGGTAATCTTGTTGGTAACCAAGATACATTATTGGTATCTTGAGTACCGGTTAACTGATCCACTGAATCCAAAAATAATATTAAAGGCTGTTCTCGAGTTGCATAAGTCAATAAATGTTTAAAATGTGCAGTTAGTGGGACTAAGTCATCAGGTATGTCATCAAATGGTAACATGTAATTATAAGATATTTGTTGACATATTGAAATTAATGCTGGCGTTAATGTACTGCTGTCTGGAGTTGTTCCTAAGAACCTTATTACACAAAGTGCTTTGGTAGCGGTTTTATTAAACCATGTTGAATAACTTAAGCCTGCAGCTTTCGCTAGAAGTGATGTTTTACCACAGCCACCTTCGCCGAAAAGTATCATAGGTTTTTCACAATTACTTTTCATATACTGTTCTATGTGTATCAAACTGTCTTCACGACCGTAAAACACCTTAAATGAAAATCAATTAAATAGTTTTATTACATATTTACATAATAATATGTTCTTTAAAATTTTAAAACACAAACTTTAACAGAATTATGACAAGCGTGTAGATGTTGCAATATTTCAGTCACTATTTGCCCTTGAGGACTAGAATCTTCTTTTCTCATTGCTCTATCCACTAATTTAGTAATATTCTTGTAAAAATGCATTATAAAATTTTGTAAATATTCTTGGTGTGTTTCATTATCTAACCCTTCACGACCAATCCATTCAACGGTATATCTAACACAAAATAATTAACTTTAAAAATTACATAGTACCTAATATACAATAATAATAATAATAATAATGAAATAGAATCTTTTATAATTTCAGTGTAGTTAAATTTTTAATAGATTTCTATATTCGGTACATATCATAAAATATTTGGTAGGTATTGCGCAAATATTATAAAAATACCTTATGGTATAAAGAATATTTTAATTATAAATATTTATTATTTACTTGTGTACTTTATTATTATGATATATAATATTTATTAAAACAATTTATTAATTTAAAAAAATTACTTTTGATAATTAGTTGTTTCTATTTTTTGCACAAGACGTTCATCTCGCAAGTTCCCGAGCAAACGAGATGCCTCTGTATCAATACTTCTATTAACTATGTCCAAAAAATTTGAAGCTTTTTTCAGATTTTGAAGATTGATGTTATTTATGTAGCGTACATAAGCAAGACAGTGATTTTTTGTGTTTTTTACTTTTAATATACCATTTATGACTTCCCTCTCTGTCACTATATACAGTAAAATATAAATACATGTAATATTTTGTCATTAAATATCAAATATGAGCTTAAGATTTGTATTTTGAGTATGGCAAAGAATTTGGTTTTACAATTATATACAATTATATTTTTTAAGTTAGTTGTAATACGTAACACTTTCTGGTAGATCCAAAAGTGTTATTGAACTCGATGTTTACCTACTCGTAGAATACAAAATGGAAATAGATCAATGTTTTTTTTTTAATTTTCCAGTAGTTTTCGAGAAAAAGGAATTAAAATTTTAACAATTTATAATGAAATAATAATTAAATTGTTTTATATTTCTTTTAAAAAACGTGTAATTTTCAGTTAAAAAACTTAAAAATGTACTACAATATTTATATAAATCGTATTTTAACTTATAGGTACATCTACTTCAAAATTAAACTTGTAATTTTTTTATGAGCATTAAAAATTGGAAGTACTAGTGTAAATCATGTTCCGCTCATAATCATTTTCTGAATACAGTGATTTAATGTTGAGTTAAAATTTCAAATAGGTAATGACAATTAACTGGTAATATTATTTAAATTTGGCTTGCACTGAGATCAGAAATATGAAACGCGTATCCTTTAACACCGGATCCGCGTATTTAGGCCGTGCTTGCTTTAAATTTTCTTTTTTTATTAATACCTGACATGTAATAGTTGTGCATAGTATCTTTATCGATTTTTCCACTATTGAATAAACTAATTGCAGCTTTCCTAAATAATTTTTGCATCTTAGCTAAAGTATCCCACCAAATACCTTGATCTTGTTGTTGAAGTTTTGGTATTCGCTGAAAATTCAAAATTATATTATTTTGTTTAAGTACCTACCTATATTTTTCAAAATATTAATTTAATTACTTTATTATTAAAATTTATGAGTATTGAAGAAATTGGTTGCAGGACAGAGATGGGGGGTACTGCATTGCTATCTTTTCTATACCACATATCTAATAAAGTGACATCTGAACCAACATTAACCAATTCTTCCCTTAGTAACTCCAATTCTGACGAAATAATATATGTAGGAATAGGACGATAACCATATTTTTGTCCAAGAAATACCTATGTAAAACACAAAGTAATACTTAAATCGTATTTAGGTATTCATATCAGTAAACAAGATTTGAATAAGTGGTTAAAGGTAAGCCATATTATAAAGTAAACCGTGACCGCATAATTCATAATAGGTGTGTTATAAATTTATAATAAATCTATAATATGACGGAAGTTTTATTTGGTTATATTGTTATTGTTTTCAGTTCTTACCACAAAATTAGGTCCCATTGATAAACGTTGGCAATTTTCAATTTCCTTCATACAAAGTTCAGTTGTCATGTGATCATCTGTGGCTTCATCACGAACACCCCACCTCATATCAACCACCTTAAATTAAAAATTGTAAATACAGTTTACCGTACCTGGTACACAGTTATACATCAAGGTCAGATTTCTTTTATTGATTTAAGACTATTGTATCGTAGCTAAATACTTCTAAACACGAATGCTATATTAATACCATAATAATAATATATCAAGTATACTAGTTATATATATATATAAGTACTAAGTACACATTGTCCTGACATTGTTAATTTTAAAACCGATAATATAATATTTCGAAAATTTTTATTTTACACAGCGGTGTAGATTTTGCTTATAAAATGAAAAATAAACAAAAATATTCAATTTATTAATTAAAACTGATATTCAATTTACTAGTTTAATCTAAACAAATTTGGTTTTCCGATTATAATGTAATTTTAAAGACGTTTTATTGAAACACAATTTTGATAGGTATTAATTATTAAGTATAACAATTTTTAGAATTCAAATTTTCTCTAATTCATTTATATATGAATACGTTTTCATTTTAGTTATTGTGGTCATATAAAATACAAATATTGTGCTATACATGCGTGTTACTGTGTTAGAAACATATTTTCCTTGATTTAGTCAAATAAATGTGATACTTTAATAACTTAAGGTAAATAAATTTATTTTACAATTTATAAATTATTAATTTGTTCAAATAACATTTATTTATTCTTTGAAAAATATTAATTTTTTTCCAGTTATTTTTTTATTGTTCAATTGCACTTATAACAAATAATTAGATAAATATAAAACAAATTTAAAAAAATAATTACCTGAAATTCCAGACCATGTTTTTCTCGGCAAAAATCTTTCAGTTTAGGATAGCATTGGGCCATTAACGTATTTCTCTCCATCGTAGTATCTACATATATAGATATTGCACAAGTTATTTTTTTTTTAATGTTAAGTTAATATATTACATAACCTTTTTTTTTACATATATAATTATTATTCATCACGTATTATATGATAATTTTACCAGTAATCACGTACCCGTAAATGTTGAGCTGGTAAAGATTCTGACAATTTTAGAACTAACAGGAGGCAAGTTTTCTAGGGATCCAGCAAAAATCAAGTCCACTGTCCTGTCGTCCATCGTTTAGTTTAGTTATAGTACAGGATTAGTAAGAAATATTATTGTTTGGATGAGGTGAACATTTATGTCGTAGGCATATAAATGCAAACGGTTGTATTGCGTTTGAATGAAAAACAAAGACTGCGACATTGCGTGATTCGTTTTCCACCTGCAGCAGTTCGTCAAAGTCATACTATTCCATAACATGCATGACGCGCGTATTGACGTATTCATATTATAAACGCAATAGCAACCCCTGAGACGCCAGACAACCCTTATTATGTTATTTGTTATATACCTACTATATATTAGTATTATTGTCGTCCAGTGTCGTAGCCAGAAATTTATTTTGGGGGGGGGGGCACTAGATTTTTTTACCACTATTATAGTCATTCTAAAATACATCAACTTATTAGTGACTTAAATTTATATATACGAGTATATATAAAATTTCGGGGGCACGTGCCCTTAGTGCCCCCCCTGGCTACGGCACTGTCGTCAAAATACTAAACTTTGTAAGATTTTAATAAGGATGGAAAAAATAGTATTATTTTTTTCTTGAAAATGATTTAAGATATTCGCAGTAACTATATATATAATATTACAATGTATATTTGTGGATTATTTTTATAGTTTGATTTTATTTTAATAGATATGATACATAACATTATCGCAATAAATATCGTGTAACTGTTGTACCAATTTAGGTATATTTGATATAATAACATATTTAAATCTGTGACAAAATAATAAGTATATATATATATATATATATATATATAGTTTCATCTACGACAAAAAATATTGAATCATTAAATCGTTGAATTACCTAAATATACTTTCAACAGATCATTGAACAGATTATTATGACGAGTTTAATTTTCAAAATTAATTTCCTTTTTGACGAATTCGGGTAAGAGTGACTTTTATATCTGTATGATACATATCATATATAATATATATGTGTAACGTATATAGTAATAACTGTATGATTTCTCGTGTTAATATCAAATCGAATGATTAAGGGTGGGATGTGTTATTGAATTTGCAATTTTTTTCCTATCACTTGAATTTGTTTCTATGAGTAAGTTTTAAAGTTTATTAATAATGTAAAATTGACAGACCTAATTGTATCATACAATAATAGATGGTAAACGAGAATATTACCACGTCAAACGCTGCATTCAGTACATAGACTACATATATATGCCGACAGGAACGAGCTGAATTGAAAACGTGTTATATACGACTAAGTGACGAATTTTTTGTTGTTAAAGTCAGCCTTATGTAAGCAATTGGTAGTTAAGTATTTTAATAGCCATTAGCTTTCTAAGGGTATCTAACAGTGGCGGTTATACATGATGTTCAAAAGAGGGGGCGAAAATAGAGCCAACCCCTCTCTGCCAAATGAAATATCCACATCGACGAGTACAATAATCAAGAAGAAAGTCGAAAGATCTACCGAGACGAAATGCAGATGTAGAAAAAAGAAGAATAACGTGCATGGAACGTAAACGAAATAATAATAAAATGGGAAAAGAAAGTTTATAGTCACCAGATAGTGCTACAACACAACATACAGGGCGTGGCAGAAAACACACACACACACACACACACACACACACACCAGTCAGACGCGAACTCCGTTGTTTACCGCCTGAACGCCGTGATTACACTGAGCGCCGAGCGGTCCGATGGTTTCGCACCGCTATTTATAAGCACCTTTCTGCCACGCCCTCTATGTTGTGTCGTAGCGCTATCTGGTGACTACTTTCTTTTTCCGTTTTATTACGGTTGGCTGACGCGCTACGTCGGTATAGTCTATGTAGGCGAGTGTTTGTAGTTTGACGCTGACTAAGCGATCGATCGTAAGCGCTTACCTATGCAATCTTTATCATTTATTTATTTTATTATTATTATTATTATTAATAATAATATTATTTCGTGTATTTTATTGAAATGAAAGGAACGTAAGGATTCATCTTTCCTCGCTGTACACTCGTTTACACGTTTCCTCGTTTATTTTACACGTTTACTCGTTTACTCACATTTACACATTTACTCATTTACACTGTACACGAACGACCGAGTTTGTCGTCAGCTAAGCACTAAATGCTCGATCATGATCGTCGGCCGAGCACTAATTCCAGCCTTATACAAAATGTTCAAAGGGGGGTGAAAATGGAGCATATAACCATAACATAATAATTGGACTAACTTAGTACTTACACAACACAAGTCGGTGCTGTTAGATCAGAAATATACTAAATTTAAAATTATCAAATCCCACGAGGATGGGGCGATACATCTATAACCACCACTGCCCTCCAGAGAGAAATTGAAAGTACGCCACTGTGTGATTAGACTGTATGTTATTTTTTTAGAGGTGCTATTTTTGGGTTTTCGATTTTGTGACATTCTTATAATCATAGCTTGCACTATAATGTGTAGTTCTAACCAATATAGACAGTGCTTAATTAAAATGGGCAGTTGTAATTAAACATTTGGGCAATACCTAAAACTTTAAAATACATATTAATATATTGATTAGGAGGTATTATATGTTTTCATTTTTTGGATTTTATATTGTATCGACAAAAAAATTTACCATCATTATTTTATTTCAAAGTTATCGATATACATATTAAAATAGTCTGTCACTACGTTGAATTCTTCTCATTCCTTTTCTACGTACTTGACTTTCAGTGGCGGTTATACATGATGTTCAAGGGGGGTGAAAATGAAGCCAACCACCTCTGACAATGAAATATTCACATCAACGCGTAATACCAAGAAGAAAGATCTATAATGTACCGAGATGAAAATACAGATGTAGAAAAAGGAAGAAAAACGTGCATGGAACGTAAACAAAATAACAATAAAACGGAAAAAGAAAGTAGTCACCAGATAGCACAACGACACAAAATAAAGAGCGTGGCAGAAAAGCGCATTTAAATAGCAGTCAGTCACACACCGAAGTCAGACGCGTTCTACGTTGTTCGCGTCTGACCGCCGTGACTACACTGAGCGGTTCGATGGTTTCGGACCGCAATTTATAAGCGCCTTGCTGCCACACCCTCTATGTTGTGTCGTAGCGCTACCTGGTGACTACTTTCTTTTTCCGTTTTATTACGATCGGCTGACGCACTATGTCGGTATATGCGGATTGCGGCTGTTTAGTTTAACGCCGACCGAGCGATCGATCGTACGCACGTATGCAGTCTTTATTATTTATTTTTTTTTATTATTATTAATATTATTTCGTGTATTTCAATGAAACGAAATGAACGTAAAAATTCATCTTTTCTCGTTGTACACTCGTTTACATTGTACTCGTATACGTCCAACCGAGTTTGTCGTCAGCTAAGCACTATAAACGCTCGATTACGACCGATGATCAGCGCGTACTGCACGTGCTGATAATCGGTCGAGCACCAATTCAGTCTTATACATGATGTTCAAGAGGGGGGGGCGACTGTGGAGCATAACCATAACATAACATAATAAAATTGGACCAACACCAACTTACATAAGTCGGTGCTGTTAGGTCAGAGATATACTAAATATAAAAATATCAAATCGATCCACCTATCGCCTCTCCTTACAAACGTCACTGGTATCTACCTACAATCGCTCGATTTATGTGGTCAAGTTACGATTGACACAAACTCTATTTAAAGTTTTACCAATATAATGTTTTACCCAGTCACTTTTTATATTTTTTGGAACACTGCTAATTTAGTGGCTGAGCTTTGTTGACACTTATTGGAAACCATAATTAAATTCGTATAATAAATGAACTAGAAAGTATTTTTAATTTTACAGGATAGGTATGCCGTAATAACTACATTAATCGCTGGACATAAGACGAAAAAACGTAAATATCGTCAATACGTTTGAATAATTAGTTACCTATCATAATATTGGTATTTAGCGCCAACGCGTTTTAAATCGTGATGGGC
Organism: Slavum lentiscoides; assembly: GCA_032441835.1. Lineage (NCBI taxonomy): Eukaryota > Metazoa > Arthropoda > Insecta > Hemiptera > Aphididae > Slavum > Slavum lentiscoides. The sequence goes on along the minus strand of CM063715.1, from coordinate 10,479,046 downwards.
ACCAAAATATTCGTGAATGTAGTTAGAAGACTATGTTACATATATTCCAAATAAGATTACTGTGATCCGAAACGAATGTAGTAATTCGGTTAAAGAGGATAAATGATAATACACGCTTCTATGATTTTCATCAAAATAATTGCTTTAGGCGAGAAAGAACTCTGAAGACTACAGTCATACTTTAAACACCAAATGTCTAAAAAAATAAAAAAATAATTACAATAATAATACCTATGACAATAACAGATTTTTTAAAAATATCTTTGATTCTTAAAAAAGTTTTAAGCATTTTTAAAAATACAATTTTTACACCTTTTTTTTTTTTAATCTCATAACTTCTCAAGAATTAAAGTTTTTTAAAAAACAGCTGAGTTACTGCGTATATAGATAATATTGTAATTTATTTTGTGTAAAAATTTAGTGTTTCAAGTACAAGTACAACCGTGGTCTTCAGCTGGGTTCTTTTGTCCGTTTTATCGTAAACATATCAATTTTTAAACATTTTCTACATTTTCGCGATACGCTTAACAGCGCGTTCTTTTATGGGGCATTGTACTATTTTGTTTGTCTGCGTAGCGTCCTCTTAATATTAATATTATTTTATTAATATACCTTCGTAATTGTGCGTACAATCACGAGTCATCTTATTAGGAACTCCGTAATTCTCAGTATATCAGTCAGCTGTTTTTGAGTTATATTGCGAATCACTACGGTTTAAGATATCTTAAACCGTGGTATCAACACTGGCCGTTTATTTAATTTTAATATATTCTGTGATATTGTTATCACTACTATCAACAAATACAAAAATATAATGATGATAAAATAGAGCAATGATAAATCATGAATTGTAAGAAGTTTATTGTCATGTGATAAATAAATAATGCTATAAAAACTATAATAGTTTAATTTTAATACTATAGTTTAACGAATAACTGATAAGGAATAAAGTTGTATTTATTTAAAATGTATATCTTACATAATTATTTGAAAATATTTGAACTATTTAGTATTACAGTGTTTATTCATTAAAAGGCAATATACTCATTTTGCACAAGAGCAATGATTTTGGAAGATAATCAAAATGTTACCAAGCCAAGGGTAGGGTTAAGTACCTATTATATTATTAATTTCATTTTGTTGTTTAAGAAAATTATTTATTCAAATGTTCCACTATACTAGGTACCTGCATATTACCTTATATATATATATATATATACATTTAGTGTTTCTAAATTTTTTGAATACTGGTTTGTCGAAATACATTTTTGACAATTAACTATTTTATATTTATAAACTGAATTCGTTGCAGTTAGAATTTAAGATCTATGACTGCAGTATTTATTACATTTAGCTAGGTATATTCATAGCTAATAAATATATATTAAAACCAAATATCTATATTATATTTAAATTTATGTTTAATATATATATTTAAATTTAATTTGTAAACACTGTTGACATAATAATGTGTTTGTGGAAATATGTATCAAAGATATATCTCTTAAAGATATGCGTATTGGGTAATTCTATGATATTTAACATTTTTGTTACATTAAATACCTATTAATTGTTTAATGAAATTATGAGTATAATAATGTAGGCATTTTGATTCGTTTATTAAAATTTGTAATGATATAAATACTATAATTTATTTATTCTGTTGGAATAATTTCAAGTATGATTTCAAATCAGACTCAATATTCGAATAGTTCATCCCATTTCAAAAAACGTTTCGTTTACGTTTAGAATACTGGTCTTAAATTGCAATTATCAAAATATTGTATTTTTATTTAGGTAAACATTATTAATTTATCTTATGTAAATTTTTGCGATATATTTTAATCGTATAATATGTATTATTTTAATTTATTTTTAGAATAGTCGAGCAGCTCGACCCAAAGTCGTTTACCAGTGGACTGTACAAGATGTCCAAAAATGGTTTCGTCGTCATTGTTACGATTATTATGTTTTATATGGCGAGTTATTTTTGCAGGTAAAACCATCTTTTTCTTCTCTTTTTATAATTAGTAGAATTTAATAGATTATTCACATTCACATTGACTTAAAAATATTGAAAAGTTTATAATCCTGTCACGTAATCATAATGTATTTCAATACAACACAAATTTCTGTACAAAATATATTTCAAATAACTTTAGTAATTTTAAAGATTTAATAACATTAAAAACAAATAATAATCAAATTTAATATTTATTATTAATAACAAACAGTTCAACATATATTTTTGAATAAAAAACATTTTCAACAGAAATATATAATTATAAAGCATATAGTATAAAATTACCTGATACAATATCCTTATATTTACATTATTGTATTTGATTGATTATTAAAATATATATACTTTTTTTTTTAGCATGAGATAATTGGACGAGCTTTAATAAGAATTAATGAAAATCAGTTATACCGTATGGGTATTACAAATCCTGACCATAGTCAAGAAATTTGTCGTGAAATACTTAAACTACGTCTTAAAACATATATTTTAGAGTTTAGAGATTTGGAACGCAATAATCTATATGATTAATATTTTGACAGGTAATTTATTCTATATCTAATGATTGCATCATATTTATGATATCTTCTGTTTCTCTTGAAGTTGAATCATTCATTTCTGTTCTTAAATTTTGTAAAGACAAATTAGTAGTATTTTGGCTAAAATTTAAAATATGATCCGGTAATTTTTCTTCTATTTTCCTGAAATAAATAGTTCATTAAATTTATTATTATAACCTAAATAACTCATATAAAAGAAAAAATCATTATATTTTGAGCCACGAGAGTATGTTGTCAGCTAGAAAAATAATGCGGGCAATTGGCCATATTTTGCCGGACGCTTAGGTACAGTAATAATTAATTCAGTATTTTAATTTTTGTAATAACACATTTGTATTTTAGAAGAAAAATGAAATTTGTATTATTATATTTATGAAAATATTATAAATAAATATTAATTATGACATAAATTATTATTAATCTAAATGTACTTATTCAATATTACTTTTCATTTGTATTTAGTGAAGGTTCAAATATTTCAAGATCTAAATTGTTAGTTTCTTCATTTGTGTTATCGTTTCCCATTAATTGAGTCACAAAAAGATCCATTTCTTGTTTGTATCCATCACGACCAGTTTGGCTATAAAATAATGGATCTAATGTTTCAGCTGGTTCATTAATGTTTTTATTAATATTAAATCTGAAAATTAAAAGTCTATTAGGTATATTAAATTTTTGTTTATTTTATTATTATTTTTTTAGTTACACTGAAAGACCAAGAGTAGTATTACGAGGACTATTGGGCGTTATTGAACCTACTTCAGTTTCAACTTTATAAAATGATATTGGGTGAAATGTACTGATATCAATAAGAGTACCGTTTTTATCAAATACTCTTATAACACCTGGAGCTTCACACCCTGTAATTATAATTTGGTATTTTAAACAGTTTAATAACAATAATTTTAAAATTTGATCATCAACTATTTATATTATTTTAAAAAAAATATATAATAAAAATTTGAAAATAATTATTAAATCAATTTATATTTTTTTCAGTTTGTCATCGTAGAATCAAGTGATATTAGTCTACTTCACTTAAATGTATACTTAAATTATACAAATTATAACTTCACATTGTGAAGTCGAAACCAATTGATTATTAATTTTATTATTGTTTATAATTGTAACAACTGTTAACAACTTTATTCTGATTTATACTAGTATGAAAACAATTTATTTCTAAAATAATTTATAATTTAACTATTTTAATTGGACAGTTATATTAATTTAATGGGTTTCATTATTTATTTATTCTAAATTAGAGTTTGACAGACTTAATGATTTTCATAGCTACAAAATGTTTTAAGTATTTTTAATTATTATAATATTGTAATCATTTTATTAGGTAATATTTTGTTTTATGAAAATACATGTATATTTTATTTAAGTACTTTAAATGTTATAATAAATATGTACTTTATTTGGGTATTAGAAATATAAGAACAAATGTATATGTTGATTTTTTTTTTTTTTAATTTTTTTTTTTGTATCATTAAAATAATGTTCCGTATTTCAAAATATTATTCTCAGTATCTGATATTACGATGTTTAAAATAATCCATCATCTAAATTTTATAAGACGAATACTTCACCATATGGAATCGCCCATTTTCCAATTGAAACAAATGATCCATTATATCGTTGTAAACCTTCTTTAATAAATAATGTTACTTTTACACGTAAATCTTGCAAATAGTTTAATATAGCATATCGTAGTCTCATTATTTCTCCATTTGTCATTTTCTCAAAAGTCTTAAATAATAGACAATTTATTTATTCAAGCAATATTTATTAATTATTATTTATCAGACATATAATTCATAATTACTTGATAGAAATTGTGTTGAACGAGATCAATACGTTTTTTCAGTTGATCCGTACATGCTAATTGACGAATAGAATCTAAATGATTCAATGTTAGCAGTAACACTTGCCTCGGACCATTAGTTGAAAACATCTGCATTTTAACAGAGGTTTCTATCAAACCCATTAATTTATCCATACTTGATTCATTAAGTCGCATGATTGAAGAATGAACTGCACAGTGTATATTTTTATTTAAAATATCTCGATTGATGATAGATGTCGGAACAAATAAAAATGGACAGTTAAACGATGCTGTAATTATGTCATTTATTACTGAAAAATAATTTAAAGAAATTATTAAATTTAATAAGTATGTTGGCATTTTATAATTTAGGTATATATTAAAAAAAAATTATTATTCATCATAATATGTAGTTTTAAGTGTAAATATACCTAATTTTGATTTGTCTACTGGGATCTTTTGTGTTTTTAATCTTTCTGCCACGATATAAATCATTTCGCACACTAAATTTATATATAAAATTGAATAAGTTTGAAAAGTCATATTTAAAAAATATACAGAATAGGGTTATTATACAATTACTTCATTTAAAATTTATTTAAAAAAGTTGTTGTTGTTATAAGGTAACCATGGAAACCATACAATAGAATTTATATAAACTATAGTGCTATAAGTCATTTAGAGTATAGATGACAAATTACAGCCCGACTTTAAACAATAGATAATGTATAACATAACCTTTTACCTTGACCCTACAGGTGTATTGCAGATCATATTTAAAGATATAAATATTTTTCCATAAATTAAAATATATATATTTTAAAGCAAACGTAACACCTAATATGTGACACTACATAGTAAATAAGCATTTCAATTTTTGATAACCAAGTCTTATAGAAAATACTTATTATAATTAAGAATACAAAATAAAGTACAGTTACTATTTTAATATTAATCGTATTTAATATATCTTAATAGAATTGATCAAATTTGTATTAATTTTAGTATTGGTATATCAATAGATGTATGCAATAACATCGAGAAAACGTTTATATTAAAAAAAAAAGATAATTATTATTCATATAATTTTTTAAATGTACGTATTCAAATTAAAAGAAAATTCATTTCCTACTTATAAATCATTTACAAAATTGATTTTGATCATTTCAATCATAGACATACTATCGTGCTGAATATATTTATGTAATAATTATTGTCCATTGGTCTTGTGTATAGGATTACTTTACAGATTTGTATCAACTTATAATTTTATTTTATAAAATATTTTAATAATACTTATTCAAATACATCAGTAAAAAGCTATACAGAATAAGTATTTAATAGCGTTGGGTGGTCACTATTAGTAAGTATAGTAACATAACAAAAGTCATTTGTTACTTTAACATAGTTATTTTTTTCTTTTAGTAAATTTTTTTTAATGTTCAGTGAATACAGTAGTAAGGTTGCAAGATGTTTAATTATTTTTTAAAAGGAACCTTGCAAAGTAATGTATTATTTAACCTATTGGTGTTATGCTAAACATTTTTCAAAATTTGTGCCGTTTCAGTTTTCTACGTGGACATATACAAATTTAAAAAAACGATACAAGACTATATATAATTATGCGGTATTATAGGTAACCATCAATTAACATACAATTATATAGCTAGGTAATCCAATAATAATATTTAATTTTTTTTTCTTTCTAATAAAATATAATATCGTCCATTAGTTTTTATATTTATCAAATGACCCACGCCTATATTTGTTGTAAGTACCACTATCGTAAAAACATTTTAATACGAAAATTTTTTTTCAAGCGCACAAATAGCTCTTGAAACTGTGCACTGTGTATTTAACGTGCACTATAAAATAGTACGTATACGTAATATTTTTCTAATTCTAGTTAATTTTTATACGTCGTCATGTTATATAACTGTCGGCTATAATTTGACCTGCGTTATTACGGCGAAATATTAATTATTATATATATCGCCATTATTATTATACCCAAGAAAGAATCTTAAATACGTCACGTTGATTCGAATACTCGTTCAAGAAAAGTATTTAAATCAGTATTCGATTTTTTTAGGAGTCCGACACTCCGTATTACCTCACACTATTGTAATAATTATAATAAAGGACGTTATTCTCACGCGCAACACATTTCCATCCGATTAAACAAAACATACTTAGGTATACCTCTAAACAGTCTAAAAACGTACAACGCGTTTCGTATCATCGAATAACGGCGTTACAATCGAGTTCGCGCGTCGCAGACAATCTTCCAAAACGCAAAACGAACCGCGTAACCCGTACGGGAATCGTCGGACGTTAAAAAATCATTAAAAATCACGGACGTCACATAATTTGTATTTAACCGCGACAATTTTTATCGTCAGCCATTTTGCAACAGTTGTTGGTAAAACACCTGAGGCGACGTTGCCGGAACACATTGATAAGAAAATATTTATTCGATTAAAAAAATATTACGACTAATTTGAAGAGACATTCGTACATCGTATCGGCCGAACGACAGTGGACGGTAACGTTTAAGCCAAGTACGGATTTTTATCGGTCGGTTTTGAGTGGCATTCCAAAGAAATGGCGGTTAGTTACGGCAACGTGGCTACCACTAGATTTCTCTCAAATGTCCCCTGCCCGCCGCATCCCACCCCATTAGGTTCACCTCAACAAGCGGCCCGTCTCCCGCACTAACACTGATCGGTAGCGTAACGTTTGTTTACACTGCGTTGCAATTCGGTCTATCTTATTTCTCGAAAAAGTCTGTTTGGTTCGTGTGATTGTTTTGTTTGTTATCGTTCGCCACATCCGTTGTATTGCGGTTTTCCGTTTATACTGCTTGCGCCGGCCAAACATTTTGCGTTTGTAAGTAATTATCGACACAAAAGCTAAGCCTAATAATTCCATGTTAACGTTTATGCACGGATTTAGTTTGTACGTGATGTTAATTAAACGGACAAATGTGACGAGAAATGAAACGGCATTCGGATGAACTCATGGCGTCCGCGGACACAGTCGGAGCATACGCTGCTTCCACCACCCGTTCACCGCCTAGGTCCAGGCCAAACCTGGTGACTATTTCTAATGTACAATCAAATTTTGTTTCGCAAGCTATAAGCAATCCAAACATACAGTTCAACACTGTACAGACCTTCAGTGCACCTACGATGCCGGTCCTCGCTATAAACGATAAAATTCCTGGCTCGCTACCTGGAGGTTCCGCGATGCCAGCTCTTCATACAATACCTGCACAACATTCTATTCAACAAATAAGACAGAAAGTTGTACCGTCTACGACCATAATTCAACAACAACAACAGCAGCAGCAACAACAACAACAACAGCAGCAGCAGCAGCAACAACAACAGCAGCAGCAGCAACAACAGCAACAAACGCAGTTCCAGAGACTCAAGGTCGAAGATGCCCTATCTTATTTGGATCAGGTGAAATTTAAATTTAGTAATCAACCTCAAGTGTACAATGACTTCTTGGATATTATGAAAGAATTCAAATCGCAAAGTATAGACACACCAGGAGTGATAACACGAGTCTCAACCCTGTTCAAAGGTCATCCCGAGCTTATAGTTGGTTTTAATACGTTCCTACCTCCCGGTTATAAAATAGAAATTAAAAATAACGAACTCGGATTTCATGTTTCGGTGTCAATGCCTCAAAGTCCTGCAATTACGTCTTCCCAGACAATAATTCATTCAACGACTCAACACATAATGTCTAGTACTCCAATAGTTACTACTCCGCCAGTCACATTGGCTACCACACCGCCAGTAGTAATTAAACCAGCTGGACATTTACCAGTTAACCAGGTCAATACTACTTCAGTTGTAATGAATCACGCTACTCACAATAGTGTGACACCAACTGCGCCTTCTAGCAGTTTTCATCCTGCCCAAATACCTTTGTCTGTAGCTAGTTTGAGCCAAGTTGCGTCTAATATACCCCAAGTATCAATACCTACGACTCAAGAATCAACGAATTCACAAAATCAACCAGTCGAGTTCAACCACGCCATAAATTATGTGAATAAAATTAAAAATCGTTTTCAAGGGCAACCAGAAAAGTATAAACGATTTTTGGAAATATTACATACTTATCAGAAAGAGCAAAAAACTCATAAAGATAATGTTGTCCCGGTTGCAGAAAAAACGTTAACCGAAGCTGAAGTATACCAACAAGTTGCAAAATTATTTGAAAATCAAGAAGATTTACTCGTCGAATTTGGACAGTTTCTACCGGATGCAAAAACACACGATGCCAAACAGGCTGCGGAAGCCGTCGTTGCTCCCAAAAAGACTTCGGTTGTTACTAGTGCACCTCCTGTAAGTGTTGCTCCTCCTATAAAAAAAGAGCATCCTGTGAACGTTCCAGTTACTAAAGAAAGTACTAAAGAAACTAATGTTCCAAACGTGTCGTTGAAAAGGACTTCGTCATTTTCTTCCAGTCAGAATTTGCCACCACCGAAAAAACCAAAATCTCCGTTTCCGAGCTTGGGAGACGTATCGTATGTCGAAGCCTATAAATACGGTACATTAACAGATTTTGCATTTTTCGATCTTGTTAGAAAATCAATTCACAATACTTCCGCATATGATGATTTTTTGAGATGTTTAGTTTTATACTATAATGAAATTATATCTAAATCGGAACTATTAAATTTAGTGCAGCCTTTCCTTGGAAAGTATTCAGAATTATTTAGAAGATTTAAAGATTTTATCGGAACTACTGAAAAAAGTAATAACACTACCACAGCTCCAGCAGAAAATAAGCTATCCGGACTGCCACATCTTTCATTGCTTGATCCTGGATCTAATCGACAAGACAGATCAGCTGGTGATTTACCTACTGATATCGATTATAGTATATGTAAAAGGTTAGGTGCGAGTTATTGTGCTGTACCCTCAGATTATCAAGCTCCTAAATGCAGTGGTAGGACGAAAATGTGTTACGAAGTACTGAACGATACATGGGTTTCATTCCCTACGTGGTCCGAAGAGTCGTCATTTGCTACTAGTCGAAAAACACAGTATGAAGAATACATGCATAGGTGCGAAGATGAAAGATTTGAACTTGATCTCGTAATGGAAATTAATTTGGCAGCAATATATTCGTTAGAAGAAGTATTAAGGAAATTCAATAGAATGACACCTGAAGAAATATCAAAATTTAAACTAGACGACAGTTTAGGAAATGAATCGAGTTCAACGTCAACTAATAGACGAGCCATCAAAAGACTATATGGAGACAAGACAGCAGATATACTCGAGGGACTTAAAAAAAATCCCTTAGCATCTATTCCAATAGTTTTAAAAAGGCTGAAATCAAAGGACGAAGAATGGAAAGAAGCACGAAATAATTTTAATGAAATTTGGAAAATTCAAAATGAGAAATATTATTTAAAATCGTTAGATCATCAAGGTGTTAATTTCAAACAAAGTGATATGAAATTTTTAAGATCGAAATCATTATTAAATGAAATTGAAACTTTATATGATGAGCGTAATGAACAAAGTGACAATAACACTGGACCTCATATGGTGTTTTCGTATACTGATAAATCAATTTTAGATGATGCTGCCAATTTGTTGATACACCACGTGAAGAGACAAGCTAGTATTAATAAAGAAGACAAACAAAAAATAAAATCCCTTATTAGACGGTTTATTCCTGATATGTTTCATCACCCAAGGCAAGAATTAAGTGATGACGAACGTGATGGTCAGAATGATTGTTCTAATAATAATTCACCTGAAAGGACTAAAGCATCGTTACGGATCTCTGAAGAAAAGGATTTACCAGAAGTGAAAATCGTAGAAAACGATAAATTAAAAACGCCTGAACATTCAAGTACCGAAGAATGTTACACATTATTTTATGGCAATAATAATTGGTATTTGTTCCTCAGACTTCATCATATCCTTTGTGATAGACTTACTCAAATATATAAAAAGGCTTCACAGTTGGTTCATGACGAATGTATTTACCAAGTGACAAGGTCAGAGTCTGCAGCTGCAAAACTACGTCTTAATCCAAAATCAGAAATTCTATTGGAAGACTATTATCCATCTTTACTTGATATGATTAAAAATGTTTTGGACGGCAATATGGATTCAAATACGTATGAAGACACATTAAGAGAAATGTTCGGTATCCATGCATATGTAGGCTTTACGCTTGATAAGGTTGTTGTTTATGCTGTTCGTCAATTGCAACATTTAGTATCTGATGAATTCTGTCAAGAATGTTATCATATATTTTTAAAAGAAAGTAAAAAAAATGGAACGGGAGGTCCCTGTAGTACAGCAGGACAAAGAACTACGCAAGAAGCAGCTTATCAACGTAGGGCTGAAGCAGCTTTGAGTAATGATAATAATTGCTATAAAATATTTATATATAAATATGATTGCAAATTAACATTTGAACTGCTGGATACTGATACAGATGATAATCAAGACAGTGGAAAATGGACAAGTTTTGATAATGAACCACTATCTGAAACTAATGATGACAAACAAGAAGGAAACCAAAGTCCTAAAGATTAAATTTTCAGTTTATTAAAATTTAAAACTTTAAATAACCAAGTATTCTATACCTTTATTATTAATATTTTTATATTATATAAATTGTTTTTACTACATTTATAATATGTGGTCTAATTTTGTTCTTGCTCTATATTGATTCCAAAGTCTCAAGTAAACTATTACTTTAAAAGGTATATAATTTATTTATATATGTTATATATTATTATAATTGTGTTACTAATATGATTTATTATTGTTTCAGTTTTACCTTAAGTCTGTACATAACTATTAATATTTGATGCTGATCAAATGTGCCCAGTCATCGTGTATTTATGCATAAAAGTAAGAATATATTTCATTAGTATTCAATAAGTAATAATTATTTGTATGAAAATGATTGTATTAGTTAGTTTTAATTATAAGTTGTGTAATTTGTACACAATTAATTGTTAACTTTTTTTTTATATAGAAAATTTGAAGAAAATTCCTTCGAAGATTTTTGGTTGAATATTTCAAAATAACTACTGAGGGTAAATATTTATCTAAATATTTGTATATTTTACACAGTTTATTATTCCAAAACAGAAATTACATTTATTTTTATATTCAGTGATAATCATTTTAATTCTTTTTTATTATTTTTACCATCGACTAATTAAATTGATAAAAAAAAAAATGTAATACAGTCCTTTAAGTGAATTTATAACTTAAATTTCTATATCATTCCAATTATTTTATTTTATTATATTTTATATTTTTATCTTCATTTAAATTTAATAGCTTAATAAAATTAAAATATATATATATATATATATAATTTAGGTTTTCATTTAACTAGTATTTAGCCAGTCAGTAGTTTTGTGCTTAAAATAATATTTTCTGTATTGTATTTTTAACAAATGTGATCGAGAAAGATGAAAAATACCAGTGTATTGTTTATTTTAATGTTTGTATTATTTAACATAAAATTTAACTAAAATAAATTTGATTTGTTTCAGCAATCAAACTACTATCAGACCATCGCAAAAACATTAGTTTTATATTCTGTATTGTAAATTCTGAAGAGCATTAATTTGTATGTTTTGGCTATTGTTTAAAAAGTGAATATTATGTATAGAAATGTGTATATGTATATATTTTTTTTTATTTTACTTTTCCTGTAGAAAAATAGATATACATTTAATCAGTTACCAATGGATGTTTTCTTAGAACACCAATAGGAACAATTGTGAAAATTGTGTAATTTAATTTTTCAATATTAGAACAAATCACCAATTTTATTACAAATCAATACTTTAATTTGTGAATATAGAGAACTGTAGTGTAAATGAAAATCGTAGGATTAAAATATAATATCATGCAGCAAACGCAAATAATGTAAACAATGTTCAAAAATGGGTTCTTCCATTGTGCATAGATTTTTGAAATCTTTAAGCGAAAAATGTGTAATTATTTTGTTACAATTTTTTGTACTTGTAGTCTATTTTTCATGGTGTACATAATTTATATATTTTTCATTATAAACTTATTTCTTAACATGTAGGTGTAATTAAAATGAATGTTGTATGATACATGCCATAGAAATGTTAATATTTATTTAATAAATAGGAAATTATTTTTTAGAGCGTAGCATTTTTTAATGAATATTAAAATTAGGCGTGATAATTTCAAATATATTATTTTACATGAATGATATTGATAAAATTGGAATTTACTAATATGATTTTCCTTGGTTGTTTGTAATATTAATTGATTAAAGTTCTATTTTATACTTTTGAAATTTAATTTTATATTTTACCATTACATATATATATATATATAATATGTGTACGATAATGCTTGTAAAACAGTTAATCAAACGTTTGTGAATATTATGAAATATTATTTTGACATAAATTTATTTAATTGAGTTCTATACATAATGCTATATATTTTGGTGTTACCTATATTATTATTATTATTTTATTGTTCATACGTACATATAGTTTTACTAATAAGAAAGGTCCCAATAATAATAAAGTTCGATTTTTTTATTTTTATTTTTATTTTTTTTGCTATTATTTTATTTATATATTGAAATGGACAAATTTTAAAATATCTGGTGTATTCCTTGTGTTCATTGTCCATAAAACATTTTTTTATAAATTTTCAAATTATTAAAAAATTTTAAACCATCGATTAACACAGAATACATCTGTGTGGTTATAATTTCATATCTTGTGACAGCTACAAGGTTTATATGAAATAAAATTATTTATTTATTAGTTTTTGTCTCTGTGATTATTTGAATTCCTCCAAAGCAGTGTATAGTGTTGAGTAAGTCAAGTTACGTGTACAGCCCAATTTCATGATCGAAACAACTCGAGAAAAATGTTTTAAGTATGCAAAAATCATTTTCAATTACATAAAAATATGATTTGAAAATATTAAATTAAGTCTATTATTCTTATGACATAAAATTATTTTATTCTAATAAAAAAAGTTCGAACTATAAAAATGAATTATAGATCAAACATACAAACTAAACTTATAATTGGTCAATTTTTATTTGGCACAAAGAATTTTTACTCTTTCTGTAATTTTATCACTATTCATTGTAGGCACTGAAATTTGTCGTCTGATTATAAAGTGTATCTACCGTTCCTTACAATGCTAAGAAAAACTAATTTTTCAGAAAAAAACGATATGGGTAGAAATCTTTAATTCTCCCCCGGCAAAATATCTACAAACGAATCTAATAAAAGATACTATCTTATTATAGATCTAATATTGCTTCTTTTGGTCAAACATCATTATTAATAATTAAATTATTAGAAAAAAAAAAATTTTGGATAAATTGAAGAAGGGTTATCATGGTATAAACTTATATGTATTATTTATATGTCATTACTTGTGTAATATTACTCATCAAAATAGCAAATTACACATATTTAGTATTTTCTACACTAGTTAACTAATACAAATTCCTTTTTGAACGGTTTATTTTTCATTCGTTATACCAAAAAAAAAAAGTTGAATCAAAAGGTATATCATATAATTCAATCAATCAACATAATACAATGAACAACAACAATTTTAATACTAACAATAAAACAATTTATAAATCATAATTTACCCCGTAACAAGTAGGAAACGGTTTATTTTTGCAACAATTGAATATGTGTAAAATTTAATATCAGTCAGTTGTGCGCATTTTTTTATTTTTTCGAAACATTAATTTAATTAATAATGTAAGTTAAACCTTAATAATTCTGATTTTTTTTTTTGAAATACAATTAGAAAATACAGATTACTACATTTCATAATGTCAACTCAAACTAACATTCTTATGTTTGGGTTTTCGCCGTTTTCGGCCATAAAATATATTCAAGTATTACGTACTTGCAATCTTTATGTCTACGAGTATGACAGTTTTATAGTTGTTTCTCATATGCGTTCCTTATCAGAAATTGTGCGTAAAATATTGTATCGAGTGCACCACTGATAGATTTTAAGGTTAATTTGACATGTTGGTTAAATAATTTTCTTCCATGGTTGCGAACGCATCCCCGACCCCCTTCACATCTATCCGCGTTCCATTTCACGTCTCTTCACTCTCTTTTACGTGATACTCGACCACGTTATTTAGCGTGTTTAAGAAATTTTGTGGATTTTCTTTTATATTTCTCTAGTTAATATTTTATTTTCAAATGGCTCCTGCAAAACAGGTAAAATTTACACGTTTTTTTTTTTTTGTCGAGAGGTTTTATTCTTCTCTAAATAACTTAGCATTGCGAACCTATCGATCACATTTTTCTCGAAAATGATAAATTTAGAAATCGTAATAACTTCTAATTTTTTTAGGCAAAAGGCTCTGGCGGTGACAAAAAGCCTGCGGCCAAGAAGCCGCAGGCCCAACAACCTGCCAAGGCTAAAGAAGAAGCGCCCAAGCCAAAAGCCGAACCTAAGGCTCAGCCGAAAAAAGCTGTACCAGTAGTGGAGCCCAAACAACAAGCCAAAAAGGACACAAAACAAACAGCTCCTAAAGCTCAACCTGCCCAAGAAAAGAAGCCTGCTAAAGAACAACCCAAGAAGGAACCTGTAATTATTTAAGCCGTAATATTAAATTAACGGATACTAATATAATTTGTATATGTTTGTTTAAAGGCCCCCGCACAAAAGAAAGTTGCTGATAATAAGAAGGACAGTGGTAAGAAACCTGCAGTGCAGCAGCCTTCCAAGCCCAGCGCTAAAGTTGAATCGGCTAAAGATAAACCCAAATCTGCTAAAGCTGATCCTAAAGGTAAGAAAGCTGAACCAGAAAAGCCAAAAGCTAAAGAGCCTGAAGTAAAACAGACCAAGAAGGGTCAACAACAAGCAGCACCTCCGACCAAGGGAAAGAAAGAAGAGCCTAAGAAGGTTAAGGAAGAACCTAAGGGTAAGGCTCCAAAACGCCCTGCTGAAGAACCCCCTAAACCAGCTAAAAAAGATAAGAAAGAACCGGCTAAGGCAGAGAAGAAACCTGAGCCAGCTAAAGCTGCCAAAAAAGAACCAGAAGTTGCAAAGAAAGCTCCAGCTGCTGCTAAAAAAGTTGCTGAAAAAACCCCTGTTGCCGAGAAGAAACCAGTTGAAAAGAAACCAGCT
This sequence comes from Slavum lentiscoides, assembly GCA_032441835.1. Lineage (NCBI taxonomy): Eukaryota > Metazoa > Arthropoda > Insecta > Hemiptera > Aphididae > Slavum > Slavum lentiscoides. The sequence continues at coordinate 10,463,452 of CM063715.1, read as the reverse complement.
ACATCTGTTGCTGCTGCTGCTCTGCCCAAAAAACCTTTGACTGCTGCTGTGACCATTAAGAAGACTGTAGCTCCACCAACATTAAAAAAGGCACCAGGTGCACCGGCTAAATTAACATTAACGAAGAAAGCAAATGCTGCACCAAAGAAACCTAAGGCGACGTTGAGAGGTAAAGGAACTGTATTGAAAAAGAAGAAAGAAACCAGGAAAATGACTATCGATTGTACCCACCCGGTAGAAGACAGCATTATGGACGTTAATAATTTTGTAAGATAAAATTAATTATAATTACTGTTTAAATATTTTTCATTTTAATTGTTTAAATATGTATAGGAAAAGTTCCTCCAAGAACGAATGAAGTATAATGGCAAAACCAATAACTTGAGTAATGTTATTTCATTGGAGAAGACAAAAACCAAAATTATTGTGAATTCTGATGTACCTTTTACTAAGAGGTATATAACATACATATTTATTAAGTTTTACATTGTTAAATAATATTTATTTTATGAATTTAGGTACTTAAAATATTTAACAAAGAAATATTTGAAGAAGAATAATTTGAGAGATTGGTTGAGGGTAGTCCACAGTGGACCTGATAGCTATGAACTCAGATACTTCCAGGTAATTGCTATTAATAATATTATTTATTATGTAAAAAAATAGAGAACAATTTATAACGTCATTACTTGGGATTGGAAAATGTATTGCTTATGAACACCACAAATGTTGGGCATATTTCGTTGAAGTAGTGTTAATGTATGTTATATACTATGTTTTTTGGAAATCCAATTGAATTTATAACAAAGATAATACTGTATTATTAGTTATATTGAATTGGCCAAAAAGAAAATGTGAAAGTGATTAAAATCTTTGTGTTCTGGTGTAAGGTTACGGAGAAAGGGTATTTATTTATGATAAAACAAAAAACATATGTTTTTCTTAATAGTACCAGTCATTTAAAGAATTAAGAACTCGATTATTTCACAGGCCTGTAAATGTAATACTGGTAAACTGTCAGATGTATGAAAGTTCAAGTCCATTAATATATTCTTATGCTACTCTATAATCTTAATCTACTTATATTTTAAGGTACATTTTCACACTCTCCAAAATACAATGAACAACAGTATTATCCATAGGTTGCAAAATGGTTTTTATATTCTCATAGTTGTTTTGAATTATTTCAAAATCAACTTGCATAAATATGTGGCCAGAATTTATAAAATTGACCGTGCTAACAATATAATATTATTTTGTTGTCGGTTTTAGACCTGTAATTGGGAAAAAATTGTGAATTTTTTTTTTTTTTAATCTGGAATTGTGTTAAAAAAATTTGAAAATGCTAATTGTTTTGTGCCTATTTTGTATAAATGCCATTTTAAAATTGTTTTCTCGAGTGCACACTGTTAGTATGTTTGCTGTATTTTATAAAAAGAAAATAAGATATTTCATGGGAAATGAGGTTTTTTTCATCGAGAAATATTCTCGTTTTAAATTGTATTTTGTTATTTTTTAAATCTTTATTGCTCAGTATACAAATAAAATATAAGTGCCTTTATTTAGGATTTTTATTAAAGTAATTAAATGCTTTAATATTGCTAGAAATAAAGATCACTAGGTACCTATTTACAGTTGTTAATATTATTATCAACCAATGTAGTTTCATAAGTCATAAAAATGACTTCTTCGCCTTAAATATATTGTTTTTGATAAATTTATGTACAGTTCCTTATTATTGTGTTTATTGATTATTAAATTCTTGTTCCAGATTAACAATGCTGAAGATGATGATGAAGAAGATAATGCTGATTAAAGATAGAAAATATATTTTATTTTTAATTGCTTGATCTTGTATATCATTATAATTAATATAAAAAAAAAATTTAAAAAAGAACTAAAAATAATAATACTGCCTAATATTTATTTTTAATTCATCCATTCATTATTATTTATTCAGATTTTCCTTGAAAATTTCTTATATAAGTATTTTTTTTTTCAAGTGGAAATCTTATGGTTTAAAAGTAACAAGGGTATTGAAAATCTGAATTATTATATTTCAAATGTAACAATACGCAATGATTAATCGCTGTATTTATTTAAGTATTAATTACGTACAAAGTTTTAGTATGACATTTATGGGTATGATCTATTACGTTCCTTATAGATCTGTTTTTGACATTTTTTTAATTACACACTAAATGTCGTTTAAAGTCTTAATTTAATGGAAATTGAGAAGTCATCAAATTTAGTATTTTTACTCTTATCAACATTTTTCCTATGACTATTGCCTTGCGAGTAGAGTGGCTTCGTTATAATATATTAATCATAATATTATATTATGATATTTTATATCGTAATATAAAATATTCTTTTTCATTTCGATTTATTTCTCTGTTGATAAATCCAACTCTGTTCGAATCTTTACTGTAACCTGTTTATAAGAGTGGAAAGCGTGTAAAGTTCTGGATCTGAAAATAGAAACGTAGCGCGCAAGTCAAGAATATTCGCTGGCAATCCAGACCGTTGCAAATAATTCGAATTTTTTTAAACTTGTAAAAATGTGTATGATTTATATGTCTATAAAGTACAAAATTCGTGTGTATATTATTATTATGTGTTGGCTGCCACTCGTCAGGACTCGTGCAGTTTTTATTGTTGTAAATCATAACACAAATCGATAACGTTTGTCGTAATTCACGAGTATTAAATACGAAAGTACCTATAGCACAGAATTTAATAGTAGGGGGTCTTTTATTATTGTATAATTGGACACCCAGGCAGATTTGAAATTTTACACGTTAAATTTTCTAAAATAATTCGCAGTGTATTTGTTATCATCGTGAGAGTGACGAATGGCATTATCGATACTGTAGAGTTGAATAAAATATAAATCGGAAAGTTTTGGCCAAGCCCTTGCGACTTGCGTTCGTGAGTCGGTATGGGTACTACAAAACGCATCGACGTCGTGTGAAAAGCGACGGAATATACCGAAATGATTTAATTCGCACAAATATCGCGTTTAACGAGTGGTGTAAAATCGTATTTCCAATTGATACGGTAAATCCTGTCACGACTATTCCGACCGTATTGTACGGTACGGAATACATTTTTCGAGTGGAAATATAATCGTTAGGTTTTTATTATTAAAAACTCGGCCGTGTGAGGTCAGTAGAAATCACGCAAACGGAGGGACGTATTAATTTCAAGATTCACGAGTGTTTAGAACACGTTCAATCGTCAGTAACGTTATGAAAAAAAAAAAATGTTTCATTTTTCTGCAATGGAAATCCGAAGAAAATCGTTTAAAACATTGTAAATTTACCGTACGACGTGCGCAATTAAATCGCGAAAAGCCGTTTTATTGCGACATAAACGTAAATTTGCGCGTATTATTTGGCTGGTCGTACAATAATAAATTATTATTATTATTATTGAAATACACTTATTATTGAAAATATGTGGCAATAGCGGTGGGAAACGCAGAGAAACAAAAATAACGATATTTTACGCATCGGGCGATCACGCGATATAAAAAAACGGACCTGCGTCAACGTCGTACGGACGTACACGGAAAGCGGTCGCGCCCGTGCGATTAACGGAACGGGTCGTCAGAGGGAAACAAAGAAAGTCTGCGTACATTTGTTTTTACGGGAACATCGCTGCTGCGCAGTTTCGACGATACAGCGTCAGCTGCGGCCGCTCCGCGCGCAGTCCCGGCAATATCGGCGCACGAACGTCGAACGGATTTCGGCAACGGTCCGACGTGCGGACCCTTCGGGCGTCGCGCCCGTGTCCGACGTCCGTCCGCTGGCCACCCGGCCGACGGTAAACGGCCACCGTCCGCTGACGGGACGAACGGACGTCCGTCCGGCGGCGGCCGCGCGGTTGGTACGGCCGACGGTCAGCTGATTTCCGCGCCCCGCGCACGAAGAAAACAACAAACCCCGCGCGCTCCGCCGCCGTATCACAACACAGATGTAATAATATTGTCATTGTCGTACATTAATGTACTGCGTTTGAAACTGCTGCTCGTTTCGCGATCGTTCCCGTTCGCCAGTTGTGTTACGTCGTTCGCGTTTGCTCTTTCTTTCGTCTTGTTTCGTTTCGCGTCGATTGTCGTCCACACAATGAAGTTCCAGTACAAAGAAGACAACGTTTTCGAGAAGAGGAAAACGGAAGGCGAGAAAATCCGTAAGAAGTACCCCGACAGGGTTCCGGTAAGTCGTTCCTCATCCCCATAAATGTCTTCTATGTACGCGCACACGCCTTCCCTCCCCGTCCACAAAATTATTTATTGGCCGTCGTCCACTACTTTCGTTTATTTATTTACGCCTTCGGTGTCCAGGCTAAGGTCAGCGTTGTCGTGGTTTCAGGTGTTCCACCTACCCTACACGTTTTATTTGTTTTGTTTTCTCCGTTTTTCAGGTGATCGTAGAAAAGGCCCCGAAATCGCGTATCGGCGAGCTCGACAAAAAGAAGTACCTGGTACCCTCCGACCTAACGGTCGGTCAATTCTACTTCCTGATCAGGAAGCGCGTACACTTGCGTCCCGAGGACGCCCTATTCTTTTTCGTTAACAATGTCATTCCACCGACCAGTGCCACCATGGGATCATTGTATAACGTAAGCATTTCCTGTAATTTCAAGGTCGGTAATGAAATGCGTTGAAATTTTTTTTTCGTTTTTCATCAGGACCACCGCGAAGAAGATTTCTTCTTGTACATTGCCTACAGCGATGAAAATGTTTACGGACGACTGTAACTCACCGAATACCTAATTCTTGTTCGGTTTATTATTACTCATTGTTCATTTTAAAGTTCATTCTTTGAATCGAAAATGACTTAGAAGTTTTTAAAATGTATTGAGAAATTTATTTACGCATACATAAATATATACATAAAAAAAAAAAATTTAAAAACAAAAAAAATAAACGAGTAATTACGTTATAATGTAAACTTCTTATATTTGGTTTGTGACCTGTATAATAAAAATTATTTTATGCCTCGAAAATGAGATTAACTTATTTATCGTTGTTAGATATTATGTAAATTATAATTTTGCTAATATTATTATTATTAACCTTTGTTTTTTTTTCATATTATTTTTATTAAGCTTATGACTTCTTAATTTAAGTTTATATATATATATATATATTAGATAAATGTTTCGGTGTGCTATTTCTGTGTGTGTACAAAACAATTAAAATTTTGCCATTTCAGAAATTTATTAGCATTATAAACATTCGGACACTCATTTTGTATATACTTTTAATTTAATGAAATAAATTCTATATTCTACATTAGTAATACTACCGATTGTGTACTTATTTATTGAACAGCGTTTTGTTGTTTGTCGTCCTCGGAAATCTATTCTCAATGTGTGGTAGAACAACGAGAATAAAAACAATGTTTACTAGTCGCGTGTGTAGGTGTTGCTAAGAACAGTGGTAGAAAATGCTCCGCAAGGAAAAAGACTATTGGGACGCCCAAGATTAAGATGGGAAAATGGGGTAAAAAGGACGTGGAGAAAGTAATGCCAGGAGAGGATTGGAAGGAATTATCAATAGAAAGGGAAAACTGGAGGTAAATATGTTGGACGGTATGGTCTTAATGGCCGAAAACTAAGAAAGAAAATAATCGCGTGTGTGATTTATCAGTCTATGACTGAGAATTTTTTTAAGTCCATTACGTTCAATGTTAAATTATCGAATTAATTCTTTTACTTTTTTGTTACGCCTAGTTCATTGTTGTATTCACGCTTAATCAAAAATATTGTAGTCTGCGTTATTTAAAATTATTTTAATTAAAAAACAATTTAATTGCGCGTAGATAGGACGTTAATTTTTTCATTATACATTTCGTGAGATATAGAGAACAAAAGGAATAAAGTTCATTTACTTATGCATTTATGCCAGTAATATAATATGTAAAAGTCGAAAATAACTGTTCAAGGAATATATTTTATTGTTTACTGAATATTATAATATGAAGGTCATAATATTGTATCGTAGGTTTTATGATACATTTTTAAATTTTATCTTTGGAAACAAATTGCGTTGTTATATATAGGATTGCTGGGTGTTTAGGTCACTGCGGTTGTTGATGGTATTATTCACGTAAGCAACAATTTTTTACAATAACAATAATAATAAATATTGTTATAATTCAAACGTTCCGTACGACCAGTGAGATGACAGTATTATTATACGTCAATACGTCATGTAGGTCGACGTCTAATGTCTATTGAAATGTAACTCGATGGTTCAATGCCGACATAAAGTCGAGTTTGGGTAACAACTTTTTATTATTGTTTGATTTTGTAATCCCTTTGTTTGTTCGTTGTGGAGGAAAAAAGGGAAATTTTAAATTGTGAGGGTTTCTCTTCCATTCGACGTTATTGTTTCTTCCATGGCGCCGTTATCATTCGTGGTTATAGCGTTTTGTTTTGCCCGTCGTCACACTCTCTCGTGTTCGTTCGTCCCGTAATTGTTTCTCCACCGTTGACGCAGAAAAGGTATTGTATATTTATTTTATCCGAATCGATCTCGACAATTGTCGATACCGAGCACTCGACCGTGTGCGTTTCGTTTGGCTCGTCTTACGTTCGTTCCGTAATTGCTTTCAGGATCGACCATGGGCCAGAGCGTAGTTTTCAGGAGACGGCTTTCGTACAACACCAAAAGCAACAGGAGGCGTATGTAAGTGTTCAGTGACGTTGTGCGACCGGTTCGGAAATGAAAACGGTTCGATTGTGGTTTCGTGTTTCAGGGTACGCACTCCCGGCGGACGGTTGGTCTACCAATACTTGAAGAAGCCAAAGCGTGTGCCCAAGTGCGGTAACTGCAAAATTAAGTTGCACGGTATCAAGCCGGCCAGAGCCATCGAAAAGAGCCGTATGTGTAAGAGGAAGAAGACCGTGAAACGCGCGTACGGTGGAGTTTTGTGTCATAGTTGTGTCCGCGAGAAGTGAGTATTATAAGTTGCGCTGTTAGCACAATAAATCAAACTTCTATATAACAATTGGCCGTAGATTTTTCTTTCAATTTTTATAGTTGATAAACTTTAAAATTCATTTGTTCTGTTATAATTGATGGTAAATTTCTTTGTTTTCTTTAAAATTCACTGAAAAACTTACATAAATACTATTAATACAAGGTTCCGTATTCGAACCAAACACTCCAGGTACAGTTTGGTTCAAAAGTCGAAAAGTTTATAAAATCACTAAAAAATACTTACACGTTTTGCGTAATACGTACAGTTTTTAATATAGAACTTTAAAGTGGATTTATTGTCAAATTTTAAGGTGACAATATTCTCTATATGCTCTCCAAAAAAGAAAATATCAGAAAACTGATGATAGATTTTAGGCAATATAAATGTAGTTTAAAATTTTTTTATTTAACCTTGTGTTACACGCGTGCAATTTTTTATCACTCAGTAATTTATATGCATATTTCGCTTTTTATTTAATTGTACATGGATCTGAAATTTCTTTATAACTGTTTTACTGTAAAAACAAATATTAACATTTTTGCGTATAAAAAACACTTTTTACAAATATACAATAAAAACCCCTCCCCCACGTCATCTAGATAAGTGCTCTTGTAAGCAGGATTAAGTATATTTTTTATTTTAGTTTATAATATTTTAATAAATATAAATTTTAATTATAAAATCCAAGTAAAAAATCATGTATAATTCTTTATTGGCTATTGTTAATATATTTAAAATTATTTCGAGGGAGTTAAGAAGGTTACATCATAAAAGTATTAGTGATTTAATCGATACAAACTCCCCAAAGTAAATCCAACATTTGAACATTCTTAGCATCAATGAGTTACGATCTAAGGCTACATTATGTTGGACATTATGCATCAAACGGTGTACATTATTATTGTTTCTGTTTAATTTTTCTTTAATATTCTGTTGTCTTTCATATGTTATAAAATATTGAGAATAAACTAAATCTATTTAGTTGGTACAATTAAAATATTTCTTTTATACTTTTTATGTTGAAAAAAATAGAATTTACCTGGTATTTTTTGTTACCTAGGCAGCACACTTGGAAAGATTGGTACATTTTATCATAACTTTAAATGAAAAAAATTTCAGTATCTTTTGTGTCACAGTAGTTCTCATCTTAGTAGATTTTGTTTTGTATTATTTATTTATTTATTTTTGTATTGATAAAAATAAAATAATTTCTATATGCAATGTTTATGAATTGTTACTTTTAGTGTTTTGTTAAACAAATGTAATTAAACCGTTACATTGCTTTGTAAACATAAGTTTTAATCTAAAATAGTTTTAATAGTAATAATATATTGATAATTTAAACGTTAATACTTAATAATGTGTAATTATTGAATGTTATTGTAAATTTGTATTATTTTTACTTGCAGGATCCTCAGAGCGTTTTTGGTCGAAGAACAGAAAATCGTTGTCAAAGTTTTACGTTCTCAGAAGAGTTCAGCTAAAAACAAGTTGAAGTCTGCTAAGTGAATAATTTGACTTAAAAATATAAAAATAATAAATGTTAATTTTATAACAAATCTACTTTTTTTTTTTTTGTACTTCCTTTTTTCTCAGTTTGATAATTTACTAATCCTATAACTACCTTGATGTTACAATCTCTATTAGGAATTAGAGGTTTTATACAGTAAACAACTTTTATAGATTAATAGTGGTCACTGAATACTCTGAAAAGAGATCATTTTTATAGTTTTTTGTGGTTTTAATTCATTGTGGAACAGTTTTGTATTATTGATACAAAATAACATATTAAACACATTTAAAATAAAAGAACGCAAGAAAATTAAATAAATATAAACATTCAATTATAATTTTTGATATTTTATAACATTTGTTCTAAACAACAACTAATTCTTATGATCTAATATAACAATAGACATTTTTAAATTAAAAATATAATTAAATTACTGGTAATCGTTTTAAATACTATAGGTATAACGTGTGGAAACAAATAACATACTATCTAATTTATACATCTATGTCGTCGTCCATCTGCCTATTGCTTAACAGTGATTCCATTGCAGCGGTACGGAAACCAGTTGTTTTGTGATGTCCGAGTTTGGTTCCCGAGTTGGTGTCTTCTATGGCTTTTCTCAGCTGTTGTAATTTTTTTTTTTGTTAGCACAAATAATGCTGAAAATTTAACTCTGATTTGAAAACTTACTTCTTTTAGTCCGACGACACCAACCAAACGACCTATGGCTGTCACGTATGCATGATTGACTCCGACCAACGAGAATACTGAATGAACTTTTAGTAACGATGTCCTTTCGACCAATTGAAATGGCGCGGGATCGATGTGACAGGAATCAAAGTCTAAGATTTTGTCCATTTCCTTTTGTTCCCATTCACTCTGTTCTTCTGGTGACATGTCTATGACTCTTTCTTTAGGCTAAAAAAATAAAACTAAAAGATTACTGACATCGATGACAAATAACGGAGTTCAAATAAAAATACCAATTGAACTTTTTTGGACACTTGTATGATTTGTGATGAGTTCTTGTCTTTATCCGAAATATCTGTCAAGCTTTGCTGTTCTGGGTTTGCATCTCTTAGCGTTGCGGATTTGTGAAATATAGCTTCAAATGCTAGTCTTATGCTGAAAAATTAAATAATCGACTAAGTACATAATTTATGTTGTATAATATATATATATATGGATGGATAATTTAAAAAAATATATTGTTTTTATTTCTCACCGACTCTCGGCTCCAGTTATTGTTGAATATGGTGTGGCTGACGGGGTCATCATTGGTGTCAAGTTGTGTAATGTGAATGAGTTCGTCTTTTTTAAAATTGACTTTTTCGGATGTCCTTTCTGTGTAGGATTATATTGCACCTGAAAATAACATTTTAATTACTGGGCCTTTGAGTATTGTTTATTAGAAACAAATGCAGTTTAGTAGTACACAAACAATTTTTTTGTGGGTTTTTTTTAAATATATGTTTTTTAACACCAAATTTAATTGCGTTTTTCGAAATTGGCTGCTTTTATTGTTTATTCAGTATCTATTTTACTTTGTTAAAATTGTTATAAATTGACTTCCAATTATTATTATTTTTTTTAGGTAAATTCCGATGATGCAATCGGAGCTCATATCGTGTACTTAATTTTTGACTTACTTGTGATACTTCGATGTGAAACAAAACATTTTAAATTTTGTTAAAAATGATACTTAAAAACAAAAAAAAAAAAGTTTTATTAATGGTTTTTTTTTACTCTGAAATTTTTAGTGTAATTAGAATCAACAGAACAGAGTGTGTTTATTTTAAAACGTTGAGGGATAAAAATGAAAAAGAAAATATCTCTTATTATATGGGCGCATAATTCAATACATATTATTGACTGTAGTTTATAGAGTATGGATACGGTCTAAAATGTGTAATTATTAATATTAATGACTATATGAATGTGAATTGTTATTAAATATCAGTATGTTTAACAAATATTTCGATAATGGAAATGTAACAACTAACAAGTTGAAAATAACTTTGTACTTCATAACGGTTTCAATTACATTCAAGACGTTTTACTACAGTGTCTTTCGTAATCGTGGAATTACATGATTCTGATAACTAGTATTGCGGTGTAAAAACGGTAATTTTAAAAATTTCGTAATGAAACGAAATTTATAGTGACGGATTTTACCTAAAAACTAAAAAGACAAAAAAAAAAAATGATAGTCGGGGAATAACAGTCGATTTTTGATAATTGCAAATTACTACAAAGTAAAATCACGTTTTTCATAAAAAAAGATTATTTTCAGTACTTTTATTCCTATAACTGAAAAAGTATAAGATGGACCAATTAAAAAAAAAACCCCATTAAATTCGGGGTTTAAAAAAAAGGCGGAGAATTGGTTATACTAAACTGCAGCATTTATTTCATTATTTTTTTAATAAGTACTGTATACATATATATAGTGATAACATCCATCATCGCAAAAACACGCCACTGATGAACGATCTATATATAACAATATAAGAATATTACCTTTATCGGATTTGTGGAAAGTGATTGAGAACTAATTGAAAGTCGTCTTTGCAGGGTGTCCGGGGCCGGCGTGACTTCGAACCTGGACGGCCTCCTCTCTCTGTTTTCTCTTTTTCTTCGTTCTATCTCGTCTAGTTTCTCTTGCGCTTCCCTCTGCCATTTAGCGACTACTTGCATACGCCTTTCTTTACCCACTTGTCTGTCGATTAATTTGATCAGTTCGACCCGAGGCACCGACCCTAGTAAAATCATCGAGTCTACAACAAAACGGGCGCGAATTAGTTTTACCGGGTGTCCGGAGTACTGCGCATACACACTAACTCGTTCGCGTCAATAAATCGTTTTTATTTTACCCGGTTTGTCAACCAGCGGAAACACCCTGAGAACTTTGTTTTCTCGCAGGACTTTTTTCAGGTCTCTGTAACTCATATTGTACCAAATGTACTTGACGTTTCGGACCATAAAGTCTTCCACGTAAACGTTATAAATACCTGCAGGTAAATACACAAACGCACAATAATAATAAATAATTTAGAAATTTATAATAATATACAAGTTCCGCTATTTTTCTCTCTCGTCCGATTTCCCAACAACTACGCAATTTATGTAATAATGATCGTACCCGAGCTGGACGGGAGAAGATCCGGTAAGTAAGGGAGATTCTTAATGAGTATAATACTGTCGTAGAGCGAAGGTTGAAGCAATACTGCTACCGCGTTCGATATCAACACGGCGATCTATAGACATAATTCGTTATTTTATAAATAACATTTAATACAATTACGGTAATTTTCCGTAATATAATAACGGAAAAAAAAAAATTAATTTACAAAGAATAAGAAAGAAAAACGCGGAATTATTGTCATACCATGACGGGTACGATGTGAGTGATTTGCCCCGTCATTTCGAAAGCGATCACGGACACGGATATGGAGTGTGTGACGGCCCCGGCAAAAGCTGCTGCACCGACTACTGCGTAACCGCCTAAACATCCGTTTATAGACATTGGAAATAATAACCATTCGATCTCGAGCGGGTAGCATATTATTATTAATGGTAATTGTATACATTTGCTATTAAACACTCACCGGGTATGATGGGCGTGATGAATTTCCCGTGTCTGACGCCGTACGGGAACCACAAGTGCATGAGTTCGCCGACGATTCGACCGAAAGCGGCTCCCGTTTTGAACACCGGAATGAAACTGCCGGACGGTATTGGAATGGTCGACGCGATTATCGAGAACACGAACTATAGGTACGAAAACAACGTTTTCAGTCGTGGTACAGGATTTATTTTAGAGAGTCTTTTAAAACTATATACGTAGAAAACAATTTACGTTATAAACTATATACGCGGACAAACATATGAAAACGTTTGTGTTCTCGGTTCGCCAGTGGTTCATCATTTCTGCTTCCTCGATAGTGAATTCGTCCTTTGTCCACGTGAAATTACTAAACAACCCGGTTAACTGAAATAATAGTAATAATAATGACGAAAAATAAATGTCTTCTAGTACATTTATTATTTGACTATAGTATCTATTATATATAGGTATATGTATATATATATATATATATATAGTGACTCTCACTTGGTCGTGTACGTTTAGTTCGCCCGCGATATATTTGCCGGTGCCCAAAGGAAACGTAATTGTCAGCGTGAAGAACGTGATGAGACTCGGATACAAAAAACGACTGTAGGTACATAATGTACACACATATGCGAAATTATATCACAGAAATTAGCGATGGTTTTCGTGTGTGTCACGCGCGTAACAACGACGTCAATATAATAATACACATAATAATGTGGTCGAGTGATACTCACTTACTTCTTTTGTAGGAAAGAATTAATTCTTTTACTCTGTCTCATAAACAATACGTATTGCCTGTGCGCCCAAACGTAACCGGCTCCGATAATGCCACAGACTACCCTACAACGGTACAACGTCGTTATATATAGTCGTATATTGTATAATATATTATGTACAAGCAACACAATATTCTATAAACAAGGGACAGGGAGTGTGTTTATAATATATATATATATTAATTACAGTGGCGTCATTTCAGGTGGTAGAACTTAAAAAAAAACCAATACAATATCTCGTATGATAGTCGAAAATAAAATAACTTCCTGATTATATAAATATTATGTGTAATTATAAGCTGTCCCCGTGCACTTCGTTGCCCGTAAAAAATGCCACTTCTTATATGATTCAAATTTTGCTCGGCTCCTAAGGGCCGTAGAGTGATGTTAAATAGCCTATAACCTTCCTCGAGAATTGGGCCATCAAATGCAAAAAGAATTTTTCAAATCCGACTGGTAGTTCAAGAGATCAGTGCGTTAAAACAAAAAAACAAACAAACGCTTCAGCTTTATTATATTAGATATAGGTAATAAAAAAAATAATATAATATTGGATTATGTATATTATAGTAAATGACCCTAGTGTACTTTGAAACGTTATAGAAATTTCAATTCTTTATTAGTATTGTTTCTAAAGCAAATACCCATTACGAAAACGGAAAGAACTGTAATGTAGAATATATATATTATGAATCCTGTTATAAGTTCACATTTGCATACCCCGCACTACTGTATAAATGACGTTTCCCGGTTTCCCCTGATATTGGAAATCGTGTTTGCGTGCGAGTATAGAGTATAGAGGCAATATAATTCACTGCAGTCACGTATACTTACCCAAGTAGAGCGAAAACCGTTAGTTCTTGAGGATCGAATGGATATTCCATGGTGAAATGGGTCGGAAAAAAAGCCTTAACCGTATCTGTAAACAGGCAAATTACTGTTCATGTATTTGCGAAATTGAAAACGATATTGATTTGACGTTTTATAATAGGTTTATCTGCACCCGTCAAAACTTGGATTATTAAATTGAAATAAGCAGCATTAAAAAAAATTTTTTTTATTGAAATTTAGATATCTCGTACGAAATAGAATCTGGAGTTCAAGCGCCACCTAGTTCAAATGTTCAGTTGTGCCTATGCCTTGTTTACAATTTCGTAGACCCTCAACAAAGCAAAGGTAAACGATATGAAGCGACCAAAATATATATCGATCACACATAAAGGAACACCAAAGTATTCACACTACCCCTACCATATAACATGTTTTTGACAAAAAAAATGAATGTTATCGCACGTATTGTTTTCAGTTTTGTTATAACTTATGACGCTACTCTCCGCAAATACAACAAAATACATTTTAAATTATTTTTACAATATGTTAACATTTTTTATTGAATTTAGTTGCCGTATTATTAAAAAAAAAAAAAATCAAAAATTTTGGGTATATGTTATAAAACATGGACATTATATCCGTATATGTCACTATACAGAGAATAATTGATTTTTTTCATCGTCAATTATACGAGTTTAAAAATATACGAGTATATTTAATGAATCTGCGATAAGTTAGACAATTTAATAAAATTAAACTACATTTGATTCTATATAAGTAGGTATTCTGTATTCAAGGGTTAATTAATTCATTAAATCTAGTTACACGCTTACACTATTATATTACAGTGGTTATTTAAGAGGGGGAAACGTAAATGGAGCCAACCCCTTCTGCCAATGAAATATCCACATCGACTACTAATAATGAAGAAGAAAGATCTATAAATGTACCGAGACGAAATGCAGATGTAGAAAAAGGAAGAAAAATGTGCACGGAACGTAAACGAAATAACAATAAAACGGGAAAAGATAGTAGTCACCAGATAGCGCTACGACACAATATACAGGGCGTGGCAGAAAGGAGTCAGTCTCAAACACACACACACACCGCAGTCGGACGCGAACTACGTTGTTCACGCCTGACTGCCGTGACTACAATGAGCGGTCCGATGATTTTGGACCGCTATTTATAAGCGCCTTTCTGCCACGCCCTCTATGTTGTGTCGTAGCGCTATCTGGTGACTACTTTCTTTTCTCGTTTTATTACGGTCGGCTGACGCGCTAGGTATTTTTGAAAAATAATAATTAAAACATTGGTCATTGATTCACGATAAAAGTCGGCATAATTATTTTATATATTTTCTTATATTTTCTTTGAGCAAAACTCTTAATAACTGATGAAAAATATACTACTTAGAATAAATTAAGATTGATTTAAAAAAAATTTTGGCGGTTGGCGTCTTAGGCGATCGCCTGTGTTGCGTTTTACCCTCACGCTTAACCTAAACGCTTTAATCGTGATGTTTGGTGTGTCGGGGCAGCCAAAGGCCAAACCTTCTACGAGTTTGCATAAGATGTTTTAGTTCTTCGGAAATAAAATCTTTCATATATATATATACACTTTTGCGTCACTTTACTATTCTTTCACCCGATTCAAACTGCACGCCGGTCGAACGTAAATTGTGTACAAACCAGCTTTGTTGAACCAGACGGCCAGCAGTCTGAACACCGTGGCGCTGCAGACGGCCGAGAAGAAACCTCTCCAGTAGTTCCTCACCGCGAAGTACACGGTGGTTACTTCGATGCTGAACAACACGCCGCCGATGGGCGCTCCGAAACAGCTCGCCACGCCCACCGCGCAAGCCGCGGCCAACATTTCCGTGTTCCTGGACTCGTTCTCATAGATCCCTTTGAACGAAGTGATCACTTTCGTCAAAAGCGTGGCCGTTATGCTGGCGATGTGCACGAACGGACCCTGCGAAATCCCACGCGTCGGCGCATATCATTTTCGTGTATAGGTGAATACACGTGCGTATATGCGTTATGTTACGGCTAAAGTCCGAAATCGGCGCATTATCCGCGGATAATGTGCACATTAGCCAATTTCGGACTTAAGCCGTGAAGAAAAACTATTAGGTAATTGATAGTATATACGACGTTAGCCACCGTGTTCAAAACTAATTAGTAAAGTAATAATAATAAATTATCGTAATTTATTTATTACGAAAAAAATTAATATAAATCGATAATTATAATATATTTTAAGAGATATTAAATTAATTTTTTTATTTTACTCGGATACGTGACAATTTTATTTTTTGTTATTTATTTACACGAGATAAACTATATTTGATGACATTTATAGAATTACATAAAATGCCCGACGCTTTGCGTTTGCATTTATTTGTTTCGCAAAAACAAATACGAGTAAATAATAACTGTCTACTGTAAAGATAAAATGTAATCCGTCCGTTCTTTTGTACGTGTTACGGAGAATTCCAAATGATCTGCACTATCACCCGAGTATGTACTCGGGTAATATTGTATGAGAAAAAGGAGACAAGTCTATAATTATTTTACTATTTTAAACTTTCATAGAAAACGGAATGCTGAATAATGTATAAGGTATAGTAAAAAGAAATATAAATTTTCTTATCGAGTATTCTAACGGATTAAAAGGGCCTATTATTCTGCATCCCGGGAATTTTTGTCTCAGTCCGCGCCACTGGTAGTAATCGACCGTAAACGCGTTCGTTACTTTATCCGTCCATCAATGGCTAATATATACAAACATAGGCGCCAGGTTTTGAAAATTTCTATGGGGCTACTTTTTACTACTTTTTAGCATTAACTTTTGCCCTTCAAAATAATTTAAATATGCGGTTAAAGAGTAGAGAGACGCAGGAAGGGGACTACTTATGACTACATTTTTAATTGTCTCCTCTTAAATTTTTTTGTAATGGACAATTATATGACAGGGGAACGCTCAAAATATTTATACCATTATCTATGTATGAACAATATGTTCTCGAATCTCAGATATATTATACACGATACGCGGTTTGGGAAAATAATTTTTTTTTAGGAAGGAAGATATTTTGCATCAGTAACTCCCTTTGGGGGCTGAGCTCTGGCTCAATCTTTTCTTTGGGGGCTGCGGCCCCGGAGCATCCGTGCAGTCGGCGCCTATGTATACAAAATATCCGCGGGTCAATGCACGAAACTGTGCTTTATTGTATAAATGTCGAGTATATTTTACTGTATCCGAGTAGTACGGCTGACGCGCACACAATCCGGATAATGTGCACATTAGCCGCTTTTCGGAAATTACTCGTAACACATACATTTACGCGTATTGTTATAATGTGTCACAGACCTCTTTGCCCAGAGGTAGACCGGAGCCCAAGGTAGCCGTCACTCCGACTACTTTCGCGATCAACGTTCTCAAGGTGAGGAATTCTTTTAACGCGACGCCTCTTAATATCGTTTTCATTTCCGGTATTCCCGAGCCTGTTTAAAAAAAATTTGATACTTTAAAAAAAAAAATCTGATTTAATTAGCGAAAATTTGTAAATAGATTATGTATAATAGGTACGTACGTACCAATCGACTGAGGCGCGACTAAATGTACGAATCCAGCAGCAAACGTGATCAAACTGACGGGCAACAATACCCAAGCTATGTATTGTAAATACATGTTGAAAGCCATGTCTTTAAACAGCCATATCCTTCCTGGATATTATTAAAGTGCGAAAATTTTTAAACGTATTTTTACGATACCTATCTAACTAATAAAATTATAATAGGACGTGGTGAAATACTCGCGCGAAATTGTACCAATATCATATATCATTATAAAAACTGTTATGCGGAAACGTTTAGTAAAAATATAATAATTTGGATTATAACGGGGGCTTATAATTCACGACGATATTCATTATTATTAATATAATACAAAAAAAACTCCAATTTCGATTTAATTTCCCGAGGGACGGCAGAGGCAGGGGTACTTTTCGGCCGTTCCTGCAGGGCCAACACACATAGCTACGCACTGCTGTGAGTACTGTATACTGACCTTCGTTGGTGAAGTCTATACCGTAATCCATGACGAAACTGAGCACGGCCATGACGAGGCCCAACAGCGTGAGAAACACCCAGTCCTCGCTGAGTTTGGCGAACGAATGGCGCCACACGACTTCAAGAGTCGAACTGATTTTGCCGCCGTACCTGCTGAACTCTTCGTTGCAGGCGTTGTTGCCGTGCATGACGGGCGCCGGTACGTTCTGCGTTCCTTTGACGTAGTCACCCAATTCTTTCGTGTAACATCCATACATCTGCGCCATAAAAAAAAAAACAGTGCCGTGTCGTATGGCGATGAGTACGTGTATCGTCGAACCATTAAACGCGCAAAAGTGACGAGGACATTGATTATTATATTCGTGTATTGTTATAACGTTCGTCGCTATTATAACTACTGTACTAATAATACGCGTGTGTACCTATCGCAATACTATACGCATAGGTATATGTATTTACCGCCGAACGTTGTCCGGTTATATAGTTTTGGTATAACGCGTGTATATTATCAAAGTTCATTGGGTCACTGAGAGTTGCTGCTGAACGGGGTGGGAATTTATATGGAAACTTTCGACTTGAATTGTCGTAAGAATAGGTATAGTATAATATGTAAATCGAAAAAGAAATAAAAGGTTATCGGATATTCTATAATATATTTAGTAACAAGAGGTGCAAATAATATATAACGTCGAACATGAACTATATACACTCCTTATCATTTATTTTTATTACTAGATTATTACATATATATATATATATATTACTACGAAGGTGCTGTATTTTATTATATAGGTACGATTATTTCGATTTGTAACGCATTCGAATAAACCGATTAAGAGTTAAAATCGGGAATAATATTTGTATTAAAAATTAGTTCAAATAACATTCCACGAATGAACAATGCGGCTGTGTTATCATTCCGTAGACAACATGATATTATACCCGATCTATTCTCCTCCCGATCTTATATAACAAACACATTTCAATAGTAATATCGATTTTTACGCAACAATTAATATTCAATTAAAAAAAAAAAATCACTCACCGGTGTTTGTTGAACATTTAAACGATTGTTTCACGCGGTGATTTTTATTTCGATCAAGTATTTTAATGCACAAAAGAGACGTTTGTATCACATATTTTGATATTTTATACGTAAGAATAACGCGTAAATTATATAAATTATATTATTATAGTATCCAATGCTTATAACTAAAATATATATATATATGTTTTATCTTGAAATTAAAAAAAAAAAAGAAATACCAGTGTTGATATTGATTAATAATTAATTATATTATTCTATTGTATCGTTACTCATTAATAATTAATAAAGGCATAAATACGCGTGTTTATATAAAATTTATATTTTAATCTTAAATAATAAAATGAACACCTTATGTGCAATACTATATTTAGTTTATAAGAGTGACGTATATTTAATATTATTATTTACATATTATTTGGTAGTTGTTTTGTCTAAATTTTAGTGGAAATCTTTATTGTTATTATTTTTAAAACCTGTATTGCAGAAGTAGACGTGAACGTAATTCGGATTGAATAATACAATTATATTATATCGTTAAAATTAATTTTAACGAGTAAAAACTTGTATTAAATAAAAACAATAACGTATTTTTATTTTTATCGTGTATATCGCGTATAAAATAATAACACGATTTAAGTGATTACAATTTGTATGCGAGTATATCACAAAAAAAAATCTTATTTAAACAATAATATTAATAATAATATACATTTTATTTTTATTTATTTAACTATTTATATTTCCAGTATAAATATCGTGTAAGTATAGGTATAAATAATATGCAATAATACGAATAATGTCTATTGAAAACAGTGAATTTCATATATTAATTAAAAAGTAAGTATACGTTATAGAAAATGATATCTGCACAATATGTAGGTATTAGCTAATAATATATGTTCTTTGAGACTATACATTTTCATATTTTTCTTTTTATTTTCAATTTTAAATTCAAAATTAATTTACATGGGTTTTATAATTTTAGTAATTACAAATGAATTCAAAATGAAAGAGTTCCCTGTAATAAAGAGGAAAGTACAATTTTTCGGAAAATTACTTTGCGATAGGTTTGAATATTCGATATAAAATCAAGTATCAGTTTAATGCACATACTATAGTCGCATCGATAAATAATTGTATTTAATAATTATGGTTTCATGTTATTCGTTTTCATAGACATTAGGAGGAAGGTAAACATGAAAAATGCAACTCAAACTTCGATGTTAATTGACTATTTATCGTTAAGTCAATTATAAAAAAATTGATAGTGTTTCATTATCAGTTGTCACATGTTACGTTTTGAATTATTGAATTGATAGTCATAGTGCTAGAACACTTAACAGTAACGTATTGTAATATTTGTAATGGTTTGTATATTAAACTTTCCGTTATAGCGTATACACTAGCACTGACAGCTGAATGAAATTTAGCTGGACACTGCTATAACGACCCTAAGAATACTATTGTAAGATAATGTAAAAAAAAAACTTATTTACTATAATATACGTATATTGTAAACGAATAGACTCTTGTACACTTATTGCTTTATCTTTATAGCGGTTTACAAATTTTACAATTCACGTTTTCTTATCGTAGGATTAATTACGTCGTCTCCCACAC
Organism: Slavum lentiscoides; assembly: GCA_032441835.1. NCBI lineage: Eukaryota > Metazoa > Arthropoda > Insecta > Hemiptera > Aphididae > Slavum > Slavum lentiscoides. The sequence continues at coordinate 10,442,977 of CM063715.1, read as the reverse complement.
CGTGCATTAGTTCTTATGTTTTTTTTTTTTTTTTAATAATCATTCTACATAATATATAGGTAAACATTTTTTATTTTTATAAAAAATTATCTATATTTGTTTATTTTATTATAAAAATAATTCGACGAAACTGTCTGATTGTAAGATTAACGCATACTATTCGGAGGATCGTTACTTTAAATTATAGTAATATTATAGTAAATATTTGCAACATGTTTTATAGAAAATAAATGTATGTATTTTCATTAAAATAATGAGGAATAAAAAGATTGGTTTTGTTGCCAGGTTACCAAGTTACTTATCAGTAAGCATTGCGCAAGACTACGAATAATGTGTATTTACTCTTTGTATCGTCTTAAAGTAAACAATAAAAACGATCAACATTCTGTAGTTCAGTTGAAAAAAATAAACACATTTTTACCACGTGTTGAATGAAATATTCACCCAAAACAATTTAGCGATTTTAATAGATTTTTTTTTTATACATTTTAGTACATTTTTATTATTTTTCTATAAAAATGTTAAATAACGGAGAATTTGTGCCAGAGCAGTATTATACAAGTACATATTATTATATACGCTTCGTTTAAATATTTATCTTACGGTCTGTTATAAAATTACATTTTCTAGAAATATTTAAGCCCAGCCGATGTATTATTAATTTACGAGTTTCGTGTAAGGTTAACTTACTGTACTTTGAACAAAATCCACGGGCGGTGGACTCGGATAAAAAGAAGCCAATGCTTTTCTTTCTCGTTCCAGATCATCGTCTTCGCCTAATGCGGATTTTCGTCTCTTCATGGAGGGTGATGAGATTTTCGCTGTTTTTCCTACAGTCATGTTTAATTAATATTACTAACTAATTTTTTCTATTTTTTTTTTATCGTAGGAAATAATAAATTTGATAAAAATAATAATAAACCGTGTTCGCGTACGGGCTACTGTTTGCGCACAGACCATTTGGCAAGTATAAACGGTGCATAAAAAAAAAAAAAAGAACCCGGAGTACAAATTGAATAATCACCTTAAATTGGACTACACTGAGTCAATGATGAAACCTACGCTCGTTACTTTACAGGATAAGCCGTATGAAGAATATAAAAAAAAAAAGTCTGACATTAAAAGATATTAAACGTCACAAACGTCTATAGACGAATGCTAGTTGGTTACGCATAGCTATTATACATATACACGGTAGGTAATGAATATTATTTTTCAAATAACATTTGTCACTGCAGTTTTTTTATCTCGACGGATAACAGCCACCGTTATAAAAAAAAAAAATCGATTTTGAGCACTGCAACGATGTTGTAAAATGTAATTTCGCGTTGATTATTTAAAAAAGTAAATTATTGTACGTTTAATCTTCAACGTAATAGATTGACGACAACTATACCTAACCCGAACGTAACACAGAACAATAAATGAATTAGTGTGCACATCGTGTTTTATTATTATTTACTGTATTTATTGTACTGTGATTATATTGTTGAATATTTTGTAAAATATTTTTTTTTTTACGTGTTTCGCGTATGCCAACTGAATAGGTTTATTTTGTCTATATAATCTAAATATCTATATATGTATGCAATTACCTTATATAATAGGTACACGAAACAGTGACGTAACAATAAAAATATATGTGTCTCCTAAAATATATTTTTGGTGTCCTTAAGAGTAAAAAATGAGAATTATACAGGTGTTAATGAGAGAAAAAAAAAATTCGCGATAAATTAACGACAACGACATCGATATACGTATCACACACGCAGCGCCGTCACTATCTAGACTAATCGCGAGGCCCGTGTACAGAATTAAAGCTTAAGGTCCTTCATAAACGTTCACTGACCATTATTGTATTATAATTACAAGACGTAAGATAAAGAGTCAATCGCACTTATACATAATTGTATACTTATATAACAGTATATTAAATTTTCTGAATTAATTAATATATATATATATATATATATATTTATTATAATATATAGTGTTGTATTTTATGAGATATTGTTTTGAAAATTTTCATAAAGTTATATAATAATATAAAAAGGCGGTTTATGACTTCTACTGCAATATAAATAAATGATAATAAGCATAGAAGAATAATAAAAACGAATATTTTTTTTTTTTTTTTACACATAATAAATATTTTCAATTATCTTCCAATTTAAACGCGTGTAGTTCGTCATGTTGCCCACCACCCTCTTTCTAATATGCTCATACACGTATAATATCTATGTCGACGAAAAACAAACGAGAATTATATTTTGTATATGATTAAAACGGAGAAAATTTTATTATTTTTACACGTTTCTCTATGACTCACATTTCTATAATTTACTACTTTACAGTTCACGAAAAACTCGGGAGGCCCCAAATATAATTCGATGCCCGTAGACCGTGATGGGGAGTATTAGGGTCTCACATTTGTATTGAAAATAGCTAGGGCTCTAGTCTCCCCCCAAATGAAGATTCTTTTTACGCCTATACGTAGTTTATACCTATATATAGGTTAAGTTAGGTTAGGTTAGGCATCACGCTTTAGTAATCATATATTTACAATATAAGAACGGATGGGCCTGCACGTCTATTTTAACAAAACACAGGGTCGCGTTCTGGAACTGGAAAGAGAGAAAAAGGCTGATTTTTTTATCAATACCCATTATACACCTGTAAAATAACTTTTATGACCTTATAATAATATCTATGTTCGTTTTCGTGTGATGGCCCATCTATTCTTACATTATTGTCCATGAGTGTAATCGCAAGTGCCAAGTGGTTAAATAACTGGCAAGTTAATTTCAACAAAGTGTAAACGAATTGTAAAAGTTACGTGATACATATAGTTTTATATATATTTTTTATATGTTTTAATATATATATATATATATATATATACATTTTAATGCGTGTAATTTATATTATTGTTAATTATCTACCATGGAAATTCTTCAGAATGTAAAATTATAGTTATTTATAAATATATATATACAAGCAACTGGCAAGTACAGGTAATTAAAAAAAAAATTACCCTCCCCTCCTGTACGCGGTATAGGAAAAGTTTAGAAAAAATAATATTTTCCGTACTTAATTAAAAGATATTTTGGAATATAATCGAAATCCGTTGACCAAATAATCGTAAATAAACAATATTTCAATTAATTTATACGAAAAATATCTAAGCTAGACGAGTTCACCCTAATATCATGTTTAACAATTAAGTGCGTATGCTAATTTGATGAACCGCAAACACTATAAAGTTGGTCTATAACAGGTTAAGAAGTTTTGTGATATACGATAATATTAGATACTTACCTGTGTTTTCTAAACAAAAATTGTAACTTTACGTAATCATTTTCGTATTTTACAATTATATAATATATTATATAAATTATTTTACTATACTAGACCAAGTGCAGATCTAAGGAGCTTCAATTTCGAGCTTCGAATTAAATTTAATATTTTTTTGAATATTCTTATATTTTTTACTAGATTAAGCTTTTTTGCACATTTGTATTTCGTAGATTCGCGACTGTCATAAATTACACTAATAATGAACGTTTAAACTTTACCAAATAATTATTAAGTATTATATATACGAGTATAGTATATACTATATGCGATATACCAGTAGAGTAATTGCTTCATTCAGAATAATTAAATTTAACGAAAGAAAAAAATCAATAAAGAATAGATTATTTTTTAAAAATCTGTTTGGTCAAAATATGTTTTAGGAAATTCATATTATAGAATTGATATTTTATGTAAGTTAAATTAAATCAAATTTAATTTCTCAATCCAATATTTCCAACTAATGTGACTTAATTTAAAACATGCCTTAAACTTTAATACGCGTGAAGATTAAGATTATTCGATAACGCTAAATTAAAATATATTTATTTTTTACGTATATTACTTGTATATTTATGTAGCTGAATAAAATGTAGCACTTCTGAATGCATGGATTATTTTATGGTTTCACACTAATTATGCATACTTATAATTTATAACACTATTATACTTATTGGTTATTAATGATTAAAATTAACTTGATAAGAAAAAAAATGTTTTATTTTGTTTAGGTACCTATACGTATGTTTTAAAGAAAATCAACTTTTATATAATAAATCAGGACTACTTGCATATATATATATATATATATATATATATATATATATATATATATAATATATTATATTATATTGGTCGATTAAACCAGAAGAGTAGGAGTTAATTTACCAGAGTAAATTCATGTTTTCCTCATTTTAATATAATGCTTGCTGAAATACAACTAGATAAATTCAATAATTTGCTCGTAAGGCATTTTTTTTTTAAACAGATCGTACAACCACAATATAATATATTTTATATTATAGTAAAACAAAACATCAAGGTCAACTGTTGTTTATTATAAGTATAATGTATGAATAATAAGTAATGACGTGCAGTTTATATACGTCGGACCATAAACTATATATATTCCTTATGAAATAAAATCGTATTGTGTGTGTGTGTGTGTGTGTGTGTGTGTGTGTGTGTGTGTGTATACTCTGTACCTTTATATCGGTACTATTATTTTAAGTGATAAAATTTTTAAATTTAAAACCTAATACTTTTAAATAGTTTTGTTCGCTTTAGATAATTGTAGGTCAATTGCATAGTTTATTGTTGAAAATCGGTATTTTTTAGGCACTCGCAAATTCAAATAAAAATATCATTATTTCATAAAAGAAGAGTTCTGTTTATTGTTTAAATTTAGGTAAGTCTTGATGCATGAATTCGATTAATATTCAATGATATTTACGTAATTTTATTTTTGTGAAACTGTTTTGTAGTCGAGTAGAATTTTTATTTTATATAATTTTAATGGCAATATTTATATTTAATTTTTAAATCATTAAATAAAAGTAATCGACGATGTGTATTATGACTTGCATTATGGGTATACACTATACACTATACATACATATATAATAAAATGTGGTCAGATGGACATTGTTGTTGATAAAATAAATAAGAGAAGAATTTATATATAAGAAAAAAAAATTAATGTGTAGTTTAGTCGAATGATTCCATATTGTAGTATGACAATAATAGATAATCGACTATTTGAATTTGAAGAACAAAACGTTAAAATAACTGATAAATATTTGGATATTGAGTTTTAATAATATGTAATATAATAAATAATAACACTTATAGATATAATTCAATGTTTTTTTTTTTTTTTATTGTTGGCCAAACAGTTTTTAAGGCACAAAGAAATTTGCAGAGTTATCGATAATTTAATGCATACACGCGATAAACAAGTTGTTGTACTATCTTTATTATTTTAATTTTTAATAGTGATTATTATAATGATTTAATAAATTTTATAGTATTCGAATTTAATTTATGTTAATAACACACACTCAATATTATATATATATATATATATATATATATATATATATAATTAGATCAGAAATGAAATTTAATTTTGATATAATATCAAAACATTATTATATAATAAAAAGATATCGTTAAGTTTACATAGTAAAACATTCGTAGGGTTTCGTTGATCTCTTAAATCAAACAAAAGTGCATTAAAAAAAAAAAATTAAATTAAGAACAGTTTTTATAGTAAGCGATTAAATAATTATGACGTAAAACGTTTACAATTTATTTGTATAGGGTTTACTTTTACTCGAAATTAATATCAGTGTATTAACTATTTAAGTAGGTAGTATCGACTTGTATCATTTTAATAAATTTGTTTTTTTTTTTAATATGTTTGTTTATATATCGTATATATTGATATATACATATTTAATAGGTATTAAATTATTTATAAATATATTTCAATTGAACAGAATTTACGATTATCTGAATACAAAAATTCACTAATTTGTAAGCCAGTTACTATAATAGACATTTTGGTATGAAAGAAGACATTTTTATACACAATTGTGGACACAGTAATGTTCGGTCATTATCCGTTTGTACCAACAATAATAAACATAAAAAATAAACCAAATACAACACGTGCACATCCGGTATACGCATATGATGTACCCGAAGGCTGAAAAATATATTACCCACGAATAGTGGTCAGTTTGCATTCCACACTTCCACGTGTTTAAAAATGCCTTTAAAACACGGGACAAACATCCAGTATTTATAATATGTTGATGTAGGTCAGTGATTTCATAACTGATCGGATATTTGCATTTAGTATTTTACGTACATTTAAATTAAATTAAACATTTATTATTTTGAAAACGCTTCAGATGTTTTTATTGAATTAAAATTTAATTTTTATTTCGAATAAGTACACATAGAGATAAAATAACAGTAAGGCAACTTAAAAATATTATTAATTCAATATCTTTATTATTTTTTAGCAAAGAAAAGTTTAATAATACTAAGTAGAAAGTAAGAGTTTAAGAGCAATTAAATGTACTTAATTTAAAAAAAAAAAACAATCAATATATTACTACAAGACTACTTCAGACTACAAGAAGTCTGAACTGTATGCTTATTATTTTTTCTACTCGACGTAAATTCTTCGTATTTTTGGTATCTTTTACATCTGCTAACATTATATAGAAATTTATAATCAATTTTTTTATCATCCCCTCACAATGTGTGTGTGTGTGTACCATATACCCATGAATATTATGATGATAATGTACAGTTTTTAAAAATTAATAAATATCGTCAACAAATATTCGCTTTAAATTTTTTTACATCAATTTATCAGCTGATAACGATTAATATTTTCTGGTAAATTGTTCGTCCTTGTGTTGTCGATCATAGAAACTCGTACCAGGTACCCCTACTACTTATAGTTCACGTGCAAAATATGTATTATATAATATAGCGGTAACAAGATGTTTCAAACGAAAATATTTTCGCGGCCAATTAAAATTTATTTTGTACTAGTAAATCTTTTTGAAGTAAGTAATCAACTACTGAATTGCGCGATTGTCATACAAAACTGAGAACGCAAAGTTTTAGTTGTTACTATAAATACAAATGTGGTTCGGCATTTCTTCAAGGTTTCTTGCTATATTATTAAAATAATTTATAATGTATTGTTCAGTTCGATGAATAGAGACTAAATGTATAAATATTAATTTTTACAAAATATTGAAATATAGACTGTTGAGTAATAAGTATATACATATTATATAAAGCGTGTAGGTATTAAATATTCTTAAACTTAGAAACACGCATTATAACATTATGTATATACAATATATATTATGTAATAAACATTATACACTACATACGCGTTATACATTTAAAACAATTTTTTAACGATTTATATGTTACAGTTAAAGTATTAATCAATGAAAATTTATTTTACGAACAACTAATGCACGAATTTAGTAAAGAAGTGTAAGGAAATATGTTTATTATTGCAAATCATCTATTTATAATTAATTACAATTCAAATTTGGTTTCCGTTAAAATATATATTTATATTACATAAATTTATATTATATAAATAAATATTTTGAATTTTAAAAAGAAATAATTATTTCTCATTCATATTTTATGTCTATTGAATTAAAATATAATCTTTAGTATTGTTTTAAATGTAACACATATTATTATATATTACTTCAACGAAAAGTCAGATCTATTTTAAAATATTCAGCGTTCATATATATATATATATATATATATATATATATATATGAACGCTGAATATTTTAAAAATTTATATATTATGTATAAAAAAAATTATAAAAATTATAATCGTTTGTTTAATTAAACATTAAGCAATGAAATTCTATTAAAATATTTTAAATTGTTATATAAACTTATATATAGTTGACTAAAATATCTTAAAGAAATATGAATAGTTAAAACGTAAAAGCAAAAAGAAAAAAAAGATCTACATAATTAGTATTACACCAAAGCATACATAAATAAGTATGTAGAACAAAAATATAAGTAAATTGTTCAAAATATTTAAAACCATTCAATTATTACCTACTAGTATAATATATGCGATCTATTGGCGAACTGTTAAAAACAGTAATCAGTATAATTAATGTCTCAATAGTACATTATGCGTATATAGATAATTGTAAATTTGTTTAAAAATATAATAATTAATATATCAAGACAATAGTTTCTAAATATAGTAATATTTTTTTCATTGTTATATGTTCGCTCATTTATTGACTTTTATACAATAGTATTTTGTTATATTCAGATATTTGATGCCGTTTTTTTTTCTTTTTCGGATAATGAAATTACTGAAAACCATTTATCTAATACCTACCTATTGATTGGAAACGTAACATGAATTATATTCTAAACGGACACGCACGTATACATTCAGAGAAAATTTGCGATTTTTATCTTTTAATCAAATATCATTCATTTCAACGATTAGGCATCTAACGATTTCAATTTTTAAACAAAATAATCCAATAAATTGTAATTTATATTTGTATTTTATGTATTAACATAAAAAAATAAATATAGATATCATATGTAGGTACATTATACGTATTTTACGAATTTCTGTTATGTATATTTTGATCAGTTTTATACAAAATTAACGTATCAGATAAAAACATGTACTTAATAACAAATGCATTAAAATAAATAAATAAATATTATAAAATATCGAACAATTATGCTTAATTACTTAAATTAGACGCGCGTAGATATTATATATGTGTAAATATGCTGTTAATAGAATTTTTTGTTCATAGTTATGTGTTAAACGTGTTAAGGTTTCAATAAAATTATCACTAAATCATTGCGATTTTTATGTTTATTAACAGTTTTCATTATACGGTGTTTGAAATTAAAGCTTAGGTTTTTTTAACATTATATAGTTATATCTATACTATAAAATAGTTTGCGCTTTAATACGATACGTATATAAAAAGAAGTTCTTTATTTTCATTATTGAATATATTTTTCGCATATACCGTGATTATTATCACACACACACACACACACACACACACACACACACACACATATTTAATATATTACAGTAGATTAGCGAGTGTTTTGTTGTATATATTATAATTATTCAGTTCTACTACGCACTAATGGTACTCGTGATCCTCTGTTATATAAATAATAATATTCGGTTTTATAAACCGCAATCTATACGTATATATATATATATATATATATATATGAATATAGGTACTCATAATAACCACAAAATTTTTCCATGCTTAATTCAACTGCCTCGATGACGTGTGTGGTGACTCTGAATCGTGCATAATATTCATCAAGGTAATTCCAAATAGTAACATATTGAACACGTTTCATTGATATTTAAAAAATAAACCGAAATTAATTAATATAATCATATTTATGGTTATTTAAATATTCAGTTCTATGAATCTGTATTTTACCAGTTAAAACCCATAACTGAAAATATTTCAATACGTTTTTACCTTTTTCTTCTTCGTAACCGGACAGACAAGTTATAAGAGTGTTATATAAAATAATAAAATGGTCATAAAATTCAAGTAATTGCCATTATTAAATAGCTGGTAACTTATTAGTCGTTACAATATTGTGTTTAGTATATCTGTAATCCGTTTACCTTGACACTTTTTAATAAATTATTATTTAATTTATTTACCTTAAGTCTTATAAAAATGTGAAAAGTTTACGGAACATTAAACAATAGGTAATGACTTTAATTGCATAAACCGTTTAAATCGTTCAACTTTAGCGATTCGCGTATAGTATAAGCAACTAATATAAAACGCGTTGCGCAGGGTAGGATTTACTGTAAAAATCTTGGAAAAGCGATACCTATACAATATACATACAAAAACGGTAAACAAATAATCTAATATATTATGTTGAAAAAAATTATCACGTTGAAATTTGTTATTTCTTAGTTATATCCAAAATAGTATCAAATAAAATAAAATTAACATCTTAAATATTTATAAATAGTTATATGTTCTAAATAACCGTATATTTCTCTTTATTTATTTATTTTTTTACTAAATACGTTATTACATATCATACACACACACATACAACCAAGTATCACGCCATTGAGCAGCATAAACAATAAAAACCTATATTTAGAAAACATAAAAATTAACGTTTAAAGTATTTATTGACAAATAAAAGGAAACAATAATATATTGCAAAATATAATGAATACCTTTTGTTTAAACGAATCGTATATAATATAATATTATAGTGCTTTTTGCGTTATAATTTTAATATAAAAATCGTGAAAATAATTCTTTCATCTATACAAATCATTCTTTTAACTAATAAACTAATGCGCACTGGCGCATTGCTAACAGCGACTCTTTCATTAATAACTGTAAATACTATAAAATATATAAATGCGAGTTGTAAAATTTAACATTTTAACGTGCGTTTATTTCATTGCAAATTTACTCTTATTACTGCGCATATTGTTTATTCACTGATTCGCGTATTGTAATTTTTTCGCATAAACCTGTTTTTGTATATAAAATTAAAATTAAAATAACGTTAATGTATAACAACCATAATATAATAATTAGGATTTTAGATGGAAGATACGGATTTCTTTGATTTGTTATCGTTAAAACGGCTACTAACATACCGCAGCTGATTAAACGGTCGAACCGTTTAATATATTAAATATATATATTTAATGATTATTATACGATCGTATTAAAGTTATGACGTTTAATAATTGTCTATGAACACCGCAACTGATGATAAAAACAATAAACAAAAATCAATATAAAATATATTATATCATAGTAATACGTTTTAAATTGTATTCGCTTTAAAATATTATTTCTAAAGAATATTATTTAATAAAAAAAAAATACAAAAAATACGAAGTATATGTTATGTTATATATATACGATAAATATGCAAATATTGTATTGTATACGTGAAATACAGATTTAAATATGCCGTTAAACTATATTGGTTACAATTCACCGATTTGCTTTGTTAAAGCACACAAAAGCGTAAAACACAATCAAATTAATTATACGTAATACATAAACATAATTTTGTTTTAGCGATTTAAATTCACTCTTTATTTAAATAGTATACAGCGATAAACGTATTAATATACACAATTAAAAAGCGGTTATTATAATAGATTTTGTACATATACATATATTTTAAGCCGAAGGTATATAAAAACAAATTTTATTTCTAAAAAAAAAAAAAAATTTTAAAACCAAATTTTGTATACCTATATAATGCGAATGTTTCAACTCGAACTTGATATTATATATTAAAAATAATTATACGTTATATAAGTATTACTTTATAAATCGCGCACAAAGTTAAAAATGAATCTTACGTAATTATATTCGCCGTTCGTAATGCTTTTTTTTTCTTCTCTTTATTGACAAAACAACAATATACGAGGGTATTTTCGCGTTTTTTTTCTTTTTAAAGCGACGCGCGTAATGTATAATATTTATATATATACGCGAGCTCATAATAATATTTTCGAGAAAAAAAAACCGTTTTATTAACTTTTTATTTGGGTTAATGCCGATGGCTTTATCAGTATACGTAAATACGTATTATAAGAGTAGGTATATATGTATGTAATCTATACCTAGTCAGACCAAAAGATAACTGATTGACAAATCAATATTTCGTTGTAATAGACATGTGCAATTAGCATACGAGTGTGTATTTTTTACGTGCTGCTTATATATATAAAAAAAAAAAATAATATTAAAAAAAAAATATATATATATATAATAATCGTACGATTCGCCGTCGTAAATCTGTACATGTATGATAGCTGGTATCTGACACGCGTTTTAATATTATTGTACCGAGTACAAGACTTATCGAATGGATGCGTATGTTATGATATATTATACGTAAGTGTGAATTACGATTTACACATTATATTCCAACAAAATATATACAGACAATATAATACGTAAAATTACTCGTATATACGCGTTACCGTATCTGTATAATATAATAAACGATTACTTTTGATTTTACCGTTTCGCGTCTTTAACGTGTATATAATCGTACATAAATTAATTATCGTTAACGTCTACACATTATATTACGAACAGGTGCAACTTCGTACACAAATATATCGCGGTACTTTGTCACACCGCGACAATAAACATTTCAATATCAGTATTATATCAGTGGCGTAGGCCAGGATTTTTCACTAATTGGGGAAGGGGCTACATTTTTTGTGCTGATTTTTAGGCAGTTAAAAGTTAAAAAAAAAAAAATTTAACGTAACGCGTAAAATATATAAAACACGAAATAAATACTCGGTTAAATGTTAAACTTTTGAATATAATAATAATAATTGTCTGAGATCTATAATAGTAAATTATACTCGGACCGTTTTTCGCATTTTTCTAGGACTTATATTTTGTGCTAATGGTTTATATAAACAAAAAAATATTTTAATATTTATTCAAAAAAAAAAAAAAAAAATTAGAAGAAATCGATTAAAAAATTATTTTAAAAAACGCGGTTCAAGTCCCCCTTGGCTATATACTACGCCACTGCAGTTGTATACTTGTATAGACGGTTAAAGATTCGGTTATTTTTCGCTTTTTTTTTCCTCTCAAATAAAATCTATAATATCCAGCATATTATTACGGACGGTTAAAATCAACCTAATTATAATACAACATGTGTATACTATGTAATTTTCAATACACGTTCTTGGATACGTATGTATATATCTACTTTTAAATATGATTAAACATGCACACCGCGGTAACGGTAATTGATACACGCGTCACATTATTTTACATATTATACTTACGTAAAAAAACTCGTTAGAAAAAGTAAAAAAAAACAATGTAAGTACTTAGTATATAGTTAGTTTTTAACCTACTTGGTTACAAAAAAAAAAAAAAAAAATGACCGTACGAAATGTGCATGAAGCTCGTTTAAGACGATACAACAATATCTGAGTTGTTTCTAATAACAAAAAAAAAAATTATCAACGTTGTTATATCATTAGAAAATGATAATACTTTCATACACGTCACGATTATGAATATCGGCGAATAATTTTATTGAAATTACGTCACATATATGTATATCAGCCGCGGTTATTATATAGTAAATTTATATTATAGACAAAAATCGCGTCGTTAAACGGAAGAGATTTTTTTAATATTTATATATACAATAAAAAAATATTTATAATTGTTTAAAATTAAATTAATTCTTTTTTTTTTACTTTTACAAATCTATATTAGATTTGTAATCTAATATAGATATTATATAGATATATCTAATATTAGATCTATATTAGGTTCTCGATGAAAATAATATTATGTATATATATTTTAATCGGTTAAGTTTTTTTTCAATATTTGATTTGTAAATATATCTATAAACTCATACACGAATACGTTTACATATTTATTTTTATTATAGGTTTTCTTTTTTTTTATTAGAACAGATATTATTACACGCGGGTCGTTAAACGAATAACATTAAGCGCTGGATATTAATTACGTTAGAAATGTAAATAAAAAGATATTTTTTTCAGATACACTGCACCGCGGCGGTTTTTAAAGAGTTGAAAAATAAAACCAGATTTTTAGCGATTCAGCTAAAACGAATATTGTAATAAAAAAAAAAAAATATATCTATACGGTCTAATCGCGCAAATAATAATAATAATAATGTTGACTTACCAGAGTATGGTGATATTCGTGCGAGTCCGGAGCCATCCTTCCGTTTTCGTTATCCATAATAATAATAATGCGAGATTATACGGCACACTAATATATATAAATAAATATAAAATAAACGAGCGTCGTTGGAAAAAAAAAAGAAAAGTTATTTTAATCCTAGCACGAGACAGATATGTTTTACGTGAATTTTTAACGCAAATAACCAGGGAGAGCGAGTACACGACAGTTCTTCACAACGATGACCACATGACTGCAGATGGTAAGCAGCGGAATACACATTTTATATCCGCGATACAGTCGCCGTGTAATATACCGTTGTAAAAACTTAAGGGAAACGAACCGCTGCACGTTTCGAGAACAATAATTATTATTATCCGCTATAGCCCGGATAAATGAATACAAAATGACTTCGTTTTTCACACATTATTGGAAACGGTTAACACTTTTTTTTTTTTCTAAAATATTTAACGCGTACAAAATATTCGCGCTAGCGCAATACACGCGCGCGTTACCGTATACAATAAATAAATAAACGCGTATTACGTTTCTTCATAATATAAACAGTACGGCGATATGGATAGCGTTCGTGAAAATCAAATTATACACGAGAGTGTACGACATAAGTAAAAAAAAAAAAAAATTATAAACTGTCGTAATTTAATTCAAACGATAATTGTACGTACTGTAATTATTAATCGTCTTTGTATACTGTACTCGTATATATATATATGTATGTGTATCAGCTGTTTTTTTATTTAAGGCTTTGTCTTTGATTTTTTTTTTATTATGCGAAAAGAAAATTGTAATACTGAATTTTACCGGTATTCGGTGATCACCCGAGGAGATATTATAAGATTAAACGCGTTAAATTAACATATATATATAAAAAAAAAAAAAATTAAACAATATAATCGAATTTGTATGCACAACGCGCGTATATACACTATATATGCGGTGGAACGTATACGATTAGTAATATTTTATGGATCAATAAACGTTAAAGGCATCTCTATTTATATGCGCAAACGAACAAAAACGAGAATCCTTAAACAGTGGCGTAACTATATGAATTTGGGGGGGGCAAGTTTTGGCATCTATTTCTGTTACCAAAAACACATCGGTTGTATTCATTTTAATTCAATATTATATTCATACATTAATAAATTGTTTTAATATTTTTTTTATATACTTTAGTCTTTATAACAGCTGCAAGTATGACGTGAATTTCAAAACAAAACTCAACATTTTCGTACATACAAATTTTATTTACGATGGTCCCTCCGGAGCCTTCCAAGTCCAGGGCCCCGCCTTGACGCCCCTCGTAATTACGACACTGTCCTTAACTGCGGTACTGACATTTTTTTCTTCTAAAGTTGAAAGTATCGGTTTTATTCGCACGAGTTATTAAAAAGTATAATTGCGATTTGAAAATTTTTTTTGTTTGTAACGTCGCTCGATAATATTTTTACTGTAAACAGTATGTATTATTACGCAAAGCGATAGTAATTTTCAATTTTTTTATGACCATAACACACAAATTATTCACTTTGTTATTCGCTGCTACGACGTTACCGCCCGGGCCAATATTGCTGAATTTACATTTTAATTTCTGTTATTAAAATTCGATATAAATTGTCATTTGTGTCGAATTCACGCGCGTTATAGATATAGTGGAGTAAATTTTTATGGACACATCGCGAATTTAGATTTATTATAATTCCCGGGAGCAGCAAGCTTTTCCTGCACCTTTTTACATTTAGGTACAGGTGACGCGTCTGAATTATTATTGGCAAATGCTCAATCTGCGGTAAAATGTACATAGTTATTATAATTATTCCTATTTTATTACGAAACCAAACGTGTAAATCGATCCTGATGTGTAATATCTCTATATTAAATTGAATTAAATTAAATTAATAATTTTTATACTGCAAACACGACTATATCGTATTTAAATATTTTCGGTTAGTTGACTTCACGGGTATATCAGTTAAGTACCTATAATACGCCATGTATTGTAACTATAGTCTATAATATATACTTTTGTGCACGTTATAATAATATATTTTGTTATATTTTGATTTATAAACGTAATTTTATTCAATTATCAGTGTAATATATTATAATTTATACAGTTGCAAAGTGTATAATTGTATTTTTATTGGACGGACACATTGTTTTCAATACCTGCGTATTATTTGTAATAGCTGTATAATAAATAATGTCGGATGAGGATAAAAAGTCAATTTTGTATTGAGATAATATATCAAAGCATTTCGCGATATTTTGTTCGACTAATTTACATCTTATCGAAATAAATCTAAATTTGAATAATCGCAGTGTTTATATGTACGTTTTTTTTTTTTTAAACTGTTTTAATAACTACTGATTGTGGATTACCGCAGGCAGATTAGTAAATATAATTATTAATCAACTATTATTATGAGCATCTACGCGTTTCAGTTTCACGAATCTCTTTTTCCTTCACATCAGTTTATAACTAGTTTTATTATACTTACTTTTATGCGGTTCTTTTTTTTTGTTATATGTTAATGTTAGGCGAGCCACGAGCGTATTGTGTACATATGTTTTTAAAAGAAATAATTATAAAGTTTAATTAAGTATTTATAAATTGTCATGTATGTATACAAAGTATGCATATTAATGTATCGAAATAATTCTTGTTTTATATATTTATTTTGGAAAATATTATAGGAACATTCTTTCAAACACTGAAGATCAAATTGTTATTTTCGAAAAAAAAAACAAATAATAAAAAAACAACACAAGTACACGTACGTTCATTATTCTTGTGTCAGGAAATTCTATTATTTTTTGTATTTTGTTTGTTTACCGCCATAAATAAGGTTTAGATAATCAGATATATTGTTGGTATACCTTGGTATAGCTAGGGGGCTATAACACAGTACATAATATTGTACAAAAACCAATCCGTCTTCAATGACTTGGAGAAAAAGTAATAAAAAAAAATATTTTTCTTCTTTTTTTTTATATCGTGAACATTTGTTATGCGTCAGTCATGTGTCCGTATACTGCAACGACTGTAGCGGAATTATTTAATTTTAAAATAATGAAAATACTTAGGATCAGGTTAAATTCGGGCGGAGGTAAATTGAGTCCAAAATTAATTTATCTTTTTCCAAAAGCGATAAATCGAGTCTCTGTACGAGTTTTCGGCAACACCAATTCGTATACAACAAATGGTTGTGAGTAATTTCAAACTGACTATACGCGCTCATAAAATAATGTAATTATAGTGAGCAAATGACAAAGTTTAAGAATATCGGAAAACTTAAGGCTGTATCATTGAAATATTTACCCGTTCAATATAAAATATTAATTCATTAAAGAAAAAAATTAATTATACTAGTATACAAAAAAAAAAAAACGTTTTCACTTCACTTTATGAAGTCTGCGTCATTCAAATACCGAATAAATAAAAACATTTTCGAGAGATGATATTCCAGTCAATCTCCACGTGGTGCAGGTGTCTTCCGGATAATGCAAATAGACTGGATGAGTATTAAATTTTTATCTGGCACTCGACTTACCGCATTCGATGTTTTAGACGAGACTCGATTTGACTATTTCGATTTTTTTATTTTATGGTACTCAATTTACTGAATCCGTTAAATTCATATTATTATTATTTTTATTATTACTTCAACTTTCTTTCTCGGAATTCCGTTCGGAATTGGTTCTTTAAAAATCAAAATACGCGTGTATACGAGAATAATCTCGTCTAGTGTCTGTGAACTGTAATTAAAAAAAAAAAAAAAAGAATTATATTAACGATTTAAATGTAACACACTACGCGTATTATAATAAAAACGATATTCTATATTATGCATGTAGGATATATATATATAGACATATAAAAATCGTAATCGATTTGAATTTAAGCGTGTACGTGTATGACATATACACTGTATGTACATCACGTTTGTATTATATAAAGATAAACACATAATAATTACAATAAGTAAAACTGAAAAAGTAAATAACTCTCGTGTGCCATATTATTATTATTATTATTAACTGTTACATATGTATGTGTACCGAAGGATAAATATTAAGATTAGATAATTCTCTTGTGTGTGTGTTTACCGTAAAAGATATAATATATATATATATATATATATATATATATATATACGTACGATTAAATAAATAACGCGTAAAAAAAAACCATACAACGAATATTTATTTCAGTTTTATTAATTGTTGGCAAGCATCTATACGGGAATTATGTCTTACTAAAAACTAAGTAGCTATATAAACGTCGATTTTATAATGTGTGCTATAAAACAGAACGTACATATTATTCATATACCTATATAGCGTAACGACTATTTGGGTTTTTGTTTTGTAATTTTATTTTTATTTTTTTACCGCGAAGTAAAATTGTTATGCTCGTTTAATGATTACTGTATTCTATACGATATTCTGTCCTACACAAAAGTAAAAAAAAATCCAATATTTTCCTCGTTTTTTTTTTTGGTAGCGTGTTGTACCACATTACAAAAGTTACACAAATATGTCGCGTACGTTTAATATACGAATCGCCGCGACGAGACCTCTGCAGAAGTGAAAATAGCCTGACATTGAACTACATACATATCTATATAGGTAACGAGCAAAAATTCAAATAATAGTTATTTTTTGATGATTTATTTTAAACGCTTTTGATTCGCCAGTGTAGCCGCGACATTCTAATCACCGCAATATATTTTAAAATTTATATCGTATTTAAATATTATAAATAAATATATACCGCGCGTATTTTCGTCAACTATTGTTATAGTCGAATTTTAATTCCGTACGCGATGACTTTTTATAATAATATTCGCTGCAGGTATCTTTATCACTGCAATAAATATTGTCAATCGAAATAATTAAATATAATATATTGTATATATATATATATATATATATATATTACACTTCCTTATAATATACGCGCGTATAATAGTGTAGAATTATCGACGCGCAAGAACACAATATATACTTTAATTAACGTTATATAATGCGGTGTAATTAAATTGAATACAAATTTATAATTATTCTTTTAGCGAATTATTTGTAATCTTTATAGATAAATGCGAGAACGCGTAAAACGTTTTCGTATAATTAGATCGCGCGTATATACTATATATTATATAGTCGAACGCGCGTTACTTTGGCCAGACTTCGTTTCGACTGAATTATCGAATTATTATTATCATACAACAGAGTAGTTATAGTTGGTTAATGAAGGAACATTTTAATTTCGAAATTAATTCTTTAATAAAAAAAAAAAAATTGGTGTTTCCCCCCCCCATTATATTTATTAGTTACATATCCGAATAAAACGAGTAAATGAAAATAATTGAATATTAAAATATTAAAAATATTTATAAATATATGTGTTTACGAGTTCGAACTTAATAATATAAGACATATATATATATATATATATTACAGAAATTATTTTATAGTAAGTAATAACCAAATTACTATCGTTTAATCATAGTCGCAATAACCGCCGCATATACGACGGGACTATATAGGTATATTTTTTGTGCAGAAAATACGTTTATATATATTATATATTATGTGCGTGACTGCGTGAGCAATATTTGTAATGACATTTGTTCGATTATATATTACTCCTCTCTGGCCATCTCCAAATCATTACTATATAGTTAAGCGAGCAGACCTCGGAAGTCGACGAATTTTTTTTTTTTTTTGGCACGTCTTAACCGATGCTTTCCGAAAAACACGTGTTTCATTAGCTCGCGAATCTAAAAAAACTGATTTTTATTTCATATTTTGTATTTTTTTTTTCATTTTTTAAGTCATTTTTAGTCATTTTAGTAGCTGTATTTTGTTGAAATATCACCGTGATCGGTATATATTTTAGAAAAATCTACTTTTGTCTCATCAAATAATGTATTTATGTATGTCAATACATTTAAACGTAAACCTAATCCCTTCACCGCGTTTTTATATCGTTTCCTGTCGACGGACGCCTTATGGCGGGTGATTATTTTATACCTATAACTTTTAATAGAAACGGAAAGCGCGTAATAATTTTGATTAATTGTTAAGCTTTTCTATAATTTTCATTTGATAAATTATATTAGAATTTTTTTTATTTATATTGTTTTATATAGGTATATATAAAAAAAAGAATTATGTATTATAATATAAGGATTAACAAGTGTATTACCAAAATGAATTAGAAAAAGGACGATAAAATAGGTATTTTTATATTTTATAGTGATTTCATAGCAGTTTTCATAATGAAATTTATTTTTTTTTGGCATTTTTCAAAAATGTTAAGATCATTAAATCGTTTTTATGTCGTGTTCGTATTTTTTAGGCGATTAAAAAAAAAAAATATGTTTTTAAGCTCATCGACTTTCGAGCCTTATAGGCTATAGTTATGTGTTATAACTCGTGTATTATATATACCTGTTCTATATAAGAATAAATGTACCTATTTTCTACAATACACTTGCCGATAAATTATTTATAAATTATGCGTACGAATAAAATTATAACTATACTTATCTAAAACGTGTCTGATTTTTTTTTTTTTTGAATTTTTTTTAAATTCTAGGTACCTACGTGTACTTCTACTCAAGCGCAAATGAAACAAATTTATTTTATGACAACACGTAATATTGTAAATACACACACACAAAAATACGGTTGGTCGTAACTCGTATTAGGTACTTATAAAATTCCAACTCGTCGTATCGATACATTACGAATTAAATTCTGTCGCAGTGAGCAGTTTGAAATTTGCATTCTGTATTTCCCCTTCTTCGTTCTCTGTTGTAAATCCTCATCCGGCTATGCAATATGCATTTGACAATATGACATTATGACGTATCACGTATATAATAATATATCTACTAAGAATTAAATAGTCGGTTCCTCTGTACGCGTATCAGGTATATACATATAATATATATATAATTATTGTTATGTATTATAATTTACATTTTAATTTAGTTATTCCTACTTCTAACAGCCCTTCAGTGTTAAGCGTGTCGCCCAGTGAAAATAATTTGTCACCTAGTCGCTTAAATGTTTTTAAAGACCGGGCGATACACATTTTTCAAATGAAAATTTTTTAAATTGTATAAAAAAAAAAATAATAATTTTATCTTATATTTTACATACATATTGAAAGTTATTAATATATATAGAGGTTGTAAAGAAAGGGATTATTTCGTTTTTCTAGTTAGTTACCATTTAATACGATCATTTATAGATTTATTTTTAATAACAATAAGGAGCGAAACGTTTGTATAACTTCATATTTGAGAAAATATTTTTTGTCGCCCACTGAAAATTCCTTAAAAAAATGTATTGCTAATGGATGTTTACATATAGGCGATGAACTTTTATCTCTAGGCATATAAATTATTTTTTTTTTATACAAAAATTCTAATTATTTCCTACTCACTTTCGAATTATTCATTATAGGTATTTAAATATTTTATTTTATCGAGTGTATAACTATTACAAAAATTCATTTTTTCACATTGTAACTTTCCTATATACATCTACCATTTAATATAAAACCGTGTAGGTCAGGACTTCATTATTACACAGTCAACACTTTCGGTAAACACAAATCAATTTTTCAATATTTGTGAGTGAATCATAGAAATTCTGCGTGTGAGTAAAATATTTTTTTTTTCAACTGTTCCCCTATAATGTGGGCTCGTTTAAACTACTGTTGTGTGCGAGTACCATAACATACAAATAAAAGGTACCTAGTCAGGACAATTGAATGGAGTTTGAATAGGGCCAATAAAGGGAGTCAAAAAACAATAATAAGACAGCCTTAATCGAAATTAAACTTATTAATAAAAAAATCAGAGTATGGGGTCTTGGTGTACTAATGTACAGTCTCATTCGATTCAACGAAGAAGTCGAAAAGTCAATTTTTTCATTCACGATTGTTCGGATTTTAGTATTTTGTACACAAGTCTTAAAAACTTCTAGTATTTGAATCGTTCTGCAAAGTTAAATAAGTGTACGATATTTAATATATACTGCACTGGTACCTTAAATCACAAAGTTAGATCTTGGCGTAAAAATAATACACGTGTAACAGATTTTTTTCATTGATATTGTCGCGACATTCGAAATACTTAGGTAAGAATGTTAATAACCATTGTACAATTTTCTCTTATTCTCCAGACAAAAATTGTATAATTATTAATATATAAATAATACAAATTAAAATTTATAGTTGGTTTAATAGAACTTTTTTATTATAATATTCAATTTTTATTTACGCGTTTGTTCTATTCGAAAATATATGTATCTTACTATAAAATTTTAATATTTCAGGAATTGTTCAGAAATTTTCATTGTTTTTATAGTTGGTTTATGTTCACTGAATATTTAAAGCGACAGTTTAAAAAGAATTAAACTTGACATTTCTTTTTGAATCTAAATGTAAACTCAGAGTCACTTCTTATAGGATTTCAACTTAAAATTAAAACTAATCTTCAACAATTTTGTATAGGAATGCGTATATATAAATATTAAAATGTAATTCCTGAATTATTTGTTTTCTCATAGGTATATATTAACTATGAATTTATTTAGCTTATATTAATAAAAAAATCATGAATACAACATTACTATTTATATATATAAAAAAGGTATTTTGAAAAAGATTTACAGGATATATTGTATAATATATAAATACTTTTTTACATATAAGTATAAAATAAAAAGTATGCAGTAATATAATATTTTATTATCATATTCAAATAAAATTCTCAAACTAAACTAAATTAAAAAAAAAAATATATATATAGTGATAATAATAAAGGAAGAAATGTATTAAAATTATATATGATTAAATATTACAATTTAATTTACTGTACAGTATTGAATATTTGATTTTTTTTTCTGTATTAACGTAAATGTTAAGATTATAATTGTTATGATTCCAGATTTAGATAATAAAATACATTTATAGATTGAACAAAATATTTTTACTTTTTAGCAACATATAAAAAAAATTAATTATGTATATAAAGCAATCTGTAATTTAAATGCAATTTTGTGAAACAGATATAATATACATCATAATCCATAGAAATAAATGTATTAATAAAAAAAATATTTTACGATAAGTTATGATTCCATTTTTTCTGTTCATAAACAATGTTCCTTAACTACCTGAGGAATAGAATGATCCTGAAATTAAAAAACATTATTTAATATAACTCGAATACAATCCTAATCGTTTGTGCATTGAACAATTAAAGGATATAAATTTGTATTTTGTGTATAAGAAATAATATTGAAAAAAAAATACTTACCCACAATAAGAAGAAGAAGTACTGCTACAACAACACCCAAAAGAATCATCATCTAGTAAAATAAAAACAAATAAAAATACAGATACAAAAATCTATTAATCGTAAATTCAGTATATACCTTTAAGTTTTTCCACCACATCTTCCTTTTAAGTTTAGTAGCATGTTGCTCGAACTGAGAAGCGCCTTGTTGCAATACATCTGAAACAATGACATTTATTAATTTAATTATATTAAGACTACGCAGCGATTAATAATAAATAAATAAAATTTAAAATGTACACTAATATAATATTATTATTAATAATATTATAATATTGAAGAAAAAAAAATCAATTGCGCTCGAATAAAATGAAGCAAACGCTTCTTATCTCTTCTAAGGAGCAGCATATAATAAGCGAGTAAAAATGTGGGCTTTGATTGTAATTTATATTCAAGGCATTTCAATCTCAAAAAGTGATATATTTTACAAAAAAAAAAAAAAAAAAAAAAAAAAGCAATATACATTATTTGATTAGCGATCAAATCATACACATCGGAAGAATACTTTTGAGTTTATTAACGAAACAATACAAACATCGTACAGTACTAACAATATAATAAAATGAAACACTCATTTATCACTATGATACAGTAAGATTCAATATAATTATATTATAATTGACTATAATTTTTAGGATCAAATGTCATAATACAAATCAGCTACGATTCTCTCGAAATTATAACGCTTTTAATCTATATGCATTGATATATTTAAATAGACATGCGATTACAAAATTCAGAAATAAAACGTTTAAAAAAACTGTTTATTTATCTACTATATGTGGGTACATTACCGAACTTACCTTTACCTTCCTACTGAACGTTTGAAAGCGTAAACGAAAAAATAAATTATACTAAATCTCTGTAGAGGTAAAAGACACATTATGCTAGTTATTTTCGTGTTGTTTTAGACAAATTAATTGTGTTACTATTTTTGTTCAATAGGTTCTCATACAGAACGGCTGAGGCTATTCACAATAGAAGTAAGTACACGTTTAATGATAATCTATATATGTTATATTAATAATAACGTACGCGTATATGCAAAAAAATTATAATCAAACTGTGTTTACCTGCACGATTATCCAATTCCGATAGTTTTTGGTCTCGTTCCAATACCTTTTCGACGTTAACTCTCATAATTCCGACGACCTTGAAACATACGATAAGATTACTTCACACCGTATTACGCTGTACGTACATAATATTAAATTTTACGTATTTGGCGATACTGACCTCATCGACTTGCGCCTGGGATTCTTGGAGTTTCTTTTGCGAATCGGTCGGTTTTTTGGTACTCTGTCCTACTTTATTGTCAGCCATGTCTACAACAACAACAACAACAACAACAACGGATCGATTACAATAACAGTGTAAAGCCGAAAGTAAAATAAACGTCCGCGGCCAGTATGTATAATCGCGTGAAGAACAGCTGCATTAGAGGTGTTGCAATACGTTTATTGACGACAACTATACATCAGTCATCGCGTGAAAACTACACACACAGGCGGCCGGCCGTACGTCTGCTCGTCGACGAACGACTAACGAAAGTCGACGCGCGACGAACGGGAAACGCGACTGCAACGGTACACGTAACTACGTTTACTCGCCCGTTCGTCGTGGACAAGTTTCGAAAAACGGATAATACTCACCGAAATCGATTCGGATCAAAAAAAATAAACGACTGCTTTGTGTGCGCACAAATCGTCCAACGGCGGAACGTCGAGTCCGGTTATAATGTACGCGACTGCACACGACGGACTCTCACTCTCTCTAGTCTCTAGTCTCTTTCTCACACACGGACCGGAGAAAAACACCTTTCAGCGATGTGCGAACAAACGGTATTGCGAAACGACAGACGGGTTCGGTTCGAGTACGTCGACGACGTTCGGTCTTCAGCGAGCGGTGGTGGCGGCGGCGGCGGCGGCGGTGACGACGGGGAAACGCAACAGATGAACGCGATTGGTGATGTAATCATAACGTGACGTCACGATTAAAATATTGAAA
The DNA here is from genome assembly GCA_032441835.1 of Slavum lentiscoides. Taxonomy (NCBI): domain Eukaryota; kingdom Metazoa; phylum Arthropoda; class Insecta; order Hemiptera; family Aphididae; genus Slavum; species Slavum lentiscoides. The sequence continues at coordinate 10,417,908 of CM063715.1, read as the reverse complement.
TGATACCGTAGCGAGCAATGACGTCGTAAACGATCGATAGTTTGTAACGTCTTTGACGCCGTTGTACAACCGCGGCGCGGGTTTTTCATTTGTTTTTTTTTTTTTGAAACCCATCGTCAAACAAAATTCTTATAGCTTCTTCGCTACATCGATTCTGCCGCCCGAAGACAACGACTTTACCGTAACGGCTGTCGACGTAGTTCGTACGACGTTATCACGGGCGGACAAAGGGAAGGTCACGGCGCGCGTTCCATTGTGTCGCGCGTATATGGACAACGTAAATTTTTTTTCCACACACTCGCCGCTCTCTCTCTCACTCTCCGTATACCGCGGAGATAAACGCGGGGATAACGCGCGCACGAAGATAATAACAACGACAACGAAAATTATTTAAATATTATTTTTGTGCGCGTCGTTGCGCCGCACACGCGTAACGCCGATTGACCGGCGAACACGCGCGCGCGTGTCGTGACGATATTGTGAACGTCGTGAAATCGTATAATATTTTTCTTTACGCCCCGCGATTCCCGTCGTCGTCGATCAGTTTTCACCGTTCGAACGCTATTGCCGCCGCCGACCCGGGTCCGAAGTGTTTCTTTTTTATTTTCTTGTCTCGCATACGCACCGCGATCCCGGCCGTATAGGTACACGCGCCCGCGGCGCGGTGTTGCTTCTCGCCGACATGATATTACCGTCATCGTCCTGCACCGCCGACGTTTAATATATTTTTATCCGCTCTCTGATATAAATACACAACAAGGTAAATTCGAAATACGTTTAAAAATTTGAATTTACAGTGCGCGTTTTTACAGATAACGACGAGCACGACTGAAAACGCGCATTACTATACCGTCAACTGGTCATATTTCCGACGGTTTTTTTGACGTTTTTCCATAGGCGGAACTAGGTCTTTGAACTAGGGGCTAATTTTTATCAAAACATTTTTTTTTTTTATATACAAAAATATATTTTTTTAAATTTTATAGAAGTTTTGTAAAAAATACCATACATTTTCAATGTAGTCAGGTTGCCTTTTTTGGGGGTAATTGGTGACTTGGGGGCTAAGCCCCCATGCCCCTAGTTACGTCTATGCGTTTTTCTAAAGAAAAAAAAAAAATTGAATAATTTACTTTTTTCCTCGATTATTTAGAAGAAAAAAAAAGATAATCCTACTATTACGAAATATAGATTTAAAAATATATATATAATTTTCGATTAAATACTCGGTATACTTATATACGTTTCGAGAAGTCAGAAAAAAGAAAACAACAGATTAACTTGGTTCTAGATAGAGAAATACGAGCAAGATATTATATATCTACGGGGGTTTTTTCTTCTCCGCGTCGTTGAATTAAAAACTTATGACACTCACACGATTTCTATATATTTTGTTCTCTCTCGTGGGAGGGGTAACTATCGATATTTTAATATTCTGTTAAATCGATTACGCGTATTTACGTATATTTAAACGTATACAAATATATATGGTTCCGCTGAGAAATTTGTCGTTTTTTTTTTAATAATATGTAATAACATAATTAAAAATTGGTTTTAATTTTGAATATATAATATATTTCCTCCGCCGTTTATATAGTCGGTTTACAGTTGAAAGTTCGAAAACGTCGTTTACGCTATTTTTCTTTCAGAATCTTTGTCCTATATATATTATATAGATCTTACACAGATTTATTTCGCCCAGTGACGGTTTTAAGTACATTATATTAATTAATAATTGTGTAATATGTTAATAGATGTCTTGATTAAATATTTAACACTGTCTAGCGTATACGAAATCTTCGGAAAAAATTAATTATCTAATAATTAATTTTACGAATTATTCGTACAATTATTTTCAACGATTATCTCGAAAACAAAATACGTAATACGTATAGGTATATAAAACGATTTTTTTTTTTTTACTTTTGTTGGAAACATTACGTCAAGATATAATAATTAAATAGTAGTTTTAAATACTCGAATTTATCGTTTTTTTTTTTATACATATATGAAATGTAGGCTTCGACACAGGCCAACATTATTATAGGTATTACAATGTATTACATAATTATAATACATTTTTGATTATTACGTTACACGAATAATTTTTAAAAATAATCGGGTTTTAATGTGTATACAATCGTAGGCTCGTATCATAATTTGGTTATTAATTTTGAGGTGGTGACGAAGTTGACCAATAATTCTATTGACTCATGCCGGCTACGTTGAGCGATGAGGAGATAGTGATGTTCGGAGAGCTTGCAGGGTTTTGTTTTCTTGAAATCTTCATACGTACAACAATCGGTTTGTATAATGTTTTTTTTTTTAAAATACTTATCCTGTTTCTACACAGAGCGCAAATCTTTGGTTCTTCTTTAGTCATGAGCTGGTATAACTGTGGGAGATTATTGATTTTTATCTGCAGTACGCAAAGCCTGCAGTTTATTGGCTATCCATTAGTTTTCTAGGCGTTTTTCTAAAGGATGACACTATAATCAGACGTTTTGCTTCATTCATTGCTTTAGAACTTGCAAGAGTATGGTGGGAGGTTCCAGGTCATATTTTATTTCAATTACAGGTTGAATGTCATTTTTGGAAATTGTATTGATGTTTGAGTGTGAAGTGTTAACGATAGTGCTTTTTTAGCTACTAAGTCTGCTTTCTCGTTTATCTCAATGTTACAATGGCCTGGTATCCGCATTCCGTAACATAAGTTAATTGTGTAATACGGCAAAAATTGTGAGGATGAAACGAGCAAAACAATAGCACACGAGACGATTTTTAAAATTACTATGTATTATATCAAGTATAGAGATGTAAAAATTTTAAATTATATGGCTTATTACTCTAAACATCTATGAACTTTACTTTAACCATATTAAAATTCTCAATACGTTTTCACAAGACAAAATATTTATTTATTCATATAAAACTACGTTATAAAAATTAAGAAAAAATTAATAATATCTTTATTTATTCGCTTTTAACGGCGTGTAGATGGTTTTGGAATCTTATAAAGTCTCTCAAAGTATTCTAATCAGTAGTCAAAAATACTTTTTAAAAGAGTTCAAAAATATCGATTAAAACGATTTTACGATATGTACGAGTAAATGAAAAAAAAAATCAAATATTTTCCGTATTATATTTTTTGGCTTTTGTCTAAAAAAAAAAAATGGTTTTATTATTTCTAATGATAATTAATTAACAAAGAAATAATTATATTATAATCAGTTGAGGCACTAGTTTTTTTCTCGGGCTGGTTTAACATACATATTACGACAAGCACTTACGAGTAAATTTCTTTAAAAAAAAAGGTATCACTATTGATTACAATACGAGTGTACCACTCTTTTTTTCTCTTTTTAACTCGTTTCATTTGTATTCAGATAAGGAAACTAATCTAGTACTTTAGAAATCCCTTTATATTTTTAATTTCCTCCAATCATGTTATATAATGCATCTATTCTTCTTATTCGTTATCTATGAGATTAAAATAAATTCCAATTTAAAAACGTTTTCAATCCATTATTTGTTGGCACAAAAATCTTATGGAATCGATTATCGAGATTTTTACATCGAATACATAAAGGATTATAACTAATTTTAATTGGTTTCAAAATGGAAAAATTTTTATTTAATTTTTAATTTTTAAGAGGGGTGCCAGTTTTCTAGAACGTCCCTTTATGGTTTTATATATGCAGGTTTTATATTGTATTATATATTTACTTAAATAAATCTATAATGTAGGTATCACATCTCGGATCGAAATGGTCAGTTTTGAATATGTCACTTTTAAATTAAGATTCATTTATCAATTATATCAATAGAAATTATAAGCACTACTTTTTCTACGTCATGTATATATATATATATATATATATATATATATGACATAAGTGTTATTGTAATTTTGTATTTTGGTATTGTGTAAACATTCATTACGATTTGTGTTATTATTTTATTTATTATTTTTACGCTTTGTTGAAAGCAACACTGGCATATTTCAAATATCAGTGTACGAAAATATAACAATTAACTTTGTGACAAGTCAGATTTTAATTTATGGTATTTTAGAATTTTTTTATTCCTATAGACATAATATATAAATATGTTCTTTGGATTGTGATTGTATTAAATTAGTTTTGTTTTATAATAAATCTCACATTAGTTTTGGTATGATATTTATATGAAAAAAAACTTCAAATAAGAAATATTATTTGATTTGAAAAAAAAAAAATTAAACAAACAATTGATTCAATATATCACGAATATAATTCAAGTGTGTAAATATAATAAAGTATTAAATATTATTTAAATATTTGCGATATTCACGGTCGGATTAAAAATTAAAATTTGTCAAAATGACTAACTTCTATATAAGCGCCGTTTTTGCCACAAATACAATGTCAAACATATATATTTAAATATACCTGTATACAAGCAGACAAGCTATACATTGCGGTATAATCGTTTAGAAGAGACAAGCGTTAAATGATACGGTGTCAATGTCAATAGTATTCAGTAAGTCAGAAATTATATCGATATATCATGCATCCGTGCAGGTATTGTTTATGGAATAGATAGAATGGCTAAAAGTAGTAGTCGGAATGGTTAATGTTTAAAATATTTTCCGAGATTATCGACATTGATGATATCGTGTATTTATATGATATACAGAGTGTAACAGAACTAATTAAACTAACTAAACGTTAATTAATAATGATTAATGCTATTACTTTAATCTCGGGCAATATTATGCATATATATATTTAAAAATAATTTTTACACGTATTTGCGCTACAATTATATAACATTACTTATTTATTTATTTTTTTAAGTATGAAAATATTTTTTTTTATATTTTTTTATACGAAATTCAAAGTAACCATTTGTTAAGTTAAATAAAAATTAAAAAATCGACGGTAAAAATGTTTCTTAATTTATTTAGCCATTTATTTTTTAAGATCTTTAGAAGTTTATGAAAGTACTATGTAGGTGGTGTAGAATACCTACTTACTAAAATTAATAGTTCAGATATCAGTTTAATATAGGTATATATTATTCATTTGTACATATATAAACTAAAAGAAAAAACAATAAATAGGTAAATTAAAATAAAGTTTTACCACAGGATTTTTTCAAAAATGCAACTCAACAAGACAGCTATTTTGAATTGTGCATATATATAAATATATATATATATATTTTAAATGTATAAATTAATATAGAAACAAATAGTTATAGCGGTTTTTATAGATATAAAAAATAAATCAATTTACTGAGGTAACATTTTTTTTATGCCGTGTCTACGATATAGTTATGATTTCAGAAATGCGAGTCATCACGGCGTATCCGTTTGAATGTTGTTGGGCGGGAAACAGATAGAACAAATAAATCTACCGCGTAAGCCTATCTTGTATAATATTATAATATTACAAAGTGTTCTTATCAGATATGTAAATTAACATAAATTATTTATGTTTTATTATTTATTTATTTTTTGATTAACGTTTTTTAAGTATTGTTTCACGAGTGTTATTATATATAGTGCACACTGCATTGCGTAATGAGAAACGGGTGCGTGTAATATAAATAGTGTACGCACAATATTCCCGTAGTGCGAATAAGGAACCGGTATAATACAAAATGCGCTATGCTCTTTTATATTTCGTAGGACGATGTATGCCAAGCTACGCGCCCATTTCGGTAAAAATACTTGTGTTTGTATACAGAAGGAATAATCATGGACACCTACATATATCGGGAAATTAAATACAAAATTCGGAATCACGCGTTGTATATATTTCGGGAAAAACTCGCAAGAAATCGTCGAAGAGTATTGAAATTTGGAATGTATAAATAATAACGCGCGCTACTTATTAGATAATATAATTATAATGCACATCCATCTTCATTTGATACAAATATTGTAATTTACAGTAAATCAGTAACGTTTTCAGTTATAATATTATTATCGGCATGATGTGATTTCGATTCGCGATAATATCGCATAATATTATAATATGTAATTACGTTCGAATTTACGAAGATAAGTAGAATTTCTTCTATAGATTTTTCCACTATACAAAAATGCTACAACTTACACATATATAGTTGTCGGAAAAATTAAAAAATTATTGGTTCGAGGTTATCTCAGTGTAATAGATAATTAAATTTTTTTTTAAGTATTCGTACGTATACGTACTTCGTAACGCGCATTTTTTTTTCATCTAACCATTCTGCAGTGTACTGTGTGTATATATATATATATATATAACGTGTTGATGCGACCTTATATATATATATATATATATATATATATATATATATGAGAAATTATAAACGCGCGAATTCGTTCATATTTCCATAGGTACATATCAAAATGAATAATGCCACCGAAGAAAACGAGAGCTTCACTGCGGAACGAATTGTCTCACGCGAAAATAATAGTTCGTTTTTATATGTCGTCTATTAATAATTTATTAAGAATTTCCAATTTGAATATGTTTTATACGTTTTCAGATTGTGAAAAAAACGCGAAAATCGTTATTAACGTGGAAAAGAACGGAGAAGAGGACGATGGTCAGCGCAATATATTAAACGAAAACAATACGTAAGGGCGTGTAAGGTTGATGTTTGTTTTACACACAGTTATTAATTTGTTCATTTTTTTGGAAAATAGTTTCGTATTTTCGATAGTTGAATATCAATTTGAATCGATTTGTTATCCTATCCGGCACTACCATAACGATTTCCGTTCATTTTTTTTTTTTTGTAAATTTTATATTTTCGTTTGTACTCTAATGCGGATAGAGAAGGTAAATTAAACGTTTGCTTAAAAATTATTTCCCAAATAAAATACACATAATATAGTAAGCAAATAAGCAAGACCAGGTGTACTAAAAAAAAAAACCTAAAATCTGTATTTACTATCTGATTTTACATACGACATAAAAATATTGTAAAATATGTTTAAGTGTATTGACTACCTACTGACCTCATTTTGAATGTTATTAATTTCTATCACTCCAACAAATTTTATAAAAATTATTTTGATTTCGATTACACACGCATATTTATACGTGCACACTGCACATATTATGTGGTATAATCGAGAATTTGATATTATTTTATGATTTCTTATCATCGTGATAATAATTATTTAATGATAATATATAATATGTAATTCGATTATTATTCTTTATAACAAACATTTCACTGAATTTTATTTCTTTACCTGACTTAATAAATAATTAGGTTGTTTTCGAGAAAATCATACAAAAAATACAAAAAAGATTGTTGTTTTTGATATTCTCAGTTGGTATTGTAAATAAAAATAATGGCTCGAGTGTATACGTAGTCGAATGTTGGGCACAACTATATATGAATATAGTAAAATTTAAAAAAAAACAGAAGGGATTTTGCATCTGACTACTTGAATATTTTAGATAATTTTAATAATCACGCAATAAGTCACGTAATTGTAATGTTTATGTAATAGGGGATATTTTATTTTTATTTTATATAAAATAAAGTGTAAATAAGGGTTTCGTCGTAGTGTTTTATATATTTGACTTTATTCTTATATAATACAGATCAATCCAGAAACGGAACACAGATGACGATGATGGAACACATTCAAATTCAAGTCTTTCATGGAGAGATTTATATCCTCAAGTTTGTTTGAATTTTATGGATTAAAATATATAACAAGAGTTTTAACGGTAAAACAATTTTTTTTTTTTTGTAGGTACTGGCCAGTTGTATATCTTTGTTAATGGTTATTCAGCCAGGAATAAATTTAGCGTATTCAAATAATCTGTTGCATTATATGCCATCGTTAAATAAAGGACAATTCTCTTGGATTAGTAATAAACATTAATATATAAATATTTCAATTTAAATAACTATACCTACTATATATTCACTGTATAGTAGATATTAATTTTCTAAGACATAAACATATATATGCACGAGCAGTGGCGGTTATAAGAGATTATATTAATAGATGGATTGCCCCTCCCCATGGGATTTGATATTTTTAAATTTAGTATATCTCTGACTTAACAGCACCGACTTGTGTCACGCAAGTTGGTCCAATTATTACGCGCTGATCATCGGTCGTGATCGAGCGTTTAGTGCTTAGCTGACGACAAACTCGGTCGGTCGTGTACAGTGTAAACGAGTAAACAAGTAAACGTTAAATAAATAGTAAACGTGTAAACAAGTATACAATGAGGAAAGATGAATCCTTACGTTTGTTTCATTTCATTGAAATACGCGAAATAATATTGTTATTAGTAATAATAATAATAAAAAGATTGCATACGCGTACGATCGGTCGCTCGGTCAGCGTCAAAATAAACAACCTCATATACCGACATAGCGCGTCAGCCGACCGTAATAAAACGGAAAAAAGAAACTAGTCACCAGATAGCGTTACGACACAACATAGAGGGCGTGGCAGAAAATCGCTTATAAATAGCGGTCCGAAACCATCGGACCGCTCAGTGTAGTCACGGCGGTCAGACGCGAACAACGTAGTTCGCGTTTGACTGCGGTGTATGTATCTGCCACGCCCTCTATGTTGTGTCCTAGCACTATCTGGTGACTATTTTCTTTTCCCGTTTTATTGCTATTTCGTTTACGTTCCATGCACGTCGTTCTTCCTTTTTCTACATCTGCATTTCGTCTCGGTACATTAATAGATTTTTCTTTTTGGTTATTACTCGTCAATGTGAATATTTCATTCACAGAAGGGGTTGGCCCCATTTTCGCCCCCCTTGAACATCATGTATAACCGCCATTGTGCACAAGGCTAATATGTATAGTATAAAAAAAAAAATAGTAATAGTTTAAGCAATTGAAATAAAGTTTCGTTTTTGTTCCATAAAAGCGAGCATTCTGGCTTTGTGCACACCCGTCGGAGCGTTTTTAATCGGTCTGATAATGGATCGTTTTGGTCGAAAACACGCTTGTCTGATGACTTGCCTGCCATTACTGATGTCATGGATAATATCGGCGGTATCGAGCACCGATAACGTTTACATGTTTTACGCGTCCCGAATGTTTGCCGGAATCGGTGCAGGTAAGTTTAATAAATCAAAAATCGTAAAATTGATTGCGAAAAATGAACGTATTCCAAAAAAATTTATTACAGGAATGACAACGGTCGGCATAGTGTACGTATCGGAAATCAGTCACTCGTCTTATAAGCAGCTCTTGCTGTCTTTGAACAGCGTTTTCTTTTCGGGTGGTGTGCTACTCGCTACGACTCTGACGTACTTGGATTGGAACGTCATCAATTTCACATTCATGGGTTTCACCGTCACCAACATGGCGCTCATCATGGTCTACATGCCGGAGAGCCCGATATGGCTACTGAAGTTCAGAAGTTCCGAGTACACGAGTAAAGCCAAAATGGCGGTGAAAAAAATCTATCGGAATAACAGACAGGTAATTGTTATCAGTTGTTGTCGTCATCATCATATCCGAGGTTTAGATTCTCCTTTATGTTTAAATAGCAAACATTAAAACTGTTATTGCTGTACAAGAATCGTTTTGAAACTTAAAATTGACTTTTAAATTGAAGTCAGTCCAAATCGACTTTAAATAATTCAAACCACTTTTGAGTAGGTACACGATATTTTATGATGATGTCACGATAAATGATGCGGGTTTTGTTATTTGAAAATGTATTAATCTTTTTTTTTTTTATATAGAATACTAAAATGGATAAATTTATCGTCAGATGATGAATTATAAGAAATAATTAATGACATACTAAAGCCAATAAAATTACGATAAATATGAGACTAATTAAATAAAAGAATGATGTCGACGAACTAAACGAGTAGTAGTTAACACGTGTTTCGTATTTTAACTAAACGAAGTCGTGCTTTTAAATCCATTTTTACAATTACTCATAAAGTCGTAACTCATAACTATTCGTTTCCATGCGACTGGCACGTCTCAAATGTATTTTGGCTGACTAGTTGCCGGGTTAATGTTACCGCGGCCGGTCAAGTGTATCAATTTAGTTTTTAAAAAGAAGCACACACGTATACAAATAGGCGTATTAGTTAACTAATTTGTCATTTATAAATATATGCTAAACGGAAGTGAGTAATGGGAAATAAATCGTTTTAATAGGGATTCGTTATAACGAAAGGACATAATTTTCCGGGTAATATAATACTTTTAAGATGACTCATTTAAACGTTCGTCTCGCGTATATATCGTATACCGCAGTTTAAAATTAATTTTATATATCAAAACGTTTCTTGAATACGGTACAAAACGACGCGTTAATATTCACATACAAATATGTATTATTATTATTGCTGTCGTGACATACGCGCACTCGGTTTTTCAGCTGTACAAAACGGAGTGGAAGCGTCTGAAAGCGACCGCGAAGTCGGCGGGAGGGTGCGACGGCGCGGACTGTGCGGACGAATCGCCGTCGTTTGTCGAATCGGTCCGATCGGATCCCGCGGCGTACCGGCCGATGACCATACTGACCGTGCTGTTGCTCCTGCAACAGTTGACCGGCGCGTACCCGACCATATCGTACGCGCTGCCCATACTCAAGTTGATCGTGAAGGCCGACGGCCGTTCGATGGGCGAGATCGAATCGCTGGCCGCGCTGGGCGGCATACGGTTCGTCTCGGGCCTGGTCGCGTGCCTGTTGTCCTTCCGCGTCGGCCGTAAACCGCTGTTGATGTTCTCCTGCGTCGGCATGGCCCTGTCGTCCGCGCTGGTCGCGTGCACGTTCGACGCGACGACGACGACGACGACGACGCCCTCGCCGCTGGAAATCCCGCGGTTGCCCCTGTGCGGCGTCATGCTGTACGTTTTCAACAGCTCGTTGGGCGTGCTCGTGTTCCCGTGGACGTTGATATGCGAACTGTTGCCGACCTCCGTCAGGGCCGTCGGCGGTTGTCTCTTGGTGTCCTACTGTTATCTGCTCATGTTCGCCGTCCTCAAAGCGTTCCCGTACGTTTTGGCCGCTCTGTCCTTGCCCAACGTGTTTACGATTTTCGGCGCCGTATCCTTGCTGATGGCAGCTTACGTGAATTTCGTCGTGCCGGAAACGTTGGGGAAAAGTTTCCAGGAAATCGAGGACTACTTTACGCGGCAGAACGACGAGAAAGTTCGTCCGCACAACACACGTACTGATACTTACGCGCACGAAAAATAATAATATTTTAATAGTTCTCAAAGAAATTTCGTGTTTATATACCTATGTACGTGCCGAAATCGCGTGTTATGTATACGATAGAATTATTATTTTGAAACGCCAAATTTAGAATGTATTATTTTATATTACACTCGACAATTATTTATATCGTATAATAAATAATCAAGTGCCAGAGTAAAAATTTAAAATATTTTTCAAACGCCTTTTTGTATATCAATATCGATTGAAATGATATAGAACGTATGTAATTAATCGTATAGTTACTATTGTATAGTTATAATTACCTACCGTATATACGCGCACACGCGTATTTTTGTGTCCTATATTTATACCAGTTTTTTTTTTTTTAATGCATACATTATTATATAGTTCCAACTTTTGGTCAATTAATAATTATGTAAATATTTATATATTGAAACTGCGAACGAATAATCAAGGAAAATATACGAAATGTTCTTTTTTTTTTTTAATTTTAGCAATATTGGAATTCATTCCGTGATATTTGTATGAAAAAAAATATATCCCCGATTAGTGACTAGAATATTTCTCGAAATAATTATAGATCATCACGTACCTGTACGTTGTAATTTAAATTTCGCGACACGTATATAGTACAGTGTAACGGAATATAAAAAAATTAATAAAAAGTCGATGACATAATATAATATTATTGAGAATTTGAGATAAACGCCGCAGTTAGAGAATTATATATAGGAAATCAGTATTATCTCGTTAGAATAATTTTTTTTATATGTATACAATTACGTGTAAATCATATAGAGTATAAAATCCTTTTTAGACTATTAGTAAATAAATAATGAAAATAAAAAGACGATATTGATATATAAACTCGTATTTTAAGGTAACAATGAACATTCGTGTATAGTAAACAAAAGAATTTTTATCAGCGTGTTCAAAGTAACGGATAAGTATTCACTGTCAATAAAATATTATGTACATATTATACCTATTTATACAGTTACATGTATAATAAGAGAACAGAAATTTTATACAATATTTTATTAAAAAGTTGTAGTTTAAACGTTGGTATAAAAATAAAAACAAAGTAAAATCGAATTAAAATTTGTATAAAAACGATTTCTAACGAAAAAAAATGTGTGATATAACCAAATTAACACGCGGTCTTATATAAAAAAAAAAAAAAAAACACAAGAATAATACTAACCTTTATAATTGTTTTATACATTATTGTTTTTTTCTAGGACAGATCTATATGAAATTCTATCGTTCTCCGGTAAAAATAAATAAAATTATGAATTTATAATAAGAGTTTGCGGAGTTAAAAAAAATACAATGTCGCACGACCAACGATCTATAATAATACAACGCGTCTAATGATTATAAGAATACGTATGACTTTTCGTTAAGATCTCGGTGGATCGTCTGCCCGGTATATTTTCGTTTGTTCATAAATAATAATCGAATAATATATGGTGGTTGATAAATGAATAATTAACCTTATATGGCCTATAGATAACAACGTTTTTTTTTTTTTACCAATACAATTTTTCGTAAATTACGTAATATTTGTTTTTTTATACGCTTTTATCATAATAACGATTACCGAGTAGGATTAAGTTTTCAAAAATTTCAAACGTTGAACACGACGTAATATATAGGAACAACGTGGTATTTTATTACAAAAACGGTCGATCGAAATTGTCGTTTTTGAGCCGGTCGAGTATTGTTACACTTATATCAGCTAGGAAATTATAATATAGTTGCGTGATCTATCGAAATAGCGAGTAAACCGAATTTTTCATTGGGGTCGCTGGACATAAAAAAAAATTATATATACTCGAATACTCGTACACAAAAAATTGAAAACGAATTATTTATATTTTAAATTCGTACATTCGCGCGAAGTATTAAAATGGGTAACATCATTTAAACAGCGGCCCATCATCGAGATTTTCTCGGTAACTCGCCCAGCCAATCCGGTCTTGTCAAACAGAAATACCAATAGGAATTACAACACTTAACGGTTAGTTTTAATGTATATAATTATTATATTTAAAAAAAAAAAATTGTATTTTACATTCATTATATCATGACGCATAAACGCGTATAACGTCCAGCGTCGCGCCATGATTTTCAATTTCAGAACTGAACCTCAGTCATTATTTTTATTTAGATTTTGGTTGAGCAGTTTCACTGGTATATACACATTATATATTGTAGTTATTGAGTTTGGCTCTGCGCATAGATTACATCGTAAAGGAAACGTGTCGCGTTAAATGTTTTTCGTACACATTTTGCGCACAGACATCCGCGAAAAGATTTCGAAATGGATCGAATTTCGAGTGGAAGCGACCGCGCGAACACGTGTGACGTTTAAATGTGCGTGTCGTTTACATATATCATGTGGTAAACGCAGTGGTAAGTTGTGTATTTCACAGGATTTACACCGCGCGAAAGCGGTCTCCTCTCTACAGTGTTGATGGACAAGTCTCGATATATTGCAGACGCGTGGATGTGTCTATAATTAGTCGTCGTTTTTAACCATTGGCGAATTTAGAGGGAGGCGCTTTGAATTGTTATCCACCTCTCACAAAAAAAATTGTATTGAAATTCGAATGACGAAAACTGAATGTTCTGTGTCTATTCTATACGAATAAAGTCTCGTCAAATTATAATATTTATTAAAGTAATACATTTCGTTTTGGATTTGTTTCCGTAGCATTGATGGAAATCACATATGCATATATACATTTATTATTTGTGAAAATAATGCGATGCTAAAAATAACTCGCGTTTTATTCGTACGACATTTTTGGGGGTTATTATCATTCTTTTTTTAAACTACTTAGTCCTGGTGTATACGTGTGGACGAATAAATGGTGTTTGGGCTTATTGCTTCCCACTTGTTGATAATACGCACAAAAACCCGGAGCTCAATCGATCAAATGTCCTATAGTTGCATCTACGGTCTAGATTTGCATGTGTTGGGAACCAATATTCGTAGAAAAGAACCATTTTTCTAAAACGTTGCAAAACCACGAAGTTTCAAAGACTGTACACCAGTACACGCCATAGTACAGCGATCAGCTAAATTATTAATTTCATTGGGAATTGTTGAGTTAATAATTAGGTATAACGTATAATAATTAATAAATAAATAATTAAATTCGGGAAAACTTTCATTTTTTAAATTATTAAATTAAATAGAGTAACGCGCGAAAATAAAAAATAAAAAACAGAGTCGTGTCTCGGACGGTGTTGGTAAACATCAAAAGGTTTTTTTTTACTATTGTTGTATTGATGAACTTTGTCGAACAATGTTTTAAAAACATCCAACAGATAATATAGGTAGTGTTTCGAGATTTCGTGAGTAATGCGATAAGTAAATTTACTTTGTCCGTTTCGCATAATTATTACACTAACGTCGTTGTATAGTACCATTCGGTTTGTTGCCGTAGCCCGTTCGGTGTGCGTTAATATTTTTGTGTACATTGTCGAAATTAATTGCTATTGACTAAACGAATGGCTGATCAACGAAATATATAAATTATACGGTTTCGAAACAAACTCGTTTTATAATATGACACGGCGTGGACATTCGATAACTGTGTGCGACGGACCGACCGGCATCATGACTATAGTGTCGATTTTCGCAGGAATGAATTCCTGAACATAGTTTATTAAGATCTGGGAAGTAATCGGTAGTTTTTGACTTCAAACAGTGTCGACATCAAGGCTGACAAAAGAACATATTTTTATTTTTTTTTTATTTGTCTAACAAAAAATATGCAAATTCATACTAACCCAAACGGTATATACGATTTCAATACATTTATGTTTTTTCTATATGTCAGACCACCCTGACCATCGATATAGACCGCACATAACTTACAATATAATATGTTACGCGGGATGTATGTATTTCGTTAATACTGTCATGTTTGTGTTTTATATGTAGGTCAAAACATGAACATAACACGGACTTTTTTTTCAGTAATAACAATCTGAGGGTTCTTAGAGAACCATTTTTTTTTTATGTACATAATGCGTGTCGTTACTATTTTCAATATGGGTTACACGTGTCAATTTGGCATTGAAGTAACATATTATATTGTACAATATTTTCCTAAAAAAAAAAAAAAAAATGCTGTGAAACGTACACAAATCGTTATCGATAATGATTCTGATCGAGTTTAGATATTATATACGTCATTGTAGGTATCTGTATTACCGTAATACGCAATTTATAATTTTCGAAGGCAACAACTATGATATTCATTAACAACTGGGTAGGGTTCTATATGTATTTTCTTATTGGTATAATCATATTTCGTTGCTTAATTAGATAACGTTTAAATGGAAAAAAAAATGACGAACCTAATAATATTATATTTTTAGTATATAACGCACATCTTCTGTTCGTACATAATTTACACGTAAAATCAATAAATAATACGAGTTTTGTATATATATACACACACACACACACACATATAATGACGAGATAACACGCTTAGCTATATCAAAGTACGCTAAAAGAGAACTAATTTGTACATTAGTTCACTGGATACGTGTAAGAGTGTTGGCCACATGTTTGGTATTCAGTTCATCATGGTTTTAGAGTATAATAACAGTACGTTTACAACGCCACTTCTTTCTGGAAATTCGTCTTCATTGAAAAATCACCGAACTCTTTCCAATGGAATTCAGTGAGTAGAAAAAAAAATACTGCGCAGAAAAATAACAAATATAATAAAATATACTGCAATTGAGTAGAGGCGTGAGAGTATATAACGTTTTGTTTTACAATGTGTGCGTCCTTTTTTTTTTTACATTTTACCCCGACAAACACTTTTTCGAAGAGGTAAATCAAGAAGTTCCATATTATAAGTGACTATATTATAGTCGCACAGATACAAAAGTGAGCACGGATTATAATATTATGAAACGTCATTTTTGATAAAAACCGTCAAAACACCAATTATTTTGTTATTTTTTCTCGAATATAACGACGATTCAGCATTGTATAACGTTCGAAATAATAACACAATACGCAATACGTGGTTTTGATTTGTATTATATTTGCTTGTAAGCCGCGACAGTTGACAGCTTTAATCATTGTCGGTAGTATCTATAAAAATTAATTTTATTTTGATTTAAAAAAAAAACTTGTGTTTACTAAAAGAAAGCCTATAAATAATTATGTTTTTTTTTTTTAAACACAATAAGACGTATACCTTTAAATGATTTAAATTAACGCGGAATACGGTAATTATATGTGTATGTACTTATAAATTTGCATCACGGTTCTGTATTCTCACCCCACCGGCCCATCACTTATACATTTTTATACGAACTATGTGTTACAATGACGTATACGAAATCATTTGATTTTAAAACCTTTCTTGTTAAAAACGAATTTACTTTACTCCAATTTAATTTGATAAATGATATCTCTAAAAAATCATTACACTTACCGACGTTTTGAAACTGAATGAAATCATATTATATTGCATAAACATTAAGCATGCGTACAATTATACAGCTAACAGGATTTTTATTGTGATTTTAAAACATTAAAAAAAAATATATTAATGTTAATTAATACGTTTTTTTTTTTTTTTGTAGTTTTGAACTAAATGAAACCATTCCCGTCGAGCAAAATGTTTCAAACAAAAGACTTTCTTGGAAAGACCTTTCACCTCAGGTTAATGTTATATGATTTATATCGTAAATCGATTGACATAATTGACATGATAACTGTGTCGCGTATTTGTGTAAAACACAAATTTTTTTTCTCACCAGTGGCGTATTTATTTTTATTTTTTTCTGTTGATGGGAAAGGAGTATAAATCAATATAAAATGATTTAAGTTACATTTCAATCTGTTCTTTTAATAATGAATTAATTATTTAAGAATTCATATTTTTTTTCGTGATGACAAGTTATATTAATATATACATAATAGTACCGCAATCAAATTGTATATAGCTGGCAATGGAGAAAAAAACGGAATAAATACCAATGATTTCCTGTATTTCGACTTTAATAGTTATTGACGGTAATATTATAATGTTATGTGACGGGTTTAATAAAGTTTATAAATAATGTAAAAATGACATAATTAACAAAATTGACAAACTACAACGTTATAGACGTTAAAAAAAAATATTCTCTGTTGTGTGGAGTGGTTGGAAACATTCAACCCCTAAACATATGCGCCACCACTGGTGTGAACGAATCACGAGAAAGTATACAAATTATATATTAATTTCACAACGGTCCATGGTTTTTACAGATATTAGCGAGCGTGATCGCTTTTATGCTAGTCATCCAACCCGGAATCAATATGGTCTACTCGAACATATTTCTAAATCACTACGAATTTACAGACGCTACAGAATTGTCTTGGTTGTGTAAGTATATAATATATATATATATATATGTCGGTACTCATCGATTCGTCCGAGTATTTTACACAGCAGGACGTGTATTCGTTTGCGGGTGCTAATCTATATTTTCTTGCGCATCGCTCAGGGTGCGAAAAAACAATATTTTATTTTGTTCGAAAATCGGGGGAGAAGACACTTCGGTTTTTATACGATATATTATTTATATTAGAAATTATTCATTGTATTATCGACTTTGAAAACGAAAGACATACAGTTACGAACTACGAGTTCCTACGTAATATGTGTAATTAATATTTGTTTTTAGCCGGCATTCTGGTCATATGTACGCCTATCGGGGCGATCGCGATCGGCATGATAATGGACCGGATCGGCAGGAAGAACGCGATCCTGCTTACGTGCGTGACGCTTTCGATATCCTGGTGGATCGCTTCGGTGGACCGACACGAAAACATGGGTTTGATCTATACGAGCAGGGTTTTCGCCGGAATCGGTGGAGGTAACGCGAAATTCACGACTAACACCGCTGTGCACCTCCTCGTTACAGTTTTTACGCGTTTACGATATTTTTGTTTTTGTTTCTGGTAACGGGGATTGGGATGAGAAAATGTGATTTTATTCATGTCTTATGTACCCGTTAATTTTCCTTTATATACATCTAAAAAAAAAAAAAACCTGGTGTTCGTTAACTCGTATATCGCGTGACATACAAAGTCCGAGGTATACGCGCTGAACTGCAACAGTATGAGTTAATTCACTCGATTTTCTCGAAAACTACTGTGATATGTCTAATAAATTATTATCGGAATAAATCTCACGAAAACGGGTTATTAAAAAATGTTTTTTTTTTTAATTTGCAGGCATGACTTCTATGGTGGTCGTTTACGTCTCGGAAATAACTCATTCTTCGTCCAGACAAGTGTTGCTGTCGTTGAACAGCGTGTTATTTTCCGTGGGCATACTGTTCGCCACGACCATAGGCTCGTTGTTCCGGTGGCAGATCATCAACGTGATATTTTTCCTTTTCAGCGTCGCCACGACGATCCTGTCGGCCGTTTTTCTGCCGGAAAGCCCGGCTTGGCTGATCAAATTCCGAACGGATCGCGTCTACGAAGCTAAGAGTTCGCTGAAACGGATATACCCGAAAAACGACCAAGTCAGTTTTTTTTTTTACTGAAATCAGTGGCGCACTACGCAGGGGTTAAAGGGTGTTAAACTCTTTCCGAAATATTTAAACGCCGTATATACGCACATGTAGAATTTTCCGCTACAAAACGGGTGTGTAATAGTTATAAAGCGGATGATTATATTTTCGTAACAGCATCCGTCGAAAAAAAAAATTCTTTGCGCGTCACATGACCACCGCAATTATATAGATGTCTTTGGCTCACAATTTAACACCGCGTCCTCCTTTCTGGCAGGACGATTCGACAATATAAATATTCGCATTTTCGAATCGTTATTACTGGTGTAATTACAGGTTCATAACTCCGTATATAAAATTTTAAATCGTTTAGTAAATTTAAGGCGGAAATACGCGTGTCTATACACGTACATACATATTTACTAGGCATAATTTTCGTTCGATTTCAGGGGCGTAATTAGAGTTAGATCATTTGTTGGGAGGAAATCAATAAGATTTGTCATAAGAACAAATATAAACAATTTTTTTATTATTATTATTATTGAAGTCAATTTATATTCATTTAAATAAGACGATATTAATAGATACGAAAAAAAAAATTCTAGTTCACATTTATCTATTATTCAGATAATCGTTAGCGTCTCCTGCAAAACCGTGTCTCATCGTTTTCGTATTCACGTCTATGGTTCTTCGTGGTTTTTCGAACGAAATTTTTAACTTTGTCATAATGGACCATTATTTTTTTTTCTTTCCGCACAATCCGTTTTTTATTAACGTACAAAGAACATTTATATTAACGAGTATTAATATTACAATGTACTATACTTGCCAACTTGCATAATATTAATAATAATTATTATTATGCGACCAAGGTTATAAATATATAAAATTGTTTTGTGTATTATATTAAAGAATTTATATTTCATCTCTCTCTCTCTATATATATATATATATATATATATATACTGTACTATCAACACGTCGACGACGCGTCAGCACGTAGCGTAATGCGCGTATTATGTCCATTTTAAAACATATCTACACGCGTAAACAATCACTCGAGAACATTCGAGATTCAAGTGAAATACGCAACAACGATTAATATTATTATAAATAACGGTGACATAATATAACAACTGTTGCGTAATACAATGTTGGGCAATTTACTTTTTGTTTTAAATGTATAATTAGTTTAATTTAAAAAAATAAAATAATAATAATAAATAATTCGCATTTGAAGTTTTTTTTAAAAAGAAAGACGAGGAAAACGTACGCCGAAGTTTGGACAAATTTTATTGTAAAAAAAAATAAATAAAATAAATATATAATTTTTCCAAGTAATTTTGAATAATATAAACTCGTTACACGCCCTCGTTACATCGATGTAAAAAGTAGCTCGTTAACGCGGAAAAATAATAACTTTTTAACTTTTAAACTCGTTAACGCCCTGCGTCTTTAAATACAATTATAAAATAATATTTCCAAAAATATATTATTTTACACGCTATAAATATGTTACATATGTAATACACGTAGAACGATTTTGAAATCGTTTAAAAACCAGCTCCCCCCTTACTAGATTTCGGAAGTCCGTGTCTTTTACCCGTTTAAATAGGCGCGATAAGTATTAGGTTTTTTTTTTAAAAAGATCTAGGTGATCTTTCGATCAACACACGTATGTTTTTCTCGCCGTTGCAGGTGTTCGCGGAGGAATGGGATCGTCTGTACGTGAGACCGTCTACGCCGCCGACGTCGCCGCAACACCTAACCGTGCACCGGGTCGGATCTCGGCGGTTTTTTCGGAGACGGTGCTGGTGCTACAGGTGGTGGTCGCTACAGCCGCCGACGGTGACCAGGCCGATACGCGTGTTGGCCATGGTGTTCTTGTTGCAACAGCTCAGCGGCTGTTACACCGTGATATTCTACGCGGTGCCCGTTTTCCAGTCGGTGGTCGGCGCCGCAGCCGGCGGACCGTCCCAAGTGGACACGCTGATCACGTTGGGCGTGGTCCGGTTATTGACCAGCGTGGTGGCGTGCGCGCTGTCGTCGCGCGTCGGCCGCCGGCCGCTGCTGATCGGTTCGTCGTTGGCCATGGCGTGCTCGGCCGTCCTGGTGGCGTTGACGGCCACCGCGTCGACGGACCGCTACTACTACTACAACAACGACGACGACGACCGCGACGAGTACGTTCCGCTGGACGGCGAACGTCCGACGCCGGTGTGGCCGCTGGTCGGCGTCACGGCGTTCGTGTGCAGCGGTTCGGCCGGCGTACTCGTGTTCCCGTGGACGCTGGTCGGCGAGCTCTTGCCCGTCTCGGTCCGGGCCGTGGCCGGCGCGGTGCTCGTCGCGTACGCGTACGCCCTGATGTTCGTCATGCTCAAAGCGTTCCCGTATTTCGTCATGTCGGAATCCGGCGGCGGCCGCGGTTCCGTGACCGTCGTGTTCGTCGCGTTCGCCGCCGCCTCGACGGCCATGGCCGCGTACGTGCACGCCCGTCTGCCCGAGACGTTCGGCAAACGGTTCGACGAGATCGAAGAGTATTTCGCTGACCCGCCGTCGCCGCCGCCGGACGACGCGAAAAACGCGACGAAGTAGTCGCAGTAGACCTCGCGGTGGCGGACGCCGCGACGATTTTCGCTATAAGAACCGTCCACGACCCCGTGGAATAATGTTTTGTATTAGTAAAAATATTAATTTGTAAAAAGCTACAATGTGTGATTAAAATGTATAATAATGTAATGTGTATGTTTGATTTAAATGTCAAGTCGTCTTACCGTCTCTTTCAAAGGTCATTGTACAAATTAATTTTTCTTTCTTTTTTTTTTTTTACTTACTCGTCACCATCGACTGATATCGCGCGAGTCCGCATTTGTTTGTAATTGTGTCGTTTATAATTTATATAAATATAAAATAGTGTATTTTTGAAACAATCGCGTTGCGTTTGGTCAAACGATTTGATTTTTTCGCGAATAAGTCGCGTTAGAATCGTTTTTCTCGGTCGACTTTCGAAATCTTTTCCGTCGACTGTCACCGTTTTTTTCGAGTCAATTTTTCCTTCATTTTTCCTACGTTTATCATTAGCTGCTGTCACATAGGCGGACTTGGGATTTGATTTTTCGGAGGCTTTAGTCCCAAACATTTTTTTTTTCAGACATTTGTATAGCCGAATATAATGATAAGTAAGCGCCGTCATAAGTTACGCGTAGAAATTGACATAGATGTTTTATATTGTCTTTGGTAAGTGTTAAACATATTTTATACTCGTAGGTACACTAAAAATACATAATACGCATTTACGGTAATAAAATATTTAAACGAATAATAAACAATATTATACGGGATTGATATTGGAGGAGCTATTGCCTCCTGTGCTCCTCGTCCTTAAGTTCGCCTATGGCTGGTATTATTTCAATGTTAATCCAATGTAAAAAGGCCATTTTTTCAACATAAACGCTCGTTGGTAAAAATGTAAAAAAATCGTATACTTTTATTATATACATATATATAAAAATGTTTTTTTATTTGTGGTTTTTCACATTTTTATTTTTTATTTTACTAACTGTGGACAAAATGATAGAAATAAACATTAATGAGCACACGTTCCTTTGCGAAAATTAGGTATATTTCTTCTGATCAATAAATCGCTTTGGGAACAGACGAACAGTTCAACACTGTAATTTCTAACTGAAAATTTTTGAATAATACATCATATATTATAATAAATATTGTACATTTATTCTACTACACATTTAACTTTTACACAAAATTTATCGTAGACCGTAGTGCGCACAATTTTAGGTCCTGCGTTTAATTTCATTGTAATTTTTTTTTACGTAAATGTGTGTTTACGGTTCTCTTATTTTTATACATATTATCCACGAGTTCCAAATATGTATACAATATTCACTATTCAATGCAAATAAACCTGCATGTTTTTTAAATAAATAAACTACGATTTCATTCCGAATTGAACACAATGTCTTAGAATATTGATCATTTAATTTTTCTTAATAGTAAATAATAAATATATTTTGTGAAACTAACTTTAAATACTCACCTATAGTAACACTCGTTAGAAAATTCGGAGGTGGTTGCCTCACAAATACTCCATTCCGCCGTGTCAATGGTCTTATAATATTATCATAATTACAATAATTATATTATTATTATTGTGTATTATATAGGTACTAATAATAATAAATAATAATAATAATGATAATATATTATTTCAATATTACAATTTTGAAGATAATGTATGTATATAAAATTTACCTTTCTATAAATAATTTCACATTAAATATTACGTTTTAATAAATATTATTATAATTTAACTACAACACTGGAGACAAAATATACCCTTATATATCTTTATAAACCTTTTTAATATTATTGTATAACATAATTATATAATCAAGAGGCGTTCGTATATTATATGTATATATATATGCAGAGATAATTGGATGGACGTTATGCAAAATTTGACGTCTATTATTTAAATAATAAATTTCCTCGGTACAACTACGCGTCTTCTACCTGATTATTATTATTTTTTTGCCTATACTTTTCAGTCATCAAATATTAAATTATAATATACGTTACGGTTAATGTCAAAAAAAAAAAAAAATGGTTAAAATCGACAAAACTTTGACATTTCCCTAAATATTTCAGTTATTATTCTTCTCCATAACAATTTATTGTTAGTGATGAATGATGATATATGAAATGGGTGCTGGCTTACAATGCTCGGTTGGCATAACACGTTATATTAATAATATTTTATTTATTTATTACAAAATAAATAAATTATGTGTTGTAATTGCTGGTGGCAATTACATATTATATATATATATATATACATTGCATACAGGGGCGTATACAAGGGGGGGATGTGGGGGTCAGATCCCCCATGATCTTTTTTTTTATAAGGGTTTTTATAAGGTTTCTTATTAAGGCCCATAGGCATAATTCCGTCCATCATAGGCCACCACATACCGAAATCCGGCTCTGATCCCCCATTGAAAAATCATGTATACGCCACTGATTGTATATGCGATAAATGTAGTCCGCATGCATTTTTGCAACTCATTTTCTTGCAATGGTCCGTGATTTTTTGATACGAAAAAAACCGCTATGATTTTATGAGTTCTGTCATTATATAAGTTGAAAAATGTTTTAAAAATCCCAAATAACTAAAATGCAGTAGAAAGTGTTTTAATGGTTTTTAGACGTGTTTCGTTATTCATTATACAAGTATTTTAATTAGCTAACATAATTCTACGATACATTTTGTAATATTTGACATTTGCAATAAAGCCAGAGTAAACCAACACAATTCACAATTATTTTTTAAAGCGACGTTTTTCTACAATCGTTAGTTTCTTCAACTAATCGTTACAAATACGTTTAGTTTGCTGTCTAATGTAACCGTTCTTTTTTTTTTTGTCATTACGTGGGTCTAGCGTACATCTATACTAAGGAATTTTAATTTCCTATTTAGATCGTTTAAAAGATACGTTTTATAGTTTGATCTACGAGTACACAGATAACTATATTATCTTCATATATACACGAGTATACTTTGTATTCCGCACTCAAGTGACAAATAAAAACGTCAGAGTGTTAAGCTCTTCGTTACATAGATCGTTCGTACACGCATCGTGTGTAAACACATTAAATGACAATATCCGTCTATAAACATTACAAATCTATAAATTAATGGTAAAAAAAATTGTCTCGGTTTCACAAACATAATCGGTTGATATGTCCTAAAATTTATTCTGCAATCGATTTTGATAATAGGTAATAATTTAACGCTCGAATATGATTTCGATTTAGAAACGTGTACCGTTATTATTTTCGTATCTACCGCGATATTTTAAAATATTTTCGTATATATATATATATATATAAAAAAAAAAAAAAATTGATGCGTGAATTAACATTTGAAATACGTTATGACAAACAGTACAAACGTATATTTACAATGATATAAAATATTACCGATAAAATTATTATTTCCTAGATAATTATAATCACGTTCTAGATTAAAAGTTATTTCGTACATTTAAATTCTTATTCGCGTGCAATTCTCGTTTAGAGAAAACACCACGACGACAATATACTAATATTAATAATTACGCAATAAATATATAGGACATTTCGTCGACATAAATTATTATATTATACGAATTTAGTCCGGTTTATCGGTTAAAGAAATTAACGTTTATATATATATTTTAACAACGTCTAAAACTTACAACTCGGTTGTCTTTAGCTCAAAATTATTGCTGAACTAATTTCAATTATTATGCTTATTCTTTTTATTGTATACATTTCATAATCGTATAGTTAACGGTTTAAAATAAACGATTTATGGTCTCAAATACGTATCGTCCAAAGATATTTAATGAGTTGAAAAGAAATTCTCTTGTACGACTGTACGAATTGACATGTTATGCGATGACGTTTCGAATAATGATTCAGAACTCATCTATAAATCTCAAAAAACGGCTTGAAAGGACGCTCATTTTTATAGTTCCCGTGTCATCGCTGATATATATAATATAAACTTTTTGCAGCACGAAATGGTTACACTGTGCCGACGAAAAGTCTAATTAGAAAAAAAAAACATTAATTAAGAATCCTTTTGAAACTAGACCCACTACGATTATCCGTAACATATATTATATGAATTTAAATTCTGAAAACGGCCGATTATTCGTTTATTTTATAACAGATAAAATACGTTTAACTGTTGTCATATATTCTCGTACACAATAATAATAACTGTTTAAAATTAAAGAAGCGAATATAAATACAATATAATATGTATAAGTACAAACAATACTTCTAAAAGACCAAAAAAAAACAACAATTTATACGTTTTCATACATGTAATAATAATATTATTATTATTATTATTTCAGCGTATAGGAAATGTTATGTTTTGAGGATTGCCTACCCAATTATTATAATATATAATAATATGATCTATAATAAAATAATATTTAGTGAAGGTATACGAACTCCGTTATATATTATATGTATAATTATAGACCTATATATGTGATGATAAACATGTACATTATATAAAATAGTTTCGAATGATATTTACAAAAGGATATTATTTTATCGTATATATGTATATATATATATATATAGTTTTATAAATATACTTGTATTTTATTGTTTAAAACAAGAATTCGTACACGTTCGTATTAAAGATATTTTAATACAAACACTCGACGCACACATAATATTATATTTTAATATATAAAAATTTAAATATGCGCTTGAATGTGTATGTATAACAAAAAAAAAAAATTTTAAACGAGCATATTACGATAGTATAGTATTTAAAATTTTTTTTTTTTTATTGTGGGCTGGGGCAGTTTTCCAAAGCGTTATTTTATGAATTTTTAATACATACACATATACGTATATATATATATATATATATATATATATATTTGTGTGTTTGTTTTTAATGCACCTTTAGTTTCTTCGTCATTAAAAGAGTCACGTTTTGACGGTTGTTGTTGTATAGATGATTTTTTGCGTGGCTCCAAATTGCAGTATTTTTTTTTTATGTTTTAATCGTCGGAAAACCAAGCTGCAAAAAAAAAATGTTAAATGTTAAATCTCGTTTGTTAACACATTTAAATAATAGACGAGTTATAATTAAGGTAAGAGGATAAATGCGATCTATTCAACAGTAATCGAAATAAAATTGCTCTAAAATTAAATATATATATAAAATAACTACCAGCGTTTTGTCGAGGAAAAAAGAAAGGTATATTTGTATATGTATTGGCTAATGGCTATTTTACGTAATACGCCTAAAAATGGTCGAAAAGATATTATGTTTAAAATACTTATCAATATAGTATTCGATAATTATAATATTATTGTGAAAATATTTTATTTTTACTTGCGTTTTAATTTATATAACATATACATACGTTTATTGAATTTATTCTAATTACATAAATATTGTAAAATATAAGTAATTTTGTCAATAAAAATAAGACACCCTAATTAAAATTGATATTAATATTAATCGTTATATTATATAAATTTATTACAACACGTTATTATGATATAAGTACTAGAAAAAAAGTGCAATATGGAAAATGTGTGGAAACTATAATAATTACATATTATTGATATCAATTTTCGACGGATAAATGTGAGTTTATCCGACGACATTTTTTTTTAGCTACTCAGTATGTGGGCGATATTTATAAAATATTACGTTATATAGGCATATTGCACTCCATATCTCGTTAATGCGTATCAAAAAACAAAAAAATCGTAAGCCATGCACAGATTTTTATACCAAAAATACTTAAAATAACGACTATATTTAAATATAATATATATGATCGAATAAATTATAATATTGGTAAGTACGTCTATTGATATATATATATATATATATATTTAATTATTAATCAGTTAAAGCAAATGTTTATGTTAAAATGAATATCTATATAATCTACATTTTTTTCTCTCTATTAATTTATTGTCTGTCACGCGTTTCAGATATGCTGCGGACGTTCATCCTATATGTATAGTAATTACTATACGCACTATATAAAACATATAAATATGTCTATAGCGTGTGGACTAAAATTAAAAAAATTCTATTGCGCAAAAAAATTATTTTAAATTTTCTATTTAATATCTATACGTATAATAAAATAATCGTAAGTGTTTGTTATGAATAAAATAAAATTCGTGACGTAGCAATACTAGTGCAAAATATTATAGAAATATAAAAATATTATAATATAATTAAAAAGAAAAAAAAATTACCCAGTTATAGATTACATACCGAAGAGAATATAGTGTGTTCGAGTTAGATATTGTTTCAACAAGAATATAATATATGTTCGAGCGTATTTATGAGTAACAACGATTATTATTGTCAAAACGAAATGCGTTAAAACGAAAAAAAAAACACACACACGTTATCGGAATGAAAAATAATAGACGGCACGCACAAAAATATATAAAGCACACAAAACAAAGCGTATGATTGTTTATTTATGTATAAATATATTTATATACATATATTTTTTTTATGTTTTTTAAATTCCGTCGCTTCGTTAAATGTCTTTTTTAAGACATTTTTTTTTTTAGTTTTTCAAGAAGATCAATGTGTATAATATACACACCGTTGATATTAATACAAGACACGCAATAATTAATAATAGCACAATAAAATTATGTTTTATTTCATTAAATTTTCACCTAAATAAATTATGTATTCTAAAATGGATAATAATACTGTGTTATTCAAAAACGTTATAAACGAGTAATATTTAGGAAATATTATTGATATTTTGACCTTACATATTATATATATATATATAGTACAACGAATATCCTAAAAATTCAGCTAAACAACAATATTCATAAGCTGAACACATCAATCATTTATATTATATTATACTTGTATATATATATATATATATATATATATATATATATATATACACAAGTATATTTATATAATTATAATGTATATATTACATTTATGTATATATTTATTGGTAATTACTAAAATAATAATAATAGTAATAATAATAATTATATATATATGTAGAGAGATAATACATAATCACGTTTATAGTATTAAGGATAAATCAAAGTTGAGTTTATTTTTAGAATAAAAAAATAAGCTTCAAAAACAAAATTTGTTAATTTTGAGTGTTTCTAACCGAACATACAGTATTATTATTTCGTATTATATAATTGAAACTCGAGGAATGCTTAATTTAAATTCTATTGTATATATTGTAATCGTTTTTAAACAATTATTATATGTTTGTGTGAATATATAGGTCAATTTGTATAACTTCCCGGTATCTTTTACATTCTTAAGCCAACAAAGTGTGTGTGTGTGTGTGTGTTTTTATTGGAACTTACCAACGATTATGGCTAATATTACAAGTCCAATAACTCCCATTATGATCATCATCTAAAATTTAAAAAAAAAAAACGTACTTTAATGTTTTATAACATAACAACTATAACGATTAAACCATAAATATTTCATTAAATAAAATCTTTTTTTTTTAATAATAATATAACGTATAGAGTTCATTTAACCTAAACGAATTAGAACGTCAGAATATACATTTTTATTGTTTTCTTTTTTTTTTTTCAAAATAACATATATTTAAGTGAAATATCAAATAAGTATTACCGCGACTATGTGAGAAGAACCACACAATAAAATCGTACCACATATTTGTCGAAAATTATATTATATAAATATTATAAAATTCACGTGTTCGGTTTTTCGAGGTAAAAGCTTTTCATTTGATGAAAAACAGGAGACGCGTACTCTTTTCATTACACCGTTCGCCTTAAATTTCATATTTAAACTGATCAAAAATAAATTTATTTAGGTTTAGTTTCCGTGTGTATATAAAACGTAAACATTTTAATTTTTTAAAATTAATATTAGGTAAATTTCAAGTGATTAAAATAATTTAAAAAACCGTAAATATCGATATAATTATTTATAATAAATAATAATAATAATAATAATAATAATAAATGCTGAGTGTTTTTATGGTTTATTTGCATTGATGCAGTATGACGCTATCGTCATCGTTGAAGTACTTTAGTGTATTTTTATATAGTCGCAATAAACGCGTATTTCAATTGATTGTATATAATTATGGTTTATTGCAAGCAAAAAATATATAATTTTTTAAATAATTTTTCTAATGTAACATGAAAACGTATTAACATCAGCCGTGTTAAATTGAAAATCAAGGGTTTTAAAAAAAAAAAAAAAATTTATGTAAAATTTCGCGAAATAGTTATTTCGTATAAATACTTTAAACGCGTTGCAATCTTTCAGGATTTTCTGCGAACTTTTGACGAAATAATTGTTTTTGTAATAGTCGTTTAATAAAGGCATATAGTGAAAAGTTATTGGTGTTCATGGAAAATTGTGCACATTCTTTTTCGAGCGCATGACTAGATCGACTTTTCGAATTCTAGAAGGGCCGTAGCCACACCTTAATTTCGGAATGTAAGTGATCGTAGACGAAGTTTAAAGACACTTATATACACCTGCGCACGGTATAGAGTATTGTTCTGTTTCCAAATATTATTGATTTTCGCTTTATGTTTTTAATAATATTCCTCTATTCCTCCATAATGCTCGGATTCTATGAATCCGGTTATTTTAAATATTTTTAAATGATTTTACACGTAAATTTACTTAATTTTAATATTAATAAAAAAAAACAAACCATTATTAACTCTTGGACTAATACGTGGTGTATTTTAAACTGGACTAAAATTTTTTTCCCTAAAATCTTCTTTAAATATCAAAATATACCTATGTTCTCGAGTCACTGCAGATTAAAACGTTCGAACGAATACGAACTTCTACACTTATACAATATAATTGTTTATAATAATATAATAATGGTAATATAATGTCAATCTAACGACAAATACCTTTAAATTTTGTAGCCAAAATTTCCTCTTCAGTTTTCCAGCCTGTTGTTCGAATTGTGATGCTCCTTGTTGTAAAGCGTCTACGATAAAAAATAAAAAAAAACCCACAAAATCAATTCACTAAAAACCCGTAAATTAAAACTATATTAATTACGAAAACGGTTTTAACCTGCTCTGTCGTCCAGTTCGGACAGTTTTTGGTCCCTGTCCAGTACCTTCATCACGTTTGTCTTCATAATATCTACCACCTAACGAACATATTATTATTATTGTTATCGCTGTAATATGGTCGTATAGAAGTTTCCTAAAACGTTTTTTTTTTTTGCGCTTCTACACACCTCGTCGACTTGTGCTTGCGTTTGTTGCAATCGCTTTTGCGCCGCGATTTGCTGTGGTGTCTTCGGACCTCCGACCACCGTGTCATCTCCCGCGGTAAGTCCAGCGCCCGTTCCGTCAGCCCTGTATCGCAAAACAATAAGACGTATCGATCAATATCAAAATCAAAATGAAAATGTTGATCGCGTTTTTCGGAGCGAATAAACACCCCTCGAGAACCGAAGAGAAAAACATAAATACCGCGCGCGCGTTTTGGTTGTCGTCCGCGTTATCCCCTCAAAAAAAAAAACAAATTTTTTCGTCATATATCAATTTTAAGTCATAAAATACGTATAATATTTACATTATATAAACTAAAATGTTATACGTTGTAAAGGTTACGCGAACGGACGGATGACATTTGAAAGTGATGATTTTTTTTACTTCTTAAAATAACTGTACGTTAAACATAATATGTATATTGGACGTTTCAATTCGATTAAAAAGCCTTAATGACTCGACAAAAGTCGAATATCGAGTATAAATAACGCGATTCGTGCGTTTTGTACAATTTTATATATTTTTTTTGATTCGCGTGCAGTCCACCCGCGAGAATCCGACGTTGCGTCCATATACCATCAAAACGTGCGGTACAGCGCGTGTGTATAACTTTCGTTTTATGAAAAAAAATAAAAAACACACGGTACGGAAAAAAACATTTTTATTCGTGCACATACGTATATCGTATAGTGAAGAAGCGCCGAGGAATTAATTGCGAAATTTGTCCCCGGCGATTTTTGTGTCGGGGGATTCGGAGGACGACGTGCTAGTATACATAATATTATATAGTCACTATTATAGTGTATGGAAAGAGCGAGTCTCGTGTCAGTTTTCTACTGCTGTTTTTTTTTTTTACGAGTCTTTGGCGGTTTTTTTTTTCTTTTACCTCGATATTCGTGCGAGCGCGCTAAACCCACGAATTTCCACGTCGTTCAAAAATAATAAAAAATTCAATAATATCTTTTTATCTTTTCCCCCGGGATTTCGCCTCGTCCCTACACACCGCTGCAGGGTCCGTGTCACCCGCCGCGGCTAAAAACCACCGAATTAATCGTGTACGAGCGCGTACAGAATAAAATTGCTGTAAATACGCCACGAAACCGCGAAACCGGTATACCCGTGTAATAACCTAATATTCTCACGTATCTGTGTCGGCATATTTTATCGTTTTGAAATGGAAACGTTTTTATTTTATTAGTAAATACGATTTAACAGAAAAAAAACGTTTTTTATTGGAACAAAATGAACGACGCGCTGCTGGCATTCGTGTTGTTCATAATAACGACACGAATGCAAATGTGTTGCAGTGACGAAACTCTGAATCGATACAGTAAACGCGCGTCATAACGTTGTTTATTACAAACAAAAAAAAAAAACTGAAAACGTTAAAAAAATCGCGAGGGGTAAATTTTTTTTCCTCTCGCATTGTTACATTTTCGTAATAATTATCGCTGTGCGATTTACACTGCGCCGTTCAATATCGTTAAATGTAATTGACATTGAAATTTTAAAAAAATACATATTATACACATTCGATCGCTTATATTTATAATATTCGTTGTTCAAAACCCACGTATAAAAAAAAAAAAAACGTTTGGAAAGCTGTCTCGTAAAACGTCGACGAAATTCGGTTGACCTGTACACGCGCGCGCGCGCGCACCGTCATCATCGGCGCCGCCGCCGCCGCCGCCGACTCCCACTGATAAATCGATGGTAAAAACTGCGACGGGGGTCGCCTACATACGCGCGGGAAGCTCGAAGAAGATGCCGCGGTTATATCTATTATAATTTATAACATAATTGTTATTCTAAAACTAAAACCGTGAAAAAATCAAGCGCGTATTTGGTATATTATAATTGGGGGGTCCAACGACGATGAACACGTAGGGCGAGGACCGGGGGAGGGGGGATGCTTTCTCGAAAACGCGACCCGACGGAACGTTTTGAGTACACGGGGGAATGGGTGGGGGGTGGGGTAACGCTCGGAAAACGACTTTCTTAAAGTGTTAATACGCGCGCATATATTACGTATGTTATTATGTACTCACATTTCGTTCGGAAAACGATCGGAATTGGACGACTGGCCGCTGTTGCAGTGTACCTACGCGGTGTGCGCGCGTAACGGCGAAGGATCCGGCGAATACAACGACGACGGAAATTCGAACTCGTGTTACGTTCGCCGCCGGCTCGTGTGTGACGGTGTTGGTCGCGTATAATTGTGTAAAAACATAAAAAATAAGAAGACGCGCGTGTGGACGAAACGTTTGTTATATTTTTTTCTTATATAGGTGTACGGCGTGCGACGGCGGCTGCGGCGACGAGAAGGCACTGCTGTGTGAGGAGCTTTCACGAGCGCATGTAGACGTGTGTGTTGGGTATGAGGTGGGTACGTGTCCGTGTGTGCGCGCGCGCGCGCGGCCGCCCTTCCGCGCGACCCGATACGAGTGCGTGTGTACCGCCGCCGCCGCCGCTCGACAATCGATCCGGGTCCCTCGCGATTGCGACGGCGAAAGGCAAAACGCGCGCGGACCGCACCCCTGCACCGAGCCGATCCGGCGCTGCGCTGCACCCTTCCACCCACTCGACCGCTGGCAGACGGCCTCGCCGTACGCCCCCGCACACGCGGCGGCGGCAACGGAAAACCTTTAGCGCTCGCGTCCGCTCCGCCGCAACGCGCGTCGATTTCTCCACCGTGCGCCGCGGCGGACAACGTCCCCTGCGCGCCGTACTCGATATCGCGCGTATATTCCCCGGTCTTCCACTCGCGTTTAACTGCTGATTAATTTGACTTTTAACTGCTACACACACACACACACAACCGACATTTTTCGGTTCATCGGTCAAACTATAGTACTACGCGGTAACACTTATTCCATACACACACACACACACAGTGGCGCACACTGAACTGCACATTGATGGGTCTAACGATATTTTACACACCTGGCCACCACCCAATGACAACCTTGCATGCACTATATTATTAATTATGATTAAAAATATATTATTTACATTTTTAGCTCCATAACACCAGCATTACCCCACCCACCCTTTTGAATAGGGGGTCGATCGACCCCATTGACCCTTAACGTGTGCGCCACTGCACACACACACACACACACACATAACCGGAGGATAAGTAATAATAGAATATAGTGTTGGTTAAACCGTCAAAGTAACGTACTTTTTTTTTCTTCCATTAAATTTGACCTTTTAAATACACGCCCAAAATAGATATTTTGACGATTTTCCTAAAAAAAAAACTCCAAGAAAAATCGAAAAAACGCGTGTCAAATAACAAATACCGCGGAAAATAACGCGTGTACAATCCGAACACTTGCGCGAAAAACTTTTCACGGACAAAATAAAATCCAGCCTTGCTGCTCAGTGCTCATAACGCGTATATATTGTGTACACATACATATATGTATGCTATTCATAATATATATATATATGGATTAAAATGTTGAAAACAGATTTGAAGTGTTTTCATCCTGTATTCATTTTCACTCTGTATTCCACAGACGTATTTATACAAATAACAATCAACAAATTGGAACACGCGGAGTCACAATATATTAACGTTTAATCTCACAATTTTGTTTAACTTTTGTGTGTGTGTGTTTTTTCTCGTTTAATTTAAATACGGATTGATTGATATATATATATATATATATATGCAAAATTTGACGCGCAACACAATAGACGTATATAGGTATGTCTATACGTATATATATTATTAGCTCATGCGAATCTATTATACAATCCGCCTACAGTATATAGTTTTATTGAAAATCCTATATATATATATATATTGTCTCAGAAATCCTGCAAGAGGCGATCTTCTGCTGCAGCTGGCAATTCGGGTTGCACCGTCATTTAATTTATAAATATTACGGAAAAAAACAAAAGTGAAGAACTACTTATCGCCTAAAATAAACTGTTATAATAAAAATAGCTTGCCAAAGGATGTGGGAAGATAACTCTTAAAACTTCCCTCTGGTTGCTGCGTCACTGACCTATAGTATATATAAAACAAAGTACATATAAAGTGTGTGTGTGTATGACGTTGTGTACACGACGTCAAAAAACTTCCCCTCCCCCGCTTGTGAATGTGCGCACGCGACTTTATATATACCCATCCGATGTAAGTATAATATATATATTATATATATATAGTTCCACCCCTCGATCAAAAACACAATAATGTACAGTATTGTTTGTTATAAGTAAATAAAACGTAATTTATTTTTATTTTTTTGTTATCCTCGTATATTCTCTCAATTGGTTTTCGTGACCTAAAAGGCCGGGAAATGTTATTGTTCAACTCGTTTTGGTTTTCGCGTAAAACGTAATATAATATCGAAAACAACAGCTCGTACTTTAACAACGATGTACACAGTGGTCGGGTTAGAAAATACGCTGTTGTATATATTATATAGTCTGATATTCAATGTATTTTAGAAGGAAGAACCGAAAAAGAAAAATTTATCACCGTGTACCTACTGCGAGCGCGTATTGATCCGCACGTTAACTGTGAACGTACGAGTAGTTATTTTTCAATTAGTAGAAATCGGGTATACATTTTGAATTTCCATGACAGCAGTATTCAATAGAAATTAAATAAAAAGTATCTTATGTGTACGAGTACGTACTCGCATGGAGTTATACAGTAAAGAATGAAATATAAAATATAAATAATAATTTAATGGGGTTTTTTTGTGAATTCACATGTACTCGTATATTACAGTTGCCTGTTACAAACAAAAAAGTATATTTATGATAATATTAAAAGTTAAAAAAAAAAAAAATAGATAAATTCTCTTTTTTTCGTAAATGCAGATACAGTATAGTATTGATAATTTATTCAAATCCGTATAGAATTACGATTATACATTCAGTTCTCCTTGTTTGTAATGATATGTATTATATTTAGATAGGCGTGGTGTGTTATGTTACAAACGGGGTTTTTTTTTTTTAAGAATTATTTTCAATTATATTGACGTGTAACAAATGTAAGTACAGACGTGACCTATAATAAAATTATAAAAATATTTCTTCTTTTTTTTTTTGGATTTATTCGGCCGCGGCCTCTATTTATAAAACCCGTGTTTCATAACCCGCAGTCCTCCAATTTTCTCTGCACATCCTTTGCTATAGGTTTTTTTGCAATTTATATAAATATACGTATATATATTATATTTATTCGCTGTGCGGCGTAAAATACTGGCTACTAACAGCTGCAGGCGATACGGCGGTATAGAAATTCGCGTCGAACTCAATAATATATATCCGTCGGCAAATCTGTTTGTTATGTTCTGCAGTGTTTTATAAACGCGGTTTTAACCTGCTCTAACGCTGTCCAAACGCAGGTACGTATAAAGAAAATATGTCTAACGTTACTCCGGTAATAGATAATGGTACGACCGAGAAGTTTCCCGGCGAAAAATCACCGACAGATCGCGATGCGGAGAAATCGGACGAATTGGACGAAGAATATCAGTTTTACCGGTCGTTGGTCAAAATGAACATATTCAAAATGAACAACAGCAAAGGTATGAAGTACTACGTACTTATAATGTGTATACAAAACGCAAGCGGTATTTGCACAATATGCGTATATGAACAAAATCGACTGTATTTCGGAACACGTATAATGTTTCTCGCGTAAACGGCGATTTTGTGATTTCTAGAAGAACTCGGGTGGGCTACGTGAAGTCGGCCCATCCACTCGTTTATTTTTTGATTCTCTCCCCCCCCCCACCCAGAAATAAAGTGGCAACATTTGAAATTTACTACCACTCAGTCGATCCAGGACGGGGCCAACTTCATGCGCGAACACGAGGAATTCGCGGTTATTACAACACTACACGCGTATAATATATATTGATCGCGTTCCAGACAGAAAAAAAAACGATTATATTTGAAAACGGCAAATAAATTACATGTATGATATATATCGATTAATGTTGAACACACACACACACACACACACGTCAGATTAGTCAGAACTACGTTGTTCGCGTCTGACCGCCGTGACTACACTGAGCGGTCCGCTGGTTTCGGACCGCTATTTATATGCGCCTTCCTGCCACGCCCTCTATGTTGTGTCGTAGCGCTATCTGGTGACTACATTATTTTCCCGCTTTTTGTTATTTCGTTTACGTTTCACGCACGTTGTTCTTCCTTTGGCAGTAATTTTTCATCATTTCACAAATGACGATAAGAACTGTGTGGTACCGTTTACCATAATATTTAGCAGATAACAACGAATAGTTACGATTAAAAATTCGAAGTGTAAACGTTAATTTTTTTTTTCGTGCTGTCGTCTCGGTTCTTCGGTTTTTGCCGTACGAATTTTGAAATATTTAACATATTCCAGCCACACCCATAAATCTGTTAAATGTGTTTAAATAACGATAAAAACTAATATCTATAATAACGCAAAATCCCGAATATCGAGAAACGGGTAAGGTTTGATTAAACGTATTTCGGCAAACTCAAAATACGTTGCCATTCATAGCCATTCGATTTACTTAATACTTTCTTCATATTGTATATATATATATATATATATACTATATATATATATATATAAATAAAAATTTTCCTGATAATAAATGTAAGTATTAATTGAACTATTTTTATTTTATTTTTTTTTTTTTTTGATAAACGACGACACGTAGATTTTATCAAATTAATTTTTACAAGGTATTTTACGTGTGTTTATTAAAAGCTAATTCGTACTGTATTTCATTGGCACTCGAGGATTAGCATTTTATAGTAATTTAACAATAGGTACGTAGACTGATTTCTATAGTAGTTAAGTAAGTGGTATCTAAAAAACAATTTTTTTTTTCTAATATCGGGTACAAAGGGTCGCTATATATTTTGTCGGGGCGGGGAGATATATATTTATTTTTTTTTTTTGCGGTTTCAGAACGACGCGTGATTTCGACTTGGTTGTACAGATGCGACGAGGAAGAAGATAAATCGTTGAAGTGCGGTATCGTCAAACTGCTGTTGGTGTCGGTCCAGAATCCCGGCGGAAACCTTAAATATTTCAAACACACGGCCCCCAAACATTTACCGTACGTGCTCAACAATCCGTACACGGTAAGTTTACCTAGACGCGTGATTTAATAACTACGCACCGGTATGATTTATATATGAAAACTATTTCAATCGCCGTCGCGGATTATTTCATAAGATACGATCGTTTTTAACGTCTCGAAATTCGCGAATTTCTCCCGGCAGCTCAGCGATCTGGTCGATACCGCGTTGAACGAATCCGATTCGTCCGATGACGAGGTGGACGCGAGTCACCGCGGCGTCAGCGAAGTGGCCGCGGTATCGTCGGACATGACCAGCGTCGCGACCGCGTTCGCCGACAACAGTTCCGTGCAAGTGTTCTACGCCCGATCCGACCGCACCATCGATACGTGGCGACTGCCGGAACACGTCCGCGGATTGCCCGCCCACAGCCGTTCGCCGTCTCACTGGGAAAGAGCACTGCTGTCGTCCGCGTCCGCTTCTGCAGCACCGCACACGCCGCGGTTATAGAATAATGAGCAAAACAAAGAAAAGTCATATAGCATTGTCGTTTTGTTTAGAATTTTAAAAGACGCGTTACGAAACTACAAAAGAAAAGACATTTTCAAATTTTTCTCTTCCTTATCGTACTTACTTTTTTTTTTCGAAAATTAACAATACAATTAATAATACTCATATTAATGTCATCAATATCGTGCCATCGGAAAATTCGTCCATCCTTTTCTATATATTATAAGCTGCATTCAACGCCGGAGCTCTGTTCGGCGTACAGCATAACCAGATTTTTCATGACGGTTTCCTTCCATATATGCGTGAGGCAGTGGCGGTTATAAGGGGAGCGAAAGGCAAATCCCCCATGGGATTTGATATTTTTAAATTTAGTATATCTCTGACTTAGCAGTAACGACTTGTGTCATGTAAGTTGGTCCAATTATGTTATGTTTATGCTCCATTTTCACCTCCCCCCCTTTGAACATCACGTATAAGGCTGGAATTAGTGCTCCACCGACGATCAGCGCGTACGGTATACGCGCTGATCATCGGTCGTGATCTAGCGTTTAGTGCTTAGCTGACGACAAACTCGGTCAGTCGTGTACAGTGTAAATACGAGTAAATATGTAAATGTGAGTAAACGAGTAAACGTTAAATAAATATTAACCATGTAAAATAAACGAATAATAAAATATAAACCAAAAATAATAATAATAAAGATTGCATACGATTGGTCGCTCGGTCAGCGTCAAACTAAACACCCGCATATACCGACATTGCGCGTCAGCCGACCGTAATAAAACGGGAAAAGAAAGTAGTCACCAGATAGCACTATACGACACAACATAGAGGGCGTGGCAGAAAAGCGCTTATAAATAGCGGTCCGAAACCATCAAACCGCTCAGTGTAGTCACGGCGGTCAGACGTGAACAATATAGTCCGCGTCTGACTACGGGGTGT
This sequence comes from Slavum lentiscoides, assembly GCA_032441835.1. Lineage (NCBI taxonomy): Eukaryota > Metazoa > Arthropoda > Insecta > Hemiptera > Aphididae > Slavum > Slavum lentiscoides. Next base: position 10,378,808 of record CM063715.1, on the reverse strand, counting down.
GTGTGTGTGTTCGAGACTGACCGCTATTTATATGCGCCTTACTGCCACGCCCTCTATGTTGTGTCGTAGCGCTATCTGGTGACTACTTTCTTTTTCCGTTTTATTGTTATTTCGTTTACGTTCCATGCACGTTTTTCTTCCTTTTTCTACATTTGCGTTTCGTCTCGGTACACTAATAAATCTTCTTAGTTATTACACAGATTATATGAATATTCATCTAATCTGTGGTTATTATTTATTAGTTATTACTCGTCGATGTGGATATTTCATTGGCAGAGGGGATTGGCTCCATTTTCGCCCCCCTGCCCTTAAACATCATATATAACCGCCACTGGCGTGAGGTCAAACTATAAGGGTCTTTTGCCCTCCATTTCTACTATACCAATGCCTGCATTTGTCCGTCCGCTCTCCTGCAAACACGGTCTAACCTTCATTCTCGGAGTCTTTTACTTAAAATATATGAGGATGTTTGGCATTCCCTATATACAGAGTGTCTGCAGTAATTTAGGTTCATGTCTCTTTTTTGCGTATCGCTCTGTTTTTATAGGTCATATAAATAGGACCGTAAATTTTTCTTGATTTTTCCCTCTTAAAAACACACAACAAGTGTATGAGTATGACGGTTACCTTTATAGTATATATATATTTGCCTAGGTTTCATAGTCATCCGCATCAAGACCTATATGAAGAAAACGTTTACCATAAAGAAAAAAACCTATAGATATGCGTCTACATTTAATACATATACGTACACCGTGGATTATACTTGAAAGTGAAATCGATAATATTATATAGTCAAATAATTTGAGTATACATTTTTCAGTTTTCGTTTGAAATTCAGTCGAAAAGCTCAATAAAACGTTTTCGAAAACAATATATATATATATATATATAGTAAGTACAAATACGCGATAATTAATTCGTACAATCGTTTTATGTATGTACGTAGGATATTATAATACGACATGAAACGAAAAACAAATATCAGTCCCCGGAAAATTATATATACGCTACAACAATACATTAGCCAGCGTTTCAGTAGTGTGTTTTTCGGTATTCGCGCAGTTAAAAGTATAATAACTTGATGTTTGTTCGTACGCGCTCCAGAGTATAATATGTGTACAATACATACGTAAATCATCAAAGGAAAAATAAAATAAAGCCGGCGGGTAGGAAAAAAATGTAAAAACTTTATCCGTATATATATACACGACAGTACGTACATATTCTTTTTTAAAAAGGCTCAATGGTGGTTCACGTTTCTAATACGTGTTGTATTAGTATATATATATAGGTATATAAACGAGTAAAAAATGTACCAATTCGAATATTTTGTCTCTTGCAGCGGACAACGAAAAGTTTTTGGCCGTATACTGCACGTACCGCGGTCGGTAACGCCTATACGATTTAATCTGCACATCACAAACGTATATAGGTATGTATAAAAAAATACCGGAATTCATAGCGAGTACAGCGAAATCTTCCTTTCCGAAGGTTTTCTACTAAAAAGTTTTTTTTTTTTTGGCAAAAATTGTTCGCGATTATCATGAAAACTAATAAAAAAATTATTTTTATTTCTTCTTTTATTTTTAGTGTGCTTGCGCTTTAATACGCAAATGATAATTCGTTAAATCATGTAGGGCGAAAAAATTACGATAATTTCTTAGCGCTGAAGTCTCGCTGTATGAAGCTGTAAAGCGGCGGGGTTCTTAACCGCGGTGGTGCATGCGGACCCCTCCTAGATGGTCCGTAGATGGTTACTCGGGGGTCTACGGAGTGGCTATGAGTTTTTTTTTAAATAACCCAAAAAATAAATTTGTTTGAAATTAATTCAAATTCTTCGACGAATCCAGGTAAAAACTGTTATATCATTATAATGTAACTTTTTTATTGCGAACTTTATTGAATGCGTATTTATTATTTTCGTAATCAAAACAATATCACGAAACCGATTGGACGTCAGAGGTGATGTACGGATTGCTCTGTCCCGTACGGTCTTTCAGATTTCAAAGCAACCATACAATCAAAACAACAGGAAATGTCACACTGGGACTTAAACTAAAAAAAAAAAAATCACTCGTATATGGTATACGATATAATATGTCCTAAACGTGACTATTCACAAAAACGTATTAACTAAGTCTTAGTCTTATCATTAAAAAATAAAATAAAAAATTGTATCGTTTATTTATTTGTTTATTTTTTTGAAGGAGTTGGGGGTTGGTGGTTATACTTTATTCTTGAAAGGGATCCGTGACCCAAAAAAGTTTAAGAACCTATGCTGTAAAGTATTGAGACAATAATAATACAGGTTATAGGTACATATATAAGAGTATAAGCCGCCTCTCTAAAATCATTTAATTATTTTACCGAATGAATAATGAGCAAATAATTCATTAAAATATATAAATAAGCAAGTCCGTTGACCGTTACTTATTTCATCGTTACTCGGTACTCGGTAGTTTTATATAACATTTACAATACTGGATTCGTATATTGTACGCGGTTTTTTTTTCAAACCGATCGTTTTCTTTTAGTTTCTCATTAATGGCCGCACTGTTACACGGATTTCGAATGATAACTGATAAAAGAAACGTGTGTATAATGTATTGTTTTTAATGTTTTACAATTTTATATACTTTTATAGTTTATTTTTCAAATGTTTTTGTTTTATATTTTTTATTTTAAAAACATAATGTAAGTGGCACATCTTAAAAATAAAACAAGCTATACAGTTTTGTATAAAAATAAATACAAATGGGTAGATTGAATACAAAACGTTTTATTATTACCTATTTACTGTTTAGTGGAAGCTGTGAAAAAACGAAAAAATGCTACCATTAAAACCACCAACACTAAAGACGAAAAATGTTAAAAACATTAAACTGATTAATTTTCCCATTTTCGACGAAAGCGGAAAGATATTGGACGAAAATTCGTGGCCAACGTTCCGAGGGATTTTTAATGGGAAAGCTATTATTGTCAAAGATTTAAATGACATATCGCGTCTTAGAAATATGGTTGGTAAAATTCTAAGTCATTATTAGGGAGCGGTATGTGTTTTACAATTTATTTTTATCCGTGTGAAATGATTTATTTTTTCAAATGGCATAAATAGATTAAGTTAATTTTATTCATTACGTTTTTATTTTCAAATTTTTAATAATGATAATTTGTAATCTAAAATGTAATATATTTTTTTTGATTGTTAAATTTGTAATGTTTTAAAACGTGTTAGTTTCAATTCGTTTTTCATATTTAATATGAGAAAAACCGCTGCATATATATCTGTTCCCTAATCGCATTATTTAAACATTTTTACTAAATTTGCTGATATTTAATTTTAGGGTAGTTATGGGCAGTATGGTAAATTTGACAAGAACAAATTCATAGATTCCAAAACTATAGAAAGTCAAATGTTAAAGCACAACAGTTTTTGGCAAGAAATCGAATTAGTACCATTTGAATTCCCTAATAACAATGAAAACAATGATGTTGCAAATGACGCGACTAATAGCCAGATAATCGAAGAATCGAGGACAGTACAAGAACAAATGCATCATCAACATCCCGGCGAAACATTTGAGGAATTCTTTAAAAGAATACAAACATTAAAACGGAAAAAATTGGAACACGCGCGAGAAGAAATAACAAATTCTCAGGCAGAATTCACTGCCAGTGATAACATTGTTAAAGGTACTGCTGTCAACTGGTCAGATTTAAAGACCAATTATACTAAAGAATTCAACGAATTATTAATCACATCTGGTCATGTACATGATTTATCATATATTTTACTATTAGAAGAAGCCTTTTTTTTATGTTACACATTAGAATGCTTAGATATACGAGAAGAAAATGGTTCAATAATAAACGTACATGAATGTTGGAAGCGTTTTAATTGTTTAAAAAAAGACTTTGCATATCATTATGCCGTTTATCATTATTATAGGTCGAAAGAATGGGTGGTTAAGTCTGGTTGGAAATATGGCGGAGAATACGGTAAGCAATTTAACAGCTTTTTATTTTATTAATACATGTTTTTTTTCTCTTTTTAGTGCTTTACAAATCATTACCTACTTACTATCATTCTTCTTTTGTGGTCATCATTAGTATTAATGGACATAATAGCGAATCATTATCGTCGTGGCCGTCATGGTTTGGGTGTAGTCGTGCAATAGAAAACGCCAATAAGGATTTACTTCTGTGTACGGTCCATGGTCCCGCATATGAACAAGGGACGTCTATTGATCTAACCAAATACACTGTAAACGACACGATCATTAGACGTTGGGTGCCATCGCAAAACAGAATAAAACCTCAATAACGTTAAAATATATTAATAGTATATTTTAATATTTCCACAAAAATTATACGGATTACAGATTGTATAGATAATAACTACATCATGTTTAATCTAGTCTATGATTTTATATATATATATATTTTTTTAACTCTTCATCCTTTGTTCTGGATTTTTCTTAAGTCCTGTTAGTCTATATTCTCTTCGTTCTTGTAAATATTGATCTCGACATTCTTTAATAAAATCGGTATCGACAAACCATTTGGCCATACAATCATTTAATTTTTTTACTTCGGGTTTACATTTATAAAACATCGAAAATCCATTATTCAAGCAACAATCACCAAAATCTAAAACAAAAATACAGGTTTTTATTCAATTTTGTTGAAAATTATAAAGAGATAACGGTTCAGATTTTGAAGCAATTTAAATTACATTACACGTTTAAAAAAATTATAACAAAAAATATATATGTAGCCAGTGTCGTCTTAAGGCATGAGCCTGGAGGGACTGGGGTTCCCAATTTATTTACAAAATATTATATACCTAATCTTTTTTTTTTATTTAGATATTTAAAAAAATTAATAAATCTCGAATGATAAAAAAAAATATTTAAATTCTAAAATTATCATAATAAACAATAAAGTTACAGAGATTCTAATAAAAATTGATATTTTAATTTTTATTAATAAATTATAATTTTTAATAGTTAATATAATATATTATGCGTTTAAAAAATATATATATAAAAATATGTCATAATTTAGGTAGTTAAAGGCCCCCAAATATTTTGAGCCTAGCGCAACCTTAAGACGGCTCTGTATGTAGCAGATAGTATGTTTCAAACTTGGAAAAACAGCACATTCGCTTCAAAATCCTACTGAATAAAACCGAAAATTACATTTATTTTCTTCGGAACACTTTTCGTATTTTGCTCTCTCTCGTACAATTTTCGGAATTACTACGTTTTGTTCGATTTTTCGTAACTTATAGTCGTCTGGATCTCCTGAAAACGTTATGGATTTTTAATAAGGCAAATACTAAATAAACCGATCGTAAAAAAAATCCTCTTACCCAAACCGTGTGGACCTCCTGCATATCGAGGTTTACGTTTGTGTATCTCTTCCGAAGACGCAAACATTTTAACGCAAAACAATATATGTGTACAGTCGCATAATATTAAAAATTAATTTTTAAATTACAGCAGAACCGCGAATAATCGATTTCGATCTGTAGACTTTCGCGTTTTGTACTTGCATATAAACGAATAAAAATATAAAAATTTTCAACGCTACTCATTACCTATCACTGATAACGTTATCTATTTTGATTTCATGTTAACCTATCGCCTTTTTACCGCGGTCGCCGTACCATTTGATATTTGTTTCGTTTATTAATAATTGTGTGTAAATAAAAATTGTAAAAAATATTTCAAAAATAATACTAAGTAAATCTTTCGCGAAACCATAATTTTTTACCGTTAAAAAACGTTTTCGTTGTCGGTTTGGTTCCAAGTCTACGACCGCAGTATAGTGAACAATATAATATTTTAGGTTATGTGATTAGTTTGTAGTTGTCAAGCTCAATTTCGCTTAATCATTTTTCAGTACACGACTGTGCATTTCAAACAATACGCACAGTTCGAAATAATATAATTTTGTCGTCCGTCGTGCTTAAAAGTCGTAAGTGCGGTTTGCGATTTAAATTGTTCAACTTAAACTGAATGAAGTAACCGATACGATTACAGGATCTCCGATACATTACAGGTAATTGTGCTGTTAAAACGTATAGAATATCGTAATTTGTGAACGATAAATATTTTATAATGACATGTACTCGTGCCATTTGTAAAACGTTGTGTTTCGTTTTACGAACAGCGCATAAGACATGGACCGTTTATTGAGATTGGGCGGTGGCATTCCTTTGGGACAAGGGTCAGCGCCGGCTGCCGATACCCCGGTGGTCGACACTGCGGAACAAGTGTACGTTTCGTCGTTGGCCTTGTTGAAAATGTTGAAACACGGACGTGCAGGAGTTCCCATGGAAGTCATGGGTTTGATGTTGGGTGAATTTGTCGACGATTACACAGTGCGCGTAATCGATGTGTTCGCTATGCCCCAAACGGGAACCGTAAGAATCCGCTTTGTTTTCCTTTTTATATTCGATATTTAATTGTTTTTGAAAATTGCAGGGTGTAAGTGTAGAAGCCGTCGACCCGGTGTTCCAAGCGAAAATGTTGGACATGTTGAAACAAACCGGTAGACCCGAAATGGTTGTCGGTTGGTATCATTCACATCCTGGATTCGGCTGCTGGTTATCCGGCGTAGACATCAATACGCAACAGAGTTTTGAAGCTCTTTCTGAAAGAGCTGTCGCTGTTGTGGTCGACCCGATTCAAAGTGTTAAAGGTATATGTTATTCGCATGACATTTGAAATTATTTTTATTTTTAAGGTAGTACGTAATGTATAAATATCAAAAAGTGGTCTTGGATAATTTCGTTTAATAATATTAAACATTCATTTTTTTTTTTTTTATGAGTAAAATCCTATCTGTTTATGTTTATATGGTTTGAAATAAATAATTAGTAATACATTTTTCCATTAAAAATTTAATCAATGTTTATTAAAATTTTGCGAATATAATTAATTTAATAAACGGTAGCCGTGTACGGTCTTTGTACAAATATGTAAGATGTCCTTTGATGTTTTTACTTTCATTTATATGTATTTTGATATGTTCATAAAAACAATTCGCTTACTTAATATAATTGAAAAAAAAATTAACAGCCAACGTCTCATTGGCTTATTGACTTCGAGTGCTTTTAGTTATTACTAACGAACAAAAATATAATTTTATTTACAGGTAAAGTAGTAATTGACGCCTTCCGTTTAATTAACCCCAATATGATGGTACTTGGTCAAGAGCCGAGACAAACTACTAGCAACTTGGGACATTTACAAAAACCTTCGGTTCAAGTTAGTAGAACAATTGACTTGAATTATTTTTGTTTAAATGATTTGTGTGTAGTACATTAAATTAAAATGTGGTATATTTACATTGATTCCAGGCATTAATTCACGGTCTAAATCGTCATTATTATTCCATTTCAATAAATTATCGTAAAAACGAACTCGAACAAAAAATGTTACTGAATTTGCACAAGAAATCGTGGATGGACGGAATGGCCCTTGAAGATTATGAGAAACATTGTGATACGAACCGAACTACAGTAAAAGAAATGCTTGAATTAGCCAAGAGTTATAACAAAGTAAATGTTATAATGAAAACTAAATTTAATTGTTATTTGTATGTAATTTTTTTTTTTACAGGCCTTGGAAGATGAGGATAAAATGACACCAGAACAATTGGCTATTAAAAACGTAGGCAAACAAGATCCTAAGAGGCATTTGGAAGAAAAAGTCGATAACTTAATGTCCGGCAACATTGTTCAGTGCTTGGGTTCCATGTTGGATACTGTGGTGTTTAAATAATATTCGAGTAAAACACCTTACCTAACCTAAAGAAACATAAATTATTTCAATTGTATATCAAAACACTAATGGCTAATATTTGTTTGCCATTTAAATTTTTGAAAAATATTGTTTATACATTTATTTTCTCTTCTCCTTTTTTTTCAGTTAAAAAAAAAAAAATCACGATTAATAAAGATTTCGATTCGTAAAATTTGTGCTACTATTATTATTATAGTCAAAATATTAAGGAGGGTGAAAAAATACAGTATTACCTTTTCTTGAAAATGATTTAAGGTATTCAGTAACATAATATTACAATGTATATTTGTGAATTATTTAATTCGATTCTATAAATTGTAATAAATCGTGTAACTGTTACCCATTTAGGTATATTTTATATAACATATTTAATTTAATTTTGTGACAAAACGTTATATTATATAATTACTTTTTTTCAATTTTCTATAAAAAAATTAATATAATAAAGTCTTACAATTATTAATTATGTATATATATTATAAAATATACAAAATGATGGTCTTAATAATTTAAACTATATTTTATTTAATTAAAAAGTAATGATTATCGTGTTTTATACTTAAATTCAAAGTTATATTAAAAACTACTATAATGTAGATGCATGAGCTTCGTTAAAGTCATGACCACAAATGATTATGGTTGTGGAATGATGCAATGTCAACTATGAATTGATCATGGTTACGATACAATTTAATGTAATTTTTATCGAAAATTATGTAGGGGAGACTGGGTATCATTGTAACGTTTTACACTAAAGTTCTAAATTTAAGAAATTGTATTATTTATTTTTGTTTTTAAACGTGTCCAATTTGAAAGATAGCTGTTAAATAATAATTGTCCAAATGTTGCTTTAAAGTGCGTGTATATTAATTTTTTTTTAAAAAAGAGGAAAACTTCACAAAAATCATATTTTTTAATCGAATTCAATAACGCGTGGTTAAGTATAAGAAAAATATATGTAAATAAAAATAAAATTATTGTTGAATTCAACAGTCAATCTTTGTGACTAATGTATTAATTTTATAATTATAGTATACAATCAATGGTAGATGTTACTTCTTGCGAGTAGTATGGTAAATAATGTTAGTTAAAAAAAAAACATTAAGTGATTAGAAAAATGATTGTTTTACATTTAAAATAGTAAATTAATAAATTGAAATATGTGTCTCTTTGATAGTATATTCTTCAATAGTATCAAATGGTTATGCAGCGATTAGAAAAAAACGCTTTAAAAAGAACTTTAAATGCAACAGTCTTCTTCAGATGATAGGCATCGGCCAAACCAGCACATATACCTCTTCGTTTTCGAAGTCTGTGAAAAAATAAAATTATGATTTTATTAACAATCAAGTGCCATAAAGACTTTTTCAAATGTAGCTGAATAGTGATCGGTTTACAATATTGTGTACCTGCAGTCTCCCTAAATAGTAAATAATATTAATTTTTATTATGTTAAAAATACTGGCCGCATTGTAATTTTGCATCAAACCCGTTCCCTCCCCCACACTAAAAAGCTGTTTATTTAGTTTTATTTGTATATGAGTTTTGAAATAATTAACATATATTAGCAACATTTCTATAGAACAACACACAAGAGCATCTCCATAAACACGCAGGAGAAGAAAATATAAACTATATAAATGTTAAGAAGACTGCACAAATCCCGTGTTGTTATACGAGGTGTTTGGGAATGGTTTGTCATTTGTAACGATTTTTAAAAATTTAATTATCTCAACGGTTTTTACGAGAAGGGGCTTTAGAGTTGATTTTGGCTGAAATAAAAAAAATTAAACTTTTTTTTCTCTCTTGTAAAGTCGGTGTTTTCACTCTGGCGTCTTCTCGTGCGAAACCGTCCAATCATATTATATATTTTATAACCCTGTTTCAATTATTTTCATTTCATAATGTGAGACGACTTTCTGTTTGAATATAATATTACACAGTGACTATTTGCCGTCTACCAAGCAGACTTGTAATAAGTACGTACCTATATATATCTATATTATATAATAGTATATTGATCAGGGCCTAAAATTGTGTGCGTACGAGAAGTTGTACTACAAAATATTGCAAAGTGTGCAGTTGTACCGTATGATATTTTACTGCGTATAATGTAGTCTTAAAGTAGCACTAGTGAAGGTGGTTAGATTTCTCCGAACGAGCCAAAGCGTGGAAATCTCGGACCGTAATATACTTTACTAGCATGTACGCTGACGACGTTGTCATAACAGGAAACTCCCGAAGTGGAGTGAAAATGAGAATTGCAAATCTAATCAAGGCAGTCCGGCCGATGGTCTTTAAAGTCAATAGAGAATCGACAAAATATCTAGTGATGTTTAGAGGAATTAGAGGCGGAGCCGACCTAGAGAGAAATACAAGTCTTTCAGCAAGTAGCTACAGATTTAAAATACCTAAAAAATTTTTGTGAACGAAGAAAACAACAGGTACAGTGCAATTTTAGATTCAGAATTGCGTCCGTATAGTTTTATACGCACAGTCTTGACCTTTATGGGTATATGCAATACCTACCGTCAACGAGAAAACGAGACGAAGAGAAAATTGAAAATCTTCAAAGGAGAGTACTACGTCGAATAAAGTCTTATTTACAGTTATTCCATTATCGGAGGTTATTTTAAAAGCAAAGGCCGTTCGTGTACGGAGATCAAAAGGTATGACAAAGAAAACATTAATTTGAAAACGTAATGGATAAAAAAACAAGAGTCTCCCTATAGTATATACGAGGTAGCAGACGCCCTGCGTGGTCTGTAAAAGAACGAGAAGACGCGTATAACAGCTTTAATTAATACGCGCAGCGTTATGAATATAATATTCAAAGGCGTTACTGAACTCGTGCTGAATTTGACGGTTTTTAATGGTTTCAGATAAAGGGAAAAAAAGAATTATCTTCAAAAAGGATATAAATGAACCCAAACGTTTATTTCCGTTATTTTGTTCGGTAATTTCATTCAGTAAATTTAAAAGATGAATGAGCGTTACGTCTTTCAAAACCGTGTACAATAATAATTCCGGGAGTGTGCAGTGCGGTATAAGTTTACACGGGAAAAATGAAAATTTTAGGCTCTGAATTTATAGCGCGATCACGTTTGAATCTCGTCCGATTTCGCGTTCGCCACCGGTCTTTTGTATAGGAATCCGACGGCGAAAATATGCCGGGAATTCATGTCGGGGCAAACGTCGATTGACGCGAAGACGAACGAGTCGAAATTCCAATGGTACGCGCACAGTAGGTTAGACGGCAATTATTTAAGACCTATGAAGGAGATCCGTATCGATAAGTACGTTTTGAAAAATTCGAATTCCCCCCTTTTTGTGTATCTGCGCGTGTTGTAGCAGGTATGTAACGAATGAAAAAAAATCGTTTTCTAGGGACACTTATCTCGATTATAGAATCCAACGGGAACTGGACGAAGAAGCCGTTAATCTGGTAGCGAATCAAACGTATGCCGGCGGTACGCGAATCGTCCTCGACCCGAGTCTCATCTCCGATTTAATGGAATCGCGGATCGAACCGATCGATTTAAACGGACACGAAAATATTCGACGCGATTAATAATGTATGACATTTAGTAATAATTTAGTGCGTCTTATATAATTTCAGTTTTCAACGTTGATTTGCAGAAAATTCTGAACGTCGTTACAGTGGTCGACTGCATTAGGAACGGGTCCATTCCGTATCCATACCGTTGAAGAAAAAATGTTTACTCTATATTAATTGAAATTTTTAACACGTTTTTATATATATATAAAAAACGATATAATAACAATTTTTGAAATTTTTTTTTTTTTAATATTGTATAGGTACGTGTTATAAAATTATTAAAAACATTTTTTTTTGTCATTAATTTTTGAAGAAGGTTTATGTATTCGAGCTAAACTAGCGAAAATAATATAATATTTATTTACTATATTATATAGCATTAGTTAAATGAAAAACGAACTCAAAAATCATATAAAAATTATCAAAAATAATCCAATTTTGCGGTAATGGAATTTTGATAGGTGTAAATGTATTATATATACGAAATACTTAAAACTGTTATCGACGTTTTCGAAACGACAACGTGTTTAGCTCGAAACGTTCCAGAGCATTATTTTTTATTTTATAATTGTGCATAACACAACAAACTGGAAGTTCTTTTTCTTTTTTTTACCCTTATTTTATATTATTTCTATATAGGTACTTATAGCGGTTTTCCTTCGATTAAGAAAATACTGTACCGAGATATCTGAAAAATACTTGAAATTCTACGCATCGTATACCTCGTTTGCGTCGTAATTTCTCCCTCCGCCCCACGGGAAAACTTATATACGTATTATAAACGTTGACTTTTTTTAATAATAATAATAATAATAATAAAAAAAAGAAAACCATTTTACTTTCATCGCAACGCTGTCATAATATAATGTTATACTACATTGGTATATAAATGTAATATCAATAATACAACGCGCTTGACTCATCACCTTTTAAAAAAAAAAAAATCGTAGACAATAAACGTATAGGAATACGACGGTGTATTATAATAAAACATTAAAACAAAAATATTATGATTATAAAATGTGTGAAATAAATATCGTTACAATATTCATATAATTCATTACGTAAGACATATATAAAAATATTTTTCTTTTTTTCTCGATAAAATTTAGTCTGCCGTTCGGTATGGCTTTTATATAATTTATAATCGTATATTATATTTGTTTGGAACGTTCGCAACAAACGGATTATGTGTTTAAGTACAGATTATGTATACCTTTATACACGCGTGCTTATTGTTTTAAACGTCTTTTTATGATGTTCCATCTTTTCATTTTTTTAATCTAAATTCTAACAAAACGTCTGTGTAATATATCATCTTGCGTACGAAACAATAAATTGTACCATTATATTATAACGAACACACAATATATAGTAATAGTGAAATTAAAAACTCCGAAAATACGTGTAAATAATATTATGTAGTCTGTTGCAGATGCTCGCCGAGTCTCCCTGTAAATATTTTTTAAATGAGTATTACGCGGTTCTTGGATTTTCGTCGTCTTAGCAAAAAAAAAAAAGTAATAGAAAATCTCGTAATTTCACGATAATATATTACTATATTATTAACTTTTCATTTCGTCGCAAAACGCGGTATACGAAGTCGAAAATATTTGCCCTATAATATATAAATTTACTTGTATTTATTTTCCAGACAGATTATATATTTTGATTTATTTGACGTTTCTACCTTTCTATATCTGCAGTATTATTGGATAATAATAATACGTTATACGGTTTATCGCTATTTATCTTGTCGATAATAATTATCCACGAAATCCTACACGCAGGAAGTCGCTCGTTCTTAATATTGATATATTGCTTGGCAATATAATGTTGTAAATATTATGTAATTTTTTTTTTCATTTAAAATAAATGATCGCGTGTCGAAATATTAATAATAATAAATAGCCATTGTATTAACATAATTTTGTGTTTTGGACAGTTTTTACGCCATACGCGACCAAATGCGAAGGAGGAAAAAAAAACCCCGCTACAACAATTATTTGTATATTGAATAACCGATGAAATATTAAAATTATCGGTTTACGAAATATATAGTTATATACCGCAAAACGGTTAAAAAATAAATTGCGCTTGAGTCGGATAATATCGTCGGAATGGAAACCACGCCATACTGCAGTTCGGTAAACGAATGTATTAAAACAAATATTTTTGGTACTCTGATTTGAAACTGTTTATCGCTTTCGAGTCAGAAACACTCGAGGTACACGATATTATATTATAGCGTAGTACGAATACCATTATAATTTCTAATATATACGATCAGTATTATTGGTAAATGAATTCGAGGATATTTTACGTATAAACATTATATATATTACTGCAAAAAAATCGTCTCGTCTCGCACGAAAAATTAACGTATATAATTATAACGATATTATTTTTATTTTTCATAAAATTCGATCCGCCGCAATACTAAATAAAATCAAAATAATTTTAAATACCCGTTCGTTTATACAATTATTATATGGAGTAGGTACCTACGCGTCGAGTGCTCGTTCAATAATTGTATAATTATTGTTTTGAATTTTTCGCGATCGTTCGTGGTATACTTGAACAGTTTTGCGACTTATTTTTCAAACAGACCTTCCTCGTTTGAACAGCGGGGGGTTTTTTTGTTTAAAAATGTATTCCAACGGTCGAATAAATTTTCTGAGTTAAAAATGCCGACAATATAGTAAAAATAGCGGTTTGAATTCACTCGACTGTTATGAGTTATAACGCAGTCATTTTTTTGAATTTTTAGACTCTGAAAGTTAATTTTACCGGTAAAATAGTTAATTGTTTTAAGAACGCGTTGATTGAAACAATAATGTTGTTAGAAAAAAGCAACAAATCATATTATAATCTATACAAAACAATACTATCGTTTTAATAAACGTTTAATAGTCTTTATAATCATATAAGTATAAAAACTCGATAATAATTTACGGGGATTGAAAGCGGGCTTTTTCTCTTTTCGTCTTATACGCATCACACGAAACGTGTCAAAATAGGCGTTTCCTATACTTCCGACCTACCGATCGATCTAGTGGTGCGATAAGAAATTTGAAAACAGATTTGAATTCGTCGTGAAGTCTACTTGAGTCCGAATTTCCCGCGTTTCTAATTAATTTATACGTAACAATAAATAATTATAAAATAAATCATTAACAATTATAATTGAACAAATTTAAAATAAAAAAAAAAATGTTTAATAACCAATTTTTGAAGATCTCAAGATAAAAAAAAAAAAGAATGAAAAAAGTGGAAAAATCATCCATTCTATATAGTAAAATTCACGACGAATTCAAATCCGTTTTCAAATTTCCTATAAGTAGCGTCACTAGATCGATCGGTACGTTGGAAGTAGGAAATTTTTGCCACGTTTCGTGTGTGTGTAAGACGAAAAGATATAAAATGCCCGCTTTCAATCCGGCCCTTAATCGTGATTTGTATAAAGAAACGGGAAAATCGATAAATATTAATTAATTTTTCCTCGTTAAAACCTCGCGATTATAGCTAATAATAATCGATGCGATTATTATAAATGTATATTGAGAACATATTATACGCAGTTGCAGAACGATTCGCGGAGAGTGGTATACGCGCGAGATACGAGTCGAAAAAAAAATAACCATTTATATAAATAAATATTTATTTACAATAATACTCGTGAGTCGTGGACTATATATATATATATAGGTATATAGACTATATATACACACGGGCGGTATATTGAATGTTAAAAATTTGATTCGATGGTTAGGTAAATATACGAATTATAGTCAGCAACGGGCGCTACAGGCAGATTTTTATAGTTACAGGAAAACTCACCAAATATTATATAATAATAACGATGATCGTATATAGATCATTTTTTTTTTATTCTTTTTGTCGACGATAAAATATATAGGTAACCGCGTGTATAATATACCTTCCGAATACGTCACTGGTATACGGGATATTCAAGACCGAAAAATAGTATTCTATACATCGTTGGAATATTTTTGATTCCAGTAATCAATAATGAAATTGATGAGAAGAAACAAAAAACCGGCTTTATTATAAGCGTTTGGAGTGCACTCCTGAAAGCGTTGATATACGACGTCGAATCGACTTATTGCGTTTTCAGCAGGTACTGCAGAGCTCGTGATTATAATTCATATATATATATGATGGGTGTATTATAACGGCGTGAAGTGCAGTGTATACACAACTGCGCGGTATATACAGTTTGTCTAAGCGAATCGTTTTTATACGTATATATATATATATTCCGTGTCGTTTTTATCGCTTTCGAATCGCGGGCTCACCGTTGTTTTATTAAAGTATTACGTTTGGAAATTATTGTAATGTATATATAGTTTCATCGATCCGACTTGCGTCAAACGCGCGTCGGTATATACGTTTTATGCACGTGCGGTATACGGTGGTCGTGTCTCGGATAAAACGTGGTGAACGCGCGTCATAGCGATTAAGATTTGGCCGATTCGCCGTATAAATATATCATCTAGAGCAGGCATGTCAAACACGCGGCGGTCCTCGAATCGAAATTTTTTTTTTTCCACTATTGCTGCCGGCGACCACTCGCGCGCAAGATCGTTCGGAAAATACAGAATTCTCTCTTTCTGCAGCGCTGCAGTATATAATATTACCGCAGGATTCCGAGGAACATTTCTATCGACAATTTTTTTATATATATATATATATATGTACAATAGGTGTGGCGAACTTAAAAACCATAAAGAAGCGAATAACGCGTATACTAATAACGACCCACGCTCGCAGCCCACCGGATTTCAGTTTTAAAATCATATATAAGTTTGTTTTTTCCTGTAGACAATTTTTCCGGTAGAAACAATGCACTATAATTTTTACAAGTATAAACATTTTTTTTCTATTATATAGATATATACATTTATTTTTTTGATTATTAAAAGAAATTTTGTGATACCACATTAAATTTCGACAATTATCTCAATCTACAAACTAAATAATACTAAAAACAACGGTACCGATGCAATAGTCGTAATAAAAACGAAAAACTAATAACTATATATACACCAACAATTAAAATATGTTAAATCCTTAAGCCATAAGATATTGAACCAAAAAAAAAAAAACCAGCTAACGAAATAAATCGAATAATTATATATACAACCTGTAGTTGGGAAGTAGACATTTACAGTTGACAAAGGTACCGTCCAAGGGAATGTAACTGCACGAGCAATGGGGCCCTATAAGATTGTCCAAGGCAGAGCAATCGAAAATTAAATGGGAGAGATTTGCAAATCTGTTCTTCGTATACCGTGTCGGGGGCATAAAAAAGTAAACGTTTTCCGGTAGTAAAAACTACTCCGAAGGGACCGAAACAAAAATTTTGTAAAAAGAAGTAAATATACTTGCCAACAATAAGATTCTGCAGGACCCGTCCAACTGAAATCCAGAAGCGACTGTGTCTTAAAAAACACACGGTTCGCTATACGCCACTGATGGGGCCAAGTCCGTTGAGTCGTCTTGAGCGCTCATATGCGAAAACGCTTAAACGATTCCAGAAATACGTCACGCTCGGATTTTCGTTCGGAAAACGTATTGGAATTCTGTACGAAAAAAATTTTTTTTTAGCCGATTAAATATATATATACATTGGCTTAACATTTTTTTTTTTTTAAACGTTCGCAACTTTAAACCGTATTATACTTATAATAATTTATAATATAAAATTCCCGGGTTCGATTGTTACCATTCCCGACCCCTTGTACGTGTTGCGAAGAATATTTTTTTCAGAATAAAAATCGAGATTGAGCGTTGTATAAAATAGAACGAGTGGTTCCAAAGTCGAGGCCTCCCGAGTGAAAATAAAGAGCATAAAAAAAAAAATCACAATTTTCCATTTTGTGTACCGACCACGTCTCATAAGTTTTATATAATATTATTATTATATAGTACAATACGTACCATCCCAGCGATAAGTATTATATTATTATTATTATTATTATCGTGTGATACAGATTAATTTTTATCGTCGGCACGCGCGCCTCTTCGAATGTTAACACGCATCTATATAATAATCTATATTATACTCTCTTTCGATAACCACCGTTTTCTTGTAGCTGTATTCGTATGATACAATTATATTATGTGAAAGCGATTTTATTTCGGAATCGTCCGGTAAAAACTGTGGAAATCGCCGTTCGCCCACCGGAAACGTATAAAACGCTTTTCGAAATAATATACTACATTTCCATCGATACGATCCATCATAATCGTATATCGTTTTAAAATGGCGTAAATGTCTTCGCAATATTACGCGAATGCGTGTTTAATAAAACGAAAACGACGTATAATACGTCATATTTTCGTTTTTATTAACGTTTATTTGAGAAGAGTAGGTATACGTACATATAGGAAGAAAAGAACGCTGTACGATTAATTGTTTCGACGCGTTTTTCAAAATTTAATATTTCTATTTGAAATTCGATAAATTATGCGCGCAAGGCGATATATAATATATGTAATCGTCGACCATTATTGTTTTCACGTTGACACTTTTTTTCTCTTTCTTTATAATATCGTCTTCATTTCAACAAACCGCCATTTTTCGTTGTTATATATCCACGCGGCCAGTTATCGAATGCGGTGTCATTAAAAAAAAAAAAATATGTTCGACCGTGAATTTTTGAATATAATAATAATAATAATAATAAATCGAGAGTGATTTCGGGATTTTATCATAACAATAATATTATATATTAACATACGCAATCAAAGCAGTTTTGACGTTTGAAAACACAATGTAAACTGTTTATTCGTTATACCGCGCGCGCGCGCGCGTTCGAAACATAATATTATTATTATTGTTCTCTTCGATTCTGATGATTCGCAACGAATTCGATTCTTTATCAAATGCTTTTGTACACACTCTGAAAACGTATATTATTTTTTTCCTATACTGCGTTTGACTATATTTATTCTGAATTCTGAGATTCGTTAAAAACACATTTTTTTTTTTAAAATACATTCATTTACGAGTGGAGGAACGATGTAAATCGAGACAACAAACCCACGTGGTCTTACCACTACCTAATCCGTACACAATACACAAAAATCGTTATTATAATTTTACCCGATCAATAAATCGTATAGTGGATTCAAAAAGTGGACCTTATAAAAACACAAATAAACGTCGTATATACACGAAAACGATATGTATGTATAGGTGGTACTTCTCGATGTCGTAGTGTACACAATTTTTACGGAGTCTTTGCGTAGAGTTTACGCCGTAGACGATGACATTGAACTCTATGGTATATAGGTCATAAAATAAAACAAAACGGTATATTCATGTAAATAATCGTAGTATTTACTTAAATATATATTATCACAGCCTAAATAAAGAAAACATGTAAATAATATATACCGTATATATAAAACAAAAATAATAAAAGTAATATACGATCCTATATATAATATATTATATATACACACACACACAAAATATTATGTATATATTTATATGAGGTAGAAAGACTACCTAAAATTACAACAAAGAGTCCGGAGAACAAACGTGTTTTTTTTTTTTTTTGTTGGTTTGTACCAATTTTGTTTGCAAATAGTAGATAGTTGTAATAATGATATTACATTCAAACCGTAAAAACGGTATAACAGGATCGTTTTTAATAAAAAAAAAATCTTTTTAACATATTTATAAAGATTTATAGTATGAACGCGTGCGAATAAAAAAAAAAATGCCTTAATTTATCGTATTAACGGTACATAATAATATTTGATCGAATCTCTTTAATAAACCCCCCACTCCCCACGTGTTATTATGGTAAACATATTTATATAATCTTCCCTCTCGTTTGATTTTTACTGACAAAAAAATAAAAACAATGATAATATAATATAATCGTAATCCTATATATCGTAGATCGTTATTTAGAAAACAGCGTACTGTGTACAATAATAAATAACAATATATATATATATATAACAACAAATCGAAGAGAGAGACACTGTATTATTATTTGATAATAATTGGTAAATGTATATACCGTGTGCGCGGTCATACACAATGGTATAATATAATGTATATAGTACTGCTGCACGTGCAAGGTGCGTCGTCACACGGTGTTTGGTACATATATAATTCGGCGGTATATATGCCAAAAGTTTTACCACGGCCTCCATACGGATTGGTGCGCGTCCGTTTTCAAGGACGTGTCGACGACTCGCAGGAGACCGGACGAGGCGGTCGTGGTGGAGGAGTTGCTGCAGCTGACCGTCGAGTTGGGCGTCAACGGCATCGGATACGACGACGACAAAGTGCTGCCGGTCGGCGACGGCGGCGGAGGCGGTGACGAACAGGACGAAGACGACGATGATGACGAAGAGGAGGACGATGACAACGACGACGACGACGACGACGACGACGACGACGAGTCCGTGTTCAGAGTCAACGGTGCGGACGGCGACGCCGCCGCGGCCGCGGCACCGGTCGTCGGTTGGATCGAGTTGAGTCTGTGGCCCAGGTGGGTCATGAGGTTGGCGCCCAACGTGACGTCCAGCCCGGGCGTGGCGGCCAGACACCGGGACACCTCGGACGCGCAGCGCGTGTAACCGGCCCGGAACCGGTCCATTTCGGTTACCGGGTTGCCGGACAGCCGTTGTTGCCGGCGCAGCTTGTGCAAATGGCGCACGGTCAGTTCGAGTATGTCGGCCTTTTCCAGTTTGCTGACGTTCTCGCCCTCCGACTGCAGGGCGACCACCATCAGTTCCTTCAGCTCGTCCAGGCACCGGTTGATGCGAGCCCGAC
The DNA here is from genome assembly GCA_032441835.1 of Slavum lentiscoides. Classification (NCBI taxonomy): domain Eukaryota; kingdom Metazoa; phylum Arthropoda; class Insecta; order Hemiptera; family Aphididae; genus Slavum; species Slavum lentiscoides. The sequence goes on along the minus strand of CM063715.1, from coordinate 10,358,608 downwards.
GTTTGCGTTCCAACATGGGTTTCATGACCTGGAGGGGAGAGAAAAAAAATCGATTCCGTTAGAAAACAAAAAAAAAAAAATACGAACAGAGAGGAGGAGCAGCGCGATTTTTCGGGGCAAGCGTTTGGGCGACCGGTTTTCCGCGCTGCGCGTTGTGTTGCCTATATATACGACGGCCGACGTCGGTTTTACGCCGGAAATATTTTCGAAAATAACGTTTGTTTTCTTTGTCGAAAAAATCTTTTTTTTTTTTTTTTATACGTTAATTTTTTTTTTTATACCTTAAACATTAAAAAAAAAATTTTTTTCGTGAAAAAATTTTTTTGAAAACCGTAAACAAAAAAAAAATTAAAAAGCGTTCGGATCACCGTCAAAAAAAAAAAACCGATCGCGTGTCAATAATTAATCGAGTCGAGAAAAATCGTCGTATTTACCTTTCTGTACTGGTAAGTCCTGGATACGGGGTGTTGCGTTTCTGTTGCGACGGAAGACATGATATACGCACACGACGGAACCAAAATAATTTAAAAAAAAAAAAAATAAATATATATATAGTCGTATACACGATCGACGTTATTTGTAACAATTCTATATAATCGCACGGAGACGGCGGACGACAACGAACGACAGCGCGTTCGAGACTGAGCACTACTGTAGCGGCGGTGAGCGCGCGCGCGTATATATTATAATAAAACGACACACGACCGTTTCGGGCGAGAGACGTGTTTGCGTGCCGACGGACGGTGTTGGAATGCGGTGCGCCGGGCGCCGGGTGGGGCGTTATATAGGCGCGCGGCCCGTGGGAACTCGGGACAGCGCGACGTTCCCACACGCGGCGGCGGCGGCGGCGGCGGACACGGATGACGATGCAGCCGGCCAGCTGCCAGGCCATAGGCATTTTTCAACCGTATTATATTATTACGCGCGCGCGTGCGTGTGTGCGGCGCGAGCCGTACGCACACACACACACACACACACGCGCACTTCACGCACACGCGCACACACCCATATAGGAAGAACGTATACCGCGTGCACGTGCGACGGACACCAGTGCCGCCGCCGCCGCCGCCGCCACTCCGCTACCCGATTCACTGTGCGGCGACGGCCGCCACCGACCGCACGACTACCGCCGCCACTCCTTTTCGTACGCGTCGTCCGAGACTTATACCTGCCCACAATATTGTATAGTACTTATACCTACCGCGCGCGTGCGTCCACGCGAGCGCGATCCTGTACACACACACACACACATATACGATTAATAATATTATATACCTTTCCCCCCCCCCCGTTCCTGCAAATTCACGTTCACATTAAACGTGTACGCTGTATAGTACCTTATATATATATACAGATCGCGCGTCTCATCGTTGTTGTCATCCGTCAGAGTCGTTATATAACGCATAATATGCTGGGGGTTTATGGGCGCGATACGCGCAATTATATATATGGACTGCAGCATTTTTGTGAGGCATTTTTTCTTGAGACAAAACAATGGATTACCCCAAGGAAGTGTCTTAGCACCAGTCTTATTTAATATATACACTAACGATCAACCAATTGGGGACCAAACGAAGCACTTTATATATACGCTGCAGATGACCTCGCTATTACAACCCAGGGAAAAACATTTGAGGAGGTGGAAATGAATATGATTGCCGCGCTTAGTACTATGAAGGAATACTATAATGATAATTACCTCAAACCGAATCCAGCAAAAACACAAGTTACCGCTTTCCACTTACGAAACAGAGATGCTATAAGCGGAAATTGAGGATTAATTGGCAAGACACAGAATTAAAGCATTGTGATGAACCAAAATACTTAGGCGTTAAACTTGATCGAGCCCTGACATATAATAGAAGTCATTGTGAAAACACAAAAAATAAAATAGGAACAAGAAACTGTTTACTCCAGAAACTGGTTGGCTCTCAATGGGGCGCAGACGCTCATGTCCTAAGAACGACAGCCTTATCACTATGTTACTCGACGGGTGAATATGCATGTGCTGCATGGAAACTTTCAGCACATGCCAAAAAGGTAGATGTGGCCCTAAATGTAACAAACAGATTAATTACGGGGTGCTTGAGACCAACCCCAATTCAGAAAGTACAAGTACTATGCGGGATAGCACCTCCTAACATAAGGCGAGAGGTGGCAGCAAGAGTGGAGAAAACAAAACAAGAATCGGACGTAATATGGATCCTTTATATGGAGGTAAATTCACAGGGAGTCGACTTAAATCGAGGAAAAACTTTTTAAAGACAACAATTAGCCTATCACAAACACCTGAAGCGACGAGAATATACCTATGGAAAGAGGAAATGAAAGGACATAAATCACAGCTATGGAAGGACCCGGAGGAAAGATTACCAACCGGAAGTCATCTACCATGGTCGACGTGGAAGACACTAAACAGACTACGAACCGAAACTGGAAGGACAGCGAGTAATATGGAAAAATGGGGAATAAAAGAGGATGGAAAATGCGAATGCGGTGGAGAGCAGAATACAGACCGTTTGTTTGCGTGTCCATTATTACCGATTAAGTGTAAAAAGGAAGAATTTTTGACACATGAAATTTCAGACAACGTAATACAAATTGCGGCTTATTGGGAAGGGAAAGGAATATGATGAAGACCGACACGACAAGAAGAAGAAGCATTTTTGTATACGCCGCGCACACGACACTGCACGTCACACGTGATTACCGCCCTGTACCGCGTGAAAACTGCGTATTTTCGCTTATATAATAATTATCCGCGAATAACCCGCACTGCTTTCGGGTATACATAATATATGGTAGTTCGTTTTGGCCTGCAGCAGTGGCGTAATCGCGAAGGACACGAATAGGCGTCGAATCTCCTCCCCGCACTTGTCCTTTTTTTTATAATTATATTAATGGGACGGAATTTTTGAAACGAAATGATGCGTTTCCGTTTCTACAATCAGATGATGCGAAAATCACATGATGTATGTGTAGCGCTGTACACAATTTGGTAAAAAACAAACCGACTGCGTTTACATGTGTGTCAACAGACGGCGAACGCTCCTCAGTATATTAAAAATGTTATGTTCACTATAATCGAGTAATTCTATATTAAGTCTATATATATATATATATGCTGGAAATTTATAAAAAACGTGCCGTCGATATATGATATATATATACGTCTCGAGGATGTACGCTTCTATATACGTTCGACTGGTTCCGAAGCCAAAAACAGCATATTATATGAAATATAATTTCTTTGTATCTATATTAATTTTCTTATTTAAATGAACACGAATTTAGTCAAAAAAAAAAAAATTGTTTTTATATTAATTGTTTTTACGAAAAAATATTGATATCCCTCCCATCACGACTTATAGTCCTAATTACGCCACTGAGTGCAGGCGCGTATATACGCAATAGAGATTTCGTATATAATGTAAATACAGGTATTTTTTTTTAATTTATATACTATACGAGTATATATAGAGCAATATTGCAGGCGGAGGCGCGCACGGCGTTTATGATATTATTATTATTTTATCGTAATATATTAGAAAAGTGTAGACGCGTTATATAAACGCATATATTATTATTTATAATAATAACGTCTATATTATCGATACATACGGCGCGGAAAGTAAAAAAAAAAAATTAAAATATCCATTAGATTAATAAAAAAACACCATCAACGTACGCGCGCGTTTGTTACGTAAATAAGGTCACAGGGCTCGATTGTATATATAGGAAGGCCCTTCACTTCTCATCTGCGCATACGCTTTCCATTACTATATTTAAATATACATATGCTCCTTTTAAATACTATATATATTTCCTAAAATCTGTCGTCGTTATATTATTAATTTTTACGTAGTTTTAATAAAATTTACTATAAATCTTTTAAAAAAAAAAAAAAACCAAAATATTTTTTACAATTCGACTTTGTTGTCGTTTAATAATTACAAAAAAAAAAATTTCAAATTTCGTTGATTTTTTTTTTTAAACTCGTTTGATAATAAAATATAGTTATCACGCGCGCGTATATTGAGCGAAAAAATTCGCTTTAGCGGTAATTGTCAATATATTTTTTGATGTAAGGACCCCTAAAAAAAAAATCGCTAAAATCTTTGGTATATACAAAAGAATTACAGTCATGACTTGTAACTTGTAACTCGTAACTATAATTTGGAAAACTATAAAAACGCGGTTTTTAGACCATAAAAAAAAAAAAAATACAGAAAAAAACATTCGTAAAATTGTACTAAAAACCGCGGCGGCGGCGGCGGCGAAGCGCGTAAATTAATTACGATTTTTTCAAAAAAAACCAAATAAACACGCCTGCAGTGGCGACGCCAAGAATTTTTTTCTATATAATATGTAGGAATAATCCAACAATAATTATAAGGTCGGTCCATACGCAAAAATGAAATTTCAGCCCTGCTAGAAAAAAAAAAAATAAACAATTAACTTGAGCTATATAATTACTACCTATATAATTAAACATTTTTAAAGGATTATAATTTTTTTTTTTTTATCGAGCTTATGATCGAATTATTACGTTTAAGGTCGGGCCTGCAGTGGTAAGGGCCATCCAAGGCCGTAGCCAGGGGGCATTAGGGTTCAGACCCCCTCCGAAATTTTTTTTTTTAAATAAAATTTAACGATTTATATTGTATTATTATTTTTTTATATTTCATTTTTATACTCTCAGCCCCTAACACCACCTCCTCCCCCCAAAAAAAACATTTTTGCTGGCTTTACGGTCTTGGGGCCAGCCATTTTCGGGTACGGCCTGCAGGCGCCGCCACCGACACAAACGCGCGCCGGGTCGCGGTTTTCCGTTCGCGTTGGCCTTTTCGTCGCCGCCGTAACGCGTATATTAATAATAATAATAATAATAATAAAAATAATGTGTCGATTACGACGGCGGACGTGCGCATCGCGCGTGAAAACTGCGCGTCGGCCACAGCCGCCGCCGTTAAATATATTATATAATACGTCGCGGCGCACTATACTTTAGTTTCGGTTTCTTCCGTTTTTTTTTCTTCATTTTATTTTCTGATATTTTATTTTATCACGGTAAACGGCCGCGGTGCGCACGATGTGCAGTGTATAATGCGCGTCGGACATTCGTTATTTTTTTTTTCCTATTATATTCGATAATAATAATAATAATAATAATAATAATACGCGCAGCGCTCATCGACGAGTCCGTGTGTTTTCTACACAGTGTATATAGTATTTACAACAACGCGGACGCCGCGTTGTTATTAATATATAAAATAACGCGTAGATTTGTGCAGTTGTCTGCGGCGGCGGCGGCGGCGGCGTACCACTCAACACGCGTGTGCGCACGGAATCGCCGAGCGTGTATGTATATTATAATAACCGCGCGATTAGAACAGATATAAAAAAAAAAAATTAATTATTTCCCCTCCCCTAGCCCGGGGAACGAAACCGATTCTCGCAAGGTTACGTGTGCGCGCGCGCCACAAAAAAAAACATCTAAACGCGGACGAAGGCGAAAACAAAATTCAAACGTCGCGGTCGGTCGCGATTAATTCTTATATTTTTTTTTTTCTTATTTTGTTCGCTTACTATTATTACTATTATTATTATACATCATGTATAATACATGGACGCGTTTATATACGCGTAGTGTTATTATTATTATTATTATTTGCGCAGTGTCCGAAGCTCGATCGGTATACAGAAATCGAATAGCGAGAGCGGGTCTAAATATCGACGACAAAACGAAAAAAAAAATTCGTAGCGTTTTTTTTTCTTCTTTATTTTCAACGTTTTTCCATTTATATACCGCGAATTGTACGAACAATACAGACTTGTCTTTTTTTTTTTTTACATAATTTTATCTTATAATACTAAAAAAATACGAGATATTGAACATTTTTTTTTTTAAATTTTGATTTGCGAAAAAATTAAAATCTAAGAAGGCGATCCACTCGCATTCGTACTCGCGGATTCCGTGGGGGAGGGGGGAAGGGAGCCAAGTTGTGAACAGTCCCTGATGTTGAAAAAAAAATAGATTTTTAAAAATCCAAGTGGGACGAATAATTTTAAACAAAATAAGTAAGAATGTATAGAATATGATAATTAAAAGAAGTCGGGGCGGCATCCCCTTATACTCCCCACTTCGACAACTGCATATCCAATTATAAAATAGTGCCCATCATATAACTGTATAAATAAAGTTTTTGCAGAGACCACCCTGCGCGACTTTCGCGATGCTCCGGTACGTCAGAGCTTAAATTTTTTTACTACTTGACGCGTTCGGCCGTAATACGCACTCACATCTCGAGAAATTCGCCGAACAAATATAACGTTTTCATACATTTATTATACGGACCCGAGTAAAAAAACGATAAAAAAAAAAATAGAAAAAAAAAAATCAACGTCAAATCGATACGCCAACATTTTTACAAAGGAAATTCGTACACTGCACGATTTTGGCGCAGATATACGAGCGGTCGAATACAGCGAAATATATTACATAAAATGTATAACGTGCGCGGAGTGCAGTGTTTATTTGTTTGGATTGGCGAAATACAAATAATAATAATAATAATAAAAAAAGAATATTAATAATCGTGTACGAGCCTTATTATAAGCGCATTAGTCGTATAATCCGACGCGATTACACGGGGACTAGAGACGGATTATAATGTCGAGAAGCGCGGGGGCAAAAAAAAAAAACGTTTTATAGAATATTTCCGACGAGTGTTTCTCGACGTATATATATATATATATTTGCATCGCGACAATTTACACGAATACGCCACTGCAGGACCAATAAGGCAGTGGCGTATAATTACGGGGTGGCATAAGCAGTAGCGTGCCCAGGAATTTTCAATGGGGAGGGGGATGTTGTAAGTAATTAGTAATACTACATTTTAATAAATTGTCGTCATGGTAATACCAAAAACTCAAATGTTTATGTTTCAAGCTCTCCAAAATCGTTTCTAGCCTATAATTGTGTACATTTGTAAATTGTTTCATAATTAAAATGAATTTAAATTATAACACACTAATACCAAGTTGTTCAATCAACATAACATACGTTATGTATAGTAAATGTTTATTGTCATAAGAACTTATTGCTAATAAATAATAAAAAGTATTAAGTAATGACTCTAAAACAGCTCTTATAACTAATAAGTTGTTTTCTGTAGGTCGGCAAAAAAGACAATGGGGGGGGGATATAACCCTAACCTCCCCCCTGAGCACGCCACTGGGCATAAGGCTCTCCGGGACCCTGGACTCGGGTAGTCTCAAACAAGTCTCGAATAAATACAATTATATTTTACATAAGAATGTTTAAAATTTTTAATTCACCGTCACTACTACAGTTATATATATATACAGGGACTATAGTGTAAATGTTAAAATAGTACTTATTCTATTAAATTACGAATGGATAGCGTAAATTTTGGAAATGATGAGTTTTGATAGATAATATAAATATAGATAATAAGTAGCCAAAATACGACGGACACTGCCCCGGGGACCCTGTAAATTTATATATAGTTATATACGCCACTGGACCAAGGTATAGCGTATAGTGTGTGATGATGTCTTTGATTTGTTGTTATATATATATATATCGCGCGAGACACAGCAGCTCGTATAGAGTGTTAATAATTAACGAGTCGCCGCGGTACAAATGCGCGCGTATACACGCGGGATAGTCGACGAGTGACACGACCGCTGCAACGGTGTATAGGGAAAATAAAATTAAATAAATTAATAATAATACGCGTTTAACACGCGCGCGCGCGCGCGAGGTTATACGCATATGTGTGTGTTTTTTTTCTTCCCGACAGCCAAAAACCTCCCCGAAAGCAAGAAAAAAAAAATTAAAAAAAAAAAAATCCACCGAGTAACTATAACTAACCGACCCCCTCCTAATGCCTCAATAATTTCACGAAAAACGAGCGCACGTGTTGCACGACCTGCAAGGGTATAAGCGCGCACGTATAGAATATATTTTTATAACAAACCACTGCTGCGCGGCCGCTGCTGCACTGCACGTGTGCAGCGCAGTATTATATGTGTTGTGTTCGGGGGAGAGGATGAAAAAATTCTCTCACGATTACTATATACACACAAAAGGGATGTTAACCACCGCGCACACACGTTTTCCGTATCTTACAAGCGTGCCTTTTTGTTATAAATATACGCGGGGCGAGAAGAAAATAATAATAATAGGCTTATATATATATATATATATAAACACATATTATTATAACGCGCGTATATACCTTTTAATATTATTATTTGTCAAAACGTTACAGATTTATACGTAATATACTATAACAATAACAATAATAATAATATGTAACACGTAGCAGGCCGTTGGCGAATTTTTTAAAAAGTGCTAAAAAAAAAACCCCGTTTCCGCATATTATATTTTACGAATTTTATTCGCGTTTTTTCCCCGAATTTCTCGCGCTAAAATTTTTTTCATAAAATCGACTTGCACCTCCCCCTCTCGCTACTGTATTGTATATAATAACGGTAATCGTATCGCGGAGTTCCCTCCAAATAAACTATACTCTTCGTGGAAACGTTTTTTTTTTTTTTTTGAAAAATGTTATTTCAAAAGTAAAAAAATTTGCGATAACGTTGAAAAAAAAAATTCCATACCGAAACACAATAATATAGTACTAATATTATTATATATATATATATATATATTTATAGTATAGGTACGCAATATATTTTAATAAATTAAAATCGATATTATAAATCGTCGTATTGTTATCGAGCGCGCGCGCGCTCGTGCAGATGACTGCGCAACGTAGTGCGATAAATGCGAACGACGACGACGACGACGACGTTGCGACTCTTGGGCGAGAGTGCCGCCGTCGCCGACGCCGCCGCCGCCGCCGCGCGTATGACGTAAAGCGATACTTGTTGCTTCGCACGCCCGTCCTGCACGTGTCCAGCACGCTTCGAGGTGTACGCCGCCGCCGCCGAGTTTCCGGCCGTTTTGACGTCAACAGGCCACTCGACACTCGAGTCGCCGAGCCCCTTCGCGTCCCTCCCTTCTCCAAAAACTTTCGAACCCATAAACTTTATATTATACGCGGGTATACAGTGTAATAAACGCGACAAAGTGCGTACTTACCACCGTTTTTACGAGTACTGCGCTGCAGTATAGGTACACAATATATTATAATATATACGCAGTGCCTATATACACAAACGAACAAATAATTGGTCGTTTTTTTTCTCCTATATATTGCACTGCAGTACACACACACACACTTCAAACCACGTTATTATATAGATAAAAACGTATACAAATATATTGTATACGAAAATTATTATTATTATTATTTTTTATTACTTTTCGAACGGAAAATCGACTAATATAATAGACCAGTGGCGCGTTGAACTTATTTCTGCGGTGAGGAGCAAAGATTAATAAATGGTATCACCCTGCACCCCTTCAGGTATCACTCACCACATGCACTTGCGTCGTTTCAGATTTTTAAGGGGGTTGACCTACCTCACTCCAATTATCACCTTCAAAAAATAATACAATTATATCACAACATGCTTTTCACAAAATTGGTGAAAAAAACTTTTTCGCCAAAACCGTGTAACCGTGTACTCGACCGGTGGCCGTAAGAATAACGCGAGAGCGAGAGAGAAAACTCCGAAATCGCTGTACAGTAATCTCGCACGACCCTCGCGCTGCACTCAAACCGGCCGCCGTTTAGCACTGTCGCATTCTCAATTCTGACATCTAACGATGTAGTAATCACGATTAAACGAAACTTAATAACTACAAACTACAGTACATATTACGGATGTCTGACGACTGAGTGTATAGTATTACGATATTATAGTACCTACTAAATCCATTACCCGGTACCTATTATCTAGTAGCCGCGCACCACCAATTTTGAAGGAGCAATTGCTCCTAAATTACCCCTTCAACACGCCACCGTAATAGACAATTGGAATACGTATTTTGCATAACGTTTTGTACGACTCGCGGCACTGCGGGGATTTTATAATTTTCGTGTTGCGCGCGCGATTTTACGAAAAAATTAAAAAAATTATAAAATCCTTTCTGCATTTTTATATATTATACATTCGTGGCACGAAATATAGGCCCTTCGCACGCGAAAAATACCTAAAGGGGGTGGCACCACCACCCTTAGCGCCTGATTTGTAAGTATATTATAGTCTATATAATCGCCCCATTATTTTTCACTGGGGTTGTTTTAATGACTCCATTCGCGACTGCTGCGCACGAGGACGAAACGGATTTGTACACGACAACAACAATTTCTCGAATCTAATTTTTGACCGCCCTTTTTTCGGACAATCTATTACGGTCTGCTGCTGCTATTGCCTGCACGTTCCGGATTCCTCTGACAAAATATCCTATACGTTCTACCACACCTTCGCATGTACTTTTTGTCCTTCGGTTTATTTCTGCATCAGCTGGCGGTGGTTTTCTGTAAAGTTTGATTTTCAATAATCGCGGTCACAATTTGTTGGTTATAATATTTATTAATATTTTTACTATTGTTGCCGTTACGTATATATACGGTCGAAATTTAATGCGGTCCGGACAGAATTCCATTTAAAATAAAATTAAAAAAAACAAATACGGAACACGATTATTTACTGCGATTTTTTTGTGTACGGTATATTATTGAAAAGGGAAAAAACGCACAAACGTCGACGAATTAATAATAATAATACGTTATAGCGTTTTTGAAAAATATTTATCCACCGCATTATATCTCGCATCATGTGTATTCAGATCGCGAACGGTGACGGTCAATTTCGTTTCGATTGTATACGGTTTTGGCTATATAGATTGCGACCGTCAAAATAATATATTAATTTATATAGGAACAAATCACGGTGTCGTTCGCTAATAATTTATTAACCGCGGTAAAAATAAGTGTTTTATATATATATATATATTATATGAGGACGACACGCCAAGGATTTTTTTTTTATCGCCATATATAATATATACGTATACACTGCGGTACAACGATACGTTCGCTATATTATAATACAGTCGTATAATATATTTGCAGGAGACGCGGACGAGTTACATTTCATTTTTCGTTTCGCCTTATTTTTTTTAAAACTTTTTTTCCGTTAAAAAAAATCACCGCGAAATCCATATAAATCTATCGAAAAATATTAAAAACGCGCTTCGTCGACAAAAACGTCGAATGATGGCCATACGATTGATATACGAGTTGAAAGGGCGTATAGGGCGTCTTTTTACACGCATATATATACAGTGGCGTATTTTCAACTTTTTTCTGGGGGGGGGGTCCAAATTTTTTTTTTGAAAATTCCAACAGGATATATTGATATAAGGTATTTAATAAAAAATACCTTTGGATAATCTTTTTTTTGGTTCTGGGGGTCCAGTACCCCTGGACCCCCTCGTAAATACGCTACTGCATATGTATATATATATATAAATAATGTTGTACGCTGCATTATACGTCTATAGAAAACGTATACGAAAATAAGCGGTTTGTATAGGAGTTGAAAAAAAAAAAATCGTCCTCGGTGTCGCGCTCGAAAAAAAAAAAATAAGTGTGAAATTATTGGAGAAAAAACAAAAAAAAAGAAATTGGTAAAATCGTCTCGACTATCCGCGCAGACGTCTCGCCGCCTCCGTCGTCGTCGCAAGGTTTCAATCAGCCGCAAACGGCGCGTAACGGCGCGCGGTCAGTACGCGTTTTACATTAAATGTCAATGACGTTCGCGCGTATAATTTCATTCGGTTTTATTTTATTATTTTTTGGCGGTTTAGCGGTGAACTCCGCCTGCACTACTTGTCCTTAGCCGTGACCCATTTACACGCGTATCATAAACAAAAAAAAAAAATAAAATAAATATTTAGTCGTTTTGCAGCTAAAACACCTCTCGTAATAATACACAATATACGTCTCGCCGGCGATATTACAATTCGTATAAAACGTCGTCGCGAAACTATAGTTTTCCGATCGATTCCGCGATATTCGAATATAGCGCGTTTCTCGTTCTCATTTTAATTCGTATACACGCCTTATATTGTGTCGAAACGTATAGTAAATAATTATTATTGTTGCCATTAACACACTGTACAAAATATGTGTTCGACACCGCGCGGTGGTACCTAATTATATAGCCGTCCCATGATTTTCGTTCCGATCGGCCTGTAGCAAACAATATAAACGGAAACAAGTAATAAATTATTCGATTTTATTACGTAAAAAAAAAAAAAAATACGCTTACACGAAGTTTGTTGTGTATATCAAAATGTATATACCAGCACTCGTTCTAAGGATTTTTTCCTATTGCCCCGCAAAAGCTGCTAAATAAATTTCGTTCAGGATTTATTCGGTTCATAATATAAAAATTTATTTATTTTTTTCGATTTTATAGTTACACAACTATATCATGAAAGTATATATAGTAAATTATTACCTATATCGGTTCGACGCGTCTCCACATATATATATATAAACAACGTTATTCGGCAAGGCCAATCCAGTATAAGACCCCCCCCCCCATTCGCAGTTATATATTATATTCGTATATATGGTTGTAATGAGACGAAATAATAAGTCGTCGAAAATTAAATATACTTTTCAGTTTTTCACGTTTGAAAATTTTCAGTGTAATACTTTATTTGAAGGCGTGCGTAATCGCCTATAAATTACAAAATTATTATGAAAAAAGTTAAAGCTCCTCCCGACAAAGAAAGTAAAAAAAAAAAAAATTCTGGATTCGCCACCGCAGATACTAAAATAGATTTCGTAATATTCGATATACGATTACTGTAAATACGTCAACGAGAGTATTAATTTTTTACCGACTTTGGACTTGAAAGTCGCGAATTATATTTTAATCGGCGCAATAGTATAAAAACAGTAAAAATAATAAGAAACGAAAACTATATAAATCGGCGATGATACTCGCTGTGCAGTGTATAATATTCGTGTTTATAAAATATCCGCCGGCCGGTATATTATTATTATTGCAAAAAAAAAAAAATATATATTAAAAATATTCTATCGAAACGCGCGAAGAACTCGCGTTTCGTTTCGATCGCGGGCGTTTGTGTGTAAAAACAAAAAAAAAAAAACGGATAAAATAAAAAAATAATCGCTCGTGTAAAATAATACATTAGTGCAGAGGTTCTCAAACTTTTCAGGCCAGGCCCCCCTTTTAGTTAACCCCAGACCTGAGCCCCCCCCCCTCATAAAAATAATTTTAATAGTCATGTTTAGAGTAAAAAAATGTTAAAAACAAACAACAAATATTGATAAATATTAATATTACAAATTTATTTTAAAATAAAATGTATTTTTTATAAAATATTTTAATTAATAGGCCAATTTTAATGTGATGGGTGGGCTTGTTTTTTCTACCAATTTTTTCTACCAATGCAATGTTGATTTTTAAAATTGTCTTGCGCCCCCCCATATAAAGCTTTTGCGCCCCCCTGGAGGGTCGCGCCCCACACTTTGAGAACCTCTGCATTAGTGCAGTGTATCGCGCGGGACGGAACGCGCGAAAGAAGAGCGCGCGCCGAAGGAAAGGAGAAGAAGAAAAAAAAAGTGAAAAGGCTTATACGAAAAAGGACCGGCGGCGGCGTCGGGTCGTGTGAATCTTAGCCGGTCGCGCACGCGTTTACAGTATACACAATACACACGCACACGCACAGTGTTGTACGTGTGCTTAACAAAAAAAAATAATAAGAAAAAAACAACTCTCTCCCTCCGCCCCCCGTCCGTCTTTTCGTCTTCTCTCGTTCGTGGTGTACCAGAACGCACGCGCGTGTGTGTGTGTATGAGCGCGCGCGTACTATATTACAACAAGACGACGTGCACATCTGGTGTGTGTGTGTGTGTGTACCTCTAAACACACGCACACGTACGACAACACAATAATATAATAATAATAATAATAATAATATAATATTATGCGAAGGAGATTGCGCGCGCGCGCCGCCGCCGCCGGTCTCGCGCGAGCTATATTATACACCACCACCACACCGGTGTGTCGTGTCGGCGGTGGCGGCGGCGGCGGCGGGGCGCAGAGGGATATTATTACTGCGTGTGTACCGCGATGAGGAGCCCGCTGCATTCCCACGGTAACGACTATATGCCAACGACGACGGCGACGGCACGGGGCACCGGTGTTCTCTATATACTCTCTGAAAACGTTTCCCACGCTGCTGCCGCCGCCGCCGCCGTCGCCGAGAACCAGAAGCAACGAGCAGCAGCACGCACTGCACACCGCGGCGACAGCAGCCGTTTCTCTTTCTCATTCCTCCTCCTCCTCCTCCTCCACCACTCTTTTCTTCGTCGCGTCTATACCACACCGTTCGACTATAATCTCCGCGGCGGCGGCGGTAAACCCTATATGCGTTAGTCTTTTCTTCTTCGTACGGGTTTTTTTTTTTTACTTCTCGTTTCTCGTATACATAATATAATCGCACGCGCGCGCTCGTGTATCTGTGTGTGTGTGTGTGTGTGTGTGTGTGTTGTATATGATATATATGTATGTGTGTGTGTGTGTGTATAGGTACGATAATTATCGTATAGCGCTCGCGCGAGCCATCGCGTATATAGCGTCCCGGAGGGCACACGTGCCCGCCGAGTTGACCCCCCCCCCGGTCTAGAGACCACTCGTATTTATTATTTTATTTTATTTTTTTTTTTTTTGTAATTCGCGTGATGGAGAGATGATGGTCCAGATGGAGAGGTGTAGTGGATGCGGCGATGGACCTACAAGGCCCGGAATAAGCCAAAAAAAAAAAAATTCGCGTCACCCCGCTCGTATATATATATATATAATATCTGTAAACTGTTCGACAATAATATTAACGAATTAATAAATGGTGTTGTGCTGGCAGGATGGTCGTTATTATTATAAGCGGAGTATAATTTTTAAATAGTTTTGTTTATATATTATACCACATAAACGCGAAAGCGACGATTACATATTATTACGTATATAAAACGATTCTGAGCGGAGCTTCGGAGTTAATAGACAAAAAAAAAAATGAAAACTGTGACTATTATTTGAATATGGTCAAAGTGACATAATATATATATATATATAGGTCCTGTGTCGTACACGATTTTCGGCGTTTAAAACCGAATAAACATTACCTCGACGTAACTATAATAATCGCTGTAATAAATAGGACCCCGCATTCTATCGATAGATTTTCGTTTGAAAATAATTGTTTTTTTTCAGACGGTTGTTTCGAGGAGAATACTGAAAAAAATCGAAAAACTATTCGAATAAATACTACCAATAATAACTGCGTATAGATACGATTCGCTGTTTACACTGATCAGCGCTCGAATCGCGCAAATTAAAGAAGAGGAACTATGCTGATAACAAAAAAAAAAAAAAGAGCGTTCTACGTACAAATAGATCCCCCCCCCAATCATCCAATTACCGCTTTCGAACAGTAAAAGTTTCTTGCCATCAAGTGTGTGAGGAGCTGATTTGTTTTCACCCAAAAACCGTTCCGGCGATTTCGCAAAACCAATACACCTATATAGACGCGCTGTACACAACGCGTTATTATAAGTAACAATATAAAAACTGTCGAAATAATAACGAGTTATTGCGAATCGCGGGTGTTTTTTTCTTAATCTTCGGATTATAATAATTATAACGGTGACCACGAACTAGCGAGACTCGAAACAACGCGTACGTACAAGTATCATTATCGCGTGTTTTTTCTTTTTTACCGCCAAGGACGAAGGAGAGGGTATTTTTTTATATATATTTTTTTTTTTTTGTCGGTACACCGCGAAATTCGACGCCGGGAGCCGTCTCGTTGCGAATTCTATTGACCGCGACCGTGTACCTTGGCACACATAATTATATACCATTATCCCGCAGTGGCGCGCACGTACGCGTGTAACAGATTATTATATTGTGTACTCGTCGTCGTCGTCGGATATAGTTTTGTATTTGTGAAACGTATAAAAAAAAAAAAAATACTTCATCGCGAGTATTATGGACGTGATGAGTGATCGGTCTTTTTTGATATAAGAAATTACTCGAGCAGAAAAAAAAAATCGATACGCGATTCGGGTTGAATTCGGTATCGCGAGAATTGTGAACAGGTTTATGTATATTTTTTTTAAATTCGTTTCAAAACCTTGGCGTACACGCGTTTATAGAACTTTACAAGAAAACAAAATAGTGTTTTCTTTGTTATGTACGAATTTTCTCGTAATTTAATTGAAATCGATTTGTTTTTTCGTTATTGTTTTGTAAATATCCGGAAAACGTGTGAAGAATTTTTTCGCGTTCGGTGTTCCTCTCGCACGCACACATCCGATATCCTGCACGAGGATATTTCTGTTTTTCGCTACAATACAATATTATTACGTTACTGACGCGTTAATATAATATTATAATTTAATAATAAAATATTAAGGAATAGTATATATATACCATAGGCGTGTCCAGACCTCCATGACTGGGGAGGCCAGTTATAAAATTTAAATTTTTTACTTACTACAGCGATCTATATTCTATATCTATATTTGTGACTTTTTTTTTTGTTGTATGGCAATTACATAGCACCTGGAATTTTATTCACCCCACAAAATTAAAGATTATCTTGATCTTAAAATTGGTTTCCTATGCTATTACAACTAATAAATAAGGCCAATCAACTAATGTGCTACTTAGTTATTTTTTAAAAATATTTTATGTTTATACTTCCAACCACGGTAGATTATAAGCCAAGAGGCCAAAAATCAAGTCACTGGGGAGGCCGGTGCCCACCCTGCCTCCCCCGTAGACACGCCTATGATATATACCGATTTGTGGAAAACGACAAGTAACGGCGGGGTAGATCAACTGAGGCGCGAAAAGTAAAGAAAAAAAAAACGACTTCATGGTATTAATAGACGGGAAGAGAAGCGGTAGCAGAGGATATGGCCGCGAAAATTCGTTCGGAGGGCTGTTGAAATCCCGCACAATTCGAAGAAAAAAAGGATGTATCACAAACACTGCATTATTAAATGGACTTATATTCGGCATGATTTTGACCCGTTGAAAACTGGACCGTAAAAACGATTTGCGTTTTCGTCGTCACGAGTTATTATCTGCAGACCGATACGCGTGTGTCTGGACACTTTTTACGCCGCATTTATATATGCACTGAAAATAAATAATAATAATTATTATAATCCGCGGCGCGCGGTTTTTAAAATTATATTACAGGTGTAATGCCTGCAATATTGCAGTAGTGTCCGAAGTTTTCACGCCATATTGGTGTGGTGAAAAAAAAAAATAGAAAATAAAACGTACGCGAGAATGTAATAATATACGAGTATGAAAATTATTTGTAATTGGGACGTTGGTTTATTTATTTTTTTTTATTGCGTATACGAATAAAAGAAAATGAATTGCGCGCATAATGAATTCCGTTGTATATATATATATATACATATTACGACGTGTAAAAACGTTTTTTTTTTTTATACACAAGATAATAACGTAATTATTGTAATATATACTTCTGCGACGACCTTATACCGATGTACTCTTTTTTTTTTCACGTAAATTTTATATGAACCGATTTCGGTATAGGTTTTTTTTTTTTTATAATTTTACGTAACAGAAAAGCTTTAGGGAAAAATTAATTTCATTGTGACGGACGGTTCGTTCAATGTGGCAAATGCGCAATATAAGCGCGCGGGACAATTTTAGCGCACGGTTTTGATATAATCGAATATATATTATTATAATGGTTACTGTTATTGGACGACTATATATCCGTCATCAGAAATAAAGTCAGCAAGAAATACCGAGGAAAGTAATATTATACACGAGAAAAGACTCTCAACACTATACTACGCTGGACATATTTTTATTAATATCCTCAGAGTCTGTATTTTTTTTATTTGTAACGAAGAAGACAAGAGCGTATCGATTTTAACCGAAAATAATTCTGAAGACGACGCAGTAACGTTAAGAAAGCGAGACGGAGGAAAACAGAAAGAAAGTTCAGAATTATATTCTGAGTAAACGCGCGTTAATAAATCGTATTTATACTAATTAAATAAACGTATTTATCTTTCGAAAAAAAAATTCAAAATACTGTTTTACGAATTTGTGTGTATTAATCATTCGGTGGTTACAGATGTCGTAATATTAATTTATGTGCTTTTTTAAAATTCTCGAAACGAATGAAAAACGCGGATAAAAATCGAGTTTTATTTTCGAAAAGAAGCGCGGTTTTCTACGGCCGGGCACAGAGGTGTATAGGTAATAAGGGACGGTTCAAACCTCCCCCATTTCAAAAAAAATAATTTTTAAAATTTCGATGTAGGTCGGTACTACTACTGTGCATTAGAAGTCACCAACAACCCGGTAACATCGCAATTATGTTAACGTTAAATAAATGTATTGATTTCTTGTTGATTTTATTACCACTCTGCAACGTATTCACGAAGAACATCCCAAAAACGTAATTTTATTACACTGTATATTATATACGAGTACAATAAGTATAAAAAGGACTTTTCAGTTAAATATTAAAAAAAATATATATATATATATATTCCTAACATTGTAGACTGAAAACGAATATTCTTTTTGCGATAAAATTTTTCAACTATACTTGATAATTCACTCATGATTACAATTTTTTTTTTTTTTTTTTGGTTCTCGTCAGCCTATTACTATAATAATAATTAAATGTCAAAACTTCCCATAAATAATCTATACCTACGCCAGCCCCTGGGACTGGACATTTTCGAAAGTCCGTTGTTTTTTTTTGCTCGACTTTTTTACCGGCGTGGTTCGCGCGCGATTATATAAACGCGTGTCGCGTCCAAAGTCCGAACGCCTCGACCGCAGTTTATCGGCCGTGTGTGATACGCGTGTGCTGTCTGCGGCCGTGTCGGCGAAATCGAATGTGTGCATAAAATATCGGGTGGAAAAAAAAAAAAGAACGTTACACTAATAAATTGCTTAATCAGGACACGACGTCTAGACACGATATTTTTTTTCTCTTTACAACGCGCACGCGGAATGTTTGTTTCTCGTTACCTATAAATTACGCGTACGTTATTCATACAATAATTATTATTATTATTGTAGTTAAAATAATAATAATAATAATAATAATAATAATAATAATAATAATAATAATAATAATAATAATAATAATAATAATAATAATAATAATAATAATAATAATAATAATAATAATAATAATAATAATAATAATAATAATAATAATAATGATAATAATAGTACGCGTCGATAATTTTCGCTCATTGCAGTGCAGCGAGCGAATTCCCCCCCCCGATGACGTTTCGTCGGTTCCGGTGGTTCCGGTATATGGAAACGGCTTAATACGTGAACCGTGGTGGACTGTCTGAATTATTATTTGACGGTGGTGGAGCGCGTACGACGTAGAAAAAAAAACATTTAAAAAAAAAAATATTTATGCGCGCGCAATCGGTCGTATTGCAACGTGTTTTGTCGGGCGTATATTTATATTGAACTGTATATTATGTATATTGTGTAATAAGCGCACAAGTATTCCAAACACTTTTAGAATATTTACTTTTTTTTTTACTAGTTTTCAATAATACGAATATTGAATGTATATAGTAATTATATAATTTAATGGAATATAAATAACAAACGCCGATACGTATTTTGGGGGAGGTTTAATAATAATTTTTGCGTTTATACATTAACGCGATAACTGTAATAAGTAAATTAATAATAACAATTAGTTATGAAATATAACACAATTATTAGTGTAATCAATTATTATTATGCATAAGTCATTCGATTAAGGCCGAGTTCGAACACCGAATGTATTACATAGCAAGATTATATAAAAACACCCTACCGCTTGATGTTGCGTATAAATATAGTATCGACTCGGAAAAGAAAAAAATAATATTAATCTAACGACCAATACGACTGCCAAGGTGGTAACCGAGGAAACCGATATATTATGTGTATTGCCTCTGATGCGTGTAACAGATCTTAAAAGTCACGTTTGGTCGATCGACGAGTCATTCGGAAAATGGTTATGACTAGGGCAGTTATTTATACGCCTTCAAAACCTATCAAATATGTACGCAGTTACGCCCTAAAAATTACCAGAATATGCCCTGTAAATATGCTAAAAAAAAAACACCTAAGGAAATTCGAAAATTGTATTTTATTACTACTTTTTTACAGTCGTGTCTCATAACGTTCAAACAAAACCATTTATTTTTATTAAAAGTCATATCACATGTCGTTCATATCGAAACCCGTAAGAACCAATCGAATGAAACAAATTAATATCGTTTTATCTAAAACACGGATAATACATTTATCAGCTCGCATGCTGATATTTATAAATGTTGAACAATTATTATTTTTTTCGAGTTGAAAATGTACTAAATCGTAAAAATTGAAAAATTAATTTTTATACATTTTTAATACCGTTAAAACTAGCTATTTTTTTGAACAACCAATAAAAATGTACAAATATCTGCCCCCTAGGTTATGACTCTAACGAAGTTATTTTTGATTAAATTTAGCGTTTGGTCGCCTACACATATGTGTGTAAGGAACACACATTCGTTTACACGCGTATTACAACAGAGCGTTATACAGTCGTATACCGAGCACGGGCTGCCGCAGTGTGTCTATTATAGTCGACACAATATTATCGCATAATATTAACACACACACACACACACACACACTTGCTATTACACCAGTTTATTTGTACGATCATTACGGTAATATTCTCACCGGACTGCGCATAATGAGCCGAATTGTGAGATCCGGTTTTAACGATTACACGCACTATATATAATTATAATATATTATGCGTATACATATTTATTGTAACGCACGTGTTTTATTAGATATATACATATATTATAATGTCATTATAATATGCATATACGCGTGTAACCATAAATAATAATCGGAATAATAAAATGTATACAATTATACGAAAATATTATAACGTAGGTACGACGAACCGCGCAGTGTAAACACTCGGAATGACCTCATATCGTGCGGCGGCGAGGAAACACAACTACGTTATTGAAATTGACAACAACAAATTTTAAATTCCATAGTTTTTATTATTAAAAAAAAAAAAAAAAAAATATTTTTAATAATATTTTTATTCAGTTATCAGTCAACACAAATGCGGTCGTAGCTCTGTCGATAACATATATTATTATTATTATTATTATTGTACAGTAGCGGTTAAATACAATATTATAGAAAAAACATCACAGAATCGCCGTTGAAAACAAAATTATTTATCACAAACTATAATATAATATAATAACGACAGCGTTTTATGTACATAATACTACTATATTATAATATAGTATATGCGATACGATTAATACGTACGCAGAAAAAAAAAATAAAATACAATTATCGTTTTTAATAAAGGATAGCAAGATAAAAACATAATACAAACAGAATTATATCTAATAACATATATAAGATATTCGGTAAAACGTCACCGATATACGTTTATATACGAACACGTCGTGGCGGTTATACAATAAAATTATTTAAGAGATCCGGTTTAATCGATACACATCTCGATAACCCGTATATAAATATATATATATATATATATATAATAATACGCGAAAGCGTTTGAGCATAAAAAAAAAAATGTTTGAAAGACTTTCGGCCGGGCGTGTTACGTACGACGAAGGGGGGTTCAGCGTACGTACTTCGGCTGTTGCCGTTGCGGCGTCTGTTGTCTGGTGAACGACGGCCGGCCGGCGTTCCGGGCGTCCGACTCGAACCAAAAGTCTCGGGACATGTAGTACCGGGCTTCGGGCAACAGCGACAACAGTTGCCGTTCGGCCGGTGCCGGTTGCCTGAGCTCTTCGAAAGACATTCCCAGCCCGGACTCGACGCTGACCGCGTCCGAATAGTAGTCGTCCTCGTCGTACACGACCGCCTGCGACAGTTTCCGTTCGATGTACTCGTTCTGCAGGTTCTCCAGTTCCTCGGGCGACAAGCCGCGCGGGTCCAACGCCGAACCGTCCGGGGCCGCGGCCGGAGTCACCGCGTTCCGACGACGGCACAACGCTCGCAGTATCGGTTTGACGGTCTAAAAAAAAAAATCGAAACAAAATCCGGTTAGACGGTTCCGTTCGCCGAGCGATTCAACGACAATAATTTAAGGACAAAAAAAAATTCCCTTTACCTTATTGATTTTGTGCATCTTTCTGGCGACGAACGACCGTTTCTTTTGTACGGCCTCCCAGTTGGTGGAGTTTTGTATGTGCTCCGCAAAGTCGAAATTCGCGTTCGACAAGTAGGCCATTTTCGTGGTTCCGAAGAAAACACGCGGACGACGATACGGTAATATCGGTGAGATTACGCGCTGCGGACGATAACAGAACGCCGGGGTATGCGTATAATAATACAGAGAATACGGCGAAGAGATCCTCCTGGCACGACGACGAGACGTGTTCGGTATGCCGTTGGTGAGCGGACTGTTGCCGGCGGTACGACCGCGTGGCTCTTTTATAGGGAGACGGACTCCCCTAAACAAGTCGACGGCGGTGGAGGCAGGTGCCGGCAGATGCGGCGGGTCTTGTGTGATGCGCGCGCGTTGGGCGCACTGCGCACGCGGACGGGACCGTGAGAAACGTCGGATTCTCGCGATCCCATGGCGAAGGACGCGCGCGGCAGATGGCGAACGTTGCGGCGGACCGACCCTCGCGCGGCCACGACGAACTGCACCTGCGCTCGACCCGCGCTACGCCCTCGCCCGTGACCGCCTCCGCCGCCTCGTCCTCCTGCACACGCCAATATATTATTATTATTATTATTATACGAGTCTTTTTTTTTTCACGCTACCGCTACCACCCCGCTCGGTATAAGCGCGGACCCGTTCGGACACGCACAATACCGTAAGTGCACGGGATCGCGGTAATACGTCGTATTGTAGTATGTGTATCCTTTTTTTTTTCATTATTATTCTTCTCTTATTATCGTATATACACCGGGGGGGAGGAGTACGCGAGGATTCTTGCATTACGTTTATAGAGGGATTCTTGTTATTTCTCGCGCGCAGCTCCCAGATCCTTTATTGTCGTCATTTTATTTCTTATCGCGGCGCCGCCGCCGACCCGTTTTGTACGCTTGCGTTTACGCGAATATACGCGAATATCACGTCTCTTACCACTGTGTTCGATAACGGACAACGGACAACACCGTTGTAGGTTCTGGCCAAGCAGCCCCTTGTCGAAAACCAACGCGTCGTATCGCTGTAATTAGCTGTTATTAAGGGGACACCTCTGTGTCGGCCGTCGCGGGTTTCAAGTAGGACTCTCAACGGCCGGCGCCGTGGACGTATTTATTTTTTACTAATTTTATTAATACATTTTAGCCCCGTGGGGGCGTTTACTGTTCCGGGATTTCACTGTAACGTTACGACGCGCCACGGTCGTCTTGTCGTCTTTATGCGTCGACGATCGTCGACTCCAGCTCGTGCGTAGGCCTACAAATAAGTGTGTCTTGACGAGCCGCACGGGTTACCGCACGCGCGTCTCGTCGCCGCTGATAAACGTGCGCTCGTCACGCGCGCGTATTACAACAAATTTATAGATTGGCCATCTTCTCCGGGATTCGTACTCCAATCCTATTTTGGACGGAACGCGTGTTTATTTTTAAAGATACTGCAGGGATTTTTTTATTCTACGTCAATGAACTTTGAACGCCTGCACAATATAACGTCAGCGATCGCAGGTAGTGGAGTCTTTAAGATTTCGGGCTTCTTCTGACGCTAAAAATGTTTTCTTCGCTCTCTTTATTTCGCCTTTAGTACGACGCTTGTACTCGAGTACGGGGCGACGGTTTGGTATCCGTCACATTCGGTCAAGGATCAACTGAGAGAATCGAACGCGTTCGAAACGAGTTTCTCTCATACGCATTCTCATATAATAATCGTTCAATGTCCCCTTATTCTCTTTCCACTCGTCCAATCGAACAGACGTGCCTGACCCGTAACTCCTATCAAACATTTCGTTCCTACGAGATTGGACGTGTTTTGAGGACACGAAGCGGACACTGTAACAGAAGGACATGTAACAAGTGCTGCAATCGCATCGCGGTGTCCTACGTGTAAAAGATGATCTCTGTCGATGCGAGACTATAAACTACTGTACGTTATAAGGGAATCGAAGGGGCCATAGTTGCCGGCAACGGAGACGAACGGAGAGAGAATATGGGAAACTGCGAAATCCATTTAAAGAAGAAAAAGACGTTATCGGTGTATGACGCCATCGTTTGGCGGTTGATCGGTACGGACGACCACCACGTGTCCACGGGCCGATTCGATCCGTTTGTATATTATAATATGCTCGCCTGTTATTATTTATTGGATTTATACAGGTGGGGCGCGTTACATGTCGCAATACGCGCGCGTATTCAAAACATTTACGTTTCGAATATATTCAAATATATTTCATATGTACTCGTATATTTTGTGTTTTTTTTTTTTTTTTGTTATTTGTATATTACACGAGCGAAACGCATACAATAATATACCGGTGAACGTGCAGTATGTAATATTATAATACGCGCGTCGTGTTGTATTTTAATTACATTAAGTCAATAAAATTAAATTAAATCGTCAAAATCAAGTACAAAGTTGGAATCAACCACGAAGTCTTGAGGTAAGAGAACCGATTTTTCCTATAATTACTGTCTGTATATGGTATTTCCCTTATTGCTTCGATATCGAAAAAGAAAATTCCGCATTATCTATAGTTCACAACTGGTTTGCCATAATCAAAGGTCGCAAACGAACGTAGGTATACACTAATGTTTTTTCGATAAAAGTTCCGTACAATAAAGCATTACGAAAATTATGACTGAATTATCAACCTTGGTGGCTCGCCGGGGGGCGTCGAAAGGTAGACTAACCAAATTTCGGAATACAGTGCGAGACTTTCCAATTGACGGTGATTTAAAACAGTTAAAAATACGACGGGAAAAGGCAGAAGAAAGTTGGGAAGAATTTCAAGAGGTTCAATTAAAAATCGAAATAACAAATGAAACAGCGATCGCGACCGAAGATGCATACCGTTCGGAATTCGAAGATATGTATTATTTAGCCATTAGTGAATACGAAAAAATATTGGAAAATCGGAATAAGCCTAATAACGAGTATCGTGGCGAAGAATCCAATATGGAAAACGTTTCACACCAATCAATTGGCGAAGCAAATGGCGGAAGCAGTACAACTAATCAAGCGTCTATAGTAAAATTAGCAGCTTTAAATGTACCACAATTTAACGGTGACTATAATGAATGGTCAACGTTTCATGACATGTTTGTAGCACTCATTCATTCGAATGAAGCACTCACCGATGTTCAACGATTTTTTTATTTAAAATCGGCTTTGGTAGGAGATGCTGGAAAATAATTCAGTGCTTTGAAACTACTTTCAAAAATTATCCGATTGCTTGGAAATGCCTCAACGAAAGGTACAATAATAAACGCATATTGGTACAAAACCACACTAGGGCGATCTTTGAACTAGAGCCAGTAGATAAAGAATCGGCGTCGAAATTAAGAGGTTTTATCGGTACGTTAAGCGGCCACATGAAATCGTTAGA
This sequence comes from Slavum lentiscoides, assembly GCA_032441835.1. Taxonomy (NCBI): domain Eukaryota; kingdom Metazoa; phylum Arthropoda; class Insecta; order Hemiptera; family Aphididae; genus Slavum; species Slavum lentiscoides. Next base: position 10,332,938 of record CM063715.1, on the reverse strand, counting down.
GGCCATAGGTCACGACCCAGAAGCCTGGGGACCTATGTTAATACATATTATTTGCACTAAATTGGATGGGAACACACTTAGAGAATGGGAAACTAAAGCGTCAAAAACCGAAGTATCGAAAGTGTCAGAGCTAATACAATTTTTGCAAGAAAGATTTCAAGTGCTGGAAGCAATAGAAGGTGCTCATAGATTACACGAAAATTTCAATAATAAATCGCAAATTTCAAATGTTAAATCAAAGTGGCGTAACAGAAATGAAAATCAAAAGAAAACCGTAATGCACGCCACTGCAACAAAAATTAAATGTTATGCGTGTGAACAAGGACACGCGATTTATCGTTGTCCACAATTTTTAGCGATGTCTGTTAATGAGCGTCAACAGAAAGTAACGAAACTTAAAATTTGTGAAATTTGTTTATCGCAACATGCCGAAAATAAATGCAAGTTTAGTGGGTGCCGTAAATGCGGGAAAAAACATAATACATTATTACACGAACAAACCGATATTAGTCCACGTCCCGAAACGGCGGTAAGTACCCATGCTACCAGAAAAGGTCAAAGTCAAATTTTATTATCTACGGCAATCATTCAGATCCAAGACGTGACAAATCAAATGATACCAGCGCGGGCTTTGTTAGACTCCGGGTCTCAAAGCAATTTTATCACCAAGGAATTAGCAGACAGACTACGCTTACCAAAAAAAAGGGTTAATTATAACATAGTTGGTGTCGATCAAAAGACAAGTCAATCTCATTTTCCGTAAAAGCAAAATTAAAGGTCGAACAACGTCCTACGAAGGTGATTTTGAATTTTTGACACTGCAAAAAATCACGTCCGATTTACCGGCAGAGCCCATAAATAATAATAAAATAATTATACCCGATTATATTCAATTAGCTGACCCATCTTACACGCAACCGGGAAAAATAGACATTCTATTTGGCGCAGAATGTTTCTATAATATATTGTTAAGCGGAAATTATAAACCGGAAAATAACAGTCTCATTTTTCAAGAAACCGAATTAGGATGGATAGTAGCCGGAACCGCACAAAATTTAGTGTCAACTACAACACATTCGTTTGTAGCTCGAACGATCGAAAGTCACTCAAATTTAGAAGAGTTAATGACAAAATTTTGGAAACTCGAAGAAATGGTTTCACAAAGTACGTATAGCAACGAAGAAAAATTATGCGTAAAACATTTCGAGCAAACTGCAAAAAGAGAAATGGACGGTCGATTTACCGTGGAGTTGCCGCTACGTGAAGACAGAAACAAGTTGGGTAACTCAAGAAGCACAGCACTTCGTAGATTCTTGGCAGTCGAAAATCGATTAAATAAAAATTCGCAGTTAAGAAATAATTATTCGGACTTTATGCGTGAGTACGAATTACTCGGGCACATGAAAAAGGTGAATAATGCAAATGATACATCAAACCAATCGGAGTGCTCATATTATATGCCACATCACGCAGTACAGCGCGATGAAAGTATGACTACCAAAACGCGGGTAGTGTTCGATGCGTCGTGTGCAACGACGTCAGGTCTAAGTCTGAATGATATACTACTAAAAGGACCCACAATACAAGAAGACTTAATTTGTATAATATCTCGATTCCGCGTACATCGGTACGTGTTATCCGCAGACGTAACCAAAATGTATAGGCAAATTTGGGTTGCCGAAAAAGATCGCACACTTCAAAGAGTATTGTGGAGAAATAAACCAGATGAACCAATCGAAGAATATTGTCTCAAAACGGTGACGTACGGTACGAAAGCGGCGTCTTTTTTAGCAACGGCTTGTTTAAACAAATTAGCGGATGAAAACGCACAACAATACCCAATCGCCAGCGGAGCAATTAAAACCGACTTTTATATGGACGATTATCTCGGCGGCGCAAATACGATAGCTGAGGCGACGCGTTTACGAGATGATATAATTAAGATTATGAGTAGTGCCGGTTTCTTATTACGAAAGTGGATTTCTAATGACCTACGATTGTTAGATAATATTCCGAATATCGATAACGACCCGCTGCGTACGTTAAGTTTAAACGAAAACACCATTAAAACGCTCGGTTTATTCTGGTGTCCTAAAGACGACACTTATCAGTATAAGGTCAATGTCACGGCTAATAATCAACAATCCGTAACAAAACGAAAAATTTTGTCTGCTATCGCGACAATATATGACCCACTTGGTTTAATCGGTCCAATTGTGGTCGCTGCAAAATTAATTATGCAGAAATTATGGCAATTAAAGATTGACTGGGACGAGTCGTTACCAATGCAAATAAATGAAGAGTGGCAAGAATACTACAAAAATCTTGATCACATAAAAAATATTTTCATACCTAGACGGATAATAGAACATGATGTATTCCATATTATTCAAATTCATGGATTCGCAGACGCATCGATTAAAGCATACGGAGCGTGCCTATATCTACGCACTTCGGACCAAAACGGCAAACACTCAGCTCGATTAATAGCGGCCAAATCAAGGGTGGCACCGGTGAAGGTAATTTCACTGGCACGTTTAGAATTATGTGCGGCAGTATTGTTAGTACGTCTCACAGAAAAAATAGTACCGAAATTACAGCTTAATATTAAAAATAAATTCTTTTGGTCGGACTCCTCTATAGTGCTGGCCTGGTTAAATTCTCCGTCATCACGATGGAAGACTTTCGTGGCGCATCGAGTCGGTGAAATTCACGAGTTTACAGCTGCCACTCAATGGCATCATGTACGATCGGAAAGCAATCCAGCAGATATTATATCTCGCGGAAGTAATCCAGCACAATTGGCACAAAATATGCTGTGGTGGGAAGGGCCACCTTGGTTAAAGAAAAATGAAGAAGAATGGTCAAATGATAATGTGTCAACATTGCAATTCAATAAGGAAGATCTAGAAGAGAAGAAAAACGTAGTATCAACACTGGTGACAAAAAAGGATGAACAATTTACTTTACTCGAAAAATACTCGTCTTTACAAAAATTATTACGCGTCTCCGCCTATATAATGCGCTGGAAATACCAAGTAATCGACAAAAAACGTTTTTCAACCAATGTTGAAGTAGAGGAAATTAACGATATCAGAAGAAGACTAATAAAACACGTACAATCACAATTTTTCAATTCGGAAATAAAACAATTAAAGGAAAACAAGAGCGTATCAAAAAAAAGTAAGTTATTTTTATTGCGACCGTGGTTAGACGAAAACGAAATACTACGAGTCGGTGGTCGATTAAACGAAGCGATACGGATTTCGCGCGACGTCAAAAACCCCATTATACTACCTGCACAATCTGTATTTACGAGCTTGATATTTCGTCACGAACACCTGCGGCTATTACACGTCGGGCCGCAGGCATTACTCTCGTCAATCCGCGAACAATTTTGGCCGATAAACGGACGAAATATTGCTAGGAAAATAGTACATAAATGTGTAGCGTGTTTTCGAGCTAAACCCTTTACTTTTCAACCCGTAATGGGTAATTTACCCAAGGCTCGAATAGAAATCGCACAAAGAGCATTTGAAAACTGTGGCGTGGATTTCGCCGGGCCTATTTCCGTGAAAACAAGCTCGTCGAAACGCACCTATCGCAAAGGCGTACATATGTGTATTCGTATGTTTTTTCTCAAAGGCAGTTCACATAGAATTAGTGAGTGACCTAAGTACGAATGCATTTTTAGCCGCGTTACGAAGATTTTGGGCAAGACGCGGTCTGAGCAAAATAATCCACTCCGATAACGGAACTAATTTTGTCGGAGCGGACCGACGATTAAAGGAACTGCGCGCTCTATTTTTATCCGATTCACACCAACAAAAGTTGAACAAATGCCTCACCGAAGTTGGAGTAAATGGAATTTCATTCCCCACGCTCTCCGCACTTCGGTGGATTATGGAAGCGGCGATCAAATCCATAAAGGGCCATTTGCGAAGAACTTTAGGTAATGCTTTATTAACGTACGAGGAACTAAATACAATTTTAACGCGAATCGAAGCTTATTATTATTATTATTATTCGTCTGTCTGTCTGTCTGTCGGTTCTTATAAGCGCCTTAATGTTATTGTTGTTATGTGTTCGGGGAGTCCGTAAGTATACAGTTTTTACGCGTATTCAAATAACCTGTTTTATATATACATTTCCGAAACTGTTGGGTAAGGTCAAACGATCAAGTCTGTACGGTACTCGGTACGAAGCGTTCGGTAATATAACGCCTATACAGCGGCGTAGATACGGTTTTTTTTTTTTTGGGGGGTTTCAAAGGGATCACCTCTAAAAGTACTAAAAATATTTATATTACATTTATTAAATTTGTAGTTATTTAGTAAAACGTTTAACGAAAGAATTCACCATAATTACAAAACAAACTCTCCGATTGTTGTATAATACGTGTAAAACTTTTTCCGCGTTAATAGCGTTATTGCAGTATACGGTTTTTACGAAGATTATACTCTTTTCAAAAATTATGTATAATACTCGGTTTAAGAAACTATCGTTGTGTTCTCGTAGAGAATTATTTTCTACAATCGAGTATAAAAAAAAAATCAATATTTCTTATCAATAATTATTATTTACATCTTATACACATTCACACACGTATAGCACTGTAATTTGTAATACTGTACGATTTTGAATTTCATATAATTATAGTAATATTTGCACTGAAATTCGTTATTACTTCAACAGTCGACGAAACACGATATTTTCAAGATTGGAGCCAGTAAAAAATTTTTTTGGTTTTTTTTTTGGGGGGCTGAGAGTATAAATATGAAATAATATAAAAATAAAAATAGAATAATAGAATAAAAATCATTAAATTTTGTTTTAAGAAAAAATTCCGGGGGTCTGAAACCTAAATCCTCCCCTGGCTACGGTTGTCGATTGTTTTTGGCTATCAAAATAAAAATCTTTACCACTTAAGTATTCGTCCGATCTCGATTTAATCTCAGTTTTTTTTTCATTTTACGCGGTGATTGTACATCATTGCACGTTGTTTAATAATAATAATTTTTTTTTTTGTATATACGAATATAACGTTCGAATAGCCATTACAGCGTTTTGCAGAGCGGTCGAACTATATAATATATTTTATTTTTTCATTTATTAAAGCATCGTACATTTACATAATCAATGTTCGAACACAATTGTGTGATTATTTATTTCATTTATAAGCAAGCTCGTGTTAAAGTAGAACGCGTTTAATAATAAGCGATTTCGATTACAAATCGTGTCAAGTATATTTTTATAAGAAAAAAAAAAGGAAAACGCGCGAGTTTCGCCCATCTTTTTCGGCACTGCACGTCCGCAGCGCGGCTCTCGTTTACGTTACCAATACTTGAAATTCGAGACTTCCTACTGGTATAGACGTTTTACAATACGTGTGTTTGTGACAAATTATTTTAATACGTTTTTTGAAATTCGGAAAAAAAAAAAAACGTTTATACAAATATCAAATATAATAAAATAGGTATACGTGTGTGTCTTCAGTGCACGTTCGAAATAATACGCGCAGACTCTTATTCTGTAGAAAAAAAATTTTTTTTTTATAATGTAATAAAAACCATATTGCTGCAGACGTTTAGAAAAGAGTGTATTTTTTTTTTTTGATACGAAACGTTTTTCTATATATAATGATTAATGAAACGCAGTCCGGTCGTTTATGAACACATTTCATTCAAGTCCTCGTTACAAAAACGAAGGGATATCGTCTGAGACGTTTTATATATACACGCGAAGAGAATATGCGTCATATGTACATATATATACGTATTTATGTATTATAATACCGAGAGAGCGATTAATTTTCGGGATCGAGTTGTGCGGAGCAGCAGGAAAAATACTCGTTTCTATTGAGCAGGGATTAACTAAAAGGAAGCGTATAAAAATATAATAATAATAATAATAAATATAGCACATAACGGGTCGACAGTAAACGTGAAATTGCGTATACAGCTGCTACCTATATATTATAACAAACGTGCTTACTCAAATGCGATTTGACATTTAAAATTACATTTATCCTTAACGAGTTAAAAAGTTAAAACGATCCTGGGATTTTTTTTTAAACATTGATAATAAATTATTCTCCCTGGAATTAACGTATTTAAAATAAGTTTTATTTTGAACGTTCGTTGCTTGCGGTTTATTATATCGACATATTCGTACGAAATTAATCGTTCGTTTTTCTCATACGATAAAAAATAAGAGTAGCGAGCCGCGGGCGTTGTGGATAAGCGAATTGCTCATCGGATAAAGTATTTATAGAGTTTCGTTATAACTATATACATTTGAAAGCAACGATTGCGTTCGATAAAACGATTTACTGTACAGTTACACTTGAAAATTATACGACTTAGGATTTTGTCATGATTTTTAAAAATATAATCGAAGACGCGTGTAAGGTCAATGTCGTATAAAATTTTTCGGCCATTTAAACCAAAAATTATAATTTTTTTTTGTAATTAAAAATCTAATAATTGTTATAAATAGTGCAAGAGTGAAAGACATTTTTGGAATTTTTTTCTACGCACACATAGTGTGAAATTACACGTTCGGTGTGAATTTCACGATTCCAAGACCAATATTTCGGTAGTTTTCCGTGTCAAAAACTACGGAGAAAACAGTTTTTCTTACAATGTTCGGCGCGCGGTTGTTTTGAATTATACGCGTGAGAGGAAACTATAACGAGTATGTATATCGAAAAACGTTTCAAATAAATTACCCCAATTAGATACAGTTGGCTACCGGAACGTAACGCGTGACGAGATCATCGCTTCGCTCGTACAAAAAAAAAAAAAAAATCGAACAATTGATTAGAAAAATAGCGTTTTGTTTATTTAAGCGATATATCGATTTGAATTTTCGATAAAAATTCAATTTTCAACTCGGTTATATGTGATGGGGAAAAAAAGGTTATTGATTTTAGCGAATTAAAAAAAAAAAAATAACTTGCCCGGCCTTGCTGCAGCGGCTCGAGCGTATGGCCGTCGAAAAAGGATTGCGCGCGGTCGAATCGAACAATAATAATAATAATATAAAAAAAAAAAAATTGATCTGAAGTAGGTCGGCGGACCCTCGTCGCGTCGAGGGACAAGGATCGGTGCACGTCGTAAACGGTCCCTAGCGGTTCGTGTAGTATTTTTATTTTCACACGGCGACCCGGACACAATGGTGACCAATCACAGCGCGTTTATTAGTTATAACGTATTAGCTCGTGCTACGCGGCGAGTTTTCCCCGCGGATTGTTATCACGAGGACATGTCGCCGCGGGTCGCGATATTTTATCCGTGCACTGTGCAGGGTTCGGTTAGGTTCGGTTAGGCGTAATATACCGTACCGTATATACAATACACACCTGTACGTTATCGTGGGACGTCGTTATATTGTATTGTACGAGTATATATATATAGGCAACAGGTACGTTTGAACGTATGGCAAATTAAACGGGTTTATAAGGCCGACGTGGTGTGGAGGGGAGTGTCTTATATAAAACGCGTCGTATTTTTAAAACGTACGGAAATAATAATTTTTTTATAACATTCCGTTATTGTCGAGTCGTTCTAATTAAATCGAAAACGTTCGATTTCAATGTATTACGCGCGCGAAACGAAACAAATTTTATGCCGATCTCACTATAATACAGCGTTATAAATACGCTCGTCTACGTTATTATATATTATATATAGGTTTCGGAAGTTCGGACCCGGACCGTTTCAGGACTCAATGCGATTTTGTGGGTTACTCGTTGGATCGGCCGACCGGTAGAAAAATTTGAACATAATTTTTGTGATTTTATTTGATTGACCTTCCACCGGGTTACGGCTAGTCGATTTAATCGTGACGTACAGACATTTTATAAAAAGATAAAAACGCTAATATAAGGATCAATCGTACTCCGCCGGTCCTATAATATTAATACCGTCCGTTTAAAGTACATGTATATACGTTCCACGACTCAATTACTATACGACATCAGTACCACGCCAACTGCATATCCCTCTGCCGCGAGGTTACCACGGACGATCGTATTGTATACGATTGTACCATCCTACGCGGTTATCGATTTCGGTCGTCGGAATATGTTGTTGATGAAATCTAATCGCAAATAACTGCGCGCGGCCTGCCCGCGTCGGGTAATTCAGCTAGTGAACTGTGTAATATAAAAATATATTATTGCACCGTCTCCGTCCTCCATATCTCTGGACTCTGCAGGTCAGGTCGCGGTGTATAAAAACACGGTCTTCGTGACCTTTTCGCCATAGAGTATACGACGCGCACATACATCATAATATAAATAATAATAACAAATAATAAATAATAATATTGTGTACGTGAATGAAACGCACGAGTGATGCACGACCACCGCGACGGCCGAGAATGTGTGCAACACAGAAATAATATTAATAAAAAAAACACGCACAAAACCAAAGGTCGTGGCGCACACACGAATACGACGAGCGAAAAGGATGTTTTATTTCATACAGTTACGTACTGTATTATATCAAGGTCGGTCGTCGAGTAAACGATTTCGTTTTTATTTGTTAAAATTGAATTAATAAAATTGTTTTTTTAACAGAAATAAAAATTCTAATCGTATTTAAACTGAAAAATTTGAACTCGTAGCCGGAAATTTTTATATTTTATTCGTATCGAATATGGCTACTTCGAGCTTGCGGCAGACGTTTTTTTTTTCTATATCGAATTTGTTAATGTACGTATTTAAAGAAGAAATAATTACGTTTTTATTTGCTCGTCAATTTAAAAAAAAAAAAAACGGATTAAAAAAAATTACCTTCGTAAAATACGTTTTTTTTTTTTATACGACACTCTTTAGTTTCATACCACTCATAATTTTAGGTCTTGTACTGAGTTTTTTTCTAATCGTCGATTTTATACACATTTTTTCTCGTGAGTTGTGTTTATCGGTCGCCGACCGGTGAAAAACGTATGGACCGCTACAGGGGCTCACGAGAGTATTTCGGTGGTCCGTATAGAAAAATTTGAACAATATTTGCAATTTTATTTTATTAACCTTCCACCGGGTTTATTAGTTCGTCGTATAATTGTGACGTATAAACATTATTATATTAAAAAGAAAAAAAAAAAAACGTTTTATATGTTTTATAAGTCTATTCACACGTCATGTCCGTTCAGTGTCAGTGTCGTCCGTTCAGTTTCAGTGCTTCGAATTTACACCGTTCCGTATCCGTTGTCCGTTTGCGCATTTTCCACTGTGTTTGACCAAAATTATAATATGACTAACAGCGTAGACTAATCGCTAGAAGATCTAGTAGTACTGCTGACTTGCTGCTAGGCGGAGAAGAGAAAATTAACAACAAAGGAACAACAACAAAAAAAAAAAAAAGGATTTGGTTTCGTGATTTGTGGGGGAATGAAAAGGAAAATTAAAAGCTAATAATGCTACTTTATAATACGGAGAGTTGGTGTAGACCATAAAACAAAAGTCCCGCGAGTGTAGGTACGAACAAACGCGATCACGTTGTCAGTTGTCACTGACGAACGTTTACACCAGTTGTTCCCAACGTCTTCTATTCTACGCCTCCTTTGTAGATTTTCAAAAATCTCTCGCGCCCCCTACTATAAGTTGAAAAAATTAATCGCTTTTTTTTTGTATACCTTATAGATCACGAGTGTTTAGCCGTTAAATGGTTAAACATTCGATAATTTAATAAATACAAATTTATTACTTCGTGCCATGACTGCTTGCGCCTCCGCAGCAATGTGGTCATGCCCCCCTACATGATGGGAAACATTGGTTTACACCGTTAGAACCATGCACGTGAAACTTCCAAAAAACATTGTCTCCGATGAAATCTATAAAAGTACGGAACCGGAAAGCACGGACACTGAACGATCGCGGAACGGATATGTGTAGCTGGGATATCACCGTTGCGTAACATATGTATAACGAATTTAAAACGTCGGACACGGAACGGACGACACTGACACGGGACGGACACGTATGTATAGACATGTAAATATTACGTGTCTTTTTCACGGACATCGGATTGTGTCGGCGATAGCGTTTTAGGTTAAGATTTGCGCGATTGCCGCAGTACGACGGCGGATTATTATTTTTTTAATACAAATAAAATGTGCGGACGCGCGCGTTTCCATAACAAATCAAAACAAAAAAAAAAAAGACACGAGTAACTACACTGCATGCAGATAAATCGGTACATGTATACGTATGTCTTGTATATATCTCGTTAATTTTTTTACGCGTGACAAAAAGTTACCTATAGCTTAGTCCTCGTCTCCTCGTACTTATAGAGTATAGATAACACATATAATGACAGGCCATGTGTATACAATATGTGCAGCGGGCAGCGTTCCTGAATAAAAACGAGAGATAGCAATATTAAAACCATGCCTTCTATCCTACTCAGCAAGAAATTATTTTTTGTTCCATGAAATAGTAATTTGTTCCATGGAATAATAATTGAAAAATAGTATATTCTGTTATCAACGTATCGGTAATCTAAATATTTGCTGAGTGAGACAGAAGATACGGGAACGCCTGATAACGAATATGGCCTATATCCATTATGTATTATCTATGCTACCTATAGAGTTATAGACATATCTATATCCATAGATATTTATAGATATAGATAACTATAGATCGCGCTGCTATCGCCGTTCCAACGTAACTGGCAACGACGACGGTATAGAAGTGGGGGGGGGACCTGACCGCGGGTGGTGCGAGTAAAGCCGGGTTCATGACGTCATGGTAACGCTCTCGGTGTCGCACAAATTTATGGAATTACCCCAGCCATAAAACATATATACATGTAAAAAAAAAAAAAAAATAATAGTAGTAGTGTAAAAAAATTCTGCTAGAAACTATTGGGCAATATATATATATATATATATATATATATACTCGTATATATAAGAAAATAATAAATACGTGCGCGGCGGCGTACATTATAAATATTTTTTTCTTTATTTTTTTTTCATCAGCCGACGCGATAACCCGCACGCGCTACTATGCGATATTATAACCGCGGCGGGGCGTGTTATTATTATTATTATTATTATAATTTTTTTATGTAGGCGCATAAAAAAAAAACGAAATATCACTGCGCGGACGTATTATATTATGACCGCGGCGACGGCGGCGGTCGCAAGGACAAACGCGCGACGCGGCGGCGGCGGCGGCGATGACGCGCGCCGCCGTACTTTTCCAATAAATAATCTAATATAGATATCGCAGCAAAATAAATTAATATAATAATATTAATAAAACGCGTTTCTGCAAATGTAATTTTGGTTGAAATTCGGCGCCGATTTCAAAAAGATTATTGATTTTTTTTTTTATTTCATCGTTTTCAGTCGTAGTATCGTCGTTCCTGTTCGTGCGTTTGACTGGGTGCTGGTTAGGTAGGACACCAGGCCATTCCTTATGAAATCGGAAAATATGAAACAAAAATAAAAACTAAATTATTGGCCGAATACTAGGCCAATATTTACGAGATTGGTGTGAAATCACGGGCAGGCGATCCTCTTTCATATAAAAAAAATTCGTCCGAATCGGTTCGTAAACGACGGAGTTACGAGGTAAAAAACATTAAAAACACAACCGAATATTGAGAACCACCTCCTTTTTTTGAAGTCGGTTAAAAAAACGGTATTATTACTATAGCGTGTGATAATATTATCATGCAGTCTGCGCGGACTCTAGCATCTATTTGGCGCCTTTTGTGATTGCCTATATTGCCTATATACGTTAATCCAGCCCTCAGCGGTCCGACTAACGTATTGATTTTTCGACCTACTCGTCGGATTCGTTATTTAATTATTGTATATTAAGCGGTTCAATAATAATCAAACGTGCAATAATAACAATCATCGATGACTCGTGGAAAAAATTTACAAAAATTAATATTCCAAATGTGTACCTCCGCGGCACGTGCATTATATAGTATAAGTTCAACGCGCTTTGTAGCCTATTCGTGTTATTCGGGCGGTACCTGTACGTGAAATTATTACAATTTTATTTATTTAAATTCGTATACGCTCGTTTTTTCGGAGAAAAAAAAAAAAACTCGTATTATTTCTTTATTTTATATTAACGGTTAAATAGGTTTATTCAAAACACTGGGTATGTATATAGTATATATATATAATATGTAAAAAAATAAACACGCAATAATTTTCGGTAATAATTATAAATATTAAGAAAATTAGGTCATTTTTTTTATAAAATATTTACCAACTAAATTTCATATGCTAAAAATTGTATTTTTTTTTTTTTTTTTTAGCGTTCCGACACCGTTTTTCGGGATAAAGGGATCGCAGGATTTTTGACGTTTTCCTCGTAAATAATCCGACCGGCGCGTACACATCCTAGTCCGTCTTGTATAAAATAAATAGTACGCGCACGAATTAGGCGCTTATATGTTGCTTTTTTTTTCAGTAATAAACTTGTTTACTATGTACGGCGCGTATAAAAATCTAAGTCATATTACAGGTGTCTAAACACGCTGTCATTGATATCAATGTTTATCAATATAATTACTACGAACAGCGTTTACAGGTTTAATATATTAAACAACTACACCGTATATTGTATTAAATTCACAATTTTTTTTTTGAATAATTATATTTGTTTGAATCGAAGAGCAATACGGCAGTGACGTCCGTTAACGTTTTTTTTTTTCTGTTCTCTATACGCACGTTTTCGAGCCTACGTCATATTTACGATTTCATAATACGTATACAGCTGTGTCGTAATGATACATAAATAGGAGTTACTTATTATTGCAAGTAGGAAAATTATCGCGTAAAAAATATCAATTTACCACCCCTCCACAAATAATCCATTACGGTATTCGAATACAGAACTTATATATACATATATATATCGATGGAAAAAAAAAACGTTTTTTTTTTGATAAAATATACGAATTAAGAAAAAAAAATGTATATAGCTATATATGAAAAAAAAAAAAATAGAATACTTTTCCATCACACCATTTAAGCGTAAGATCATAGGCCAAATTTATTGTGATACGGTTTTTTTTTTTTTTGTATTACGTAATTATTTTATACGCGTATATAACGCGAATGACGCCACTACGGTATTATTATATGTACGTCGAGAAATCATATTTTTTTTAAAGGGCGATGGACGCGCGATTGAACGTTTTCATATATACCTAATAATTTATTATTGTAGTCCGGCTAGTGTTAAACATTAATTATGAAAGACATAATACGGTTAAAAACCACCGTTTTATATAATTTCCTATACTATAATATAATATGCTATACACGATTTTCGACGTCCATCGTTAATGTTTTTCGACGTCCGTTTAAAACGGTTTCCAGTGTTGAAATAACGTTTTGTATTGAATTCATGTATTTTAAGATTGTAAAAACATCGCGGAAAACGACTCAACAATGATGTTATAAAATAATAAAGGGGGGGGGGAGGGGAAAGTGATTCGAATTGTGTTTCGTGTGTACGGAGTTCAAAAAATAGTATACGAGACCCATATGGAGAGGATATGGAGTCGGAAAGACGTTTTTCTTTCCAATTATTCTTTTCAAAAATTTCAACAACGGAAACGCGCAACAGGTACGTATATAATATGATACCACATACGTTGTACGCGCGGATCCGGTCATTTCCGCCGCGGCGAAGAGCTGTTGAACGAGAGAAAAAAAAATCGGTTTGAAAAAAAAAATTAAATTATTATTGTCGTGTATATGTCGGAGTAACGAAACTGTAACTCTTTGAATTATTATTATTATTTTTTTCGAGCTCGGTAAACAATGATATGTGTAACGCGCGAGTAATATTGAAACACTGCGTCGGGGCGACGATAGACGTGAGTTAGTTTTGTGCGTGCACGTGTCGAATTGAATAGATCGGAAGTACAAATTATTGTACGCGTGTTGATATAGGCGTCATGTGCAGTGTACGCGCGTATCCGCCATTTCAACAGGTGAACAACAACGAATCTAATCCGTTTATCGCGGCAGGAAGTCCAATTTCGGTCATTCATAGTCTTCACAGACAGAACACACACACACACCTCGCCGCGATTTCGTCGTTGTTTCGTTTCCTATACGTGTCGTATTTTTCGGTGGTAATAGCATATGGTGTGTGTGTGTGTAGTTTTTCTTTTTCCCCGAGATTTTTCTCGAATCAAACGAGTATCAAAACGCCTGGCGTGTGTATTCACGAGATTTTTTTTTTTTTTTTTTTAACCGAAAAATTCGATTGAAAACATTTTTGGCGCTTCGATTCACGTCGATTAACAACGGCGTAACGCGCGAGATATCCGCGGAAAGACTTGCTCGATGATAAGATTCTACGCCGGCTGAGGTTTCGTCGTTCGTCATTTTATTCACCGAATAAAACAGTAATATTTTGAAGTCGAGGTTGTGTTTTTAACAGGGACACGCTCAGTTGCTTGCGCGGATATATGTATGCGCTCGCAAAATTGGCGGAACGAACGCAACATACAGTTCTCTCCGGCGCGAAAACTTTTTTTAAAATATTTTTTTATTTAGACAAATCGACAATCCGTTACATATACAGTTTCAACAAGAAGACGCAGGGAGGAGTGACATGTGAGGTGGAGATGGGCGTGAATCGAAGACGTTATCCGTCGGTAACGTTTCGGCGTGTTTTAATTAAAATTACATTATAAATTAATAAAAAAAAAATTAAAAATTTTTGACTCGGAGTAGGCCCCTCGCGGGCTATTGAACGGGACGAGAGGTTTAATACGAGAGGGTCGGCGTGTTGAAAGAGGCGGGAATGCCGTTTGTTGTTTGACTGCGTATCTTTGATAAGAGTAACGTTCAGGTGGTTACGAAGAGTGGAATTTGATATACGTATACGGAGGGGCGTTAGCGATGAGACGGAGTACGCAGTACTTTAGATCGGAATATTTGAATTTTATCAGTGTTGGATTTTTCGGCAGAGCCCCAGAGCCGGACGAATTCTTTCGCGATTTTCTAAAATTCTATATATATATAATATACAAGAGTTCCGTTACTGTTCGACGAGTAATATTTATTATTACTCGATTTAATTATTGTTAAAAAAAAAAAAAACTAAATGTTGTGTTCTCGGAGAGAAATCATTGAAAGTGACTGAAGCGCGGCGACACGTCTCGTATTTAATTCTGCGGCACGTATCGGTTTCGGCGATATTTTCAATTTCGACACCGAGCGATACGCCGTGCGTATATATAATAGCGTCGCGTATACTTTTTTTTTTTTTTAAATGGAAACGGCGTATTCGTAAACAATGTTTTTAAACACCCGTTTATATACCGACGTCAATACAACGTTATATTATTACTGTTTACGTTTTTATACGCGTGTGTTTTTTATACTTGTTTTCGGAGTGCGCGCGATATTTTAAAATATACACACGAGCGCGCGTCATTTTTTTTCTTCTTTTTTCCAAACGTCTTTTTGAAATAGAAAAAAAAAATTCAGGATGTAAGCCAGACGCATAAATAAATAAATTCGCACGATTACGCTGTCGCAATAGACTCGCGCGAGCGCGCGTATCACAATAATATTATACCGTTTACGACGATTATTATTACACTATGTATATATATATATATATATAATAGCAGTATAATACGAGGAGTTGTTTGAAAGAAAGAAAGAAAGAAAAAAAAAATTACCGACGCTTTCGTGTCTATACATATATATATATATGTACGTATTTCGGTATAATATAAAATGACGAATTCCAAACGAACTTATTCGATTACTTTTTTTTTCTTTTTTTTTTTTTTAGGCCATTGTACTTCAAAACCGCGGCGGACCGCGCGTTATTTATCATACGACCTTTGACGACGTAATACAATATAATATAAACACAATGAGCGACCTTCTCGTGCACCGCGGGAACGACGTTTTTAAATGTATAATTCGTTACATAATTACGTTTTCAGCGAATGTTTTGCATTTTATTATAAAGCAATACACTGCGCGATAATAACGATATCACGGTAATACGCATTAGAAAACGAAAGAAAAAAAAGAACCGTTTTAAAAATATTTTTGTAATATACATTCGCGGTGAAATTTTCGTTTTTTTTTTCTCTTTCGTACCGCGCGCACGATTTCATTCTATTTTTTTTTCTTCTCAAAACGTTTTAAACTCGTCGCGGTAATTATTATTTTTCTAAAACAATATTTAAACGAACGTAAATTAAATATTCATTTTTTTTTTTTTCATCTATATAATATTATGTTTACTCGTTTAAGCCGCAATGATTTCACTTGATTCAAGTGTCTTTGAACTGTGTTTTACAAACTCGACAAACAACTGTGATGGCAGAGAGGTTTGGGCACCGGCACACACAAATTTCCGAAAAAAACGTTTTACTATATATTTTATCCGTTTTTAGTTTTAAGGGGGACATGTGATTCGAACTCGAGACCTTATCTCGTATAGTGTACGCGTATATATATATACGCGTTATAATAATTTATAATAGTGAACAAAATTACTTTTCAATATCGTACTGCACGTTTAGACTTGGCTCATTACAGTTTATCCGGTCGAAACGTGTTATTCGATTTATGATGTGCCATTGAATATATCGTATCAGCGGAACGTGTTTTATATTTAACGAAATTCACGGTTTTTTGTTTTCTTAGAGAAAAAAAATTCGTTAAAAAGAAATTTCGTCATAAAGAAATGACTTATTTTTTCGCCCACTTTAAATCTCGTATTTATCATACCGAACGAATGTGCGAATACTACTCATACATTATACGGAATAATAGTGAAAATACGTAATACGTTTGAAACGCAATATTGAAAACGTGAAAAGGGGTTTAACGAGTCGCGGGGTTTTGTTTGTGGATGACGCGCATAAGCGAATTATTACTCAAAGGTTTTTGTCATATTAGTCTGAAACCGATGAACAGATCATTGCGCGTTCGATCAAAACGATTCTGTGAGCCGAGCTTCGGCGTGTGCAATACGATCTGTCGAAAAATGGTCATAAAAAGAAATCGTAAATGTTTTCAAGACGCGTTTCGCGTATTTATTTATTTAGGTACCTATCGTACGGCATGAAAAATTTACCACATATAGTTTGTATAACGTAAATACGTTTTCATAGTTGCAGTAACAAACGTCTGACGCGGTTTAAAATTTTTAAGACCTAAAATTACCTCTTTTACGCGTTGAACACCTCAACATCTACAATTGCTATAAATAGGCCAACAATTAAAAAAAAATTTTTTTTGTTGATTAATTCGTCTCTCGTCAATACGGCTACGTGTTCGGTGAAAATTTCATGTGACCGTTTAGTTTCAAAACGACGAACAAATAAACTATACACGATGATAGGTAGTCGGTTTTGACGAAATCGCGTTTTTATCTGATTTTTCGGACGCTTAAAAAACAGTGTCGACAAACGATCTCTCTAGAGTACCGACTAGACGCGATTTGCTAGGCGCGCGGAAAACTGCAGTGCTATATACGCGTAAGCACTCCTATTGCGGCGTGGAATTTTTCGGGTAAAGATATAAAAAAAAAAAAAAAACACGTCATTGTAAAAAAAACCAATAATACGTAATATATTCCTCGCTCCGGCTCAGAATTTAAAATAAAAATATATATATTGAAAACGGTGTAATAAAGAGAGAGAGAGAGAGAAAAATAAGAACGGTATAGAACAGACAATGCTCGTGTTTGTTATAATATGTACGGCGTAACACGAGACGCCCGCTATAGTATATAATATTATTATCCACGCGGATAATAATAATAATAATAATAATACGAACGCGCACGAGTACCCCGAAATCGTACTTTTGACGAGTGTTACAGCAGCGGCGGCGGCGGCGGCGGTGTTTGAACAACGGCCTAATATACGCGCGGGCGCGATAGCCGCCGTTTCGTTGTCTCCTTTTTAAGTGGCGTTTCGTGTTCGGTAAACCGTATACACATACAACACGAGTGAATAGTAGGCCACGCGATGCCGCCGCCGCCGCCGCCGCCGCCGACGGAAAAAGATAAACATCTTATAGTATATAATATATTATAGTATACCCTTCGATTATACGCTTGTGTACGTATTTTTATTTTTATTTTTTTTTTAGTATATATACGTTTCTTAACGTTTTCTTCGTTCTTTCATTTCGTTTTTTCGAGCCGTTCTCGTATACCGGTTTTTTTTTTTTTTACGGCCCTAGGCGATGACGGAAAAATCATATTATATACCGCGGCCCAATTTCTATATACCTATAGCTATTATTCCATTAATCATTCTCGTGATACGATCCGTTATATATACAGAGAGAGAGATTATACCTAAACGAAAACAATACACACTGCACATATAATAACTACACATAATATAACAACGGCTTTGTGCGCCGCCTCCGCGGTTATATTGTTTTAACGTGATCGGTTTTGTTTTTTTGCTATTTCGTGGGTTACGAAAAAAACATATCATGATACCGGTATGTGTATACGAAATGCGCGCTTTATACCGCGACGTCACACGTGGGAAGGGCGTTCGATAGTCTCGGCGTTTTTCTCGCTCCCCACCGCCGGGGCAATGCTTTTTTTTTTTGTCGATTTTCCTATACGGTCGGTGGTAATATATATATATAAGACGTTTTCCAAAACCTACTTTTTCCATTCTTAAATACCGTATTTATTTAATTATTATTATTGTTTTTTTTTTAATATATCAATAAGAAATAGGAAATTAAATTACGGCCGTTCGAAACGACGCGCGAAATTAATATACCTATATATATTCGGGAACGTTATAATTCGTATTTGTTTTTTTTTTTGGATTTTGAGCGGAGCGAGGAATGTATTGGTTTCACAATGGTGTGTTTTTTTTTATTATGTCTGTACCGGAAAGTTCTACCGGAAGGAGTGGTCCGATCTTTTCGTGTAACACCTTTTCTGCAGATTGAAAATCGCGTCTAGTTTGTACTTTAGAGAGGTCATTTTTCCGTTTTCTCAATACTTTTTTCAAAAGTCGGGGAAAACTACCTGAAATCACATAAAAACGCTAAAAATGCGATTCCGTCTTAATCGATTGTCCTTTTATTTATATTACACCGATGCTCCGCTCAGAATCGTTTTATCGAATGCCGCACGATTCCATCGTTGCTTTCGGATTTCTAATAAAAATCAGAAAATATCTCCGATTAAGAGCCGAGAAAAATTCCAGTGTTCGACAACTTTTTCAACGCTCTGTAGAAACGTGTCTATATATTACAATATTATACGTATATTTATAATAATATAATAGCGACGTGTGCGTTTACACTATATAGAAGTGTACGCGCGTGTGCAGCCACTCGTTTTGTCTGCTCGCAGGTCGCGTTAATTTAGATTACTCGGAGCATTCGAGAATTTTTTATTATTATTATTTTCTTTTTTTTTGTCTATAATTATCATTTTATCAATATAAAAATATGAATTTAATTTTACGCGATTAGCGCGTACATGCATACGCGTATGTAGTACGTGCCGGTACAAACGCGCGAATTATTATTATTGTTCTTAGGCGTTAGCGATTTTCGTCGATCGTTGACCCGTAAACATTGTGATAATGTTATTACGTGTGTATATATATATATTTGTAGAATAATTATTATATATTTATATATATAAAAAAAAAATAATAATAATAGTAAAAAAACGCGATTAATAATCTCGGTATTACGAGGCGTGTATGTAATAATATAGCGTAAGGTCAGTCTAGACATAATATATTATAATATCGCGGTTATCTGCACCCAGCGAAGAAATAAAATATACGCAGCGAAAAAACGCGTTTTACTTTTATTGTGCAGTGGAATAATAACACATGTTCCGTGTTCGTATTATATCGTAACAATATTACTTTAAAGAATTAGTATTTTGTTTTTTCATACATGAAATAAAGCGCGTTACGGTTTATCTTACACAATAGTGGCGTGTAAACAAGCGGAGAAAAAAAAATTTACTCTTATATACGTATGATAATCATTGGTCGTATATTATTATGTATCGATTGATTATTATTATATTATATTTTACCCTTTCCGGAAAACCTCACGTTAATAATAATCCGAATAAAACGCGATACGTGTGCAGGAGGAATCGTTTCGACTTCTATTTTGTCGGTCGTATTAAAAGTGATTTTTTTTTTTTTTTTTAAGGATCGCGTTTGAAAATACTATTTTTTCCGCGTCGAAACACGCGTGTTAATTTTTTATTTTTTTTTTTGTCAAAGTAATATACGATTTCAGAGACGTACTCCATAAGTCGACAGTCGTTTGTCCAGCGAAATTTAAATGTTTTATTTAAAAATTAAATATTTGAAAACTATTCGATCGGTTAGATGAAATAATTTTTTGCGTTTAGAAACGAGCGTTTCCGGTTCTAAAAAGTTTATTTTTTTTTTCAATACCGATTATTATTGTATGCATATAATACATTACACTCCACGTTCTTCGTTGTCCGTATAAAACAATTACTTCAAAATTAGCCCAATCACTGCGAATACACGTTTACGGTATAACGACGTACGGACGGGCTCGCGGCGGCGCGCCGCTGCGTGTATAATTGACTCGTCAGATTTATGACAGGCGACCACCACCTGTGAATATCTCTGCGGCGCAGTCGTATCCGATTTATCGTGTAAATTTAATTTAATTAGAAAAAAAAAAAAAAACGAAAAAACGTTTCGTTTACGATAATCGGCACTATTTTTTTTTTTTTTTTTTTTATTTAGAACTCTTAGTATATATACTATTAAGTTCGACAATTAATTGAAAGCACAAAAGAAAAAAAATATATATATGTAGCATAATAAATTAAAAAAAAAATAATAATAATAATGAAAAAACTATTAATAATAACAACAATGATGATAATAAAGTAATCATAAAAGTGACAAAATTAAGAACAAATTATATAATAAATTTCATACATAAAAAAAAGAAGAAAAAAAACAACAAAGTAAAATATAAATATAAATTAGATAGAGAATCCAGCCTCATGTAAGAAGGAAATAATAATCGGCACTATAATATATACATCGCGTAATTATCAAATTATTTATTCGAAAATCTACGGAATTCCTTTTTTTTTTTTTTTTATACGCGTTTTTAATCGTTTTTATTTTGAAATATTGAAATATTTCAATTTTCTCTACGTAATTTTGTTCGTTTTTTTTTTTTTTTTTATTCCGTATTGTTGTATTTTTCCTTTTCGCTTGAAAACCGCTTGTCGAAACCGGTAGTAAATACTACATAACTGCGGTTTAATACAACAATACTCGCCTTTATATATTATAGTATATTTTTTTGGCGCTCGATTACACGTATTTATATATTTTTCATACGTACACAAATGTGATATACACGCGCCATATTATAATCGTCTATACGTTTAGTATATTTATATCCGTGTTAGATTAAATATATATATATACAGACGTGTCTGGAACTTTTTTGCCGGGATCCGTATATTTCGGCATTTTTTTCTTTCTCTCTGTCGTATAAACATCAGGAAATTGACTTTTATAAAAAAATTTTCAAAAAAAAAAAATTGTTACCGCTATAGATTTCGTAGTTTTTGCGCTTCGTACACACGCAATACGTTTTTAGATTCATTTTCTTCGGACAATAAAATATCTGCCGCAGCTGTAGGTTAACGGACAAAACATTACGCCAGGAGCTATAAGCATATAAGCGGACTCCGGTAACGCGAATTCACGTGTCGTTAAATATTCGTGTCCATAAATTTATTGTGGGTTGGTGGGGGGGGCTGATTGAGCTCTGCAGAGGTTTTGGTGATATTACAGTTATCGAATCGGGGGTGGGGGGAGGGAGGCTTTTGTGCGTCATATATTTTCACACGTGACGGTATGAAAACGTTTTTTTTTTTTTTTTTTTTTAAATACGTATTTATACGGACGCACGAAATACGCGGTCCGGCGTATAATACGAAAAACCTTATATCGTTTATCATTTTTCATCACCTGGAACGCGTATTTTTTGGCGACCCGAGCCCCCTTCTCTCTCTCTCTCTCTCTCGAAAAAAAGATTTCTTTATTATTATTTTTTCCTTAAAAAAACACGCGCGCGCTCGCGCACATTAAAATACTCTTATTTCGTCCGCGAATCGGCCATAATTTGTAAGAATACAATGAAATTCGAAATTCTAGGCGGCCATACAGACGCACACACAAGAATCGGCACGCTCGGACAATGGGATCTCGGTTTCTCCTCCGCGCGCGGTGGTCCCTGCATCAGCCGAAGCGATAGAAGCCCTCTTTGTGGTCCCTTCGGGTGCCGGCGGCGCGCGCGTATTACTACTGCAGGACGACCGAGGACGCGTTTCTTGTAAAAAGGACCGGGTAATCCTCGGGCCGCACGCATTCGCACAATCATAATGCAACACACGCGCACAAAAAAAAGAAAAAAAAAAAGAAACGAACGATTCGGCCGCGGAGTAAAAGAGTTTCAATGGGTTTCCTGTAAACCTGTCCGTGACGAATTCTGCTCACCGGCGTCGGCGTCGGCGGCTGCACAAATTTATTATATACGATATCGCGTAATATATTCCGTATTATATATTTTATATATACATTCGTCCGAGACGAATCGCTCACAATGTTCGTCGGGCGCGCGTATCCAAACGCCAAGGTAAACTTTAGGCGATTTCTCTCTCCCTCGCGTTTTCGTTTACAATGTACGACAGATGTTTTCGCATATAATCGTATTCTTCTTCTTTTTCTTCTTCAGCTCGTCGCGAGACGGTCTCCACGAGCATCATCACCACCGTGTTAAAACCGATTTTTCGCCACCGCCGAACAACGCGCACCCGCGACCAGCCGAATTTGTTCCGAATTTTCCGGCTCGTTTTCAACGGCACCCGAAAAAAGAAAAAAGGAGAAAAAAACCCGACGCTAAACGGCTCTTGATAGACTTACCGTACATTATTGCCTCGTCCCGGCCCGTAAAATCGCTATATAACCACCGAGACCAATTATCCGAAGGGTAAACGAGGAACGAATGGCTAATAGGATATCGCGTGAATCGAATTATATTTTGGAATCCGCGAGTGTTGTGTTATTATTATAAGGATCCACTTTTGTCATTATAATACTTTTATTATAGGATCTCTCTTCAGCCAAAAAAAAAAAAAAAAGGAAAACGCGCCCTCCGTTCGAGTATACTCGTTTTGCGTGAAGCAGGCGCACGTGCAGTAAGGTCTCGAAAAGTCTTTTTCAAAAGTCGCGCATATACGCGTTTATATTGTCAACGGTTTTCTCGAGTGGATTATACGATATTATCGATCACTACGCGAGGACTACCGATGATTCGGTGATCATTTACGGCTATAAATATGGAAAAACTGTACACCTACGATATTGCGCTGTCAGCATTACTATTTTCAGTCCTGTGTTTCCAAACTTTTTTCTTACCGCTTTACTATAACGGCAGTTACTGGCAACGATCGTTCTCGACTTTACAAGGTACTGGACTCCGCTGGAATGGTTTTCGCGAGTATTGTAATCGTTTCCGCGCGATTTTCGTTCACTGTTATTATTTTTTAATATACGGTCGCTGTATAATATTGACCGAGCTACGTCGTATTTGTATGTTTTTTTTTCTTCTAATTATAATAGAACTATTAATACGATCGATAATCGAAATCAGAACGTCACGTTCGTTGACTCGGTGACATTAATATTATAATATTTATAAAAATAATTATCGTTGTAAGAGTAGACCTTTGTGGTCTGTGTTCCATTGTCGTCGGATCGAATTGACGTAGGTACGTGTGCGCACAGCTCGCACCAGACGAATCGGTCAAGGATACGCGAGAATATACGTTTTACAAAGAACGTCGTATACATTATTCTAATAAATATACGCATTATAATGTGCGACAGTTTTTTTTAAAAAACTTCACACAGCGCGTCTACGCGTTATGATTTCGAACAATCGATCGGTTAGAGACGACGCGGCCAGGTTAAGTATACGTTCAGAGTAACTTTAAAACGATTGTAACTCCTCGCCACTATTTTATCGCGAATTTAAATTTAAAAAAAAATTTTTTTAAGTAAATAATTGAACGCTATTCCTACAATAAGAATTTTTTATTTTTTCTCCAGAAATACAATAATTATTGTCCGGTTGACTTGGAAGATTTATAACGTTTTGTATCGCGTACAGTGTAGGCGTGTTTCTACTGTAATACTCTTGTGTTTTGGTTATAACTCTCATATAAAACCTCGTTTTTAAAACGAACCCAAAACAAATATCTAACGGTATCGTTATTTTGTTTGAAGACGTAAAAATAGAACAAGGAAGTAATACGCATAATACGCGTATAGGTCGTACGAAATTGACTCGTTCGCACTCAACGAGTACTGTAGTGCGCAAAACGTGTCTCGGTAGTCAGACGCATATTTCTCGAACGTCTCGCATTTCACTCGCCCCTTACAACATCCAGACAAGAAACAAACGTAATTACTTTTTACGAAAGCCGCGGGACTCGCTTCATTTATCCACATATAATCTTTAGAATATAATTATTATAATATTGTTTTTACGTATAGTTTTAAGCCACAGCGGGCCGAGATGGGCATTTAAAGCCTTAAAACAAACAAAAAAAAAAAATCGAGTATAACTCGTACTTTAAACGTATAACTATTTGTTAGTGTACAACACTGTTGACCACATTTCCAAAGTATTTTTTTATAGATACACGAC
Source organism: Slavum lentiscoides (assembly GCA_032441835.1). Taxonomy (NCBI): domain Eukaryota; kingdom Metazoa; phylum Arthropoda; class Insecta; order Hemiptera; family Aphididae; genus Slavum; species Slavum lentiscoides. Next base: position 10,308,170 of record CM063715.1, on the reverse strand, counting down.
GATTTAAGTGTATAGGTATTGTACACTTGTACGGCCCGCAGTTACAACTAATCGCTATGTACTCTCAGCCCATCCCTATATAAGACGAAACGTTTGTAAAATATATTATTATTATTAGTACTGCGGTGGTATATATATATACGTATATGTACGGTGGTAGTGCGCCTTCACGAAATTCATGAATATTATTTACGACGATGACCTCAAACAAAAGGATTAGTGTTTTTACTGCTCCTCCGCTTGTGTATACATCACGTATGGCCGGGACTTCAGGAGTCGGTGGTCCATTCGTTTATTATATATTATTATACGCATTATAATAATTAACAACTTATCTCTCGTGTTTTTCCTCTAGGACGTGAAACACACGTGTTTAAATGCATCGTAAAATATAATAATTTCCATAAACGTATGCTGCTGCGACGGCGACGGCGGCGGTGCACGTGCGTCGTATACCATATAATCACACGTTTACACGCTCAGACATGGTCTATCCGAAAATCCATCGACACGATTATCGTCCGCTGTCTCGCTTATATACGTACATAAAATAACGCGTATCAGTGGCGTTGAAATAATATGTTTTCGAGGAAAAAGAATATCGAGGCACGAGAACAAAAATAGAAATTCTTTTTTTTTTTTTGTTTTCGTACGCGAAGAAAATAATTTTTTAATTTTTAACATTTTTTTCTTCCGCCGTCGTCGTTTTAAATAATACGGATTTTTGTTTTTTAGCACATGGAAAAGTTGTTGGGAGACCGTTGTACGATGAAAACGCGTGTCTTTTTTAAGTCCCGCCTGAAAATAATACGAAAATCATTAACGATTTATTCAGCTGTGTGTGATGCCATATTTCTAAAGATAATGAAACGGAGGAGTTTTTCAATAATGTCTCCAAAAATAAAAAAACTTAAATTCTATAGACAATTAAAAAAAACTTTTACTTCGTTAAAAATAAAAAATTAAAAAGATTTAAAATCCCTAACCTGTAAAACACAAAGTGAGTAAAATTAGGTATAAAGATTTTGGATTTTAGATATAATATAAGTAGAAAAATAAAACCAAAAATTTACTTTGGAAAATGATTTACCTAAGAACGCAGAATTAATTGGAATTTTAATTTTGATATTTAGTACGCATTAATTTACAATAAACGATGTCATTTGTTGATTCGAATTAAAACCCCTTGTATTAGAGTCAAACCAATGAACGCTATGTCATCCTTGTTTACTATTGCGAATGGATTGTGATAAGGGATACTATGACATCATTCGATCTCGCCCTGGAAAGTGTAGTAAGAAAAGCGTCACGAACGGAAACAATAACAGTGTATGAAAGAAACACGATGCTCGCGTACGCTGATGACGTTATGATTACAGGAAAGACGCAAGGGGAAGTGAAGAAGACCACGGTGGAACTTACGAAAGCGAGAGAAAGCCCGAAGAATTAACGTGGAAAAATCAAAGTATACGTGATATGTGACAAGAGAAACGGGAAATTCGTCTTGTTTAGGTTAGAACAGGGACGAGAATTAAAAAATCTGCGTGTTACGCTGGACAGTCAAAGCAGCATGCTCGGCGAAATAAGTACAAGGTTTTTTTGGTCACTAGAAAATATTTTCAAATCAAAACTAATATATAAAAAAAAAAAAAACACAGAAGAGCAACTGTGTAATATTGGCTATGTCAGAGTAGTCCTTATCTACGTATAAAAGTGTCGCTATACGAAGGGTGACGAAGAAGAACTCGGAAGACGTTGAAAAAGATCCGTGGCCCGAATTATACCGAAGAACGGAGATGAAAGATAAGGTCGAATACACTGTAGCAATCAGCAGACGTACGAGTTGTACGAGAGGGGAAACGTGATCTAGTCCATTAGGGACACAAAGCCGAAATGGTCCGGACGTGTATGGCGGTAGATTACCGAAGATCGAAAAATCGGAGGGGACCACGTCTGGGAGACGTATGCGGAAAGCGTCCGAGAGACTGTGACGGAATTGAAACGGTCTCGAGAGGTGGACTGGAACGTTTCGTATAACAGAGAAAGACGGGAAGTTATAAGCCTTAAACCGCTTGTAAAGCTAAGGGAAAAACGAATTTTGTAATTAATATACTACTACCACTTTGTCGTCGATGTTTATCCCATTCTTTTTTTTTTTTCATTACATTATTCAACAGTTTGGTATTTCAAATAAACAAATACACTCTTCCCCTCCTCCGTACCGGTCAAACAAACATCGATGATCTGCGCACCGCGCCGCGGTCCGTGCGTTTATAAAGTACTGCAGGCGTCTGTGCACGGCGTTGGCTAGAGTACATTTGTAAACTCGCGAATCCGACAATACAATATGACGTGTAAACCGTTTTCCCCGCCGCCGCTCCAGCGTAATTTCTATAATAGTAATAATTTTAATCCAATGGGCCGAAAACCAAACGCGGAGCCCGTCATTCAAACGCGTACAATAAAAATGTATATATATATATAATATATAATATAATAAAAACGAAAACGCGGCGGCGGCGGCGGCGACGACGATAATAATAATAATAATAATAATAACAACAATAATATTGTGCGCAGTATTAGGCTCCCGAAAGCTTTCAAAAATTTATATTATATACGACCGTGTTTCAATCGCGTTATTATTATTTTTTTATTATTAACATTGTTTGGTTGTCGGCGGCGGCGGCGGCGGCGGCAGCAGCTGTCCCGGTGATATTGGTGGCGGTGGCGGTGGCTGGTAAACTGTGGTTTTTGTGATTGCTCCTTGAAGCGTTAAACTTTTCCAAGATTCTCTTATATTCACGTGTATATAAAACGATTATAATGTGTGTGTGTGTGTGTGTGTACGTATAATATTATATATTGGGGAGGCCTTTTCTTCGTCTTATATTATATATTGTCCTTTTATTTCTTTATATAAATTTTTTTTTCTCTCGTTTTCAGCCGGCGGTCCGATCGTAGAATAAAAACATACATTTATAATATATATATATATATATATATTATATTATATATGTACGTCTGCTGCAGCGCGCCGTGTTATTGTAGTAAATATATATTCTGAGCTGTAGTTATAACACAACGACAACAACAATAATAATAATAATAATAATAAAATATATATATAACTATACTGTCGTGGTAGTGTCATATATATATATATGTGTGTGTGAGTATTATATAGAGAGTATTCTCCTTTGCTCCGTCTCTTATATATTATAATAGTATCGTATACCATCAAAAGGTTAACAGCAGGCCACTTACGGACAATGAGAGACATTCTTGACCGGCGAACGATAAATGCGCGAAGCGAAAATAATAATAATAATAATAATAATAATAATAATAATAATAATAATAATAATAATAATAATAATAATAATAATAATAATAGTAATAATAATAGTAAAAAAGGTAACGAGCCGCGGGGTGTTGTGGATATCGCTGAAGTGAATTACTCGGATAAAGATTTTAGTGTTTTGTTTTTATTTTAAATTCGAAAGCAGTGGTAAGTCATTGCATTCGATAAAACGATTCTGAGCGGAGGTTACTTTTCTCGTAAATATATAGTCTATAGTTACATATTTGGTGAAAATTTTAGGTTTTTATGTCTATTAGTTTCAAAATTACGAGCAAATAAACAACAATCGATTAAGACGAAATTGCATTTTTAGCGTTTTTGAGGTATAAATACCTAAACATAGAAAGCACAATAAATGTACTGTCTATAACAGTGGTTGAAACCGTAATGGAACCTCTATTATTACAGATAACATTATAACACGACAAGGGATAATCATTAACGTTGTCAGTCGAGACTAGTTTTGCGCGATATCTAATATCCAGGTAATTTATAAAAAAAAAAAAAATTCAATATGCCGAACGGTGGTTGCTTCAGCTCCCAAACACCTCCCTACATCCACCACTTGGGTACATACTTCCCCGATATACCCGAGATCTGTTTAAAAAATAACGGCTTTATTGATTTTAAACCGGCGTTTTTTTCTTCTACTTTTCAGTCGAGAAAAAAAATATCGCTCTGTTCACGCGTATATATTATACGACCGTCGTAACGCGACGATACGTTCATCGCGAATAATTTTCAATCCGCGACTGCAGTCCTCCGCCTATCGCCGTGCATATTTCTATACAGTTCTTCTTTTCGCGTCCGGTCCTAGTAGCTTACCACGTGTCTCTGTATTTATGTCTTTCCGTCCAAATACTCCGCCAACTGTACGGCAACGGTCGTTCGTTTCTTCTACATCCTTCGCTGTGTACTCGGCACTAAGATTTGGGCAATCACAGGCACGTCTTTCGTCCTGAACTCCTTCACGTGTATACAGTTACAATAGCGGAAAACTCGCGCGGCAATAACTCAGAAGTGAACTCGGGGTTAAGAGACTCCGCGAACCGCTTCGATGGTTTCGACACGATTCGTGCGTGTATTGAATTTATATTGTAGCGCATAGGCGAATGACTAAAGGGGGGGTGGACGAGTATATAATGGCGACGACGGCGGCCGAAGTGAAACGAGTGAATGGAGCGAAAAGGGTTAATAGCGCACCTGTGCCGGAAAGCGGAATCGAGAAGACCTTGACGTCCTTGACCCCGTTTAAACAGCGGTAGTGAACCGGAACCGAAAAATCTCTAGGGGGAAGTTGTCGCCGTTAACGTGTCTATTTCGTCGGGGGGGGAGGAGGGACCGAAGAGACGCGGAGGGTCACGAGACTCCGATTATTATACGCCGAGGGGACGACGGACGGACGAATCCTCGTTCGGCGAACGCGGCGTAACGAGCGCGTAATACGGGAAAATTAAATGACACTTTTAGAGAGGAGGTTTATTGTTTTTTTTTTCTCTCTTTATCCGGGACCACTCGATCGAGCGGAATAAATTCGCACCTCTCGCATCTGCCCGTTCGCAATTATTTCGCTATACCGAGTCCGTGTATTTTATTATTTAATATCGAGAGAACAACGTTATAAGGGCGCATTACGCCGGTTAACAGTGTTGTTCTGTGGGGGGCGTGTGCGATAGGAAAAAAAAAATACGTTTTTAAATATATATATATATATACACATTTGAACGCCGTGACCTGAGTAATGAAACGATAATAACGCGAGTAAAACGCCAAAAACCCGCGTCATAAAGAACACGGTTTCGGGAGGAAAGGTGCAGGCAAAGATTATGTATTTGCAATAGGAATACGCGCGCACACTTCCACGAACACATTGTGCGCGCGAATACGTCTCCTGTAATCGATGTGACACGTTTTCAAAGGACTGCCGAGCATAATCGGTCGCTTCAGCCACGTCGTATTCTTCGGATCGCGTATAATTTTCTAATGGGTTTGTCGCGTTATATCCGACCGGTGCCGTGCGGGGGAGTGGATTTTTTTGCCGGCGGCAGTGGCGCAGATGAAATAACAATTTTCACAAAACCCGGTAAACGAATGCGAAGAACACAATGAACACGCGCGATCGTAGCCGGTAGCTCAGCCGTGTTCGTGTGCGTACGTTTTACCGACAACTGCACGAGCCCGCGTGGTACAACGCGCTGTACCGGCGCGATCCCGGTTGTGTGCCCATACGTATACCATACCGAGTGAGTGTACGTAGGCGTATATTTAGGGGGCGGGTGATTTTTAAGTGTTAAAACCGGGTACAGGAACATTAATGATTTTGTCGGTTCTGGTTTCGGTTCGGTTCTTGAAAGAAATACGTTTTCGGTTCCGGTTCATGAAAATTGTGAATTTCCGTTCCGGTTAATACCGGTACTTCAAAATATCGAAATTACGATTAAAATGTGATAATAATATTTATATAATGTGGAATAATAATTATTATTACGAATTTAATGATTTTGTAGCGTACCTATCAATTTTTTGTTCAGTGTGTTTTTTCACTTTCAGCATACAAGTATGCCCAGTACATAAGTAGCCCGACTAATCATTTAGAGTTCATACATTTTTGTATTTTCTCGGGAAGTTTATTAGGAATTTATTGGACTTTTACATAATCTCTTGTGATAAAATATATTAGTTATATAATACAAAAAACCCGTATTTCCAAATATCGGTTCCGGTATTGAAAAGAGAAATTTAGGATTACGGTTAGGTTTCGGTTCTAAACCGATTCTTTTCGGTTCGATTCCAGTCCCTGGTTAAAACACTCCTCTTCGACCGTGTCTTTTTAATTTTTACTTTTTCGCGCTCGAGTGTCTCTATATAAAAAAAAAAAAAAGATTTTTGACGTGTTTTTAATTATTCCGATCGCGTATTTGACGACAACAATAATAACAATAATAATGTATATTTTTATAATGTATATGGGATTTTTGATAAAGCGTTGAAAAAACTGTGTTCTCTATAGAGAAATTAAAGCGACATTAACGCCACTGAAAACCCTTCGACCCCCTTACCTAACCCCTTAAATTCTTACCCGAACCTCTTACCCCGGTTGTTCTCGACACGTTTTACGCGATAATGGCCGTTTATACGGATCACGTTTGTTCCGACAACGTACGTTTTAATTTTTTTTTTGTTTTCGCGCAGGTGTTTAGTACATTCTCGTCGATTTACTCGACTTATGTAAAGCGCGTCGCGTCGAACGCACGCGGTTATTTGCCGAAATTCGATTACACCGATCGAGTTGTACAAATTGAATAAAAAAAAAATCTGAAACGCGCGCGCCACTTTATTGCGTCCGTATTACGAGATAGGTTGATACGCGAATCGATATTTAAAGATTCGACGAGAGAGAGAGAGAGAGAGAGAGAGAAAAAAAAGGCGAAACGTATAGCAAAGGAACGCGGTATAAACGCGTCGATTTCGAAATTGCTCTTGTATAGAAAAAAAAAAATCGATTTACGCGTTTTCGACGATTAAACTGCACCGGTTAAATCTTTATTTTTTCCACACAACAACAACAACAACAAAAGTAATAATAATATACGCGTCGTCCTGCACCCGAGCCCCGTAATAACGACCACACAATGGCGGTGTACCCGCCAATTTGGCGTCTTTGTAATACTACGCTTCGTGTCTTCTGCAAAAAAAACGAGCGTTCCTAAAAACCCGGAGTCAGGACCGTATTTATGGGGGGAGGCAATTGCCCCTGGCGACATCATTAGCCAGAGGTTTAGGGGCGGCAACCTTTTTTGAAAGGTCAAAAATGTATTAATAGTTCATTTTACCAAAAGAGTATAATTATTATCATGTTCAATAACTATATGTAAAGCGATTATAAAGCGATTTATAAGATGCTGTATTTGTATTTACAACGTGTATTTAGAGCGATTTTAATTTTCTAACATTTTCGCGTCTAAAAAATCGTTCGTGTTTTGTTTTTTTTTATATATAATATTTAATTGACTTCTACGGAAATCTGTCTACGGAAAAAAAGAGGATTACTTTTCTAAACTACGCTACGCCTATTACGAAGTGTGATTTGAATTTTCGTCAAGCCCCCTTTATCACTAATTATCAGTTATTATGTATTAATTAAGATTTGAAATTCAATTTTTAACACAAGCAGTATGCGGTAGACAGAAAGAAAAAAATTCTTCTAATCGAACAACTATTATAGTTCAAAACGCGTCAAAACGTTAGAAAGAATTAATATAACGACCGAAAATAGTGTGTTGTTTGCGTTGCCGTGTGGTCTGTGCATATGTATGAACGATTTCATCATTGTATACGAAAAAAAAACTAAAGAAACGATTGTGCACTATTAAAACACAATTAAAAAAAAATTTTTTCTGGGGGAGGGGTGGCAAATTTTATGTTGCTCCTGACGGCGATTTTTGTACGTATAAATATTGGCCTGCGGCCGGAGTGTTTATTCCCCGCAGGCGCAAATAGACCTTTGGGAGTGCACAAATTGTGAAGACCTGCTTATAAACCAGTTTTTTTTTTCATTACGAGTACCTTACTGTTTTCTCAATAATCATATACAATACGGTACAACATTCTTGTAATAATTGATAATATTTACTTCGAAACGATGAAATTGTAATTGGAAAAGGCTTTTGTTTTTTGGGGCCGGACGTTTTAAACTCGGGGGCGCACAAGACCCCAGCGCACCCCCTATAGTTGCGCCGATGCTATTCCCTGTCGCCGGATTGATGTGAAGCGATAGCGTTACCGTCGATGAACCGCGATGGATGATAACTGGTGCCTGCACCCAAATCATCTCGTAATACGTGCTGCGGAATCGAACAACGTGCACTGCACAACAACAATGTAATAAAAATTCCGTTTTGTGCACTGCAATTTCTCGTATATACGCGTATAGGGCACATATTATTTACACGTTTTTTCGTTACACGTAGTCGTCGCGGATAACCGCTGTTCGCGGGTCTCATCGCGGTGTGGCGCCATCAAAAAAAACGAGATCCCCCGGAGGGATTTAACGCGCGAACTGCGTACTCTGATTTATGAAAACAAACAGACGGCGAGGGAGAAAAGAAAAACACTTTTTTTTTGTGTAATAATATTTTGTGTCCGCGCCGCGGGTGTTGCCGTTGCCGCATATACATTTCTTCCAAACAAAACGAAAACAGTGTATAAACACATCTCGCCTCGGAGGATTTATCGCTTCCACCCGGTCGATCATACTACTATCGTTGTACAATCACACAGGAGGACCACGAGGTTCTTATTGTCGAGGATATAAGAAGAAGGAGAAAAAAAATATATCGATATCGATCGTCGTTTCGATAAAGAGAGAGAGAGAGAGAGAGACCCGCTCGCGTAGAAATTATGCGTGCCAATTGTGGACACCTTTGCAAAAAAAAAAAATTCGAATAAAACGTTTTTTTAGGGTATATTAGATACCTTCGGGGCAGACCGACTCGATCTATATTATAATAATATGTATACTACTAAGATTAAAATGACTTCTTTCTCTCTCCCCGTGGCGATATCCTTTCTAGGGGACTGAAAATCCTAACGTGGTCAACAATAACTTACACGGTTTTTAAATCGTTGCTGTGCCCGTTCAATGTAATAATAATAGTAATATGCGTACTTGTGCGCATACAAATAATAGCTCGCGGTTTATTTATTTCGTACGCCGACGGTAAATATACCTTTTGATAACAAGCGCATAAGAGGGCTGTTCGGTATAAAGACTGGTATATACCTACGCTATTGCTTGTGTATAATTCCTTTGTTGTACGATCTTGTGCGTCAACACTTGAATCACGTTCGGAGTAGTTCAACGCGACGCCGCACTCGTTCCAGCGCTTCTGTCATTCCTTAAGTACGCGTCCGAAACCGTCGTTGGAGTGGTCTTTCAAAACCGTCTCCAAAGCCTTAACAGCCGCAATAGCACTCTGCGGTAAACGTCGACATTTTAGGTGTTATATTTTTTTTTGCCCCGGGGTTAGAGAGGACAAAGTCATTCGCAGCCGAGTCCGGGGGCTATTGTACTGTTTATTGAGGACGACGAGTATCTCGTTTATGAGTTAAGTTTCCAGCGTTTAACAAGTGCTGGTCGCTTTTTTCGCATCGTATACCGGCGATAAATACGGTATAATAACAATATAAATATTCATATTTAAATTTCTATAAAGTCTTCGTATCCGGTAGACGGCTTCTGTCGTAACTCGATCGATACCATATTATTGCGAACACTCAATGCGAACTTTCGACATTCGTCTGTCAACGTGATTCACGGTCCGTTTTCAATCGTTCCCACAATTACGTTCCGCCGGACTGTCCTTCAGTTTCCACTATCGTACTACGCATCGCCAAATAACCGAATCTATTCCGTATCCGGTTCTTGTAGGGATTCAGGATTGTCCATTCTTGACGCGTGTGTTTGAAACACGTTTGCGTTCGAACCTTTATCAGCTTCTTATTTTTAACGCCGCTGAGCCCGGCCACTCGTTCTGCCGCATTCTTTCGCAATGCTGCAGTATTGCGACTGCAGATCGAGTTTCCCCGGTCCTTGGGGGTTTTCTCGACTATAATCTTATCGCTGGAGTGTTTTCTAGCTGTTCGCGGAGTATCGATTTGTTTGGATAACTGAAAGTCTCGACGAGTAGTCTCATTAAAGCTTCATTCTTTGGCGGTGTAATATTCGAAAGTACTGGCGACCGTGCAGGTAGCGGTGTTGTTTGATAGTGCAGTAGCAGTGTGTTCGCATTAAATGTACGTAACTTTCAATTGTACTCGGGGTGAAAAAAAATGTCCATTCAATTTTGGGCTATTCATAGAAATTATATATACTTTTTTTTAGGCGTTTAATTCATAAAACGGGTGAATTTTCGGTTGTCAGACGTACGCGTTACTTCGACTACATACAGACAAAGCGTTTTTGCGAAAATTCACGTTCGTTTTCAAATGTTCCCAGAGCATACCAAATATACGTGACTTTCGATATTACGTAAAAAAAATTTTTGAAAATTTTTAGCTACCCACGTATATTGTAAGAAATTATACTTAAAAGTGTACACGACGTACACGCTGTATTATTAATAACAACAAGTAACAATAGTACACCGAAGCTCTGGTGTGTCGTTTTATCGAATGCCATTGCTTTCACAGTAAAATCCGAGTACTCGCTCTTAAGCGACATCCATTGCCGACGTCCCGCGGCGCTCGCCATAATCGCTTTCATTTTACCTCGGTCTGTTACACGACCGATCTTTCCCCGTGCCGAAGAGAATTGGTTAAAAGAAAATCTCCTCGTCCTTTGCCGCCACGTCGTTTTGCGCCGTCTCCTTTATACCGGGGGAAAGAAAAAAAACCGCGTACGCTCGCGCGGCGTGTTTACAGAAGGAGACGCGTAACCCGATTCCAGGCGCACCCCCTTCGCGCACGTTATTTGAATCGGTACGATAACCCGTTGTGTATTACCGCGTTCTCGCGTTCATTGTGTACAAAATAATAATAATAATAATAATCGACAAAACGATAAAAATCAACGCGACCTAATAATAATAATAATAATAGCTCGTGCGACAAAGAAACCCGATACTCATTACGCGCGTCGCGTATTATATGACTCGATCCCCTCACCCCCGGGGCAGACTGCAACCCTTCCGTTCCACCATCTCTATTTCGGTTATTTCGAATTTTTTACTCTTTTATTTTTTCTTCCTTCGTCCGCGTTCGGGGCCAAGGACTCGTGTCACCCGCAGACGCGTTTTGTTTGCGCGACGGTATAGTGTTACGCGGTCGGCATTCCGCCGCCGCCGCCGCCGTTGTCGGGGTGTCGTGTTTCGTAGTCCGTTCTCACGGATTCCCCGTCGTAACCGCCCGCCCGCCCGCCCGCCACGGCCACAGACGAAACACGTGTGTCGGGTCGTGGGCCGCCAAAGTTGTTGTCATTAGGACGGGGCGTGCGCGCGTGTCTTTCCTCGCGCGCGGCGGCGGCGGCGGTGGCGGCGGCGGTCGTCCGCACACAAACGCAAACGTAATAACGCGCGCGCGCGCACTTACTCGCGTTTCTTCTTCTAATTTTTTTCCGTGTACCGGAATTTCACAGAGTCATTTGCGCGCGTCCGCGTTCGTAACGCGTGACGCGTCGTTACACGTATACGCGGCGGGACGGCTGCGAAGACCTTTTTTTTTTTTCTTCTTTTGCCCCCGGGGTCGACCTAACCGCTGCACAACACTAATTAAAGAAAATAAATAAACGCTAGCGGGTCTGTACTGCATAATCGTTTCAATATGCCTGTCGTTCGTTGGCGTTCTCTGTGAAAGACAGCAAAAAAAAAAAAAAATGTTCGTCTCTGGTTTTAATTTACTCTCCCCCCCCGCGCGCGCGTTAATGCGTTATTATATACTCGTTCGACGCAAACCTTTTTTTTTTGTAACCGTAAAATGAATAATCGTCGTCGCTGTGCGTATACAGTAAAACATATTTCACCCTCTCATTCGTATAATAATAACTTTATGTAATAATATAATCGAAGCCCCCCATCTCCCTCGCGTCTCTTTCACTCGTCTGTTAACGAAAATCTTCACTCGGAGCTTACTCCGCACGTAATACGCGAGTAACATACGCGTGTAGAATAATAGTAAATTAAAAAAAAAAAACCTTTTGCCACGTCTTTCGATGGTAACGCGGTGTTAACAAAACACACGTGTGTACGAGCGAATTAGATTTTCTTCTCCGAAACGCTCATCGTCTTCGTTTGTTTTTCTATACGGTAATCTGCGCGTAATTTCACACGTTATATTATTATTATTTTTTTTTTTGTATCAAAAACACGCCTTATCCGCCGAAAATCTGGTTCTCCTCTGTCCGATCATCTCGTCTCCTTTATTTGGGGTCCGTATTTTAAATTCCCGAACCGGTGGCCCGAAAATCCTTCGGCTCCTTACCGTACGAAGCGAAATCTTTTTCAGCCCGTTGCCGTACTCCTCGTCCGGCTAACTCTTTTTCTTCCACCGTCTCTAACTTCCTCTTGCCGTGTTCACTGTTTTATAGTAATACATTTTTTTCTCGTATAAATTCTCTTTTTGACCGTGGCTGTTCGTCGTTATTATCGCGTTCGAATAGGATTGAAAAGCGCGAATTACATTTCAAATCGATTAGGAGAAAAATCTGTTATAAATATCGTCACAGCTGATTTAGTTGGTATATATACCTATAGAAACATTGAAATTAGAAGAAGAAAAAAAAGATACTATTCGCGAGAAATTGAGAAAAATAAAAGGCGTATAATACATAATAGGTATATAAAAATCATTTGTACACCGTGGGGGTGATTTTTAATCGCTTCCCGCCTCTAACCGAGAGACGTGTTTTCGTATCGTTTAACGAGAAGTTTTCGCGTAAAACGTTTTTTTTTTATTATAATAATATTTTTATGGACGACAGATTACTGAGGAAAAAAATAATAACAATAAACGCGCGTAGGTATATTATTATTATACGGATTTTATGTAAAAATCTTTTTTTTTATCGCGGTTAAATCGTATACGACATTATACGACTATATAATATTTTATTTATCAAGTCGAAGTCGTAATAAAAACGGTATGATTTTAGTGGCGGTAGTTAAATTTCAACGTAAAAAAAGAAAAAAAAAAAGTAATATTATAAACGACGTTTAATGTTCGGTGTCATAACAATAATTTGGTTAACGTGCGCTGCAGGATATAAGTTTCATAAAGGACTAGGTGTGACGGAGGGGAGGGGGGGGAGAGGGAACGATAAATATTGGTCGATAAATTATTATTTTTTTTATATATATATATTAATACGGGTTTTGTCGAAAAATAATAAACGCTTTTATTAACTGCGCGTACATATACTCGTGTATGGTAAAAAATAAAATTATTTATTTAACCGCCAACAGGTGTTAAAAATCTGATAAGATTTAAGGCGTATTTAAGCCAGCACCCCATTTTATTTTTCTTCTCTGGGCGCCTCTGAACACGAGATAAATATTTTATTATTATTATTATTATTTTTTATTATACGTATTATATGTGATATGATCGGAGATGAAAAGCGTTAAAAGTATATTTTATTATAATACAATATAATGACCGCGAAACTGCGGATTATTGTAATGCGTTAAAAATCGATAATTTTACGACGAATATTTTTCACGTTTTTACGGTTTACAGATGGTTTTCGTTTAGCGATTTTCTCTTGGTAAAAACGATTTAATGACGTATTTTGCGCAGGAAACGGCCGGAATCCGTTTTTATACGTCCTCGATTATTCGGCTGCATTCGAGTTGCAGCGTCCCGAAATTGAAATTCCTATACTATTCGGATTCCGAATTTTTTTTTTTTGCTAATTATTACACATATTACACTAGTATTAAAAATACATATTAAAATTGTAAAAAAATCGCTTTTGTGTTATTTATGCGACATTAATTGTACAAAAATTCGAATCGATTAATCTCCAGTCATTTTATCGTTTTTGATTCCGAATTAAATATAATCCATAAATCCGTATATTGTATAGTACGTACCGAAAAAATCCGGGACCCAACTAGTAGTGTAGTACCAATTATTATCTCGTGTCAAGCAACCTTGTATATAAATATGATAGACTAAAATTAAAATTTACATTGACAAGAATGAGTATATAGCATAAATAAATAAACATGAATAAGTGTAGTACCAATAAAATTACCCTCTAATCCAGGGTTCGGCAATAAACGGCCCGCGGACGGGAAATAACTGGTCACCGCCAATTTCTTTTAAAATTTACACTGGTAATACGAAACTTTATTATTCACATTATAAATAAAATGATTCGTCAAAAATGTACAAAAGTAAATACGTTTATTGACTAATATTAGAAGGTTTTTTTTTTAATGGCCCTCGGAAATTTACACGTCGTATAAACGACTCAAAAACCTGCTCGGAAATTCGACGTAACGACGCAGTTTTTCTTTAAAATTTTTTTTTTTTATTTTAAATTAATAAAAACGAGTCTCTCCTCGTTCGTCAGCGTCGTCCCATTTCGACGCTATAGTGTCTGCGACCCGATTCGGACGCGTAGAAAATAACGCGAATTAACAAAAAAATACCGAGTTCGAATGGTGAAGCAGGATTTTTTTTTTTGCTCATTCTTTCGCGTCTCTTTAAACATTTGTCTCGAGAGCGTTTTTAACTCCGCCGTCGTTTTGTGAATGTCATTCGGTGCCGCCGGAGTGTTGCCCCTTCAGAATTCGATCAAAACGCGCGCGCATTTCCCAAAATATTTTATGGCGCGCCGACGTCTCGGCAAACCGAGCACGGTTCTCACTCGGACGGGGACAAAGGCGGAGCGCGCGTTTTCTCGGATCGTTTTAAAAACGAGCCGGCAAAATAAACATTTATTGTGCGCATAAAAGGTATACCGAAAAACCGCGGGCGTACCTCTAAAACGCTGTTGAGCACGCGCGAACATCTGCCGGCAAACAACATTCCGATGTGAAAAACACGTGGGCGAGATCTGATTTTTTTCCGCCCCACCCAAAACGAGAAGAAGAACGCACTGCGCCGCGGCGGCGGGACTGCACGCGCGGAATCGTACCGCGACAATAAACGGTTAACCCCGCGCACATAATTTCTTTTCATTTCGCTCGCTCCTTACATATACATATATATATATATATATATAAGGGCGTTATTTTCTTACACATTATATATACTTACTAACTTATTATTATTATTATTTTATTGTGTCGACTATATACATGTATATATATATACATAAGACGTATAACCATAAAACTCGGCGCGGTTTTTTTTTTATTATTGACCGGAATTGATGAGCCGCGTTAAATTACGTTTTAATACGCCGCCGCGCGCGTTTGTGTCTGTGTTTGGTTATTTTCATTTTTTTTTTTTTAATGAGCTCCGGTGATTTAGTTTGCACCTGCAACCGTACGCGAACATTCCTGGTACGACGAGGCGTTTCTGCTCGCGTGCAACGGCGCGACTTATTATCTCCCATTTGTACGTAACAATGCCGGGTCACCGGGCCTACCCCTCAACACCGGCGGGCTGGCTGCCTGAAATCTCTCCGTTTTCCTCGGTATAAACTGCTAAACACGCCCTGAAAATTACACGGTCCGCCGCGACACGGCCGGCGAAACAATATACACAACGAAAAATAATAATAATAATTCATTATTATTATTATTATCGGAAAACGCGACGGTTAACGCGACGTCGGGTGGTACTTGTGCAGTGCACCGGGCGGCGGGGTAATTTCAATAATTGTTGTATTAGCATATAATTGGGGGAAGAGAACTTATAACGACCGCGGACGGTCCGACAGATAGTCGTTATGGGGTGGGCACTATTACAGCAGCCGCGAATTTCCGTATTTCGTTAGAAATAATATTCACAACGATTTTTAGTTTTCGGAACCGAGGAATCGCTGTTTTTTTTCTTTGTCATGTCCGTATCCGAAAATTCTACCGGTACCGCGAGTGCTCCGTGTCGTGTGTGTACAGTTTGTTTCCTGTAATCGCTACAGTCGGTCGTTTTTCAAAAGCGCTTGGGAAAAACTCAGAAAAAATTTAACTACCGAAAAATTACATATGAAAATGCGATTTCTTCGTAATTTCCAGACTAAAGCTGTCATATAAGAAATTGAAATATATTACTATATTGTATTAAGGGGGGGAAAAAAAATTACTTTCGATTTTATAGCAATTATATAATTTTGACGTGTATTTAATTCGTAAAAAAAGACGTAATTATTGATGTTTTAACGCTTAAAATACAATACGACAGACGCGTACTTCATTAATTGAAAAAAAATCCTCGAAAACCGTTCCGCGACGATTTCAAATTTGTCGACAAAACGTATTTTTTTTTTTTGCGGAAAATCACGTTTGTTCAAAAATTAACGGAGTGCCGAAATATTTATCAAATACACATTTAATGTACATTAACGAAAACAATTTTTATTTTATGTTTATCGTAAGAAATTTTTATAAGGGGAGGGGACAGTGGGCACGTGATGAGGAGGCCGCACGCACAGAGAATCTAAAAGCGGAGTGGATACCGATGCGGGGATGAGACAAAAAAGACGTCGCGTCCAAAGAAACGGCGGAATAAAACAGCACTCGGGGATAACAACAAATCGGGAAGAAAGTCCGAGAACAGTGGAAGCGGGTGTCTATAACTGCGGAAATGTCGGCAAAAACTCTTGAAGAGAGTTGTGTTGCCGAGAAGAACAACGCGTACGAGCCGAAGCCGTTATTAATCGAATGCGATGATTTACGCGCGGATCGCTTTCAAATTTATACGCGTCGATATAAATAACTATAAAATCCAATGGCATAATATTCGCTTGAGCCGCGACACCCACGCTCGCAGCGGCAACACCGTGCGGAGTTTATTGTTTTTTTTTTCAATCGCTTTACAAATATCGCGTAACGTCGCAGTGCGTTTCTTTCGACGGGAGCGTATATACCGCGATGACTCGTATAACACGCGAGTTATCGTATTAAATTTGTCTGCGAGAACTGCACACGTGCCGCCGCCGCCGCCGCCGCCGCCGCCGCGCCGGGCCGACACGAGATAGAATATTAAAGAAGGACGAAGAAACAAAAAAAAAAAAATGTTGTTGTATACGACTTACGTTTTTCGAGGATAGGCGATAATAAATTACGGAACGTGACCGGACTCAAATATAATTGTATATTATTGTGTCGGCGCGGCTCGTTTGGGCTGTCTTGCTATAAGGCAGTGCCGGCGCGCCGGCCGGGGTAAAAAGAAAATCCGGTTTAATTAGGACACGTCACGACGACGACGACGACGGGAGCTTCGCCGCGGCGCGGAGACCCCGCGGTGAACGCAGCGGTGGGCACCGCGGCGATTCGCTCACCGGTACCCGCGCACATAATCTCTTCGCCGCCGCGTGACTATTAAATTTGTTGTTGTTGTTGTTGTTTTTCATGAAATAAGTTTCGTTTTATTGAATTATTAATAGCGTTTTATACTTTAAAGTAGTTTCGAATGACGGGGGGTGGAAGGAAAGAACGTCGTTTCCCGGCCGCCGCCGACGACGATTAGGATGAGAGAAAAAAAAAAAAACGAAGACGACTTCTGGAGTTGTAAAACGCGGACGGAATAATCGCCGAGACGTTTCACTGTACGCCGCAGCCAATTACAATAAATAATGCTTGCACGAAACGTTGTGCGCTTTCCCCCCTCCCCCCACCCCATTAATCTCTCTTACGAATAAACTGTTGTTATACGTTTTTATCGTATTCTTATGATATAGGAATATTACGAGCGCGTATCGCGACGCGGAACGATCGATTATTATTATTATTATTAATTGCGATTTGTTGATTTGCAGTTGGACGTCTCGTTGCCAAACGTCCGATACTCGTAAACAACTCGGTCCGTCAACGCGTTTTTTTTTTACCGCGTCGAACCGCTGGTTTTTTTTGTTATCGCGACGAAAACAAATGTCGCGTAAATCCGAGGTTTCCTGCGATTATTCGGAACGCGCGCCGTTCAACGACGAGGCTGGTGTGGCTCGTTCGGACGCGATTCGGTCAAACGGTGCGGAAGACACCGGCGACGTACGTACCGATAACAGCGCCGACAACACTCGTATCGCGATAACGTAATATGCTCTGACATGAGCCGGAGCAGGGAATAAACGATAACACGGTCGTCCAATAAGTATTATTTCGGAACCGAAAATCGGTGTTTTTTTTTTTTCAAAAAAAATTCCTCCGCGTCAGACGCGAAAATTTTGAAAATTTCGCGCAGGACGTTTAGAAGCACACTCGGGATAAATTCACCGCGTTTTCAAGTCATAACGTCATAAGTCACAACTCGAACGATTATCGGAATCGGATAAATGCCGAGAAAACGGACGACATTTCTTTTCAATTAATGTGACCTGACGTTACCATAGACTTTATCGTAGAACGTTTCGTACATACTTACGCGAGAAACGATTTATTTTACCGCGATCCTAATCGTTTCACAATTTTCATAAAAAAATATGTTCTATTATCTGGTAACAGTTTAAACGAAGAGACTTTCCAATATTTCTAGGTATATTTTTATACCTATTTTCGTGGGCGGGGGAGGGATAGCTTCCGTGAATTCATCCGTACGCTCATTAGGAAGCCTGTGCTGACAGATTAAACATTTGCTCGTACCGAAACTCGTATCCAAATGATATACATTCAGTGGCGGATTCAATGGGGGGGGGGGCGAGGGATCCCTCTCCTTGGCAGTTATATAATCGTAGTCAATGATTGTAAGCCGTCGTTAGCGGTCGTTGCGATAACGTCTGTTATCTTATCTGTATTTTATAGTTTTTTTTTTTTTTATAATACACATTTCAATTTTATTATTCTGAACTTTTTTTTTTAGAAATTAAATATATTTTTCAATTTTCAACATCAAATCCTAAATATTGTACTTATAAAATTATAGTGAACATTTTTTGACACCCCCCACCCCCTAAAAAAATTCTAGATCCGCCACTGTATACATCTGACGGTTAATACTTTTTTTTTTTAATAGATATTTTTAAACATTTTGTAAATTTTTTGCACAATAATAATAATAGTAGTCGAGTGACTTATGTTCTGTGTAGTGCGATGCAAGTCCAAAGAAAATGAACGACGATTACCAGTTTTTGTCTGAATCCGACGACAGTTCGAGGATTTTGCCGTCCACGCCTATCTATTCGGATTCTTCGCCGAACAACATGGACAACGTGTCGAGTAGTCTCGGTAGCGCAGAAGTGGGACCGACGAACACGAGATTCGTCGTCATCATCATAGCGTCGACCGCATTTTTCCTTCAAGTATTGTAAAATTTCCTAATAACGAACGTATAAAAACTAGCATATTATTATATCGCTTTTGTTTAGTACGATTAAAAGGCGAACGATTTTTATTCGTCTTCGGAGTCAAAGATTTTGTACAGACCTGTCAATGAGACGTATATTACGTTTACTATCGAACACGTTTTTTGCTGTACCGATTTAGATATATAATTATAATATATTATTTATAACGGAGATAGAGGTGTGGTAAAAAAAAAAACATATTTTAATGCGTACGGAGCACTATATTTGAAATATTGAATTTCAATAATTTTTTATTATTTTAATTGTGTACCGTCGGTTTTGATTACGTGTTTAATACTGCGATATCGGGCAAAATCGTTTCAAAAAAAATAAAATGTATTATTTTTATTCTGTTTTTTTTTTTTTTTTTAATATCATTTCGATATAAATTCGATACGAATAGGCATTTGATTCAAAAGCATATGTGATTAAATAAAGTCAACAATAACGACTGCGAAGTATCGAGAAATATATTATTTTAAGGAGAAAAAATGTACCTCGCGAAAAATACCCCGTTAAATTGGCAACGGAGTGGAATTTGTACTGGAAATAGGCGCGACTACATATCGCGTCGTCTGTGTTTTTTCTTTTACAGATATTTTCTCAGTCCATTTGGGGCGCCATCTACGAGCCGGCACTGTTGGCTTTCCCGAACTGGACCAGCAGATCGTTGGCTCTGCTTCCCATATGGAGCAGCGTGATGACCGCGGTGTTCGTGTTTCCAGCGTGTCTCACCATCAACAAATACGGCACGTATTAATACGTTCGCGTTAATCATTTTATAATGTATTATACGAAATTATTATTGTTGTTGTTCGGACGTTTTGTGTGCCACCTAAAACGTATACGTACCTAACCAAGCGTGTATTAAAATATTAGCGTGTATAATATGATACACCACGTGTCGTTTCAGGACTGAAAGTCAGCCTGTTATGGTCTTGCAGTTTTTTCACTTTGGGCACGGCCGTGCGGTGTTTGCCTTCCATGATGTACTCGTCTACGTTGTGAGTGCGTGCACTATCCAATATTTATATTAAGTGTGTACCTACGTCGAACGATGACGATATTGGGAATTGACGTCGTTGTCCAAAAAAAAGATGATAGATCCGTGCGGAAATATTGTAAGAAAAAAAAGCAGCGAAATTCTACGAGTTTACGTCTTTAGCCAGTCAATGACGTCGATTCCCTTCGATGTATGCGGTCAATAACGCGCATACATATCGAGTTAAGCGAATGAGCTGTTCCGTAACCACTACAATAATAATGAGTTAATTATTTGTGTTGACATATCATGTGGCTTCTTGCACAACGACGGATTTTTTTATAATTTTGAATCCCGCATGACCAGCTATATAGCGTCGCGTGGATGCTTCTAAAAGTGTTCCTTCTTTTTGAACTCTTTCTATAGTTTGATCGAAACAACTAAATTTTTCTGACAATTCGGGCCATTACATATTTATATATTGAAGTTTTAATGCGCCATATTTCGTAGCCGGGTCGAATGTTTACTTGAAATCAAATTAAAATTTCGTCTTTACACAGCTGTGATAATAATTCGGTTATCGTCGATTACCGGAATTTTTCTATCCGCTTATTTACCGAAACATATAATGATATTTATATATTTTGTTTTTTCGAGTTCTTAAGGACTCTGCGTTTCAAAAATCAGGTTCAAACATCGGCCGAGTTAGAAACGTAATTTTTTACTATAGTACTTTTGAAATTTTGATTTTAAAGACATTTTCGCGTTATTCTATTAAAACCGCGAAACTGTATACGACACCCGTTGCAGTGATGATCGTTCAAACCGACATCCACAGAGAATATATAAATATATTAAAATTATAAATGTTAAGGCATCATTGTTCGTCCCGTTGAAGTTGGCCGTTGGCGTCAACGACCGCGGACAATGCGTACGCAATTTGGTATATTTATTTTGGGAAATGACGACGTTTGCCTGCGCATTAATAACACGTCATAATATCATTTACCGTATAGGTACGCGTAATTTCAAGACAGAAATTAGCGTGTACGCGAGAATTTATGGCCATGAAAGCACTCGTACGTGCTTATATTATACAGAATCATAGTGTGATAATATACGTATATGCGGTATTTACCGTGTAAACGTTACCGCGTACATCTGTTGCTATTTGTCGCCGTGAACTCACCGCCGACAGTGTTTAAACGGTTTTCGTTTTATATTTACATAATGTGTTTAGAATACCCCATTCAATATTATAATATGTACGAAGAAACCGATAATAATAATAAATAATATACACGGTATATTATTAAAATATTATTATAATCGGTTGGAAATTCGGTTAAACCGCGTTGTTATACGCCCGTCTCTGGGGGCCATAAAAATCAACTCCTTTCGTATATATTTATATATTATTATTATTATTATTAATATTATATATTCAGGTGTTTACACTTGTCGGCCGTGTGTCTGTCCGCTGGCGGCGTGATGATGACGCCTCTGATGATAACCATGTCGGCGCAATGGTTCCCGAAAAACGAGAGAAACATGGCTACCGGTCAGTGCAGACTACATATAGTATGGTGTACCGCAGTGTTAGGAGAGAGGATGCTTTACCTTGTTTTTCAAAAAATTTCAGCACCTTTCTTTTAATTTTTTTTAAATGGGACGCTGGTGAGAAGGGACTCGTTTTTGTGATTTTATCGCGCACAAAAAAAAAAGTTTAAAAAAAATTGTTACATCAACTCCTGAGCAGGCATTAAGTCGTTTTGTATACCTTCTGTCAATTATTTACGTCAGGCCAATATGTTTAGAGACGGGTATAAAGAATTATAAGTTATTTCAATCTTTTGCGACGCAAATTTTTAATACACTTTTCCCGTTCCAACGTTTTCCCAATTCAAGGTGCACTGATATATAAGCCTCTGCAGCCTGTGTAACGATTCGTGCGCGCGTTTCTGTGTGTTTCAAAGGTTTCGGCTCGACCGTGGGATTGTTGGGATCGGCGGCTACGTACGTGATCGGTCCTAGGATACTGTACACGGACTCTGGCGAGCAACTGGACCCGTTCTCGATGAGAACTCAAATCATGGACATGCTGTACGCGTGTACGGTGACATCTGTTTTATCATATACTACCGCGACGTCGTCGTCTGCGTTAAAAAAAACAAAAATCTTTTCTTTATCTTCCACGCTTCGTGCAGGTTTCGGCCTGAACGTGTTCGTCACGCTTTTGATCTACCTGTTCTTTCCGAAACACACACGGCCGGTGAGTTACACGTCCAAAATGTCGATGGCCTCGCATCAGAGCGCCAAATTGTTCCGATCGCTGAAAATCCTCTTCATGTACGTACTTAGTGTATCGCGTAAACAAACGAACGAGAAACGCTTTCTCGCGGACCTATTATTATTATTATGACGACGTTTCTCGTCCCTGTTTTCTCGCAATTACATTAACCCTATTCTCGTTGGTGCGCAGGGATTTCGACGTTTGGTGTCTGGTGTTGGCGTTCACCCTGTCCAACACCGTTTCGACTCCGTGGTCCGCGCTGTTGCCGTCCACATTCTCCAAACTCCACGTGTCGCCCGTAATACACCGTTTTGCGGTTTAAGCACTTTTTATACGGAACGCTTGTTGTGTTTCAGGAAATCAGCGCCAAATGCGGTCTGTTCATGATCCTACACACATTCGCCATGAGTCTGACAATAAGCAAGTTCGCGGACTGCACCCCTGGCTACAGCAAGGAACTGGCTCTGTTCAGTCGTTTCATCTCGTTGATCTTTCTCTTCTGGCTGATGCTCATGATGAACTTTTACGTTAAAATGACGACCAGTAAAATCCACCGCATCTAATCTACTACTCTCGTACACAGGGCCGCAGTTAGCGGGGGGTAAGGGGAGTCTTTTTCCCCCAGGCGGCAAAATTATGGACACACTTTAAAATTTGTTGCTACACAACAGTTCACTTTTAAAATTATTTATGAGCTACACACAGAGAGAGAGAGAGAGAGAGAGAGAGAGAGAGAGAGAGAGAGAGAGTTTTTGGAGAAATTGTTTTATGTATAATAATTTTTTCCTGCGGTATAATAAAAATATTTTACATTAATTGTTTCCTTCTCATTTTCAAATACTAGTAAACCTTACGCATTATAATTATGTCATAGTTCAATCGTAATGGTATAATATAACATAATCCCAAATATTATTACCTATAAAACATTTCAAGATTTTTCACAAGCTGATTAGGCGTAGGACTAAAAGTCATTTGCAAATTTCTAGTGTCGAGTGGTGGAGGGGGGAGGGGCGTCAAAATTAGGGCTTGCCATCCCTGGCAAAATGTGTCGTTGCGGCCCTGTTGTCATAATATGTAAATAATATGATTATTGCGAAAAGTCGTGTGTCTGTTATGGTATTGTTTTGTACCGCTGCAGCTACTTTGGTGTGCGTTGTGCTGGTCGCGTTCCCGTACAGTTGGTGCAGCCAGAGCTTGTTGTACGAGATGGGCGCGCAGCTGATGTTCCCGTTGCCCGAGAGTTTCGTCGCCGGCTACATGACGCTGTTGAACAATTTGTTCGTGGATTTCGTATACGTAGTGCTATATTTTTTCCCCAATTTCGGTAAATTCACTACTCCACTGCTGTTCCTTACACAAAATGTCGGCATTTTTCTTTCATTTTGTTTCAGACGAATACTGGATGCACGTTGGCGTGTTCGTTTTCTCGGTTTTGGGCATAATTTTCCTGTTGCTCACCGTTGATGGCACGAAGAAAAAACACACGGAGATTTGAATATTATATTTCGTTTATATTCGAAATCGTTTCGTTCCTAGAAAACGTTAACGCTTATATACACCTATTATAATAATGTATGCGCGGCGTGAAGTAAAAGGGGCAAAGATACAACACGTAATATAATTCAGTGTCATTAGGGCATTTCGGCGTGAAATCCATTTGATTATTATTGTTGTATTTTATAGTGTGCTGATTGAATTTCACGTCGTTATTTTTGCTTTTTTAATGCTCCGTCTGATATCACAGCACTATAAATATAATTAATAAATACGTTTGAGTTAGAATTGTTTTTGTAAAGAAAAAAATTCTAAAATTTACATTTGCCGATTGTGTAAAAGTCCCGATTGTAAAACCTAATAATATTATAAAACATTAAAAAAAAAATGTATATATTTTTATCAAACTACTACTTCATTTGTTTCTACCGATGTGTGGAGTATCCTCGCTTTACACGGGTATTTTTGTAACAGAATTTTTTTTTTTTTTTTTGGATTGCCCCCTCACTAAAACACATAAAAAATATACGTATAATTTGATATACAGCGCGTTTAAATTGATCACAGATAAAAATCACAAAAAAGTAGATACCCAGCTGAACAGTACGACGAGAATTTGACTGTGTCAG
This sequence comes from Slavum lentiscoides, assembly GCA_032441835.1. Lineage (NCBI taxonomy): Eukaryota > Metazoa > Arthropoda > Insecta > Hemiptera > Aphididae > Slavum > Slavum lentiscoides. The sequence continues at coordinate 10,283,459 of CM063715.1, read as the reverse complement.
TTCAACGAAACTACGGTTGGCTGCCAGTTCTTTCTAATATAGCCCCGCAACCGAAATCCGTAGACACGTAGCGACTTTCAAAACACTACAGAAGATTAATTAATCGTTCCATCTCACAACGACACAAACAACGCAACTTTTACAGAAAGGTCAGTATCGAGACGTCCGATTTATGTAATATGCCGATGACAAACACTGCCGATGACCAGAGTCGTCTTAAGGTTGTGTAAGGTCCAAGGCCCCGAAATAAATAAATACACAAATTATGATAAATTATATAAAAATTATACTTTATTAATAAAAACTAAAATGACAATTTTTATTAGAATATGCTTTATTGTGATAAATGTAAATATTTTAAAATTTAAATGTGTTTTTATCATTCGAGATTTATTAATATTTTTAAATATCTGAGTAAAAAAAAAAAAAATTAATATACGGTATTTTGTAAATAAATTGGGGCCCTTAGAATTTGGGTGCCCCGGGCCCGTGCCTCAAGACGTCACTGCAGATGACGCATTGGAAGAAAAACCATTAATCTTAATAACGGACATAATAATCGACTCACCTACGCAAAAAGCTCCTCCAGGTTTTGTCTGGTCACAATTAGAACAGAGCAACTATACGAGATATTTTACTGTTATTTACTATTACGTCGATTCGTATCTCACCGATATTGAGCCGCACGAAAAAAAATAAACGTATAATGACGTAATGTCATACGGGACGGGATAAAAGAATTCATATCGTCGGATAACCCATAATTTAATGTAATTATACTAACTATCCTTCCTGCAAAATCGCGATATCAGAGTTAAAACGATCGATACTCGTATTTCATTAATAAAATTTTATAAAAAAAAACTCTTCTAATTTTCTCGGCTGATTCGTCGAGTACTACCTACTCTGTCCGTTTTTACTCTAAACGCTTTTCTTCGGCGACCCGACCTAACCGCGCCACACCGCTCGGTACGTACCGGGTCGTTGCGGGTGTTCGATTTTCAGCAGCGACGCGCCTGAGTACGACGGACAGCTGTTCGCTCTCTGTCGTAGTAGTCCGCAGGAAAACCGAGAGAGAGAGAGTTTCGTCGTCCTTATTGTCGTTATTACGGCGTTTGTCTGGAAACACGCCACTACGTACGCGTATAATAATAATGTATAGCACACGGTGAAACCGACTCCGCGATGTTTACGTCTTGTTATACCGGGGCAATAAAACGCGCGATACCGATACGTCTCATGGCGCACAATGGGCAGAGGAGTAGTCGCAGGACAGAGGACGAAAGCGTGTACACAACGGCGTTTTACCGGGATCGTTTAAAAGAGCGCGCGCGCGCGCACACAATGAGCAGTGATCGATCAAAACTCGTATAATAGTAATAATATATACGGTGACTTCTTAACAAGTAGCGAACGTGCCACGGCGTGTGCGTCAGATATCCGAGCGTCCCGCTGGTTCTCCTTCTTCTTCGTCGTCGTCGTCGTCGTCGTCCTCGCTCGCTCCGGTGGCCCGTGGTGCGCAGTCTTTATTATTATTATTATTATTATTATATTACCGCGTACGACATCTTCTAATAAATTTACGTGTGCGTGCAGTGCTTCACGCGCATAAATATCGGCTCGCGATGCCGCAGCAGCTGCTATATTACAACAGCGTATTGCTGCTGCTGCGGACCGGAAACGCGCGAGATTACCGAGAACGCTGCTGCTGGACCGCGACACGAGTTTCTTTTGTGCGCCCGCGACTTCGAGCGAGCGCGCGCGGCAAGTCATAACTGCAGCCCGTCCGAAGTAACACGCGTTTTATTGTACGCGAAACGGATGCGTGGCCCCCGAGGAGTGTTCGCAGGGCGTTTTTGTGCGCGCTGGACGACGTTATTACAGTTTTTACCCGCGAGAGGTCCGTTTGAAGAACGAGCGGGTATTTCATACTTTTTTTTTTTCTCTCTCTTTTATTCTTACGAGAAACATTTTCGGTCGTGCGCGCGATTCTCGAAAAGAATTTCTTTATTTATTTTCCTATTCGAACGATGCGGTACACTCCTGCGGCGGACACACGCGGCGGCGGCTCTCGTTATAACAATACGATTCTGGACGCTTTAGAAAAAAAAAAAAACCTTATTTTAAACAGGATTTCCGTGTACGAGTTCGGTCGGCGGAAATATTTCGCTCGTGGATCCGTAGAAAAATTTCGATACTAAAAAAAAAAAATAATATCTTCGAGTGTCCATTGTGTCGTGCAAATGGTCGATAAATGGCGTTTTCGCTGCGTCTTGTAATCGTTATTATACACATATATCGGGAGGTTTTAGTACTATATTATATATATATATTCAGTATTTTAATATAAAAATCTCTGTTCGGGACGTTTAGAAACTATTCTCGTCTCCGTCACTATACGTATATAGGAACGATTTAAATTATAATATTTCGAATTTCAATGAATTACTCGTCGAGTACAGTACTCGGTTATACATATTATTCGATACGTTTAGTAGAATTTTAGAAAACGGAAAATTATTATTATTTTTTTTTTTAAAATAATTTTATTAAACAATTCCGAATTTTTTTTCCGCCAATCGCGAGCGTATATTATATCGAGTCTTCCCTGTTCTAAAATTATAACCGATTTTAAATTAACGTTATGTATTTAATAATAAAAAAAAAAAACGAATAAATACCTCTGGCGTGTAGAATTCCTCGAGTAAATCTTTCCGATTTCTCGCGTATCTTTACTACGTTATATATTATATACTCTTATGTGTTCGTCATAATCCATTTTCTTCAAATCGGAGAATTAGATTAATGCGTTTGACAGTATTGTATTATATACAAAATGTATTGATAATACATTTTAATTGACTTTTTTCATGTCCTATAGGGGGTGGGGAGGCTTTAATCCGGAACCCATATTCCTCGTCAATACGCGTCACTGAGGTTATTTGGAATGTCAAGCCACGTGTCAGTTCTACTTTAAATTTTAGATTTTATCTCAATGAAAAACGAATTTAAAAAAAAATCAAAATTTATACTCAGTAACGACTGAGTGTAATGACACTCGATAACTTCGTTTTTATATCTGACTCAACACTTAGGACGAAATAGTCAAGTGATATTTATGTAAAAAAAAAAAATGTATATATAATATTTAAAATAGAAAACCGATAGTGGCTCGTAAAATCGGCAATTCTTTTTGTTTTCTAACCGATTACAAAGCGCGAAATTCTTATAAACACGATGTCGTTGTGCGCACTGCACTTAAACGTGCGCTCGGATTAATTATCTCGATTAGGTGACGTCACGGTGGTCTTTAAATTAAATTACGTTTCATTATAAAATCACACATAAAATATTATAATACAAGGAAAAGCTTTCGAAACAAAACACTTGACACGATTTATTTGAGAACGTTATAACGATATATATGCGCGCGTGTCCAATGTCAAACGGTCGGGAACGCGCGAGACGAAGAGGAAAAGAAGCGTAAAAAAAAAAAATTTATAATAACGTCTAATAATATTTTTTACTGTCTATGTATACGCGCTCATATATTTTCCTTCTTCTCTCTTTATATTTATTAATTAATATTGATTTTTTGTTTTTTATAATTTTTTTTTTAGTTGATTTCTGCGTCTTTTTAAATTAAATTTAATTTAATTTCATCAACTTGAAGATTAATATTTTTCTATACAAAAATTTCAAAAAAAAGAAAAAACTTCACTCGTTTTCAGTTTTTTACACTGGTATAATTAGCTAGAAAAATATAGTTTTCTAATAAGATAAATTATTACAGACATTCACCTATAACATTATTAACTAGTTTTTTTTTTTGGAAGTAACTATAAAACGCTATGTGTATACTCAAAGTAAACGAACTGCTATTATTACAGTAGTCGTGAAAAGGCAAAATATTCTTTTGTTTGATCACAAGGAAAACACGTAATAATATTTATAAGAGTCGCTCGATTTGTTGTATAATATTTTTTTTTTTTTTGCCTATTTGCAGTACACTTCAAATATTACTTAAAATACGGACGACGATAACACCATAATATATAGCTAATTTATAGTTGTTATATTACCACGTATTCCAAAATCGTTATCGAAAATAATATTACAGAAAAAAAAAATTACGTTTCAATTAAAAATTATTTACGAAAACGTTATCATATTATACATAAATGTATACTGTATTGTATCCGGTATTCGTATAAATATTGATAAAATGTCGATTGGAAAAAAATACGATAATATAGTTTATTATAAATACGTCAATAATTGAAAATATATTTATTTTTTTTCCGTTGTAATATACGACGAATTCTAAATAAAGCACGAGTGCTGCAATGGATCGAGTGAATTGTTATTGTTAGAGAGAAATTTTAGAATTTTATAATTATTCTGAATTCGAGAGTAATGATAAAATCATTGCAGTATTCGGAAAAACGAATTTGATCGACCGCGACGCTAGCAGTATTTAATTGTCCGTGTCCAAAACGAGATTGTCGTCGACAATTTTAGCGATTTTTTTAAAAAAAATTTTCGCATGTTTTTTTTTAATCGCTGTACTGTATAGTGATAAAATCTAAAAACGCTGGTACAAACGCTGGATATACAATTCGTTACTGGAACTCGATGCACGTCGTGTCCGAGCTTTTCTATTTTACACAAAAAAAAAAGTGTTTACAGACCAAAAAAACGCACATTATTGTAAAACCAATTTTTCCCTTCGCTAAGTCCGGATAAACTTGAAATCGGGTAATTTTAGGCAAAACAATTATTAAAAATAACGCGTTTTACGAAATCGGCCGTGAAACGTTAATAAAAGTTTCATTAGCGAGCCAAGTATGTATAGTCTGTTTGGGTATACACGGCACGTATGACTGCTATAACAGGTATAATAGTATATTTTTTACCGGTAAAATCAAACATAAAATGATTTAGTAAAAATTTAGTGTTACGTTTTATTTCAACACGTTCACTATATTATATTATATATAAATATAGAATCGTTTTATATCACGTGATATCAGTTGTAATTCGTTTCGTTCCCAAAATGGTGTCGTATTAGTATTATCCGGCCGAGGATTCACACACACACACACACAAGGCTATATGTTATTATAGCTAATAAAGCAATAACTATTATCAGCGTTTCGGTAAAATAAACACGTATTAAGCCGTCGTATAACTACATAATATATCGAAGTATATATATTTTTTATGAATTATGTTACGATTCGTAGCTAAACTAGTCTTAAAAGTACTTTAATTTAAAGGACCATTTCGAAAAATCAGTCGATAAGAAATACAGAATAATATTATTATTGTTTGAATAAAAAATATTTTACAACGTTGAACGGAAGTTAAATAATAATAATAATAATAAAAAAAAATATATATATATTATTATATCGCGTAATTTCGGTTATCGAACTGTAAAGTATGTGAGTAGTATGAAAATGGAAATTCTGAATCGTATAGCTCCTACCGTGTATTTTCCGTAATTGAGCTATACGCTATACTACAACACGGCCACCGTAATTCGGCTATAAAATAACCCGAAAAAAAGAAAAAAAATTTCACCTAAATTTATCTATTATTATCATTTAATGTTATCGTCAGATACGCGGACAATGAAAAATTTACGCTCTCTTAAAAAGCGTCAATCGTTAAAGCGTTTATTATTTTTTCTATTTTATTATTTAAATACGTTACGTGTTTGATATATTAAAATATAATTTTTGTAAATTTACTGTTTTATTCTTCTTCGTTGATTTGACGCAGAGTCGATGCATTTATGTTATACATAATGGGGGAGGGGAGGCGAAAATGGACCCAACCCCGTCTGCCAATGAAATATTCACATCGACGAGTAATAACCAAAAAGAAAGATCTATTAATGTACCGAGACGAAATGCAGATGTAGAAAAAGGAAGAACAACGTGCACGGAACGTAAACGGAATAACAATAAAACGGGAAAAGAAAGTAATCACTAGATAGCGCTGTGACGCAACATAGAGGGCGTGGCAAAAACACACACACACACCGCAGTCAGACGCGAACTACGTTGTTCACACCTGACCGCCGTGATTACATTGAGCGTTCCGATGGTTTCGGACTGCTATTTATAAGCTTCTTTCTGCCACGCCCTCTATGTTGTGTCATAGCGCTATCTTGTGACTACTCTCTTTTCTCATTTTATTACGGTCGGCTGACGCGCTATGTCGGTATATGTGGGTGTAAAAATTAATTTTAAAATAAAAAGTAACGTACATATTACGTTTAAACTCTAAAAAAAAAGAAAAAGTAATACCGTTTATACAGTCGATTATAAAAATTCACTCGACTACAAATTCTGAATTATACTTAATTATACTAAGAGTAATACTCTTTATTCACTGTAAGACCTGGTGGTGATAAGAAGTAAAAACTCGTCACGACGAACTACTCGCCATTGTAATGAAAAAAAACACTGTGAATCTCTTTAAAACGTTTAAAAAGCCACTCACAAACGCCAAGTACAGACAAGGAAACTTTGCCAAAAGCCTTTAAAAAAAAAAAAAATTGTACTACTTTATAATTACATTTAATTGCATTTTTAACACAAAACGCGAACACTATGCGTCACTATTATGCCGAATCGTTGAGTAAACTATTAAGAACACTATCTTGAACAAAAATTGTAAATATGAAAATAATTATATTATCGAGGCGATTAATATGATAAATGTCGTTAATATTTGCGATCACACCTCGTACGTAATTAAATCGTTTCGTTGAAATTATCGTAATCGATCGGGACAATAAATCGAACGTTAAATGGACATTACGTATCGAATATATTATAATATGCAGATATAACCGCTCCACCACGAACGCGTTATAATAAACAAGAATTTTTCACATCGATGGCTTGCGGCGTTTTCCGTTTAAATAAAGGACAACATACTGTCTTCTCATTCGATACGCGAGCTTAACATATTTTATGTAAATAACAGCATATACGAGTATATATGTAATACTGCGAAAACGTGTATTAAATATTATACACGTTTTTTTTTTTTTATGTAAATTATACACCGCACTTAAAACAAAAATACTAACGTCTCGGATTTTATTTATTTATTTTTTCATGTCTGTCTGCTTTTGCTTTGACTAATGAGTTATGTAATAATGTGCGAAGTGCGTAAAATAACTCGTAACGAAATGCAGCAGTCCGCGTGTCTCACGCAGTATAAATCAAATTTATAGGTTTTGTTTTTTTTTTTTTTCTAAACAAGTAACGATATAATATATGTGTATACGCTCGGCGACGACTCGGATAATTTAAATATTTTTCATACGGGGGGCGAGAAAAAACCGCATATTTCATAAGAAATTATAAAAATAATCATGTCCGTTACACATTTAATTATATAGTAGTCCGAAAGAAATAGTGTCTGAAACGGTTTCGAGACCTTTTCCTTTTTTTAATTTCTCGTTATTGCGAAATATTATTGATTTTCGGTTTTCAATATTATGTATATTGTATTTAAACGATATGCGCACACTGTTATAACTCGTAGTGTATAACGCTTCCATAATTAAACGTCTCGATGAACGTTTATACCATTATTATTCATTGTGTAAGTATTGTGTTAAATATTCGGTATAATCGTTCCTTTTATTATTTCGTATCATAAACATTTATTTGAGTATAGTACACATCGCACACGTTACTGTAGAATTCACAGAATATTAAAATTAATCTTCAAAGCATAAAACATATGTATCTGTCAATTAACCGCCATATTTTCTATTAATATATAAACACAAACCGAATACGTATAATATAATATGTATGTAATTAATCCAGCGAATTCCGGTACGTTCAACACATGTGTGTTTTTTCATTTATGAGACCATTTTCCAATACATAAATATATGTACATGGAACTTCAATGAACTCAAGACCATTTGAACGTACACTATATGTTTACCAAAAGGAAACAAATTGTTTTACAAAAAAAAAAAACACAGTGACGCAACAAAATAAAACAACTGTTTTTTTTTATTAAAAAATATTTTATTTCCGTTATAAAAACGACATAAATTAAGAAATTTTTTTATATAAAATGTATATAAATATAAATCTGACATAAATTAATAATATTGAGCAAAATACAAAAAGTATATGACATAAATCAATAATATTGAGCAAAATATAAAATGTATATGCATATATTATGTAAATGAACACTAAATAAAATTAAAATTACATATTCTTATACAGATGTATATGTATATATACGCGGTTATTCGCAACAATAGATTCACGTTGTATCATGCATAAAACATATATTTAAAAATAGAAAATGTTCGCTTAATATCTAAATTTATATCAACGGATGGATTCCGTTCCAATTTGAGCAATTTGTTTAATAATAATAATAATAATAATAAATTTATTTATAGTATATTATATAGAGTAAAATATAAAATACAATCACAGATAAACCGTATAATATTAATTCTAAAGGACGTATCTATAATAAACGTGCGATTAATACGTATATAATATTATGCACGAGTATTAATAATGTTTTGGAAGACATACGATTTGGCCGCCAATACCATTGTTGGCGCGTTATAATAAATTTCTAATCGATAAATCGTGTTTGTACATTTAAGTGTTTTTTTTTAAAAATCTACATGACTTATTATATTCGTGCGATAATTGCAGTGTTGGTGAGGTGCAGTGAGTGATACAATAATAATAATAATAATAATAATAGTGCGAAAAGTGATCGTGTCGTAATGGTGTGTAAAAAAAAAAAAGTGCGTGAATGTGTGTGCGCGCGTGCAGTCCGGTGCCAATGGTAACTAGTGCAAAAAAAAAAAAAATCGTGCGTAAAACGTGCAGGTGCTCGTGTTAAAATGATTACGGAAACAAAATATATATTTTATAATCAATAAATCGAACGATTAATAGAATAAAAACGACGCGACAATTACTACAACAGTGGGTTCCCTCCTGTAAATCAAATTTTTATTTTTTTATACATATATATTCAATTCGGAAAAGAAAATGTCCGATTTATTTTCGGGAACAAACGCGCAGTGTAGTCACAGTAATAATAATAGTAATAATATGTGTGCGTGAAACGAGTCGACTCCGGCGAAGCGACTTCTCCGTGCGAAGTCACGCGGCGCCAGTGCCGCGGCCGCCCGTCGTAACGGGTCTCGCGTTCTCCCCGTTCGCCTTCTCCAGCTTCTCGTTGGCCGCGTTCTGCGCCCGTTCCTCCGTCGCGCCGCACCGGCCGGCCGCCGCGAACACGTTCTCCAGGCTCTTCCAGTGTTTGTTCAGATTGACGCGCGCCGACCTGGTGATGGCCCGCAGACAATTCGCGTTGTTGTCCCGGTACGGTTTCAACACCTGTTGACACACACACACACACACGGCGTTACGCATCGATGGACGGAATAATAATAATAACAACAAAACCGTACTTGTTTCAAAGTGTCCAGACGGCGGCCGTAGGAATCCGCCGCCGCCGCCGCGTAGTAATTGTAGTTTTTCGGCGGCGGAGACATGTCTCGTCGCGCAGGATGCTGACGACGGCCCGATGCTCTGCACATAACTGCGCTGCACCGACGGTGTTACACGACGTCTTACGTGCGCGCGCTCCCGGTCGGTCCGCACCCGCAGCGGGTTTCTCTCGCGGCAAGTCTCAGACGCGTGCAGCGTATACTCCTCACACGAGGTAGCCGATCGGAATGCGGTCCCGACATCATCCGCAGCCGCCTTATATACACACACACACACACTTCGGCAGCAGCCGCCGCCGCCGCCGCCGCCGACGTATTGTGCGCGTGTTTTTTTTTTTGTATAAGAGACGCACATGCCGCGCACGTCGTATACCCCGCGCGTATCCGCATCATCTTATAATGTACCGTGTGCGTACGCACAAAAGCGTTTCGACCCGCGGTAAACAGTTCGTCAGGCCCGTTACGTATGAGCGAAACAAGACGACTTGGGAATGATGTAGAATGCGAAAGAGAAAATTAAAATCCTATATGTATATAATTACGACTCTGTACGAAAATTCTCGTGAAAAACCGTTTTCAATTTCTGATTTCGTACGACCATGTGCGGCGGATTTACCAGCAGACCGAGTAGACCGGAGCCTAGGGCGGTTGCAGGTTTTAGGGGCCGAACGTTTTATTTATTTTTACGATTTCTTAGAGAAATCAAAGAGATCTTTTTGTTTCTATAATGGTCGTCGTAATTACGACGACCATTAGAACATTAGAACACAAAAAAAACAAAATAAAAACTAGTTATTCGGATTCGTATGTTATCGCGTCGCATTTTTCAACTAGGAAAGCGCCACTTTAAAAATTGTGAAAAAAAAAAAAATTCAAAATTCGTCAACTCCCGCGGGCCTAACGCGAATATAGTCGACGAATTTTGAATTTTTTTTTTTTACAATTTTTAAAGTGGCGCTTTCCTAGTTGAAAAATGCGACGCGATAACAAACGAATCCGAATAATTTATTTATTTTTTTTTTTTTTTTTTTTAGCATATCAAGGCGTTTTAAAACTGTTTTTCGATAACGGGACAGAAAAATCACGAGTTCACTATATTTATTGTGTTACGTAATTTTTTGTTTTTTTTTCACTTATAATTTGACATTTGTGCACATAAAATTTTAGTTAAAAAAAATACGCGCGTTACACCGCGTGAATAGAGTCTGAGAAAACCGGCAAATAAGAAATATAAAACACGTCGTATATATTATTCGTATATTTACTGAAGTCCTTCAAAATAACACAGATTGTGTACACGCATATTAATCGTATAATTAATAAAATAATAAGTATAATAAATAATTCAAACGTTTTTCTTTTAATGTTTTTAGATTATAAATTAATTTACGGGCATTTTTGTGCGGTTTTTTAGGGGGTTTTTTGTGTGTTATAAACGCTGCATTTTTATAGGTTTTTATAACGAACAAAATGTTTGAATTTCATCGCTGCACCAGAGATCGCCCGGCGCGGAGAACGACAGCGTCGTATTTCGAGTCCGCTGTATGATAGATTTCGAACGTGTGTTTCGTGAAATTAAAAAAAAAATGAATCGCCTTCAAAAAAATTGTTTGCGTTCATGGCCGACGGAGAAAAGTACGTCGAGTGGACGACAATAGTGAATAATGTTTTTTCGCAAGTACAACAATTCTTCGTTGCTACCATAAGAATATAAACGTATCGTTTTCGAACGTTTTACGTGCTGCGTACAGCTTATTTTTCGTGCAAATACGACGCGGCGCAAAGGAAACGTGTCACGACGACGGTCTTGCAGTCTGAAGAGTTGTTCGTTTCGAGCGATTTCGATTATTTTATAACTCGTTGTTACGCACGGGGAGGGGGTTATTTACTTCGAGATTAGATAAGCGGCGAAAAGGTGTGTCGCACACACAAAATCGATTTACATTTTACACACGTCCTTCGTGTTTAAATAACGCGCTGTGTACTCGGCGGTGTGTAATACGTGTTATTATTAGCCTATAATACTTTTTTTCAAACGTTATGTGGAGACGACAAAAAAAGAAAAAAATGTCTTTGGTCGGTGCGAGAATAACTCGTACTTTACGATATTCTCGAAGAGAAAACAGTTTGGTATTCGTGTGTAGTCATGCGCAGTTTAATAAACTGGCGCAAGTTTAACACAGCGAGCTGCACGTACGACTATAAATAGTTATACACGCAAAGAGGTTTTATTGGGGAAAAAAAAAAAAAATGTTCCTTTCGGTTTTGAAATATGTGTGTGTTTTGCGTTTCGAGAAGAGTACGCATCCATTAAGTCTCTCGAATCGTGGAAATCCATACGTTCAATTATTACAAAGACTAGACACAGAAAACATAAGTCGAACGACAGAAAAAAAAATCGTACTGATCGGCTGAATTTTTTTTTTTTTTTATATAAATTTGATAATCGATTTTAGTATCTCAAAATATTGTGGTCGTATACGCGTGGTAAGGGGGGAGGGGGAAAGAGCACCGAATAATATTATTTTTATTTCACTCGGTATTCTTTTTATCTAAAGAAATTACACTCGATTACACCTCTAAATGAGTCTGTGAAATTGTGTACGTGCCGTCTGCGCGTTAACAAAATATTTAAATAGGAATTTTTTTTTTTTAAATAGAGATACACTATATATTATATGCCCTGTACGGTCCAGTCGCGGTGTTCACAGTATTTACTCGGGTGCTTTAAAGTGTACGTCACCGCGGTTAGAAGGAATGACTGTTATTAATTTAGGAATATAAATTTATGTGTGTATATTTTTTTATTTATTCCGCGCGTCTAAAAAAAAAATTAGACCGATCGATTTCTCCGCAGTAAATTGTATGACAACTGCAATTATCGATTTGTACACATTAAAAATCTGTTATACGCATCTCGTCGATAATATTACTTATATTCTTACGATTATTATTCTTCTTCTTCCAAGTGCCTTATATTCACAACGAACGTTGTCTATTATTACGTGCACCAATCATCTCTGTCTGTCGTGTGGCCCGAAACACTTTAACCGTTGTCAAACCGGTCCATTATTTTATAAGTTTTTTAATCAAGTTATGTCCGTGCGGTCTTTCACGCCTTCTCTTCCCCTCAATATCGCCTCGAATAATTATAACTGATTAGCAGAAAATCGTAATTAATTAAAATTTAAAAAAAAACCATACAGACATTTCGGTAAACGTCGTTTTATAGTAATATAATCAATGGTACGCCTCGTATTCGAACGTTCATCAATAATTCCAATATAATATTTTTATTTTTTGTTTAATTATTATGGCAGACGTCCTTCGCAGAGGCTCGCGTGCGCGTCGAGCACGAGTCGTTTGATAGCGATTTGCACTGGTGGCAGATCATATACGTTATAATAACGTCTCGTACTTGTACGCGCATATCGCGCCCATATATTAATAGTCTCGTATTTATTATTTATTTATACATCGAGCGATATGTCATAGTCCGTTGCAGCTCGTACACGCGTGTTTTTGTTTTTTTTTCATTTATATATCAATGAGTACACTGGAGCGTTCCCGTCGAATTTTTGTTTTTTTTGGAATATAATAATTGTTATTAATTAAAATAGTTTTAAAAACGTAGTTTATAACGTCGTATAGGGATGTGGCGATCCCGTCGACCGTCTATTTTCTGTACAGTGGCAGTCAGCCTCTCGCTGGTGTGGAAAGTTTCAAGTGGTCGATCCCAATGAGTTTTTTACATTTCTCTCTTCGTGTAATGTAATACTCGGGAGAATTGCGTGTTGAAAGAAATGAACCTGATACGGGGCAACGGCTATACCGGTATCATTCTAAGGCTGAGACGACGGATGTCGGTAAGGCTTAGATATGAAGAAATAAGAGCAAAGCTGCACCGATATAAATAATAAGGTCTCATCACTCCGATACGAAAGGCACCGCGAATAACCACCGTATTATTATTAAATATTCAAGTAAAAAAAAAAATAGTTTATCAACGATTTCTCACAATGTTAACGTGTAAGGAAAGAGATCATTACTACATATTAATTATTAGATTTGTTCTGTTTGTACACTTTTATCGTTTCGATTTACGCGACGGGGACGACGATATTAGAATATATTTTACATATTTTTTTCAAATTATAAATCTATTGTACAAACATATGTATATGAGGGGTTTTTTTTTGAAAAATTGAGCTGTTCGACAATATTATACGCAGTTTTCCTTAGGATTTTTCAACAAAATCTTAAGAGTAGTGTATGCGCGTTAAACGGTATATACGCTATAGTATCGCGTCATTTATGTATTACGTGATTATTTTAACTTTTTTTTGAAGAAAAACTATTCGATAATATTTAAATTTTTTTCAAAACAGTGTTTCTATTAAGTTATTATTTAATATTATAGTAAAAAATTTAAAAAAAAACCAATATTGATTACGATTTTTATCATAGTCGCGTTTACTATAGCCACTCAGACAACGGTCAGATCTGCGAAACCAGTCCCCCCACTAAATTAAAAATATAATAATTGTGATTTTACGTTTTTTGAGTCCATGCTTAAAACCAGCATCCAGCTTTTAGAATAATAGAAAAAATTAAATGCCTCGCATTTTTATACTTTTTTTCAGTAACTGTATAGATGATTTGTATATATAAACGGAAGAAACCGATCAAAAAACATATAATTGCACTGCAGGACGATTATTATTTTGCGGTGCACAAAAACTACAAAATTGTACGGAAATATTGTTTTGAGATGCAGTTAAAATATGTGTAGTAAAGTTTGAATTTTTTTTTTTAACAGAAAACAAAATTCTGATATAACATTTTTAGCCAGATTTCCGCAAACAATTCTCAGCGCGCCTGTGATTCTTTGATATTTTCCGGTTCAAAAAAAAAATTTTTTCTTTGCAAATATCTCTCGAGCAAATACCGGCATATTCATCAAAAGGAGACCGGATATTTATGACGTAGCAATTTTTCCTGACACACGCGCCTGTTAGTATAAATAAAATATAATAATATAGTAGATCGAATATATAATATATACACAACGGAAACGATGAATTGCAATTTACAAACTTTTTTTTTATATATAAGTTACAATATACCAGCACTTGTTGCGTTTTTATAAATAAAAAATTATTACACCGATTTCGTGTTGATTTTAAGAGGACGCACGTTGGAGTTGTTAAATCACGGTACACGATTCACAAAAAAAAAAAAAGGCGCGTACAATTTTTTTTTTTTAATAATATTTCGACTGCGTATACATACGCTCGTACAGTATGAAACAAACAGTACAAGCCAATACGCTGTATAAATAATATTTAATAAAACAGTAAAAAATAAAAAGATACCGTTATTCCTTTCACAAAGAACACGAGAATAGAAATAAAAAAAAAAAAAATGTCGAAAATTATTACCGGTAAATAGTAAATTTGTATATATATATAATATGACAATTACTATCATTATAATTCAAAATAAAAAAAAAAACAGCTAGAAAATTGTGTACATATATAATTCTTCGCCGTTTTTTGAAATTATTACATATTTTCTGAACTATTTTTATCGTAAAATTCATAATTTTCTCTTTCCGTTTAATATACGACGGAGTTTCATTGTCATATATAAAACAAAAATACAACTTGTATTTCTTTCATAAAATACTCTTTAGCACCTGCACATTGCATATCTTCTCGCGTGTACGCATATAAATAATATATTTATTTGTAACGCATACGCGATAATAATAATAATAATAATAATAATAATAATAATAATAATAATAATAATAATAAATCGAAAACGTCCCGGCACGAAAACCTAAAACCGCGCGTAAAAGACTCTATAAATCTCACGAGAGTAAAATATATATTATTGTTTATTCCACGAAAACGCGCGCGCGTTTCTTTTCCATACGCGCGCGTCGAGTCCCTGCTGCACCGTTACACAACAGCAAAACGATTTCTCTTTTCGCCGCAGATAAGTAAACGGTTTCGCGCCTATTTTTTTTTTTTACTCGCGATTTTTCAATTTCTTTAAAAAAAAAAAATAATAATAATAATAATAGCCTTTTGCCGAGATACGCGGTATATCGGTATCGTAATACATATATTATTCGCGTAAAGGAATACAAAAAAAAAAACCTTAACCGTTTTAACGGAGCGGGGCGGTCGCGCGCGAGGGGGAGGAAAAAATAAAGAAAAATCCGAATAACAATAATAATAATAACACACAAATCCTTAACGGTCGCGTAGCGCGTTTTACGGTCGTGACGGTTTTGCGGACTGGATTCGGGCGGTGCGGGGGCGCGCGGAAAAACGGTACCGGGGGGCGCAGGTGATGTGGACCACATCTGGACGATGACGGCGAAACGCGACGCGTCAATATACGCGCCAACCGTGGGAATGACGATCGTTCACCAGTTCCCACGCACCTCGGCGGCACATAAACCCGAAAAATATAGAGGAGAAAAAAAAAGAAAGAAATACTGGCCAAACATCACCTGTCGTACACGCACCACACACACACACACTCTCTTTTAACCACTCGAATCGGACGGGGCGACGATTGGGGTGGCGGTGGGGATATTCTCCGTCTTCTAGTCGTATGGCGACTGGGGGAGCGTAGGCAGCAGCAGCAGCAGCAGGAGGAGGAGATGGTTATAAGCCGTTCTCGCCTCTCGTTTTCCAACCCCGGGCGCGATTATATTATTATTGTAAACAACTACCCGTTCTGTTTCGTGCACACGCGCAACCTACGCGCGCCTCGGTGGAAGAAGAATACGGCGGCGCGCGTGTGTGCAGTACCTACACACTTCGCCTGATAATATATAATACACCTGCCATATGGCACGAAGTACACACACGAACCCGCGGCACCGGGGGTAGAAAGCGTTTTTCGACCTTCCGTCGAATAACATATAATAATTATTATTATTGTGTACAGCGAAAGCCGTTTTGCACTCCTTTTCGCTTTCTCTCGCGGGCTATTGCTGCTGCTGTTGCCGCGCGCTGCGGACCTTTATCGTGCGCGCGTTTTACGCGTTATACTATAATGACACAAAACGGACTTTACCGCACGGTATATGCGGCTCGTGACCCGTGCAGGAATGCGCGTTCGCGGTGGTTGTATTGTCACCCCGTCGATTTTGCCCGCGCGCGGTGTACCGCCGATACGGCGACCGCGGTGGTGCGGCGCGAATCGCGTTGCGATTTCCGCCGCCTGCACCTGTACGCGACGGACGAGTCGGCGGCGGTTTGTTTTCGGTACACGCGATTGCTGTTTATATTATAGAAAAAAATAAAAAACGAGTCTACTAGAGTACTCGAGACACTGGTGCGTGAATTGGAACGGGATTGTGAATATTGGTATCTTTATTCGAAGCAATTTCGATGAAATAAATTTTATTATTATTTGTCGTGACAACGGCTTAAACGTTACAATTCGTAATCGAATTACATTTAATTAATCAATATTATTACTAATATTGCGTTTAAATTGATATTAATAAATATTATTATTAGTTGTCACGACAACAGCTCACACACATTTCCGTCCCATTTCCCGAGATTTACCCTCGTACACCACCGCCGTATAATAATAGATGTTTACGCACCAAAACTATTTTGTTGGTCTCTTCTAAGGTGCCGGCAATTTTATTAAGGAACATAATTCAATCACGTATTGTACATTTGGGCAGTGTGAGTGAGCTATTTAATCTCCGCCTAACCGCGTGCTACGCGATACGCCTCGTCACTGTAAATTGACTTCACGGGAAAAGGGATAGTAGCTGCACACTGCAGTACGTAATAATTATAAGGTATTTTAATTTTTTCCTTTTTTTTTTTTTGAACAGGACGAAATTGCAGTATTGGTCGGATTTTAAATTATTTTATGATATTTAATAGTATATTTTCAGCTGTAGAATACTGTAAATTTAACACGAAATTTATAGTTTTTTTTAAATAATAATTACAAACGGGCGGAAGACATATTTAAAAAAGTTTTATTTCGCATATTTTTTTATTTTTTGTACTTGCATATTTGTTCTGTATTTTACGCTTTTTCATTGCATACACGTATACAGATGAGGTTTTTAAACGCATATTATTATTTGATATTTTGGTTATATCCGTATGGTATACATTTATAATACAACGCGAATGATTTTGGTAAGTATATTTGTGTTCGTTTGACCTGCAGCACACGATTTATTCGCAATAATTATATTCTTCTTATTTCTATAAAGATTGAAATGTCGAAAATACTGTAGGAAATGAATCTTACGCACTTTTTATGATAAACATTTTTAAATAATAAAAATAAAAGAAAATTTTTTTTTTGAAAATCGAATTCTATTTTTTCGTATATTTTTCAAATTTTCAATGGCATTTTTTGCGAAATAAGAGGACAAATGCGTATTTCTAAGGTTTTTACACCATGTCATATAAATCTCCGGGCCCTATAGTCAATTATTTCTCCGACGAGTTCTCCCGCGTATTTATTATATTTTGTCCTGTTATCGTTTTATTCGGATAATTAAATTACATAATTAAAGATAGTAGAGAAATCACTTTGAGATTTTTAAATTTTTTTATACACTTTTGATGTTATTGTAAATTTGAAAAGCAGCAACGATAAATCGCAGCGTGCGAGATAAAACGAAAAAAAAAAAAATAAACAGAAATATTTTTGACGAAATGGCGCATTTTTTTTTTTCTAATCTAAACGCGATTATCCACAAAATTCCTCGTGTTCCGCGGCTAATAGCGCGCGCGGCAACCGGTTTTAATCGTCTTTTTAATATAATACATACGCGTGAGTAAATAATAATTAATCAAACGCACACACGCGTCGTATATTAAAATTTATTATGAAAATATTTTAACCCGACGGTGTAGGCGCTAGAGAAAACGCTCATATTATGTTTTTATACGCGTGAATAACGTCCGCGTTAAGGCGCGCCGCTCATCGGTTATACCGTACACCGCGGTGTGCAGCGTATTGAAACGCGTTTTAATTTTTTCTCCAAACAGTAAATATACCGGACAAACAAAAAAAAAAAAAAAAAATTAAAATAAACGTCATTTCGCGCACAACGGCCGCGGTATTATTTTTCTTCGTTCGAACCGAAGGAATACGGTGTTTTTATTTGTTTCTCGGAGAAAAAAAAAAGTGGTTTCCTAAAAAAAAAAAAACTTTGTCGTCCAATTGTAAATATTTAATAAAGGTGCGGAGATATTCGGGCGTGCAGCGAGCCGCCGGAAAAGGCGTATAACGATGTGGTAAAAAATAAAAAAAAATCGTTTTTTTTTTAATGCTTATATTTCGAATTCGCGCCAACAGTTCGCGTCCCGCGGTCTATACTCGATTCCGAATAAGAAGCGATCGCGCGCGTATTGTGTATTCGTTTTTCGGGATAAAACTCGAAAAGCGGGTTTTTTTTTAAAGGGTACGTGCGTGAGATGATTAGACTCTCGGATTTGGGGGAGAACAAAAAAACGTATATATATTTATAAAGAACGCCGTCGGCGACGCATTAGAGTATCGCGTGGCTTCACACGTCTCCGCCGTCGCGTGAAATTAATGTGTGTACACTGTATATGTACCAGAAAAATCCACGATAAGTGTATAAGAATTTTCGGGGTTGGATTTCGGTAAATTGAGTACATAATATAAAGATCGAAGCGCACTGCAGGTGTGTTTCGTGATGATTATTATTATTTTAACTCCTCCGGGGGAAAAAAGCGTATACATCAGTGACAAATTGAACTGCGCGTTCCGACGATGTACACCGCGCAGTAAGCGTATTATATCGAAATTAAAAACAAACTCGCTTTTTTTTTTCCGGAACGGCTACATATATATATACTTAACGTCGTTAAAGCATTATAATAAACGCAGATGCTGCCGTTTTACCGCTGCCTGGAGTGATCTGGGTACGTTCGAACGTGTTCGGTTAGGTTATTATCGTAAATTTTTACGTGTTGTTTGATCGAAAATAACCTAACCTAACGTTATAATCGTTTTCCCGAAAACAAGGTCGTGCGTATACGGCCGAAAACACATTTCGTGGTATTTTAAAAGCGTATACAAAACAGGAAAACGCTAGTATATTCTAAAAAAAAAAAATAATAATAATAATAAATAAATAAACGTTTAAAAAAAAAATTAATTACGTGTGTAAAAAGGATTTTCTTCGCCGAATGCGAAACGCGTAATAATTTGCACGGGCAAAGGTTGAAAATAAAACGACGCGAGCTCTGTGAAAACGATTCGTTCTCGCCACGGTTCTTACGATAAAATCAACAGAAATAAAAAAATAATTCTTCGACTGTGTGATATATACGAGATTCGCGTGTCAGTTTTGAAGGAAAAAATTTTTATCACACACCGAGTATAATAATAATAGTAATTGTACCGCAGTGTTTTTGGAGATTATAATAAATGTATAAATATTATAGCAGAGTCCGAGCTCTTAGTATGAAAATAAATGTTGTTCGATTCGAGTGCACGCGTGCGGGACATTGAAAACGCATCACGAAAAAAGTTACACTATATTTATAATACAGTAAGTTTACTATAGAGTTTTTTTTTTTTTACTTCATTTCGATCGCGACGCAGCAAAATTTATTTCTACGACTGCAATTTTTATACGTCTTACAAAATCCAAAAAAAAAAAATCTTATTATACTATAAATATTGTAGTGAAAAACGTTTGTCCAACACATGCGTGTGAATAAAAACTAAGAGCGCTTAGAACGAATATTTTGTTTTGCAAACAGTCCTAAAAAAAAAAAATTCGAAGAAAGCCTCATTACGATAAAATAACTCGACAATATTATAAAACGAGTAAATTTTCCTCGTCACACGTTCGACTAAACACGGATTTCCTATTCGTTTTATTCAACACTTTCCGTTTGATTTCTCGCAATATTCGGTTTTGTTTTTGACGGTTCGATCGCGCGGGTCTTCGCGCAGACGGAGAATCATGAGGCAGGCTGCAGGGAATTTTCGAATTTTTTTCACATAAAATATTGTACAAACTGAATTTGATTCTCGGGGTAAAAAGTGAAATCGTTCGCAACGTGACGTTTTCAATAATGAAAATAAATACGTAAATAAACAGTGGCGGCCGGAGACGAATATTCTGTCACAGTGATTTCGTGTTTTAATCGAACTGCGTGTAATAACTAATAATAATAGTACTATAGCGGCCAGCGTTTATTGAAACGAACAATATTTTACAACAACTATAATTCACTATTTGATTCGAATAGAGTACTATACGTTGCGATGTGCCTGAAAATGAATTTCATGAAAATCGAACGTGCGCTGTGCCGAAAATCAACGAGTATAACTGCGATAAAAATAAAATCTTTTCTACGAACAAAAACAGTAGGTAAACGCTTTTCCCGATCTGTTTTTCCCAAACAAATTTTTTTGTACAACCGTTCTTCCAGTGTTAATCGTATCTATTTTTCAGAACACTTCCTTCTTTTTTTTTTTGTCCCGGATTGAACCGCCGCAACGTGCACTCGGTGTCGGCTTTGTAATCCCTTTCCGTGTTCAGTTAAAGTATAGACGCTAAGATGGTGTCGTCCGGCAACCACTCGGAAGTTCCGATTATGGCAGTCGTGTGAAAATTGATTATTATTCGTTACTGCGATCGTTGGAGTACCGCGAACAAATTTAATTTGAAATTAGATTGGGAATATTTTTTTTGGGGGGGAAATTAAATTGGGAACAATGAACCGGGAATAGTGTGATATACAATCACAAAAATAACAATCCTAACCGGGAAAATAATATTCGTATTTTGTTTTTTTTTTTTTTCACCGACAATAATTTCAATTCCGGATATCGCGTAACGTTACCGTTGAACGTCTGCGCGCGCGTATAGTTTGTAAAACTAAAAAAAAAAATAATAAAAAAATCGTTGCTACAGGCGTAGTAGTTAAACGAGTGGAAACGAAAAACAACGAAAAAAATTCGTTTCAAAAACGAACTGTGAAATAATAATAAACTCGATTATATTATTATCCTGCACGAGAGAGAGAGAAAACAAAACACCGCGAGAAAGTGACGGTGTGCAGAGTGTACTATTAAAAATATAATATTATCGTAGAAGAGGACGGTAAAGATTTATGCGGCGGCGGCGGCGGCGGTAGCGCGGTGAGCGCCCGCGGGCCGTCGTCCACTGTACGGTTGCGGGAGCGGCGGTCGGGTGGAGGGCCGCCGACTCGGCGGCGCGCTGCGTGACTTGTGCCGGGTACGACGACGGGGGACCGGCGCGCACGTTATTATGTTATGTATCGTCGGTCGTCCGTCGTCGAACACCTGCTCGCAGTTCCCACGGTACGAGTCGGCCGCGCGCGCTCATATAATATACGTATACAGTTTAAATATAGTAGCACGCCCTACCCTTCACACCGCTCCCGCCACGGGCCCCGTCATCAGTCACTGTATTTTATTATTATTATTATTATATACGTCTTGCGCGTCGCGTAGCACGAGCGTCGCGTAAATATTATATTTACTATACGGCGTCCGTCGGCGCGGCGCGTTACAGTGGCGTGCGGCGCGGGCTCGCGCGACCTACCGACACAGCGCGCGCGCGCGCGTTCCCACACGCGAGCGCGCGCGCCGCACGATCGTATAGTAGTAGTAGTAGTCTGTAGTAGTAGTAGTAGTAGTAGTAGTAGTGTTCGCGCGGGAAAGGAGACGCACGCGGCGAGCGTACACACTGCCGCCGCCGCCGCCGCCGAGGTATTATTATTATGGGAGGTGACACGGTTTTTTTTGGTTCCTTTTTTTTTTTTCTGCCTCCTCTCCGCGCTCATAACGACGCGTGTGATTTCGTGTATTATTTATTATATACCGCGAAAAAAAACCGTATACACACTTTAATGGAATTCAGTGGCGAACGCGGGCACGTAGAAAAAAAAAAAATTAACCGCGTTTTATCCCGAGAAATTAGAATTTTTTTTTTTTATTTACTAAATTAGAAAATTGACTAAAATTATCGAAAAGTTTCACAAACAAATAATATATTATTGTATTAAAAAAAAATGTTGGGTTATTATTATATAATAGGTATATAATATTAGTATAAAAACGAAAAAAAATCGGCGGGCGGGGGGAGGGATAAATTTTTAGAATTTACTGTACTCGTGCATTTTTTTAACGTGACATTGTTGAGTTGCGTATTTATGATGGGCTGATGGGATTCCGGCCCGAAATTTCAAGAAATCTTTTATGTATATTATTATCCTGTATATGCGCTACGTAGGAAGTAAATTTTTTTTATAAAAATTATCGCCTATACAACGTTTTTATCGTTTACAAGACGAGACGCAAAAGGGATAAATTAGGTACCGCCTGCAGATGTACGCTAAATTTCCAATAGTCGTTTTTTATAAGTCGAGAACTTGGTAATTTTTTTTTTTTTCTTCTTATTTCGAGATAAGAATTTAGAAATAACGATGATTATATTACTCAGTGTCTCGGCTCCCGCGAAAAAAAAAAAATAATAATAATAATAGTGTCGCATCACTGGTCACCCCAGTGCGGCGACCTGCAGTATCGGCGCGGCAGTGTCGAGCGCTCCGAATAAAAAAAAGAATCGTCGGAACGATTTTGAAACGGTCGCGAGCGCGCGCGCGCGAAAGATATTATTATTTCGGGACCTTCGCAGGCTGGTGGTGGTAGTGGTATTATTATCTGCGAACGCGGGTTTCGGCGGGACCGTCTTATCTTCGCGCGTTCAATTGTTCGAGCACGTGCAAATAATAAGGGAGCGCGCGTGTGCTGCTGCAGGGACAATACTACGAGTGCGTATATTGTGTCTCGTATATGCGCATTGTACGAGAATGGCGCGCGCGCGAGGAGACGTCCGTGATAGGAATAAGCGCGGTAAAAGAAACGCGCGGTAAAAGACACAAACCATTGTGCGACCACGTTTTTTTTTTTTGGCGCCCAAAACATCTGCGCCCGCGCTTTTTCGCCGAAAATTTCCCACCAAAAAAAAAAAAACACCGAAAATTCGTCTACCCCTCTGTAACACTGCCACCTGCGCTCCCACGTGCACTATACGTCATACTATACGTAATACAATGCGTCGTTTGTATATACTGCACGTGCGCTGCAGTACTACGTTCACTATATATCCACAGGCCCCTGTAGCACAGACTCCGCATCCGTCCAGCATCGCTGTATCGCGTGCAATATTCCCTCTCCCCCCGCGTGTGTGTGTGACCGCCGCAGCAACAGGCGCGCCTGGTCCGTCTCGCGCAGTAGACGTCAACGAAATTTATCGTACACTACGCGTGAGTATCGCCGACCACGTGGCGTTGAATTCCTACGCGTATACGCCGCGGTTTCTATTATTATTATTATTATTCGCGTTTTTCCATCCGAAACAGCGTATATTATAAATTACTACTCGTCGAGTTCAATACACGTGTATGTCGTGTAAACGGTTATCCGCGGGTTTTCGTGAATGGAAACGGTGCAGTAAAAAGGGTTGTACGCCGTTCTCATTCATCGTCCGTTCCGAACCCTTTCGCGGAACTCGATCGAATATCACCTGTTTTCCGGTATATACGCGGCAAGTGCGCGCCGATACCGACTACAGTACGCGCGTGTTCAGACCGCGACAAGTGTACAAATCGGCGCGGCGAGTATAAATTTATGCGTGTGCGTGTACATGAAATAAAACGTGTATTAAACGCCAGTACGGATAAAACGAATTAAATTTAAAAACGTATAAATTGTAAAATAAATACTTTTTTTTCTCGAATTTCGTTATAAAATAAAAGTTTGTTTTTATACTGAAAATATTTAATTTTTTTTTTTATTGCGTTATGCGTATGTCCAAAAGTATATTATGTTATAACGTTTAAAGGTTTTTTTTTTTAAAAAAAAACGAATATTTAATTTTTTTTTAAGTGGCACGTGTAAAAACGAGCGAAAACCGCAAGAGGAGTAATACAATCGCTGTTTTAATGCGACGATAAAAAAAAATAGGCAAAAAAAAAAAACTGGTTATTCGTAATTGTTGTTATAATACACAATGTCCGCCGCAATCATTTATTTCGAGTGTCGATTTTCGAGTGTTAACGAAAATACTTTTTTTTTTTTTAGTACACTTTCGCGGGACGACAAGCGCGTGTATAACGGCTTAAATTATTATTATTATTATTAAATATTCCGAGGACTTTCGTGTTGGAAAATCACTGCGACTCGCGATCAATCGAGTTTAGAGCCGGCGCGTCGGAGAAACGTAATATCGCTAAATAAATAAATCTCGGTTATGTAAACCTAACCTGTAATAAATCAACGTGTCGAATTTTTTTATCGACACAAAAAAACTATAACAGCGTATACATATATAACGTTTATTTTAACGTTGTCGAGAAAAATAAAACACTTTATTTTATCGGAATAATAATAATAATAATAATATATATATATTTATAGGCGATTCGTTGACAAAAATCACGTTACGAGTGATACTATATAGAATTATTATTAAAATTTGTCGAATATTTCTATCGGTATCAAAACGTATTTAATAATACGTTTTTGTTTCAACGCCGGGAAAAACGTAAACGCTTTATCCGAATAACGTTTTAATTCGTACGCGCTAAAAGGGAAGCAATCGTGAGTATTTTTTTTTTACGAAAAATATTATTACGTACAGAATTATTGTTTGCAAATTTTGAACTAAACTGCACGATTCGAGACGAAAATAATAATTAAAATACCCTGGAAAGGGTGTATATAATAACGACTTCACGGTTTTCGTATAAATATTGTTGAAATAATAATAATCGATTTTCTCTCGAGGAGGGGGGAAATATAGATTCGCGTTAATAGTATTTTTTTTTACTGACATATATATGTGTGTGAATTTTAATTAATTTTAAAATTGCAAATTTGGTCGACTCAATTTCATGTTAAAAAAAAAAATTAATTTATACTTGACCAGCCTCTGCCGCGGGTTTCCTCTGTGAATTTTGGAAATTTACACGTTGAGTTCATCCGAATAACGAATATATATTTATTTTTTTAATAAAACTATATTCGATACGATTTCATTGCAAACGGTAAAAAAAGTAAACGCGTTTTCTTCGAATCACTACATATTATACAATTTTTTTTTTGCATTAATTTCGTTTAATCGCCAATTACGTTATATAAATATTCGGAGTGAAAAAAGATATTTTAGTTAAATCGTTCGGTGTCGGTATATTATTATTTTATTTTTAATAATTTATCATTTTATATTCGTTACGAACGTCGCATAAAATACGCCGTGCGCGCGTAACACCGAACGTCTGGACGTACAATGTTTTGCGGATACACGCCACGGTCCGGCGTTTTGAAAATCGAAAACATTATAGCCGTCGTTTCGGAGTCATGACATTATATACACGGAGAATAAACTGGACTTACTTTTTAACCAGAAAGTAGAGAACGGGGTGGTGGCTATAAGCCCGATTTTCTATTCTCTTTTTATTCTCAATATTGAACGAATTAAAAATCGATAAATTTCGTAAACTTTAATGGAAAATTTGTTTATAAGTAGAAAAAAAAAAAAGAATAGAAAATCAGTTTAATGTTTAGGGCGTCACGAGCGTCTCGCGGGTGTCAAAATCGTCAACCTCAAAAAGGTACAAAAAAAAAAGGGGGACAGAAATGAGCAAAAGTGATGTGCAGACATATCGATTCGTAAATGAGAAATTTGCAGGAAATTTTATTTAAAAAAAAAAAATTAATTTTTACATTTATATCAAAATTCTATATGAACGAAATTGTAAAAACTTAGGTTTTAATGACGGAAGAAAAATTTCAAAACTCGTCATTGCGGGTCACCCCACTAAGTGTGTGTGCGAATTTACGGTACTGAGTTTAGAAACACGCCCTGTATATTATTAAAATAAAATTCTATTCAAATATATGTAATTTTCTATACCAACTATATACTATAAATTCGAATGTATTTCATAACTATTTCTTCCTGATCTCGCATTACAACCAATAACAGAACGTCTGATAAGTATATTGTGTCACTATAGGCAACTTGTTAGACAGGCAGTTTGCTTTGTATTTTTTTAAAATAAAAGTTGTTCTCTCTCTATATATATATATACGAGTATATTTTTTCATATTCAGTGCGTTCTTCGATATTTTAATACTTATATATTGTTGAATTTCGCTCCGATAAACTTCTCGTCTCCATAATGATTGAAGTCATCAGTGTTATGTATTCGCAATCGTCAGAAAAAGGATACTACGAAGACTACAACTACAACTCATCGTGGTGCCGTATAGTAACAAAAATTACACGGTACCCTAAAATAATTTAAAATAGACTACTATTTATGCGTGTAAACGCGTCAGATGGTGTCACTCCTCAAAAATGTCATGTTTACTCTGGTGCCATCACCCAACACCTCCGTTTGTCGCGCCATTGCTGAAGACAACACGCAACGCGCACGGAAATACGTAAAAAAAAAAAATTAAGAATCGATAAAAGAGCGTTATTGTAACGTGGTGCCGGAATTATTGCGTAGATATGATTTTTCGACATTTCCGATATGCTTATTTCGAGTGAAGGAGACATTTTTTTTTTTTAGTCATCTCCTACTCGCCCCTCGAAAAAAAAAAATCCTAAATACGCCACTCCGTAATAACACGCACTGCTGCAATAATAATAATAATAACATGTTTGTATAGATATATAAATGGTATATAGTTAAATAAATCACACGCACAAACAAACCGCCGCTGTTGCTGCAGCGTATATATAATGTATCGCGGTAATATTCGTATAATTACCGCAACGGGCGAGCTGTGAACTACAACAGGAAAAAAAATGCTCGTTTTAACGTGGAAACACTCGTAAATAATCGCGCGTATATATTATATACGACGACGGTGAGAAACGTTTAGAATAAACGAGGTAAAACGTATTATTATAAGGCTTAAGTTATTATTTTTTTTCCACGTCACTCGACCTTACCGCCGCCGCCGCCGATATACTAAAAATCGAGACGTATTTGAGCTCTTCACACGTATGAAAAAAAAAAACGCGCTCGCGCAATTAACCGAAATTTATACTGCACACGCGTATATTATTATTGCAGTGACTTTGCTTCTAACTCGTTTTTTTTTATTTCCTACTTTATTACATTTTTACACCGACCGATTTCCCGCAGTAAATCCGTACGTATATATATATATATATATAAGCTGTTATTAAGAGTGTTTTTTTTTCTACGCGTGTTTATGCGACCCGTGATTATTACTAAACTGTATATAAACGGCGGCGGCGTCCCGAGAAATAAAATAACCGCCAACAGTATAAAAAAAAAAGAACTGCGATTGTTCCGACGTGCAGGCCGGTAAATAGACGGACGGGAAATGGCGCGGCCGTAACGAAACGAATAGCGTTGTTGATTTTGTCGCCGAATTCGTTTATTATAATTTTTTTTTTCTTTTCCAAAAATCCGTTATTCGTTATTTAGCGCGCGCAGCTCCTGTACGATGACGAGAAATAGTCTCCTCGATATTATCGCCGACTCGTTTGCGGTGCTCAAAACGAAAATATCTCCCCTTCCCCCCAACGATTTGTTATGAAAATACACTGCCGAGACCGTATTGCCATCGAAAATTTTCGCGGAGCGGCTGAGAGTATAAAAATGAAATAAAATAAAAATTATAGAATATAAGTCGTTAAATTTTATTTTAAGAAAAAATTTCGGGGGGTCTGAACCCTAAACTCCCCTCCCCTTGGCTACGGCCTTGGTGCGGGTAACACGCTGTAAAACGGTTTAAAAAAAATTAGTAATAACGAAACGCTACACGAGGTTCGTACACACGTAATACACATTTTGTTATATACTTAACGTTGAGCGCCCTTTAATTGTAAAAATTATGCTTTTATATATGTATATATATATAAACGGCGCCGATAGATAGATCACAGAAATATCGAAACGCACCTCGGCGGGCGAAAAAAATGTTTCTAATATATTGTTAAATTATTATTTACGTTTAAACCACCGATTATATAAAAA
This sequence comes from Slavum lentiscoides, assembly GCA_032441835.1. Lineage (NCBI taxonomy): Eukaryota > Metazoa > Arthropoda > Insecta > Hemiptera > Aphididae > Slavum > Slavum lentiscoides. Next base: position 10,254,818 of record CM063715.1, on the reverse strand, counting down.
AAGTTCGATTGGTCTCCATAACCGATCTGTCGTCGAGTACTCCGCCGTTTATAAAGATCAGGCTTAACTACAAGCATTTACAAAAGACGAACGCGACGTTTCAAATTCATTTCAATTTCTTTTGTAGTAGTTTTTTGAAAAACTCGCTATAAACTCTTGTTATTTCTAATAAAGCGATTCAAATGGCCTATTAAAATGTATATATATATAAACGAATTCCCGCTTTTCAATTCACTTGCGGGACGTTAAAAGAGTCGAGAATTGCACCACACCATCGTCTTGGACGTTAAAAATAATAACAACGCCGAAACGCGCGAGCGACTCGTGTTAAACTAATTTATTATTATACTAATACTATACGTATTGTTAAATTATGATTTGACCACCTTGTCCGCACTCGAGAATGAAAAGAGTTTTGAAAAAGCCGTCGTACGCACGTAATAATAATATACTGTATAAACGTTCAAACGATGTACCCCTACATCTGAAATAAGTAATAAATATATATGTATATAGTAGCCCGCCGACAAGTGTAACATTGAAAATGCTGTTGTTCGTAATTTATTATAATTTTTGCATAAAATCTGTGTAAATCTGTCGAGATTGTCGAATATAGCGGTTTGATAATCGCCGGATTTCTGTATACCTATTATCTCGTTATATATATATACTATACGAAAAAAAAACAAACGGTATACCGTTTATTGCCATGCAAACCTCAAACGAATGACGAACATGATATATATATATATAAAAAAAATTTCCAAACTGGTCTTTCAAATAATTACCTCGTTTTTCTTATTTGAATTAATATTAAAATGGACTATATATATATAATTATTCGATTCGCAAAAAATATTAAAATATATTATAAAAACGTGTGTTGGCGACGCGGCGAAACGAGCGGTTTTTTTTACATTTATACGCCGCCGTCTGTACGGTCTGTCGCGAAAATCGTTAAATTATTCTCGTTTCGTCTGGGAAAAAGTGGAAACGCGAACACCGTGCCGGGAAGCGTTTGATACTTTAGTATTTATACGAAGCGGCGCGTGCCGCTTATTCCGCCGTCGTCCTGCACGTCTCCACGCTGTGACGTACCGCGACGGGACCGGTCGCAGGGTCGACGTGCCGTCCATGGAAATGCGGAATTTTTTATTATATAATAGTACATTAAAAAAAAAAAGTGTACGGTTTATATAAATCTATATAAACTCTTAAAACACCAAAAGTATTTTGATATACGTGCGCGACAAAATACTTTTTGAATACCTTTGAAAAAGACGTGTTTAAAAGCGCGTATACCGAAAACGGGAATTGTTTCGGTAAAATCAAAAGGTGGAACCAAAGTTTAAATTAAAAATTCGCCAACGACTTAGGTAGGTATAAAAAAAAAATCTTATAAATTCGCGTCCGGGCTAATAAATTAGATAGGTCACGTTCAAAATGTTTTTTTTTTCAAAAAGTGTATTCTTTGCGTCCCTAATAATAATAATAAAAAAAAACGAGTCGTTATAAAAAAAAAATATTTTCACGGGATGTCTCCCTCCCCCCTTCACCCACCCACACTGGTAATTTTTTCTCGCGTGCGTGCTCTTTAAATTATATTTAAAGAATTTCACACTTAAGGGCGGCGAATAAATATTTACACTGAATTTTAATGCGTCCCGGTCAGTGACGCGCGCGTATTTTTTACACAAATAATCCGCGCCGAAGAGTCACCGCGCCGCGGCGAGTCGTCGTTATCATTCTATCGCGGGCGCGCGCGCGCATTTTATTTTATACACCTAACTAAACGCTTACACACAAAATACGTACTGTTTTGTTATTTTTTTTTTTTACTGCCGTACAACTGTTACACGCGCGTATACGTGTGTACAAATATACGCGCGTTTATGCGTATAATAATTTATAACAATATAAGCGATACGGCCACCTGTTTCGGGTCAAGGAGCGCGACGGCGGCGATACCGTGAGAACCGGGAGCAGGTGATGTGTGGCTACCTGTGTTACTCTGGTAAATATAAATCACGGACGCAGTCCATTTACACGGGAACCGGTCGGTCCGCCGCCGCCGCCGCCGCCGCCGCCGCCGTAGCTCCGTCGCCTGCAACGGTGCTGCAGCAGGTAATTAACCGGCCGCCGCGTGACGGTCGCCGCGCGCTCATTACGACCGCCGCCGCCGCCGCCGCGACCGTTTAAAAGTATTTGTTTTTTTTTTTGTTAGGAAAATCGCCCGCCGCGCTGCACACCGCCGTTTCCGTACACTTATAACCGCAAAGTCTTATTTTTGTCGACCAGCGGCGCCACCGCCGCCGTGGTGCGTGTGGAAAAAAATATCCGAGCAATACACTCGCCTGTGCTGCAGGTCTTCGCACTGTGTACGAGACGAGGAAACCGTTTAGATGGCGTACAACGTTTTTTCTCTCTTCTGTATCTATGTACTTACGAAAATCCGAAAACAGCGATGGTACGCGCGAAACGCCCGTCGCATAAATCGTTTTCAACCGGCTTGGAACGGAGAAAATTTTGGAAAAACGAGTGAGACAATTCGCTCGAAAGTCGCGGTTGACCTAGCTCTCGGTACACGCAAAAGCGTAGCACGCTGTAGCTCCAATTCCAGTTAAAACCGAAAAAAAAACCACATCAATTTACTCCAACCGTTCTTTTTGGTGCCGGTAGATCAGGTTTATAAACACGCCCGACGTTCATCGTTCAATAACGTCAGTACGCGCGCGACACCGTAGAAAAGACACGTCCGAACATTTTATTCCCTCTATATAAATTCAGACGCATATCAGCCGTACAACGAATTCGGACGACGTTACCGTGTCATATATAACAAATGACCCGTTGACTATACTGGCCGAACTAATGAAAAACAATGTCTGAACATCAGAAACGGTTTCGGTTTACTACGATACTCATCCACCAGCTCGTCACGCAGGCTCACGCCCGACACGAATCCACACAGTCTTTAAATACCCGAGTCCAACGAGCAACGCAGAGTATTTGGTAATCCACAGAGGCGACGTTGCTGTACGTTATTGTTGTCACCAATGGGCGCATCGATTGTGCGATAAAACAGTGTCGGTTTAGAGAGTAAAAGGATAAACAATTTTTTTTGGCGATGTGTGGCGTTACTCTGTATATATAGGTCAGACAGAATACGCGAAAGTCGGGCAAACGAGAGAGAATAGGCTGAGATGCAACGGGCATATGTCGAGAGAAGGAATTAAGAAAAAGTGGTTAGAGGTCGTCGATGAGCTGGTTACGGAAGTTTGTTGGGCAGACGAAAAGACACGGTCGTGCAGGGCTTGAGAGGCAAAAATAGAATAGCCGACACGACTCTATAAAGGCGATTGGAAAGGAAAAGAAGAAGTTTATGTATAGAAAAAAATTACCGACTTTTATTTTCCGTTCGGTACTATCACACACATTGTATCTACACGGGTTTTACGAAATGTTTTCCTTTTTTCGACGCGAAACGTGCGACCGTTCCGCAATATCAAACGATTTAAGATATCGTCGCCGTACGCTGCGTATTAGCCGGTGGTATGTGTACAAACCGCGGGACGTTTTAAAACGGGTTTCAGTGCCTGCAGTACACGAACGTGTTCCGTTGTGTAAATATGTTACAAAATATTGTTTGCAATGTCGCGTTATCATAGTGACGTTTGCGCGCAACGAGTACAACTCGTGTGGTGATTTTACATATCGTTTCTGAATACGATGTAAAAGGTCGTCGTCGGATCCCTCGATCGTCGGACACGTCGTTTTAAAACACGTTTTTTTACTGTAAACGTAAAGTGAATACGTATAAGACGTCTGTCCGTCTGACTTCTGTAACTCTAATTAACGGATTTCGGTGCTATTTTCATCGTTGCGTAAAGGTATTCTATATATTAATTCCGAGGATTTTTTTTTTTTTATGTAATCCGAAATTTTTTAATTCACTCACCCGTGTATCACACTCAAATTTTAACCACCGATCGTAATACCGTTTAAATCCCTCCAGAAATTCTTAAAAATAGTCATTGACAAACCGTCCGTACGATAATTATTATCGCTGTTGGGTGAATTGCGTCCTTAAAATTTGTTTGCTTTATTAATTTTATAATTGCGGCCGAATCGGCTCTCATCAGCGTTATCCGAAAATACACCAAGAGGATGTCGACCGCGTATTATTATTATTGTCGTTCAAATGATTGTTTCGTATTTTTAATTTTTATAAAGTGTTGTATTATAATAGTTAATAAAAAAAAAATTATTCGATATTTAAACGTTTTTAAAAACGAAACGGCTTTGAGGCATATTAAAATCTAAGTCAATTATTTATACTATCAAATCGGACGATATTTTCACTGATAAAACGTTCCAAGACATATTATAATAACATCTAATAGTTCCTATACGAGACGACCGAATTAATAACCAAGTTTAACGAACGTTAATGGGCTAAAAATCATGATGCAGGGACGCCAATTCATCTAACGGGTAAAAATATCGGGGACGAGATTTGTTCAGTTGCTTGTTTATTTTTCCGCGGACGCATTTCACGGAACACGTAATTATCGTATATACGCTGCGCAGTACTCGTTTAAAAACCACTAACGATTACCATTAATGCGCGAGCCAATTATAACAATATTTATATAATTGTCGCGCGTGTTAGGTGCGAGAAATATTCCAAAAACATAGTGTAATTACTACAGAGCTCGGATTTTAATACCCTAAATATATCAAAATATGTATGTATGTATTTTTTTTTTTGTATAATAATATAAAATATTAAAGTGAATTTTTCTTTTTTATAAATTGTTATTGGGACATTTTTTTTAGAGTTTTTAAGTCATTTTTTTTTTATGTTTTTAGGGTGTTAAAATCTGAGCTCTATATAGTAATTACACTATGTTTTTAAACTCTCTCAAAAAAAAAAAAACCCAACAACAATTTATAAAATAAAAAAATTCACTTTAATATATTTATTTTCAAACATTATAATATTATGTAATGAAAAAAAAATGAGTTTTGATTTGTGTAATTCAATACAAAAAAAAAAAAAAAACAAACAAATAATATTTCGATTATATAATAATATAGACAAATCGTTTTGATTCGATTGAGATTTCTAATAATTTTATTTCGTAATATTATACTAGAAAAATATCCTAAAAATAATTAATATCGCGAAAAACTCGAAAAATTTGCGCTAAATAAGTATTCCAGGTAAAAAAAAAACAATAATTCCTAGTGATTATTATTATTGTTATTATCGCCGCACCGCGCTGTGTGTGTCACACGGCCGTTGCGCTGCCAGGCCGTCGATTTCACGGGACCGCGCGGAGCGCGTACGTCGTCGTCGACAGGTCCGCCACGCTAATGCGATAACGTGAAAATTATAGGTGTACGCGTTCTCACGGCAGGGATTTGGACGCTATTAAACCGCAGATAGCGTTTTCTGTGTAATAACAATACACATAGTATAAACGCGTGTTCGTCATAGCGGGACGACACGGCGTTACGGGCCACGAGTCAAATTCAATATTTGTTCAGTACGATTTCCCGCTCGCCTACGCCCTGTACACGCGCGGGGGAGTGGAAAAAAAAATATATATAATAAAAAACGCCGTTCGAGTTTTATATTATACTCGTATATTAAAAAATCTCGTATAAACCATACGTAAGACGAGATATTCTCTCACACACACTGCACACCCCCGAAGACGCACATTATTATAACGTAATACAACCTGCTTGGGAACGTCGTATATATTGTACAGCAGCCCCGTTACTGTGTCCCGCGTTATTTTAAACGTGTAAAATACACCGCGTAAGTCATCGCGGAGGTATTCGGTTGCCTCGAAATTCGTCGCGGTCTAGACGACAGACGATAATAATAATATGCAGGTCGAGGTACTCGGCGCGATTTTCATTATAGGCGCGCCGCGCTTTTCGGCTAGAAATATTTTCGAGGACGGGTTTTTTTTTTAGGTACGCGTACGCGTTACGATCACAGCGAAGTGGAAATAATTTAATATTATAATCGCGTAGCGATCGTGAATCGATTTTTAGTGTTATGTTGTGCGTGTGCAGTGGGGGGAAATAAACGAATATCGAATTTAATATCGTTTGCGCGTTTACACTTTTACTCGGTGGCGTGATCACGGCGGAGACGCGCGGGTGTCGAATTGGCGTTTAAAAAAAAAAAATTATTGGGACGGAATTTCGAATATTTCGTCGCTTCGGAAGATTTTATCGCGATCGGGCGACGACGACACTGCGCGTTTTACACGCGATCCAAAAACAAGGCGTTTATATCGCGGAATATTGAGAATTAAGTGTGCCGGGCAATAACCATGTAATGGAAATACTGAACAGAATTAACTCGGCTTTTCGCGTTAAACAGACAATCCTGAAATCTAAACTGATACCAATCGGATCTGACTTTATGTAAAGTAATGGTAACGCTATTACTACGCGTTTGGTGAAACGTGCAGGGCCACAACAAAAACAGACGAACAAGACTTGGCGAGATTTGAGAGAAAGTTGTTACGATTGCAAATCCTTGGACCGTGCAGAAGAAACCAAAACGCGGGAGAGTAAGAGCGGAGAAAGAACGAAGAAGCAATGAGTTAGAGGATTCGGACACGATAGCTATATACGATGACAAGTAGAAGGCTGGGCAGGGCGGCGTGTATTGCGGGATCGAGAACAGACAATCGGTCGAGTTACTATAAACGGACGCCGGAGAGACCGCCTGGTTCGTCCAAGACAACGGTGAACAGACAGAGTCCATAAAGACCGTGCTAGCGGAATTACGAACGGCGTAGAGTTAGCTGCAGAAAGATACAGATGGACAGGTCGCGCCGAATGGTCTATATAATTAAGCCAATAAAAAAAAATATGTATATCGGAATATTAAATGATTTTATTAAAACGCGCGCGCGCGCGGTCATCTAATCGAGTTATGCAAATGAACGTTGTGCAGCACACCAAACAGGACACGGCGTTCCCACAGTCCGAGGCGGGTAATTATATTATTTACGGCGGATACGCTATTTTTTATGTATTCAGTAGGTACGCAGTGGTCTTTCACCTTGTTTGGACACGTGCGACCGGATTACGGTGAGACGGAGACGACGAAAATAACGCGATTATATTATATACTTATACCAGCCTGTTAATTAGAATAACGCTTACAGTTATATTGTTTTTTCTTTTCTTCGAAATTCAATATACATGTATATATTTGTTGTTTTATATTTTTTACTCGGGAATCTCTTTGGTTTTTATTTTATTTTATGTGTTCTGGTCGTAAACCGAGTCCTCCTCTCTCCTATATCCGACACGTTTTTTTTTTTTCAGTGAATTGACTTTATAATACGAGCTTTGTACGGGTACTTGTCAAATAGTAGTGCGTGTCTGTGTCACTCTTCTTGTTGGTTTTTTTTTTTTTGGATTCCGAACGGAGCGAGGAAGCTGTCGGTTTAACAAATGACGTTTAATTGATTTATTTTTCTGTACGCAAATTTTCCGAGATGATCTCGTCGTGCGTTACCGTTCTAGCGAATTCTATATCTAATCGGCGTATTTTATTCGAAACGTTTTTCGATTTTCTTAGTAGTTTTAAAAAACTATAAAAACAATGGTAATGGAATATTGAAATTTACACCGAACACGTAAATTCGTAATATACGTAAAGAAAATTTTGAATTTTCTTTACTAATTTTGCGGGCTATTTTTGCGATTATTATAGAGATGTTTAGCTATAAAAAAAGGATAATTTTTCGTTTAAAGGGCTGAACATTTTTTATACAACATTGATCTTACGTTACTTGAACTATATTTTTAAAAAAAATCTTGACAAAGTCCTAAGACAGTATTTTTTTTTACTCGTTTATTTTTATTTCCAAATCGTCAATATTTTTTCATTAAAAAATTTAAATACGAGTACATAAAATAGTTTTGACTTTATCGGTCGAGTGATTCAATTATTAGAATGAGCCTCGAGCTCCGACGAAACGAATGTCGACTGAGCAATTTTATTATTCTACGGACTGCATGTATTAGACAATCTCGTTTGCTCTCGAGCAGGACGTGTTCTTGTACGCACTCACTCGTATCAATGGGCAAATGAATGTTTTTAATTCATTTTGCGTCTACATAAAGACCTGCAAATATAAAGCACGACAAAATTTTTGAAAAAAGGTTCTATTGTCACCTTCCGATTTCAATTCTGAAATAATATTGAGATTCTGTACGTTATTCACTGGAGAAGGTTATTATTAATATTCGTGAGAATAATTCGTAAGTTTTGTTTTTATATATGGCAGAGAAATTAGTAAATTGTTTTACAATTTTTTTTTTTTTAGTAAAAATATAGAAATACTGTTTTTTCTACGTTCTCTATATAGTAAAAAACCTACAGGATTTCAATATATATTTTAAGATTTTAAAATCGAAAGATTCTAATGTTATATTACAAGGATTTTGGGTTTAAACCGATGAAATTACACCAAAACCCAATTCGGCACGGCGCGTATACTACTAAATATACATGCGTAGAAACTAAAATTATTATTTAAATACCAATAAGGCTAATATGATTACACAATAGTAATTAGCGTGTACGCGCGCAACAACATTAAAAAAAAAAACTTATATTATAATTTATATAATGTATAGTGTTTTACGGTCGACCGATGATTCGACGATAAGCGCACAATATTATCGATCGAAAAAATAACTACACGCTTGTATGAGCCTCGCTTACGATTTTTAATATATTTTAATACGCATTTAATACATACACCGCTACTACTATTATGGAGAGAAAAGAACATTAACTCTGCAACCGTATTACACGAGTGTACATGCTATATTGAGAATTCCAAACGTCCAGTTTGTTTTCCTATATACGAGTATTCTTTAAGAGCGCCGGCTCGTCTAATATAATACAATTGTGTTCCACTTAGTGGTAAAAAACATAATAGTGTTATAGCAGTGTTATAATTACAATCTCTGTATACGTGCTGTAATGTACTTAATGCGTTAAGAGGTGGTTTTTTTTTTCAAAAATTCTTCTCGTTTGTCGATTTCTGTGTGCGCAATTACTGCGCAGCTCAACAAAGAGATACGTCTAAATTTGCACATTTTTCGGGAGATAGAAAACAAAAATCGTTCTTTTTTTCTAGGAAATTAAAAATGTCCGGGGATTATTATTTTATAGGCCCATACGTTTATTATATTATATGTATTAGAAAATTTCAATCAATCATTATATAATAATTACCGCATAGGCGTAACGTGACTAAATTCCTTGGTGGGGGGCATAGACTCAGATACAATAGCGTTTTACATAAAAATATTTTTAAAGTTTTTAATCGAAATATTTAATATTATAGATTTAGTTATGGGAGGAGGGTTTAAAATCCCAAACCCTTTCCCAGGGAAAAGCCTCTGAATTACCGCAATACTCATAATTATTCATTTTTATTAGGCGCGATAAAATTACAATATATATTGTAATAAATCAATGAATAAAACATGATATCGAAAAAATATTCAAACACATTATATTTATTATGCATAGTGATAATAATAACGATTAATTAATAGAATTTAAATTTATTTTATTTTTATAATATATTACAAAATATCACTTTAAAAAATATTAATAATAATAATAATAATAATAATAATAATAATAATATAATAAAGATAAATACTACTTTTGCTACTGATAAAAAAAAAATAATAATAAAGAATATTGATCCACTTGATACTAACATTACAGTAATATAACTGCAGTCTTAGAACACAAGATTTATATGATAAAAAAATCAAATAACAAATGTTTTTGGTAATATTTGTGATAAGAAAATGTTATCCTATTTTATATGATAACATACGATTTAAGACATTTGGCGCGTGGATACAATTCGATACTAATTTCATATATTTGATTGTAGTTATTGAATAAAACAACACCAATTATAGTACGTATTATCGAATCCATTAAATATCGTATTTAGCATCGGAAAAATACAGTAATAACTACCATATAACCACTCCGACGACGTAACTGGTCATTACACCGAAAAGAAATTAAAAAAAAAAAAACGTTTTTTTTTCTTTATTGTATATGCATATCTTTAATACAGATTCATTGGACGTATTTGGGCGCTGTGCAGATCGATAGAGAGAATTTTTTTTCTCTCGACATTTACGTGCATTATAAACGTGATTTTGTCGAAAATTTAGACGCCAACTGGTTTTCTGACACCGACACAAATTAACTCTTTGCGAAAAATTAAAAAAAAAAAATGTATACAGTTATAAACATTATAAAATACCGTATCGACTAAGCGTTATCTGAACGGCAAACAAACGATACGAATAATGTATACGTATGTCGTATTATACGCGTTTAAGTACCGCGCATAATATTATATACACGGTCATGATATTATTATTTGTGTTGTCGGTCCGACAGGTGCAGGTTTAGGCGTCGAAGTTATATCACACGATATCGTATATAAGTCTCATTATCGAAGGGGGAAAAATACAAAAAAAAAAAATCACACGTTTATATACACAGAGATCTTTACATAAATTAGTATACCTAAACTCGATAAAAGAAAATATATCGTCCTTAAAATATTAACAAGCGCGCGTCATTCGGTATATTATATTATATTATATTATATTATATTATATATACAAAGACAGCTGGTGTTGACTGCGATTACACGAAAACGATATACCCCTACTTAATCGGAGGTTTATATATTTACTTTTCTCGTCGATTCAGTGTTCCAGTACATATTATATATATATATATATACTATATACTATGTACTATGTACTATTTCAGTACATATTATATATATAATATACACAGTTCGTGTTTACAACGCGTAATACCGATAAAAAAAACACGATTAATTCGTTATTTTTCCAGTATCGGACAGAATTAATATCGATAATATTATATCGTTTCTTTCTTACTTAATATACTATATAAATGGTTTGGACCGTTATATAAGGATTTCAAAAAAACATTTTATATACAAAAAAAAAAAAAAAAATGTATAAAATAATCGGTGGGTTTCTGAAATCCGAACGCGTTATTATCATATTCTAAACGATTTTCCCTCGTATTTCGAAATAAAAAAAAAATTCTATGACAATAACGCGGGATTAAAAATCGAGAGAATTCAACTTTAACTTTTAATTTAAATTTAACTCTAATTCAATTAGAGAATTTTACAGTAAACCGCATCACGCGATACAATCGAAATTATCTTACGCGTTAAAGACACAATTTGAAACTTACCTACATTAATTAATTATATATTATAATCCAATGTTGCCCGTTGTAATATATATATAAATAATTATGACACTCGCAATACATTTTTTTTTTTACTATATTTACATTTAATTATTTTTTTTTTGCATTTTTCGATGATTTTTTTAAGTTTTATGTCATTTTTTTACCGTTTTGTCGGGGGCATTTTAAACCCGTTTCTAGTAATGTACTACGAAACAAGATTATAAATTTTAAGAAATTAAAACGATTTTATTTAATATAAAATCGGGTTTATTCGTCTTTTAATTTCTGTGTCGGATTGATTAAATAATTATTAATCGTGCGATTACACGCGTATATATTTTGTTTATTTTTGAAAATAAAAAAATGTAATGGTTTAAAGCGTTTTTCTTTACAAAATTTTCTTAAGACATTTTTTTTTTTTGCGTTTTAATAGCATTAAAATCTGCATATTATACGTAGCGATAATTTCGTATGCGCGGATAACAACGCTTTTAATACGATATTTATTTATATCGAACCCGCGGTATTATAAAATGTATTTAAATATCTATATTGTCGGTTTTATTGAAACATACGTTTCAACGGGTGAAAAAATTGCTTTAAAAAAAAATCTCGACAGTAACCCGCTGCTGTCGCCTCAGCGTCGTAATGGTGTACATTATATTTTTATATTCTCACTCGACACGCATTTCATGTTTTTTTTTTTTCTAAACGCGCGTAAAGAATTAATTATTGTTTCGCCCGGATAATAATAAAATAATTTTTAATTTTTTTATATACGCGTCATGTTAACGCAGCTACTATAAATACACGTGTGTATCAATGCGCGTGTGTATATTATACAGCAGAAGTCAATGTTAATTCGTTATTTATCTAACCCGACGAGCTCGTCTGACACACACTACACGTGAACAGGGCCGGATTTAAAGAATATTGGGCGCGCCGGGGCATGTAGTCCGAAAATGGGCCGCACCAAACATATCATATAACTTTCCATAATAAAAGTTCTAAAATACAAAACACTGCAGTCAACTCGTCGATATTTCACTCTTCAATATTAATAATTCGAATATAAATATAACAAAATTACAAATTACATTTGGTACTTCATTTAATTGTTTAAAAATCTGGAGGAATTGCACACTTTGAAATTTTAATCACTATGAAATATAATTGAGTGATTTCACTTTAAATAAAATATTACAAAATATTCTATAGTTTATAATTGCTATAAATTCTCATATTACATTGTAATTATACACCGGACTTATACATAATACAACATAGTCTTATTTAAAACATTTTTCCTTTGGTTCATTTTTTCAATGGTAATAAATCATGCTCAGAAAATAACAATACGAATGATTCTAAGGATTCTTATATGTTTGACTATATATATATATGTTATTCAGTTTAAGAGTATACCGGAACGCGCACGTCGAATGAAAGCCGGAGCGATGCTAGACCCCACAGGCGGCTAATAGCTATTCTGTCATTGGCTATTGCCCTCCCAGGTGGCTAATAATTGTTCTGTCATTGGCTGTTGCTGTCGGCAGCAGTCGGCTCACGACGGTTTCCGCCAATCAGAATACCGATAGAACTTCGCCTGCGCGAAAACAACCAATTTTCGTCCGCCGCCCGGTATATTCTTAAACTGAATAGCATATAGTTGTAAACTTTTTCGACATGTATATGTATTATGGCTGGGGTCATTCTATAAATTTGTGCGACACCGAGAGCGTGACCATGACGTCATGAACCCGGTTTTACTCACCAACTGGCCAGGTCCCCCAATTTCTATACATATATATATATATATATATATATATAGATATAGATATAGATATGTCTATAAGTACGAGGAGCCTGCGCGCAATACGTAAATACACGCGATATTTCACGAATTATACAGATCATCGATGAGGAAGGGAAAAAAATGTTGGACAATCGCGAAAAACACTCTGTCGTGTCGTGTAATAAATAAATGTATATTTTACATAATATTAATTATATTATACACTTTTAACTGCGTGCGCAGTTATAGCGCCGTATATAATATGTCTATATATAATATACGGATAATTTTACCTACGGCGCCTCGCCATTCCGTCGCATGGCAAAACACTGCAGACGCGACAAATAAATATATAAAATATATTATAATAATTAAATCGCGTTCTCGCCTCGTATATACGGTTTGGTTTTTAAAATTTTTTATTATCGTTGCATTTTTCAGCCGGGGGGAAAAAAATGAGTAAAAAAAAAAACGACGACGAAAAAACCAGTCTTTCCGCCGCCGCCGTATACGAAATTCGGAAGACGGCTCACCACTCGCCTGCAATAATAATAACTCGTGCGCCGTACGTCTCGTAATGCGCGGACAAGGTTAACGATATACGTATATATAAAATCGACTATAGATAAATTAATGTATAAGTTAATAAAAAACAGTTTTTTTTTTAATTAACCAATTAAGTCGCGGTTAATCCGAATGCGTATTTTTTCTTATAAATATCATTGATTCGTATATTTTTAATTTTATACGTAAAAAAAATTACGTTTTAAACTTCAAAAAAAAAAAAAACATTTATACGATTTTTTTTGTCTAAATCTTATAAATTTTTTACTCAATTTTTATTTTATTAAATTTATAAAAGTATACGTATATCTAAAACAACTTATTTTGTACATAATAAATCTTGTTAATATCGCGTATATTTAAACATTTTTATTTTTTTTTATTTTGTTAGGTTTATTTAAATTCACTTCGACTTAACTAACTCTATCTGTATAATTGTAGGGGAAAAAAGTGAATATTAATATAATTATTTGTTCTCTACAGCAGATATCTCAATTGCGCGTGATTTAATGAGTTTACAGTTTTAAAAACGCATCTCGATATTTCCAGTAGATAGTTTTTGCATGATGAGCGCGAAAGAAAATTTGATATTTTTTAATTTAGTATATCTCTGACCTAACAGCACCGACTTGTGTCACGTAAGTATTGGTTCAGTTGTGTTAGGGTTATGCTCTATTTTCGCCCTCCTCCCCCTTTGAACATATAACGTATAAGGCTTGAATAAGTGCTCGACCGACGATCGAGCGTTTGGTGCTTAGCTGACGATAAACTCGATCGGTCACTCGGTCGTGTACAGTGTAAACGAGAGTACGACGAGGGAAGACGAATCCTTACGTTCATTTAATTTCACTGAAATACGCGAAATAATATTATTATTATAGTAATAATGAGTATAATAAAGATCGCATACGCGCGTACGATCGGTCGCTCGGTCAGCGTCAAACTATATAAACACTCGCGCACAGCGCGTCAGCCGACCGTTATAAAACGGGGAAAAGAAAGTAGTCACCAGATAGCGCGCTACGACACGACATAGAGGGCGTGGCAGAAAGGCGCTTATATAAATAGCGGTCCGAAACCGTCGGACCGCTCAGTTTAATCGCGGCTGTCAGCCGTGATGAACGACGTAATTCGCGTCTGACTGCGGTGTGTGTGTGTGTGTGTATGCCACGCCCTCTGTGTTGTGTCGTAGCGCTATCTGCAGGTGACTGCTTTATTTTCCCGTTTTATTGTTATTTCGTTTACGTTCCATGCACGTTGTTTTTTCTTTTTTCTACAACCGCATTTCGTCTCGGTATACCACATTAACAGATCTTTTTTCTCGGTTATCGCTCGTGGACATTTCATGTTGGCAGAGGGGGTCGGTTCCGTTTTCGCCCCCTCTTGAACGTCGTGTACAACCGCCACTGTTTGCAGGGACGACGGAGTATACATAACGCGCACGCAGATATACATCGGTACACGTCCTGTATATATATATGAATGTCGAAATAGCAACGCCGCGTTACGTAGCAACGGTTTCGTCGTCGTCGTCGTCGTCGTCGTGGTGACGTTCACGCGGTGTCGGACAAATTTTCGGATTTCCACGTATGAAAATCACAAAAGAATGAAAAATAATAATAATTGAATAAACGACGTCGGAAAAAGTGGGGGAAAAAAAAAAAAAACGGAAAATTTCGGCGGTGAAAGGCGACGGGGGGAATCGCGGCCGCGGAATTATAAATATAAATAACCGGTCGGCGGCGTGCCGCGGCGCGTAAGGCGCGCGTGTTCGTTCTTTTCGCGTGCGCCTCGGCCGCGGCAATATACGATACGCTCTTGCACACAATAAAAATATAATACTCGTCGCGCGCGCAGCCTGCAGACACCGCACGCCGCGCGCACTGTATACGGTATATACGTATATACACTACCGTATTGTATATATGCGGGGCCGCGGCAGTCTTAACGGGCCGTGGGAACGCGCCGCCCGACCGCTTCACAAACCTTTTATTGTACTTTATTATTATTATTATTATTATTATATTGCGCGCGCGCGTGTGTGTGTGCTGCGGCTCCTCGCACTCTTCTTTTACGTAATTTTTTTTTTTCGTCTTCTTCTTTTTCCCCCTACTGCGGGTTATCCTACTTCTTTACGCGTACACAATATAATAATACTCGCGCGTATTACACGCAACTCGTGACGTCGTCTTACACACGCACAGCGTTTATGGCCGCGAGCGTGTGCACCCGTGCAGTTGTTGTACACAATGAGACGTATATACGAGCGCGCGCGCGCGCGCGTGTGTATCGTCGGCGGCGGCGGCGCGCGCGCGCGTACGGAACGTGCGACGGCATACGCGCGGATCGCGCGCCGCCGCTTCCCCCGGAGGAGGTGGGAACGAGTAATGCGCGCGCGCGTAATAACGAGTACGCGGGTAGCCCCACACGGCCCTGCCGCCAGTCATCATCACCGGCCGCCACGGTGGGTGAGGAGGTGGTAACTGCGCGACTGTTATAACGCGCATCACGCATCGCGTCCACTGCAATCATCCGCGAGCCGCCGCGCCGCCGATTGATATTATTATTATTATTATTATTATACGGTAGACGCGGTCAGGGGCGCATTAAGAATCAATATTTAGGGATGGGAGGGGGGCAAATATAATTTGCCGCCCCTAAATTTGCAGTACAGATTAAGATACCAACAGACAAAAACATATAATTCCAAATGTCCGTGATCAGTGTGCCGCCCACTAAAAATTGCCGCCCGGGGCAAACGCATCCTTTGCCCCCCACTTAATGCGCCCCTGGACGCGGTGCAGAGATATCGCACGGTAGCCCCCCTCCCGCCCATATAGATAATAAATATGCGGATGGGTCATTACGTCTTATCTCGCGGTTATTTGATAAGAATATTATATTTATGTGGTAGCTTATTCTTTCTTCCATTAACGAGTTATACACTCTTTCTCCCGTGCCTATATAAAATGCCACAATACGTGATAATAAATAATTAATATAAAAATAGCAAATAAGCCATCCTTTTGTATGGGCTGCGGCATCGATCTAATTAAGTACAAGTGTGTAATTAGTCAAGTCAGGTATTGCAGTCATCTGCAGGGAAAACTTCGACAATGTTAAATAATATATTTTTATATAATATGTAACATCAAAATTTGAAAATAACTGTTATCACCACGCACAATTTCCAAAGACAATAATAAATATAATAATTTCATTAAAATAAACCCCGTGCGAGAAAGACAACCATTCTAATATATAGTAGTGATTATATTCTCTTCCTTCGAAATGTACCGCTACTCCATGCAAATTCCATATATTGTATAGGAGTGGCCTATCTATATATTTATTATCTATGGTCTCGCCCAATAAAGGTTTTTTTTTTTTATATATAAACTTCAAATACGAAAAGAAAAAAAAGGTATAACTCGTTAATTCTATACGCGTCTCGCTATATATACCTAAAATAGGAAATATTGAAAAAAAAAGTGAAGTAATCTTTACAATATAACAAAACGAGTACTATTAAGTTGGAAAAAAAAGAACATATATTCGTAGCTTTGTGTAATAAAAATAATAAATACAAAATGTTTCGAATTTTTTTAATTAAACGAAATTTTTAAAACGCGTACACACGCGACAATAAAAAAAAAAAGAATTTCGAAACCCGCGCCGAAGAATTAAATATAATACTTCTATTTTATAGTTGTGTATTTTATTAAAGAGCTGGTATTTAAAATAGTACAATACTCAAAGTAATATAAACTACCCGAAAATTAAATTTATACACTCAGTCACTACACACGCACTCACACACACACACACACACGTATAATATTATGATGTTCGTATTTGTTTATGCTCTTTTAATGTCTATAGTAACTATTTTATATGCGTCGTCTTATATATATATATTGAGCCAAAGTAATAATATTATAAAAATTTGTCTTTAACGACTTTAATTAATTATTACTTTTAAAGAGAAATAAACTCGTAATACATTATATTGTATACTTTGCATAATAATTGTGGCGCAAATATAAAAAATAAAAATTTTAAATTTTTTATAATATTATACCTACGTAAAATGAAAATATAAAAAAATACTATAATAAATCGGAACACGCACTCGAATTCTGTAAATTTTTATTGACTATATGCGGTAGTTGATTAATTATAAAGATCGACCGGTGCGTATACTTCAGTGCGAATTTCGTATACTTATATATAGAATATTAGACTGCACGAGTGTTCCACGGAGATCTGACAAACGCAATAACATTTATATTTTATTCATTATTTTTATATAAAATAAATACGCTATATAGAACTCTGCGGTACGATAATACTGTATTTTAAATTGTTTTTTTTTTTACAAATAAAAAATTTTAATTTAAAACATTTTCGCGAAATTAAAATAATGAATCTGTTTTTTTTAAAAATATTATCCGGTGCGTAGGAAAGTTTTGTTATAAACGTTTAATTTTCTACAAAATTTTTTAAATTCGATGAAAATGTCGATTTCTTTCAGTGAAACTACAGTTTTGCCTGCAGGCTACCCGGGTTCACTCGTATACCAATAATAAAAAGGAATGTTTAAATGTTTATTTTTATAAACTCAGAAAAATCGTAGAAAAATATCGGGCTGACTTAAAAAAAAAAAAGAATTCTAAGTTTTATACTTAAAAAATAGATTCGTAAAACGGTTATTTTGGATGTTGTATAAGAGCGTTTAAAGTGAAATTGAATTAAAATTTCTTTTATTTATAATTATTAATATTTTATAATATAATTATTATTCGTATAGCAATAGACCTAAGCATATGCAGGTCTTTTATCCAAAATCTAAATATTAATTGTTACAGACGCGCGGTGTGAATATTCATGTCCCGTTCTTCTTTTTCTCCTTCGCCTTCTCTCACAACTATATTGTATTCTCCTCGCCGACTTAAGCGATGTCAATACAACCGCGACTACATTATACATACGTTTTTGATTTCTAAAAAGAGTTCCGTCCATTTGAGACGAGAAAACAAGGATTATATAGGATTTTCACGCAACATTACAACACTCACACCCGAAGAGTGCGCAGCGTCCAAAATAATTAGGTAATATTATTTTTTATTTTCTTAAGGTAATAGTCACTGTATAATAAAGAAGAAAAAAATTGATTTTTTTTTTATAATTCAGTTAGTAACACGCCCAGCAATATATTATTGAATCGCATTATAGTTTAGAAGTATTTTTTTTCTCGAATAATTATATAATATTTTGTTTTTCTCGGTAATATAATTTCAGTATTGTAGATACTATATACACGAATATACGAATAGTATAGGCGCACATAATATATAAAAGGACGCGTCGAGAGTAAAAATAATCTCATGTTTTTTTTCAACGCGATTTGAATGGATTTCAAATAAAATACTATTAATTATCGATAATTTTTTCGGATCTTGAAACTGTGCGTGTATTATTTATATTTTAATTTGAAATCTATTCAAATCTCGAAGACGACTAATTGTATATGATGCCGCATATACGCGCGCCGATTACCATAAATACGATTTTTATGTATAAAAAACGAGCTTATCGAAATTCGTAATAAAATTGACGTAAAAATATATAATATTCTCATGGAAGTCATAGGTACACTGTATAATGTTATTATATGTATACGCAGGCAGTCGGAAAAATAGTTTCAAAATGGTTTTCGATGTAAACACGGTTTTAATAAAATTCGATAATTGGTCGTAAATTATCGTTTTACTAACGACAAACCCGAATGCCTGATGCGTATACTACAAAAAAAAAAAACATAACCGCGTGTGAATACTGTACACACGTTATTTCGTTAATATATGAAAAAAAAACATTATATCAGACATATTTTTGTTGTTTTATTCTCTATTTATACAATATTTATGCCGCAATAGTAACATTTCGATCATCGATTTGCAGGCCGGTAAAAATACGAGTTAGCCGTTTTTCAACCAGATCAAATGTTTCGATTCAAGATTCGACTTTCATACTATATTATCGGGTTAAACGCGCCTATTTTAATATTTGTAGAATGGAAGGTATTATGATAGTGAACGGTTATTTTTTCATTTCACTATACGCGAGTATATTATGATAGTGGCACGTGATTTGAAATAAATTTCTAAGGAAGAAATAACATTATTTTCAGGCGTCTTCGATACGGCATCAAAACCGTTGTTCAACTAAAAATTCTCGAAACAGTTATAAACTCTGAAGATGGACACTATATAGTCAGGTGTCCGAAATTTGTCAGTTTAAAAAAAAAAACAACAAACAAACACAAAATTTCACTCGCAATTTCATATGAATTAGGTAAAATTGAAAATAAGTGTAGGTTTTTTTTGTTTGTTTGATGAAGACACGAAAAAGCGTTTTACTTTTGAAATTAAATGAAGTATATAACAATATAGGCTTTTAAACGTCCGAAAATTCGGCGGAGATGAAATGAAAAACAATATTATTTTAATAATAAATTAAAAAAAATTAAATTGAAAATATTCTACCAGCACTGGACAAGCGTATATATATATATACAGCCACAATAGTTCGTAATTATAATAACGCGTATTAAAAAATCAACGAGTTTTAAAAGAATTTTCGATGAAAAATCTAAAAAAAAAATTACTGATAACTGCAGATAACTGATTTCGTATCGTTTGATTATTTTCTATTTCGATTTAAGAACGCTGCTATTGTAAGAAATCTCGTACAATATTCGCGATTCGAGATTTACTTACGCTCGATACTGTGATTTTTTTTCTCTCTTCCCGCAGTCCAGCGCATTGACTTACAGACGAATCGTATAATAAATCGTTATTATCAGCTGCTGAGTAGTGAATAACCGCTTTTTATTTCCAGTGGTTATAAAGAATTAACAGTGTATACGTTCTCGAACGGTGGTCGTTTTCTCGAAAGATAAACTGCGCAGTCTCGAGATGAATTTTCTAACGAACCTGCACAATTTTCTTTCGCGATAAACACGAACAAATCGTTCGTTAACCGCGAGATATACGCATTAATTGTGTACGCCATATTATATTGCTGTTAGAGTAATTTTTATTCTTGTCAACGCTGCAGGGTGCCACACAGTGTACCGCGACAGTCGTGTGCGAGATGCGCGTGTACAAACCGGAGCTATATATCCGGCACCGCGCCGATATAGTTCATTAGAATAAAATTTTTTAAAAAAAGCACTATATACAGGACGATAAGACGCATTATATCGTATATTGACTTGAGTGTTACCTACAGAATATATGTGCACTTATTATAGACGCACTTTACTTACTCATATATAAAAGACGCGCGATTTACATATACGCATTATCGGCGGACCGCGTCGAAGTCGCCATTACCACCGCGGTAGCACATTCATATATTTATTTATATGGAATATAAATACATTTAAATAAAATTATATTATTCATTCCAAAACAATCACTGCAGTGGTGCGTTTCAGTGTGTTATATTATATTGTTTATAGACACTGCGCAGTGCGTACATATATATATATATATATATATATATATATATATATGTATTAAGGCGTGCAGTCCGTACCTGAGCGCGTTCGGAGGCCGAGCACCGTGAGCACTGCAAAATTATATAAAGAAAGCAATGAGATCCATTGATATGTTTGTGTGCTCAATAATACGCGTGCAAGCTCAGTGGGATACTCGCGTAAGTTCAATTATATACGCTTATTACCGCGAGGACACCGAAGATGTAAAAAGAATTTACAAGTGCGGTTTATAATATGACGCACTTAAAAAAATTTTTTTAAAAAAAACCGTTTGAGTACTAAAAATTAGACGATTGTGCGGACAAAGTAGATTTCATTCTATTTTTATACAATAATATAAAAATATCTCTTCAATCTATTTCACATCGCGATATTCGTCTTCACGCCCGTTATATGTAGTTTTCAAATAGTCTAATAATGGACATGGACCGGAGAGACCGCGACAGCCGCGGTGGCTCGTGCTCGACGTGGATCGCCCAACAGGTTTGTTCCCACACAAATTTAACTTGAGCACGTGTGCTCGGCCTGAATGTGCTCAAGTGTTGCTCCCATCAGAGAGAGATATAAATACAGTGGTGTTTAATAAATTTAAAATTAAGTAAGTAAATTTTATAAAAAAAAAAAAAATTCATAAGTCAAATCGACTAAAGATTTTCGACCACTTTTTTTTTTATCGAAATCGTCTTCGGCAATTGTATACATCGGCGTAGTCTTCGTAGTAATGTTTCAAACTTCAACTCCTTTGTTACGCTCTTTTGGATGCTATCGACCGCAGTACCGAAATCAGACGTCGTTTCAAGTGGGGAATAAAAAAAAAATCATCACAATAACCGAGATCAGGGAGAACCACAGAAATCCGTTTTTTCGTCAAAAACCGTTTGATAGAGAGGGCCGTCTGACAGGGGGCGTTGTCACGGCGGAGCATTCAATAGTGTCTGCGTGCAACGTGTGATTTGACGCGTTTCGCTATTTTTTCTGAGCCTTTCGAGGACTCATTTATATAAAAAAAAAAAAATCTCGGTTGACAGTTTGTCTTGGAGGCGCACAAAAACGATCCCCTACTGTCAAAAAATAACGAATGAGCACGGCGGACTTGATTTTTGATTTGCTCGTTCGAGCTTTCTTCGGTCGAGGACATATATTTTATCATTGTGCCACTCTTGACTTGGACGTTTTGTTTCGTGATCGTATACTCGAAAATCCGGGTTTATTTTTATTTTTTCGTATTGTGTATCATATTATAAATGCTATCGGAATGTGCTATTCGGATTCGGCAATCATACGCTATGTCATCGTTATATACATTCACGCGGCATAACGATAATCTGATGTGTTACAAAAAAAAAACAGTTATACAAAATACATCCATTGCGTCACGCGTAGTTGTATTTTGTCAAACCATATCGGATCATAATACACCGATTACTTTTTTTTAGTTTTCGACCTGAAATCTATATACAGTTCTTAAATAAATTCCTTTAATCTTTCTAATACTATAGATGTTTCGCTGCATGATATTTTTGTCTAAAAAAATAATTGATGTTATCGGTGAAACTGACACTGTACTACTGTAACTGTTGTATACGTCTTAAATAATACGACAATTGTCGCAATATATATATAATTGCGTATACTGTATAACGATGCGATGCGCGATGATCGGATATTTTTTCGAACGGAGGAAACCGACTAAATATGACTGTAAAAAAATACGAAAATATACGCAAAATACGGTTTCTATATATTTGATATATCGCTGTAAACTCGTTTCGGACATGGCTATAAATATCTATAGGTATGACAACAGATTTGTGATACGCGGGTATGATTTTTTCTTCTATGGAAGTGCTACCATTTCCATAGAAGAAAAAAATCTTTATCATATTACTCGTTAATGTTGTGTATGGCTATAAATATCTACATAAATGGCAAAATAATAATCCGGGTGCCAGTTTCATGGAAAAAAATACGATATTATTGTTTTTTCCACGGATGCGCAGACCGAGTCGCAATTTGGACAATCTGTTGTCGTACCTAGATATTTAGCCATGGTTTCGGATACAGTGGCGTAATTATATAAGGTTAGATCATTTGGGGAGAATATTTTGTCATAAGAACGAATATAAAATTTTTTTTTTTTTAAAGTAAATATATATTCATTTAAACGAGACGATATATATTAATATAGATACGAAATTCTGGTTTATATATTTTTCAGATCAATATTATTCTTGGCTTCAGCGAATCCTTTCGTCGAGTATACAACATTCTATCGATGCGACACGCGTATCGGCGGCACATTTATATATTATAACGGCATGCGTATAGACAATCGGTTTAATCGATTCTATAATGACTATATATAATATATAACATTTAACATTATTAATACGGCTCGACGTCAACGTGTTCAAAACCGTAGTCCTTATACTTTTTCGACCAAATTTTTGACATCGATGATTTCGGTAATTTGCATATTTTATATGTATATAAAAAACACTTAAATATTTTATTACGTAATTGTCACGTGTACAAAAAAAAAAAAAAGAGAAAGAAAAGAAGGCCAATAGGGATCAGGAATCCGACATCCGTATCGATCACAACAATGATCACGCAGCCCCGATTACGCATATAAATATATATATAATTTAACGCGATATAATAATACCGAGGCGGGCCCTTTGATCGCGTTTCCTTATTGCGTTTGCATTGTGTCGCCGGCCGGCCGGGCGCGTATTGAACGAGCTGCGCTGTATATATATATATATAATATTACATTCTTAAAAATATTGTCGTCGTCGCGAGTTCGAAAAGGATGCGCGAATCCGTTCCCATTGTCATCGTCTCGTATTCGTGTATACATATACGCGTGTACCGTAAAATACCGTAAACACAATAAAAATAATAATGAAAAAAAAAAAAATCACGCTTTAGGTACTTATATGTATATATACGTACATTTATATGAAAAGAGTTATAATATTATGTATTGTACACGAGAATATAATAATATTGGTGTGGCGGTCGATTGTGTGTCTGTGACGCGCGCGCGCGCCCGGGAATAGGCGTGTGCTAGCGTTTAGGCGGAGCGTGCTCGTACCAATGCGCTGACTAGTGGGTGGTGGCGGTGGTGGTGGTGGTGCTGGTGGTGGTGGTGCAGGCGGCGGCACGTCCTTATAATATTCCGTCCGGCGCGAGCACCTGCCGACGGTTCCCACGATTCGGCGGCGGCGGCGGCGGCGCCGGTGGCGGAGAGTGAACGGAGAGAGAAAGAGAGAGTTCATCAAACTCAACCGTGTTTTTTTTTTAAATTTTTTTTTTTTTAGTTTCCACTTATTTTTCGGTATAGTTTGTCCTGTCGCGCGTTCCTATATATATATATAAATACGCGCATCTGTATGGTGTATCAGCTGCGAACCCTCGGCGACCACGCGATGAGGCTGCCGACCGTGAACTGCGGAATAAAAAACAAAAAAAAACCGAAATTCATACATAAATAAATATGTATACGCCAATATAATACCGAAGTTTTTTTTTTTTTTGTACGTCTAGAGTTTTTTTATTATTTTTTTATTATCGTCTGTATATATTTGTAATTATATTAGAATAATTTCCGCGGCGAATCTATATATACGAATAATATGGAAACTCGTAATTGTACGAACACTTTCAATTTCTTTCTCGGGAAAATGATTACGCATATATATTATATATTATAGAAATTATTCGTCCCCGTAATAAAAATTAAATAAATCAAATAGTAATAAATAATAGCGCAGGGGCGTCATTTGGGTGACAAGGTGTGCACCCGTCCTTATTACGATTTTAATATATAGTCCCGCGCTTTGATATTTAATGTCGAAAGAGAATAGATAATATTGTTTATTGATATTCTAATCTATATAGAAAAAGCTGTGGTTGTATTTGTTAAACTTAAAAACCGCCGATATCCGCTTATATAATTAATTTTTTTTTTTTTTAGAATTTATTCTTGTATACAAAAGTATTCAAAATATAAATGTATGCGTACTATATGTGCTTCTCTTCTTTGTTTTTATTTTTACTGCATTTGTCATCCTTAAGCTTTTTACGCATTATACTCATATCGGTTTTCACAGGTATATAAAGTAATCGATTATTTATTATTTTTTTTATTTTTAAATTGCTATCGTCACTGTTTATATAGATTTAAAATTTAATGTACACGAGTATATACCTTCATCTATTTTTATATGGTCTGGTGAAATTTCCAAATGGCCTATTTGAAACTTCGCACACCCGAAAAAAAAACTGAAATAGCAGCTAGTACTCGTCGCGAGAATTATCGCGTGTCATTTTGATACATATTATATATTATTCGAATAAAAAAAAAAACGAAAAATCGTAATAAAAATATTTCAAACGTCTGCCAGCTATTATTTTTTGTTCTTTCCGCCCCAATCGCGAGCATATATAGCTATAAACAATTAAGTCTAAAAAAAAAAAAATGTAATAACCCCAATTTTAAATCAACCTTTTTTTTTTTTTATTTAGTAATACGTCTGATGTAGTACAGAATTCCCCTCGAGTACGAGTTTTTTCGATTTACCGCAAATCTTCGCACTGCGTATATACTACTATTTCGAGAGATCGATGAAATTGTTTCGTCGTAACCATAGTTTCTTCGAAATCGGAGAATCCGAGTAATGTGTTTTTTCTTTTGTCGACTATACGCGTGAGTGTCGACAATAGAGTTAATAATATTTTCAATTCATCTCTTTGGTCCTGAGCGGGATTTTAAACTGATCACCACCCCCGTGAATACACCACGGAACGCGAGTATAATATACGTATTATAGTATATTTACGGATTTATAGAAGCTGACAAAATGAATATAGTTCAAAATTTACGCGCGTTATATAGTTTTTTGACAATTTACACTGTACTGTGTGTTATAAAAATGAGTAAAAAAAAAAAACACAGCGATCCTTAGAGCACGAGACCACGTGAATTTTTAATATATTTTATCGAGCGCAGAGAGTTATCGGGTCAGATTGCAGAACTATAATGTAGAAGAAGCACATTATTAAACTAATAATAATATTTTATCGTTTCGTTCGATTCGTGATATAATAGGACGCTATACTCGTCCTTGCAGGCTATTCACTTGTGGAAACGAGGAACTATATACCGTCATCGATGAAGCCTGCAAACTGTTGCGCGTATTTTTATTCGTATCGTTGTAAAACGCAATAACCGCGTTCGTATGAGGCAATAATAAGTGATCGCGTCGGGTGACAAAACTCAGTAGTTTCGTATTAGGACCGGTAGTTCAAAAAAAAAAATTTTAAACTATATTTTATCGTTCCAAAAAGACCCGGGGATTTAATAAGAATTTTTTTTTTTTTAGAGGGAAAACGGGAGAATTTGCAAACATTATAGCAAACAAAAATGCAGATAAGACGAGTATAGCGATTCGTCGTGGTACGAGTGAAGCGAATAAAAGGAGAAAAAAAAAACTCCTCGCCCGTCATATTTCTCACGCTCTCGATCTTTTCACACACACGACGTATATAGACGACGGGCGCTCTGACAAAATGACGCAACTCGAGCATATACGCGTCCGTAGGTATTGTAAAACGATTGACAAACGGCGTGTTCGCTGTCATATTATTATACTGTTTCTTCGGACGAATAAACAATAATATATATAAAAAAAAATTTATATTGAAATATTACGCTGTAAGGCACGCGCGCCCGCGTCTACTGCGGTATACATTTTTTTTCGTGCCCGTTTCAGCCCCGTTCGATATAAATTATTCGTGTCTGACGATATCGCGCTGCAGACGGTCACGAACTTATCTGGGATCTCACGCGTTTCGGGAGCGAATCGGTCACGGTGCTCATTCATTTCGCGGCATCGATCCGCTGGAATATGCGCAGACGTTTTCGGCGCGTATATTATAATTTTATATTACTGCGCGTGCTCCATAGTAATATAAAATATTATTAATTATTTCTTTTTTAATTCGATAAAATTTTGTGTCGACTATATATTATATGGGAAAACGTTTGATCGAATCGAATGTATTTGATGTAAAAAATAGAATATCAATTAAAATCGATTTCTGTTTTTTTTCAATCGTTTCAATATTGAAAAATCTCAGGCCGAGCAACAGCGTAGCGCTCCTGGCAAGATAACAATTTTGCGTCCACCCCTCCTCAAAAATTTGTACTCATTATGACTAAAAATGTTTACTCTTGGTAAAAAAATTTGTATGGTTAAATGATCGCACAAAAAGTAAAATTACATTATATTTCTGAAACAAAAATTACTAAATTTGAGTAGAAAATTATTTCCATCGGTAATAATAATTCTATACTCGATTACTGACGTCGACGTATGACTTTTGAGTACATATTAATAATAATTTGATAAATATATCAATATTTGCGCTCTTCCAATCACTCGATGTGTTGCGCCCTTGGCATCAGGCGCAACCACTTGCCAGGCCCTCGGCCCGGCCCTGTATATATATATATATATTATTTATTATCGATTATTATATTGATTGATTTCAATTTTGTAAAAAAATTATTTTAAAAAGTTTTATCGTATTTTCAGAAATTATGTCACGTCTACCTGTACTACGTCGATTATGGTGTGTACCTATATATATATGAGAAATTAGTTGTAGAAAAAAAAAAAAAAGAAAAGCTGCTATACTGCATGATCAAATTCGCTCAAAATCCTCGACGGCCGAAGTTTGTATATATTGATAACGTCTTTAATTTATAAATAATAATAAATACATATATGTCGTATTATAAAATAATATATTATTTATAGAGAAGGAAATAAAAAAATGATTTATTTCAATATCCGTGCAAACGAGTAAAATTTTAATTTTGTCCTATCATAACGCTCACCCAATCGATTGAAAATCGTTGTGCACAACAACAAACACTCGACAACTTTTTTTTTGCCATCAAAAAATCTACAAAAAAAAAATCTACGAATTCCGTGAAAAATTTAATTTACATATAAGTACATTATATTAATGGGAAATTTACGTTTAAACACGTACTCGCATATCGCACGCGATTGTCTGCAGTGTATGTTTCGAGTGATGAAAATAATACACGTGCTGTGCCTTTTTTGTTGTTTTCAAAACACACATATATTTTGTTTTATACTAAATTATCGTCGAAAGAAATGGCTGATGATTTCCATAAAAAAATCTACGATTCGCATCGCGTTCTAAATCCAAATTTTAACCGAATTTACCGGAATATATTCGATAAACGTATTCTGCGGCACTGCGTTATTATTTTTCTCGGACCGTAATTTACATATATTATTATTACGTACATATGCGTTGTAATTATATTGTATAAACATTAAACACGCATGTCCCGAAACAACTTTATTAGATTAATCGAGGAAAACAACATTTGCGTATAAATTTAAACGATACGCGCGCGCAGAACACGTATATAAACTGTAAAATTAATTAACGTATACGAATTCATTTCGATCCATAATAACGGTTATGTATACTATAAGAGTGTGCCTGGCGAAATCATTAGAAAAATTATAACGTGCACTATAATATATAGTCATGTTTTAGTTTAGTATTTGTTAAATTGTATATATCAATTGTAATATTTTAAATGTTTTTTTTATATTCTTATTTTATAATTTATAATAATTGTTGAAGTATAATGTGAAAACAAAACTTCTAATAATAAAAAAAAAACTATAGTCAATAGTCATATATACATTATATATTATATGCGAATAATATCGTTACAAAACTGTGTAGTGTGTGTGTGTGTCTCGCAAATCAATAAAAAATTATATTTTCATATAAATTTCGAATATTATTTTAAAAATATTTTTTCGCGGTTCTTATCGTCGGTTCTTAACGGTCGATCGCCTCGTTTCACGCTGTACATAACATGTAGCAAATAATAATTTGTCGCATTTTCTATATAATATTATTTTTCAATATAAATTTTACAAAATATTGAAAAAAAAAATATAGCGTTAAACGTTATTTCCTGTGCAGGACGCGTTCCTATAATAATAATTCGGTATATATATATATATAATATTATGTATAAATCGCTTTTACGTGTATACGTGTTTATTATAATTGCCGGCCTGTCAGTTGTATACTACGGTAGTGGTCACGCAACGCGTATATAATAATATTATTTAATATTGTGTGTGTGTTCGCGGCATTAAAATCTATTTAAAATACGCGTTCGTATAATACAATTTCATTCAACAAATCCGAAATCGTTTATTATTATTATTATACGAGTACACTGCAGTGTATATACGAGTGGTTGTGATTCGGTTCGGGAGAAAACGCTATTATATAATACATAAAACGTATCTGTATATATATATATATATAAGTGGTATTTTAAATAATATATCGGTAATTGCGGCGCGCAGTGATGTATATTATAGCGATTATAATATATAAGCGGAATAAAAATAGGGTTAGAGATTTCATTAAAAAAAAAATAAACGGAAAAATCTTCACACGTGGGTATAGCGTATTATTTATACGTAATAAGAATTCGAAAGCGATTAAAATTATTTAAGAAAGAAAAAAGTTGTTTTTTTTTTGTCCTAAATAAATATAACGATAATTTAGGTTTTAAAACGTATACAGCAATAGGGACACAAAGTGGTGTTTTTTTTTTCTATACAAAACGTTCGGAACTATTATAAAAATACGATTTTTTTTTTTTAATATTTATATTTAAAAAATTCGCAAAACTAAAAAAAAACCTGCACGCTGATAATATTGTACGCGCATAAAACAATTTTTTTCCCCTAAACATTAAGTCGTATAGTGCAAGTGGGAATACAAATTCTTTTCTTCCTTTGCCGCTCTCAAAAGTTTTTGTAAAATAAAAAAATATTTAAAGACTATACCGCGCGGTGCACAGTATTCTGCGTAGTTATACCCCGACAACGAAATCGGCGCAAAGACAATTGCCGCAGAACATCTAAATATTTGCGCCTATTTGTTCTATATATATATATATATATATATATATATATATATATATAAGTGCGCAAATTATGAAAACAAACTCAATAAGAAAATTATAGAGCTAGTTTCTACTTTCTATTATGTTTTAACATTTTTAATGATTTATGCGCGGAGAAAAACTGTCGATAAATTATACGAATATTTGCGTGTCTTCTTATTCTACAGGTTACCATTATTCAATTACTGCGCTTCGTTTCTATTCGTTTCGCGCGTCCAAACCGAGTCTTCGTCCCTGTTCGCATAACTATATATATTGTTGTTATAAGGGCACTCGATTTCTCTTATAATTCATAATTTTTCTCTTCTTCTTCTTCGCAGTTTAATTCGATCGTCTGTAGTCGATATATGGTTCGTAACACGCGCGTTGTCCTTACAGTTTTTGTTCAGTTCCTGCGGCCAGGACCACAAGTCGCATCCGTAACAGTTACTTTTGTTCCTCTAGAGAAACACATCGCGATTTAAAGTACTCGATTTCCTGAGGTGCGATTGCTCCTATATGACAATACTCAAATCGTTATTCTCGCGCGATAATATTGTCACTCTTATAGACGTTTGAAATACCGTAAAGCGTATTGTAACCACTGTATAAACTATAAAGTATAATAAGTATAGTTTTAACACATGTACTCGTATATAATACACGCAGGTTTATGTATCAGAAAAAAAAATTATAAAATTATAATTGAGACTTTAGAAAACACACACACATTTCACAAACGCATATATCATAAATGAAACTCGACAATTTTATCAGGACAGGCCAGATAATGAATATGAAAAAAAAATTCTAATTACAATTCAATAATGGTAATTTACTGTTTTTTCAACGTAATGCACATTTTTTACGAGTTAATATTATGTCAAATAAAATATAATATATATATATATATAATATCAGCCGTATTATACTTATATACATAAATATATTATTTAAACGGAATATTGTATAGACATTCTTCAGATGCGAAAATTAAGTTCTTAATTTTAATTTCTATATCAAGTCAGTATTTTATCCAGTCAGTATTAGTCAAGGCTTGATTGGCCCGACCCGTATAGTTTCGCCTACAATACTATATAATATACAATATTAATACAACTATAAATCTAGTGTTAAGAAAATAATTAAATTGTGCGAGTGTAAATACTTTTTTTTATTGAGAGAGTTGGTGATAATTCGGTCAACACCGAACAAGTCTTCGGTGGCGCACTTTCAGTTCTAAATATTATTTTAAGAAACGCTGCTGATTCTCGCGTCGCGTCTGCTGCTGCTGTTGCTGCTGCAGGGCGGTTTGTTACTGTAGAAGTGTACAAAAAAAAAAAAAAAAAACCTATGTACAACACGGTATAAATATAAAATACACACGTATTATAACGACAGCGTTCGGGCTCGCCAGTAATAATAATAATAAAAATAAATAATAATTTCTACGGAATCGTCGACGGTTATATGTGTTTTTTTTATAGTTGTGTGTTTTTATTGCTCGTACATACGCCGGGGATTCGCGCGAACCCCACCCGGTCCGGCTTTATAGTATAAATAGTATATAATCTTAAATATACTCGGTAATAACGCATTTCTCCGCCCAGAGTTTTATATGATGGGGCGGACTGTGGAGGAAGACACGCGGTTTTTATGATTTTCGCCTTTTTTCCCGTCGCGCCACTCTTGTTTTGTCGTCCGTCATCCCCGAAAACTATTAAAAAAAAAAAAAAATTAAAATATTACTAAAACTTATTTTATATACTCGCGCGGTGTCGTATTATACGTTTTTTTTATTGCTCGTGCGCAGGACATATGGCGACCAACGACGACCGAGCCCACACGAACAAAACGCGTAGAATTATTTATTTTAATTGAAATATTTTAATCGGTTATTTCTGTTATTATACCGCGCCGCGCGTGTGGTAAACGGCGCGAACTTCGTTTACGATTTTCCACGGGAGCCGCAGGTCTCGGTAAGAACTCAATGCACGGAACGCGCATTCTGTATAATTCTCGTATATGAAATATGGACCCGTCGCCATATTATGTGCATTCCGTTTCTATTTTTCCGTTTTTGTTACCAACTTCATTACGTAAAAATAGTCGATTTCGGTGCTGATATCCGTACTAAGAGTTTTGTGTCCTGTTAAAGTAAATAATAAAACATGATAAATATCATGGAAACAAATTATAATTCATCGTATCCTCCGTGACTTTTATATCTCGTATAGAATACACGTGGCGGCCTCCAATCTGGGGTCATATTTTGGTTGATATACGCGTTCCACGTGTTGAGTTCGGTGGTGAAATGACACCGCGAACGAATTTAATTTTTCTACACTTCGGAAATTACGGAATTCGATATTGTCGTAATTTTGTTTTTCCTAACAGTCAGAAAAAAAAACAACATTTTGTTAAATATACCTATTCAAAATCAAAAACAATCCGTTATTGCGCGGAAAAAGAAGAAAAACAGTAAAAACCACCACCGTGTTTCGGTGTAAAAACAATAGATAAGTCCTCGGTATCCCAAGTTCTTGCACCGAACAGAAATTTAAAGAAAAAATAGAAAGATTTTTTAATTTTTTTTATCGCATAATACAATTCCAGGCAATCCGAATAAACGGCTGAAATGACGGCGGTGTCGCGTGATTTGTTAATTTAACATATTGTAAAAAAATAATAATAATGTCGTAGTCCTTTCTTTGGGAGGATTATACAATTCTGTCACTTCTATCCGGTTTTCGCCGTTGTCACTTATTCTTGTTGTTTCATATTGTATAACAGATTGCTTAAAAAAAAAAAAATTCTTGTATTCAATACGAATTTGTTGGACTCGTCTTTGATCGACAGAGCTTTTTCTCCTCGAAAATTCTCCTTTCTTTTTTTGAAAATTTCCACGTACCCGGCCGTAACACAGGTGCCTCGAAATTTAAAAGGAGGTAGCGAGCGAATGAATATCGCTTCAGTGAATAACTCGGATGGAGATTTCAGAGTGCGCGTATTGTTATCGCTATAAATTCGAAAGCTATGACATAAATCGTGTCGCGTTCGATTGCAAACGATTCTGAACGGAGCTCCGGAGTAACGCTTTTTGGGTATATAACATAAACTAACACTTTTTACGGATTAAATACCTCGAAACCTATATTATTGCTATATGAATAGTGCAAAAGTTAAAACAAAGTTTTTGAAATTTTTTTTAATATGAATTATATAGTTACATAATATATATTTTACGAATATTTCAAGTTCCTATAGAACCGTTGGTTTTGAAATTACGACACTCGATTTCGACGTTTTTATGTAGTAATTTTCGGTAGTTTTCGGTTTTATATTTTTTTAAGCGCTTTTGAGAAAATCGAAAATGACCTCTCTAATAAGAGTATACCGCGGCCGTATGCGCGATTCGCTACCGGAAACGCACTGTGACTGCGCAAATATCGGAACACTACTTCTGATAGAATTTTTGGATGCAGACACAAAAAAAAAAAACATCATGGCAAAAACTATCCGTTTAGAATCTAAATAAAAAATAAATAAAAAAATCGAACGTTTTTCGTGCGAATCATTTGCCCGGAAACTATACTTGAGCACATGGCCTTTCCGGCCTTTATCCCCTCAAAAAAAAAAAAAATCTTCCCCCTCTCAGAAAACAAAAAAAAAATCACTGCTCATACACACACACACACACTTTCCCCCTCACTCGCGCCGCGGTGTACCATTACGCGCGGGTATAACGGTACCGCGTGAGAGATAGTTATCGGCGGCGTACTCTCGGAGTGTACCTGTTACCCGCGCGCCACTACAACCTGCACCACCTGTTCAACGTCGTGTACGCAACAACAACAATATACCTGTTGATCACACGCCGCACGCATCATGTGGCAAACAATACGCGCGCGCGCGCTAGAGAGAGAGAGAGAGACAGGAAAAAAAAAGAAAAAAAAAGCGAAGACCGCGACACAACACCCTTCGCTTTCTTCGCCTCTTCGTTGCACTGTACACATTGTAAACAACCGTTTTCCGTTTCCCTTTCGGTATACGTATGCATACACCGTCGGTCGGTCGGCCGGTCGTCGTCTTGTTGCAGGTGTAATAAACGGGGAAGAAATCACAGCGGACGGTTTCTTCTTTTCCTCGTCCTGTTCCTTTTTAGGATGCCAACTGTTATGTTTTTACGCGGTTATGAGCGTGGAGAAAAAAAAGTGAAAAAAAACCCAGCCGAAATAATTTTATACAATATGTACGCCTAACGGGACTACGGCACGTCGCGGGTACGGTGTACAGTTAGGTCGGGTCGGGTACGACTAACAACAATATATATTATTTCCTCGTAAGCGTATGTGTATATATACGCACATAACCGCGTGCAGACCGTCCTGCACGGCGTATACCGTCGGTCATATTTATATACGAAAACGTTTTCTTTTTTTTCTCGGGTCGGTCTTCGGTTTCTTTTCCGTTCGTTTGAAAGGGACGTTTAAAGAAGAGAATAAAAACCGTACGTTTTTACAATAACGTCCGTCTCCCCGTTAACGTTATAACAGCGCGTACAGAGCGCGTGAATAGTTTACTGCACAAAACGTCCCGCCGGATTTATAGCCGCGCCGCGAATAGTGCAAGATTGACTATAAATACAACAACAGATAAAAAAAAAACATTTTGTAAACCTGTTTCGTACCGCATGTGAATGTGTAAAAAAAAAAAAATAGATGAAAAAAAGCGCCGTGGAGCGTTACGCGTTTTCGACGACACGTCGTCGCCGTACAGATTGAATCGTATCGGATTTTGTTTTTTTTTTTCAAACCAATAAATCACATAAATCACAATGACATAGCGAGTGGAATAGGCGCGTGTTGAAAAAAAAATAAATATATGTAAAATAAATTATTCATAAACCGTTATCTGTACGAATATCAATAAAAAAAATTTTATTTGAAAAAAAGCGAGTTTAATAATAAAAAAAAAACGCTTGCACCGAATTAAAAAAAAAAATAGTTACGTCAATAGATTCGTCGGGGCTATAACGGTTTTCCGAAAGACACGTCGATCACCAAAAAAAAAAACACCAAAACCTAACTTTTAATATTCTCCTGTCAATTATTTTCATGATGGGCAATATATAAATGCAGGGCTGCACGTTTCCATTGCAGGTTACAAAATTCGTCGGAATTGTTGATTTTAGGCCCTCCTTACACGGGGATACTCAAAATAAACTAGATACTAGGAGACAGGGGCAACTAGGCGACTGCGCATGTGTATATTTCAATTGCGTCATTCAGACAGCGTTTGAAATCGTCGCGACTATATTCTATTCAGTTTAAGAATATACCGGGCGGCGGAAGAAAACTTGTTGTTCGCGCGGGCGAAGTTCTATCGGTATTCTGATTGGCGGAAACCGTCGTGAGCCGACTGCTGCCGCAACGGCAACAGCCAATGACAGAGCAGTTATTAGTCGCTTGGGGGGGGGGCAACAGCCAATGAGAGAGTATAGCTATTAATAACCGCCTGGGGGGTCTAACATCGCTCCGGCTTTCATTCGTCGTGCGCGTTCCGGTATACTCTTAAACTGAACAGCATATTAGAGTCGACTCGCGACTACTCATGTCAATCACCTCGCTACTCCGGTATAGTTGACCGAGTTGTTTCAAAGTTAATAATTCAATTATTGTTCCATTATTATTCATCTTTGTGTTGTCGCTGTTTTATAATGGAAAACCTGAAATACTGTGCCGTCGAAATCGCGAGGTTACACTAATATTTGGTATACCGTGTGTGAGATAACCGGCAACTGAATAGCTGCCTAATTGCCCAGCATCCTAGTATCTAGACGATTGCAGTTTCTTTTGAGTATCCCCGTGTGAGGAGGGCCTAAATCGTTTGTTTCCTTCTTAGTATACGATTATATACACATATGCGATTTGATCGCGTAAAAAAAGGTTCGTAGTCATTTTTTTCAATTCTTATATAATTAATATTAATTATTCGTGTATAAACATAAAATTCCCTTCAATATTCACAGTTTTATTATATAAACCTGTATGACGAACTGTTATGGCGATTTATTATTTCGGCCTATATATAAGAAAAAACCGCAAACTTTCCGTGTGAAATATCTCCAAAAGGAGGAAATCGTTGATACGCATTTGAAGTTTTGGTGTAAAAAAAAAAAAAAAAGTGAAAAGAGAAAAAAACCGAGAGTATTTTATACTATTAGTATGTTATGGCGTGGTAAACATTAAAAAAAAAAATTCGAAACATACTGCGCAATTGATTATCGTGTAAACAATATCGTTTTGTATACATTTTCCACTCGTTCGTATAAGTATTTTACAAAACAAACAACATTTCGTTTTTATAATTAACTTTAGTACCAATTTTGAAGTTTTTTTTAGAAGTGCGTTGTTATGACTTAGAACCTTCTCCTCCCGTAACTTCTCCCCTTCATCCCTCCGCCACCATTTATTTATTTATAAAAATCAGAATTAACGGGAATAAAGATTTTCGTATAACAAACTATCACGGGGCTAATAACACTTAATATTTGACACGTTCAATGATAATAATTATTAATGATTACTATTATTATAAACCAAAAATTTCGTTTACAATAAAACATACATTTTTGCGTGTAAAAATTTGGTATCTATAAATATAGTAGCCTTCAGAGTTGTTTGCCCGCGAGAAGCGTTTATTATTTTTCGATGAAAATCTGTATAGGCGAAACTACGGGTCGTGTCGATCGGGCCATAAAACTGATCTAATACTGACTGAATAACGTATTGAATTTTAAATAAAAAACTTCGCGTCTAAAACGCCTACACGGTGTTCTGTTTAAATATTATATATACGTAATACGTGGGTACAATACCACTCGTACCAAAAATCGGTACCGTTAATTATTCGTCGCCTATTATCGTTATTATAAACTTATTTATTTTTTATTCGATATTAAAATATACTCAACTCGTAAAAAAAAAAAAAATTGCGTTATACAGAGAAAAAAAAAATGTAAATTACCTGTAGCATACACGCATATCCGTTATCTTATTATAATAATCGATTAACGACGATCGGAAGACGTCCGGTTTGTAAATGAATTGTCGCGTTCGTTCGATTTTTCCACCGTCGCTTTCTCTCTCCGCGATCGTCCGCCGTCGTGTCCGCGATATCGGTTGTCACGCGAATAAAATATTACTCGTTTACTGCGCGTACAAAAAGTTTGTTCACGCGATTCTATTCTTTTTTTTATAATATAATAATATTCGTACACGCATAATAAACCGTTTCCGTATTATTTTAATGATTTATATACGCGTGAACAACCGTTTGTCAATATACGCGTATTATTAATAAAAAATAAATTTTAGTACAGGATTAAACTATACTACTATTCGTTAATCGTTACACTACCGAATCGAAATTAGAATTTTTTTTTTAATTTTTCATACTTTATCGTTTGGCCCAATAAAATTGTCCGGTTTCGCTCCAGTGGCGGTCAAACCGTGGAAGGGGGGAGGGGACAGATCCCCTACAATGACATTTTTCTCATCACGTATTATTTTTAACAATATAATATACCGTTTATTATACCTATTCATTAATAATAAAAATACATGTACTCAATTATGACTTTTGTTTTCAATGCGATCAAAGTTCACGTTGAAAAATCAGCCCCGTCTCTTCCCAATGACAAAGTCATTTGACCGCCGCCGTTTCGCTTATGCATATAGGAATCATACACACACATATTCGTACACAGGCCCGGATTAACACTATCGTATGCCCTAGGCACAGATGATTAAGAAACCGAACGTCGAGTGTAAACATATACGAGTAATAATATTATTAATTTTGCCTGTAAATTCTTATATACACAATATTTTACTTGTTGCGCTAACTTCTACACTTTGTGTATTAACTTATAATAATTATAAAAAAAAAAAACATAAAATATTACAAAAAAAAAAAATCGTGGCCACACGTTTTCGTAGGCCCCAGGCACAGTGCCTATATTATAGTTCCTATGTGCTAATACGGAATTTAGCCACCGTGTATATATATACCTGAAAACGAAAAACGGACGATAGCCGCACATGCTGGCCACCACGACGTATAATGACGATTATAATGACCGTGGGAGCCGCGAATGACGATTCGCGGCAAAAGTCTATTACAATATAATGCAGGCAAAAGGCGAGGCGCGCGCGCACGCTCGCCTCCGTATAATAAACGTGTAAAGAAAAACGTGTGTGTGTGTGTGTGTGTGTGTATAGGAAGCGCGCGCCGTACCTCGCTAAATTAGCGCGTGGCAGGTGTGCGCGCGTGTTGTGCACGTACCCGGAGTAGCAGCGGTAACAGGAGGAGGAAGAGGAGGCGGCCGCCGCTGCTGCTGCCCGTGCAAGGCGGCGGCGCCCCCCTCACACCGGGGCATGCCTGTGCGTGTCCCGCACACCGGTACACACACAAACACATAGTGTGGGAATGCGACCAAGATTCCCACGGGCGCCGCCACCGCCACCCGGTGGCCACCGCCGCGGCCGGTCGCCGTACCGATATAAAACCAGCCGCGCCCGCGGGTCACGCCGTCATTCGAACGGTACGTGCCGAACTGGCGGTGTGGTGCGCGCGCTCTCCTTGTCGATATTTTTTCAAAAAAAAATATTTTTTACGCTCTTCGCGTTTTTCTTTTTTCTTTTATCCCGCGCAATATTTGCCGAGACGGTGTTTGTTAAAAAAAAAAAAATTTCTTTTTTTTTTTGTGTGTGCGTGTGATTTCTCACCGGCCCCGACATGCGTCCCGCCGAAATCAGACCGTCGTCGTACCGCGTACAACAAATGCCATTGATGCAGCAGCAGCAACAACCGTCGTCCGAATACGAAGAACAACCCGTGTCCCGGACTTATCAGTACAGAAAGGTAATTATTATTGATTTATAATAAAAAAAAAAATTCGTGGCTTTTTAATACAATACGTGCGTTACGCGTGCGCAGGTCATGAAACCGCTGTTGGAACGGAAACGTCGCGCCCGGATCAACCGGTGTCTGGACGAGCTCAAGGACCTGATGGTGGTGACGTTACAGGCCGAGGGCGAGAACGTGAGCAAACTGGAAAAGGCCGACATACTGGAGCTGACGGTGCGACATTTGCACAAACTGAAACGGAACAACGCGCTCGGGCTGGGCGGCGGCGGCGGCGGCGGCGTGGACTCGGTGTACGCGGACAAGTTCCGCGCCGGTTTCGCGCACTGCGCCACCGAAGTGTCCAACTACCTCACGTCGACGGACGTCAGCTCGCCGCCCGTCGACCCGTCCGCCGGCGTCAAACTCTTACACCACCTGGGCGCTTGCATGCGAAAAATCGAAGTGGACCCGAACCACCGCGGAACCACCGCCGCGGGCGCGACTCAGCCGCTCGCCGCCGCCGCCGCCGCCGCAGCGGATCAGTACAGACCGTACACGCCGCCGTCAACGCCCGGCAGCGAACTCAAAGAAGACCCGAATTCCGTATGGAGGCCGTGGTAAAATCTCGGGAGGGTTTTTTTTTTATTATAAAGACTGATAACGCCGTGCGCGAGCGTTTTTTTTTTAAATAATTTTTTCGTTAATTTAATTTTGTAATAATTTTTTTTTTTTTGTTGACGATCGGTTTTCGGTCAAATCATAAAATATTTTTTCTTATATTTATTTACGTATATATAACGGTCGGATACAGCTATGATTACCAAAAAAAAAAAAAAACTAACGACGACTAATAGTATATATTTTTATTTTCTCCGTATTAACGCGGGGGCGTTTTTTTTTTTTGTTCGTGTAAAAACTCTATAAAATTGTAGAATTTATTTTAACGGACGACGTCGACACATTTGTGTATACGGAATACGATTGAAAAAAAAAAAAAAGTGTATCTGTGATAAATATTATTGTGTTTTTTTTTTTTTACAAAAGAATAATACAACAACAATATGATATATATATATATATATAAACGTCGTTTTATTTATTTTCTCGATCGATCGATCGATTTCCACGATACAAATCAATTCGTGTGGGCTCAAGCGGTACGTGACGAAATCGTGTTCTGGGAACACGGTGAGACGACGTGTGTGAGAGACAGAGAGGAAAAAATAATAGTCGAGAAAAAAGTGGTAATCGTCGTCGTCGTCGTCGGAAACAATATACGACGACCGAGTAGTAGTAGTATGTAGTAGTTATACGACGATAACAACAATAACAATAAACAATAATGTACGAAAAATAACAGGACGACTAGTCCTGGTTATAATATTATATTGTTCGGGACGCCGCCGAGTTCTCACGGTGTGTCCGCCGACGTTGGGTGGCGGACGGGCGGTGCGGTGACGCGCGCAGAAACCGTGACCGGTGATTATACCACGCGGACGATACACACGATCACGACGATGCGCGCCCGCTGGCCCGCGTTTATTTCTTCCGTGCGCGCGCGTATGATAATATTATTAGGGTACGTGTTTGTATTGACGTTATTGGTTCCGGTATTTACACGATCGGTGTGTGTGTGTGTGTGTGTGTTCTACGCGCGTTTCGTACGTGACCGCGCCGCCCCGCCGATAATGCGCATCGCGCACGCTAATCACCGACCGCGCGCCAGAGCGTCGTTTTTTTTTTAGTGAATATTCACTAACCCAGAGACGTATTTATAGGAATTTGGCGCCCGGGTGTTAACGTTTTCTCGCCGCCCCCCGAAAATTATTTCACCGTTTTCGTTTTTACAACATTTTTTTTTTTTTTTTGCTTATTTGGATTTTGGCGGGTAGGTGAAAATTTGTGTTTGTACCACAATACTTAAAAGTAGTTCGGTACCAGTGAAAATAATAATGCCGCCCGGGGCGATCGCCTCCCTAGCCCCTCCCCTAAACACGTCTCTGATTCAACCGCGTCGTTTTGATGTTCGCCGCTGCTATGCGCACAGGGTGAGGCGTATCAAAATTCGACGGTCTAGCTACAACAGCGCGTTTCTTAAACCGTGTTCCGCGGGACCCCCGCTGGGTCACTTAAGGGTTCCGCGAAACTCGAGTGTTTTTTTTATTATTCAAAATATTCGAGGAAATCAGTTAAAAAACTAAAGAAGACCAGTGTGGCGACTTGTCCGTTACTTCAGAAACTTTTAGATTAATTTTGAACGTGTCTTTTCGAATTGAATAAATATTAAGAGCGGAGTGACCGGCGGCGGGGTGTGTTGCGCGATAAAAACGAATTTCTCGGCGCGAGAAGACAATTTTTTTTACAGGCCCGCGCGCGCGGGCTCAGTTGCAGGGCATCGAATAAAAAAAAAAGCGACGAAAGAAAAAAAAAATGCCTCCGGGTTGCTGCGTATATACGTATAGGCGTATATAGGTTGGATAATGTACGAGACGGTTTGAGACTCGGGACGGTTTTGGGCTGCGCGTTTATAGTGAAGGAATAAGGACGAGAAGGAAGTCATTGTACTGCGCTTCAGAAGTCATTCGACGGAGAACACAGAGACACCGCTGGAACAAAAAGTCCTAACACAATATATAGTTGTAAACACAGAATAAATGAAACGGTATAGTAATCAATTAATCTGTCATTTCGGGAACAGAGGTTACAAAACACGCGTGCGTTATAATTATATTTACAAATCGTGTAGACAATTTGCAGCGTGTAGAAAAATTAGTAAAAATCAGTGATTATTTGTAAAATAAACTGTTTAATCTTCGAAGAGAGACTGCAGCCGTGTAAAATAATAATAAAAAAAACCGTACGATTTCGAAGGCATATTTTACGTTACCTCGTTAGTTTACGGTATATAGTTTCGAAAAAAGTAAAAAAAAACCGATATATTTAAAATTCGTTTTTTTTTTATACGAAATCAGACTATAAAATTCGACGCGTGGCGTAATCTACTATTGAGTTTATCGTCTAATAAAAATAATATCAAAAAAAAAAAAATCCTTCTAGCCGTTTTTCGTAACTGAGAAAAAGATTGACTCTTGTAATTAATATAATATATAGTATTTATGCGCACCCAGTTCTATAAAACTCGCGAAAAACGCTGTCCGCAGCCGTGACAAAGACGAGTTTCGTTGCCATATAACCGCGATTATCTCGTGAAGTGTGCGTGCGAACGCGGAACGGACAATACGATCTGCGTACGTGTGTTGTGTGTTTGTCTACATTGTAATGAACAAAAAAAAAAAACACATACACACGGAGAGTAAGAAAAAAAAATGAAATTATATTAATATAATATAATATTTTAGGCGAGGTCGAAGACGGCGGCGGCGGAGAAGAAAAAGACGGTGAAATCCATTTAGGCCGTCCCCATCCGGTGCCGGGAACGACGCGCACGGCCGGAAACGTATTTTTCTTTTTTTTTTTTTTTTTTACTTCACTCTCGACGGACGAGCGGCAACAAACGCCACGATTTTCGGTACTAAGCGGCCAGTGTCTACATAATAATAATAATAATAATAATAATAATAATAATAATAATAATAATAATAATAATAATAATAATAATAATAATAATAATAATAATTTTCTATCCTTAATTCTAAATCCGAACTAGTAGTTCATCTAATCGTGTCATTTATTTTGGAAGCTGGCTTCATGTTTTAACGTTTCTACTTCTTATTAATCTATTTATTTATTTATTTTTCGTCAT
Organism: Slavum lentiscoides; assembly: GCA_032441835.1. Taxonomy (NCBI): domain Eukaryota; kingdom Metazoa; phylum Arthropoda; class Insecta; order Hemiptera; family Aphididae; genus Slavum; species Slavum lentiscoides. Next base: position 10,211,844 of record CM063715.1, on the reverse strand, counting down.
CGTCACTTGAACTTTGTTATTATTATAATCTTTATGTTTTTTTACACTAAAATCTCTTAATGGATAGTTTTTAGTTACATATTTTATTATAATTGTTGAGCTTTAATAGTGTGTCTAAAGGCTAAATAAAAAAAAATAAAAATAATAATAATATAATCAACTCGGCGCCCATTATATTTTCTCATCTGTGCAGTATAACACAACAAGTAGGTGATCAGTCCGTCGTCGTCCCCATATACTTACTATATATTATATACTTATAAATATGGGCGTAGATGTCTATCAATTGTCTTGGAGAGGTGAGAGGGTGGCAAAATTGTTTTTTTTTTCTTTACGCAGGAGAAAAATAATAATTTCGCTCTTATTTATCCGTTTGATAAATGAAAGTACGGTAAGTTTGCGATTTTTAGTTCGCAAACTTTTAAACGTACAGTTTTTGTGTAATTAATTCTCGATATTGCAGGACGAATACGGGAATCTTAAGAATAAAGTACTATGGTTTCTAATAGGTATGCGTCTCTACGAAATAAAATCGTAAAAGAAAAACCTGATCTCCGAATTTGAATTTCGCTGAACGTGCAGTGTTTTTAGAAAGTAATCGCGCGCGGTATTTACTTTCGATAAAACGATTCGGACTCGTTTTAAATATAAAAAAAATGTTTAAAAAAAAACACAATTTTTTTTTTCTATCAATATATGTATGTATGAAATAATATTATAATAATAATTATTTGTTTTTGGCGAAAAATTCACTAGGCAGTACACAAATTCTTCGCGGTTATTTTTTAACTTTTATATTCCACACAATAGACGTAATTTCGTTTATTTTTAAAATTTTTTTTTATCGAATACTTTAGTGATTTATACCGATTCCAATCGTCGAGAGTCTTCGACAAATATGTTCGATATTTTCCGTAGCAGCTTTTTTTACTGTCGACAACTCGTATATTATTATTGCGTATGGCGTATACACTTATAAATTTTCAATATTAAACGGAAAACTCGTTTACTCGTTACATAAATGTATTGACGGTGTCGTAAGCTATTTTTAACTTTTCGTTATTATTATTATTATTTTCAAGAAAATAAAATCCTGTTATACGTTTTTGATTTTGAAAACTCGCGTATTCGCGTTTTTTTCTTATTATTTCGAATTGCGTTCTAAAAAAAAAAAAATAATAAACGAGTACAAAAGTCACCGCTCAGTATGTGAGCGGAGAGACGATGGTCCACCCCTGTCTCACCTTGAATACGTCCGTGAAATAACCGTCTACAACAACCGCGCATATAATATGTGTATTGTACACTCGTGACGATATTATACTGCAGCGCAGATTCCTCAGTGATGACCAGTTTCACCGCCTCGCGACCATTATTTACCACACATTTTATTATGTTTCCTTATTTTTTTTTTTTATATATAATAAAATATATACGAAACGTTCGCCGTTTTTATTTTTTTTTTTTTAGCGAATCGTGCGCGGTCCCGACAGGAAATATCATCCGTTCCGACATTTGATTTCGTGCAGTACGACGGCCGTCGACCACAAAACTAGTCCCATTTTCCAATTAGGGTGCACGTCGATGTTAAACGGGCTATTTTTAACTATATACTATATATAACAACCGCAATGTTCGTGGCTTACTAAAACTATGGTCCAGAAAAAAAATTACAGTATATTATAATGTACAGTTTCACCGCGTTCCTTCCGAGTAATATTTTTACAATTTCTTATATATCATACGTCTTCTTCGACCGACTAAACGGTGTCAGCCATTCTACGCTTTCATCCATCTCCCACCTCTGGTACACTCAAATCAGCTATTTTCAACTCCATCTATCCATCTACTCCATCTGTTCCTCCTTTTTACCTTCTACATATTAATTTCTATCAAAACACATCTCACAGCATTTCAACCTGTTATTCTTCCCCTCATTTTCTCGGATGCGCCACTCGCATTCCTTATTCTATCCTTCCTAGTTACTCCGAACGTCCATCGTCGTAGCATTCTCTTTCACTGTTCCGTTTTCCTGTCCACCACTGCCCGAAACATTCCCTTACAATATTGCTGTAGGCCTAGCTACTGTAAATCTGCCTTTTAACCTTATCGACATCCTCTTGTCATCCGTCCATACTTTATTCTGTTTTTCGTGCGTTTCTCGGTACCATACCATTATTTTGTTCTATCGATCCTATTATAGATACTCGAATCAAACGACTGTCTTAATTCTCCGATAATTACCTCTTAAATCTTACACGAATGTCATTTGTTTTACTCCTACTATAATCCTTAGTCCACTTTCCCCTCGAGCGCTGTTCTCCGTTCTACGAGTGTTTTATTCCAAACTCCTTCTGGGCGCTTTTTCCCATTAACACTATACATCAGCCCAAAAATGTCATAACAATAGTAAACTATCGCGTCGATTAAAAATTCTCTACCGATGTTACACGTTATAAACGTTTTTCCGTAATTTCCACAAATTCGTAGACATTTGTAAAACGATTAAATTATTTTTGACGCGCGCGCGACATTTTTCACTAACCCACTGCAATGACCGACTCCGTTTGAAATGCGATTTTCACACAGAGAAATAAAACAGGACAAGCCAAAGTCTCACAATTGTTTTTGTCAGATCGAGAGGTCTTTGTTTTTACCACTTTAGAACCGTTTAAATCGCGTTGTTTGTCCAAGCGTTAAATAAGACTCGTATACACGCATATGTGTATGTAATATTATACTAAACAGATAATGTGTTTTTAGTGTCCAGGACGAAGAAAAAAAACCTTTCTTGTGTATCCAGTTCAGCTCTGGCTCACAAGTTTCGCGCGATCATAATATACGACTTAATCGAATCGCGGTTCCGGCCTCGTGCTATACGAGTACAAATAATTTACGCGTTACGTGTATATAATAATCGAGAGTTGGAAATATCGTTGCATTAAAGTTTTTTTTTTCGAGTTTACAGTATTTATATATACATAAAAAAATAATAATAAAAACGCGCGAACGTGCGTATTACGTATATAATTTAAATTTTAAATTCATATTCGTGATCTCGATTGGCCAACGCAACATCAAACCGCTGGTTTCGTACAGCTTGTAGAATACCGATTGGAGGTAGGGGGAATGTTTTTCCCCTACGTTTTTCTCGCAATAGTAGCTGGTACACAATTATAATATCATGTATTATCATTATCTTTTATTTCATATAATTCAAGGACGCAAAAATCAAAACCGGGGAAAAATATATAATAACGCAATGATAATTGCGTATATATGTACGACTCGCACGACGGCGTCTAATCGATATTATCTTTATCGATTAAACGACATCTGAAAATATTACTGTATTAAAAACATTAAAAACATTAAAAAAAAATAAAAAAAATTAAAATTCATTTATACGTTTTTTTTTTTTTTACAGAACTGTTTTAAAGTTTATTTTTATTCTTATTTAAACACGTATTTTTGTCAATTACGTTAATGCAATTCTGTTGGTAAATGATGTAACTATCGCGTAGATACACAGATACGATTCTAATATAATTCGCGATAAAAATATGATCACGGTGATAAAAGTAATTTTCAGTGAGAAAATTCGGTAGACGCATGCCCGATTAATTTTCATGATTGTATTTTAACATTAAGACGTGTTACGACAGTTTGACGGGAGATTTTTCCAAATTTTCAAATTTTTTTTTATTCGAGATAACGAAAAATTCGAGTAGTCGAATGCATTTTATTCTGACTAGTTTTTCTTGTACTTAAAATAAACGACGAAAAGAAATAGTAATATATAACACTCGTATATTTAAACGTCCTTAGGCGCATATATATATAATGCGTGCTATTTATAATAATTATGTCCGTTACGTTGTAAGTAATTGCATACTCGTCCAACACTAAATCCATTCATGAACGGCAATATTTTTCTAATAAACAGTAATAATAATTATTAACGTTTCTTAACGATTGATTTTTATTCTATATACACACTATACTAGTACTTAAATGCCTATATAATAATATATCGTAGCGTATAATACGTAACGCCTAATTTTGGCAGGTTTTTTTTTTTTGTCAAATAGTTATAGGAAAGAAAATTTATTCTAACATTCTTCCATTAGAAGCATTTCGATCGATTGATCTAATAACTGGATGTCCCTGCAGGTACGTCACGAACCTTCAACTACATAAAGATCTACGCGTAAAGATCTTATACACTTACAAAAACTGGTACATCAGTACCACAATAAATTCCATACAGCAAGCTTTCGAATCGTACCAATGTCATTATCTCTCGAACGATTTTCTTAAATATCCCAAGAAATCCCTCTAATAGACTGAAATGAAATTGGCTTTAAGACTCGATAATTTTGTTTTCGTTTAAAACAATATTATAACTATTTCAGAAGTGCTATTGCAATAGTGGCTATAATTTCTTCAAAAAAGCGTCTGATTTTTGTTTTATTTTTATAAAACAAGTGTTTTGTTATCGTATTTAATTATTGCGTACACTGCTATGTATAACGTATATAGATTGTAAATCTTTTTATTTGTTATATTTAAAAAAAAATTAATTTTTTTAGAATCCGGAGAGCGTTTGAGGTAAATAATTATTTTGAAATAATCGCCACCTACAGTTCAAAGGAGCGGAAGAGTAAAATATTTATATTTTTGGACAAAGTCATTGTGTACATCGTATACGAAGATGTGTTGTTTTGTATATAGCTGCACAACAGAAATATTATTGCCAGTCACGTAAATGATTTCCGGTGCTTAGTTGTGTAGTTATGTGTAGTTAATTTATAAATATTGTTATTGAGATTTAAAAAAAAAAAAAAAAATTGCAACAATATAATGGGAGATCGTTAGTGGTTAATTTTTGTCTGAAAAACAATAAGCTATATTTTAAAATATATATAAAAAAAAATCTAACGCGTGTATACTATATATTCTTTAAGTATACCTATAGATTTTTCTCGTTTCAATATTTCGAACAACCGGATTATCGTATAATTAACGATAAGAACGTCTATATTATTTTATTCAAGAAAAGAGTACGTATATATTGTTATTATTTTTAGTTATTATATATTAAAAAAAGAACCGAGCTTTGATATGTTTTTTGATTTCATACGTGGCTCGACTCTATATCGATTTGTTATCAAATCATTCATAAATTAGAGCTATAGAGACTTCACGACTTTAAAACGATCCAAATATCTATGAATTGTATCGGTAAAAAATAAAATAATAAATTAACAGAAAAACGCGCTGTTAAAATATCAACGAAAAGATCGAAATTTAATATTCTTAAAAAGAGTATCGGGACAATCCTGATGAATATCTCTCGGTGTTGACGAGTAACAACAGTGTGACTCACGAGGAAAGCCAATATACACTAATTTCTTGAATATATTTTACGGCCGTGTCTATGTATAATATATATATATAAGTGCCACGGCGAAGTGTTGTTAATGCGTTATTTTATTTATATTTCAATACGTACTGTGCAGTTATATAATAAACAAAACTGTCTAAACTAAACGTATAATATTTCAGTCGCAGTAACGATTCTAATTATTAAACATAAACGCTCTTATCGTTATGAAACACATTCGTATACTTAACTCGACTGCGTTCTCGACTATTACATATAAACACATATATACAAACTCCTACAGAGGTCCGTAGAAATGCGTTTTCGTGAAATTCTTTCGCATACATACCGTTTATAACATAAACGTATTTAAGCGCAATAAAAAAAAAGAACGCGTGTATACACCGACGATTATATAAATAATTATAGACTTTGTATTATATTATCTCTATATTAATTTACAATTATAAGTATATAGTAACTCGAAGTGGCGTAGATAAGAATTTTGTTCTTCCCAGGAAAGGTTTCTGAAGGGACTTTTAAAAGTAATAATATTTTTGTTGTTACGCCGCGGTAATTTCATTGTTTTTTTAAAAATAAAATACAAAAAATTATAGTCAATATTAAATTTCAGCTCCTCGCGCACAAAATTTTAAATGACGGAAACGAGCTTTTTTTATGGTTTTTTTTTCGGGCGAGACGAAAACTCATAGCATCCATTTATTTACTGCTGGTAACTCGAAATCAGGAGTTCAACGTATTTAGAGGACGCACCGAAGTTTTTTTTTTTTAATATATAAATTTATTTTTATTATCATTAAAAATTGCACCGTTTCTGTCGGGGTGTCGGCTTACACCGCTGTGCCCTCTTCGTGTGCGCCAATGTAATGGTCGCATATATATAGCTAGCGAGGAAACGAGTACTTACGCGGTACGGGTATTTATATGAAAAACGTTATATAATGTTATATACGCGTTACAGATGAACGGTTTGCTGAAAAATTTTTTCTTCCTACAAGGCCGTAAAAGAAAAAATAATAGGACGCATTTAGCTCGCGTATCTGCAGTATATAATAACTGCGCTACACCTCTGTATAGCGCAGTGGTTCCCAACCTTTTTTATACTACGCACCCCTTGTAAATTTTTAAAAAATCTCACGCACCCCCCTTTAAAATAGAATTTAGGTGACTTTTTTTTTTTAGTGAGCCGTACAAATAAATTGTATGTAACATGTAACATCGGCATTTTCATGTAAAATGGCGCAATTATTTTAACAACAAAATGTTCGTTATTTCATCATCATTATATATTATATATACATCATACTATATATTACTATATATTCCCCCTTGCATATCTAAATCCCCCGGTTGGGAATCACTGGTATAGCGTAATATATATTTAATAATAATAATAATAATAATAATAATAATAATAATAATAATAATAATAATAATAATAATAATAATAATAATAATAATAATAATAATAATAATAATAATAATAATAATAATAATAATAATAATAATAATAATAATAATAATAATAATATGTAATAATAATAATAATAAAAATCTGTCGAACGCTAGCGCGTAACATAACGGCGAGATCGGTCGGGATTAAAATAGGATATCGCGACCTACCGCATCGATCGCGTACCGCGTATTATTTATCCACTTAAATTAATTAACCAGTCTCCGGGGTGTATGCGATAGTAAAGACACACACACACACGCGCGCGTTTACTATATACGAGATGTGCTGCGTGCGTGTGCATGTCGTAATAATAATAGAATGAAAAAAAAAACATTTTTTTTTTTTCGAAACGAAATTTCGTCTCGATCGCTCGCGCGTTTTCGCCACCGCTCCTCACACACCGCCGAGTCTCGTGCGCCGTTCTGTCGTATAATAATAATTGAATATACGTCGCGTCCATTTCGCCCGGGAGACGTGCACGCGTTTATGTACGTCATTACGCGCGTTATTGGTGGCCGCGAGCCACAGACGCCGGACACGCAACAAAACACGCGCCGTTTATACATACATATTATATATATCGTACATACATATTATATTATATGCACGCGGTACGCGCTTATATTGCTTTCAGTATAATACGATGTGCTTTGTACATACAGGGCGCGCAACTGTGCATTTATATTATGTTCTCGGTGTACTCGGAAACGGATTGTATATATAGTGTAGTAAAGAGGCGCGAAAATGTGTATGGAGTGGGGGAAAAAAAAAGAAACGAAAAATTTGTTCGCGTTCCGATACGCGCGCGCGCGAAACGTTTGAACCGCAGGCGAGAGGTTTCTTCGAATATTTCCTTACACGCTTCGGCGTGACCAAAGGGAGCGGGTTAGCACCCTGAAAAACAAAAAAACTTTACTAGACCCCGTTGCAATGCGTCAGGTGCGTATTTATGGGGCTCCACTCCTCCCCACCGAAATTTCAGGAACTTTCTTTATGTATTCCTATGGCCATAGGATGTAATATTTTTAATAAATTCCTAGTACGTAGTTGTTTTTTATGTGTTGAGAATTTGGTAGTTTGTCTTAATTTTAAGATTTAGTCTTGGATTAGAATTTAGAAATAATTCAACAGTGATATTTACTCAATGCCTCAGCACCCCCTCCACCCAAAAAAAATATCTTAATACGCCCCTGCAATGCGTATACCAAATCCGAAATCAGAACGACTTTTGAAGTGAAAACTTCTTCAGGCTTCTGAGTTGATTTTATCTTTACATACTCTGAACTCCCTGGACTATTACGCCTACGCCTTCACTGCAAACCTCCCAAGACCACACGTAATTTCCATATAAATTATACGAGTTTAATAATAATAGTTTTTTATTATTTCGAACAAAAAAAAATGCGTGTCTAATTTATAAATATTTGAATACGTCCACATAAACGGTCGTATATGTCATCACAGTTCTTTTCAAGACATTTATCGCCCTTTAGTCCTGTATACGTTTTCTACATTCCGTTATATAAACAAAATTTAGACCTGGAATAAATAATTGACACGCAGACGGATCAATACAACTAAGCGCGTGAGTTCAGGAGCTTCGATAATCGTTCGGATAAAAATAACTTTTTTTTTTTTTTTTGAATTAACGGATCTCTCAACAGCGTTCCGTTTGTATATAGAAAAATTGGAAGAAAATTTTTATTTTTTTTTTTAAATGGCAATCCGTTTCCCTACGTTCTCCTTCGTCCCCCGATTCGAGTTTTATGATATTCTCAACGACGCGGAACGAACGTGGTAATCGAAAAGCTTTTCGATTTTCAACGATCTCGAGTGTGCAGGTGAGGATAACGGATATGGTAAATGGTTATTATAAACCTAACCTAACGCGCGTAATATCAAATCGCAGTGGCGTATTCGTAAAATTTCTTTTCTTTTTTGGGCGATGACGATCGAGAAAAAGAAATCTGTTGCCATTCAATACGTGTTGTCTTGCAGCACCAACGTGTGGACGTATAAAAAAATTGCTCATATTACACTAATTTCATGTCGATAACGGTGTGTTAATATATTGTTTATTGAGTATCGAAAGCGCATTTTGCGGTGACCATCTTTAATCTTGATCCTTCTTTAAAGAGAACAAACCAAATGTTATTAAACGTATATTTCCACGGATCCTGCCTGCATCCGAAGACGACTCATTCAGAAGGGATATTTTCGAAGAATATCCATACAGGTTCCCACCTATTATGTTAATAAAACGAGTATAGAAAAACATATACAATCCTTTTTGATAAATTTAATAGTAACAGGATTTACACACACACACACACATTTTCTTGCACTAGCATTTTCTTTATTTTCAATTTACTTCCGAATCGAAGTAAAAACTGCGCGGCGGACCTATCCATAGGATACGCGATTAATGGCCGCGTATAATCATATGTGTTACTCTACTCAGTATAAACTACATAAATAATAAATATAAAATAATTAACTCCGAGTAATTCAATTAAATACGAGCATAAAATATATAGTATATAATTATAGGTACAAAAAAAAAATTTCTTAAGTAAAAAAAAAATGTCGTTAAAATAATATTTAAAAAATAAAAAAAATCTACGAGTTTAACGAGTTTTGAAATTTTGAATTTTGATTATATTTTTTATTGGCCGTAAACACAGCTTGGTGGAACAACAGCTTGTTCAACATCGTTTGTCGCTGTAGTATAGGATTTTTACTATTCAATTAAATTTTTCACGTTTTAACGTTTGAACGTAAATATATATGCAGTGTCGGCAGTGATTCGTTATGGCAAGGAGACAAGAAAAGCTGTTCGATGTCCTATATTATAACGTCCGTTTTCGAAACCACGAATTGTAAACGCGTTCAGGCAAAGTGTTTTGTGCAATGAACGTGCCGTATAAAATTTAATTTTGGAATTCCAAAACGTTACAATTGGTTTTTTCCCCGTTTATAGGTTGTTTTGCACGGTTTATAAAAATTTTAGACAAATGTTAAGGGGAAATCGCAGGAATAAACCATTTTTTTTCTTCGAGGAAAATGGTCGGTACAGGAAAATGAAATTTAATTTTGGAGGAAATTACGGACTCGCGCCAGCTTAATGCATCCCTATAATGGCCTAATCTAACCTATAACCTGCGCAATGTACAAGGTACAACGGATACAATTCGCACACCGTTATAATATATATAGGGATGTCAAAACCGATTTCGGGATAAATCATAGTTTGTCTCCTGGTCTAAACTACATTTACAATTTTTTCGAAACGCACTGCGAATAGTTTATCGCTCTGCTTCGCCATATTGTAACATTTTATGACACTACGCGTTATCAACTATAGCTATTATAACAAAAGTCCTCCACTAGTTTCGCGAGCCCGTGTCCCCGTTTTATTACCGCGTTAAACCGCCTGCACAGGTATTACAGGTCTTCTGATTTGATGAATTTCCTAATACGTTTCGGACTAGGCTAGTTTAGAAGAAACACACTAGTTTTCTGCGCGGGCCTGACCTCTATTTATGTTCCCGTTCTAAATCGAATAATATGAAAAAAAGGCGCGCGCGTTAAACACGAGGAGAATCTCGTCGATTGAGATTTGAGTTGCGGGTGTAAGAAAAATTTTCTAAGCGATTGAATACGAGTTGAATCTCGGAATATAAAACACATAATATAGTCAGGCAATTCACTATATCGTGTCACACATATTATAAAGACGTAATAATTCACGGAATACTGTTCGGAACAATATTTATTTTATACAATCTGTTGCAACCAGGGCCGGTTTTAGGCGTAAACGAGGTAGGCCCAGGCCTACGGCGGCATTATATAAGAGTGGCATATTTCGAATTGAATACGAAAAAATTATTATATTATAATATCAAAATAACAAATGATTTTAGATTTGCCTACATGTCAAAAATTGCTAGCACCCCGGCCCTGGTTGCAACTTTTGAAATTTAATTCAAACAGGCGATTTCTTACGAAATCGAAAAATACGTTATATATCAACACCGTATTTCGATCTGACATATATATATTTTTTTTAATCAATTTTTTTTTTCCAATAAATGAATATCCCGCGCGGATTCGTCCCTGGTATAACCATCCGTTGCTACGCCACTGATCTCGGACGCTCTGTATATAGGTACAACACTGCACCCGAACGATAGGCGTTCGTATAATATATTGTATCTATAGGCGTATCTACCTATATAGGTAACACGCTTATTGTATATCCCGAAGCGAACAATGACAGGTGTACGCGAACCAAGTCATAAAGTCGGACCGCCGCCGCCGTCGCCGCCAGTAGCCGCTCGGTGTAGATACGAAGACGCGACGCGTTGGGTGGTCGCGTCTCGGCGGCCGCGCGCGGTGAAGGCGCACGGGCGCCGCCGCGAACCATATAATAATAATAATATGTAATAATAATAATAATAATAATAATAATAATAATAATAATAATAATAATAATAATAATAATAATAATAATAATAATAATAATAATAATAATAATAATAATAATAATAATAATAATAATAATAATAATAATAATAATAATAATAAGTAATAATAATAATAATAATAATAATAATAATAATAATAATAATAATAATAATAATAATAATAATAATAATAATAATAATAATAATAATAATAATATAAAAGGTCCCTCAATGGAAACAACAGCGTCGTCTTATGTAATATGTTATAAAATATCATATCCGACTCGGAATATAAGTAAAATAATTATGTACTTAGAATATAAGGAGGCTGAGCAAGTAATAACGCCCATTCTTTTCTTTTAATTACTGCTAAACAGTGGCGTACGTTTAATTTATCTCTGCAGGAACGGAGGTGTGGTGGAAGCCGGTTTAAAATTAAACGTATAGAAACTTTGTGCTCTGCATCGTTAAATATATATATTTTTTTGTTAATAAATAACTAATAATATAATTCTGTATTAGAGTCGGAGTGACGTGTTTGTTGTCGATTACGTGTCCGAGTGTGGACAGTATTAAAACGTGTTTGATATAAATATTTACCAATACAAAATAATATTTTTAATTTACCTTTGTAAATGTAAGCCACTGTTGCTAAATTAATGTTATATTCAGTGGCGTATTTTCAACTTTTTTCTGGGGGGGGGAGGTCCAAATTTTTTTTTTGAAAATTCCAACAGGATATATTGATATAAGGTATTTAATAAAAAATACCTTTGGATAATCTTTTTTTTTTGGTACTCCTGGACCCCCCGTAAATACGCCACTGGTTATATTGACCATTTTTTTTTACATAACCGAGTTAAAAGTTCAAGTAAATTTACAAATAATATTAAACAATATTTCCTTTCACTCGATTTTTCTTTTGGAAAAAATTACTTTTAATTTTGAGTTAATTATATAGCAATTATAGATTTTGAGGTATTTAATTCGTAATAAAAGAGGTAATTTTGGGTTTTAAGGCTTAAAAATTTAATCCGACTGTCAGACGTATGCGCGTTACTTGAACTATGTATATATTAAAAAAAATCTTGAAAACCGTTATAGTGACAATTTTCTTTTATAAGCGTTTCACGAGTATTTCTCGACAAAGCGTGTTTTATTTTTTGTGCGAAAAATTACGTTTGTTCATTTATTAATAATAATATTATTACACACGCCGAAGCTCCGCTCAGAATCGTTTGCGATCGAGTGCAATGATTTTTCGCGCGTTGCTTTCACATTTATACAGTAATAACAAAACTCTAAAATATTTATCCAAATTGTTCACTTAACACCGCGGCATCCACTGCAACACCCCGCGGCTGGCTGCCGCTTTAAAAAAAATAAACTTTAATATAGTAGTTTATTTATTATTTGTTTTTAAATGGCACTATCTGAAGAAGATATTGATAATATTTTAGTAGAATCCGATTTTGAGTTCTCGGATTCTGAAATAGACGATTCAGACGCTGATCCGATTATGTTAATTTGAATACTACAAATGTGTCAGGTAATGATTACAATTTAACATACTGTATTTATAAATATAATATATATTTAATATATTATAATAATTTATATTAGATAAAATTATTTAAATATAATTATAACCATACATCGTGCTTGTGTAATAAATGTTTATTTTATTTGAAGATATTATTTTAAATTTTAATGTTTATAATTTTTTTACATTCAGATTCAGAACTGTCATCAGTTGATAATAATATAATAGTTCAAACACCTGTACGTCAGCCTAAAGGACGTCCAATACAAACTTCAGCTGTATTTACCTACAACTTCTAGGTATTATTACTAAACACTGGTGTGGTAAATGCTGCATGCTTGTTCAAAATATGTCAAAGATTTTTTTTTTTTTGTCAGATCTGAGGTCGCGTCTGTCTTGTGGCAACGAAAAATCGAAATAAAAATATATAATTGTACAGAAAAAAAATCGTCTTGCTTCCATGGGAAATATTATACGTAATATTTGATTGAAATCGCTTTTACGAAAAAAATAAGTCATCTGCAGTATAAAAAAAATAGAATAAAATTTCTGTACGCGTATATATAGCGACGATAAACATAATAAAATATATATAATATACTAATTAGACGACGTTTTTTTCCTTTTTATTATTTCTTCTGATTTCTCCCGCGTCACACGTCGTCCGATATGAAAATATAACGACATTTATTATGGTTTGCAGTTTAATGGTGAAAATATTTAAACCCGTTTTCCGTCGTAAAAGCATCATACGAAATTATCAGATCCTGGACGCGGTCGTTCGATTCTTCTCGGCTCGTCCTCAGCTTCTTCGTGATATTTACGCGCTATTTACAGATCACTATAATATTTTCTTTTCGTAAATCATATGTTCTGTTCTGAATTTTCATATATACATTTTTTTTTTTTGGTAATTAATTCCAATTTATTATAATATATTTGTTTCTCAGACTATATCGTTTATACCGCGCGCGTGCTTGTAAACGCGAACAAAGAACCCTCGGATTTTTATTATTATTATTATTATTATTATTATTATTTTTACTTTGTTTACCCGACCGCATATGCCGCCGTCGTTGTAGGCGGGGAATGTTAAGAATATATATGTAAGTATCGGCTTTCCTACGTACTATAGATGTTAATAACTGCGATGCTGCACCCTCTCGGGCCGAGAGCAATTAACACTATGAGAATTCCGAAACTGCACGTGTGTGTGTGGGGCTGCTTCGGAGCGGTTGATTTTATGTCTTTCGTTAAATATATTATTATTTTCAGCGTTTTAAAGAGACGTTTTGTTAACGGTATATATTATATATATATATATATATGTTGAGAAATCGAACAGGACGCATACGTCCGTCGTATAAATCGTTATTACGACGCACATTACTATAAGTTAACGTATAAACAAACTATAATAATATATAGTGTTAATATACAAATATCGCAGCTAATGTATTACAACTCGTTTAAACGGATAATAGTTTTTAATTTTCCACTGTTCTTGTGATACACGTGATCACACCGTAAACAGTGTGTTATAATATGGTTATTGCTAGGGCTCGAATTTTATTGCTTTTGTGACTTTTTTTTTAGGAAACGGAATTTATTTCTGAGTGAAATACAAAATTCGTTTCACGAAATGTACACGTAGAAAATTGCGTCTAGTTGGTACTTAAAAGAGGTAGTGATTTTTCGATTTTCTCAAAAGCGTTTAAAAAATATAAAACTCAAAAACTACCGAAAAATTACATAAAAACGTCGAAATCGACTATCGTAATTTCAAAACCAATGGTTATGTAGAAACTTGAAATATTCATAAAATGTATGTAACTTTATAATTCATATTAAGGAAAAAAAATGTTCAAAAACTTTCTTTTAATTTTTGGATTATTCGTAGCAATTATATAGGTTTTGAGGTATCCAATTCGTAAAAAGTGTTAGTTTTTGTTATATACCCAAAACATTACACCGAAGCTCCGCTCAAAATCGTTTACAATCGAATGCAATGATTTTTCGAATTTATAGTGATAACAATACACTCTAAAATTTTTATCCGAGTAATTCACTCAAGCGACATTTACAACGACCTGCGGCTCTCTATTTTATTTTTATGCACAATTTGTACGCATTTTTGAATTTATAAAAAGATGAACGAAAAGTATAAAAAAAAAAATTCTATGCTAAGTGCTAACTGTTGCAGGTGGCAACTTGTCCGCTTTTCGCGACCTAATATAGCACGTAATAAATTATAAACTATACGACTATCGACTGCTATCGGTTATCAACATCGGCGTGATGGCGGCAGTCAAGTATTTGTTTTTAAAACGAGAAAACAATTAAATAGAATTAAATTATATATTATATACGGTTTGAATTGATATTGATATTGTATATCATGACATTTGTCAGTACTTGTTCGGTTTCGATTTTCGATAATATCGGCCGTCTGTAGTTTTCATTTTTCTCAACAAGTAGGTAGACCGTGTGTATTTCAGTAAAAACAATAAATTATTTCTATTCAAATTTATATTTAATAAACAGGACGTTTTTAAGCCAATATCAAGGTCCGTTACTTTTTTTTTTTTAATGCCTTTTAAAGAAATTTTTAGTGCGATTTTAAGAAACAATAATGCGAGCGAATTCAATCAATTTTAATGTTATACAATTCGAGTCCTATAGTTATTAAGCGTTTTATAATAATTTGGAGGGAAAAAAATCCGCCACGTTTTTCAGTCGTTTTACGAGAAAAATATAAATAAACGCTTTGAAAACTATGTAATATATAATAAATAAATCGTGTTCTTATTTTCGTCTACATTATCAGAGGAAGAGAAGATAATTATTTCAATTTTCTATAGTATAACTGGACGAATACGAGTATTTTTCTTTAATAATTTCACCGGTGTATATATACATATAATTTACTGCTGTTCAGTTTTTTAGTTATAACAACGTTAAATGTGTATACATGTACTACACTGTATTTGTGTATATCGAAACAGTCATTAGCGCGGTGTATTTTTTTTTCAGTGGGGAAGGGAAATGAAATTATCTTAAGTAGAAAAAAAAATCAAATTATTTAAAATTGGTTTTCTTTCTGCTTTCAGATACACGCATCGAGGTCAGTTTATGTATATTATAAGCAGTGTCTGCGTAGTACTCGTTGTAAACACACAGAGAAAACACGCGACGAGTCCGCGGTGAAATTGTGTATGTTGCGTTTAAAATATATTTTTTTTTTAAAGTTAAAATCTTATTGAAAGTGAACATTGTACGTAGAAGAGTTAAACGTGTTAGGAAAAAAAAAATGTATTGCTTATGTAAAAAAAGAAAAAGAGAAGTAAACGCGTGTGACACTCCACGAAACGAGAATAGCGCGTGTAACAGTTTTGTTTTTTATGCACTTGTGTTAATCCGCAAAATGTACGCCATCCAGTTGTACACTCTATGTGCCTTTTAATTATTATCGCAGCCTCCTCGTATACATATTTATCTCGCACCAGTATCACCACGGTATAAAACCGGGGGGGGGGGATGAATATTATTAAACGATTGGAGAATTATATTAATAGAAAATTTCGGTGATGTCACGACGATAACGATAAAGAATTTGATCGTATCGAAAATCGCTAAAAAAAAAAAACGAATCGATATCAAGAGAACGCGTTTATATCGCGAGTCGCTTTATATTGGAAAAAACTGAATATTTTTATAGTAGTTTATTAATTCAAAAAAAAAAACATTTCATTTTTTCTCGTTTTCGTTATTTCTTCGAAACGAGGAGAGTAATAATTTTTCTCTCGCTTTCGATGAGATTTTAGACAAAGCGTGTGCAGACAGATATTTCATTCGTTTCACGTGTCGTTTTCAATTTTGTTTTTTCGGTTAGATATGATGATTTATTATTACACAATCCATACGAATAAAATAATAATAAAATATATTTTTTTTTCTAAACCGATACAAATTTAAGAAAAAAAAAACGTATACCGCCCGTTAAAAACTGAATTCCTATATTTTTTAATAAGTATATATATATATATTGACCGAAGTTATCTGGTAGGGGCGGGCTGGGTGACATCCCGGGTCGGCGATTTTCGTCCAAAAGTCTGCGGGCGGCATTTCTGCAAACCTAACTGAATTTTAAAACATCTTACATATTACCGCAACTAAAAAATGTCTATTACAACCGATATATGATCGTCTTAGTGGACGGTGCAGTCGATCGACCATCAATATATATTGTGTCGTATGAATTACAGGTAGCGAAAGATTTAACGAGAACATTCTCTTTGTATTTATTATTAATTAGAAAAAAAAAGAAGATTTTAATTATTTATTTCGAGTATACCGCGGAAAGTAATACCGTAATTGTCAAAATCGATATTTTGCGACACACAAACACACAGGGTTTAAGACTGTATTGCGTCACAATTTGTACGCATTTTGAATTTATAAAAAGATGAACGAAAAGTATAAAAAAAAAAATTCTATGCTAAGTGCTAACTGTTGCAGGTGGCAACTTGTCCGCTTTTCGCGACCTAATATAGCGCGTAATAAATTATAAACTATACGACTATCGACTGCTATCGGTTATCAACATCGGCGTGATGGCGGCAGTCAAGTATTTGTTTTTAAAACGAGAAAACAATTAAATAGAATTAAATTATATATTATATACGGTTTGAATTGATATTGATATTGTATATCATGACATTTGTCAGTACTTGTTCGGTTTCGATTTTCGATAATATCGGCCGTCTGTAGTTTTCATTTTTCTCAACAAGTAGGTAGACCGTGTGTATTTCAGTAAAAACAATAAATTATTTCTATTCAAATTTATATTTAATAAACAGGACGTTTTTAAGCCAATATCAAGGTCCGTTACTTTTTTTTTTTTAATGCCTTTTAAAGAAATTTTTAGTGCGATTTTAAGAAACAATAATGCGAGCGAATTCAATCAATTTTTAATGTTATACAATTCGAGTCCTATAGTTATTAAGCGTTTTATAATAATTTGGAGGGAAAAAAATCCGCCACGTTTTTCAGTCGTTTTACGAGAAAAATATAAATAAACGCTTTGAAAACTATGTAATATATAATAAATAAATCGTGTTCTTATTTTC
Organism: Slavum lentiscoides; assembly: GCA_032441835.1. NCBI lineage: Eukaryota > Metazoa > Arthropoda > Insecta > Hemiptera > Aphididae > Slavum > Slavum lentiscoides. The sequence goes on along the minus strand of CM063715.1, from coordinate 10,193,843 downwards.
GTCTACATTATCAGAGGAAGAGAAGATAATTATTTCAATTTTCTATAGTATAACTGGACGAATACGAGTATTTTTCTTTAATAATTTCACCGGTGTATATATACATATAATTTACTGCTGTTCAGTTTTTTAGTTATAACAACGTTAAATGTGTATACATGTACTACACTGTATTTGTGTATATCGAAACAGTCATTAGCGCGGTGTATTTTTTTTTCAGTGGGGAAGGGAAATGAAATTATCTTAAGTAGAAAAAAATCAAATTATTTAAAATTGGTTTTTTTCTGCTTTCAGATACACGCATCGAGGTCAGTTTATGTATATTATAAGCAGTGCCTGCGTAGTACTCGTTGTAAACACACAGAGAAAACACGCGACGAGTCCGCGGTGAAATTGTGTATGTTGCGTTTAAAATATATTTTTTTTTAAAGTTAAAATCTTATTGAAAGTGAACATTGTACGTAGAAGAGTTAAACGTGTTAGGAAAAAAAAATGTATTGCTTATGTAAAAAAAGAAAAAGAGAAGTAAACGCGTGTGACACTCCACGAAACGAGAATAGCGCGTGTAACAGTTTTGTTTTTATGCACTTGTGTTAATCCGCAAAATGTACGCCATCCAGTTGTACACTCTATGTGCCTTTTAATTATTCGCGCAGCCTCTTCGTACATATTTATCTCGCACCAGTATCACCACAGTATAAAACCGGGGGGGGGGGATGAATATTATTAAACGATTGGAGAATTATATTAATAGAAAATTTCGGTGATGTCACGACGATAACGATAAAGAATTTGATCGTATCGAAAATCGCTAAAAAAAAAAAAACGAATCGATATCAAGAGAACGCGTTTATATCGCGAGTCGCTTTATATTGGAAAAAATTGAATATTTTTATAGTAGTTTATTAATTCAAAAAAAAACATTTCATTTTTTTCTCGTTTTCGTTATTTCTTCGAAACGAGGAGAGTAATAATTTTTCTCTCGCTTTCGATGAGATTTTAGACAAAGCGTGTGCAGACAGATATTTCATCTCTTTTCACGTGTCGTTTTCAATTTTGTTTTTTCGGTTAGATATGATGATTTATTATTACACAATCCATACGAATAAAATAATAATAAAATATATTTTTTTTTCTAAACCGATACAAATTTAAGAAAAAAAAAACGTATACCGCCCGTTAAAAACTGAATTCCTATATTTTTTAATAAGTATATATATATATATTGACCGAAGTTATCTGGTAGGGGCGGGCTGGGTGACATCCTGGTCGGCGATTTTCGTCCAAAAGTCTGCGGGCGGCATTTCTGCAAACCTAACTGAATTTTAAAACATCTTACATATTACCGCAACTAAAAAATGTCTATTACAACCGATATATGATCGTCTTAGTGGACGGTGCAGTCGATCGACCATCAATATATATTGTGTCGTATGAATTACAGGTAGCGAAAGATTTAACGAGAACATTCTCTTTGTATTTATTATTAATTAGAAAAAAAAAAGAAGATTTTAATTATTTATTTCGAGTATACCGCGGAAAGTAATACCGTAATTGTCAAAATCGATATTTTTGCGACACACAAACACACAGGGTTTAAGACTGTATTGCGTTTCGAGAAAAAAAAAATTACGTTTTATATAATATTAAATCAATTAGTGTGTACGACTATTTTATTGCTAAAAAAAAAAAAAAACGATTAAATTTGCAGGATAATGTACCGTTTTGATGGGGCGGCATTTATAATTGGGTTAGGTGAAAAATAAATAAATAAAATGACTCTGGTCGTACGAGTGCGGATGATAAAACGTTTGTTCGGTTGAATGATACTGGGCATAGACACTGAACTCAATACACGGAACGCGTATATCAATCAAAACATGACCCCAGATGGGTGGCGGCCGTATGCGTTTCTATAAGGTACATAGTTCATAGAGAATACGATGAAATATAGTTTTTTCCGTGATATTTATCGTGTTTTATCGTGTTTTTTATCGTGTTTTTATTATTTACTTTGAGATAACAGGACACAAAACGACGCGCTTATATAGTATCAATGTTAGCACCGAAATCGATGAATTTAACATAAAGAAATCGGTAACGAAAACAGGAGAATAGAAACGGAATGCTCACTGTAGGGGTAACATTTTTCATATAGGAGAAGTACCATAGAGCCGAATGCGCGTTCCGTGTATTGAGTTCAGTGGGCACAGACCAGATTATCTGACTGGTCGTTTATCGTATGACGAAAGAGTGCGCGAAATACCGGTAATCTCGTTAGCGATTCGCAACACAAACGCGTGTTGTATTCGCATAGGAAAACGCGTCGCGAATAACCGTTTTCAACGCATACTAATATACGCGCACCGTACAAAACGAATTCTCTCGTGTCGTCCGATCTACATAACTTATGTATGTATTATCGTTCCCGGGGAAGTTATTATAGTGTGCACCTCTATACGCGTATTTATGTGTACATGACCGTTACGTTGTGTGTGTGTTTTTTTTATATGCGTATATGCAAATCCGTTTGCGAAAAAATCCGTCCGACCGACCGAAGGGACGATTTTCGCCCTGCGGGTAGGGCGCGTGTCGCGTGAGAACGGAAAAAAATAACGTCCCACGCGATTTTCGCAACCGGAGTGCCGGAGCGTTTTACCGCACGGCAGGTACCGCTGTTGTGCGGGGGAGTCGCGCGCAACGGTTGCACGACCGTGTAAGGGTGGAAGCCACTTTCTCCGACGTGTCCGGGACGGTTCACGGGACGCGTCCGTGCAGCAAACGTCTGCGCGGTGTATATACGTATAGGGCGTGCGCGCCGGAACATATTGCGCAGCGTGCGAGGGCGCGGCCTCGTTCCCTTTCCCTTTTGTTCGGTGCGCGCAGTTGAGCAACGTGTACGAGCAATAATAATATTATATAGCCGGTCGGTCTCGCCCCCCTCCCCCGCCCTTCTCTTATTCTTAACACGCATCCCGAGCACGTCGTTATTACTCCTTTTTTCTTTGCTATACCCGGTGGTGCAGCGCGTACCCGAGAGGGTAGCGTTCACTTCGTGTACGGTATGTTCGTGTGTGTGTGTGTGTATGAGAATGCCGGCGGTCCATAGCTTCCCACGGTCAGCGGGGAACCGCTGCTGCTGTTGCCACTGCTGCTGCTGCTGCTGCTGCTGCCGCCGTTATAATGGGCCACCTGTTTACGCCGCTACGTATACGAATATGTACGTCGCGTCGTATTATATATAAATACGCGTGCGTGTCGGATTATGCGCGTAGGTAAAAATACGGTCCCCTTGACCCGGACGAGGAATATCCGCGCGCAAAGGGGGTCAGGGTTGACGGGACGGACGAAAAATAAATAATTTCTACGCGGATAAAAGAGTGAGAGAAAAAAATCGCCGCGTAGCGCGAGCGTCACACGCGCCCGGGCACACACACGCGGAATAATAGAATTTCTCCCGGGACGGGTGCCCCGCCAAGTAGGTTTTTTTTTTCTTCCTTTTTTCCTTACCCCCCCCCCCTCCCCCCGGTCGCGTTTCTTTTCCCGGGACACCCAACGCGTGTACGCGCGTGTGCCCCGCTCGCGCACGCACGTGATGATAAATGACATGGAACGCGCAGCGCGACGGTCCCACAGCGGGTCACGATGGGGACCGGGACGAGGCGCGTGTGTCGCGCGCGACACACTTTTCTTTATACCGTCCCGCGCGCGCGCCCATACCATTTCTTATCCCAATAACGTCCCATATTGTTTCCGAGGGTCCCACATCGCGCGTCGTACGTATTATACAAAGTCTTCGGAATCGTGCGCACATTTTTTTTTTTTTTTTTACACGCAATGCTTGTTTTAAGGATTTTTTTTTTCTTTCTAGAAGCGCGTACGACTTCGAGCCGAATGCGCGTTCCGTGTATTGAGTTCAGTGGGCACAGACCAGATTATCTGACTGGTCGGTTATCGTATGACGAAAGAGTGCGCGAAATACCGGTAATCTCGTTAGCGATTCGCAACACAAACGCGTGTTGTATTCGCATAGGAAAACGCGTCGCGAATAACCGTTTTCAACGCATACTAATATACGCGCACCGTACAAAACGAATTCTCTCGTGTCGTCCGATCTACATAACTTATGTATTATCGTTCCCGGGGAAGTTATTATAGTGTGCATCTCTATACGCGTATTTATGTGTACATGACCGTTACGTTGTGTGTGTGTTTTTTTTATATGCGTATATGCAAATCCGTTTGCGAAAAAATCCGTCCGACCGACCGAAGGGACGATTTTCGCCCTGCGGGTAGGGCGCGTGTCGCGTGAGAACGGAAAAAAATAACGTCCCACGCGATTTTCGCAACCGGAGTGCCGGAGCGTTTTACCGCACGGCAGGTACCGCTGTTGTGCGGGGGAGTCGCGCGCAACGGTTGCACGACCGTGTAAGGGTGGAAGCCACTTTCTCCGACGTGTCCGGGACGGTTCACGGGACGCGTCCGTGCAGCAAACGTCTGCGCGGTGTATATACGTATAGGGCGTGCGCGCCGGAACATATTTGCGCAGCGTGCGAGGGGCGCGGCCTCGTTCCCTTTCCTTTTGTTCGGTGCGCGCAGTTGAGCAACGTGTACGAGCAATAATAATATTATATAGCCGGTCGGTCTCGCCCCCCCCCCCCCGCCCCTTCTCTTATTCTTAACACGCATCCCGAGCACGTCGTTATTACTCCTTTTTTCTTTGCTATACCCGGTGGTGCAGCGCGTACCCGAGAGGGTAGCGTTCACTTCGTGTACGGTATGTTCGTGTGTGTGTGTGTGTGTGTGTGTGTGTATGAGAATGCCGGCGGTCCATAGCTTCCCACGGTCAGCGGGGAACCGCTGCTGCTGTTGCCACTGCTGCTGCTGCCGCTGCTGCTGCTGCTGCTGCCGCCGTTATAATGGGCCACCTGTTTACGCCGCTACGTATACGAATATGTACGTCGCGTCGTATTATATATAAATACGCGTGCGTGTCGGATTATGCGCGTAGGTAAAAATACGGTCCCCTTGACCCGGACGAGGAATATCCGCGCGCGCAAAGGGGGTCAGGGTTGACGGGACGGACGAAAAATAAATAATTTCTACGCGGATAAAAGAGAGAGAGAGAGAGAGAAAAAAATCGCCGCGTAGCGCGAGCGTCACACGCGCCCGGGCACACACACGCGGAATAATAGAATTTCTCCCGGGACGGGTGCCCCGCCAAGTAGGTTTTTTTTTTCTTCCTTTTTTCCTTACCCCCCCCCCCGGTCGCGTTTCTTTTCCCGGGACACCCAACGCGTGTACGCGAGCGCGCGCGCGTGTGCCCCGCTCGCGCACGCACGTGATGATAAATGACATGGAACGCGCAGCGCGACGGTCCCACAGCGGGTCACGATGGGGACCGGGACGAGGCGCGTGTGTCGCGCGCGACACACTTTTCTTTATACCGTCCCGCGCGCGCGCCCATACCATTTCTTATCCCAATAACGTCCCATATTGTTTCCGAGGGTCCCACATCGCGCGTCGTACGTATTATACAAAGTCTTCGGAATCGTGCGCACATTTTTTTTTTTTACACGCAATGCTTGTTTTAAGGATTTTTTTTTTCTTTCTAGAAGCGCGTACGACTTCTCCTCCGTTGACTTCTCCCCTTCATCCTTTCACCGCCATACTTTTTTTCCTATCGTAACTTACCTATCACTTTCATCCCCAAGTCTCCATACTTTATCATATTCTTTCCCGTCGCCGAACAGAGGGATAGTGTGAGTGATTTAGATTACTAGACGTTTAAAATGTGGACGAATGAAAAACAAAACACGTCTTATTTTGTATAAAAACTTTTTTAATTTTTAAAAGAAATGTATTTTTATAATATTGTAATTCGAAACGATCAATAAACGTTACAATATCGAATTATTATTGATTATAAGTGTAAATCTTAAGACCCCGTTAACGTTTTAAGTATCGGGGGCTGCGCGCATTTTCTACTTTGAATTACGCAAAACGTGTCCAAACGCGCTTTAAAATAAAGCACTGCTTTGCGACCTACTGAACAATAATTTATTGAATTATTTATTTATTGAATAATTTGCGAATTTTTTTTGTATATTACCTAATAGTTAATAAAATATACAGTACAAAATATGTGTTAATTTCGTCGTACACTGCACCGGTCTGCTGCCGTTGCAGTCTATATATTCACTTATATAATTTTATTTATAAGCGAAAATAGTAATGAAAAAACAAAACTTCTCATACTCGTATATACACTCATAACTGTAACCGTATATACAGGCGTTATAACTCTTTAAACGACGACGACGATTTCTACTACATATTGTGTGATACTGTAGTGATCGATATAAAAATGCAGTCCTTAACCGCAATATTGTTCGGGACATCGCGCGACGACGATATAATAATAACCTAACTATATAGCGTCACCTACTTTCTCCTAGTTAGGGGGCGATTTTCACGCGCGGCGACCATCGCGATAATACAGTATATATTTCCTCCGAGTCTCATCCGTAATGAATTGCAATTTCACTGGAAAAATAATAATAATAATAAAAAAATTCAATTTATCCGCACTAATATACGAGAATATTTTCACTCGTTATATACGAATACAAAAACACATTATTTCAGTCGCGATGAAATACGGAAAAAACAAAATTTAATAAATCCCCCTTCTCCTCCTCACAAATACGTTTTTAATGCGAATTTTCGTTGGAGATATTATTTATTTATTTGTTTGCGTATATATTTAACGGGATTATTACGGTTTCGTTTTAATATAATATTATGTAATTTTTATATTTTATAAAAAAATGCGCAGTATATACGTATATTATACGATTCGTGTCGCGGCTCTTAGATCGGCACTTTCGAAAGGGCTGCATTTTCCAGGAAAAAAAACGATCCTTAAATTCATTCAAGATTTCCACCGAAATATTAGAAAAAAAATTTTTTTTTTTTTAAATTCACCAGAGTTAAAAACCTGCAGGCTACGTATATGTGCGTTAAAATATTGTTGTGTACTGCAGCAGTAAATAAATGCAGTCGTATCGATAACGGGCATCAATCAATATAGTGAACATTATAATATAGTATTCGAGAGACGCGTAGTGTCGTCTCTGATGAGAGTATATTTTCTCGAGGATCCATCGAAATGCTGTCCATTTCGTTTAATATACGATGAACAAGGTGTCTTATATTAAGTAAGAAATTATAACCACCCTGTTCGTATTATTCTAATTCCGTATCCTATATAAAAACGTCAATATAGTAAAACACCTTTTTTTTTTCTGGTAAAATCAAAAACGTAAAATACGCGAGCTTGTCTAACACGATATTTTATAAAAAAAAAAAAAAAAAAATGAGAGAAGTAAGCCGTTTTTTTTTTGTATTTTACGGGGTTGTGATCTAAAATTATTATCTTAGGAGCGGAAAAATGTTGCCTATAGCAGCGACCTATTTCGACTGGAGCGCCGAACCTCGATATTAATATATTGTTTAAAACGTTTATAAAACTTAAAACGAAATTATTATTTTTTATTACATTATTGAAGTCGACCAGCGTGACTGTGTAAACGTTTTAAACGTCTGGGCCGAATAAAAATCGCTTTTTATTCGCGTACCTATAATTAATGCGCGCGTAATATAATCGCGACAACTACGTAATATATATATATATATAGTAGCAGTATTTTTACCAACATTTGATAAAAAAATTAATATTAATAGACGCGGTCAGGACAAAATCGTTTGTTGGAAATCTAAAAAAAAAAAAAAAAGTCGAGCGTTAAAAAACAAAAAATACTGTCCATCAATTTCCTATACGCACCAGCTGTTTATAAACAGCGACCGAGAAAATAGTAATCCGCGGTAAAGATTTAAAATCGTCACAGCAGAGCCGATTTCGGTACAGTTTATTTCTCGTTTCGTTTCACGCGTTTTATAAGTGTTCGAACACGGATTTTTTTTTTTTTATTTAAATTAAAACAAATAATGTTTTTTTTTTTTTTTTATTGGATTTCACTTCTCCGCCGCCGCCGCCCCGTACATTTGATTATTCGATAATGTAAAAACGTATATTCTCACGGAAATTTTGACAATTTAATCGTCGGTGACGTTAACGCTAACCGCATTTAATTATTGTTTTCGAACAGGAATTTTTTTTTACACATATATTTTAATATAAAGCGTTACGGCGGATTCATCGCGCGTGGGAAATTCGAATTTTATTTTTCACGATATTTATATAATATCGTATGAGAGCGAAAACCGGATTCTGTAACTAGTAGTAGCCGGGCCGGCCGATAATATAATAATTGTTTTAGATCCGTCTCGGCTACGACACCTTTTACACGCCATAATATATTATATAGGTATATATGGTAACCGAAATAATACCGTTATAATATAACGTTTTTCATAGCTAATTATTTCTTTGTATTCATACTTCGGACTGTTCGTCTGAACCGCTTGACCATTACCGTGTTTAGGATTTTGCTGTCCTGGATGCGCATTTTTTTTATGCCCTCTTCCTCTCGCCGGTTTTTTATAGTGGCAATTTTTCCTACCCATAAGACCGCAGCCGACGACAAACAACAAACCAATACACGCGCGCTTATTACGAAATGTGGAGATTAATTTCACAAAATAGCCGTGTTGTCGTGTTGATATAAATATAGAACGTTTTGTCGACATTGATAAAAAAAAAAATAACTAACATTTTTATTATTATTTTCTTTTACAACTGCTTAAATCATTATAAATCTGTTTAAAAAAAAAAAGGCTCCCAGTTAAATTTGCTGCTCCCAAAAAAGTGCTGCCCAGGGCAATCGCACTCCTTGGCCCCCTCCCTAAATACGCCACTGGCCCCGTGAAAAAATAATAAACGTATTTTCGAAAACTCGTCTCGCGTATATGTTATACAGCTACCGTTTTGTTGTTCTTCACCTCCGTTATTTTTATTCCCTCCCACCCAACCTCGTTTTCCGTGTCAGGCACGTAGCCTTTTTGGAATTTCGGGGGTCTATTTAAAAAAATATATCAGCATATTAATAATATCAATATATAAGAACGAAAAAATTTCGTGGAGAGAGGGTCCGTGCCTGCCGTGGACCTCCCCTCCCCCTCCCGGATACGTCACTGTAACCGATATAAAACGATATCAATCATAAAGGAAAATCATAAAAAAAATTCCTTTTCCTTAATTTTTTTTTTTCCTTTTTCTCAAAAAAAGATTACGATCGCGCTACGACGACGGGCGTCCGTCGCGCGCATATTATTATTATTATTGCGGTAGCCGTCTGCCCCGCGGCGGCGGCGGCGGCGGCGGCCGCGCCCCAGTAATTAATCAATTAATCGGCGTGTATCGTCGACAATAATTATTATTATTATTATTATTGTATGGTCGTATATTATATAATAAATAATACCGCGGTATAAACACATTTTTTTTCTTATTCTTCCTACGCGGTAAGAGCGGCGAGCAGGGAATTATTGTTGTTATTATTTTATACGGCGCGCGCGCGCGCGCGCGTACAACACGTACCATGGGAACGCGACCGGCCGGCCGACAAAAAAAAAAAAACATTCGGGTTCCCACAGGAGCTGTTGCCACCGCGCGAACGTCGGCGCGCGCGTCGTGCACCGCCGTGTGTAGTAACTATAAGTAGGAGGAGGAGGTATACGTGTGTATAAAATACACACGCACACACACACACAAACCGTCTGCGGCGCGTTATTGTATACACGCGGAGAATATATCATACATAAGGAAAGAGTGTGTGTGTGTTGGCTTCTGTGCAATGGCACGACGGCGGCGGCGGCGGCAGTCTTGTGTTGTGTTATTAACACGTCACGACCTACGCGAACGCGCGCCCTCCCGCTCGCGTACACTCACAAACGCGTATCCATCTGCGGCGCACGCATAGTAATAATATCTAAACTATAATACCGAAACGTATATTATGCGCATTATAATTATTTTTATTATCGGCCGTGCCGAGAAACTTATACGGTATATACCATACGCGTATACCGCGTATTATTATCTCTGTTGCAGTACGACGACGCGTCGGGGAAGAATTATTGTTTTCGTGTAAATCAACTCTGTTCTCTACTGTTCTACGCCCCATTTGTAAGGTTTTTTAAAAAAAAAATCTCACGACCCACCTCTTCTCTTGTAAATATCGAACAAAATTTTATCGCGTTTTAGACGCTGAGCGGAGCTAGGGATCTATCGGTTTTACAAAGCCGTGATGTTTTTTTTTTTTTTTATGTCTGTACCCCCCAAAAAATTCTATCGGAAGTGCAGTGCTCCGATCTTTACAGTCACGGTTTGTTTCCGGTACCGAATTTCGCCTAAAGTTGGTACTTTTTTTTGGGGGAGGGTCATTTTTTTAATTTTCTCAAAAGCGCCTGAAAATATGACTGAAAAACTACCGGAAAATTTACACGAAAACGGTAAAAACGCGGTATTACTAAATTATTTCTTCGTAATTTTGGTACTAATGCGGGCTTAGAAATTTGAAAAATATTCGTCTTTCGACAATTTTCTTTTTGGATTTTAGACTATTATTCACAGCAATTATATAGGTTTTGTGGTATTTGATTCGTAAAAAGAGTTATAGTTATATAAAACATTACACAGCAGCTCCGTTCGCGGAATCGTTTGCAATCGAACGCAACGATTGATAAATCATTGCTTTCAAATGTATGTATAGTGGTAACAATATACACTCTAAAACCTTTATCCGAGTAATTCGCTTGAGCGACATTCACGACACCCCGCGGATCGTATTACCTTTTTTTTCGTATACTTTATAGATTATAATTATAGCGTTTAGCCGTTAAATTGTTAAACACTCTATAATTGTTAATAAATACGAATTTTACTTCGTGATGACTGTCTTGCGCCTTCCCGGCAATGTGTTCGCGCGCCCCGTGAACGGGAAACACTGGTGTAAACGGTATGTGTATGGCAATTACACGTGTACCGTACGCGCAGTGCTTTATGCGGAGTAGGTATATATAGTCGAACACCGCGAGATTACGGAAACGAGATGGGAAAATTATCGAAAAACTCGTTGTAAATATTTGAGAAGAAAATGTTTATATCAAGGCCGAATTATTATACGCGCGTCACAACATTTCGTACGATAATCTTGTTAAAATTATTCGAGTTGGAATATTGCACGCGCTTCATCTCTCTCTCATACGCGTCGCGAAACGGGCGAATTAAATCGCAGTGTAATCCATATGCTATCCGGTTCAAAAATATACCGCGCACGTTGAATATGAAAGCCGAAGCGACGCGACACGCCCAGGCGGCTAATAGCTGCTCTGTCATTGGCTGTTGCTGTCGGCAGTAGTCGGCTCACGACGGTTTCCGCCAATCAGAATACCGATAGAATACCTAGCCTGCGCGAACGCGAACCAATTTTCGTTCGCCGACCGGTACACTCTTAAACTGAATAGCGTATTATATTATATAGTTACAATAGATATTTTGCAGGAAACGCGTGACTCGTGACTGCACGATCAAGGTTACTTATTCGCTCGTGTTTATTTCTTCGAGAAAAATGTATTATACGAGTTATAACTGAAACAGTGCTTATACGTCGCTGCGGGTCAGAAAAATTTGAAACCGAGATAATTTTTTTGGAAAAATAATACTTTTTTTTTATCTGGTATTAATTGTGTGCGATTACATCAAATAGGTTTTTCGATATTTTGAACAAACATTTAAAAATTACGACAGAAAACGATATCCTAAGATTATTATAATTTAAATGTGACTTTGTATACATATACGTGTTATTCAAAGTTACAATAAAAATTCTAACGAGTTATTAAGGTACACGGAAAACATGTAACTTTGATATCAAATACGTAACCGATTACTACCCACCAATCTTGAATGTAACTTGCAGATGTCGCGCGACTACATATTCGTTTCTAGTGTGGTCCAGACTATTTCACTTTTTTTTTTTTATTCCTCAAACAATTTCTCTTAATTAATTTGGTTTGAAGTGTATCCTTTTTTCACCGTGTATACACTATTATATCTTACAATTTCCATAATAAGAGTAACAAATGACATTACAAAGGTTTTACTCGTTTTTATTAAAACCATTTCGCTTATGGAGAGAAGGAGGACTACGGATGGATCGAATGTTTAATGATGAATTGAATAATTACCTAACGGGCTGCTTCGAACAGAAGTCCAAAAGATCTTGAAATTTCTCTCGCGCAAATTGGTCATACACGTGTTTTTTTTTCTATATCGGGAATTCGTTTACGACGTGCAGTACGTGATTCGTGAAAAATAACAAAGTCACTAAATAGCGACTATACGGATAGGTATACTGTATATTCCGCGCGCGGCAGACGATTTAGAGTAAATATCCAATCATTAGGCGCACGACGTATATGTAAGTATAAATTCGATTTAAACATTATTACGGCCGTTTGGTGAAAAATCTTATTAGAAAAATGTCAGAACATAATATAACCGGTATACGAAGTTCCGAGACCATATTGTTTATTACACAATACTTACAAGTCGGCCGATCGATTGGATCGGTTATTTATTTTTTCATTATACGGTGGTGGTGATTAATAAAAATAATGATATTATTGTTTTCGATCGATTACGGTTCAGCTCCTCCGTCTCTTATCTCTCTATAATATCGTATATAATGTAACGCGTTTCTCGACGATAATTACTTCGCCTAGTGCGTTTCGAATAGATTACAGGAGACTGCACGGTGATTATTTATCGACTAATGTCTTAACAAATCATCGGGACAGACGTCGCTGGTGTATTAGAGGTGGTTATAAAATGTATTCCTAGTGGCCCGACTTAATCACTCAACAGCATCATAATGCGTCCGGCAAGTGGCAGGTCATCATAAAATATAGTGTGCCTATGTATAAGATGACGATAATAATACAGCGATTTCCATATATTTCCTAATATTTCAGACGCGTAAGTCGTACACAAAGGTAGTTTAATAACTTCAATACGGTGTTCGAATGTTTTCGAGAGAAGTAAACGTACGAGAAAAGCGAGAAAGGGTTTCGCGTCTCAGTACTGTGCGAAGTTTGTTTTTTTTTTTTTTTGCGTAACTCGTGCTGCGACTCATCAGTAAGAACGATGATTTTCAGATGAAGCTGCAGTGTGTGACAGACTTAATTCAGATTTGTACCTATAAATAAAACACTGCAACGCAATATTATAGTATTTGTGTTTGTATTGAAATCTGTTTTTTTTTCTACGTATAATTTTATTTTTTTTAAAATAATTATCGCGTTTGCGTCACTGCACTGCTCGGTGTTCCCAAATATAATTATACCTTCCATTATTTTTTTGTTTTCTTGTTTTTTTTTCGTACACAAATTTATATTCCGCATTTTTTTACATAACCTGTGGTAATTGCGATATAATTTTTCGTTTAAAAATATTCGTTATAATAATAATTATATTGTTATTGTTTTACTATCGGTATCGTGTTAAGTAAAAAAAAAAAAAATTATAAAATATTTTATAGTGTAGATTAGCGTTTCACAAACATTTTTTTATTCACTTGTCCCTATTGACTTCTATTTGACGTTTCTTTCGAAACTGTTCATTTTCACGCAGAACAGACGAGGAGAAATTATATGAAAAATTAGGAAATAATATATATATAATTGATAAAACAGTAAAAAGGATATCCGGAAGAAACACGGAAACACTATGAATTAATACTCGTGATTAACAAATTTCCGTATAATATAATATGTATATAAAAGTAATATGTATACGCAAATTTAAATAATATTTTAAAGAATCGTACGATAAATTAAAAAAATTAATCATACAAATTTATGCGATTTCACTCGATTTTTTTTTATAATTTGGCTCAGTATAGACGATAAATAAAGAACTTTAAGTTCGAATTCACAGTAAGGCGCTTTCGGTGCTTGTTTTCAATGTACGTGCAAGATGAAAAAGCTTTGTCCTGCACTATATGCGGTATTGCAGTGCTGGTAAACGGTAAGCGGAACGACGGTGAACGCTTTGTTGCAGGTGTATAAGAAAGCTCGGGATATTCTTCTTCCACGTGGTCAGCCGTGCAGAAGCCGATGAGGGATTTCTTGAGCTGCCTTGAGTCACGAAGAATCCGTCGCGGATTCAATCGATTTTTCTCTCTCCCTCACTGATTGATAAAACTGCAGATTGCAGGATGTAAAACCTTTTCCACGATATAAATTAAATTTCCCCCCTCCCCCCAATTACGTCTTTTTCCCCCGCCTACCTCTCCGTTGCTGCTGCAGGTGTACTCGATTGAGTTTCGTGTATAGACGATATAATAAACGAAAACAGTGTTTTGGAATTTGAATTTGAATCGTGAATCATGAAAACGATGGTTTATGCAAAACTATATAAACGGGAAATTCCTTTTTTTCCTTCGCGTCGACAAGTCCATACATATTGTAAGACACGCGCGTTACGCAATATTAACGACGATATCATGAATTCATAATTGATTCTCCGATAAGAATGTTATTGTTTAATCGAATACAATAATATAATGATATTCACGAATAATTTAATAATATAGTACGAGTATATATATATATACGGACGGACGGAGGGAGAACGAGAAAAAAAATCCAACTGGTCACCACAAAATGAAAAAAAACGCGTTGAAAACCACAAACGTGTTTTCGATTCGGACATACGCGTACACATATTATTCGAAATTGATACGGTCGGGACGCATTGACATAACGATGTATCTTGTAACATGCTGAAATCGGTACACTTATACTTGTAACGCGTATCGAAATTCGAGTCGTCGAACTATATAATATAATATAATAAATATAAAAAAAAATTATCCCCGTAACTCGTATAATATGTACTAGCTGCATTGCACGTTCGTACTTCATTATCAGGGCTAGGATTTATATGTATTTAAAAAACCAAAATATGTAAATATATATGTAATAAAAAAAATGAAAATATGGAAATTTATAAAAAAAAAGTTATAAAAAAAAAAAAATAAGAATACAAAAAGTACAATAATTTATATAATTAACCTTATTCTGGACCTTCGTCGCGATGAGATAACATAATATACTACTCGAATTGTCGAAGTTAAAAATGCTCTACGGTTTAGCACAGATTTTTGCCGACTAAAAGAACGCTCGACTTCGAACAGATGTAATGTGTGCAAATTTCATATTTGCCGTGTCCAAAGGAGTGAGCTCGGTCTGCAATAAATTCCCATTTATTCCGCAATGGACTTCCCTCTGATTAATTTTAAACAGTTCAAACCACGATTCTCATATTTTAATACAATGTGCATTTTTTTAAACTGCCACTAATACAATGGTCCTTGTACTTGTTCTATATATTTTCAGCTCCTTCTGCGAGTCATAATCTTTGGAATTAACCTAAACCTAGGTCATTTTTCGTTGTTCTATTGTATTTTTCAAAAAAATGCAAAATTTACAGATATATCGATTAAATTATTTTTTGATGTCATCTTTGCTTAATCTTTGCATAAATAATTTACATGTTAGTTGACAAATAAAATCGTATATTATCAAAATCGTGTAAATATACTAGAAAAAAAAAATGTAATTATTGAGAATTGTGTAAAAATATGTTTTTATGACGGAAATATATAATATCAATTATGGTTCATTTGACAACGAATCGTCGGAAACGAATTTATCGCTTGCCTAAATTAAGTTATCTATAGTGACAGTAAAAATATGTATTCACATAAAAATCCGAGCTCTAATAATTATAATACATGGAAAAAAAAGATTAAATATTTTACGGATAAAAAGTCGAATTCGTTGTAAATTGTGAAGTGCGCGCGCGATTTATCTGTTGATTTTTTTTAAAAGAAAAAAAAAAACCTTAAATCGTCGAGCGTATAACGAGCTATTGATAATTGATATATTATCGTGTAAAACTAACGGAACACGACTTAAAATTAACTATATCGTAATAAAATCATTTAAACGTGTAATAAAAAAATTGTTTAGTTTTATTGCCGGAATGTATTATACTGACTTTAAAGTTTTTTTTTTTTTTTTGTACAAACTAATAAAATAGTTTTATTTCAATATTATACCGATTGTGAAATCGATTTGAATAAATTTCAACGACCAACGTATTATCGATAACATACGACGGTACGTCGTACGCGCATAATATAATCGCTTGTGTTGTCACAAAAAAAAAATCACTCAATTAAAAATTAAAAAAAAAAAAAGTCTGTAATTATTTTTTGTACCTTTTAATAGTGTAGTCGATACGATCGAAAAGAGTTTGTCCGCCGTATATTTATACAGGCGAATACGACGATAATAAATTTATTCATCCCGTTTAATGTGTCCTAATTAATTCGTATTCAGTCGATGGGCGATTTTATTTAGTGTATTACGTCGAATTATATCGGTAGGACTGCAACGAGAGATATTTATCGTATAAATGTGTACAGTTTTTTTTATCGCGTTCGATCGGAAAAAGAGAAAGACACAACTAAATACTCTCGGCGGGCTCTTCTTAGACGCGCAGGGTTCTTTTTTAACGAACCGTTTTCTCATCTCGCGTTCGATCTAAATCGCGTATTCATACATTCCCGGTCCCTTTTTGTTTTATTCTTAATCACGTCCACTCACAATAACACGCGTATAGTAAAATCGTTAATAAAATACGTGTACTATTATTGTATGTGCCTTCACGTAATATAGCTTTGTAACGTCTGCGAGCTAAAAAAAAACTATAAGAGATTATTATATTGATCATTATATTATACTGTTAGATGTATTTATAACCAGGGTTCGGGACTGGACGCGTAGATTGGAACACAGCAGATTAATATTTCGACGCGTATATAGCGAGTTCTGCAAACATTAAATTTTATTTCGCGTATTTTTCCATATTTTTGGGAGAAATTGTGGCAATACGAAGAGCTGTGTTTTGCTATTCTCCACGCTTATTTCGCGCATATTTTCCACGTTTTCAACGAATAACGGTCAACAACGTTTAGTTGTTTCATTTTTCACACGTGTTTTTTTGTCGTTATATTTTTCAAAACGATTTTCTGCGCCAGTTCAGGGCTGTAAAAAAGAAATTTGTAATACTAAGAACGAGATATGAAAACGGTGCGTTAAGACGGGAAGGAATTCTAAAATTGATACAGTATAACGAATGGGAGCCAATCTCACCTGATAAAAGTTTAAACGTGGAATTTTTTTTTTCTTTTTTTGGTACTTAACATGACGCAGAGATCGTAGTCGTTCGGAGGACATTGAAATCGAAAAGCAACGGAATTCACGCTGAACTCTCTCTCTCTCTGTCTCTCTATAGCGCGGTACGATCTTCAGCAGTTTATAAGCAATTGTGGAGTCGTGCAGTTCAAAAAGTACCAAAACGGAATAAATATTTCTGAACGCTTTTTCAAGCTCGAACTGTCTATAGTCGTAACTGCGTTAAGTCTAATGTGTTTCCAAGAGGAACCTTATATCGTAGCAGATTTCTTCTATATTTACACAAACGAGCTGCAGTGCATCGTCGTGTTGGCGGAGATATCGTTAGTCCTGCAGCAGTTAAACGAGACCATATAGGAGTACCGGCTAACACAGCGGTTCTTATACTTTTGTAGTGACCTCTAATGAAGAACTTTTTAAACCGGGAATCCTTTACTAATTTTTTTTTTTTTACAAAACGTCTCACGTTATTATAACCATTATTAAAATTTTTTTTTTAAAAAACGAAATTCGTCTATAAACGTAAACGCAATGGCGGCGAATGCTTTTTCGCATAAATCAACCGTTGGGGACAGTCGGCAAAAAAACGCTTCAGAGCTTATTTTCTGGACAATCTCGTCGTATGCGCGTTTAAATCGTATTTTTTAAACTACTGTTTTGTAGACATATTTCTAACACCGTTTTCTTCCTGTTTATTCGACCAATATCATTTGCAAAACGGTTCGCCCAATATTCTAACACGTATCTACGTATAGAACAGGAGACAGTAAATTCGGATTTAATTGCACGTGTCGTGTACTCCCCAGTACGAATGTCGTCGAGTTCCATGCAGGTTATTAAGACCACAGTTTACGAACCGCTTTTCTACCGACACAAATAATAAATGTGTAAATCGGCCGCGGCGAGGCGAACGCACACGTGCGACGAACGAGCGTCCGTGCCGAAAAAAAAAAAACGAGCGTGCGCGCGCGAGACCGTTTTTCCCTCGCGCGTTCTGCGCGCGGGCGTGTCGTTTTCGCACGGCGTAGACGGACGCCGCCGTAGACGGTCAACCTTCGCGTGCGCGTATTACGTTTTGGTTTTTTTGCCCTTTGTATAGGCGGGTGGGCGGGTGGCGGGGGAGCACAATATGTTTTCCTCTCTCGCCGCCGCCGCCGCCGGCTAATTGTTTTACACGGGAAGCGCGCACGTTCCCACGGACGTCGTTAAATTCCGACGTGATGTGACGTGCCGCCCCGCTCCCGCGCCCCCCCGCTATTCCGGCGCACCCGCTGCGCGTACGCGGTTGCCACTGCTCCGTCGCCACTAATTACCCCGCAGCCGAATAAAAAAAAAAAAAACCGGGTCAACGATCGACGTGTGTGTGTTGAGCGCGCGCTAGAGCTTTTGTCCACAGGATTTCCCCATTTCAACAGGTATATATTTCGAGAGACGTGCTGCGCAGAGATACGGTTAAGTTAGTTTTCAAATTGTAAAAAACCGGTGGTTTTACAATATTTTATTTTTCTGCGTACAATTTTTCCACTATATAAATATCCGATACTGAAATTTAGTGTAGTCGGTGTAAAACGGCAGTTGGCGTATTCCTTCATATACGTATATAGCGTGTTTTAACGCGTCGCAGAAAGATCACATTAAAACGCGGTAAGAAAAAAAGGTAGTAAAAACTCTTGGTTTCGAAAATAACGTCGTCCTAGAGTTTTAAAATTTTCAACGAATCGTTAAAAGAAAAAAAAAATGTAAAAAAATTATGAATTGTGTGAATTACTACACCGGAGTTCGTCGCGCTCAGTTCGTCGTTTTTCGAATACGATCTCCGTAAATGAATCTCTAAAATCGCCGAAATTTATTAATATTAGTGATACAATCTTTTTTTTTTAATAAACCAGATAAAACATCGTGCAATAGAATCCGGACACAAATTTTATTAAATATTATTTTACTCGTACCGTTTTTTCGTCAGATCAGATTCACTTTTAATTCCTTCGGTGAAAATATTTAAACAATTTTTTTTTTTTGCCGAGTTATCTTAAACGAGCCTGCAGCAGCTGTTTTCGTGCTCGGCACAAACTACACGACAGACGGCCATCAAATACGAATGGAATAACAAATAAATGCAAGCGACGTATGTTTTAAACGTTTAGATATATATATATATATAATTTAAAAAATAATCGTGTATGTGTAGATATAGTGTTGATGACCATTCGATTTCCAACGTATCAGCTGTTGACAGGCGACAACAACAATTCAGAGCATCCAGAGCAGATTACATAATTTTATAAGAAAAAAAATTACCGCGTTACATAACTTTATCGTTATCAATTGTTATAAATACACGATCGTCAGCACATCAGGACGATAGAATGATCCGTCGGATCGGGTTACGTTCTTGCCGCGCGTCTAATAAAAAAAATTCGACAATTATAATATTTCGCCAACTGCGCGTGTTAAATTTTTTCCATAAGAGTGCGGTGTCTTCTTGTAGACACTGTTCATTTTCTTGCCCGTCTCTTTACAAAACAATAATCCTTATTGTAAGCTACGATTCGGTGTTCTGTTAAAGAACTTTTTTTATACGTGGACGGACCTAGAGGACTTTTTTTTTATCGATAATATTATAAAACACGCATTTGAGTTATTGAACGACCGGTGAATAGAAATGTGCCGCGAAAACTGACCTGTTTATCAGTTTTTTTTTTCTTTTACTTTCAAAACGAACTATGAGTAATTGAAATTTGCCGATGATTTGTTTCTGTTTTTTTTTCCGCGTCCTTACCCGGAAAACCGGTCCGAAACGATTTGTAGCGGATTCATTCGCAAAACAAGTGGTCACCGCGATCCGGTTTCGTCGAATCAAAACATATTTTTTTTTTTTTGTGTGTTCTTGGTCTCTGTGAACAAACTATTATATTCGCGTACAAGAGTATAGTTTGTTTTTGCACGCGTTCCGAAGGATTTCGTTGAACACAACGTGTGTTTTTTTTTTATATAATATATTTCACGTTACATTTTTGACGAGGAGAATTGCACACGAGTGTTGAAAACGTTTACTGTTATTTTGACGAGTATATGAAAATTTACAAAAAACAGAAAAACACTACAATTCAGTAGAACGATATAGAACTTTGATTGGTTCGTATATTACGTTTATTTGAACGTATAGTTTCACAAGAGTGAACTGTTGTCGGTTTGATCGCACCGTTATTAGGACAGAGTAGAAAAAAAAACGAGTACTTTTCCTTTTAGAAATAATTTTGAGGGTTTTGTCACTGGACTCTGCCGCCTCCGTCCTCGTACTATCCAAGTCATATAAATTCACTGGTGTATTTGTTTGCAAAATATTATTTTTCGTTTCGTAATAAACCAATAAATAATAATTGTTGGTTATAAGGATGGCGATTGAAGGGTTTACTATGTGAACTATCAGACAACTCCATCTTTTTTTTTTTATTATTGACAAAATAGGTTTATTCAATAATAAATTTACGTGCGCGTAGGTGCGGCAATTATATTTCTCCCGTAATTCGTTGCCAAGACATTCATGAGTTGTCTGATTCTAATGGTTTTTTACACAACTCCCGGAGTTTTATGGTCGTCGTAGTGACGGGCAAACAAAAATTTTTATATTTTTTATTTTTACACTCAATTAAGCGGCCGGTTACAATTTTACATCAATATAATTATCATTCATCGCGCAATGTGAATAAAAAAAAATTCATATTATGCTACCGAAAATTGTCCGATTATATATATATTTTTTTTCCAAACAGTGAAAAACACATAGAATATTTCAAAATCGAATAATAATATTATTAAAAAAAAAATCCTTAAACATTTTTTGCCTTTAAAAACGTGATGCCCGGAGCAATAGCCCCCTCTCCTAAATCCCCAATGTGTAATTTATCAAAAAAAAAAAAATTCGCGTTCGCTTATTTGTACCTACGCGCTACAGATTGTAAATATTCTATTCAAAAATAAATAAATAAAATAAAATAAAAAATAATTATAATTTATTCTCGGCATTTATCCTCGAGGAGGAGTGATGACCGTGTGAAACGTGGCGAAGTACGTTTTTCGGAAATTATTTTTTTGAGTTACGCAATGCCTATATAATACGGTACGCGACAACGCATTGAATACGCGCGCGCGTTTTTAAAAGACTTGAAGAAAACAAAACAAAAAGACACAAGCGCGTTTCAATAGAAAATATTGTGCGTTTCCGTTCCGAGGCGTAAAAAATGTTTGAACTTTTTCACCGTCTTTTGTGTTTATTATTTAATATATTATTATACGAATCTTTATACGATTTTTTTTCCTCTTCTATAAACACACGACGGACGTGTGCCGTTTCGTTATTCGAAATTCACTCTGTAAAACGACGTGAAACGTAAACGACGACGGCGAACAAAACGAACGATTCCAACAAATATTCCGTGAGTTTTTTTTTGTATTTTTTTTGTCAAATAAACGGCGAAACGCTTCGTACAATAACCGAACTCTGTTCCGCCGAAATATACGCGACGATAATATCGCAATAATATAATTATTGCAGTAACCGATATTATTATGTGCGGTTCGTCGACGGTATCTATATGTGTGTCGTATACGCATAGGTTACGGCGAGGGGAGGGGGGACAAATCAAAAAAAAATTATATATATTGTTGGAGGGTAATATGCCTTCAAAAAAAAAAACATGAAAACGCGAAACGCTTTACTTTTTACGATGAAAAACTTTACTTTCAAAAAACATACGACACACACGTTACATAAACTTGACCGAACGACGACGGAGTGACAATTTCCGCGCGTCGGCGGCCGCATTTTTATAACAACAAACGGTTTCGAGAATATTCTCGAAACTTCGCAAGAACGCGACGGTACAAAGTACACATTTTCTCGATGACAGTGAAACCGCATTAAAAATAATAATACCACAGAAAATAATACAACAATATATATATATATATAAAAAAAATTATATTTATCAAATCGATAACATAATATGTGTGTGTACGCGTCGGACTGCGCTGCAGAAGCTGTTCGTCGTGCGCACTGCACGCAACCGTCTCGGGGCTTGTAAAACGGCCGTCGTCCATCACGCGCGCCGAACAGACCCCACACTTCGATAATAATTTATATACGTGTATTAAAAAATAATTATTATTATGAACCCGTAACGAACGTGTGTAATCGATTTTTATACTCGAATTATTATTATTAATTCCTCCTATACGTAGCGATCGAAATAAATCACATAATAATAAAGTTAGAAAAAAAAAACGATCGTCCGTATAATTACGCGCTCGTCGATTCCCGAAACCGATCAATAGGCATTAATTATTATTTTCGTCGATAGCCGTGCGCGTTAGGTCCAGCGCACACTGAAATCGAGCAAAACCGTTCCGAGCTGCTCGGAAAAGAAGACGAGGTGAAATTAAAAATTTTACTCGCATCGGTTCAAAAACATTTGACTTTATATTAAATGAAATCGACGAGACAACAATAAGATCAAAAGACACAAATTTTCGTACTCGGTATGCTATTCGTTAAATAAACCCGGTGACTTTTGTTTTTCGCGTTTTGCTCGGAGATAAAATAGAACCTGACCGATCGTGTTTTGTCTTGTCGTGTTTTCGTGTTGACTGATTAGTGTGCAGTGCGCGTCAGTCAATTACTTTACACGTGCTATAATTGTCTCCGAACAGCTCGGAGAGGTTTTGTTGCTCTTTCAGTGTGCGCTGGGCCTTACGGTCGAATATGCGACGTTTCGGAAAACGTGTTTTTTTTTCTCTTCAATTCGTCAATTTATTGTACGGCGTTTGCCCCGAAAAACAAAAAAACCGTTTAGAAACTACAAAAAAAAAAAGCTCCCGCGACCGTCAAAATACTGCAACTGCCATTCCTTATATGATAATAATAAAAAATAAATTTGATAATATAATATATAAAATTGAAAATATTGTGTTCAAATTCGAACCGCTTCGTGGTGGAGAACTAGCTGCAGTACTTAGGTTTTTGCGTTTAAAACCAAAAATATGACACGCCTACAGATTCGCATAAATATTTTGCTCAACAAGTGTGCGGCGGGGAAAAAAATACGATTAGTACGCTCTGGGAACATACGAATATAATATTATAGGAGCGCGTAAAAAAATATATTATTATTTTTTCTGTACGCGTTAGATTACCTAATATAATCGGATCTAGCAACCGGACAGCGGCACTTTAGGGGAACCGAAATGGCTTCTCCGCCGTTATTATTACTATTATTTTTAATCAGAATAACGTATCACATTTCGTATATACACAATATATATCAATTTTCAGTCGTCCCTATAATAAGAAATATAATATACGTTTTAATATTTTGGTTTTTGAATTACTCTACTTGATACGTTAATATTTTTTTATAAAATATAGGTATTTTAAATATCGACGAGTTATGACCGAGTAAATAATATATGTGCATATATATATATATATTTTTTTTTTATATTTATTTGGACGGGCAAATGCCCATTAATAAAATATAATATAAGATGGTGTGTATAGCTTACAAAATTCTAAATAAAATTCTTAGTTGTTACTACACGCTTATTAATAGGAAATATATTTTTGATATACATTAACATCGATTAATTAAACTAATTCAATATAAATGTATATACAATACATCTAATATATATATTAATAAATTTCAACGAGTCTGGGATGATTGAACGAATAAATTCGGATATTTTTTTTTCCGAAAAAATCGTTATTTCTACTAATCGACAATGACAAATCATCAATTCCGGACGACGATTTAAAACTAAAAATTCGAATAATCAAAGCGCTATTTAAATAGAAGTGTACGGTAATTTCCAATTTTCGTGTATCACACGCGCGTTATCACGTAATGTCTAATAATTATAAAAAAAAACAAAATCCGGCAAATAAAAGTACGATTTTTCTACGGTACACGTGTAACGTAGTATTGAAGGAATTAAAAAAAAAAATTTTTTAATATTAATGTCGCGTCCGATTCCGAAGACGAAGAAAGTAGAATAACCATCTGTGGTGATTTCGGTCTGCCGCTTTCCGTTTTTTTTTTTCAATTTCAGTCATATCGGGCTCCTTTCTTCGTCGGGTTCAAGTCCCGCGTGGACTTTCTCGAATTTTCCGTCATCTCTCCACTAATATGCCTGCAGTTGTCGCTCGTTAAGCACGTACCCCGGCCGGTGGGCTGTTTTAACGCTATTCTAAAGAATTCGTTCTGAATTGCTCGCATCTTATTCGTTTTTGCACGGTTTTTGGCGAGTGGTCATTCAGCATTGATGTGTAGAACGCAGTATAGTGAACATTTCTTCGGGGATTGTTGGACTGCAGTAGTTTAGGGTTTTCAAGACTCGCGCTGTTCAGTTTAGCACGTTAATTTTTCATCGACTCCGAGGTATTTCGTTGACACGGTCGTTATTATTATTATTCCGCGACTGCAAACGGACCATATAAGTACCGCGCGATCATATAATGTGCGAAAATGTAAAAAAAAGAAAGAATACTCGGTATAACGGATTTCTTGTACAGAAATCGTTATTTACACGCGTATTTTATTTCGTAACGCGACGACATCTGCACGGTATAATACGTATACGTAATTATTAATAATATTATTAGGCGCGGTCTCCACAAAAGACGCGTATTTATATATACTTACTTATATATCGGTCTTCGGGTTCCGGAGATTATATCGGTACGAGAGAACGCCACGGGAATCGGGACGATATACATTTATTGTAAAAAGACCGAGAACGGATTACAATAAGATTTTGAAAAAAAAAAAAATGTTAATGAATCCGAAACGAATCGAACGGGTTGTCCGATATACACCGCTCGCGCGTAATTGCAGGTTCTAAATAGACACGCGTGTTATTATTATTACGGTTTTGAATCGGACTGTACGGTTTTTTTTTTATAAAGTCTTGTGATATGCGTCAAGTCTGCATATAATACCTAAAAATTTTCGGTTTTTTTTTCTGATTCAGGAATATGACAGTTTATCGTGTTTTTTTTGCAAATATCCGAAGATGCGAAATAAATCAGTAAATTTATACTCTTTAGGAAATGGCGCGAAATCTATAATTCTGTTGCTTATCGAAACCGTACGCAATAGGAGATTTGATTTTTAGTGAGTGGATCCGTCCTACCGTGGAAAATCTTTTAAATTGAAACATGATAAATCGTCATATTATACGATTTGTAATTACGTACTGAATATAAAAAGAAACATTTACATATAAATAACTCGTCCATAACTGTGGTAAGCTTTTTTTTATACTTATTTAAAAACAAAAGCTTACGAAATTTCAGTTCTGCGATGATACCATTTTGGTTTGAAATTACATTTTATTATACCGGAGGTATATCTGAATTTGAAAGTAACAATTTTTTCTTCTTCATAATTCAATTACAACTGCGTTATTTTTTTTTTTAAAGGAAAATTACCAGAAAGCAAGAAGGAATTCGTGCGTTACATTGATTGAAAATATGCTGGCGAAAGATTCGAAAGCGTGTGTACTCGAGACCAAGTCACATTGAAAAATCAGATTAAAATGAAAACCGTCCAACGCCCTTGAACTAGTAATACTAATATGCGCACGAATCGAAAATTATTTTTGCTGTTTTCGAAACGTTTCGTTAAAAGTATTTTTGATAAACAGTAAGAAAAAAAAATACGTTCTGATTAATTTGTGAAAAAATCGAAACAAACAAAATATTCAAACGTTTGTAGAACTATATTATTGTTTTTAGCTGATCATTTTCGAAATAAAACATATATCTTTTAAAATGTGTTGTTGTGTTTATACACATTAACATTATACGCATATAAATTATAGAATATGTCAGCTAAATTTCTTGCGTGTTACTCACTAAACGTTTATTATTAATTTTTGAAGAGTCATTGATTCGAACGTTTCAAATTTGATCTAGTGAACACGTTATAAATAGTTTGAGAATTTTTTTTTTACTAACTGGCAGTTCTAAAGGAAACATTGATGACTCGGAGCTAAAACAAAACGAAAAAAATATCTCGAAAAGGCGTAGGTGTATAAGAGGGGAAAAAACTCGTTTATATCAATACCGCGGCGTATAAAATGTCTAAAATATTGTTTACCAACGATTAATGGAATTCCTGTAACAATATTATCTTGCATTGTTATGTGTTAGTGTTTTACTGGTAATACTATTTATAATATTTTACTGGTTGCTGTTTAAGTATTTTTTTGAAACGACAAACGACTCGAATGATTTTTTTACCGGTCGATTACGCGGCAGTTTAGATTTCTGATATACTCAGAATAAAATTACCTAAAAAATTTTGTATACAATTTTCAGCCCTTAAAACCAAAGATTACTTCTTTTGTGATTTGAATAGCTCACCGTCCAATAATTGCTATACGTAGCTCGAAAATCGAAAGAAATTTTTTTTTGCACATAAACAGTTGTGTAAAGTTATTTATTTCGTGTAAATTTCAAGAATCTAAGACCATTATTTTCTTCGAAATTCCGGAAAAATACGAAATTTGAAAAAAAATCGCGTTTTAGCCGTTTTTAGCAACATTTTTTGGTTCGCGTCTAAAAACTATTGAAAATCTGAACTAATGAACTAATCGAAAAATTATGTCCTTATTATATCATTCTAGCAGAATTCGCTACCAGAAAACGAGTATACGAGCTTCTAATTGTTGAAAAGTTATTGCACAGAAAAAAATAATAAAAATAAAAATAAGCATCATGTGCAGTAAAAGCAACAGCTTCCTCGCTTCGCTCAGAATTTAAAAATAAAAATACTTTACTGAATAATTTACCGGTCCACTTTGTGACAGAGACCTGCGCACGCCTATGACTGCAGTATTCACTGAGCGTTACAATCATATACATTTTTTTTTTTTGAAAATATATTATTTTTACTTACAAAAAAGTATTGAAATTTAACAGACATATCGACCATATTGTTTATTAAAATTATTTTGGCTGGTAATATTATTGTGAATCTATGCTGGCCGTCTGTAATCGTACAACGTAAAAACGTTTTAATCGAACGAAATTAGTATGTTTATTCCATTGTGTTCGATACCTCAGTATCGTTCCAAATCGTTTTTTTTCATGTGTTTTAAAAGTTTTTTTCATTAGAAATTATTATAAACTCAAGTCACGGATACAATACACTTTGACTGTATTCAATAATAACGTGTTTTCATAGCGCTGAATATGACAGCGTAGTTGTCGAAAATCGTAATACGTAAAATACACAGTTAAAGTGTATTAGTTTTGTGACTCGAGTTTATAATAATTTCTAAGTCATAAGTCATAATAAGTTCTAAGTTTTTTCAGTGTTTATTTTCACAGTTGTTTTAAAGTTTTTTCACAGTGTTTTTTTTCGTGTTTTAGTTTTTTTCATTAATTATTTAGATACATAACATTTTTCGATTCGCGTTAAATGTGCAGCAGTCTTCGGGACAAGATTGGAACGAACAATACGTTTGAATGAGTTTTGACGTTTTATAGTATAAGCTGCTCGGTACGAGCAAATATACCGCGTTAATACCGTGTCCGAGAAAGTTTGGTACACACGGATACGATATAGTCAAACAACGTATATCATTCCAGTCGAACGAGTTCATCGGAAACGGGATCGAATCGCGCGGTGATCGCATACCATAATTATAGTTATAAATTAAAATATTTATAACTATAATTGTGGTATAATTTATTATACGGCTTATAATTGACGAGCGACAAGAAAAAAATTGTAGCTCGTCATTTATAAGTTAGAATTTATGATAAATAATATTTTTTTTAGTCGTATTCTTTTATATATAGGAGTTTACGGAGAGTCAATTATATAAATCTTCATCAATACGGATCTATTCGAATTCAAATCGTTGTATTACAAATGAATCGCGTTTATTAACGTATAAAATTAAAATGTATTAAAAAAAAAAATAACAATCTCGCGATAATTGTTCGAGAAAATATAAATCATTTTCCCCATCACGGTAAATGTGATTTATGTCTTGCGACGATTATTGACGTTCCGTGTGCTCCGAGTGGATTAGGCCTTAACGGGGACACCACTATAAAAAAAACGCGCCGTGTGTAATACCTCATGCTTTTAGAACGACACGTCGTCGTCTTGTCAAGCTAAGGTGGTGAGGAAATTTACACATAACAATATTATCGATTAAGTTGTTATTTAATTTTTTAATTCCAATATAAAAAAAATATAGTAAATAAATACTAATTTTATTGATTATACACGCGGAACGTAAAATTTTGTACGCTGTACGAAACGCGTAGGACGAAATCTGAAAACAAGTGTGTCGTATTCGCAGCGCAGACCAATATTGCCCGGGCCCTTGCTATTTGTATTACTCCTAAGGGCCTTTTAACCCGAGGCGGTTTTGTTCTGCAGCACGGGCGTAACTAGAATTGAATTGTCAAGTGGCTGTAGCCCTGGTTACAGAGCAGTGGCGGTTATACATGTAATTCAAGGGGGGCAAAATGGAGCCAACCCCCTCTGCCAATGAAATATTCACATCGACGAGTAATAACCAAAAAGAAAGGTCTATTAATGTATCGAGACGAAATGCAGGCGTAGAAAAAGGAAAAACAACGTGCATGGAACGTAAACGAAATAACAAAAAAACGAGAAAAGAAAGTAGTCACCAGATAGCGCTACGACACAACATAGAGGGCGTGGCTACGCACACACACACATACACCGCAGTCAGACGCGAACTACGTTGTTTACGCCCGACGGCCGCGACTACACTGAGCGGTCCGATGGCTTCGGACCGCTATTTATAAGCGCTTTTCTGCCACGCCCTCTATGTCGTGTCGTAACGCTATCTGGTGACTACTTTCTTTTCCCGTTTTATTACGCGCCATGTCGGTATGTGCGGGTGTTTCGTTTGACGCTGACCGAGCGACCGTTCAACTGACGTCATAATTTCACGGAATAACAAATTTTTTGTTTTTTCTCCTCGACCGCGCAAAATGAGTCATATTTTTGATAATTCATTCGAATATTTGTAGTTATACCAGTAACTATAGTTGCTCGTGTGAGCGTTCCTTCTCTATGACGAGCATTGTGAAATCGAAATCGCGTAGCACAATGGGACAAGATCGGTTCGACGGACTTCCGTGTTCATTGAACGAGATGTCGCATATTATAATATATACGTCTATAGACGTAGACGAGAATTGAGTGTACATTTGAAAATCAACACTGCACCATCCCAAAGACTATAAGTAAAACATTGTATTATATATTTTTTTTTATTAATTAAAAAAAAAAAATTACAATCTATTGAATATTAAATATGAATACACGTATAGTATAATTTATATACGTGTCGCGTGTCATAATGTCTGCGCACGCTTATGCCGACAGTACATAAAATACGAAGGACCCAAAATAAAAGTGCGATAATTCACGAGTATGTAATATTATAATATTTGCCCGATCGAAACAAAATTTACCACTACGATCCTATAGCCGGAAAAAAAAAAAATGTTTGACGTCTGATGGTGATCCGTCCTCGACGATTGTGTTTTTTTTTTAAAGAATTTTTTTTTCCAGTTATTATAAACGCGGAACGCGGTATAATAATAATTATTGTTAGAGTCGCGTGCGCGGCGCACACTACTACGGTGGGTACACTGTGTAATATTATTTTGTATACGGCCCGTATACGCATATGTATTTATAAAGTAGTCTGGACGGACGGCCGGCCGCCTCCTTCTCGGGTCTCACCGCGCGCCCGTGCGCTGGCGCGCGCGCTATAATACTCGTGTTATTATTTATATATACGTATACGCGCGTCTCTTTTATACCGTGGCACTCGCGCGCCGTTCCCACGCTTCCTGAGAAGTCCGTTTCGACGACGACCGAGTGTTTTATTATCGTCTCTCTCTCTCTCTCTCTCTCTCTCGTCTCGGTGTTTTTTTTTTTATTCTTTCGTTCTCGGTTTTTTTTTTTTTTACTTATTATTTTTCGTCTCTCATTCACTATATACGTATACGTATTATACGTATTACGCACCACGCGCGGCCGCCAGCGGGCGCGCGCGCGCGCCGCGATTCGGTAAAGTAACAAAACGACAACAATGTGTGTGTGTGTGTCGCGCGGCATTATTTTTCGATATTTCCCACAGCGCGACGGTCGCGGGCGCGCGCGACTCCGTTTTTCTTCTTCTTTTTCTGTTGTTCTGTTCGCTTTTTTTTTCTTCAATTTTTATATTATACACGCCGACGACGGCGGCGGATGAATGGACGCGATTTGTGACGGCCACTATTTTTTTTTTTTTTATTATATATATATATATATATACCTAGCCGTATTGTTGCGTATTACCATTATTATTATACCATATATATATACCATCATACCGCGGTACATTACCGGATCCGTGTCGACGATTCCGCGCGCGCGATACGTCCGTTTGACCACCGTGTCCTTCGCTCGCGCCTCCTATCGCATCTCAGCCCAGTACAATATAATATACACGGACACAATAGGTTTTATTGGGTGAAAAAAAAAAACAAACGGAAAATTCACCGATTTTTTTTTTTCCCACCCGTCGTTACTTCGTCCGGCGGCTCCCATTACACCCCGAACCCGCACCTATCCTGTACGTACCGTTCGCCGGACTGTATACCGGACAGATTTCCTTTATTTTTTTTTTATTTTTTCCCCGTAGCGTTCCTTTTGTTTTTCTTCCGCCGCCGCTGTTCTTCGAAATATCTTTCATTTCCGCGGTCACTCGTTTTTTTTTCCGCGGACCGCGAGCGTTCGTTTCCGTCGGTCGGATCTCGACGTTCGTTTCGTTATTATTATTTTTTTTTCTGTCGCGGTCCGAAAACGTTAATAATAATTCGTCGACGGATTAGAAGTTTGTAGAAAAAAAAAGAGCGATTCTATATTTTGCAATGATCGTTATATAAATTGTTCTGTTTTCGGTAACTCGCGAATTTATATATTTAGAAATATAAAAAATAAATTTATAAGCTCCGATTGGTTTTGTATATACGTACGAATAATTATTATCGACGAATTGACTTAAACCGCAAATACGAATTTGGAGTGAGGAAAACGTGCCTTTTTTTTGTTTAATATTGTATATGCCTATAATAAACGTACAGACACACATTGTATATAATGCGCGAAAAAACGTTTGAGTATAGTAATTTCAGAAAATTCCCTTTGAAATATGGTCGATTTTGTAATTTTTTTTTTTTTTGTGTAAACATATATATAAATTACACGAGACATTACGAAGACAAAATGGCTTTTATTTTCACCGCTCCAACGATTATATATCTATTCGAGAAGGGTTGTAATTTCTTTGAACGGCGATTAACCCTTGCGGCGGGTTATATCGACTCGCGGTAATTGATATTATAGGTATATTACGGTATACGCGTATACAACAGCAGGTCGAATCGGGTCAGGCGTCCGTTATAAAAATTACATTTTAACCCATTACGTAACGATAAATCACGTAAATACGCCTTAATACTTAAAGTATAATTTAGCCTTATAAAATAACACACACACACATTGTTATAAAATTAAAAGGAAAGGGGGAGGAAATTAGCGACGCGTCTTTTTAAAAACTTATATAGTTTTAATAAAATATACGTTATATAAAAATAATTTCGATACATTTTTCTTTTTCGCGTTATATTGACTTATTGCAAGCAGACAATTTTCAAAATTCGGTGTATATACGTTATCGGCGATGAATAAAGAAGTTAAAAAAAAGCGTTTATATACCGCGCGCGTTTGGTCCACTCTGCAGTGGCCGTACCTAAAATAATGCGTACTGGTAAAGTAGATTCCAATATACGTTTTACATATTATATATTAATTAGTTTATTGCACTTGAATCGTATTATAGTGATTCTCGCCGTAGTGTATATATACATTATATTATTATACAGCATAATAATTGGGTACATTATACGCGGCATAATAAACCGATTAATTGTAATATATTATATACACACGCGTGGTACAAGTTTTTTTTTTTTTTTTTATACAAGTGGAAATCTAAAAGTATAATTTCCACCGCGTACCGAGGAGTTGCGCATAATATATTATGGAGAAAAAAAAAAGTCGATATACGTGATAAAAGTATTATACTGTATTTTTAAGTCTTAACCGCGCGTATTATATAATGTCGTGTAATGCATTAGCCGCGATGATAATCTCTTACGGGCCGAAATAATAATTGGGCAACGAACAAATTTATTTTATATTTTCTCGAAAATCGTCTCGAAAACGTTTTTTTTTTCTCTCGCCAGAATCCACGTCCTATATATTATACTGCAGATGTCGATTATTACAGTGTATATTATAATGTACTCGCGTGTTATTGTGAAATCTGTGTCTGCAAACGAATTTTAAGTTTATTATATATAGCCGATATCATCAGATTTTCGTTATTTTAGTAGGCATCGACCAGTTTATATGTATACGTGTATATACGTGTATCATGCGTTGCCTGACAAGTGATGTGAAAAATATTGTACGTATTATATTTAACTGGCAGAGGACTACTGTAGCGTTTTAGGCAATCGACAAAATAGCTGGGCAAGAAAAAAATATACACGTTTCGTGTTAATAGACAGAGCTATAGACACATTATATTATTTCGGGTGTTTTTATTTCTCAATTAGAGCAAAACAATTTTGCAAAACGCGGCAATTTATAATAAAAGATTTAAAAAATGTTTAAACAAAGTGTTAAAACCGTATAGACGTTTGTCGGATTTAAGTGTATTTCGACGGATGCGGTATATGGTTGCTTACCGCCCCATAACCATTAAATATGACTATATGCAGAGTCGTACACGTTTTTTATTTTCTTTTTGCGACACGGCCGGTACATTCTTTTCGATAGCCGGTGATGGGGCTCGAGCCTAGCGAATAGTACGTTTTCCAGTTACGCATTCAACAAGTGTTTTTAATTTCGATTACTCGAAAAATTTTTTAAACGCGTATATAATGTTTTTTTTACAGTTACAAATTCTCCGTCCTATAGTTATTATACAACTTATACATTTTTGCAGTGGTTGATAGTTATTATTGTTGTGCGTTTTGAGTCTCTGGAGTCGGATCATCGCGTGTGCAGGCTAGAAAAAGTCCTGTTTCGCTTAAGAGAAAAAAATTCGGCGCGAAATTTTAAAAACATTTGTTTTCACTATACGGCCGTGTTATACGACTTATAACAATATAAAAATATCGTTTGTGTTTTTTCGAACCGATGCGCTCATCGCTGCGAAGACTTTTTCCCCGTTTGTAATTAATGTAATTTCTTGTGGAACACACGTCGTTTACAAACGTCTAATAGTGGAAAAACATTTTTTTGTCAAGGGACGAAAAACCCGCGGTTTAAATGACGCGCGTTGCTAATGTGTACATATATACAGCCGCATATGCAGTGACGACTAGTCCTAAAACGATTTACGGGTATGCGCGAAATCCAAAAAAAAGTATATCTCACCGATATTTTTAAACACGTTAATATCAAGAATAATATATACTCAAAAATAAAAAATTAACCAAATTTTTAATCAAAGGCGTTTAGAATCGTATTTTTCGAGAAATCAAAGCGCGAGGAAATCTATCGATAATTGCAGGTTATTATTTCCTCGTCATATTTCTGATAAAACGTGTATAGAAATCGTGTAAAACGGTCGCAAAGTATACGTATATTTTACTGTTACACGTATAATTTTTTACGAAATATTTGTTTTTTTTTGCGTAAAAAACTAAAATTAAAAAAAAAAAAATGTTTATTTTATCGTATACCGAATACATAGAAATCGATTCGTTATCAAAATTTTTAATCGACACGTTTATTAAATGTTTATTATATGCGTTTAACATGGTTTTATTGTTAAACTTTTTTTGTTTTCTGTCGAGTTTTTTTTTTCATTTTGCCATACGCACGAAATCCCGGTATAAGTACCAGCACCGCATATACCTTCCACTACATCACTGCGTAGGTATATATGCGTATATTGGTATAGGAAAAAATAATACGAGGAGACGCGCGCGGTATATGCGACGAATAATAATAATAATACACGCGTGGCCGTATAGTGCGTGCCTATACACAGCATCGTGGGGTGCCGTTGTGGCGAGGGGGGGGGGCGCGCGAGCGACAGACTATGGGAAGGGGGGCGCGCGCGTCACGAAAACGAAATATAATAATATAATTATTACGGTCGCGCGACGCGAGGGGATCACCGCCGCCGCCGCCGTGGGAACCGAACGTGCTGCGCGCGAGCGAGCGCAGGGTACGACAACGTCCGTACAGCCGTGTGTCGGCTCGCGCGCCCTACGGCCGCCTCCGTACGACGGTATGCGGCGCAGGGGGGGCTCGCGCCGCATATCCCAGAGGGGATGTGCGGCGATTGTAACGGGTGACGACGAGCGCGGCGGAAGAGGGCGACGCGTACAG
Organism: Slavum lentiscoides; assembly: GCA_032441835.1. Classification (NCBI taxonomy): domain Eukaryota; kingdom Metazoa; phylum Arthropoda; class Insecta; order Hemiptera; family Aphididae; genus Slavum; species Slavum lentiscoides. The sequence continues at coordinate 10,159,032 of CM063715.1, read as the reverse complement.
ACGACGACGACGGTCGCGCGCGCGTCGAGCAACAGGCACCGCCGCCGCCGCGTCAGTCCGTTACCCGCCGCCGACCGACGAGCATAAGCGTTGCAGTATTCGCACACACGTTGGCGCGCGCGCGTCGATAACGCGGCCGTTATTATTAATATTCTGTTTTTTTTTTTTTTCGGTACGGCCAGTTTTCTTTTTTACCCGTTTCACAATACACGGTAAAATCATGTTTTCGCCCACGCCGTCGTCGATTTCCCGGACGGTACAATACAGAAAGGTGAGTGTTCCGCCGGTACATAATCGGTTTAAATTCCTCGCCGTTCGTTTGACCGTTACCCCCGTATTGTTGTCGTCCAGTCGATCTGGACGCCGTTCGAAGGCTTTCGATTCCGTTGTTCTACTTTGACCGGAACGACGAACTGAATCTGTCGGCGGAGCGTATTTCGGTGGGCGTATATCACCCCGGTTTGGCTCGTTTTCTAACGTATTATATTATGTACGCGGTCACGTGTTACGCGGTTGTGTTTTCCTTTTATCTGCACTCTGTCAGTATATATAGGTAATAAATATTTTTTTATTGGAAAACAGGACGTCGGTAATCTTCAGCTCCCGGTACGCACATTTTCACGTGTTAAATAGGATATTTAAGAAATTCTACGAAGGAACCGGTGCCCCTAATATTCGCTATTTATTTCGCAATATATATTTTTTGTATTTGATAATAATTGATTAAAAATTTAATATTATTTTAATTTTAAAATAGGTCGCAATGCATAAATAACATTATGTTAGATGTCGAGGAAATAATCGACGAAATCTCTACAAAAAAAAAAACTAGGAGATCAATGTTTTTTTTATGTAAACGATATTGAATATGTTGTAAATGCATATGACAATTAAAGGTTTATATATGCGTTTATTAACCTGACCTATGTATTTCGAGTGGAGGGAGACAATTTTAATCATTCCCCCTCCCCCACCCTCAAAGAAATCCTAAACGCGCCACTCGGATCAATCGATTACGGTTTACATTTTTTTTTGCCAATAATAATTGTTACGCGGGTTTTAACGGGCGGTGACGATTACACTCTTGCAGGTACGATCGTTGTGCGCTAGGTCGGGCAACGAGTTGATTGTAACGAAATAGACGTTTTTAAGCCGCGATAGAATTTTACAATAATCGTTTATGGTAATAAGTCGCGCCTTATTTTTTTTTTTTTTGTCGTTATTATTTTACTCAAAAACGTTGTATTTATTTCGTTTGAATTTCTGTTTTGTTACTACAATATTATATAAATGGTACACGACCACGGTAACGTTCAAGTGCGTAGAAAGTGTATCGTGCGAGGCTGCAGAGCGTCCGAAAATTCGCAAAACATTTCGATATCGTCGACCACGTTTACTTTTTTCCCCTCTAAATAATAATAATAATGAAGAATATACGAGTGTCGCGGGATACGCTCGAGTAGTACCTACGCGTAGTATTAAAAAAAAAAAAAAATCCGTTGTAGGCAACGGAGCGGATCTAACGGTCGTTTAGTCGGCGAATCGCTACTTTTCAGACCTTCTAATGATTTAATTTAACGTTTTTTTTTTTCTTTCAAAACGACACTTGCAGTTTCGGTGGCGAGTTAATCGTCCGATTCCAATGTTTATAAATTATTATGTATGTATATTAAATATACGACTTTCTCTACTTCGTAAAGTCCATTATACTTGTAAATACTTTAAACGAATTGCGAAGACTGGAATATACAAGCTATCGGATTTTCACCGTATAATATTAAAACGATCGACCAATTATAATATATGAACTGGAGTCCGCGTGTGAATTAGCCGATCAGCATTCCGCCGCACTGATTGTTTACAACCCGTTTATTCGTACTTTTTTTTGATGAAAACAACGTGTTGAGAACAATATCCTAGTAATTTTTTTTTCTTATGTCCTTAACCTTAGGCCGATAATAATTACTTTTTTTTTTTTAAGGAAATTAAAGCAATAAAAATAGGGATTTAAACGTGCATAGTTTTGTAAAACGTTTCAAAGGTCGTTCTGCCTATATCTTGCCTGCAGTGTCCGTTAGTGTCTGTGCTCGTCTGATATATTATAACGCGTGTTATTATTTATAGTGCAGAAAAAAAAAAGGAAATTAACAAAACGCCGCGCGAAAATATAATATTTTGCTAACGAATAATATTATTTATGTGTTTTGTTGAAATTTTAGCTCGTTTCGAGTGGACCGAGAATGAAGTATAAACGCGAGTGTAACGCGCGTTTATTTAAATTTCATAGTAAGACAGTGTCGAGTTAGTCGTAATGTACGTAATGGATTTGTTCGATTTTTCTTTAGATTGTAGATTCGTATGTATATAATTATACTTTGTGTGCACAGCAATATCGATACGCATTTTGTTTCAAAGCGGAATTTGAACGTATATTATGTATAGTACGTGTGTGTAATATAAAATGTGATATAATCTGTGCGTGTATATATATAGTGTTATCGATATTGACGTTTTTCGTAGAACAGTATATTTTATCGGTGTTGTAAAAAGTATTTAAAACGCTACTGAAATTAATCGCTCCTCTAATAAAAATAACGCTTCGAATACTATATAAAAAAAAAAAAAAAAATATACGAATTTTATAAAATTCGTATTTCGCGCTATTCACTGCGGCGTGTTTAGAACGACTACTGCAGGTCGTTTTGTAGGTTATACTAAAGTATATTTTAGACGATTCACGCAGGATAACAAATTTAGATAAAAAAAAACCCTTATAATATGGTATACATTTTTCATTAGCAATATTTGCACACTTGTAATAACATTTTTCTATCGGTCGGTCGGCATTTTTAACGTCGGTTTTTGTGCGAATGTGATATATTATGTTACACTTCTATAAACAGAGACGAATAGAACTAAAATCATATTTATCAATATAATTTAATTGAATCATATTTTTAAAATGTTGTATTTTATCGAATATACTTACGAAAACATTTAAATAATATTTACGACACTGCAGTATATATATATAGCGAATACAGTACGCGCGTTGTGTAAAAATGTAGTCGATTGAAAAAAAGATTAATTTCGCGTGATGTAATGGTATAATTTGATTAGTAGCAGTTTGACGATTTTCGAGTGGTTTTTTTTTTATTATTATTATTATAGTGTTCGAAGGATTATTGAAAATTATCCGCTCGATTAATCAGCTATTATTATTATTATTATTTATTCTCAACAGATAACGAAACCGTTATTGGAACGCAAGCGTCGCGCTCGCATCAACCGGTGTCTGGACGAATTGAAAGACCTGATGTTTTCGGCGTTGGAGGTATAAAATAATAATAATAATATATTTAAAAAAATAATAATTCGTGATGAACGGGGAAAATTGTTTTCACTACAATAACGTTTTTTTTTTTTTTACGGATTCGCGTGTAGGCCGAAGGCGAGAACGTGGACAAATTGGAAAAGGCGGACATTTTAGAATTTACCGTTAGACATCTGCAGAAGATCACCAGGAGGGATCCCGTCGAGGAAGCGTATAAATTTCAAGTGAGTGCTGTTCATACACTATATATATATATAACACGTAAATTCGAGTTTATATTTATTATTGTTACGTGTCACGTTATAACAGTTGTTTTATTCAAAAACCGCTCGCGTTATACTTACTCGCACTTATAATAATACGTAATTATGCAGCGATTCCGACGAAGATAATATTATTATTAAAAAAAAAAAAATAATAAAAAAATTTCTATACTCAAATCACGTGCGGATAACTCGTCGACGAGTCGCTCTTTAATCGTATTTTGTCATCTGCACCGCGCGTTTATACGTTATTACTATATATATTTTTTTTTTTGGTCGCGTGTTGAATAACAATATAATCGGGGAATTATTCAATATTCGTATACCGCCACAGCCAGTGTGTAGTAGGTACTACTGTATTATTATAACACTGAAAGTTTTAAAATTCATTATAAAATATTGTAATAATATTATAATAACTTATATACTCGTGTTTAACGCGCGGTAAAGAGCTGTAAAACGATTTTTTTTTTCAAAGCAAGTAAACGATTCTTTATTTATTTTTTCCACTTTCACCGTCATCTCGTATTGCCGAAATACGCCGCGTGCATTCAATGCTTAAATTACGCTTGGGGGAAAAAAAAAACTTTTCCTCAAACACGCATCGAACGACCGACTTGAAAACTGTTGTTTTTAAAGCAACACACTTGGTCGAAAACTAAAAATAGAAATTTCGTAAAAAAAAATAAAACCTTTGGTATAACGAACAAATATCGTTTGGGCAAACACGCGATGTTTAAAAAAGTAATTCGATCTTAGGATCACACGCGCTTTATAAACGAAATATACTCCTTTGTCGATTCGAATGTATACAGTCGGCTCCGTTATCGTTTCACAAGTGCGTATCACTGTGGAGCTATATATATGTATACTCGTATGTGTAGCGGAGAAAACTGTAATTTTCATATTGGTACTCAAAAACGTCTCGTAGAAAGTCAGTGATCGATCTTTAAATGAGGAATTTTTAAAATTAAAATTTATTTTAAAAATGGATTCGTGAAATAAAATAAATTTTGGGCTATGCAAAAAAAAAAAAAATTTTTTTTATATTCTAGTTGCGAAAAATCAAAAAAAAAAATCTAAAATACAATTGCAACCGTCACGTCTCTGTGGTACACCCTGTAAAAATACGTATTTAACTTGACGTAGCGTTAAGTCACGTTTTGGTTGGACCATTTTTTATTTTTACACGTGCGAAATGTATTTTTACAAGGTCATATATATATATTTGAAGGGGGAGGGGGACGATAACCTTATACAACTTCTCGTGGGAACTATTTCTACAGTATATATACAATTATATGCTAGTCATCGCACATTATCAGCTATTATATATATAATATATGCTGTATGCAGTAACAGTCGGCTGTATCTGAAGGGTTATCGCAACGCGTCTCGGCAAGAGAATTAAAACAGATTATCTTAAAATACGAGATAGTATACTTACTATTTTTTTTTTTTTTTAAACGGCATATTATACCAAAAGATACATTATAGATTTTAAAAAAAAAAAATGTTTTATCTCTTTGCATCAGATCTTGCGCGTGTAAAATATTATAATAACCTATTTATAATCGTGTAATCGTGTCAAGTTATAGTATACAGTCATATAAAATTACTCCTAGTAGAATCATTTTTTTAAACAAATAATTTATAATAAATTCTTATTAAGAGAAAACCGGTTATTTAAAAAAAAAAATAGTTTTAATAAAACATTTAAAAAGCGCGGGAAAAACGTATACCTATTGTGGACGATTAATATTGATTAATATCAACTGATATTCGATTATCTACCAATTCGATTGGTACGTAACGTTCTTAAAGCGAAATCTCCTAAAATTTGTCGACTATGGTAAAGTTTTCCCAAGTGCGACGCGTCCAGCAAGTCAAAAAAAAAACGGATCTATTTGGATAATTAAAATCATTAAGGCGTTATTAAATTTTGCAAAAAAATATTTTTCTCCCGTTATAAATTAGAATTTATTAGGAATTTCGGTCGACCTAACCGATCGCATAAAAACGATGTATATATATACGCTGCAGGGCGCCTGCAATTGTCCGCGGTCCCTGCTACGAAATCAGCCCTTGTAGCCTGTGACGTTGTAAAATAACGGCCGTTTTTCGCAGGAAGGATTCAGCCATTGTGCCAGCGAAGCGTGCAGTTTCCTGTTGTCGCTTCCGGGCCTGGACACGGTGGTGGGCCGCCGGCTGGTCGAGTACCTGGCCAAATCGGTGTCGCGCGCGCTCGAATCTCAACTTCCGAACGCCGCGGACAAGCGTCCCGCGGCCGCTCTGATGGCCGCCACCGTCACGGCCGCTTCCACGGCCGCCACCGTCACCGCCGCCTCCGCGGCCGCCAACGAAGACAACTCGAACGAGCAGAACTCGAACCACTCGTCGTCGAACTGCAACGACAACGACGCCGTGGCACGCGGTCACACGCCGCCGTCCACCGACGCGCCGTCCACGACGACGTCGGTACTGCTGCAACTTCCGTGTCCGCAACAAGTGCTGCAAGAGGCGACCGTTGCCCCAGCCGCCGCCGCCGCCGCCGCCGCCACTACCGTTGCCGCCGTCGTCCATCAACCGAAACCCGTCGCCCTGTCCGCGTCCAACCGGGGCACGGCGCACACGGTCGTCCGGCCCAAGCCCACCAGACCGGCTTTCGGCCGGTCACCGTCGCAACACGACGTCGCCGCCGCAGCAGCAGCAGCAGCGGCGGCGGCGGCCGTCCAACGCGATCCGATGTGGCGACCGTGGTGATCGTCGCCGCACAGTCACGCGAACGCGTACTTTAACCAGAAAAAAAAATAAAATTCATCGTCCGCTAAAAGCATCTTCGTCGTATTATATTATATTATTTTTTAAGTTTTTTTTATTTATATATTATATATATAGTCGGTAACGCACTCGATTCTTCCGAAATAACGTTTCACTACACGTTTTTTTGTTTTTTTTTTTTTTAAATTTCGTTATAAATACAAAATAGTACTCGCCGGGGTCTGGGGAGGGGGGAGGTTGGAATTTGTGAGACGCACTCTGTTATTTATATATACGCGATAATAATTTATTATGTTTTTAGATTTTTGTAAAGTTATATAAGTATATATACGTAATATTATTTTTTATATTATTAAACTATTATTTTTTTACCATACGAACGCTTTTGGTACATTTTATTCCGCGTTATATAACGTATTATATATTTGTATTGTTTTTTTGTGTCCATAATATATATGTGCTCCTATAACGTCAGGGCCGGATTTAGGTACGCGCGGTGACCTATGGGCGGAAATAAAACGCCGGGGCCCCAAATAAATAAACAGGACAATACGTGTTTCGCTTATTAAATAAAACGCATTTTAATGTTGTCTGTATATAGTACCTATACTATTTACATATTTAATTCACTCAAATAAAAACGATCAAAACGGGTAAGTAATGGAATTGCGTTATAAAACTACAAATTAGTGCGAGTGACTGGAACATAAAAATAATAATACGTATACGAGTAATAATTAAAATTAAATGCCCTCGACTTCTTTTGATTTGGTTTTTACAAAGTCTTCTATTACACCGTACCTATTTCGGTTTGATGAAAATTTAATTTTAAACAGAAAAATTAATTTCCATTTTTTTTTTTTGTCATCTGTAACTGTAAAATAATTACAAAACTGTGGGTGCTCCTGGGCTACAGCCCACTCAGACATCCCCCCTAAATCCGGCCCAGCCTAACGCGTATGATCCGGTCGAATTGCGTGAAATATAACGCAGTGCCAGTGGCGGTTTTGTGTGGTGAGCTGCAGTGCTCGAAATGGAAAATTTTACGAACAGGAACGCATATAAAATGCCTAAAATATAGGTAATACATAAGTAAATGTCAACCCAGAACTCTTAATTACTGATTTTAACCAATCGGAACGAACGCAAAGGGTGCGTTTCGGTCCATTTCGAGCACTGGTGGTGAGGCGAGTGAGATCACTGTCTCATCGATAATAATACATAGATTCGTATTATTTATTCCAATATTAAATAACGTAATAATTTAAATTAATCTAATTTGTACGCACAAGAGTTTGACGAGAAAAAGTAAAAATTCAAATATTTTTAAAATTTTTATACATAAGATCGGTCGGTCAAAATTTATTAACCAAAATCCGCCACTGACGCAGAATTTTACCGGATAACGGTGTGTTTTTATGATGATCTCATATGGCGGTATCTATATGTTTGTGTTAGGCTCATATACACCGAAATCGCTCAATGGCTGAAAAAAACAAATTTAAAACGCGTTAGTTTGGTCGTTTCCTATCGTCTCTAATACGCTTGGACTTAATAACTAATAATTTTCTACATTAAACATAATATTATATTTAGTATTGTAATATATATATATTTTTTAATAATCTAAACAAGCGGAACGCGTCGTTTAATAATAATAAAAACACCAATGGGACGGGTAAATGAGTTAAAAAGTTAATGTTTGAACATGATTGAGACACTTGTGACTGTTTACACTACTAATATTATGAAACCGAAAATCACAAAATAATATACACTTTTTACCACGTATACGTATTTCGACAACAACGTTGTCATCATCAACGCGAACCACATACTAAAACCGTTATACGATATACACCCGTATTTATACAGTTCATATCCAATGACGTCACCAAAAACGGATCGTGAGTCATCGACCACGCCCTATCGCAATTCTATGCCGACGCCATCTGGTTTACATTAATTTCAGTAACGAATTTAATTCCCAGTTTAACATAATTATTTGTATTTTTTGACATTTCTATTGCTTCTCTTATATTTAATTCCGTATAATTATTTACACTTTTTTAAAAGTTTTACCGATCCGATATTATGGTTAGTATTCAATAAGTTCTAGTCGATTTTTTTTTCTTTTCGGCTATTGAGCGACGTCGACGATGAGCCTAACATTATATGTTATTCGATCGGCAAAATACGAAATCTCTTAATGTAATCGATATTTGTAATAATATATATTCGATTTACGTCGTCGATGGAAAAATACCGCGATCGCTGGCTTATATAAAGATTTATTATTATTATTATTTTTTTTTTGTGTCGTATATCACACGTTATAAATCGTTCCATTAAAAATTCGCTTTAATATACGTATTTATATCCAAATTATATGAAAAATATTTTGAATTTTATTAAATTATTTTACGTTTTATATGCATTATATATTGTGTAATATGTTTTTATTATTTTTTTTTTCACACATTTAAGAATGTAATAGTTTATTATACAACCAGTCGCATTATAAATATTATTATTTTATCGTATAATACATATAATTTACACGTCTCGGCGCCTCGCTGTTTTCGTATAATATTATTTGGCACATACCTGATTATTATTATTATTTTTTTGTAATCTGTATTTTGTAGTGATGAGCATCGATTTTTTGTTTTTTTTTTTTAACAAGAAAATCTAACTAATTTCGTCATTAACAAACTAGTGCTATTTCTTGTTATTTGCGTATTACGAATTTTTAATTCTTTACGCAGTCCATTAACGTATAAATGAACTTCTCCCGAAGAGAATGGTATGTTTTTTTTTTTACAGAAATAAATTTCATTTATAACGGATTAAAATCCGGCGTTCTTTTTGAGACACACTATATACGTTTAAACGTTGATATACTCGCGTTTTGATGTGTGATGAAAAACACATTTCGGAGTTTGTTTCGGTAAACTCGTGACTCAGTGTACACCACCCATAAGAAAAAAAAATCACGTTGTGTCAATAGTCACAAGAACGAGGTGGGCAGGTTTTGTTCGCCTCGCAACTACATTAATCTGTCCGGGAAATTTTCGCGCTGCAGAGCGATTGTAACCCTTGAAGTGTTTAGAGATAGTAGGAAGGTGGTCTTATATGTCCGATATTGTTTTTTACATTTAAACCCGTAAACTATTCTCGAAGAGAACGGTAGGTTTTTTTTTACAGAAATAAATCTCATTTATAACGGATTTTAAATCAGGCTGTCGAGACGTTCTATACAGCAGGGATCCGGAATATTTTTGTGTGAATGAGCCATTTTTTCCAGAAAAATTGCAAAATCGTGATTTTCAAAGAGCCGCACTGGTCGAGATAAATACACGCCACAGTACAAAAAACGACTTGTATATTTCACTAAACGATTTCATCGGGAATTGGTGTATAGGCATTAAAAACAATAATAAGTCTTGAATCGACGCGTATAATACTCCAAAGAGCCCCAGGTTCCCGACCCCCCTGCTACATAGTACGTACCGGAATTATTTTTTATTTTATTTTTATTATATTTTATAAATCCGAACGGTCAGTTTAAAGCGGGTTTCTTTGACGGCGTATGCGCGCGACAGATTCCGCCGACACATTTCAGTGTTAAAACCTATTTATCAATGACTATAGCTGGAAAACCGGCCGGCGCCGAACGACGACCGCTCTATTCGTATATAATAATTTATATAGGAAAAAGCGATCCGTCGTCTGCCGCGTTGGACCCGCACGTTGTGGTCGTCCGACGAGACGCACGTCCCCGCGGCCACGGTCCGTCTGCGCCACGTACGACGACTACGGTGAGCGCGCGCGGACAAACGCCCCGCGTCGAATTACAACAACAACAACGCGAGCGGTCAAATCGCATCAGATCTCGTTTACTGCACTCGCGCGCACGTCTCGGTATAATAAATATTATAATTTACAACAAACTCGTTTTCGGTGTTCTACACATAATATTTGTTATAAGCGCGGTTAACCGCAGCGACCGTGGTAATAACAATATCGTCGTTACGAGATGGTAACGCGTTATCCACCTGCAGTGCGCGCGCGCGCGCGCGCCGCGGTCCACGGTCTCGACGGAAAGGTGTGAATCGCGCCGTTCTTACGCCCAACCCTATAATTTATATTAAAATATTATTATATATATCGTTAGCCGTGTATACTATAATATTATATACTGGAAAGACGCGTTTTCAATGGTCCACACGCGTTAGCGCATACAGGAAATTATAAATCCGACGGACTGGATTCGATATATAGCTGGTAATAATATATACGTATCGCGCGCGTATATACGATGACGCGGTTTCGTTCTCAAGTGTTTGTGCGTATCGCGTTATAATAGTGTGTATATTAACTGCGCAGTAATCACGATGAGTGCAGGGAAACGAGAGTGTCGTCAAATCTTCTCGGGTTTTTTTTTTGCGAAAAATTTATCAACATTTATATAGGCATACCCAGTGGCGTATTTTCAATTTCTCTCTGGGAGCGGGGGACGGGGGTTATATAAAACGTTGAAACTACGTCCCCATAATATTTCGAATTCAACCAGATTATCAAAATAAATCAAAACAAAATATAACAATTATATATATATGTATATTTATTTGTCGAAAAGTTTAACGTGGTCGTAAAAAAAAATGGCGACTTTCAACGATTTTCAAGATTTTTTTTGTGAAAAAATTGTCTCGTTAATACAGTACACGCAGTTACATAATATTATTTGATGCAAATTACTACAGATTTTTATGACCATTACTTTTAAAACTACGAAGAAATAACGATAATAATCGATAGTGACGAAATCGCGTTTTTATGTAATCTTTTAGTAGTTTTTTCTGACGCTTAAAAAAAGCACGGAGAAAACCGAAAATGGCTTCTCTAAAAATACCAATTAAAAGTCGGTCCGATTGTGTTATGCTCCACATTCGTCCCCCCTTTGAACATCATGTATAAAGCTGGAATTAGTGTTCGATCGACGATCGTACGGTACGCGCTGATAGTGCGCACTGATCATCGGTCGTGATCGAGCGTTTAGTGCTTAGCTGACGACAAACTCGGTCGGTCGTGTGAAATAGACGAGTAAACGTGTAAACGAGTGTACGGCGAGAAAAGATGAATTCTTACGTTCAATTCATTTTTATTGAAATACGCGAAATAATATTATTATTAATAATAATAAAATAAATAATAATGATTGCATACACGCGTACGGTCGGTCGCTCGCGGTCAGCGTCAAACTAAACACTCGCATATAGGGCGTCAGCCGACCGTTATAAAACGAGAAAAGAAAGTAGTCACTAGATAGCGCTACGACACAACATAGAGGGCGTGGCAGAAAGGCGCTTATAAATAGCTGTCCGAAACCATCGGACCGCTCAGTTTAGTCGCGGCTGTCAGGCGTGAACAACGCAGTTCGCGTTTGACTGCGGTGTGTGTGTATGCCACGCCCTGTATATTGTGTGGTAGCGCTATCTGGTAACTACTTTCTTTTCCCGTTTTATTGTTATTTCGTTTGCGTTCCATACGCGTTGTTCTTCCTTTTTCTACAGCTGCATTTCGTCTCGGTACTTAATAGATCTTTCTTCTTGGTTATTACTCGTCGATGTGTATATTTCATTGGCAGTGGTGTTTGGCTCCATTTTCACCCCCTCCCTTGAACATCACGTATAACCGCCACTGTTAGGGTCTTGGATATTTTTCAAAGGTCACCTTTTGGGGCACATGTTACTGAGTTTTATACTCTGCAACGGAATAGCCGGCGCGCGTCTACGCTGCATTACTGGTGGCATTATTGTTGTTAAAGATTGCGGTAAGTACAAGTGCGTAAGAATTTTTTATTTTTGGATGAGTTATGGTATTTTCGGTTTTGCCAAAGGCACCACGTGTGGACTAAATACAGCACTGGTTTTATGCTCAACGAGTGTTACACGCGGAAAATCGTATAATATAACGTACAAAAACCATAACGTTCCTGGCTGTATGCGTATGTATATGGTTTACGTCGTAATACGATCTCTTAAATTCTATAATGACTCTCGCGGAGTATTATACATTACAGTTTCCGTATACAATATATTATGTAATTATATGACTTACGGGACCGCATTATAGGGACTGACTGAGTACGACGAGTAATATATTATACAGGACGTCCCTGCAGGATGATTTACCAATAATGTAATTTTTCCGCGCGATAAATGCGAAGATTTTGACATACATAAATTATTAGTCAAACAACGGACTGTTATATAATAATATAATTATTTTTTAAAAACATTTTAGTGAAAACAAATGTTTTTTTAAAATTTACGATAAATTTGAAGATAACCTGCACTTCGAAGATTTTACTTATTAATTAACGCGTCAATTTCCCGCTTTCACGAATATTAACGATTTTTTTAGGAATTTTTTTCGTTTACTGAAAAAAAGTTATATTTATAAACGCGCGGTATCGTTTTTTATAATCGTGGCACGTAAAATTAATTTTTTTCGATATCGTAAACGCCACAGAGTAAAAATTGATAGCTGTAAAAAAAAAAATACGTGTCTCTGAAAAGCGAAAAATTAAAATTGTCGAGTGTGTATTCAAACACTAAATTTAAAGCTACACAAAACGAACTTGTGACAACGCGTGCATCGCACAGTAATAGTTTTGGAAAACAATACAAATTATACCCAACCCTATAATTTACAAGTGATAATTTCGCGCGGAAATTTTTTTTTTTTTTAGTAAAAAACGAAAATTTCCGTTTATTTAGAAGTAGAGACACGCGTTATCACTTCGGCTGTAACCTTTCGTTTCCGACGGTCTTCGGACACCTGTTGAATGATGCGTGCGTGTCATAATTCAATATCGAATATACGCATTACTACCCCAGGTGTGTGTGTGTGTGTAATAAAACGCGGTTGATGCGGTTTACAACGACTCGGATTTTAATAAAATAATAATAATTTTTTTTTTTTTTACTCCTTCTCGTCTCGTTACTATGTTATTATGTAAACCGCGAGATGTCGATTTTTTACACTTCGGAACGCGTACGTAATATATAACTGCAGTGTACTCCATATACATATATATGTACACATAATACAATACGAATTATGTAGATGTGTGTACTCGGACGTGGTGCTCAATGAACAGCACGTTTTCATTCACAGACGTGACATTCGTTTTGTGCCCACCACAAATACGTGCTTTCTTCTGTAATATATATATTTTTTCTTTATATTATATATAAAGAAAGAAAACTATACGCGGACGAGACCGCGCGAGAATTATCTAATTTATCGAAATGATATGATATGTATTTTACACGTGTGTGTGTGTGTGATTTGGGAGGATCCGTCGGTTTTTCACTTGGTTTCCCTTCCTGCAGCGGTCATCGCGGTATAAGTCATGCAGGGCACTACCGCAACGCGCGCGTATATAATCATTCGATTTTCTGTACGCTCCGCACCCCATCATTATAATAATGTGTAAACGTATAATGTTATATTATCGTCGTACGCGCGTCCTGTGTTATGTGGACGTTATACGGTGTGTGTGTATCTTCTAATACCGTTGTGGCCGGAATAAAAAAAAAAACTTATATATAAAGATATACGGAAAACGTTATGAAATATTGTCGAGAGGAGCAACAAAGTTTCGAAAATGTCAAATTTTTCGTTCGTTTTCGTTATAACTTACAAACAATCAGTGGCGGCTACAGTAAATTTACCGTGTGTATCCAAATTACTAAAATTTGTGGACAACCACCCACCAACCTTTCCTTACACACATACATATAAATTTATTATTATACACCTAGATTTGTTCAGCTAAAATGTTTTATCTGAATGTTAGAGTATTTCAGATCATTCAAGTTTAATGTTAACAAAAAATAAAAAATATTTAATTAGACACTAAACAATTTATACTCATCTATAATACTTTTTAAAAACTTAAAATTATAATGGTATTTAATATTTATAGAATTCAGTTAATTAGTGCAATATACAGCAAGTACTGTATGTATGTTTATATTATAATACCTATAATATGTCAAGCAGTCACCCCACCTACCCACCCACCACAAAATCATGTGTATCCGTCGATACACTTGAGGTATAGGATAGCCGCCACTACAAACAAGTGTATATAGACAGCGAATAAAAGCGCACTATAATTTTTCGATAAATTAATTTTTTTTTATATCATTAGCAATTTGAAAATTTACAGAAAAAAATTTTCTTAACAACTCGTGAAATGTGTAAAAACGCACGGTCAGACGGAGCTCAGCTGTTATTGTTATCGTTTCATCTTTCTACGATAGAAAAAAATAATAAGAAACGCGCAAAAATTTTTAATATTTTGCTGCTCGTGAGAAATACCTTTGACAATAATAAAAAAAAAAACTTATATGAGATATGTTCTTATATTATGTAATATAATACTACGATATACGGAAAACGTTATATAAAACGATATTATCGAGAAGACCAATAAATTTTCGAATATGACAGACTTTTTCTTTAATTTTCATTATAACTTATAAACAAGTGTAAGCGGCGGGTAAAAGCGCACTGTCCGATAGTTTTTCGATAAATCGATTTTTAAATATTATTAATTAATTGAAAATTTACAGAAAACAGTTTTTTTTTAACAACTCCTAACTCCAACAACCTAACCGGTGTTGTTATCGTTTGCTTTTTGTTTCATCTTTCTACGATACTATCAAGCCGATAAATAAAATAAGAAACTCGAAATTAAAAAAAAAAAACTTTTAATAATTTATTGTTCGTGAGAAATATTTAAAAGAGCGTTCTTTCCTTATTTTTAATACTTTTAACACGCGTTGAAACTAAATTCAACACAAATGTCACAAATAAAAAACATGTATTGCGATTTTGCCACATATTATTCGTTAGATACACGAAGCCAAAGAAAACAAAAATGGTGTCGAATCCGTTTTCACAAAAAAAAAAAAAAAAAAAAAAAATTTATACGGCATGTCAAGGGACGATTTACTAAAATCTCCGAGATCTGCAGTTTCCTTTGGGCATTTACATTTACATGACTGTGAAAAATCTTTTCCTCTCAGGCTTTGCGAAATATAATAAATTATTTTTATACTTGATAAAACCGTACACGCATGTGTTGTCTGAACCCGTTTTAACATAAAAAAAAAAAACAATTTTATTAATATTATAATAATATTTACGTTTTTGTGGAAAAGGGCCGCAGAGAAAAACGATTTTTCTCGAAGAGAACCGCTAATATTTATTGCGTAATTATACGTAAAACAGTGTTGGGTATGTTACGACTTTAAAAGTATTTTGTTCGTTACTGACGGATAAATAATTTACTGTTTGTACATTTATAGGTACTCTCTACCCGTTAGTCATGAAATGAGAGCGCGAAAAATAAATCGCCGTTTATAATATTGCAGTTGTGGTGCGCCATCTGTCGTTTTCTTAATCAACTACTATATGCAACAACGTTAGGTATCTACTGCAAAAAATAAATTTTTCAGGTAACTCTTTTTTTTTTGTGTCTATTATAAATGTTTCTAATATTTCTAATATTTTATGCCGAAAATCGAATGGTTTTCTATTTAAATTCACTTGAATTATGTACATAAACAAAATACATTTAACTAAAAAAAAAAAAAATATTTGTTTATACAGGCATATTGTGTCATTTGAAAGTAAACTATTTATCTATAGATAATATTAAAACAATTTTAACTTTAAATTTTGTTTACTTCGTTATATATTATATATAAATATTTAATATAATAGGGCAGAGAGTAGAATATATATAAATAAATAATACGCCCTAAAAAACGAATTTGTGCGCAGATGTGCACTAAAAATAATAAAAATATACCGTTAAAAAAACAAAATCAAAATTTTAATTTTTTTTTTATCTAAAACTCTGGCAGTTAAAGTACTAAAAAGGTATATAATTTATAAATCCCGAAAAATTATTTTATAATACATGTAGGTCTTATTTACGTGTTCTTTAAGTTACCTACACAATTTTTTTTGTTTGTTTTTCATTTGTTTGAAAAAAATTATTTTAGTATAAGTAAATTAATGTTGTAAAACGTTCGAAACCCTTAAATAAAATTTTACGTACTGATTAATTAAGTAGTGAAACCCATTTTGATACGAACTTGCTATTTTTACCAAATAATAAAAATGCACAAAACCTTAAAAAATATCTATTTATTATATATTTTATATAAATATTATGTATTTTATTATATAAATATATATAATTTATTATAATATTGACGTTACGGTAAAATATAGGCAACCGTAATGCCGCGCGTGTCAAGTCATCGCGCCTTGTCACTGGGCCAGCTGGACTTCTTATAACGCGCGCAAATGTTAATACGAAGCGCCCCGCGGCGTTTTATGCTTCACGACGACGGCCGTGCATATTGTTTTGCCTATGGACCGGTTGAAAATACCGTTTTCGTTTTTTTTCCGAATTTTTTTTTTTTTTTTGTAGAATTTTAAAACCACATTCGATGAGAATGGCCGAATATTTCCCTTATTGACTAATGTATTTAAACATTTTTTTTGTATTTTAAAATTACGAGTTTTGCTTGTCGCTAAATAGAGTATTTTAATAGCATCTTGCATTTCAGGCTTCAGGTATGTATTTCGAGTGAGTGAAGATAACCGTCGAACGGTCCGTTTACTCTCCGTACTCTATACCGCGTACGTAGCAGCGTTGTGTTAGAAAAAAAAAGCTAAAACACAATATTTCAAATCTTCAATACAATTCTATCGTTTTGCTCTTCGTCGTACAATTATTGTATTTTGTTGATAATTATCATTTATTATGCCCGTGGGCGAATAAAATGTAATTTTCACCGTCGGTCGACAGATGTCGTTGTGGTAAAAAAACATTTTTTTTTCTTCTTAAAACGACAATATCGTCGAATGTCTTCATTAATTTGTGCCGGGAAACGTGTTTGCGGACTTCGCATATCCTTCCACCATCAACACTCTTAGTCCGTACTCTGCAATATTTTCGTACACATTACGCATAATCACTATCAGGGCCTAATTTCAATTCTTCTTTCGGGCGTGCTAAGTTTCAAGCAGGTCATTTCAAAATTTCATCAGGTCATGTAAAAATAGATATAGAGGTATTCGTGTAAATACCCCACTGCTTTTAATTTTTTTCCATAGATGGCGAATCGCAATAATCAAAATATATAGTATTAATAGCAAATTCAAAAACTAAATAATTGATTACCCGTGAAAAACAATAAGTGATGCATAAAAAGCGTGATAATGAAAAATATAGCAAAAAAAAAAAAAAAAAAAAAAAAGCACATTATATAGTTACATTTATATTTTATACTCAAACCATTTGTACAATCATAAAGCTCTAAAAAAAACAGCTATTTCTAGATTGCTCTTGTTGACTTCTTTTTTTTCAACATTAAATACCATTGCCGAAGCAGATCAATCGGTACTATAGTAAAAGTATGGGGTGCGACCGCACACCTTGCCACCTTCCCAAATGACGCTTCTGACCTCACTGCGAATTCCTTTGAGTTTTGACAATCGTTTTATCAGTAATTCTGCGTATACTTCTTTTGTTCAACAGCTCCATTCCTACGCGAAATTCAAAAACCGCGTAAATTCCCTCATGTTAGATTTAAGTCACATTAAAATATAAAAAAATCGTTATCGAGGTGATATAATATTTCACGAATTTCTTTAAAAAAAAAAAAAAAAATGTCTTTCCGCTAAGCCATTACTAATCATAACTAATATCATACACAAATAGACAAGTACGGTATTAAATGAACATTGATGATTACTGCTACTGAATTGTTCGAGCGCAAAACAACACGATTAAAATGTCGTCAGAAACCTATTTAATTATACACGACTACGTCGAGCCACCGCCAGCTGCCTGCACCGTCCGTCGATTTTAAGTCGGAATTCTTTATTTATATAATATTATTATTACCGACCGCGTAAAAAAATCGCTATTAGCGTGTCGTTGACACCGCGGGATTCGATAAGATACGAGTAAAATGTTTTTTTTCTAAAAAAATCTGCTTAAAAGACCGCTGCTGATCGGTGTGGCGATCGATTCGAAGCCATGATCATGAAGCCGGTGACTGCTCGTTCGCAGACCCTGACGTTTTGCGCGTTATTCGTCGCCATCCCTCTCGTGATGATAATACACCCGGTGGAATCGATATTTTTCGCTGGAGCTGGAACGATCCGAGAACAAAATCTTCGTAGACAATATTCTCCGTTCACGGACGTGTATACCGGTAAATAATATTGTTGGTATTATTATTTATCGCAGTGCTTATTAGTTATTTTAACGTGCGTTTGGACACATTTTGCGTAATTCCAAGTAGAAAACGCGCAGCTTTAATTCAAGAAAAGCGTAGTTGTACATTTTAACGAAGTTTTAAGATTTTACTTACAATCTTAAATATTTCAATTATTGTAACATTTAGATAGACAAAGTTGACAAGAATTTAGCAGAGATTGGAATAAGAAATTGAGAAACATTAGCATAGGATAGGGATAGGTGGAAGCAGGTTTGTGTTGCGTTTGTGTAACCACAATGGCCTTTGAAAACCGAAGAAGAAGAAGAAGAAGAAGAAGAAGAAGATGGTGATGATGAATTGTAACATTTATTAATCATTTTGATCAAATTATAATACGTATTATAAATATACATTTTACGTTTTTAACATTAAAAAGAGTTTACACAAAATAATAGGCATACCTACGTTTTATTTTTAATTTACTTATCCATATTTTAAACAACTTAATCTAAATTGCTATTGTCCCTCTGATAGTGGATGGAAAGAATATAATATGAAAAGGGGATGATAAGTTAGGGGAGGAGATAGAGATATGATTGGGAGAGAAATGATGGTGGTGAAGGGATGAAGGGAAGAAGTTAAGGAAGGAGAGGATTCTAAGTCATACGCGCTTTTAAAAAAACTTTAAAATGAACATTGATTCATCGATACGCAAAAAAAAAAGATTTTAGCGGTACTCGGCCACAACATTATTTTTCGTTTACATATTATAACGTGTTCGAGCTCTAGATTTAGTTGGTTTCAAATATCATTTTCGAAAATTTAACTTTGAAAAATTGAAACTTTTACTTTTTTTTCTGTTAACGTCTAAGCCTTAAGAGCTAAAAACACACATTTTTTTGGGGTAGTAAATATTAATATTTCGCGTGGGTACTACAGGTAGTAGGTACTAATAATCTTGAATTCGTTTTCAGTATTGTACTGCGGCGGTAAACGGTGCCCGAAATGGAATTGCCAAGACGATTCGGCGGTCATACACGGGTACTGTTGCGGATGTCCAAACTCGCCAAGAGGTAAACTCGCTAAACGCAGTGTATCTGATTTTAGTTTTTTGAAATACAACTGGTTTTCTTTTAAACACCTGTACCTGTAAATTTATCTCCGAGATAGCGTCGCGTGTCATTGAAATCGTGCCGTACCGTTAGTGCGGAAGGATGTGCGTAATAAGAAATTTTCATTAATAATGATAATAATATTCATTTATAGACGTATTGATATTATTATGAATTTTTTTTATCCGCTAAATTTCACGCGATTTCTTGCTGTAAATCTGGAAACATTTTTTTTATCATTTTAATCGCCAATATGTGCGGTTGTCAAACTACCCAAAATACAACTACGCGAGTTAAATTGCGGCATTACTACGCGCGCCGGCGTTGTATTTTGGGCTATGAAAGTAGTGTGTTGTAACAAATTGCTGTGAAAATGAGTACAACGGTGTAATCGTGTACTTCTGTTGGGGTGAACTTACTAAAAATCTCAAATATTTTCAGTTTTAGTTATGCAAGAGGATTGACGAATTAAGGAGGTTGTAGATTGAACGTGTGGACAGAGGCGACTATTGCGTAAGTGCCATTTGTAGATGAGATGGTTGGGTTATAGGTTAAATAGAATTCGGAATGTTTAACAAAAGGTAGTTTGGGGAACTATACATTTTTGTAGTCGGAAAAACGAATGAGATGAAGTTTGGGCACGTTGAAGGAAATAAGGATAATGAGTTACTACTTGGTCGTAGAAGGTAATCGAGGATGAGTTAGGCCAGGAAAAAAGTGGTTGGAGTTCATTAATGATGAGGATATGGAGGTTTGTGGACGAGATAAAGAAATAGTTATGGATTGGGAGATGTGGAGGACGAAAATAAGAATAGCTAACCATGTGTGGGATTAAGGTGAAGAGAACGAAGAGAAGAAGTGGTAATGTCAAAGTTAACGTTATTATATATAACGTAATAGCAGTCGATTTGTTAAATCAACCGCATTAATTTTGTTTTTGTTTTTAACGGAAAGGATTAAATAATTAATTTATGACATTATTTTCGTTTTACTGCAGGTAACGTGCCCGTATTGTGTGTTGACGATTTAAGATGTCCGCTCAAAATGAACAATCTATGCGAAGACTATCGTTTTATGATTACGTGTTGTTGTTCTGGTTATTACAAAAATAATTATTAAAATAGAGTACAATTTTTATTTCATTATTATTATATGGATCAAAATGAATTGAATTTACCGAAAACACGTGTTGTCGATCGTGAATATTCTTTGTACAGAGAAAAAAAAATTATTATATTTATTGCGTTTAATCGATTTTAATATCGAAAACTTGAATTGTTAAGCTTACAAATACGAGTACAAATATTAATTGAAATAAGAACGACGTGACGTTATAGTATATTATCTAATATTATTACATTATTGATTACATGTTTTCGTCTGTTAAAAAAAAAAAATATTGCCGATGGAAGGTATTTACAACGGAACGAGTAATCAAAAACGCATTACATAACATTGAACCGAATGATGTAGTTTAATGATAATTATACTAATTATAGTGCAACTCGTTAACTTTTTTTTTCCATTTAAAATACTTTTGTTTTCTAGGTATTTTACTTGTAATCTGTATCGAATATAAAAATATTAAACTTCTATTTGTATATGCGACGTATGACTCTCACATCTGTTTTTTTTTTTTGGGTTTAACCCTATTATGCTAATTCAATTTTGAATCAATTCATTATAACGAATTTTTAATATAAACATGTCTTTTAAGTATTAAAAATTTAGATTAAAAACAAGTGTACGTTTTAGAATATAACGCAACCAATATTGATTTGTTTACACAATTTTTAAAAAAAAATTTATAAACACATTTTTTTTTTTTGCTATATCTTAATATTAGTAGTGGAAATAGAATAATTTTTTCTTTTTGTTTATTGAAAAAAGAAATCGGTCTTTTTAGACTTGGGAGAAAAGGAAAAGTTGTGATTTCGGTGGGTGCAGCCTACTGCACCAATTCGTTTAGTATCATTTTTATAGTCTTCAAAGGTACCGGACAGTAGTTTGCGAAATAATTAAAACAGATCTTTTGTTAAAAAAAAAAAAAAAATTGGAATATACAAAATATACATGTATTTATATGAATTTAAAATATAAAGGTAAATACATATAATAGCGTCTTCATCAACGGCGACGGGTTCCGTTTCGCCGATTTTATATACATTTTTTTCACCGAATCATTTCGCCGAATTAATATTATCGTTATATATATATGTACAATGAATTATTATCACTATATTGCTGAACTAAATTTAAATATATGTATTAATTAAACCACAAAGTCATAAAATAAATTAATATAAAATTACACAATAAAAAATATTTAAAAAAAAAAAGTTTTTATTTAACAATAAAAAAATGTACTAAAAAGGAAAAAATAAGTTTTTTGCTAAAATAAATTTAGGCTGAAAACAATATATTCTTCACGGTATTCTGCAATATTCGTATGTTATTATAAATAACATATAATATGCGCGGGGGGGACAGCTTATTGTTACTGAATTGTATTCTCTCATTATTGATTTTATTTTTTTTATCGTGAAAATCGCGTTTATATTCGCTTTATATATAAATTTGACGCGTACAATTTTTTTTTTGATGTGTAAACATCTAATACGGCGGTATTAGTGTGAATCTCGGGAAATGTGTGAGCTGTTGTCATGGTAAATAATAATAATATTTATTATCGAAATTACTTTGAATACAGATACCAATATTCACAAATCCCGATCACGATTACCGTTCACGCGACGTTTACACATCAATGTCTCGATTACTAGCAGACTCGTTTTTTTTTTTTTGCCGAGGGAATTTCTCGAAGAAGTAATTGACGTCACACAACGCGAAAAGAACGTTTTTTTTTTTTCTATTTTACTCGCCGAATTTTTTTCCCGGGCCGTTATCCGCCGGCTCCGCGCAGTAGGTACGTATAAATACACTGCGCGCGTTACATTCAGAGCACGCGCGCGGATAGGAGGCGTTTGGGCTCGTACGAGCGCGGCGCGTGGTAGGAACGAGAGAAAGACAGAAAAAACACACAATATGAGTTTTTCTTTTCTTTTCGCTCGGTCGCCGCTACCGCGATCCCCGTCGTATATTATGGATATTATAATAACACTCGTATATGTATAATATTATGTACAACTGTTGTCGTTTGCCGCGCAGACTCAAAGACGACGGCGATTAACATAAACACAAAATAAAAAATAAATACGAAAATACACAAACAAAACTAAACGGGCCGGCGGCGCGGCGAAAAGCCGACACAAGACGCGCGCGGCCTTCGCGGCGATTTACACTATAAAGCCTGACGCCGCCGTCGTCGCCGCCGCCGCCGTCCTACTTACACGTCCCGAACTTCAATACTCGTACGCTAGCGCGCGCACGCTACGCCGTACTTAAAATATGTACACGCGCGCGCGCGCGCGTTACTTTTTTCTATTATTATTATTATATTGTTATTATTATTATTATTATTGTACGTGCGATGTATGAAATGTGAAAAAAAAACGACGACTCGAAAACGGCTCGTGCTACGGACAAAAAAAAAAAAAAAAAGTACGCGCGTGCCCCTCCGGTGGACAGGTCAGCGCGTCAAATACCGCGTACAATGATTTCGGATAGGAAAAGTTTGAGACTGAGATTCTTCGACAGATCCGTCCTCGTATTGTGTTCATTCTTATAATACGTTTAAACGGAATTTTGTAAATACTTCACGCGAAATAATATTTAAAGATCCAACGCGATTGCGCCGTACGCGTCCAGTACTCAAGACACCAGATTTTAACGAAATATCAACTCAGATCGCGTAGGTACCACCGCTCAGACGTCTCTCGATATACGCGATAATAACAATATAATATGTACAGGTAAAACGGACTAAAAAAAAATACTTATTTGTTTTGACTTATTTGGTAACAAATTTAAGGTAGTGACATATTATTAGCTTGTGCTTTTTTTTTTCAGACCAGTTTCGGTCGGACAGTGGCGGTTATTAAGGGGAGAGGGCGATAGGTGGATCGCCCCTCCCGTGGGATTTGATATTTTAAAATTTAATATATCTCTTGTAAGTAAGTGTCTTGTCGTGTAAGTCGGTCCAATTGTGTTACGGTTATGCTCCATTTTCCCTCCGTCCCTCTTTGAACATCATGTATAAGGCTGGAATTAGTGATCGACCGACGATCAGCGCGTTACGGTACGCGCGCTGACAGTGCGTGCTGATCATCGGTCGTGATCGAGCGTTTAGGGTTTAGCTGACGACAAACTCGGTCGGTCGTGCACACTGTAAACGGGTAAACG
This sequence comes from Slavum lentiscoides, assembly GCA_032441835.1. NCBI lineage: Eukaryota > Metazoa > Arthropoda > Insecta > Hemiptera > Aphididae > Slavum > Slavum lentiscoides. Next base: position 10,134,914 of record CM063715.1, on the reverse strand, counting down.
AGTAAACGTTAAATAAATAGTAAACGTGTAAACGAGTGTACAACGAGAAAAGATGAATCTTTACGTTTATCTCATTTCACTGAAATACGCGAAATAATATTATTATTAATAATAATAATAAAAAAATAAATAAATAATAAAGATTGCATACGCGTGTACGATCGGTCGCTCGGTCAGCGTCAAACTAAACACCCGCATATAGGTACCGACATGGCGCGTCAGCCGACCGTAATAAAACGGAAAAAGAAAGTAGTCACTAGATAGCGCTACGACACAACATATAGAGGGCGCGGCAGAAAGGCGCTTATATAAATAGCGGTCCGAAACCATCGGACCGCTCAGTGTAGTCGCGGCGGTCAGGCGTGAACAACGTAGTTCGCGTCCGACTGCGGTGTTTGTGTATTTTATGAATCCAAATCAAGATCGAGGTTTTTTTTTGTCGCGTATTATAATATTTTACGTATTACAGTGGCTTTCAGAGGACGTGAATATCTTTACATATTATATAGATATAGTACGCCCATTTATGCGTACGTATATTACGCTGTTATTATAATAATATGACGTACACACACACACACACACACGCGATGATACTGCGTGTGGGGGCTACTGTGTAAGTCTGAAACGCGCGTAGGTATATAAATGTATTACTCATGCGGATTACACAATATATTATATATAATACAATATTTATGTATATATACAATGTAGACTTTGGGGAGATAATTTTTTAAAATTTTTCAACTGAAAGAAATTAAAAAAAAAAAATCCGAGCGTTTTTTCTTCTTCTTCTTCAAAACGTCTTCGTATATAATATCGTTTGATTACGATTGTCTCCTTATCCGACTACATTACGCTAGTGTATAATACGAGTATATATAATATGTATAATGACGGCGGCAGGCTGCAATGTCAAAAATCAACGGCATTTGTACGCGTCCCCGTAATAATTATTATTCATGTTATTCTACATAATATTATACGATATTATTAAACGCGTATTCATCACGTGTCGTATACGCGACGGTGGATGGCGCGCTCGCTCAGAACTATAATAACAGTCGTGTCTACACTATTCTCGGCTGCCGCGCGCGCGTTTCCACAACGGCTACCCTACGCGATATGCATACGAATACTCCTGGTACAATACATTCTCGTACGGTATTCTTTACTTTACCGGGGTGACGTTTTAGAAAAACTAGGAAAAAAACACCCGTTTTAAATACTACGAAAAATTTTTCCACCACCCCACATAACAAAAAAAGAATATATGTACGACTATTATGAATCTGAACACATGGACAGTACCGCAATAATGGTTTTGGGAAAAAAAATGTTTTTAAATATATTCAGAATGATGGACAGACGAAAGGGCGGACCGATCATCCTGTGTCTCCAGTGGTCCCTCCGACTTAGGGGACGGGGACGTAGAAGTTTTACTACGCCTTCCGGAAAAAAGTCGACTCCCCGGACGTTTACGACTAGAAGCGACGATTTCTGGCTGATGACGTAATTGTCTTTCTTTGATTCACTCGGTACTCGGAGAGAAGGAGGATGACGAACGAGAATGTCAGAACGCGGTCAGAAGAGGCTGTTACAGGGACCGGATCGTCGTAGAGGCGGTCAAGCAAACGTGTTTGTGAACCGTCGGGAATGCCTCGGTTAAAGAAAATTCGTATGCTGAAGGCGAATTTTAGGGTAACTGTCCTTGAATGAGCAGTCAAATCAGCAGAGGCCTCGCTACTGGCTCTCGACTACTGCAGCAGGTTGTATTTATAAAAATAAAGGATATAACTATTTCGATAGGACAGATGGACCACTTACTTATAAGTGGTGTCTAAACTTATGTTTAAAAACCTAAAATAACATCCTCGAATATCGCGTTTTTGCTCCCTCATACGTTATTATTGGCGTTTTACGAGGTTTAAAACGTTGAAGTTATTTAAAATTTTTTAATATAAACGTTAGAATATATATTTTTTTTGTTTAAAAATTAACCGTACACTGCAGTCTATATTGTCGTCTGTCACCACGAGCCAACAGAGACTGGAGAATATGTAACAGAACAAAATACAAATGACGTCGGCTTATAAAAAAAAAAAAATTAAATGTCCATTAAGAATGAATGTTATTTATATATTTTGAAAATGATAGAACAATTTAACGACATTGTCCTTGAAATATTGAAATATTATCGCGTCTAAATACAAGTAGTATAATTCATATATATTTTTAATACAGGCTTTTATGTCTTATGTTGTCATCGTGTTTATTTGAATAAGTCTGTCGTTAAAAATGCTTTAACACAATAATATACAAGTATATACAGCATTATATTTACAACTGACACGTTACAGAGCATCTTTTAAATAATCTTTACTGGGAGGGGCACTTGAGTCAAACAGTATAATAAATCGATTTTTAACGATATTTATAAACTAACGAATAATTACAAAAATAATTTTAAAAAATTTATTCATCCCGAGAACAGGATTTTTCTAGTTTTTTTTATTCGATAGTTTCTTTTTTTTGGTATACACAGAATTTGACTACGGCATTTTCTACGTTTATGCGATGGCGTTAACGATGCTTTTTGAAAATCGTTTTAATATTATTTAAAAAACGTTTTAGCATTTTGACCTTATAAATCTGTTTTGTACGCACGCGTATATTAACGTCAAGAAAAAATCAATATCATGGACGCGTTCGAAAAATTAATAAAACTGACAATAAATAATATATAATTTTAAACCGCTTTAACGCTAAAATAAATAAATATAAATATATGTATATTAGTTCGGGTCGGAAAAAAAAAGGTTGTTCTAGAGTATTCTCTCTCCGGAATTCGGACCGTCGCGTCGACTTGGCCAGATATGACAGTTAAACGAAGTAATAAGAATTTTGGCTTCTCCAAGCGTGCCCAACCCAGTTTTCGAACGTATTCGTGTAGCTTTGATCTACGATCGTACGCGTACAGATAAGTGTTTGTACATGTACAATTGTACAACCTTTAAATCGTCGGAAAAATATCAACACGGTGTTGTATTCCCCCCATATTATTCGACCGAATTCGATCGTTGTCGGCGTTCTTTGAAGTGAAACGTATTTATATTAGAGAAATTAATGTGGAGCGAGCCTCAAAGGGTTAATCCGAACCCCAATATTATTTTTAAGGCGTATTTGTACGTGGAAACAAAACGTGTGTTTAAATAAAGACACAATGACACGGTGTTTGGCACTGCAGGTCTCGCGCGGCGAGATTATTGGGACGAAATACTGAACCCCGGAATAATCTACTTGTATCATGTACGTAATATATAATCATATAATATCGACAAGAACTTAAAGATTTTTTTTTTCTTCCTATAACTGCGTTTGTCGAATTGACGTTGAAATGATATATTATTATCGTGTAAAAGCTATTTTTTTTTTTACCTAAAATAATCGAAAGCGCGTCGAATATTTCGTGGTACGTTTAAATATTCGTCGCAGTACTGGGAATAAGAACGTTAAAAAATTCAATTCGTACAAAAATCGGCCGAAGTCATCGTGGGGTTTTATCTTGGATAACATTTTCCCATTTTGACACGAAATCCAATCTACGCCATTGAGTAGTACATATATATTTTATTACGAAGATACCTTGCGTGTTTCTATAATATTTTAACATAACATTATATTTTGATTCCACCTAACAGCTGGACTTTACACGCGAGTTAAACACAAATATTTATTAAAACCTATAAATGCAATAGATTAATGGTAAAAGAATTATAGTCAATATTTATTTATTTTTGCTTGAACTGCTTCAACGACAGTTATTATAGCTATGCGTATATAATTATTAAAATTTTTTTTTGTTTATTGATTCGATTTGTTGGATTTCACAGAGATGATCGGGTATAGATTGTTTTTCTCTCTGTCGTTAAGATATGCTGGACTCTTACTATGGCGAATATGGCAAGTTGAATATATATTGGTATTAGGGAAGGGGCTTCTTTGGTCATTAAATAACCGCGAGCGAGTTTTGCGTGTCCAATTCTTAGTCTGTTTATTATTGTAGTAATTCGCGTGTTTTCTTGTGTCGTAATTTATAGGCCATTGGTAAATTGCAATTCGTTTTTGATTTCGGCAAATTGTATACGTATATTTGTTTTTCATCGTCACTGTAAGTACACTTGGATATTAATATATATTTTTTCTTCGACGATTTCTTTGAACGTTGTATCAGCTTTTTCATTCCCTTGTATATCATCGTAATGGCTTGGAATCCAAACGATAGGGACATTTTTCGTACTATTTGAGAATTCATCGTATTTGTTATTTTTAGGGTCTTGAGGATTTTTGTTCAATGTGTGCCGAGGGATTCGCTGAGAATCAGAACGTTATGATATATATTTAAGGAGTTACAGATTTTAAACGTAGAACGACATTATCTGGTGACAGTGGAGAAACCAGAGTTTTTCAAGGCAGATGTGGAGATGATCCGTACTTGTTTGAACATAAACATATCAAATAAAGAAAAAAAACCCGGTATGTACGTACTATTAATTCAATATATTTTTCACGAAAATATAAATCAATGTTTATTAAATACACTGATTATAATCACGTGTATAATTATTTTAATATTGTATTATTTAATTTTCATTAAAGTTTTATTGGATTAAATTTGAATCATATGAAAAAATTGTTAAACGTTGAAATTTCAATTGGGGAGGGGTGGGTCTTGTTCGGTGATCTACATATTTGGCCGTCTTAACACAAAATTTTAGAAAAAAAAACCATTTATTGATAGAAAAACGCTTCTTTTTTTTTTTTGGTTGATTCGTCTGTATCCACAGATACTGTACGCCAAAGATATTAAAATATCCGCGTACGAGTGACGCATAATGTTTTGCAATGTACACAACAACAACATTATTATAAAATATCGTACAATAGAGTTGTGGCGCGCAAACGTATGTAACGCGTGGCCTTGTAACGCGCGCGTTGGACGAATCCGGCGTGAATGCAATTATCCGTAATGACGACGAGTGTTTTAAGTTATCGCCAAAGTATAATGTAATACGGTACGCCGTAGTGCTTTTCAACGTGTAACGACATTGGTTCGAAACGAAGAAAATACTATTCGTGTATTTACAGACGAGCATAAATCACGCGCGCGCGTTTTTATCGATTCCAATAATTTATAATATATTATTATAATATATGTATACCCGTCTGTGTAGTACAGGGTGTTCCAGGACAGAAAACTTTTTATATATATATATATTTTCTTTTTTAAATCGCGTTAAATTTGAAAACGGTCGGTTTTAAAAACGTATATATACATATTTGTATTGTTACGAAAAATTCGATATATTCATCGCGGTTTGCAGATTTTTAGGTATTTCTTTCCGTCTATAGTCTATATAGTCTATACTAAATAGTGAAAGAGTAATATATATATTTTTGATGTGCAAACATCTATTACGGAGGTATGCGGGTAAATCTCGGGGAAATGGGATGGAAATGTGTATAAGCTGTTGTCACGACAACTAATAATAATATTAATCAGTTTACACGCAATTATAAATTGCGTGTAATGTGTGTAAACTGTTGTCATGACAACTGATAATAATATTTATTATGGAAATTACTTTGAATAAAGATACCAATATTCACAAATCCCAGTCACAATATTCCGTTCCATTTTTACCGCTCATACGACGTTTACACATCAAAGTCTCGAGTACTAGCAGATTCGTTTTATTTATTATTATTTTTATAATACGATACCGAATTATCCTAATCGTTATTAGACGTGAAAAAATTTAATTTTGTACGCGATAAACGATATAACTATATTTTCGACAATACTAATAATAAACATGTAATTACACAACACCATAGATCAAGCTATATATTATAGTTAATGAAAATTGGAAAACCGTTTACTACGTGGTATAAACAATTGAAATTGAAAAGATTCGTATATTATCATTTTAAGAACCCGTTATTAATTTAACCAAATAAAATATATATAATTTTTTTTTTTTTTTTGATTGTTTTGATGTTAGTATTATTAATTTAACAAATATATTTGTTTGGATGATAAAATATTATCATTGTGATAATTTTGAGGTTTTTAAAACAGCTAACAAGACCAATCTTATTGACTTTACCAACGACTTTTTCTTTCAGTGATATTACGTTGTTATTGCAACGAATATTTCTCGTTTTTATTAAATATAAAAAAAAAAATCGAACATTTTAATATCCTTAACGCGAAAAATATTAAAGCACATCTTTTTACAAACAATATAATATATTTCAATTTTTCATTTTAAGTCTCACGTGTTTAAAAAAAAAAAAATTTAATCGCTTGTATAATAGCATTCGTGATTTCGATCAAATTAATTTTGTATTTACTATGTTATTGTGGTATAACACGTTACTTTTTCGGAGTAAATGAAAAAAATGCTTAAAAATCGCCATCTCGACGATTTCATAAAAGCAAACTATTTCAACTGGTTTAAAAAACATTCATTTATCCCGGAGAAATTACAATTGATAATTCGTCTTGGGACACCCTGTACGTTTGTTGACGTGTGTGCCAACGGAGTGAAAAACGTACATGTAATGCACAAACGGGACGGGCCCATAATAACGTGTAGTTGGGCGTATATACGGAAGAGTATATTGAAGAAGAAAAATTTTTAATCTTAAGCGAAGCGAAAGAATGTATTCAGTGATGTTTTTTTAAACACTTTTTCGCGTTACCGTAGTACATAAATCTTATTTAATCGACACGTTTTTCAATTTTCCCATTAGTTTCCTAGAGCTTAATATTATCAAAACAAACCGAAAATCGTAAAAAAAAATCTATAAAAATGTCGATTTTCCTATATTTACGAGCTCGAAACGTATTACAAACTTAGAATTATATCAAATTTATCGTATTCATAACAAATAGCGTCGTTCAGAATCCTTCTTTTTCCGAAAATCATTGTTTACAAATCGGAAAATATACAATAAAAAACTCTAAGCGTCTCATTATTGTACCGAAATTGATATCATTTTTTTTTTTAAAATCGCGTTTAAAAAAAAAATTCTTTTTCCAAAAATTCGTTTTGTGTGTACGCGCGAATGATCGCGCTCTACCGAAGTCATCGTGTGTCGTAGTGGTTCTGGTCGTTTGCAAAGTAGCCGTTATTGTGAGGACACCTGTCACCAGTTCGTGACTGGACGGCGCAGATAACACTCCGTACACTCCTATAATAAAACGGGCGTCATTATGTATGCACTCCCGGAGATCTGGTCTCTGGAGATCGTGTTTACACATTATTATATTCGGAGAGAGAAAAAAGTGATGAAGTGCTCCCGGGGGAACGATTCCGAAAATTTCTTTACAATATTATCGCATCCGCGCGTCGTTGTATGATAATATTATACCGACAGGCGACAGCGTCTGTCTGACTGACTGACTGCCGGCGGTGACGGTGGTGGTGGCGGTAGGTCAATGGATAAGAGCAGTTCGTGGTGACCACTCGGTGGATTTTTTTTTTTTTTTTTACTTTGTCAAAAACTACGACGGAGGGAGCAAAAATAAATAAATAAACTGTCGTTTATTCCCGAAACCGAAATATGATCGATACAATATGCATTCACGTGCCCTAAAAGTACACTATTATACCGCGTATAAACCACTTATGTATTGTGTATTTATCGCATCATCAACCTTGTTCATAAAAATCGTCGTTTCGCTTGCATCTGCTTTTGACCGACCGCTACAACGTGTGAAAAACGATATCGCTGCGGTTCGGTGTATTTCCCGTGCTTAAAACCCATATGCGAAGACACACGTTCATGTTTATTTATTTTTTTTATTCAATTGCTTTTGTACAAAAACATTATAGCTGCAGGCAGTTGTTAAACATTAAAAAAAAAAACAAATAAATTATATATATATATAATATGGAAAATAACATATAAATTAGGAAGCCAGATTTATGATGCGGATGAAATTAATGATTAGGTGAATATAACAATAGGAGAGCGGGAGTTAAGAGATGGAGATATGGATGAACTCAGTTAAATTCCTGAAGTAATTCGACCTCATCGGTCTCCGATGTCAATTTCTACACATTTGTTTTAATATATTAGAGAAAAAAAGCGTTTCAATCAAAAATCCACTCTTACAGCGACCTAGAAACAAATTGTCAGCAATTCATTAGGAACTGTTACTTATATAACGTGTGATGGCCATTGACGGTTTGCGCGAATCACTCTCGCAGACGTTTATGAAAATTGTTTTACGCAATACTCCTTAGAAAAATTGCTTTTCCCATCTCCTTTAATCCGTTTAAAGGACGTTGCGGGGCAAAAACGAACAGTAAGTGACGTTTTTGAAGGTTAACGAAAAATCGTTTTTTTTTCTCTTCTTTTTCGTCAAAGAGAATAATTATATTATTTGAATATCGGCGTTCATCAACCTCAGTATCCGAACCAGCTGGTGTCGTCAGAAGATGTGTGAATACGTGATGCACTCTTTCGTTATTTTTTCTCCCTCCATATTATAACGACCGATATTTTTGGTATAGGTACTCATAATAAATACGAAAATAAGTATTCGTTATTTCGGTAAGCGGTAACAGATTGCGGTTTGTTTTCTTTTCTAAACCAAAACACGCGCACGTCACAGTATTCTCGTGGGGCGTACGTGTGTCCGCGAATGGAAAGTAGGCAATTTTATGAACGCGACCGCACGTTTCAACGCATACGCATCAGCTAGCGGAATAGAAAACGTTTAAACAGTTGGACTTTTACTCCATATTTTATATAATATTATGGTTTCTGTAGTTGCGTCATAATATATAGCGCCGACGCGTTATTATTATTTATTAATAGTGCGATCAGACTCCCATCATGCAATATATTCGTTTTATATAATATTCTATCGATTGAGCCGGTCAATTTCCATTGTTTTTTTAAGGAAAAATTTCAAAATTCGTACCGTACACGCAATTCTCTCTTTGCCGTCGTCATCACTTTCAAAACGATTATTGTGTTATTCGATTAATATAATAATTCGTACGTCGTGATTAAATTTCGAAACCCATCCCATTTCGCATACATTTTAATATGTTAATGTTATTATTATTACTTATAGAAGGCGGTATCGGTAACGCAAATTGTTAAAATATACGCGTAGATTGTTGTTCGCATATATATATATATTTTTTTTTTTAATAAGTTTTATAACATATTGTCTTATCCACGTACGCACCAAGTCAATTCTTTCGTTTTATTATCGCGAACTTTCTTTTATAGGAAAAATAAAAATTAAACGAACACTTAAGTATACCGTTGTGGAGATTTTTTAAACAACTATCCTTAATATTGTAGTCCTTATATGTGTGTGCGCGTGTAGGTAAATTTTTAACGTTTAAAAAATTATATAACGATATTTTTTTTTCGTTTTGAATTTTTAAAACAATAATATATCTAAAGTTTTCAACACGCAGTTATATTTTGTAATATTATATATACACTGCAGTGGTCGAAGTGGATCAAAATAAGTGGGGGGATGAAAGCAGCGTCACCAATTCAAGTTTTGAAGGGGGCGGAGGAAGACTGGAAGTTGTAAACGGTCCATATTGTTGAAAAATAAGCAAAAAAATTTTTTAACAAAATAATGCTCTAACACCGGCCCTATTAACCCTGATGTTGAACTATATTTTTTATCATTATATGATTGAGCGACGTTTAAGATTTGCTGAACGTTAACATTTTATAAAACGAAATAGTTTTTACAAAGAAAAAAAAAATGATTCAAAGTTATTTTTCTAAAAAGAAAAAAAATTAGGCAACATAACAATAATACGAATTATACGAAAAATAAATTTTTAAAATCCAAAAGTGACGAATAATTTTAAACAAAATAAGTGAAGGGATGGAATGTGCTGACTAAAAGAAGTGGAGGGACGGCATCCTCCCATATCCCCCCTCCTGCACTTCGACCATTGTATATATAATAGAATATAACGAATTTTTATAAATTTTAAGGATACAATAATTAAACCATATTATGTGTATATATTTGTTTATTACGGCACGCGGATATATTTATATTTTTTTAATCGAAATACAACAGTTGTCTTGTTACGTTAAAAAAAAAAAAACAATATAATATGAAATCGACAAGCGGTATAAATTATTCTATATACTGTATAGTTTTTTTTTTATTCGCGATTTCACTGGAATCTTATTTTAAACACGTCGATAATTATTTACAGGACCATACGGTCAGCATTTAATTGCGTTTTACATGTACTTACATACACAAAAAAAATTTTTTTTTTAATTCTAAAATTTAAAAAAAAAAAATTTATTCATTTTTTCCTTTAACGGAACACATAATATTATGTTCGCGTGTCGTATGCATATATAATAATAAATATAGTGTGTATAATGAGTGTTTCGCGCGGACACGTATTACAGCAAGCGAGCGCCGCCGCCGTTGACGAGGGAACGGCGAGGCGGCGGCGGCGGCGGTGTGTGAAAATCGTACACGCCCGGCCCGAACGCTGCGAGCCAATGGGAACGACCGTAGACGACCGGTTTCCGCGTCACGCGGACGGCGGGCGGGGTCGGTGCGCGTAGCCGAGGACGAAGGCGCTCCTGTATACGTGCAGAGCGTCCTCCGGTTTCCGACGGCGGTGCGCGGTCAGTGTACGTTGAGCGGTCACCTCGCGAGTTTCAATCGCCGCGCGCAGTGAACGGATAACACAATAATATTGTTTTATAGCACCGCGACGATTAATTAATTACAAATTCATCACGAGTTTTATTTCGCGATTCGAAACATATTTTTTTTCCGTTTATTACTTTTAGAAAATATCGCGCGCGATGGCAGTGTCCACGTTGAACATGACGCCGTACTTTACCGGATACCCGTTTCAAGGTAATTGTTTTGTTTTTTTTTTTCCGAATTTCTCGCTGCTGCTGCTGCGGTATACCGCGCGTGTATATAATATGACGGGTGTAATAACTGCATTTACAGGCCAGGGCCGCATGAACCAGCTGGGCGGCGTGTTCATCAACGGGCGTCCGCTGCCCAACCACATCAGGTTGAAAATCGTGGAAATGGCCGCGGCCGGCGTCCGGCCTTGCGTCATATCCCGGCAGCTCAGGGTGTCGCACGGCTGCGTGTCGAAAATCCTCAACCGGTACCAGGAGACCGGCAGCATCAGACCGGGCGTGATCGGCGGCAGCAAGCCCAGGGTGGCCACGCCGGACGTGGAGAGACGCATCGAAGAGTACAAGAAAGCCAACCCGGCCATGTTCAGCTGGGAGATACGCGACAAACTGGTAAAGGTGCGTTGTACAAAATATATACAGTTCTTCTTTTATATATATATATATATATATATATATAGTCGTTTGTGGTGTATTTGTCGATTCGCTCGTGATTTTTTTTATTCTATATACAATATCTTGTGCATAATACTTTCCTTCGTAACCGCTTATATAGAAAAAGTAAAAAAAAGTTTAAAAAAAGTTAAAAACTTTAAAAAAGTTTCAATAGAATAACGTGCGCGTATAGTCCCGGGGCGGGGCGCTTTTTCTAATCGCTGTTCTGAAAAAATTTTTTTTTTTGTGCCGTCGATGCAGACTCGAACAGCAGGTGGCTGGTCCAGTGACAATGTATTATTATTGTTATGACGTTTTTAGTGATTTCGGTGTTTTACTAGGCGAAATACGAACGTAAAGATCGTCTATTTTATATTATACTTATATAAGAAAACTTTAATGTTTAACGCGGTATATTATTATTGATATACAGCATATTAGGCTCGTTGTTAAAAAAATCTGCTGTAGTACATACAAGTCGAGCATAATCGATTATAGGATTGACATTAAGCGAATTTCAATCGGTATTATTGTTTTCTATATACGTGCGCGAACGCGTATTTTTAAGTGTTCTAAAAGTATATACGGTCTTGATTTTGCGTTTTAAAAAGTTTAAGGTGTAAAAAAGAAAAAAATAATTAAGTAAACCACGCGAATTTTATTTCACGACGAGACCGTTTTTTTTTTAGACCAGTAGACTTATACGAGGCGAATTTTTTTACTCAAAAGTAACAGAACAAACAATGTACGTGTAACATTATTCCGAAAATCTGTCAAACGAGTGTAACGAGCTAATCGAAGTCGCATCGTTTTCTAGTACTCCGCTGTTAATTTGAAATTTCCTAACCGCGTATTAACGTATACAGGTGTCGATAGATATTATCACTCGCTATTACACCCGTAGTTATTATCAGTGGGGTATTTTCGATTTATATATTTTATAGGAAAAAAAAATATTGAAATCAGTAGTTTGGAGTTGAAATTTTTTATTTTTTTTTTTTGGTTCCGGGGGTGCCTGCAGAACCCGGAAACTCCATCCTGTAAACGCGCTACCGGTGCAGCAGTGGCGGCGCGGTTGCGGTAAACAGCGCGTGCGTTGTGCGAAAATTGTCCGCGGCTCCTCGAGCAGATAGTCTCGGAACCAGTGGTTCCCAACCGGGGGGGAATTTAAATACTGCAAGGGGAGGGGAATATAGCGATGATGAAATAACGATTTGTATATACGTATATGTATAGTTATTTTATAAAATCTATTTGTACGGTTCACTAAAAAAAATAAGTCATCTAACATCTGATTTAAAAAATGGGGAGGGAGGGCGTGAGATTTTTTTAAAATTTACAAGGGGGGCGTAGAATAAAAAAAAAATGTTGGGAACCACTGATATATAGACGCACTAATAATGTATACGTTTTTTGTTTTTGTTTTTGTTTTCGTTTCGCAATTACCCCAGCAGGACGGCATTTGCGACAAGAACTCGGCGCCGTCCATCAGTTCGATCAGTAGACTATTGCGCGGTGGCCGACGGGACGAGTTGAAAAACCATTCGATCGACGGGATTCTCGGTAAGTGTCGCCGAAAACGTTATTGTCGCGCGCGCACGTAACCCGCGCCGCACGGGGGACGAGTGTGTGTGTGTGTGAACACGCGGACTTATAACGTAAAATATTTATAATAACGGGAGTTTTTATAAAAACGGCGGAGACGCGTTGAAAGGAGACGGAGACAGAGAAAAACGCCCGTTCGGGCCGCTATTGTGGCGGTACGTATATAACCGCTCTATCGTCGACTCTCGCAGTATACGGTACGGCCGTTACACGCGTGCTCGGCGGTGGCTACCGCGGCGCGCGCTCCGAGTGACGATGAGAACCGTTATGGTCGCGGAAAGGATACTGTTCGCCATTGTCCGTGGCCGGAGGGAAAAAGAAATGACAAAAAAAAAAACCGCGCGGGCGGAAAGAAAGAAAGAAAGAAAGAAAGAAAGGGGAATCCGAAGAAACGGAATAAATAAACGTGTACCTATATACAGCGTTGTGAAGAGTGGGGGGGGCGTGTCCGTTTTAAAGCGCGTGAGAATCCGTCGCGCGCCGCGGTCGGACCACCGAGGGCGCCGCTACCACCGCGCCGGGGGGGTTTCGGGTGTTAACACTTTTTCTACAAAAAAAAAAAAGGAAAAAAAATTCACAATTTATCACCGTGACGGGTGGCGGGGGTGCTACTGACACGGGCGTTTACGACCGTTTACCGCGGTGCGGCGGCCACGCGTTACAAACGCAGTCGCGTTATTACACTGCGCAGCGCATAATATACCGACGACGATTCACTCGTTTTATTATTTTACTTTTTTTTTTTTGACTGGTGGGGAAAAGAAAATCACGCGTTGATCGTATTTAATTTTAACGCGTAATATAACGTCGAACGTTATGTATAGAATATAACGGACGCGTTACGCGCGGCGTGTATCGAAACATTCGAATCGTTTTTTTTTTCGGTAAAAAAGTGACGTTAATAATATTTTTAAAATACGGACATGGGTTCGTGAAGAACCGGCGCGCGCGCGCCATGCGTATCTCCGCGGGTGGTGTCTCTTCCGCGCGCGTAAAAGGCACGCCGCCGACGCGTAAAACCCGTTTAATTCGCCGTAATTTAAAAACGGATTTTTCTCAGAGCTGTTTATTGTCGCTGCGCCGTGGACCACCGCGCGCCTTATTTATTCATTCTTTTTTTTTATTATTATTATTATTTTTATTTAAAATACGTTTTTTTCCCTTCTTTTTCTTTTACTGCTTCTCACTCGGATTCAACGTCGACTCATCTCGCCAACACGGATCAGCCCGGTTTAATCGCTACCCCATATGCACCGTCGTGGTCACGAGAAAACCGTTATCGCGTAATTTGTAACGTATCGCGACGACAATAATATCGCGTTTTTCTCCTCATTCCTCCCGGACAACGCTGCACCGTTTTCAAAATTTTCTCTCGGTTATTGCAGAAAAAAAAAAAATTATTTTCAAAAATTATCGCGAAATCAACACCGCAGTCCACGAATTAAACGTCATTTATTCATTTCGATATTGCGCGTTTATTGCAATTTTTCCAATACAAAATAATACGTTCGTCAATCCATTTTCAATTACGGGAAATACACGCCGCGCAAAATTCTCTTCGATAGCGGATTATAGAGAAAGAATTTTTATTTATTTATTTATTTTTTTTTTAATAGCATCGGTCTATATTATGATACGTATTATTATCTCGTTTTTCACTAACACGTGTAAAATATCTGTAAATAATACTTATTTTTATAAGCCTAACAAGCCAAAATAACTGTGTGAATAACATTTGTTTATTGCGCTGTTATACAGATTGTAAATTTAAAAAAGTATTATTACACTACACGATTGGCAGATCCACAACTGTGCGTTTTACCAGACTTGGATAGTATTCCGAATACTTTTAAATATTTTTTTCTAAAGTATTTCAAATACGTTTTTTTCTAAAGTATTCCGAATACTTTTTAAAGTTCAATCATATTTCATATAGTATTTGCATAAAAGTATAATAATGACTTAAACGTAAAAGTGATTATTCTAGAAAAACATACGAATAGCAATTATAGAAGCAATATATATATTTAAAATGACTTTGATTATTATTTTTATCAATAATCTCGCTGTGTTTGGTGTTTGAACGCAGCCTCATTCAAATAATCAATTATATTTGATTTCACTGTGTTATTATAATTTTGTGTTAATTTTATGTAACTAATTGGCATTATTAATTTACTCATTTCATATTATATTATTTATCATTATAAAATAATATATATTCGATTGAATAATAATTTGATATTCTATATTTGATATTCTTATTATTGAAAACCAGTATAAAAAAAAAAAACAGTATTCTAAAAGTATTCACTTTTTGTGAAGTATTCAAAATACTGCAGTTAAAGAGCACTGTTGTAGTGAACTATTCAAATATATATTCTGAATACTTTAAAAAAAAAATACGTATTCCAAATACGTTTGAAAAGTATTTTACACTCAAGTCCGTGTTTTACTTCGATCATAATCAATAACACGATGCACGCGCGATCGCTCGAAAAACACCGTGTCGAGAGAAAATTAAATTAATATATATATATATACTTTTTTTTATATAATTTTCTTCTGTAACGCGACGGAAACCGGTATGGAATCCGGCGATTCGGTCCATTCGGCCAGGTCGTATAACTATAATAACACGTAATATAATATAAACGTATTATTATTTTATATTATAACGGTTCCGTCTCGACGGTAAAGGGTAAAAACTCGACGACAGTGAATTTCAATCGCATTACGCGCGTTCACCGTTTCACACATCGGCCGCGTGCTCGGCGCGTATGACGACGACAATATTGTGTTTATTGCTGTGTAATACACCGAGCGCTTATTGCTGTTTTTTTATTCTCGAAACTCTTATAATTCGTAACGATAATAATTATCGCGCTCGCGCCATTCAATTATTATTTTTATTAAAAACAAATACGCGCAGAACGAGTTCTGATCGATTACAGCGACGACGTCGATAAGATTTAACCGGTTTGTCGCTCGATTGAATTTTTTTACATTATCTGCAGATGCTGCGGGACACGTGGTCCGCGCCGCGAATCAACAGGCGTTTGTCTGAGTCCTTGGACCAGTACAAGGTAAACTTTGAAAAAAACCCCCCCCGTGTAAGCTTATGACCGGCTTACAAAAAAAGCTCTGGTCCTATACGAAAGTGTAAGAACTCCAGAAATCATTGTCCGAATGAGTCGTCCAATGATATCGGGACACAAGGCTATACTGTTTTGTCGTCGGACTCGTCAGCTGACTGTGCGCAGAATTTCACACAATGGTTTACACGTTTTTTCGGTGCACGAGGAGAACGTTGCAACGCTTTTTTTCAGCACTCTTCACACCTCGAAATTAACGAAACCGCTTCCATTTCGGGACAAAAGTACGTTTTCCGTTTACGCGGTCTATAGTGAATAAACGAAATCGTCGTTCTGCATGTGTACAGTCCGAAAACCGAACTTAAAACTCACATTTTTCTCCAGTAAATCATACGTTTTTTTTCATTTTTCTCGAACAGTTTCAATTATTATACAATTCCGTCTGCTGTACCCCGTATACCTACACAAACGTATCGACGCGATTTTTTTATCGGCCACGTGGGCGAAAGGATATAGGTACATACTGCTGCAGATTCTCGGAACACTTTATTCGGTCCAACAGCCGCGTCGCCCACGCTCGTCGCGACTAACAATAACAACCGTTTTTTAGGAGCGCATTTGCAAACAAAAAGAAATAAAAAAAAAAACAAAATAAAACAAAAACACGTACACACCTATATATAGACACGCTTGTTACGAGCAGCTTGAATTTTTTTTATTAGCGCAACATTTCACGCGCTATACTTTTAATTTCTTCGATTTCGTTCAAAAAAAAAAAATGTTAAACATTTTTCGCCCGAGATTTAAAAAAAAATACCACGCGAATATTTCTGGTACGGTGTCTATAAATATCAGTAAAACAAGTATATTAAAAAAAAAATATAATCAGTATTTATATATATTGCAATAGGTTTCTTTTAACACGACTTTCATGACACATACAGCTGTACTCGGATGTACTCGATATGAACTACTGATATTCTAAAATATTATTTAGTTAAAATAAGTGGGTATCGTTGATTTTGAAAATTTCGAGAGGACCCCGGCGTTCAGTGCTCGTATCGGAAAATAATTAGTACAGAAGGAAGTAAAAGTATATTAAAAAATTCCCGTTTCTAAAGACTGAATTGTCTTATAAACTCGTGCAAGACTTCTTTTCTTCTCCACCAAAAAAAAAGTCACCATAATTTTCGTACTTCGCAACTGCCCCCAAAAAAATTATAAATATACGTTTACGCGTCCACCACCGATCCGCAACACCCTTGAAACACCTATTATAGAACGTAATATTCGTATGGAATGCCCGTGACACGGTCGACCGAAAACCTTTCACGAGAAATATCAAAGCCCCTCGAGGAGGACCCGATAAAATCCATTTCCAAACGCAATTTACTCTAATAATAGACTTTAATATTGTATACGGTTATTTATAGTTCGTTTTGATCAGAGCGCTCCGTCATCGTTTATAGATTATTTCTTATATAAATGCCGTTAGAGAACGCGTCGTCGAATCGACGTGTAAATAATTTTCGTCTCGACGACGCGAAATTTTAATTATTTTCGCGATAAATCATAAAAACATAAAGCGAGTTTAACCCGACCGCGGTTTCTCGTTTAGAAAAATTAGAAAAGAACGTTTTTAAAACCGTTTCCCCCGACTTCTCCGATTCGAGCACTTGTGTACTTCTCGTATACGGCTATTGTAATACGAGTATAAAGCGACCCATACACGATCACTAATATTGATCAATATTCGATATTGACCGTGTACAAATCATATTGAAGACGATTTCAATATATTATTGAAACAATCAAAATTATTTTGATATTTATTGATAGAGTGTCAATATAATTGTATAGCAATATCAATAATCGCCTTCTCTTCACTTGACATTTTGAACGAAACTGAATAATATATCGATGAATATTATTGATCGTGTGTGTGTGTGCAAAAAAAAAAAAAATTGAAACATTTATTGATCAATATTAATTGATCGTGTATGGGCCGCTTAAGATATTGTTTTTTTTTTTTGTTCAAAATCGATAATATTCGAGTGGGGAAAAAAACAATTCTCCCGAATCCAGCGACAACGAATAGTAAACTGTGATGGATACTATATAATATTATACGTGTATTATATAATAGCGGCGCGAGCAGTGTATTTTTTTTTCCCTCGGTTCGCCGCCCAACACTTGGCGGTATCATTTTTTAATAACAGATTCGGCGGTGGTTGAGACGTTTTTTTTTTTTATTATTATTATACTGTTCGACATCGGTTATTATGTAAATCGTTTTTGTAGATAAGACGCGGACCGGGCTCAACGGGGTTGGCGGCAATTACTCGGAAACGGGTAACCAAAAAAAAAAAAAAAAATTCTTATATCGTCTGTCGTAATAGTAGTCGCGCGCGCGGTGTATTTTATTTCGGTTCTTTTTTTTTTCTCTCTCCGTTTTCGTGTTTTGTACTGTGTGTATCGTTTTGCCGCGCCCGGAGCGCGCTTTAGACGTTGTTCAAAGCGTTTTCCACTGCGCGGCGGCACATCGGTAACAATTTATTATTATTAATTTTTTTTTTTTTATTTGAAACTCTGTACGTACGATTAGTTAATAAGAACAAAGCGCGATCGGACAATACGAGTGGAAACGTATTGAATTGACAAAAAAAAAAAAAAAAAATCAGTTGGTATATATAAAAAAAAAGAAACTGCGTGGAAATGACGATGGGAGATAGTTGTGAGGAAAAAGTATATTGAAAATAAAAAGGGACGTTAATTAAAGCGGATAGATATTTCGCGTTGTGCCGCTGGAAGAGTATGCGTGGGGAATGTGGCGAATCGATTCGGAGGAATTGAGAGCGCAAAGAGCAGAGTCTTGGCAAAATAAACGTTTCCTATTTCCAACGTACCGATCGATTTAGTGGTGCGATAAAAAATTTGAAAACAGATTCGAATTCGCCGTGAAGTCTACTCGGGATCGATTCTCCCACATTACTAATTTTTTATTTTGTTTCATAAATCCTTAAAAAATTAATCGAACCAATAAAAAAAAAAAATGTGGGAAAATCGTTCTGTAGTAAAAAAATCTGTTTTCAAAATCCTCATCGCGTCACTACGTGGATCGGTACGTTGGAGGTAGGAAACGTCTGTTTTGCTGTGTGCGTAAGACGAAGAGAGAAAATGCCCGCTTTCAATCCCCTCAAGATATGATTTAAAAAGATCGGCGAAGGAATAGTATACTTAATCCGAGACGAGAGGAAGAACGTATTATTATTATTATTATTCTCTCGTTGAGTCTGAGCTTGCGGAACGGAATCGTGGAGGAGATTTTTTACATGAACCGCGAGAAATATAGTTACGAGGCGGACCAGTCCGTTTGTTTATTATTATTGGAATACATATTATATTGCTGACGTGATTGAACGCGCGGTATTTGTTAAACGACCGGGCCGCAGACGTGAAATCAATCAACGCTCTGCAAGTCCGCTATATTATATTATGCGCTACGCAGTCGGTTTGCATAATATTATTACGTGTACGACTGAACATCTCTCGTATAGGTAAACACACGCGCGCGTTTTAAATAATAACTTGTCCGTAGGTCATATTATACACATAATGTGTACGATTTATGTGGCGATCGTCCTGTAATACAATATTTTGAAATATGGCTCGGCGATAAAACACGCGTAGACTATGCGCACGCGTGCCTGTCAGTAAACCGCGGCGCGGTAGTCGCCCGTCCCGGCTCGAGGGGTAGGCGGCGGTCGCGCCCCGGGGCTCTCCGTTGACGATTTCGGATTTGAATAATTTTTCACGTGGATATCGTAGTCTTGTACGCGTATACGGCTGGAGGTCATTCGGAAAATTTGTCCGACACCGAGAACGTTATCACGTGATGAACGAAACCGTTGCTGTACGCGACGTAATACTATCGCTCATTAAAGATAAACCTGCAAATAATAATTGCAGTATTCTGTAATGACTTCGAATCAAGTGTTGAATCATCAGTGGATATACTTTGATTCGGCTCGACATTGATTGAATTCAGTAGCCACAAGACGTCGTATCCACGTACCGATATCATCATGATTCTTTGATTTTTTTTTTTTTGTGATTTTCTTCGCGCGTTTCATTGGTAACAGAGTTCGGTGTCGATATTTTAGGAGTTACGAGTGCGGATTTTAGAGCGGCTTGTGCAAAACGATTTTCGTTGAAAACGGGGGGAGGGGGAGTGCTTGTTACAAAAAAAACACGCGTTTAATCTTTTTCCGTTCTTTTTTTTTTTCCAAAAGGTCCGAGCAGCGCTGACGATTCGGACACGGAATCCGAACCGGGTTTTCATTTGAAACGAAAACAGCGCCGGAGCCGCACGACGTTCACGGGCGAGCAACTGGAAGACTTGGAACGCGCGTTCCACAAATCCCAGTATCCGGACGTGTACACCAGAGAAGAGTTGGCTCAAAAGTGAGTATCTCGTTTTACACAGGCTTATCGTCTCCTTATCGTCGTCACCTGACAAACACACACGCACGCGCGAAAATCACTACTGACTCGTCGCGACAAAAACGGATCTTGTCCAATAGTAATTTTGTAATTAAGCGCGTTTTTTTCTCTCGTTTCCGGAAGAGTGAAAATGAATTATTTTCGTTTTCCTCGACGAACGGACACAGACATTTCCATCGAAACCATTGAAAAAGTAAAAAAAAAAAACTCGCCGTAAAAGACTATCGAAAACACGGGATAAGAACGGACGATTCGAATGAGAAAATCTTTGGGTTTTCTGGAAACCCGGAGCGTAGGAAGGTTGTGAGAGACAATTTGTATGACACAGGTTCTCCATGGAACCTGCTTTAAAAGTCTTTCGACCGTAAAAAAAATGTAATAAATTTACAAATTGTTAGTGCAGATTCTAGTTCAGAATTATAATATTTATTCTAGGGTTTTTTTACTTTTTATTATTTACGCGCGAACAACAGTTGATATTATAATATTTGAAAAAAAAAACAATAGGAAAAACCAAATTTAAAAAAAAAAAAACAAAATCAAAAAGAAAAACCAAATTCCAAAAAAAAAAAAACAAGAAAACCGAATTTCCAAAAAAACCCATAAATTTCCAAAAAAAGTTAAGTTATAAAAAAATCTTAGTATTAAGATCGAACTCGTTTTTATAATCTCGAAATACTTTATCGCGTAAAAAGTGTTGGAGAATTATTCGAAATTTTACTCGAACTGCACATATTGTATATTCATGTATTCGCAACATTCACTCCGAGCGAAACAGCCGCCGCCGTATATCAGATTTGTACACGACGTAACGATAATAATAATAATAACGCCGCCCCGTTCACACCGGGCGCGCGTGAATACGGCGTAATTCGTGGTGTGTAGAGAGAAAACACCACCACCACCACCACCACCATTACCGTACAGTACTCGGAGGGTTACCGTGCGCCGCCGCCGCCGCCGCCGCCGGTGGTAATTGCCGGCTTCGGGTGGCCCGCGGCCGACAGTGAAAGTGAACACGGCCGGCCGGCCACCTCTGTCGTGTATCGCCGCTCTCACGATCGGTCCACCGGGTCGGTGGCTTATGTGTCCGAAACCGACGACGACGACGACGACGACTTAATGTCACTGAGGTCGTGGCGTGCCGGGGGTTTTCGTGAAAAAATCAAACAATTCCGCGCGCGTGCGCTATTATTACAACGCTGTGGTTAATCGCTGTTTTTTTTTTTTTTGGGGGAATTTTTTCGTTTTTTTTTTTGGTCATTATCAATTCATTCGAATTGTTGTTGCCACGAGGTCGGCTGGTCATAATATAGACTCGCGTGTGGCTAGGGAACTATCGGTGTTGGTGTGTTTAAAAAAAAAAAAATTTCTTTAAAAAGATTTATTTTTTTTAAATCGAACACGCGTTTATTATAATAATTACTTTGCACGGCGTCGTGCTTTAAAAAAAAAAAAAAATAGCGTCTGTACGATTATATTAAATACAATAGTATACACCGCCGCTCTTCGGCAACCGTCGCTCGGTTTAATAACACAAAATAATCGGGTTTTGTGCGTTTCCAAAGAATCGTCGGTCGAGTTTTGTTTTTCCGTTTCTCCTATGCCGTGTGACCTACGAAATCGACACGAGACCACCGAATCGTGGCGACGTTACGAATCCACGTTTTTGAACAAAAAAATTTTCTAAAGGATTCCAAAACGTCGACAATATTTAAAACAATAACTGCACTGACAGTAATACTATAATAGATACTACGGATTCGAAAGCGAATCGAATACATTGATTCACGAAATAACTATTAAATTACATTACAATCAGGGCCGTAGACACGGGGGGGGGGTTTAGGGGGTTCAAACCCCCCTTGAACATCGGATACTGGATGAATTATCGAAGAAACCGAGAAAAATTGATATATATTGTTATAAATTAATTATAGTATATAAAAATAATATAAATCATTCACACTTTCTTGATGTTTACCTCAATATTATAACTAATGATGACCTCACATAGGCCATATTAAATTTCTATCTACGGCACTGAACCCCCCATATAAAAATCCTATCTACGGCACTGATTACAATTATAATACGTACAAACGGGATACTATTATTGATTTAACGAAAATTTCGCGAATAATTCGTATTATAAAATACAGTTTTTTTTGTACGGAGTGTTTTTTTTTTTTGTTGTGCTCAGGACCAAACTGACCGAGGCTCGCGTGCAAGTGTGGTTCAGCAATCGTCGGGCTCGTCTCCGGAAACAGATGGGCACGCACCAGCACATGAACGCCGCGGCGGCCGCCGCTTTCAACCCGGCCGCCGCCGCCGCCGCCGCCACCGTCGTCAGCCTTTCGGCCGGCTCGTTCCAGTCCTCTTCGGGCGCCAATCAACACGTCGCGGCCCACGGCCAGTACGGCGGCCACGAGCATCACTCGGCCGCCGCAGCCGCAGCCGCAGCAGCAGCAGCCGCCGCCGCCGCCGCGTCTAATTTCAACTCGCCTCAAGGTGAGCAAAATTATTTTCACACAATCGTTACGATACGATAGTATTATTGTTTTTAAATGGAGGCCAAAAGCCAAAGGGAAAAAAAGTACCTGACTATTTATTGTAATACGTGTTATGTTTATTCGCATGGAAAAGAAAAACGGTCTATTTTCCTGACACGAGGACAAAATATAATATATTCTAATATTTAAATCGATATTATTGCAGTTTTCCTCCCACTTTACAGTCATTGTACGCAGTTTCATGCGTTTTCGTTATACAACGATATTTACGTAGATAATAATTAAGAATACACACACACACACACACAGCAATTTGTCTGTTGTGACGGAATTAAGGAAATTTTATTATTTTTTTTTATAATTTTCTTGTGTCTCCGCCATCTCATTGTTACACGTATTACAACAAACTATAAAATACAGTCAAAACCAAAGGTCCCGCATCTCTTATTGGTGCGGCTAAAACAAGGAAAAACAAATCGTTTTAAAAAAAAACATTCAATTCTTTTTCTTAAATCAGAACGAAGTGTACAAAATGAGTTTCTATACGAAACAAAATTGTATAAAATCGTCAAAAATCATCCGTTTTATAAAAAATTAAAACAAAAAAAAAACACGGTAAAGGGGCCCGAAACACCGACCTTTTGAGAACGAAAAAAAAAAAACAAAGCAGTAATAATGTATTACGATTGTGACGGGATTTTTTTTTTTTTAATTTCTTTTTTATTTATTCGAAACGCGATATTTGCAAATTACAAGGTTCCTTCGCGGACCCCACACCCATAAAGCGTGCGTTCCCGGCCGTATCGTTTTCGAATAAAAGTCGAGTGCGCGTATAGCGCGGACGTGTGTACACACACACACACACACACGAGCGTCCATCACGGAAATTACACGGTACGTGGCGACGATTAATACACACACACACACACGCCGGTAATGTTTTTTAACGGATAATACTCTTTGAAGTCTGGCGGTGATCTCGCCGCCGCCGCCGCCGCGTCTTAATAGCCGTGACCGGGGCCCGGTCGTGGCGGAAAAGAAGGATATACGCGGCGGACGACACGAACCCGGGGCCCCGGAAATTATACGAACCGTCCCGGGCACGTACGACGATTTGGACGGTTCTCTATCTCTCTCTCTCTCTCTTTTTTATTATCGCGCGCACGTTATAACGGGAATACTTTTGCACTATCGCGCTGCACGGGGCGAGTGATTTTTTTTTTTTTTCCATTATTTCTCGATCCCCATATTTTGTCAATCCGTACGTCGGTTCGCGCGCCAGTGGCCCTGGGGACAGAATACGTTTTTGTGCACGTTCTTCATCAGCTATTTTACCGAACCACGCGGATTTACAACGAAATCATTGCGAGTATTTACGCATTATTGGCAAATTTTTTTTTTTACAAAATTCAAGTTCCCATCGTATTATTCGCGTTAATAAATGAGTAGGATTTAATATTATTTTTTTGCTCTCATTAAATACCACGTGAATTTCAAAACGAAACTGGACATTTTCTTGAGTACAAATTGTATTTATGACAGCCCCTTCGGGGACTTCCAACGTTTTTTTTTCTGTCCTCCGCTTTCTTTTTCATTAGCACGTTCTCGGTCTTTTCCCGCGATCCATCCCTGCGTGTCGTACTTAATCCTATCCGCTCGTTCCGTCTTTTGACTAAAAAAAAAAAAAAAACTCGTTTCCGTTTCACGCCTTCTTTCCGACATTATATCCGGTATAGGTACTCCGTCATATCCTTATCTGCGCGCGTAAAACCACTTGCACATTACAAACGCTTCCAAACATTTGTGCCGTTTGTCTTTCGGGTTTCGCGACTCTTCAGTAGGGTTTTATTTGCAGACGTGTTTTTTTTTTAATATATATGTCAACAGAGTTTTCTCGTTTTCGAATTAGCTCGCGACAAATACGTTATACAATAATCTGGAAAAAAATGTTCGAATTAATCGGGCGTGTCGTACGCGCTCACGCGTGTTATAATATTTGATCAGTATTCGATTTTCATCGAGTGTGCAATAAAAAATTAATAAATATTGTAAATGTTGTATAATAAAACCGTGTGAAATACCGACGAAATCGCAATACGATTGGAGAAAAATTGCGAAACGAAAAAAATATATTTTTTTTAAAATTCGAATGGCAAACGTTTAATATTTCACACGACTGCTCGTTTCGCATAATATTATGATAATAGTAGAAAAGCGGCCATAGTCGCGGAACACAATACATATATGTGTGCAGTACGCAGCGCGCATTTTAACGCGAAGGGCGTGCCGTTCGTACACGCGTTTCCCCTTTTTAACGCTTCGCCGAGACGTCTCAGGGCCGTACAAATCGGCGCATTTATAGCGACCATTATTTATTTTATTTTTTTTCTAAATTTTTTTTTTTGTTTATTCCTATATACGATTACCGTTTTTTCCTGCAGGGACTTCTCACGGCGCGTGGCCCACGGCCGCTGGTTACTATCCGACCGCGAGTTGCAACAACTACGCGGCCGGCGGCGGCGGCGTGAACGGCGACGCCATGTACCACCACCACCACCACCACCAGAACCACAATCACAACCAGCACCAGCTGCACCACAACCAGCAACACCACTCGCACCAACAGGCGAACGGCGGTACTTCGTACTCGCCGCAGGGATCGACCGCGGCCGCCGAACATCATTCGCTCGGCTGGTCAAAGTCCAACAAAGACGCGACCGCGGCCGCCACTTGGAGTCCTGCGGACAATTACTCGTGAGTATTTAAACACGGGATATTATTGGAATCGTACGGGTACACAACATTTTATCCTCGCGGTATAAAAGTTTGTATTTCGTTTTTCTTTTTTTTTTCGTACACGTCCGTACGATGAGGTTTGTAAAAAAACAAAACCTATCAAAATCGCATTTAAATACGGAAATATTTCGAGAAAAAAAAATGTGTTTCTATTCGTATAAAATCCGAAGAGATTCGCCGCGAAACGTACGTTTATAATTTTTTTTCATTTCTGGTTTTATGAGTAAAAAAATAATTCGAAATCCATCCGTCAAATTACGATATTTAATTAGCGTTAAAGACACGTTTTCAAACACTTTCTCCATTGTTTTTAAAAGTCAAATACGTTTTTGTACTCTCGTATTACAGTGATTATAATAATTATATTCGCAATACATGTAAAAAGATCTATTCGATTTTACGAAAGCTTCTGCGGATAATTTCGTCTTGAAAAACGCATATTTTAAACGCGATATACGTATAAACGTTAAATTTTGGTTTTTTTCACATAAATCGGATCGAACATTTCATTTGGAAGAAAAGTATTCCGTGCGATATTCGTCCGTTTTATAAATATTCACAATTAACGCGTAGCTATCTATTCGGATTTCGAAATTATTAAGAAAAAAAAAAAATTATTTCTTTAATTCTTCAACTCTCATTTTATACGTCGTAAGATTTTTATCAAAACCGAAAATTATTCCGGAGCCGTTCGCACGAGTTCATCGACTGATATAATGCAGTATAATATAATATAATATACTCGTAACATTTAAATCCGTCAACGCGAGTATTTAGAGATTATTAAACAGTGGGTAGGAAAAAAAATTTTACAATACAGTTCTTTCGAGACCAAATTTAAAGAAAAAAAAAATTATTGAACCCTTCGTATTCTTCTCATTATGTATAGGTACGTCGTAAGATTTTTATTCGAACCGAAAATTATTCCGGAGCCGTTCGCACGAGTTCGTCGACTGATTGTTAAATCCGTCAACGCGAGTATTTATGGAGATTATTAAACAGAGAGAGAGAGAGAGAAAAATGATACTTTACGGTTTATTCAAAATTTTTTTAAATTTTTTTTCTCTAAATAAATTGAAAACGTATTTTATCGCGTATCGGCCCGGCGATTACCACGGGAGAGTTATATTAAAGCGCGAACGAGAGAATTTTTTTTCTAATTAGATTACGACGTGTAATAATAATAATAATAATAATAATCATATAATTCGTTTCGTGTACTTTGTTGTACTCGTCGTATACTCGCTTGTACCGCCGCGCGCTGTATGACTAATGGGCCAGAAATTAATACGCGACGGTTTGACGGAGAAATTACTGTACCGCCGCCGCCGCCGCCCATGAAATGGATTAAAGCCGATAAATCAAGTTAAATGAAATTTTTCTTTTTTTTTCTCTCTCTCTTTCTCGCGTACGACGTTATAATATTTTCCCTAATTTCGATCGGTCAGTTGAAAAGCACTTGTCATTAGATTCTCCGTCGTACCACCCATGCAGTAGTCTCGCGCGCGCGCGCGCCGCAGTAACCGGGCCGGTGACTTTTACAAATCGACTACAGTACGCCGAGCGCTGTGTAATGACCACCGCCGAGCGTATTATATTCGTTAGATTCGAACGAGAGGAACGAGAGAAAAAAAAACGGACATTTTTTTTTATTTTTATTTTTTCAGAAGCCCTCCGCCGGTTCGCATTCGTTACACCGGGCGCGTACGCTTCTGAAATAATAACAAATATAAAACGTTACGAATTCCGCTGTAAGGACGAAGAGAAACAAAAAAAAATTGCTCCTCGTTCTTTACCCTACCCTCGCTCTTTTCAATACGCGACCCGAAGCAGTGCGATTATCGCGCCCACTATCAGGGCCGAGCCGAACAACTGCAGTAGCGCTCCTGGCGAGATAACAATTTTGCGCCCTCCCCTCCTCAAAAAATTTCAATCATTACGACTGAAAATGTTCGGCCTTGATAACACAATATTTATGATCCCTTAAAAAGTAAAATTACACATTACTTAAACAAAAAAATTACTAAATTCAAGTATTCTTAAAACGCATTTATTCATATTTATTTTAATAATATTTATTCTTTTTTATACGAAATTCGTCAAATTCTGCACTCTTCTACTCACCCGATATGTTGCGCCCTTGGCAGGCGCCACTTTGCCAGGCCCTCGGCCCTGGCCTGCCCACTATATAAACCGGGTGGACGCGTCCGTTTTTTCGCCAATTATTTTTTTTTTTGTAATTTTTTTGCGAATTTCCGTGACGAGCGTTCATTTTACAGGACGACGGAAATGCAAAACATTTTTCGCGATCCGATGGGATAAAGTATAGCTCGATATATAAATCGATTAAATCGAGCCGGTAACTTCCAGTGCTCGTCGCTTTGGGAAACGATGGCCTAGAGCGGGGGTTCTTAAACCGTGGTCTTGAGGGTCCGTGCAGGATAATGAAACTGAATTAAACGCACCCTTTTGCAACTGATGTTTATCGAAAAAACGGGCTGACATCATCGCGTCGGAAAAATACGGTTTTACAGAAACGTGTCTACAAAACGGTAGTTAAAAAAAAAATAGGATTTCATTCGTTGGAAAATTTCTGCTCGATTATCTCTAGAAATATCCGTGTGAAGCTCTGGAAAATTTTAATTCGACTGCCCCCCCACAACCGATTCATGCGAAAAAACATCATATTCGCCGCTATCGCGTTTACATTCACAAACGAGTTTCGAAACCGCGTATGGAAAACATCGAGTACGAAATACGTTTAACGCCCTCTCCCAGTGTTGAGCAAGTATACGGATGTCTAGTACGCTATCACCATTATTCGCGCATTAAATAAATAAAATTTAATTTGAAATAAAATAAAAAAAAATATTAAAGTTTCTGCGTAAAATCAATAGTATATATAAAAAATTATTAAATGCTTTTGTTTTTATGCGATTTATATATTATATAATAACGCGTGAGGTATTTTGTAAAAAAAAAAAAGAAGAAAATTGTTAAGTTTGTAGTCTGAAAAGTTCTTCGTCAGGGATCCCCGAATACTAAAAAAAAAAAAAGTATATGAACCGCTGGCCTAGACTCTATAGAGATATCGTCGGTTTTTTTTTTTTTACAGTGAAAAAAATAAAAAAATTCCCTGTTTTTTTTTTGTCTATCGATTGTTAATATTCGCAACACTGTCCGCGCTCGCGTTTAATTTCACGTGTGTTTTTTTTGCCCGTTCGCAGGTTCTTCGCCGGAGGCAACACCGGCATTTACGGTCCAGCGAGTTCCCACTTGGCCCCACACTCTGCCAGCGAAGCCAAGTCCGGATATCCGTACTTCGGGCAATTGTCGCAGATGGACGCGATGTGCGGCCGGGTACATTGAACGGTCTGTCAGAAATAAATTCGCGAGCAAAAAAAAAAAACACTTTTACGTCCTTAAAACTCTTTTCTCTTCCGCGGTCTGTATTATTATTATACAAACGTTTTATTATAGATATTAATTTACATTTAAATATTGTATAAAGTATTTTCGACAATTGATAATTAATATACGATATATTAATCGCGCGTGTTCCGCCGCCGTGTATTTTGTGTAACGTTTTTGTCACTATACTGTCGGAAATAAAACCGAAGGAATTCTTACACACGTCGAACTCCGTATTCAATTTCATATACGCGTAATATAGTTTTATATAGTTTAAATATATTGTACAATTTTATTTTCGGATACGACCTCTTATATTATTATATTATGTAAAAAAAATATGTGTAAATTAAATTGAAATAAAATCGTCGAAACGGTACATAATATTATAAAGGATTTTTTTTTTTTTTTTCTTGTTACGTTTCAACGGACATTCTCACTGTGGTCTCGCGTTACGACGACATGACGTATTCCGCCCTAGTAACGCCGTTGAATTACGACAGTTTATACGCGAAACACGTAGAAATGCGTGTGTACGGACCACCACTCGTCGGGTGATGCCAGGTCGCATTGTGTGTGTGTGTCGAACAAACAGCGTCTTTGGGCAGGACGATTTACGTTCCTGCGGAGTGCGTATACTACAATGGACCTGTTTTTGAAAAGGATACACCACACGCTCGTCCGTGTTTTGAAAGCAGACGCGCCGAAAAAATAAAAATAAATAACGCGACGATAATATTGTGATGACTATAGGCTATACTATCACCACCGCCTCCGGTAACAATAACGATAATTAAACGAAAAACGTGTGCCAAAGAGTTGAATAATTGAAACAGTTAAATTAAATGATCGAACGCGGTCGATCATACTCGCTTGCTGGCTTTGACTTTTACGTTTTAACCCGTTTACTGCATACACGTCGTCTCCGGATTCCTCTCTCTTTTTTTTCCATCCCCTTATCATTTTTTTACGACGAACAAAATCGTTTGGGCCGGAACGGGACCGAAGAGGTTGGAAGAAAGACTGCTGATTGCTGTCTCTCGTACGATATCATTTATCGAGAACGATAATAATTTTACGAAGGAAAAAATATATTCCTCTTTATTACACGCTTGTACGAACGAGAACATTGGAATCGACTTTGTGACACTCTGCTATCGAAACCCGGTCGTGCCGATCAGAGCAGCATCATCACTTGTAAACGTGTCCGTCATTCCGGTCGGTCCCGTACTACGGATTCGATGTATTTTTCATTTGGGAAAGAGTCTGCTCGGGTAAGTGTATAAGTAGAGCTATAAAACAGTTCTCCAACGAAAACGATTTTTTTTTTTTTGTTCCCGACTCTTTTAAACGGTCTTTGAGCTCCATTCGATCTCGATAATTGCAAGCAGCCTGTTACTGCAAGTAGTAGTGTTTCGGTTTCTGGCTGATCTCAAAAACGGACAGCGGGTTATCACTCAGAAAAAAAAAATATTGTCGAGTCGGAATTCTACTTGATTCGAGATTTAAAAAAAAAATTGGGGCGGGCCGTTGAAAAAAAAGAAAAAACCACTCGATGTGCCGCTTTAGACACCTATGAACAGAACTAATTTTTCCTCTCTTTCCGACTCGTACACCGCTGCGATACGCGTACCTCCGAAATGGTCGTCATATACCATTTTAAATTTTGTTTTTTTTTGTTTTTCTGAACGTCACTCGCCGGGTATTGCTCGTTAGTTAATTATTATCGAAAAAAAATGTATTTCACTCGCCACCCGTTCCCTTATATAATATATTTTAACAGATGCTATTCTCGACGCGTACATACGATTCTTTTTTCTTTTTTTTTTCGTTCCCGTTCGTCGTCGATTTCATTGTTTTCCAACGCGCCACAATCGATTTGGCCCGTAACGTCTCGTTAAAGTCAAGCCACCACCCTTTGCAGCGCGCGCCGCGCCGCGGTCATCGCGTGGTAGTGTAGTATAAGGGGGAAAAATATATATTTTTACCATCACGCACATTGTTGTTGGCGGACGTTAAGTTGTCACGTTGATGAATTTATGGGTTTATGAAAAGAAAAAAAAATAATAATAAGCCTCCCGCGAGATGTAGTGTAAGTAGCCTTTGTTAATGCGGTCGGCGCGGCGTGTTAAACAACAAAAAAAAAAAAAATACAAAATAAACTATACAAGCCGCTTTGTATTACTTTTTTTTCTGTTGGAAAATAAAAAAAAAAAAACGAAAAAAAAGTATTTTTTTTTTGTTGCTGGGTGTTTTTTTTTGTGTTCGTCCACATAATCGTACAATGCGGTTGTCACCCGGGACACCCACAACGACAACGGCCGCGGTTTATATAGGATTTACGAAGGAAAAAAAAAATCATTCCGATATATTTTTTTTTTTTTTTATAAGGATGACGTGCCGAGCAAATATTTAAGAAATGAAATCTAAAAAAAAAAAAGGCGATTTGTTTTTCCGCGACACATTTACCATGGATTTTTTTTTTTTATGTAAATTTACACTTTTAAAAATATTTTTCGAATATTATAATCATGTCTACTCGTACGAGCGGTTAAGCCCGGTAGGCTATTTAAAAACCTCGATTGTGTGTATCGCGGTGTCCACGTACGCACTATTAATAGATACGGAATTCGAATTGAACGTTTAAACGTTCTTTTTTTTGTTCACAATTAATTAGAAAACCTAATTGTTTCGTAAACAATATAATATTATACGCGCATTTTTATCAAACATTTAAAAACGTACGTAAAAAAAAAAAAGAATTTCGTTTCGATTAATAAATTTGATAAAAACGCATGCGATTATATTCGTTGTAACGCACTGCTGTAATTCGAAATAACTGCGATCGAGACATATTTGCCGGTAAAACGACTTCAAAGATTTGTTATCGTGACGTTACACAGAGCGGGTTTTACGTATTCATTTTAAACACTAATAAATTATTGCGAAATTAAATACGAAAGTATATAAAATCAATTGGATTTTAAATAATATTTGTACAAAAAGGAAAAAGCATTTCAATATTATATAGTATTAAACTAAGCACTATTTGTTAAATATTTATTACCCGGGCGCAAGCCCGTTTACAATATTATAAATAAATACTTCAAACTGCTGATATTTAGTGTGTGTGTGATGGAAACCTTCTCGGCGTTTTAACACTTTATAATGAATTCACTTAATCTCCTCGTTCAGCCTTACGAATACACCGGTAACCTTTGGAAACGTCTTTATTGGAACTACAGCTATTTTGATACTTTCAATAACGTTCGATTTTCAGACCAAACTGCAATAGAACTTAATATTTTTGTAATCAAAAAAAATAAAAATCGTATTTACATCATACACTGTTTTCGTTTTATCACGATTCGTTTTTTCGCAGTTTTTCGCGATTTTTTTCTTCGTAAATGGGTAAAATAATTTTTTTTTTTACAGTACAAGATTTTCGCGTTTGTTTAAACAATTTAAATATAATAATGTTTTTTTTTGCCCGGCTGCACAGCCAGGGGACTACTATTGGTCGAATTTTAATCGGGAGGAGGAGGAGTAAAAAAAATATATTAAAATTATACACGCGTTTCGCGACTGCGATTCGTCAAAAATCTCAAAACTATGCGCGCGCGTACGGTTTTCGACGGCGGCGTTGGCATGGGAAACGCGCGGCCCGGAGAGGATCCGTCGCGTCGACGTGAAAACGAAGAGAGAGAGAAAAAAAAAGGCGGCTATTTTCGATGATTACAGGGGAAAACAATGTAATATCATCGCAGACACACGAGCAGCACCGTTTGTCGTCATCGTCGTGTACATAAGATGATAGTGTACGCGTACATTTATGTGTACAGGGTGATTCGAAATTAGTTTTTAGCGTTTATTTTCGAGAAAAATTAAAAAAAAAAAAATACGGAGATTTTCGTGGGAATATTCGCGAATCTCTCCGCTATACCGGCACACAAAAATTCGAATTTTATACTCCTAAAACGACAAATTTCAACAGTCGCGCGTTTACCACTACAAAGGCGTGTTTTCTCCTTTTTTTCGTACACATCGTTTTAAAAACTCCGATCACAAAGGTCGTAAGCGATTCAAATCGTCGAAGTGTGTCGACAGCGAACCCGGACAGTGCCCGTTTTATGGAAGTGTCTAAAAATACGGATTTCGAAAATTTTTCAAAAAAGTGTTCTTTAATAACGGTAACGGCTTTTTAATTATTACGAAAAACACTAATGACTACGACCGGTGCGATAATTAAGATCTTCAGTTTACTCGCCGCCGCCGGGGGGGGGGGAACCATTTGCGATTATCGGGGGGAGAAAAAAACGAATTAATTACTTTTTAAAAATCGAACGTTTTTTCATAACTGGTTTCCCGAATATTACAGTGAACTCGTTTTTAATACGTACGAGATAAATCTACCGAAACGATCGATTTCCAATGATTATTATTAATGCCGCGGCGTCGAACGGGAATAATAAAAAAATATTTAGAAATATTATTATTGATGATGATCGATAAAAAATAGAAATGATTGT
Source organism: Slavum lentiscoides (assembly GCA_032441835.1). Lineage (NCBI taxonomy): Eukaryota > Metazoa > Arthropoda > Insecta > Hemiptera > Aphididae > Slavum > Slavum lentiscoides. Next base: position 10,101,062 of record CM063715.1, on the reverse strand, counting down.
TTAATCGTTTCAATACTGCGAATACAAATCCCGAATCGTTTATCAAAGCGGTTGATAATAAAATATCGCAGTTTCGATCTCGTTTTGTTTTATAAAAAAAAAAAACACAACGTTGTAAAAACCGAAATGTTTATATTATCTGTCAGCGACGTATACATATTATTTTTAAATGATTGCGTTTCATTAAACTTCGGCGACCTAACGACGACCGCGATCGCCACGTAAGTTATTATACCGATTACACTCGTATAATATATAATCGATAGGTACATAATAATTATTCATTTTTTTATGTTAATTTTTCGATGCCTATAGCGATCAATGCTGTACCGAACGGGCGGGTACTACACGCGCAATACTTCAAAAAAAAAAAAAACTCGATTTTTATTTATTTGAATATTTCGCAGTTAACTCTACCCGGTTAGCTCGTACTCATTTCAGGATTATTAATAACGAACATGAATTTTTGGAAAAAAATTCTTTGCAAACGTATGCGTATATATAACAACTGAAATGCAGAGGATCGTGAATCGATTCGACACAAGAGTACACGTATAAATATATCGATGTACAGGGTGTCTATCACGAAGATTTACTAATTTGCGACTATCTCCACTAAAAAATGAAGATTATTCGGTTTTTTTCTAAATTATTATTCCGGCGGACTCTACGATAATTACGGGTTTTTAGTTAATTTTTTAAATACATTTAAGTTTGAGGATGGCATTAAATTTCAAGACATAACTTGTATTCAATGGGGCGGCTTCGAATATAGTGACGATGAGTTTTTAAAGATTATTATTTTTTTTTTCATTTATCGAAATAAGTAAAATATTGCATATTTACGCAAAATTATCGATATCATTATATAAGTGTAACGTCTAAGCAGTATACTACAGCTCGCAGTATAGGTAAAGGTCTGGAATCTTATACAGCTATAAAAGAGCAAATGATTTAATGTGATGACATCAACGTGACTAAATATTATTATTACGTAAAAAAGCGAAATTTATTTCAATTTAAAATATACATTTAAATTTTATCGCGTGCTTAAATATTAAATACTTTTATTTTTTGATTTTGTCCGGTAGGTATAACGTAAGAGTATAGCTGATAATGAATACTGTTTTGCAATGGGCCGCGGAAGATCAAAACGTGGAAAGCACTTGAAATCTTGTTGTTGCGTCCATTCAGAAAACGCGCTTTTGAATCGAAAATCGAGTGTACTACTACTAAAAAAAAAAAATTATTATTATTAATTTTGTTGCTAATACACAATTAGTTAAGTCCTGTACTCGATATATTTCTTTTGTAATTCATTAAGTTTAATAAATAAATTTGGTGGAACAGTGTCTCTTAGTCACTTCAGTGTAGTTAAAAAAATCTCCAGTAAAAACACTCGGGTCGGAATTCGTCCGGTCTGTCGAGGCTCTACTATATATATTTATTGATTCATTAGGAGTGTAATAGTTTATATTATTTAAAGTCGATTCCTGTTCTTCCTTTTTTTTTTTCTTTTCTGTAAATAAACGTATAATACGCGTTCTCGCGCGATTTTCCTAATGCCGACGACGTTTGAAAAATGTTGAATATGAAATACAGAATAAATATAAATGTAATATAGAATATTGAAAATGCGGAAAAAAATTGTTCTTTTTTCTTACACTTAAAAAAACAAAGAAATCATGGGAAAAAAAAAAGGATCGTTTAGTATATCGCGGACAAATATTTAACACACTCGGTAAATCATCCCGGCACACCCTGTATATATTATAATATTACGTGTACGGGTGTATTATAATAATAATAATAATAATAATAATATTATTATTATTATTATTGTGACGCGCGCGCGCGGCTTGTGCGTTGATTACAGTCCGCCTTAACCGGTCGACGCCGCCGCCGCCGCCGCCGCGCAGTAACTTGTAATAATAACTGTGCCGCGCCGCGCCGCGCGATGAAAGCGATCCACGCCCACGCGGTAACTGGCCGCGCCGAATCGCCCCGGTGTAAATTCATTATATTAATTCCACCGGCTCGTGTACACGAGCATATATAAAATAAAATATATTATTATAATACAACATAATGTTATAACGTGTATACTGCACACACGTAGGTACTGCGACGCCGGTCGATTCGCATCGTGCGTATTAAAAAAAAAAGAAAAAAAAAAACGTTATCTCTACTCGGCCGATACGACGGTGATGGGAGAGACGAGCCCACGGGCACAAGCGATATGGAAATCGCCACGAAGCACATAACAGTTATACAAATACACCACGGAATATCGACTGTATAAAAACTACCCTCTGTTGGTTCTTATTTCGAGTTTATAGCGTTCCCCGTTTTTTTGGAATTGGTTTCGAATATCCGTTTAATTACAACGCGTTAAAGAAATTTTAAAAACAAAATTCAAACGTTTCGTTCGGCGGTTGTCGTTTGGTTAGTCGTTTCGTATTTAACGGGTTTTCGTGACTTTACTTATTAATCAAATACTAAGTTAGGTTGGATACGATATTGCCACGACCAATTAGAATTCCATCGAATAATAGTGACTTATCCGAAGTATCGAAAACCTCTGTGTTTGCTTTAATGTTTTATAAAAATAATTTCACTTAAAATTAACACGAAAAAGTTTTATTTTTTTAAAACCGTTTGCTTTTCGGTACGAAAACAAGTCTTACCACCTATAAATGAGTACAACGGTTCGGGGAAAAGGGGTTTTTTTAATAGCATTGATCTCCTCTGCTCTTATTTTTCATTTTAATCGCCGATTACTTATAGCCTTCATATACATTCCTCAACTACACCGATTTATCGAAACTCGCACTACATTCGTATTAAAGCAACTGTACAAAGGTTTACCGGCAGGTCTAAACATTTTTTTTTTCAAATATCGCGAATTTTAAACACACGTAAAATCAAACCAACGAGTTTTCGAAACGGTTTTGTTCGCCTAATATTGGGTAATTAAATGAATTAAACACTGAAACTAGACTGCAGGAAGCATAGAAAAAAATGAATAATTTATTTAGGCGCGAATATTAAAAAAAAAAGTAAAAAAAAACGTGAAAAAAGATTGATATGGTATCGAATTATTAACGTATTTGTAGAACGTTTTTTGTGAAGTACAGAATAAATCTCTTTCGGACGTTATTGGATTGTAAAATCCAGATATTTTTAAGCCACACATTTTTCTATAAGTACATAATATATTAAACCACTCGACTCGTAAAATAATATCGTTAAAGTTTCTACGAAATATTTTACTATAATTTTCATTTATACCGTGTGATTTTGTAACGAATAAGTAATAATAATTTGTAATACGCGTATTGACACAAAACTTGCGTTACTACAATAAACGTTGTTAATTAATGAATGGCCATTAACGAACGGGCGTCCGCCAAAAGGGTTTGGAAACAAACGACGAAGGACACGCGGCAACGAGTGTTTTAGTGTGCAGTACACGATTAGGAGTTGACGCCGACATGAAAAATAATATTATACAGAGAATGTATGCACATATATTGTCAAATATATGCGTAGGAATTATAACGCGGTGGCATTGAAGCATTCGAATATTCGTAAAAGTAAATTATTTTATATTTTATGTACGCGAACGTATCGAGAAATGTGTAAAGAAAAACCACGAAAATGTTCGTATATTTTAATTTTTTCATAGGTAATAATGACCCGTGGCAAACGTTAAAAAAATTAACAAACGTCGAAGAGAAAAACACACAAAAAAACCGGGCGTTTCAACATTTCGATTTGTTTCGTAAACATTTTTTTTTGCTTCAGCCTTTAAGCGCAATAACGTGTACGATTATAATGATTTTATAAAAAAATAAAAGTCTAATTTTTAAAAGATTTTCAAACAGCTTTTTCAATAATTATCGTTTATTATTGTATTTTCTTCGTTAGTTAACGAAAAAAAAAACTAAAAAATATTATATATTCAATCAGAGCCTAACAGTTTTTTCGTTCTGCACACGCACTACAAGTGTAACCACCGCAACTACGTTTTGAGATTATTCTTAAATTTATTTAAATAGCGTTTTATTTATTGTCATTCGTTTGTTGACGACGAACACGAATAGAAAAGATAGAAATAATATTTAAAACTCGTTAATCAGTAATTTTCTCGTCGATAAATCGTTTTGCATTTATTGCGGAAGACGAGAAATTTCATTAATTAATTAGTTGTGCGCTGCGAGTAACAACACATTTTTTTCAAATTTCGTGCGAAACGTTTCGGATTTTCGCAGAGTACAAAATTTATTTTAGGTCTCGTTTAGTCAATAAAATTAGTATTTATATTTTATGTTTTATATTCGAAAGTGTCGCTAATGAGTGACTGCTTTCCACAAACTATTCTCGTGTTGCGTTCGAGTAATTGCAGACTTTTCTTTTTGATTGTTTCTTGACCTCGTACGTACGTATTCCTCTATCGCATTTACTCGTTGTACCACTAGTGACATATTGTAAAATTTCATTAAAAAAAAATGTTTTATATTCGAAATAATTATAATATTCTGTGTAAATTTCCTCACCACCTTAGCTTGTTAAAAAGACAATACGACGTATCGTTTCAAAAGCATGAGGTATTACACACGGCGCGTTTTTTTTATAGTGGTGTCCCCGTTAAGGCCTAATCCACTCGGAGCATATACGGAGCGTCAATAATAATCGTCATAAATAATGTACGACCGAGTGGGGGGAAAAAAATTTATATTTTTCGAAAAATCTTGTAATTGTTTTTTTTTATAAATTTAGATTTTTTACGATGCATTGCAATGCAAATATGGTTTGATTACATTCGAATTAATGAATATTTTAGTAATATTGATTCTCCGTACAGCTCCTGTAACTTACAGCTAAACAATATTATTCTATTCTGAAACGAAAACTATTATTTAACTTAAACTAACTTAGCGCTCATAAATGACGAGCTACAATTTTACGTGGCTCGTCAATATTATGAGCCGTAATAAATTATACCACGGTTACAGTTATAAATATTTAGATTTATAACTATTATAATTATGGTATACGATCACCGCGAATCGATCCCGTTTCCAATAAATTGCATCTCGTTCGACTGGAATGAAACGTCGTTTTGACTCGTCCGTGTGTATACCGAACTTTCTCGAACACGGGTACTATAATACGCGCGACGACGCTGGTACTGAGCGGATTATACTAAAACGTCAAAACCCATACAAACGTATTTTTCATTTCAATCTTGTCTGGAAGACTGCTGCACATTTAACGCGAAAAAAAAACTCGAAAATTTTAAATATCGAAACAATTAATGAAAAAGACACTGTTAAAATAAAACACTGAAAAAAACTTTGAATTAATGACACGAACAAAATAAAATAACTGCGTGAAAAAAACACTGTACAAAACTTTAAAACAAACACAAAAAATCACTGTAGAAAACATTAAAAGAAAAAAAAATACTGAAAAAAACTTAAAATACACTTTTGACTGCTATTATATTAGAAATTATTATAAAATCAAATCACAAAAATAATACACTTTAACTGCGTATACGTATTTTGATTTTCAATAGTTATTTTGTCATCTTCAACGCTATACGAAGAAGGCGACGTATAGACAAATAGTTATTGAATACAGTCAAAGTGTATTATATCAGAGTTTATAATAATTTCTACTGAAAAAAAACATTTAAAACGTTTGAAATAAAAATGATTTGAAACGATACTGAAATATGGAATACAATGAAACAAACGTACTAATTTCGTTCGATTAAAAATGTTTTTTTTTTACAACGTACGATTGCAGACGGCCAGCGTATAGTTTTACAATAATATTGTCAGCTGACATAATGTTGGTTGACAATATGGTCGTATTTCTCAAATCGTAATTTTTAAATAAGAATTATTCGTTAATATAAATAATATATTTTCAAAAAGAAAAAAAAAATATATATGTTCAGAGCCATTCAGTGAATAGAGTCATAGGGGTTGCGCAGAGTTTTGTGACAGAGTGGTGACAATAAATTTGTCAGTAATGCATTTAAAATTTTTAAATTCCTTTTTGAAGAGTAAGGGTTTTCATTGTTTGTTTTATTTACAATTTATATAATTCGCTAAATCTTATATATTTTTTTAATGGATTTATTTGAATATTTATAAATCGATTTTCCTCTTAATAATTATAGACATTTAGCGTTTTAAATGTAACATCAATGGCATCTTAAACATAAATGTTATGCGCCGAACTTTAAACATTGTCAATAGACCGAACGTTTTTGGCTCATTCTACTGCAGCGTAGCTTATAGAATTTTGAACGAACTACGTTTTAAGAATGTTCTCTCACAAGCACAACTCGCTACGAAAACCGTATTAAATATTTTCGTTTCAAAAAAAACTATAAAATACGACCCACGTTTGACACCGTTAACCACGCGATCGAACATTTGTTATTTCGTATTTGGTTTTGTCTAAATGAAGTGTAAAAAAAGAAAACAAAAATTAATAGTTGCCTTAAAAAAAAACCTATGAAGACGTCTTAACCGTTTAAAATTCTGTTTAACGTTGGCTAACGTCGATATTATACTAGAATTACAAAAATGTATACACATCGACCGTACACTCGTATATTATAATATAAAAAATTATTGTCTTTTTCGAAATGGAAATAATTTAATAACGTATTAAGAGTCTCGTTATTAAAATACAATATTACCGTCGTAAACGTCGCTGGTATATAAAATATTATATACTTTACGTCTATTCGTGTGTCGTCGAATACGTTTTCGGAATCGCAATCTAGTGTGTGTGTGTGTGTGTGTGTGTGTGTGTCAATCGTGATTTGCATTTTCGTTGCGCAATTCCATTGTCAGACTGTTTATTATTATTATTATTATTTATACACGGCGATTAATTATGCGAATTTATTATCGTTCGAGGAGCGCACATTTTACTCGTTTCGCAATAATAATAATAATAATAATAATAATTCTTCGAATTTCTTCGCGATTAAATTTTTAATAAAACATTAAAGAGCGATATTGTAAGCGCGAATATCGATTTCTCCCGCGGTGTGCGATTTTGTCGCGTAATCCTTTTAATCGCTATAAACGTTTTAGAGTCGCTTTCAAGGACGCCAATGTTATTACATTATGCGGGAGAAGTCAGCGCGAAGAGAAGAAAACTACTTTTTTCCAAAGCGATTTTGCTGCTATGAGACGAAATCGACCGATTTAGTGAACGTGACGACTATAGCGTTTAAGGTCTGAAAAACGTTGTCGCGTGGACATTTCAGGGGAAATTATGGTTTAAAAACAGAGGCGTATATAAGGTACTTTTATGGGGAGTTTTTCCTTCCATAAGGAACGAAATCTATGTGAGGACGTGTGTGTGGAGGAGGTCCTGAGAGAAAGGCGTCGTTGGTGAAGCTATTGTCATCACTAGGGCTAGCGACTTTATGCGCTAAAAAAAAAAAAAAAAATCACTTAATATGCACTTAAAATATGTAAAATCACTAAATTATGCGCTCAGAATATGCGTTGAAAACCTAAAAAAATTTTAATGACTACGGAATCTGTTAGGTATATACTATAAATTAATTAATTAAAATAAAACAATAAAAAAAATTGTTAATTTATATTGTTAAAAATGTATACATTGTATGTGAAAATTACTTAATAATATTAAGAATTTTCTGCAAGTCAAACCAGCATCGATTGATTAAAATATCTCAGAACGCATAGTTCGTGTGTAGATAAAATAATATCGGCGGTTCATAATTTCAAAAATAGAAATTATCGAGCAGAAGAAGAAAATACACGGTGGCCAACTCATTATTTATGGAATATTCTCTCAGATATTCCTGTACTTTTTTTTTTACCAATTTTAAATACTTAAATTTTGCTTAATCATTATTAAATTTAGTGGTGAATACGTTTTTGAAATTAAAATATAAAAAAAATATGCGCATTAACGCGTGAAAAAAGAGCTAAATATGCAAAAAAAACTTTTTTAATCTTCAAGTGTTACGAAACACTAATATATCACTAAACTGTGTTTTGAATGATTATTAAAAAAACTCACTAGTCATCACTCAATCATTACCTAGGGTATCTGTTCCTTTATTTGTTCAAAATTATTCGTTTACAACTGCGAAATAAAAAATTTTAAAAATGGTACTTTTATAAAAAAAAACTGGAATTATTTCTGAATTTTTCACGACGTTTTGTATTTTATTACTTCGTATAAACGTCGAGGTCGTCGTCGAGTATTTAAACGTTTTCAACGATAACACCGGCGATTGCTGTGGTACACACACCACACACACACACACACACACACGTCGACTCCCTTGTCCACCGTGCACAGGTGTCACGCGCGAGCCGTGATCCTTTCGCCCACATATATATTAACGCATACTATACGAGCGACGATAGCGTCCCGTTGGGACGTCTCCTTGTATATAATCCCTTCGGGTTCGTTTCTCGATCGGTGGAAACCGCGTGCGCCCGTCTTGGGATTCGGACGATTCTCCGCGGACGGTCCATTCACAAACGCGTATTTATATTATTATTATTATTATTATAACGAATATACGTCTAGATTTCATATATTCTCCTCTTCGGAGGCACCACTCTCCGTATTATACCCTTCAAAAACCGACCTTTCCAATTTACTACGCGTGCTACAATATAATATGTAATATTGTAATATATACTTGACGTCCGTTCGACTTCACCACGCTACACAATAATAATAATAATATCGTTTTGATTTTCTTCTTAATACGTTAATGTCACACAATATGTTACGACTCATATTTATTTCATACACACAATTATATCTTTCAGTACAATAATAATAATAATAATAATAATAATAATAATAATAATAATAATAATAATAATAATAATAATAATAATAATAATAATAATAATAATAATAATAATAATAATAAAATATACAACACTTAGCGATATACGAGTATATATACAATAATTGTATATTTGTATGTATGTAACTGAATATATTATTATTAAACATTTGTATGTATAAAAAAAATTATTTTAATGCGTATATACAAAACCGAGCCGAAGAAAATATATTAATAACAGGCCGTAGTTGTTTTTTTTCTTCTAAAAATTTAATTCGCTATATACGTGCACAATTTCTTTTTGAATCGTATTCAAATATACGTACCTACACAATTTCTTCGCCGTTTTTCCTATATTAGTTTTTTAAACTCGTACGCGTTGTAATATTCATAATTTGTTAACATCTTATTTTTCCTGTTTTCGTATTTTTCTTTTTCGTTTAACCTGATCCGATAAAGATCAGTCGTCGCCCTGACATCCGTACTCGAGAATTTCACTGTGAAATCGATTTCATTATTTTGTAATTATTATTTTTTCGTCGTTACCGGTAGAAAACAAACGAATTAAATACGACTCGTTTGTTTTTTTTTTCATAATACCCTTTTGGCTGGATGTAACGTAATACGTAGTTTCGGATATTTAAAACGCGGTTACTGCGGTGTACGAGAACAACACAATACGAGAATCGTCGTTAGTGTGATGGTGGCTAAATATCGATAAGAATATATGGTCCACTATTCTGTTTTTCAACGTTCGTCGTATAGAGATTTCACACGGAATTTTCAACTATATAGAGAACGGAAATTATTATATTAAATTCAATACGTGTGGTACACCACTCTATGTTATAATAACGTCCTATTATCGTGTCAATTATTTCGTAATACGCGGATACCGTGTAAAATCCGCTTTTTTTTTTTTTGAATATTTTTTTTTCCAACCGATTCATTCTTATGACGACGCGTATTACATCACGTAAGACGTGACCTTTTTTTTCTTCTTTTTTTTTGGTCGAAATTTCGAACAACTAAACTGCTTCGGCGACCGTTTCCAACCGCGCGATATTATATATTATAAAGCGTAACGTGGCGTCAGACTGCCACATATACCACACGACCCGTTGTCGAGACGCGACGAGGTCCTATTGTGAAGAGTAAATCCATTCCGTATATATATATAATATGTGATTTACTTGTATTTATTTAACTTTTTTTCCCCGTGGTCACTTAAATGGAAACGTTTATAGTTTTCACTATTCTTACGCGCGTAATATAACAATATACGCGCGTTCAAAAAAAAAACTAAATAATTTTTGTCAAAAAATGTTACACGCCCGGGATCATCCTACGTGCACCGTGCAGCCGTGTACATGGACACAAATAGTAATGACGTCACATTTACCGTCGATTGAATGAACGGTTCAAAACAAAACTGTTATCATTCACGGTTCATACGCGAGTGTAAAATATAATATTTATTTACGTTCGTATCGATTTCTCACATTTTTAGCCAATCAAAATACATTATTTACGTCCGTCCTGTGTCTTTGTCAAAAGGTGCAGAGTATACATTATATTGCAATAAAATAACAATCGTCCATATAAACTGTCCCTATATATTTTACTAAAATTAAAATTTTATTTTATTCATGTTAAAATATTTTTAAATTGTAATCGCGGAGTCGAAACGGTTCGGTGCTGCAGGGTACCATTGACGACGCATTCACACGTATCATCCAACCGAGAGAGGAATGTAATTTTTTTTCAGATTTTCTAGCAAAATAATAATAATAATGAAATATAATATTGTCGAGTTAACGTCGTATATTACACGACAATATAATGTCCGTCGTGTGCAATATTATATGGCGGACACACAGAGTGAGAGGAAATATAAATTATTATATTAAATATAACGTCCGTCGCGGCGGCGGCCGGACGTTATCGCGTGCAGCGGGTCGGCGACGACCCGCGCGACAGCAGAAGACAGCGAGCGAGCACGTCGTATACTGCACGGCTCGCGTGCCCAGACGGCGGACACGGTTATATTATTAATATTCGTATAACGGCCGAGTGAGGAGGTATCGCTCGCGTCTCTCTATATATAACGCGTATATTGTTATAATATTAATACGGTCGGTTGTCAAAAAAAAATATATATATAATAAACCATTGTGTTTATATATATTTTTTGTGTTTCCCTCTACTCTCGCTCACCGTAGGGAAAACGACTTTTTTTTTAAGTTTGTGTTAAAAAAAAAAATGTTTTTTACTCTCCCCCGTCCGTCCGTCCGTCCGACTCGTCACCGCTGTTTGACGGACGCGCGCGTTCTTCCTCTGCTGCGGTGTCGTATATCGTTTTCATAATGTAATATTATTGTACCGATCGATTGGACGTGTCGTTTGACATACAAGCGCGGGGGAGGCCGACGGAGAAAAATAATAACAAAAACGCGTTAAAACGCGCGGTATTGTAATGGTATATACGTTGCGAACTCGTACGAGACGGTGTTGCGCGCCGTGAGGGGTAGCGAAGCGGAGAGTCGCGGCCGCCAATATCTCTCTGCACGTCTTCGTGACGCGCGTATTCTTTCACATTTTATTTTTTTTTTCCGTTTCTTTTGAGAACGGTATATATATAGGTACGAAACGACGGGCAATTAAACGTCATTTCATACACCAGCGGTAACAATAAAAATAGTGTATAATATTATATACTGTTTGGACAATATCGGTTTATTCGCGTGCAGTCTGCGGCGGTGCAGTGACAGCGGGTTCGGTAAGCGGTCGGTATATGTCGTATATATTTTTTTTTTTTTACGAAAACGATCGGCCGTAGCCGAAGAAGAAATTCGGACGCTACACGACGACGACGACGGGGGAAAAAAACGAAACGGCGGCGGTGGCGACGCGCCGCGCGACAGAACCCGCAGCAGCAGGAACACGAACCGCGAAAATACGGAAAAACGTTCGGAAATCGAAACGTTATCCCTGCGATTGTTCGATACGATTTCATCGGCAAAGGAAAGGATTCTTCGATATGACTAATTTTTTTTTTATTATTAATTTTGTATTGGAAGGGAACGCGAGGATATTAGAACAGATGAATTTATTATATATATATATTTCTTAACAGCAAAAAAAACCGTTTCGCGGTGCAAAGAACACCGAAAGCCACCCCGAACCTTTGTACACAACATATAAACTAAAATATTATCCTATATACCGATATACGGTAAAAGAGCTCATTTTTTTTCTTCAAATATCATTTGGAAGTTATGAGATTAAAAAAAAAATGGCATTTTTAAAAAACTTTTTTCTTTAAGAATTAAATATGTACGAAAAAAAACGTATAATTAATTTTTTGGGTGTATAAAGTAGCTATCGTTTTCCGCGCGCGAAACAATTGTTTTGATTAAAATCGTAGCGGCAGAGACCATAGACATTATAACATATGGGCCGCGATTAGAGAAAGAATTATTATACGGAGCAAAGATATGTGCGAGAGAGAAAGAAACATTTGAGGTTTTTTCATGGATGAATAAATAATCATGTATCGCCATTCGCTGCGGATCCGGATGTCTTGCTGCCACAATTTTCTTTTATCATCCATGAAAAAAACCTCTTCTAAGTCTGTATCTCTCTCATAGACCTATTAACTATAATTAACAGGTCTATATATGGTCTCTCTCGCACATATCTTGGCTCTAGTGCATTACATGTGATACACTGGTCGTTCGCGGTCTATATATTATATATGTCTGTGGCATAGACACAGTTCGTCTGTCGTCGATTCGCGAAACATTTTTTTAAACGATTTGATTCTAAACGTCTGTGCCAAGACCGTAGCTAAAAAAAAATTTTTTTTTTTTTTGGCGAGGGCTGAGTGTATGGAATAAAATAAAAACAATAAACTAATAATAGAATATAATTCATTCAATTTTATCTTAAGAAAAAAATTCGGAGGGAGGGGCCTAAACACCCCTTACAGGCTACGGCCTTGGTCCGGGCCAGGAGCTATAATAGCGACGAAACATCGAAATAATAGCTGCACTGCTCTACTGCTATACATGTGTAATGTCACGACACTCCGCCACCGGATTTAGTGTATTCTGCCACCATTGAGTGCCTACACCACGCTGAGAAAACAGATGTGCGCACTCGGAATGAGAATTAAAAATCCTTTAGAAATCCGTACCGATATATTATAAGCCGTACTTGTATACCGCGCATTCGTGATGGGGGTAGGGGAGTAAAGTAAATCTCTTTCCGCGGTACAATATTCATATGGCCTATAAAGACACGGAAACCGATAGATATCGACCAGAAAAAAAAAGAAGCGTCTTGGAGGAATGGCAGCAACGACAACGTGCCAACGAATAAACGCGGGACATTTTGCGCCAATACGGTAAAAAAAAAAAAAAAAAAAACGGACGGAACCCACTATACACACAATGCATGCAGTGACTTCTGGCATTTGTGTGCATGCGAGCAGGAGCCGTAGGAGGGTGTGTTCCAGTGAAACAGATAATAATAATATGTGCCGTCCCGCTGTCAGGACGCTTGGAATAGACCGAACTATATTATTATTATTATATAATATGCGGTACCGATCGTCGCGCGTAACGTCATAACGCGTATACGGTGGATTTTTGACATACGCGCGCGCTCAGGATTTCGCTGATTTATCCCGTCCAACGTCCTTTTGGGTCCAAAAGAGAATTATTATTATTATTATTGTTATGTTATGTGTGCTGCGTGTAACGTTCGATGTCCACGAGTCTTTGTGTCCGTATTTATATTGTGTCGAACCATATAATTTATATACACTCCGGACGATAAATTTTACTCCAGCGGACGCCATCGTATTATTATCCGCCGTGTATAGGTGTGACTATAGCCTAAATACATTGATATTATTATAAATATTTAATTTCGCGGTAAAATATTTGTCGGCCGAAACGGTTGTGGAAATGACGGAAAACCGTTTGGACTCGGAGTACTCGCGGATTTGATACAAAAGATTTTCGTCCGTCTGACGGCTGGAACGATCGAGATCACTGCAGTGTTTCGGCAACGACCCGTGTGGCGTGTTTAGTATATGCGTTAAGGCGTGTCCACATCTGGAATCAGTGGCGTATTCAAGATTTTCTCCCGAGGTTGGGAGATTTTTAAAATGAACTCGTACACGAAACGACAAATTCTATACAGAGTTCTGTCGTTTATTCAACAAATTTTCACTTGTCGGTAGAAAACTTAATTAGTTATTTAAAAATATATATATATATATATATAAACGTTTTTCTAAAATAGATTCAAACGACTATTCGATTAAAAATGATTACGGTTATAATAATGATAACAAACTAATCAACTAAAGATCGAATTCGTATATAACGGGGAAAAAAAATTAAATAAAAATGTGAAAAATATATAATATTAGATCGAGGGGAGAGATATATCCCTTTAAATACGCCACTGCCTGGAATTATCGGTTGTCTGGATTGCGTACGAAGAGTATTCGTATACCTAAAGAATATTTTACCGACAATTGTAGTGGAAAAATTCGCGAGAACTCTTATAGGCGACTTCGATTAGCGTTCGACAAATAATTTATGAATCCATACAATAACTTATTAAAAATAAGGTTTAATAAAATCAATATATTTTTAATTATTCTTAAATTTTTCAAGTTTTTATTTTAAAGCCAGGGCGATACATGTGCATTCTCTTGAACCCACATTACAATTCCCGTGTATAAGTTAATTTTTAATTTTTTTTTTCAGAGAGGAGATCTCACGTATCATCACGTAAATGTCAATATAGAGTATAGACTATTCAACGAATACATTTAAAACAATATTGCACAAGATAATTTATTTGGATGCAATACTAAAAACAGATTGCGTGTAGATGAGCTGACTGGAATCGCGGTGGTTAATCAAAAATATATTTTATAAATATTATAGGCGATACACAGAATTATTTATGATTTCAACAGTTTCGATCGATTAATCGTGTTTATTTGTTTGAAGCGACCAGCGAGCAAGAACTTTGTCCACTGTAATCTCAGTTCTTGTAACGCGTTTCTTTTTTTAGGTAACTGCGCATGTCAATCTATGTAAAAAAAAAAGTGCAATCAATTTATAACCAGTATTAATTATGTTATTACGAAAATTATTCGCTTTCTTCGTATGGTTTAACTCGAATAAATGTTTAACTTAATCTGCTAGTTTTGAACTCTGAGAATCCATAGTATTATCGTTACTATGACCATTGATAATACGCGAATTTATACGCCAATATTTGTAAACAGATTATTTGCACTAGTGAACACTTTAAAATGTTTTCCGGTGAATTTTTTTTCTTTTAGATACTACAAAATTTACATTTTTTTTTTTTGATAATTTAAATTTTATGAGTATTAGAAATTGATTGTAGCGACACCACCTACCAATGTACGGTCTCAACAATTTTCTTATAATTTCACGGTTGACGATGAGCAGGCTGAAAGTCGCTGTAACCGATTTCTCCTGCATACGTTCGCGTATAAAATTAATACCGTGCAGACAATAATGAGGCGGAACATCCAACGAAATATATTGTGTTTGTTTGCAAAGTTAAAATATACGTGACCATATGGTTTAGTGAATGTTGTTCTGAACTACACTTTTGTCGTTGTGTTTTTATTTCTTCCAAAACAGCGCATCGCAAATTTAAAAAAAAGAATTTTAAATTCAGATTATTTTGGAAAATTTTTTTGCGGTAATTTATTACATGAAATATTAAACGAAAATGTAGAATTTAAACGTGCACTACGAATGCGTACCTTACCTTATACGAGGTAACCGTATCATACATTACCTTATACGAGTTGACGTTAAAAAAAAACCCTATTTACAAATCTTCTTTATTATGATTTGTTGTGTCTGCACGTTATATACGTGTTTGGGTTTTGAAAGATAAATCAACTTTTCACCAGTGGATAACGTTTTTTCGCCAGACCAACAGCAAAGTTTAAACTACAGCAGCTGAATGTGTTTATTTTTCGCGTTTATAAACACTAGGTAATCAAATATATTTAATATATTTTTATGAAATCTTCAATATCAGGTATATATTAGTGAAATAAGTCGATCTAATCCACGGGTTCTGATTTCTGAAGACATGCCTCGAGTGGCGGTTACAACTTATATTAATATATATATATTTTTTTTTATACCATTTTTGTCTCTTTGATGAATAATTTAATAATACTACCAGATATATTTTGTGGAGAAGTATTTTTTTTCGGTGTTCAAGCAAGAGAAAGTTGGCTAAAAAAAAAAAAAATATTTCATTCATCGCTTAATAATAAATAAGCGTTAGTGATTACATTCATAATTATTAGCCTAGACGCTATTCATCCTGATCGAAACGATAATGATGACGCATCTAATAGTGAATGCGATGTCCGTTGATAACTGCAGCTGCGCGGAGGCCGATGAATATTCACAATATCCAAAAGCCATGAATGAATACAAAATACGTTCTAATAAATTTATAATATTTACAGGGATCAGGGCCGTATTAGTGCCTAGGCACTATATATAGGCCTCGTACACTTATGGCCCGAGAAAATGTTTGATGTGTAAACGTCTATTATACGGCGGTATGAAAGCAAATCTCGGGAAATGTGTAAGTCGTTGTCATGACAACTAATAATAATATTTATTAATTTACACGCAATATTAATTATATGAATTGATTTACACGCGATTATAAATTCCGTGTAATGTGTAAGCTGACGTTGTCACGACAACTAATAGTAATATTTATTATCGAAATTACTTTGAATAAAAGATACCAATATTCACAAATCCCAATCACAATTCCGTTCCAATTTTCACGCGACGTTTACACATCAATGTCTCGAGTATACTAGCAGACTCGTTTTTCATTTTAATACAGTTGTAGTATTTTTTTTTTTTTTGTATATTTTAATATTACGTGATAGCACACGATTTGTAAACACTAGCTTATTCAATATACATGTATATGTATAATAATAATATTATTATTAGGTTTACGCTGAATAGTCTTTCCTATACCGAATCGAATTCTCGATTATTATTATTTCCTCAGACGAAAAAAAGAAAACACAATAAATAAACATTTATTATTAATGTAATTCGATATAATATTTATCAAATTTTAAATTATTATATTTAATATAAGAACACGGGATTTCGCGTACAAATCGATATTAACGACTTTTGTCGTCTTTGACCGGTTCGGTCGGCCCACTAGGCGTGCGGGGAGCAGTAAAAAAAAAAAAAAGACAAAACTACAAAATAAATATACGAAACACAATACGATCGTAAATCCGTACTCGTTACGATTGGTTTTTGGGGAAAAAAGTCGCTCGGGCCGGTTTCGCCGGAATCGCATAACGAGGACGACGAGCCGGACGGTCGGACACACGTCAGCTCCGGGCCGATACCCGTGGCAGGCAGCGCGTAATAAACACAATCATTTTACGATTCCGCGCGATATTATTATTATTATTATTTTGTGTCGTCTGTAGAAAACCGTCGCAAGACGGCAATTACGATCGTAAAAATTCGTTTTTTTTTTTTTTTCGTTTCCGCGCGTATAAACAAAGTGGAAGAAATGTGTTGCGGTCACGAGAGTTCCCGCGCACTGTCTCGTGGGGCGCGGGCGAAGAGTTTTACGACCGACAAACGTTGGCGCGCGCGCGCGAGTACAGGTCCCCGGCAATATTTTAATAATATTATTATATAATATACGACGGTATTGTCGAGTACAAATCAATCGAGGCCTGCAGATATTTAAAAAAAAAACTTTAAAAAATAAGAATACTTATTTATTATTTTTTTTACCACGCGCCGCAAGTCTGCAAACACGCGCGGTCGATATGTGCTGCCGTCATAAATCCACCACCGACGACCCAGCGCACACCAGCTGTACGAGGCCGGTGCGTGTCGCGTATTATTATTGTGTGTACCTATATACGTATGGGAGTATTTTTTAAAATTTTTTTTTTTTAACTTGCTTATCGGGTAGAACGCGAAATAATATCATCGTAAGTATAATATATTATACTCTCGGAGTTTTTTTTTTTTTTTGTTTAGAGCGTAGCGAGAAATCTATTGGTTTTACAACGATGTGTTTTGTTTTTTTATGTCCAAAAGATCTATACCAGAAAGAGTGCTTCGATTTTTACGGCCACGGTTTGTTTCCGGCAGCAAATTCCACGTGGTCGGTACTTTACAGTGGTCGTTTTTCGATTTTCTCAAAATCGGCTAAAAACATAACTTAAAAACTACCGAAAAGAAATGTATAAATTGTACGCTTTTAGACAGGCACCTAAGTTTATTGCAAAAAATCGTATTAAATTAGTATTATTATTTATGTGCTCTATACACACTCTATTATTATATAGTATTAATAATAAATAATATAACAATATCGGTGCTCCGCTCAAAATCGTTTTATCGAACGCAATGCGATTTGTCGTTGCTTTCGAATTTACAGTGATAACCTTAAAAACTCCATAATATTTTTCTATAAGTAATTCATTTAAGCGACATTCACAACACTCCGAGGATCGTTACCTTTTTTTTTTCTATGAGACTTGTAAAGTGTTCGTATATTTAAATGCTTTTTTTGTATTCTGAATTCTGTATTCAATAATTTTCAAAAAACTATAAATACACGAATACGTCGTTCTGAATACTTTTAGTGCGCCGAATATTCGTTATCGACCAGAAATAAAAAACAATATATTATCGACTTGTGAAAAAAAAAATAAGCTTTTTTTTATAACATTTTCTAAAATATCGTTACGACCAATATATCCAATGAAATATATTTTAAGAATCATAAAAATTCATGAAAATAACATGAAACACACACACACCCGCGCACGCACGGTGTTGTCGCGGCGGCGAAACGCAAACAACGTAGTTGTTCAAACTACATTTTTCGCATTCGACCGCCGTGACTACACTGAGCTGTCCGATAGTTTTGGACCTCTATTTATAAGCGTTTCTCTGCTACCCCCTCCGTGTTGCGTCGTAGCGCTATCTAGTGACTACTTTCTCTTCCGGTTTTATTACGATCGGCTGACGCGCCGTGAAAAAACTACTCTTATTTCTTATAATTATTTCTTGCTGAATTACTTGATTGATTCGTTGACTAGAACAAACTGGCTTAAACTGTACGCGTTTTTATTTTTGTTATTTCATATGTAAAACATTTTGACAATTATTTGAGTGTAATAATATTGTAATAAGCTCTGCAGCGTTAACTTTTCGTATTCTGAATACTTTTCAAAAAAATATATAAATAGACGAATACGTAATATTTGTTATCGACCAAGAATAAAAAATAATATATTATCGACTTGTGGAAAAAATTAATAAGATCCAAGTTCTTTTTATAACATTTTCTAAAATACCTATCGTTACGACTAATATTTCCAATGAAATATATTTTAAGAATCATAAAACTTCCTACAGAATTCTCCGCGGTAATACGTGCAACGCACAAGTCATCATATTGACTTTTGTATGTATATGCGCTTGTTTAAAAATAAACAATATTCGGATAAAAAAAATATTCATGAAATGAATAAACTATATAGTGTACAAGTATAACTGTCGATAAAGTAAAAAAAAAAAGACCGAAATACTTTTTTTAGTCCATTTATTCGAAAGTAAATTATTCTTGAAAAAGATGAGTATTCTTTACATATAAATATAAAAGTCTGTGAATCGTCAATTGTCTAACACTGGATAATATTTTATATAGTTATTACGATGGTCGCGCTATATAGGAAGAATTTTTTTTTTTTTTGGGGGAATATTTTACTCGTATTAATAGGGCTTTTTTCGTTAAATAATTATTCGATATTTTTATTTTCCATAATATACGATTGAAAAATGTGTTCATATATTGGACTAATCGTATCAGCTATTCGTCAATCCAACAGCTATATAACGACTGTTCATTACAATTAGTTTTATACATTTGTTAATTTATAATAATTGATTTTCGCACGTTTTAATACTTATTTTGCATATTATATATTGGCCAATTTTTTTTTTTTAAGCGTATTTTATCTATGTTTAACTTCCTCGTTCTATTAATAATACAAAAAAAAAATTAATCGAAATTACGTTTTTTTTTCATTATAAGTAACACTATTGTAATAAAACCTTGTCGCGATAAATACACTATCGCGTATATTCAGACAATATCCTAAACGAAATAAAATGTTAACAATATGTTATATTTGGTTCTGAAACACGAAAATTTCTTCACTAAAAATGTTTGTTCGCTATTACATTAATATTACTTTTTTATACGGCAGTAAAAACGTCTCGCGACAAGCGGTCACGTTACTGAATATTATTACGAATTTTATTATTTAAATTAGTTTTCGTCACGTTAAAAAAAAAAATTATGTATATCTTTGGCCATATCAAAAATAATCTATGCAAACATACGAATTTTTTTTTTTTTTTAATAGTACAACTATAATTTATAATTTATTTCCTATTTGAAAACGAATTGTATACGTAAACGGTAAATCGGGTGAGATTCAGTCAACTACGCTTAGCACAAAAAAAAATAATTTCTGTGACCGACACCGCGTCACTTTGGTTAACGCCGTCGTTTTTAAAATTCATTTTTTAGCAAAGTAAAATAAGTGAAAATAATTCTGTTTACTCGCACACGTAATTCACGGTGTTTAAAAATCAAGAAAAAAAAAACTAAGGCATATACTCAAGTCGACGGATCGTTTAATTTTTATAAAATTCGCGCGTCATACAAAAAAAAAGAACACTATTTTCGAGTAGATAATATGTTAAAAAACACAAAATAGAAAACGCGCGAGCGAGTGGAGAATAATAAAAGCATTCATGTAAGTATTCAATTTTTATTATTTTACCTTAGAGAAAGTCGGGTAAAATTATTACCTTGGTCGTCCATTAATTTTTGTGAAGTTTACGCGTGAATCGTGTTCTGAAAAATGTGTAAGTTTTTAGAAAGTATCGCGTGGTATACACACACACACACACACACACACACACAATGAAAACTTACATATTATTGTTATTATACAAATAACAAAATACACGTACACGCAATATGTAATCGATCGAAACTATACGAATTATAAAATATTAACTGCGGTGTTCAATATTTTATAGTTTTGTATGAAATATATATTGTCACTTTACCTGTTTCAATTTTCTGGCTAAATCGAACTAGTTTTTAAGATTTCGTTCGTGATTTCGCGCGAAAAATATATTGGCATAATCGTGATAAATAGTTATCAGCGAACGAGCTAATCGAATAAATGATAACATTTTAAAAGAATAATAACTCCGTATAATAAACGACGTCACCTCAGCGAGCTTCATTTTTTTTTTGTCATTAGCTGAGAGTAAAATTACTTTTTAATTTGGCGTGAAATTTTCTTAAGAGAATAGGATTTATACGTTAACGTCATTTTTATTATAAATACTCCGTCGATATAGGCCGCGTACAAGGGTAATTTGTCGAGACGGCCAGTGTCACTTGAGTATATTTTCTCCTCCGTTAAAATATAAATTTAATTCGACTGAATCGCATACACGCGATAAATCCAAAACGACGCAACCAACTTGTGTCTCGAGAATTTTCGGTAAATTTTCAATTTCGTTTTAAAAGCGATAAAAATCAACGGGGTCGGGGTGAGGGGCATATTACCATTTTGCACACGAAATAAAACCCACGAATGAATCCGGTACTCTGATTGGTCCAAGTGTATTTCTGATAACAATATAATGTTCCGCGTTATTTTATGAAAAGTACAAATCCGAAATAATATTATGTTCCATGACATTTTTTGTGATATCATTGTATTGTTATTAAATTAATTCTGTAGTGTTTATTACAATATTATTATATTCAAATAATTGTCGAATTTTTTTTTACATATGACATAACAAAAATAAAAACCCGTACAGTTTTAAGCCAGTTCGTTCTTGCCAACGAATCGAACAAGAAATTCAGCAAGAAATAATTTCACCGAAGTAGTTTTTTCACAGCGCGTCAGCCGACCGTAATAAAACCTGAAGACAAAGTAGTCACTAGATAGCGCTACGACACAACATGGAGGGGGTAGCAGTGAGACGCATATAAATAGAGATCCGAAACCATCGGACAGCTCAGTGTAGTCACGGCGAGCGGGCGCGAATAACGCAGTACCGCTGTTTATATGCGCAGTTTTGCCACGCCCTTCTATGATGTGTCGTAGCGCTATCTGGTGAGTACTTACTTTTTCTATTCTATTGTTATTTCATTTAAGTTGCATGCTCGTTGTTCTTCCTTATGCTACGTCTTCATTTCGTCTCGGTAGGGTGTTAGTGCATTGCTTCTTTAGTGTTTCAAATTCGCGACGCCACTGCATCACGCAGCGATTTGTATTTGGTACATATTGTCATCCCCGTAGGACTGTACTTTAGCGATTGATAGTTTTTAACCATATGACCGTACGATCGTTTTTATACAATAATAATATTGTTGTCGACCCCGCTTATTGGAAGAGACCCGATGGATTTGTAAGTAAGAGGTACAAGATACTAATGATATATTTAAAAAATTACCCGACAAAACGTTAAAAAAAAGTCGTAGAAGAAACGAAAAACGTAAAATTAATAATCGGTATATTGTATGAAGAGAAGATTAAACTCATTCAAACTTCGCGTGCTCCTGTAGGAACTTAAACTAAAAACATACGTTGATTTGTTTTGAAAAACCACCTAAAGTTATTGAAGTGCACATATTATGTTTGGTTTGTTTGATAATATAATAGTACACTGATAACACTGACATCACAAATGGATCAATCAGAGGACCGGATTCATTCGAGGGGTTTTATTTCGTGTGCAGAATGATAATATGCACCCGGCTCCGGTGTTTCCGTCGATCGCGTTGATTTTTATCGCTGTTAAAAGGAAATTTAAAAAGAATTACCGAAAATTCTCGAGACACGTGTAAGTTTGCTGGCCGGCGGCTCATTTTGTTCTCCCGAAAACATATGAAATCCGAGATAGGCATAGGTCACGCGGCCGTGTTCCTTTTTAACCCGCGACGATATAAATTGTAATGTACGGAGGGCTTTTAGGAAGAATCATAACGAATTTATATGAATAAATCCGCCGGGTACCGGATGAAAAAAAAAAATTAACAATCATAATAATGAAAACGAGAAGCGCGTTCCAGAAGACGCGGCGGCGGCGGCGAGACGACGTGTATTATATTACGTTCTGGGAGTTCATAAATCACCGTTGAAAATTCCACATACCATAACCGCGTTTAATTGATATTGACTGTTCATTGTGTTACACGCTGTGTAATGCCCGAACACGTTTTATAAAAAAAAAACGCGTGTAGATTTTTTTTCGTTTTTTTTTTTTATAAATTAAGCGTCATTTGTTGCGCGTCAAAACGGTCGTAAATCCTTCAAAACTCGGAATGAAAATCCGAGACGCGCCCACGCGCGTACCACCGGCTAATTGGACAACCGTAGTCGGACGCGATCACAACCCCACGGCCGGCTACCATACGCGCGCGCGCGCGTGAGCCCTTTCTGCGCGCCGTAAATCATTCGCTCTGAGACGACGGACTGCGCAGTTAAACAGCCGCGAATACGATTTGAATTACCGGCGACGGGAGAAACGCGAGTTCTTTTAAAAACTGTTTCCAAAAAAAAAAAATCTTCAAAAAAAACTGGTGTAAAACGACGTTTTACATTACGTATAGACTGCAAAACGTCTATATATTATATTAAACGGGCAGTGATCGAAGTGGATCGAAATAAGTTGGGGGATGGATGCAGTATCTCCGTCCTTATTAAACTTGACAGTGAACTATATTTTTTATGATTGCGATAAATTGACGTTTAGATCTACTGAATGTTAATACTTCAGAAAACGAAATAGTTCTTACAAAGAAAAAAAATTATTATTAAAAGTTATTTTTCTAAACAATTTAGGGAACAAAACGACTACAAATTAAAAAAAAAAAATTTTTTTTTAAATCCAAAAGAAAACGTGAAGGAGTGACTATCCCCTTATATCCTTCCCCAACTTCGACCACTGTTTACGGGTGCTGCGATGATTTCGGACGATTAATTTTGTAAAAACAGTGCAACGTCTGTTTAAAGAGATTCTAAACGAATTTTTTTTAGGAACTGCGAAATTTTCTTTAAAAAAAAAAAACTGTTTCTATTAATTCATTTCTTATAACGTTATAAGACGAGAACACGATATCTCGGGGCGATCCAAACACGGACACGGCGGTGTGTCTCGTGTTAAACTGTATTACCTGTATTACTCGTCCGGGGCTTATTTTATAACGTAGTTTAGGGATTATTTCCGCGCAGTTAAGCTAGACAACCGAACTTGTGCGTGATCAATCAATTAAAATCGATAAATATATTAAGAACAAAAACGGTTTTATGGTATATTTGGGGAAGTATAAAAAAAAAACGAAATTCTCGACAAGGAGTAAACGAAATTTCACTTAAAAAAAAGAAAATCTTGAAAACATATTTGTATTACAACTTTAAAACAACGCATATATGAATAAGAAAATAACGATTATAGAAACCTACGTTTATTTATCGTATTTAAATTATTATAATGGATAAATCTAGTTTTTGATACCGTTCTACTATAACAAACTTCTATTCCTCTCTTCGCGATGACTTTGTGTGCATTCTAGAAAAATCCTCAGAACAAGCCCAATGTTTGATCCCACAGACGGCTCTATACTTTTTACGCAGTTTCGTGCATGGAAAAACGAGCCGGATTCGTCGCTGTGTTACAGTTTTTGTCGCGCGCGTGTGCACACCCAGAACGAGTCACGCGGAAATGTTTTAATAATATTTACATATAAATACGAGTATACTCGGATTTGTTCAATATTTTACTACACGTGTTACAATATTATTTTCGCTATTATATCCCGAGTATTTGCGTACATTCGATGTCGTAAATAAGAGATATATAAAAATAAATAAATATGGTCATTTTTTTTTAATAACGAATTTTATTCGCAAAAAAAAAAAAGTTCGTTAAATCGGTAGCCACGTAAAACGCGATTTCAACTGGACGTTTTTTTATTATTATATATATTGAAGTCACTGCAACGGAGTTAAAAACGTTGTTAGAGATCTTTTTATTTTTCTCGTATTTTTTTTTTTTGCGCCCGTCACAGCGGGGCGGTTGGTAGACGCGCACACACACAAAGTTTTTTAACCGCATTATGGTCGTTTTAAGGGTTCTGCTTGTCCGCATATGTGAATACCAGAGGATTTGTACGGAAAGGGATCCGGAATTTGCGCAATTCGCAATGCACGGTATTTGACTCCGACTCGATAATATAGCGATAATAACAATAATAATAATAATATAAAAAAAAAACACGCTACCGGTATATTATATAAGAAATAATACTCGGAACAGTTTTTTTTTATTATTATTATTCGGACCTGAACGCGTGTATAGTTTTGTTATTATTATATATATATATATATTAACCTAATAATATTTGTGTTTGGGGATTTGCCGTTTGCGGGATTGTCGCGAAGGCGAAAAAAACGTAAAAAAAGAATAAGCCCAACGACAATTTATGGGCCACACAACGAAATGAAGATGAAAAGGACACGAGCAGGACAAAAGGCAGTGAATATAAAAATGTGTGGGCGGGCGAACCGTAGCGTACCGGAAGTATAGAGAGGCGAATTTTTTTTATATATATATTTTTAACGTACAGAAAAAAAAGCGTTTTTTTTCTTTACTAAACACCACCACTACCACCGTGTACACGCGTTAAGAGCACGCAACACAGGCGGAAGAAACCTTGTGCCGTTGTACGGTTAAAATACAGAAATCGTTCGACAAACGTTTACGATAAAACCGTTTTTCACAGTTGTGCAGTACTTAAGACACCAAATTTTTTTTTTACAACAAAAACAAACTACAATATTATCTATATACGATAACGTAGCTATTTAAAAAAATATATATATTTAAATTCTTAAGAGTTTACAACACCCGTATTTGTTTTATCCGTCTTACGGGCGATTTAGCGAAATCACACTTTTTTTTTTTTTTTTGACAGCCCATTTCATCGAGTATATTAATGTATATAATTATTGAACGGAGAATTAAAAATTTTAACAAATATTCGCAGATTGATTTATTTATTTTTTTTAACTTTTCTTATACTCTACGGGAAAAAATAAAAACGATATATCGCAAAAAACATTCTCCTCTATTGTCTCCACAAAAAATGTTGTGTAGATATTATAATAAAAATATGTGTACGGAAAATAACGTTACCGCAAAGTGCGATTTCGCCATACATTATACCCGTCCTCTCGAGAAGCCGCGAGATTTTCGGAAATAAGACAAAAAAAAAAAAAAATCGTATTTTCAAATTTTTTTTTAAGAATGAAAAGTATAGGCAATATTCTTCTCTTTCTCTACTTAAAAAACCCTCGCCTCGTCGTTGCAAATCTACAGGTTCCCCGCTGCTAAAAGCCATTTTTTTTTTCGCTTTTACTTCTACGATTACTGTCGGCTCGTTTTATCATCTACGCACGTCTCTTCGACCTACGTGTCCATTTATTCGTCGTGCCTCCGGTATGTCACTATAATATATTGTTTCTATTGCGATACTCAACAGAATCCTTTATTTCGATTGGTATATTGCAGTAACGTTGTATAAATAATTCGTTTTGCGATTATCATTATAATATAAATAATTTATTGCGATCGCGCAGGAGCGTTTTTCACATTTTGTCGCGGCCGACATTTCGCGCGATAAACACTGTTTGTAAACCGTGAATCACAAAATATATACGAGTATATAGTAATGCATAATGGTCGTTGGAAACGCCGTCGTCGGCACCATTCGCTTTCCCCGGCGCGTGCAGGTCTTCGGACCGCGTCGCCCTGCGGTACCACCGAACAACACCGACGTGTGCGCGGCCCGGTGAAATCGACCCCGCGAATAACGCGTTACGAGCCGCGCGCACAGGAGAAAGTGATTTTCGTCGTGGGACGCACCCTGTGCGGAGTGGCGGCGGCACGCGAAATTCGCGACGAAAACGCACAGCGTGCGCTCTTCGAATTAAATAAAAACTGTTGACGTCTAAGAGACCTTTCGAAATTTCGCCGAAAATCCCGTCTTCGTCGTGGTCGTTAGAAAGTGTGCTCGTCGCGTATTGTGTGTGCCGCGCACTCGATACACGCGATTACGCGTACACATTATATCCACATATTATTATGTGACGTGTGTGTGTGTACGCGTTGTGCGACGACGACGTTCGAATAGGGGGACCTGTTATTCGTCGGAGCAGGGAAAAATTATAAATTTGTTTTGACACCCTGTCGGTGGTCAAGTTACCCGCTGGGCCGCGCGCCGTTACCCGCCGCAACGTCACCGCGATTGAGACAATATTGTTTCCAGTGTAATGTCCACTGTCAGGGCACGTCGACCGGTCGGAAACGATAATATAATACGTGGCCGTCACGTGTCAAAAATCCTTGTCGTCGCGATGACACGTTACCCGTGTGCGTGTCTTATTATTGTGCGCATTTTTTTTTTTTGCCGGTCAAATACTTATTACGACGTGCAACGCGGTGAAATGGATACGCGTCAGGACGACGATTTCACGTCTCACCGACATTACGCGCGCGCTCTGCGTCCCTTACGGATTTCTGCAGCACACACGTCGTTCGGAAGATAATTGATTTTTTTCCCCCACCCACACGCCCGTTCTGAACGCGAGTGGCGTCGCGCAACAGGACGGCCAGAAAAGAAAAAAAAAAAAGGATTTCTCGGTATATAATTTTCTCGAACACTGACACAAAACGTTAAAATATGCCGTAAGGGCCAGCAGCTGGTGGGCGGCGTTCCGAACTCAGGGTATCCAGGAATTTCGAAACGTTTTACATAAAAACCGCATGTTTT
Source organism: Slavum lentiscoides (assembly GCA_032441835.1). Taxonomy (NCBI): domain Eukaryota; kingdom Metazoa; phylum Arthropoda; class Insecta; order Hemiptera; family Aphididae; genus Slavum; species Slavum lentiscoides. The sequence goes on along the minus strand of CM063715.1, from coordinate 10,073,140 downwards.
CGAATTTCAATGAAAAATGTCTGTTACTGGTGATCGGAAGTCGGAATGGTTATACACAGCGACCGAACGCATCAGGAAAAAATTTCTGCACGGGTTTTGAAAAAATGTAAAATTATTAGGCGATATAATATATTTTAATCTTACGTATAATATGTCGTAGCTTGATTTTCAAATTTTCACCGACATTTCGGAGGGGGTTCTCTACCGGCGTTCGCCTCTGCACGGCGACATAAATAATAAAAAAAAAAACGCTTTATACACTGTTTCTTATGGCTTTTTCGCGTTTATTATCACTATACTTTATTTTACTTCATGTATCAAGGCCGAAGCCAGCAAAAACATTTTTTTTTTGGGGGGGGGAGAATAAATATGAAATAAAATACAAATAATAATAGAATATAAATCATTAAATTTTTGTTTTAAGAGAACATTTCCGGGGGAGTCTGAACCCTAAACCCTTCTCCTTGGCTACACGGCCTTGGTATTGATTATATTACTTATACTTTTTTTAAGATTTTTTTTATTATTAATTAAAAAAAAAAAGAGAGATTTAAATTATAAAATAATTTATTTCGACCTATATACCGGAATGTTTGATTTATATGAATTTAGTTTTCCTACAACGTTTAAAAATAATATAATATTAACAAAATTAATGTTTTGCGATAGGAAAATTAAAAAAAAAATTTTTTACGGTTATTTAACGATTAAAACTTGAAACAGGTAAAACTTGTATTGTTTATCGGGGCTCAAGACTTTTGGCGTTTCGAGGAGAAATTTTTATTATTTGTAATATATATTAAATTATTAGTATACGACTTTTTTATGACTAAAAATATATTAAATTCGGAGGACAGACAAAATATGTAACAATGTATCGTTTTTACAGGGTGACAATTATGATTTATTCCAGGGCGGCAAAATGATTATTATAACGCGAGCGTGCAAAGAAAAAAAGAGATTTTTTTTTTTTTAATCTTTGTTAATGTTTTCAATCGTGTTCTATGCGTATAACTCATAAGTAACATTTTATTAAAAACGCACTGCGTTTAACCCTACGAGGGATTACATAAAGTATAATTTAAATATATTCGACGCGCGCAGTGTAGGACGCATTATAATAATAATAATAATAATAATACGAGTATATAACGCGCGATTCGATCATCATCCGCATATCCTTCGAGTGCGGCTGACCCGACTTTCATTACGATTGTATATTTTATTATGTCGTGTTTTTATTTTTTCACCGGTCGAGAAGGAGGATATTATCTTATTAATATTCACCTATCGTCATAATTATTATAATCAAATATTAATACCGTATTTTTTAAAGAGGTCGTTGTTGTATAATACTTAGTAATAATATACACGGAATATTGTAAATTTAATGTAATCACTCGGCAATATCGGTTTATACCACGCGCTCGTGAGTATGCGCGTACGCGTATACATTAATATACGATCAGGATTTTGTCGGTTACCGTCTTGAAATAAAACTTTTCAAAAAAAAAAAAAATCCCATAAAAAATAATACATTTTAGAGAACGCTCGTATATGCGGTTAATACACTATATTATATACGCTATGTGTAGGTACGAAAATAATAATTTAATGATTTAATTTGTTCGAATACATATATATACGCTGTGTGTTATGTAATGCGTAGGCCTGTAAAATGATATCTTTATGCGTTTATTTTTGTTTTTTTTCATTTATTATCTCGTAACTTTATTTTTTTTCACTACTATTTAAAATAAGATTTAAATTATATATGTTATGAAATTGAAGTGTTTAATTGTTTTATAATATATAAATCCATAATTGCGGCGATTGTGTCGATTAACAAATATTTTATATTCTAAATATTTTCTAAAGGATTTTACAAGCATATAATAAAATAATACGGTTACCGCGACCGTTACGTGTGAAAAACGTTACAAAACCGTATAGAATTTTGTTTTTTTAAAGACAAATTTCTTGGAGAATAATTACGCCGATGCATGACTGTACAGTGTAATATTATGAATTATATCGTAACTGCGACAGTAATCAGCGAATATAAATATTATACGGTTCGATTTCGATGTCTTACAAAATGCAAAAGAAAAAAAAAATTCACATTTCAACTTTTGACGAGTACAAATAAATCCGATAATTATTTAATGAGTAAAAAAAAAAAAAAACTGAGAATTCTGAAAAATAATACAAAAAATATTATAAGGAAAAAAAATTTCAAAAATATTCTTGATTATTATTTACACTAATAATATACGTTTATTTTAGGCGAATTTGTTTACTCATATATGTATATGGGAAGGAAATGTTGTACAAAACTTTAAAATCCATCTTTTTCCCTCCCAAATACAAATTTTTATTATAGAACGTCGTGTGTTTGAAGAAACACGTTTGTACCTTAGAAAGCATCGTTTCAATTTTTTTTTTTTTTACTCTTTTAACCGACAGCAAGAAAAGCCATCGAAATCATCGCCGAGAAAGACCTTTGCGGCATCAGACAGAATTCATCTTTATTCCGGACTGAAGCGACTTTCTGCCGGACCGCGCAGTACATCTCGTGCGTCCTGTAGCCCCGTTCGAAGGAGACGGTGTCCATTTTGGACACACGAACACGGCGCATTCTGCCGTGTCCTGCAGCAGGAGATGGTTGCAGTACACGCGTCCTGGACCGCGAACTCTCGTATATAGACACAGGTCGAAACACGTCCGAGTCGGGTCAATGACGGAAAGCGTTCGATTCCAAAAGAAAACGCGCCGAAATCCAAACACAAATATTTCGCATATATACCGTGACTTTCTCTCGCCACACCGCCACAGTTATACGGTTAGTCTCGTTTAAATCTCGTTTCGTTCGCCGCGGCCGTCATCCCTTCTCGTTAGCGACCAAACGCTCCGTAACTACTGTAGATAATGCGCACTTTTTTTCTCTCTCTCTCGCGAAAATCAATAAAAATCGTTACAAATCAAACAACGGCCATCGTCCTCCCCCCTCACCCCCCGGGCACTGTGCCCTGTGCAGTGCGAGGCGGGCACGGTTCGTTACAGCAGTAGCATACGTATAGTCGCCGTACGTACGGCGCGCTCGCTATCAATCATTTTATTAAAAAGGCGTTTCGGAAACCCGTCGTCGGTGGCCCTCCTTGTAATCATTATTTTTCCACTATACGCCGAATGATGCTCGCGACTCCATTAACAGCGCCGATACAGCGTCGATTCCACCGTTACATTAATATACAATAATATCGTGCGCGTGTCTTCTTTGTTTAGCCGCGAACAAATATTAATCATAGGATTGGCTACGGATTTTTACGCTCGGGTCCCACACGACTCCGGGGGGGGGGAGAGGGGGAGCGCGCCGACAAAATGGCTCTCCTCCGCCCGCCCTTGGATGACCCCGTTTTTCTCGCCGCTAAACAACACTGCACGGCGAGAGCGTACAATAAACGTGAATATATTCGCGGACCGTCATCGCGGAAACGGGGTTAAATGGGGTGTATGCGTGTGGGGGAATCGCGTATTTCTCCCATTCGCGTATTATATGTTGGCGGCGCAGACAATGCGCTCTTCTATATAATATTAATAAATATTATAACGCGAGGAAAAGGGTACGAGCAGAATGGAATACGTAGTTCGCGGCCGTACGCTGCAGTAGAGCGGAGTCCGGACCCTCCAGCAGTCCGTTGAACAGCGCGGTAATCGGGACGGCGGAATGGGTAATTTTTTCGGTACTTATTTAAAGACGGTAAATTTTAAAACTTACACGGGTTTCAGTCGTGGAAATCGTAGTGACGCCAATACTCGTTATTTACGAAATCGTGGAAAAATCCGCTTCGTTTCCCCTCGCAGAAAGTGAAATCGACAAAGTGACTGAAACCAAGGCGATTCGACTTTTTCTACGCTCGTATTATAATACAGGAAACGCGTATACGAATCGAATGCGGTCGCTTACGGAGATTTGGTGAATCGTGAAAATCACGAACCGACGACAAAATGTTATCGAATTGCAGCAAACGAGGATGACGTCGAGGATGAAAAAGACCGTGGCCTATATCTGTTGAGTAAAGTTATTCCTTTAGGAGCTGCGAATGCTATTTTAGCTGTGAATACTGTTTTGCAATGGGCCGCGGAAGATCAAAACGTGTAAAACACTGAAATCTCGTTGCTGCGTCGATTCAAAAAAATCGCTTTTGAACAGTTGAAAGTCATAACGTTTACTACAGAATACAAAAAAAAAAAAAATTACCGATTTTTTCGCTCATACTCGTACATAAATATTGTTATTTATAATTAAATCCTGTACTCAATACACGTTTTTTGTAATTTGTTAAATTCAATAAATAAACGTGGTTTCGATTTCTGCAATGATCTTTTCAGTCAATAGACATTTTTTTTTTTTTTAGTTTTCGAAGGGAACGATGAACGATTACAACGATGTCAATTTCTTTTCCGTACACAATTTTTCGACCAGAAGGAACGCTGCACTACACGCTCGATAAAAATTCCGCGCTCGAGAGAGAGAGAACTCATTTTTCGATTTTAACGCGTCACAGAAAAATTACATAAATAACAACGCTAACGATCTTGTCAAAATCACACACATAATATATCTTCGCGATTTCGGTGTCGTGATCATTTTATTAACGGAATGTTCGTGAGACATGTGGATTACGAGCACAGTGATTCTGCGTTCAGAATCGTTTTTACGCTTTTAAGTCCTCTAGAACTTTCCCGATTAAGCTTTACACCCGTTGATCTTCACTTTTTTGATTTCGAAATTCGATAAGGGCTCGAGAGTTTTCGCGACTTATGCTGGCGACGATTGCGAAGTCCTTACCAACAGATTTATAAGTCGTTATCGAGAGATTCCGGACGCGCTAATACTCACCATCTAAATGTATATATTATATATTATTAGCGTATTACGTTTTGTTATATATATAAAAAAAAACCATAATAAGCGCGCCGGAATGCGTTTAAATCGTATTTCGATCCGGCGCGTTTACCGCGTCTAAAAAGCGGTTAGATAAAATGACACGCCGGACCGATGATACCCGCGTCGTGTAACGGTTGGGTCGCGGCGGCGCAAATTAACCGTCCCGAAACGAACACACACGAGCGATACGCCTCGTCTACCGAATCCGTGTGTGAAATCCGATTGCTGCACATAATATTGTACGCAGACCGACGTTCCTGCACCGCGTTCGTCCTCAAATCGACCGACCGACCGAGACGTATTTAGGCGTATTACGCGCGTATAGCACTTGACACGAGCCAAATTATTATTATTATTATTATGACATTATAACGCTGTGTGCGAGTGACGACGTACCGATATATAATTGTGTGTGTTTTTTTTAACGCACCACGAAGAAACAGGCTATTTTACAACGAATATTATACTGAACGACACGCGTATTTCCGTCGAAATGTAGTAATTATATACAATAGTATAAAAGGCTCCCATACACGATCAATATTTGACATTGACAATATTATCGACCGTGTATTGGCTGTATTGAAGATATCGAAACGGTTTTGATATTTATTGACGGGTCGTCAATTGTTATCACTTTTCTTTTCAGATAACGTGTAGTGTAGTTGTAGTCGTTTATTCTGTTCTGCGAGTGTTGATGAATATTGATCAATATTGTTGACATGTTCGCGGCTAGTGTTCAATAATAGGAAATTGATGATAATATTATTGATCAGTAATATTGATCGTGTATGGGAGCCTTAAAATTTTTTATTTTTATTTTTTGATAATACGAGGCGCTATCGATAAAGTACAGAACAGAGTACAAACGCTAATTGTTTTATTGTCGATTCTTGCGTTACGATTCGTACACAGATATGTAAGGTGACTCGACGGGTGACTATATAGGAAATTGAGTTTCGTAGCGATTTAAGACACTTTAATTCGGCCAATTTCAAGTGGTTAAAGAGCCAACAATGAACTCGCAGTGGGTGATTTTTTTTTTTTTTTACAATCTTTAAACCGTACACAGGGGCTAAATTAAAAAAAAAAAATCCTGGGAGTGGAGGTGTAGTCTTAAAAATTGCAGACTAGAATTTAAAATACTCAATTTTTGTCGACGAGAATAATAATTTATCAACTATATTAATTAATCGTTGTAATACCATATAATACGGAAATATTATTTGTGTAACTGGAGTGTTAGTATATTTCAGTCGAACAAAAATTTACCGAGTGCCGACGGCCGACTGAAAGTCTAATATTCTCCCCAAGACCCCCTACGGTTTGACACTGACCGTACAGCGAGTTCGTGTAATAATAATACGAGTAAATAATCGATATAATACTATATTAATACGCCCACCGCGTGTGAGAAAATTTCGTTTTTTTTTTTAATACGTTCCTTTCTCGAGGATTTTTTTATTACATTTTGCCGATTTTTAAAAAAAAACGATTTTATCGCGTATTTATCGCATAAAATGTGTCAAAACTTCGACTCGGATCTCGATTATATAATAATATACTGTATTGTATGCGCATTATATTGTTTATTAAAAAAAAATATATATTTATGGACACTTCGAAGTCTTCGCTGCAGTCTCTTTCGTCGTCTTGTCAAACACCACGCGTGTTTTGTGTAGTTCTTTTTTTAATAGTACAGCTATTTATCCGAACGCTATAAAAATATATTCCGCGAAACACGCGCGTATATTATACGCGTATTAGAAATATAAAAATTTTAGTAATTTTTTTTTTTCTTTTCCCGAAATCATTACATACTCGTATATTTATTATAGCACAACACGCGTACACCACAACGAGTTTTTATCGACAAACATAAAACCGCAACGACATTATAACACGTACCTGGTATAAGCGCGGAGGAGACGTGCGGAACACTATATTTTCTACGGAAATACGAATAAAATCGCGCTTATGCAATACACACTACTCGGCTCGTCGTAAAAAAAAAAAAAAAAAAAAATACTCGAAATATATATTCAAACGTTATACAGTAAAAAAAAAAAATAATAATTACAGACGTTTGACGTTAACTAAACAAAAAAAAAAAAAACTTATAAAACACATCATTTCAAACAGACGAGACTTAACTATAAATATTTCGAGTGTATTTTCAATTATTGCATATACGTGTACGCAGTTTTAGCCATTTTCCGCCGTCATACAAACTCCCACTCGAATTCGGAGTATTGCAGCGAGATTTAAATCTCCCCTCCAAATCTTGTTAATTATTTTAATAAATACGTATATTTGCTCATTCAATTCGAGCCATTCCAGACTGACCATCAGCTTTTCCATATTCGCATAAATAAAATACGAGGCACGTAATTTTAAATAATGCTCCCGGAATCGACTCAACACGTATCCGTTTCTTGAGAAAAAAAAAGCACACGGTGTTTTATTTCCAATAATACGACGTCATAACGTATACGGGAAAATAAAAAAATATATGTATCTTACTAAACACGTTGTTTTAAATAAAACGCTGTTCGAAAGTCATTGACAGAGCGTAAGTATGAAATCGTGTAAGTACTATTTAAATTTTAAAACGACAATATACGAACGGGGAGCAAATGTTAGTAGGTACACAATATTCGTATACGCACAGCCCTGCAGTGGCGATTATACTTTCAACGCGGTTTCAAAATAAAACATACCGAAAATTCCGTCCCACTATAAACGATATATTTTTATTTTCATATATATTTATAAGAATTAAAAAAAGATTATAATTATTGAAAAATTCCAAACGTAACTAAATTGCTGCTGGATAATTTCTTCGGGTTTTATCCTTTCCGTCAATTGTTCAGCGCACGCAGCTAAAAAATTAAAGATTTAAAACCCCCTCGTTAAAAACTAAATTAACCCCCGCGTTTAAATATTAACTTTTTATTAAATAAATATCCTATATATATATATATATATATATCCGCGATTTCTCGCGGGTCTTCGCGCTATAATATAATAGACTCTCGCGGGATCGATAATAAATTTTTATTTATTTCTTTTCGAATGGGAGAATCGAAATGTCGCGCCACCGCTTGTTGTCCCCGTTTGCGATAATATTTTTAATTGACTTTTTTCGTCCTGCCCGGGGGGTGAGACGAAGTTTTAAGCTCATCCCCTCCGTCACTGCGCACACAGTATATATATATATATATTTATCTAAATACATTCGATACTTGTATACTTGTATACTTACCGTACGCATTTTATTTATAATATGGTGGCGCACAATAGACACGATAATATTATATATTATATACACCATATATAAGTGTGCGCGGGGAGAGAGATCGCCAATAATAGTAATAATAATGGCCGCCGGGTGTTATCGCGCGGTCCCCCTGGTCGTTTTCCCCAGCAGCAGCAGCAGCAGCATCGGCGGTACGCGCGCGTACATCTGTCCCGGCGGCGGTTGAACGCCACGGCGACTGGCACCGAGACGAATTCGGGCTTTTGGGCTATTGTGCGTTCGGCGCGGTGCTGGTGCACGGCGCAGAGACTCATCTGAAATCGGCGATTTTTCCCGTAACGGACTCTGTGTACGTGTGTATAGGAGAGGGGGTGAAATTTATATTATACGAGTTATATACAAAGTGGCGCGGAAAAAGCGTTTTTGTTAGACTCGCCATTTATATACATATATATATCGTCAACGAGACCCCCGTCTAGGCCGCACATGTGACTTTTTTTTTTTTTTTATTACGATTCTAGTCAGCTGCTGATCGATGATTGTCGGTCGTTTTGTATATTTTGTACACCGTACATATGAGTACAAAATACGTATATATATTATTATCATCACGCGTAGTGTGACGATACTACGAGGGAAAAAAATATGAGCCTTCGATGGTAAACGAACACGTCTGCGGGCGTCGGGAAACGAACGCGATCGATATTTCAATGCAACGGAACAGTAACGAGACACGAGACTTCGTTGAATCATCGTCACTTCCGAGTGTCTCAGTATAAGTACTGAGCACCGAGAAAATGGTGTACGCCTTTTTTTTTTCCTATACTCGTAGATTATTATCGCGAGCAGACGAGATGCTCGTGAAGCTCCGGCGCAAAGAAACCGTCCATCGGCTTTCGGAGTGACACGAGTGCAGGGCCGGATTGGGGAGAGGTTATAGTGTTTAGCACGAAGCGCCGCTATCTCATCGCTGACTTCAGCTGGCGTCAATAAAATAATAAAATTGGCTAATACGCAAAAAAAAGGTATAATCCATAAACTTATTGCAGAAATAACTAGTTCTTCTCCCTCGCCTCTATCCCGACTGTTTGGCGTCGGCTACCTTCGTCCTAAACCTCCACTTGACGCGATCTCCCACATCTTCTACGCACACACCAGCAGTCCTCATATCACACTCAATCGCATTCGATCACTAGAAGAAAAAAAAAATTAGTTACCAGAAATAACTAGTTAAATAATTTATTTTATTTGGGCCGCTAAAATCTTTGAGCGCGATTGGCTAAAATGTCTCAATCTGTCCTTGCTCGAACGATAGCGTATTTACATTTATCGTTTAGTTATACTCGTTTGAATAAGACCGTTCGTTGCGAAGACCGTGCGTTTCTATTATATGACGAGTTTAAATTCTGGATTTGAAAATTTTATATCATTTCTAACGATCCGGTTCAAAATAATATAATGATTACAAAAACGATTTTTTTTTTTACCTCAAACTAATTGAAATACCGATTATTTCATACTATTTTTTACAAACAGATCGGTATTGAGATATGGTGATTTAATTTTTGATATCGTTGCATTTCGAACTGCGATTCGTTACGAATTTTAAGCGTTCGCGAGATGAATATTGTTCAATACGAATCGTTACGGAATTTAAGAATTTTCCGATTCTTCGCCGTATTGTGAAAATAAGTCGATAAAGAATAACATTAAGTTTCGAAGAACATATAATAACATGCATGATAGTCTGAAATATTATTTTCAATAATTTTATTTCATTCCGTACGATTCGCGCAGCTCTATGACTCGGATCGCCATCACCACCAATAGATCAGCCGTTGGCTGCTCCTCTGCAGGATTTTCAAATCGCTTTAAACATTTAACTCTTTAACATTTCTTATACGCACGCGGTAAATATTTTTAAAAATGCCCCGAAGCCGCTGCCGTATATAAAAATAAATAATATCGTAACGGCGTTCTGACGAGATGGGACGTTCGGAAAGCACGAATCTAGTTTTTTTCGTCTTCATTAAATATTCGTTTTTTTATTATTATTTTTTTTTTAACGGACTGAAAATATTATCTCCGAACGCGTATATTACTGTACTCGCGCGAGGCGGCCGTTACAGTTAATATTTTTGTTGAAAAAAAAGTATATATTTGTTTTAACCGAACGGATCATCGTATGACCGGAAGCCAAGTACCTATCAATATCCAGTTTCCAACCGCACGCAATAACAATATATTAAATGGACCGAACGGACGTATAACGTACCGTAAAATTAAATGCGCGCGTGGTTATCTTCTCCTTCGGCCCGCAGCCCATTTAAATCGGTTTGATGAATTACTTTTTAGAGTAAGAAAAAAAAATCCACTAGATACGAGTTGCCACTGCGGCGTTTATTATTATTATTCTACATATATTTTTAACGTTTAACGAGACACAGATCGCGTTGTAGTAGGTAATACCACAGATTCGATGAACACAGATGGATCAAATACTGGTAATGTAAACAAAAAAAAAAAAATTACACCATTCGACACACCACGATTCAGTGTTACTGCAAGATAGCACGATATACAATAATAATCATTACTACCGTGAAAATACAAAAGTTAATCGAATAAAATATAAACGTAAAAAATATATACCTAACACGATAGAAAAAATACTGTAAAAAAAAAACGATAATGGGTTTTGACTAATTTAAGTTAGATATTAAGAAAATTGTGAATGTCTCTTGACTCGATTAAATTTTCACCGGTACTGAGTACGTGCTAACCATTATTATGATAATAAAAGAGTTGTACGATAATATTGTATGGTATCGACACAATAATTTATATCGTTGTGTGTGCCTACATTGATTTGTGTCCACCAATCAGAAGAGAGTATTCGCAATTCTTTTGTTCTCTGGCGGAATGATCCGTCTGTAACCATCTGAATATTCTAATCTGTGATAATACGACAACGCGGAACGCGAGAAATGCGAAAATCCGGCGCTGCTATTGCTAATCATATTGCACAGGTCTGTAACTAAAACAAAAAAAAAAACTGCGTACGATTTTTTTTTACTGTTTCTTTTACTCGCTAAAACCGCAAAAAAAAATTGTAAAAAATTCCATCACTTCATTTCTTTTTTTTTTTACAAAACTCATACTGTTTAGTTTAATTTAAGAGTTAAATCTAAATAATGGCAACTAGTGTGGATTTAGCGGTGCGAGGAGCTCATCATGTCTAAACACGTTTACTTCTTGGTCTGTAGCAAACGGAGTGTTTATTTCGATATATTACGATTTGTTTTCATAGCTGTTATCATTTGTGTTTTTTTATTGTAAACACTTAATAGTTTGCAAAAAAAAAACAGTACTCGACGGGAGGGAAATGGCTGTTATTTTTTGGACTCAGCATACTAGAAAACGTATAATGTATACGGAAAATATTCGACGCAGCCGGAAAGAAAAAATTAATTTTGCACACCTGCAGCAGTGTAATCGATAGTTTTCGGTGTTTTTCGTGGACCGCCTCGGGCGGCCGTGTATTTTACGACTGGACCGTACAAGTAAATAATCTCCGTAATCGTTTTAAAAACGTTTTTTTTTAGTTATAATCACAAAGTACTGCGCGTTTATACGAAAACCGTCGTCCCAGAGGTGAACGATTCGTTTTTTTTGGCTTCCACGACTATTTATACAATATTAAATCCGTGGTCGTGTATTTAACACCATATAAATATCGTACCTATAATAATATTGCCCTGTTGCAGCTCTCCGCTTGAGAGTTACAGTATTTTTGAATTATTATTTAACGCACGTTTCTAACGTCTCTAACAGAGACTTCAACGCTGAGCGACGTTAAAATGCTAAAATAGGTCCTAAGATTCTTGAAGATTATGAAGGAAGACAACTAAAAGGCAGCTTGCGAGGCTTTTGAAAGCGTAGTTTGTGGATTCTTGGATAGAGAGACTGAAGAATCATACCGAAACGCAGTGGACGGCGTTTTGAAAAAAATATATATATATCGGAAACAAGGAAAATTTATTTTCTCCGTTCTCGCTTAGACATTTCCCCTCGGGCGATTTTGGTGCAGTCAGTGACGAACCTAGTCCGTCGGGATATTTCAAAACGATAACGAGATACCTGCAGCTAGAGAAGGCGGAACGTTTGATCGTTCGGTCAGTGACAAAACACAGAGACGCGTTCCTCTTAAAAAAAAATAAGAGAAAATCATATATTATTATAGGCGCGTTTGTTTGAACGGTGGAGTATTATATTATGATATCCCTGAGGTCAAATTTTTTTTTTTTTTTACACCAAAATCACTAAATTTCTTCAGTTAAAAACCGTGTTTTCACGGTAGGAAACGCCGCTAAACCTTCGTTGTTATTTGGTTTTCGGTCGAAAGGTGTGATGACGAGGATTCGTCGTCGAAAAAAACGCGTCTGCGCCTGCAGTCTCCCCCGTCGTTTTTTTAAATATATTTTGGCACGTATATGTATATACATATTATAACCGGCGCGTAAAATAATAAACACGTCAGCGGCAACTCGTTTTTTTTTTTTTGGGGCGCGGAAAAGTAACGTAAAAATCGTTTTATTAATAATAATAAAATAAAAACCCCCTGTGTACTGTACCTATTGAAAACATCAAACTCGGCGCGCGCCTGTATATTTATTATAATAGTGTAATATATTATTATAATAGTACGTAAGAATCGCACAAAAACGCTTTTTTTTTTTTCGATATAAACGCGTACACTGTACCGGCGGCATCGCGTGCAATGTGTCCATATCGAATGCGGACCTCCTACAACGGTATGCGCGCGCGTTAAGTTAAACCCTTAACGTCCGTGACGGAGGGTACAGCTGCGCGCGCCCCGAGACGCACGCGACCCCCCCGACACCGCGCGCCAAAATCCGCCGCGAAATACCGTGACCGACTGCGACGTTTCTTTCTTCCCTTTTTCCTTTTTTTTTTTAAATTTATTTATTTATTTATTTCTTCGCCGTTTTCGTCTTTTGCCGGATGGTTCTGCCGTCCGCGGCGCGCACTGTTATTTATGAAAGTATATTGTTACGGGGCCGGTGCGACGTCAGGGCGCAGGGCACCGCGCGCTCGTTTCACCACGAAAACGAAAATCGTCCCGGGGAGGGCGGTAAATATTTAGAAAAAAAAAATTACTATTTTTTTTTTTTTTTTTTACTAATATTATGTGTTTAACAGACAACGCGGGGGGGGGGTTTGGATAAAACAAATTATTATATACTGCACATAATCGTAATGTGCAATAATTACGAGTAAATTATTGTAAAAAAAAATGTAATTATGGCGACCTTATCGAAGGTGGGGAAATCGAGTTGGATCACACTGTACCGTCGTTTAAGTTTGATTATTATAGAGAACCTATAGGGCAGCGATGGCGAACCTATGTCACGCGTGTCACAGGGTGACACGCGCACGTTATTTCAGTGACACGCCAATTTAAATATAATTCATAATTTTTAGTGTTTTTAACTCTAGTGTTTAAAATTATGTGTTTATATTAATATGTAATAGTGAATAATGTAAAGTTTGAATGTATAACAACAAATAAAATTCTGTTTATATATGTTTAATTAATTATTATTTAAGCAACGAAAAAAAGGTCAACAAAGTTTCTGTCACGCGAGGCGAATAAAATCAAACCAAAAATTTTAATTTGACACGCGGTTATCAAAAGGTTCGCCATCACTGCTATAGGGACTATAGAGAATTTCTGATGATTTTCGAAGAGAGATGAGGAACGGTTTAGCGACGATATACGAGTCGCAGCTGACGCTTTTACCGCGGCGTGCATCGTGTGCGAATCGGGATGTTTGCGGGTTTGTTATGTACGGGAATAAGTCGGAGAATTTATTATTTTTTTTTAAATTGAAAAGTTTCGAATTTTCGACACGTGTTTGACTTTTATTAATTTTCAGACCCACGAAACTATTGTATATGATATTGTACCCGTGGGCGCGTCCGCAGGAAATTTATCAGGGAGTAAAATGTCTATATTAGGAGGTCTACACCAGTGCATAAAGAATATATCGTTCTCTTTTTACTTCGTCAATATTGAATTTATAAATCCGTATTATTTAAAATATCAACGAAATGATTATTTAAACGATAATAAAATTTAAAATTTTCAAAATTTTATTCGAAATTTTGAAGTCTTTGAAGTCTATATAGATGCCCCGTCTTGCCCCCCTTCCGAGCGTCCACGTACATATTATAATATACAATAAGGGTTTATTCGACCAGGCCGCCGTAGAATAATTTCGACGGGACAACGCCAGTGTTTTCGATAAAAAAAATCGAAAAATGTCCGGCTCCGAAGCCGGTCAATTTCGAAATCGTTTTGATTTAACCACATATATAGGTACAAACGCGTACGGAAACAAGAAAATCTATAAAATAAGTCGACGAAAATTAAAAAAAAACGACTCGTTGTCAGATTTTTGCGCGCGTTACTGATGCGGATTAAACGATTTTTTTTTTTTTAGGTAATTTTTTTTTTATTTCCCGTTCTATACGAACGCGTTAAAATCGACAAATTTTTGAAATTTTTTTTTTTTTTTTGTAAATTTTTTGCGCACAAACACACACACACGTACAATTCAAGCGAATAAATATCGTTCCGGGAAACGTTCGTCCTGCGCGTGCAGTGTTTCGTTATTGTCTCTAAAAACGTTTTCCGAGTATAGCTGCGAGTCGAGACGAATTCCATACAAAACGCAATGACGTCGGTGTTAATTTTTTTTTTTTTACACTTTACAGCTCGTCATTATTGTCGAATAATATATAATTGTCGTCACCGGGTTGACTTTACGACACAGACCGTTTACCGTAAAAATTTATTCGAATTTCGCGCGAGGCGAATCGAATTTCTCGCGCGTTTCATCATAAACAATTATATACCGCGTATCATCCGTCTTTATTAATTATAATATAATATTATTATTTATTATTTTTTTTTTACACCTGTCGACGACGATTTCGTCGAGCCGTTTCCGTCTCTTTTTCGTAATATATTAAAACATTATTGTCGGCTGAGGTTGATGAAATATAATCGCGGATATTACCGCCTCCCGCCTTTTCAAGTAGCCCCGCGAAAAATACTAAATTATATGGGCGTGTATTGTAATATATACGTGCGCGGAAGCGAATATAAAAAAACAAAAATTTTTTTTTCCTTATAGATTTGTACAGTCTGTGTAAACGTTTTTTTTTACAGCAAGCGCGCGATATATAGTGATCAAGACGTAATAATACAACAGTCACGAGCAAGTCAAGACTCGGAGCAGTGAGAGATGAGTATTATGAGAGAGCCGCGGTTCATATAATTTTTTGTAGTACCAATTTTTTTTTTTTTTCATAAAATATCTCGCGTTATTATCACAAGTATTTTCATTTTTTTTTCGATATTATAAATCACATTAATATAGGTATATATAAAAAAACGCATACACGTTTAACATTTATTCATATTGTGTGTACTATTGATTTTATACGCAGAAAATATTTTATTTTTATTACGAATCAATATTTATTTTACAAATTTGATTTTTATTTATTCAAACGCGAAGAACGGTGTCGCGCATTCTGGAAAAAAAATCCGTTTTTGAACGTCGAGCTCAAAAGTTTCAATAGTATTCCGGACTCAAAAGACGTAAAAGACGGATTTGAATCCGTCGTGAATTTCACTGTAGAAAATGACTTTCTCACATTTACAATTTCTTTTCTCCATAAATCCTTAAAAAACGACACGAACAAATTTAAAATAAAAAAAAAAAAACGAGTCTGCTAGTACTCGAGACATTGATGTGTTAAACGTCTCGCGTGAGCGGTAAAAATTGGAACGGAATTGTGATTGGCATTTGTGAATATTGGTATCTTTATTCAAAGCGTTTTCGATAATAATTATCGAATTATATTAGTTGTCATGACAACAGTTGACACATTTCCGTCCCGTTTCCCGACATTTACCCTTATACCGCCGTAATAAATGTTTACACTTCAAAAAGAATCGTTAATAATCAATTAATGAAGATCTTAAGATAGAAAAATAAAAAACGAAAAAAAGTGCCATTCTGTAGTAGAATTCACGACGAATTCAAATCTGTTTACAGAATTCGCATCATCGGTACGTTGATGGAATACGAAGCGCGTGCTTATAATTTTACTATATGATTCGTAACTATAACATTCGCTTCCAATCTCAATTTAAGAAATCAAAAATAAAAATTCTACACCGGCTCTGGGGGGGGGAGGGTTACCGGACAGTTTTATATTAATAAATTAATAGGGGGTCACGTTACAAAAAAAAAAAAGTTTTGAGAAGCACTCGTGTACAATGTGAATTCGTGACACGTTCGGTATTCGTTCGATTAAGTCGCGGGGGTTGGTGGTTTCGTTTTTTTCTCGGTGCACGCGCGCGCGCGCTAATATTTTAATGTAGTGCGCCGCACGGAGAACACCGCTGAACGCGCGGAAACGCGTTGACGTTAAACGTTATTTATTTCGTTCGATTGTAAATAATTTTTTTTTTCTTCTACACACGATCCTGTGGATGTTTTTTTTTTTCGACTTTTCGATTATGACGTTCACCGCCACACACACACACACACACACACACCGTCCGTTTATTATACCGCGTATATTATGCCGAATTTATTTATTGTATTATAGCTCGCGTTTACGGCCGTGTTATTTTCATTTTTTTTTTTTGCGATCCGAACGGCCTTCGGGATTGAAATATATCCCGGCGTACAATACTGTAAAATATCGATCGTCTATTGTCATGGCCGAATAAGCGAATACGTGCCCGTTTATTAATCCGTCCGTCATCCGTACGTCTCTCTCTCTCTCTCTCTCTCTCTCTCGGATATCGACGCTTCGGTATACTTGCCGCGCGCTGCACCGGTGCAGGTGTCGCGTTCGATATATTTCTTCCCGTTGTTTTTACGACGGGTGACGTCACCGGCACCGGCGTGAGCCGAGTCGAGACGAATTTCCATAACGAACACACGGACGGGCGTGCAGTGCGCGTGTAGACAATGTGCGCGCGCGCGCGGTCTCTCTCTCTTTGAACTCGAAACGACCCATTATAGAAATGCTAAACACTGCAGCACGCGCCTATATAGCTGGTAATTATCGGATATTTTTATTTTTTTTTCTATTAGATTCTCGAGCGGAGAGCTGCTAGCTGAACGTCGCGTCGCAGGTCTTACAATATTATATAGTTTGTGTGTACGTTTTTTTTTTTATGTCTGTATACCCAAATGTTCTATCGGGAGGAGTATATCTTTTTTACACGGTAATACAGTTGGTTTTCGGTACGCCCAGCAAATCGCGCGTCTATAATTACTACTATGGACGAGGTCGGTTTTTTTTTTAAACGCTTAAAAAAAATTACACTCCAAAAACTACCGAAAAATCACGCGAAAAACGCGATTTCGAAAATGATCGCCGTTAAAGAAACTCGATATATTCACCAAATACGCGTAATAACTCTGTATATATTAGGGAAGGGCGGGTACCAGATCCTTACACGATTAAAGAAAATAGGTTACGGGAAATATAAATATGTATAGGAATAATCGGAAGCTAATAATAATAATAATTAAAATAACATGAAATTGCGTGTGACAAATAATAATATTTACAGAAAAATATAAATAAATAACATTGCAAACAATACTCTACATTAAAGATAAATAACATACGACGTATATTATAAAGTATAAATAAAAATAATTGTTAAAAATTAACTCACACGATTAATGGGCATCTGGAAAATTTTGGGGAAATCACGCGAAAAACGCGATTTCGAAATGATCGCCGTTAAAGAAACTCGATATATTCACCAAATACGCGTAATAACTCTGTGTATATTAGGAAGGGCGGGAAAAGTTTGGGTTTAAAGCTGATGTAACATAATTCCATTGACAAGATGGTATTAGTTCCATTATTTTGCTAATCGATTTGTGACAAAATTTTAAAATGAGATTGTGGTGTAGTTAACCAAGAGAGAACCACTCGAGAATCTGTCCAAGCATGCACTGAAGTAATAGAAATAACATTCTGCAGAGTTAACATCAAATGATTTAACGTTCGTGCCAATAAAAGTGCTCCACATAGTTCCAAACGTGGAATAGTTAAAGAACTTTCACTTTTTCCATCTTCAATGGTGCCACTTTTGATTTTGAAGTTAATAAGCGTACTGATATCCGATCATCCTTATATACACATCGAATGTATATTATTGTTGCATATCCCTTTTCTGACGCATCAGAAAAGGCAAGTAATTGAACTGAAGTCAAATCAGTTGTAGAGATGTAGCGACGTAATTTGATTTGGGATAATATTGGGAGCCCGATTCAAATTGCTGCCACGTGTTTGACAATGAAACTGGTAATTCCTCATCCCACTGTAGACCGATTTCCAAAGTGTTTGCATAAAACATTTGGCCCAGAATGTTATAGGTACCAATACTGAGAGGATCATATAATTTGGCGATAACAGATAGTACAGAACGCTTTGTCCACTTGTTGTTTACTGTAGAGGTATGGTAAGTGAATGCATCTGTAATTGGGTCCCAATGCATACCTAAAATTTTTAACGATGTATCCTCTTTGATTCGAAGGAAACTGTTGATGCTTGATCTTCTTCAGTAATTTGATTTAACAATTCTTTGCAATTCGATGACCATTTTTTAAAGTTAGACCGGCTCGATCTAATAATTGTATTAGTTCAGTACGACAACGCAATACACCTGATATATCATCGTGACCCGTGATGATGTCATCAACATAAGTTTGTGTAGATATATTTTATGTGCAAACGGGTATCTGTGACCATCCTCCTTTTCTAATTGATGCAGAACCCTTATCGCTTGAAATGGAGACGATGACACACCGTACGTAACCGTATTTAATTCGAAATCTTTCAACTCTTCAGATGGATTGTTACGCCATACAATATGTTGAAAAGGACGATCTTCTTTGTGAACTCGAATTTGCCGATACATTTTACATATATCCGCTGTCATCATATACTTCACAAAACGACATCGGTGTAATAATTGTGAAATATCGGATTGTAACTTAGGCCCCACATACAAAAGTTCATTCAACGATTTTCCAGACGTAGTTTTGGCTGAAGCGTCGAAAACCACCGAAGTTTCAACTGCATCCCTGTGTACTTTAAACCGCATGGTGTGGAATGTAATATCTTCCTTCGTTCGACGACACTTGCATATGACCAAGTTCTTCGTATTCTGCCATGAACTTTTGATACTCCTCGAATAACTTGGGTTCTCTTTGTAATTTACGTTCCAAATTGTAAAATCGAGAAATAGCAACCGAACGAGATTCCCCAACAACGAAGGATCGTCACGAAATGGTAATGACACGAAAAAGCGGCCACTAGAGTCACGAATGTGGTCCGTTGAAAATGTTCTTCGCATTTTTGGTCATCTGTAAAACCGCTTACTGAAGGAGAAGGTTCTTCTATCTCCCAAAATCTACGTATCAATTGGCTAATTGAAGGTTCAGTCGTTAACAAAAGCGACACAGGTGGCGAAGAAATGGTTTTTGTATCTTGGCCCAATATAATCCATCCTAAAGTAGTCT
The DNA here is from genome assembly GCA_032441835.1 of Slavum lentiscoides. Classification (NCBI taxonomy): domain Eukaryota; kingdom Metazoa; phylum Arthropoda; class Insecta; order Hemiptera; family Aphididae; genus Slavum; species Slavum lentiscoides. Next base: position 10,053,273 of record CM063715.1, on the reverse strand, counting down.
CATATGCAGATGGTAAATCAGGGGTGTGTAGTACGCGTGAACACTCTCCTAATATGAAAGGATACACATCTGCCCCCAATAAGAAATCGATAGGCGCTGGGTTGTCGAAATGAGGATCCGCAAAGATAACATGGCCGTATGCTTGACGAATTGCCGAATTTAAAGGCGAAGATGGCATTGGACCGATAATTCTTGATAAAATTAACGGTTCATTTTAAATTAAGACAGTCTGAATAACACGACGTGAATATACAACTTGTAGAACCCTTTGTCGATGACACTCGCGTTTGAGACAAGCCTGTTACTGAAGTGTGGGATCGGCGACGTTTTAAACCAAGCAAAAGAAACACATGCACTCGTAATAACTGAAATTTGAGAACCAGTATCTATCAAAGCACGAATAGGTACCAACTGACCCATAGAGTTTCGAATTCGAATCATAGCTGTTCCAAGAACGACCTTTCCTGCTGAACTTGCAACCCGTTAAAAGATACTTCTGTATTCGTACTTGGTGGCGTTGTTGTGGCAATCGATAAAGCATTGGGATTGTCCGTAAGCGTAACTTTCGGTAATTTCTTTTCTAAATGTAACAGTGTGGTGTTTTTCTGAACAGTGACGGCATGAATGTATTGACGTACAATCTCTCGTTTTATGCTGTGGGCTTAAGCAATTCATACATAGATGTCGTGACTGAGAAAATTTAAAACGTTGGAAGACTGGTAATTGACTAAACTGTGTACATTGATGTAAAAAGTGACTACCTTTACAACATTTACATGACTTAGAATCCACAGTGGCAGCGAATGAAACAACTTTACCTTTACAGATTTCACAGAAGTTGTTTTAGTTGACAATATATTGTGACTAGGAACGAATTTTGTAAATTTGACAACGCGTCTGAACAAACTTTAGTAGTAAATCTATATCAGGAATATCAACTACGTGATATTCTGCTTCAAATAATCGTTTCGTCGTTGGTGATAAAACTCGAAAGCTACGTAAAACAACAAAATCCTGCTAAATTTTCTACATCTAAAGCTCGTATTGCAGCAATATTTTCACGAAATACGCTTAAAAACTCTGTCAAACCCGTTAATGTTTCAGTGGACATCGTAGGAACTCGGAAAATCATATCTAAATGATTTGTTATTAATAAACGTTTGTTATCATAAGTATCTTGTAATGCTCCCCACGCAACACTATAATTCGCTTCGGTGAGTGGAACTGATTTAACAATCGGCGCAGCAGTGCCCGATACCGTTGAAATTAAATAATGAAATTTTCAGTGTCAGAAAGCATTGAATTTTTATGTACGAGTGACATAAACGTGTCACGAAATGAACACCACTTTAATAAATCACCATCGAACAACGGCAGTTGGATTTTTGGTAGTTGTATATTATTATTATATTGATTCGAATTATTTATTGCAGAATTATTAACACTAGGAGTATTTAAATTCATCGTGGTAATCACCGCTTTAATACGATAATATTGTTCCATTACATCGCGTTCAATTTCAATTTTTCGCTATTTATATATAGAAATTATAGATTTAAATTTAGAGGTAATTTTCGGTTTTAACGTTTGACAATATCAGCTGCAGTGTGAAACGCACGCGCCTCACTCCGACCACAGACTGGACGAATCTGATCTGTGCTTCGACTATATAGGTATATATACACGCGAAAAATATTCTCGAAAACCGTTTTTTTCCGACACAAAGTGTATTTTATTATTTTTTTTTTTGCGGAAAATTACGTTTGTTCAATGCCTGCAATCGTCCCGGAGTGTTGGAATTTTTACCTGCAAACGTGTAACGTTCTTATTACCGTATAATTGACCGCAAAAATTTTTTTGTAAAATTTTTATTCTCTATATAGGTTTATTTGTAGAGAATTTCTTCTATATGTATTCTATACACGCGCTACACTTATTATTGTAAAAAATATTACACGCCAAAGCTGCGCTCTGCAGAATCGTTTTATATAATGATTATTATATGCGATCGCTTTCAAATTTTCCATAGCAGTAACAAAAAAAAAACTGTAAAAATCGTTTATCCGAGTGATTCGCTCTAGCGGCATCCTGCACCTAACCTATTACGCATTTTTTTATTTATATATATATTAAATTATTAAAAATATATTTGTTTATTTTTCGAAAGCGACAACGCTGAGCCGTGTATAGCGGACGAAACGGAGGAGAAAACAGAAACAGAAGAGAACTGGGCAGGGAAGGGTGGTAAACGAGCGGGGAAAGAGAAAAAAAAGAGTACCTACACACAAAAGGCACGTAATTGAATATATTATTTATAATAGGCGCGCGCTCGTCGACACCGCACGAACGGACGTTGTGTGTGTTTTACGAATAGCGCGTGCGCGTACGTTGTGATCCGCGCCGCCGCCGCCGCCGCCGCCGAAGGGGACACTGCTGTAACCACGTGGGTTGACACCCATTCCGCGGCGGATAGCCAATAGCTCGGCACGGCCTTTTCTTTTTTTTTTTTTGCCGCGCGAGGGGTTCCGCGACGGTGCCCCTGCGAAAAATCAAAACGAACATGGCCGTTTGCGCGCGATTATCCGCGCGTTCTAACGTTATATCGTCCTCGTCTATGTCACCGTCGTCACCGTCGTCACCGTAGTCACCGTCGTCGTTACCGTCGTCACTTTGTCGTGTGATAATTTAATTTTTATAATAACATATTTTTACGCAAAAGCCGCCGCCGCCGCCGCCGACACTGTTCTAATTCTCGTTTTCGTCGCGTGTACACTCTCGCCCGCACCGGACACGGTATTATGACGACGGTGACGCGTGCAGCAGCAAAGCGTTGCGTGTGACCCGCGGGGCGTGTGCGCGCGAGTTTTCCTGCGGAAATTCACGCCCGTTCGCCGGTACGCGTCGAACATGTACTCGGCGGCGCATTACAACGGATTCACGTTCCAAGGTAAGTCCGCCGCGGACGCACTCGCGCTGTACTCGAGAACACCGGTTCAGTCACCGCCGATTCGATATCGGTTCGGTTCACAGTTCGGACGGTAACGCGGCGGTTGGGATTTTTAATCGAACGGGGGTGCTCAACATGGTCACGAGCGATAAAAACGATTCGAAGCGAACTGGTGGCTCAAGTGTGGATGTCCCTTCGTACGAACGATTTTTTTATACAGCGCTCGGACTGGGAATGCGGTGAAGCAGTATCCTTCCACCTTTTTTTTTTTTTTTTTGAGAAATATTTCATTTGTACGCGTTACGAAATTTGTCTTGGCCATTCGTTTTTATACGCGTTTAACCGCGTTTTTACACTGTTTGTAGAGAGGAAAAAAATAATGTATATCTAATTGAAGTAAACTAAAATAAAATAAGAACACTTACAAGACATTTCAGTCTTTTGAAACGGAAATTTCCGATATAAGTACAACGTTGTACTAATATTTTTCACAATTAAAGCACTGCAGCATATTTACGTATAAATACTATTTGTCGAGTTTCTTTCGCATAGCAAACAAATGTTACCGTCAAAGTTCTGGCACTCGTCAAAATTTTAGGAAACTTTGCGTGGAAGAATAGAAAATTTAATATGTAAACGCTATAACGTCCGATGCCGAATGTAAACGATTACTAATGATCGTTGCAGTTGTCTTGATCGAATCTTTAGTTTACTGTTTTGGACTATAGAAAGCAAACTAGTAAAATTTTTTATGACTTCCCGGCCGTGTCGGTGTTGCCGGAAACGAACCTTCTCGCTAAATCCACCTTATATTCTTTTAAAATACCAGCTCCACGCCGCTTCTTCCGGACCACGGCAAAATCCTTCACAAAGCCTGAGAATCCAAACGGTCTCCGCACTCCCTTCCGATTATATCTCTTCGCATAGAACGCTTTCCTTCTCCTTCAGCCTTCTGATCGGGCTGATCTTCCTCACCGCTCTTTCCGCTTTTCTTTAAATTCGTCCATCAAGTGGAGTCAGTCCGTTAGGTTTAATCACATTTTTTTTTTAAACCGTTCTTCTCCTTCTCCGATACAGACTGCATCTTTAATTACTTTTATTCTCTTTCCACATCCATAAATCTCTTGTTATTCAATTAATTTAGGTCGGCTTCCTAATACTTTCCGTTTCACATATTTATATACGAATCGTTATTTCCACTCTCGCTGTCACGTTTCTTAAAAAATTTGTCGGAAATCCGACAATAAATACCTTCTTTTTTCTCGACTGGAATAATTTCGTTATCAAAACAAAGCAGAAGACGTCGTGGTTCCTAAAACAAAAAAAAATATTTTCATAATTCTAACGACTATTGTACGTGTATAGGACTCGTTATAAAACACGTAATAATATTATGTACAATACAGCTATAATTACGTACACATCGTACAATTTGACCGAAGTGAATTTTTGCGTATTCTAAATATGGATTTCTATATAAGTTTCTCGTGTTCAACACACTTTGCCGGTAACACGCGTAATTACGCATCGATTTGATCGCGGATTTTCTTCGCCATTCGGGTGTAAAAAAATCACAAAAAAATGCCCCTCTTTGTATAATATTTCGAACAGAAATCGTTTAATCATTTTCCCCCGTGTACTGCAGTCGTGTACGCGTATAACAACCCGTTCTCGCAGTCGGCATACATTATATGGTGTTTTTTTTTTTATTAATAATTTTTACACACGTAAAACGTATTATAGTATAATATATTATTATTATTATATGTACGCTATATAGCTTTGGGCTTTGTATATGTAAATAAATACGATAATATTTCGCTACCACGGTTTTGAACGATCCGTGAATCGAGTTTCCACTGTAGTATTTGTCGACGACGCGTCTCATTTAAATATATACACCGTTAATCATACCCGATTCGTATACGCGTACTGCGGTCGTTATATTTTTTTTTTTTTTACGAATAATTCGGTGGATTTTACGAATCCACTGATTTTCAATTTTAAATCGTGCGCGAGTAAATATTTCTTTTTTTTCGGTTATTAACGATCGTACGCATCATAGTAAGAGATTACTACGTATTTTTTTTTTTTCAAGTGCGAATGAGTCAAACACGGTCTCGTTTTTCTCAAAAAAAAAAAAAAAGTTCCCGGCCGAATTTACGTTTTAAATTTGTTCGGTCGTAGTCGTTAATTTTATACAAAACTACTCTAAGTATACCGCGTCGAATTTTATAAAACAAATATGGCGAAAAACTCCTCTACGAATCTGTTCGATTGTCAAATACTTAAGCCATATAATTTATACGATATTGTAAAAAAAAAAATGTTACACACTGTCTCCCCGATATGATTTTGGTCTAGGCCAAGGGCGTGTGAACCAGCTGGGCGGTACGTTCATCAACGGCCGGCCGCTGCCCAACGTGATCCGGTTGAAAATCGTCGAAATGGCCGCGGCCGGCGTGAGGCCCAGCAACATATCCAGACAGCTGAAAGTATCGCACGGGTGCGTGTCCAAAATACTCAACAGATACCAGGAGACGGGCAGCATCCGGCCGGGCATAGTGAACAGCGATCACGTCCACCAAGTAAGCACAAAATTCCTGCCCTATACGAGCACCGGAAATTTCAATAAAAACGTTCGAAAACTTCTGTACGATTAACGATTTTCTAGGATTTTATCGGAACACACTCCGTTTACGTATTGTCGGCGCTGGATTTTTAGAATATTGGGCCCTTGGGCATTTAATGAAAATGAGCCCGCACCAAACACAATAACTTTCCGTAAAAAGTTCTAAACTAAAAAACGAACTCATCAATATTTCAGTATTTAATAATTAATTCTTATAAAAATAACAAAATTAAAAATCACATAAGGAATTCCATTAAATCGTTTACAAAATATTGAAACCGCGCACTTTGAAATTTTAAAAACTGTATAATATAATTCAGTAATTTTACTTAAAATATTACACAAGCGTGTAGTTTATAATTGTTGTGATCCTTATATTACATTATAATTATACGTAGTATCTTATTTAAAACATTTTTTCCTCGCTCTGTCTTTGGCAAAAGTCAATATCGTTCGGTTAATATCAATTAATTGTGATTAACCAGAAGAGAACGATATCAATTTTACGGAGTCTTAAACTTCGGTTCCAGATACAATCTGGTCAATAACACGAATAATTTTGGCCCGGTTCGGTGCTAAAAAAAAAATAAAAAACGGCGATCGATCTGGTTCAGCTCATCGTAATTAAATGACAACGCGACGGTGGTCTGGTTCCGGTTTAGACCACGTCTTATACATGTGTTTTATATACTCGAAATTAAGGAAACCGTGCAGAGCACTACCACACCGGTATACCAAAAAAAAATCGTTTCGTCGGTTGAAAACGCGCGCGCGCGCACGAGAGAGACTTTAACGAACGCTTACGCATATTCGATTTCTTCTGTAATGGGTACGATACGCGTACCTATATATTTCCACGTTACTCGCGGTTTAAAAACGTAAAATTAAAAATAAATTATTCTGTTAGCACGCGCGCCCATTTACATATAATTACACGGTATACTATATACGACGCATTATAGTGTTTGAATTGAAATTATTGGCGAATTAAACAATACGTATATATAGAGGCCGATAAATCGGTCCGACGGTGTGTGATGAAGACGTCGTCGTCGTCGTCGTGTCTACCGCGATCGCTTTAAGGGATTTCGGGACACGTTATGTACTCGTGTAGTAACAACACGTTACGAAACTCTTCGTGTACCAGCTCATGAATATTTAGTGACTACACCTCCGTTTTTTTCCTTTATAAATATATAATTTTTTTTTTTTTTTTATACACCGAATTCCTGATCAATCATTTTAGCTGTTGGCATTTCTGTAATATATATATATATATATATATTCTCTCTTTCCTCCGACACAGACCCCCCACACGACACGAAGAACCGCCTGCGCCGCGCTATTATTAATTAATGGACCCCGAGTGTTTCGGCGCGCGTGCGTACGACACATTCCTCAGCGCATCACCTCCGCGTCCGCGCGCATCTGTTCGGTACTCGTTCGGCACCGTGTTGCAGACGACCCGGCACCACCGCTCGTTCGTGTATTATGGCCCATTGTTTTTTTATAGTCGGTCATAAAAAAATATATATATATATATATCCCGAGACGATTTCGGCATCACGTCTGCCGTCGAGCCGAGCCCCGAGTTTGCATATATATATATATCGCGTTATCCTACGTAAAAAAAAAAAATAGAACCCATTTGCCACACGTAGTCGGGTTTCGGTTGCGGGCATTTCTTTTTTTCGTTCGAAAAACACGAAAAATCTTATGATTTTGGCGGTTTTTTCGAATTCGTTCTTTTTTTGCGCAAAAAACATAAACGCTCGGTTGGGTTAGGCATTAGCATAGGCGGATCTACGGGGTGTTCCGAGTGCGCCAAGGCACGCCCTTATGCGAAAAAAATAATAATTAATATACACGCACATGGATTATTGAATTTCAGTTTGTTTTGTTAGTAAGACTGCGAGTGTCCGGAACAAGTCTGTGAAATAAAAATTACGTTATTTTTTACCAATCCTTAGTTTACATTATTAACGAAGCCCGTATTGGTTAGTAAACAAGTGTCGGATAATTAAAATATTCTAGCTTTAGTGTATTTTATATTACCGTATTATGGAAGAAAATTAAGAGCTTAAAAAAAAAATGCATAAAGCGGGCGAATTTGTTTATAACATCCTTTCCATATTTAAAAAAAAATAATTACAAAAAAAGGACGGGCACAGTCGGATGTAAAATTCTGGGTCCACCTGTGGGCGTTAATGGTCAGGAGAAAGAACCCTCTACATAAGGAACAGGGCCCGTTCAAGTCGACTATACGTTTTTAAATTCAAATTTTGCCCCTCCTGAGATAAGTTTAGATCACACGCCCATAAAATACGTCGACAATAGTGTCGTTATTATATTATAATATCATACCATTATTTTCGAATAATCTGTGCAAAATACTCGATTTCCGACGCGGAATGTACGTTGCAATATCACGGTGAACCAATATTGTTGTTTATTATTGTTTTAGAAGAGCTGTCCGAAACGGAATTCGTATTGTCATCCTGCTGTAGAAGAAGTCAGAGACACGGCAATCCGTTCGGATCGTCATAGTAATTACTCGATCGACGGAATACTGTCAGGTAATTCGTAAATTTTCGCTACATTAAATAATATCAAAATTCTTTTTTTCTTTTTTTTTAATACTACTACCTATATTGTACTCATATAGTATACTGCACAGATGCGCTCGTCATTTCGGTACGGACGCACGGTGTGGTCTTAAAAATTATTTATTATATGTTTTGAAGTATAAATATACCGTCCAATCGCTTAATAATGTATGAAGAATTTAAATTGCCGTTTAAATATATATCGTATTTTATACACATTATAACGTATACGACGTACAGAAAATATATTATTATATTATTACGCGATGCCTATACGAAATATGGACTACGCGCGTGCGCATATAGCAGTGCATGCGTATATATATTATATGATTAACAATTTTAATTGATTATATAATGTCGGTTGATGGTTGTATATTTTTATTTCCATCTAATTACAATTTTTCACGCGATAATAGTCGAAACGAATCAACCACGCGTTAATAATAAATGACAAATCGGTCATGGCATGTATTATATAAACCATTTAATTTTTTTTTTTTAATAACACATTGAACATGTGCGTATGAAATCGGAAAAAAACGTGTGTATATACGCGTTATTCAGATTCTCAACTCGTGTATTTATTTGAAATTTAAAAAAATTAGTTTTAAAACTAACATCGTTTACAGTGAGAATAATTTTGCACTTATATACAAATACGCCGCAAATAATAATAGGACGAATTTTAATTTGATATTTTTGAAGAAATTCTGCGAGACCACATGATTGTCGACAATTACTTTAATAATAACAAAATACATACAACAACAACCAAAACAGAAACGTAAAACGTTGCTGAAAAATTCGAATATCGAAAAAACGGAACAAGGTGCAGAAAACCGAAAATTCCGAAGGCTCATCAATATTTGACGAACATTTCATTTTCAACCAACAATAATTGTGATAAAAACCGACTATTATTAAGTAAAATAAGTAATTGTGTATTTATTTCGCGGTATGATTTCCGAAGAAAAGAATTCTCTGACTAGAAAAAAAAAAAATTCTCTCGGATTTCGATAAATTTAATCCGTTAATCACACGTAGCGTGAAAACGTTTTCCTCGGTAGCCGAAAAGGAAAAAAAAGGACTACACGCTTAACGCGCAATACTTCCATCGAACCACCTGGATTTCGTAGTATTATTGTTATTTTTATAATATTATCGTTTTCACTCTCTCGTTACAATAAACGATATATAATAATATATCGTATTTTCGCGTCGATTTCGGTAAAGCAATATAACGATTATCGCACGGCGACACACGAATCCTGCGCGGCTACCGCGGCGGATACGCCGTTTAAATTGTTTCTGGGGCGATCCATCTCCAAAATCGAGTAAACACGTAACGCCGCGCAGGGACGACTGTGCGGGGTGCAGGCTGTAACACGTAATTGACCGTTTTCGATAATATCACAGCACCGCGTGGTGCGCGTTCCGAATAAATATAAGCGGTAAGGACGACGAAGGATAATCGTCCATTAATCACGCTCGCGCACGCAACCATTTACTATTTATTATTATTATTATTATTATTATTTGAAGTGCACGTTGTGGAGTCATTGTAACGCACACGCGTTGCGTGCCTCGCGCCATTGTCGCCGGGTATCTCAGCAGCGGCTACTGTAGGTCGCCGAAACGTACAATCGTTAATGATAGATCTCACAACGTTACATCTGAGGCTACCGGAAACATCATTAAGATATTGATACCGTATACGTCGGAGCGGTGGCATTTTTAGTCCTTCGGACCCGACTCGGCGCATTCGAAACGTCTTGGTCGCGTTTTCCCGCAGACGTCCCGCCGTTCTAAACGCTGCGCGCGAACATTTATCACTACCGTGTTAAAACGTTGTTCGCCACCGACGACCGCGAATTTTTCATATCTTTTTCCCCCTACGGCGCTCTCACCGTAAATTGCCTCATTTTCTCACGTCGTCGTCGTCGTCGTCGTCGTATGTTGTACGTGGAAGTTCATATTTCACACTAAATCGGATTATAAATAGTTATCCGGCCAAATGGGTTATTGTTGGACCCGCAGTTAACTCGTGACCTCGTATATAAGGTTTTGGATAATAAGTCGGTGGAAAAAATTTTCCAGATTGTGAAGTCTATGTGCAGTATAAAAATACACAAACGCTTTGTTTTAACATTATAACGTTGTTTCGGCGGTACGCGTGGCACGGCCAATTGTCAAAATAAAAAAAAATTAAATTATTTAAATTGAATTTTTTCAAGAAATTTTTTGAGTTTTTAGTTCATATAAATTCATTTTTTTTTTTTTAAGGTATTTTTCGATATTTTCAGGTCATTGAAATCCGAGTCCCAATTATACCATATACTGTTCGTACTCGATCGGTACGATTATAACAATATGTACACGCACCGTCTGCAAATGTAATCAATCACTATATTATATTCAATAATAATTTGTCCATATGTTATCACTTATTACGTTTATTTGTTTATAGGTTTGACCTATCCGTTTGCAGCAACTAATCGTTTTCGATAATATTAATAGAGCATTTGACGTCCGTAGTCTTTCGGCGAAATATACCCCGGCCACAAATTACGCGTATGCACGACACAATAATATGTTACAGCTCCTCTCGTTATATATTTTAAAATTCAGACGGTTCTTCAACTTTCTCTTATTGGTCTATATAATATGTGTGTATAATATACATTGTATATAGTTGAAAATACATTGTTGCGACTCTCGACGGAATAGTGAAATTAACAATTATTAATGTTTATTTCCACTCGTCTGTAATGTGTTTCGGGCAAAACTCACAGAATGATTTCGTACAAACGTTTATTTTTCTCTCTCACGTACAGAAATATTATTGCGTTTACCATTTATTATTGAATACGAATAAAAATAGCACAGAGTGGAGTACAAATTCGTAACTGCGATTCCAAGTACGAAATTCTATATCGCGTATTTTGAACGTTTTAGTTGCGTTTAGTACTGTTTCCCCAGTTTCGATGCTCATTGTAGATTCTGAGCGGAGCGAGGAATGTATTAGGTTTAACAATGGTGTGTTTTTTTTTATGTCTCTACCGAAAAATTCTACCAGAAAGAGTGTTCCGAACTTGTCGACTTATCGTTATTTCTTCTTAATTTTGAAACTAACGGGTATATAAATTTGAAATATTCATCAAATATTATGTAACTTTATGGAAAAAAAAATTTTCAAAAACTTTCTTTTAATTTTGGACTATTTATAAGGTTTTGGGGTATTTTTAATTCATAAAAAGGTTAGCTTTTGTTGTATACCCGTAACATAATATTACACCGAAGCTCAGCTCAGAATCGTTTTATCGAATGCAATCATTGCTTTCAAATTTATCGTGAAAACAGTACGCACTCTAAAATCTTTATCTCCAATAGTAATTCATTCAAGCGAAATTCACAACACCACGCGGCTCGCTTCCTATTTTTTTTTTTTTTTTGCTATATTTTAAGATTTTTTTTCTCGATCATATTATACCGCGTACAATACTTTTTTTTTTATATATAGCGCTATAAATTCCTGATTATATATAAAAAAAACACATTACCTAATACACGATATATTATATAACTGTAAAATTATACGGTGGTTGTTTCCCCCCTTCTAATATACGTAATATCCTTGTATTTCCGCGTTGAATTTATGAAAAGCAAGCGTTTGCGCGTAGCATTTGAAAATTACAGGTCGCGCGCGCGTATTATATTTTCATAAACACACGATCGTGAATATATATATATTTTTGTTTTCTCGTTTCTTTTTTTTTTTAATATTATTATTTACAAGGTTATCGTAATTCACGTATTACGGGTATTTTAGTTTAATTATTATTTGTCGCTGTCGTCAGATATACCGCCCCGCGCACGTATTTTACAATATTATATATTATATTCTCGCTCGAGGTATATTATTATCGTGTCCCATATTATACATATAGGTTTTCGTACGTCCAACGACGAACACAGACCGTTGAACGGTGCGGAGTATCCCGAACTCACAGAGAAGCCGCCTTCTCCGTGCTGCGCAGCTGCTCATATAATATCTACGCGATAGTGAACGCGCGCGTCGTGCGGTTCACCACGACCGCTCTGCGCAGTCCGTCGACACATTCGTTGTTTTTGTTGTAATTCCAGGTCAATTTACCCGTTGTTTTTTCCCGCCTCCGTCTTGCAGCTAACGTTCTTTTTTGTTTTTCACGTCACAAAAGTAAAAAGCAATGTTATCGTTTTTTTCTCCCCTCGGAAAAAAACCAATTCGCGAAAACGAAAACCCTGATACGACTCCCCGTCCCGAACACAGTTTCGTCTCGTACAAACGTCATAATATCGAATTTTCACGGCCCACTCGAATGACTGTAGAGTGAAGAATTTTGAAAAAAAAAAACCTACAGAATTACGTTTTATTCGTACCTTTTCTTTTTTTTTTTTTTTACTAATTACAACGGCGCAAAACGTAAATCTAACGACTTTCTTGAATAAACGCAAAAAAAAAACGAACGCTTTGACCGGGGAGGGATGAGCCAACCGATGATCTGAGTAGTAAATTTTCAACATTCGGATTCAGTCGGGTTAATCTTTCCTCGTACAGTATATAAAGTTATCCAATAGTTAAAGCGGCAAAAACTAGGGGGGAGAGGAGAACGTAAACCATTTCGAGCGTTCATTAAAATAGTTAAAAAATATAGGTAACATACATGCTCCTCGGCCAATCCGTTTCTGTATTTTTTGTAAGAATATTCTCAACGCGTGCTGAAACCCCTGTGCTCGAAGAAAAACCTATAAGAGGCGACTTTTTCGCGACAATCAGTCCACACTGCGGGACAAGTAATACAGATGTCACTGAAGCCGGAACCGCTGGAATAAATATAGTTTAATAAATCAAAGTCTCGTGCACCTTTAAATTTTTTTTCTCGTTGACACCTGTAGCGTTTGAGACGTGGTGTCGCAGGAGCGTGTTAAAAATAAGTCGAACACGTTACGAATGAAGAAGTTTATCGAAGAATCGGTCTTAAAAACAAGAAGAGCCGAATTAATCGGACCCGGTATAACCGTACGCTTAGCCGATTAATAGACGGTACCATTGAGGGGAAAAATAGCAAAAACTGGACTACATTAGTCACGTAGTAAGACGTGAATAGAATGCACAGATCGTATATTGTGAACTAAAAAGGAAAGCGGATAAGCGCGAAGAAGAGGAAAATCTTTACCCTTGGGCTGTTAACGAGAGGCAGAGAGGAGAGAAATTCCGAGTTCGGGTATTGTATTGATCGACGCGAAAATAACTAGTACCTATATATTTTGTATTGGCCATAACTCAAGACTGTTTTTTTTTTTTTTGTGCAACGTGTCGCAAGTGGAATATAAAATATCGGAAACAACTTTTAATCGTACTAGGCAAAAAACAAAAATTAGCCGCGGGACTGCCGGGAGAAGCTACGCTTTAAAGAGAAAGAGAAAGAAAACCTTATCGGCTAATAGTAGCGTAGCGTCCTGACATCAGCTCGGTTGACGGATATCTCGCAAATCGTAAGTGTACAAATTAAAATATGTCCGTGATTTGGCGACGCTGAACGAGTAGGTGCTGGGGTTCCAGTGTAGCCAGTATATATATATATATATGCCCACGCGCGCCGAGCGTTACGTTTTTTCTTCGTCGACCGGGATGGGGGCCGTTCTCCGACACATTGATAAGAACATAGTGTAGATAAGCATTTAGTGCTACCAACAATGAGAACAAAAAGTATTCTCAACGAATAATTCAAAATCTAACTTAAAAATCATAAACTCAATTACCTCTTATCATCTGGAACTTCTGTTTGTATCACAGACATATTTGTAGTTTCTATCATGATATAATAATATATATATATAATATATCACAAATAACTACAATTTTGTACAACAATAAACCATAACTACATCAGGGATTTATAATATACGTTACGAAATTTCTTTCTGCATATTTTTAAAAGATTTCTGTTGGTATTGAAAGCAATGTGAGGTTAGGTCTGAAACCTAACAACTCATTCTTATCAATGTGTCCAGGGGCGAACGCAGGAAAAACGGTTCGGGCATGGGTTTTGAAAACAAGTAAATATTATTAAGACTATATATAATCTTACATATATGTCGCAACTTAACTTTCAAATTTTCTTAGACATTTCGGAGGGGGTTTGAACCCCCAAAACCCCTACCTGCGTTCGCCTCTGAATGTGTCGGAGAACGGCCCCCGGACGGTCGTCGACCACCGGCGCCAGGCGTCCCACAACAAGCACATATTATATAGCTTGAAATATACGTCCGTATTTTTACAAGTTCGGGAAATCGCTGGCCGAACGGTTTTGAAGCCTGTGACGTTCCAAAATACGAATTGTATAATAATCGGCTATTATATAATATGCGTATTATATAATAATTAATTTCTCAATATGATTAGGCGGCCGCCGCTATATATCCACGGAGCGACCGGGCCAGTCAACTTGTTCGCCAATTTAATTAATTAAAATGTTTTCATTCGATGGATAGCCGACGTCCGAGTCGGACTGTATTTCCATATATTTTATACGTGTTACAGAAAATCGTTTTGAATGAAATAAATTTAATATTTTAATATTTCCATTTTTTTTTTTTTCTTTCATTTCCAAATCCACTACGGAATGATGGAGTAGACGGTCGTTCCGTTCCCGCGGCGAGTTCGCTGACGGGCGAAAATGAGGACACGCACTGGTGCAACTGCACCAATGCCGGTAACTATGCGTGACATATTTTACATCGACTGCTTGGCCAAGACAAATAATTTTTTTCTCTTCTCTTTTATAAAAACAAATCCTCATTGCTCCGGCCCACAGGGTCTCGGCATGAGGTCGGCGACCTTGCCCTTATGATGGGAAGTCGGCCACATGACTTTCGTCTGGAGAAAGACCGGCGAGACGTCACAATAGCCACTGCATGTGCTCTTCGTTTTTTTTTTGGCGAAACGACCGCAAACGATTTTTCCCCGCCGCGCCACCGGTCGATTCGCCGCCCGTTACGCGGTCGCTGCTAGTGCTTCCGCGCGCAGGCGGCCTTCTGCAGTCTGCAGCTAATAACGCGCGCTCTACGCGAAAACGTCGACAGCAGATACGACAGTGCCGTAGCCAGGGAGGGGGCATTAGGGGCACGTGCCCCCCCCTCCACGAAATTTTATATATAAATAAATTTGAGCCACTAATAAGTCGATGTATTTTAGAATGACTATAATAGTGGTAAAAAAAAAAAATCTAGTGCCCCCACCCCTCCACAAAATAAATTTCTGGCTACGACACTGAGATACGCGATATACACGCGCCCGATGTTTTTTTTTTTTTTTGTAAAACACATCGAACGCTTACGCGTATATAATTCCATTGAGAAACGTCTAAAATAACAAAAACACGCCCGGGACAATATTATAATAATAATATAATCTCGTCCGCCGCCGCTATTTGTGTGTGTGTGTGTGTGTGTGTGTGTTATCGCGGTGGCCGACAATCGAATTCGCAGCGGACGTCGTCGTACACGTGACTCGTAACGGACGCTAAAAACGGCGGCGCGGTCCGTGTGTGTGTGTGTGTGTGTCGGCATCTCGCGCTCGTATCAAAGAACGCGAAAGAATGAGAGGAATGAAAAAAAAAAAATGTGTTTTAGCAAAAGGTGTCGATGTAATAAAAACTACTGCAACAAATTGCTCATTTGTGTATATACGCGCGAGTTTACTGCGCGCGTGATGGGAGTCAATTTCGGCCGTGTATTTTCGGTCTCATTGACATCACACACACACACACACAGTGCAAGGGCACTGAATATACCGCCGGCACGCACAAATACAATGGATCGCGCGAGGTATTACACCGCGTAATGCACGGGGTGATCCGTTGTTGAGAGAGAGGGGAAAAAAAAAGGAAGCCGCGCCGGGGCCACCGGGCTAGTGTTTGCGGCACACCGGCGAACGCGGTGTGAGCGGGTGGGGAGGCGACGACGACGATATTTATACGATATAATAGTGACGCGATCGGCAAGACGAGAACACAAAAACGGCATTGACGACGACCGATCGAGACGGCCGCGTACATGTGTTATTATTATTATTATTATATGTGCGACAAAAACCGCCGAGTCCCTCGGTGTGTGTGTGTGTGTGTGTGTATTTTGTGTCTGCTCGCGCCTTCTTTGTCGGCGGCCGAAAAAAATAAAACGGTCTCCGCGACACCGCGAACGGGGTTAGAAATCGAATTCAAGAGTCGTTATTATATCGACGTTTTCGCGTTACCGTCGACGTTACCGCGTTTGTCCGCGGTCATATCGACGACCAGAATTATTATTATTATTTATGTCACTCATTTATACCGGGTCTCCTCAAAACGGCCTCAAAGTCAAAAAAAAAAATTCCGATTAAAAAATATAATATTATTATTCGCGAATTTATATTGAACGCTCGGAGGGGAGGGAGTGGCCGACAGGCGTGCGCTTTAGAAAACGCACGGGTTATAGGTATACGAAGATTTTATATCCGTCCGACAACAAGTACTACGCGTCAGAAGTGCGTAGTTATTATATATATAATATATATTTATTTATTTTTTTTTTTTTATTAAACGCTGTGGTACATTGATTCGAAATTGAAGTTTTTATTTTTAACATAAAAAAGCTTTTCACTCAAATCTCCGACGTAAATGGACGTTTGGAATTTTTTTTTATAATTTTTCCGTTTTCCGAATTCTAATAGATATACCGAAATAACACTATGTTACGCGCGACGAGTAAAATTATTGATGTATGATTTGCATTTATATACTATACACGTACATGTATCGGTTTTATCTAATTTAATATTAAAAAAAAAAAATGTATTTCGAAATATTATACACAATCTTTTATGGGGACAACGTTTTTACGTTTTATTTCTAATTCCCAACTCCACCAGAATGTACGCCACTGCAGGTTCGGCCTACAAACGAGATCCAAGTACTGTTATATTATACAAATGTGTGTGGCTTTCGAAAAACGTAAGAATCACGTCGTTAATAACAGTCAATTTTACACGTGGTGTTTGGGCCACGTAAAAAAACGTTGTCGTTTTTCTTTAATTCGGAATTATTTTTAGACATTAATCTTTTCACGAAAAGTATACGTTTAAACATGAATTAATAACATCAACATAAAATCTACAAGAATATAGTGTTAGGTGCACATTTTTTAATAAATGATATAATAACAAAAAAAAAACGCAATTTCCCCCCCCCCATCTAATTCGTTCTTTTATTTGATGAAAATTGACACACTACAGAATAATCTTCAGAATTTTTCTATCATTTTATATATAATGTTTGCTATTGATTTACACACTACAACTAATGAAAATTGTAAAAGCGTCCGTTTCACACAAGAGCACACATTTTATTTTGTGTAATATTGTGACTGAAAATTTAAAATGACCAAATTAAATACTATGTACTTTAGAACTCCGGGCGGAGACGGAAAATATGACTTTTTCTCGATCCCCAGGACACGCATTCGACTAATATACTATATAGGTATATAATATGGTTTCCATATAGGAATGTCGACTCGTCAAGTTATTCGGTAAATAATAATTCCGATTCGCAGTAGTAATTGCCCGCAGTATATAATATTTTTTATAAATATTTTTTATTTGAAGCGTCTGACAGTCGTAAAAAAATATACATATATTTTAAATAACGGGTTTTTAGGTTTTTTTTTTTGTTCGGTTTGAATATAATGACGCAATTGATCTTGAATTATTTTATTTAGACGTGCAGGTCCGGCGCCCGCGATATAATTGCAAATTTTGGTGAAATTAAACCGGATTATAGACGTTAACCAAAAACCTGTATGCGCGTATTATAAAGCCCGAAAGCGATTGAAATTTGAAAATAAATTTGCTATTATACACGATTTAATGAACAAATTTAAATGTGTCATGTTTCTATATATTGAATATTATTATGCGAATTACGTAATAATTAAAAATACGAGTATATACAAAACGAGAATATTCCGTAAAATCAACTATTTTTTTTTTTTTATGAGTTTTTTTGCAATTTATGTTATTATCGTGATTTTTGAATATTAAAAAAAAAAAAAATTACTATACCCGTCATTATTTTTTATAATTTTTCTTAGACGCGTTTAACACTTGCTGCGTGTTATCATATTATTCGAAACGCCGTCGAGGTGAAATCCTTTTGAAAACAGACGAAACCGTACGCCGTAATAACAGTGACAATAATAGTAATAATAATAATAATAAAATGTTGAAATGAATTGCAACGTAAAATTTCAAATAAATAAGAAAAAAAAATTTTTTTACATTATACGAGTTGCGGACGAGGAGCTGATTTTAATATTACGCGGTACGCATATGGGGGGATTCGCCGTATTCGCTTATAGCAACGACTATGCAACGACACATTTGTCTTGTGCAGCGGCCGACCGTATACCGAGGACGCAATAAATGGTAGTGAAAAAAAAAATATTAAATTGCGCTCTCTCACCGACACTCTCCTATAAATATATGTGTGTATACGTGTATCTCGGGGGAGACATCTCTCCTTTTCGTTTACGTTCGTCGCGCAATAAATTACACATTTATAATCGTCACCGCTCCGACGGCCGTGTCCCCACAGCTGTTGCGTTGAATATTAAAAGAACTATATGTATATGTATGTAATAAATAATTATAAAAATATTATTTTGATAGTAAAAAAAAAAAACACGAATCGTCCGAAAGAAAGAAAGAAAAAAACGTATAAATTAATAAAAAAATATATACATATATACGTTTTGAATAAAGCCGACGAGTATATTACCAAAATCGAAAACAAAAAAAAAAAAATTCATCGCAATAAAACGAAAAAGAAAATACAACGACAAAAATACGAGATTATTACATTAAAAATAGAGCGGAAAAAATAAAAGCGAAATAGTTAATCGAATTTAAAAATTTTCAAAAAAAATATTAAAATCGCAATTTATTAAAATTAAAAACAACGGTGTACACCGCGTGGATATTATACTGCAGGTGATATTTGCCGCAGACGACTGGTGCGTACAGCGATTATAAATAATATTTTTTATAAAATACATCTAACGCCGCGGAGTGTCATTATATACGGCTTATCAAATAAAACGTATTGTGTTTACCACTATATATATACGTATATGATTAGGAATTTTTTTATTTCATTAATAAAATTTAAACAATTTTTCGTAATAATAATAATACGCCCGTTCTCCGAGTGTTTTAAACGTTATAATATTATAATATTGTTAAATTGCTATATTGGGCGTGTTACGTTAACGACAAGTGTTTTCTATGGCAATTAACACGCGTATAATTTGTTCGGAAATCCTTCCGTCCGCAATGATTTCAATTAAACGCGTAGTCTGCCATAATAAATTGAATTGACAATACTATATATCCTTTCGAAAATTTATTACAAATTTTAATGTAATTTTCATTTTTTTTTTTTTATTTGATTAGAAATTTTGTACAAATTACAATACAAATTATGATATTAAATTAATAATCCGTTGTGCTCTTCTGGCCCAACAATACTGCAATTACCGATTCGATACGGCCCGTTTGTCTTACGGACGAATTTATAATTTCGCGAAACGAAATTTAAAAAAAATTCACTCCTCACGGTATAATGGACAATATAAACGTCGATTGATCAGTCGCTACTTTAATCTACTGCAGCGATAAACGCACATTTACATAATAACTTTGTTTTTATAACATTTTAAATACTGCAGTCGTGTATCCGTTTCAATGTTTCATATACATTTTAATAATCAAGTATATATATAATATGTGGCTATCCACACATTGAATCAAAAATATTTGTAATCACGATAAATATATAGAAGTAGGTAAAACTGAAAAAATAATACGCGTCGAAAACGTCTCTCGACGACCACTTACACCCATAGGCTTTTGCGTACAATCCGAAACCCGATTCGGTCGGAATAACGAAGAAAAGCAGTCCTTTTCCAGTACGCTGCCAGCGTTTAAATCACTCTATTTACTCGACATAATAATGTGTATTTCATTAACCGTTTACAATATATTTTTGATATACGCACACACGTGCGCACGACGTGAATCATTTCTTTGGATCGAATCGACCACGCGTCAAATTACGATTATTATCCTTTCTGCAGAGCGTCTTGTTTTCACGGGACACGTTTGTTTGTTATTATTTACTTTTTTTTTTCTTTTCGGCGCACACGCTTTTCATAAGTACTTATACAGGTATACATTATACAAATTGTCTATTGTAAAAATATACCCTTGTACGCGTGCTTGAACTGTTTTCTTCTGCCCCGTCCGTCCGTTTGAAGTGTACTCGCGCGCATCATTGCCGGAGTCGTCGAGCAGACCATAATATTACGTTGTACGATCGTTCGACGTGTTTAACGTCCGAAAAAAACTACATTGTGCCCTCTGTATACGCCTTTGTACTTCTGTATAACGCGATTTACGTCATACTTGTGTATAAACATATATGTACATTATGGACGTATACTTCTTATACTTCATCGTCACGTATCCGTATTGACGAATCTCCCCCCGGGGAATTGGTAGGAAATATGAGAATATTATAGTGTTACCCCCTGCATGACACACCTGCATTGCGGAGAAGTCGCACGCCGAGTCGTCTGCACCCCTCTCCCAAAAAAATTAGTATTTCATCATCAAAATTTGCCCGAGAGTTTTTGGTCAGTTTTTCGTTCAAGCTTCGCGCCGTGCTAGGACATCATCGACAAGGTCGTTAGGATGTCAAACGAACTACGTAGATTTTTGACCGAAAGCGTTCACAGCTGTTAGTGGTTGAAGATGTTCAAAATACTGCGTAATATTGCGCCCAAAGTTATGTAATTTCCGAAAACAGCAGTTGCCATAACACCTATCACCACAGCCTCTCTGAATCATCTCTCCTATTCTTTCTCATTTTTTCCGCAATACATCCCACTCAGGTACACTACGTATTCATTTCTTATTTTATCTTTCCTATAATAAAGTTAATCCACACGCGGCTCCGTCGTAGCATTCTCGCGACCACTCGTCCTCTATTCCGTTTTTCCGTCTACTGACAATACAGTACATTTCTGCGCTCACTATACTATCTTAGAAAATCTAACTTTTAATGTTATCGGAATCTTCTTGTCGCACAAAACACCTGCAGACGCTTCGCTCTCCATTTCATCCTGTTTTTCGTGTCTTGCTCGGAATTCCTAAGAACTCCTGCACGATAATTACCTCGAAAATCGTACACGATTTTCACTATTTTACTCTATTTATATACATATCCTCTATTATTGTTTTAACACCATCGGTACTCTTTTTCTGTGTATACCATAGACAATTTTTTTCTTCTCTCTCTCTCTCTCTCTGTACCCTTCTCCACGATCTGCCTCGGTAAAAAAAAAAATCGGTATAAAATTAATTTATTCTTACCACGAATTAAATCGGTTTTTATTCCTACTATACTCGTATTACAAGTCCTGTTTGATATTGCGTAAGTGTTTTTTTTCGTTTTACTCCTTCGCAATAAATCCCGTTTGAAAAACGCGTCGTTTCCGTTTTCTGGTTCCTTGCAACTATGTATTATAACCATAGACATATTAACATATGGACTTCGCTTTCCTACCCCCCTGCCTATATAACTGTGTCCGCAGGATAAACTATTCCCTTTGGAAGAAAAAAAATTTGATGAATTTCAATTTTTCCATGGAATTTCATAAACCGCTTTATTACCAAATATTACCAAATTACCTATCAGTAATGAAGACAGTTCACATTTAGAAACTTTGTGAATGTTAAGTGTTCTTAATGACTGATTATTATCACTAATGTCATGGATGAAACATTTTTACACTTGTTTTATTTTCCATAGGGAATAGTTTTCGTTATCACATGATGAGGACACCAATTCCTAACGAAGCGCAGTCCATATGTCTATGATCATAACCGACGCGAGTCGGTAACCTGCAGGTTTCGTTGGTATACGCGGCGTAAGATAAACGATATATAACTGATAATATTATGCACGGCGACAGATAAGAAATAACAATTGGCTTGTGCGCGAAACCGTCCGGCGGGAATTTTTTCATTAATACTTTTCCAGAACCGTTAAAAAAAAAAAATAAAAAATTACGCGCGACATAAAATAAGGAAAAAAAATTATTTACACTCCTCGCGTATTATAATCGTTTAGACTTTGGAGAGAAACGCGGTGACCGAGTGAGAGAGAGAGAGAGAGAGAGAAATAAAAAAAGAAACGATAAAAAAAAAAAATGAAAAATAAAAATTACCGCTTCCTCCCGCCGACTCCGTACAAATACGTGTGCGCGCGCGCGTGTGAGTCCTCCCCGCCAGCACAATATAGTCGGCGGCGGCGGCGGCGGCACAACGTTATTATTAATGGGCAAAGTGCGGGTGGCCCGAGCGCTGCGCCGGCACAATGAAACGGCGGAACGCTCTCCGACCCATTGATCGCGGACAATGGTGTTGCCATGCAAAACACGCCGCCCTATCACTTTTCGACCTCGTCGTTCTTTTTCGGCGACCGATTTGCCGACCACCGATGTGTGAACACACACGGTCGCGTTTACCATAATATCGCGGCCGACCGACGAGTGCGCGCGCGCGAGTATATAATATTATTATAATAAATTTGTGCGCCGAAATACCTGCAAACGTGTACGGCAGTCTCTTTTCATGTATCGCCGCAATAATAATATTTTAAACGCAATATTATATTGTATTATAATATTGTGTAATAAGTGATAATACATTATAATGGCTAGCGAGCGACCGCGGCGAAAAATAACGCGGCAAAAAATCGTTGTCGGAACGTTAATACGAATTATTATTATTATTATTTATAACACATTTCTTTTAGTTTCGTTAATATTCGCGTCATAGTCATTTAGAGATTATAGTAAAAAAAAAATAACGAGTCTGCTAGTACTCGAGACATTGATGTGTAATAACGTCGCGCGAGCGGTACAAGTGGAACGGATTATTGTGATTGGGATTTAGGAATATTGGTGTCCATAAGCGTGCGTAGACATTACTGGCAGGGTAGTCATAAATGATACATTACACATTGACATTTAACATGAACAAAAAATTTTAGATAGGGTAACTTTATTTAACTGCATTTACCATAGTAAAAAATTATTTTATAAGTAATAATATAATGTAATATGCCTAAATTAGTTAATAAATAAAAATTTAACAACACTATTTTATATATAATAAACATATTAGATATGTTTTAGTTATAACTCCATACGCCTTTTGGTTGGTGTGTTGATTTTGAAATATTCAATAACTTCATCCACATCTATATTATAAGCCTTATCTTGTTCGATGAACATAAAAGTCCATCTAACCGATCGATTTCTTACATTTTACCGTTTACGGACATGTTGAAATGGTCAAACATAATATTATGTTGAGGGTGGGGCAGTTGTTCGCAGAGTAGTCAAGTGCCTACCCTGACTACCCCGTGCGCACGCTTATGTTGGTGTCTTTATTCAAAGCAATATTACGATAATAAATATTATTATTATCGGTTGTCACGACAACAGCTTACACGTTAGACGGAATTTATAATCGCGTGTAAAAATTAATTAATATTCTTCTTCTTCTTCTTCCGTGACTTCGGCCTTCAAGACCATGTCGTCCAGCAAATTTGCCTCCATATTTCTCTATCTAAAGCTAACTCCTTCCAATCCATTCCTGGTCTCACTTTCTCTATGTCGTCTTTGATCCTACCTTCCCAGCGTAACCTCGGCCTTCCGAGTGGTCGTTTTCCTTGTGATACATTCTCTTGAACTATTTTTATCAATGACCCTGTTTTTCTCCAAGAATGACCTGCCCACTTCAGTCTTCTTTTGGTGATATCTTCTTTAATGTTTGGTCTTTGATACAAATCCTGAAATTCCTTGTTTTTACGTATTCTCCATTCACCTGTAGGTTCGTCTATACATGGTCCATAAATTTTTCTCAGCACCTTTCTTTCAAACACTAATAGGGCATTTTCGTCTATTTTCCTTAAGGTCCAAGTTTCCGAACCATATGTCACCACTGGTTTGATTAGTGTCTGGTATATTTGGGACTTCAGATTTTTCGAGATTACTCTAGATCTTAACAACTTTGTCAGACCAAAATAACATTTATTGGCAGCTTGTATTCTTGCTTTTATTTCCGTGCCTATTTCGTTCTGCTGTGTAATTAGAGTGCCAAGGTATTTGAACTGCTGTACTCTTTTGAATTTGTAGTTTTCGACTTCTAAGACCTCGTTAAGACATCCTATTTGCTCGTGCCTTTGCACTACCATATACTCAGATTTCTCAGAGTTAATCTCTAGGCCTACACGTTTAGCAGCATTTATGAGTTTTTTTGATTGTTCCTTGAGTTTATCTATAAATATTATTATTATCGGTTGTCACGACAACAGTTTACACATTTCCGTTCCATTTCCCGAGATTTACCCTCATACCGCCGTAATAGACGTTTACACATCAAAAAAAAAAGAGAAAAATTTATATATTAAAACACTACTTAGTTATTTATTAATGTTGAATATACGCAGTCGAAATTAAATTTAGTAAAACGAACCGATGAGTTACGGTAACGTAATGAATAGACGAGTGGACGAAACCGGAGTCCTCACAAATGTGCATAGTTACGCCACTGATAATAATTTTGTGTGTGTGTGTGAGGGGCGCAATTATTTACGTAATTATTGCGCTTTGGGGTTTTTTTTGCTGGTGGCGTAGGGAACGCGGCGCACCAATCGCCAAGTGCATTGCAATAGTCCCGCGCCGATCTCGGTCGATCGTCCTGGACTGGTCCTCCAGGTTCGGGGCAGGTTAAGGCTGCTTTAAAATTAAAGCGTTTAGCGCCGAAACACTTGGCTCTTTGGCCTCGCGGGAAAAAAGACCGGAAATCGGATTCGTTTCGTGGCGCTCGAAATCATTAACCACTGCCACTGCGTTAATTGTAATTTATCTCGTTTTGGTCACCCTGTTTCTCATCGTACACTGCACAGATGCGGCGTCCACGAGTCATTCGAGCCGAATCGAACTCGTGAAACGCGCGTTTTTCGAGCGATTTACGTTGTTGTAAAAAAAAATTATTTTTTCAACGTTTTCACTATAATATATATATATATCGTAATAGTACAGTTATCCCGAAAGCATCGGCCTTATGTTATTCGGTCAATACGTGTTAACGTTAACCGTAGCACGCCCATATATAGTATTTTTTTTAATAAAGTGTTAACAGTTTTTTTTTCTTTTTCTGACCGCGCGTATTCGTTAAAAACGTGCAGACTACGCGTAATGTTCCAAACGGACATGGGCAATATTATTTTTGGGTAAATTTATCAAAATATATTCCGTAAAACGTGAAAAGGATACGAGAAAAACGTATTTATACAAACGTGTGTACGCGATAATAACCGTCGAGACGGGAAAAAGAGTTGGTGCGTCCCGCCCACCGAACCCGCGGTCGATATATTATATTTATAATACACAATAATATTAATATATTTTGTACTCGCTCGAGTCCGCCCGATATGCCACCCAAAACGTCCAGAGCCTCCTTCGTATAAATTACGTCGTATCATCGTCGTTTGGTTTGCGCAAAATTCACCGTCGAAAAAGACACACAATAACGTATATGTGTACCTATATAAGCTGCTGCACCGATGCGTGCAGGATCACAGATCCCCGTTTTTCAATTATCCATATGAGATACGTATATATAATACGCGTATTCAGGAAAAAACGAAATAGGTCGCCATTCGAAACGTTCAATTTGTTCGAATACATTTTTTTTTTTTTGATGCATCAGCTCTTTTCGTTTCTCTCCCAATACAGTCATTTTCCCGTTTATATTATATAGGTATAATATGTACGTGTGTACCCATAAATCCGTTTACAAATACAAACCACTAATATAATATTATTGTAACGCCGGTATATCGCACGCGCTTATTGCTCCTCGTCGAAAACACTCAATGTATATATTATAATGTGTTATTTTTATTACGTCCGGAGTAATAACGTGTTTGTTGCCGTTTATAATAATTATTATTTATTATATATTATATATATATATTATTGGGCCGCGCCGACCGACACATGGAACGGAAAAATAAAAACTCTATCAGCGCGGTCTATGCGAACAACATGACGTAATATCTATAATAATAATGTTTTACATATTATATAGGTGTGCACAAGTGCAAATTACGCGGCGTACAGCGCTGTACTGTCTACCGATTATTATTATTATTATTATTATTATTGGAATCGTTTTCTCTTTCTCTCTCTCTCTCTCTCGTGAAAGAAACTATATAATTATTGAAAAATTAAATTACAATACGGTTCGAAGGAATATTTCAGATGATTAAGTGTCCGTCGAGAAAGCGTTCGTCGTTATATGGATTATATAATATTTTTAAACAACATAATACCGTTTGCGATCGATATACAAATATATTATATACATATTTTCAAACGAAATAATAACTTAATTTCGTTGTGTTATAAAAATATATAATATAGAGGCCAAAAAGTTGACGGTTTCGCAATCTATCTACAAATCAAAATTAATTTTTAAAAAAACACAAAAAAAGCGACCGTATTATAGTGGCTATATGCGTGTCAGTATACGCAGGTGCGCCGTACGTGAGCCAGGTACGTAACGGGTAAATTTGAATACAGATTTGAGAGGAAGAAAGATACGTGGATCGTGGTCTTAGTAAGTTAATGATTATTGTAAAGCTAAAAAATTATAATATTAATATACGTAAGGTATATATAGACACTGTTCTGATTACGAATATTAGCGCATAATTATTGCAGGTATATCGCGTGCAACCGCTATAACGCGAGTATGAAAATCACGATTTACGGTTTACACCGTTATAATTTCGGTAAATTTGATCGAAATTTTCCTACAATATTTTTTTTTGAGACTATCGTTTTCATCGTTTTTGTACTCTACATACAAATAATACTTATTATTCGTGTTTATACAAAAAAGGATTTTATTGAAATTTTTAGACGAATTTGTAATGTACACGAACGCAATACAGATTTTAAACATTTTAATCGCCGATAATATTTTATAGTGTTTAAAATTACAAACGGCGTTTTACAGACAATTTTATGGAACAATCGATTTCAACGCAAACGCTCGGGGCTGTTTTTAGATTACTATAATAATAAAAGGCTGAATTTATTCGTTAGAAAAAAATCGGAATACCGAGAGAATTACAAAATGCACGCGACACTTATTGTCTGTATATAACGAAAACCGTTTTATTGATAGTTCAGGAAATGATTTTTTTTTTTATTTCGATGGAATCACGTGAAATGCGTATGAAAACGTTCGAATTTAATGTAATTTCAAGAAGATTTTACAAAACGCTTTGGATTCATACAGTGGCGGTTATAAGGGGAGGGGGGCGATAATTGGATCGCCTCCCCGCATGGGATTTGATATTTTTGAATTTAGTGTATCTCTGACGTAACAGCACCGACTTGTGTCATGTAAGTTGGTCCAATTATGTTATGGTTATGCTTCATTTTCGCCCCCCTTTGACCATCATGTATAAGGCTGGAATTAGTGCTCGACCGACGATTAGCGCGTACGGTACACGTTGATAGTGCGCGCTGATCATCGGTCTTGTCAAGCGTTTAGTGCTTATCTGACGACAAACTCGGTCGGTCGTGTACAGTGTAAACGAATAAACGTGTAAATGTGAGTAAACGTTAAATAAATAGTAAACGTGTGTAAAATAAACGAGGAAACCTGTAATCGAGTGTACAACGAGGAAAAATGAATTCTTACGTTTATTTCTTTCATTGAAATAAGCGAAATAATATTATTATTAATAATAATTTTACGTCTCTATTAAAAATATATAAAAAAAAAAATTAATAATAATAAAGATAGCATACGCGCGTAAGATCGGTCGCTCGGTCAGCGTCAAATTAAACAACCGCATATTTCGACAGCGCGTCAGCCGACCGTAATAAAACGAGAAGAGAAAGTAGTCACCAGATAGCGCTACGACACAACATAGAGGGCGTGGCAGAAAGGCGCTTATATAAATAGCGGACCGAAACCATCATACCGCTCAGTGTAGTCACGTCAGTCATGCGTGAACAACATAGTTCGTGTCTGACTGCGGTGTATCGTGTATGTGTGAGTGTGTGTGCGTGTGCCACGCCCTCTATGTTGTGTCGTAACGCTATCTAGTGACCACTTTATTTTCCTTTTTTATTGGTATTTCGTTTACGTTCCATGCACGTTGTTCTTCCTTTTTCTACATCTGCATTTCGTCTCGGTACATTAATAGATCTTTCTTCTTGGTTATTACTCGTCGATGTGGTAATGTTTCATTAGCAGAGGGGGTTGGCTTTATTTTCGTCTCCCCCCCCCTTGAACATCATGTATAACCGTCACTGGATTCACAATAACAGCAAACCGTGTATAGGCCACTGAACTCAATACATGTGTGGAGTTCAGTGGTACATAATAGACGGATGATTTTTTTTCTTTGTAGGTAGGTATAACATACGATCGTATATTTGTTTCCCGAATAACGCGGTTAGTTTAAGTCGCGATTCGAGTAAACACACGCCAGTGCAGTGTAATCGCATTTTTTTTTTATATTTTATTTATTGTATTACGCGCACAAAAGCAAAATAAAGAGAGATAGAGAGAGAGAGAGAGAGAAGAAAAGTTTGTTTAGGCGACTCGTAAAAATAACATTACCGGTTTAAGTCGCGGACGTTTCCTGCTTTTGTTAAAAAAAAAAGTAGAAAAAAACGGATAAGGTTTTTTTTTTTGTTCGGCCGTTTATTTTTTTAAACGTCTCGTCGTGTGTGCGTTTCGGATAAAAAAAAAAGGGAGAAGCGCGCGCGCGTTCAACGAAAACCGATAGTGCCCGGTTATATTTTATAAAACGCTTTTTTTTCCCCATTTTCCCGTTTAACATATATATATATACGCCACTGAACTACGGCCATTATACGCGCGTTCTCTTGTAATATTATTACAAATAATATATCGAATAATAACCCGAGTCAAGAAAAAAAAAGACCACCGGGTGCCGCGGCGCATATAATACGCACAACCTGTTCGATTGAATTATTATTCACACGGTTCGGATCAGTCCCCCGACCGATTTCCGAGCGTATTCTTCTTTTTTTTTTTTGGTATTTATTTAATAATTTTTTTCTTCTTCTGCAAACGCAGATTTTTATTTTTGGATTTTTTTTTTATCGTTTCTTTCCGTGTACATACACGACATTCGACGTGTACTTTTTGTTATTACTTATAAATGCGCGCATTATGTGTTTTAAAGATTTACAACGTCAATATTTTGACGTATACTGCAGTGTTCGGTGCGGTAGTATAATAATAATAATAATAATAATATGTAAACACGCCATTATTTATATACTGCAGGAAGAACCGGCGACGCGGACGTACCGTCGGAGCCGGGCATTGTCATCTCCAGGAAACAGAGGAGAGGACGGACCGCGTTCACCGCGCAACAGCTGGAAGGTCTGGAACGTTCGTTTTTGGCTTGCCAGTATCCGGACATCGCGGCCAGGGAGACGCTGGCCGCCAAGTTCGCTCTACCCGAACCCCGAGTCCAGGTAAGCCTCGAGACTTAGCTAGGTAGGTATATCGCGTATAAACAACGACGATATTATTCGAGACTGTGACAAGTTGACAATTTTTTTTTTTTAAATTCGTTTAGTTAATATATTTTTAACATTTTTTTTATTAACTTTATAAGTTATAAAGTTAAATTTGAAAAATTTAAATACAAAAAATCCTACAAGTTTATTTATTCGATCTTTCGTATATAGTATCACTGCAGCCAATATCACTCGTTTATTAAACAGCCGTTTTAAGAGTTAGTAAATGAATTTTGCTAAAAGTCGCCTAAACGAACGTGACCAACTGTATAATCGTATATCAAAATTATTTCCGTTCTGATTTCGTGTATTCTGTGATAATATTACTTACTTAATATAATTAATCGAACGATCGTGTATTGCATATTTTGTTTCGAACGCTTCGGTTTAATAAATATTATTTGTATTTTTTTTATTCGATTTTATTATTTTTAAAAAAAACCACTAGAAACAGAAAAAAAAGTGAAATTATTATTTTCGACTTTTTTTTTGTCTGGTAAAATAATTTGTAACGAAAAAAACAATATATTTTATAGGTGTGGTTTAGCAATCGGAGAGCCAGATGGAGGAAACAGAACAGTTCCAACGTACAGCATAACATAATCAGCAGCAATTTTTCCGAGAACTTGAACACGCCTTCCTACACGGCCGGTAATAATTTAATGATATATTATTCGAAACACCAACGATATCTTTATATAAGAATAATGAAAAAAATTATTTTCTCCCGAGGAACGAGATACGACGCTTTTTATGATAAAATATTTGTTAACGCTTCGAAATAATTGTTATTTTTTCGCAAACGATATATCCCCAACGCTCGTCACGAGCGCAGCTAAGTCGTATATACATATACTAAACTATAAAAATAATTATATATATAATTTGCCAATAATATCATAATATTAGTAACTGAATAGTACAAGGTATACTATTTTTCTAGCGATTCTATTTATCTCTTAAAACATTATAATATATAATACTAGTACCTATAATATATATATATTTAAAATGTATTAGAATACGTTTAAAAAAATTAACAACGGTATATATATATATATATATATATATATAATTTTTGATAAGGTATTTAAGTGATATATTGTTATACGCACAACGAAATCAATTACGCGAAAAAATTACAATATATGATTGAAAAATTGTTCGGCGAAACA
Source organism: Slavum lentiscoides (assembly GCA_032441835.1). Classification (NCBI taxonomy): domain Eukaryota; kingdom Metazoa; phylum Arthropoda; class Insecta; order Hemiptera; family Aphididae; genus Slavum; species Slavum lentiscoides. The sequence goes on along the minus strand of CM063715.1, from coordinate 10,022,115 downwards.
CATGAAATTCGGTATAACAATTAGGTGGTAGGTAACTACTCGTTTATGGTATACACAAACGTCAAAAAACACAATTAAATATAATTATATTATTGAAAATCTCTTGAACTCGTGCGTATACATTCAAATATAGTCGTTTCCGAGTCTCATTGCAGAACGGTCTATTTTATTATTATTATTATATTTTCGTAGTTGTTATTGAATATTAAAGAGAGAAAAAATTGAACGTGTTACGATATTTTTATATTTTTACACTAATGCAGAATAATATATGCGCAATCGAAAACTAAATATATGTTTTCGTATACAGTCGATTAAGCGCCGCGTGCATCGCCTCAAACAAACTTATGAAATACATATAAGAACGCCTTTTAATAAAACGAATTAATTCTTATGCGTATTTCGTGTATTATTATGAGGTCAACTAGTTTAGGAGAGCTTCAATAATGTTTTTTCTGACAACGTTGAACAATATATAATATTAATATCTCATTTATAATGTTATATGCAAATATACGCACTACGCCGATAAATCGGTACTATATACTTATATATTTTTATTTTGCAGATTCATTTTATGTAGATTACCTATATACGGATGCATATATATATATATAAATATTATATTCGAACAGTTCAATACAATTTTTTTTCTTAAATATTTAAAACACATATAATATTAGTTTAAAAACCGTCTAAATAATAATTAGTGAAATAATAGTAAGAAAAATTTTTTTAAATTTCATTCGTCAATAATACAACCTCATCCGGAATTCTAAATAAAATAATTTACTACTCTTAATTTATTTTTATTTTTATTTTATTTTTTTAATTGAGGGACAATTACTTTCTAGTGCCTTTCTCTCGCAGTATCCGCCCTTGATTTTTTTTTAAACGACGCGATATTGTAGTTTTTATGGGATTTTATCCGCAAATCATTATTATAAAAATTAATTTAAAAAAATTACTTTTATTTTTAATATTAAAAAATTTATTGCTTATTTTAATTCTGTTAAAAAAAATTGTGGGATACACGTAGACGGTGTTCGAGATTTTTCCGAATTCGAAACGTGTAGCTGATACATTATCGGAATATTCATATTATCTATAGAAATTATAAATTTAATAAAAAAAAGGAAACTTTGTGTTGCGCGCCCGCTTATACGATCTAGTGGTCAGATTCTTCAAAAACGTTGTTTTCATACGTCGCGTGTACTCACGGCGCTATCTAGTGGCACACCGTGTCGTCGTGTAGCACTGGAGTCATTGCGGCCACAGATGGCGCCACGTTTTATTATTTTTTTCCAAAATTTCATCCCGAATCAGAACTGAAAAAAAAAATTACAAAATATTTTTCGAGAGTAATGAATATCTAACTGAATTTTCAGTTCGATTATTATAATTCGTATTTTATTTTATCGTATAAATGAAAAAAAAAATCTGTAACAAAACGTTTCGATAACACCGTCATTTTTAACAATTCACGATAATATTTTCAAATCCTGTTTGCAAATCATTTGAGTTTCGGTTTACATGTGATTTGGGTATTGTTAAAAGAAATCAGGCGTTTACCGGTTCAATTCCAACGTTTAATAATTATTAATAATTAATTCGTTTCGATAATATTATAAAATATAAAATATACATATAAAAAAAATATAATTATACCTAAATTAAATATAAAATATAACGGTATAAAATATACGAAGTTGGGTTCTAAAACGAATTTCTCGGTACAGTATTTATATTTGCATCAATTCGAAACCGTAAATAAATACCGATTTATTAATAAAAATAAGTTTGAAAAAAATTGTATTCGTTTAAAATTCGACGATTACACGCGTACAATAATATGTAAAAAAAAAAAAAATGAAAATTGAAATATATGTTTTTGTTTTTCGGTTTTCTCAGGCACTGCCGACTGGAGACTCCAGCCCGGCGTCCAGTACAACGGATACTACGACGGGTCTGCTGCTGCCTGGGACGGATACCAACAAAACGCACGAACGAACGCCGCTCACCAGTACGGAGACATGTTAGAAAACTTTTATAATTTCTATCAAAACTCTTATTAGCGACTTTGTTTTCGCGATGAGGAGGGAACAGTGAGCGAGCTGGAAATTTTGTAAAAAAAAAAAAAAAATTGTCTATAATTTGTGGGGAAAAAACTTAATAATAAATCAAATATTAAAATCAACGGAATATTGAAATTTATTATAATACGTATACAAACGCGCGCTATAGTAGTAATTCGGTTAGAAATCGAATACTTTGATTGATTAAGAAATAATAGCAGTCGGTTTAAAATCACAAAAACCTGTTTTAAAAATAATAAATAAACGTCGAATGATCGTTATTATTATTACGACTATTATAACGCAATAAACTATAGTATATTATAATATATAAACGATTTATTGTTTTTTCGTCTTCATTATAATAAAAGCGATTTTAGTCATTAATTTTATTTTTTTAATTGATAATTATTTGTTACATGATGTACATATATAGAATACTGTCTATATAATATTTGATTAAAAAAATATATTTATTTTTCTTTTCATTTCTTGTATATATATATATATATATATAATATTGACGATTTACGCGTATGGTATAACCAATAATAGATAATAAAAAAAAAATTTGAGACACATCTGACGAGTGTTGATTTTTTTTCTAATTGTTTTCTGACGAATAACGGTAAATATGCTACGTTATTGCAAACACAATTTTCGAATCATTTTTTTTATTAATAAAATATCGATGTAGAATATTGTTAACGAATTGATAAAAAAAAATCCACTATTTCAACGCTTAAACGGTAAATTCTGTTTTATTGTTTAATAACTAAAAAAAAAAAAAATAAAACGAATCGTACGACCGGTTATCGTACACATAAAATATTACCCGTTGAAATAATCATATTTAATATTGTTCTTGTTAAAAATCGATATTATTTAAATTATATATATATATATATAAAGTGCGAAAAATATAAGTTCCCTGTAGCGTTTGAAACCGCGGTAACGGTTTAATATCCGTTGCCTGACCGCAGAGTGCCTATTATAATTTATGATACGTGTCGGCTAATTTACCACAAAACGATTGAGTTTGTACAATATATATACGATAGTTTGTTCTCGACAGTTTCTCCGCGGGCTTTGTATAATCAACGATATCGATTACTCGCAGAATTATATAAAACTTAAAAAAAAAAAATTAAAAAAAAAAAATCATCGAATAACTTTCGTTATTAATTGCGGAAGATTAAAGAAAAAAAGAATCGATTACTTATAATATTTATTTTAAAACTTTTTTTTTTTGTAACTTTTAAATCCTCTTTTGAGAAATCGGCGATAATGATGGCGAGGGATGTTACGAGAACTGCAAAATTCCCCCGAAAATTACTTTTATATGATTGCATAATATATCGAAATTCTGTAGGTACTAAATCGAATTGGCGAATGTCCTCTCTCTCATACATTTTGAGACGTTTTGAGTATTAAGACAATACAAAATAAATCTTTTTCTTTATTTTATGTATAAAAAACCCCAGTTCTTTCAAAAGGAGACCCCTCGTTGAAATATTTTATTTAAATATAATATAATAAAGTCGTAGGGTATATTGTTGCGAAAATTCCTTAAAGGCTACAATGATTGAAATCGTCGTTGTAAACCGGATTATTATAATAAATGCATTCTAGTTTTTCTTTTTTCTTTTTAAATATGTTACATTATTATTACTGTACTGCCGTTCACGAATGTACAAAATAAAGAAAAAAAAAAAGAAAGTAATTTCTTTACTGAAGAAAGTATCGCATAGTCGCAAAAACTGCCATTATAGTTATTACGACTCAAAGATTCTTCTATGAGAATTTCACGTTTCGTAAAGCTCTTTAACAACAGTTTCTAAAATAATTCAATCGGCAAAAGAATATTATTGTAATATTGCAATATCATGGAAAAATGATTCGTTTAATGATTTTAAACGCATCTAGACTAATTTTTTTTTTTGTATTATGTCACTTAGACATATTTTTTTTGGAGTTTTTAGGTTATAAATGAATGTTTTCACTTTAGGGCATTGAAATCCGAGCTCCGCTTATCACTTACCTTAAACGACTCGTAGACTTTTTTTTAAACACTGAAAAAAAATTGTTCATTTTTATACTTACGTCCGATACAACGTTTTGGGGGAAATGAAACAATACCCGCGCGCCGTTCGGTTGACGGATAAATCGCTTATGACATGTTTCGAATGTGTTTTGCATTGTTTTTTCCCTACAGATTCAACCCTTGCGTGTCTTCGTCCGCGGCTTATAACGAATTCGCGGCCAATCCGATCAAACGTTTTCCGCCGCCTCCGACCGTCATCGCCACCGCCGCGTCCACTTTCCAGGGATACAACGAAAACCCGTCGCCGTCGTCATCGTCCGCTGTCGCCCGCTGGACCGAGTTCGGCAAACCGATCGGAGCCACGTCCACGATCTCCTCCTCAGCCGCCGCCGCCGCCGCCGCCGCCGCCGCCGACGTCTCGGTGCCGTCATATTTTCACAACGGTCTACTCTGATACACTGTTGTTTTCGTAATCGTTCTGCGTAGGTCGGCTGAATAGTCCAACTCACCATCAGTAAAAAATATTAGATCTTCTTATAAACTATTGGTTTTCAACCTAAAGTTCTCTCTCGTCCCGTCACTGGACAATTCCAGCGACTCCCTTGACTCCTGTGTCTACTTCGAGGTCCCTTCACTTAAGTAATGGAATGAAACATAATGCGTTTGAATTCGCAACCTCTCGTAACGGCATTCTTCTATAGAAGCATTGCTCTGAATTCACAACTACGCACGTAAAATCACATAAACGTGATTCGCATTTAAAATACTCCAAGACTTCTTTTGCAGTGTACGTCGTTTTCGAATTGTTTTCAAAACGCATCCCGATTTTCGTTTCCCGCTCATATCCGTTTTCACGAGTTGATCGTACGTTCATCAATCCGACGTGACTGTTCTTTAGTTTGTATTTTAGGTGATGACTCCTTTTTCGCGTGATGACATTCTGTATTATCGAGTCATTCACGGTCCACGCGATTTCTGCGATTCCCACCGGTCACGCGAAATCAGAAGACCTCGTTGATTTTTTTGGATATTCGTTTTATCGTTTATGTTTAATCCGCGAAAATCTTCCATCTATCTGCATTGTATTCGGTATACGGATAGTACAGTCGACTCTAGTCATGACCAACCGTGCTCTATCGAAATCAGAACGGTTATTACATCAGTCAAGACGTTATTTCATCAGCCCGAACTCGTCACGTCACCATCAGGGACGATATAACGTGTCTTCTTCGTCGGAACACAGGTCTCGGTGACTATATAAATACGATGTCACTTTTCTCGCTTTTTTTCGGTGGGTTCAGCGGTTTTGTTGTTTTCTATGCGCCTAACAACGACTCGTATGACACACGAATGTTGTCGGTACGTTACACTTTTTCGACCGTTGAAATTAATTCTATCACTGTACACATCGACATATTATACTCGATCGTGCCCGATAGTCAGCCCGTACAACGTTTTATTTTCCAGTTATACCTTAGCATAGTTCGCATATTGCTTTTCAGCCGACCTACGTCGTTACCATCACCGCGTTTTTTTTTAAACCGCTGCGCGAATACCGCACACACTGGTCTGGTCGTCTCCTATTCTCGTTTCAGACATAGTATAGACACTTGGCACAGAATAGTTTTCGTTTTTTTTTTTTAACACACTGTCTTTAAGATAAAGTTTTCATTGCACGCAGAGTTTTAATATTGAGTTTTATGCTGTTTTCGAATGGAAATGGAAATAAAAATTGTAATTAAAAATTATAACAAACTGTTTGTAGGTTTTATTAAGTTGATACGCGCGTAGAACCATTGAAGCGCAACAAATCTTCCGATAAAAATGTTGAAAACAGATTTGAAATTACTATTTAATTAATAAATAATGGGCTGTGTCTACTATTGTAATTCTCGCGTTTTTTAACATTTGTTTTTTCGTATCGTTAAAATTTTTATTTTACAAATATTATTTATACTAATTGAAAATAGAATATTAAATATTCGTAAATCGAAAAAATTCTTTAGACAAATCTGTTTTCAAAATTATAATCAGACCACAGCGCATGTGAACAATTATTATTATTGTTAAAAACGCGTATTATTTTCGTAACGAATTTAATAATTTTATTTTGTGTTGTAAACTTACGTCAACAGTGGAGATGCTCCAAAGGCATTGAAATAAAATAAAATAATTATTTTTTTGTTTATATATATATATATATTTTTTTTAAATATATTTTATTTTTGGTAAATACCTGAAAAAAATAAAACATTTATTTAAAGAAGCACTTTTACTTATCGTTTTTTTTCTTCTTCATAATATACGAGTATATTATAGCTAACCTAGACTCTAATTTAATATACTTGCATATTTCAGGGATATATACTGTTCCTTTTATCTGATACGCATGCAAAATTATTGTACTGCTCGCAGTATTATCGAATTTATATACTTGTTAAAAGAAAAAGTCGTTTTTCAAAGACAGTTTTAAGACATCTAAAAACGTATCTCTTTGAAAATAATGTGCGCAAACAACTATTTTTTTTTTTTATATATATAAAATAATTTTATAGCGAGATTGATATCGAAAATCAGTAATAGATACGTATAATTATTATATTGTAAAGTGTGAAGAATTGAAAAAATTACAAGAAAATAAAAAAATGTAATTACATTTTTTACCGTAAACCGAAAGCATAAAACACGTTCGAACCAGCGGACATATGTATAATTTAACGTAGGTACGAGACAAGAAACGATTACAAAACGATTTTTCTGTTCACGCGTTTTATTATCATATTATCGTGTAGTATTTATAAGTAAAAATATTAAGTCTATAAATTATATATACTAAAAAATAACTGGTGTGAACACTATGTAAACATCACGCGAAGTTCGTGTATCATGTCGAGAATAAAACGTTTATCTTCATTTTATAATCGGTCAACTAAATGCACTAGATCAGGTTCGGTTTTCAGAATGACCACTGCTTCTTCAGCGTAATTTTTGATCGTTTCATCGTAGTTCTGAAAACATATATTATTCGTAATAAGTACATGAGATATTCGCGTCATTATCGGTCGTCTAATGCAGGGGACGGCAAGCATTTTCTAGTAAGATCCGGACGATTAACAAGAAAAACAAAAAAAAATTTTAATCGAGGTCCAGAGAAAAAAATTCTTTTATTTACTCGGCTTTCTTTTAGTTTGCGAAAGGTTTTTAGTTTGTTTTTTCACGCGTTTATTTATACGTTCCGGGAGAAAATCGTGCCCGAATAGAAAATTTGTCTTTTGTATTAACCATAATTTTTAAATTGGATTGTTAAAATTGAATTATTATTAGTCTGACCGTCCGAATTCGTGATTCGCTCGTTACCGACACCTTTTCTTCAATCATTCAACCGACCTGTGTGTTTTCAATCTGCTTGGATCGCTTCATGCCGCACACCAAGTAAAAGAGCAGTAGACCCCGGAACCTGGTAATACCCGGTTCGAGGACGTCGGCCAATTGTAGCAATTCCCGGCAAATCCTCGTGTTGATCTGCAGTTGTTTCGCCGTCAGCTCTGAAAATATAATCGTATATAACGAATTATAGATATAGTAACGACAGTGTACAATAAATAGACGATTCCGATGGGCAGGAAAAACGGACGAAAAGCGAAATGAAATCGGGCCAGATGGTTGGGTTGAGTTCGGGTTTCATCCGTCCGTTCGGGTGCAGCACCGTCCTAGATCATCTCGATCGAGTTCACGTCTGAAAAGGAAACTTCTCATGCGTATGCAGTCATCATTTTCACCACTAATTTCCTCCCTCCTAACTGACATTTACTAGTTGAATAACTCGAGATACGGAGTTACGCGCAAAAACTCGAAGGAACTCTGAATTCTCGTTTCACTAATGAAGAAAATATGCGGTTGCACAGCAGCGTTCTGCTGTATGATGGTAATAAAGAAGAATCGCTCGTGAAACTAACGTCGTACGTACCGTGGAAAGAGATGGCGGAAATTCGCAAAAACCATTTGCAAAGACCAAATATTATTTGGGCGACTTATCCGTTGTAATAAGTAAGGATCATATTGGGATAAATACATCTTCGAGTTGTTTCACATCAAAAAAAAAAAAATGCGCGTGACAAGATGAATCGTTTTAAAACGGGAGTGTCCTGTCGGGATCGAGCAAAAAAAAAAACAAATTTCACCGACCTGAGACGCGGTCGCCGTACAATTGAGCCAGCGCGTATTTGACGCCGACCGTGACGTAGTGGTCGGCGTGCAGTGGCCGCGTCTCGCCCGCGTACACCTGTTCCAGGAACCGTTCGAAACCCGCGCAATCCGAACGGCTCAGCGAGCGGACGCGTCGCTCGGCTTCGGCCACGCCGCCGTCGTCGGTCCGACCGCCACAGCTCGCGCACCGCCAACGGTCGGCGGCCGTGGTGCGGCCGGTGCCGCATTCGCCGCAGACCACGGACGCCAAGTGCGTGCCGAGTTCCGCGGGATCGCAGCACCGCGGACACCGGCACTCGAAACACTTGGCGGCCAACAGATGACGGCGCCTGTCCCGCGTGCACCACAGCGTCTGCGTGTACGTGGCCGTCACGCGCTGCCCGCGGCCGATCGGCACGGTGGCCACCACGCGTATGCCGGGCTGCCCGTCGGCCGCGTCGCCGACGAACACGTGTTTGGTGTTGGGCGTGCAGCTGTGCGCCATCATGGACGCCTGGGCGTACACGGCGCGGAACACGCGGCCGCCCGGCCGGCGCACCTCGAACGCGTTCGTGTCCAGCACGGCGGCCGCCTCGAGCGCGGTTCGGTCGTCGCGGTCGTCCGCGGCCGACCGCAGTCCCAGCCGGTCCAGCACGAACGCGGCCACGTTGACGGCGTACGCCCGGTACAGCGGCGTGTTCAGCCTGGCGTCCAGGTGCGATTGTAGCGAGCGGAACGCCGCGCGCCGGTCGCCGTCGAGCAACAGACACCGGAGCGGCAGCACGAAACAGTACACGGCCGACCGGCGCGGGTCGTAGTGGCCGGCCATCAGCCGGCACTCGGCCCGGCTGTGCGCGGCGGCGGCCTCGCACCGCGGCCCGCACACCGGCCAACCGCACGACGAGCACGACGCGGCCGCGCCGACCACCGGCGCGTAACACGTCAAGCACACGGGCCGCGACGAGCCCGCTTTCGGGCCGACGACCAGCGGCCGTTCCTCCAGCAACACCTCGCCGGCCGCCACGTCCCGGGCGGCCACCCAGTGCCGGCCGAGTTCCGCGGACGCGACCACCGCGTACGGGCGGCACGCGGCCTTGTGCCCGTCGTTCCAGTGGGCGCGCTGGTGCGCCTTGGAACAGTACGCCGCGGACAGACAGTTGGCGCAACGTCGCGCGGCCGGCACGCCGCACACCGCGCACGCGTCGCCCGACGACGACATGACGGCCGACCGCCGTACACTGTTCTATTTTCGCCAGCGAGACCGACGGCGATCGCGCCGGAACGAGAGGTGGCAAAGGAATTCCGAAGACGCGTTTTGGCATGCGAAATTCGCGGGTGTATTTTCTGGCCAGTACTGTAGTTGTTATAGGTTCTTAGACGGAGAGGGGAAATTATTGGAAACGAATAAAACCACACGTTATACGATCGTTTAATTGGACAATTTTCGTCGTCTGCCAAAAAAAAAAAAAAAAAAATAGGGTAAATTACGTGTAGTAAAACGGGGACATTCGCTACAAACGGGCCCGGATTATGCAACGAAATAAACTTACTTTTAAAATAAAACTATTAATTTTTGACGGATTTTAATCACAAAATCTTAATATTTTTACTTATTTAAAATCGTTTTGTTAAAGAAAAAAAAATTCGATCGAACAAAATAAAATCTTTCGATAAAAATAATTTGCAAAATTAAATTAAATCGCAAAAAAAAAAAAATCAATTATAAATTCTGTTGAAAGCTTAAAAACATTTGTTTTTTTATGTTGGTGGGATGCGAAATCTAATATTTGGCTATTACGTCGCTTTCCAATATAAACACGTTTATTTTTTTTTAATCTTCCAAGGCGATCGTTTTTCGCTAAAATTAAAGACGAGTAGAGTCTTAAAGCCTTTTCAACGTCGAGAAAGCTATCTATTTTTGTATTCAAGTCCGTTTGTTAATACGCGGTACATCGGACAAGTCAATTTTTTAAAGGCCACAAAAAATAAATCAATATCTATATATCTATATTATAAAAACATAATATTATAGTGTTTAATCAGATATACTCGATTATTCGAATAAGGTTGGTTTCAAACACCAGATGTTTGTTTTAAATATCTCTATATTTACTATTGCTCATATTTTTCCCCGAAATAATTACGTTTAAGCTGGGATAAGTCATTTTTTCGCGTATGTAGGTATTTTTTTTTTTCAAATAAGATTGAGCTTTAAAAAGTATTAAAAATACTTTCGAGCAAAATAAAAGGAATTCAAAAAGTATTCCGAATAAGTAAGGTATTCGGAGTATGTAAATCCGAATAGGTCATTATTATATTTCGTGGTCCGTTAAAATACGTGTGTGTTGTACGCGAGTATTTAATATAATAAACGTGAAGAGTAAAATTGTATGAAGTGAACGTTTTCCCTTGAATCCCACTGCATGCACACCCTTCAAAAAATATGGTCCAGGGACGTCGGCCTACAGGGATAACAAGGCCGTCCACTATAAGGTGTATTTGTACGCGTACACTACAATCGCTCTTGCAGTGTAATCCGCCTAAAAAACGAGCTCGTAAAACGTCCCGAGGGCCTTGTGTGAGATTCCAACGCGTGTACCGCACGGGACGACGACGGTGGCGAAATGGTAAAAAACACTTCGGCGCATATTTTTATGGGCGCGCGTATCGTTTTTATGGAATTCAATCTCGTTGCACGTCGACCGTGTGTGTGTGTGTGTGTGTGTGTGTGTGTGTGTGTGATTGGGGTCGGGAGGAGGCTGTAATATACGTTTGTTTTACCGGTCATCTCGTAAAATACGTCGAGATAGAACGAAAAAAAATTACATACCTAACACTCCTCGCACAGCTGTATAATATTTATTACGCGAAAAGCGAGACTTGTACAGATTGGGCGTACAGGGTGATTTTTTTATTTTATTTTGTTAATTGTTTACCGGAGATTTGCTGGTAAAATTCAAAAAAAAAATTCGATTTCCACGGTATTCGACGGTTTTTGAAGTTTTGGATGATATGTGTAATTTTATATGGATATTTTATTGTAGCAAATATATAGTAACCCTAAGTTTAATATATTTTAAGTAAAAATAATTTTTTTGAATTGATATGTACAAGGAATACTAATATTTATTGTGGCAAAACCTGATAAATCACTTATCAGATTTGGCACATTTTTTTTTTTTTTGTAGCCAAACATGATATATGATGATATCTTTATAAAATTGCACATATCATGTATTGACAACAAATCTCAGTATTCACTATAATTTCAGTTCCGCGAAACGTTTTAAAATATTTAAAACGCTCGTCCTGAAAAATTACAATTTTGCAGGTATCGCAGCTTCTGGCTTTTTACCACAGAATTAAAAAACTGTAAAATCCGCGTAGATGATTATATTTACGTGTTGTTGAAAAAATTAATTTGGTTTGAAATTAAAACCGTTTTAGCTGGTAAGTATAATGAAATAAAAAAAAATTAGGGAATGTATAAAAGACCTTTGATTCGTTGATTAGTCTCACAAGTGTTTTAATTTAGAGTTTATTTAGTTTTTTTGTAAGAATCGTTGTTGACGGGGTATGAAAAGACAAAAGAAGTTAAGAAAAATATTATGGAACGGAATGCGAGAAAAATTTAAAAAAATATATATATATATAAAATTGTTTTATCGAGAAATAGCCGACCGAGAGTAGTATTGTACGAGAAAAACAATCCGCCACCCTGTATATACATACTTCACACACTTGTAAATTATATATATATATATATAATATAATATGTAATATTTATTCGCTGGTCCGTTGTTTTTCGCGTAGCCCGCGACGACGATTTGAATAAAACTCATGCACAGATGTTTTCAGCCGGTACAAATGTCACACGACCAACGGTATAATACGTGCACTGTATAGTGTACACGAGAGTAAAAACTGGCACTTGACACGACGTCTTTTGAATGTTTAATGGACACGGTGCCGTGTATGGAGATTACAGCGGACGCTTTTAGTCGACGAATGCGAATTAACGAGGGTCGACGGAAATATTTTACTTTCTTTTTTTTTTACTGCCCGTGAAACCGAAAGAGAGGTTTGTGTAACACATGCGCAGGGGACGTGTGAAGTCCGCACTCATAATAATCAGCACTCGAATATTTATCGTCCGATTCGGCCTTTGTGACGCGAGTTTCTTCTTTTTTTTTTCGACTATCGCGTTTCGATATACTACTGCGAGGACGGAATTGTTTTACGGTTCTATACGTTTTTTTTTTTATTTATAGTAATAATAAAATTTGTCAACAATTTGTTTGCGTTAAATGAACTAAATTTATATATAATATATACGAAAAATACAAATACAGGTATGTATGTACTTGCGAATGTACAATATAGCCAAAAGGTATTAATGCAAAATAAAAAAAAAAAATAGTTGTTGTTTTAAATATGTTTATTAATACTACCGGTTTCGACAAAAAGTCATAATCGGGCAATTAAGCGAAAAAAAACAGAAATACAACGACTGAACGAAAAATTAATTACTCCAACAAGTAATACGTGTTTAAGTTAAACAAAAAAGAAATTCGAGTAACAACAATTTACACAGAAACCAAAAAAGTAAATGGCGGTATTCAAAATGAATAATGAACGTTTACAGTCGTTTACGATAATGGCAACAGAAAAATAAATATTCTACGGAACATAAAATAACGAAAATTCGCAATAAATTCAGCGGATCAGAATATAATTTTTACAAATACTATTACTGTGTTATATATATATTTTTTTTTCACATATATTTGAAATTAAATTTATAAAATGTTTTATACGAACGCGTATAATACGTGTATTATAATCTAACAAGAGTTTATTTTATATTGTTTACACATTTTGTAGAATTTATTGTACATTTTCGTAGAAGCGTCTTGCATTATCTATGAGTTATATTTATATATTTTCTATACTCATGTGGGAAATGTTATAATTTCGAGCTAAGAGAGAACATTTTTGCGTGTGTGTCATTGGAATAGATTTAAACGAATTTCAATCTCCCCCACCTGAATTTCGTTGCCATTCCTCCTATGGACATATAGACATGCGTCATTTCGGTGTTTTGAAATGTGTATTACGGATTCACTGAAGAACGGTAAATTTTCGGCATCTAAATTGAATGTCAGTTTAATTTCCAAACGCGAATATCGAAGTGTGAAAAAACAAAAACATTTTTTGGTTCTTTGAATTCAGGGTACATTCCCTAAGAAGCCGATGGCCTGCATTGCTTTGCACACCTTCTACTGCTATATAGTATGGCATCGGCTCGGTTTTTGTGACTGTCCCATAGAAGGAAAAAATGATTTTTCTTTATAAATATCAGCAAACGTTATTCGCAGTATAAGTTCATATTATTTACAACACACAGACACGAAAATCGGGAGGCGAAACATTGTCTGAATCCTTGTAACGTATAAAAAAACAATATAGTTTCGATGTGCAAGTTGTTCGTTTCTATGTCTGCAGTATCGTTAAAAACGAGTTTTTTTTTCATTTTACTACACTTTATGACAGGCGATTCCGATATGTTTCGTCGAAAGCGTATAAATGTGTAATACGTATATTTACAACAATCCGCTATTCGTTTCACACGGTTATAATGCGTAAGAAGAAAAAAAGAAAATCCTTTTCAACAATTCTACACAAAAGTTACGTTTTGACAAGCGTGTAAACACTATATTTTCGCCGTTTAGAAAAATATTTTTCTTATTGATTTGTACAAAATGCTCGTGTATAATATATGTTTTTTTACGAATCAAAATCGTTAAATCGTTTGTTTGCCCGACGAGTCGAGAACGCGCTCGTTCTACGACACTCTTAAAACCAACGAAAAGCGTCCGAAATAATAGTTTTTGTTTCGATTAAAATATACTAACCGTTCATAAAACAAATCGTTCATAATGTCGGTGGCATACAATTGTGTAAAAAAATATGATTTTTGTTGTCGTTTTACTCGTTGAATATTTACTTGCCGAGGCTGTACAGACGTATATTTAGGTGTGACGACGTTGTACATATCACTTCGTCGGGCACATTTGTTTTTAGTCGTGGAAAAATAGTGGCCCCACATTCGCCAGCCCGGTTTTTTATTATTAAAATAAGATACCGTACATTTAAATTTTGCTGAAAAAAAATTTGAATTCGCGTTGAAGTATTTTAACGTTATACAAGAAAATATTACCAATCACGGTTGTAAGAATTTATGGGGGAATCTGTTCTTATATACTACTATTTGGTAGCGAAAAATAGGCTATGCCATATGTATTGTACATATAACCATATAAGAAAATTCTAAAAATATTAAAAAAAAAAATATATTAATAAAAAGTTATTCGAAATCCAAACTAAAATAATTCAGTAAATATTTGTAGGATTATTTGTATCATAAGCGTGATCATAACCTGGACAACGCCGTGTTACCAAACAGAGGCAAATCATAATCACTTTAGCAGTTTAACTTTTCTCGGGCGAAGCCGGGTGATTCAGCTGTTTTTATTCTGAAATCTTGTTTTCAATTTTATTTTGGTTAATGCGATTTAAAGTCGTACTAATTATTATTTCGATGCTATAGTGGCTATACAATCGGATAATTTAATAAAAATATGAATCATTCGTTAATATAGCGCCGAGAATGTTTTTTTTTTTTTTTTGTCCGGTCCAGCTTCTAAATGTTTCTCGGAAAGTAGTCTTATAAGAAAAAAATAAGGACATACATTATATAATATTATGTATAGCCATGTAGGACGACAGACGATCGTCTTATTAAATCTATAGCGGATGTTGCCAAACTGTGGGTCGCGATCCAAAAGTGAGTCTCAATAAAATGTTTGATGGGTCGCGAAAAACTTTCGCATGATAAACATTGAGTTGATAAAAAAAAAATTACTATTAATCTGTTACAAACTTTGAAAACGATTCAATGAAAATGAGTTTTGACCTTAAATATTTAACGGAGTTCTGGTTTTCTATTCCATATATACCTAACACTTATTATGCTATAGCTAATATACACACGCTGCTTCCCATCCGATTCTTCTTAATATAATTTAATTTTTTTTACATTCGTTTACCAAATAAATAATATTTTATACAAAGTTATTACTATATATATATATATATATAAATTATTTTTATTTTTATTAAAATTAATTGTCGATATTCTAATATTATCCATACATCATACAAAAAAAAAAAAAATTGATTCGGGCGGATCATCTGAATTTGAAAAATTGTCAGAACTGGGTCGTACCTATAAAAAGTTTGAGAACCTCTGACCTATTGTAATAATACTTTACATATTATAGACTAAACACACACGGTATAATATAATAATATATAACGACGAAATAATTTAGAGAAAATTAGCGGGAAATCGAAGACGTAAAAAAATTTTCTTGCAATATTATTAAACAATGTTCGTTTGATTACATAAGAGATTTTTTTTTTCTAACAAAAGACATTAAATCTCGGTCGGTAAAATCCTGCGGCACAGGGGATAATGTAGTTGATGACTGCAGGTCGGTTCGGTTTATTTATTTAAAAAACAAACTTGTTTCGCGAAAATTTCCATTTATTCGAATCTATATTCGGAAAAAAGAAAAGAAAACCATTTTTTGCGAACGTGATAAAAATAAATA
The DNA here is from genome assembly GCA_032441835.1 of Slavum lentiscoides. Lineage (NCBI taxonomy): Eukaryota > Metazoa > Arthropoda > Insecta > Hemiptera > Aphididae > Slavum > Slavum lentiscoides. The sequence continues at coordinate 10,006,135 of CM063715.1, read as the reverse complement.
AAAAGAAACGCGCGCGGCAAAAATATACGCTTTATAATAATAATTATGTCGTTGTCGCGAATATATAAAGAGAAAAAAAAAATAGTCGACGACGGACGACGGAGTGAGGTGGGAGAAAAAAAAAAGTAGCGAAAAACCGATCGGGATCGGCTTTTGTGTCCACGAGAAAAAGTCGAGTCCGAGACGGTAACCGTTGTGGGTGGGTGGGTTGGGGGGGTGTTGTCCGCGTGTGCGCGGCGGAAGGTAATTGAAACGTTACGAGCTCTCGGGCGGCGGGACACACCGTCATCAACAGGCTACGGCCGCCGCCGTCGCCACCGCCGCTAAGCATGCGTCGGGACGCCGCACGCCGCACGCCGCCGCCGCTGCCGCCGACGCGACGACGGCGTATAACCCCTCGTCGCGCGTCCTTCTCCGCCCGGCACCGACGACGACGTTTTCTTTTTCTTCCGACATTCTTTGCGCCCCCGTTTTCTTTTCTCCCGCCTTTTCTTCTTCTTCTTCTTCTTCTCCTCCTCATATCTTCTTTTCTCCCTGCCCGCCACCGCGCGCGCGCACACACACACACCGCCATACTACTACCGCCACTCTCGCTGCGCCGTCACGAATATCGTTTTCCTTCTTCCGTTTCTTATTGCCTCGCCGCCGACCCGGGCCAGCGGTCTTCCGCAGAACACACACACGCCCGCAACAAACTCCGCCCACGACACCTTCCGCCCTCCCTTCCCCCTCCCGCCGGGCACACCCGTTCGCGACCAACGGCGGTAAACCAAAGCTCTCCGCAGCGGCGGCCGCAACCTCCGACCGACGAACCGGCCGCCGCGGCCGGGGAAAGAAGAGAAAAAAAAAGAAAAAAAAAAACGTATACTTTTTTAACAACAGTCAGTCGCGCCGGTCCGCCCGTCCCCGACACGACGCACGCAGCGCGACACGCGTTCACGCGCGCCACGTTTTTTTCCTACAGGCACGCGCGCGCGCGCGAGAAAGGCAGTTTCGTTGTTTTAACAATTCATTTTTTTTTTTCTCTCCGGCGCGTTCCCGCCAACACGAACGATGCACCTGTCGGAATCGACGCGGAACCGCGACGGGTTCCTGAAAGCGGACGCGCTCGCGGAACGCACGCTGGACAGCCTGTTGGCCGAACACCCGGGCGAACTGGTCCGCACCGGTTGTCCGCACGTCGTGTGCACCGTGTTGCCCACGCACTGGCGGTCCAACAAGACGCTGCCGGTGGCGTTCAAAGTGGTCGCGCTGGGCGAGGTGCCGGACGGCACGCCGGTCACGATACGCGCGGGCAACGACGAGAACTTTTGCGCGGAACTGCGCAACTGCACCGCGCTGATGAAGAACCAAGTGGCCAAATTCAACGACCTGCGGTTCGTCGGCCGTTCCGGACGAGGTACTTTTGTTTTATTTTGAAATTTCCCGCAACGTTTTATTTCAATTCGCCACACACACGCGCACACCTACACGTGCGTTTGAAATATTCGTCGAGAAAATAATTTTTCTTATATATATATATATATATATTAATATATAAAATCTCGTGTCACGGTGTTTGTGGTCGCACTCCTCCGAAACGACTCGACCGATTTTAATGACATTTTTTTTTTTGTATATTATTTTGGTAGGTATGAGAATAGGTCGTAAAGTTCTTTTTCACTCTCCCACCCCTCCCGATGAGAGCTAATACGGAAAATTCTAGGATTCTATAGGCGTTAAACCGTTACCACGGTGACCGTTTAAATTGTTATTAAAAAATAATTTATAAGAAAAAGCCAAAAAAAAATCTGCTAGAACAGAACCGCGACGCACAACAACGGCACGCACTTTCAGTTTCAAATCAGTAGACTAATTATAATAAAAAAAAAACGTAGAAATAAAAACGAATTGAAACAGAACGAAATGTGAATAGAATAAAATAAATTCTATTAGTATATTAATTTTTCTTAATTTTTCACGAAAAACGTATTCGGAAATTTTCGTTGTCAATAAAACTGTAGTAATTTATGAATTTATATTAATCGGTGTGGCGGATATTCTGCCGTCCGCCGACGACGGGATAAAAACAATATGGAAACGAGTCACCGTTGTCGTCGCGTTTAGCAGTAAATTCGAAACGCGCCGCGTTATAGCCGTGTAAATAAGTTCGCGTTACGTTCGCGAATCAAACGGCAATAAATATAAGCCGTCACACTGCACGGACGGGACTTAAACGTTTCGGAGTTTTTAATAATATCGGCCTCGGCGAGGGTGTAATACGCGTTTATACGCGACTCGTAGAACGGGGTAGGTGCAGTCCGGGGTAAGAAACGTTTTTCTCTCTCTCTCTCTCTCTCTTTCCTTTCACCCCGAAGCCACGGAGGCCGTCGTGGGATTTTTTTCGCCGTCCGAAAGAGACTTCCCTTGCAAGCAATGATGACAAATTGGCCTGTACACGCGGCCGGAGTAAATTGTAACGGCGGCGTCGGCGGTGCGCTCTGCTGCTCCCTCTTCCGTGTTCGGCGTTCGACATTATCCCTTTTTTTTTTTTTTTTCATCGACTATATATATAGGTATATCAAAACGAATATCCCTTGTAAAATCCCTGTTACCGGAGGGTAAATAATAATAATAAAAAAAAAGGGCTCGACGAATACCGCGCCGCGGGTGACGGTAGGTACAGCAGGAGGAAGAAGAAGAAGAAGAAGAAAAAAAGAAAGAACACGCGTTTTAAATCTGGCGCGAGCCCCCCGAGTTTATATTGTCCGAAAATGGGCTTATATATATATACATATAAACGGTGACCCGACAAAATAATAAGACGTTAACACCGGCCGTTTGGGGTCCGATATAAAGCCGTCGGTTTATATCGCTTCTGATAGAAAAAAAAAAGAATCTAAAACCGACGACAGCGTCTCTTGTATTTCATTCACCCCGCGTTGCATCATAAGTTTTTTTGGAAAAATCCGAAAACGTTTTAAAAACGAAAGTTTTATTTCGAGCGTTTAACTCACGATCTCCGGACGGAGTGGAAAAAAACTGAAATTTTAATTTTCAAATTTCATTTCGTTTAATCCGTCAGACGCCATATTAACGTCGGGGTGGTCCATGAACCGCCGGTGGTCCGCAGAAAAATTCCAATATTATTCGCGATTTCAATAATATTAACCTTTCACCGGAGTAATCCGATAATCGTGATGTATATAAATAAAAAAAAAACGATTAAAAAACATTTTATAGCGGCATAAAAACTAGAAACTAGACGATTTGTGTGTAGGACAGGAAAAATTCTGATTACAACTCCAATTTACTTTAGTGTAATGCAAAATGATTTCACAAGTTAAGCATTAAATAAAAAGTAAACATATAAATATTACAATAAGTAAATTCATATGGCGACGATTAAACGCCAAACGGTACCAATTTTTGATAAGACTATTAACACACGTGTATTTAAACAGGACATTGGACGCACTTTAGATGTGAAAATCAAGTTCCTAATTTTAATTTTGAATTCTATTATATCAGTAATACTGACTGGCACGACCCGTAATTTCGTCTGTGTGACAGCACTTATATTCTTTCGTAATCATACCAATAAAAACCAAAGTTCTTTAATCATTATTTTCACAGATATCTTCTTTTTCTTTTCTAATTTGCTATAAGCGGACCGCGGGATTTTTAATTATGAATCTAGTGGTGCCAAAAATTTGCCGATCGCTGGTCTAATCGTATCGACGCGATCGCGAAAAAGTTTGCCGTTAGACGATACGTAGTGGAAATATAAACCGAATCTTATTGGCTATATATATATATATACGAGCGTTCGGAATCGAACGTCTCGCCCAGAATGGAAGACACGGATTTTTAGTGAAAAAAAAAATCCGAACAGATCTAATTCGTTGTTTAATCGCGGGAGCGGACCCGATTATTCTGAAGATTAATCACATAAATAAATAAATTGTCGTCTCGTAATAACAACGTAAAAGCGCGGACTCGATCGTCTTTCGTCAAGAGAGAGAGAGAGAGAAAAACTTTTTCCTAACAATTTTCCCGGTTTTTAATCGACTCCTGACGGAGTCTGTACCGCGCGGCGATAACGAGACGGGCACGCACCGTCGGCGGTGGCGGCGGCACACTTCGTTGCGGTGTTAACCCCTTCGCCACACACACACACACACCGACGTCAATTGATCCTTGTCGGTTAATTTTCCCGCAAAAGTGTTTAACTCGGTTTATGTGCGTATTGTGTGTTTACACGTGTAGAGTTATTAACCCGTTTCCGCGTCAAAACCGTATTAGCGTTCAATACGCTCGTTTTCCGTCGTTTGTCTTCAAAACAACGGGTTATGTTTCTAATTATTGCGTCTTCGGATCTCCCCTGAGCACTGGATTTCGTCCGCGTCCAAAAACCGGAGAGCACACACAATAGCTACACAACCGTAGTGGAAGCGGCAAACGATACCGTTTAAGGATTAAAGACGACCAAAACATCCGAATTCGCACTCGCACATAAGACCCGACAGTGCGAGACTCTTCCGAAAATTATGACTGTTCGAATTAATACCTCTCAGAATATAGCTCGAAAAGAAACCAGGCAATCTACCCGATCATCAACGAATCAAAAAGAAAAAAAGCCACAAAATCATGACATCACCTCAGCTCTCTCTCTCTCTCTCTCTGCTAGAAGCATATAAGCTCGGAACGGATTACTATAGAATATAAAGCAAAGCGTCACGGTTTTTTTCCGTCCCGATTTCATAGAGCGTTTTGATCGTACGCAAAAAAACAGTGTTGTCTTTCTGAATTTTCGAAAGTTTTTTCGTTGTTGTGTATAATTAATTAGAAATTAAAAATCACTACGCGCGCGCTGACAATCTAGAACGTTTAAAATATTTGTTTAATTACAAACATAATCCGAGTATGGAATCGACAGGACCGAGGCGAAATGTTAAATTACAGTAGAGTAGGTGCGAATTAAAGGTGAAGATAACGGGGTGCGTGAAGTATTTGAAAGATTATAGAAAACGAAAATATTTCAATTTAAACCATTCCTAACGATTATTCAGTACGTACTCTAATCGGTTATCAATGCGGAATAAACGTATCAATAAAAATAATTTTTTCCTTTTAATCGTTTCATATATTATATACATGTAAAGGGAATTGGAAACGCACGTTTTTGTGGAGTATTGAATAGGTAATTTTTGGCATGTGTGTAGGCTCGAATTCTCATCGTTTGAGAAATAAAATGATTATTATTAATTTGAGTGTATCTAGTCTAGTCTATTTCCCACGTGCTTATACACAATAATCGGAAAGAGTATAATTATTTTACGTGCACGTCACGCGATGATTTAGACCTGTAAAAAAAATGCAATCACTTAGAGAACGAACAAAATTTTATTATGACAAACGATTTAAATTCACTAGCAATTTTTCTCTTGGTCATTGTTGCAGTAGATTTTGGATTAAATGTGTTTTTTTTTAGTTAACTAGGACAAATGTACAAATATGTTTTTTAACGTGTTTTTTTTTTATTTTAAATATCACAACAAATCGATGATATCAATTTAATACAGTCTCGTTGTTATTTTCAGGCAAAAGTTTTACGCTGACGATTATGTTGAACTCGTGTCCGCCGCAAGTAGCCACTTACGCGAAAGCCATCAAAGTCACCGTGGACGGTCCGAGAGAGCCGAGGTCGAAAACCAGTGAGTTGATTTATTCGCGCGCAAATGTATTCGTTATATTTATCAAATTAAATCGGGTATTAGGCCTATTATTTAACTCGTTTGCAGGAAACCAAGGATTCCATCCGTTCCACTTTGGACCGAGACCTTTTCCGTTCGGCACGCCACTGGATCCCAACAGAATAGCAGAGTTGCCGTTGAAATTGTCAGGTGAACGTTGTTTATTTATATTTTGTTCTTCCAGTAAAAATTAACGTTCGGTTCGGTTCGATTTATTCATAATTTTAGTTTTTACAATCTCGTATAATACGATCCTTTCACTGTGTATACTTTGAGTATGACGTTTTATAAAAATAATTTAATCGATTGACATTAATATACTATGAAACTGAAAATCACAAAATAATATACACTTTTCATCGCGTGTACGTATTTCGACAACAACGTTGTCATTATCAGCGCGAAACACATACTAAAACCGTTACACTATATGCACCCGTATTTATACAGTTCATATCCAATGACGTCACCAAAAACACCGCGGCAGCCGATCGTGAGTCATCGACCACGCCCTACCGCAATTCTATGCCGACGCCATCTGGTTTACATTAATTATTTTTGTAACGAATTTCGTAAGGGACTTAAGTCCCAGTTTAACAAATTATTTTTATTTTTTGACATTTCTATTGCTTCTCTTATATTTAATTCCTTATAATTATTTACATTTTTTTTTAAAGTATGATATTATTATTATTAATATTGATATTATGGTTAGTATTCAATAAGTGATCCGCAATAGAAGATTCGTCGTCTTCTTGTTTTTTTGATATACGATATACCTCAAATGTTCTATTCAAAATGTTTAATTGATTGATTTTAAGATTTCGAGAATAAATAATGTCATGTACGTATATATTTATGTTTAACGCGTGGCTTTTTTTAAAAATTTTCATATGATATGTTGTTTAGAAATGAACTAGGTTTATATTTGTATTCAATATAATATATACTATATAGCCCATCCCCGAATCATATGGAGTATAAATTATAGACTCAATTTATTTATCATTTTTACTATATAATTTGACAGAAAATGCAGTGCCCTGATTTATATGCAATAAAAAAAAAAAATTAAGAAACATATTCTTAACAAATGCGTTCATGCTACAAACATGGCCAAATATGCAGTAAAAACTAAATTTTAAAAAGATTATAGATTTGGTTTTAAATTAATATCAAACAATTCACAGCTATAGTTATTTATTTATTAAATTATTATTACCAAAAACATAATAAAAAAATTAAAGTAAAAAAAAGGTGTATAATTCAAATTTCTTTTTTTAAGTATAAAAAAAATTTTTTTTTTCAATGTTTTTTGCTTTTCCGAATAGAACTGGCAGTTGTCTTGACACTGTATACTTCTTCGATTTTTCAATCTGTGAACCAACAAAAAAATTGATTTAAAAAAATAACAAAATTTAAAACATAATTTTACATAAATTATTATTGTATTGGACCACTAAAATTTGTAAAAACCATTAAATTACATATATTAAGTTTTGTTAATAATTTAAAATTCCGTTTATTGAAATATTTTAATGTTATTCTAAAATTCCATTCTCAATTTATATTTTACATAATGTTTTATATTTGTGTATTTATTTTTACGAATTCAAATGTTTATACAGACTGACGATTCAATAAATATAACGCAGAGTTAATATTATATATAAATCATTCGTTATAAATACATAGAGTTGCGAATGATTTTTATGTTGTCCAGCTTCTAAATGCTTTCAAAAAGAACTTTTAGTACCTTATTAAATTAAGATATATCTGAAATCTAAGTCCTAGGATGACAAACGGTTGATTTAATAATCTATGGCAATACTTTACGTTTATACATACAGTCAGGTTTAACTCATACGATACGATGAAATAATTCAAGAATGAACAGAAACCAAGGCGTAAAGTAGAAAATCATTGTAATATTATCATATATTATAAGTAAAGCAATTTAAAATATAATATCGATAAAACTGATTGTGTCGTCTTATATACATTTTTTTTTAAAGCAGTGTTTCCCAACCTGGGGGGCGCGCCTCCCTGGGGGAGGGCGTGTGAACATTGTTGGGAAGGCGCTCAAGCAGTCACTACGAAGTAAAATTTTATTTATTAAATTATTTTAATCTTACAATGTAGGAGAAAAATGAAAAATAAGGTGATCATTTTTTTCAATTTATATGGGGTGGGGGGGTTACGAGATTTTTGAAAATCTATAAAGGGGGCGTAGAATAGAAGAAGTTGGGAACCGCTGTTTTAAAGGAAGAAGGGCCAGGTAGAGTAGTTGGCATTATATCCTAAATACGTATCTGATGGCGATGCTTATAGTATCGAATTTCTCGAGGAGAACAGATTAAGAACGTCTCGCGTGATTTGTAAAGCTTCACTTTTTTATTATATTTCGTTGGCGTTTCTGTTATTTTCGATGTACATAAGAACTCTGTTGGGTCTATAATAAAATACGAAGTCAAATAATCGAATAAATGACAATTATTATTCAATTTATTTGTCAATTAATTTACTGTACAAAATGCTCTCGGGCGTGTATTTCAATAAAATAAATTATTGGGGGTTTTTTTTTAAATTTATATAACTTTTGTGTATGACGACTGTACGATAGTACATATACGATAGTAGGTCAATAAAATAAATTTCGAATTGTTTTCAACGTGTATACCATCAAAAACGTTCTCGTGCACCACCGGTCTCTAAGCTAAGGGTTCCCAACCTTTTCATCTTGTCTAGTGGTATTCATCACTAGACACTTCTATATGATCAATACGCTTACCAACTTAATTCTAAAAGTAAATTAGGAGAATCGAATTTTCGTTCTTAAATACGTCTATTGTTAATCCGTTTATTAATATTTTTTATTGTTTGACATTCGTAAAAGTAAAAAAAAAAAAAATCCTTATGTTTTTGTAAATCTTAAATTACGATTTTTTAATGTGAAATTCTTGGTTGTTTATTTTGTACAAAAACGCATCAATATCATTCGAAACGTAATAATCCGTTTTGAACGCCGAGCCTATTTCTGTAGTTATTTTTGAAATATGGCGGTTCAGAACACCCACATTCACGCGAATAAATAGCGACAAACGGAATTAAAAAAAATTGTAATGTTCGTCTGAAAAGAGACGGGTGTTTGTCCAAAACGAAACCGATGTTTCGTCTTAAAACGCGTCTCTTTCATCGAACCGTCACTATAAATATATATATATATAATATCAATAGGTAAATATCGTACCGTCGATATTTATAAACTATTCTAATATCAAACGAAGCAAAATAATATTGAACGGAATTAATTCATCAATAACAATAAAAATAAAACAAAAATTATATCGAACAAATTTCTTCGCGTACCACGGGTCGAGAACGGCGATTTGATACCGAACCGCGCGCGGCCGAACGGCGAACTCCGGAATTCACGACGATTTTTCGTAATAATCAAATTTTCACGATAATTTCACAATAATATTTGTCTCTTCAAATGATTGGTGACGCATCGAAAATAGTGGAGAGGGGGGCGATTTTTCGCGTATTACATTATATATTACGCGTAGAAACGAGTACGCGAAATCTAACGGGAAAATAGGCGACGGTAACACGCGCGGTCGGGACTCCGCCAGATACCGCTGGGAGTTATAACCACACGAGTGCCCCCCCCTGAGCAAGCGAATATTATTATATCGTAACGGGACGTATTTTACACGAAACCGTACGGTGCCCGGCGGGCGGCGTTTTCGTGCGCGCCGTTTCGCGGTGTACTCGACCGCGCGCGCTCGTTTCGTCCGTCGCAAACGGATTCTCTGGTAGCGTTTCAAAATTCCGCGCCCGACTGCCACTTACAAATCGGTTAAAAATAAGTCCGTATATTTTTCGACACGCGAACAATTGGCGCGTCGCAGTGTGTGTGTGTGACGATATTATTTCGCAGTGAAAAAGGTGCAAAAAAAAAAATGTAGACAGCAATCTGGAGAGAGAGAGAGAGAGCAAAAGACGAGGAGGAAAACGGCGGGAGAAAGACGGTACTTTATCTCGAGGCAGTTTTATTTTTTTTTTCTATGTAAACTGCGCACGTGTGTCGCGAGCCGTATAAAGTGTTTGCTGAAACTTTGCGAACGCTTTAGCGTTTCCCGCGCGCGACGGAAACGATATATAAAAAAAAAAAACTCAAAATGATATTTCGACTTTTTCCGGTAATGTAGGAACTTTTTTCTTTCTGCGTACGCGCAAATACGAATTTTATTTATTTTTTTACCGCGTCGCGAAAGGATGGAAAATAAAATAACTGTGTAAAATATATCTACACTCCCTCGCAGCCTCGACGGCTGCACCCTTTACACGTACGCGTGTAAATATTGTCACGCGCCACGCGAGTTTTTTTTTTTAACGTAGTCGTCGTCGGTGTGCGCCGAGTATAATATTATATACACGAGTATTGTGTGTGTGTGTGTGTGTGGGGGAGAAGTCGGTGTACGAATCCCTTTGCAGGCCGTTTAGTCGTCACAAATCTAATTTTCCGCAGCCTCCGTTCGAAGACTATAACCTGACCGGGACGGTGTTCGAAAGTGTGTATCACACCGAGTGTATTATGAGTCGATACGATTCACGCGTTACTGGGGCGTAACACGCGCGTACGACGACGACGACGTGCATAAACAGTTTTTACTAACACGCGCGCGATAAGACCTTTGGAAAAAAATTAGAAAGTTTCACGGGGGATGAGAGAAACCGCCACCAAGTAATATAGACACTCTTATTGCTTCGTTCGACTGGCCGATTCGGTTATTATTCGACGCGACGACTCCGAAGGCGGAATTCTCTTGAACGACGATTCGGCCCGAAATAACGGTCGCGTTTAAAACTCAAAGGTTTGCATCGTTTCTCGCACGCCAGCAGAGTCGTGAGTCGTCACTCGGCGGAACACGATTTTTTTTTTTTATTATATCATTATCGTTTGACACCATTATATACATCATGAACCCGGGCTAAGACGTTAAATTTTCGCTACCGGTTCCTCTGCTGGCTCGCGGTTCACACTTTTAATAATACTGTCTTCGGCGCGCATTCTGCGACCATCCGTTCCGTCTCGGGTCTCCGGGGTCCAGCTTCACTTTTTGACGTTGACGTTCGTCGTCTTCCCCGAGGAGCGAGTAGATCGTCGTCAACAAAGACTCGGGGCAGGTCTTTGCGGGGCATCAGCCGGAAATCGTTGTCGTTTTTCCGGAGACACGCCGACGGTCGGTCGGTGCAGTCTTGGACGGCGAACTCCGTTTTAAACTCGAAACGGATACCGGCCGGTGTACGTCCGCGTCCGGTCAATTGGTGTAATTAATTACAGGAAATAAAATGTGAGCTCAGCGTCGTGTTGTCCGTTTACTGGAATTCTACAAATTAATAGCGGCTCGGTACGTTATTTTCCGTACGGACTACGACGACGACGGCGTACCTGAACGAGTCGCCGAACGCGCGTTTGATGTCGGACGCGACGTTTATTGTGCCGCGGTCGGGTTTAATTAAAAGCCGCGGCGGCCACGACCCGACCGGATCGGTGCGGTGGACCGTAGTGCAGGGCGCGGTGTAAACGAACGCGTTTGAAATACGGTATACGGGACCGGGAGGCTGGAACGTCCGGCCAGAGCTTTGAAAGGGTGAAGTTTTAAAGAGCCGAAACGGCGTCGGTCTCATTAGTCTCGCTGTCCGGCGACGGGGCTCCCGTCCGTCATCCCCTCGCGCGTCTTCCGCATCGCTCGATGAGCGCGCGTGTGTAATCTCTTTGTTACCCTTAAGGGACTATTTTAATCTTATAGGCTTCGCTCACTATATACGAGTATCTCAGTCCGTACAGCGTTCGAGCACACTCGTCCGCGCGTCACGCTTTAAACGACCGTCCCCGTTTGCGCGAAACCGTCTCGACGATTTCGCCTAATGTTCTTTACGCGCGCGCACATATTATTATAATATTATATTATGCGAGTGCGTTTCCCGTCGATCTACAGACAATCCGCAACGGGAACACATCTCGCCGCGGTACATTAAATCATATGCGTGTACAGGGTGAGAAGGTCGAAAATAACGATGACGTACTCCGTACGGTCCCACCAGTAACGTCAGCTCGGAGTACTGAAAACGTGGATTTCGCCGAGGAAACGGCGGGTTCTGTTTTGAAAAGAAAAAATATAAAAGCATTCGTCGACGTCTCCGCTTTGATAAAAGACCGTTGTCGGGCGTGTAGTGAAAAAGTGCTCGGGATCAGATGGCGGGCACTTCGAGGTTTAAACGACATATTACGAACTTTGTTTTTAACATTTAAATTTTATTCTATCGTTGGACTATCTGGAAACCGACCGATTAAACGTCCCACCCTGTACATACGCGTATGTAAGATAATGACGTGCTCGTATATACGTTTTCTCACTCGACCCTCGTCGTTTATGTACAGCACTTACCCTCCATAAATTCTCCCGTCGCAAACATCTTTTCACTCACTGTTGACGGTTTTTCGTGTCGTACATATTGTTACGTACTCGTGCAGTGTATTATTATGTTCGTGGACCGGTAATAACAATAATAATATTCTGTGGCTTGTCAGCCAACGGGGTAGATTCGCAAATGCATATACTTTTACAACCGTAAAGACATCTAATGTATTCGGATCATCTGTGGAAATAAATTAACCACATTGATACACGTGATTTTCGTAAGGAAAATTTTGATTATATAAATGCATACGATATAAAAGCAAAATTAAATTATTATTGTTTGATGACCATTCTGGGTAATGGCGCAAAGAAAAAAAACGCAGAGAACTTAATATTGAGATTCGAGAATGCAAATAGACAGCGGGCTTGAAAGTAATCTGGAAAAAACCAAAACATAATGGAAATTTTGAAAATGAAATATGACGTCAGCAATTAAACATTTGAAAAAGTCGACACTTTTAAATACCTCGGAGTGACTTTAAACCAAAGCGGAAATCGGGACATAGAAGTAGAATACAGAAAACAGAAAAAACCTAATATTTTTGCTAAAATATTCCTAATCAAAGTCATTTTCGAAACGTATAAATATAAGACTCTACATAGTGACATATGGCAAAGAAAATCGGAACAAAGACTGATAACGTTTGAAAACAAGATTTTAAGGTAAATATGTGGTCCTATTTTCGTTACGGAAAGAGACAGACGGATAATATAAGATACAGCGAGAAGAAACAGGAGTGTCGTGGATTACAAACTCTGTAAAATGCCAAAGACATAAATGGTCGTGCGATGCACGAAGAGAAAGCACAGAAAGGAAGTAGTGGCAACGATTAATTTGGAATCCGAATGAGAGGAAGAAACCTGTAAGAAACAGACCCGCAAGAAGCGTTAAAAGGATAAAAGAGGACGTAAAACAACTACAACTTGGGAAGAGTGTTCTCGAGAATTGTGGAGGATTTTTTTAACAGCCGTAAAGGTGAGCTGATGAGCCGTTTAGCGAAAGAAGAATAGTAGAAGACTAAATATTTTTATTATTGCATTACATTTAATATACTGTGTCGTTCGTCAAGTACGTTTTTTAGCAGACACGGCCGCGTGTAAAATTGTTCAAAAATTCAATTTCACCGGGAAAATATCGCACAGTTTTTCCCGTTACGATTAAAGCGACTAACAGACTGTGTTTTTTACGTTGGAAGACAAAAATTGCAATTATCTCATAGACAAATAATTATATGTTATATAATCCGACGTGGAGCGCGTTAAACCGATAATTTCGCAGGTCGATTTCAACGACATGGAAAACTATAGGTATAAAATTGATTTAAATTAATCGCCAGATTTCCGCGTGTATATATAAACGTTCGACACGCGTTTACAGTAAAACACGGTCATTGCTTTCCCGTGGAACGTTAAATGAATAATTTATCAACCGCCGGGGGTGCAATAAATACAGTAGTGTTTAAAAAGTCAACGATACGACAAATTGCATTATTATGTCGTACGCTATTATATTGAAATAGTCGATCTTATAAAATCGTTGAATATTTAATATTTTCAAAAAAAAAAATTTGAGATATAATATACATTAGTGGAAAACAAAAAATATTTTCATAAAAAAAATTTAGTTGAAAAAAATTCTAATAGAACACAATATGTTTACTATAGTTCTATATTAAAATATTTGTTATTTATTCAAATATTATAACGAAAGTTTTCATTGATATAGAAATATTTTTCTACAAGCATAATATATTACATGACATTCGAGAACTTTAAAATAATAAATATTGATTAAAGCCTATATTTAATATTTCTGAAAAAAAAAGAAATTTTTTTCATTTTTATCGCCAACTGTAAGGTGTTAATGAAAATTATATGGTTAGTCAAAAAAATGTCTGATATTTCTATTGGATTGCAATTATTTTTTCAGAATTAATCATTATATTATATAATATTTTCGAGTTATACTTATCGAATACAACTGCTGGGAAATATTTTATAACCAGTGTAAATCGAAAATGAGTTATCGAGAAATTAAAAAAACGATTCCCGTATCTGGCGACAAAGAAAAACTACAGTTTTAATGTAATTCGATATTTCGTAATATTGTCAGACGGAGAAAAAAGCAAAAATATCTACACGATAACAGTGTAGGTATATATTTCCTGTAACTTAAATTCATTATTACAAAGATGCCTTTTTAAGAATATCGAGTAATTTTTAACGATATTAAAATATAAAAGTTATTTTTATAACCGGGTGGAACGAAAAAAGCGCAGCAACGATCCGAAAATTTCTTATAGTGTACGATTTATTTATATACAATAGAATATATTAAAAAAAAAAATAGACGAAATTACAAAGAGACGAGTTTGAGACAGTCTATGTATATTATAACTGTTTTTTTCTGGCAAAGGTCATATCGATCAGCAAATCTATTCTAGTCATTTCGCTCGAATTCAGATAGAATAATTTTTCTCAGAACTCTCGATATTCTCATCGAATATTATTATTATTACTTTTTATCACCTTTGTATTATATTACATAGACGTAATAATGCGATTTATATATATATATATACAAAATTGAAAATGTTTCAACTCTATATTTCACTTTGAACTTTATATTAAAACGACTTTACGCGCAGTGTATTGGACGTAATAATATCTGTATCGAACGATAAAATAACATACATACCTGTACCTACAATATTGTCTATAATTCAACGAATTTGTAAATACTAAACGTTTTTACGGCACACCGTGTCTTAAGTTTTCAATATACCTGCAGTAATACCGTGATAACCGTGCGAATTTAAAAAAAAAACATTTTTTCCCTGTTTTTCTCTGAATTTGCTGCAGAAATTCTCGTCTAGAACTATTGTTATAAGAAATATATAAGGAGCCGAAACGCCGAAAAATTTATCGAAACACTCGCGTAACCATTCGTAAATTCATTTTCAAACAAAATCCTGTACTCAGTGCTTGAATTGGTGCAGGAAAATCAGTTATGGAGGAACGTAAAAGTATATACGTATATTATACTTCTTGTAAACTCTTGCGGTAGGCGTACCCCGCAACCACAACCGACACCATAATTTTCTCTAAACACTGTAATATATGGTACACCGACGCCTGGCTTGGATAACGGAACGGTAGGATTTTTTTACCGACACGAATTACGCAGAAGTCAGTGTACTCGGGTTTATGTTTAATGAACCCACTGCGTAAAAATTCCACATAGTTTTCTCTCGGATGACAGAGCACATAACGAAAAAACCACTTTTTTTTTTGCTCGCGCGAAATAAAAGTACAGAAATCAGTCGTGGACCAGCTAACGTAAAAAAAAAAAACAATTAGAAAAGTTAAAAAAAAGAAAAAACGCTCCTGCACGAGAGGGCCTTTAAAAAAAAAAAAAAATCAAATACTATATTTACACGGCGATTGTAGCGCACAGAGTATTGTAGCGAGCGATAAAAAAAAAATGCGAAAAATAATAAAGAGAGACGCGAAATAATAATAATAACAATAATGCGCTTAAAAAGTTTTTGAAAAATTAATAAATCGCCTTTAAAACGGTCGGCGCGAGCAGTGTATTTACGCGTATAAAACAACAGTTAAATAACGGACGAGGGGGAAGGGGAGAGGGGAGGGGGCGTCGGCTTATTGCTAAAAGTCGTCGTCGTCGCCGCCGGTGGAAGTGTGCGGATAATACTCGCGCGTATATTATATAGAGAACGTAGTGCGTATAGTACGTATACACGTATATATACGTCAGGGCTCGTGGAGCGGCGGGGCAGGACACGCGCGGAGCGGGCCGGGGCGTGGGACGGCGGGGGCGCGTTTAGACGGGAATGTAGGTTAACGCGCGGGCGTCCGCAGCGCCGTCGGTTTGGCGGTGTCGGTGTCGGTGTCGTCGTTGTCGGTCAGACGGTGCGGTGTGCTTTGCGGAGAGCCAATGGGGTGTGCCGCAAGCCAGTGGAACCAACCCACCGAGGGTGACGTCACCGCCACCGACACCGCCACCGCTACCGCCGCCGCTACCGCAGCAGCGTCTACCCGCCCCCCACCACCAGCCGGGCCACGTAGTGCGGTGCGGCGGTGCGCGGGCAGCTTTCTCGCCGGTTTTCTTTTCGCCTCTCTTTCGCCGACTATACGCGCACGCTCTCTCGCGCGCGCGCGCACAACCTTCGCCGGTGCCGTTCGCTTTTCGCGCACAAGACCGCCGGTCCTTTGCCGAGCAGGACGCGCGCGCGCGCGCGCGTACCGTTTCGCTCTTCCCAAACGGAAACGTGAGCGTACGCTTCTATCGTATAGTTTTGGAAAAAAAAAAAATATAGTCTCTATCAAACAAAAAAAAAACACAAAATAATAATAGTTTTCGCTATATATATATATACGCTCGTATAGCAGCGCGCGATTACCAGAATAATTGTTGTTGGACACACACACACACAGTGAGATTAAAACGCCAAGACGGTTGGACGTTGCGGGCGACGGGGGCGGCTTGTTATATGGAGTTTTAAAATTAAAAGCCGTTCGAATGAATGTATAATTAGCGCGCGTATTCGGCGATATACGTATATAGGTATACGCGTATAACGACGAGGAACGGAAAGGGCGAGAGAGTGGCTGACGGTCGAACACAAAAGGTGCGCGCCGCTGTCAACGTAATAAAGGGTTTTGCCAGCCCTCCGCGCTGTTAACCCCATCGCACCTCGCCACCTCATTCGACGCGTATAGTATTATATTATAGTACAGTAATACGTATATAAAATATAACGCGCGGTGGTGGTAGTCCGGACTATATACCGCCGTGGGGTAGGGGACGCACCGCTTTTATGTGTTGACGCTTGTAAAAGTTAAACTGCCGCGCTACCGCCGCCGTTCTCGTAAATATCACTCACCGCCACCTTCTTGCAGCGCCGCGACGCCGCCTCGCCACTCCGTTTCCCTCGTATACACACACGCACGCGTAAACGCGTCTCAGGGCGTCCCGGTGGTCCTCCACCCTCCGCGCGACCTTTTAATAATAAGTGCCTGCCTGCAACCCTTTACGTAACTGATAACGTCGTCGTCGTCGTCGTCGTCCGGCAGCGGCAGCGAAATTAAATTAACCCTTTGGAAACACCTCAAAGGTCACGCGTCGGAAATATCCTCGCGCGCCGCGTCGCCTGAGAAACGCTCGGAAAAAAAGGTTTTTTTTTTTTGTCGAATAATTAGTCGCGCGCGCGTTATAATTTATTACGCGAACGCGCACGCGCGGTTATAGGTTATTTTTTAACATTTTTTTTTTTTGGAAAAAATGAATAAATTTATAGGTTTTGAAACGTGTTTTGGACTTGTGTAAAATTCACGCGATTCGTATCGCGTGATATAAAATATATTCGATACACAAATTCGATAATAAATTTACAAAAGTTTTTTTTTTTTTGTAAAAAAATCAAAAAAAAAAATGGGTAGCTAGTCGCGGGGTGTTGTGGATGTGACTTGAGTGAATAATTCAATAATCCGAGTAATTATTACTCGGATAAAGATTTTATTATAAATTTGAAAAAGCAATATTGCCTTTGCGATAAAACGATTGTGAGAGTGGAGCTTCAGTGTATTATTATTATTATTATTATTATTATTATTATTATTATTATTATTATTAATAATAATAATAATAATAATAATAATGTTGGTAAAATACGATTAACCTTACAGTATATAATATCGGTTTAATATAATTTCTTACATTAAACCTATGGGCAGTCTTGTAAAAAATACTGTTTTTAAATACTTTTTTAAAAGTATTTTATACAAGACTATAGGTCTATAGGTAATTGAAACTTTCCAAAAATTATTTTCATTAACACGGTTAAAAATTTACATATTTTTTTTTTATAAAAATTTCAAGACCGTTACTTTTGAACAAACGTAATATTCCACAAAATGTAAATACTTGTTTACACGTAATTGGAAAACGGTAATATTACATATTACCTTAGTAAAATTGTATTTTGTTATTAAATCGCTCGTGATTTAAAACCGTACGTGATTATAAAACATATTACGTACAATTTTAATATATTTTTTAATGAACACTTCAACAACGAAAACGTACCGCGAATCGTTGCAGTATTTCGCTGAAACGAATATATTACATAATATACAGTTCCGGTGGAATTTTTATTGGCCAACTTTTCGCGTCGGTTATAATAATGCAATAATAATATCGCGAGATTTACAGTTTCGCCCGTTTAACCCCTGCAGGCGATGGCCGTCATGATTCCGCGCGCCTTTGGCGCTATGTTAATAATCCGGCAGTTTATGAAATAGTTTTTTCAATTAAAAAACTTTCCGCTTTTATCGGTTCTCTCGACGTTCCCAGAACCTTGATAATGATATATTACGTACATTTATTTTTTTATCGTCCACGCACGTTGTGCACGCGTTCTGTGCACATGGTACACTTACATATTTTAATTGGGCGTACGATGTTATTAAAATGTCGACACACAGCGCGTTTAAGGAAACTCTCTGTGTAAGGACATTTTTCTGTTTTAAGAGAACCGTGAAATTATATTTAAAAAAACGTTACTATTCGAGAGAATTGGAAGCGATTAGTTTCTCGTTCGTTTTCAAGCACACGCGAAACATAATATTAATAAAACAGACGTTTTCTAATTCCAGCGTATCCCGATCGATCTAGTGGTGCGGTAAAAAAACGGATTTGGGAGTTCGTCGTGAAGTCTGTTGGACCAGTCCGACTCTCCCAAATTTTTAATGTTTTATAAATCCTTCCGAAAATTAATTTAACACAAATTTAAACTGAAAACAACGTTAACGGTATTCAATTTTCGAAGATCTAAAGATAAAAAAAAAATTTTAAATGGCAAAATTCACGATTAATTCAAATTCGTTTTCAGTATTCTCGCGGCATCACTAGGTCGTTTGGAACGTTGGAAGCAGGAAGCGTTTATTTTATTATGTCTCGTGTGCGCTTTACAAAGAGAGAAAATACCCTCGTTTGTACTCGTATCATGACATTTTTTTATACCTTCTCTTTATCGATTGATAGACTGTACAAATGCGTTTTTGCAGGATGTCGGGCGATTTTTTTTTTTTATTTAATTCTAAATATTACGTATTTTTATATTTTCAATTTTCAATTTTACGTTATTATTTTCCCTAATATTATGTGTAATGTGCATGCATTTATTTTACATTGATTCGATATGATATATACGAGGTTTTAAGTGGAAAATAAAAGTGTTTTTTTTTTTACATAACGAAATTTGTTTATAACGAATTTTTTCAAAAGAAACGTCAAGTTCCACTGTATATATTTTTATTCCGACATTAATAACGCAATATTCACGGGTACACTGTATGATCTCCAATTATTTGATTTTTTTTTTCCTTCGTGACGTATTTAATTTAAAAAAAAAAAAAAGAATATTTCGCGAAACGCCAGCAATATAATATATTGCGTACCTAATAAATTTAATCAAAGAAAATAGTTATTTTAGAACCGAACTTTGAATATAAAAAAGTATATTATACAATTTTTTTTTTGAATATAAATAACGAGTTTCGGTGTATGCAGCAAACAGTCTCGTAAAGTATTCGAATACTTCTACTCAAATTAAAGTGTATAAATACGCGTTTTAGAATACGTTCTCAAAATAACTCTTTTTTTGTGTTCTTGTCGCACAGTAATTTTTGGAAAACATGAAAATAAAAATCCGAGAAATTCGTATAAATCAGTAACTCGTACTGAACGAGTAAAATATTGTTAGACGACGGTCGTAATATTGCTAAACAGTTTTAGCATTTTATTCGGAAGTCGAAAGTGAAGTCGCGCCAGTATAAAAATAAATAAATAAATTCGTTGACATTGTTTACCGAAAAACGCGGAGTATTCGAAAAACACCGTTTCTACATTTTTGTTTTTCACTATTTATTCCGACACTATATTCTAAATGCTTTTCTTTAAAAGCGTTCTTCACGAGACTGACACCAAATATGAAATGTGTGTACAGTTTAAACGTTTTAGTATACGATAATTTTTTTTTTAACTATATGTCACCAGTTGCTCGTTTTCTAACTTTTTCCTCATTTCCAATTCATTGTTATACTGTCTGTATGATTTTATAATTATAATATGCGTGTATTTTCTTTTTTACTACAGGACTCGCTCACTCGTGGGGCACATCGTTTTCCAGAGCTCTACCGTCTACCGCATATCCCCTTACTTGGCCAACAATTGCGGTCCGCCGACGTTCCAACACTCGAACTTCACCAACATTTTCCCGTACAGCGGGTCAAACACCGAAGCCATTCAACAGACGTTAAATACGAACACAGGTAATTTTACACGGAACGGTATTAAAATTTCTCTATATTATGTGACTAGGCTTCATTCGAACGGTACGCTTGTCTCGTCCGTGTTGGACACGCTAAATTTAAAGCAAATTATATATTATAAATAAATTAAACGTAACATTTAGTCGAATATTTTTATTCTTATAATATAATAAGGACACGTCGGAGTGGACTCCGCCGGGGGTTTTTTGTTTTCTGCGCGTATTCACAATTTTAAGGTCAATAAAAACACGGTTCAAATTCCGTCGGATCTAACATAATAATCGCAAAAACGTATATATTTCTCAATATATACTATTCGAGGAAGAAAAAACTCGAATAGTAAAATAATGTCCTGCCGTCCGTCGCGTGTACGGCGCACAACTCTCAGCACGCGTTTGTAACAGGATTGCCTAAACGGGATGCCGTGCGATCATACGAGTGTATATTGTTTTGTATATTTTTTTTTATTGAAATTTATTTGCAATAAAAAAAAAAAACAAATAACAATCGATAATTTTAGTCCGTTACGAGATTCGTTTTTGACTTGACCTAACCGTTGAATTTATAACATCGAATGAAACGTGTTAAATAAACGGCGCGACGTAATTATTTTCACTTTTAAATAAATATTTCAAATTTTTTTAGGAAATACACAAATTATCCGTATTTAATTAAGCGAGACGAGAAGCGTTCTATAAGAAATTCGTTAGATAGATACAGAGCTGAAATATAGGGCAATCTTCTAAAAAAACAGGACGTAAGGTCACCAAACGCGTTAATCGATTTAGTGATTTCGGAAAAACTCAATATAATATCGTCCGACAGATTCGATTGTCGAAACGACACGATATAACCTGCTCCAGAACGCGAAAATTTTTAAAGCTTTTTTGACAAAAATTTTAGTGAACAATCTAAAACTAGCCACAGCCTTTAATATTAAGGCACAAACCCAAGCGGCTCCGCGTCAAAGGCTGTGAATTCAAGTTTATATTTGAACCCACTTCCCGCAATGCGTACCTGATTTATAGGACTACAGACAACTAAACTTTTTAAGACCGTTAGCCTAGGCTTGAACGTTGACGAGACGACTTTGATTCGTATACGTTATTTGTTGACCGGCACTTTGTTCGTTTTCGGAAATTAACGAAATAATATAATAATAATATTATTATAAGAAATAATTGTATGCTTGGCGGAAAATAATGCATGCGATTATCGTTTTGCAGCAGAGAACACCAACGGCGGAGCGACCAGGAGCTCGACGGAACCGTTGGGTCCGATAAGCGTGAACGTGAGCGCGGAGAGCGCTACGACCAGGAGTCACAGGACGGGCATCAGAGGTCACAGGGGCCTATTGACCACGGTGGCCGGCGCCGGCGGTGGCGGTGGCGGACACAAGCGTCATCACCATCATCACCATCACCATCATCACAGCAAACGGCACCGGGACAATCGGTCGGAGAAGAGTGATCCGGTGACGCGCGGCCAATCGCCGACAGTCGCCGCGTCCGCGAACAACAACAACAACAACAACAACAACAACGACGACAACAACAACGGCGGCGGCGGCAGTGACGAAAAGACGAGAGAAGTGAAAAAACGATCGGCCGATCAGGACGACCGACAGCAGCAGCAGCAGCAGCCGGCACGAGTTCCGCCGCCCGCACTGCAGACGATGACGCAGCAGCATCCGGTCGCGACACCCGCGGCCGCCCCGGTGGTCACGCAGCCCGTGCCGCTGGTCGCCCCGTCGCTGTTCAGCCTGTTCCTGAACGCGCCACTGCTCCAGCCGCACACGCAGTGGCTGTACTCGCAGCTGTACCCGAACCCGTATCTGAGTCACATACGCAACACGATGATTTTCGACAACGAGTCGACGGCGGCCGCGGTGGCCGCCGCCACGGCGGCGGCGGCGGCGGCGGCCACGGCGGCAGCGTCGGCGGCGACGACGACGACGCAAAAGTGCGGCGGCCGTGTCGGCGAGGACGGAGACGCGTCCGCGGCGGAAAACGAATCGCCCGGAAAACCGTGTCACGCCGACGAGGACGCGCCGGTCTCGCCAAAAACCAACGCCAAACAGACCGACGTCTGGAGACCCTACTGATATCACACACAGTGTATTAAATACCGCGCGTTTGTAACGTTTTATTCGGTTTTTTTTTTTTCGTTAGCTCCATTGTGATATTACAGACTTGTGTTTTCCGAGTCGACCGGTGTATCGTTTATATTATTATTTTCCAAGAAAAAAATAATCTGCTAAATCGTTATACTCCTCTCTCTAATACTCCGTGCGCTAAACACGAGAAAACGTTTTTTAATAAATTTTTATTATATTTAAATCATATTAAATGCGTCAGTGTTGCGGTTACATTCCATAAAAATATATATACCGTTGTTGACGAAAAGAGAAGTTCCGTTCTTAAATTGTCCCCCCCCCCAACGTCTAGGGAATTGTGTCGAATAATTTTCCCTGAATTCGTTTTTTTTTTTTTGTCCGCATCGATATTGTATTAAATTTTTTTTTTATCACGTACTACCACTTATGTGTATTATAATATTTTATTATCACGTGAATAAAACGAATGAGAAATCATTTGACCGTTAACCGATCGTATTCGTATGGAATAGTAAGAGTTCTGCACTCCCGCCGGCGGTTTACCGTCGGAAAAATCTACGTAATTGGTAAGTTTTTCAGACGAACATTACGAAACGCATTTGTCGTTTAATTATAATATTTTTATACGTCTCCGAGTGATAATATCATTATATCTGTCGACTATATACATTTTCTCGAACGTACGAATTTAAACGGCGTGTACAATGAGTTGCCTATACGAAACTCCGTGAACGATAATATATATATATATTTTTTCTTTTGATAGGAGTACTTTTTCGCGTTACGCGCAGTATTTAGAAGAGGAAAAGAAAAATTCGTAAAATTATTTGTGAAAAATCGCCAATTTTACCGGTCGCGGGGAAAGAAAACCATACGCCGTCGTAATAAGCGCGCGCGCGCGCGAAGGGCCCCGGGAATATATTATTGTCGTTTCACGTACGAGTTGTTATTTTTACGACTTTAATAGTTCCCCGACGGCGTTTCGGATCGTATTTTTTTTTTTTATTCATTTCATTTTTTTTTTGTTTACCGTCTTCTAATAGCGTTATTGGGCGCGCGCGCGCGCGCGGAGAAACGACTGTTGGACCGACACGCGCGAAAAGATAGAAAAAAAAAACAGCGTGCGAGGGCATAGGAGTCGGAGGACATATCGATATGAATAGAGAGGGGGAAAAAATCGTTTGTAAAAAAAACGACGCGTAACAAACACACAGCAGAAACAACAGCGCGCGTGTGCAGCCGCGCACGCAGAGTAATAACGAAAAATCAGCAGTCGTGTCACATTATTGCGATCGAGAAACGGGGAGAAACGGGCCTGCTCGAGTAGCCGGCAGCGGTGGCTGCAGAGTTGATTTAATAAAGAGTGAAAAGGCGTCGGGTTCGGCGATCCGTACGTATATATACGTATATATATATGTGTATATATGTGTAGGAGCATAAGGGAGTTTTTTTTATTATTTTTTTTTTTTTTTTGCCAGGTTTTTTGCCGTCGCGGCGGCGGCGGTGGTGGAAAGTATAAAAACGAGAGTAGGAGACGGCGGGCTATTGAAAAAGAAACGGTCGGGAGGAGCCGCCGGGGTAATGTGATTTCACGGTGTGCTTGTCGTGTTCACACCAAATATTAGGAATTGCCTGGCAGGGACGGCGGGGAAACGCGTGACGACGATACGCGGCGCGGGCAGGACGACTGCTGCGGGATTGCGGGACTGGGGGTGGCGTGGGACAGGGACGCGGCGAAGACGGTGGAAATTGGCTTGTCAATAAACATGACACCCTGCCGAAAGGAGAAAACGCGCGGCGTACACATACACGTACACCGCGAGTATATGTATATAATATACAAACGATACGAGTTCGTGTGTGTGTGTGTATAAGAACGGAAACTTTGTGTCATCCACACCGCGTAGTCTTCGTGTACCGTCGTCACCTCGTTTGATATATATATATATATATATATATATATGTATGAGATAAATTACGTTTACACCGTATACGATCAATCCGTTTCAGCATCCGAGACGAGACGCGACATCTGCACCGCGACGGATTTAATCCGCGCGCGCGTATTTATGCCGATTCGCTGCACCGAATACCCGTTCGTTACCTGTACGCGAACGTATCACGGTTACCGAACGTCCAGGGGGGGTACTGAAATTTATCGACTTTATAAACGTTTACAATTCAATACGCAAAACGTACAATTGTAATGACAATCGTCGTCGGTCAATACGGAGACTCGACGTTTCTAAAGTGGCTGGAACGTAATCCGTTTTGAGGCGTATTAAATAGGCATTTCATTTTACATTTAGGTAATATCTATGTGCGCGTGAGATGTAACGATCTCGTCGATAGCCCCGTTCACGATAATCGCGTGTACCACCGCCGTCGACACTTGGTTAAAATCGCGTTTTTCTAGGATAAACAAAAAAAAAAAACAATACGTTTTTTTTTTTCGAAATCAAACTTCGTTTTTATGGGACTTGCGTTTAGAAAACTCAGAAAAGCAGTTGATGAATTCATTTACACCTTCAGATTTCACATTGAATGCAGGGAAGACGAGTTAATTTCCTTTTCCTTATTGGTCTACACGTACGGGAAATACACGATGCTCCGGCATTCCTAGAGGTAAAACGAGAAAAAAATACCGAAAACCGCCACCGAATATATTATTATTCAAAGGGTTCCCGATAACGTTTTTTACGGAAAGATTTTCACGCGTCTAATGCGTTAGCATTCGAGAGCTGAAGTAGAATTGATCTGTTTGAAGACGATTCGTTAAAAACGAATTACTACCGTAAATTATTATTAATGTAATATAATTGTGTATTTAACGTATTGTGAAATCGGAACGCATTTCCAATTCCTGTTACGTCTCAAATTAATCCACGTGGACGTTAATGCAGTTATCAATAATAATCGAAAACAAGCGAATCGTTTACATTCGACTGATAAACAGTAAGTAATAATAATAAATCTTCTTTTTTTCTCCCATAAACAGTTGTTCATCAAACAAATCATATTTTATAACGACGTCAATTAAATATCAAAATAGATTTTTTTTTTTTGTTAATATTTTATTTGTCCATATAGGTACCTTAATGAGAGAAAAAAAAATTATTTGGGCGAGTCACTAAAATTTGAAAACTGTTCATGAAAATGTTTGGGTACGTCTGACACAATAATGATATCGCGATGATATTCGTACTATGTAATATATTGTCCCTCAGGTGTACGGATTCAGGGGATGGACCGGACGGACTACCAAAAATATTCGACAACAATCATTAAGACTTTGCGTTGTGCCATCAAAGTTACTGTTTTTTTTTTCTTCGAATATTTACAGTACTCGTGAAGGGAGATATTATAAGAGAAAAGAGCAGTATATAATATATCGCGTAATACATTTTATTCTTGAAATCAGCGAAATAAAAGCGGTTTTGATTTTTTATGGGCGACAGGTTTTTTTAAAAAAAATTACGCGAGAGACAATCATTGCTAAATAATATACAAAATATAACGCGAGTATATTAACGTAACAATTTTGTATTTAATTTATTCGATTCGCGTTATTTCCTAAGCGATTTCATAACAGGTATTTCGATATTATATTATACAATTATGGTTTTTATTAAGACATTTATTAAAGGTTTTTCAAGTTATTTGTTTTCAGTGCTAATTGGAAAACTTTTAACCGAGTTAAGTTTTGAAGTACTGCCAATAGAGATACCCGTACCCCTTTCAATTAAACCGCCCGGTCTTTCATATAGCGCGTTACCTATTGAAATAATAGTATTTCACTACTACGTTTTTATATCAAACTTCCTTTACGAGTTAAAAAAAAATATATATATATATTTTTACTTTTCCGACCTTGGGGTATGCGTATATACGAATATGTATAATACATTGTAACTGCAACTAATAACGATTTTATAACGTTAAAATATTCATTTCAGTTTGTTTTTCTAGTGTCTGTTATTACTTCGATATTTTGTGAAAAAAAATATATAAAACGATATTTATAAGCATAAAATGTTTAAAAAAAAAATCAGCGTATATATACTTATTATAAACATATTGGATATTTGAATATTGTATATGCGAGTATCAAATTACGTAATATCTTTTTTTTTCTTATTTTTGCTTTACATTTCTTTTTTTTTGTGAGCGGAATAAAATTTCTTTTAACGATACAATATTTTATAACTAATAACGTTATAAAAACAAAAAATCCAAATCGTCACAAATTTCACATTACGAAAATACGTGAATCGATTTGTAGAAAAAAAAAATCCACAATATTTATACCGGATTCAATTTAATCAATTGCACAATTTTTTTTTTCTAGGCTATTACAGGTCTTTCAGGCCCATTGCCGCAGCTACGTATTTTCTCCATTCGTCTCTGTCTTTTGCAGTTCCTTCTGCATTCCTTACGCCCAGTAACTTTAGACCTCCTTTTATTCTGTCTCCCCGTCTTTACCTAGGCCGTCCTCTGGGTCTCTTACTGTTTGGTTTCCATTTTGTTATTTGTCCGACGATTAATCCTTCTGATCTCCAAACACGCCCGGCCCAACTCATTCTCATGCTTTTTAAGGTTCCGCAAATTTTAGTTTCATCATAGCGAGGTCATCTAATTCTTCACTTTTTCGTAAATTGTATGATATAACACAATTTCATTTTTTATTTTGGATTATTTCACGCGTTTGTGCTCTGTGTTGTGCACTGACCGAGCGCCGAGTATTATATTTTAATATATATACAGACATATATTGTTGAATGTTTCCGACAACAATAAGAATATTCGCGATTCTGT
This sequence comes from Slavum lentiscoides, assembly GCA_032441835.1. Taxonomy (NCBI): domain Eukaryota; kingdom Metazoa; phylum Arthropoda; class Insecta; order Hemiptera; family Aphididae; genus Slavum; species Slavum lentiscoides. Next base: position 9,978,623 of record CM063715.1, on the reverse strand, counting down.
ACGACGCGACCAAATGTAGCGTATATTATAATTTATTTCCGTAGACCGTTTTCGGTTCTTCCGTTGAAAACGTTCACCACTCGATTTTACAATAAAGCGACGGAAAAACGATATATATATATATTTTTTTTTTGGACATTTTCGTAATAACTCTCTTTTATAGTGACGCACTACTATACACGAATAATAAGTAATAATATTCATAATAAAATATAGACAAAGTTAAAAAAATAAAAAAGTAAATAATAAATTAAGAAAAAAATAAAAAGGATATGTAAAAAAAAATTAAAATTAATACTCGTGAATAATAAAAAAATCTGTATATATATATATAAACAATAAATATACATATATATATAAATAAATAAATATATTTATTTATAAATATAATATATATATTTATTTATATATATGTATATTTATTGTTTATGTATATATACATATAGAGATTTTTTAATAATATTCGTTTGCGTTTTACCCCGTTGACTGGAAAACACGGGTTTTGATCGATTCGTTATTTTTTTATAATTAAAAAATAAATCGCGTCTATATATATATATATACGCGCCCGTCCACGACGACGTCAAAACAAACGACCGTCTCGGCAAATTAGTCGTCTCGGCATTTTAAGGAATTTCAATAACGTTTTGCGTCTATTCCACGACCAAAGGCGCCCGCGAGGAGAAAAGCATATTGCACGCGCGTACACTTTTCGCGGAGGGACAAGGAAGGAGTGCGTTCAGTAATTATATAATACGTCAAAGGGTGTACGTATCCGTACTGCAAGGGTCTGTCGATTCGTTAATTTTCGTGTATAACTGCAGTAGCCGAGGAGAAATTTTTCCGTTTTTCTCATTTACCGCGATCGCGCGCGCCGCACGTGTATATATATACATATTATATTATAGTAAACGAATATATCGAAAAACGGGATTAATAATAATATCGAAGACTTTTTTTTTTACTCGAGTAGGAAATTAATAATTTGTTTGATCCTCGAACGGTTTTTGAAATTTGTTTTCCGAACCAAACGTTTCGGGTTCACCCTATTTCGCGGCGTCGTCCACCGCCGCACTTTTTACGTGTTTATTATTTTAATCAATTCCTTCGACAAACTGCTGCTGCCACGCTCGGCGTCTAATAACTGACTGCACGAGCTATTCGTATTGTTTTCTCGTCGGATTAAGCAAATAATATAAGCCCGAAGGCTATAAATCCGGGGGAGAGAGGAAAAAAAAAAGATGTTTTTTTTTTAACCGTATATTGTGTAGTACACAATATATATGTATATATACGTTTTATATTTTGTGTACTTACCGGTTACCGTTATTGTAATATTCCGCGCCGATCGATCGGCCCAAGTCAATAAAGCCCTCTCTCCCTCCGGATATATGGGTTTCGGATTAATAATATATTAATTTTCAAACTAACCCAGCGCGCACTGCAGGTCACGTATCGATTCGGACGAGTATATAAACACTTCGAATAAAATATAAATGCATTGCTGGAATCGGGAAAATTAAAGAATAATAGTTTTAATAATAATAATAATAAAAAGTAACGAGCCTCGAGGTGTTGTGAACGTCGCTTAAGTGAATCACACGGATAAAGATTTTACAGTGTATTTTTATCATTATAAATCCGAAAGCAATGATAAATCGTTACATTCGACAAAACGATTCTGAGCGGAGCTGCGGTGTAATATTTTGGGTATATAACAAAAAATCACTCTCTTTATGAACATGTACCTCAATACCCATAATATTGCTATAAAAGATCTAAAATTAAAAGAAAGTTCTTGAAATTCGTTTTTCCTTAATATAAAGTCACATATATTTTGACGAATACTTCAAGTTTCTGTAATCTTCAGTTTCGAAATTACGAAGAAATAAAGATAATCCGTGTTTTTATGTAATTTTTCGGTAGTTTTCTCGTACGCTTGAAAAAAGTATTGAGAAAAATCGAAAAATGACCTCTCTAAAGTACCAAGTAGATGAAATTTTCTATCGGAAACACCGCGGCATGACTGTAAAGATCGGAGCACTCGTTTTAGTAGAATTTTTCGGTACAGACATAAAAGAAAAAAAAACGCATCATTGTAAAACCAATACATTCTTGTCTGCGCTCTGAATCCAAATAAAAAATATGAGCGTTCTACAAAGGATAATTTACTTTAGTATAATGTTGGGACTACGCCTCCGGTAGAAAAAAAAAGAGGAGCTCCGTCCTACTGCGCACCTTCCCAAATCGAGCACTGAACGTAATAAGGAGACGTACCGCACACGAAAATGACAATAATGTTGTGTATGGCGTATATAAAAATGAGTTATCATAACGACGACGCGTATGATTTCGTTGCTTATACAAAATTAATATATTCGTTACTGAGCGGCGGATTTAATATTAAAAAAAAAAACAGATATATAGTAACGAATGCGTCGTCGAGACGATCAGAAAAACTCGTTATCCGAAATATATTATTTTAATAGGGGTTTTTTTCTTCTGTTATTTAAATCCGACGCGTTATTATAACGACAATATAGAATGGTATACATTTTTTTTTTTTGTCAAATATCCGAGTACTCCGCTTTATTTTATATACACAGCACGGACTTTATAATACCCCCCCCTTAATATAATGTAGTGAGTATATTATTGGACGAACAAAAAAAAAAAAAATCCGTATAATGTCGAAAACGATCCCGTACAGATACACGAGCGTAATAAACGCCCGTTATGGTTTTGATATCGAATTGTGTTATTAAAACGACCGGAGTGACAATAAGGATTAACGCGTATAAGTCTTAACGATCCTTCCTATCCTCCAGTAACTCTGTATCCTCTGGAGAATGTGTGTGTGTGTGTAATAAAGGATAAAACAGATGTGTGGGGGAGCGGGAAACGAAACGCGTTTATATATTACATGAGATTACCGATGGCCGTTATACCGAAAAAAAAAAAAAAACATAATTTGTCACGGGTAATAAGCGCGATTTAATTTATTTTTTCTTATACAACAATAATGATAATAATATAACGCGTTTTTCTCCGCGGCACGGAGCGGTACATATTTTTTCGCTCAAAACGACGACGACGAAAATAATAATAATAATAATAATAAAACGCCGTCGTGTGTATAGGAGGCGAAAAAAGAAAAATAATCGTAAAAAATTCCGCTACATTAAGCTCTCCAAAGTGTGGCGCGCATAATGTTATGTTAATGACGAGCCACTTGTATTTTCCGAGACATTTGTTTCTGTTCGTTCGGTTTTCGCTCTCTCTCTCGTACGCATAAGCAGTTTGATGGTCGGTTGGTTTTACGGTCGTGTATTCGCGTCGGAGCTCGCGCGGCCGCGGTCGATAACGGAGACGGTCTTGTGTGTGTGTGTGTGTGTGTCTGCTGAGAGGGATGTCGAATGAGAAAAATAAATAGAAATCGCTCGAATTTATTGCGCTTAAATTATATCGGGAAAAATTGCGAGGGCCGGTTCGGATACAGTCATCTGGCAAGGCGTCACCGGCGGTATCGGACGTTCCGGCGAGACGAGCAGGGACGGCAGGGATATTTTTTTCCTCGTACCTACTCCTCCCTGTACTGTGTAATTCTACTTCGGACCGGCCGGGGGATCGATGATTTATACGAAAACCGTCTCGTATACGTCGTGACGACCCTGCAGCGGAGGCCGATATGGAAAATGAATCGCGTGCAATAAGGGTCGTACGTAATAATAATAGTAATAATAATATACGAGTACTCGCAGAAATGCGACACAACACTGGCCGTCGCCGCGGGAAAACAACGAGATTTACTGGGGCGAAAGACGGAGAAAAAAAAAATAAAATAAACGCGCAACGTTATTTCTCGTTTGTCGCGACGCAGGGACGTATTATTTATGGGGTGGGGAGGGGGAGGCTCCCGCCCACGAAATTTTAAGAATTTTTTTGTTTTTTTTTTTTATCTATTCTCAAATGACGCGTAACATTTTTTGCTAATAAAAATTATTACAACAACGTTTTTTTTTTTTTATCGTTTACTGCACGACGACGAAACACCACCGAAATTCCTAATACACAGGTCGAGAATTCGGTAGGTACATTTTTTTTTTTTTCTAATTTTATGGTTCGGTCTTGGAATGGAATTTAATCGACGACGATATCATTGAGTGCTTCAAATCCGTTTTCAAAAAAAAAGTCTAAATACTCCTCTGAATCGTAAGGCGACAAAGGTATAGGACTCCGCCGCCGCCGCCGGTGATTATAGTGCAGTGCAGGACAATCCGCGTGGACTGCACGGACGTGCGATTTTTACGAGCTCGTTTCAATTCGGTGCGCGAACGTGCAGTATATTACGCTGCACGCGCGTCCTCCGCACACGGTCAACGCGGCGGCCAAAAAAAAGTACGGTTTGTGTTTTTTTATTAACTACAACAATCAAATGCATAAGTCACTCGTAATCGACTTTGTTTTTTAGATTCTGCAACGCATTCTTGGTTTTACAACGATTTGTTTGTTTTTTTCAAGTCTGTAAACGAAAATTCTACCGGAACGATTGCTCTTTACACGCTTAATCTGCATTTTCCGGTAGCAAATATGATCTAGTCGGTATGGTTTATTTTTAAAATTTTTTTTCGTTTTTCTCAAAAGCGCATAAAAAAACTGTACCGGAAAATTACATAAAAACGGGGTAGAAATGCCATTCCGAAAACAATTTTACCCTATACACAGAGTCTCCAACTTTGCAAAAAATACTTTTTATTACATACTACTAAGAAAACGTTTTTTTTTTTGAGCTATTTGTAGTATTTATAGATTTCGAGGTATTCAAGTAATAAAAGAATTATTTTTTTGTCTTAAGGATCGACAATTTAAAAAAAAAAACGTCAGTCGTACACTAGTACGCGTTACTTTATCTACGGTCAATAAAATATTTTGAAAATCGTTAATCACAATTATTTTTCATAACCGTTTCAAATTTGTTTTTTTCCGTGTACAAATTTTCGACTAGAAACAACACACGGATGATCTCGTCACGCGTCAAGTCCCGGTAGACATAATATCGTATTTATTCGAAACGTTTCTAGATTTTATCGTTACGGGTTCCTTGTCCGTTGGCCAGAGAACGGGGTGGAATACATTTTTACACACAGATGCGACAACGTTTTTTGCGCTAGACCGCGAGCTGTCGACACTTTTGCTTCGCCGTAAACAGAAAAAAAAAAACGCCGTCTTTCGAAACAAGTTGTTTTTTTTTCTACAAATGTTTTGCAGTACAGTCGAATGCGACGACTATATTATTATGATAATACCAAACGTCATAGGATTCGGCGAGCTCCAGAGAAATATCTCTGTATAATATATTCGTTCGAAACGCGCGTTTCGTTCTCGTAAATACTATTGTAAACGCAAATAATAATATTCGCGTAAAAATGGACTTTTTAAAAAAATTATTATTATACGGTCGTCACGGATAGACAGGAAAATTATAGAACTCGTTCTCAATTTTTTTTTTATGCAAATCGTATATATTATGTAACACGCGGAAATATATTGTAAAGTGCAGCACGTCGTTGCGTATATGTATCGTTTGGAAAGCAAATCGATTAAAATTCCGTGAAATAATAATAATTTTTTTGTGTAGAAGATTTTTAACGACGAAAACGTGGCACACTTGACCTGCGGCGCAGTTCAAACAGAATTTCAATATTTCAATAAAATAATACCTTTCAGAATTTATTACGTTTTATAATATTATTAATGGAATTGTACGATTCGCATCGTTGTCATGTAGACGCGGACATAACATACGTACTATAATAATGACGTCAATTTAACGTTATATGTAAATTTATTGTCATATCATGTATGTGTGTGTGGTCGTTTACCGCGTATAAAGTATGTACTGTTGAAAGCAAGAATAGTTTTGTGTTACGTTTATTACGATATTTTATACTGTTTTAAATTTTCAAATACGAATCGATGAATTTTTTTTTGGGTACCAGCTTTATAATAGAGGAGTATAAAATGATTCCGAATTTTTAGATAATTGCTTACAATTCGGAATCATTTTTTTTTTAAGTTCGCGTTAATAAAAAATAATTTTAATTTTTTTTACGTTGTACGCGTTTTTTTTTCATCTAAAAACCTACCAAAAACCAACATTGCTTCGATAGCAGTCACCCAACGCGTATTCAGGCATTTTCAAACATGGAGGGGATCGTCAACGTCTCCTGCCTGAACGCGTCGAAATGATCGTACAAACCAGTCGCGGATCCAGAAATCACAAATTGGGGGCGGAGGGCGGCATCTCATACGATGATCAGCCGCATAAAATTATATACCTACTATTAGGTGTAATTATACGTACTGATACTGATTTAGAAATCATAAATCGGGAGGAGAAATAAATGCTCGACAAATAGTATAGAGGTATATTGTACGTATAATTTTTAAGCAACGACAACAACCCGAGAGGGGAGGGATAAAGCCTCTTAGCACCCCACCCCACCCCTCTTGGATCCGTGCTCGGTACGAACCGTTATCCGATCGACGCAGTAAACGGGTTTAGCGTGGGCCAACGCGAACGTTTGTATTACATTGTTAAACGCACAAAATCCCGCACGAGATGAGATTTGAATCGTTCGTCGCGGTCGGTCGATAACGACCGCGCAGCGGTTTTCCTCGGTACAGTCGTCGTCGGTGGCGGTGGCGGCGGCGGCGGTTCGCGCGCACGATATCCACCTGAAAAATAACGTAAAAATAAAACTATTATTATTATTATTATTGCAACGAGTATAACGAATCGAGTACGATAAACGAAAAACGTTCGGTGAAATTCGATTGTGCCTCGGCCTGGAGGGGCGACGAATTTAATATTTACGATTATTGGCGATAATCCGTCCACAAAACACAAAACACGGCCTCCGCGTTCTCTGTGAGCAGCCGCCGCCGCCGTCGCCGGCAACAGAACGATCGTAATCGTAAATGAATATTCAATTAGCGGCGGCGGCGGCGGCGGCGGTCTACCTTTTGAATAAATATAATCCGACGACAAAAATAATGCGCAAAGAGCGAAAAAGAAAAAAAAGTCGTATAAATAATTTCTTTTTTTTTTTTTTTATCGTCCTTATATATACGTCCCCGCGGTAAACGGCCGCGCGTAACAATAATAATAATAATAATAATAACGTTATAACGTCGGATTATTTCTCAGCGTGAGACTACGGCCGTATATACTAATAATATTATACACACGGATCCGCGGCAATCGCACTGCGCGCCGACAAAACTGCTGCGTGATGGCCGAATAAACATGTCAACCCCGGGGCCGGGCGTATCGCGAGTCCGTGTAATGCGTATAACACGCTGCGACGAAATAAGTATTTTTTTTTTTATATATACGGAGTATAATAAAACTAATAACTGTAATAACGACGAAAAGAGAGAGAGAGAGAGACGCGTTTAATTAAAAAAAAAAGGCGTGTGTGTACACATAATATTATTTTCCCTATATTATATTATATAGTCTGCTGCAGCCGACGGTTTTCGTCTTGTGCCGCCGCCGCCGCCGACGACGACGAAGACGACGGCGCCGCCACGCCACACGATCGCGACTTCCAATAATAATAATAATAATAATATAGTCAAAAAAAATACTGTATATAAATATACGCGCCGTCGTATATTAATAAATAATAAATAATCGTGTCGCTCATTTTTTTTTTGTCGCCAGCACAATACAGAAAAAATATTATTAAAGCGTCGTCTTCGTCGTCGACGACACACACGCGGATAACGATAATTAGGTTTCTCGTGTGCCGTACGCGGTCGTTTCGCCCGAGAAAAAAAAAGAGTAAAATAAAAACAAAAATTCTCTCCACGAAAACTTCATATATAATAATATGTATACAGGTTTTTTTTTTATTTATTTAATATTTACATAAATATACCGCTACGATTTCGCGCGAACGGGTGGTCCCGAAGACGATGGCGTTTATTTTTTTTCCTCGTGATTATATTTTTCTGTCGACCGTACGAAATTTCCCAACGCGCCTCATTACCATATAAATGCAGGTAACGCGCCGTTAAAAAGCGTATTTATTTTATACCGAAAACATTAAACGGTTAGGTCGGGTTAGGCCGCGTAACGTAGGATTCTTTTATTCTCGTGTTGTCGTACGAACGGTCTACCGCGGACGCGGGCATAGGCCCGTCGTTTTTTTTTTTTTTGCATTCTTTTTATCCGCGCACGGTGCCGCGGCTCGCCAACGATTCGCCACCGCGGTTCTAAAATTTATACGATTGTTTCGATTTTTGATTTAAAATCGAATTTTATCACCGAAATCACGCACACCGACGACGATATATGCACACGCATTACACTTTACGTTTGTTTCAACACGAATCGGTAATAAGCGAATTTGAACAAAAAATAAATACAAATTTACAAGAAAAATGTCGTTTAATTATATACACAATGTGAATTGTATTCGTACGACAGAAGAGAGACGTCGTCATAACATTAACGACGATCCAATTACTTGGCCATTGGACCATTGGACCATACATTACTGTTAAGTTTTCAGACGATCGACTTTATCGCATAAATTATATGCATATAGAAACATATCAAACGAACTTTTTATATCGAGTTTTTCTCGACTCTAATTATCAAAAATAAAGTATGTAACAAAACGATATCCATTCGGTTTTTCTCCAACAGGCGCACGCATCGGTTTCGTTAGACGTCCGAGTCGTCCGAAGATTCCGAAGGCAACCGACTTCTCGTTACGTCGCCAGTTCGTGTCTTCATTACCTTGCCATTATTCGTCTGAACCGTTCTCCTTTTTTCGCCGCTACTCGCGTTTTGGGAGTCCGGCTCTTCGTTGGACGACGAACCATCCACGATTCTACAATTCCCATTGCCGTTAGAACTCTGGCTCGTCGAATCTTTTCCGCTCGGACGTTCTATCGGATGTCTCATTTCGGTCGACGTGCATGGTTGTTCCATAGAAGACGCGCGTACCGGTTCGATTGGAGGCGAGTCGGGTTCAACATCAGCCCTCGGTATTTGTCTATATATTACGTCTGTTCTAACCGTTTGATCCAGTGCTATTTCACGCGTTCTCTCATAACTACGGTCTGACCGTACGTTAACACTTATCACGTAATTACGGCTTGACCGTAGGGGAATCCTTATCACAAGATCACGGGTTGGACGTAGCGGAACGTCATACGTTTGACGTGATTCGCCGTCGATAAACGAATGACGTATTTTTCGGAATTGCCTTTTGCAAAACGGACAAACCGCCTTGGTCCTCGACCATCGTCTTAGGCACCCATAGCAAAACGAATGATCGCACACGTCGGTGCAGCACCTGTTAATTAACTCGCCAAGACAAATCGAGCATTGAGTGTCTGGTGTTCTGGGCCGTCTCGATTGTCCGACGTCTTCAAAGACTCCATCGTTCTCACGAGATTCATTTCCACGCTTCGTCGACATAATTACAAATAGTAAATCGATCGAAAAATTTAAATTCACCGTTTGCTAATGTTCACGGACAAACACTAAATGACGACTAAACGTTTAATTTTTTTAATTTCATATTGAAATGAAAGCGTATTTCAATTAACGTGTACAACGAGAAGACGGATAAACAATCGAAACAATCCGAGTGTAAACAGTAATGTAGATATGAGCCAACGTTATTAAATATAAATTTGTTATTATGAATACCTATTATAATATAATATTGGTATTGCTTGCGAATTTATCGCATGACTTTTTCGTATTTCGTTTAATTTACAGGTACTTATCAAACGTTATTCAATAGTAGTCCTAATATAGGACTTTAATTTAGGGACACCCCAAACTCGGTTATATATTTAATTTTAATTTTTTTGTATACCATGTTAGTCTCCTCATTCCTGCTTGTTTATTTATTTTTATTTAATCATAGCTGTCCCGAACGGGTTTGCTCATTCATTGTTCAAAAAATACAAATTGTAATACATAAAAAATGATATATTTTTAGATCAAAAGGATATTAAAATATCTTACGCTAAAAATAAATAAATAAATAAAATGTTTGCAATTTTCGAAAAGAATAAGATTTTTGTTAATTTTATGTAGGTACCTTTTTATTATAGAAATTTTTTCAATTATTTTAAATATTATTATTTTATCGCGCTGGTGGTGTAAAAACGGACATCTGATATGCTGAAATAAAAAGTTCTCGGGCCATTCACACATCGTCTGACATTAATCTCTTAAATCCACCTCTGATAAACGAACACATACGTACAGAAACATGTATACATATATATGTATGAATGAACGTTGTGTTTGCTTTATAATTAATCGGGATTCATCAAGCTAATGGCTTACGTATCCGTAATAATGTAATAAGACCGAAATGGAAATCACTGTGTGACGAAATTCAGAAAGAATGTGTTGGCGGAGAGGCGTGTGTCTGAATCTAAGCCGGTACCGGCGTAATGATGGTCAAAGTAGTCAGATTCAGGACTCTTACGTTTACGCGTTAGGGGACTGAGTGTTGCCTGAAAATTTTAGTAAAATATGCATTAAAAGAATAATGATTATTATATAATCATTATATATATGCTCATAGTTTATCTCTCCGTGTATATTAACTACTCCATCACACTTTCTTCGTATTTTCCAAAAGATATTTGCCTCACCATTTACGGAGGTCCGCACTAGCCATCACCGGTCCAGCATATAGATAATTTATCATTATCCACCAGAGACCGATCGAATTTTGTCAGAAAATTTATTAACGGTGTATTAATCGCGTTTATAGAACGAAAACAACGGCGTGATCGGTATAATAATATATATGATGATGACCAACCAACAGCAGTCTTGACCGGCGAAAGGAATACGCGCGTAATATATTTAGTGAGTCATACTGCAGCGACTGACTAATAATTCAATAATTTTTCCAATTTTTTTTTCAATCTACCATACCTCAGTAATAATTATCAAAAATAAATCGTATATTTTCTATTTTTAAATGATAGCTGATGCAAGATTTATATATTATGTACGTTATGACGTACTGGTGCGTGGTGATGACAATCGTTGAATACTACATACAAACGCGCGTGTGTGTTTAGAATCGTTTTTTTTTCTCCAGTGAAATGCAGTTACGTGCACACACGTATCAAGCGTAATCGAAATGATTGAATTTACCGAGCGAAAACGAAGAGGAATAAAGCGCAATCGTCAGACGAAAATTTCTTTTTCGTCTGTTCGTGGGAATATAACGCGTAACTATCCGCGGTATCGGCGGCACAATAAAACGAGAAATAAATAATTACTTTTTTTTCTTTAAATATACATAGTAGTTAAATATAATAGTTTATTATACCGCGTTATAATATTAATAATAATCGAATAACCACTTACGAGTAGTACACGTCATTACAACAGTTGGTTGACGGCGATGACAAGTTTTTTTTTTTTTTAAACACAATTTTCATTATACGGTTTATTACTTTTTTTTTTTTTTTTACCGCGAAGAATATTATCGTAATGGAAATTACAATATATTAAACGAACGTTAGTTTTTTTTTTTTTTGAAACTCTACGAAACGTACAGCTCTCAATAAATTATTATTTTTTTTTTGTAAATTTTATTAACCCGGTCTTCAACCCAGCCCACGTCACCCGTGCGGTTCTGTACGTAGTTTAATGGTAATTTCGATCATCGGTGTGTTTTATGCGGTGTAAACTCGTTTTTGTCCTTTTAACTCGTATTAACGTTAATAAAACAACGCGTATTACACACGTGAGAACGTGATTCTGAAAAATTACGCGATCATAGCCTTGACAAGCATAAAAACCAAGTATACGCGCGTATTACACGGTATTAACAATAATATTTAACCCGAGACGCTCCAGTCGTAAATGTGCTGCGTTTATACTAATAGAATATTATACAGAAGTAATCGCGATTCCGTGGGAGTTTAAATTTTATTATTACAATATATATATATATATATTATCAATCGTTCTGTGTTTGCGCGTTAGAAAAAAAACGTCTTAAAAGGATATTCACCCAAAACATATTTTCTGAAACAAAACAGATATAAATAGAATTCGACGTGTTCTTCTGGAAGCTATTACATAACCACAACCCTACGTAGTCGTCTGCGAGTAGAGCCGATAAAATAAAATTCACGCTCAATAGCTGGTACTACGAATATTACGTTTTGTGAAAAATAAAATTCCTATCGTTTCCCAAGTTCTTTTTTATCCGCTTTGTACGATAAAACGTGTAAAATATAATTATTAAATACTATTGAATAAAAAGAAAAAAATATATTCAACTCATACATTTTAATACCGAACGCGTTTCGTTATAGTTTAATATCGTATAAATAACGAATAAATTTTATCGAACATATCGTATACTCGATGACAACGCGTATATCGATGTCGATTTTAAAACGTCTGTGTAGTGTTTTTTTTTTGTTAACAAAAAAAATTACAAAAAATAATTCTCTACCGCATCAGCTCGTTATCTTTAATTTCAAACGCTATTATATTAGCCGTAATATTAAAATATTAAAATTACTCGAGTCGAATAAGCGATTAACGAAGAGGTTTTTATTTATCTACGCTTTGAACGACCAATTGAATAATATAACAATTATTAAATCGCTCTGTTAAAAACTCAATCCGGTTCGTTCCGTTGAACTAATTAATCCAGTTTCGGTACGCGAAAACCCGAAAACAATAAATAAAAACTACGCGAGAAAACCAAACGTTATTCGGTATAGTTGTGTTTTGCATTGATTTGTATAGCACAGCCGTGCGTTTCTCATGATAGTTATTTGCTCTTATATATGTTCGTTTTTTTATTTTTTATACATATTCGTCCTAACAAAATAAAAAAAAAATTTGGTAAATAAAGAATAATATTAACGTTTTTACGATATTCGTGTGTTTAAATTTTCGAAAATATCCAGTAGGAAGTTTTCGCGGATTATATTATGGTAGTAAGTTAATAACTTTAAAAAGAATAATATTGGAAACATGATTATGCAATATTATTACGAGCACATAGTTTTAAAAAACTTTTTAAAGTTTCAGACATTCTTCTTTGAAAGTAACCAAATTCGACCCCTCGACAGCGCTCTTCTTATATACATATATATATATATATATTTTATTATGTATTATAGTTTTACTTTTTTTTTCTTATTAAGTTATTAAAAAAATATATATAAATAAGTTTTTTTTTACCATAATCTCCTGTACTTTCCCAATGGTTATCGATAGGGGGATATTCGTCACTGCATAGAGTTAAAACAAAGCACAGTCTTATTAGAATAGGTTTTTTTTAAATCAACTTTTCTTTTTTGTATTACAAAATATACCTATAAAATAATTTTAAAAAATCTAAAAACTGGTTTAAAATCTACCAGCATTAAGTGCATTGATCGTTTTGAAATGGCCATATAGCTTATAGTGATAATAAAGGACGATTTTTGTTTTTGTACGTGTATATTTATATTAACGTCCAACACTTACCGTTCCGCATCTTTTGGAAATCAAATAGAGCCAATTTAGAAAATTCCACGACATTATAATTACGCGCGTTAGGTGGAAAAAAAATGTGAATATTATTGAAACGTATAAATTTCCGACGAATTATTCTTGTCAAGACCGATACCGAGGGAGTCCTGGAAAAAATACTTTATCGTTTTCTTTTGAATTTTTAAAAGAAAAACGATAATTTACTAAAAAAAAAAATGAATTTATTAAATTTCATATATATATATAAAAATAATTTATAAAATTACAAATATTCAATAAAATTGATTGTATAATCTTTAAAATCAATATTGCCTATTATATAATAATATAGAACAGCCGATTCCTCGAAGCGTTCTAAAATTTATTCCACGCGTCCAATTCTGTGTCGGTTGCAGCAGTGTGTTGTATGAATTGAACAATCGTAGAAAATATAATCATATGTACATCACTCACTGACCAGAAATAAACGCGCCCTTGGTCATTCGTTGTAAAATAGCCGGCGTGTGTCTGGACAGCGTTGCGATATTGTAAATCAGCAGTGAGGTGCAGGTGTCGCGTAGGGAACGGGGCCGGATTAAGGAAAAACGCGCCTAAACGATTTTACTCGCGCCCCAGTATTCTATAAACTGTTTGCTGGGCTCTGCCCCAAACGCTTTGAAATTAACAATCTTATTTTTGTTTTAAAAGCCAGTTCATATAATATGTAACATATAAAAAGTTATCACAATATATGAAACAAACGTTACCAGCAATAGTCATAACGATTCTTTTGTCGAAATTATAATAATTTAATTCGAAATCAAATTAAAAAAAAAAAATAACGTTTTTCTAGCTTCGTTATCAGAAAAATTATTAATCACGCTCGAAACGTTTATGTTTTGTAACATGTATTGTTTTCTATATTTTTATTAATGCTAAGGCATTTGATCTGTCGTTGACAATAGTAGACCTTAAATAATATTTGTTACCCGACCACGGTTTATAACGGTTTTAAACCGCGTTATCGACGTACTATAATTCAATATTCATAATAATTAATAAGAATATATTATATAATCATCTGGTTAAGCATTTACGAAAATTTTCAATATATAATTCCTGTCAAAACCGAAAAAAAAAATGATGATGGATAGTGTTTAGCATCTTTTTGGAGCCTTTTAAATTTTAGCGCCCTAGGGCCGTATTTTTTTTCGTATTTTCGTCGAGGACCACATTAATAAAAAAAAAACAAATTTACGCACGATATAATTGCAAATAATTTTCGTGTTATTCAACATTTACAATACCGGATTAATGTTGTTTTACGTATGTACGAGTATTAAAAAAAAAAAAAATACAAGTTTCCGAGTAGAAAAATTTTGGGGAAAAATTTAAAAAAAAATGTCAAATTGTAAACCAATGCGATTCGTAAAGATTGGATTAAATTTCAGAAAAGTCTCATAAATATATCGTACTTTATTATTGATAAAACATTTTTTTTAAATTGAACCTTCTTCGTGTGGGAGCCACATAAAAATCGTTTCGCTGGCCCGCGCGTTGCCGACCCTAGGGCAATCGTCTACGTGGACCGTAGTATGGAATTCGCGCAGCATCAACGGGGCACACACAATACGGAGAGAGTTTTGTCAGCTATCGTTTCCCCTACGCCGATGACGTCGTACAACAGCTGGGATGGAGAGGAGAGCGTAAGAGGGACACGGACACTGCGCGCGGGATGAAATATTATTACACGTTTCCGCGTGACGCCGCCGTCGTAGCGGCGTAATGACGACGGTGCGGGTGTAGTGTCGTCGTCGGTGGTGCTGGTGCTGGTGGTGGTGGTGGTGGTGGTGATGCGAAGGCGAGTGGTCGCGAAGAAACGAGCGGAGGTGGCGGGCGTGCGCGCGCGCGCGCGCGCCGCGAACCGTGAACCGACGGCGGCGTCTGTGGCTAATTCGCCGTGAACGCGCACGGCGGAGCGGGCGAGAGGTGATCTACGCCGCCGCCGCCGCCGCCTGTGACAAGGGTAGGGGGCGAGAGAGCGTGTCTCCTTGGAGACAACCGTTGGCCAGGGCTGCTTTATAGCTAGCGCGTTCGTCGTCGGTCTGGAAATATACCTGTCGACAGGTGCAGGTGGCCGGGGACGATAGCTGGTGGCTGGTTGCTGTGCGGCGGCGGCGGCGGCGGCGGCGGGCCCGCAGGAGCCCCGTGCGCGCGCGCGCCAAATTGATTTCCCGCGTCGCGGACGCGAATATTCGCCCGGAGTTTCGCGTACGCGCGCTGGCGCGGCCGCCAAACGCGCGCCACCGATCCCGGTGCAGTTCGGTGTATTCGGCCGAAAAGCGTCGCACACTGTGCGGGGCGTACGAGACAACGTCTCGTTATGACGGACGAAGAGGAGACGGCCTCCTCTCGAAAGCGTGTCCGGTCGTCGCGATCGCGTCTCTCGTTCCCGCAGGTGCTGCTGGCGTACGAGCGTTGTTGACAAATTATTGCGGCCATTCGTCCCATTGTCCGCGGCGCGGCGAAAAAACAGCCGAGCAAAAAAAAAATTCCCGTCTTTCTCCCTCTCTTTGCAGTAAACATTGTATATTATAATAATGTGAGACGAGTGCTTTTTCTCTTTTCTTTTTTTTGTCCTCCGTACGCGTCGAAATAAGAATCACCGTAATTCATGAAAGGCGCGTTTACGTTTTAGCGGTCGCGCGAGTACAAACGATTCCCCACTCCCCGTGTGCTGTCCGCGGCCGCGACGGTTTCCTTATGATACAAACCGAGTTATGCGTTCGTTTTCTATAGGAATATTATTAAATATTTTATCCGAGAGACGGCCGCTGCGCGCGCGTGTTTCTACAACGACGAATCAATATTTTTATTAACGCGCGTCCGTTTTTCCGTATATAATATAATACGTAATATTCATAAGCCGCGTATATTGTTGTCCGGCACAATACGCGAATTTCAACGCTGCCGGTCACCGCAGGCACTCGGCACCGGAGTACACGCCGAGCGGCGGGGCCCCCCTCTGAGAGAAGCCGAGCGAACAGAAGCCGAGCGAAAAAAAAAATTTTATACCGAGGGCGTTTTATTGTGCTAATAATAATAATCAAAATAAACGCGGATTTTTTTTTTTCCTTACGTTTTTATATACGCCGCCGCCGCCGCCGGCGGACGTTCGCGTTTCCTCTCGCGTTGTTCGACGATATCCAATAATAATTCCATCCCCTCCACCACTCTTTTCAAACGGACGTTTTGTCGAGGATTTACGACCGATATTACCGCGCGGGGTATTCTTTCGGCTCTGAAAAATATAACGCTGTTTATTCCGACACCGGGAAGGGGGGTCCACTCGGCCGAAATACGCGGGTTCTTCATTCTTTTCATTTTTTTTTCAAATCAAAAAAAACCATACGTTCTTAGACATTATTCACGAAAACGTCGGGGGATTTTCGTATCCGCGCGACTGACAAATTATAACGACACTTAATAATACGCCAAATACAGTATATATATATATATACCCATATCTAAAAATGTGTATCGTTTTAAATAGCCTAATATTCTTGTAGATTATTAAACCCAAAAAAAAATTCGTTATACGAATTATTTCGGTTCAACTACTTACTGTTTCGTAGCGTAGTACCAGTGGATCACACTAGAAAAATTCGTTCCTTTATTAAATTATCTTATCACCAACGCTACGTAAACGTCCGAATACACTTTACCCGAAATCTAAAAAAAAAAAACGCTTTTTATAAACGGAATCCGAAGTCTTCTTTCTCACTTCGTCCAGAGAAATAAAGAGTTTGTACGCGCCGAGTATAATTCAATATACACGTTTTGAATGTAATTCCTTTTGAAATAATTGTATTGCGTTATTATTAACGAAAGGAAGAGTCGTTTTGACGAATTTCATTTGTGTTAAAGCGCAAAACAAGCGGTAAAAATTTGTTTAAAAAACGAGTTCCCCTTGTCACCTGTTGAATCGTCAGAATAATATCGCGGCCGTACGTTTTCCGCGTTTTTACGTTGCACGTAACCGCACTTCGTATTAATACATTATGCCCGTTTAAATAATCACTATATTGTATTATTATGCAGAAACGATTTGAGTCGCACCAGTCGAATGAACGAATCAAATATTCACGAAAAAAAGAAAAAAATAATAATTCACTCGAAAAACGTATAAATAAAACGTACCGCTTTGGAAAAAACAAAACCAGTAGCGCACTTTAGTTTATGGTACTTCGCAGCGAACTCTATACAATATAATTTACGTACATTGAAAAGGCGTAAAAAACCACCGTATCGTTTTACGTCCGACGGAAATTTAAATACAACGCGACTCTTTTCATAATTATTATTATAAGCGAGTGTATAATAATCGGAAAAAAAAACATAATAACGGCTATTTCTCAACGCGTTTTCGGGGAGATTTAAATCAAATAAACTTTCGAAGAGTTACCGAAAAATTAAAATTGAAATATTTCAATAACCGATCGGATTTATCTTTGAATTTACCTTTATATGCACTACGTCGCGCGAATTCGAAAATCGCTAATTATACAACACACCGTAGGTAAACGGATAAAAAAAAAAAATTAAAAAGCGGTACTGGGGAGTAGTAATGGAAAATAATTCCGTATTTTATCGCTAGTTTGCCCGAGACTCGACCGACTTGATTAATGTTTTCGGATTTGTTTTTTTTTTTTTGCTGGCCCACTCTCTCTGTCTCTCGGCAGTCTTTAAACCGGGCGCGAAAGTCTCGCCGCCGTATAAATTATCGTCGTTTTTTTTTTTAGATTTGCATTCGCGCGAGGGAGCGAAAAAAAAAAGTATTAACAGTCTTTCCCGTGTTGTGTAGTTTCTTCGACGAAACCCTTTTTTTTTTTTTTTTTGTCACGGTCTCGAACCAGACGATAATTATTTTACCCCCTATGTATATATATATGAATGCAGGTGGTATTATTGAAGAAAACCAGCGGTGAAAGGGACGGGTGGAAAGGCCGTGTAGGGAAGACACTCGGGGTATAAAGGGTTAGGCGGCACGCGATTTATCAGCCATTTGTAGGGTTTTGAGCGATTAAAACGCGCGCGAGTCGGCAACGACAACAACGACAACGACAACAACGACAACGAAAACAGTAGCATAGCTCCCGTATATATGTATAAATGTACGGAGAGAGGGTTGTCGTGTTGGCGCGGAGTAGAAGAAAAGAGACCGAACGATATATATGGCAAAGTATAAATCGTATACCCGTTTATATATACTATATATATATATACGAGAGAAAACGCTGATGGGTTCTAATCCTTCCGCCGGGCTTTTGTCTCTTCCCTCGGCCCTCGTTTCCCTCACCTACACGCACACACGTTATATATATTTATGAATATTTATACGCCCATTCGTCGGGCTTAAGTGTCTTTAAACATTTCGTCGTCGTGTACTTAGCGCGTACTTTCGTCTCGTCCCCGCCCGTGCGACGGGCTCCGGCTTTAATCCGCGGAAGCCCTAATTTCGGCTGGCAAACTCCGAATGTGCAATCCTTTAGCATAAAGAGCAACGTCGTACCGCGGCAGTCAGCCAGCCAGCCAGCCAGCCAGCCACTTGCCGTTAAAACGTTTCCGGGTGACGCTGCGCGTGTGATAATGAAACGAGACGAGTAGGGTAAAAACACAAAAAAAAAATAATAACGAGACGAATCGAGCCTTTCTGTTGCGAAGAATCGCTCAAAGGCACGTCGTATCTACTGCGAAGTATTCGTACGGGGCAGACGATTGCACCGTAAAAATTCTCCCAAAAAAAAATAATAAATAAAAATTTGCCTAAATAAACAGTGTACCTAATAACTAGTCGTTCGATTATCGACAAATAATATTGTACTTTTAATTTTATTAATAAATTAACGTCTGTTTTTTTTTGCGCACATGACGCTAAAATAAACGCGAGACATAACGTCTTTCACTTATACTAATTATACACGTACTGGTACACGCACACAATTGTATTGGTCGAAACGTGGCCGTTCAAATAGGGATTTGGGATTCGCCTGCGAATTATTGCTTTTTAACTAATCCCAATTAGTTATAACCTAACGAGAACAATGCACGGAATCCTGCGATTTTAACTATATAATAACCCTACCGCTCGATTCGCCCGTTCGTTATTATCGTCGAAAAACTCGTTTCTGCTGGGTCGTATTGTCTTCTATAGACTGGAGTGTGAAAACGTATTTAGTGCCCGTAAAAATGGTCCGTACGCTCACTCACGTCGTCGTTCACACGTGAGCTGCCAATGGCGAGGAAACGGTTTTGAAGTGTACAGTCGAGCTTATAAAATATTCACTCCGTGAACCTAACCCGTCCTTAATCTTACGTAATAATATGTGCTTTGCTAAATCTGAACAGACAGCATCACACCAACGCGTTTATGAATCGCTATACGTCATCCGCAGAAAACTGCAGCAGTGTATAATAGGACGACCGAATGAATACGACATTAATTAACGACAATATATTTTGACTTTCGTTGCGATTCGACTTTTTTTTTTTTTTTTGCTCTGTCGTCAACTCATTTATTTTCATATTCGGTCATCGAACGAATCCCGCGACCACGGCTGTCTTTTCGAAATATACACGCGCAATAGCCAAAAATAATAATTTTATATTTCGCATTATCTTTTCCGTCGACAATCAAAAGTCGAGAAGAATTCGCTGGTTTTCAAACGAGGATGTTGCCAAGAGCAATGTTATAGGATTTCAGTATACCAGACTTTATCTGATGGGGACAACCATTAACGGTACAATATAATTTACTTGTTATTTTCGACAGAAAAATTTGAAATTTTTTTCTACTTTCACGAAGGGTTATTTCGAAATTCTCTCGTTTCCACGCGTGTCAAAACAACTCTTACATCTTTCGACGGATTTCGTTTCGAAACGTTTGATATATATATTTTTTTTTTTCGACGTCGCGTATTGATTAACTCGTTTACGTTGTGCGTCTGTTGTTTATTTGTATCGGGATCGTCTTACTACGCCACCGTGTACCGGTCCATTTACATCTTTTTTTTACTTCCCCCCCCTCCCGAATTAATCCGATTTTCTCGTCTAATTCCGTCTCTTTGGAAGCGTATTACAGTAATCATAATAACGTACAGATGTCGAGTATACTGCACACATACGCGCGTATTGTGTGTACCCTTTATTCACGAACGAACGAAATAATATTAAAAAATAATAATAATAATAACTTCTCACTCGTCGTAATTTAATCCGTAAATTTTTTTTTTACCGTCCACCACCGGCAACCGCTTAATTTATTCGTCGCATATTCAAATATCCATTCACGTTCCTCCCGCACTCATGGGCGTCCTTTACAAAACCGTATAAGAGATGACACTATATTGACGCAAACTGCACGCGTACTCCGAGAGTGGCACCGAGGCTCATATTCTTTCGATATTACAATAATCGTTTTCAAAGAGCCGCGTACGTAATATTGAGGGGGACGCAGTGTATACAGAGGTACAAGCATTTTCTAAAGGATTCGGTTTTTTTTTGTGTTTAAATATTTTTTTTTTATCCTAATTCGCCGTGTTACTTTTAATAACGATAAAGGAGTGACCAACGCGCGATAAAATTGGCGAAAATATTTTCGTCGCGAATTTTATCTATCCCGCGATACGTGCGCGTATATAGCACGCGCTGTACGAATTGTTGATTATAGATTTTTTTTCGTTTCTAAATCGTTATAAATAACGAAATTTAAAAAGTCCTCCGAGCATTGTATATTTAACAAGGTTATTTATAACATTATCTCTCATAAAGTCATAGGTAAGGCTCGGATTTATATGTAAATATACATATTTTTACGATGACTTGATAAATTAATTTAGGTAAGTGATAAATACGTTTCAAGGGATTTCCAATGAAATTAACTATATTTTATTTTACATATTTTTACATATTTTGCCATAATAGTACATGTTTTTACATATTTCTCAATAATTCCATTTTTTCCTACATATTTCGGCAATTATTGTTCATTTACGGTTTATTATTTATTAATAGAGACAATTTCCCATGTTTCCAGTAACAAAATAATACCAATTATTAAACTTAATCTACTGTCGATATATTATGTTCGATATTTATGATCTCAATAAACGCTAGATAACGATTTATTAAAACGTGTTAGTCCAATAACATCAGTCGTAATCGAGAGATCTTTCAGTCGATATAAAGCAATTTTACGACAGAATCGGCGATCATTCGAATTCGAAAATTTAAAAATGCATGTTATTATTAATTGTAATCAAGATAATTAGATAATTTTTTTTTATTATTACATTTCATTCTATTATTAATTTTTTTTTTCATAATACATATTTATAATATTACATACTTATATATCATAAGGTTTAAGAATACGATTATGAACGAGAACAGCAAGAATTTCAATAAAATTCGCAGTCAAGTTGCATATATATATTTTTTTTTTAAGAAGGAAGTGTAAACGATAAAAATTTTTCGGACGATTATAAAAAATAGAAATTACTAAAAATGTAATTTTTTTTTTTTTGCTTACCTTAATATTAATTATTTTACGTTTTCAGGAGACACGGGCGATTGGCGGTGAGGGGTTATAGAAATCAAAAAAGTATGATATTGAGCAATGATAAAAACAAGAAAAAGAAATATATGAAAAATAAAAACAAGGAGAATAATATCTAAGGAAAATCGAAGAAAATATTTTAATTGAAATTTGAAGGTCGTGGAAAATATTACGCAGGATCGTATAACGCGAATGAATAAAGTACGCGTTGTTATAAAAAATAAAATTATAAATTATAAATAATATGTGATTTCCACATAAGATTTTCGTCGATTTTCAATAGTATAATATAGTTTCCTCTATAGCGCTGTGTTCAAGTACGATTTACCGGCTTTTATTTTCTCGTAGCGGTCCCTGGACACAACGCGGTTGTTGACAGAATAATTATAAATACGAAAATAATTTTTTTTTTTTTTGTAACGAACACTGTACAGTGTACGGATGAATCATTATTGAAACGGCGTACGACGGCTATTTTTAAACGATTTTTATCGTTTTATTTCGTATATGGAAAGTGTAAAATTCGACGGAAAATTTTTTTTTTTTTTATAAGTTTTTTATCGATTAAAATGAAACGTATTGCGTATTACTCGTAAGTATTCGAAACGCGAGAGGTGGCTGGGAGAAGAGGGACACCGATATCTAAATTATTACATAATACGGACGCCTACTGGTATATTTTAAGAAAAAAATAATTATTGTATGCGTGTAGTTTTTAGACGAGAGTATACTCGGTGCAGCGCATTCGTCATCGCGTCAGCAACCCTTTTCTTGAATGGAATTCTGATTGCATTGTCAACGCTACCCGCGAAAGCGGTCCGCAATGGAAAAAGAACGACCGTAAAAAAAAAATAAAATAAAATAAAACTAAAAAAAAAAAAATCAATTTATCGGCGGCACGTTGGACGCATACAAAAATATCATTTCGCGTATAAATAACTGTCACTTTTTTTTCGTTTTAATATAATTTGTGGTTTTCGAGACGCGTACCGAAAAATCATATACAAATTCACGGGATCTTTTACACGAATTATGCTAAAAAAAAGTACGGAAAAATCTTGTGAAAAAAATAAGAAATCAATAATCGATAGGAATTATTCGTAAAAAAAAATTAAACGAACCTTTTGATTTTCAATATTTTATAGCAGCTACTGTTATCGTCGAAACTCGTTTTGTTGTGTATAGCGCGTGGTGCTATAGTATAACGACGCGGAGGCTAACTTACAGGGTGTTTTACGCGCGAGGATATCTGATAAATCCTGCACAATACTATACTGTGTTCTGTTCGGTGTTTAACGTAATTAATTTGTTATTTCTTCGAATAATCGCGTTGAATTCGATTTCGATTAGGCGTATACCAACGGAAATGAAAAAAAATTGAAACTTTTCAATCCCAATTTCGACTATCGTCGAGACAAACGCCGTAATTCAAAAAAAAAATATTGTAGAAAATCAACGACATTTTTAAAAATTTTAATAGATTCATAAACAGAAAATTTTTGATTTTGCGACAAAATAAAAAGTTTTTTTTTTTTATTATTTACAATCATTTAAAATATACAATCAGTGTAGCTGTGCATTCTAGTAAATATTATTATAGAACAAATCATCCGCCCAGTTCCGGTGAAAAGATAACAAATTTTCCGAGGGAAAGCGATTATAAAAAAAAAATCGTCGAACTATATAACGCAAACGTTTACGTTATTCTAAAAAGAGAAAGTCGCCTCATCGGTTTTCAACTCGAGTCAAACCGCGGATCGTTTTTACACATTTTCGACCACCTAACCACTTAACCCAATAACCGCTTAATATTGTGCATCGCAGTTTTCCCGATGTGTTCAAAAATGACTATAGGAAATGGGTAATTGTACACGGACAATAAGCGGTAAAAATATATCCAGTAAAAACGTTAAAAACCCGTTTATCGTGCAGTCGCCTCAGAATAATTTAGTAAAAAAAAGAAAATTTATTTGTTTAAAAACAGCGAAAAAATGACAAAATTCACAAAACGGCGTTTTACTAAATAAATTTCCCCCACTCTTTATCACAGTTTTCGTTGCTGTGTTGAACCGTGGAGGAAAAAACGATGGTCGCGCATCACCATAGATAATACATAATGGATAGGCCATATTCGTTATCAGGCGTTCCCGAATCTTCTGTCCGTAGACATATTAACATATGGACTGAGCTTCGTTAGGAATTGGCGTCCTCATCATGTGATAACGAAAACTATTCCCTATGGAAAATAAAACAAGTGTAAAAATGTTTCATCCATGACATTAGTGATAATCAGTCATTAAGAACACTTAACATTCATAAATTTTCTAAATGTGAACTGTCTTCATTACTGATAGGTAATTTGGTAATATTTGGTAATAAAGCGGTTTATAAAATTCCATGGAAAAATTGAAATTTATCAATTTTTTTATTCCAAAGTGAATAGTTTATCCTGCGGATACAGTTATCTAGGCAGAGGGGTAGGAAAGCGCAGTCCACATGTTAATATGCTTTTGTCTCACACAGAAAATATTTAGATAACAGAACGTACTATTTTTCAATTATTATTTCATGGAACAAATTATTATTTCGTGGAACAAAAAATAATATCTTGCCGACTAGGATGGAAGATTTGATTGCCGTCTCTCTTCTTTATTCGGGAACGGTGCCCGCTACACGCGGCCTGTTCATTATGTACGTTATCTGTGCGCAACACCCTGTGCGCTGCAGCGCGTGGAACCGTTTTCGCACCCGCGGCACATGTGTTAAAACGCGCGCGGCCGCGGCCACTGTGTACGTATGTATATATGTACGTGGGTTATGTAATAACGTTATACGCGCACTGGCCGTGCGGAAAGTAGGCGGCCAGATGAGGAGGCGAGCGTATTATACATTATTGAATTAGACGTCGCGCGCCGGCCCAGGGACGTGTGCGCGCGCGAGCCCGTGGAATCTAATTTGCTCTCGGGGCAATGGGGTCGTCATTTGTACGGGATTTCGGGGTGGGTGAGCGGTTCGCGCGGCTGGTAGCGGCCGCGGCGCGGTGTGTATATATATATAATACTCGGCCGCAGCGCCTGCACGCGCGCGCAAAACACAACGCGTTACATTACTCGCCGTATATTATCACTCGCGTATTATATACACTCGTACGCGTAACGCGCGAGCGGGTGCAGTGCTAATAGAAGACGGGAAGAGGTAAAAAAAATGAAAAATGAAAAATTCTTCTGCGTTAGGATTTCTGGAAGAGTTCCGGGGGGGAGGACACAAAAAAATTGTTTTGTCGGCGCGTCTTCCAAGCGTTAGGTCAGGTCGGGTTAGGTTATGTGTACAATGGCGGTTAAATTGTAATAATCTTTCCGAGGAGCAGGCCGAGTACTATTGGAAACAGTAGAAATCGCTCGAGAAACGCGACGTTTCAGGAACACGCTGGAAACAATACTGACCGCTATACAGTACGATAACGAAAAACGAACGTTTCCGTACACGAGTAACGAAACTACAAGAAAACCGGCTAATAATAATCAACGGACAACACAACGGCAATCGCAGTGACAATAACAGACGACAAAAATGAATTAGCCGAAACACTCTCGGAACTCGCGAACGCTCAGCAGACACCTCGACTCGCGACCGCGGACAAGAACGCTTTTGAGTGTGATGGGCACCGCGACCTAACACAGCCGACAACCGAAACAAACTCCGCGCGGAAGAGGCCCGTGCCCGATATACGGATATAGATGAAGTCACGCCGTCACTGGTGCCGGAGAAACGACGGAGGAGAAAAATTCAAAACGGAAAAATGTTTTTTTTTTTGCGTTTACTTGTATAGAGTATTTTTTTTTTGTAGCAATTAAAACATCTCGCGTTTAAAACGCGCGAATAAATTATAGATGAAAAAAGAAAGAAAATGCGAAAAATTCGTAAATCATACTGCCCGGCGGATTATTGTTATCGGCGGTCCCGAAAACGGTTTTCCGAAACAAATGACCTGTACCGCGACGTGTGCTGCAGTGCTACGTGCACATACGCCGCGCACTGCGGCCGGAATTCCGGTCCGCGAGGCGTTCGAGGGGAGACACCGCGAGAATACCGCCGAGGGATACGCGCGCGCGGCGTTTGACAAATGCGGTACGGGCGCATTCCGAAATCGCGGCCCCCGCCGAAATCGTCGCGCGCGTATTACACGCCACCGCTGCGGTGAAATATCGTCGTCGGACGTATAGCGGTGGGAGAAGGAGGGGGGAAAGTGGAATTAAATGCCGTCGTTTCTGTGAAATTTGACAAAAAAAAAAAAAAATGAAGAAAAAAGCTTCGTAAATATAGTTTTTTTTTTTAAAAGAAAGCGAACCGCGGGACGTTGTGCAGATGTCGCTATTAACCGCGAATATTATACTCGGATAAATGTTTTTAGAGTTTTTTTTTTTTTATTGCTAAATAAATTTGAAAACAATAAATCGTTATATAAAACGATCGTTTCGTTGTGTATTATTATTTATTATTCATTCATACTTTGTTTAATATAATAATAAAAATAATAATAATAATAATAATAATAATAATAATAATAATAATAATAATAATAATAATAATAATAATAATAATAATAATAATAATAATAATAATAATTGAATTAGGTTAGATTTGCTTATCATATAATAAAGCGGCCCATTTTCTTCATAATAATAATAATAATAATAATAATAATAATATAATAATAATAATAATAATAATAATAATAATAATAATAATAATAATAATAATAATAATAATAATATGGTAAAAAAAATCTGATATATATTAATAATATGGTGTTTATAGAATACGTAATTATAGTATGCATCATTTTATAATAATTTCTTAAAATAAATCTATAGCTATTTAAAATTTTTTCCAGAAATTTGTATTAGTTAAAATAATTAATAAAATTACCTATTTAGTAAAAATCGTAACGTTCTAGGTCAATAATAGAATAGTACGAACGTAGTTCACCACAAAAAAATATAATACACTTTGTCGAAAAATTTGAAATTTTCATAAACGATTTCGACGAGACTTTTTGAACATATAACTGAAGTAACGTGCGTACGTCTGACACTGTATTAAATATTTTTAAGTTTTAAAAACAAATATTACCTTTTTTTTTACGAATTAAATTACCCTCAAAATCTATAATTGCTACAAATAGCCGAAAATTGAAAGACTTATATTTTATATTATAAAATTACGTGTTTAGTAAATATTTCAATTTTCTATCGTTTTTACGTAATTTTTCGGTAGTTTTTTTTTTTTGCGCTTTTGACAAAATCGAAAAACGGCCTCTCTCTAAGGTACTACCAATTAGACGCATTACGCTCTACCGGAAACTAACTACGATTGTAAAGAGCATTCTTTCCGGTAGGATTTTTGTGTACAGACATAAAAAAATCACGTCCTTGTAAAACCAATACATTCCTCGCTCTGCTCAGAATAAAAAAAAAAAAAAAAAAGTATTTTAATATTCTAAACGAGCCTATAATATATATATAACGTTTTCGATTTGTCATGCAGGGATTATATGATTTCCACGAGTTCATATAATATATATATTCCGGTAATGACCGGGTGTATAATATTATGTGCTTTAAACAACCCGCGCGCAATAATTATATACACCGCGCTCAGTGATTACATGAATTGAAACCTAGAATGTTGCCAAACACACACGCACTCCGTTTAAATATTATACAATCGTGCAGGGACGCGAGAAGAAGACAAAAAAAAAACGTTTCTCGTCCCTCGCAAACTTTTAACTCCGACGTCGTAACAGCTTGCGAACGGTTCGTTAAAAAATATTATTTCTGCAGACGGTATTTTCTCGGGAGAGCGCGGATGTATTTGATGAAAAAGTCGCTGTCCCGCGTTTGAAAATACCCCATTTTTTTTTTAATGGTTATAATCGGTAAATTAAAAAAAATAATTTTTTTTTCTTACGGTCTTGGAGAAACCGAAAAAACTGACGGTTTCGCAACGACGTTTTTTTTTTTTTTTGTGCACTGAATATACCCGTTTTTCGATAACGAATTTCTTTGGGCCGTACAGGTCATTCTTCCATTTTATTTTAGTTTTTTAAACGCGGCGCAAATAACGATCAAAAATTTCTTCCGATTTTGTGTTGTTTATAACGATTATTATTATTATTGTGTCGAACTATTCGAGTTCTACGTTACTTCAATACTGTATCTTTAAAAAATTCCACGAAACTCCTTAGTCGCAATTTTTTTTCTTCCCATTGCCGTTTTAAATTTTCCGACAAAAAATGTGTATTATTTTGACGGAAAATGACGATCGAATCGATTTGAACGACAACAACCGCGGCTCGCTACCCGTTTTTTTGATATATTTTTGTTTGTTGGTGACAAAATTTCGTTCAAAACCGTTTGTAAAATCGCTTAGTAAAAATCACAGTAATTTCGGCACATATAGGTACGCGGAAATATTGGATTTCAAATTTAGCGCGTCTATATGAGTAAAATTTATTTTTCGAATTTTCGCATTACTTTTACAAATACATATTCGCCACGTAGACATTTAAAACTTTCTAGACTTTTTATTTCCTTAATAATATTATAATATCGTATTTCGAGCGTGTAAATCAAATAGAATTATAAATAGAGTATATTGATTGACTTGGATCCACTAGTTTTGCTACTGCTGTTATCGCCGTGTGTTTGAATATATTGTTAAAGTTAACGTCTTTTTTTCTCCCCACAAAAAAGAAACGACGAGATCGTATTATAAAATATATATATAATTAATTCGTCGGTGGAGTGGTTCGTAATAAATCACAAATTACTTATATATAATATATACGTGTATAAACCCGAATCGAAGCCGAGGAAGCCAAAACGCTTCATTTGTACATATTTCCCGAACTAATTTTAAATCACGAGTTAATACAAGAGAAAGGGTTAAACGTCTTAAATAATTTGGGAAACTTTCGAATCCCCGGCAAGTATAAAGTACACGCCGAAATATCCCGCGCGCCACGCTTTAAAAGTATTTTTATTAAACTTTTCCTCGGCCTGTCTTCTTCATTTTATCAAAAGTTGAGTGTTATAAATTTTGCGTATATACGTAAATAAATACCTTATTTAATCACGTTAAAACGCAATATATTAACCCTTTATACCGGGTATATTCACTCGTTACGTTCCTCTATCAATCCCTAAAAAAAAAAAAAAAAATAGATATATATATATATAATATCTTATTATTGACAGTAAAATACTAATAAGTAGCGGATAAAAGTTTAACAACGTTGGAGCAACTAAGGGCCATTAGCTATTCAAGGATAATTTTTTTTTTTCAAGTTTATTAAAGTCCTACGTATGGGAACGTATAGCCTCTCACGAGTTGATAGTATTCACAAAATTCTGGGAAGCATCCCGTCGTTGAAATGTCCAATTGCGCCCATGTCTTACAAACGGATAGCATTGCGTGTTTTCATAAAACACACACTCATTTAAGTCAATTTTTTTTTTTTGTGTAAACGAGCTTATTGTATTGGCGCTACTATTAGAAAAACGGTCTGCAGCTAATCAACTCTATAGCAGGCAATTTATTGAAAAATTACGCGTTTTCCAATTACGGAAATCGAATAAATCTATTTAATTACGCAACTCTGTACGAAATTCAACAAACGAATTATTCGCTATCGATTACACGTGTAAAAAAAAACTCTGAAATATTGTCACGTATACAATTATATTAAATTTTTTTTTTATTAGCTTTTAGAACAAAAGTTATTAAATTATTATTATTAAATAAAATATTATATTTAATTATACATGTATAATAATTAACGAACTGTATAACACAGAGAACTGCGTATTTTTTTTTTTTTTTTTTTTTGTAACGTCACATTAAAAAAAAAAACGAGTTGGACCGATCCGGGGGCGAGAGAATGGGAACAAATCGGGTTTAAAATGAAACTTGGTGGGGGGTGCGTTCGCCTGCACATCGACGGCGAACTTTTATAAGACTCGTTAATGAAGACAAACAGACATACGCGCGCTCCTCTAAGCTCCAATAAAACTTTCGTGAGCTATAAAAAAAAAAACAACTAGACGGTGGGGCGAGTCCGAGGCGTTGGTGAACTGCGTTTGTAGAGCGTACAACACGCGTTAACGCGCGCCGTGTATATCGGTTATTAAACGCCCCGGCGAAGACATATGTACGGACCGAGGAATCGATACAGGCGCGTTATATTACTCCGTGCAGGCGTGTATTACTCTCTGTTAACCGAGTACGCACGATTTCGGTAAACAGGGGGGTGAAAATAACGAATTTATTTTATTTTTAGCGCGCGAACGGCGCAGGAACGTCCCTGTGCGTAGTTGCGGCTATCAAGGATTTTGATTCGAAAACGCTAAACGGAAAAAAATCAAACGCAAATAATTCGTATAATAATCGAAATATTCGCGTATACGTCGTTATTTGTCAGTTTTGTGCGCAGTAAAACTTTCCGTTGCGCTGTACAACGTGTACAATATAGATTTGAAATTCCTTGTGTCTAACTGGACTCGGCGAGGAGACGGTTCGCAACGGTTCCTCAGTCGTGAGTTCAAACGCGTTTCGGACTAAAAACAAAAATTGTTTTTAATACTGAAGTCCGCTAACGGACGGACGTCTACCGTTCTCCCTCTCCGCGATTAGCGATTGAGATCAGCGGTGAATTTTAACGACGGAAACCGTTTTTCGTTCATTTCGCCCGGAGACTCCTCGAAAAGAAACCCGCGTGCATTGGTGTAATCGCGAACGGTGTCGGTACGAGATTTCGAGAATAAATAAAACAACAGTTCTCATAATAATGACGTCTGTACAACGCGTGTTTTCAGTATAAAAGCGCGCAGTGTTTTGTCTCACAGCCGTTTTTTTCAGTGCGGGATTTTAATAGTGGAAGTTTTGTAGTCGGGACCGGAATCGAGGAAATCGCCGTTTCACGAGAGAGAGAGAGTGAAACGAGACGTTTAGCGTTTCCAGGAGACCTTTGTGGCTCGTGGAAAAAAAATGTTTATCCACTCGTTGCGGCTACTTTTCTACACACACACACGTGAGTTTTCGCTGTAGTCGGTGCGCTAGGACGAGGACGCGCGCGCCCGAAAGGGACCGGCGACGGTGCTGGAAGGGACGGAAAGCGCGGTTGTCCGCGGGGAACCGGATTGGATATACGGTACGCGTTCCGCGGTGGTGGACGGCGGAGAGCGAGTAGTATTCTGCGGTCGTCCGGACCCGGCCACTCTATCGCCCGCGCGTACTACTGCACCGCCGCCTTAAATTAATGAACGGCGTCAACCCGTACCGGCACCGTTATTTATACGCGTCAGGAGACTATCCCTGCAGAGTTCAACGCCTATAGCCGGTGCGCACCGATCGTCCCGGGCCGCTGCTGCCGATTTATGGCCGGCACCCGTTGAAAGCGATAAATCTATTCCCGGCGCCGTCCTTACAACATAATATCACGTCGTAGGGCTTTTGTATAGTGTGTGTACACACTGCGCGATGTACGTGAACCGTCGTCGTCGATTTTGTTGTGCGAGACGCTCTCTGTGTTTCGAAACGTTTAATAAACGATACGGTTGTGGGTCGTCGCTATTTTGGTAGTTACAAAAAAAGAAAAAAAACGCTTTGGTTATCAGAAGTGAATTTTGCAGATTAAAAGGTCTGAACGAGAGATAAATAATAATACTACGGGTTCCGGTAACAAAGTGACGGGTGGAGGAGAGAGCGAGAGAAAAATAAAAGAAGTAGAATCGGCTTCGGAAGGGTGGCGTGAAACGGGCGGCGAACGAAATAATATATATATATATATAAAAAAGGCGAACAACAAAGGTAATTCGACTACCGAAACGGGGGTTAAAATAATGACGGGGAGAAGGTTTTATACGTATTTTTTTTTTTTTGGCCAAGATTTTTTTTTCTTTCCTCCGACCGGGCGACGCAGACGACGCTGACGACGACGGGGTGTGATGTATAAAAGCGAAGGAAGTGAGAGGTCATTAGCATTCGGAGGTCGAATAAACCCCGACTCGTAGGGCGGAAGAAGGTGAGAAAAAAAACGACGGCGTACGGATAATCTTGTAAAAAAATTTATTTTTTTTTTTTTAGTTTTCTGCTTCGTGTTTCGGTGAGAAAACAATTTCGAATCCCTAAACCGATTTATTGATAAGAATGGTTTTTAATTTAAACGACACTGGTTAACAACTGGGGTGGCCGTCGGGGCGTCTCGGAATCTAATTATTGTAACGCCGCGTACGCGACAAACGAGATGTACGCGACAATGTTCGAATAATCCGCAGGAAATCGTACACCTACACACCCCGTATTTCAATGCGTTATTTAAACGACGAGCCGATAGATTTTAATATAAACCGCGCTGCTCTCGCTCTCGGATCGCGCCTTTGAAAACTGTTTTTTTTTATTATTATTATTTCTGTGATACTCGTTTTTAAGGGAATACTCGGATGTTTAGCAGTTGACGTTTCAACAAATGTGTGCAGCGAGTTCTTGAGTGTTATGGTAGTTAGAAATGTTAGAGATGTCGTGGCGAACGCGGTCCAAAAGGATTAGACTTGAATTCTGTAATTTCTAAAACTTAACGAATCCTGAAAATGGATTTTTGCCATCACTTTAATCTTGAACTGAGGGAAACGGTCTAAAAGCGTGTGTTTGCCTGCGATCTCCGAATACCATTCGCTATGAAAGTCAGAGTTGTTCGATACAACTGTCTGTAGTATCCCGTGAGTTTATTTTATTGATCCATTGAAAACGAGGATTGGCCGTTTTTATGTGGAAAACGGTTTGTGCGATGGAAAGCCACGGTCGCGGGTCGCGTTTTCTTTTATTATCATCCATTTACGGTGAGCATCTCGCCACAACGTTCGTGTGTCTTGTATAGTGCCTATGAATTCTATTGAATTGTGACGATCCAGTAACGACGTTTCACTTTGACTGATATTTGTTTGACTGGCACATGCGAGGATTCCTTATTAGATTTTGGCTTCCCGTGCCGGGTTCCGTTTCTTCCGTTCGTAACGATTATATTATGTATATTTAAGAGTTTAATAATATCAGACCTTGTGTGAACGGGCCGAGAACTTTTTATTTTAAAAACACCAGATGTGCGTATTTACAACACGAGCGCGATAAAATAATAATATTAAAAATATTTCTAAAATCAAAAGGTACATATAATTAACAAAATCTTATTATTTTTCTGTTTTACACAGAATTTTCCAAATTAATAAAATTGTCATTGTTTTCAAAAATTGCAAAAGTTTCATTTTTTTTATTGGATACGACTCTTTGATAATCTTTTGATCTGAAATATACCATTTTTTACCTGAAATATACACTTTTCATTTTTTGAACGATGAACGTTCAAATCCATTTGGAACAGCCATGATTATATAAAAATGAATAAACAAGCAGGAATGAGTATACGAAAAATTAAAATTAAATATACAACCGGGTCTGGGGTATTTCTAAATTAAAGTCTTATATTAAGATTACTAATGAATAACGTTTAATGAGAACCCGCAATAGGTAAAAAAAAAAAACGAAATACGAAAAAGTCGTGTGATAGAGTCACAAGCCATTTCATTAAATATAATTAGTATTCATAATAACAAATTTATATTTTATATATTACTGTTTGCACTCGGATTGTTTCGACTGTTTATCCGTCTTTCTGGCAACGACATTCGTCGTGTTGACGATCTCACTTGAAATATTCCTACATAAAAAATATAATATAAAAAAATTAAACATTTAGTCGTCATTTTGCGTTGGTCCGTGAAAGTGTGAACATTAACGAACGGTGAATTTAAATTTGTCGATCGATTTCGTAATTGTAATCATGTCGACGAAGAGTGGAAACGGAACTCGTGAGAACGATGGAGTGTCTGAAGACGTCGGACAATCGCGACGGCCCGGAACACCAGACACGCAATGCTCGATTTGTCTTGGTGAGTTAATTAACAGGTGCTGCACAGACGTGTGCAATCATTCGTTTTGCTATGAGTGCCTGAAACGATGGTCAAGGACCAAGGCGGTTTGTCCGTTTTGCAAAAGGCACTTCCGAAAAATACGCCATTCGTTTATCGACGGGGTGTCACGTCAAGCGTATGACGTTCCAAGACCACGTGCAAGCCGTGGTATTGTGATAAGGATTCCCCTAAGGTCGAGCCCTAATTATATGATAAGTGTTAGCCTACGATCGAACCGTAGTTACGAGAGAAGGCGTGAATAATAGCACCGGATCAAACGGTTGGAAGAAACGTAATGTATAGACGAAATTCGAGGGCTGATGTTGAACACGACACGCCTCCAATCGAACCGGTACGCGCGTCTTCTATGGACCAACCATGCACGTCGACCGGGATCCGACACTCGATAGAACGTCCGAGCGGAAACGATTCGACGAGCCAGAGTTCTAACGGGAATGGGAACGGGAGAATCGTGGATTGGTCGAGGTCCGACGAAGAGTCGAACTCTTAAACCGTGAGTAGCGCAGGAAAAGAAAGAGAACGGTTCAGACGAATAATGGCAAGGTAATGAAGACAAGAACTGGCGACGCGTAACGAGAAGCCGATTGCGTTCGGAATCTTCGGACGACTCGGACGTCTAACAAGACCGTTGCGTGTGTCTGTCCGAGAAGAAATTTTGAAACGTTATCGTTTTGTTACGTACGTTTTGATAATTCAGTTACAGTCGAGAAAAACTCGACGTAACTATACCGTTTGATATATTTTTATTCACACACAATTTATGCGATAACAATGAACAAAAAGTAATTTTCTTTGAGGGGGGGGGGGCGTAGAAATAGTAGCTTCGTATATCCAAATTGACCTGCTGTAAACGTTCCACATTGGATAATACTTTGAGGGGACCGAAACAACAATTTTTTGCCTTAAAACTTCACGCGCAAAATCGAGAATAACTACCTATATAGAAGTGGACGAAGGAGAGGAAGCGAAATCGGGATGCGCGTGACTTTCTCTCGTCCAATACTATAGGGACGCGATTTTTTCGCACGACCTTATAACGGACTCCCCGATTAGTATCCAGCGGCGTTACTGCCTTCTTAAAAAAAAAAAAACCACGGTTCTGCTGGTCACTGAAAAAAAAAAAAAAAGCTCGTTGCGCTAGAAAATTTACGAACGCGTTAGAAAAAAACGTTAACGCGGCGTCGCCCGAACGCCACGTCACGGTTCGCGCGTATTGTTCCCGTTATTACACAACCCCTTTGTCGTCGGCGGCACCGGCGACGACGATGCCGCGGCGGCAGCTGTTGGCAACAAGTTCGCGGGATATTTCGCGCGCCGTGTTGTGCGATAATATATTTTATAATAATATATATATATATATATATAAAGTCACTGCGATATATATATATAAAGTCACTGTACACACACGCGCACAATATATTATAATATATACCGACGAGAGCCGCACGCTCTCTCTCTCTCTCTCTCTCTCAATACGCCGCGCGCCCACTGTCCCCGCGACGGCGGCGTATGTGCCCGCCCGCCCGTTCCGGGCACATCGATTTTCCGCTTCGGAACACCCCTCGCGGCGCGGGGTGCCCCGCGAAAGAACTCCCGTTTAATTGTGTACGCGCCGGAATATTATTGTACTGCGCCGGGACGATAACGCGGAGAAAGAATAATATAACAACGAAAAAAAAAAAAAAAAAACTACACGCGCCTTGATTATCTTCGGTCACAATAACACGACGCGGCGGCCGGCCCCGCTGCCGATGACGGAGGGAGCGCTTAATGAAAAATTCAATAATATCGCCCGCCCGTCAGCCGGGAGTCCGGACGATGATGATGACGGTGACGGTGGCGGTGACGGTGACGGTGGTCGACTGAGACGGCGGGCGGCTGCCGGGTAGAGAGTGTAGTATAACTCGGCGGAATTAATCAGTGGCCCCCGGACGAAGAATT
Organism: Slavum lentiscoides; assembly: GCA_032441835.1. Taxonomy (NCBI): domain Eukaryota; kingdom Metazoa; phylum Arthropoda; class Insecta; order Hemiptera; family Aphididae; genus Slavum; species Slavum lentiscoides. Next base: position 9,942,475 of record CM063715.1, on the reverse strand, counting down.
CGGTTCGACGTTGTTAGTCGTCTTTCGCTTTTTGTGTGCGCGCTCGTATAAATCGAAACGCCGCAGTGATGAAAGGAGAGAGGGAGAGGGGGGGGGGCGGAAAAAGTAAATTTAATTATTTATACACACTGGTGTTTAAAAAAAATATACGGAAAAACTTTTACCGGACCGTATGGACGAGATTTTCACCTGCCCCCGATTTACATGTTCGAGGGGCGATGAGGGCTGAACGGTTTTCTAATCACTCCGACGATCGCGATGACGAATCGCACAGCAGTGCGGACAAAGATCTTTCTGCGCTCTGATTTAAAACGCGAGTAAAAATATTATATTTTAATTATATTTGAACGGTAGGTAGCACGACGATTATTCATCGCGCAGCCTATCGCTACAGGACGAACGACGAGTGTAGTGATATTTATTAGAAAACTCGTTATGATAAATGATTTCTTTTTTTTTTTTTTACACTACTCTTAAGAAGTGTTCCAGGTTTATAACATTAATTTTCGTTTTTTTTTTTTAATATTATTTTTGTTTCGAGTTAAAGTTTGTTTCGAGTTTGTTTTAAGTTTCGCTGTCCGTATAAATTTTCTAATTAAATTAAACGAGTAGGTACCCACCAAAGAGAAGAGACAACAATACGTTTTCGTGTACGAGTGAAAAAAAATGTATTACGCCTCGTTTATTTATTTAGACGTGGACACACTAAATCCGGGCCGTGGGTACGTTTTAAATTTTTTACCGCCTACCACCGGCAAAGCGTTGAATTCTATAAGATACGAGTACCTATTTTTTTTTTTGGTCTTTCGGCCTTCAAGACCATTCCGTAAAACAAATTCATCTTCATCCCTTCCTAACATCCGTTACATCCCTCCAGCTTGCTCTTGGATCCACCGATTTTACTTCTCTCTTCACCACAGTCTTTCCATCTTAGCCGAGGTCTACCTGTTTTTATCCTATACACTACATAAACTCAAAAAAAAAAATACACTATTATTGCGTATTAATTTACGTATTTCGGCAACCACGTTGTCATCTTCAGCGCGAAACGGCTACTACTAAAACCGTTAGACTCTATATTATACAGCCGTATTTATACAGTTTATATATCCGATGACGTCACCACAAAACGGTCGTGTCGATTGGTCGTGAGTCATCGACCACGCCCATCGCAAGTCTATTCTGCTGCCATCTCGTTTACATTAAATTAATTTTAATAACGAATTTTATAACCGACCTAAGTCCCAGTTTAATAGTTTTTTTTTATTTTTTGACATTTATATTGTTTCTTTTATGTTTAATCCTTTATGTTTGCTTATAATTTCTCAAATATCCTTTGAGTCAAATAACTATATTTCTTTTGACCTACATAGCACTTATCGCGTATCTCACATTGAATTTTATAAATACCACATTTCTCTGCTACTTTTATTTTGTCGTTTGCGTTTCCTAATAGTGCTTTCAAATTATTCAAACATTCATTATTAAAATTAATCTAATGTAAACCAGATGGCGGCAGCATAGACTTGCGGTGGGCGTGGTCGTTGACTCACGACCAACAGACGCGGCCGTTTTATGGTGACGTCATCGGAGTTATAAACTGTATTAATACGGTTGTATATAGTGTCTAACGGTTTAGTAGTAGTCGGTTCGCGCTGAAGATGACAACGCAGTGATCAAAATACGCGTACGTATACGCAATAAAAGTGTATTATTTTTGTGATTTTGGATTTATAGTGTATAGTATAAAACAGTCACAAGTTCTCAAGCATAGTTAAGTACTGTTTTTATCATCGTTCCATTTTTACGCCAGGCATGTCCAATCCACATTAGTCTTATTTTGGCATTTTTCCTCCTCAAACATGGCCTTTGGAACAGATTTTGAAGTTCTCAATTATAACGAATTCTCCATTCTCCGGTTTATGGGTCTCGGATCGGTCCATATATCCGTCCAAGTATTTTTCTCTCAAAGGATTCTAGTCTTACTTCTTCTGTCTTCCTTAGCGCCCAAGTTTCAGAGCCATACAGGTCGATAGGACGTATTAAAGTCATATACATCTTAATTTATAAATTCTTTGAGATAGTCTTGGATCTTAAAAGTGTTCCATTTTCAAAATAGCATTTATTAGCCGTCTGTAGTAGTCTTGATATCTCTACTTTTAATTCATTGCCATAGATTAAGATGACTTCTTATCACAGAATTTTAATTTAATAATTAAAAATTCCTTGTTTAGGTTATTTAAACGTTAAGTACCTAAAGGCCTTCTACAAATAAAGCCAAAAATGAACAGTGAAAAGTATAACATTTTATAGAATTATACATTATTATGTATTGTTCGTGTGAAAAATTCAATATATCATGTCTTGGAAAATACTTTTACTCTTAGTGTGTTTTTGTCGTGTCAACACACACACACACACACACATAAAGAAAAGTTTATATACCGAATTAAATAAAAACTGAAAAACCCCGTTTTTTGTATAACTAATGATAAATACGAACATTATAATATTACATAAAGTTTTACTGCTATGATGTTAAAGAAGAAAACGTCACGAGATTATTGTATGCGTCAAAGGTAATTTCTTTAACCTACTTTTAATTCAGTTTGTCGTGGAAAAAAATGATCGAAAGACATTTAAAAAAATTTGTGAATAAAAAAATCGTATTTTATAGTTTTGTCGAATCACAGCGTATTTTAGCGTATAAAATACGTGAAACTCTAGTACCCTCCAGTGATGAATTAATGGCCACCCCGCGGTGAGTGAGCGTTCCACTGACCCAAACGCTCGTGGGTCGACAGAAGGGTTGTATTTTGAGTTTCTCTCGCAGACAATTTTTACTGAAAAGCCGCACCCAGTAACAATAATTATTCAAAATACTTGCTGTGTCAAATGCACGCGCAAATCAAAATGTCAAATCAAAAAAAAAAAAAATGCTCGCGTATAAAAAAAAATAACGTTTTATGCAGTTCAATGTGTCACGTGCAGGGGCGTCTTCAGGTCAGCTTTTTGGGGGAACAATTCTGACAAAACTATTTATTTGTGATATTACGTGTATTGGATACAAGTAATTTAAAAATACGATTCTTTATTTGGGTGTAAAAAAAATATATATATATATATATATATTAAGAAACCATATACAAGAATAAAGATATGCCAGAGTATTTAAAAAAAATGTTTTACTATTGAGTTCCAGATTATATATTTATGATAAGATTATCGTGTTAAAATTGTGGAACATTTCTCGTTTTGATATTATAAGTGTTAGAAAAGCTTTATATATTTTAATTTTAACTTTTTTTTTCATGATGGTCGGTGAGCTTATGGGGGGAGGAATATTGCTCATCTCGCTCCTCCTCCCACAAGGACGCGCCTGGTCACGCATGATATTAAGTGATATAATTAAATAATTGAAATAAATTGAAATAAATTTTTCTATTAAACGTATACTAACCAAAATTTGAAAATTCACCTAACGCAATAGGCATTGACTTTTTGTATGTAGAACACTTACCGGCGCCTAGGAATAATTTAAAATAACATTAAAATTTTCCGGATTTCATAGAACGCCTAGGAATTCCTACGGAACGACCAGAAATTCTATGGAACGCACAGGAATTCAACACTTTGTCGATAATGCGTGTATACCGCGCGCGCGTCACCGGCCGTTGGCAACAGTCTCTTTCGCGCTACACGGTCGGCCGAACAAAGACCCCAGCTGTGCGCGGGCCCGCCATCGCTATGGGGTCGCAGGAGCTGTGGAAAAGGTTAGCCGGCCCGAAGGGCGGAAAGGACTAGATGGCAGAAAAAGGGTTACGTCGTCGTTCTCCTTCGGTACGTATTTTAGTCCTCTGGACGACTACTGTACAACACACTCGTTATAAGCGTAATACACACACACACACACACCTCGGAATCCTGAAATCAATAAACGGCCCTGCGACTACTCTCTCCCTTATGAAAATATCTGCAGCTGTCCCGAACATAAACACGGACGGATTTCGGGCTTGCCTTAACTTAAACTACATGGCGGACTGCACTTTTCTCCGGATTACACCGTAAAACGTTATCATTTTTTTTTCCATAAAAGCTCTCACTCGCTACGTCTCGAGTACCGTCGCACCGGCGAGCGTAATTTTGACAAGGCACAGTGGCTGTGAATAAATCTAGTCGCCGTCAAAATTGCCAACCGTCCAGATTTCGCTCGGACAGTTCGGATTTTCTAGTGCCTGTCCAGTATATATTCGACAGGACGCCAAATGTTCAGGTCTTATGATCTACGAGATTCTCTCAAAGACCATCGGCGGTATTAGTTATGTACCGGGTACTAATAGCTTAAGATAACAAAAAAAAAAAGAGTCATTGGTTATTTACGGTTTTTGAAATTCTAAGAGTTGGCAACCCTATTGTACCCTATTTTACTTCTTATTGCAGTGTCCGTGCTCATGACACTTATGGCGACGGGCAATCGTCGTTATTCGATTTTTTTTTCAGTTATATGTACACAGAAAATAGCAAACGCGTTATACGGAATACGCTGCCGATGGCGATGTTTTTTCTTCTACTCGCTACTTCGTACAATTCTGTATGTAAAAAGCTAGTCGTTGTTACGAGTCATGTGGCGAGAAGCTGTTAAAGTTCACTGATATATTCGCTACTTTCGCACAAAGGTCCGAATGGAAGAGAAAATATTCCGACACATCCGCTGCACACCACTGCAACGGGGAAATATTAAATTTTGTGGAAGAACAGACAAAAAAAAAAAGATAAAAAAATGTCTACGGGCTATTCTGTGTATTACACTGAAAACACTGCAGTGTACGGCTCCGCTTATTTAAAAAAACCGCTTATTTAGGGGAACGCGGAATTCCCCTAAATAAGCGGTTATTTTTCTGTCACGACAAATTACGAGGAATTAATGCGATTGGGGAAAAAAAAAGTTTTGAAGTAATATTACGCTTTTTCGATAATTCCGTATTGTGTTCAATAAATATGTCGTAAATTATGCGGTTTTGCAATATAAACGATGCGGTTCATTTTTTCACCCCGTGTACAACTCGTGACGAAGTGATCGTTACAAAAATCCGATAGAAAATTTCGCCTTCTCGGTACTTCAGAGAGTACGCTTTTTTATTTTCCAAATATTATATTTTAACAACTATAGTCACGGTACAAAAAAAAAAATTACATTTAAAAAAGCGATTTCGTCAAAATCATAGTATTTTCGTAATTTGATACTTCAAAAAACAATAATTGTTAAAAAAAAAAAATAGTTATCGTAATAACTATAAAACAATTTTTTTTTTTTTATGTATATTACATACTGAATATTTTTTTATATAGATTTTTACGTACAGAACTGTTATTGGAGCCGAAAACAGTTTTTCGCGTTTCTCTGAAAATAATAAAAATAATCAGAAACGCGTAGTGTCGTTTCCGAAATAACCAAATTATTGTGTCCTATATAAACCGTCGTTTTAACGATATATTATAATATTAAACGCGCCGAATTGATTACATTATAAAGCGTGTTACTACTGCGCGTCGCGTCTACCGCACCTATTATATATGCGATGGTAATACATTATGAGGTGTAAATGGCGTTTCCACAATAATATTACAATATGTACACGAACATATTATTAAACGGGGTCCGTCAAACAAAGTCGGGTAAATTTGCTCGGGAAACACAATATTATACTACACCATACTCTCTATACGGCGTATGGTAGTTCGATATTATTACATCATTGAATACGCGCCACGATTCCGATAATGTTTGTGTCGTAACCAAGCCCAGATTAAGACCTCAAAGTGCCCAGGGATATCTAGTTCAGATATTTAGTTGTGCCCACAACTCATCAATGAAAAAAAACCAATTTTTGTTCTAATCCCTGCTTGAACCTTATAATATTGGCTGCATTGACGTACACATAACTTTACAAAATAACACAGTTAAACATTATATTAGGTACCATTGATCGGTTAATTTTTGTTTCATAAATACCCGTTAAAACATTGAGTTTTATGCCTGTTAAATAAATACGCATATACAAATTTAACGAATAGTATTACACCAATTTCATTTAAAACGACACATTTATTTAATATTTTTGTTGACTGTTGTCGGCACTCGCCAGTGGTTATCTTCCGGGAAAAACGATATAAATATTCTAAAAATAAACAATAATCGAAAATACCGCTTGGTAACGTTTGTTCATTGGCGGTGAATGGGAAGGTGTGGCGTATTATACATTTTAATTTAAAATGACCACTGGAAAGTACCAATTTGATGATGCGATTTGCTACCGGAAACGAAGTATGACTGTAAAGATCGGAGCACTCTTTCTGGTAAAATTTTTTGGTACAGACGTGAAAAAGAAAAAAGGAAACACATCGTTGTTCTCGTAAAACCAATAGATTCCTTGCTCCGCTCAGAATCTAAAAAAACATATGTATACAAATTATCACTTGAAAAATTATGGGCCCCGGAGACGTGCCCCCCACCCTTAATCCGGGCCTGGTCGTAACAGCGAACGATTTAACGTTTAGGGGCCGAGGTTAAAACCTTTGTTTTTTCTCCTACAAATCGTATAAAAAAAATAATATTTCGACGTGGAGAAAAAAAAAAAACCTTTTCGTTCTCGCCTCTCTCGGCGCGCGCTCGTGGAAATCATGCGAAAAATGCCGCCGGGGTCGCCCAGTAGTGACACCACCTCTGTGAACATAATAATTATTATTATTATTATTATAATATTATAACGATTAACGCGCGCGGAATTCTCGTCGGCTCCGCGCGATTCGTTGTTACGTATTTCGACGTTTCCGCGGCGCGCGAATTTAATTAACTCTGCCGGCGGCGGTGGGCAGGCGGGGTACACTGATGATGATGATAAAGGTGTACTACTACTACTACTACTACTACTACTGCTGGCAGGCGTTATGTTAATAATTCCGGTGACGTGGGCGGTGTGCGGTGTACGAACGGACGGGATCTCGCGCGCGAAATTCCACACGTGCCGCGATTACGCGGGCGCCCGCGGTAATGTCGTTATCACGGGCGGCACCTTCCCCCATCCCCCCGGCCACCACCTGCACCGCCGCCCGACCGTTGTACGCAGTGGAGAGATCCCGTTACTAGAAAGCGGCGGCGCGGGAATAAACAAATATCCGCCTCTTCTCCGTCGGACTCTTTTCCCGCGCAGACGTCTGCAGCGCGTCATCGACCCTGCTGCGCCACGCCACTATACACCATATGCGCTGCACTCGGAGAGCGGCTTAAACGTCCCGCGGGAACGTAATCCGTCCGCACACACGGAATAATTATTAATTAACGTCGCTCGGCCGTGCGCCGATTAAAGACGGGCCTATACGCCGCGCGTGTAATAACAACACCGAGACTATGCGCCATTTTCGGTCGACCGAGCGCCGCGTACAATGATAACGCGTTGTTATTATTTGCTCCGTCTCTCTAAATACTCTGCCGCCCGGCGCGTTCTTATTTCGCAACCATTTTTTTTCGTTACTCGCTCGGCCGTACGACGAATCGTGTGGCGGATCCGAGTGGACGGCGGCGTGTGCAGCGTGTGCGAAGATTACGGACGCAGCTGCGCGCGCGGGTGGAGTTATCGACCGTCGTCGTGGTCGCGGCGCACGAGGAAATAACGCGCGCGACGAAGGAATGCGGCGGACCCGGGTCGCGAGTCCGCGCGTCCGTGTCTTTGGGCGCTGCAGGAGAACGACGGCAGATGCGGTGCAGGCTGCAGTGGTGACCAAACGTGGCGGGACACGGTGAACGGCCAATCGATTGGCCGGCGGACGCGGTTTTGCCGGCGCACTGGACCGCGCGTTCGGCCAGTGTTTCGCGCGCGCGTTTTCCCTCCGGCCGGCCGGCCGGCCCGCCCGAGGGACGATATTTGCGCGCGCGGCGACACAAGGTAGCGCGATCGCATGTTAACGACGTTGAATACAAAACAGCAGTCCCTTATATCCGCCCCCGCGCCCTCGGGGCTATCCGACGCGCACGTACTGTTCTACGCGCACGGCGGCCGCGGCGGCGGTCCCTTTACACGCGTCTTTTCAACCTCAATTATATATATATATATGTGTGTATAGGGCGGACGGGGTCGTCCGGTTATACTGGCCAGCTTTCCGGAAGAGCTGCGAATAAAACTTTGTAACCCCGTCGTAGTCGTCACACTATTACTATATATATATATATATATACACCAGTGCACGCTATACGGACAAGAGGAAATTCGTTAAATCCTGCAGCACTCCGCCCGCGAACGGTTCGCGCCGCTACCGTCGCGCCGCTACCTCTTTCCGCAGCACCCTTCCGGAGCACCGCGGCGGCCGTCTAATTTGAATTCCAAAGTGCCGGGTCGTTTGTGTGTGTGTGTGTGTGTGTAAAGGGAACGCTTAAAGCTCGAAACCCGTGGAAACGCGTTGGATGTTATATCTGATTACCGCGCGGGCGGGCGGGGGCTACAAAGAGCGCAATATAATATATTAAAACTGCCATACCGTCGAGACGGACTTGTGAATCGAGAACACGACACCGCGCACAGAGCGTATACAGGTGAACGGTGTCGCGCGGTTTCGGCCGGTGTTTCGACGCGAATACGGTCGGTCGAGGAGGACTCGGACGAGGAAATATTATTCGATTTCGCCACCGGCTGCAGGTAAATCGGATCGCGAGGCGGCCGCCACGGTATTAGTGTGTCCCTTCGGTGAAATAAAAATATATTGTGCGTGTATGTGTGTGTGTGATCCGGCGACGAAAGGGACACGGCCGGGATTACGGACGGTATTATATAATATTATGTCGTAAGCCGCCGTCCCTTCGATATTGACCCGTGTATTGCACAGCGTGCGTGTACCTCGTACCGCGTTGTCTCGTCAGTTATATAATATTACATACGCGTGGTAACGGTCGCGCGCGACCCGCGGTCCTTATTATGTTACCCACTAATACACTCGTAACGGACGCGTAAACGTACCACCAATAATAATAATAATAGTGTACTAATAATCTCATTTGGACGGGAGAGAAGCAAAAAAAAACAGCGATAATAATGAGCGTCGCGTGAATATTCGACGACCGGTGTTCTTTTCTGGCGAAAAAGAATCTTTTTTTTCCCCCCCGGTTTCGATTAAGCGATATACAACGGTCGTTCGAGCACGATATGACGTGTGTATTGTAAAAAAAAAAAAAATAATAATATTGATAAAATAAAATAAAAATAAATAACGTTATTGTGTGTATACAGCGAAAACGAAGAAACGCGCAAAATGTTCTTGCCCTCGGGGACGTTATTTCGGTTTTTTCTTAGAGCCGGACAACGTTTTGGTCGGTCCAATATTTCTTATTTTTTTTTTTTTTTTTATGAATCGGCTTTTTCACTCGTATCGTAAGCAAACTGCAAAAAGATTTTATTTAAAAAAAAAGAGAGAGAAACACCAGATCCATTTTTCTAATCCCGAATCGGCTCGATTATGATAAATCAAAAGAAAAAGAAAAATTATTTTCAATTTTAATAAAACAAACACTACTGTCGAGTCACTCTATACTGTCCGCATAACACGGTTGAAACAAATTATAACGAAATGCCGAATATTGGAATTTATCTGTACTATACGAGTATTGTTTTTTTTTTTATTATTTACTAAAACATTAAACGCGTTATTCTCGATAATAACCGGTATTTTTATAATATTACAGAGGAGAAATTCGTCTGTGAAAACTGAAAAAAAAAATCTAACATTTACAAGAGAATAACACAAATTGTATTTTGTGCTTGGGTCGTTGGGGATAAAAATTAAGAAGGCCACGCGACACGCGGACAAAGGGTTTAAGTATCCTCTGTAATATATATATAAATTTGAAAATCTCACTATAAATACGGATTGCGGGCGACGTGGCGTCCTCTTAACGACGGTGAAATGCCGAATTAAATTTCCGTTAACAAACCACGTTACATTCGATAAACGAGGATTTTAGTAAAAAATTCGGTATTATACGAATTTACCCGTGATTATCTGAAGGTCGAAAAAATAAAAATCATAAAATCTTATAAATATATCGGTTTAAAAAAAAAAAAAATCGATCGATCCGCACAAAACTTGAGGAGCGGCAAGTACCTCATTCTCGTCCTCAAATGACGCTCCTGTCTGACCGGTATATTATGTACCAAAGGAAATACTATAATAATAATATTTTATTGGCGTCAAAACGGCCGAGAAATATTTTCCAAAACGAACAGAACAAAAAAAAAAACCGGACGTTAGACAAGTGGACCGACGATTAATTCTTTTGAAATCGGTAGGTGTAGAGAATAGATAGGTTGTGATAATTTTTGCATTAAAAATAATTGTAATACGGTCATTGAGCTATAATATGTACGACGAAATATTTTCGTACCGCCGCGCTGCGGAATCCCGTGAAAATTATAATGACGGACGAAAGCGCAGAAACAATTTATTCCGTGGCCGCAAAATGGCGGGTCGTGACACGCGTTTACACACAGAACTGTTGTTGTTGTTTTACAGTCAAACGATTGTAATAATACGCGGTAACGAAATAAAATAATTGTTGTACACCGATAAACGGACTATTTTTTTTTTTTTATGATTTTTCACTACCGGAAACGTTGCGACTCGTCTGCAGTATAATATAATAACGCGCGCGCGTTTCCACGGTTGTCGGTGTCGGCGGCACGCGCGTTTAAATAATTACGTTAAAATAAATTATTTTGTATTTCACAATACGTTACGCGCGCGGTCCGTGTACGTGCGCTCGTTGTTGTAATTGCGTTTGACTGGGATTAATGAAGAGCGTGTGCGATATTGTGATGTATACGCGAAAAAGCGGTGGATATCGCGCGCTGCGCACAGTTTTCGGCGAAACGATTTATAATAACGCGTTATTAGTATAGCACACTATCAAAAACGTTTTGATAAAATTACGTTTAACAAACTATAGTGTTGAACGTCGAAGGAGATTCGTCGAGGAGTGAGATGCTTCTTCACACTGAACCGAGACGCTCGCAGACCGGCACCGGGCCCGTACAGACACCCCCGTGCCGAACCGACAAATTATTAATCTATTAAAAACGAATGTTATAGTTCACATCTACCGAACCGTCACACCGCACAGACACTATATAGCCGGAACGTACCTATATACAAACATTCTATCAGAGAACGTTTTGTCGGTGCGTGTCGTGTCTGTTCGTGTCGGCGCGGTGACGTCGGTGGGGTGTGAACGCGATAACGAAAAAAAAATTGAAATTTAATCCTAATTATGTTCGTCAAACTAAACTTTTATCAGTTACGATATCACGATATTATTATTACGACGGTTTGAGTCTGTGGAAAACGGTACAATACTCTTCGAAATGTCGGTTGGGTATACGTGTCTGTACGGTCCGGTGCCGGACTGCGAGTGTCGGTTCAGTGTGAAGCATCGTTTAAAATTGCTCCTAAGTGCTCCTCTGTTTTAGGAATATTCAGGCTCAGATCGATTCTTCGGGGGGAGAGAAAGTCAAACCGAGTTGTAGGCCCTGAACTCAATACACGGAACGCGCGTTCTGTACACTTCTCCTGTATGAAAAATGGACCACTACGCAGTGGAAAAAATTTCGAAAAACTCGGAATATATTTTTCAGGAATATTCCGCGCGGGTGGAAAACCTTTTTTTCCGTTGGTTTTCAAAGAGTTCGTCGTTAAACGATTTCATCTGCAAACAGTGAAAAAACCCGCGAGATAGCAGGCACTTAAAGACTCTCGTCGAATTCGAGTATAACCGCTCGGAAAAAAAAAAAGAACGAAAATCGATGGGAACGCGGCTGATAACGAGTCGTTTTATTTTTTATTTTTTTCTGCCTGCGTCGTCGTCGTCGTCCCGCGGAGGGTCGTCGTTCCGGCAAAATTGACGATCGAAATAGACATGACCCTCGTGGAAAAAAAAACAAAACACCTGATATCCGCAACGCGTATAACGGTGACGAGAATCGAAAAGGGAAACCGAATCGAAAAACAAGCGTTTGTTGTAATGCCGAGAAAAAAAGCTAGTAAAAATAAGCGCGAGGAGGGACACGGCGTTAGAGTGGTGGTAAAAACGGTTTGTCTTTGGGGATATTAAACTAGGCCGGAGATCGTTTGTTTTGTTACTTTATATATAACGGGCTAATATATATATATATACTCTCTCTCTATATATATATAAACACAAAATATATACTGCGCGCCGCCAGTGGGGCAGGACACACGCTGTACTGCTGCTGCTGCTGCTGCTGCTGGTGGTGCTGCTGTTGCTGTAGCGCGGCCGACGTTCCGGCACGGTGCCCGTGGAAAAATAGATTAGATCAAGTGGCGGTCTGTTGGCGTAATGGACTCCGATAACTCACCGTGCCCCGGGACACTTTGTCTTGGTCCAATCGAACACCGCGTTACCGCGTGTACGCGGACGCCCGGAATTCGACCCCTCGGACGCAGCCAATTTCCTGAGTGCCGCCGGTCGACCCCGATCGCGGCCGGGCCGGGACGAACGGCGACGGGACGCGGACCCGACGCAATAAAAACTAGTCGTGTATTACAGTTATAACAATAATAATAATAATAATAATAATATATGGTCGATAACAATAAACGCGTTGCGTTAATCGTGTATGTAATCGGGTCCGGACGGATTTTTTAAAACACGGCAATCGCCCAGTAATTAGGGCTACGGATCGTGGGCGAGGGGGGGGGGATTCAATAGTTCCGGCGTAAGAACGAATAAAAAAAAACATTTTTTGTTTTTTTTTCAAAATGAATTATTAACAATTTTTTTTTTAATTTGTTAAAAAAAAAAGTGGAAAGTAAATTTATATATTAGTTTTGATAAGACGATATTAATAGATACAAAGAAAAAAGGGTAACGAGCCGCACGGGGTGTTTTGTGGACGTCGTTTATAAGCGAATATTACTCGCACGCGGATTTTAGAGTTTTGTTACATTATACCATATAAATTCGAAAACAATGCGATAAAACGATTTTGAGCGAAGCTTCGGTGTATTATTATTTGTTATTATTTTACAAAGTCATTTCGGCGCAGAAACTGTTGCAAACATTCAATTCGTAATGGTGTAATATAAAAACGTAAATTAATTTGTCGGCGTTTAAACACTATGCGCTTTATATACACCTCTCTTGAAGACGTTTCGATTACTATCGTATAGTGACTAATTTAAAAATACTCTCTTATCGACGTTTTTCACCTCCTTTATTTTTTTGACAAACTCTTTTCCCGTGTCTCCAATTATTGACTATATCTAATCGAAACACCGTATAATAATCACCTGCGCACTGCAGCGCGTTGTTCAAAAACTGATCGTAAACAGAAAAGAAAAAAAAAATCACGAAAATAATACGAAATACGTAGGCGGTTTTTTTTCCCGCTTTTTTTCTAAAAATTTTTTTTTTTTTAACTGTAATAAAATGTTGTCCCGGTACCGGAACGGCAATGTAAAAAAAACTGTCACAACTATGTCGTGACGTCCGGTCGGTGTAACGTAATATTTATTAGGTCAGACGCCGCAAATGTATAACGCGATCGAGAAGAAGCGTCGGCCGCGAACTGCTCGAGGTGCTCCATTAGCGGAATTAGTTTTTTGTTGCAAACGATCTCCTGCCGCCGCACTGCCCGGACAACACAAACACACGCCATTTTGTTGCGTAAAACTTAAAAGCTGCTTATTAGGTTATCGGCTTTACGGAAGTTGGCCGCCGCCGCTTTTATACCCTGCAGCGTGCCCGCGACGCCACCCTTTAACTTCGCCCCGGTCTGCTGCACGGCGGTGTAGTGCCAAAATTGTTGTACACTCGCCTTTAATGACCGGCCCTTAACCAATCTCCGGAATTAATATCCTTAAAACTTTCCGCCGTGTAATTTTAATAATTGAACGCGCCTTATATATATACATACGTGGGCGCTATGAGTTCCGCCCGCGCGTGTATTATAATATATTATACGAGTGTATTGTATGGGCGGCGCGGGTGCAAAAAAAAAAAAAATGTGTATAAAGTCATTTTGCGCGAGCATTCCTCTTGCATTGGCGGAGAAAAGAAATTATTCGAGTTGAGATAAGACGACGGCACGCCGCAGGCGAACGAAAGCGCGCGACGCCCGAGAGCGCGTTATCTGCTGGCGTATACAGCGAAAACGTTCAGAAAACTGTTAAACGTTTACGATAAACGCCGAAACAGTGATCGAGTCGCGGGACCGCTGAACACAATACGTGGAACGCGTATATTAATCAAAATATGACCCCGGATAGGAGGCCGCCGTGTGCATTCTATGAGGTGTAAAATTCATGGAGAATACGATGAAATATAGTTTTTTCCGTGATAGTTATTGTATTATTCACTTTGAGATAACAGGACACAAAACTATGTGTTTATAGTACCAATGTTAGCACCAAAATCGATTATTTTTACATAACAAAGTTGGTAACAAAAACAGGAAAAAAGAAACGGAATGCATATGGCGGCTCACTATTATAGGGGTCCATTTTTCATATAATATAGAAGAATTATACGGAATGCGCGTTCCATGTATTGAGTTCAGTGATCGGGACACTCGAAGAACAGGAGCTCTGCTAATAATAATAATAAATTAGCGTTCTACGAAAAGCGCCTCTCCCCGTCATCTGATCACCACTTTCACATAGTAAAAGTCCTTTAAGTCTCCGTGTCGTCTCCCAGTTTCAGTAAAAAAAAAAAAAAAAATACTATAGGAACTCCGTCTTCCTGCGCCTCCTCCCCCCCCCCAATTTGAACACTGCTCCGAAAGACGCGCAGTCGTGTATATTTGACACACCGGATTTTTACGCGAAATAAATTATTACGATATTGTCTATACCGTATATAGAGCCGTTTTTTTCCTCAAAAATTCTTAAGAAATTATGAGATTTAAAAGAAAAAAAAGAATATTATCGTTTATCGGTTGCTGCAATATAGTCTTCAGAATTATTTCCCGCGTGAAGCAGTTATTTGTGATGAAAATCATGGAAATATCCGCAGAAGGCTGTGCTAGTAGATATAGTATCGCGTTTGTGAAAAAGCAATCTTTTTTTTTTTTTTAATTGCCGCGTGACACGATTTCGTAGCGAATCCATATAAACGCCAAACCGTTTTCGGCGACGAAATAATTAGATAGCCCGTGCGTGTCAATATTAAAGGGCAGTGCCAGTGAAATTATAACTGCAGTTTACGCGGATTTTTTTTCTCTCCCTGTCAAATAGCCGTTAAATATTTTAACGATAGATTTGCGTGAAAAACAAAACATATAGTAGTAACTAGCACACACCGAATTTTTTTTTCCGGATGGGCTATTAAAATAAGTACATGACACACATTTTGTAGCGGAAAATTCCTATTTTTTTTACAGTTATATATATATATATACAAAATACGGTTTTTAAATATTTCAAGGAGGGGTTATAAGTCCTAGCGTGCGCCGCCACTGTATATTTTACGGATAAAATGTGGAATAAACTCAATATTTATATTACGTTAATATTTTCACGAATTGAATTCGAATTATTTTTGTAATACAATATATTGTAATTATAATTAAATAACAAATGTCAATGATTTACGATCCGTCCGCGGTGTCCGCAATAACGTATATTCATTTCGAGCGTTTGATTGGAAAATAATCGGCAAAATCCACAACGACCTCCGAAGAAGTGCAGCCGCAGGACTCCGACATGTTATTATATTGATGTTCGCTCTTTGCAGCGCTTTTTCAAACCGATCTCGAAACGTAACAGCAATAACGCGTTATTATCGATTACGCGCATTAGTGCGATTAAATATTATATTTATTACGACGTTTTTAGTTTGAAAATATTAAACACCACTCGGACGATCGATACAATCGGTGGCGTATTTAAAGGAGGGGCACAGGAGGGCTCGTGGCCCCCGTTCGCCGTATAACAAACAATAATTTATATCTTATAAATCAACGTTTATTGATATTTAACCCCGGTAATTGTGACAAATTGAAAATTAATACCGCGATAGCTATAGTAACGGAATAGTTTCGAAAGTTAAATATTATATTGAATATAACGTTTTGATTGTTCGAAACGACTTTATTTTATCGTTAATTTTGTAAATTTTTTTTTTTTCATAAAAAATGCGATTATCAATATTTATACTTATTTTGAATGTTGTTACTGGCTCCCTCCGCACAATATTATACATTTCTAAATACGCCTATATGGATATGATCGAACGCAGTTGATTTTTGTATTTCACTATATATTCATTTTTTTCCCTCTTTTTTTTTTACGCGTTCGAGACGAAAATCACGCGATTTCCAATGATAATAAATAATAATTATTTCCCCGTTAAAACGCGTAATATTGTTGTTAAAGCGGTGGTGGGGGAGGGGAGAGGAGGAAGAAAAGAAAAGAAAAAAAAACGACGAGGACGACGACGCGATAACGCGCGCGCTGCACTGCAGCTTCTGTTCTATTTGCGGGGCCGGTGTGGGAACGGTTTAACGGGAGCGCGACGATTTAAATAATTTCGAGACTCGCTGCGTCGGCGTGTACGCAGTACCGGTATACGAGCGTATAATATAAAACAATTTTTGCAATTCTTATCAGAATATTACGCGTTATTAAAACCTTTTTATATAATATACCCCGTTTATATACAACACTGGCAGAATCCGACGCCGTTCGCCGACACCGAAACGTTTGAATACGATCCCCCGGCACGCTTTACGCTGTTCATTAAACAACAATGTATATTACGATGCAGTGCGCCGAGGGGGAGGCGCGTCTTTTGACGGCGGAGCTCGGTAAGTGCAGATAACAAACGTATAATATTTTCGCATAAAGCAAAACAGTAAATATCCCTTTTTATATACATATACATAATATAATATTAAGGACACACTATATTTATACGGTTACGTTTGTGCGCAGTGTACTTTTATACAATTCTTGTGTTTATAATAAAAGATATTTTTTTGTAAAAAAATCGGTTCCGGGGTTTTTTTTTTGCGGAGAAAAAAATCGTATATACACGCGAACGTGTGTGTCCTTTTAGACTCGTGAAGGGGTGGAAAACGTATTAGAATTTCGTCAAAACGTATTGTTTTCCTCGGTCTATATTTAAAAAAAAAAATTTGAAATATTTACAAGTTAAAAAAAAATGGTTTATAATATTATATCGGTTAGGTTTGGTCGGATTTAAAGATTTTTTTTTTTCGTTATATTACGCGAGTAAATTGAAATCGTTATTATCATTCAAAGTTCTCGCGAATGTTATTTTACACTTTTTTTTTACTTACTTACTTACTTTCGAAACGTTCGAAAGACATCTCTTGATTATTCCGTATAAGTGTTAAATACATTTTTTAAAAATATCCAAATAATATGTTCAATAAGGAGCTTCGATACAGGAGGAAATATGATTGGCACTCATAAAAAAAAAAAAAAAATGTTATAAAAGGGGCGAAGGATACAGTGGTTCGGGCATTGAACGCGTTGGAGGGACGACGAAAACACTGGCAGTTAAAGCGGTCATGACCTGGAAACCCACTGCAACAGGGAAAAGAATCCGAGGACGGCCCGTGGAAAAGGTGGTGGTCGCATGTGTTTGAGAAATACTTGGTTTTCTGTAACGGCACAACGCAATTGCCGTGGTCACAAATCACAATAAAAAAAAATAATTATATGATTCGAAAAACGTATTTTAAATCGAATAGAAGTTGTACGATTACAATAAAATACGCGCAGTTTAAATGCCCGGCAAAACTTAATATTCGCTGTATATGAATCGACTCAAGTCGAGGATCACTTTTGTAAAGTTTCAATCGTCGCAGACTTAATATTATATAAATAAACGATACACGAATAAAATATGGAGGAAAAATATTTTTTTTAAAAAAAAAGCTTATTCGTTGACACTCGCAGATTGATTTAGTTAAAATCGATCGATGCAGCTCGTACTTAAAGAAGTTTTTTGAATGTTGTCAAAGGACAATAATTACTGTGACATATTCGTGGCATGACTTTATCGCAACGTAAATGGACTCCTGTGATTTTCATCGAAATAATTGTTTCAAGCGGAAAAGGAATCTGAAGGCTACACCTTAAGACACTAAATTTGTACACGAAATAAATATTACAATATTATTATTTATAGCACATAAGCACGTCCATATTTTTTTTTAATCCTTAAAACGTTATAAACCGCGCGTATAATACGGAATCTCACTCGAAGTTTGGGGACATTGATTTTTGAGTAATTTTTCTCGAATTAAAAAAAAATCGAGTGAACGATAGAAATAGAAAACCTCCGAAATTTTACCGTGAAACAAGCCAATTGAATAGAATCCATTACAGTATGTGTACCATAATTTTCGCGGGAAATTTGTATAAATTTTTATTTGTACTCACCTAAATCCGTATGAATCATATTCGTCCGCGAACGCCGTTTTACGCCACGCGTAATTTTTAATCGCGCGCTTCTATTTCACTGTAATAATAATAACAATAACAACGTATAATTATTTTTAAAAAAAACCAATGGCCGTGACATAATTACGAAAAAGGCTTAATTTTCAATAAAACACGTCACAAATAATACGTAGGTAGTCGATTGTATGCGCGCGGCGCGTCATTTATTTTATTGTAATTCTTGAGGTGGCTGGCGAAGTCATTGCAAACGCGACAAAACGCCGAAGAATTACGAATAAAATAATATTATTAATTAATTAATATTATATAAATATTTTATAATCTACATATTAATTAGGTCGCGATTATTACTGTTCGCCTCTTTGTGTTTATATTGCGGCGCGTTATAAATGTATGCGATAAAGGTTTTTTTTTAAAACGAACGCTTCTCTTCGGAAAGCTTTTTTTTTTATCCGCCGACCGATCGTCTCCTCGCGTTTACGCGTTTTATTCCGCGAGATTATATAAAAAAAAAAAAAAGTGAAAAAAAACAAAACGAAAAAACAACGTCAACAACAACGAGACTTTTGTTTCGTTTCCGAGGAGTGTTTTGTTTCCTTTTCTTATTTTACTCCCTCGAGATTTTTGTCGTCTCGATTTTTTTCCCGGCTCCCCCTCGCTCGTCGAACGTCACGCAATTAAATCATTCGTCCTTATTCGCGGCGGCACTGCTTTTTCTCCTTCTCCTTCTTTACCGCTCAAAAACCTAACCTTGCCTAACTTTACCGGTGCGTGTTCTTATTTTTTTCGATCGATTCCGCCGTGTGTTAAAACCGCTTAGTTTCGAGTGTGCTCGTCCTCGAGTATTGTCAATTCCACGTATTTTACTAATATATACTTTTGTAAATTTTTTTTTTTTTTTATAAAAATAATTCATTTAAACGTATTTTTTCGTGAAAATAAAATTCATATTTATTTGTATATTAAGAAAAACTACTATACGGCAATTCGTTATTTTTTTTTTTCGATTTTCCTCTAACGTTTTAGCGTTTTACTCTTTAATGAGAGCAATGATCGTCGATTGAATTACGTGTGCGCCGATGGTTTTGCAATGTTCGAACGAAAGTTTAATTTTTTTCCGCCCGTTTATTTGAGGCTCACGATCTGTGTTAACCTGGGCCGGTATAGAGTTCTTGTCCTCGTATAGGGCTCGGTTTTCTACGACAAAGCTATACACGTTATATAAGCTATAGATATAGGGGAACGGCTGAGATAACGCGTCGCGGCCGACGACGGCGACGTCGAATATGCCGCTGCGAATGAATGAATCATTAAATCGGTGAAATTGGTGTCTTCTGTGGCGTTGACGTTTCGGGCGAGGCAATGACAATGACAGACGGGAATCTCTGCAGCACTTCCTCGTTCAATTTAAAAAAAAAAAAAAAAAAAAAAAACTTTTTTAACGAGCTTCTTTCAGTGCGGCACGGCGAACGAGGGGGGGGGGAGCGTTTTGAAACGGCTTCGTGGCAATTCAAACTATTCTTTTTTTTTTTTTGTCGTTTTTCATTTAACAAACGAAAGAAGCAGCAGCGGGCGGACACTGCTGAGCACACACACACACACACAGAAAAGCGTGACGAAATGAGAAAAAAAACTGCTTGACATTGCCGTTGACGTACACTCCGTAAGGTAGTTTTTTTTCTTTTTTTGATAATTTATTTTATTAAAAAACTCGAGCTGCGACCTCGAAAACGCGCGCGTTGCATTCATCTCACGACCGCCGAGCTAAACAATAATAACAATTAGAAGGTCGAGTACACATAATCAAATTAATACATTATATGAAAGATAAAGCGAAAAATTCAAACTCCGATCCTAATCACACACTGCAGACGGAACTAAACGAACACGGACGCAGTGTCAGCGCTACGAAACGTGCGAAAAAAATCACCGAGTCCGTGAAATTTTAAAATACAAAATACCGGTTATTTTCTCGGATAAAAATGGACGAGAGAAAACGGTTAAATTACATATTCGGTAAGTCCGTATAGCGAACAAGAGACCGCTCCGGAGCACGCTTTGAACATGCCACTCTCGGAACTCTGCCGTTCCCGAAAAATCTCTACGAAACAATAGTTTAAAAATACGATTTAATCGGAATTCGTTAAAGAACGTTTTTGGTCGCACGCTTACGACGCGATTATCCAGAAATATCCGAATGAAGGCTGCGAAAGTTTTCGACTGCCCACGCAACTGATTTATGCGAAAAAGCCGCTCGCCGCTCTTGAGTTTACATCGAAAAACAAGTTTCGCCTAACCACACGCGCGAAAACATCGAGCCCGGACTACGATCAACGCGCTTTTCCAGTACCGGAGCTCGGATGTTCAAAAACGGACGTCTACGCCGTTCTTCGTATTGAATACAATTTTAATTTGTAATACATTTATAATATTGAAAAGAAAAAAATTGAAATATCGGTTATAATAAAGTGTTTTGTAAAAAAAAAAAATAGGTCATTCCGGAGAAAATCGGTAAAGGATCTGTGGTATAAAAAAAATTCTTCTTCCGCTTACTACAAAATTGTAAGAAGAACCGCTGGATTCATGTTCTCAGGAACATAAAAAAAAAAAACGCACTGCGGGAATCTCGCGCCACGAGAGCGAACGTCGAGCGAATACGGCATACGTGTCGTCTCGTCAATGACGTTTTGAAGTGCTGACGATGAATCAAAATCAACGTCTGTCGTCTCGGCTCCCGGGTACCCTTTGACGAGTACCATGTGTAATCACACACACACACACACACGCGCATTATACACGTACAGGTTAAGAGGACGACGAGTCTCCATTAATAACGACTCCCCGGTCCCGGGTGTGTTGCAACGGCTTGTCAATATTTAACGAACTTTACCTTACCTACCTAGTAAATACATATACCGACATGCTCTTCCCGGATGATGGTGGTGGTGGTGGTGGTGGTGAGGTCGCACGCGCTCTATAGGTTAGATCGTATACACACACACACACACACACACACAGCATCCGTCGGTTCTCGATGGTGTGTGTACACACATACGGTACACGGTAAAGACGATTACGAACTCTTGCACCGCTCGACAATCTCCTCGTACGAACACGCGAAAGTAAACATGGACTCGATTAAACATTTATTGTGTTTGTTCGGAAGCTGCATCAGCAACAGCAGCAGCAGTAACGGCGGCAACGACGACGGTCTTGTTTGCAGAACACACACACACACACACACGACGATGCCAACTGTATATTATGTGCGCGCGTTTATATTACAATATATAAGGACGGTACGGTGCAACTCGCAATCTCTACATAGTTCGCGTATATTATGTGTATGGAACTATGGCCTTAGCACGTCCCGCAATGTCCGGCCCGGAAAACGAACAATTTGTTTACCACGGCCACCGTACCCCTTTCAATTTGTGTGTGTGTGTGTGTGTGTGTAAACTGAAATCGCATCGAATCTACACGCGACAATATACAATAGGCGAGTATAAGCCCTCGTTTTCCGTCGCCTTATCCTTTTGCTCGCTCGCGGTTCCCGGAGGGGGAGAGGCGAGACGGTCGCCTGAAGTCCTTCTTTAAACGCCGCGCGGTTTCATTCGTAAACGGGCGTAATTCTTAAAAAAAAAAAAAGTAGTGTCAGACGCATAAAAGTCCTGGAAGGGACCGAAATGAGGAGAGAGACAGGGGACTTAAAATAGTCGCGAGACGATGGAGGACGTCTTGTTGGCCGACATTGCACTGGAAATGTTGTCCGAGAACAGTCCGATTTTGCAGCGGTATTCCAATCGAACTGCGGTACAGCGCTTTTATAGAGAATGTCTGCAGACAGCAGTCGTGTACGCCTGCATTATTCATAAAACGTATATGGTAAAAAAAAGTGTAAACCGCGTATACGGTAAAATGTGTAAAATCCAAAGGGGTAGAAAAAATATAAAGAAAATTGCTCGTATAATACGCAACGGCTGATGTCGAAGAAATCTCGCGCCGCTATTTTGTAAATCGGCCGACAGAAAAGCCATACGCAATAATGTACCGATTATTGTTTTATTAAGGATTATTGTTATATTAAGGATAAATTAATTTTTTTTTTTGTAGTACAATGCATTGTAATTAGTGATAATGACTGATGATAATGCTCTAAAAAAAAACCTATAAAATTTCCCTAAAAAAATGCATTTTTCACTTAAAAATCTACAAAAATTCCTTTAAAAAATTTAATTTATAATCTAAAACATTTTTAAAAACCTTAAAAATTGTTTAAATTATATATAAATTATTTATTTATTTTATTAATTACAAAATTGTAATTAAAAAATAAATAAATAAAAATTACGTAAAATAATAATAATAACATAGTAAACTCGTAAATTTTTTCTGTCAATTGTTGAAAAATATTATTTAAAAAATAACCTAAAATTACGAAAATATCAAAAAATGTAAAATAAAAATAAAAATTATTTATTTCGCATGTTATTAAATCATATTTTTTTTTATCTAGGAAATCGCCTAAGGCTTTGTAAAAAAAAAAAATGCAAAAGTCATTAACATCCGTGCGCTAGTAAATTATAGTATTCGATCGTGACGCTCGATCCAAGTGTACGAAAAATATAAGCCTCTCGCTGACGGATTTTCTAGGAATATATTATTATCCCGAGGCATATTGAGACGCGCGGTAATCGATTATACAGTTCCTGTAACCTTACGCCGCCGCGCGTCAATCAACCGATGTTTTTTTTTTGAAAGACGCGCGCAGATAAAGCGAAAAGAAATAATATAATCGACTGGTTTCCGACAGTCCAATCGAACAGGAGGGGAAAAAATAAGTGCATTAGGTCGTGTAACGATATTCCGAGTACTTTTGAAATTCCTGACTTCGATTCGTACGAATGCCGGCGAATTTCATTGGAAAAAATTCCACGATTCAATTATAGATGTCTTGACCGTGATCTAGTAAACTGTCGATACGGAAATTGATATACAACACTGGCGACGGTCGTAGAAAAAAAAAAGGGATAGAATTACTTTAAACGTAATACGTGTATTTTTTTTATAAAATATAGTAAAATATGCCGTTTAAAATATACGAACGAACCGTTGTAAATCGATTAGAATATATTATTTAACTGGTTTTTACGAGATTTATTTTTAACAGCGCGTTTTCACGAAAAAAAAAAAACTTAATAATTTAATACTCGTTTTACACCGTGCACGCGTATATTATTATGTCACTGCGCGCTGCTGTTATCTTTTCAACGCGAATATAATATAATATTATATTTAGTCCGAGTTATGTCAGAGATAAGTGTCCGCGATATTATTTGATTTAACATAACTCGTACAGCGTTGTTGCGTTGAATTTAACCAATTTGTTACGCGCGAAAACGTGACGATAATTGATTTCGAATATATTCGACCGATTCAGATAGTGACATTTCACGTAGAGTAATTAATAAAAGACGCACAAAACCGTATTACTGATACACATTTCGTTTTGCCGTGGTGTGCCGGCCTCGTCTCCGCTGCGACTCGTTCTGACGTTCAAAACCGGCCGTTAGTCCGTAATAGAAGACACGATCAAATCACCTGCGCAACGATATTTTACATCACGTAAAACGGGTATGTGCATCTAATTTGGTTGTATTTTCTTTTCTCGAAGTGCAGCTAATACGATATAATTATGTAATATTCGTTTTTATATACGTATACGACGAAAAACGTAAAAAAAAAATCCAATTTTTTTTTCATATTTTTACAAGTAAGTCCGAATAAAACCTTTAAACGTAGCGGGGGGAAGAAACTAGAGGATTTTGTATTATTCACTTAACAGTTTAAATAATATTCTCAACATTTTTCACTAGTTTTCGAGTTCTGTTTTACAATTTGTATTTAATACGATCGTTCCTAAATTATACGTATACAGACCAAATAATATCCTATAATATTGTACTAAAAAATTATAATAAAATAAATAATAACCAAATACTTACTGGACAAAATAATTGTTTTATACTTTATATATATATATATATTTACAGACAGATTAACGAGATTTTTACTCGTCTCAAAATTATTCGTCACCACATTATAATATTGTCGCGTATTTTCGAACGAAAAAAACGTTCACGGTACGCTGATTGTAAAATACAAAATCCGAAAATTGTAGAAAAACAATAATTTTGTATCGGTCGCGTTAGATTTTTTTTATTACTATAATACGTCTTAAACGACTATATATATCGTTCTTTTAAAATTTCAAACGGATATTCGTTACCGGAATATTAATAAGTTTATTTCCGAAAATATGCGAAAATAATTACTCGAATTAGTATTGTGAGCGAGAAACTGGCAATTAAAAGCGATAATAACTGTATTTTCGAAAGCGATTCGAGCATAAAAAAAAAAAACAAACAAAAAACACGCCAGACATTCGAAATACCCGCGCCGAATTATAAGCCGTATAATACGTTTTGTGCGGGAGAACGGGCTGACGTGACAGCGATTATTGTCGGGGAATTATTCGAAATATCAACAACGGCGCGATTTTAGGTTTAAACTTTAAAGCTGCTATTACTGTTTTATTCGTTATCTCTGGCCGACTCCGTTTCGTCGCAAGATTTTACGTCTGTATAATGAATACCCCGTTCTCATTCGTAAAACGATCCTGTTCCAAATACAATACGTTAATATAATAATGCGAAATAATTGAACCGTATCCGTACTGAACAGACCTTTTTTTCCAACACGCGTTTAAAAAAAAAAAATTTTTTCTAATTTTTTTAAGGTTCAAGTTTCTTTTTTTAGATAAAACACAACGCGCGAATAAAAAGGAGATAAAACGTTCGCAGTAGTCGTGAGAATTTCACGCGCCTCGGACGTATAACTTTTCCCCTATCACCTCGGTAACGTGACCCACATTAGCCCGTCTTTGAGCCGTCGAAAAACTTTGTTGTGTTCCTTTTTTTTTTTTCAGCGCCTGCCACTTTCTTTCGTGTCCGCGTTTCTCTCCGTCCCCGAAACTCTGCGAAACTCTCGAAACTTTTATATTTCTCAAAGCGCGCGCGCGCCAGTCTGTCGGCCGAACGAACGAAATTCTCACAAATTCAAATCACGGTCTCGCCGGTGGACTTGAAAAATCCACGGTATCGCGGTGTTATTATAATATATTCGTAGAGTGTCCGACGTACTAAAAAAAAAACAGTATTTAAGTGTCCCGAGAAAAAAAAAATATTTACCCGCGATAAGCTGCAAACCACGTCACCGCGTAACAATAATTGTTGATACGAGTTTTGTCGTTTAATTTTAAGTGCATATTAAGCGGCGCGTTATTTCGGGACGGTTTATTGTACGTCCATTCGATCTCGAAATATAATTAGAACACTTTTATCCAATCCTATTGGACAGGTCGAGGAAAAATCTGAATTTAACTTATCCGAAAAAAATAAAACGAACGTTTGCGTTTGCGATTTCCGTTAATGCGAAGAACCTTGTGGGTATTCGGTCGATTGTATTATTGCGTGACAATAATACTAACGAAACGTCCGTCTCTGTGAAAACGGGAGAGAAAAACGAACCGTAATGCCGAAAAACGCGATGTACTGTCTTTATGCAAGCGATTAATTCGTAGTTTTATTCAAATAATTGTAAAAAAAAAAACCCCCGATCGCAATTATTTCACGGCGAACGAGTTGTTTGAAAATTAACGAGAGTCGCGAAATGACGGTAAAGTAAAACTCATAAAAACATAGTGATGCGCGATTTTTGGACACAACGAATTGAAATTTCAAATAACGTTATACTCCGAGAAAATAATCATTTTCGTTATAAACACTTGAGAAAACGCGTTTTAGAATCATTTTTTTTTTTTAATACATTTTCAATCTATAAACGAACGCGAATCGTCTCATTACACTTATTTACATACTTTATATACTTATTAATTATACTCACGTATAAGCTCGTATTAATTAATTTTCGATGATAATGGTACACAAATGCAGAAATAAAAATAGCTTATATAGTTGTATTAACAATGATAATATTACGCGTTATCTTCTCTGTACATGTGTTTACTCGAACACTCGAAAAAACATTCGAATATTATTAGTTATTATTATACATTTCGGTAGTAATCTCAAACAAATTTTAATTGTTTATTCGTTATAATACTCGATAATTTCTTACCGTTTTTTTTTTCTTTTCGAACAATTTACAGAATAAAATCGTATCTGCATAGTTTTACTCGGCAACGAGATAAAACATTTACTAAAAAATAAAATTTTTCTCCCGTAACTACGGAAGAACTCCATTACGGATTTTCCTAATCATTACAGTGTTATAACCGGTCGCGACGAAAATGATCCGTCGCGTAATACGTATTAAACAATTTTAACAGATGCAAATCGTCTATACGCACAATAATAATTTTGGTACGATACGTGTAGAAATTTCTTATTGAAAAAGCGTAGGTCAAGTATTTAAAAATAATTAAAACGTTCGGGTTAAACGGGTTTTTGATAAGTTTAGATGTGATTTTTGACACAACTGCTTTTCATATGAATATATCGGCGGCGTAAATTTAAAATTCGTATACGCTTTAGCTACGTTTACGGCTACTATGTAGTCAGCACTATAGTTATTTACGATCCGAGCGAAATCGATTAAAAAGAAGTAAATCGATCCAAGATCGGTCTTTTCTCTACCGATATACCACCGCGTTCGAAACCGATAGATCTCATACGCTTAGTAGAAATATAAACAGAGCCGTGTTGTGAAGAAAATTTTCTCGAATTCTACAACCGATACACGGCCATCTCTTCTATAATAAACATTATATCAATGGACTTTTTTTGAGCGTCTTGCGCGCAAACCTCCTCGGTTGGACGTATCGTTCAAACGTTTCACTGCAGCCGTTATAACAGAATAAATCTAAAAATTTCGTGACGCACACACGACCTGGCCCACGCAGCGTTTATCGTGAACGCGTGTCCTCGACGTCGTACTAAATTACATTATTGTTGCTGTTGCTGTGTCTTCCGTACGGATATTATTTATAATGACGCACCAGGTGGCGAATTGTGTAAAATAATAATAATAATAATAATAATAATAATAATAATAATAATAATAATAATAATAATAATAATAATAATAATAATAATAATAATAATAATAATAATAATAATAATAATAATAATAATAATAATAATAATAATAATAATAAATAAATAAATAAATAAATAAATAAATAAATAAATAAATAATATTCGGTTACTAGAGCGATATTTTGGCCACAGCAATAACGAAGATCATAACGACGGGGCACGTTGCCGCTCTGCCGTGATATACTTCCGTCCGCGTGCTATCCGTGAGTTGACCGGATTGAGCTAATCCCACAGCATCGTGTATCGTTATATATAAAATATATAAGCGTCCTTTCTCATTCGACGACACGAACACACATCCGCACGCGTGTCCCAAGACAATTATTATCAGTATTACAGTAACATAATACAGTATGTCTCGTAACTCCTAGCTCCGAGTATTTAGACGACAAATAGAAAAATATAATACGTAAATTCGAATTCGGTAAAAATTAACCGAAACTGGTTGAATTCTCCGCTATCGGTACATAAGTCATAGCGATTAACAGACAAACAGTTGGCAAACAATTATACGGACTTTTTCAACTAAAAAAAAAAATACATATATAAGTGTAACTTCAAAGTACCCCTCGAAATTAAATTTTTGAAAATCGTTCGTAAATGTGAAAATTGCCACGCGTAGATAACAGGCCGGAATTCCGTTCGGTTTCTTTCGATAACGTCTGTTCTATAATTCGGTTAGGTTTTTTTTTTTTTTGCCGATGTCGAACGCATTTTCGGAATTTATTTCTCATAAAGATTAACTGTCGGAGGGGGAAAAATCGTTTTAATATCGCACGCGGTATTTACCGTGACGTTACGTTACACACTGTATATGACACGACCAAGAGTCTGTAACACAAGTCGCCATTTCACTATTAATACGAGCACGCGGCGCACAGTTTGAAATAATAGTGTCGTGTGTGTCACCAAAAGAAAAAAAGCCCTCGACGCGGTACGAACTGTGTGTTTGTGACAAAAAAGGGTCAACGGACACGATTGCGCGCTTAATCCGATTTCGTATAGAAATTATTATTATTATTCGTAGCGTATAATATCACGTGGAGGTGTACTTAAAAAAAAAAAAACACTCAGTTTCACGGGCTTGAAAATAATTAAACTCGTAAAACGATCCGCTGTTCATTATATTATAGCAGTTCGTTTCCACGCTGATTATTAACCTCTCAGAAAAACGTCCCGAATCAATATTGTTATCCCGATATTTCGTGGCTATGACTTTCTGGTTGCCGAAAATATTTTCCGTCGAAACCTTATTGTATAAAATGTCGCTGCAGGAGAAAAAACGTCCTATCTCGCTTTTAACATAATAACATTACGTTTTGTCAATTATATCGTCCTTCAAATGAACACAGTTGAGACTCGGCTAGATCAAGCCACTTTTTTTTTTTTGTTATAGTTCGAAAAATTTGTATTAGAGTTAAAATGAAAGATTCGCAACGATCGCTCGCCGTAGTATTACGACCAGCGCTTGAATTTTCGAAGTGACGAGCGGGAGAGCGGAACGAGTGTCTTTTTTTTTTTTTAATATTTCAACACCCGTCTTTTCAAAACGAAAACCGCTGTCTATATAAGCTTTTCCGATAATATATTTTAGTCAAATTTTCTGTTGAATATAATTTACGTCGGGCGGTGTTACTCATAACGGGATCAAGTCTTCAGACGAGGTAAAACAAGAGATTACAGCTGTGATCATTCGTATGACGGACATTCGAACACAAAAGAAAAAAAAAGAACTATTTTTAATCGCGTTATGAAAATTATATGGCTCTGTCGCGGGACAAAGCCTTCCGCGTGTTTTTACGTTATTCAGTCGTTCGAGATTTTTTTTTTGTATTATACTTTTACCTCTTCGCCCCGTGTAATAATTTTTTCCCGATACACGCAATGATTTACTATACTATTCGGTGTCAACGATTTTTTTTCTTTTCTTTTTTTTTTTTCACTCCGTCTTAGGTAAATCGCTGCGGATTTATTTACACAGTACGCGCCTTATGTCGTCCGAAAGATTTTTGTACGGCAAACACGCACGGCATATGGCCGCTGTATAATACGGAATATATTAAGTCTTAATACGCGAGTGAGTGACGCGTTTATACGACTGTATTATTTCGGGCGAACGACGATGACCGCTAACGTCGTGCTGGAGAAGGACAAAACGGTTCGGATTTTTTTTTTTCTAAGTAATTTTTTTTTTCTTTTTTTCAACGTCATTCACCGCGGGATTTGGAAACAAATCCTCCGACAACAGGTGTCCGTTTCCTTTATCTCCTACTTTTTTTTTCCCCGCCCTTATCCTCCCGTCTCATCTGTATACCGCATATGATATACCTACGTAGTATAGTCTTACCACGCTTTCGGCGGAATTCGATACCCGAATTCCATTCCACGTGATTTCGTATTACATCCACACAAATTATTATATGTACACATTATCATCAGCGGTGTAATGGTCCTTAAAATATTACATGTTATACCGATTTGTAATACGTACGATTTTAAAAAGGTTCGTTTGTGATTATCAACGAGAAAATTATTAATTACAAAACAGCTGGTATGAATTGTAATGAAAATAAAATAGTCGCGAATACTGGAATAATAATTATCGTACCAGCCGAAAGTGACATTGAAGAACGCAACTATATGGCGCAGAATATTCCGTGTCTATATAGTCATGTTTTATTGTCTGGCCCAGTGGTTCCCAACCTCTTCTATTCTACGCCCCTTTGTAGATTTTCAATAATCTCGCGCCCCCTCCCCTCCTATAAATTGAAAAAAATCGATCACCTTTTTTTTTGTGTACTTTACAAATAAACTATTCGGAATGACTATACTTTTTATTTCGATGATAATAATTATAAAATAGTATAAATAATAGTAAATGGAAAATTAATTTTTTTTCTCTACGTTTTAAAATAAAAATAATTTAATCAATAAAAATTGCATTTTTCGTAATAACTGCTTGCGCCTCTCCAGCAACGTGTATACGCCCCCCAGTTTGGGAACCAGTGGTCTAGCCCAACGACAACTGATCAAAAGTTTCCAAACGTCGTAATTTCACCATGGTTTAATTACCTATTACCAACTATTTTATAGAGAAAGTGTTATTTAAATTTCGTTCTACTATAAAAATAAAAAATTGAAAGTGTACGGATATAACCTTTAAAATTTCAGTTCATTGATGGGAGGTGTGAAGAGAGGGCGAGCAAGGGCGCCTACAGAAATATAAACCCGGAGGTGAGGGTAAAATATAAAGTAAAAAACTGCCGTTAAATGATTTAATACTTATTATGTAAAAAACGTAATTTTATATTAGAAGTAAATCGATTGTGTAAATTTTATCACAGAATATATAATAATGACAAATACTTTTTTTTTTTTTTAAACAAATTATAAAAAAATTAATATCGACTAAAATATCGGAACGCGTCCCCTTCTTCCCGCGGGCGCCCTTGTTAGCGAAGTTCTCCGTCTTCTTATTTTATATTGCGAAATTTAAGTGTATGCCCAAAATAACATTATTTACGACAACACCACTTTTTTTATTATTATTATTATTATTACATCAGTGTGTGAGAGCAGTAATGGTTAATATTTTCCGAAAATTTATATTTTATGAAATAATTGTAATATATTTATATTTACACTCGTTTCTTGTACGAATAATATATTATAATTACGATTAGGAAAAAAATAAAAAAATTGATAATTTTACGCAATTATTATATTACACTATCTGGAAACGTACAAATTAAGAATTTTATCTCCGAGTGGACATGTTGTTATGCTCATTGATTTGTACGTATAATATATATGTATATATTATGTGTATATAATAGATATCGTATAACTCCGCGGTAATTATGACTGTTAACAGCACAAAATGTTAAGTGATTATGTCGTATAAATACTCGCGTATATTACAACGCAGTTTTTTTTTTTTTTAATGAAATTAATTGGACGGCGTTTAATTACGGAAAGAAAAAACTAAATACCTCGAGGTAATGCGCGAAATTGACTTTATCGTAACTATAATATTATATTCGTATTACACATATACACATTATAATAATAATAAGAAAAATCAAAATCTATTTATGCCAAGACTCGCGCAGTACGTGATTTATATTGTATTCGTCACCGCGTCGTACAATAATAATTAATGTAGTCGAATTATTTTTAACGCAAGAGACACATTTTTTTTCTACTAATATCATTTAAATCGGGCACGCTACTCGTAATTGATATTATTATTTATTACAGTTCACGAGATAATCGCGCATCGGATAAAACAACGGATTCGTTCATTTTATAATACGTGTTCGATTTGGTAAAATTATATTATATGGTAATATACCTACATATATAGTAGTAGTCAGTAGACACTTTGTAAAAACGAAACGAGCTCAGCTGTGTATTATTGTACATTCCGTATTATTCACACGATTCGATGAACGAAACTGTTTTCTATTTTTTTAAGGTGCTTTTTTAAAATCATAATACATACATGTTATTGTTACTATCTTAATAGAAAATAGGGGATTCGCGTCAGTAACTGGTCGGATTTTAGGTTGCATGCAATACGTACATTGCAGAAATTAATAAAATATAATATTGCGACGCGTTTTTCTATATTTTCGGCCACGTTCTGCAATAATAAAATATCGTATTGAAATTAAACGAAAAAATCGTCGTGGATTCAGTTCTCGAGCACACAGTAACGTAAGTAATTTTTAATTTTTTCTTAAACTGCATTAAATTGAGAATGTTTTGGGTTAAGGTACAGAAAAGAGAGCGGAACGAGTTGGTATTAGATAATATTGTTTATGGTAACGTTGAATATTTACAATAAATCATGAAAGAGTGCGGAGCAGTCGAAAAGGATGTAACGAGTGTAGTGTGGGCCATTGATAAAAATAGACGAAATACAACAGAAATGAGAATGGATATGTGAAAGGTATTAGCACTGGGTCGGATAGAATTCAAAATGAATATTGTGTAACAAGTGGTACTTTGCGAATTGCGAATGATTAGTAGGAGAAACGGCGAGAGAACGTGTTCTAATGCGGTTTTGGGCGTTTATTGTTTGCATAAAAGCTACGAGAGAATAAGGAATAAAAGATCAAATTGTTAATAAACGACTCTGAACTGTGAAAATCTATTCTCGAATTTTCCATCCGACGACAGTCCATTACTCATATAATTTCACATTACCGAGTATTGGAAAAAATGTCTGGAATTCGTTTGATTTTAAATCTACATACATCACACTTGTAGACTCCGCGTAATACGTACTTTGCGGATGTTAAACGTTCTCTGTAGCTCTGTTCTGTAACTCGATAACGTGTTAACGAATTAATTCGATAAAAGCTTCTTATTGAAATTTTAAAAATGTATCGAATTTTGCTATCGATATCGTGATTCTGTAAATGACTCTATCGATACCTTGCGCTTACAAAGTGTATGCCCACCAAAATGATAAGAAATCGATAGCTAACGACAATTTTCTGGGAATTTATAAATCGTTTCGATAGCTTAACGAACCGAAAGTTGTCGTTAACAGGTCTTATCGAGTTACAGAATAGATGTACTGTGCGCGTTCTGGTGAGAAATTTCTCGGACTCAACCACCTACCTACCCACTTTTTTTTATGTTTTGAAAAGTCTCGAAACGTGTTTTTCTACCGACTTTATAATTCGCGACTTCTTGCAAGTCAACGGGGGAGGGGGTCACCGCTACTGCAATATAGTCGACGATGATATATTATACACGGCTCGTTATTCGCGGGTTATAAAAACCGCGAAATTCCTGCGCCCTCGCATAGCCCGTAACGGGGCGACTGGCCTCTTTTTACCGCTCTCATACCTATTACACCGCGCGAAGGAAGCGCGAGTGGAAAGAATGTTTTTATACCGTCGGGGGGGGGGGCGGAGGCCATAAATTAAAACGGAAGTGGCGAAATGTACGGCGCGTAACCGGTATAATTAATAGGGACCGCCGCCGCCGCCGCCGTTGAGAAGGGATTTTCGTTTAATTTAAGTGAGACGGAGTCGTGTCTCGACCGTCGTCGCCGTAATTATTACGGGCGTGCGCGAAAACCGTAATAACGACGATGACGACAGCGAGAGACTGCAGGCTGTACGAAAATACAAAATATTATGGTTTACCGAGCAGTGAACGTATTTTTGTACGTCCCGTTTTCGAAATATAGGTATCCTGTTGCAGGACCTGCCAGGAACGGCTGAGAACTACTTGTGGCACCCGAACCAGAAGTAATATTGCGCGTTTCCCAAATTTCAATTGGCACGCGAGAAAAAATAAAAATAAAAATATTTACATGTATATAAAAAAAAAAAAAAAAATAGATGTCGCTCTTGAGTGAATAATTATTATACTCTGATAAATATTTTTGGAGTTTTGTTATTACTATATAAATTTGAAAGAAATTGCGATAATTTATTGCATTCCATTGCAAAAACGATTCTGAGCGTACCTTCGGTGCAATATCACTTATAATTAATAATATAGAGTAAATAATTTACCATTCATCTTACGGTATATATATTTCTTACAATAAATACATAGTAAGTTAAAAAATTTTAATTTCAATCGCCAGTTTCTATTAAAATAATATAATTTTGTCGAAAAATTTCTTGTTTTTAACTTTTTGGCGGAAAAAAAAAATGGTGAGTGTAACGATTTTCGAGATTTTTTTTTTTTAACATACATTTGGAAGTAACGTCCGACACCGTATTGAATTGTTAAGCCTTAAAAACAAAAATTACTTCTTTTATCAATTAAATACGTCAAAATATAATACATATATAAATAGCCCAATTTTGAACATTTTTCTTTTACCCAATATAATATATAAAGTCACGTACATTCGGTGAATATTTCAAGTATTTATAACCGCATTAATTCGAAAATTACGAAAAAACAACGATAATCGATTTGGACGGTTTCGCGTTTTTATCTAATCTTTCAGTAGTTTTAAGGCGATTTGAGAAAATCGAAAAATGACCTCTCCAAAGAGTGTATCAATTAGATGCGATTTTGTTGTCGGAGACAAACTATGTGATCGCGGAGCACTCCAATTCTGGTAGAATTTTTGAGTACAGACACAAAAAAAAAAAACCACATAATATTGTAAAACCGCAAAACGCACCTCTCTCCGCTCGGAAAGTAAAATGATATTTTTAAAAAACGTCAGTACGAGAAGTCTGCAGAAACGATTGTGTACATTTTTAATAAAGATAAAAAAATCCTCGGAATAAACCGCATATATTTATTATTTAAGACTCACAACAATAATTATTATTTGTTTGTCTCTTTGTATTTTTAAAAATCATCGACGGCGCGTCCGCTGGCGAATCGAACGCTTACAACAAAATATAGTGACCACAACGAATGCGGTGGAATCGAAGCACAGCGGGTCGGAAAAGAATTTTCGAAAAAATTCCAAAATCGCCGCGAACGATTTCGTTTCGAGTGATATTCGAAACTCGTATAAAAGCGAATTTCTTTTTACCCCGTTCGTTTTCGCGTCGATTTCCCGAGGCCCTTCGGTGATTTATCGAAAAACACCGGGCAAAGAAGCCACGAATTAACGTTATAACACACAAACACACAGACAATTAATATTTCCGTGAATTATAATGTAAATCAATTATTATTATTATTATTATTATTCAATGTGTACATAATAAATACCGCACGAACGTCGGTGCACGTTCGTCGTTCGTCCGACGTCTTTATTATTATTATTTTTTTAAAATACGTTTATTTCTTTATAATATTGCGCGCGCGTACTCGTTTCAGTCGTGATTATTATATTATACAATATCGATTGATAATTGTTTCTATTTATCGCAATCCAATTAAAACTTCTCTCTATCTCTACGTCAATTTATTATATTATACGGTTTGCACTGAACGTATCGTTTTAGATTATTCGTTGATGTTACGTTATCGGGTGGAAGGGGGAACGTTTTTATATATATATATGTGTGTGTGTGTGTGTGTACGTATTCGATTAAAAAAAAACATTCGGACGATAATCAATATTTAAACGATATGTAACGACAATAATAATAATAATAATAATACTGTTCGTATTCGTGCTGGTTTATCGATGCGCACATAATATTATATATTAAATTATCATATAAAATAGTATACATGCTTGAAAACGGTTATTATATATATATATATATATATATATGACAACTAGCGCAGTATATAGCGATTTGATTTCAGCCAAATGACACATTATGTACACTCCGAATTCGACTCGAGTCGCAGCAGTAGTAACCACGAAAATAATAAGGCCAACGACAAAACTCACAAGGAGCCCGCCGCCGCCGACACCGCCGTGATGAGGAAATTTTCGTTGACTCTCGCGGTCACCGACAAACGGTGTGCGACCAATCCTGCAGGTACTGCTTTTTCCCGTACACAAAGTTTCGATTGATAAATATTATAATTCGTATATAAAATAGAGCCGAAGAGCGTTTATTAATAAAGAAAAAAAAAATATATATATATATTGTTTATTTTACTATACCGAGCTGGTTTCGACCGGAAAAAAAATATTAAAACGAAAAAACGATTTGTTCGTTTGCCTCGATTATTATAATTTATAGTTTTTATTCAAAATGTTTGTTTTTAATATTTTATTATTTCAATATCGAACGGTAATTATTGTTATATTATTCTGAGGCGTGTCAAATTATTTTGAGATATTTTATATTCCAAAATATGTATAAAATCATTAAGATTTGTAAAACTAGAATTTTTGCTCGCAGGATTCGACGTTGTTGACACGAAAAATACATTTTACGGCAGAAGAGCCACTATTGCTCAAGTACGCGGATAATTTTTATACATTAAAATGCGTATCGCGAAATCGCTGATTTACAAACGAGTTTTTTTTTTGTTTTTGTTTTAAAGCTACTGGCCACGATCGTGCAGAGCCTGTTGTTGGTGAACGTCGGAATGGAATTGGCCATGTCTACGATAGTAATCGGAGCTCTGTACAAAAAACCACACGCCGAATTCGTGCTGTCCGAATCCGAGTCGTCTTGGTACGGTAAGAATATAATAAGTTAATTTCGATCGTTTATAGAACGTGTTTAAAACGGTAACCGCTATTGTTACGTTTGTTTGCGAAAATTTCGTCTCCTCCTCCGTGTATAAACACGAGACGATCACCTGAAATTGTTCTGAAATTTGTTTTTATTTGAGATCGCTTAAAAAAGCACGTTCAATTTTATTATTAAATAATATAAATTTAAATTCCCTTGTCGATATCACGTTCGAAAATAGTAATTTTTATTTTTTACTTTATCGAAAATCGCGGATGTTTTTCCAACGCACTTCCATTTAAAAATTTGAAAATATTCTGTCTTTTTTTTG
The DNA here is from genome assembly GCA_032441835.1 of Slavum lentiscoides. Lineage (NCBI taxonomy): Eukaryota > Metazoa > Arthropoda > Insecta > Hemiptera > Aphididae > Slavum > Slavum lentiscoides. Next base: position 9,905,390 of record CM063715.1, on the reverse strand, counting down.
TTGTCCCCTCATACACCTACAATTTAAAGTCCTATTTGCAGAGTTTGCGGTTCGTCGTCACTCGTCAGTGAAGTACGCTACTGATTATTTGGCCACGTAAATCCACTGATTATAACAATAATAATAATATCTGTAGTCCGTAACGCCAATCACCTAATCGTTTCGAAATGTCCCGAGCGCAGGGAGCATACTGTACTTGTGTCAACCGATCGGAAGTTGTCTGTCCGGTTACGCGCAGAAGTATTACGGGAAAAAGTCGTGCGTGGTGCTCGCGTGTTTGCCCAGCATCATCGGCTGGATGATATTGTGGTACGCCGACTCGGTGAACATGCTCTACATGTCCACCATGACGATGGGATTGGGCTTGGGCTTCAACGACGGCCCGGCGTACTCGTACATCGGAGAGGTTTGCGAGCCCAGGCTACGGGGCATCATGTCTTGCGTGGTAAACATGGCCTGTCTGATCGGCATATTGTCCACTTACGGTCTGGGCTTCGTCTGCCACTGGAAAACGGTGGCGTCCCTGAGCGCGTTGTGTCCCGTACTGTGTCTGCTGCTGGTCGCATTCGTGAGTTCGCCCCCCCCCCCGTACCACCACGGGCTTATTCGCGGCGCGTGTTCCGGAGCTGTTTAACCCGAAAACTCCGTTTTGTATGCGCATTAGATACCGGAAAGTCCGATTTGGTTGCTGTCCAAGGGAAAAAACGACAAGGCCATGAACGCGATCTGCTGGTTGAGAGGCTGGGTGGAACCGTGCATCGTGTCCACCGAGTTCCAGGAGTTAATATTCTATTATAAAGCGTCCATCGAACAGGCGAAATCCGCGAAAAAGAACTCGACCGGGATATTCTCTTCGTTCTTGTGGATCAAGGACCCTTCGGTGTACCGGCCCCTGCGGTTGGCCACCGTGTACTACACGATCACGTTGATCTCGTGTCTCACGCCTTGCCGTCCGTACATCGTCGATCTGATGAAAGAATCCGGCGTGGACGACACCCAAAACATAGCTCTGGTGAGTTACCGTAGTAATCGCTACGAAACGTTCAACGATAATATTGTACGAGAACTGCGAATGTTTTTTTTTTTTTTTTTGTATTTCTAGGTGCTTTTCGGCGCGATGCAACTGTCCGGGAGTTTGGTGCTCACTCTGACGGTGAGGAGATTGGGCAAGAGAATGTTGACGTTAACGACATTAAGCGTCAACACGCTGGCCATATTCATGTTCGGCGTGTACATCGTGTGCATCAACAAAGACTGGATAAGACCCGTAGCGTACGTTCCGATGGTGCTGTACTCGGTCATATTGTTTTCCGGCGCCATGGGCGTGTTGACCGTGCCGTGGACGTTGGTCAGCGAGATATATCCGAACGAGTAAGACCGTTTTCGCTTCATTCCAAACACATAAAACAGCACCCGCTAAACGGTTTCATTTTTCTTTTTTCGCAGAGCCAAAGGATTCGCTTCCAGCCTGACCACTGCGATTTTTTATCTCTTAACGTTCGCCGCCACCAAAGTGTACCTGAGCGTTCAAGACGCGTTGGGCTTGAGCAATACTTTTTTCATGTTGACCGTCTCCAGTTTCTTGGGACTCTTGTACCTCTACAAGTATATGCCGGAGACCGAGAACAGAACCCTAATGGAAATCGAAGACTTTTTCGTGCCCAAAACCGAAAACGCATTACAAACGGACGGGCCCTGATCGATACGATAGTGAAAATAGAAAAAAAAAAAACGTAATCATTTTTAAAAAGTATGAAATATCGCGCGCGCGATATACGGTTTTGAAGTCCATCTAGCTGTAATGTTTAAATATTGTTAAACACCGCAGCTATAAGGGGGCCATATAAGTGAATTGTTATTTTCGGTTCTTTTTTTTCTCGCCACCTTACCGATAGACATTTGAATTTTTATTCTACTCATTATGTTGGACGTTACATTTCTACCATTCGTTAAAAATGATATTCAGCGATTATTATTCTAAGAAAGTTGTTTTTACAAAGATGTGTTTCGAGACGAATATTACTCGTTTAAGAATTTGCACTTTATTATTTTGAGAGAACGTAAACGCTAATTTATATATTTTGATTTCTATTATATTTGTATGAATATTAAAATATTTTTAACTTATATTTAGCAAAGCGAATGTATAACGCGTCACGTTAATATGTGTATATAATTTATAAAATTCCCACCATACCCCTATATTGATTATAATATAATTATTTTTTATTTAATATTTTTATAAGAAAATTAAGTTTTCTCTTTTTATATCGAAAATATTATTACACGCGTGTGTAAATATATTTTACATATTCGACGAACGTATTCTCTTTAGTTTTATCGTGTGATTATTTAATTTTTAAGTTTTATAATAGTTTTAAGGAAACATATATTTTTTATTGTATATATATGTATGTGTGTATAAAAAGAAAATATAATTTCGTGTACAAAACAATGAGTTTTCAAGGAATTTCTCCGTGTCGATGCGATTTTTAAACTTCTCAATCACTAGATTTTTTTTTACTTTTTTTCTGGTTTTAGTTCCATAAGCCTTTGTCGTTTTTGGTCTTATATATATATATATATATATATATGAAATAATTATTGTAATCGTTAACCGGTCCCATTCCACCGATATATCTCGGCACAAAACTACTTTTCGTTATTATACGAATATATTATAAGAGTTTTTGTTGTCGTTCACCACCTGTCGTGCTCATCACCATTGGAGATATTATTTTGCCGTCACCGATGTTCACTTAAAGTTTATTGGTTTCCGAAAAACAGAAGAAACCAGCTCCGCGGGAAAGCCAGGATTGTAATTTACTTAATTTCTTTACGAGAACATTCTATCTATTAATTATTTTCCTCTAAGTAATTATCTATTATTAATTATAATAATACATTTTTATTATTATTATTATTAATATAATTACAGATTCAGGGACTTCGTCTCCGTTCTTTTTTTCGGGTGTGCCAAGTTTCAAGCGGGTCATTTTGAAATTTTACCAGACCATAGAAAAATAGATATGGGTACTCGCGCGTACATTATCCTGTTTTTAGTCTTTTTTCGATAGATCACGAATCGCAATCTGTATAAATAGTAATAATAGCAATATTTAAAAACTAAAAAAACGTAAATAATCGATTGCTTTACCCGTGGAAACCAGTAATAGTAACGCATAAAAATCTCGGAGATGACAAATGCAACAAAAAAAAAAAAAAGAAGAAAAGAGCATAATATTTAATTTTATATTCTAAACTTTTGTACAAGAAATAAAGCTCTAAATAAAAAAATAAATCGATAATATTTTAAATCGGCGAATATCGGAAATTTTTTAATTTAGTAAATCATCTACAGTTTTTTCTAGTTTGATATTATTAACTCTTCTTTTTCAAACGATAAGTACCGTTAAAGACGATCGGGACTATAGTAAAAGTGAGGAGTGCAACCGCATAAAATTTGCCTCCGCCCCAAATGAAGCCCACGTACCAATTTTTTTTTTTCCCATTCTCGCTATTTGTCTATTAATTTGTTTTTCTGTAATTGAAAAAAACGTATACACACATTAACACCGATCAACACGAATATCATTTATTTAGACATATTTTTTCTCCGTGTTTTCCGTTTGTGTTTTTAGTCTCTGACAATAATTTAATTCTAAATAAATCGTAACAGTATTATCGCGCGTATCGATGGGCTTTTGGACGAACGAAATATTATATATATATATAAAAAAAGAGCAGCGCAACTACACAACGCGCGGGAAAACAACGTCAAAAGATTTGTTGTACAGAGTTTTTTTTTTTTATTCTGAAGGAGGAGGAGGAGGAGGAGGGAACCGAAGTCGTTAAGGTCCGATTATAACAACAAGGGGCAAGCCGCCGTTATCATGTCGGGTATACGCGCAGTTTATTTTCCACCCCTTTTATACACCGCCGATTCATTTTTAGCTTCTCGGCAAACTGAATCTTTTTCTCCGCCACTACTCCGTCTCCGTCTCTCTCTCTCTCTCTCTCTCTCTCTCTCTCCTCAATTCTCTACTTTTTTTTCTTTTTTTTTCTCTCGTTCGCCTGACCACCTCACCGCCCCTCTCGCGTCGTTTTCTCCCAGCAGCAGCTTAAATTACTTCCACCGCCGCCGCCGCAGTCCGCGCCCGCCGTCCACCTGACGCGGCGGCACCCGGCGCAAACAATTTTTCCTACATCATCCGCACTCGGTACACAAGCAGCACAATGGCGCGCGCCCTTCTTTCGCCACTTTATGAAACGGTTTTTAATCATGCGATTTCGTTTCTCTCTCTCTCTCTCTTTTCTCTCTACATACTTTTCCGTCGTTTTCGCCATTTATCTTTTCGCGAGCGTGCGCGCCCTCCAGCATCCCGAAAACGAATATCAGCTATTTTCATAAAAAAAAAATTACATAAAAAAAAGTATTAATCATATCTCTCCGCGGCGGTGGCTTATTATAATCGAAATATATTATATACACGAACGCTCGTTGAACGAAACATATTATGTCGGTTGTTACTGCGAAATGTCAAAATATTCAATAGCGATAATCAGTGGCGTATTAATCAGTGGCTATGGTGTACGTGCCGGGAGCGCGAATTAACATTACTCGCGCCACGGACACCAAAATCATTTTAGGAAATCCGTTCGTGGCCACAAAACGGCTGGGCGGTGCAGAGTACCGTACAAGAACGATATACTAATTCGATAAAATACTCGTATTTTTTTTTTATAAATATGTTATAAATTACGAAAGCGAAAAAAAACGTATATAGGCACTCACTATAATTCGTATAAATCAGTAAATCGAATTTGACTCGTGTGTGAAAAAAAAAAAACGGAAAATTTTAACGAAAATTATTACAGACCGTATGGCGATTATGGAAATCTAAGTAATTTTTAACGTTATTTTATTGATTAAATTTTATTATGTGAAATCGTTTATATAGCTGGGTTTCCATTTTAAATCCTTCCTCCAGGAGAGAAATCGAAAGTACGCCACTGGATTTAAAAAACAGAATTAAAATATATATTATATAAGTAAGTAATTAATCAATCCTAGATCATTAATTAATTAATTCTTTTATTTTTAAGTGTACGAAAGTTCGAGTACTTTAAGTTTTAAAACGGTGTTTTGTTTTTTCTTAAAATACATTGTTTAAGTTTCCAGCCTCGATTCTAGATGTTTTTACTAATATTCGTTGTCATCCACACAATAAGTATTTTATTATTATTTTTTTACGATGATATCACAGACACTGATATGAATTATTAATAAATAATGTCTTTATTGTATCTAAGCGCGTGCGCATAAATCACGGTGCTGGTCTCTGTTTAGACGCTCCTTTTATTCCGTTTATGGACAGGCGCGAAACACGATTGCTTTGAAATGCAAACGATCCGGTCGTCTGGAAACACCGTAAACACGTTTGATAGCTATTTCAAATGTCCTGCTGCACTTCCTGGTGTACGTTATGACACAAAGTAGTCTGACCACATTGCGTCACGTGAAAAGGGTCGTGTTATTACATATACATTTATAAAAAGTGTCACCGAGCCGAATAATGACCGATTCCGCGTTAAATTATTATTATAAAATATGTGTGCAGCGTATAATACGCGATAATATATATATATATGGTCAGTTATATAAATCTTTGATGGTCTCGGGGCCCGAAACGATTACCGGGATACCGCGGAAAACACCAGAAGTCACGACGGGGAGTCGTAAACGTGAATGTCACGGACAACCGTGTAATTCACTGAAACGGGGGAAAAAAAATTCGTGTACTGTTCCGACCCTTTGGTCATCATCATCATCATCATCATCATCATCATCATCATCATCATCGTCCCACAATGTGGCCGCAGTAAACATACACGCGTACAGAAACGAAAAAAAGGCTTCGGTATCGTCGTGATAATATTGCAAACGTGTTCCGAAAACGTTAAAAGGATTTTTTTCTCAGGAGTGAATTGGATTTTCGGAATGCGTTGTCGCATCCGAATGCCAAGGGTACGTTAGCGGCAGACATGATGTCAACAAATGTGTACGCACGCGACGATATCGACGCCTAACATTTGGACAAAAGAAAAATTCAACCGCTCAATAAAATTTAATTTAATTCCGATATAATTTAATTTCGATAAAATGTCTTGAATTCGTAGGAGGCCGGATAAGACACTCGGCAAGACGATTTCGATTATACGATTGGATTGGGCAACTGGAAAATATGTTTTCGTGGAGTTTATGCAATTGTATGCTTTTCGCGTGTATTGAATTCTATTTTCTCTAACTAGTTGCAATGCACGAGGAATTGTATCAGACAAATCGTCAACGAACAAAACGTTACGTTTATTCTTTTCTCTTACGGTACCTAAACGAATTGCTCGGGCGAAAGATCGTTTTCGAAAAGAATAAATAACCGTTTGCGCGCACTTCGAAGCCTTTCATTCTGATAATGGTATCATCGAGCAATATTTTCTCACGTGAAACTCAGAAAGAAAATAGAATTGTAGTTTTTGTTCCAGTGCTTTTTTTCATTTTTGGTTTTTATAAACGTTCAATTTGTGTTTATATAGCTATTCAATTATAATTGCGTTGTGTATAATTTTTATAAAAAAAAATAAATTATTCTTTATGACGTGTAGAGTTAAAAACTCGTGGTCATTAGGAGTAAATTTGGAAAACATTCCAGTTTTATTAAAACGAAATATTTTAAGCTAAGGGCGTCCTGTGAAATTGCTTTAAGGCGTCACAGAGTAAAAATCCGGTCCTGGAATATAATATGTTATTGCGTTATAATTAAATGATACACTCCTTTTTTTTCTTCCATATTATCTCCTATATATACATTATAAAACAAATGTTCGAAAACGTAAAAATTAATTACTTTTTTTTTTTATTAAACTTATCAAAAATCTATTTCCACAATAATACCTACGAAAAAAGACTTCTTGACGAATTCAAATCTATTTTTCCTAATTTATATGCGGTTGCCGAATATATATATATATATTAACGGATGTAGTAATTATAAAAAATTTTCCTTTTTCTCCTTTTTGTTCGCGATACGCGCTATTTTCTATAGAGAGAAAATAAAACGTACACCGATTGTGTCGCGCGCGCTCGCGCTTATAAACTAAGTCGATAATGAAACGAATTTAATCAACGAACCCTAATGGCGAGTAGAAAAGGTGGTGGTTTTTAGCAGCGCGCTGGGCGCGGTTTAATTAAAAGCAAAAGACGCTCGTTATTTTTATGGCTCGGTACTAAAGGCATTTATATTAGAGCGAATAATAATAATAATAAAAAAAAAGCGCGTAAAATGTGACGGTCTTAAAAAAAATACACGGCGGTATCCTCTTATCCCTTTTCCCCCAAATGAACACAAACGAAAACTCGTGTTCAGCTCGAGAACTATAAGACGCGGTATATTTTATCGGGGAAGGAAAAAATTTTTTTTTTTTTAACTCGTTTTCCTCCGAATTTCGTGTGCTTATACGTTTATTGTTATTATTATTTTATTTACTTTTTTCTCTCCGAGAAAACGGGTTTTCTGACAAAGCCTTTCGTTCGAACATTCCTCCCCCCCCCCACACACACCGACCTCCGAATAATACAGCGCGCGTTCGTCTGCGGACATCTGTGCTGTTGAGATAATGAACGAACGCGGCGATATTATTCGGAGCAGAAATAGAAGGAGTAGAAGGCGGATAAAAAAAAAAAACATCATCAGATTCGCAGCTACTTCATTAGATCGAATTGGTAAACGGCGCTGCCGAACGATTTCGCGTAGGAAATAACCTCCATTAATTCTCACCCCCTCGGCGTAAAGGGTATGGGGGAAAAAAGAGAGAGAGAGAGTGGGGAAAAAAAACGATAAAACAACAACGGAGGAAACAAAACGAAACGAAACGAAAAAAAAAATATGCGAAAATGAATTTTTTCTCGTTAAGGAGTGCCATTGCTAAGAGTGTTTTTCCGTACCCTTTTGTTATAAATGCGTTTCCCGGAGTGTTCAGAACAAGAGCGTTTTTTTTTTTTTTGTTCTTGCTGTCAATAATAAATATGAAACCAGCTCAGAACTCATTTCCTGAACGCTTTCACACACATATATTTTTTCGTTTTTATTAGATTTTTTTTTTCTTGCGCAAAGGGCGGCCGGTATTATCGCGCGCGCGGTCCGTTTTTTAAAGTGTGACACGATTTTTAATATATATTTTAATATGCGTAACACGCAGGTATATAGGAAAAAGTAAATTTCATTTTTTTCTTTTCGCTGGGTATTTGTCGGTTTTTTTTTAATTTTACTTCTCGAGACACGACGTAAATTTCGTTAATTTCGATAATTATTCGGATTTTTTTTTTTTCTTTTCTGGATTTCGATTGATTCGTGTGTGTTCGAGGATATCCGATACGCACTCGGCGAGGCTGCAAAACGCCGAAGATGAAACGGATTCTTCGGTCGGTACGAGGGACGTTAATAATAATAATAATAAAAAAAAAGCGAACGAGTTTTTAATTTAAATGAAAACTCCTCTCGATAAAACGCATTTCGACGAGAGAAAAGCGCGGTACACGGCGCAGAATATTTTACGAGTTCGTCAATTATTTAATGCGCGCGTCCGACAGAGAGAAAATCGAGCGAGAGAGAAGCTTTTCTTCTCCTACTGCGTTTTCTTTGAAAAATCTGATACTTCTCTCGGGAGCCGATCATTTATTCATATAGGACGCGAGTGTATACATTTTTTTTTTTTTTTTGCCTTTTCCGTATTTCTCTCCGGTCGGTTTTTTTTTTTTTTTTTTGCTCGTCCAACAACACCCTCGTGGGCGAGATTCGCCTGTTTTTTTTTTGCACTCTATCTCTCTGGAAACGGCACGTCATAAAAAATATACCCTAAACTCGGAACGTGTAGAGCAGTGAAAATACCATATCGCGATATTATTACTACTACGGTCGCGCTGCGCGTCCTCACCGCCCGGCCGCGGCGGCGGCGGTGGCGTTTACAAATATCGAGACGCCCCTACTTTCCGCGACCGGGCACGCGATATCTGGTTCGACGACTACTATATGCACTCACTAGTGCTAGACGCGCGCGTCGTCGTACATATTATTTATTTATTTATACGTGTGTGTGTATAACGCGAATTACCGGTCTCTGGAATATTTATGGAGAGGAAAAAAAAAAGCGGCCGTTTCGGGACTATTTATTGTAAAATCCGTAGGCCGTAACGCAAAAAAAACACCTTGGCGATCTACGCACTTTTTCCGCGCCCTTTGAAAACGCCGATTCCGAAGCGATGAAGCGTACAGCGGTATTGATTTAGACGCGGAGAGTAGCGGCCGGCAGGTTTTTCGACGTTGTCGCGAACGGCGACGTTTTATTAATTTTATTTACTGCAGCCGGCGCGGAAGAATCCGGCAGCACTGCAGTGGTTTTCAGGAGAAGTGGCCCTCGACGGTGGCGCGACTGGTGGACGTTTTTTCTAAAACACGCGGCAAATTTAAATTAATTACTTATTTGTATATATACATATATAATTAAATGTTGTAATTTAATTGCAATATTGTACGGAAGAAAAAAACTATGAGCGGGTAAAATATTTGTTGTGTAGTTATAGGACTGAAGAATATAAAATACGATGACGATGTTGTTGTTCGACCGCCTGTGTTGTTGACCGTCACTCTGTCGGCCAATGTTGAGAACCACTGTTATTCAGAAATAGCGTCACCAGCCGCGTCACTTTTCACGAAAACTACTATAGAGACGAAAATCGTACCGGCCGGACGTACGCGCATCGACGAATATTCAGTAGAAAAAGAGAAACGATTTTTTCCTATATAATTTTAAATGTAAAGATCGTTTTTTTCACCAAACAATTATTATTATTTTATACGTAAAACTCTCCTTACAAGTGTAAAATATATTTTTTTTTATTCACTCGCAGATACGCTTGTTGGGAATCGTACGAACTTCTAATTAAGTCTGGCGTCGAATTTCCGACCAGAACTTTAGGGAGGGAAAAAAATACTTCCGATGATGTAAGTCACGTGGAACGACCAGCGCCGCGCTTAGCGGGGATGCAGGAGTCAATGGCACGCCCAAATAGGCCACACGAAATAACATTGGGGCCCCCCCCCAAATCCTACTCGTCAATTAAGACGAGGGGCCCCACAAAACTCGACTCGCGCATCGGCCCCCCCAAACGACACTGGCCGCACAACCTAACGCCCGAAAATAGCGACTTAGTGAATGCAACCACTGACGGGATTTTAAACGTCCTAGCCGAGGCCGCGGGAGGTGTGGACGTGGATACTCGGAAACGGCCGGTGAAAGCGGTGGCGAAAATCGAACGGTACAGAACGCATCGTATATGTCCAGATTGCCCCGGATGAAAATGTCGAAGAGAACCGAATGATATTATGGATGAGTGCAATAAACGACCACACACGCGTTAAGTAATTCTATTGACTTTACAATGTTTGTACGTTTATAGGAAGTGTCCTAATGGTGTAGTACGATAATAACCGCTCGAGTACCCCTCGTACACTACGCGCGGTCCGTTGAACGTGGAGAAAACGGGCGATTTTCGCAGCGAAGAATTGTATGGAAATCGCAGTCGTTGTACTCGCTCTTAACAACGTCGGATGGGAAAGGGGAAAAAAAATCTGCGCATATACGGATACAATATTATCGCGTCCGGAGAAGGATTCGCTGGAGGATTGATGCACGCGCGGGGTGGTGGCGGACGGCGAGCCGGAGGATCGTTGCGAATCGCCGTTGTACGTCGCAGACGATGTTCGACCCTTATTTATACGCAAAACACCATAAATCACACACACACACATATATTATAAACAAGAAGTCACGCGAACGGCCAACTCATAAATAATAACGATATTAAACTATATACATATATATACATATACACATACACACGAGAGCGCAATGCGCAGTCTATTTGCTTCTATATTTGATTACATAGAAGAGCGTGTACGGACATCGTGGAGTATTCGAAACTCCGTTCGTACGGCCGGGGAAAGGACGGGGGAACCGTCTCGTACCGCGAACACAACCGTTTTATCTCGTTTCCAGGACGCTCGTCCTTGTTATTTTAATACGGTTTTATTACATTTTTTTTTTTATGGAAAATACACTTGAAAATATATAATAATCACCGATCGAAGTGTGGTCTGTTTGGTTTAAAATTATTATTCATCCCTTCTTGGATTTTTAAAAATCTACTTTTTTCTTTCTTCATAATTTGTAGTTGTTGCGTTTCCTAATTCTTTTTTTGTTATAGAAAAATATATTTGAATCGTTTTTTTTTTGCTTTACAAGGACTATTTTGTTTTCTAAAATTTTTACCATTCACTTTATCATAATCACAAATAAATATAATTCACCATCAGGCGGTTAATACGGCCGGTGTTGTGTTATAAAAAAAAGGCATTTTTTTCCCGCTTATTTTTCGACGACATGGACCGAATAAAACGGTTAAAGTTACATTTGAATAATAATTGCGCGAAAACGTGGTGTGATTTTTTTTTTTTTTTAGATTTTGAGTGAACAGAGGAAGCACCTATTGGTCTTACAACGATATTTATTTTTTGTTTTTGTTCTGTATACAAATTTCCGATTAAAAACAGAGTGCTCGGACGATCTCGTCATGCGTTTATCCCATATTTAACTAACGCCGAGGCGTATTTATATAAATAGAAGTTTTCTGTCCCGATAAACTTGACTGTAAACGGAAGAGTATTAATGTGATCTCAGAGAACAAAAACGTTTTGTCGAAAATTCAAAACGTTTTGATAAACACGTTATGGCGGTTATAGACAGCAGTACATTTGTTCGTTTGAAATTCACGTTACTGGTTCGGAGGACAAAAACGTAATAATCAATTGTGCCAAATTTATCCCGAAACAATTATTTTTTATTTATATTTTTAATTCGACGCATACGCAATTATTATTTTATTTAAAAAAAAAACAACAAGAAATCGTTTTTGCGCACTTTTTTTCGCCACTGCACAAAATATGTGTGTCTCACTGCACACCGAAAAAATCTGTGATGTAATTTTGTTTCCATAAAAAAATCCGCCTTCTGTTTTTTTTTACACGATATGTCTCTACTCATCTTCTTGTTGTTTTTTCACCAGACGACCGTTTAAAATTTTAATACGACGCATAATGAATTTATTATGCGTATCGTCTGCAAAGTAAAAAAAAAGTAAAAAGTCCTACGTAACATAATTTTACCGATCGATTTACGCGTAGGTACACATTTTTTTGCACTTTTTATTTATTTTTTTTATTACAATTAAGTAATATTATGTTACATTACATACAAGAGTAGTTTTTACATAGTTTTCTATTCGTAGCATTTAAGTTATTTTTCGGCTTTTTTTTAACACATTTTTTTTAAACGTAGTTTTACTAATTAAGATACACGGTATTTAGAAGAAAAAAAAAATTATAAATAACGTTTCTTTTTTTTTTAATTAACCGCGTAAAATATATATTTTTTTTTTAAGAAATAAATCGTTTACGAGCGAATGAGAAAAATAACAAAATAACGTCGATTTGATTTTTTTTTCGTTATATTCGTCGATTTTAATAATATATCGCTCGACGCGTGTTATATTTTATTATAATATATATATTTATAATGATTAGAAAGGGAACAGCTGCGAACTCTTAACCTGCCGAGGGCGTAAACTTTTAAGTGAGTTTGTTATTTTCTCGTTTAAAATGTCTCTTTAAATATTACGGATAAGTTTATTTTTCTTTTGTGCGTAAATCGAGTCGGTGAAAATTTGTGGCAGATCGTTATAAACAACGTTTCCTCATTCTTTTTTTCTCGGCAAAACGGTTAAAACGCTTTCGTTAAATTCGTTGAATCGACGCGTATATAATAATTTAAATTTTATTTTTTTTGGTGCGCGAAAAACTACAGAAACCGATCGTTTCAAATATAACGCGACTTATTATGACAATCTCTAGAATTTCGTAAGATAAGTGTATTTTTGATGTTTTTTTTTTATGATATTCGTCGGCTTAATATTCAATATATAATACAAGAAAAAAACGTTTTTTTTTCATTAATATTACGAGTATATTGATTTATGGTTTTTTTTTATCTTTTTATTTTTGTTTTTATTACAATAATCCCGTCGATAATATTCTATATACATTGATTATATAGTTGTATTCCGGTTGATGGTACACGACGGAAATATCGATCATTCGGTCAATACAATAAATACAATCAAAACGGGACTGAAACAGAGCGCGTTGCATAAACGTTTGGTTCATTTTTTTTATTTATCAAAAGACAATTGTTTTTTCAAAAATCATATTATTTCGACGATCGCGTTTATTATGTATACGAATTTTTATTCGTATATTTTCAATCTGCATTTTCATTTTTTTTGCATATTTTAAAAAAAGTACAATAATTATCAACACCGTTTATAATACGAAACCGATGTTGGAGAAATTATCGGTTTCGACGCGTAAAAATAATCAGGATTCGATGGTTATTTTGTCTGCAGGGCTGCTCGATGCGCGGGTTTTAAGCAGCGACCACGCGAATTTCAAGACGAGTTGTAACGTTTTATTTATATTTTTTTTATAATAATTAAATAACGTTTATAGCGATCTATCGATTAAAGAAACGTGCGATTACGCGATAAATCTTCAAATGAATTTTTGTTCGCAGAAAATCGATCGCTGCGGCGGAAAAAAACGAGTAGGACGCGCATCGCGGTTTTCCGCGTATATCCATACTGTTTCGCCGAAAATAAGTCGTTTCCCGACACTTTTTTTTTCACCGCTACGAACAAAACGCCTATTTAAAAAAACCGATGACTTTTTCCAATAAGTAGAAATCGTAACAAAAAAAAACGCTTATCGTCCAACAATCCTCCGAGAATCAATCGCGTTTTTTTTCTTCTGATATTTATATTTCAAATAATAATCGATAATCTTACGTTATTTTTCGACACGATCTCCGTCCGTTTCCGGCCGCCTTTATTTCGTTTCTCGCGAAAAAAAAACCGAGTCTTCGGCTTATACGCGTCGATATTTTTTCCACCCGTTTAAAACGCAGTCTCGGCGTTTGTTGGTCTGCGCGCGCGGACCCGTTGTGTTCTCGACAAACACCATCGTCGATTTCGCTGAAAATATCCGTTTCCATATGGTTCGTCCTGCACACGACACCGTACCGAATAAATCCGCGGCGTACACTGTATACAAAGCGTTCGCTGCACACGGTCTTTGCGGTGGACGAAACGCGCGATTTTCAGAAAATACAAAACGAAAACTATTCCCACTTCGGCGTTTCGAGTCGGTGAGTTTTCCTCGAGGTTTCTAAACGCGAAAAAAAAAATACGGTTTAGAGAGAATTTTAATTTTTTTTCAAATTTTTGCTAAAAAAAATAAATAAAGACCGGACACACACGAGCCGCTCGTGTCATAACCGCGCGCGCGCGCGACCGCCGATGTCGGCCGTCGGTATGTCGTTTACGCGTGTCGTAGGCGGACGTTTATCGCGACGGAAAAAAGTGGCGTCGGCGGTTGACGGGGGGGCGGTGTGTGTGGCGGCGGCGGCGGTTGGTCGGAGTTTGCGGTTAACCGCAGCCAATCATTTCGGCGAAATATCGCACGCGTAGAGTGCTTTTTTCCACCTGCCCTCCCGGCCGCCGCCGCCGCAATCGTGCGCGCCGCGGCGAAGGGCGAAACCGCAACGACCGCGACGGTGTCGATTCGCGCCGGGCCGCAGGACTTTGCGGCGGCGACCGGCCGAGAAGGCGTTTCTTCTCTACCACTCCCGTCCCGTCCGCACAACTAACCGAACCTAACCTAACCGATTTTTCGTCGTGTTCCAACGTGTCGCATTATTCCGCCGAACGGCACGAACGTCGATGCCCGGGAAAAATCGCCGAAATTCCGTTGGTCGAGTTCGGTTTTTTTTTTTTGTAGTTTTCCGAAAATCACAGCGACATCTCGTGAAAAACGCTCGAGTTTCACGCGGAGGGCGGCCGACGAAAGACGCCGGGGAAAAGTTTTAAGAAAAACGCGGAGGGGTGGCCGCTTTTCTTTGGACGGGCTAAGTCGAGATAATAAGAAACGGGCCGGGCGGGCGGTAAAAAAAGGGTAAGGCACCCTTTTTTTTCCGTCAGATGGAGCTGCGATATTATTACGAAAGTTTTACGAAGTAACGTATACTCGTACGCGTAGTGGCGGTTCTCGACAACGATTTCTATTTCTCGCCTACACCGAGTAAACGAGTAATGAAATTATTTTTTATTACTTTTTATTTTTTTACATATTTTAATTATTCCCAAGTACGTATAGGTAAACAGGGGTTTGTCGAATATTTTTTTAATTTTCAAAATTTAATTTTCGTAAGTTCGACATTTCGCCGACGTTTTACTTTACGGCTTTTTTTTTTATTCCGTTTGTTTTAAGATAACGCGTATTATTATTAGTATTATTTCACCAAGATCTAAAAACAATCTGAAGAAATGGGGTATGCTTCGAGACAACTCCACAAGACGTGAATGTGGTATGGAACAAGACATGGAACGTCTACTGTATTGCCAAAGTTGCCCATCTTCCTGTTCGAAGGAAGACCTAATATTAGCAAATCCAAATGCTATCGAAGTGGCAAGATTCTGGTCAAGAGTAATCTAATACTAAATAATCAACATATCTACCAATTTTACTAGTTTGTTACCATAAAATTATTTCCTTCCCGAATTTCTATTAATTCTATTTGTTAATTAATTTATTTTATTTTATCTATTTATATCTATGTAGACCTTGAATTGTACTTTTTTATTTATTTATTTTACTTATGTATTTATGACTTATCATCATTTTTGTTCATATTAGTTTTACTGTGGTTGTATGACACGACAAAAAAAATTCACCAATCATACGGCGAATAATATAGCTATCACATCGTATTACCAAAAAAACAATAACAATTTTTTCAAATATTTTACGATTTAAAACGCATTTTTTTTCTTTTAATATTTCAGTATTAGTGAAACGCTTTTATTATAAAAATATTCGAGTACAGTGCTTTGATAGTGGAGGCGATAGGTGGACCGCTCCCCCCTCCATATGGGATTTGATATTTTAAAATTTAGTATGTCTCTGATTTAACAGCATCGACTTGTGTCATGTAAGTTGGTCCAATTAAATTATGGTTATTCTCCATTTTCGCCCCCCTTTGAACATCGTACATAAGGCTGAAATTAGTGTGCTCGACCGACGATCAGTGCGTACGGTACGCGCTGAATGCTGATCATCGGTCGTGATCAAGCGTTTAGTGTTTAACTAAACTCGGTCGGTCGTGTACGGTGTAAACGAGTGTACAACAATGAAAGACGAATCATTACGTTTATTTTATTTCATTGAAATACGCGAAATAATATTATTATTAATAAAGATTGCACACGCGCGTACGAACGGTTGTTCCGGGCAGCGTCAAACTAAACAACCGCATACCGACATAGTGCGTCAGCCGACCGTAATAAAACGGGAAAAGAGAAAGTAGTCACCAGATAGCGTTACGACACAACATAGAGGGCGTGGCAGAAAAGCGCTTATAAATAGCGGTTCGAAACCATCGGACCGCTCAGTGTAGTCACGGCGGTGAGACGCGAACAACATAGTTCGTTGTGTATGTGTGTGCGTGTTCGAGACTGACCGCTATTTATATGCGCCTTTCTGCCACGCCCTATATATTGCGTCGTAGCGCTATCTGTTGACTACTTTCTTTTCCCGTTTTATTGTCGTTTCGTTTACGTTCCATGTACGTTGTTCTTCCTATTTCTACACCTGCATTTCGTCTCGATACATATATAAATAGGCCACTCTGTATTGCGCTTATGTTTCCATGATTTACCCGATACACTCTAAAAGCAAATTATTTCAATTTCTTAAAGTCCGATTAAAAAAAATAATAATTTCTTTATAGGCAAACTTTATTCGCCACTGAAATGGGATTTAAAATGTTTTTGAATGCAAAAGTGTTATGAGAACAATGAAATATCATCCCGATATATCTATTAATTACACAGATTTTTGCGGCGTTACTTACCGTTGACGATATCGCTACCAAAACATATAATAAAATACATGTTTACGAATACAAAAAAAAACAGAACTTTATTTGTGTTTGGTATTGAATTTAGAGAGTTCCGAATGGAATATGATTGATTTAATAATTTACGGTGAAAAATATTGGTGAAGAATGAATGGATAACAACAACAAATATACCGCAGTCCACAACTCTGCGCGCAGTAACTGTAAGTTTAACTTAGAAACTTAAAAACGAATATTAATCGACATAATTACGTTTGGTCCATTATGAATTTAAAATTGAATTTAAAATCGATAATTCGGTTAGAATTTTTCCTCTCACAAATGTTTTTCTCATCGCTTTTCCATTATTCGTTATGGTGAAATTTTCCGCGTAAAAATTATTTAACACACGATGTTTGGTATTTTTACTCGTTGAAGTTTCAAAACGGAATTCGTTTGGTACGTAGAGAAAATCGTAACTATAAATAGCATAAATTAAACCGAAAAAATACTTGGGAATTGTTTCGGCATACTTTAATGCCAGAGGATTACGGACGTCAATACCGTTTGTTAAACTAACTGACCCATTGTGTGACCCCGAAACACGGAGTTAAATTCTTTTGAGAATTTTTCTTTTACAGTTTAATAAAGCATTTGGGACCTGAATCCGGTTAACCAAAGGTCAACGAAAACATTATGTGCGTTTGTAGTTTGAGAGCGAAAAGCGAAAAAAATGTTCTGAAAGTGATAAATCGACTAATATTTAAAATACGAATTTGTAATAGTAATCATATCTATTTACAACGAAATAAATATTGTTTTTGAGTTCTTAGGAAAACCAATTTTTATTACGTTCTTTTTTTTAATCCATTCGTACAAGCCGTATAATATGTTAATATTTTTCCTTGTAATTTTGCCGCATTCATATACAGAGGGGGGAAGAAATACATCTATAACTGCGGATTACGTAGAAAAATAATGTGAAATATTAAATGCGTTTCACTTCAATGTTACTGCGGTTACAACAGTATTTTAATTACAGAATACGTGTGGAATTTCTGCTTTATACGCTTTCAAAAATATTCCCTTAATATATAAAAAAATATTTAATCTACGCAGAAATTCAGAATAGATAAACTTAGGCGTGGCCTGCACGAAGAGTGAATATAGGAAATGCTTATATGTTCACCACCCCACCGTGATTAATTATACATGAACACTGTGAGCCAATGCGATTTTATCATAATTTATTATTGCATTTCGAAAATAATAGGCCTGGATCCATGAAATTAAAGAAGCTCAATGTATTAAACGACGAAGAATTAAAATTTTAACTAATCGATCCGGTGTCCAATAGAGCGCTCTTGTTTCATTTTTTTTTTTTATACTGGAATTTTGATCGTTCGTTTCATGGGTTAACTCTCCGTACAAGGCGTGCCTTAAGGACTTTCACCGTATATTCGTGACGATTCAGATCGCAGGCAAACTAAAAATAACATTGAATATAACGCTCGTATATTTTTTGTAATTATACAGGAAAAACGAACCGCAAAATGACTCGAGTTCTGCAATACCTACCTGTATCCGTTGTCGTACTCACGTCTCATGGGCGAGTTTTCATAACCCGGTAACTATTAAAAACCGCGACTCCTACCTTTATGGATATACTGGGACACTATGATGTCATCGTGGTGGATAAGACAATAAAAAAAATATTTTTAATTATAGTTTTGAACGTAAAACGTTAGGTTGAACTAGAACGTCAGTTTCATGTCGACCATTTTCAATGTATTCGTCGTCGTGAATAGGGGCACGTAATTTGCAGAAATGGCGTTTTAAATTATTTTTTTCGCGTTTAATGACTTCTATTGAGCAAATCGAAAAATATACCTACCTCCTTAGATTATCGGCCCAGGAAAATTTGTTACCGGAAAACGTGTACGCGCGCGCGGTGTAATGACCGGGAAGCACTGTTTTTCTAATCGAAAGTATTTGTACGCAGAAAATAAACTGAAATAAACAAAAAAAAATCAACTTTCTCGCTTCGCTCTAAAAATTAGTCTCCCTTAAAACGTTTTTAAAACGTAATAAACAGACAAGGTTGTTACGTACGCTCGGTTCACTTTGCTAGTCTCAGAGCATTTTACCCGAATACAGCTCGTCGATTGAAATTTTGTCTGTTCAAAAAAAAAAATAAAATAATAATAATAATATTTATAACATTATTTTTGGCTTAAGATAATAACGTATGTTTAGAATTGTTCACTTCTCACGCTGAAAACGGTGCCGGGCTAATCGATTAATACTTTAATAATTAACACGTTTTCACTCGTGTCGTCCCGGTTCGCCGAATTCCGTTTTGCCGAATCCCGTTTCGCCGACAAATAAACCGGTTTTATACACATTGAAAAAAAGTCTCGTTTCGCCGAATACCGTTTTGCCGAGTGCCGTTTCGCCGAATTAACATTATACATAATTTACACATTTTACAAAAGTAAGAAAAGTAAGATAGTAACATACGTTTATAAAATAATTATTATATGTATATATTATCAAATTAAATTATCTGTGCCATGTCCCTTAAAAAGGCGTTACAATATACTAAACAATATATAATATTATATTGATCATCTTGGAAGTATATACAAAGAAAGAGTGCTAATCTTTGGCAAGTCAATAAATTATAAATACTATCATAATCTCGTGGTAGTGCGCATATGACGAGATTATAAATTATTATGTACCCAAATCACCAAAATAATACACTAAACATATGAAACGTAATCATAAAAAGATAGCACCTCCTATGGACCTTGATTGAATAATTGTTTATTTTGAAATAGCCTTCTTATCGTTTATAATAATAATAAAAGTTTATCAGATTTCGGCAAAACGGGACTTGGGCGAAACGGGCCTAAATCGTTTTCACTGCGGATTGGAGGAAAAATTAATTTCTATCAAAAAAAAAAAATACACGACCGATTCCGTTTCTGAACATTAAATTGAATTTTTTTTTTTCAAACGCGTTTCGACATTCTGTTTTGTAATTCCGTTCGAATATTTCAAATATACGGACGGTTCGCGTGACATCGCTATATAATTACACTAGTATTATAGCGATTCGTTAATGATAATCCCGACGGAATATATCGAATTCCAAAAGTCAAAGCGCGGCTAACTAAGCTTTTCAATTTTCCTGGGCCGGTCGGTCGCCGCGGACACGGGGCGGCGGTGGAGGTGGGTGTAGAAAACGCGGGCCCTCCGCGGACCGCGGTGACGCGGGTGGAGCGGACGAGACGCGCACGACGATGCTGCACATTATACAGCATCGTCAAACGAGAGAGCGCGTATATATCACACACACACACACGCACAAACAATACGCGTATATAAGCCGCCGATATAATATTAATATTATAGCGCGAGACAGTCGGTCGCCATGCCCCGTATTATATATACTATATATAATATAAACGGCGAGACGGCGGCGTTGAGAATTTCGCGAGGAATATTAAAATATGTTAGCCGACGAGCGGGAGGATATATTTATAATTAACGTTTTCTGGTCGCAACGTGAATACGAGATGAGCGAGTTTGCAGGAATTAAAACAATAGCGCCGTATTACTACTGCGCGGAACGCGGTGCGGTGTGGTGTGGTGTGGCGCGAGAAAAGCCGGGAACAGCGGCCGGGCCAATTGGTCTCGCGGGTACGCAACACGCCCGTCGTGTCGTATAATACTGCAGGCTCGGAAGTTATGAATTCCTTTGGCTCCGCCAAAGCGTTGCTCCTCTCGCCGCCGCAAGTAAGATAATGAATTTCGTTCGTCATAACTCCCATGTCGTATTCCCATCGGCGGCCGCGTCTCTCTCTCTCTCTCTCTCTCTCTCCGTCCGACTTATACTTACACGAGTCCCGCGGAATCTCGTACGCGGTGGCAGTGGAGTGCCAGGGGCGGCGGCGGCGGCGGCGGGCCCGCCGTAATGAATAATACATGACCGTGGAATCTATACACGAGTCATACACTCACCCGACCCTAAGCGCGCGCGCCCTTCTTCCGCCGTCCTGTTACGACGACGGGCGGCGAAAGTTCATTGGCGGCGGTTTTCAATATGCACGAGACCGCTCTCTCCCGCTGCACGCTCGACTCCGCTCCGCGCGGATTACCGTATCGTGTAAATATCGTGTTCGGCGCGCGTTCGTGCGGAGCGTAGGACGTAATTTTTTTTTTTTTTTCACTCAACAGTAACAAACGACAGCGGCGATAAGAAAATAACGCCAGCCGGTTATTATAATAATAACATTGTTTTTACTCTTACAGGTCGTATATAATATTGCACGTAATATAATATGTATATTTATTTTTTTTTTAAATAGGTTTTACAATAAAAACGATAAATGCACGGATGACATGACTGTATACGGACGAGGAACGCGTACAAGCGTCTCAATAGGGTCTCCAGACGGCGGAATGGTGGTCGGCCGCGGACACGGCCTGTTGCGCGGGTCTCTGGGCCGCGGTGACCTGCAGGTGACCGTGTTGTTGTTCGTCACCGTCGCCGGGCTGATGGTAGTGATGGTGGTGATGGTGATGTCTGGTCATGTTTCCGGACGCGGACGCGTGGTACAACTGCGAGTACAGCTGCAACGACGCCGGTATCACCGCGGCCGCGGTCGGATGGTGATGACCGGCGGCGGCCGCGCCGTGGTAACCGCCGCCGCCGCCGCCGATCAAGTGATCGTAACCGTGCGTTTGGTGACCGACGGCCGCCAACAAATCGTCCGCGGAACCGCCCGGGCCGGTGGGCGAGTCCGGCGTCGACGAGTCCGTAGTGGACCTGGGACCGGACGACGTGGACGGGTGCAAGTCCGGCGTCGGCTCCGGCATCGTCTGGTCGTTGCCGGCGGACTGCTGCTGCTGCTGCTGCTGCTGCTGCGGGTAACCGCCCCTGGTCGCCGAGGAGAACCCGGTCCGGTCGTGTTGCAGCAGCAACAGTTGCTGCTGCTGCTGCTGCTGCTGCTGCTGCTGACAGTTGTTCGGGGCGGTGGACGACGACAACAACTGTTGCTCCAAGCTCGTCTCCGGGAACGACGGCATCGCTACGCGCGGCGAGGTTCGGACAAAACAAAACGGATATGAGACTAACGGCCACAGAAAACGTGCCGAAGTTAAATAGTTAAAAAAAAAAAAATTTTATTGACATAATTCTATGATTTAGGTCCCCGGCGAATTTTTAATTTGTAATTTTTAAAGTCAAAAGAGACTATGGAGAATTTGTTTTTTTTTTTTTTTGTCCTGTCCGACTCGACGTTATTTATACCGTTTACGAATTTTAGCGTTTTTTTTTTCTTTTTAAGTAACCGAAATCTTATGGTTACACCTATTTCACAAAATTTTCCGCACTTTTAGCTCCCAGACGCATTCCTACTTCACATTCGACATATAATTATGACCCGTGATATGACTTTAAGTGGTTTAAAAAGGGGAATATATTTTTATTCGAATTCCCGCGACACGAACTCGCATGGTGAGCAATTGCTATGGTTTTTTTTATATTTTTGTATATTTTGAAGAATCCGTTAAAAACGCCCTTTGTACAATGTTCTTTATTTTTATTTCAAAATTCGTTCCGATTTTTGTAGTTCGAAATCACGTCAACAGACGGTAAAAACGAACGTTTTTTTGCAAGCTGAGAGGATTCCAGAGTATTTCCCTCATTCCGGACCCGCGGTCTTTGCGAACTATCCCGTTTTTATAATAACGGAAAATGACCAAAACGCACCGCAAACGGTTATAAATTTTTATTGTGTTCAATCGGGAAAAACTGATTTCATAATCGTTTCTGACTTTAAAAATTACCTGATACGAGTAAAAAAAAATCCGTGAATTCGCCCGGGAAAGTATAATCGTCCCGGAATTGTATATCCGGGTTAGGAATACCGCGTAGGAAAACGTTTGAAGTGTCGGAATGTGGAAAAACTTCACTACTTTGTTCTTACCGGTGGCGGCGGCGGCGACTGCGGCTGCGGCGGCGGCCGTCGTTTGCGCCGCACATGTCGGGAACAAATCGTGATGGTGACCGGCCGACAGGGACGCGTGCAGTTCCGACGTCGCGGTCGTGCCGGTGCCGGCGAAGCCGGTGGTGAGCGCGGGCGGCGTGAAGTTCGTGCACCCGCCTCCGCCCGGCCACGTCGAGTACGCGGTGGAATGAGAGTATCCCCACGAGTGATGCGGCGCGAACTGGCCCATGTCTGCGCAGGAACAAAACGCGTTAATTACGATTTTCATTAACGGCCCGCGCGCGTCCGAGTCTATTATTTTTATAATATTTTATGCAACGCGCGCTATGTTAAAATTATAAAACTTTGTCCGTCTCTCGATACGTCTCCCGGCTACGGCTGACACAAATCGAACGGTACAGGACACGAGTCGGGAGGATTTCGGGTCAGTCAACTACCAAGAATGGTTAACGTATGTGTACGACTCGGTGTAAAGAGCGAGTTTTTTTTTTTATTATTAAGTAATTAATAAAATATATAATAATATTTTAGTATTCGGTTTTCACGGGCTCGTCTTGGTCAGGTCCTAACACCAAGTTCTAAATACTATAATATCGTCGGATTCAGATCTCCAATATTTAACTATCTAGAGGATACACGAGGGGAATTAGTAAAAAAAAAAAGTATAACGACCGAAATATTCGAGTGAAAAATGCACGTTACACTCATGAAAATAATTACTTTACGTTGGGAAAGAACTCTGAAAACTATATTTTAGACAACAAATCATTACGCGAAATAAATATCACACGAAAACGCAGCCGTTTTTTTTAAACATCTTTAATTCTTAAAAAGGTTAAAAGCATTTAGACATTTTTATTTTTTAAATCTCGTAACTTCTTAAGAAGTAAAAAAAAAAAAATCAGCTCCGTCATTGTATAGATAATATTTTAATTTCGTGGAAAAACTCGGTTTATAAAGTGTGTGGCTTTCGGGGTTCTTTCTCCCGTGAAACCTTTTTTGTCGTAAACATTTCAATTCTTGAACATTTTCTGTATTTTCGCCGATTACGCAGGTACGCCTAACAGCACGTTTTCTCACCGTTTCGTTCGCCTGCGTAGCGTCGACAGATATTTTGCACATTGGGTTTCAGATACTCGAATTCAATATTTTTTTTTTTTCTAACGACTGGTATTAGACGCTTTGAACAGCTCCCGTTGTGCGCAGCTTCACACTAAAATTCGTCTCTGATCATTATCAACTGTTGACCGTTGAATTTATGTCTTTTATCGGACACTGATCTTTACACATTTTTCGCAAAACATTTCCCCCGAATTTCAAAGCAACGAAACGCAACGTTTCAAAAGCACTCGCGCGGATAGCAAAAGAAAATAAAATAACGATTTTTAAGGGACAGCGGTTGGCATATTTTCGTTCTGTCGACGTCCTGTCTGGTGCGAGTAATGAATTTTGTAATGTTGTCACGTTACACGCGTACGGACTTAAACGCGCTACAGGGTATCGAAAAATCCGTATGTTTATACTGTCCCAGCTCGTCGTGTGTGGGTGAAGTAACACTTCGTTTACTTCGCGCGGACACGTTTGTTGTCGCAGTAATATATTATCGGACGGCCGACGACGGCGAGTGGCGAGACCGTAACGCGCAACACAATACGAGCGTCCTGCAGTGGCGCGCGCCGTGTCGGTCCCGATTCCCCGGGGTCGCGACATTATTTTATACAATATAAATTGCACGATAATTATCGTATAACGTCGCGCGAGAAAGCATTTTTCATTTTTCGTACAATTCATTACGCGCGTGTAGGGCCCGAACCGGGATGTAAATCGGCCCCGTACCGATATCACGATAAATATCGCCCGAAATCGCCACCATTACCCGTTCCGACCCCATTAATCATACGATAATTACGCGGTCATATAGTGTATTATAGTTTTCACGGTCCATTACAGCGATTTTACACGGTTCGTGACCGGGGATTTTGTAGCGGTTAAAAACCGGCTGAATTATACGCGGAAAACGCCTTAAAACGCGAGAAAATATAGCGAGAAAGAAAGAGAGAGAGAGAGAGAAAATTGCGTTTTATTTTCGAATTATTTTAATAACTAACAACAGATTATAACGAGAAATATCAAACGGAACGGCAATGTGGATAATTTTTCTTACCTTCTTAATATAATGGTTATAGGAGTGTTTCTAACAAAATAAATATATAATTCGACGCGTATATATTAGGGAAAAAAATAGCGTTAAAACCGAGAACAGTGATATATAAAAATGTATACTCGGAATCCTTGACGCGCACAATAAATTAATCATTTCGTCATTAAAATAATATTATCAAAATGCTACGGAATCCGAGGCCGAGTCACGATTGACGTTTCTCGTTTTGTCGCAACAAGTGCGTATATTGACGTTTTTTTTTCGTTCTTCGAACGCATATAATAATGCGATTGGGTTTCCAGAAAATAATTTGTCAATCCGTAGCGAATTTTACGATACGGATTAAATTTTTTTTAATTTAAAAAAAAAAAATTTTTGTTTTTATCTCAAGGTCTTAATTCTAAATCGATTAATTTCGTAGGGATTTATGGAAAGAAAAATTTGAAATGCGTGTGAAATATGTCGATCTCGAGTACAGCGTGGTACGAACGTTCAAATCTGGATATTCAGAATACGAAATATTCGAGAAAACGACCCGCGGTGAAATGGGGATATGGAGGGAACGTCGTAAAATTATAACGCGCGCGTGACGTACAGTGCACGCGGTGTTAGGATACACTTCGCAGGCTGATAAATTATTGAAGCGAACGTAATTCCAAACTAATGGGACGATATTATACACTATCAAAGCAGATTTGAAAGACGAAGACGAGATACATCCGCCGCGTAACATGATATTTTTATACGGTTTTTTTTGCCCCGTCTTTATCCGCCGCAGTTGTCTTTCGTTACGGTTTCAAAGGAAATCATACCCCTGGGAACCGGTACCCTATTATCATCGCGCGTGTGTGTAAACCCCGTTTTATTATGCCCGCGCGTTAAATTGGCCAGTTTAAAGTAAATAAGTGTACGGAAATTTTTAAAAATAATATCGCCATACGTGTTTTGTTGCAACGCGACGTATACTCACTCTGACAATTCGCCATGGCTGGCATGCGAAAAGCAAGCGGATCGGCGGTCCTGTGTAGAGGATCCAACGGATTAGCGAAGTGCGTCGACAAGAATGGTCGCTGGCCGAAAGCGAAGGCGTGGAATTGCTGTTGTTGTCCTGAGGAGAAGAGAAACAATTTTTTTTCTTTTAGGAAAAAACTCGCAGTAAAAAACGGTTTTTGTGCGCGACGAGACGAGTGTTTTAACCGACGTTATGCGTCGTAATATTGTAATATTTTCCCGACCGTTCGCGATTTCGCGTGTATTATATTGTAATATATTCCAGTTCGTTCATGTGTTCAAAACGTCTTCAAAGGGGACGCGAACCGTGTTCTATACACTAATAACGTATATCGTATAATTACACAGCTCTGCCGCGTCGTTGCATAAAATTCACAGTTTCAGACGATTAATTTCCAAAAACGAATAACGTACGACGCGCGTATACTATATTTTTGGTACATAACACTCGGGGTCTGTTAAAATATTATTTCCATTCAAATACCAGGATCGCCTGCTCGTATTTTAAATGGAGAAAATAATGTTTTAAAATAATTTTTTTTTTTAGTCGTGTGGATTCTTCGGGATTAAAATTTAAAATATTATACGCAACGATATATGGCTGGAGTTAAGAACGAGGTGAAAAAAATTTGAAATTCCTCCGT
The DNA here is from genome assembly GCA_032441835.1 of Slavum lentiscoides. Lineage (NCBI taxonomy): Eukaryota > Metazoa > Arthropoda > Insecta > Hemiptera > Aphididae > Slavum > Slavum lentiscoides. The sequence goes on along the minus strand of CM063715.1, from coordinate 9,878,436 downwards.
ACTCGATAATAATTTAATATTTTTTTTATCGATTATAGAAAATAAACTGTCTATTCATTTCCGTATACTTTAGCGACTTGTATAACATTTAAAATATTATATAATAATTATAATAAAATCATTGATACGTTCTTATGTTTCTAATAATTTCCGAATAATATAAATATTCTTTATAAAAATTAAATTTTTTTAATTCATTTTTTCTACTCCGTTTTAATTTTTCTCTTTTTTCCCCAATAAAACGTGACCCTTTTATTTGAACGAAGCGGATAAAAAAAAATAATATACCTATTTTATTTGCCGAATTATACATTGCACGTAATTATGATAACGAATTTTTTTTTTTCGAATATTTGAATAAATCCGTTATGAAGATTATTAAATCGTCAAGAAGACAGAAACAGGGCGATTTGTAAGATCGAAGAAAACATTCTGCCCGCTTACCAATAAAACGTCGAATAGGGTACTTAAAAAAAAGTCTCGTGTTTTTTGCGGGACGTAAGAGAAAAACTTCTCTAGATTTATCGTACAAAATTAAAAATATTGTGCACATTTTTTGCCACAAAAAAAATAAATAAATAAAATAAAATAAAATATCCTGTCTTAACACAATAAATTATAGCGAGACGGCGTGTGGCGTACACGATTCGCAGCGTATTTTTTTTTGGTGTTTTCGGTGAATTTTTCAATTTAATTTCCTCGGCGAGAAGTTGAAAAGGGTTTCGCGCGGACCTTTATTACTCACGACGTGTAGCGCGCGTCTAAAGTGGAAACGGCAATTAATGGAGCCTATAACAGCTGCACGGGCACGTGTGTGGTTATCCCACACGGCCTGGCCGTTCCCGGCGCTCGCGTACCGACCGGCCGCGTCCTTCCCACGGGATAATAAATGACGGCGAATCGTCTGCAGGGCGATCAGTTTTCAAAGTCATTAAACGCAGGGGCCGCGGCGAACGTCCAAAGTTAACGGACTTCTGATTTGTTTCTCGGGTCGTTTCGCCGCAGCCACGCACAGTCTTAACGGTTTAAAATTCCGTTTTTTTTTTTTCGTTATTTAATAAAATATACACAAGCCTTTGAACGTGCTCGCGAGTCGTGCTCGACACTGACCAAAAAAAAAAAAAAATAAATATTAACATACCGAGTGACTAATTACGTGGGGGGTGCAATATGAGGAATGGATTCTTCTCTCACGAGCTTTAACATATTATCTGATGTACAAAAAAATATAGTTTAAAACGCAATAAAAAAATAACAGTTTTTCCGCGTTAACAAAATCTTGTCAGTGTTTATTTATCGTAATTCATAATGGTTACTAACAACCGCGGTAACTAACAAAATGATATGTATCAGGTTACACAAAAAAGATTTACCCGTATTCGGGTGTTGAAGTAAAATCGTATGAAATATTAAATGAATTAGCTCAAAAACGAAGAAAATCCGTTACAAAATACGTCCGTTTTTATTCAAGAAAACAATAAAAGTACAAAATCGATCGCTTTGATATTAATGTTGTGAGGGTTGTTACAGTTATGGGTTATGCAATGACAAATTTTAATATAAGTAGGTCTCGTACTTATGAGTCGATCAGTACTTATGAGCACGATTTTATCAGAGGCGATCTGAGTGTACTGTAAAAATAGGGACTCGGGAACGAGAGTATTTGAATTTGGGAACTCTGAAATTAACGAGTGAAAGTAAAACGGCATGTGGTCTTATTGTTGTAAAAGAAAAAATTGTTTTAAAAAACCGTAGACTCATATCGTTCGTGTTTGCCAAACACAAATCGGAAAAAAATCATAAAAATTCAAGTTGAACGCGTTTTTTTATCGAATACAACCGTCTCGTAGGGATCACACAAAACGACATAGCGTTTTGTTAACTGATTCCGGCTTGAAATTCCTTACCGGTATCACATGACGAATCCTTCAAAGCTCCGCGACTTCAATCGTTTCAATAACACGCGTCCAGGATATACGGGGTGGAAAGATTAGATTTAAAACCGAAATCGTCCGTCACGGTGCACTCTATAAAGTAAGGCACTTGTCATTTTTTTATTTATATCGAGGACGGATCCCTGGGCAAGAATTCTGTTCGAGAAAATACTATGTTACGTAGGCGGCCGATATGAAAAAAAAAAATTATCAATAGTAAACACACTGCAACTCGTTGAATGAACAAAATAATATATTATATGAAAACGCTCTAATACCATTGATTATTATTAAAAACACTCATAGAAATAAGCGAACAAACCTTATCGAAAATGGCAGCGTTTACGTTAAATCTACGTGCGATTATTTTTTTCTCGCGACATCGTGGTACGGAGATTTAGTTTTTCAGAATTTCGAGTATCATAAATGATTAACGATAAATTTTTTATTAAAACATTTAATAAACATTTAAATCTTCAATCGAATATTTTCAAATATCATTTTTGCAAAATAATAACAATTAAAAATACACTATATATTAATATAATAGCTACCTATACACATATTATTATGACAAAACGATTTCTACGTATATTCCGTAACGTATGGAAATTTACAACCGTTCAAAAACGTACGCTATAAGTGTATTCTTTATCAGGCGATTAAAATATCGTAAGAATATTTAATAATTAATTTTTTTGTTTTTACATTCGGTACTATTGCGCAGGAGATATTTAATATCCCAAACATTTAATTTTTATTTACGTTGCGTTGATTTTTCTACGTTTAGGACTTTACTAGAAACGTGAGTATAATTTAATATTTTTTCTAATTATTTGAATTGTATAAAAAAAAAAAAAACGTTATTCGAACGCGGTTACTGGTTCGCGAGATTCGCGCGTGACGTTTTATTTATTTTTTCTCTCTCTGAAATCTATAATTTGTGTGTTAAGCAAAAAAAAAAAAATTGACCGAAACGTCCACTTATATTTTATAAAAAATACGATATTTTAACGCGAGCAGAGTATTTAAAGCGTACGGCGCGATATTAAAATGTTTATATCCGTACACATAAAGGATGCCGCTCGTGCGCGCGAGCGCCGTTCTTCAAAAGTAAGTAAAAAAAAAATCGAATTTTATTTGTATTCGTGTGTGTGTTTTTTTTTTCTCGTTTTTAATACGCCGCGGTGTCGCTTTTAAAGAGACCGCGCGCATAAACAAACCGATCGAAAATGCCTTTCATCTCGGCGGGACGTGAGCTAAAGGGACCACGGTCGTAAAAATGAAGGGACCCCTCGTAAAAAACATGAGTTTAACCTCAGAAACGGTCGAAACGCGCGTTCTGGTCGCGTTTGTTTCGAGGCGAGCGCGCGCGCGCACAAAGAAACGCGCGCACAGAGAGAAGACGGACCAGACGTAAATTATACACGAGTCGGCGCTATAATATAATAATAAGTGTGTGCGTGTGTGTATTATAATGTACGTGTAAACAATATTTATTATTTTTTTTTTTGTCCAGAAAATAATACTTTTTTTTACTTATTTAAAGGTTTCCTCCTCCGTCCTCGACGTACGTCCGATAACAATATATTGTGTGGCGCAAGAAGCGGTGTCGCACGAAAAATCATTTTTCAAAACCCATACAAATCTCATCGTATATAATATACGCTAGAGAAATGTATTATCGAACGAGACCGCCAGTGTTATTTCGCGAAATTAATTCAAAATAATAATATTAAAAAAAAAAAAAACGATTCTGCTAGTACTCGTCGAGGAGACATTGACGTGTAAACGTCGCGCGAGCGATAAAAATGGAACGGAATTGTGATTGGGGGATTATTGTGAATATTGGTCGTGTTTATTCAAAGTAATTTCGATAATAAATATTATTATTAGATATGTGTACGACAACAACTTACGCACACTATACGCAATTCATAATTGCGTGTAAATTAATATTAATAAATATAATTATTAGTTGTCACGACGACAGCTCACACATTTCCGTCCCGTTTCCCCAGAATTGCCCTCATACAGCCGTCATAGATGTTTGCACATCAATTAGATTCCCATATAATATATTGTTGTACGTACTGGGCCTGCTCGAACAAACGCGTAACGAAATAATAAAATCATAATCGCGTCTAGATAAAAAATATAATTGTATTGCCTGTAAATTTATTCTATAAAAAAAAAATTATGCTTTTAATTCACCCTCTCTTTTCAATTCAACGCCGATTAGTACAAAAACTAATCTATTAATTCTATTAAACTTTAAAAAAAAAAAAAAATTGTCGACTTCTAGATAAACTCTAATTTTTGCTTACAGCAACGTTATTTATAATAATCAATGTTTTCCAATTTTCATGTATATTATGTCGATAATGTAGATTTTCAACACGAATTCACACCTCGCATCAACAATATTAATCAAATCTAGTTGTTAATATATGATTTGTATTCATACGATTGTATATTCGATAATTAAATAAATAATAATATATCGGAAATATATTTATATTACTAGCATTCAAACACCGATAATTATCATTATTATTTTTCCGTAAAAAGAATCAAAAAAAAAATTAATTAATTAAAACTAACGATAAATTCGTTTAGATTGCGAGCGAAAAGTGGAATGTGATTTTTTTCGGAGAGTTCTTAACACGTTTTTCTAATGTTGTAAAACGTATACTGACGTGCGAAATGTTTTGAAAAAAAAAACAGAGAATACTATAAATACGTGTCTATACAGTGTGATTTGTATATTTTATAGTGTACAAACGATACCGAATATAATGTGAACTCACGTGTTTTGGAACGCGGTTCTCTGGGTCCGTCGACAGTGACTTTGATGGCTTTGTTGTAAGTAGTGACTTGCGGCGGCGAACAGCTCACAGTTATGGTCAGCGTAAAGCTTTTGCCTGAAAACACGAACAGAATCGAATAAATCAAATCAAAGCGATTGTATTTTAAAGAGCGAGTTGTTTAGATAAAAAAAAATAATAATAATATTATAGCCGTTGTACGGTCAATTTTATGTAATAAGCGAATATTCGTACGTTTACGGTATTGTTAACGTTTCGAACGTAAATTTAATAAGCAAAAACGCGGTTTATAAAACACAATTTCTCGGCCAAAGAACAAAAAAGAAAGACTTTTATGTTCCGAGCAAATTTTTCGTAAAAATATTTCGCCATTCTCTTTTGCGCGTGCGTTTATTCTACTCTATATAATACGGATTTAAGATTTTACCGAAAATTATTGCGTCGAGCACTCTGGGTCGTGCACGATTTTTACTTCAGAAATCTTATTCGTATCGGTTCGAGAAAAACGTTTCACCGGTTATAACAAATGAATTTTATTTTTATGTTTCCGATATTTTAAAAATGTAAGGCGCTAAATATCTGAAATGAATTTTTTTACACGTAGAAATGTTTAAAGAAAAAATGTCTGTCCCGAACGGTGCGAACGTCGGTATTGCGAAAAAAATTACCTATTTTTAATTTCTCCCGGATCGAGTGATAAATTCCATCGATTGTCCGTGAATATCAAAAAAAAAAGCGGAAAATCTAAATTTTTTTAAAACTCGGACAAAACAACAACCGCCGGAGCCGACTCGGACGGAGTTAAAACGCTACGTATATTGGAAAAAGGATGTATTCCGACGCAATTTCGATCCCGGCAGATTAAGTTCGACTGGAAATCTCGCGGCGAAAAATAATTACCGCGCGTTGCGCGGACGGACGAAAGCGGTTTGTCTTCGGCGCGCATTTAATTTATACTGTAAGTGTATAACGCGCCAAACGAAAAATAAATCTTGTTTGTAAAAAAAAAAAAAAAAACTTTTTTTTAGCTCGAGCAAAGGCGTTCAAAACGAAAAACGGGGTCATATGAGGAGAAAGAAATCGCTCGGCGGAGTCTGGAGGTTTATCGTTTTTTTTCCCCATCTCTTCGCGGTCGTGCTAACCGTCGCGGACACGTCGAAAATACCTACCGCGACGACGAGGGGCTCGTCACGTTAATTTGCAGTAATTCGAAGAGTAGTTTGTAAAAAAAAAAAAAGCAAACGAGGGGAATGATAAATTGCACCAGGGGGGAAAAAAATACCGCGTGACATTTATATACACGAGATACTGCGGTGGCGTTCGTTTTTTAATTGACCGGAAAATCACGTTGACGACGAACCCCTTCGTCCACTGCGAGCGCGACCGCTAATTCCGATTAATAACTCGAGGAGGACGCGAGCGGAAATTTAAAATTTTTTTTTTAATAATATAGTTTGACGATTGCGGCTCGACGTTATATTATGAACACCACCAACAGCAGTTAGGCGAAAACCGCGTGTCTGAAATCGACGTAAACTGCACGCGGAAAAAGGATTATTCGGTTTTCGAAAATCGTTTTTCGGCCAACAAAAACGATAAAAAAAAATAATGAGTTCGCTTTTTCATCCGCGATACAGCCCATTCTGATATTGTGTGAGGGTTTTAATTTGGTCTGTATAACGAATAAGGTTCTACTGCTCCGCTTTCCTTCGACATTTCCATGTATAACGTTATTCTTTTCAATACCATCTCTTTTTATGATGTGGCCGAAGAATTTCGGTGTTCGGCTCGGAATCGCGATCAAAAGACGGTCTCGGTCTTGTACGTCAAGCTCCTGTAGTACAGATACATTCGTTCTGCGGTCGGTCCATGGGATTCGTAACGTTCTTCTATATGCAATCATTTCAAATGCCTCTATTCTTCGTTGACGCGATGGATTTAAAGTCAACGATTCGGAGCCATACGTCATTATACAGGGAATATAAGTGTTTTCATTAGATACAACTTCGTACCTTTCCTGATCCTAACACAAATGTCAATATCGAAAATCACCCGGAATACAGAGAATAGATATTTCTGGAGGAATTTATCAGATCGGAACAATATATTAATACTTGCATGAAAGTCGTGAAGTTATGAAATCGAACATCGATCAAAAGAAAAAGATGGCCTATTTTACGAGGGGCGAATGATATGTAACGTATAATCGTGAATTTTTCGAAAACAAACAGAGATAATTGAAATTTGAAAAAAAAAATGTATGCGAGTATACTTCTTTAACTAAAAATTAATATGCGAATTATATTAGACGCGCTTATGATGTCGGACAGTTTAATAAAGTCGATACAGTTATTATCGCTATATTAATCTAGTTGTATATGAAATTTAATTATTTGACGAGGCCTGGACATCGAAAATTGTTTGATTTTTCCATGAAAAATTATTATATTATAATGTGTAATAAAAATAAATAAATAATTAGAAAAAAAAACTGTAATTTCAATACACTCGTATTATAAAGAAAAAAACATCAAATTATTTAATTCATTTTACACAGTAATAATATTTTATGGAGAAACATTTTTTTTTCTTTCTTTCTCGATTGTGTGTGGTAAAAAACTGTTGTGTCCGTTCGTTTGAAGTTTGTACATATTTGTGCGGCCAAAGAATGTACGCGTGGCGAAGGGTAACAACACTGCGGACGGATGCGAAAAGTTATTTATTTATTTTTTTACATCTCCGTATATATATGTATACGCAGGAAGATTTTTTTTTTAGGACTTTGTGTTTAACAATCAATACATAATTTTAAATAGCAAATCGCTCAGAGTATAAACAAATCAAACCGCGAATTCGAAATCACACTCTTTTTTTCCTTCTTCGTTTTGTTTATACGAGTTGTTTGTTCGATATTTCTACTTTAATATTCATTTAATAAGGGGACCGACCAAAAAAAAAAAAAAAATCGTTTAAGTATTTTATAACGGTGTACGTCTGTAATAAGATATTTGTCGTACGGCAAAAACTACATTTCGATTCACCCATAAGAGACATTATTGTGCGCGTTGAATATTTAACGAATCTTGTAATAAACGAAAGTAAATAAAAAAAAAATTATATTTATATATTTTTTTTTTTTTTGTAAGCTTTGTGTCTTATAATATTTATAGTTACCTGTATGAAATTTCGTTCGTTTTTATTTTTTATTCTGTCGTAGTTTCCTTTTCGCTTGAAACGATACTTGATGGCAACTTTTGCCATAATAAATGAAAAAATTTAATAAAATAACTCCTACATATTTTTTTCGTTTTTTTTTTATATATATATAATAATTTTTGATTTATATTTTCGCATTTACGCGTCATATACAAATTTATTATAAATTATTATTGCATTTTTAAGTATATAAATCATACGTTTGTACAAGTGTAAACTAATCTAAAACGCATATTATAGATATTAACAAATCCACGGAGTACGTTAGCTAATACCGTGAGATTTGTTTAAAAAAAGAATATATTTCTTGTGCCCAGCGTCGAATATGATAAACGTTAAATAACTATTTTTGGAACCTATTGTGTTTTACATTTGCAAATAAGTCTATACTCAAATTTAATATTAGAAAATGTCCTCCGTCGTCTCACGAGTTTATATAATTATTATGAATTAATATTGTTATTGTTATTGTTTTTTCTAAAAGTAAAAATAACGCGATAGTGTCAGAAAAACACCGCGAGACTGGGCGTGTTGATGAATTATTATTTTTTCATTAAACTACAGTTAAAATTAAATGAACCTAGTCTAAAAGTTTTGAGTCCACAAACAATATTGAAATACATCAATCAAGTTAAAAATATATTATTAAGTCTATATAGCTTAGTCCGTTCGATTTTTTTTTCCCCCAAAACAAATACGTTTTCCGACGATTTTTACGAAATCTATAGTCTTTCGTTCCTATATACCCGTTCCGAGTAATTCTTCTCGAACGCGTTTCGATCGAATACGTTTGATGACGGAAATATTCCGAATGTAACGACTAATCGATCGAAAACGAAATAAAATCACGTCCGCGTCGTGTTGAATGGAATAGTTTCCGACTTGTCGACTCGTTAATACCAATCGCGTTGCAAAAACAGTATTTTCGGGAGATATAATAATAAATAATAATATCTCTGCGATTCGTTAATATTTCGTTAAGGGGATTGAAAGCGGGTATTTTCTCTCTTTGTCTTACACACATGAAACGTAGCAAAACAGACGTTTCATACTTCCAACGTACCGATCGATCTATTGGTGCGATAAGAAATTTGAAAACAGATTTGAATTCCTCTTAAATTTTACTACAAAACGACTTTGCCACTTTTTTTATTTCTTTTTTTTAAGACCATCAAAAATGAATTATTAACAATTTTTTTTTTTTAAATTTGTTCGGTTAATTTTTAAGGGTTTATGAAAAAAAAAAAATGAAAAAAGTGAGAAAGTCGTTGTTTTGTAGTAAAATTCACGAGGAATTCAAATCTGTTTTCAAATTTCTTATCGCACCAATAGATCGATCGGTACGTTGGAAGTACGAATAACGTCTATTTTGCTATGTTTCACGTGTGTAAGACAAAGAGAGAAAATACTCGCTTTCGATCCCCTTAACGAGCTAACGGATTGCGGCAATCGGCGTTATCGGACGCGCGCATACTGACCTCTGCCACTCCGGCCCACGAACCGCAAGTCGTTGAACTTGGCCACCTGGTTCTTCATCAGTGCGGTGCAGTTGCGCAGTTCGGCGCAGAAGTTCTCGTCGTTGCCCGCGCGTATGGTGACGGCCGTGCCGTCCGGCACCTCGCCCAGCGCGACCACCTTGAACGCCACCGGCAACGTCTTGTTGGACCGCCAGTGGGTGGGCAGTACGGTGCACACCAGGAACGGGCTGCCGGTGCGCACCAGTTCGCCGGGGTGTTCGGACAGGAAGTCGCCCAGCGACCGTTCGGCCAGTATGTCGGCCGTCATTTTGGCGAACGCTTCGGACAGCCCGTCGTCGGCCGCCGAGCCCGCGGATCCCGTGCCGCCGTTCATCAGGGGCGCGCCTTTCACCACCATCACGCGTCGGCCTCCTCCCGAACGCGCCCTCGCCTCGCTCCGTAAATTCGTTGCGCCAATCGGTTTCTGAATAAAACGAAAATTGCGCGTTATTCATTTTTTTTTTTTTAATTATTTTCTAGTTGTTACAAAACGTTTACATTTTTTTTTACGTCAATATACGTATTACCAAAGACATATAGTAATAAGACCGAAATAGAACCGGACCGAAAAGAACCGACTTTTTTTAACCGTTTACAATTTATTTCGTTTTTTTTTTTAGAAAGTATCAGAAACGAAAAGGTCAAAACGTATTTGTGTGGATATTATATTCAGAATGAATATAACGTGTTGTATAACAGGTGATTCGGGAATATATAATACGTTAAAATGTATGATTAATGAGAGAGCGTAGGCTGAGATGATGATGTTTGGACAAATTGAGAAAAGGAATGATATCGAATTATATATTGTTAAGAAACTGTGCGAGTCTGTATAATAGTGGTAGAAGAAAGTATGAGGCAAAAAGTGATTGGCTGCTATTTACGACGGTGTGCAGAGTAGATTAAGAGATGGATAGATACAACGAGTTGTGAGAGATGTGGAGTGCGAAATCGAGAAAAGCTGGTTCGTTTTGTGTGGGACAGAGGCGAAGAAAAATGTAACCGATATTCGGAAGTTTTATTTCGATTCTATTCCAGGTTTCTTAAGTGCGAACGTTTCACGTTTTTTTTATGATCGACGTCACATAGAAATACAAATTTTAAAATTATATTTTGTTGTTTATTAATATACATATTGGAAATAATAAAACTATAGTGTATGTCATATACAGATTTGTTAAACGCGTTAAGTTTCACACTGTGTGATGTAAATATTGTAAACGTTCGTCGATTAGTGAGGGAAAAAAACACAATTTTTAAATAATAATATTATGATAACGAATAAAGCTGGCATGAAATTTAATTGTTATAAATACGTTAAACGGTGTTAATTTATTTTCGTTTCAACACTTTAAAAGTAACTTGTAATTTGAAGATTAATTTTTTTTTTGCTAGGCGTATTGTAAAAAAAAAAATTAATCGGAACCGATCAAAATGAATCGAAACCGCGATTTAAACATTATAATGAACCCGCGGAACCGAAATTACGCTAAAGTCTGAAGGCTCTGGTGACAGCTGCAGTCAATATATTAGTACGGGAAGAGCTTTTTTTTTTTTTCTGAAAGACGCTTTTCATTTTTCTCGGCAACGCCCTCGCACAGAAATCCTCTTTAATCCGTCAAAAAGGGTTGATACGATCGAGTCGAGGGGGACGAACGTTTTACACGAAACGTATACATATAAAATATATAGACGGTGTGAAACGCTTAAATAAATGTAGTCACGTCGCCGTAATCCCGTTTTAAAGTTTAATTCGGATGAATAGACGCTATATTATTGTAGTAAGTGTTTATTATATACACTTCCGCGTTAACAAATCGGTCGGGTTTTGCGCCAAAACGAAAAACCCGAAAAAATCATATAAAATGCAGATAATATTCTCGAATCTCGCACAAATATCGTTTAAAAGATTATCTGTAATTTCATCACTTCCTCTTCAAAAAAAAAATTAATATAACGCGTAAACTAATTTTCTCGAACGTTCTCAGGGAAATATTTAAAATAATTGTGAAGATCCGTTTTCGTTTTGTTTTGCACGACCCCGCAGACGGGTTCAACCGCTTAAGCTTTTGTATATAATTTTGTGTGTAACTTTCTGTTATAAAAAAACTTGCTAATACGTTCCGAGTAATTATTTCAAAATATATTTCAAAATGAGAATTCTGCCATTTTTAGAAGTTATACGGAGCGCACGAATAATAAACGTTTTTTTGTCGGAAAAAAAATTAAAAAAAAAACCGCTAATGCTATCCTATTTTATTATTTTTTACACCAAACTGTAAATAAAATAATATTGTGACTCGCGCACTTGGCTATTTGGTGTATGAAAAAATTAACCGAACGAATTTTTAAAGTAAAAAAAGAAAAAAAGGTAACTAGCCGGTAAAGATTTAGATAGCTTTAGATAAAGATTCTATAGGGTTTTGTTATTACTGTGAATTTGAAAGCAATGGTAATAATCATTGCGTTCGATAAAACGATATTGAACTTCGGTGTAGTTTGTCGAAAAATGTGAAATTGTGACACTTGACTATTTTCATGATTTTCTTGAATAAAGTTGAAGTAACAAACGTCTGACATTGTTTTAAAATTTTTAAAGCCTTAAAACCAAAATTACGTCTTTCGCGAACGAAATACTTCGAAAACTTAAAATTGCTATAAATAGCACGAAATTAAAAGAAATTTTTTTTGAAAAATTCGTCTCGTTAATATACGATCCAGAATTACGTATTTGATGATTATTTTTCAGGTTTCTACTACCATTAATTTCGATATAGAGATAATCGGTTTCGACGAAATCGCGTTCTCACCGTTTTTATGTAATTTTTCGATAGTTTTTTTCTGACGCTTCAAAAAAAAAAAATCATTGAGTAAATCGAAAAATGGCCATTTTAAAGTACCAACGCTTCGATTTGCCACCGGAAAAACTGTAAAAATCGGAGAACTCCTCCCGGTAGAATTTTCGGATACGGACATAAAAAAAAAAACCACATCATCGCGTAAAACCAATACATTCCTCGCTCCGTTTAGAATCTAAAATGACCACGTACAGCCAGAATATAAAAAAAATTTTTTTCTTGAATATTATAAAAAAAATATAATTTTCGTCAAAAATATTGTTGTACAGCAGAAGTGTAACACCGAAATCGTTAAGAACAAAACCCGGCTGATGGGGGGTGGTCATAAGTAAGAAACGTACACCGCGTTTGCTGCAGTGCAACAAAAATAAGAACACGCAATACTGACCTCCGTTAAGTCGATGGCGGCGATTCACGCGCGGAAAAAAGAAAACCGCTTCGTCGTAGGTGCTGGTCGTTCAAGGTCGGCGGCGGCGCACGTGGGAAAAAAAAAACGCGTCCCGCACGCGCGTCGGCCGGTCGGTCGGGCGGGGGTAAAAAAAAAAAAAAACTTTCGACAGCCGCGGAGTGACGGGCGGCGCCGGTGGCGGTGCCGCGGGAGCGACGGGGCGGTGCACCTACCGGTTGTTTTATTTCCGTTTCCCCCCCACACGCGCTCTCTTTTTTTTACGACCGCTTTTCCCGCTCTTTTTTTTTCCCTGCTGTCCCCTCCGTTTCACTACGCCCGCGCCGCGTCGTGCCGCGGTCCGTCACGATCGTCGCCGCGTACACCGCCGCACCGGAACCGGAACGAAACGAAAACTTATACTAAAACGAAAAAAAAAAAACCGGTAGAAATCGAACGACGGCGATCCGAAAACCGGCGGCCGCCCAATTCGGCCCGACCGAAAACACTGCACGCGGACGGACACCGCACTGCGAGTACGAACGGGGCGCTCCGTACACCCGAACCGTAGTGTCGGCGGCGGTTAGCGGGCGCGTAACAAACACGACGGTGGCGGTGGCGGCGGCCAAAGTTCTCTCGCGGGTAACAACCGGCCCAAAAGTTACACAGAGTCGTCGCCGTCGCCGTCGTTATCGACACCGCGCCGGTACACGTATGCGGCCGAGCGCGCGACCCGAGTACGTGTGCGATGACCGCACGTGATATTCGGGGGTTTTGCGCCGGAGAGCGGCGCGAGTCGTTGCGGCGGCGGCGGCGGGACGCCCACATGGGCAACACGCACGCACGCACCCGTTCGGACGACGGACGGGGGACCAAAAGGCGGCGTGCAAGGGGTGTGTGCGAGGGTTACACCTTTGGCGTGCGCGGCCGCAAAGACGCACCGGCGGCGCGCGCCCGAACCGCACCGCCGCCGTCGCCGCCAAGATCGAAACCAAAGTCCGTCCCCCGCGGCGGCGGCGGCGGCGGTGGTCCACCACACCGCGCCGCCTGCACCCGCTTCGCCGCCACTGTTGCAACGACCGCACCGGAACAGCTCCTCTGCCTTCCAGTACGCGCGCACCCACCGACCCGTCGTTGCAGATACTAACGACGACGCAAACTCCACACACACACACACACACACACACTTATCCGAACGTATACGCGCGCGCGTGTGTGTGTGTGAGCGCGTAGTCTAATTACTCTCGACGCCATTGTCTTTGCGCACCCGCCTTCGCAGCGCGTTCCGAGTTACAGGGTTTTAACCCTTTTTACCATACGCGGCACCGCTGGCCAAAGGGACGCGCACGCCTGCTACCCTTTTCCACGCCGATGCCGTTTCGTCGTAGTATTTTTTTTTATTTTATTTTTTTTTTAATGAAATTTCCGGACCCCAACGACCCTCGGTCATTTTTCTCGGACCTCGACTCGACCGCCGTCTGTGGGCGGGGGTAGGGGACAAGCGCTCGCAACGTTGCGCGTGTCCGGAAAACACTTTGAACGTTTTCGCTTCAAAAGACACTCGATCGCGAATATATATTCGTTTCGGTTTTTTTCCTATACTCTCTGTCTTTTTTTCGTTTCGGTTATTCTCGCGTATGACGTGGGAATGGGGAAAAAAAAAAATAATACACTCTAAATCATTCACGCGTTTTTCGTAAATTACAGGGCCTGCAAAGTCGGCTGGAAGGGAACGGGCTGCAGGGTATACGATATTAATACACTGTCCGGCGGGTTATGCGTTGCGATATTACAGTATACGTGGTTCCCAAAGTGTGGGCCGCCATCCGAAAGTGGGTCGCGATAAAATGCTCGATGAATTCGCGTTGTGGTGAAAAAGAATTTAATCTATTTAAAAACTTTGAAGACAATTCAATAAAAATGAGTTTCAACCGGTCGATATTTAATGGATTTCCGCGGCGGTTTACCGTTCGAAATACTTAACTGCACTTCCTGTTAAAGCCATACACGCGATGCTTCCCGTCCGATTCTCCGCGTTATAATCTTGTGGCATTGGATTTACGGTCATTTCTTTACATTTGTGTTTATACCAAATAAATCGTAATTTATATGACATTATGACTGTATATAAATTATTTTTATATTAAAATAATATTGTTAATATCCCGACTACCCGTATTTCATAAAAAAAATAACTGATTTGGGTGCGGGTCACCTAAATTTGAAAATTGTTATAATTGAAAAAAAAAGTTTGGGAACCTCTGATGTAGTGTAGACATTGAATCGTAAAAGAAAGCGTCTGGTACGCTTTAAAAAAAGTGCTCGAGAAATTCCGAAAGGTATTATTTACAGGATTTTATACAATAGACTGATGAGAAATGGACGTCGCGTGTACCAAATGACGTGTTTGATAAACTTATAAAAAAAAAAAAATAGGATTCTAAAAATAGTCCGGAACGCAATAATATATTTGTTGAGTATCAAACGTAGTTTCACTCGAACGTTTATTAACGTAATTCGATCCTGAATGATTTTACAATACATACACGTTTAATAATAATAATATTAACAATTTTTATAACATTATTTAACAATAATAGCCGCACGCAGTCGTTCGCAAAACGATTTTTTCTTTTTTAAATATTTTTACGCATTATAATATTATTCGAAACGCGCATATTCGACATGCTTTTATATTATGAAGAAATCGCGAAATTTGAATAGTATTTTTTTTTTCCAGTAATAAACGGTACGATAATCAATTTATTGATTATTTATACGATATAATATATAATATCAATAGCTGGTGTATATACACATATTATTTGTTCACACTATTCCTCGTCATTGTCGTCAGTCGACCACGCAAACAAAAATCAATGCACTGAACCACCACTTTATTCGTGCGTGTACACTATGCATATTTAATTTTTCGTTTATTTATTTATTTTTTTTTTTATACTTTTAACAAAAGTTTTGGTAATTGGGGGAGCCATTAGCTTGACGCATTCATGTTTACGTATTTCAGTTGTTTGTAAAAGAATATGAGAGGTAATAAAACGCAAACACCGAGCGAGTACTCTGTAATTTAATTATTATATTAACGTGAAAATATATTTATGGCCAATTGGAAATTCGTGTCAAGCAAAAAAAAAAAAATAACGAAACTGGGCGAGTAAAAAAAAAAAAAAAAATTTGGTTTCCTATATACCATTGGTTTCCAACCTGTGGTACTCGAAGAATTTTCATTTTATTATTATTATTGTTATTATTAATTTTAATAAATGAATTCCGTTCAATAATATTTGGTTTATTTGATATTACCAGATTTTATAAATATCGACGATATGATATTCATTGCTATTTGCTACCAATAGTGATAGCTCAATGAAAGACGTATTTAAAAGACAAAACATTGATTTCATTTTGGTTGTCAACAAAAATCGAATAACCATTTCTTTTTAAACAAACGTTACAGTGTTTAATTCAGTTTGTCATTAATTAATTTGTGCAAAAATAGATTTTATGAACTCCTATTATTTGAAAAATAACTACAGAAGTAGTCTCGATATTCAAAGAGATTAACGAGTGAAAATAAGTAATATTCAGGCCGATATTGATGCGTTCTTGTACAAAATAAAGGACCAAGAATTTCACATTAAATTTTAAAATTGTACTTAGAATATTAACATTTACATGAACATTGAGATTTTTTTTTACTTTTATTAATATCATATCATAAAAAAAATTGTTAGTAAATGCATTAATAATAAAAGACATATTTAAAACCAAACAAAATTTGACTCGCCTAATTTAGTATTATAATTAAAGTGGTACGCGTATTGATCATAGAATTGTCTAGTGGTACTCAGTGAGAAAAATGTTGGGAACCTCTCAGTGGCGGTTATACATGATGTTCAAGGGGGGCGAAAATAGAGCCAACCACTGCTGCCAAAAAAATATTCACATTGACAAGTTATAACCGAGAAGAAAGATCTATGAATGTACCAAAACGAAATGCATATGTAGAAAAAGAAAGAATAACGCGAGTGGAACGTAAAAGAAATAACAATAAAACGGGAAAAGAAAGTAGTCACCAGATAGCGCTACGACACGTCATAGAGGGCGTGGCAGAAAGGCGCATATAAATAGCGGTCAGTCTCAAACACACACACACACACGCAGTAAGACGCGAACTACGTTGTTCACGCCTGATCGCCGTGACTACACTGAGCGGTCTGATGGTTTCGGACCGGTTTTTATAAACGACTTTCTGTCACGCCCTCTATATTGTGTCGTAGCGCTATCTGGTGACAACTTTCTCTTTTCCCGTTTTATTACGGTCGGCTGACGCACCATGTCGATATATATACGGGTGTTTAGTTTGACGCTGACTGAGCGACCGATCGTACGCGCGTATGCAATCTTTATTATTTATTTATTTTATTATTATTAATAATAATAATATTTCGCGTATTTCAATGAAATTAAATAAACGTAAGGATTCATCATTTCTCGTTGTACACTTGTTTACACGTTTACTCGTTTACACTGTACACGACCGACCGAGTTTGTCGTCAGCTAAGCACTAAACGCTCGATCACGACCGATTCCATCCTTATACATGATGTTCAAAGGGAGGGGAGGCGAAAATGGAGCATAACCATAACATAATTGGACCAACTTACATGACACAAATCGGTGCTGTTAAGTCAGTGATATACTGAATTTAAAAATATAAAATCCCATGGGGGAGCGATCCACCTATCGCTCCCCCTTATAGGCGAATAATAATAATAATAATGAAAGCAGCAATAATCGCGATTAGATATATTTGAATAATTATTATTAGCGACAATGTTTCGATTTTTTTCGAAACGAATAATTCTCTTTTAGAATTCTCCGATTATGATATTGACCAATGAAAAAAAAACCCCGGATCATAAAAGTCGTTGTAAAAATTAACAGATTATTCGTAAATAAATAATAAGAATGTGCTGAGTGAGTGAAAGCTTATAGTTCTTAATGTATACGCATTTATATATTTAACAGATAAGTCGACTACGTCGTACGTACAGGGTACGTAAATAGGGTAAAAAGAAAAAACGTTTTATTCATCTTATAAATATCGAAATGCATTCGAAAAATAAATAATTCAGTGAAGCCTTCACAAAAAAAGAAAATACCAACTCAAATGAAAAAAAGAGGATAATACGCGTCTTTATACTCGAAGTTCAAAGAAGATCTAAAAGGTATATAATTGTCTCGGTGTTGGTATGATTGGTACTAATCTGAATATAAAAATGCGAAAAAAAATATACAACGTTTCAACTATGACGTCCTGCTAAAATTATGATGGTCGATTGTAGTAAAAGCTCACTAAAAAAAAAAAAATAAACGTATAGATGGGTATATAAATATTTAATAATAAACACTTCATTTATGAAAATATGGTTTTGGTCGTAGTCTACGCGATTACTGTCATCATACTGCAGATAACAGTTAAAAAGTATTCTTTTAATGACTGCTAAACTGACGAATTAAATGTCAATCTATTAGTATCCTTTTGAAAAAAGAAAAATTCAATTTTCGCTAAGATTTTACTCAAAACCTCCCCATAATAATGTCAATAAAAATTGCGTGCATCTTTTGGTAAATTTTAATATTTTTATGGAAAGTAAAATTTTTTCACTAAACATGTATTAAGTTCCATACATATATATATTTTTTTAGAAATATGTCCTCAAAAATGTCATTATGTCAACTGTCATCAGTATTATGATTAATATATAAAAATAAATCAATAGAAATAACGCAGTGAAAAACATATGCCTCCTACAGTTATAATATATGAAATAATATTTTCGTCCGATTAGCGCGTATGTTATAATATAATTATTATTGATACGATCACGTTATTGTTTTTTAATCGATATTTAACAATTATTTAAGAAATTGTCGATTTACGCGTGAAATATAATACATAATCGAAAAACACGATTAATAGTTTTTTTAAAACCGTATGCGAACATCGTTTGCGAGTATTTTTTAAACCGCATATACGTGCTGAATTACATGGATAGATGGCGCGTGGAATCTGTATTTTTACACAGTCGAAATATATTATTATGTACCACACGGTAACACGCAGTTTTCTGCAAACCGACTAGTGAATCGAATAAAAAAATGTCCAGCTTTTATTTAGTAGTGTATTGAATTACTGGAATTGAATTACTGCAGTTGTTAGTATACCGCGATATTTAATTAATCTAGATATTGTTTTTAGTTCGTCTAGTAGAGAATTTTTTTTTAGTTCAAAACTACTTACTCGCCAATTATACATTATTGTGTGACTATATTTAACGAAGTTTATTATCTTTAAAAAAAAAACCACTTTAACATAACAACTATAACGTTATCGATTCGTAAAACAGTAAATCCTACAAGCGGCTGCGTATTAAAACATTAGGTGTACGCGAGAGACCAAATCTCAATTCGTGTATTATCCATACCAAAATATGAATTTAAAACGTATAAGTAAATCAAAACTATACACATTTTAAGCTATCGCGGATCGCGTAGGTGGTACTCATATCTATTCTTCTGTTTAATCCAAAACTACTGAACACACAGCTTGTACGTTGGTATATTATATCACTGCAAAACGAGCAATAGGTACCTCGTAACGCGTGCAGTATTCTAGTTTGACGGAAACACAGTTTATAAGAGCTCTATTAAATAACTACGAAATAAAAGTCTCTAAAATTGTGTGGACATATCAGACTTTCTTTTTTATTACTTTTTTTTTTTTTATTATTATAATAATTCCAAAAATAAAAATTCGAAACATTAGAAACTAAATTTATATATATATACACATATACAATAATATTAATCGATATTATTGATCGACAAATTATTATAATTATTAATTTGTCAATACGATTTTCAAAAATCAGTTTCCTACAAAACACACGGACACCTTATGAGACGAGAAGAATCAGCTGAAACTTGTGGGGAAACTCTTTCCAACAGACACATAATAATATACGGTCGCAAATATGCAGAAACAAGAGAACAGCTAAACATCAATAGAACACCTACACGGATCACTGGAACCTGAACCGTAAAATAAAAAATAAAAATCGTACGTTTTTCCTAAAACTAACACAATTGTATAATTTAATCTAATCTATTACTTTGTATATATACACAGAAATATTTTAATTTAAACGTCATCTTAGTACATTTTTGTAAATATAGTAATATATGTAATGTTGTAAGCCAATAATCCTTTGTAGTTGAGGCTCTTAAAAATAAAAAAAAACATTGCGTAACTTCTCATTTTTCAGACTTGTGGTAACAATTTTTATTCCTACGTTCTTTTAAAATCGCACAACATTTGAATAATGTTATTATAGTATACGACAGACTGAGACAACAAATGCCTGTGTGTAGCGTCCTCCTTAACTGCCGCGCTATTCAAGTCGACTCGCCGCCGTCCGTTTTTCCAGTACTTTTATCGCGGGTGTGTGCTAATAATTTCACCCACCCCGCCCACACATCACGGCCGAGACTAATGGAAAACGACCGAAGAATAATAGAAATATAATTGGAAATAGGGCCGCCGCCGCCGCCGCCGCCGCAGCAGCCGTGCTCCTGCTTCCTTCACACGGTTTTTGCCCCGGTCGCGTTTCTCGCACGTGTCCGCGGCACGAGGAAATCTGACGGTTATTACGCACAGCGGTGGTCCTCTCGCACCGTCCTTAACCCCGCGCTCTTCACACACACACACACACTTCCTACTTGGCCGTGCGATACGGTGTTATAAAATGTCCTGCGCCGTCCGTCACCCCTCCACTGACCCGGTGCAGTGCGCGACACGTCGTTTTGCATTAATCACCGGCCGCCGCCGCCGCCGTTTAATTTTCGCGTCCCACACCCATTAGCGCGCAGTTTCGGCGGCCGTCTTACGCCCGTGCCGACGACGACGACGGCTCCACCGTGGCCGGTGGCGTACACTGCGATATATTGGTACAGGGCACCACCGCACGCGCGAAACGCCCGCTTCAAAAAAATAATAATAATAATAAATGTGTTGCGCGCGTTGTGCAATAAATCGTGTCCGACACGGGCACAGGCCTACCCACACTCATTCATAAAAATATAATCGCCTCCGCGTGTGCCGTGGAATACGTCACTGCCGGTCGCTCGGTGTCCTGCAAAGCGCTTCATTTCGCTACTCTTACTCGCGTTATTAACGCAGGCGAAGTGAAATTAATAATTTCTTTATTTTTTTCCCGCCCACAAAACGTTCCAGCATTTGATATGTACTCGCCAACAGGCCTGAAATAATTTACGAGTACGCGCGAAATCCTAAAAAACCGACACCTCCAGCATCATAAACATATTAACATTGAGTGATAATACGCGTGTACTCGACACTTAAAAACAAAATATTAAATAAATTTTCAAACAAATTATTGATTTTAATCGAAGACGTTCAAAATCCGTTATTTTTCGATTTCTCGAATAAATGCGGTTCGTTTGCTCGCGATTCCGGCAAAATGCGTTTAGTTAGTAGCGGGTTTAAGTGATGACGTGATGGTACGTAAACTGTTAGCTGAATCTAGTGTATTATCGTTTGAGTCTGCATGCAAAATTGTTATGGATATGGATACTGTAAGAAAAAATACAGCCGTCCTACACGAGCGTGTTGAAGCGGAAACTTTGTCTATTCGTCAAAAATTCAAAAACCAGTCATCTAAATTACAATCTCACAGGCAAGAAGATACAGTGGCAAAAGTCATTCATAAGAATAATAATGTTGGTGAACGAAACTTCAGTCGTGGAAATTCTTGTGGTCGGTGCGGTCGAAAGTCTCATGTAAATTCAGAGTGTCCAGCCAAGGAGTGGATTTGTTTTAGCTGTTCAAAAAAGGGACACACATCTCGTATGTGTAGGTTAAATAAAAAGTCTGTAAATAATTTAGAAGTTAATAATGTAGTTAGTAATGCACTTAAAATTTCTGTTTGTGTTAATAATAATACTTTTTTAGATTATGAGGTTGATTCTGGCGCAGCTGTCACTCTGTTACCTATTAGTGTCTACAAGGTTAAGTTATCTAATTTTCCACTACAGCCTAGTGAAGTAAAGCTGACCACTGCAAATGGAAAGTCTTTGAAAACTGTGGGTAAAATTGTTGTTAATATTAGTGTAAAGGATTGTTCTTTTAATAATCTTCCTTTAGTTATAACAGATAATAGTCTTAAAAAACCTCTGTTAGGTAGAGATTGGTTAGACATAATTAATCCACAGTGGAGGAGTCAGATTGTTGGTACGAATCAAGTAGAAGTTTTAGTCGTGAATGATCACTCAGCTGAAAAAATTTAAAGTTAAATATCCTAAAGTGTTTTCTAATAATGTTGAGCCTATAAGAATGTTTGAAGCTTCTATTGTGTTAAAAGAAAATGCGGTACCGGTGTTTCATAGAGCGTATGATGTTCCTTATGCGATTAGAGATCAGGTTATTAAAGAATTGAACGCGTTAGAAAATCACGGTATCATCACTAAAGTTTCACATAGTCAATGGGCATCTCCGATTGTGTGTGTACCACGTAAGAATGGAAAATCAGATTATGTGTGATTTAAAAGTTACATTAAATAAGTATGTGAAATGGACCATTATCCTCTTCCTAAAATTGAAGATATTTTAATTCGTTATCAGGGTGTAACTGTTTTGTGTGTTGGATCTTTCTAATGCATATTTACAATTAAGTGTTGCTGATTCTTGTAAAAATTTATTAACTATCAATACTCATGTAGGATTATATTGTTTTAATAGATTGTGTTTTGGTCTAAAATCAGCACCACCAATTTTTCAGTCTGTGATGGATTTGGTTGTCAAAGGTATTCCACGAGTAGCAGCCTACTTGGATGACGTGGTGGTTGGAGGTGCAAATTTGGTTGAATGTAAAAAGAACTTGGATAGTGTTTTAAGTCGGTTTGAAGAGTACAATATTAAAATTAATGTGGATAAGTGTCATTTCTTTAAAGATCCTATTGATTACCTTGGTTATCGGTTAAATGGTAGTGGTTTGTACCCTAATCCAAATAAAGTTGTAGCTATTAGAAATGCACCTGTTCCATTGAATGTGACACAACTCAAATCTTATTTAGGTTTATTAAATTATTATCATAAATTTTTATCGTTATCATCACTAACTGAAATAATGGAACCGTTATTAAATCTTACTCGTAAAAAGTCTGTGTGGAATTGGTCTCCAGAATGTGAAATCGCATTTAATAAGACAAAGACTATAATAGCTGAAAAGTCTTGTCTTGTATTATACCGTAGTGATTTACCATTGGTCATGGCAACAGATAGTAGTTCATATGGTATCGGTGCAGTCTTAAGTCATATTATAGATGGCGATGAACATCCTATTATGTTTGCAAGCACCACTTTATCAGATACGGAAAAACGATATAGTCAGTTGGATAAAGAGGCGTTAGCTATTATCTTTGGTGTCCGTAAATTTCATAAGTTTATTTATGGTCGTTCGTTTGTTAGTGACAGATCATGAACCGTTAAAGCAAATATTTAATCCGTCAAAAGTATTCCACAGTTATCTGCGGCACGTTTACAACGTTGGGCTATTATCTTATCTGCTTACAATTATGAAATAGTTTATAAAAGGGTGAATGCAATTCTAATGCTGATGGTCTCTCGCGTTTACCTCTAGAGTCTAAGGAATCGGTTGAAAAGGAATGTTTTTAGTGTCGGTGGTATCATCGTTTCAGGATAGCTTAATAACTTTTAAAACGATTGAACAAGAAACATGTATGGATGATATTCTAGTAAAAGTAGTTGAATATTTAAAGAATGGTTGGCCACATTTTGCACAATTGAGTGAGAATATAAAACCTTTTTATAAAAACCGTCTTAAGTTGTCGCTTGAATCGGGTTGTGTTTTGTTTGGTAATCGTGTTGTGATTCCAAAAGTTTGCAGGTACAAGTTTTAGAATTGTTGCATAAGGATCATCCTGGAATAGTGCGTTGTAAATTGTTGGCTCGTTCATATGTTTGGTGGCCTAATATCGAGGTTGATATATTAAAGTTTGTTCAATCCTGTATGCCATGTCAAGTGACCCAGTATGATAATATAAAAAAAATATATGCTCCTTTGCCAGAAACATCACAAACTTGGCAGCGTTTACATCTAGATTTTTTTGATGCACAGCAATGCAAATTTTTAATATTAATCGATGATTTTTCCAAGTGGATTGAGGTATGGCTAATGGAACGTACTGATACTAAGTCTGTGGTAGACAAACTAAAATCTTGTTTTGCTTGTTTTGGTTTGCCTGCAGTTGTATTGGCTGATAATGGGCCTCCATTTAATAGTGAAAATTTTAAACAATTTTTACTTAAAAATAATATAACATATTTAAATTCGCCCCCTTATAACCCAACCTCTAATGGTTTAGCTGAAAGAGGTGTACAGACTATTAAAAAATATTTATTAAAGAATGTTGTGTCTGGGTGTCCACCAGGAAAGAAGCAATTAAGAATAAATTAATAAGGTGTAAATTACAAAATTGTCACCAAAGTACGTATTTTACTGTTATGGGTACATAAATCGTATTATTTAAATAAAATTTTTAAAAAAATATTTTATTTTACCGAATATAAAAATCGATTTATCGTCAGTTTTTCATCAACGCGTTTAACGTGTATTATTAAATGTTTTTTTTTCTTTGTGAGTGAGTATACGCACATTTTCTACTGCATACCCGCGGTTTTAAGTTTTTTTTTTCTTTGGATATACGCGTTTTTTTTTTAAATTTGTGAAGTAGGTATGCGACGCATACCCTCCACTACATCACACTGCTCGCGAATTAAGAAGACACGGTCTTTGGACCGCCAAACGTTTCACTGGGTGAAACGGTGTAAAAACGGTGTTTTTTTTATCCGCCCCCTCAGCATCTCCGACGACGAAATCGCTTCTTCAGTTCGTTGTCCGTGCGAAACAAGACGAAAAGAGTGCGCGTTTAAATTTAATATTAAACCGAGTGTTTTGTTAATTTCGTCTTTTCTTTTTTAAGTCAAAGGAAACGTTTTTTTTTTCTAACCGAATTAATTTTCAGTATAAATTAAATATATTTTAAAGTAAAAAAAAAATGTTTAATAGTCGAATAACGTGAACGTTTTATCAACGCATAATTATTATAAAATAAAAATTTTTTTTTAATTTCGACCGTAATAATATTTAAACGGGCCCTAATTATTAATCATTTACCCTAAAATTCAAATATTGTATTCATAGATTTATAGAGCCCCAATCTTAATTTTTTAATCTAAGCACTACACGTTCGTATAGAATTCCGAGTTTTACGGCTCTTCCATTGAGCCGTTGCGGACGCTGCAAAAACCCTCTACGATCTCGGACGTACTCTTTTCAATCCGTTATAATAATAATCGGTCCACGTCATATTTTACACTTTGTCCTCCCAACCCCTACTTAGGTCTGCCTCTCGATTGCCTACAGTTTTTGTTTCCAATCAATTGTTGCTTTCATTTATTTTTCTGCGTTTTCGCTTCGCATTGCACGTTTTCAATTCTTTAAACCCTGGTACCTAATCCCCCATACGCTAAATTATTCTCATCAACACGACGCGTGTGTTTAGTATTTTTGTGTTTTTAAACATAATACATTACAACGACCGGGCTAAAGTCCAAAAAAATGAAAAAAAACATACAAAGAGCAAAATTTATAAAATACTAATACGATAATTGAGGAAAAAATTGTCTCGATCGTGTGACTAATATTCGTCGAGGCGTATTTTATAGTAAATTTTTTTTTTTTTTTACTATTAACTCGCTCGCGGGTGCTAACGCGCTGTGCCGAAAGCGTGAAAATTCGTAGATAAATTACGCGGGTCGTATTTCCGAGATCGATTTGGGATCGTATGTGGTGTGTCCGGCCGGTAACAGTGCAGAACCCGATTGAACACACTTGCACAGGGTCGCGCGCGTTCCTGCGGTACACAACTGCTTCCGGGAAGCAAACACGTGGTGTGGCCAAACGAAATGGGATAGTCGCCGCACCGAAACGGTCAACTACTCTATATTATATACACCACACCACTACTAAATCTCCATCTAATCTCGTATCGAATTACCATAATATATTATATTATGTTGATAAACGGCCCCCGTTGACCGTCGCTGTCGCCCCGAAATCCACCCCCGGCACTTTGTTGTTCCATTTAAAATTTCATTTTTTATTATATTCCAGGCTTCTGCGTGCGTTGTTGGTCTGGCGTACGTTTAGATTTAAATTTATAACGTATTTTGAATACCGTGTATTATCGTTTATTCAAAATCACCCGAAGCGAACACCCGAAATCTATACTCCTTCGCGCACACGTATAACGAAATCGTTTGGGATACCTAATTCGGGGACAATTAACTGTTTTCACTTATCGAAACGTTGTACGTTTCGGATGAGAACAAGAAGATAAACGACTCGTTCGACACGTTTGAACACTGAAATGTTTTTAATAACGTACAACGTGGATTTCGTTGCGGACCTATAATATCACCTTTAATTTACACACCGGTATGCACGAAGAGACCGAAAACAACACTTCATCGTGTACTGTAGTCTTGGAAAAAGCATATGCTGTGGTGTGGAGCGATACTTAAAATCGTATTACAAGACCACGGGGTGTAACCGGTAAAACGTTATTTATTTGCCTAAAAAAAAAAAAAATTGTATTTTAGAAAATCGCACGATCCGAGTTAGAATACACGACGGACTGTTAAACGTGTATCCGATAGAAAACAGTCTTCCACAATGATCTGTGTGTGACGTAATAGCTATCAATGATGACGTATACGACAAAAAAACTCAAAACCTGTAAAACATCTTCGTTTCTTCGCCGACGATTGCCATAATAAATTTACTGTAATGGACAAAACACCGAAACCGTTGTGAAGATAATCCCTCTGGACATTCTACAACGGTGGTCAAACACGACTGCAGGGATTCAATTTTCCACAACGTTATAAATTGTAATATTATATGTATAGACGGACTGTACTATTATGACGTATAAATGAACTTTTTTTTTGTCCTATCCGAAATTCCTCGTCAAATAAGCACGTATTATGTATGTAATATATTGTTTTTTATATTTCCGAGTTTCTTACAAAAAAAAAAAAAAAAAAATAAAACGTTTTTGGTCTGGTTTAATTGTTTAAATTGTGGCGGTGATTCCGCGGACTGATATTCATCGACACGGTGATCATGATCTGCCTGCAGCCCGACTCTATTCTCGCGTGATAATCGTATTGCAACATATCGGAGGGGTTGATGTTCTGCATGGCGAGTTGTGGAACGGATTCCTGGAACTTGTGATCTCTTCGCGGATTCACGATGAACAGAAAGTATCCGTTGAATATTTTCCGGATCACTTCGGTGTACGACCTGTGCGCGAATAATTCAAAACGAAAATATTTATTAAACATTTTGACGACGTGAGTTAAAAAAAAAAACTGAAAGCTTGAAATTGAAATATCAAATTACGCGAGAACGTCCTTGTATAGAAAACTACGTATATTGTTACCGTTCGTTTTTATTTCTATAAATTTTCATTGTATCTGACGATGTTTCAGAAATATTACGAGAAGGTTTCCTGAACTGCTGATAGTGCTCAGCTGTGATTGCAAGCATTTTCAGTTTAGTTTAAAAAAAAAAATAATAAGTAGCTATAATACGAGTAGAATGAAAAATAACGACAAATGACGATCAAAACTCATTGTAATATTTAAAATTGTGAAAAGAAATAAGTCGAAAACGTGTAAAATTCACCCCGTGGACAATTGCCGTCCATTGAATATTGCCTTGACACTAGTATTAATCAATATTGTATTGATCCGTATACACGCATATCCCTTTCGAATGTGTAATCCATTACGCGTGATATATATATAACTTTATCCCTTTATTATATCCGTATATTATGTAAGTACATTAAAAGGGACCGAAAAAGGACAGATCCCTTATCTCGTTTTCCCTTTTCGTACAGCGATTTTATCCCTCAAGTCGAAACAGGACGTGGTTATATAGGCGATTATTGTTATGACGCCGTGCGCTTATTATCTATAACGTCACTGAAACGACTCACCAGGACGGTATCTTTAACGTGACTTCGTACGGTCGCTGACGGTCGGCGGGCTTCAGCTCTTCGACCGGCCCGTGCGCCGCTTCGTAATGTTCGACAATGGTCTCGACGCGAGCCACGTGACCGCAACCGGTCAGCGGGCACGTGAACGTGTTCCTCGTGCACCCGGACCGGTAGTGTTCCCGAAGTTCTTGCACGCCGTACCACCGCTGATCACTGCACGCCTCGTCGCCGACCGCCTCGTCCCCGCCGCCGGCGCCCGCCGGCGACCCGCGGTGCTTGCACCTCAACTTCATGGCCAACACCAGCCAGTCGAAAGACGTCTGCGGATCGCACGTGAATTGGTGGCCGCAACGGCACCGCGGCAAGTGCTGCACGCACGTCGGACAGCCGACGTGCGCGTTCGAGCACAACCGGTACGGCGGCAACGTCTGATCGCCGCAAGTGTAACAAGACACCAGCCGATCGATTTGCGGACACAAGCGTTCCATAACGGCTACAATATACTTGGTGCCAATCGTAAACGGAACTCGAATGTTTCGCAATTAACGCGGACTCGTAAACCGATTGTATGAATTGTACATGCGACGATAACTCGGGTTTCCAAAGTTACCAAAATTTTGTATACTATACAGACGTTAGGAAAAAATAATTTAATAATTAATCGACAAAATCGTTTAGATTTCACAATTTTTAGAAAATTGTTTAGTAAAACGTCGAAGTTTAGGAAATTTTTTCAGAAAACTGTATATATTAAAACGTCGACGCGTCCCTTCGCGTTCAAAAGGGACTTTAGTGCTCTAATAGGGTGGTGTGGGGGACGCGAGGAGAAGAAACTCTTCCACTTTTTGAGGAAAAAATTACCGTCTCTTTACTGCACGTTTCCGAAAGATCCCTTATAAACACCGGTACATAACACAGACGTGAAATGTACGTGAAAATATTACGAAATAAATAGTATTAAGAATCGCCAACATTTATGTAAAATGTTACGGTACTATGTATTAAAAAATTGTTGGGAGAATTATTTTTTTTAAGTAATGACTAAAGGAACACAGTCATAAATCGGGTAATATATTAATGTGGTGGTGGTGGGTAACTGTATTAATGAATCGGTAAACATGTAATTATATTTAATCGAATTTTTTTTTTTCGATGCGGTTGAAAATTGCAGTGGAAACGTATAAAGATCATCGGCAATATATACATTTGAACTCCCGTTGGGCAGATTATTTAATAATTATTTAACGATATAATTTGTAATACGTTTTCTCGGAACCTTCTCGAGTTCCGTAGATCTGCTCGACTTGAGAATTGTAGCATTAAATATTCTCGTCGCGGTATTTTCATCGTTCTTTTCCGACCTTTGCGCGCCAAATTAGAAAACTCTAAATGTTATATATCTATATTTACAAAAAATACAATATCTAAACGAATAATTAAAATGTCGTATATAAAGAAGTCCGATTTCTGGTTTAACACGCACGTTTGTGTGTTACGCAGTGTATTTGAAATGTATCAATTAATAATAATGTCAAAAGCGTGGTTGAGGAGCGTAGTGCCTCACGTTACGACGTTGTTGATTTTGTTGAGAAAAACCTCCTTGTTTTTACTTACTAAAACTCCTCTTCTGTAACTTTACCAATTCGAACACTGAAAGACCTATTCACAAACCTATACTCTCGAATTCGTTCATGTGAGAAGTAGTAAGTTCGGTCGGCGCACTAACCGGCGGTGGTCTTTTATGTAGCAATTCTATAAAGTTCCACTAATTTGGATTCGACGCTTTTTTGTTTGTCTCCCAACACGTCAAACAAACAAGTGGTCTCGCAACGAGTGGTCACCGTCACAGAACTAAACAATTATAATAATATGTATCGACTTCTGGACGTCTCGTGCTCTGGGCAATGTATCGATCCTCCGACTAGAGATAGACGATTACAAGTCACTCTATTCAGTAGTAACTCTTAACTAGTCTTTATTTTAACGGCGTTGTTTTCAGCGATTTTCAAACGTCACTTACAAAAATACGTATATGAAGACATTCCAAGGTTTCTGTAGTCGAAACGGAACACGAAAGAAGTGACAACAATTTCATATTATGTCGTTTCCCGAGAACGACGATACAAACACATTTGCTCATCCAGCTTTTAAACGAGTAACATATTATATGCAGTGATTAACAATGCCTGTTTGTATTCGTGTAGAAAGCATTTCTGCGATGCTGGAGGGCAACTACAAAACGGGATCTTATTTCAAACAAGTGCTTTGAAGTAACGTTACTTTGAAAATTTTAATCAACCTTTTGTTTATTCGACAGTTCTCGCAGTTTTTTTTTTTTTTTTAATGACTTTTCAATAAAGTTGTTGGTTTTTTCTAACTTACCACAATACTTTATTACGTGGAAGTCATAATAACTAATGACTAATTATACAGTCTTATTTTTGATAATTCAATTTTAACTTATTACAGAAATAATGACCAACTCGTCCAGCTCCGAGTCACTTCAATAGCGTCTACTCCGGTCTACTCAGTCGAAAACGCGTCGATACAACAGTGCAGACGATTCGATGAAATCGTGTCGCGTTAATAGTTCTATGATGCGGTGATCACTGATCCGTCAAAAATTCGTTCTTGTTAAACGACACAGTATTGCGCATTTCAGTTATTCGAAACGAACTAACGGAGATACAGGAGATATAGCTTTTATCCACTTAAAGAGTGTCAGCTGTTTCTCGACCGCTTGTCTCGTCCGTGTATTATAACGATTATGTAGCGTGTACGTGAGGTAATATTAATATTTAACGGACTAGACGTCGCCAAAATTAACCTATTCGTGCTCGGGATGAACGGCAAGCGAATTGGCGCCGTCTCGGTTTGTTGCCGAGACGCCAGTCGAACGACCTACAGAGAGTTCGGCGGAGAAGAAGAAAAAAATACGCTTTCCAGATGGCCGTCAAACGCGCGTATGTGTCACGGTCAACGGCGTTAATGGACAGTGTCGTCGTTTTCCTGAAAATTGTAAAATGTTGAAATCATATACCGCGATCATTGGCGCCAACGGCCTGCAGTGAGGTATTTAGACATTTATACGTTCCTAATATTATTCATTCAATAACTAGGGCTCGAATTAACATTTTACACGCCGTAAGGCTTTTATGAATTTAAAAGTCTATATTTTTTTCCTAACCTAACAGCAATAGGGAGAAATCGCGTGGTGCATTACCATCGCTGCCGTCGTTTATTTCAACGAATACAACCTGCGGTAGTCGAGAGCCAGTCCAATAAACTACAGCCCCCTCCCGGCTTGCTCATACGCTTTAATTCGCCTGCTGCGTACAATTTTTCTTTACACCAAAAGTATTAACGGTCCAGGAAAATGTTTGCTTCGCTGTCTCGCATTTATTATACCGTCTCTGCGACGACCCGGTTCGATTCGGACCGCGTTCTGACTTGCTCGTTCGTCATCCTCCTTCTGTCCGAGTACCGAATGCAAAATCATAGTCGAGAAATCTTTGCGGCGGGATTTGACTTTTTTCCGGACCGCAAAAGTCTCGTACACCTCCACAATATTCGTGTTGTTGACTATACAAATCATTATCGGTGCAACATAATAACTCTTTGTGTGACTGTATATCGGTAAAAAACCCCCGTCCTCGACCGTAGGCTTAATATCAAAGAAATATATGTCTCTAATGTCGCAAAACCGAACGTTTCTACACACTTTGCACGAAGTATACGGACGAATAATAAGCGGATAGATGGTATTGCTGAAAAGGAATATAAACAATTAAGACTAGATAATATTTTAGAATATTACATTTCAATTGCGATTTGTCGCAAAGCAGGCCGTTAATAAAATATTCTAAACCCGCGTACGGTTTTCGATGAATAATCGTTTTCTTTCGTTTCTCGTCGATTTCGCGATATTTCCCCGCCGGGGCCAATATCTCGTTTTCGGTACCCGTAACACAGTGGTGTATAAAACCGTATAAAACCGAATGGGTTGACCGACAGGAGTGCACATCATAGTGTGGGAAAAGGAACAAAACGCCCTCGCAGCTTGAACTTTACAAAAAGCCGCGTGTCTCTGTCCGCCGCGGTATACGTACACCTCGGCTCGGTCAGTGGCGGAACGCGTGGCAGCGTTTCTTATAATATATAGTAGCGCGCTACTACGACACTGCCCTTTCGGGACCGTGTCCAAAAAGGGTTAACCCCGGATAAAGGAAAGTAAATACCAAATTTTTTTTTCCCCGCTTCGCTTTGCCTCCGCTCGTCCCTTCGGCCCGTACAGACTGCTTCGCAGTTAATGCCCGTGTCCTGTCCCTCACGTCCCTGGGGTGCTTCTTCCTGGTCTACTACTACCGTCTTATTACAGTATTACGTGCGTCGTTATTGTTGTTACCGCGTCTGTATAAACCACACACACACGTCACCATATTATACCGTTCCAACAGCGTTCTACATACGCTTTGAATATATTCACGGTCGTCGTCGTCGTCGTGTTTCCTTTTCGAATTTCGGACGAGAGAAAAAAAAATCGATCCCACACAAATCAACCCCATCACGCGCGCGACGGGTGTCCTTCTCCGTCCATTTGTCACACGACGACGACGCTGCTCCTGCTGCTGCTGCTGCTGCTGCTGCTGCTGCTGCTGCTACACATTACACCGCGTCCGACAATTATTATTATTGTGTTCCTCGTCCCGCCGCGCGTGACATTGAAACGCGCGGTCAATGCCGTGCTCGTAATATACGAAATCGAGTAAAATACGCGTATTATAATAATACGTATACCGTACGTGCTGTATATAAATTATTTACTTGTCCGAGCATTGTGCAGCGACGAGGTGGATGAGAAAAAAAAATGTTCGGTTTTTGTTACCGGAGGAGGGCAGAAAACGAGAGAAAAACGTTATTTCCGCGTTGTATACAATATTGTGAGAAGTTACGCTGGCAGGGCTATAAAAAAAAAAAAAAAAATGTGTGCTCGCGTATAACCGTAGCGTGACTAATGCCCGCCGAGTGCTCCTATGAAATTGACGTTTCGTGTGTTCGAACGGGTCGTATACACAACAAACTGGCGTTAACGATTCACGCGCGCGCGCGTACAGGAAGGATAAAGAAAACCGAAAAAAATGAAGTGTTTTCTAAACGTCGTGTTTTTATCGAGAGAGAGAGAGAGAGAAAAAGAAAAGAAATCGAGAAAAAACGTATTCACTTTCTGTTAAACTAACACACAAATATACACAAGAAAAAAAACATAAACACACGCGAAATATTCTATTCTATTTTCTGAAAATACGTGAAAATCGAGAAAGAAACGAAGTCGTTTTTGGGGGGGGGGGGGAAAGCAGCGTGCAAAACACATATTGCGATACGCGCGACGAGGTGCAGTGTATAAACTGTATATATATATATAAATGTTTTGCGTTTGAAAGGATTCGTGATTTTCACTTTGATCTCCTGTTTTTCGTCGTTCGCGGGTTTTCGGCGGATTAATTACACGCGATTCAAGTAAATAGCTATAATACAAACAACGCGTGTGTACACCAGTACTTAGTTTTAGAAAAATACGGAAGAAAACGAGATCATTTTTTTCTAAGCGAATTTATCGGAATTTCATCTTTTCCACAGATCATCGTGTGAAAAACGCACAAAGAATTTTCGATGTTTTTCAACGAAAACCCGTTTTAAACTATTCAATAGAATATTAGCGTATTAAAAAGACGGAAGTGTAATCGTTTAATCTGAAATACCGCAATAACCTATAGAAAACATTTAATGGATAGAATTGAATTACTTTTATCTAGCTTTTTTCGCCCACCGCGAATAATTGTGCGTAAAATATTATTAAATTTAATGTCGTTGACACGCGAATACATACGGCGCAATTGTACGAATTTTATCGGTTTCGTAGCCATAACTCGTTTTCGGATGTAAAAATTCACTGTACGAAAATAAAACTAATCGTATATACTAAATGGTTTCGAATAATTATTTTTTAAATGTCATCTGGTGCCGCTCCGAGATTCTCGCCCATACCGGTTTTTTTTTTTATTTAATCTTTTTTAATATCGTTTTTATACATAAATAACGAGACCGAATTTTTTTTTTTTGTTATTCCGTCGTAGCGCGTATAAAATGTATTTGAAATAGGTATTTTTTTTTTTACTACTCCGCGCGGGTTTAACAATATTTACTCGTACCTATATATCGGTACTTATTAACGATTAATGAACTCGGAATTTTTTTATTTATTTTTTTTATATATATAGCAACATAATATTACCCGTTGTTTTTCGAGTAAAATATTATTGAAATTGTGCGAGAGTTATACGCGCGTGCAGCAATATATACGTTGGAATCGTTTTTTTTTATATATATACTGAACATGAATATTGTAAATTGTCGAGTACTTTTTTTTATAATTATTACTTTTAATCACGATATTGCAGTTAAACGTATTAAAACATCACGATATTATAATAAATCGTTCAATTTGTTTTCTATTTTTTTTTTTTTTATTCGTCGGCGGTGGCGGTGAAAATAACCCGCCAGCAATGAAACACTCCAGTCGCTAGTGAAGTTTATCGCGTGAAACTAAGAGGGTTGACCGTGTAATATTTCACTGCGACTCTTCCATGGCTTCGCATCGCGTCCCGCGTTTAATTTACCGGAAAAATACGATTTTTCAAAAATCGACGGTACCTACTACCCCTGCATCGTCGTCATACGTACGTCGGGATACGCGCGTACGCGAACTGGCTAATTTATAAGTTCGCGTCGCCCGAATACACACTGCAATATAGTATAAAACGAGTTATTTTTTTTCTCCTCATACCGTATTATACAAGCGTAGGTTTTCTATCGTCAGAAGGGGCGAAAAAAACGTTGGCTACATAAAATTTTTTAAAACGAAAATAACGCACTGAACGAAGGATGAAGGATGGACTTTTGTTTTTTTTTTTTTTACTAACCATACGAATTATACAGTGTCGAAATAATAAATATAAATTCGATTTTAGTATCGAACACGCGCTTAATTTTTCTTGTGCGTCAAAATTTCAGCACGGAATTAATATGCAAAATAATCATCTCGCGCGTTGTTTTTTACAACATATACTCGACATTTGTACACACTGTGGACCCTTTTGGTCGGATTAGCCTTTCGCTGCGTATATTTATTGGCACGTAATTGTCAAATAAATAAAAAAAAAAAATTTTTTTTATAATATTTAAACCGCTTGTAACGGGACATAATATATCTGTAATAAGAACGCAAACAGCCTCGAAGAAATAAATACACGATTAGCAGCGGAAAGCAGATTGGATTGGTACCTCTGTTTAAATCAAAGACTTTGTCATGGAAGTAAAAAATAACTCTTTACAAAGTTCTAGTGAGATCAGTAGCCTTGTATGCATGTGGTGCGTGGACTACAAAAAGAGCAGACGAACTCAAATTAGCGATTCTTGAACGGAAGACATCAAGAAGAATCTATAAAAATACGTATAAGTGGAGTGATAAAAAAAAATCAAGGAGTTTTTAAATTGCGCGTCAACGGAGCGTTGTAGGTGCGTTAGCATCACTGGTTGCCGTGAATCTTTCTGAATATAGCTGTGTTTGAAAATTCTCTATAACATTTGTTTGTTTTGATAAAGGACTTTTTCGTAAAACATGCTTTTCGTGTTTGGCGATTTCGTGACAAGAGCAGCAAAAACGCCTGCCGTTTCAAGGATGGCCGACCGTATGATCGCGAGAGAACGTTCGATCTGGCAACACGATCGTCTTCAGACGACAGGCGTCCTGAACGAGGATTCTCTTCTGACAATGTACGGCTTTCTTTGAATCCCTTGTACCGCTCATAACACCATAATCGACTTGAACATTCATCACCGAAATAGCGTATGTAATTTTTTGTAAAAGTCAATATCCTTAACTTTACACAAAACTTGATAGAAAAAAGAATCTAAAGCGAAAGAATCAAAGCGAACGAGGCGGTGGAGAATTTTCAAACACAGCTTCAAGTATTGTATCATAGCGACCGGCTAACCGCTCTTCGACGATCCGTTAACCTACAGAAAAGTCTCGGAATTTCTTCGATTACATCACAGGTAAGTTTTATAATCACTTTCCCGACGTCATTTTCGAAAATTCTTATCCCGATGTGTACTCTGCATATTACATGTAATCGAACTCGTGCCACTCGTCATAATCCACACTTCCGACCGCTCTCTGTGATTTTTGCTACACATATATTATTGCGTATATACATGCGGTACAATCGATATAATAATATTAAACGCGTTTGGGGGCGTTGCTTTCGTTTCCGTTTTATATCGAATTCCCGCGGATTGTTTGCCGTTCAATTTCAAAGTCGAACGGCTGAAATAGATTGGCGGCTATTTTATGCGGTAATAACCGATTTTTATTCGCCACCGTATACGGTAAAAAGTAGAAGGAGAAAAAAAAAGAGTATATAACACGTAGGTATACAACTATACCGGGAATTATACCGGGCGTATTCCAATTTGATTGAATGGGGAAACCGATAGCATCGAAAAGCCGCGGAATATAACGTTCTCCGCGCGCCCACGTTTATACGCTGCACATATACCTACACGGCTGCCGCCGAATAACAATATCGTCGCCGGAATTCCATCAGGCAGTTCAATTGTCCGTGATAAACTGATCGTTTTTTAGTATTTTCCCTTCCCTTGCCGTTTCCCACGGTCTTCTGGTGCGCTCCCGCGTCCTGCCCCGTCTCGTATATAGTGCAGGAATCGCGAGTTGCTTTTTTTTTTTTTATAGTTTCGCAATCGCGCGTACCCTTTTCATCTCGTTTCCTTTATTCGGAAAACACGGTGGTTTTCTCGTCTCGATTAACGAGACCAACAGAAAACAAATGCAAACCGGAAAAAGTTTCTCTTTTTGAATCTTTCGTTTAGACGAAACAGTTTCGGGTTTACGTTTTCCTTTTTTTTTTTTAATTCAAGACGTTTTAAAGTTCAAACATTATTTCCCCTTGTATTTGAATATATGACACGGTGCGTATACTTTTTGCTATATCAGTAAATGACAAATAATAGTTTAACTGCGCCGGCAAAAATTTCCGTATTTATTGATTTTTTCATCAAAATAATTCGTGAACTACAAAAATTGGTCAACGGCGCGTGTACAGCTCAATAAAAGTGTAATATAAAAAAGTATAATTTAATTACGTTTATAACTAAATATTGTATTTTATTTATAGTATAATAATAATAAACTATTAAAAACATATAAATATATATATATATAACTATAATTAATTATCCATTATGTATATAGGTTTTGTTGTATATTGGGTCATGTATGTGGATTCTAAAATTTAAATCGGTACAAATAGTGTTTTTAAAGATTTAGGGGTGTGGGGTCCAAGTAAATGTTATATCGTTAACTATCCTCAATTCTCATCGAAAAACAGGCAGGAAAATGCTAAATACTATTCTGTGCGGCAGCTGGTCCAGTAAAACGTACATTTATAGTCTTGGTTAAAAAAAATTTTTTTTAATCTCATACAGATATTTCAATTTATTACATACATTTTATAATAATTTATTATTATCTCTTTTATACGTGTAAAAAAATTAATTTTGATCGATGATTTACCTAAAAACTCCAATAGCTCTCTAATTCTGATTCTTTAAAACATTTTAAAATACATGACTGAATAATTTACTGGCCCACTCTTACACAAATGTCTGCGCACGCCTATGACAGTATTCACTGAATTTCTCAAATTACATAAATTTTTTTTTTTGATAAAGATTATTTAATATACAGGATTATTCTTAAACATAATAAATTATGATAATTTAACAGACGAATACGACCATATTGTTTATTATCGTTTTGTTGGCTGATAAAACTATGCTGGCCGTGTACAATCGTACTTCATAAAAAACATTTTAATCAACAAAGTCAATATGTTTATTTCATTGTGTGTTTAGCGAATAAATATTTCAGTACCGTTCTAATTATTTTTTTTTTTTTAAAAGTTTTTTTAAATAGGAATTAATATAAATCCAAATCACAAGAATAATAATACGCATTGACTGTGTTCAACAACTATATGTTTTTTTCTATCTGAACATGACAACGTATTTGTTGAAATACATATAGGCAGTGAAAGTGTATTATTTTTGTGACTTGAGTTTATAATAATTTCCAGTAAAACAGTCAAAAGTGCTCAAGTGTATTTTAAGTTTTTTTCAGTGTTTTTTTTTAATTTTTGTCACAGTGGTTTTTTTTGTATTTATTTTAAAGTTTTTCTCGGTGTTATTTCTAACAGTTTTTTTTCTGAAGTGTTTTTATTAATTGTTTAGATACATAAAATTTTCAATTTTTTTTTCGGGTTAAATGTGCAGCAGTTTTCCAGACAATATTGGAATGAAAAATACGTTTGAATGAATTTTGACGTTTTAGTATAATCTTCTCAGACGCTCAGTACCAGCGTTGTCGCGCAAATTATAATACCCGTGTCCGAGAAAGTTCGTTATACACAAGGATAAGTCACAAAACAACGTTTCATTCCAGTCGAACGAGATGCAGTTTATTGGAAACCGGACCGAATCGCGGTGATCGTATAACATAATTTTAGTTATAAATTATAATTTATAACAATAATTATGGTATAATTTATTATGACTCATAATTGACGAGCCACATAAAATTGTAGCTCGTCATTTATAAGCGCTAATTTAGTTTAAGATAAATAATATTTTTCGATTAAGAATATTATTAATATTTTTTTTTTTTTTAGTTGTAAGTTACAGGAGCTATGCGGAGGGTCATTTATTATTATTGAAATCTTTTCGAATTCAAACCGTTAAAATGCAACGAATCGCGTATAACGTAAAATTAAAAATTATAAAAAAAAATTATTGCACAAATTGCAATAATTTTTCGAAAATATATAGTTTATTTCGACTCGGTATATTATTTATTACACGATTATGGACTCTCCGTACGTTCCGAGTGGATTAGGCCTTCACGGGGATACCACTATAAAAAAAACGCGCCGTGTGTAATACCTCATGCTTTTAAATGACGCGTCACAG
Organism: Slavum lentiscoides; assembly: GCA_032441835.1. Taxonomy (NCBI): domain Eukaryota; kingdom Metazoa; phylum Arthropoda; class Insecta; order Hemiptera; family Aphididae; genus Slavum; species Slavum lentiscoides. The sequence continues at coordinate 9,839,400 of CM063715.1, read as the reverse complement.
TACGTCTTTTAACAGGCTAAGGTGGTGAGGAAATTTGCACATATAATCATTTGCTTTAATATTCATTTCAATTCGAATACAAATACGAAATAAACTCATTTTATTGACTATGCGGGGCTTCAAATTTTGTGTACCGCGGAAATTAAAAAGTTAGCGATCCGCAAGTGTTTTAGATGCTGCTAAAATGAATTACTTAAAGTTTTTAGAGTTTTGTTATTAACGTAAATTTAAAAGCAATTATGATTCCAATCATCCCTTCTCCCAAAAACAATTAGGAGAGTACGTCTAACGAAACACTTCGATGTCCGTCAGACGACGAAATCCATATCGTCTAAATTAGTATTTCGTAGTACATACGAGTATACGTTTATAATAATTATAAGTATTTTCTGTTTTCATAGGAATAAGTGTAATTACACATATCGCCGGACAATAATAAGAATACAAACACTTATGTTGATTGCGAAGAAATTTCAAATTTATATAAAAACAACGCATAAAAGCATTGAAAAACATAAAAAATATTAACTGTACATTTTATTACGTTTACACGTAATATCTTTGGTAAAATTGTGTTCGTTACAATAATTAATAAAATTTAAATAAAAACAACTTAAATTCACAAAATTAATTTTTTTATTCAGAGTAACGATATATACATTTTCGAACAATAAAATAAACTATACGTGTTAAGGGGCCGCAATACCTCTGCTTAAACTTGCATTTTAACCGCTATAAAATCGAGTAAAATCGATATTTCGTAAAATCATCAAAGACAAACAACAAAAAAATAAATATATAGTGTATACACAAAAGTAAAAATCACAAAATAGGTAAACAAGTTAATAATATATACATACAAAAAGTGCAAAAAGTGTTGAAAAAGAAAAATCAAAAAATGAGGTAAGTATAAAATTTAAAAAAAATAGTAAAACTGGTGCAAAAAATTAACGGAAACCCGAAAGAGAAAATAAGAAAAGAAGAAAAATAATTGTGGAAAATTTCGAGTCCGGTTTGGAATACACTATTAACAATATTGACTCGTGTGAAGAATACTGGCCGTCGTCTGATCTTCGAAGTCCCGTCGGAGAGACAAACCTGTGCCCGAGCGAGGAACGTCTGACGCTCCAGACACTTATCGTCGCGCGTGGCTGACGTGGTAGGTCGGTGCTACCGGAGACGTTCGCATAGCCAGGGCAGGTGCAAGTCGACGGTCTGACCGAATCATCAGAATTCGACGGCCAGTATTTCAGGAACAACTTCTGGGGGGCTTAGGGATCATCACTGGGATCGCCGTGGATAGCCACAGATCACGGCGGTTGTCAAACGTCTAGCGACCCAACGCCTGAAACGAGAGAAAACCCTCCGCGTCCTACGGCCAGACGACCTTTCGGCTTCCAAATCGACCGCGATTTCCCCGATTTCGGTCTCTACCGGTCTCTTTTCGCTCGGTCCGACGGGTTGTACCGGTACGGATTCGTCGTCCAACACTTCGGCGTCGGCCGGCTTAGGTCTGAACCTTCTCTCAATACCTTCGATCAACTTGATCTTAATCGACCGTCTTCGGAGTGCCGTCTGTTCGTCGTCGTCCGGTTTAGGTGCGAACGTGTGCTCGATGTAGTCGACCCACCATCGTATGTTTTCCTCGGCTTCGTCGTCGACGATTTCGGAAACAATTTCTTTTTGATCAATAATTTTGGTCCCGTTTTCGTCACTGTTATCCAATGAGAATACACGATCGGGACAATCGACGTCGGGAACCGAAATCAGATCTTTTTCACTGTTTTCAGCTACTGCCGCTTCATCGTGGACCGCGAGATCAGGAAAATCGATTTCGGTCGGTTTCTTGAATGCGCTCAGGGAAATTTTACATTCCACATTGTTCCAGTTCCCCGAAAAGCTACGCCACAGGAAGGCCATGTTTTCTCGTACCTATAGTTGTACTGTTGTACGGTGTAAAGAAAGAAAATTTTTTTTAGCTGTGTGTGCGTCGGAGTATGGAAGTGGAATGACTGGTTTTCGCGAAACGATTCAGTTAATAAACGATATTCAGCGTTGCTATGCGACTGTTGTCACCAGCAACCTAATTATTGAATATCCGCGTGCACACATGAAATTATTCCCTCAAAATGAATTTATTCTCTTTTATTATACGCAATTTAATTACCTAACCGACTTTTTGCGCCACAAAAAAAAAATGATAATAATATCGTATTCTTTTTTAACGAATCACGATCGATTACGGTCGTCCGTGTTAAATATTTACATTTCATATTTATATATATATATATATATATATATATAGTATGTATAGAGTACAAAATTCACATTATATTTTCGTGTATCAAATCCTAAAATTACCATTTTGATGGAATAAAAATACGAAAATCCATAACTTTTCTATATACGAGCTAAAAATTGGAAAAACTATTTTTTAAACGTTATCGCATTAATATATACGAGTATGGTAATAAAATGCATATTTGATGAAAATTCGTGTCTTTAAAAAATATCCTAAAAAAACCTAAATAAAAATAATAAATTAATAATTTTAAGAGACAGTTTTGTCGGGAATATAGTAAATAAATATAAGTCAGCACCACTTTTACAGGTCACTCTTTATAGACAATGCGGAATTTTTTCGCGTCATCATTTTCCGTCAAAATAATACATTTTTTCGAAAAAATTTGAAATGGTAATAAAAAAAAAAAATTGTGCCCAAGGATTTTCAAGATTTTTTAAAATATGATTCAAGTAACCTAGGACCAATGATGTATACAATTTTCAGCCCTTAAGAAAAAAAAATTACGTCTTTTATGATTTGATTAACCAAACATCAAGTAACTGCTAAAGAAAAATATCCCAAAGTCAGAAAAAATCGCGTTTTTGCCGTTTTCAATAAAAATGTTTTGATAGTTTTTTCAGCCAACACTAGCTAGCACTTTTACTAGTGAAAAAGTTGTACACAGGACAAAAATAAATAAATATAATTTAAAAACAAATACGATGGCATCCCCGTTTCGCTCAGGAACTAAAAAGAAATTTAAAAACTATGTTTTTTTTTAACGTATAGCGTATGGACAGGACGGTAACTACTGAGTATTTCGCCCGGGGCAAAACTCAAAATTGCGCTCTTTTGGTTTCAACACAGTGCTGCTATAAAAGAGTATTAATTTCATAATTTTTTTTTTTTTTAATTTGAATAAATTATCGTTGAAAACCGTCTCAAAAATAATTATACTTTATTATATCAATTTTTTAATTTCTTAAATTTTGCGCCCGAGGCGCAGGCAACTTTCGTTCCCCCTAACTACGACTCTGAGAGTACGCGCATTGTGTGGGCGTATTATGAGAGCGTATCGCTGATGCATAATACACGAACGAGGTATTGACGTGTTCTGCGAGAAAATGCGTTAAACACATCGGATTTTTCTTACATATCTTATTCAATTCCCCGTGGACTACACGTTGTTGGTAGATAAAAAAAATAATAACAAAATGGCAAATGGAAAAAAAAAACGCGCCGACGTCGACGTGATCGGATGAAGACGATTAAAACTCCCCCATCCCGCACCCATTAAATCCTATTATAAACGTCCCTTATTTTCTCGTCGGTTACGAGGGATTTATAAGTGCTTGTGGGCATCGTCAGCAGACGACGCGCCGCGAGCGAGGAGAAAAAAGATCAGCAGCGTCTGCATTCAGCTCTGCAGCGTATTACCGTTTCGCCTGAGCATTTTGTGGCCATTGATGTGTTGATCCCGGTCGAGTATTATACGCTTTTTGGAAAAGGCCAAGATTCTCCGTGCACACCCGTCCCTCCGTTTCCACGGTCGTCGGCCGATCTTCTTTTATGTGTTCCCTCGCGTATAGCTTTGTCCCGCCGCCGCCGCCGCCGCTATCTAAAACGTTGGATCAGTGGCTGCGGAACCCTCGCGTTATTAATGTACACGTTGTGTGCAAGAGATTTCTGCGATATTGCCAATGCAACGCGATATACGCGTGTTTATTTATCTTTTTCTTTTTTTTTTTTACTCTTTTTTTTTGTACTCTTTTTCCTAACTCCGCCCCCTCTTCCGCGTACTCGTCGTCCCCGGAGACGTTCCACTCGTTTTTTTTTTTTACTCTGAATTCGAGCGGAATCCCGCGCACCGATCTGTCGGTAAAAACCTCATCAAAGTACACGGTCGGGAAATCAAAAAGCCCTAAAAAAAAAAAAAAAAAACTCATATAAATATATATACAATTTTCCACAACACAACGAGACGCGTTCGGAACGCGAACTTTACAAACAAACAAAAAATAATAATAACTTTCCAATACGTCGTTTTAATAATTTAATCGTATACAAAAATTAAAATTTAATTTAATTTTCGCTCGATTCCCTTAGAGAAACTGAAAGTTTTATTTTTAAAAAAAACTCCCGTTTTTATATGGAAAAAAATAAAACGAGACTACTACACTTTTGTCCTTATACTTACTTGCGGAATATTTGTGCGCGTACGTCGTTATTATTATGCTTTATTTTTTTTTATATTCTTTCGTATAATAGCAAAAAAAAATTAAAATATAGTAATAATTAAGTGTTAAAAAAATTGATATTTAAGTACCCGGCGCTTGGCCGGAGACATTATAAACGATCTGTAATCTCGCATCGTCACACCGACGGACATGATTTTACAAGAAAAACTCTCACGCCTCGTAGAATCGTCCGATTTCGATAATTTTTTTTTTCTGAGTAGGAAAGATTTCTTACAGGTATTTTTGATCGCTATAATAAAAACCGCGAAAACATAAATGTGTTTGAATAACTCGTGAAAATCGTTTAATATTCAAACACTATTATCGTGTAATGTTTAAAAGTAGAATTTCGATACAATCCAATACGTCCTGTAAAAAATCTTCTTCCCAAAGCAAAAAAAAAACAAAATCGGATCACTCTGTACGAGGCACGCGATAGTTTTGTCCATTAATACATATTACCCAGGCCACTTAAGAATATTTTAGATATCGAATATTTGTTTAAATATTTTCGGTAAACGTGTAATGTATACGTATATTTTTGTCGTATCACACACATTACGTGTTTTATCGATTTTTAAAAGAATAAAAAAAAAATCGTCCGGTAATTGCAGAACGCCTAAAACTTATTAAAAATATGCCTTTGAAAAAATAAAACCAACGAAACTTTACACACACAAAAAAAAACCACCGAAAAGTTTCCGACGTTATTATATATTACGGTTCCCTTCTCTTCCTCCGCTGCACTTCAAAGCTACACGACCGCCGGTAGTATATTACTTCACGCGATCTTTCGTGTTGCAAACATTTAAAATCGGCTACGGTTCGTATTATAATAATAATAAATAACACCGTCTGGTTGTCAATCAGTGTATGGATAGCGCGGGGGACAGGTGACTGCCGTGTTACCGTATATTGTAGGGGATGAATAGGGACTATACAATATGTGTGTGCGCATTATTGTTTGCCAAAGTTTCCACCCATTTCACTTCGCTTGTCTCTCGCGCCAGACATTGGACAATGGTCGCATTACTTCCGATCCGACGTGCACCAGTTCCGTGTCATCATCATCAACCTATACCATCCACCTCTCTCTCTCTCTCTCTCACTCTTTACCCATCCACGACCCCTTGTCGCATTGTTTACAAAAACCCACCATCCGTAATACGTGTATATACATACGTAACCGAGAGAGAGAGAGAGAGAGAGAGAGAGAGAGAGAAAGAACAGTCCATTATTCAAATGATACCATCGCGTTCGCGCGCACGAGTCCAATTTAGCCCCGTGTACATATTAAACTTTCAAAATACTGCACGCGTATTACAGAGTCCGCGTATATGCGTGTATAGAGGGATCCCCTTTGTAGTGGAAGCAACGGATTCGGCGGTGTGCGTACGTACGGGAAGAGTAGGACGTATGGAGAAAGAATCCCATCTCCACCGACTTATATTAAATACGAGCGTTTATTATTATTATTATCTTCGATCGTTATCGATGAAACGAAGGCGGCACGTCGACCGCTTCATTGTGCCGCGATTCTGATATTAAAAAAAAACCGTCGATCGAGGCGCGTGCAAAACGATCTGTACAAAGGGTGGCGCATTGTATACAAAACATACTCGCGGAATAATACGCGGGTTTAAAAGAGCGGATCAGTTCGAATATCCGGGGGGTCGATAAAAACGGATATATCCGCTTATTAGTCTGAAATCAGCAAACGCAAACGCGTTTTTTACGGACTAGGAAAAACACTTAGATCTCTAAGTTACAATGTACTTAACGTCAATACGAAAAATCGTCTTTGATGGAGTTGAAATACCGCTTCTGAGGAAAACCGAAGAACCGAAAATCGGCAGTGTTTCAGAGAAAAGTACTCGGGAAAATTAATGAGGCGTACTTTAATGCTCGGACGAATGAACGACGAACTGCACAAATCCTTTTTCAGCGACCGGCAGAATAATGAAGAAAACTAAAAAAAAAAAACAAGAGATCATACGCCTGGAGGAAGCACGATTCGCTGATAAGAAAAATAATTGAGGTGGACCCAATAGGGAGGAGACCTCTAAGCGGACCAAGAGAAGACTATACAAACGTGTAAAGTGAAACGAAATAATCAGTGGAGGAAAATAGCAGATGGCAAGTTTTCGTATCGCCTCGTGTTTGAAAACTTCTTCATTCGCATCGGTCCAGCTCATGTTTTTCGTCCCGCTGTATAATACATATCGAACTGTTCTTTTCTTCCTAATAGCAACAGCCCGCTATTCACATCCGCACGGCGCGTATAATGCTCCAGACGCACGCGTTTGTAGTCCTTCCTGACGCCAAGATTAACATATCTTTTGAAAGTAAAAATACTTTTTTCTTTTTATTAAAAATTCCGCCTTAGCCTTATTATACGCATATCATAAAAATGTGCCTCGTCGTATATACATTATAGTAATCGCGTGTACATTATTATTTCATTTTTTTTTTTCGCATGACGTGAAAAAGAGAAGAAGACGGACCGGCCTAATGGATTTCAAGGGGTGCCCCCACCCCCCCCCGCAAACGGGCAAACAATATAAGTGCCGGTGTTCTTCAAAAAAAAAAAAAAAAAAAGGGGGCATATAATATAACGTTACCGGCGCATAATAGGCGTGCGCTCCGATAATGTTCGGTCTCGCGGGACAGAGACAGACGGCGGCGCGTACCTATATAATATAATATATTATATAGGAGAGCGCGTGTGGCAAAAGCGTTTCGGCAACGCAAACACAATGCGCGGCCGCTGAAAGAGATCCAACGCGTGCTCTTGGAAGAAAGTATAATAAATACGAATGAACGTAATAATAATATTACGATTTACTGCAATGGCGTAGACAAGATTTTTATTTGGTGGGGGTACGGGGGGACCGGCTGATAATTAATTAATTTATACGTTAAAAGTGAATATACGTATAGACGGTATACCTACTAAAAATCCGATTATTCATTCATTTCTGGTGGGGGTGGTGAAGGTTGCAGCCCCATTAGCCCTCATCCCTGTGATTTACCGTGTAATATCTCGGAATAAAACGCGAACGGCCGGCGCGGCGGTACCCGCGGTGGTACTCAGTAAGCTGTGTGCCCGCGAAAACAAAAGTAAAAATTATACGAGTCTCCTGGCCGAAAAAAAGACGCGTTGTTTTCCGGAGGACGCGCTATTTCGGTGATTTATACGGAAAATCACGTATCGGAAAAGGGAGATTTATACCCGCGTTGACGGGTCGTCTCCAAACGCAGTTCCCGTGGGACTGTACCGGTAACGCACGAGGCGGCGGCCGAAGGACGGGGCCACAATGGTCGTGTGTACGCTTGTGGATATCGATATATTATTATTTATTATTATTATTATTATTGCGCGAGTTTAGCAGCTGCCTGCGCGGATATCTCGCGGGAGCCGCCAGAAAAACCGCCGCTGCCACAGTCCCCGTATCGGTTTACGGCCCGCGGCGGCGAAAAAATCCGTACACGAGTATACCGATTTCGTGCGCATTGTGCGTCCGGGGGTGGGGGGGGGGCAACGGAAATGTCAACCGACGATTACGTCGAATTTTGTCGGTAGGCACAATAGGAGCGCGCGCGCGCGCTATAGTGTCGGCGGTATTACTGCGCTGCAATGCGGTATGATTGGTATTAATACACGCCTCGTGGCTTTGTGTGTACGAAACGAGAAAACACAATATTGGGATTTTATAATTCGATCTCGTATTGGGATTTTCGAAGACGATGAATTTCGGTTTTGTTACGGGGATTCTTTTTTTTTTTTTTTTTGGATTGAACCGCGTCCGTACGAAACGCGATTGTCAAAGCAATCGGTCGCGCACACAATATACTCGCGCGTATTTTTATACATAAATATAATATTTTATTTATTTATACAGATTATATACGAAGAGCAGAGGGGGGAAAAAAGGTGTAAAAATAATTCGAAATAACGCGTTATGAGACGTGCGTGTAGTTATAGCGGAGTGAAATTTAATTTTAAGAAAGGAAAAGGTTAATAGCGGGTACATTAATATTCATTGAAATACGCGAAATAATAACCACGAAAATAAAATATAATAAAGATAGCGCGTGCGCGCGGTCAGCGTCAAACTAAACAGCCGCGTATACCGACACAGCGCGTCAACCGACCGTAATAAAACGAGAATAGAGAGTAGTCACCAGATAGCGCTACAACACGACACAGAGGGCGCGGCAGAAAGGCGCTTATATAAATAGCGGTCCGAAACCATCTAACTGCTCAGTGTAGTCACGGCCGTCAGGCGTAAACAACGTAGTTCGCGTCTGACTGCGGTTTGTGTGTTGTAATATGTTATATGCGCCTTTCCGCCACGCCCTCTATGTATTGTGTCGTAGCGCTATCTGGAGGCTACTTTCTTTTCCCGTTTTATTGTTTTTTCGTTTACGATCCATGCACGTCGTTCTTCTTTTTTCTACACATTACGCATTTCGTCTCGGTAGATCTTTCTTCTTATGGTTATTACTCGTCAATGTGGTAATATTTCATTGGCAGAGGGGGTCGGCTCCATTTTCGCCCCGCTCCCTCTTGATCATCGTGTATTACCGCCACTGTCTACGCGATAACATAATATTATACAGTGGAGTGGATACGATTTTTTCCGGCAGCAGCGGAGTTCGAAAAGGACTTAACAATATTTTTTTCCACTGAAACTGCAGCCCCCCTCCTCCATACGAAATTCTTCACTACGCCACTGGTCTTAGCGGTTATATATTCGTAGTTGTGATAATATCAGTGATTATGTCGCCGAAAATTTCATATACGTACCGATTTTTCCTGTTTAAAAAGATTCGAGTAATACGCTCTATTTGAAGATCTAACGTCAAACCCTAAATATTGCGCATACATAATTTTTTTATAAAAAAAATTTGGACCTCACCAGAAAAAAATCCTAGGACACTGCCTTCGTGTTGTAGAGATTTAATAAATATTGCGGAGTTAACGACGCGACAACGAAAGGAGGCGATTTTTTTACAAAAAATGTTTGAAACGAGCTCTGACCAAATAAATCTGTTCACCAAACACGGATCCGGCCGTCGATCGTGTGACAATATTCAATGCATGGCAATATTGTGTACTCTAATAAACGTTCTTGGCACGACGTCCTATTTATAAAAGTGTTGACTAAGAAGATCGACTGTTTTATACGTCGCACGTGTCGTAATTTTCGGTATATATTTTTTGTATTATTCCAACAATAACCAACGCTATATATATATATACTCGCTTCAAAACCAAATTTAAAAAAAAAAAAAAATGTTTAATATATAAAATATAACATCTATAATTTTCAATTCGTAGATTTAAATCGTATCCGTTTTGACCCCTACGCAATACGCGCATGTATATTGTAATACCCTTATTGTAATTATTAATATTATAAAAACGCCCACATGAGAAAAATATTATTGATTTAAATCCCAATAAAACCATGTGGGCGCGCGTTAATCTGCAAAGGATTTGTGTTGCTCGATGTAAATATATTTCGTTTTGTTACCGCCTGTAAAAAAAACGTATTGACGTGGCAAACACGCGTATTTAAAATGAAAATAATAATCGAACCAACGCACAATAAATCTGATGGAACAGCCGAGATGATCGCCGCGTATTTATATAGTTTTTAATTAAAAAAAAAAAAACGTTAATTTAAAAAAATTCCATTTAGTCTTAGAATTAAGGTGGGTAAGTGTATTGATCATAAAGGGGTCCAGTGATAAAAAGGTTTGGATGCAGAAGAACCAAATTCATATGAGTCAAACTTTCCGGTACGGATAAACACGAATGATAATTATTATTTTTTAATTAATAATATAAAGAAATTGAAATTCGGTTACTGTACGTAATACGTTTTGAAATGCCGCCCACGGACTCTTTCGGACTGAAAGTCGCCCAACTCGCCCCTGTCTAACGCCGGCCCTGCAATATGTTTAGAAAACCCTAAAAATACGCTCTAAAAACATTCCAGAAAAAAAAACGTATCGTAAAAGAGCGAAAATTAAATCCTACAGTTTATATATATATATATAAAATCGACCGAAATTATAATATTCCACACTCGTTCGACGTATACATTTTCTCTCCCACTCTCTCTCTCACACACTCCGTTATAGCTCGGCGCGGTCGTTGAATTGTCGCCAACCTGCAACACACAATACGCGGTGAGTCGTTAATCACGAAACACTATTACGAGTCACAGCCTCCCCGATCTTCTCCGCTATGTAGGTACCTATACACTATACGTCTTTGGATCCGTGTATCGATTGGCGCGTATACGGCTTTCTTTTTATATATATATATAACACGAGCGGGCTCATAATATTATTCTCTACTCGTCCCTTTCCGGGACGATAACTCCAGTGTATAAAAAAAAAAAAAATACAAACACGCATTTTTTTTTTTTTGATATATTATTATTATTATTTTCGGTTTGTTATCCGCGCGATGGTCGCGTGAAATTTACGAGCCGCGAGCGCACACTGCCAGCACACTGCACGACGACGAGGCCGGCACGCTGCGAATTCGGTCGCGCGGAATGAATAACGACGACGAATACGCTGCAGCAGTACGCACACCCCTGAACACTGTAACTGGTTCGCGTACAGTACGAGGGATACGAGAGTATTGAAAAAGAAAAAAAAAAAGAGAAAATTACTTATTTACCGAATCAACTCGGCTGTAAGTAATAGTCGTTGTAGGTTATACGCAGTTTTTTTTTTTATTCCGTATACCCACCGTCGATAATCCAATAGGACACAGCGGTACCCCGCTTATTCGGTTTGTAGAACATCATATTTCAGCACCCGGTTCTCTTTTTTTTTTTCACGTCAAACAATGAAACGGTTACAACAAAGGGGGGGGGGTTTGTAATGTGTACGAGCGCGCGCCGTATATGCATATACATATATACCGTATAGCCGGGTCATCTCGTACAATTAATGATTTTCGTCGTTATTTACAATCGCCTGCAGCGGTAACAGTCTGCGAAAATCATACGTATTTTGACAATAAATAATGTAAAAACATATTTTCCACTGTTGCACCGCGTTGTCGTATCGGTATTTTAGTTTTAATAGAAATTCGCTGTAAAACACGCATCAGATTCGTTTGGCGACAAATACCTATAAAACCGATATTTGTCCTGCAAACCGGTACTGATAATGCGCGATAAACTTTTCTAAAAAAAAAAAAAATTGAATCGTTTTTTTACCGAGAAAAGAAATTGTTACGATTGATTGAAATACAAATCTATAGTAAAAAAAAAAAAAAGTTCGGTACAATTAAAAATAAACGTTACGAAATACAATAATGAGGAGAATGGAAGAAAAATTAAAACGAATGTAAGAATAACGTGGAAAAACTACTGAAAATATCGGTTTGTTTTTAACAGTTGACTTTTGTGCGTCAAATGACAATTCGACCGCGGCTGGAAGTTTATACTGTGCTGGTGCGGAGTCAACGTGATACGGCTTGCGCGAGTCGTGGAACGCGTATTATTATAGTCCGATCGTTATAATACCGATTTATTAGGATACGTTTCATAAAACGAGTCCATTGCCTGAATACCGTGCAGTTGTCTATGACTACTTTATTAGAAAGAGTGTTTGTTACTGTTTTCCGCAGTGTTTCTCAGCGATTATTTCTTCCCGTACAAAACCGAACGCAGCCGAGAATCGACGAATGTTAGAGCAAAAAAAAAAAAAAAATTACAGGGAAAAAAATTTGTGATCGAGGCGGACAGGACGCGTTGTGCAGGAGTATTTGTTCCCAATAAATTTCCGTTTCGGTTTAAGCGAACACGCGCAGTCTCCTGCGCGAACCTCGTTTGTTTCGCTACGACATATTGTGACTGTAACAAATCGCACGGGCAGACCCTAAAAGACGCTGGTCGAAGAACAAACCGCGCAGTTTCTCACACGGCCGTATACGCTTTCGAGTCATCGCGATCCCGACGGTCAAAGACACGTTTTTGTTTTACGAAGAAATTTCGGTGAACGACATTTTTTTTTATCTTTCCGTAAATATAGTGTATTTATTACGATAAAGTCGCGGGCAAAGAGCTTACGAACAGTCCGCGCTGATAAAAAAAAAATTTTTTAATTTTATTATGAAAATTCGAGCTATTTCCGCGGTTCAAAACCGGGAAACTACATAATATCGCGTTATAAACAACGGGATATTAACTTCGGCGTAACTGGGGGGGACCAGAGAAGGCTTAGCCCGTTTAAAAACTTTTCCATATCTCGTTGAAATTTATACGAAATCCTTTCAAAAATGGGGACAACTTTTTTTTTTTTTTGTCGTAAGATGATGTATTTAATTTCGTTATTTTTTTTTTACATTTTTTCTCATAGAGAATCGACTATACGCAGCTAAGTATTTGTTCTTCTTTTTATCTTTAAAAATACTCTGGAGCCTCCCCTAACTATTCAGTCCTATAGTCTATACGAATATGTCAGTGTTTGTTTAATTTTCAATATACTCGTATTTACTGGAACGATTTGCGCGCGTTCAATAAAATTACCGTATATATACGAGTATAATATATCGACATAAAATCTGACAAATAAACGCGCCTTTGGATCGCATCATTTGTAAATACACCCGCTCGTCGCGCCCGCCTTTAACGATACCATATTTGTGTGTGCGTGTGTGTGTGTATAAAACGAACCGTTAACACGGACGTTATATAATAAATACGTGAAATCAGGGAGTTTCTATACGTGTGTGTATACATACACAACTCCGGCGTACGCAGGACCGCGGGGTCAGTAATAACGGCCGTGTCGTTATTGTATTAATGACTTTGCCCTACAAGCGTACCTAAACTATAAATATATATATATATGTATAGTTATATAGGGTCAGGGTGGGGATAAGTTGTAGGGCAAAAACAGAAGGGACGATATTATAGCCGGGTAATACGCACGGGAGGTGCAAGCAACGTATATGTGTGTGTGTGTGTGTGTGTGTGTGTAGGACGGAAGGGACGGAAGGCTCACACACACGCACACAATGGACAAAACCATTATGAAGTGCAATTAACAATATTGTGCGGCGGCCATTGGACAGGATCCTCCCCAAAAAAAAAAGCTCGGTGAGGCTGCTCGCGTACATATATTTTAGGATGTCGCGCAGGGCTGTGGCCTACGACACGAGCTCGTATTTCACATACGCAGTACGCGCTGCTGCTAATAATAATTATGTGTATTAATTATTACTTATCGTTACGATTATTAATAATTATTTCAAATCGTATAACTCGCGATGGGGTTGTTATTATTGTTTTTTTTTTACTTTAATTTCAACCGTTCGCTCTCGTACAATGGCCGCGTTGAAACGTTTAACTATTATAATATATAACCGTCGAACCGAATTTCCGGTATAAACCTCACGCGGTATTAGAACCTCGAGTGAGAAAAAAAAAACGAAAGTATACTACCTTTTTTTTCTCTCCGATTTTTTATAAATTATTAATTACGTCTGTGACTAATTATGACGTTATAGTTTATTAGTTTTATTGAATTGACAAAATAACACGTATTTGTACTTGCATTATACGCGAACGTGTGCAGTGCAAATCACGTATACAGACTACGTTACAGAATAAAACCGAACCGATTTTTTTTTTTTTACTCTTGTAGACTCTTGTACCCACCTCTTCCCCTTTTATTTATTTACGCGCATGACATTTTTCGGCTAATGACAGTACAGTAGGAATAATAGCAAAGAAATTAAAATGACGAATAAACGAAATACGTGCGACTGCAGTACAACAACACCGTAATAAATAATCTGACTATAATAATAACCACAATAACAACAATAACGCGCGGGTAACAATAACACGATGAACAAGCAACATTGACAGCGGTAAAAAATATGAACACAGAAAAGTATCACAAGCGCACTCGTGCAGAGTTCTCCGCAAGCAGCATTCGACCGCTGCGGGATCGCCTAACTACCGTCCTTCAGACTTCGTGTTACGTGACACGACTGGATGACTGTGTGCGGGTTGATCGATTGTATTTCGCCGCATTCGCACAGGGTCGACCGTTTGCGAAACGGGTAATATTACATCTTCCGTCCTGACGCGGTCCACAGTGTTTTGTCCAGTCGGCACGTGCGTCCCTGCGACCGGGTAATTTTTTTTTTAGTCGATTCTTTAATAACAGGTATATTTGTTTCCGTCGAGTCCCCGCCTCTTTCTTTTCCCCTATCCCTTCTATATGGGTTATTCTCGTGGCTTTCGTACGGCACATATAGGAATTATAGACATTATCGCCAGGGGGCGTTCCTCTTGAAGTCTTGTGAAAAATGCACAATTTGTAGAGACAGTCTCCGAAAATCAGTCTCCGCCTTAAACGGAAATATAAATAGACTATTTTTGTAATCAAAACCATTTACTCTCCATAAACTATACGATTATAGTATACTCGTATATAGTTTAAGAATTTCTGTTTTCAATTTTTCCTTTTTTTTCTTTCTCTCTTCTAATTCTGTGTAAATACAACATTTTACGTTGGTATACACAATATATATTATATAAATTTCAGTTGAAACTATTGTTTTTTTCGCGCTTTTTTCCACGTATTCACTGGAATAAATAACCATCACGTACAACCTAACCCAACCTAACGTAATCCGCAGCTGACCGTATATAACGCGCGAGCGATGTGTAATTTGCATGAATTCCGTTTTATTACGTTAAACGTATACGCGTTCCCACACACACACACAATCCGATATTTCTGGTGTCCTGAACTCGTTAAACGGGGTGGTGTCCGCGCACGTAATCGAATCAAGAACGAATAATGCGCTTCACACGCGCTATAGTTATACTGCGACACGGACAAGCCTTATTTGTGCGCAGAAGGTCGCGAGGGAACAGAAATATTCGTATATCCGATCCGTAAACGGACGTTTAAACGAGATAATTAAAGTGTCTGGTGGGCGCGCTGAATTGACGTACAAATTGCTGCCGTCTTAAAACAAAAAAAACCGCCGTTCGCGTGCAGTTTGGGTCTACCAAATGTCGGCCGGAAATGGTGCCACGATAGTTACACTACCGTATAAAAATATATAATGTGTAATGTGTTTTATATACGTTTTACGCGCATTACATTTTTTTTTTTTTAGCTTTTTATACGCCGGCAAACGATTAGGTTAGTTATTAGACAGTATACGAAATACGCCGTGCGTTTCACCGCCGCTGACTGACAGCCCGATCCGGTTATGTTAGGTGGATGTAGTCGATTATAAACGAGGTCCAGCGCGTGCAGTGTGTTTTTTAAAAATTTTTTCCATACGTCTAGTCCGCGAGACACCGGCCAGAAAAAAAAAACCAACATTTTTTTTTTTTCACACACGAAAACAATCGTTTCACCTGCAGCCCGGTTAAAATCGCGCGGTTCAAACGAACCATTATAATATTCAACACTCAGTATAGCTGCGGTGTTATATTTCCTATATGATGTGTCAACTTGTACACATTATAGTTTTTATTTCCAATAGTCTTATTTTATATTCGTACACAAGAACCGCGGTACACGAATTCGTGTAGATATTTGTACGATTCGTTAAACAAAAAAAACTACCACGTTAAACAACAGCAACAAACGTATAACATCTAAAAAAAATCCGTATATATCCAGTAATATATAGTTCGAGAAGCGCGCAATCAGTATCACCGTTTTTTTTTTTTTTTTTAGTATAGCGATTCCGCGGATTATAATAATAATCATATATCTTACACGAAACGATATTGTGCGATATTTTTCTATTTCGATTGAACGGCGTTAACGATGCCCGTTACGAAATATGTTTGTATTAACGAACAATATATTAAAACATTAACGCGCGTATTATATAAACTGAAACTTTATAAAAACCTCACCGACAATCGTACAGAGTAAACACATTAAAAACGCTATATATATATATATATTTGATTGGAAACTGTAAAGCTAAATACTAAATTTTATTATTAACAATTCACTACAATAATATATTAATAAAGTGTTTCCGTCATATCAGTATATGTATGTAAGCGTTTTAATCGAATTAGTTTCAATCCGTTTCGAATTAGTTTCAAATGTACTTCACGAAAATGTTGTCTATATTTTCGATATTTAATCAAATAGCCGCATGTACGCACTTCATGTAATGTAACACGAAAGTGTGTACGACTGTTTTCGTGAATATGCAATTATAAAAATACGCGCCACAATAAGTCGAAAAAAATATCAAACTGTATGGTCCTGCAACGCAGGGGCGTATTTATGGGGAGCTGATGGGGCTCCAGCCCCCTCCGAAATTTCAGGAACTTTCTTTACTAATTCCTATATGCCCCCTATAGCTATAGGATGTAATATTTTTAATAAGTTCCTAATATGTATAGTTGTTTTTAAAATGTTGAGAATTCGGTAATTTGTCCTATTTTTAAGATTTAGTCTTGCATTAGAATTTAGAAATAATTCAACAATGATATTTATTCAACGCCTCAGCCCCAAAAAAAAAAAATTTCTAAATACGCTCCTGCTGCAACAGATATTGAATTTATAACGTGTAGCATGCGTGTACTAAACAGGAAGATACATCAGAAATTTAAAACGCGAGTGATTTATTAGAAACGATTTTTTTTTCGAAAGTGATTTTCGAAGTGAATTAATTTAAATTACATTTAATAATTTAGTCATCTATAGCCATACACTTACAAATGATTATTTTTTTAAAAAACTGTTTTGATTAAAAACAAAAAATTAGTTTATAATTTACATATATATATATATATATTTCTGTATTTGTTGCAGAAAAAAAAACCTAACCTATAACCTCGTACGTGGTATTGATTATTGTTATCCGAGTCCGCATATATTTTATCACATATATAACAGTAGAAATCGAATTCGTTCCGGAGACACATAAAAAAAAAAATATTTGTCCGTATTGTATATTTTATTCGGATAGATTTCTTTTTTTTTTTTTTCATTATCCGGACACCGGACACGATTAACAGATAACGGACGACGACGACCGCGACGGTGAAAACTTTACGCGATAAATTTCCCCGCTTCCGCACGGGCGTTGACCTAGTGACGCAGACGGCGAACGAAGGTAGGGGGTGGGGGTGAACGTTATCGGGTGACGATACAATAAGCGCGGCGGAGGCGGTCGTGACCTTGAGAAACGGTGGAGAAAAACGTGCGGAAGGCGGACGCTCCAAAGACGTGTAAGAAGCGTAAGTAACGGCGGCGGCGGCGAAAAGACGCCGCCGCCGCCGCCGCTTCGGGTCGGTAAAACGCGTCGGCCGAGCGCGCACCGCACACGGTTATTATATAGCGCACGCGATCCGGCGACTGGGCGGGCCGCCGTACGCCGGTGGCCCGTCCCTCGGCCGGCGCGATTTCTTTCCGCGCCGAAGCTCGCCGGGTCGCGGGGCATTTTTTAGTCGACGGGTTGGCCGCAAACCGCCGCGCCCGGTCGTGGTGGGAGTGCGTGCACCGCGCCGCGCGTTATTCGGCGGCGGCGGTGGCGGTGCGCGCGCGCGCCCCGCCCGTCCACCGCCGCCGCCGCCGCCGCAGTACGGTCAATCAAAATGCTCCCCCCCACCACACGCACGCACACACGCGCACACAAAACACACCGCCACCGTCGCGGTAATCGCGCGTACCGCGGCGGTGCGGTGCGGTGCGCGGTGTCGTCGGTGACGCGGCCGCACGCGTTTTGCGGGATAAAAACCCCGGCCGCACGCAAAGACCGCCGCGCGGCGGTTGTTTTGTGGGAGGGATGGGTGGAACGGCGGTGACGGCGGTGGCGGTGGCCGGCGGTCGCGCGCGCTGCCGCCGCCGCCGCGGTGGTGGTGGTGGTGGCGGCGGTATAGTGTCGCGGCCGTTGCGTCTGTCTCGCGTGGAGGGGTGAGAAAACGTTAAGGACGGGGCGAGAGAGAGAAAAAAACGAGCGGTCGGCCGGTGGAGGGGGGGGAGGGAAAAAAACGCGCGCGCACACACACACTACCGTGTCGGGCGGCCGCAACGGCAGTAGCGGGTTCGAGGTGGGGACGACATAACACACGAGGTCCCGTCGTCGTCGCGGTCCGCGTGCGGAATATTTCAGTTGTGCCGAGATCGGTGACGCGGTTTGTCGCGTTTTTGGTTCGCCTTCTTTTTTTTTTTTTTTTTTACTACTACCCATTTCTCTCTCTCCGTTCCCTATCCGCTGTCGCGCCGTCACCGCGGTCCGTAACGTTTCCGTCGTGTCTGTTCGGCTATCGTCGGCGCCGCCGCGCGTTCGTCTCTACACGCGTGCACGCGCATATTGTGCCGTCGTCGTTTTTCCAAAAAGCAAGTTTTTCGCGCGCGGCCCCGTTTCGGTTTTCCACAGACAACGCCGTTTTGACGAAGACTACGGGGTTTTTTTTTTTTTAGAAAAAAATCTCTGCTTCGGACGCGACTATACACGCATCATGGCAAGTATTTTATTTTCGTACGTTTCTCGTAACAATACGTTCTCTCGTCGTAACCGGTTTTTCTACTGCACGTTGTTTTTATTCGTAATCGTCATTTATTTAATTGAAAAAAAATCGAAATTAACGTTACAGAAAAATAATTTACCACGAACGTTTTCTTTATTACGCTCGTGTCGGCGTTTAAAAAAAAAGTTTTTGAAAAGTATATACACGTTACTCTTTTAGCGGAATTAATAAATTATAATTTTAAAAAAAGCCCGAAAAAAAAGTGAAAACTTATTGATATTCGATTTACCGCCACTCGCGTAGCAGTGATATCCGTCCGTTTTAAACTTTCGTGTCAGTCGTATGAGATTTTACAGCGCGCAATAATACTTACAAATCGGATTTTAAAAATTTAAAAAAAAAACAAATTTCTTTTTGTTATTGTACGCGCGCATAATTTCGAAATAATTTAACGATTTCGGATGTTTTTTTTTTTTGATTTGGCGCCGCAGGACATTGACGCGGTGTACCAAAAGTACGTGGCCTGCATCTTGGAGGACGTCCGAGCCATCCACGGCAAAGAGATGGTGGCCACCGGCAGTCCGTCCGTGTTCTGTTCCGTATTGCCGGGCCACTGGCGGTCCAACAAGTCACTTCCGATCCCGTTCAAAGTGGTCGTCCTGGACGAGGTACCCGACGGCGCCGTCGTCGTTGTCCAGGCGGGCAACGACGAGAATCCGTCGGCCGACATGCGCAATTACCGTGCCCTGTCGGCCACCGGAGTGGCCGTCTTCAACGACCTACGGTTCGTCGGCCGCAGCGGAAGAGGTTCGTATACCCTCGAGTCCGTATTATTATTGTACGTCACAGTATTATTGACCACACATTTTTTTTTGCGAAAATCAGAAATTTGTGTTACAATATTAAATGCGCGTTTT
Organism: Slavum lentiscoides; assembly: GCA_032441835.1. Taxonomy (NCBI): domain Eukaryota; kingdom Metazoa; phylum Arthropoda; class Insecta; order Hemiptera; family Aphididae; genus Slavum; species Slavum lentiscoides. Next base: position 9,819,449 of record CM063715.1, on the reverse strand, counting down.
GAGTTCCAGCCGATTGTGCGTTTACAAGATAGTATATCTAAATTATTAGTAAATACTATAAAAAAAAAAAAAAAAATAGTGTTCGATAACATACGTTATACAACGGTTTTGAAGACTATAATATTATAAACACCGGCAGTTTTAATTTTAATTAGAAAATTCTAACTTTTATAACTGATAAAGTTAAAAAAATCAATATGTTTTTTATATTAACGAGTTTAAAAAAAAAAAATTTTATTTCACCTGTCTCCCACCGCAGAGAATATCGATTGCGTATACCAAACGAGATTTCACGAATTTCTGAAAAAAAAAAAACTAAAATTTAATCATTACCTATATAGAAAAATATATAGGCACTACCTACTATGAGGATTTTCTACGTTGTTTCGTTCAACGTCACAATATATGTATTTAAACTCGAAAATTTATCTAATATAATTCGTGTTTTGTAAATCAATTATTATGTGTATGGTTATTTTACTACTCTTTTATAGTGTGTAATTTTTTATAATAATAATAATAATCGTTATTACAGGTAAACTATTGACGCTGACTATCACGGTACAGTGCAAAGACCAAGTGGTTTTGGTAGCCAACTACATAAAAGCCATAAAGATCACTGTGGACGGGCCAAGACTTCCTCGGTCGAATCATAGAGGTCAGTGTTTGTTTTATTTTTTAACAAATTTCATTATTATTATTTTTTTTATTTTACACCGTACGAACGCTATATTATGTGAATACGGTTAAAAATCTCGTAACGTATATTATGTAATCGTTTATTATATTACACGAATTCGCCGCGGATTTTTAAAAGAAGTAGAAAAAAAAATGGTTTTTTTTTTTATATTCTCTCTTTACTCTCGTAGTTTCAGATTGAAACTATATATATTATAATACAATACGGTTGACAATACAATTTCTCTCCGTCATTCCCCTCGCAGTCATTATGACGTGCTGCTGCTGCTGCTGCTGCTGCTGCTGCAGAGGGTTAAAGACCCTTTGCTTTCGACGACACGCGGCCCGAACTCGTTAAAAACATATATTATTATTTTCCCGACTCGGAGAGTTATTTCAATGAAGAATCATTGATCTCTGACACGACCGACGGGGAAGGAGAAAATATTTTCGTTTGTCGTCCCGGACACGCGCTTATACGTTTTCGCGTATACAAATAAAATATATACGGACAATTTTCGCGATATTTAAATTATATTATATTGTATACGTATCGCTACGAATTCACGTTTATCGCGATATTTACGCCGTTCTGTTTAATTAACCGACCCCTGCAGCGTCGGTATATAATATGAATTCGATGAATATTATTCGGTCCGCGTGTGCATTGGCGTAGATACGATTTTTTTTCCGGCCGTGTAATCATAGGGATTTTCGAAATTAAAAAAAAAATTTTCAATACGTTATTTATTAAGTAATTTTTAACGAAAGAATCCCTCGGTAATTACAAAACTGAGTCAATTCGCCGACTGTAGTGCGCGTCTAAAACTTCTTCGAAAAACACTCGACTCCCCGCTTTGAGAAACTATCGAATTGTCTCGTACAGTATTTTCTAAAATCGAGTGAAAAATCGCAATATTTCTTATCGATTATTCGTGTCTCGTACACGTGTATTATAGCGATTGTAACGCTTGAGATTCTCTGTACGTCGTATAATATTTTAGTAATATTATTACAATAAATTCGCCAATATTAACGAAATGCGACTTCTCAACAATTTTAAATTAAAAAGAACAATTTTTTATTTTTTGAGGGAGGTGCTTTGGGGACAGTGTTGAGACAAGATAAGTGAAAATTTATCTAGATTAAGATAAAAGATTGTTTACCAAATACCATTTAGATACAGTAAAAAATGACATATACTCAAATCATTTTAAATAAGATAACAGAAAAGTGAAATTTATCTAGATAAAATATGAGATAAAAATTATAAACTATTTGAATGATCGTGTTATCAGTTATTACAAGGAGTATATTATAATAAACAGGTATACATTGTTACACACACACACACACACACATATATATATATATGTGTGTGTGTGTGTTCAAAGTCTCCCTGGAAACATTTTCTTATTTATTGCAAAAATACTAAAAAAAAAATAATAATAAATAAGTAAATTGGTTAACATTTTTTTTTTGAAATATTTTATTTAGATGATAATTACAAAAAAATAAGAAATTTAAAAAAACCTTCTCCGTACGCCACTGGGCGTAAACGGTGTCACACTTTTCGCGTTAAACTTCGTATATTTTTTTTTTTTTTTTATCGATTTTCGGTTAATTATTTTTCATCGCGAACACGCTTTTTTTTTCCTATTGAAATGTCGGTTTTTTTCGCGTTTAAAACCCGTTTTACGCGTGTGTTACGTGTACGCGTAGTAGAAAAAAAAACTCTAATTCCCCGTGTCAATCAAATTTCGAAAAACGTTCCGATCGGCACCGGACTCGCGAGTTCCGGTCGGAAAACGTTGTCCAGCGCGCGGAGAGCCGAAGTGGAGATGAGGGAGATTTTAATGGCCGTTTTCTCTCGCCGTGCACTGCACACTCTTGGGCGGGCGGATATTACTGTTGCAGCCAGTAGAGTAGTGCCCAGTAGTAGCTACTGCTGCTGTCCTCCGCTACGGTATGCGCGGGGGTAGTCGCTGATTTCACGGTAAACACGTGGAAAAACGTTGTGTCCGAACGGGTAAAATTCCATTTCCGACGCGGGGAAAGCACGGCGTACGTCGAGCGCTAGTTGAGCGTGCAATAGCGTTAACGAAGGTACGGAAAGAAGCGCACAGACAAAAAAAAACTATACAAAACGCCTAAAAGGGTTATATTATAGCGCGCGTTGCTGCAGGATTATCCGGTAGCCCGTTCGTGGTGGCGCATTAATCATCCGCCGGTCTTTCATGCGCTACGCGGAACAAGCCGGTTACTGCGGCGCGTAATGAAAAAGACACGCGAGTGAACAGTCGTCGCTCTCGTTTTTTTTTTCCTCCCTCCGTTCGGGTTACGTTCACTAGATGGTGGTGGTGTTTGTTCGTTTGTTTTTTAATCGTATTTTTTGCGAATTAACATAAACGATCTTGCAGTACGCGGGATAGTCACTATAGTTTATTTTTCGGGTGGGAGTTTTTTTTTCGAGTGAGAATTCGCCCTCGATCTAGTGTAATATTCACGGAGAACGCTATTAATAACGAATCCCGTTCGCCTTCGTCCAGCGCACGACGTCACGCGAAACGTTTGTACGCATATCAATCGATTGTTTCGGTTGTTTTTTTATATACACGTCATATACGCGAACACGCGTACACAACACGCCCCCGGCCGGCCGTCCCTACTGTTCCGGCCGTACAATATACAATATGAAAAGCAGCCCCTTTTTAATTATTTTCGCGCTTTTACCCGAAATCACTCCAACTGTCCCAAAGGGCTTCTCGTGAATAATATATTGCGCACGTAAAAAGCGCGTTATCGATTTCATATGGCGGCGTGTTCATACGTACGTCGAGTATTTGATAATAATCCGAAAATTTAATGAAAAAAAAAAACTATTCACTCCCTATATACAGTGCACTCTACGCAAAAAAAAAAAAAAAAAAAATTATAACTGCGTGTATTATTTTACTCGATAATACTTTAAATAAAATACCGGCGTAATTACACGTATAGTAATAAAAATGTACAACGGAATGGGATAAAAAAAAAATTATTTTTTTACAAATTTTCTTCTAATATATATTCGGACGCGTTTCGTCCGGAAAAACACGCGCCACTTATATTGGCTCGATAATACTCGTAATTATTATACGCGCGCAATATTTTATTCGATAAAAGTTTACGCGCGTCGAGATTTTCGCATTGACGTGACAACAACTATAACAAGAGGTAGCAAACTGTTTTGTGCGGAGGAAACGCGCGCGAAGGGTCGGGGAAAGTATCCTGTCGCTTGACTGTGTACACAATAGAGTTCACTAAAAAACGTCCCTTTAACGCAGACTCTCACAATAGCTCCCGGTTCGGTCGGCTATTGTAACCCGTTGGCACGACGGTCGCGGGCGCGGCGGAAAGGGTGCAGGCGGCAGGGAGACGGTGGCGGCGGCGGCGGCGGCGGTTGGTGGTGGTGGTGGTGTCAAACACTGCCGGAGGGACGGTTGACCGAGGGGTTGAGGGGTGAGGTTTACCCGAGTAGTAAACATTTGGCCATAAAACTGACCCTCTTATGTGCCGCAAAAGGGGTAAAAATTACAATAGATTTCGGTGCGCGCGCGCGCGCGGGGATTTTACGATAAGCTCCTCTCTGGGCTTAACCCGCCGAACCCCATCCGCCTGTTCGCGCGACGCGACGTGCATCATCGTGCCTTATGCCGCAGCATCGGGGCCATTAAAATCCGTTCGAGCGAGGAGAAAGAGAGCGAGTGAAACCGAGTTCACTGCAGTGGCATCCGTTAATAATTTAAAGCGCGATTAAAATCGATAGTGCTACACGACGACGCGCGTCATACGTCATGCGATATACATTTATGCGTTCCGTTCGCGATTTCCAAAAAAAGAATAAAAAAAACGTGTAATACGTGCGCTCGTATAAATATTGTACCGTAAACCTTTTGCAAACGTCTGATTGAATAAAAATATTTTTTTTTTTTACCAGTATTATTTTATTTATTTTTAGTACGGCGCAATATGGCGTACACGAGACAAACGTGATTAAATGAGTAGCGAAAAATATTGGTCGGTACGATTATAACGAATGACTCGGTTAATCGGTCATAAAGTCGTATAACCAGATTTCTTATTCGATCGCGCCAGTTGAGACCGATCTCCGGTTACACCACTCGTCTACTGTATGGTTTAATATGTGCTGTACCGTTCGAATACGACCTATAACAATCGGGTCGTCTTCCGCTCGTGTAGCAAATATACTCGCGTCTACCGTCCTTACTCGGTCTAGGATTTGGCCGTTTTTGCCTCGGCACCTTTAAACACATTGCGCGTAGCGACCGTTTTTTTTTTTTTTTACTCTTCGCGAATCACTTTAGACCGCGGTTTCTTTCGTGCAGCCGCAGAACTCTGCCCGTCTTATTAGTAGTTCTCTCGCTTTTAAAGTACGTAACGAATACGTGTAGCTTAAACGCGCTGTTCTCTCGGACGATAAGTGGAATTGTCAAAAAAAAAAATGTATTAATATTCGTTTCTCGATTTGTTTCAGACGTGATCCACGGTTACGGCGGCATGTTCCCGATGCACGGTCCCCTGCCTTCTTACGGCATGATCATGGAGTACAAACGGCTGTTGGAAGGCGCTTCGTTACCGGGGTCGATCAACTACCAGTACATAGCGGCCAATTACTTCCAACTTCACAGTGAGTTTACAAAAAAAAAACAAATCCGCGCAAAAGCATCCAGAAGCGTTCAAAACGTATTGTTATTTTACCCGATTTAATGGTAATCGACTGCGCAGACACTTATTTATAACGATATTATCGTCGGATATCGCGCGCGTTTATTATAATATCGTAACACTGACAAATATCGTATCGTCAATACACTCCCCCGTTTCCTCTGATAATAACGAATTTTGACTTTTCTCTCCGAAATCATCCCCTCCCCCCCAAATATTTCTACATTTGAACGCAATGTATTCGACGAGTAATACCGTGTGGGTGTGGGGGGAGGGCGGTGTATTGACGAGCCGCGTTGTTGTACAAATACCGTGTGTGTGTGTGTGTGGTACGTGTACAGCCGCGGCTCGGTACACGTCGTGTATACGGGAACGGGGGAAAAGGTTTTCTTTTTTTTGCATTTTCAATACCCCTCTGCCGTTCGCAGTTCAAACGAACGGTGCAAATCGAATTTTCCATTCGAGTTGGCCATTCCCAGCGAAATAAAACGCGTAGTGTCCTCGTACATCATATTACAAATATGTACTCGTCCGATCCCGTTCCGACCAACGTTCGCACAAACCGAGCTGATTTTTCTCGTTTTTCTTCGCAGACGCCATGGAAGCGTCGCAGATGTATTGCGACGTGCCGCCGTTGCCACCGCCGCCGCCACCGCACCAGCAGCGGTCGGCGTTCAATTTTGCCGGATACCAATTGAGCGGCATGCCGCCCACGCCGCCGAACGCGGAAGAAGAACAACCGGCCGCGACGGCGTCCGCCGCCGCCGTCGTGCCGGACGACCGCTGTACCGTCACCACCTCGAAGCGGCCAGCGGTCGCGGCGGCCGCGGAATCGTCTGCGCCGGCCGAGAACCCGCACCGGTCGCGACAACAGGAACGCAAACGGCACAAACGCGAGACGGCTGCGGCGGCGGCGGCGGCGGCGGCGGCGGCCCCGAGTCCGGACATCGACATCGTCAACGTGGCGGCCGTCGTCCGGTCTTCGGCCAGTCCGGACGTGCTGAAACCGCGGCAGGAGAAGATCTGGAGACCGTACGGAGCCACCGACGAATAGCGTTCCGCCCGCTGCCGGCGACCGCCGTCCGTGTAAATAATAATAATAACAATCGTCGACGTGTGCGGTAATGACCGGGGGAGAGAGAGAGAGAGAGACAGAGAGTGGAAAAAAAATCGTGTTCTTCTTCTTCTTCTTCCACGAATTCTCTTTCTCTACCAAGAAATAAAAAAAAGAGTAAAAGAAGAAAAAAATTACATGTACAGACAATCAACGGAGTGTATTTATTTACGGTTATTATATTATAATACGATTCAATGTTGTGATATTAGCGTTTAGGTTCATATAAATATTATTATAAAGTGTAAAATGATTTTTTTTTTTTTTTAAATACCAGGGCCTTTATATATATATATGTATACATAATTTTTAAAACCAAAGCGTTTTTTTTTTTGCGGCGTTTTCTCGTACCGTCTCCGGAAAAAATGTTTTAAAAAATAATTTATATAGAAACGCTGAACGTTTTTGTGATAAATATTATGTATTAAATCTGTTATTAGCGTGTGAATTTGTTTTAAAAAAAAAATAATAAAAAATAAACACACATATATTATTAAAAATAAAACCTGTCTGTGGTTCTATCATTTCGTTTAAAAAAATTTTTGATGTGTAAACATCTATTACGGCGGTATGAGGGTAAATCTCGGGAAACGGGACGGAAACGTGTAAGCCGTTGTCGTGACAATTAATAATAATATTAATTAATTTACACGCAATTTATAAATTGCGTGTAATGTGTAAGATGTTGTCGTGACAATTTAATAATAATAATAATAATATTTATTATCGAAATTACCGAAAATATCGAAAAATATCAATCCCAATATTCATAAATCCCAATTCCGTTCCATTTTTACCGCTCACGCGACGTTTACACATCAATGTCTACTAGCAGACTCGTTTTTTTTTTTTTGTTGATATCGGCAAACTTTGTGCGCGCGGCTGCTGTGACGGCGGCGATGACGACGACGGATGTTAACTGCCTTCACCGCTGCCACCGCTGCTGCCGAGAGAGCGACGAGGTCTCTGACGCGCGTGGGGGCTTCGACCACCACCACCACCACCACCACTAGCACCCCACAAAAGAGGGATTTCGGTAAACCCTTCGAGGGTTGTCGTCGTTGTGAGTCATGTACACACACACACACACACACACGAGCACGGGCCCGCGCCACGAATAAGCGGACACAATGGTGAGGGACCGCTGATTCATGATAAATAAATCTGGAGTATAGGTCCCTTATATATTATTATTATTATTATTATTATTCGAGAACAGTAAATGCAATGTGTGTGTGTGTGTTTAACAGTGAACCGAGGGAGTACGCCGGCGTACTGTTTTCTTTTTTTCTTCCCCGCGCTTATTTCGTACTCCGCTGTCGACTCGACCGAGTACGAAACGAGTATAATATTTATAGTCATACGCGTATCCGTTTGTAATTCGGCGCGAGAAGAAAAAGAAGGAAAAAAAATCGCTGTTTAGGAAAAAAAAAAGAGAAAACGTTATTTGGACGACGACGGAACGATACAGACAGATAAAAACGGGATTACAACGCGCGCGGTGGTGATTAATGTGTCAGCGCTGAGAGGCCGTTTCGCGTGGTACGGTTTTGGCGTCGAAAGTGAAATCGTTCGTTCCGGATGTTCGCGCGAGACGCGCGGATACCTATTAGAAAAAAATATACGACACAGCGTGGAGAGGAGGGGAAAAAAAAGAGGAGAGAATCCGACAAAGGGGAAACAGATACGAATTGGTTTTCCGTTCCGAGACATCTTGCACACAAAGCGAACACATATTGCAACGGAGAGGGAAACTCTGAATTATTACGTTTATATACACCGAAGGACGACGGACGAAAACGCCGTATAATACATATTGTGTGTTCGATACATAATATTGTGTGTGAAACGCTGAAAAGCGTATTGTAAGTACACGACCTCCGAATGTGCTCGCGTGCCGTTTTAAACGGTTTCCGCATATACTTGAGATATACTTTCTAATAAGCGTATCTCACCGTCCGCACATAGATTCAGTCGGCGTCCGCGATTCGGACCGATACGCATTTGCGCGTTTTTAGATTCTGAGCGGAGCACGATTGCGCCGTAAAGTTTTAAAAATACACACAAAAAAAAATAAAAATTAAAAAGCTATTCAAATGTTTCACTTATAGAGAAAAATATTTTGCGAAAAAAAAACGAGTGGGAGGAAAAAGAAATTTCAAAACTATAATCGTCGAAACACGAAAATTTTTATAGAAAAAAAAAACGCTTTCGGAAAAATGACAGATTTTCCGCTCATATAATACCAAAATTAAGATGGTTTGCGACGTAAAACGAAATATCAATTTCAAAAAAAAAAATAATAATAATTTGAAAAATTAAAAAATATCAGTTCGTTTCGAATACGTATGTATCTTGTTTTAAGAGAACTGCAGGGTGTAAGCCAGCGTTTCCCAAACTCTTGTTTGAGCTGGCCCGGTAATTAATATTTTTCCCCTTCGTGACCCACTAAAATATTTTCATTTATCATTGTGTAATTAAAGGCAAAAATAAAACACATTTGAATATGTATAGTATGTAATGTATGTTATATAACAACAATATAATAATTATAATATAGTTAGTAATTAAATATTAAACTACCACCAGTGAGATGTGTGTAGCTGCTTATTTTTAACAAGATACTCCAAGTTGGCTGGAAATGACGTTAATTTGATTCGTAAATCTGGTTCAATTTCCAACCTATTTCTATATTTATTCTTCAGGAACACGAGTGTTGAAAATCATGCTTCACATTTATAGGTCGTGACAAAAGGCATGAGAAATTTTATCGCTTGTTCTGCTAAAACTGGGTACTCTGACGAGAAGATAATGTTGTAAATAATAGTTATTCGCATTAAGGAATTTATTTTTACTAAAATGTTCAAATTATCAAACGAAATGATAAATAACAAAATTTAATATGAGAATTTTATTAAATTCTGCGACCCGGTATTAAATTTTCGTGACCCACCATTTGGGAAACGCTGGTGTAAGCGAACATAAAATATGGTCCGCCAAATCAAAGTACAACAATATTATTCTGCTGTAAATTATTGTAAATATTCTTATAACGTCACGAAAAAAACTAAATAAATACAAAACGATCGAGTACAAAAAAATGTACATATATTGTGAATTGTTTTACAAAAAAAAAAAAACACAAAACGTATTTTAAAAATAAATCGCTTCGAGGCCTTTGCGGATTATACCGTGTTTACCAGAGGTTTATTACGTATTATAATATATAATACAGGTCACTGTGTTTGTATTACCATAAAAAAAAAAGTAAAATTAAAAATAATATTGACAATATTGCTACTCTTCGTACAGCACATGGAATAAAAAACATAAATTTCCGTTTCGACCGTCAAAATAACTAACGTTTTTTTTTTTTTTAAACAATTTTCTCGACGATTTACGATTTTCTCACGTCTCAAGTCTGGTTTTTAGATTTTATTAAATACCTTTGATATTCGCGTATTAAAAATACGATATGCTGAAACTATACCGATAACGGTAACATGATCGACAACGACTTTTTGCCAGTAAAAAGGCAAAAAATAAATAAAATTCTATATTTATAGACGAAAATTTAATTTAAATCACCGATCGATTACCGGTCGATTGCCCCGCATTCACTCCAGAGCGTTCTATCCTACTAAAAAAAAATTGTTCTATCTCCATATCACTCCTCTCAACCGTTCTAACATTCTCGAGCCCTGTATATCCATTGAATCCGTTGTCTTTGTAATTTCATATTTCCATTCGGCTAGTTTAATTCTCACTTGTTTTCATGTTTTCTTATCATTAATATATTCTTTTTATTCATTTTTTTTTTTTGTAGTTTTTGACTTATAATTTTAAAATAACACGGTATATTGGTAACAAAAAAAAATTGTTAATTGTCGAGCTATCATGATTAATAAAAAATAATAATAATTTTATTTTAAAAAATTTATCTACTCGAATCGACCGAGGAGGAGGACGACGAAAAATTTGCTACTTTTAAGGATAAAACAACAATAATAATCGTTTCGGATCGTTAATACACGAGTACGTGTATAGTAAACTGTACGTTGTACAGCGGCTTTTTTTCTACTCGGTTTTGTATCTTTCATTTTTTTTTGTTTTTTTTTTTCAATAATAATTGAAACGTCACGCGCCCCATCGCTGCAGATCAAAACGAACGGATACCCGTTTTGTGCGCGTCGAATATATTTTTATCGGGCGGCGCGGAGCGTGTGACTGCTGTGCCGCCGGTCAACCGGGGGCCGACGACGACGAAGCGATCGGCGCCGCCGATTCGACGCGGTACTGCAGCCGCTGTTATTATTATTATAATAAGTTACAGTGCAACTAATAAGTTAGTCGTTTTGAAAACCGTATTGGGGAAAAAAAAAAATTGGTTACCGTCAATACGATAATAATAATTCGTTTCGTTTTGTCACGCGGAAAACTTCGGGGACCGCGAGTGTATTGTAGACGATAAATTAAAAAAAATAAAAAATATTCGGACGCGCGCGTTATATACAATACTATTATATTTTATTACAATATATACGCGCCTGTACAATATATATATATATATATATAATTATGTAAATATTGTATAATAAGCGGCCCCGCTTTCGGGACGGAAAGGAGCGCGGTGGGGCCCGCGTTGCTGTAAAACGTTATTATTTACGCACAGAATATTACGGGGTTATACGCGAGTGTGTTGTTCGCGCAGCGTGTGTCTTCTCATAGTAGAAAAAATAAGTTTTTCGATTCACTAACCGACGTTTTGTTTATTTATTTTAATTTTTTTTTTTTTGTCGTTTTATTCGTTGATTTAGTGCGATTCGCGGCTTGTACGAGTGGACGGGTACAAAAATTAATTTACAATAATTTATTTTTCGATATTTCCCAACCGATTCGTAACTGTATACGCGGCGAAGTAGGAAAAAAAAATTATTTTATTAAACACTGTCGTCGAATAATACCGCGCGTATATTTACGACTACGCTACGAAATTGTTCGGGAAAAATTCGAATAATATTTCTTCTACTGAAATTTACATACATACAGATTTATTTATATCGACAACGGCTATATACGTAATAACCCGTTAAACGTTCGCTCGGATATACGGTCGGCTTTAAATCGTATAATAGTATTCGGTCTTTTTACAGTATATTTTAAAACGTATATACGTTATTCCGATGTGACCGTGCACTTACAATTGTTGTAAATATTATTGTAGAAATAATTGTCGCTATAAAATCAGTGGCAGTTATTAAGGAGGGGGTAGTAGGTGGATCACCCCTCCTGGGATTTGATATTTTTAAATTTAGTATATCTCTGACCTAACAGCACCGATTTGTGTCATGTAAGTCGGTCCAATTATTTCATGATTATACACTTATGTTCCATTTTCACCCGCTCCCCCCTCTTTGAACATCGTGTATAAGGATGGAATTATTGCTCGACCGACAATCGGCGCTTACGGTACGCGCTGACGGTGCGCGTTGACCATCGGTCGTGATGGAGCGATTAGTGCTTAGCTGACGACAAACTCGGTCGGTCGTGTACAGTGTAAACGAGTGTATAACGAGGAAAGATAAATCATTACGTTAATTTCATTTCATTGAAATACGCGATATAATATTATTAATATAATAATAAAAATCACATACGCGCGTAAGATCGGTCGCTCGGTCAGCGTCGAACTAAACAGTAAACACCCTCACATACCGACATAGCGCGTCATCCGACCGTAATAAAACGGAAAAAGAGAAAGTAGTCACCAGATAGCGCTACGACACAACATAGAGGGCGTGGCAGAAAGGCGCTTATAAATAGCGGTCGGAAACCATCGGATCGCTCAGTGTAGTCGCGGCGATCAGACGCGAACAACTACGTAGTTCGCGTCTGACTGCGATGTGTGTGTGTGTTCGAGACTGACCGCGCCTTTCTGCCACGCCCTGTATGTTGTGTCGTAGCGCTATCTAGTGTTTACTTTCTTTGTCCCTTTTATTGCTATTTCGTTTATGTTCCAAGCACGTTGTTCTTCCTTTTTATAGATCTGCATTTCGTCTCGGTACATTAATAGATTTTTCTTCTTGATTGTTACTGGTCGATGTGAATATTTCATTGGAAGAGGAGGTTGGCTCCGTTTTCACCCCCCTTATAACATCCACTACTATAAATAGTCCATAATTAACAAAAAGTTTTTGAAAATTCGTTTTTCCTTAAAACGAGTATAATATAAAGTTATGTATTTTGGTGAATATTTCAAGTTTCTATAACCATTACTTTCGAAATAACGATAATCGATTTCGACGGAATCCGCTACCGAAAAGACTGTAAAGATCGGAGTAACGCTTCTTCTGGTAGAATTTGTTGGATACAGACATAAAAAAAAAACACGTAATCGTAAAACTATAATACATTCCTCGCTCGGCTCAGAATCTAAAAGTCGTTTTGTCAGATCTCCGCGATGCTGCGCATTGCTTCGTCGTACACGCGGTATTGAGCACTAGACGGTCAATTTTTTTTTTCGAAAAACCGAAATCGATATATAATACTCGTACGTACAGAGCGTTATCGATTTTACCCGATCGCTGACAAATGCGAGCGAAGACGTTCCGTGACATTGGCCAGAGTCCGCCGACGACACGGTATTGTATTACAACGAGATTATTCCGGAATACAGAAGGATAGGACACGTCCCAGACTACGAATAACCATTAGCGTGGCGTCACCGCGAGGGAATATTATTATTTATGCGCTACCGATCGCGCGCGTTTTGTTTTTTTTTGACGTTAATAATAATATCCGAAACGAAATAGTCGTTTAATTTTTCTGTTTTTTTTTTTTTTTAAAGCGATATATCCAATTTTTTTTGTTTTTCATAATCATTCCCCGATACGGTATTTATATACGCGTGGCGATGGTGCTCGCGATGTCGAGGGTTAGTATTTTTTTTCGGTTTTTGACAAATGGAACGTCAGGCGGACCGAACGCGGCGTAATCTGATGCAGCCGTATATTAGTTTATTAATAAATATCGCGGTATCGGCGAGGACAGGGCAATACGCGGATCGAATAATGTAATTTTTTGTTTTGTTGGGGGGAGGGTAAAGTCAACCAGATAAAAGCATTTTTGGACGTGGTATACGATGGTAATTTCGAACGCAAAACTACTTATGCGGATAAGAGTATAAAACGTTTGTAAAACGCTTGTAACGATTCATTTTTTTTTAACTCTTTAATGAAATCCAAAAAAAGAAACGCACCCAAAGTGACGGTACACGTCGCGCGCGTTTACATCGCTGCGATTTCAAACGGTTAATGTTCTTTTTGTATTTTTTTTATTGTACGTTTATGGAGAATTTCGTCGAGATTTGTCCCCCGATTAAATACATAACGCTGTAGAAACGTTATTGATTTAAACGTCGATCGGGTGATCGTTCGTGTGATCGATTTATCAGAAAATATTATACAGAGAGAAGAGAAAATATACGGTATTTTTTTTTTTTTTTTACATAGGAAGACATGACTTGAACGTCCGCCGTTGCAGTGATACGCGTTACGTAATCGTGCGATTTATAAACGAAAATATGTTTGAAAATATTTCTTAAAAATTCGTTCGGTCTACTTGGGCGGTGGTGCAACGAGTTCAAGGTTGTTTTATCACCACCACCAGGTATAATACATTTGTGTAAAAGGTTTTTTTTTTAATTTTTTTTTTTTACCGTATTTCGGTCATTCAATATAAGGTCTCGACCGAATAACGGTACTCTATAATGTTAGAAAACTGCACAATAACTACGTAAAAAAAAATGTTTTCATCTTTTTTTCCGGGGATGGCTGAATTTAATTCTTGCGCGTTTCTGCAGAACAACACATACGCGCAAAAACCGTTGCGGTCAACAGAATTACGGTAGTCCCTTTAACTATATATACTCGTATATAACGTGGTGTACCTGCAGAGAACGTAAACGACCCTCGGAATAGTTTGAAGTTTATCCGTGACTTCTGTGCAGTGTACAGCCGCGTCTTGTACACGAAATTAATATACAAAAAATACTTTTAGGTTTTTTTTTTTTATTATTACAGCGAACGAAATAGTTTAAATAGTTATATTTGTCAATAATTTTAAGCTTTTTTTTTTATGAATTTACCGCGAAAATTTCGAAAAATTAATACATACGTATATAGTTACATAAAAATTTCGAGTCATACCGTCGAATTACGGCGTACGCATTTTTTTTTATTCATTTCTCATTGTAAATTAGTACAACAAAGCGATTACGTAGTGTGAAAATAAACGTTTTCGGAAAAATATCCTCTGTTCGAGTTTAACGTCTAAATAATACTAATCAACACGTTTCGTTCTCGTTTCACAGCGCGTGTTTTAATTGAAATTCGTTCGAATAAATCACGATTCACGCCCCACAAAATCTGCACAAGCATCGAAAAACGCGTATTAATACACTTTAAAGTAACCGCAAAAGTTTCCACGTTGTAGAAAACATTTTATACGCGCGCAATAGATTATATATTAAATTATAACGAAAACACTCGGCGGAACGTTCCGAAAAGTTTGGTTTTCTCGAAATCCACAATTTTCTCATAACTATTTATTATTGAAATTGTTCGACTCGAGTTCAGTTAAAATGTTTTATGCGCGTATAACAACATAAATAATCGTAATCGCCTTTATTATTAAACAGCCGAGTGCTTATTTCCCCCATACAAACATATTTTTTCGTACATACGCATTTTTTTTTTTTTTTATAATCGGTTAGGAGAAATATTTATGAATCATTTTTGTGTTTATACCGTACAACTGCAATACATCGTTATTAGAATTTTAAATTATTATTAATGTATATATTATATAGTAAATTATTTTAAAAAGCGATACAGCTAGTCGATAATAAGGTGATACGTCTGGCAAGAGATTATACGTTGTTTTCTCTTTTTTTTTCGCGTCAAATACCCACCGCTGGTTATTCGAATATTAACTAAAGCAAAAAAAATACTGCGATTTAATTACTATAATTACTGCAAAAGCCATAATAGTTTAATACCGAAATGTCCGTTTTCTGTGTTATAGTATAGTAGGAGTTTACAAACACACAAAATTTCACGGTTACAAACTAAAAAAAAAAGTCAATAAATATCCTGAAAAAATTACATTAAAATATTTATTATAACGCGTAGACCAATAAATATGGCTCGGATGCCGTTGTAGAGAAAATAAAATAAATTCCAAAACTTGCGCTAAAAAGCCGAGAACCAGATATCACCTGCCGCGGACTAATTGTGTTATTTGAACGTATAAGAGACATAAATTATGCACTCTCGTATAATTATTATTTTATTAACTATACATTTAAAGTGTTATCAATTTGTCAATATTTTAAACTTTTAATAGAATCGTTTAATGAATACCCCACCCCCAAAAAAAAAAAACAATATCCTGGTACTGCCGGGAGAAGCTGTGATTCTAAAGAGAAAGAAAAAATGATCAGCTAATAGAGGCGTAACGTCCTGACATCAACTCGGTTGACGGAGATCTCGCAAATCATAAGTGCACAAATTAAATGCCGTTTTTTTTTCTTAAAATGTTATTATTCAATAAAACTATTTTTTAAATTCATTTTATTTATTAACAATGAATTAAGAAAACTAGTAGGCGCTGGAGCCCACGCACGCCGAGCGTTACGTGACGTTACGTTTTTTTTTCGTCGACTCTCAGCGCTCAGGCGTCCCATAAGAAGCATAGCTTCAAAAAAAAAACGCGAAAAACATAGAAAAAATTCGCAAAACGTTACTTTTCGCTATTAAAAAAAAAAAAAAAATCTCAACTCGAACGGAACGAATTCTAAAAAGTCGCAGCGACAAATTCACAATAGTCCAAACCGAGTTATATAATATATTCACGTGCATATAACCGCCATCGGACTACGTTTGTGAACAAAAAAAAAAAAAAATTCACATTTTCTCACATACCGGTGACACGCGCTCGGGTATATCTTGGGGGACAAAGACGAAACGTATATATATATATACGGCTTGTTATATAATAATAATAAAAAATATACCGCCGAAAGCGTAATGTCGGTTCGAGGGGAGTGCCAATCATTCGGACTGGAACACCGGCGGCTGGTACCCCAGTAAAATCGTGTTTGCATCTTAATGCGACCGATTTCGGAAATTTATGGTGACAGATCAAATCGTATATTGTGTATATTATAAACGTTAATAAAACGTATCGGCGGGATTAGAATATACGCTGCAGACGAATAATATTGTGCGTTTGAATTGATCAGCTGGAACGACTGCGCAACGTCGTCTCCGACAACAACGAGACCTCGATCCCGCCGTGCTCGACAATCCGGGTATACACTCCGAGGACGATACGTGGAAATTGTTTTTTTCGTCGACTTAATAATATAATTCGTATATTATGCCATAACGGCGTGTTTGGTAGAATTTCGTTTTACACACACGCGCCTTCCGCGCTGCCGGATTACCGCGCGTATATAAAGGATTATAATATATTACTATACGAGCATTGTCGTGCCCCACGAACGAGATCATTGAAAAATCATTAGACCACCGCCTCGCGACCGTTTTGTGTATTCGCTGCAGACGACACTACCTGCAGCTGGTTTTCAACGATACTATATACGTACATCACGGACAAAACGCCAGGGCTTCGACGTCCTGGAGGTAATTTTTGTTTCTGCGCAGTATCAACAAACGCGAAGCATACGTTTATATTTACATATATATATATATATATAAGTAAATCGAGCCGACGCCAAAGGCAAATTATGAAAAATGAAGAAATATCACTGGTTTCGAGACAAAAATAAAAATCGTCGTCATAAGAAGCGAGAAAGAAAATTATACAACGTGAATAGAAATTCAATGCGACAATAATTGCTACAACGTTTTTGCTTTCTTCGTATACCACTCTTTGGCTCGATTTCTATATTAATTGTGTACGCGTGGAAAAATAATTATTTACGATTTGCATTGTTTATCGCTAACGCTTTCGCGTGTACCTAACTCTTTATCGTTTTTCTTTTTTTAACTTTAATTATTTATTTCCACAATCTGTTACACATTAGAACAATATTATTAGTGTAAATAACGAAAGATTTTTATTTTTCGACATGAAAGACGGAATAAAAAGAAACCTTTCAGTGAAGGCACTTTGACAGTTAGTTAATATTATAGTTACAATTATTACAATATACGGGTGTTTACGATTTTGGGTATTAAATTTTCAGGAAAGTAGGAGGTGCCGACACCACCGCCTTTTTAGTCTTTTTTTGGGGATTACCAGGAATGTTTGCTGTCTTTTTACTAAGGGATTCGCGTGGTTTAAGTCCAGTCGTTTGTATAGAAGGTTTTTGCTACATCCTGGACAGGGGAGATGGCAAGATCGTTGTGTGAGGACTGGTTCGAAACACAAAAAAGGGTGCTTTGGTTATAGCGCGGAGGGTTTCGGATTGGAAGCGCTGTATACCGCGGTTTACGTTCGAGACTTTTGCAAAGCCCCGCGTATAATTGTACACCGTACGTGCATATTGGTTCGAGGAATAGTTTAATAAATTCGTATTTTGGTTGGCTATTTAATGTGACTAGAAGTTAGAAGAGAGCGGACAAGACGAAAACGATCATTTAGAGATAAAAGTGTAAGCGTGATGGCGACCAGGTAAGGCGTTGGTCAACGACGATGCATATCGTTTTTCTTAATATTTTATTTTTATTATGAAAAGGTAAAATTAGAATTTTTTTTTTTTTTCAAAACTACGATATCACAGCACGTTCGTTTCGTTGAACGCGCGTGCACTGCAGTGTGCACCGCGGGTTTCGCAAGGTGCTGCAGGCCAATAATAAAACCCGCGACAATGAACAAAATCCAAAAAAAAAAAAAAACGCTTTTTAACTCTTTTTCCAGAACGTCGACGCGCACCTTTTGTTGTGTGTACACGCCGTTAATAAAAAAAAAAAAAATGTTCACCTGCTCCGCGCTTTATTGTGCACACGAAATAAAGAGACGGCAGAAATAATGGAACGAAAAATAATCGCGCGCGCGATTCAATTCCGCGAACGTCTGGCAAAACTATGTATGCGCACACAGCGACGACGGGCGACCGCACACCGGCGGCCGGCGGCTTGTTCGCGAGCGGTACACCAACGGCTGTGCCGCGGCGATATATTATAATAGGGTGGCGGGCGGCGAGATGATGAACTCCTCGGCGGCTCGAGCATTGTCAACAAACACGGCGTTACACAGTAATAAAAGTGTGTGTTTTTGTGTGTAACGCGTTAAGATTTATTTCCACGACAAAATAATATTAAGACGTGAAACGAACGGCCATTATGCGTGTTGTAACACCCGGTCATAATTTATATATTATTATTATATTGTACGCGTCGTCGCGCGCGCGCACACACACTCGTTGCCGGAGTTTTCGCCGCCTTCGGCCGAACAGATGGGCTCATAAGCGAATTCCCTTCGGGCCGAGATAGAGTGCGTTGTTATTCGTCTCGCGTCCGCGGGGAGGATATTTTTTTTTCTCTTCTTTTATATTCGTACGACGAAATTTTTTTTGTATACTCGAAGAAGTTATATTAACTCGGAGCGCACGGTTTATAATATTATACTACACATCGAGCCGTCCGGCCTCGGTGTTATGACGTTTATATTATAAAATATTATGTTATACGAGAAGAACGGCGGAAAATCCCATAATAACACAATTATTGTTCGTATCCGTCACGATTATTATATCGTCGTGCAGTCGGCACGTGTGTTATACGCGAACGTGTATTATTATAACGTTTCGTAGCCCCGGTTCGGTTCGATAAAATGTCCCGTGTCGCCGTGTCCAGCTGCCCGCAGTGTCGCTTTTTCCCCAGAGATTCCGTGTCCGTTCCTTTAATACCGCAGGCGCCGCCGTCCGTCGAAATCGTTTGCGCGGCACCGGCCGGAATAAAGTGAACGATTTAAAATTTTAAAAAGTCGATCATCTCTCTCTCTCTCTCTCGCTCGAATTATTCAAAAGGATTCTAGGGCCGTAGCCAGCAGTGGGGCTCGAGCCCCCTCCCCCTCCGGAATTCTGAGAAACCGGCATATTTTCTGCAAATTCTGTAATTTTCCTATAGATTTATACATACACCATGTACTCATATATACACGAGACGAAAAACGCGCACACCAACGGTCTTGTGTAATAACTAAAAACTGATTTTTCAATACAAAGACACGACCGCAAACTATTTTCCGGCCCCCCGCCCCCCGAACCGAATTTCTGGCTACGGCCCTGACTACGGCAGTACGTCATTTACTGATTTCGACGCAAATAAAGTTCAAATTAACGCGATTCTCGGCATCGCGAAATCAAATTTATGTAACTGTGTTTAGGTGCGCGAGAAAATCAATCGCGCGAAATTAATTTAAAACGGATAGAATACGTTTGAAATGTGGTCGAGTGACTTTTATTGTACGTGAAAAAAAAAAATTCCCGACTGGTGTTGCACGGCTTTGAAAAGATTCAAAACGTTTTCGATGTCAACGCACGACGGGCACGAAACAGACTAAATAGACTGTATTTGCTATAGTTCTTATTGCACCGCGATAAAGAATATTGAAAACGTTGCAAACGAATTGACGTGGGGAGGGGAAAGACAAATTTTGGCCAAAATAATTTTAATTCGAAATTTATAACGTTAAAAATACTGTGTACATTGAACAATTTTTTTTTTTAATATACCTTTCTAAATGTGCGAACGGACTTATTAAAAAGAAAACAATCACCGAAATTCCAATAGGTACTATTCAGCCAGTGAACATTCAAATTTTACATGTTTGAAAATCCGATTTATATAAACGCCAAATTCGGAACACTGCTTGCGCGAGTTAAGTTCTTTTGGTCGAGGACGAAATTGTGTACGAATTTTATAATGTCCGCGTTTTTTTTTTTTATTCACAAATCGTTTTAAGTATAGTTTTTAGCATTTGTTTAAAATTTTGTCGATGGTTTTTTTTTCGATCTGTTCGAAAAATTACACTCTGGTCAAAAATTTCATCTAGAAAATAATATGTATTATCCCGTAAAACATAATATATTAACAATATATTTTCCGAATATTTATAATATTTGTTCATTGACAGTAGTTTGCTGTTCAAAAGCGATTCCTGTTGCCCTCCTGTTTCGCGCCTATTTTATAATAATATATAATATAGTAAATCGACAAACGTGTTTACACGTGAAAAGGATACGGGAAAATTGCGCGTTTCGAAACACTATAACGGGGTGTGAAATCGTATTTAAAGTGGCTGCTGCTGCTGCTGCTGCTGCTGCTGCTGCTGCTGCTGCTGCTGATTAATAAAGAAATGTGCCAACAGGCGTGTTCGACCGGTGGTGTCCCGGAGAGCAAAAGCTTGTAACTGTGTTTACGCGTACGTGTAAAATAATATACGCGTATATGCAAACTGTATACAGGTCCTCTCGTTCGGCGACCAGAATAAAAGGGATTTTAGAGTGTACGCGAGCTGCAGTGGACGGCGAAGGGGTAATTCATATATTATACACTATAAGGTGAGGGGGAAAGGGATAAAAGGACGAATTCCCGTCTGGGGAACGACCTCGGGGACACACGCGTTTTAATGATACGCACGCACACACACACACACACACACGTGACAAACGCTGTCCGAAAACAAATCCTTGTACGGCGCGCGCGTACCAGGACGACGGTTGACGAAGGGAAGGGATCGGTCTGTAAAACAGGATATGAAAAACGTTTCCAAAGGGCTAATTGGATCTCCGTCGTTGAGCTGCGAAACAAGGAGGGCGAAATTACCGGACGTTTCCTGTAGATAATGAACACCGCCCCTCCTCCCCCCTCCTGTCACCACCGCGTTCTCGCTTCCGCGTGTAAGCCCTTCGGTCATATCTACCGCGATTCAGGTGACCTTCCCTCCCCCCCTCCTCCCACCGCCGCCGGCACCACGTATGTGTCCGAATATCTTCATTACATCGGTATAAATGTGCGCGCGTGTGTAATGATGTACACGCTCTCGTACCAGCCCCGAAGGGATTTCAGGACTTACCTGATTGTATATCCAATTACGTCATATTATAATAATGTCGCCGATCCCTGCGCACAGGTCGTGTCGTTTGTGTATAATACGATATTTTTGTTTGTTTGTTTGTTTGTTTTTTTTAATGAAGTTAACGATTCCGTCCAACGCGAATCGTGAATATTTATAAGGTACGCACCGACAAATTGGCTACGCGAAACGCGTACCTAAATTACAAGAACTATGTGACCTGCAGGTCAACCGCCGAGGACACGAGTCAAAAATCGTTAGCAAAACGATGGTTTTTTTTCTCTCTTAAATTAAAAAAATAATAATTTGTTCGCTTTTTTTTGCCATGTAAAGTTTTTTTTTCTACCAAAGTACCGACGTATATTTTTATATAAATTCTTAAAAATAAAATGTTTTTACGCTATATAATTTCATCGAAATAATCTTTTATTTACGTAAATATCCTTTTTTTTTTTTGGAATACAAAACGTCTTTGCTTTCAAATTGGAAAAAATAAAATTCGAAAAATCCTTTCGTCTGTGCGTACCACTTGGACCGACATTAAAATATGTCCTAAATCCGCGATTCGTTACGCCCTTGTTTTGATACTGTTAGTAGCTGACGCGTGATTACGAGTAGTTGTTTTTCTTTTCTTTCTTTTCGTTTTTAATGAAATCGATCACTTTTGAATATTGTAAATGCAAAATTTCTCAAGACGAAAATTAATTAATTTTTTTTTTTTTTAATAAAATTCATTACTCGCGCTTATTTCAAACGCTCTCCGAATATGACGCTTAATATTTTATACACATATACGAGGTAGCTGTAAATTTAATTATGTAAAAGTTTTTCGTACATACATATTTTTCGTCCGTATACGTTATGTAGGTACAAAATATGACCCGGGAAATAATAATACTTACCGCAAAAACTTCGAGAAATGTTTTTCATAAAGTCATGCACTACCGATGTTTGCTAACTCCGCAAAGGGATCCCCCCGTAGTTTATTTTAGTTTTGTTACAACACTATGTATATAATTTTTTTTTAAACTGGCGTTTAAAAGAATAAAATATATCGATATACATTTTCAAAGTGTATGCGGTGAATAATAATAATTTTCGTTATTAA
Source organism: Slavum lentiscoides (assembly GCA_032441835.1). NCBI lineage: Eukaryota > Metazoa > Arthropoda > Insecta > Hemiptera > Aphididae > Slavum > Slavum lentiscoides. The sequence continues at coordinate 9,796,713 of CM063715.1, read as the reverse complement.
TTTTTTTTTTTTAGTCCGACCACTGTACGTGTATCGACTTTTCGTCGTAGTACAAGCCATTTCATATATTTGTTTTATACGAAACTGAATTTTTATTTAACACGTGTCGGGATAACAAAATTTCTCTTTTCCTGCAAAATGTGTAATTTATTTATATTTAAAACATGTACGTGTACACTCATTTCCAACGAATCGCGCGCTCGTGTTGGCTACATTATTTATATATGATATTACGCGCATTACTGTGAAATCGTTGAAACGGATTCGACCGAAATCGCATGAATATACTATATATATTGTAACACTATGTTGTAACGTGCAAACGATTATGCTGCACTTATGACGGTGGAAAAAATTGTGAACATTTCGATTTCTATTAAAATTAAAATTATAAATACATATATATTTTTTTTTACATATATTACGATGAAAAAATATATATTTACATATTATGACGGATTTTTGAAAATCGCTCGCTTGTGCTGCGATCACACACACGGTTATTCTTCATACGATTCAAGCTGTTGTGTACACGCGCGAGTAATTATAATATAACGAAGTCAGTGACGGTTATAATCCCCCAAGAGATTTGATATTTTTAAATTTAGTATGTCTCTGACCTAACAGCACCGACTTGTGACATGTAAGTTGGTCTAATTATGTTATGGTTATGCTCCATTTTCGCCCCCCTTTGAACATCATGTGTAATGCTGGAACTAGTGATTGACCGACGATTAGCGCGTACGGTACGCGTTAACAGTGCGCGCTAATCATCGGTCGCGATCGAGCGTTTAGTGCTTAGCTGACGATAAACACGGTCGGTCGTGTACAGTGTAAACGAGTAAACGTGTACATGTGAGTAAACGAGTAAACGTTAAATAAATAATAAACGTGTAAAATAAACGAGTAAACGAGTGTACAACGAGGAAAGATCAATCCTTACGTTCATTTCATTTCATTGAAATACGCGAAATAATATTATTAATAATAATAAAAATAAATAATAAATATTGCATACGCTCATACGATCGATCGTTCGGTCAGCGTCAAACTAAACACCCGCACATACCGACATAGCGCGTCAGCTGACTGTAATAAAACGAAAAAAGAAAGTAGTCACCAGAGAGCGCTACGACACAACATAGAGGGCGTGGCAGAAAAGCGTTTATAAATAGCGGTCTGAAACCATTGGACTGCTCAATGTAATCACGGCGGTCAGGCGTGAACAACGTATAGTTCGTGTCTGACTGCGGTGTGTGTGTGTGTGTGTGTGTGTGTGTTACTCATCGATGAGGATATTTCATTGGCAGATGGAGTTGGCTCCATTTTCCTCCTCCCCCCTCTTGAACATCATGTATAACCACCACTAATCGAAGTGTTGTTTTTATTATTACATCGTATTACGAGGTTAAATGATCGTTTAATTAAAAAATATAATGAAATTTTGTTTTTTTTTTAATATTTGAGAATTAATATGAAAGAAAGAAACAAATCGTTTAAAAATTTAAAATTTTCAAAAGAAAAAAGTCATAAAAAAATATATATATCGAGTCGCGGGATGTTGTGAATGTCGCTCAAGTGAATTACTTGGACAAAGATTTCAGAGTGTGTTGTTTTCACTATAAATTTGAAAGCAATGATAAATCGTTGCGTTCGATAAAATTATTCTGAGCGGAACTTCGGTGTAATACTTTGGGTGTAAAACAAAAACTAACCCTCTTAGTGAATTAAATACCTCAAAACCTATAATAATTGCTGTAAACAGTTCAAAATATAAAAAGAAAATTTTTGAAAATTTTTTCCCCATAATATAATATAATAACGTTAAATATTTGGTAAACATTTCGAGTTTCCACAACCGTTGTAGTTTCGAAATAACGATAATCGATTCAGACGGAATCGCATTTTTACCGTTTTTATGTAATTTTTCGATAGTTTTTCCGTACGCTTGATACGAGTGTTGAGAAAATCGAAAAATGACCTCTTCAAAATACCAGCTAGATGCAATTCGCTACCGAAAAGACTGTACAAATTAGAGCACTCCTTCTGACAGAATTTTCGGATAGAGTCATAGAAAAACAGACATCATTGTAAAACTATATAATACATTCCTCGCTCCGCTCAGAATCTAAAATTCCTATGGAATCGGCGTGTTCTTCTCGCCGCCGAGTGTTTGATTTTTATATATTGGCGCGGCGCCCCCGTTGTGTGCATAATAATAATAATAATAATAATAATAATAATAATAATAATAATAAATAAATAAATAAATAAATAAATAAATAAATAAATAAATAAATAAATAATACGAGAGCAATATTTCACCGGCGACACGGCCCCCGTACCTGCGTATCGATTTCGAAGAATAATATTATACAATAATATAAACGCATATTTTCTGCAATAATAATAATATATTCTCCGACAATTGTTTCCGATAAATCAAGCGGCGGCGGCCGAGCGTTGCAATTCATAATAACGTTCAAAAATCTACGGCCGACGACGCGCGCGCATCGCACAATGAACGTTTTGTGTCCATTGAGAAAACAAGATTCTCGTCGATGTCCTATGACGGTATAATAACAATAATCATAATAATAATAATAATAATAATAATAATAATAATAACGCGTATAAACACAATGTACAAGTGGGCAGAGCTGGTGTTCGCAACGACCACGGGCATTCGGTAAAAATACATATTATTATTGCGCGCTACCGACTCGTTTTTAACACGCTTTCATACCGTAAACAAACAAAACCTGATTTATGTTGCGCGTTTTATACGCATTTTTTTTTTTTGTGTGTGCTCGCTGTACACAGAAATGCTTTCGTGTAAGCGACGATATACGGTCGTGGGAATGATGACCGCGATCGCGGATTTCGACGCGCCGTATAATATAATGTATAATATAATATTGCAGCCTACGCCCGTGTTTAACAACAATACCCGTCACGCGTTCTCGCCGTGTTCGTATCGTCGAAATTTCGAACGGTGTTTTTGTGAGGGAAAAAAAGAAATTTTTTTACACACGTTTCCTCGCGATTTTCTCTTTTACCGCTGCTGCTGCGACATCGCAGGCCTCAGAATTTATTCTAAAGCGCATTTGGAATGTCGAGATGCGCACTTGACCGCAACCGATTTCGCGTAGTTGAACGCGATTAATTTATAAACGTATTTAGAACTTATAGGTATCATCGTGGCAGTCGTAATTAAAAAAAAAAAAAAAAATTTCACATCTATTTTAACTCGTATTATCTGGCTGCAAAACCCCCACAGTAGGTACTGACGTTCGTCGGTCAATCGATGAAATTAACAATGCTGGGCAAGTTAATGAAGTTTTTTAACTCAGTTAAGTTAAGTTAGTAGAAAAAAATAGTAGAAGTTTAAAGTTAAAAGTTATTTTTTTTCCTCAATAACAAGTTAAGTTATGTTAAGTTAATAAAAAAATTATTAACTTATTAACTTAAGTTAAGTTTTTTTCAATATAAGATTTAAGATATACGGTTATAACTAAGTATTTACTTTTTTGGAAATATGGTAATTTTTAGCTTTTAGCTTTTAAAATTTTAAAATCATTAACAACGTTATCAATTAAATGTTTTATAATATGAATGACTACACATATTTTTAAACACAGTATTATTGAAATTGCTACAATTATTGATAATAATTATTAAAATTAACAACAAATAAGTTCATAACAATGTTTAATTAGTAGATACCTTTTCATAATTTTAACAAATGGAAATTGCTCATTGCAAATTAATACCTACCTAGGTAATATTATTTTACAGTAACAGCAAGATATTTTGTTGATATTTTATAAAATAGTAGAAGTGTACATAAAATCTATGTTAATGTTTAAATATTATTTTCAATATTAATAACATTTTAATACATTTCTTACCTAATATTGGTTATTTTTTTTCACAAATTATCAACAGTAAATTATAATAATTTAAGTTATGCCAAAAGGTGTTAGACCTGATAAAAAAAAACAATTTTTTTATAGAAAACTACCCGATCGAATGCCCGATCCGGGCTAGTGGAATGGACTTTATTCTACAAATAATAATGATACGTAATTTATGGCAACATATAATAAAATTCGCTTCTCGTGGGTACGGGCTATTTAATTACCTGAAATTTACAATAGTTTAATGACTTCTATGTACTACGGTAAACGCTAGTGTGGATTTTATTTTCGTTGAAAATGGCTCAGGTTCTGTACTATAAATTGTGAGTATCAAAACATTGTCAATATTATCGTCAAATATATACTAACATGACAACTTTTTTATTATTATTATTATTATTTAACCATTTTGACAGTAGACTGTATGAAATTAAAATTATCCTTTATTTAAATTATCAAAATCAATTATTTTAATATTAACTTAACTGAGTTTTAGTTAAAAGTAACTCGTTAATTTAAAGTTAATATAACGAAAAATAAGTTAAGTTAATAAGTTAAGTTAATAAAAATAAAATATAAAAAATTAAGTTAAAAGTTAAAATTAACTTAACTTTTAACTTAACTTTTAACTTATTAACTCGTTAATGCCCAGCCTTGGAAATTAATATTTTAAAAATCAGTAACATTTTGCGAGTAAAAACTGAAAACGAATATTCGTTTGTATTCGTTTTAACGCACGTTTCCTCGTCAAGATCCGAGACCGGCTGTACAAGCTCGCAGTTAAAATAAAACAAACGTCGTGTCAATGTCGAGGAAGCGAAAGAACAAGAACGATTATTTGATCGACGGAAGCGTCAAAAATGATTTCTGGACGAAGAGAAAACAAAATTTCGGTCGAAAGGAGAAAATTCTAAACGCGTTTTGTGCTTAAAAAAAAAAAAACTAATATTATTATAACTCTGAACAAGACAAAAATTAATAAAGTACCCAAATGTATTAACGTTATTTAAATAATTATTCCGAAAGTATGGTTTCATTGAATTACTCGACTTTTCACTGGTAATATTCACGGATTTTTTTTTTTTAGACCGTTCGATAAAATATTAATTCCGAATCACCTTCCCCTCCCATCCATATCGTCACGATAACTTTGTATTTAAATGTGCATTTGTGAAAAATACTTACAATAAGCCGATGATGATCGAAATGTCCGCACATATAACCGCCTCTATACCGAAATCGAAAACGCGTTCACGTACAACAAACGTTTATATAATTTTACGGAGATGAGAAACGCAATTTTTATCAAATATTATTGTAACGTTTTATTTGAATATATATTACGTAACCAACTGTAGTTACTTTACAAAAAAAAAAAAATCCGATTCGTTATTTTTATAACATTAATACGCGTTAGATTTAATAGGTGTATATTTTATTTATCACTATTAGTATACTCGTATCGAATTCCTCGTGTTGTCTATATGGTGTATATTAAAATATTTTATTACGTTTAAAAAAAAAAATCCTTTAATGTGTGTACGAAACATCCAAACGCGTCGCATTAATTAGCGGTATATAATATATTTAATCGAATTTATATAATACTTATGTACCGTATAAATATAGAGTAAATATTTTATTATTAATTCAACCGGAGTCCATGTCCTTCGGAGAAACCACGAAAAACTGTACGGAAGTTATGAAACGTAAATGGATATATTATAACAAAAAATAAGTTTAAAAAAAAAAACCTGTTCACACATTAATATAATTGTCCGCGGGAGATAACGATTTTTGCTTTCCGTTACGTAATTATAAACATACCGTTATTACAACAATAATTATGATTTCGGAACAGTGTTATTAACACACTATTAAACAAAAATTTTAAGATGACATTCGCGTTGTTTTTATCCTGTGTGTGTGTGTGTTATACGAATTATGTGGCGCGAAATCACAACACGCAGAAAAATGTAAACTGCGCAAAACGCTTACTGCAGTATAGAAACTCGGTTCATATAAATATGCGCCCGTAAAGCGGTACAATATATTATAAAAGTTCTCGGAACAAATTCAATCAGAGGAGCATATGAATGCGTTTTACGTAATACACAAATACGGTTTTATTTTATTTGTATACGCGGATATTGTGACCAGTGTAAAAGAATTGATACGTCAACGAAATAAAATCGATATCGATAACGTTATATATATATATAAAAAAATTATTATATTACGTTCATTCGTATTTTTAATACTATCAAACGACCTACTCGTGTCGCATAACGATTAAAAACCGATACTCCGTCCAGATAGTTTGCACCGGTCGTTTCGTGCTGTTCGTGCCGGGAAATTTTAGAATGTACAAAACGGGAAACGCGTGTAAAAAAAAAATCATGCGAATCTTTCGAAACTCTTGCTGAAAATACGTAGAAAATCGCTTCGCGTTTTTCATCGATAATAAACGTAATTTTGTGTTGGGCGTGTAAAAAAAGAAAAAAAAAAAAGAACCATTCCGGTTCGTACTGGAAATTCGCGTGGGACGACTATTCGAATTTATATTTTCGAGTAGTAAAAAAAAAAAACGCAGAAATTCTAGAAAACGCCTTTTCGAAAAAAAAAAAAAGCGATCGTATTATATTATATTATACTGCAGTGTAATCCGAGAGGTGCTTGTAAATCCCTTAGTGTTCTTCTACAAAAAAAAAAAAAAATATCTAAGAAATAAACGCGTATCGAAAAGAATATAGAATAACAAATAAACAAAACCTTTATACTGGCTCGGGGGTGGGGGGGATTTAAAAGAGCGCGCGCGTTTAGAAGGTGTTTTATTTCTTTATTATCTATTCGCGATTATCCGAATTTTCGACGCTTGCGTAACGCGCGTACATAATACATAATAATGTATAATAACAGGACGAGGAGACCGTGCAGCATTTTCCTTTTGCCATTATTGTTCTGTGCGTTTTTTCTGCTTCTCGTTTTTAGAAGACGACCCCGTCCCCCGGTAAGGAAGCGTGTCCGAATTGTTTGCACTATAGCTGGGCCTGAAGTAAAGCGCGACCGCCACCCACACGGAATATTGTATATTCTTTTAATCTTTTGACAACGGAACGAAATGACCGTGAAATTTTTAAAAACACGCGACGAGAAAAAAAGAAACGCAGCACACACACACACACACACACACATATCGGTCTACAAAAGAAACGGAACGAGTCCGCGGGCGGTTTATTATTGCATATTTTTTTCACCCTGCTCTCACGCGCAGAAAAACGGTTCGCCGAACGCGTAAAGCGCTTATAAAAACCGGGCCACTGCAAACAGTGTTGGCTAACAATATTGTTTATAGGTCGTATACCGCAGGGCGCACGCAATATGACGTTTTTCTCTCTCTCTCTCTCTCGCCACCCAACCACCGTGCGCGTGAAATTCGATTGTGTTTCGGGTAGCACGGTAGCCGCACGCAGAAATTCCGGTTTTACACTGTGTTTTTCGCCAATTTTTATTGCCTGTCGTGTACAGCGGGTACCACACAGGCAACGTCGCAGTAGTTGAGTGAAACGGACCGAAATTTGTTTCCGCTATTATAACACGACGCGCTGTTGCCCGTTGACGTCCTCTGCAGGGTTTTTGGATCGAGGGGGGCCATAGAGGCCTCGGGCCGCAATTAAATGTGTCGTCTCGTTTTTTTTTTTTAGTATAAAAACGTATCAAAATCTCGAAAAAAGTTTTTTTTGAAACACTGACTCGATTAAAAATTTATATTAAAATTGGAACGATGTACCTATGATGATTTTATATTATCGATAAAAATTATTTTATATATACTGTTGACTAAGTAATAAATATGAAGTAATATTACATTACGTATACTTCGGATATATTTTAAATGAATATTAAACGCGAGTTGTTAATCTGAATTTTTTTAAAAAAAATTGTTTTGGGCTAAAGGACCTCGCAAAGAGCGTATAGCCCGCCTCAGATTATGACCGTAATTCGGCCTTAGTTCTCTGCTGAGAAAACACTTGGCACTTGAACCCGGTAAAAGACGATATTGTCCTTTGATTTTAGACACCACGCGCTCGAAGTGAATACATTATTATTTGTTACGCTTTGGTTCGAGTAAAGTCTCTACCGTGTACTTGTAATTTTAAAAAATTTTTGTAGACGGTTAAGTATTTTAACCGTATTTGATATGGCTGCCTCGACTCACACCGTTCGATCCTCTCTTTAAAAAAAAAAAAATTAAAAATAAGTGTAATAAAAAACGTTATCTGAACTCAAACATATTCGTATAAATTTCATAGTGTTTATACGGATTTTTTTTTTGTGATTGTAAAAAGACTGTTCGAATTGAAAAGGTTCATATAGGGAAAACGAGTATAAGCTTTTGAAAAATCCTAGAAAACTCATTTTGAGGCATTCACACCGTGTGTCCGTTCTTTTTAATTTCCCACATTACGAGACTGTGCGAGACGAGGTTTTTTTTATAATTTCGGTCAAGCGTCATCAAACGATATTCTCGATTCGTTAAATTATAAATACGTTTCAATAAAGGTCCTTTTTAATTCCTTTGAAGAAATTCACGTTCTTGTCAATAATGTTTTTTTCCATCCTATGTACACATACCCAATTAGTTGTAGAACTGATATCAAATTGTATTTCTTCTTCCGAGTTCATAGTTTAGTATTTGTTAAATTGTATACATCAATTGTAATATTTTAAATGTTTTTTTTTTTATATTCTTATATTATAATTTATAATAATTGTTGAAGTATAAGGTGAAAACAAAACTTCTAATAAAAAAAAAAAAAAATAATAAATAAATACGTTTTCACTCTTCTTAATTATAAAAGCGCGCTTGAAATCTGACGATTCGGGAGCGAATATTCGTTGTCCCGCAATAAATCGTGAATAACGGCTCGATAGCTGTTTCCGATGAGGTTTAAAGCGACGATGACGAGAAAGTGATATGAAAAACACTATAGAGGAGATCATGTGCGCAAAACGTCTGTAAACATTTTTACCGAAATCGGTGTCCAGTTGTTTCTGCGAGTTTTGCGAATACAAAATTACAAGTTTGTCTTTACTAATAATGATATTATATAATTACGTTTGAACGGACCGAATAATTCCCGTTTTGACGATATAATAGTAAAACTGTATATAAATTTCGTTTTTAGAATATTTTCGAAATATTAAAAAAAAAAACCTTGCCCGGAAATTCACTATACTTAAAAGCCGAACGTCTTCTGGAAATTTTTCTCTATAGTCTCTTTTTTCGCTCGCGCGCTACCGCGGATTTTGGTATGCGTAGGTAATAATAATTTAGTCGACGGTATATCATAATATTATATTCACGTGTTCGGAAGGGGTATGGTAATATAATCGTCAAGTGTGACTATTAATTAAACGATTAAATTGAGCGTTTACTCCGTGACGACATACGACGATATAGTTTACGTAATTCGAAGACGCGCTTTCATGAACCTAACCTTACTTCATCTATAATTAAATATATAAACCAAACGTACAACGCGTTTCGTCGTTACCAATACAATGTGTTACAGTAATAACTAACTCACGCGTATAGAATCCAATAAACTTTTTGTTTATTGAAAATCTTTTGTAAGAATACTACCCACTTACGGACACGCGATGTATTTTAATATATATAAATATAATTTTTTAGGTTTTCGAACGAAAAATTACTTTTTCCTTTTTCTTATTTGAACGTATCGAAAACGATATTATTATAAACGTTTTAATAATCAATTCGTACGATATAATTCGATTTCTTTTTTTTTTTTTCAGTCAATAACAAATCACGTGTAATAAATGCGCGTGTTTATGAGGTGTGTTTCGAACTTGAACATAACTTCAAACGAAACGGAACAATTATATCTTAAGAATATAATATAGTCGGGTTCACACGTGACGTGTAATCCGATTACGTGACCGAACAAAATCTTTAACTAATATTATCGTCTCGGTGGGGGGGGGAAAGACTAAAATAATAATACTGTTACAGCTGACGACGGGTTCGAATCGTTTTTGAACTGCTCACCGACTCGAATATAACACATTCGTCGCGCGTTTTCTCTGCAACACCGTTTTTACACTTTACACAACGTCATAGGTATCGCCTTGCTCGAACACATTATTTTCCTCATAAATAATAATAATTGGATCGTATTTTTAGCGTATTAAATAACTTTCGTAGGTACTTGTAGGAAACGAATAATTCGTTAGCAAAAAAAAAAATGTAATCGTTCGGAAAATTGAAAAAAAAAAAATGTGTTATCGCCGCGTACATATGCGGCACAATGCAGTTTCTCGTTATCCTTCGTTCGATATTATAATACGCGTATAATCATACGGATCAGAGTTTAACGTTGTTTTTATAATTGTTATATCACAATATAAATTATTGCAGCTGGAGTTCTCAAGGTCAGCGTGGTTAAAAAAAAAATAATAATAATAATAATAAGAAATTACTTTTTGTTATTTTTAACGTTAGACTTGCGCGCGACCGATAATGATATATGAAAATATTGTAATTACTTTTTTCGATTTCATACGGTTGTTCGATTATTTTTTTTTACGAGTTGCCTATACGCTTATACAACTGCAGCCTATAGGAGAAAAAAAAACAGCAAAAAAAAAAAAAATATATATATATATCGTTATTATAATATAGTGTCGCCGCAGAAGGGGTATTCGGTTGTATATATATATATACCTCGTTGCGCGGAACACACGACCGGTGCGCAGTGTCTGTTCGGTGTCCGCGCGAAGACTTTAACGATTTCGACGCGAGTGCTTCTACCGTTATACGATTTCGACGCGTGTAATGGCCAGCCCGGCAAAATCCGACTGAGAACAAAAAAAAAAAAAATCACCGCCTGCAGGTATACATAACCAGCCGTGAATATTTTCAATGTTTTCCATAGATAAAACGTCGTCAAATACATTATTTCGATTTATGTAAAAATCGTATTTGGACGATAAAAAAAAAATCCCCCGAATCAATTGTACGATTTATCGAACCTGCAGTTATGTTGTTTTGTTCTTGTTGATTTGAAAATTTTTTTTTTTTTGTAAACGTTGATAAAAAAAAATAGCGCGAATAAAAAGTCTCGTCTATTCTTATTGATTTCTTTTTAAAAAAATGCTTACCGAAAACACTGTATTATAATAACAGTATTTACTCGTCACTATTATATAATATCCGACTCGGTTTTGTTAATAAATCCGTATAAACGTATATATATACGTTGTGGTTTAAAATAGTAATTATTTATAAATCGAAATTAATTTTTTTTTTTTTTAGAATAATTGAACTTTTAATTCGTCAACGACCAGCTTTTATTTTAGTACCTAAGTATATCGCGTATATCTATACGAATATCGATAATCGTCGCAATACAAAGTATAACTATGCACGTCTTTTTTTTTTTAATAAATAAATTTCGAAATAATTGAAAATATTTTGTTAAATCACCACACGAATTTCGCGTTTATTATACGCGTTTTATTTACGTATTTTTCTATTCGCCTATATATACAGTCGACATCTCTTCGCCGGTGATTATTTTGTTTAAATAAACCTTTTAGGTTTTTTTTTAACGTTTGTATATATAAATGTGTATAGAAAGTAAAAACTCGTTTTTTTTCCCCCGCCTGCTTTTTCACGTGGTTTTACAAAACGTTTATGGGTGACCGTTTTTTTTTTTTTTTAATATAATACAGTCCAACACAATACGGAACGGTAACGAATCAATTATAATAGCGTTTTTTTTTTTATATGTGTAGGCACATTATATACGTTTCGTACGCTTACCACGCACTGCACTGAAACGCGTTGTATATATAGGTACGCACACCACAAAAACGCAGCGTTCGGATTACACAATCGAAAATTGGCGAATTCGGAAATCGCTCTAATTACGACACATAGTATAGTACTCGAACTAATCGTATAATAATAATAATAAAAATAAGTATATATATATAAAAAATATATGTAAAAATCGGATACGCGCTCGTTCGCGATTCGACGTGTTTTCGCCTGCAGTTTAAACGTAATGCGTGCATTAATCGTGATAAATTCGTTTCGATCATTCAATATTGCGTTATACATTATATTATATAGATCGATTTCGAAAATTTCGTCATAATAATACAAAAAAAAAAAAACAGCGATCCGCTATAATATTATATGCGTATTTTTTACCGGCATAGAACGTGAAGATCGTGTAACAAACAGTGTATATTATAGTATTTAAAACGTACATCGTGGTAAGACACATATATACGCGGTTGTTATGTTCTACGAAACGCCACTGTATACGCGTTTATTTTACTCTTTACTTCGTCCAGTGATCGATTACACGAATGTTTTCGAGCATTTTCGATATAAAAAAAAAAAAACGTTTTAAACGATATACTTTTTTTTCTCTAAGAAACAATATTGTATTATCGCGAAATTATTGCGTTCGCTGCGACGACGTAACGTCGTTTAATATTCACTTGGATACTACAGGTCTCGACTCTTTGTACGACCCAAAATTATAAAAAAAAAAATCATTGCACGAGCGCGTTTAAAAGTTTAGCGATAATATCAGAATTTAAATGACTTTCCTCCCCACCCGGAGGGTCTCGAGGATTCTAATCAAACCTTGTGCAGGGTGAAAAATATTAATTCGCGTCGACCACGCAAATAATAGAAAATAATGAAAATAAACGTCGATAAACCATAATATATAACTACATTAAAATATATACGTCGAGTGTTGAAAATCTCGTCGTGACGATTTATTGTACGCGCGATCGCGTGTAACAGATCTCCCCCCCGGTAAACACGAAATCGCGATTATTATAATACGCGCAGCATCCACCTAATATAATAACATTCTCCTCCTCTCCCCTCCCCTGCACCCCTTCGGATCACAAAACGTTATGTAAATTACGGGAAACGAACGATAACTGCGCGGTGATAGGTAGTGTATACACAATAATATTTATATTATACATAAATAATACGGTTATGCGGTAATGACAATAACGACCGAAAACAGTGCGTGCATGTGTACAGCGTATATGTAAATTAAACAGAGTGGAAACTATGCGAGAATTTTCTGCAGGAAATTACGAAAACACCGTGAATAATAATAATGATAATATAGTATACGCTTATTTATATATAAAATATATTATATACTTAATTTTTATTGAATAATACCTCCTCCGGCCGCCAGAGTTTGCTCGTTTTTTATTTCCGTAAGTTCCCTACGTTTTTCTATATACATATATATAGTTTTGAATCGAAGCGATGTTATATAATCGTTTATTTAAAAACGCTTTTCGAAAATTTTATATTTTTTTGACGGTTTTAAACGAGAGAAAAAAAACGTAATTCGATACGACGAAAATCGACAATTATTATACCGGGATATAGTTTTTTCGCGCGTCCGAGATGAAGTATACTGTTGAGAATATTGTCTCGAGAGGAAAAAAAGAAAAGTTTACAAAATGAAAAAAACAGTAGAAGATGGTGCGCAGGACGTCGGCTCAAGTGTGAAAAAAACGGAGATTTTTTTTTTTTTAGAATTAGGTATTATTCCGGGATTCGTATTGGAAAATACATTATATATAAGAGTACGTTTTTCATAATTCTTAAAAAAAAATATTTTTGATCTCCCCGCAAACGAATATAATTATATATATATTTTTTTTTTACGTATTATATTACAATGTCGACAATTTAATCGGGGTTTATCGTCGCGGCGTCATCGTAAAAAAATTTCGCCTTGGTATATTAAAAAAAAACACTAAAATTTTAAACAATAATTTCCATAGGTTGTGTTGCACGCCTTGTGTAGTTAATATGCTCTTCATTAACCACAGGAATCCTGCAGCGATCTGTCCGCGCGGTGCGTACATATATATTGTCCGCCCGGTGATCTAAGACGCAATTATATACATCACGTGTGTATAATATTATAATATACGCGAATCTAGCGAAATCATCGTATAACACACGAGTGTTAATAAAAGTCGAGAAGAAAAAAACCGTATATAAATAAATATAAAACACTGATCTCTGACCGAGACCTTGGAGCTTAATTTGTTCGTTTCCAACGACCGTGGACCCGGGAGTGCGTATACATACTATATAGTCGTTCGAGTATTATATTGCGTTTTCGACGGTGAGCTGCTTATTATTACGAGCTACACACACGGTACCGTCGTGATTCGACAGTAAACGACTAGTGAAGAAGAAGAAAAAAAATTAACGCCTCGTATAATAACGCATTATAGTACAGAACGTTATTATTTTTTTTTCAGGCGGCGAGCACGACGAGGAAGAAAAATAATAATCGTCGTTGTACTTTTGAAAAACCAACGCGACCTGCAGTCCACGCCGCTTTTATATTTTATACTAATAATAATAATAATATGACAGACCGAACGATCTAAATTTCTCGTTTCGTCATGTATCTCAAGCTGGACGTTCCGCCCGTCGTGAAACAGGTAACACGGAGTTTTTTTTTCCGCATAAAACAGTAGAAAATTTCAATAAAACGGTAAAAAAAAGAATTTAACAAAACGACAAATGTCGAATTGATGACATTTTATCATAAAAAAAAACCACCCTTTTAAAAAACTAGCACAATTATTTTATATTTAATACAGACGACATTGTACATATACAACGTCATGTTTATGATGTAAATTCGGATTTCGGAAAAATTACAAATTAAACGCGATAAATGTAACAATAGGTTTTAAATACACAAACGGAATTTGAAAATAATATTTTACGTATCGATGATATATTTAATATACGCCATAGTTGCAGTGTTTTTAACAATTCCGTTCACAATGTGTACACGCGATTTCTATACTGCTTTTTTTTTTTTGTATGTTTTTTTAAACGAAAAAAAAAAGTCTTTTTATTCGTAATTTTCTTCGCGTACAGTTTGTTCGCTTTTATTTTTTTATTTTGTTTTTGTATTTTTCTTTTTGGATGATGAAAATGACTTTTCGTCGAAACCGCCAGTAAATCTAATACGACAACTCATACACGCTTTATTTTTTATTATACCCTTTGACTTGAGTGTTTATTCACATACACATAAATATATGTATATTTTTTAATATATATATATACAAATATTTAGTGTACGTTGCGATAAACGTTTGAATTTTCAGACGTTTAGTTTTAAGCGTACGCGACACGCGATTTGATATAAAACCACGTACACTATGAATACTTATTAATCAAAACTGTAAAAAAAAAATAATAATAATAATAGTATATTAATTGTACGATGACAAGAAAAAACCAATCGACTTTGAACTTGATTTGTGTTTTTTTTTTCACATGATTTATTATTATTAGAGGAGTCCTCTGAGTAGCGTTGAAAACAATTAGTAATTTTCAAGATCACCGTAATTTTTTTTTTTTTAAGTTATTGTTACAAAAAAAAAAAATAATAATTAATTGCCGGCGCAATGGATAATAATAGGTGAGTTAAATGAAACTTGTTAACATTTATCCTAGTCATTGATTTTAAACGCACTGCACGGACAAAGTAAAAGAAAAAAAAACATCCACCGTCTTGGAATATTTTTTTGTATTTATTCATATATTATAGGACTTTCGCGTACGCTACTCTTTATTTTTGAATAAATGTAATTTAAATACAATAATTTAAATGTGTGAAAATTCTGTAATTTTTTTTTCCTATTTTCTCGATTCCGGCAGATGTTCGCCGCTTCCGGACCTCTAATCGTGACGCTCGGCTCCGGGATGACCGTCGGGTTTTCGGCCGTTTTGTTACCGCAGCTCAAGGACGGCCAATCTTCCATCCGGATTAGCAATCATCAAGAATCGTGGATAGGTATTACAACAGCAATCTTTTTTAACCTAACCTTTTTTCTTTTAAATCGGCAATACTGCTCTGTCCACTGTACCGAAAGCCGTTAAGCAATACTACGGGCAAACCTAACCTAACCTAACCTAACCGCTCGAATATTTTGTACAACAACCAGTGTCCGAAACTTGCGTATGAGATTTGAGTGCGTGCGAGAAATCGTTTTGAGGGTCAATTTAATTCTTTCCAAACCACAATTTGTATGTACTTTTTTGTAATTAAACCGAATAAGGAATCTCGTAACATATTATTTTATTTCGTATACAACAATAATGAATTAGGAAATCAATTTTGAAAACACTTTTTTTTTGTGAATTCATCTTTTGTAGACCTGAGATTTATAGGTCTCGACGAGCGTTTTATTACCCTTAAAATGTATTATTGATTTTATATGGAAGTTTTATACATTTGAACGTCTCGAAAGTCTTTTCAGACCAGAAACGGTTAACACACTCGAGCAATATTTAAAAAAAAAAAAAGTATAATCAATATCAAAATACAATCAATTATTTATTAATTGAATGGAATTAAAAGACTGCGGGACCAGATTAAAATGAAAAATTACGTATTACAAATTACTATAAGAGTTGTGATAAAATAATACCGTATGAGTTTTTTATTTAAAAAAAAAAAAAAAAAGTGTTACGCGAAATTTTTGTATGCCGATTTCTATTAATGGCTGTGACCGAAACGATTTTTTTCTGAAGTGTGTGAGGTTCAAAAGAAATTTCTAAAAAAAAACTACAAAAATTTGATATACTATTTATTAAGTAATCTTTAACGAAAAAATCCCATTATTTCAAAACAAAATCAACTCCACGCGATTGTCGTATAGTACACCTAAAACTTTTTTTTGGCATTAATCGTTATTACTGTAATTATGAAGAGTGTTTTTTTTCAAGAGATATAATACTCGATTAAGTCTGAGACAGTGTCGAATTTTCTCGTACACAATTTGGAATTATTTTCTACAATATCGAGTAAAAACGTGAATCAATATTCCTCATCAATTATTTATGTCTTGTATACGTTCACATGAGTAATATATTATTATAGCATATGCTCAAGATTCTGAACTCCATATAATTATAGTAATATATCGCTATGAAATTCGCTATTATTTTCACAATCAACGAGATACAAATTGAACATTTTAAATAGCGAGAAAAATTTTTTTTGGAGGGGTTTTATTGGGGTTGAAAACCCTTTGCACTCTCCCCGTATCTACGTCACTGATTATGCACGAATCTCGATTCGGAAGCGCTCGAGAGACGGACATCCGCGTGCAATGCACTGACGAAAACATTTCCAAATCGCCCAACGAAAAACGACTGCGAATATTCATAAAAACAGCGCTTAAAAAAAAAAAACCGTACTTAATACTGCAGCGTAGGTACCGTACTTGAGGGATTAACTCTGCAGTTTGTATATATATATATACCACTCATTATGACGAACATCAGGAAACAAACAAAAACTTGACTGGAACACTGCAGACTCGTGTAAATCGTTTTAATCGTACCTTTTGTAGTAGACAAACGGTTCTTCAAAAGCATGTTTTTTTTTTTGCTTCATAAACGAATGGTATACGTACTATACGCTAATACAGAATAACCGTATCAAGTGTACGTGCTTATGTAAATATTTCCGAGGGTCAGATTTCCATTGGCCAACGTTATTCAGCCATTTTAAATAGTATTTATTTTTTTATTATTAAATCGTCGTAAATTTACATAATAATCAATGTTAAAATACAATGTGTATGTAATTATCTATCGTTTTTAAGCAAGCTCGTGTTATGAGATGAGTAACATTATTGTAAACAAAAAACTAATAATGAATTATTATAATATCTCTTAAATGATTTAATAGTTATAAAGCAACATAAATTTAAAATAAAAAACTAGTAATTATTTATGTATATGCCTGTGTATTAAAAATACAACACAATAAATACAAGAATAAAAAACAGAGTACATATTTAATCTAAATCTAAGAATATAATCGACTTTATACAATATATTTTTAACATAATACGCTTTGATTACTAAGCAGATTTCTTTCTTAAACTGATACGGCGTTAAATTAAAATACGTATAAATAAATAAATAATCAACAAATGATTGACTAAAATATTTATTAGCATATTTTCAACAGGTATATTATATATAAAATATTTTTTCTTCTATTGTCGAAAAACGTCTTATTATTGCTCTTAACGAAACATTTAAATACATATCCTACGTAATAGCCAATTTTTTTGTAAAGGGATTTTTTTTACTGGTAATAGTAAACCGGATTTCATGAAATTTTCCATTATTGACCCTTCTGAGGTACACACTTATTCAAACAAATTCGTACTAAATATTATTTTGCTCGAAGCGACTTAAAAATATTAACATCTAGTCCACCCCGATTATTATCGTTTGATTAAAAAAGTACAGGTATCTATATGATGTAAAATTAACGTAGACCGTTTCTTGTTCGCAAATTTAATATTGTAAAAACCAAGACCGAGCTAAAAGTTTCAATTAATTATTAAAAGCTCTACGTCAGTTTTAATTCACTTATAACGCGGTAAATTTTTATTTTATTTTATTAATTACGAGTTTACTTTGTACAAAGGCGTCTAAATTAAATATCGAATTAAATTGTTCAAAGGGCAGTGCGAATATTCTGATTACGGTTTTTATTCTACGTACCTACATATGTACGTTCATTATTACTCGGACCCGGTTGCCAATAAAAGACGTTTTAACGTAAAAAATAACACAAAAGCCAACAAAAATGTCCATTAAAAGAAAAGTCGATCGGAGAATTAAAAGCATAGAAGAATACCCTAAAAGTCATTTTATTTATTTTTTTTTAATAATTACGCAATTAATAAACATACCTAAACAATTTATGACGAGACTATTTGCAATAAAGTACGAGTTGATGGCGTAAAAACGCGTTTGAATGTATATTTAAACGTTTTACGGTAATATTATAAAAATTATACGCATTCGGTTGTCACTTGCAACCGTAATAAGCGATAAAACCGTAAAAACTAATAATCGTTTCAGCCAGCATGGCGGCACTGCCGATGGCCGTGGGCAGCGTGCTGGGCGGCGTGTCCATGGACAGGCTGGGCCGGAAGACGACCAACCTGTTGATCTGCGTGCCGTTCGTGCTGGGCTGGACGGTCGTGTCCATGGCGACGGGCGTGCGCGGCGTGTACGCGGGCCGACTGCTGACCGGCCTGTGCACCGGTCTGCTGGGCCCGCCGACCGCGGTGTACATAGCCGAGGTGACGGAACAGCGGTACCGGGGCGCCGCGCTGGCCATGATATCGTTCTCCGTGTCGGCCGGCATACTGGCCGTGCACGCGATGGGCACGTTCCTCGGATGGCGCCTGGTGTCGGCGCTGTGCTCCGCGGTGCCGTTCGCCGGCTACGCGCTCATATGGTTCACGCCCGAGTCGCCCGTCTGGCTCGGGCGGCACAAGGCCGCCGCCGTCGAATCGCCAGCCGCCGCCGCCGCAGTCGACGAGAAAAACCGTCGGCGCGCCAGTGTTTCGGCCGCCCGTCGTTCCTGCGACCGTTGTTCGTGCTGTCCGCGTTCTTTTTCGTCCAACAGTTCTCCGGCGTGAACGCCGTCGCGTTCTACTCGGTGACGCTGCTGAAACGCGTGGTCGGCCCCGACCTGGACGAGTACCGGTGCACGATGGCGCTGGACGCGGTCCGGCTGGCCGTCTCCGTGCTGGCGTGCGGCCTGACCAAGAAGTACGGCCGCCGGTCGCTGGCCGTATTCTCGGCCGCGGGCACGTGCTCGTCGCTGCTCTGCCTGGCCGCGTCGGTCCGCGACGCAGGCGCGCCGGCCGACGCCGCAGCCGTCCTCGCGGTTCCCGCGCGCGCCTCCGCCAGCCTCGCGCCCGTAATGTCCATCGTGGCCTATATGGTGTTCGTCAACATCGGTCTGGTACCGCTGCCGTGGATCATGTCGGGCGAGGTGAGTCATCCGTTTATTCGCATATGTACAAAAGCGTATATACAAAGCGCTGTTTTCTTCTACGTTTGTTTTCCTGTGCTTGCAGATGTTTCCAGCTTATTGCCGCGAACTGGGCAGCGGTCTGGCCACTTGTTTCGGATTCACCATGTTCTACGTCGTGATCCAGATCAGCCCGTACTTGCTGACCGACGTCGGCACTTCGACGACGTTCTACATATTCGGCACCGTGTCCGGAGTCGGTGCGATTTTCCTGTATCTGTACCTGCCCGAGACCAAAAACAAGACCATGAACGACGCGACGTAAACGAACGTGAACTCTACAATACACATATTAAAGCATCATTCGTTAATATTATTTAGAATAACTCCCCCATGACCGTTTTGTATTATTTTTAACAATATAGGTACCATTTATTAATAATAAAAATATATATTCCCAAATTATGACTTACGTTTCCAATGATCAAAGTTCATGTTGAAAAATCAGCATCATCCCACCACCCATGATAAAATCATTTGAGATTAGGGTTCTCAACCTTTTTATCACCCAGTAGGTACCATACTAGACACTTTTATGACGATTATATACGCGCGTACCACCTTAATATTCTAAGACTATAAATTATTAGGAAAGCTAAATTTTTTTTTCTTTTAAAGACGTTTGTTATTATCAATTCATTTATTAACATTTTTTTTTATCGTACGATATTCATAAAAGTAAAAAAAAAAAAATACGATTTTTAGGTAAATGTTTAAATTACAATTTTTAAATTTAACGCGAAATTCCGTTGTTGCTTATTTTGTACTGAAGAACATCATCAATTATACCAGTCTGAACGAAACTTATTTTCACTCGTAAACCGCTCTGAATGTCGAATACTTCCGTACCTATAGTTATTTTTCAAATAATAAAACAGTTCAGAAAATGCATTCTCGTAGAAATTAAGTATAGTGCAGACAAACGAAATTAAACACTGGTAATGCTTGCTTGAAAAGAGACGGGTATTCGATTATATTGTTGACATCCAAAACGAAACCATTATGTGTTTGCTTTTAAATGCGTCCACGGGTTGCAGGTGTAGATTATACATAATATTATTGTAGTAAAATTTGTTTTTTCACACCAATAACGATTCCGAGTACGGAATTCTATATTTTATCGTTTTTAGCGCTGTATTGTATTGTTTTGCTATGTTTAATTCTTTACGCTAATAAGCGTTGAATTATTTTGCGTGTTATTCTTTTTTTAAATAAATCTCGCCTAACGTTATAAAAAAAAATTGCCATTTCATTTCGTATTACATAAATCTGTTAAATTATTATCGCTCGATTACTCGGCGGCGACGGTGCGCGCGAACCTTTAAAATATTCGTAAATAAATAAAACTATTTTTTTACTATTTTTAGGGCGTATTTTGAGATCATTTTCAGCCGTTATTTCGGTGTACTCCGTAGTGCATAAAATACGGTAGCTCTGATATTATTGTTGCTGTTCTGGACGGAACGAATCACGTGACGTCGAAACCGTTTCACCGACAGATCTCGCGCCGTAAGCAATTACACGCTGCTGCAGTACGAAAGAATATTATTATAAATAGTATAATTTTTTTTCACTAAATAAATAATTTTTAATAAAATACATGCTCGGCTATATAAATGTATATTATCGCGGAATAAATGAAGAAATCGGAACTACAGAGTGTGTGTGTGTGCAGCTTTAAATCATAATTACCTCGCTATAACATCACTAAAAAATTCTATTGTAATTCTAATCAAAAATTTTTTATATATCCATATATGTATAGTATATAAATATTCTGGTTAAATTCGTCCGTTTCGATTTCATTTATTCCGCGAGTGAATAAATATTATTATAATATGGACGTCGTAATTGTAGTGATGTACGCGGCAAGTAAACTCGTATTAAATCGTATATATAAAATACACCTATAGAAACTGTAAAAATTTACATTTTTTTTTTTTTTAACATAATATTAGAAATATTTTTGGGGTTCCTTAAAGACAATTTTTTGAAACGCATTACAAACGGATATTGTAAGAAAACCTAGAGAATAACTGTATGATTTCCTGTAATATATTGTTGCTGTTTTTTATAATATATGATATTGAACAATAATTATTTCTCCCGGTCTATTGACCTTAAATATATTCTGTTTTTAGCGAATATAATATCGTTTTTGTCGGTACGTGTCCGCTACGTAAACGTCTCGATGTACACAATACACGCCTCGTCCGTCGGCCAACAGATCACGCTGTTGGCGTCCACGTTGCAGTATATTATAATATTTTATTAGTTACATTGGAACAGCGATGGCAGCGCGATATATATATATATACATATATTATATATTTTATTATTATATGTATTATAGAATATAATATAATTATAAATATTGATTTTATAACCAATGAAAAATGTTTTGTACACAAATCGACTACGTTCACATATAATATGTATTACTGTATTATGTATTAATGGTCACACGTTACACGGTTAAAGTACGAATTCATGTTACAAAATACGAGAATTATTATTTGTCTAGAAAAGTTCAAACGACGAACAGTGCCACAGGACTTTTAAAAGACTATAAAAAAATGACGAAATAGTCGTCGACAAGTCCGATTTATCATAATATTTTGCCATCACTTTTTTAGCATTCGACATTTTTCTTTAATAAATACGAGATAAACAACACGCGACGCGTGTTATTCGAATACAGTTCGAATAAGTATAATAAACATACTGAGCTGTTTGCTCAAATTCGTTGTTACTTGTTTCGAGAGCAAAATGGTTCCTATTACCATTTCAACACGAGTCATGGTACAACAATATAATTCTAACAACACTCGTCTAAGTGCAGCTCTACTCAAATCCCTGTCGTTTTGCAACACTATGACTCACGGATTAAGATAGACTGGATCCCGAAGGAGAACGAAAAAAGTGAATCACGAGAGTGTTTTTGGTGTGTCAAAGCTACTAGCGCCATTCAGCACTAGTGGATTCTTTATATATAATTTATGTATATATATGTAATTTATTACTAGTACCTACCTTACCTTATTCCCTAATATTGACATCTATTATCAATCATTTATTATCAAATCATTAGGTAATCGCTTATAATTTTCTTAATTCTTGGTAAATAATAAATAATCGATAATCATTTCCTGAATTCCTGGTAAATGAATAGCACTAGTGGCAGTTTTTAAGTAAGCGGGGGAAATAATTTGGTATGAGAATGCTAGTGGTCTTGACACAACAAATGACTGCCTTAGCACTTTTGGGTTTCAATATTTTGTGTGATGAGAAGCTTCGTTCCGCATCCAGTCTATCTAAATGCGTGCTATGACTATTATCAGTGACAGTTATTATCCATGGGATTTGATATTATTAAATTTAGTATATCTCTGACCTAACAGCACCGACTTATGTCATGTAAGTTGGTCCAATTATGTAAGTATGGTTAATGATAATGCTCCATTTTCGTCCCCCCCCCTCCTTTTGAACATCATGTATAAGGCTGGAAGAAAGATGAATCAATACGTTGATTTCATTTCATTGAAATACTCGAAATAATATTATTATAAATAATAATATAATAATAAAAAATAATAAGAATTAATAATAATAAAAAAATAAATAATAAAGATTGCGTACGCGCGTACGATCGGTCGCTCGGTCAGCGTCAAACTAAACACCCGCGTCCCGCACATACCAACATGGCGCGTCAGCCGACCGTAATGAAACGGGAAAAGAGAAAGTAGTCACTAGATAGCGCTACGACTCAACACAGAGGGCGTGGTAGAAAGGCGCTTATAAATAGCGGTCCGAAACCATCGGACCGTTCAGTATAGTCACGACGGTCAGGCGTGAACAACGTAGTTCGCGTCTGACTGCGGTATGTGTGTGTGTGTGTGTCTACCACGCCCTCTATATTGTATCGTAGCACTATCTGGTGACTACTTTCTCTTTTCCCGTTTTATTGTTATTTATACGTTTACGTTTCATGCACGTGGTTCTTCCTTTTTCTACACCTGCATTTCGTTTCGGTATATTAATAGATCTTTCTTCTCGGTTATTACTCTTCGACGTGAATATTTCATTGGCAGAGGGGGTCGACTCCATTTTCACCCCCCCCCCCTTGAACATCATGTATAAACGCCACTGACTATTATGCTCGCTTATACGTACATGCGTATACGAATTTATTTTTCACGATTATTAATTTATATAGGTATTCTTTTATTCAATTTTTTTTTTCACGTACTATTCTTTTTGTCGTTTGATTTTTTTCTGTTTTTGCTATTTTTTTTATTTTATTAATACAGTATACAATATATGCAAAACGAAAACGCGGTCGCTCGAAATGTGCCTGGAAATCCGATTCCGTTCATTAGCGAGCTGCAACAACCGACCGTCTAAAAAAAAAAAAAAAATTAAAAACAACAGATTATATGCGAGCTCACGTACCCAACAGCGATGACACTATGTCATATTATAATATATACTATAACGCTATATACACAGCATCGTCGACTGTAAAAACCAATAGGAGAGGCGACTATTAAGTTATTAAGAACGCGTTTAGTCGTGCGACACAATCCAGACTATGTACGTACGTGCACTTTATCGTAACATATTATTATAATATAGATACTAATAATATCGAATATTATTACATTATAATATCATTAAATCTGTGCTCCAAGAAAAATTATGTTTTATATATACACTGGTCGAGGTATAGCAGCATCACGAGCACACATGGATAACAGCAATTATCATCGGACGACTGACGGGCGGAATCGACGACTCTTCGTTCTTGCAAGTACGTATAATGGGGTTAAAAAAATTTTTTAAAAATGTATCAAATTATTTAAAAAAAAAAAAAATAGCGACACGACGACACGTAAAGAAAACTTTACGAAAAATTACCGCTTGCGACCGTTATGCATTATATTTTTATCGGAGAAAAAATTTTTTTTTTTACTACATCAGCTTCGTTGTCAAATTCGAGTATTGAGTACATCGAGGTATGCGACGTAGTGCTCGTGTTTGGCAAATAATTGTAGTATATAATAAGTGTAATTTTTTTTTGAAAATACGAAGGATTTTCAGGCCGTTCCGACTCAATTTCGGTCCGTTTTGTAATTTATTTAGAAGTATGAAGCTGAAAAAAATCTCTCATTTCGTTTGACCTTCACGTCCGACACGACATACGTATGTATAGGATACCGATGGGTGTACTACATCCATAACGTTATGCCTAGGCGTACCTTTTATGGGTACACCTACCGTAATTTTAAAATATCATCACGCGTCGTCGCACACGGTTATAAACGCATACCTAACCTATGTGTAGACGCGTAACAAAACCGGTCCGGTCACCGATTTTTTTTTTTTGTAGACACACAAATATTTATATACGTATATTTTATTTTTACAGTTGCGTATAAGCCGCGTCTGTTATTATACAGTTTCGAGGTATTCTGTTGTTTTATATATATATATTAATACCGTTTCGTTAAAACTTCAGCTAGTTAATAATTAAAGAGTTAAATATAATATTGTATAGGACCTCCGCGGAGACCGAATTAGACTGTCAGTCGTTATTGCGCGTTTTCGACGAGAGTAAAAATATTTACCGAAGTCGCGGGGCTTTACGGGTCGGTATATACATATTTTAAAAATGGCATCCCAGGCAAAACTATTGCTCGAAAATGGACTAGAGGAACCGCTGGTCCATCGCGTAATTTTCAGTTTTTTTTTTTTTGCCAACACTTTCCAATCACGCACGATCGGACGATTGTTTTCTTCGGTTTGTTTGTTTTTTTCAAATATATTTTTATAAAAAGTGTTTTGAGACAAAAATATTTAAAAAAAGCGTTCAAATTCGAATGCGTGCAAATATTATTTACAATGTCATTTGCTCTCGAGTAATTATTTACAAGACTTCGGATTGTGGAAACGATGACGGACGAACGCGCCCCCACACGCACAAGGCCGGCGCACGACGGAAATCGTGCGAGAACAAAGTGCGCGTAAGAAAATAACGTAATACTGTTAGGCAATCGACAACGAACAAAGGACGACGACGACGATATTATAGTAATTAATAATTTTAATAACGACGTGCGGAAAGAAGCGACTCGACTTCGGACCTTTACCGACCAGGTCCGATAAGCGGAGGAAAAAAAAATTACACGAACAAAAAAATTAAACAATAATAATATAATTCTCATACATAAGCAATCTTTAAATTTTTTTTATATATTTTTTCATATTTTTTTTTTCTTATATAAACTGCTGAAGAATTCGTCGAGTCGTTAAAATAATTTACTCATCTCTTTACTAATATTATATATTATAATTGCTGAAAGACGCTTCCCCCAAAAAAACCTCTGTAAAAATGATATAAAATCGAAATGGCACAAAAAAAAAATACACTTCCGTATTCTAATACACACCATAATGTCATCGAAAAAAAAAAAAACGTATATAAATAATATCGAATAGATAGCAAAAACGTCCGAGAAATATGTATTAAAAATATTATAACCGATGACATTATTATTACAACGTCGATACAGCGCAGGGGCGTATTTTAAGGAGTAATACAGGGGGGCTGAAGCCCGAAGAAATATTTTATGCCATAAATTATACTAAATCGAATAGTAATATTAAAAACTTAAAAAAATAAATACCTAATGTCACTATTGATTTTAAAAAGCTAATATATAATAATCGATTGGAGGTGCTAAAGTAGGTCTCTGGAGGGGCTAAGCCCTCTAGCCCACCTTAAATACTCCCCTGATATACCGCGTTGTAAGAAATCGGAGCGGCTTATTGTTATATTCTTCGACACACTTGGGCAGGCAGGCAGGCAGGATAATTTCGCTAGACAAAATCCGGAATATAGTCGGTGGGGAAATGTATTTAATTTCAAAGCGTCAAAGACGTTCCAGTCGTCGTGAACTGAACGCTATCCCGGGGTATACCGTTCGGGGAATATTCTATTTGGAACGACAAGAGAATTCGCGTATAGTATATTAATCGAGGGTATATATAATAAAAAAAAAAATACTCGAGCCGTTATTGTTACTCATTAGACAGACGGACAAAACGATTTTTTAAAATCGAAACGAGTAGCACACGGAAAAAAAGATTCCGGAAACTGCGCGCTCGCGAGTACATTTTGTGAGTAGATATATATAGTAACGCCGCGGTCTCTCGAGGTTCGCGTCTCGTTGGCCGGGAGGTCAGTGTACCGCGGCGGTACTAAACGCGTGTCGGTCGGACGAGACTACCGCCGCGCGCGTTATCGGCCGTATACGCACGCACATATTTTAAAATACTTAATACATATATAAAGACGATCGGAGTGGTGGGGTAAGGTAGTAACCTTCTGTGTAACCACCACCACCACCACCACCACCAGACCGGGTCACCACTCCTGGTTTCGTGATATTCGTATAACGCCGGACCTGTACATAATATCGCGGTTAGGTATAGCAGTGCAGTTACGCGGACCGCGTCGTCGTGTGTCCGTGCGGGCTCCAAGGCGTTTCTCGTGCCGGTGTGCGACCGTTGGAGAACCGTCGCGGATAAAAAACGAATCCGATGATTTTACTGGCGCGATACCGACAAATCGATTACAGTCAGAAAAAGCCGTGTAAAAAACGATGTCGGCGATGTTTATTAATGGAAAAACGCGCTTCGTTCTCGCAGCGTTCCTGTGCTGTTTGATTCGGTGTAACGCGCGGGCCGATCCGCCGTTTCCGTCCGGCGTCCGCTACGAGTACGAATTCCGTTGCGCCGCGCTCGTCGACGGGTCGTCCGCGGACGGCAGTCCCGTCGGTCACCGGGTGGTCGGCCGACTGTCCGTCGCCAATCTCTGGAGGAACGCCGACGCGGACGCGGACGACGAGAAACTGTTGCGGTTGCACGTGAGTACCTACGTATTATGATATCGTACACCTATACTGTTTTATATTTTATATTCAATAGCGTATTATGTAATATGTATGAGGAGGAACGATTGGAAAAAAAAAAGTCATAGCTCTCCAGCTATTATACTATCCGGACAGCAAGCCGAATAGATTTTTTTTTTTTTAAATACGAATAAAACAGAAACAATTTTTTTTTTTTTTTTTAAACATCATTAAAAATAATAATCGGTTTAATATTATAAATCGTTTGGATACATGTAGAAGAGACGCCTCGATCCAATTTGAATATTATTAATATGCGTTTTGACGAATATACATATATATAGCTTATTATTATTCGTGGAAGTTCGATATTATACCTGTATTTTGACGAAATTATTAATTGAATATGTATAATCGTTACATAACGAGAACTGATTATAATAATAATTATCACAATATACGCGCATTATTTTATATGACGTAAAAACGGACGTCGTACACTGCAGTTGCGTATACAATAGGTAGGTATATGAGAAAACACGTTTACGGTAAAAAAAGATTTCGCCTGTAGATAGCGCGATAAGACGTTAACAAATACGGGGAAATAATAATTCATTACGTTAGCCGGTAACGTCTGCAAAGAACTCCGATATACGTGTCCCCCCATTTTTGGACCGATACGGCAATAGGTACAGTGGCGGCGGATCTAGTTCGGGGCCGTATTCGGGGCGCAAGGCGAGAGGGCGTGGGCCATGGGCGCAAACTGTAGGACTCAAAAAGACTGTAAGTGTCATCCCGACATTTCAATAATGTTATTTTAATAATGTGTATTGGAAGTACGTTTTATATATAATATATAAAAAAAAAAAATTAATATTTAATTTTTTAAATAAATACGAAAAATAATTATGTCGATATTCTCGACCGCGAAACAAAATAAGGTACCAAAAATGTTTTTTATACCTTTGACAATTTTTTTTATTACGATAACATAATTCGTGAATTTGCCTCGATGAACACCAGAAACGAATATTATTATTTTGTAATAAATTTCTTTCGAAAATAGATATTTTCATTATTAAATATTGTTTTTATAAAATGATTAATGTATATATATATATATTTACACTCGAAGGTCGAATAAATGTAGCTGCTAAATAAATCTGCAGTGATTTATTATTCTATATAAAAAAAATATATATATACTTTTTTTTTGAGAAGCGCGTTTTCGCATTTGATTTGCCTGCAGGAGTGCCACTAAACTTAAATACGGCCCTGGATCTAGGAGGGATTCAGAGGGTCAGCTGTAATCCACAATTAATTTATTTCGTAAAAATAAAAAGAACTCGTGTATATATACATATATAATTTTGATAATTTATTCAATTATATATTGTATAATTCATACAGACCTGCTATGAAAATTATACGATTATTCCAATACATTATGAAAAACTATATAGAAAAGAAAAATCAATGGAGTTTACGACGAAGGTTTTTTTAAACGATAATATATTATTTTGTTGAAATTTTTATAGACTATAATGATTATATATATATATATATAAAGTGACTACAGATTTATTTACGAGAATAATAATAATTAACGAACAAAATATTTATTTTTTTGTAACGACAAACAATATCTCGAATGTCGTCAACTATGTATCATAACATTGTGTATATATTATATATAACGCATATCCAAATTTAATATTTGTTGACCGCGTGTAGGTAAAGTCGGCCAAACTCCAAACGTGGTCCAAGAAGTCTAAAAGAGACGCTCATCGTCAGTTCATTGACCGTCGATCGAAAATCGACGAATTTGCAGACCAGCCGTTCTTCGTGCACTGGAAAAACGGACGCGTGGTAAATCTTTACTCTTCCGCCGCCAAGTCACTGGCCGAGGAGAATTTCAAAAAAGGAATCGCCGCCCTTTTTCAAGTACCGGTTTCTCGGAGACTAACTATTAGTGACAATGAAATACAAACAACGCGTTCTTTTTTTGGCAGTTCAAATTGACCGATCAACGTGTCGTGGAACGTTCAACTGTGGGAGAGTGCAACGTGACATACAGCAAAATCAACGACACTACCGTTTCGAAACGAATCATCGGATGCGTTACTCCGAAAACACTGCCCGAAATAAAACATCCCGACAAAGTAAAACTGAATTATATATAGTGCTGAACTGTATTGTAAACCGCCTGCACTTGTTTTGTATTCCTCGGCTTACAACAGATTTGGCAAGGCGCTCTGCGTACGAAACGCGAAGGTCTGTACACGCACGACAATGACGGTACTCTGGTCCAAGTGTCATTCGACGAAGATCACGAATTCTTCATTAGATTCATGAACGAAGCAGGCGCCTCGGTGTCGTCCAAACAACATTTACAGTTGAAAGGTATGTTTAGACGTCAATCGATAATAATATTAATTATACACTGTACAGTATTGATTAATATACAATCGCGTACCAAATTTACAGAAACCGGATCGTACAAAGATATCGTTGAAGCGGACGTTCTCGAGGAAGCTATCGGTCGATTAGAAGAAAAATTCAAAACGAAATTAGAAAAACAAGATTTAAACACGAAGCACCGAGTTAAAAATTGTAAACACTACAAGTCGTGCAACAAAGTAATATTATAAAATATTGTAAATCGAATGCCATATATGATATAAAGAAAAATACTATTATTAATGACGTGAACCTAACCGTTTTTTGATTTTGCGCGTAGTTAGAGAACGCGGTAAACAACAACCGCGATTCGTTATCGGAATCAGAACTGGGAAAGTCTAAATCGGCATACGGCGCTGTCCAAGTAATGGAAGCTATCGTGAACAGCGACGCAAAAACTATTAAAAAAGTATTGGCGGACGAAAAAAATAAGGATATAAAGTAATATAGTAAAACGTTATTTTAATTTTTTTTTTTTATTTCGACTCGCGCTGTATTACATAATATATATATAAGATATGTGCGGTGTATAGTGTTGTAAGATTACGTATATTTTTCTTGTATAGAATTCAATTGTACGACCTGTTAGGAGCGGCCCTAAACGAAAATTCGCACAAAGCCGCAATGGAAACTCTGGGTTTTAACGATCCGGACAATTCCGATGAAGCCGAAAGATACTTGTGGAGCGCTTCAATAATATTTAATCCAAAAATAGAAATCGTCAAAAGTACTCCAAACTGCTCACGCGTGAACCCGCTATTGAAAATCCGAATTTGAATTCACAATGCGTTTTTCGTTTTTAGGTCTGATGTCTTTGACAGATAAAAAACTGGCCACTAAAACGTTAGAAGATACCGTGTACAACACTGTCGCGGCCATGACCAATCGTTTGGTCCGTTACAATAACACGGAATCAAACGTTCTCGTGAGTACATTACTTCGGACACGTACAATAATCACAGCTGTTCTTATATAGAAATATTGACTTTTTTTTTCTACTTTACAGTTTTACGACGAATTATTAGCAAAATCATTAGACAGGCTGAGAAAGTGTAAACGAGACGACGACGAATGCATACTGACGTATATTAGATCATTGGCTAATCTCAAACATCCGTTATCAATTGATGCACTGTTGGACATTGCCCAAAACGGAAACAGAAAGTAAGAAGTCTATTGTACACAATGTATTTCGATTTTTTTCCCTGCATTATTTTCGAACTACCTCATCCTCTTCCAAATTATTTACTCGTCTATTGACTCTGTTTAGGTACCCGTGGTATTTACAAAAAAAAAAAATGTTTTCCGAATCTAACGATAAAACCATATGTACGTTTTCAGGACTAGTGCGTACGCCATGAAAACAATAAAAATGTTCGGTCCGACGTTGTGGAATAGTCAAGTGTTGAAATATTGCAACCAGATTTTCTTTCAGTTAATCAAAGAACAGGATAGTAGCACTAGAACAATAGCTTTGAGCGTCCTACTGGAATCTGATCCCGACTACGACCTACTGAAGCACGTGGTCCAGTGGCTCATGGTGCCGGACGAAGGATACGAGGTCAAGCAGTACACGTTGGAGTTATTAAAGGAAATGGCTAACCAGTGAGGCATTTGAAAGGTTCTTAAACGTTAGACTCGTCTAGAAACCTTCTCTACGGATAATAATATATTAGAATAAAAATTTAAAAAAATTAACGTATTTTTGAAAACAAAAGAAGTCTCGACGTTTTATAATCGTCGTCCTTAACAACACGCGCGGTTTGTGTTTCCAGAAATGAAAAATCGGCAAAGCTCTTACAAACGGTTCTGGCGCGAGAGGGATTGAACCATTACGGAACTATGGCCCAAAGAGGTCTGTCGTCGTCTTTCTCCAGGCAGTTTATCAATTACAACGACATCACCGGACTGGTGAAAACGTCTCAGCACATATACTCGGGAGTGACCAAACGCGGTTCCGTGGACATTGTTCTGGATTACGATAACGTCCAGTACGATCTGTGCAGCGTGAGTATTATTCGTTTAACTCAACACACACACACACACACAATGTTCGTTACTCGAGTACAAGACGGATTTTCGTTTTCAGTTCGGTATGTTCACCACGGGACTCGGCTACTTCACGTCGCTCTATGACGATTCCGGCAAAAAGGACACGTCGGACGAGGCAAACTTGCCTGCCACGGCCGGTCTGGAACTCAGCGTGTTCGGCGTGCACATCAGACCGTTCGTCATGTTTTCAAGCCAAGGCCAGCTAATGGGACACGTCTGGGCTGGAACCGGGTCCGACAGAACGCCCATCATTCAGGTACGTGTAACATTTTTTTTTTCTACGAACAAGCGTTTTATTCGATATTTTCGTAATGCGTTTTTGTGGCGATCGCGCAGGGAATATCTCAAATGACGGAACATCTCGAGTACGTGCCGCTGAGCAACGGGCTGACGGCCGAGCTGAGTCTCAGAGGAATGTTGTCGTTGGACATAGCCGGTCAGATAGAAATGAGTCTTTGGAACAAAAACGCGCAATCAGTGATCGAGAAAAAGTAAGCGCTTATATATAGATACTTAAGTATTTATTCGTATATATATCTTATAAATTATAATATATAAATATGACTGCATAGTTTCGTCAACGTTTTTGGCGATGCAGATATATATTTCCGCGATAAATAACGTTCAAAACAGTATTCTCATAAATTGATATCATATACATATTATTTGATGCTGAGAATCATAGTGCATTCACGTTTTGACCATCGAATTCAGTTTTGAAGTTATCAGCGCGTAGTTCGTAACAAATCCGAAATTTTCAAATCGTCACAACGTATATAATAATATAGTCAAAACCGAGTTCACAAAATAAATTGACACTGCACCATCGTTTCAAACGTAATAAAAAAAAAAAAAAGAGGTAGCGATCCGCGGGTGTTGTGGATGTCACTTAAATGCAAATATATATAGTTTACGGTTAACCTTACTGCATTTTCATGTACCTACCTATTAAATCGTAAAATTATCGCTTTTACGGAATAAAAAAATACTAAAAACTTCTACAAACAGCTCTTTAAAAATATCTCGTGACAATGATTTTCGTCATCTGTTCGCGCAGCGGCGGAGTCAGCATACGAGGAGCGCTGAAACTCGACACGGGCGTCGTGACGGACGAGGTGAACTTTTCGTTGACAACGGAAGGTCTTCTTCACATGCACAGCGACGTGGAATTCGCCAAGAAAATCGTTTTGTGCATGCAAACCGTGTTAGTGGACACGAACGTGACGTGAGTAAAAAAAACGCGTAATACTCTCGCCCGTTTGAGGAAAAAAAAAACATTTTAAATGTAAAAAAATCCCCAAAGCGGGTTAAACGTTTTATTCGGATTACGTCGATTCTTATGAATTTCGAAAAACGTTTATACGGAAACAAATGTTTTCGGTTCTTAAAACGCAAGAGACTCGCTTCCGCGTTAAGTACTTTTTGAAAATTCTCATCGGTTTCATACAAAATTTCAAAACACTATTTTATATAATATGATGAATTTTAGAACGTTAAAAAAAAACCGGGGAAATCATATCGATTGTACTACCTATAAATAAACGCGTAACGAATACAGAATAACTGAAGACGCGTAGTCTGTGAAGTCTTATTCCATTTTAACGTTAAAACATTAGACGATTTTCGTTTTGAACTACACCAAGTCGAAGGATATTATACCGTTTACTTAATTTTTAACGAATTAAAAAAACAAATGACCGAAAAACACACATCTTCGCGTAATATGTCTGTGCAGCAAACGCAGAATTTTTCGCTTCGTTCAGAACGAGTAAAAAAAAAAGTGTATACAAATCGCGGTCGTCTCGACCGTATTTATTTTTCAGTACCAGCGTAGAAAAAAGCGAAAGAGTCCACGGGCAACCCTACGGTTCGCGTATCACCACGTCCTGGACGCGTCCCGTTTCCGGACGTACGTTCGCTCTGAACCGATTGGTCAACGAGTTCTGCAACGCGATCCATTCACGGCGAACCGAATAGACGCGTGTACATATAATATATTATTCGAAATTATTATTATTAGTTATTACAATAATTATTTATAAATTATTTACCTTGAAACGCGACTGAAATAATTTTTGTTATATATATATATATATTATAATATTAATATAATAATACAGACAATTCCCGAACGAAGCGTAATAATAATAAATCTGAGCGTGTCTGAATCGCACTGTAGTCGGACGGGGTTTGTGGTACTTATATATTATACTCTGAGACAGTGGCGCCCATTGAGCTAACCATGTAATGCAACTGCATGTCCACTCAGTAGTGGGTGGGTGTGGCCGTGGGGGATAGTATGTCATACCTATCATATATTGTTATACTGTCATCTAGTGTCTATAAAAGTATTGTAGGAAACAGTATGTACAATAAAATACAATGCAATAAACATTATGCATATTTAGGTATTAGGTACTAATTAGGTAGTAAAATTCGGTATAATTTTACCTAACTGCATGTGCTGTTGTAAAACCTCTGTGCGCCACTGCTCTGAGAACGTCTTTTTTTTTTTTTCGTCTCCAATATTTCGGACATGCGCTCGAGACGACTGCTCAATACGCACGCACTGGACTCAAAAACGAGATTT
Source organism: Slavum lentiscoides (assembly GCA_032441835.1). Lineage (NCBI taxonomy): Eukaryota > Metazoa > Arthropoda > Insecta > Hemiptera > Aphididae > Slavum > Slavum lentiscoides. The sequence goes on along the minus strand of CM063715.1, from coordinate 9,761,801 downwards.
AAACATGTACCGCAGGTGGAAAGACGAGAAGTTCTACAAAATATTTATCGAGTTGGCTGGTAGGTATCCGTTTCTCGAGCGTTTTGTGTCAGTCTTCTCTTAAATTCTCGAACAGTGTTGAATTCCGGCGTTTTTTCTAGGGGGGGGGGCACTATGATGAGAGGTCGAACGATTATAATACAAATTCACCGACTTTACTATATTTATACTTATATGTGTTTAATTATTTATTTGCCCACATTTAACGGGGGGACATTAGTCATCCCGATGTATACCTGGATTCAACACTGTTCTCGAACGACTCGCGGTGTCTTTTGAACAATATTATTTATAAAACGCGATTTTCCACGACTACGCGCTTTTAATTCGATTTTCTTACTGTTACATCGATATTAGTAGAGTTAAAAAATAAATATCACTCCAGTGAAATTCTCGTCCGAATCACTCGCATCAAAAATACACACCACTATAGCGTATGCAGTTTCGGCGAAAAATAATATTTTACGTAGAATTTCTGCAAAATTTTTCGATTTCGAATACATAATATTATTCGACGAATAAACGACAGGCGAGTAGTACGAATAATATTAAATGATAAAAAGAAAAATATACGTATATTCTCGTTTTTTCACTCAACTGCAGCAGTGTTATAATTATACGCGTTCGCGATTCACTTCAAAAATACACACCCTTTGTATATTGATATTATATTATTATATAAGATATTTATTGAATCGTTAAAATGATATTTTACAACTTTTTAATTTACCAAAATTCGAGAGAACTATATTATTTAAATCGACATTAGAATATTTATGAAATACCCGTTTTAACGCTTCGATATGTATTTTTTTTTTTTTTGAAAACGAATTATTACTGTTTAATTAGTACAATACGTTTTTATTAGATCGCTTATCAAATAATTATTTATTTACAATTTTATTTTTATTCATTTTTTTGTGAATACGATTTATTAACACTCAGTTGCTGTATACAGAAGAAAAAAAAAAATTGTAAACCGTAAATTATAGTGTATTATGCAAATTTATCTAATAAACCGATAACCATGCATTATTTACAGTGCGTATAAAACGTAAATTGAAAACACAAATTATCGTTTACTGTTCTGAGCACATAAACAAGACCGTTTAAACCACGTTAACACGGACCAAAACGTTTAATCGTGTAATCATAAAAAAAATAATAACGTATAATTTGTTATTTTGTTCTACTGGAGAAAAAATAAAAATGACTACTCATTACATTAATTACAATTTTAATGGTTTCAATAAATATACAACGAATATCAATTATGTAAAAAAAAAAAAAAAACACACTACCCACATTCTCGTTGAATTTATACACTTCGAAAACGTCAATATTATAAATTAAATATTAAACATATAAACCTAAAGGACACATTTAATATTTTATTATTGGCACATGTATACAAATAACGCGTTCAGTCGAGTTGTATGTTCAACGTATTTGTTGAAATATATTCGACTGCATCGAGAGCAATGTGCACCGGCAGTTGAGCGGCGAACAGATACAAATGTCTGATGGTCTTTCGAATCCGTCGTTTTGTCCATCCCTCGTCTTTGCTCTGATCGAACACGTCGCTGTTCTCTTCTTCTATTAACGAATCGTCTTCCATCGAACTGCTCTGGAACTTTACGATTCTGGAATGTTCTTCGCACAGCACGTGGACCAGCGACTTGATGAAATGGTGTATGTTTCTCTGTAAAATCTCGCCGTATTTGGTACAATTGTGCAAACAACGTTGTGTGTCTTCGACAGCAAACGGCACTAGACCGGTGTCGTGGGCTTTCTCGATGGCCGGTAAGAATTGCGATTTAGAATAATAATAGAAAAACGAATACACGTTGCGCAAAACGTGAAATGTCGACACCGGACCGGCTGTTTCTAGCAAACTCAATTTCTTTTCGTTCAACTCTTCCGAGTACGAATGCACGCGGTCGTAAAAGTTTTTGTTCACGGTATTACATTTCTCGTCATTGGCGATACAACTAGAAACGTCGAAATTGTAAATGGCGTAGCTCAGTATATTGTTCATCACGCCGTACGCGGCCTTGTTCGATGTCAGACTGTAAAGTTTGAACGCCACTTCTGGTTTATTTTTCTCCAACGACAGCTCCAGCGTTTTGTCCACAATCGATTTAATTGTGTCCGCATCGAAAGTATCACGCAAAACACCACGTTTTTCCACATCGCCAGAACTCCCGAACATCCAGTCACACATATTTTCGTCGAAAGACGTCGCCAGATCTGCAACACACTTGTAAAACAAGTTCTCGGTCAAAGTCGGACATTTGATATTGTTCAAAAAGTAATAATAGTGTATCGCGTAATGAGGGTAATACGATTGAAACTCGTTGCAAAACAATAAAATCAATCTTGTATAGTTCAGTCGCACAAACTTGACATCGACATTTTCATTCGACAAAAACGGTGCTTGTAAGTGTTCAGGAGTGGCCAATAAACGTTTTTCTTGTAAGCCGATAGCGATGTGTACTGCTTGATTGGAGAACTTGACGCTGCGGTACAGGAAGTCTATAGCGCATTCGAACTGGCCGATCAAAAACAATAGTTCGAAATATACATGCGGCTGTTCCTTATAAGGTTTACCGTGGTCCAAAACATACCTCTGTACCGAACTGTAATCCAAACCGTTTGAATCTTCCATGTACTTGCTGGCGAAATGTTCGGTTAACAACATCCACAGATTGTCTTCAATCGTCTTGGACACGACTTTTTTTTCCATGTTCGCTTCGACCATGCCCAACAACGAGAATATCGTCTTCCTAAACGCGTTGTCGTACACCGGAAGAGTCCTGTAGTATTTGTTTAATGTGGCGCCGACGCTGGAAGCGCCACGTTCGGCGAAGTCGACTTCTTTCAAGCGAACGAAAACATTTAGCAAATCATCCAACGCCAAACCAGATTTTTTAATAAAATAATTGGCCACGTCCATTCTTCCACACCTCAAACTGAAGTACAGTAACGGCCATATCGATTGTTCGTCCACGTGAAAATCGTTTTGTTGAATTGCCGATCGACCAGCATTCATAAAAACGTAAGCGTTTATAACAGCTGCCATGTAATTGCCGTCGTCTCTTATGCCCAAATGTCTAGTCTCTTTTATAAGAAAAGCTTTATATTTATCTTCTAGGTAATTTTTAGCGTTTCTGACGAGTTTCGTTTGATTCTCTTCGGAAAAACGCTCGTTAAACGATCCACAAGGCGACTGTTGCGAGTTTATATCGTACATGTATTTGACTACGTTCCAAATATGCGCTACAGCGGGATCAGTGTTACTCGTATATATCGTTTCCAAAAAGTATTCAATTAATTCTTTGTCTGATTTACCGTTATTTTTCGCTTTGATATAGTTTTGAACGTCGGCAGCAAAAGGAAAATTGTTAAACTCGTCGGAATCATTTTTTATTTTCTTACTTTTTTTATTGGGATCGAAAGTGAAATGTGTTATTTTAGTAGTCAGTAAGTTTTGGAGACAAAACGATACGTCGTACGAATCCGATGCAAACTCACTGTAAACCACACATTTTTTTATATTCTTCCAACTCGCCGGAAGGTCACATAAATAATGATCGGCCACTTCTTTGCTGCCGTTTGCTTCTAAACTACTGATATAATCTTCTATGTGTTTGCCCATTAGTGATTCCACACTACTGGAATAGTCCATTATGGGTTTTGAGTCGCACGGTATGACCACATTGTCTCGACACGTAGACAATTTGTTTAGCACGTTAGAATAGTTGGAAAGGTCCAGTCCGCGATTGGCTAGGAATTCTTTTGCGCGCTGTTCATCGCTTGCGCCAATCGACTGTTTTGGGGCACGATCAGCATTTCTACACAACTGTCGCAATGATTTATGTATTTTAGATACTGGCTTAAAATTGTCAGTATCTTTACAAAGCTTCTGCCCTTGTAACAGTAAATATTCTAAATCGGACGGTGCCATATTTTCAAATCCTGAAAACAAGAAAACATTTTGTACAATATTATGAAAATTGTTTCTAAACATTTGTACGTCTGGTTAAAACGGCGATTTAAATTACACAGTAACTTGGATATAAATTCAAAATTATATTTCTAATAACTATATAGTGTATAGCAGCGTTTCTCGATCTTTATATCACATAGTGATACGACATTTTACTAATAATAGGTACTGTAGTATTAATATTTAAACGTTTTATAGTACCTTCAACATACGCACAAAAAAAGGTTTTAATAACATTTTTATATCCCCTTTACGATATTTACTTTAATTGGTTTTTCAATACCATTCGAGTATTACATTCCGTTTTATAGCGTACCAAATATTTACACACTTTTTATTATAAATCATAATCAGTATTGGTCGGTTATCCTCCATGTCACAGGTCGTACAAATTTTATTTTCGAGCCACGCGTAAATCGTACGATACGTAACAAACCACGGGTAGTTAGTAAGGAAATGCATTTTAAGTAATCGAGTAACTCGTCGTTTCGCCTGCAAATCAACTCGGGTATATGGAAATGTATTCAACCTTTCTCCAAAATTTTCCAATTATATTTTTAAAGATTAAATTTGTTCAATTCTATCATTTTTATTTTAGTGCTTCGCGTTTTTAGCACGTGCACGTCAAAACTAAATCGGTAATACAGTTCTTATCGGCCAACGTTTTTAACAATCTGATTCAGCACAACGTTGCCTATCCAAGGCGGGTCTTCTCAACAAATCAATTTTTGACTTTGTGTAAAGCACCACCTTACAATCGTACTTTTTAAAAATTTTTACTATGAATATGTCACGATTTATTGACTTTCTAAGAGATCGAAGTGAGGATCTCGCGTAAAACTGTACTTACTTGTTTGCGACTTATTCGGAATAAAGTGTACGAAGTTATAATATCACGCAGACAGTCGATCGACAAGCCGTCCGGTTTTAGGTGTACCGGGCAGTGATTTATTATAATATTTAATAAATGGGTCGGTGGAAGATTGGTTGACACGATTCTAAAAAGAAAACACAACGAGTACGCTAAAAGCGGTTTGAAAACCAACAATACAAAATATCACATTTTTGCCGTTATCCTTATCGGCGACTGGCAGCGCGTGACAAGCGAGCGTAGATAAGAGATAAGCACGCAGTGTAGCCACATCACGGGAACAAATCGACGCGTTCATATAGGAGAGTTCATTTTTTGGTAAAAATTTCAAATTCCGTAGTCCATTGAACAAATCGCAATATTATTCGTTAAAAATTACACACGTAATTCTATAAAATCCGAGGAAATGATTTTCTTCGTCGCCGCACACATTTTTAGTATAATTTTTCAGTAGTATTTGTGCGATTTTTGTTTTATTGGCATAAATTTCATACACATACGATCAAAAATTTATTATAAGCTTAGATCTCCGTTTAACGTACGAAAGTGTATACGATCTACTCGAAACGATCCCACGTCTCGTATAAGTAACGCTTACAAATTTTTTTTTACTTTTTAAATCGGACATTCGTATTATCCGACTAATAATAACACACAAACCAGTCGAACTTTAAAATCGCAAACTCGGATCGAAACGTTGACAACTGAAATCTCAAACCGACACAAAAATCGAATATTAAATATTTATTGTTAATACTATGGACAACGTTAATGTTACGATAATAAATACCTAACATTAAACTATTATAATATTTCTTAATTTCTATCGAACACAGGTTCCGAGTTTTAAACTTAACAATATTATTATACTGGTTAAAAAGAATGTCGTATTATCAGTGGGTATACGAATATCGCTACAGAAATGCCGTATCAGCGTTCAAAGCCCAATCATGTTAAAAACGATTCTCTGTTTCGACGTCTTAAGAAAACGTAATCATTATTATACGGTGAAACGTCTGAACGACAAACGTATACGAGGCTTCAATAATGCAACAATTTCAATGGGACTTTGCCAGGCCTGAAAACGTGTCTGTCAAGAGAGGTTTCACTGTACTGTGATGTTATGACCGCACGTCAAATTGTACCACACGAATCCGATAATAATATTTCTTTGCGGAGATTTTCGTTTACACATTATTGATAGTTCAAATTGTTAGTTTTGTCGACACTGCCGAATCTCTTAAGTATTTCTACAAAAACGGTATTCGACAATTTTATATACAAATTACGACAGATTAATCATACTCGAATAAAGAATAGCGTACAAACCTAGAATATAATCGTATAAATAGTATAAAAAAAAAAAAAGAGTAAATATCGAAAATCTTTGGCGTTCAGTGTATCAGTCTTGTTCGTATGTCCCTAGCCGATTAAGATCTTTAGCGTAATCGAATCGTTAACTATACGATCGATCAATCACAGCCTCGTTAAATAATAAGAGAATATTTTTCTAACATATCTGGTCATCTGGCTTATCAGTAGGATTAGTAGTATGTTCTTTTGAATCAGTATTCTCATCCTCTTCCACTTCTACCACATTAGGATTTGCAAATTCTTCATACGTAACTCCACTAGAAAAAACAAAACAATAACAACAATAACAATAATAATAAATAATACATTTATACGTTAAAAGTCAAATCACTATCATTTTACGCTTGAAATAATTTCTAAATACAAATGGTTTTCAATGAAGAATAATGGTGACGTACAATAAGTGTACAAATACTTTGAAATGTGTATAAGCTTCAGGCACTGGGCACATTATTAATTAGGATGTCGTACGTTAAAACTTTAAAAGCATACCAAAACTAAATCAAGGAACAAACTAATATAACAGTGAATAAACTAGAAAAAAAAAAGCGTAATAATGATCTCAGGTGAGTATATAATTATTTTTAGTTGAACGAGTATAAATAAACAATATTATATGGACTTAATATAATAATAATGGTACTTCTGATAAATTTAAATACAAATATCAATATTTACACTACATTTTTAATAAACTAATTTATGTTGAATATACAAATAAAATGTCACATAGGTAAACATAATAATAAAATATATATATATACATTTATATATATATATTACATATATATATATATATATTTCAATACTAAAATTACGTGCAACCCGTGAGATCATATATTTTCGAATTCTTCGGACTGAAAACAGTAAATAATATGGAGATTCATTAAAGTGTACATTTTTTTTTTTTTTGATATTGTCATATCACCAGAAACATTTGCGCAAGACATAGGTTAGATTTTCCAATTCTTAACTGATTTTTTCTCAAAAAGCAGACGATGGCTATACAGTACATTAAACATGCAATAAGCTACAACATGCACTATGCGAATAACAAACGTGGGACATACCTGTAGAATACATAATGCTGTAAGAAGAACAAAATGTCGAAAATAACCGACAGTAAACCTAAACCGAATTTAGTTGGGTCGCCAAACACCGAAGCCCAATCGTCTGAAAATTGAAAACAAAATTGTAAATAAATAATTAGAACATTACTAGCGCAAAAAAATATTTACTATAGTTGTACGCGTTAACAATCATCTGCACCATACTAAGTATTCCTCCTGTGAAGTCCAAAAATATGTTGCCGATACTCCAACCGACAGTGCTCTTACGCTTGTAATTCATTACAGCCTAAATAAAATAGTCGAACACCATTTTGATTATTATACACGCATGCGTGTCTTTCATCATCAAACTGTTTAATTCAATTTCATAACCAGTTTGAATGATTCTAGAACAGGAATCCAAACACGTACTTGTGGAATGTATTTGATAAGCGTTATTGTCAACTTAATATAGGAGCAATAATAGAGGAAGTCCAGCCACACAATTGTTTGTAAATATACAAGAACCAAAAGCACAACTAATATTAATCCGTAAAAGGAGAGAATTGACTTGGCTGTTCGAGAAATTTGTTGTTCGCCTCTCTGTAAAATATATGGTAAATAGAAATGAATACATTGTATAAAATACATGTTTTATAAATAATATATGATGTAACACTACAGTTATAAATAGAACTATTACACGAATAATTTCAATGGTCAAAAAAGTAACTAAATATTAAAACATTACCTCATAGAAAAAGCATTGAAACACGGTTATGATGGTAGCGAATACTGCATGAATAGAAAAAAATATGTCGTTCAATTGAACTGGATTAAGTCCACGAGGATTCCGGGTCAAGTACTCTTTCTATCCGTTCATAGAAAAAAAATATGCAATTAAATTTAGGCTGATCAAAGAACATTATAGCAAGTGGACAATGGATCATCTTACTTCAATATCAGGTATCCACAGACCTACATTGAACATTGAATATAAAATAAAACCCAATAAGTTCAATGCTATGAAGTCAAAATTTAAACCAACAACACTGCAACAAATAATATATTTATAATACATTTATCAGAATTATGTTTAAAACAACTGAATAATATTGTACAACTCCCATGTGTTAAAAATATAAATTACCGGCATAAATCAATAATTATCATTAATGATTATTAAATCGAGTGCGTTCAAATTGGAAAATAAAATTTGTAAAATTCTTAAAATGTAAGTGGGAATTAATATGTTGTAATTATAGTTTAATAATGAATGGTAAAAATTTTTCAACATAAAATAATTTTTTTTGTTAGCTCAAGGGAAAAAAAAGGAAAGTGTTATTTTATAGAATTCTAATTTATTATGCATTTAATAAATATAATAGACTAAAATAAGGTTTCTTGTGATGATTCAAGACTGGCCAGAAGCCATATGTTTAAAAAAAGTATTCTACATGGTAAGATAATACATGATAATTTGATATTGATGAATTACGACATAATATCCCCTGACACCAGACACATAATAATATATTACATATACTGAATATTGTAATTTAAAAAAAAAAAAAAATTGTTTTTTTAAACAAAAGTGAAATAATTATATACCTTTTGCGAGTCCAGTTTTCATACATTTGGGGATAGAATGAAATCGACCAAGCGACAAAATAAATCCATCCAACAATAACACTGAATAATGCCAATTCATTAGAATATTGGAGAGTAACTCTCACAAATGCTTCACTGGATCTATAATACAAATAAATATGATACAAATTAAAATTGTCTTTATACATACAGTGTTTTATTTTAGTATATTTGGTAAGTAGAAAGAAATGTTTAGGCAATTGGAACTCAAATTCTATTTCAATAAAATAAGTAAAAAAAAGGTCTAAATATTCTGGGTTATATTTTATTGGCTATTTTTTTTTTTTTTTTTTGAAATGATATTTTATACTATTGAAGTAAGTAAAATAAAATTCCTGTAAATATCATTCCTACAATTAATTTATAATTAAAATATTCTATTTAAAAAAAAATTAATATTAAATAAATACACCGAAAATTGAATTTAAATAAATCAAAAACGAAGAATAAGTTCAAATAAAAAAAAAACTACTTTTCTGTAACAACTAGCCAAGCAATACATTTAAGGCAATATAAATCGCATCGCTGAAGGTAAGTGGCCATTTTTCGATATCAAGGATGAATAACAAATAACATAGGCGCACGGTAGAGTATGAAATACATAAACTTAAACAATAAAATACGTCTCTTGTTTAAAGGTTCAATACTATAAAATATGTACCTATAAGAGGTATTTTCTTCTTCAAAAATATCATCGATCGAATAGTTTATTTTCATATTACGTTTAATCGACAGACCAAGGAATAGTTTAATATCAGTTTCATTGTATTATCTAACATATTAACGCATTATTATTTATTCAAATAAAACGTAAGAACGGGTTTATTACTCTATGGAAGAAGGAGACGTTTCGACTTTCAACAAGTCGTGGCCCGCATTGTGGCCATACAATTCGACTGGCCATTTCTTCGGACCTGTAGAGTTGGCGATTTCTATTTCGGTAACATTTGTTGTCAGCAAATCTTTGTGATTAGTGTTGAGGAACAGCGTCGTATTTTCTGGTACGTCGTCTCTGAAAACGCAAAACAGCAAAGGTCAGTGAACGTGTTTTCGTAATCACGAGCGTTGAGGAACAAAACAATAATGACCGTACGTCAAGGTCAATACAAGTGTTGCGGAATCGTTCACCAACAATATTAAGTCCTTGGTATTGAAAAACAGACTTGCGTACGTGGTGTGACACACACCTGTTGGCATGGAAAATATTTTAAAACGTATGGTAGGCGTAACGATGAGACGTTATCGTAGGTACTCACTGAAAACGATCAGGACGAACGGGACTCGAACGATGCTGTTCATGACGAAATCCTTTGTCCGGACACAGGGTTGACGACAGCGACTGGGAAAAACAATATGTACCGAAAAAATTAAAATAATATAATAAAAAAAAAAAAAAAAACGATCGTACGTTGACGTAATCGCAGTCCAAACAATAGCAAACACATATTGTGTTTGTATTTGCACAGCACGTGTGTACGTAATGATTATTATTATATACACTGTGTGTGACGATCGTGGGCGGGAGGAAAAATTAAATGCAAAATAATTATCGAGTCCCAGAGAACGGATTCGACAGAACAAAACCGTACGTACGACTGAAAATATTACGTTACGTTTTTGACGGTTTACCATAATAATCGTTACGTTCGTGGCATAATCGTTGTCGTCGCCTCTGGTCTCGTGCACGAGTACCGTCGAATACGCAGAACGAATCGACGCGAAATACATTAACGCTACGTGCGTTCGAAACGGCGGCGACGGTGTTCGTATCGTATACCATGACGTTATCCGATATGTGTACGATTTACACTGAAAATCGACGGAACAGTAGTTTTTCTCGGTCGTTTTTTTTCAACAGTTACATCGTTCGTTGTACCATTGATTTTATAACACTATAAAACATAGTATATTATAAAATCAATAGTAGCTACTACATATTTTTGTGTGCGGGTACAAAGAGTGTGTGTTCGGTGAAACGTTTGAGGAGAAATCGAAAGGAAATTTTACTATATCGAACGATAAGACGTTTCACGTACGCCGACCGATAATAATTTACAATTAACTGTTGTTGTTATTAGCTACAGCGGTTAAACGGCACCGATTAAAAAACACAGATAGAAAAACGAAATAAAAATTCGAAAAAAAAAACAGCGGCCAGTAAGATAAGATAAGACGAATTCGCTGTAGGTGATAACAGCGGCGGCGGCGGCGGCACAATCACAGAATAGATATTATGAACAATGATCATCATCGACAATCGATCGATCAAAGACGGGGCGGTTCCGGGGTATTATATAGTTTCGCTCGATAAATTATTGTAAAATATAATAATTGATCGCTGTACGTGGCGTATAAATAATATTTTAATCGATTATTTTATAGAAAAAAAAAAAGCCATTTGAATATTATTTTATACACCTTATATATTTTTCTATAACCGCGCCTCATCGCATCTTTCTGCAGTCGCAGCGCTTCTAAACTCGAACGCGAGTAGGTACACATCGTATATTTTACTCGTTTATTATTTTTTTAAATAATAATAATAATTTTTTTTATTTGACTCGTTCGAAATAAGATAACTCGATGTTCTCGACCGTCTAATCGTTTCCCTCCTGTCTCGCACGCTCTCAGAAAAAATGTGATGAAACGATTTTTTTTTTCTTTATATTATATACTTATTTCTCTACGAATAGTTATTTCATATAAAATGCCAATTATATTATACATTATTATTATTGTAATATTATCGAGGGCGACTTTTATTACGAATTACTATACGATACTACTGCAGTATACGCTGTATTCATATATATAAAAAAAAAAAAAAAATGCATATAATAATTTATGACTATAATATAATATTATGTAGTCAGTGACGGATTGGCCCGCCGCCCACCGGAATACCGGGAAATTTCCCGGGAGGCGGGTAGCTGTGTGGGCCGCGACTATAAATTTGTATCTGTATAGTCTGTGTATATATAAATATGCATTTTTGTATCTTTCGATTTGTATAAAAAAGTAATTACACAATTTTGTACGTGAGGAAAATATATAAGACAGGTATTTTTAAATCGATTAAAAAAATATTTTATGCGATAATGATTTTTAGATTGTTAAGAAAATGTATTGCTAACACTACGGATAATATAGAGCAGCATCAACGCGTCATACATTAATGAACAGTTTAGTTGTATTTTTTAAGGTCTCTTAAAAACCTAAGGATATTCGGACAAAAGATAATATAAAACTAAAAGACCACACGTATTGATTATAGAATAATAAGAATATTAGCCCACTCCCCCCTATGAGAGCCGATTAGATACATTTTTCCGGGCCGAAAATTGTCGCCAATCCGCCCCTGTATATATGTAGTATAAAATATTAATAAAATAGTAAAAAGAAAAATCAAATAAATTATGAAGACTAAAAAAGAACAAGCGAAAGAAAAGAATTAAAAAAAAAAAACTATAAATTGATACTCGTAAACAATAAATTCGTATGCATAATATGTGAATATGAAATAAAACCAAATATACCTGTATTATGTAAAATCAAGAAATATGTGAGAGTTGTTGCGTATTAAATTAGTTTTTATTTACTAGGTACCGGTTTCGACAAAAAAAAGTCATCGTCGGGTAGGTCGGGTAGTGAAAAAGATAAATACGATAACAGAGTAAAAAATAAAAGTGAACGAAATCACACCGCAGAACAACAAAGTTGTTCTGTGATCACACTGCAGAGAAATTTGTCTATGAATATTACGATAAAAATACGTTCGAGTTTAAAATAAACAAATAAAAAAAAAAAAAAAAAACAGAAAAAAATTATTAACACAGCGAATTGAATTGTTAAAAAAAAAACAATGTTTATTATGTTTATTTATTGTATAATATATTTATATAAAACATTATTTTTTTAAATCTGTTTGTATATTTTAAATATTTTAAATTTATTATATATACATATATAATATGTATTTTAATACAACAACTTCTATATTGTATTTCTTTATCCTTCATATTACAGTATTCCTTCGCTTGGTGGTGGTATGTTCTGATGTTCACATATAGATATAATATGCGTGTATATATATTTATATATATGTACGAATTTACAAAATATTATAATCACTGTTATTGTTATATTAAACGCCACATAATATAGCATAAGTTTTATACACCAGTATTATTGTATTTATTTTTTAAATTTAAACGAGATATTAAATTTAAAATTAATATTATTATTATATTATGTACTTATCTGCACGCCGTGCAGTTATAACGATTTCGAGTGCGAATCGTCGGCTGTATGAATATCATATTCCCATACGGACATACGGTATACTACGCGTGTATGGAAAGACAATTTTTTCGTACCTTAAATATATATAATAATAATATTTAATATATAAAGTACAACATTCGTATATGGTATATTTTTTTATAACAATATGTATAAATAATATGTAAATATAAACTAAAAGAGCAAATATACGTGTTATTATATTTATATAAAAATTTTAACTATTTTTCAATTATTTTGTTCGCGTAATATCACTTTTCTAATACTTTTGAAATGAATTCATAAAAGTTCCGGCGTGTATAATAAAATTATCGAATTGTAAATGAGTCTGATGTATATATTACTTAAACAATAAATAAATAAATAATAATTAATTAATAATTTAATACTACAACGAGATTGTTAAAATAAAATGTAAAATATTATTTAAGAACAAAAATAAAATGAAAATAAATGTGAAATTATTTGCGTTCATTGAATATTTATTCGAAGTATATCGAAATAAATCGTAAAGTAAGAAAATAATAAATTAACCGTTTACGAATTAAACATATATTTATAACAATAAAACGTTGTTATTTTTTTAGGGCGATTTCAAATTTTTTTCAAGAGTAATTTTTGAGTAATTTTTAGTGTAATTTTACTGCAATGAATTTTATTAGTTTAGTTTTTTTTTACTACTAAAACATTCGTTATTATTATATAATTCCCAACGAGTTTTATTTCTATCGCGTGTCCGCCGGACGGTACCAGCTATATATTTCGGGGGTAACAATTATCGCGTGCAAAACTTCCAAAATTTAATTTTCAACAGTACGTACACAATATATTATATTATAATATGTACTCTGCAGTACTCGGATCTCGAGGATATGATATATTGTGTGCAGTATAATAAACGAGCGCCACCGCGCGTTATACGCATCAACATAATATATTATATACAGCATAATATACACACAATATCAAAACAGGTGCACAGTATATACGAGTACTTGTGTTTTTTTATACGTGTAGGTATTTGTGTACATTAAACACATATTTGCACTTTTATTTGCATTTTTCGATGAAATACGCGTTTAGAAACGAAAAATATATAACTTAAAAACCGTTTACTAGCTATAATCTCGTTTCTGTATACGAGATTGAAAACGAAAATTTAAATTCAGTACCTATCTTTACGCGTTACGATGATTTGGCTTTGGAACAATTCGATATTTATCCGATTGTCACATGCGGTTAAAAAATAATAATTCTCAGCAGTGGCGGTTATAAGGGGGCGGGGGCGATAGGTGGATCGCTCTCCCATGGGATTTGACATTTTAAAATTTAATATAGGTATCTCTGACCTAACAGCACCGACTTGTGTCATATCAGTTGGTCCATTTATGTTATGGTTATGCTACATTTTCGCCCCCCCTCCCTTTGAACGTCATGTATAAGGCTGGAATTAGTGCTCGACCGACGATCAGCGCGTAAGGTACGTGATCGAGATCGAGCGTTTAGTACTTCAATACTTACTTAGCTGACGACAAACTCGATCGGTCGTGTACAGCAGTGCTTCTCAAACTTTTTTGTCATTGGGCCTCCTAAATTTAATGTAAAACTGTCAAATCCCCCTTAATCAAAATTTTTTCATAAACGCTTATAAGGCCTAAATAAAATAAATATTTCACGGCCCCCCAGTAATATAGCCACGGCCCCCACTTTGAGAAGCACTGGTGTACAGTGTAAACGAGTAAACGTTAAATAAATAGTAGGTAAACGTGTAAAATAAACGAGTAAACGAGTGTACAACGAGGAAGATGAATCCTTGCGTTCATTTCATTTCATTGAAATACGAGAAATAATCATATTATTAATAATAATAATAAAGATTGCATACGCGCGTATACGATCGGTCGCTCGGTTAACGTCAAACTAAACACCCGCTTATACCGACATAACGCGTCAGCCGACCGTAATAAAAAGGGAATAAAGAGAAAGTAGTCACCAGATAGCGCTACGACACAACACAAAGGGCGTGGCAGAAAGGCGCCTATAAATAGCGGTCCGAAACCATCAGACCGCTCAGTGTAGTAGCGGCGATCAGACGCGAACAACGTAGTTCCGTGTCCGACTGCGGTGTGTGTGTATGTTTGAGACTGACCGCTATTTACATGCGCCTTTTTGCCACGCCCTCTATGTTGCGTCGTAGCGCTATCTAGTGTGTACTTTCTTTTCTCGTTTTATTGTTATTTCGTTTACGTTTCATGCACGTGGTTCTTCCTTTTTTTACATCTGCATTTCGTTTCGGTATATTAATAGATATTTCTTCTTGGTTATTACTCGTCCATGTGGATATTTCATTGACAGAGAGGGTTGGCTCCGTTTTCGTCCCCCCTTGAACATCGTGTATAACCGCCACTGATTCATAGAGTTCTTATTGATAATAATTCCATAATTCGTAAAATCAAACGAAAAAAAAAATCAATTAATTGTCATGGTGTTGTGGATGCCGTTAATGTGAATTACTTATTTGTAGACGAAGATTTTACATTTTTGTTATTATTGCGTAAATTTAAAAGAGATTACATTCAATAAAACGATTCTGGGCGGAGATTCGGTGTAATACTATTTTATTATTAATAATACATAATACGTAGTATAATTTACGATTAACCGCTTATATACATTACATTTTCGTGTATTAAAACTTTAAAATAACCACTTTTGTAGAATAAAAAAAAAAAAGTACCAATATCTATAACTATATTCTACATACGTGCATATATACTGAGTGTAAATATTAGGTATAGATTTCACTAGGACTGCTGCAACTATTATTTGGGAACTGCCGGAGCTGCAGTATAATACAATTGACGAATTTCAATAAAATAGCGTTTTTGCCAAACATTTTTGCCAATTTTTTTTTTTTGGTGCGGAAGGAGGGGAGGCGCGTTCAAAAAGTACGGAGGAAATCGAAAAAGGACTTTCCTAAAGTACCGTGTGTCAGTAAAATTTGCTACCGGAAAACGAGTATAGTACCTATACGAACAAAAGCACTCCGTCTACTAGTGGAAAAATTGTACAAAGAAAAAAAAGAAAATCGTTGTAAAACCTTTTTCAGAATCTAAAACAGTACACTAATATCGTTTTAGATAAAGAGTAATTTTTGACAAAAAAAAAAAAAATTAAGCTCCGCGAATTTTGAATCTTATAACTCGACCTTGTAAAAATACGACGTCTCACTTCCGCGCGTTCTCCTCTGAACAGAACATTATATAATTATATGAATAAGTGCGTACAATATAATAATAATAGCAATAATAATATTAATTAATTCGTTATTGCTGCTGTATTATATTGTTATATATTATCGACTAGCTATATATTTATTATCGGATTAAAAGCCGACTGAAACAATATACGCGTGTATGCGTAATCTTCGATGTAGGTTAAGTTATATTATAGTGTCGAGTGTTACGACATCTCGCGCGTGACACAATAATTTTGTATTATTTAGCAGATTTACAGCGGCCGAACCACGGAGCGAAAATCCGACGATTCTGTATTCGATTCTCACGCGAACGTAACTCGTCATGGACTTATTCGCTCAGCGAAGACAAGTTTTTTTTACTTGTTTTCTTCTTGTACATACCTATATATACCGCTAATAATCACAGATATTTAACGTGTAATATATAATATATTTATTATATTTTACACTTAATAATGTGTACCTATACTTGTAGGGTATTTTTATGCGCGCACGCGAAAACGATTTTTTCCCGCTCTGTCTTTACGTGTGCGGTTTTTTCAGATCGCGCGAAATAAATGAAAAATTATTATTTACATCAAAACTTTTTTTTTTCTCGTTCGAAAATTGCGATTTATGATGTAATATAACACGCTGCAGTCTACATATTATTTAGTACAATTTCTTACGAAATCTAAACAATAAAAAAAAACCGTTATCAGTATTTCGTACGCATTATTTATACGTTTTATATACAATATTATATATATATATATAAAGGGGCGTGATTCGAGGAATATAAAATGTAGCTGCAGATTTATTCATATATATTTAAACCTACCGATTTAACGTTAGAAAAAAATGTTTATAGCTCATTTCCCAATATTGCAGAAGTGACCGTTTATGCTATGTGCGCTTGCAGTGACATCGGCTGCGCGCGAAGAGCGTCGTAACGTGTACATATTTCTATACTATGTGTACATAAAATTGATTAAAAAAAAAATTATTCGTAAAGAATATTATCTGACCCGGTTCTTATCTGCATACGTATAGTTATACCAAACCGAACGAACGATATTGCCGATTATTTCAATTATAACGAATCGATTTTAATAGGTGTGCCGCAAAAAAAAAAAAAAAGAAACTAGAAGAAAAAAAAAACGTTTCGAGTAATGTTTACGTTTAAATTCGTTTGTTTGTATTTACACTGTATGCGTATATATATATATATATATATATATATATATATATAGGTTATATAGGTATTCTTATTGTTCGTATAACTACTATGCTCGTTTTGTGTGTCGAATAAATATAAAAATCGATTTTTATTCGATTGCGTTTATTAAAATTCGAATTTCCTACGCGACGTTAAAACGTATAAAAAAAATTATACTGTATATCTGCTGCAGTGCTACGCGGAACACTATACGAACGTCTATAGCCGGTTCAATTGGATTGGAAAAGTTTTTACGCGTAAAACGCGATGACTGCACGATTTTTTTTTTTAATACTTTTCCTGTACATGTATATTTTAAGTTTTTTATTATATATTTTCATATATTATTTATGTTTTTTTTTTCAGTATTCAATCCGTAGATTGGTCTACAATAAATGTTCTCTCCATGATTTTCTATCGTGTGCCTTATCCTTGAGATGTTTATACGAATCAACTCTTGCATCTTTGATTAATTGACTTATATAACACGTTCTTGGTCTTCCTCTTCCGCGCTTCCCTTCTATCATACCTTCCAGTATATGATGCTGTGGAGTTCTTCATTGTGTCTCAGCGTGTGACCGACAGGCGTTTTCCGGACAAAGGGCTTATCGATGGATAGGCCTTCCTTCCAGAGATCGTTTTAAATTAGCTTCCATGTGATAATGTATCTATAGTGAAATTTTCGTTTTGTCGTGACCATCTTAACCAAAGTTATGGTATAATAATGATTATTATCATTTTGTTATTATTATTGTTATACGTGTTTTCGTTGTACATTAATATTTTATTAATAATTATTATTTATGATTATTACCGCATTATACGTTGTTATTATTACACGTGTTATGAAGAGTTTTACCATATCAATACATTTATAAAAAAATATTTAAAATCAAAATAATTTGCAATACAAGTACTGAAAACTTTAATTTTCTCTTTTCACAAAACCATTATTTTGCATATAGGTAGACCCTTTGTCCGGAGAACGCCTCAGTTATTAGTTGAACGTGAAGGGCGCCCTCGCTTTCGATTATTCCTGACAACCGCAACAGCGTTTTGTTGTCCACATTGGTTAATATTTGTGACGTAAAGGTTTCGACGAGTTGAAATTTGTTCCGAAATTTCATTTTTTTTTTTTTTTACAGCCACGACTGCGAATCCGAACAATACGAACGATCGAATGGGAAGTATGGACATGCGTCCTATCTCGAACAGACAAGCAGAAAAAGTTGAGATTCATTTTTGTCGAATATTGCGTCTACGAAACGGATCGATCGATAGTTAATATTCTTCTTCAACTCGCGTAGCGAAAATGTTTTCAAAAATTTCACCGAGACCCGCGCATACACTTCGGGAACGTGTCTCGTTTTTCGTTTCAAATAAAATTCGTTGTATGAGCCGCGCGCAAAGACGCGCGTTCAAAAGTAATTTCTCACTTTGAATTTTTACAATTCTCTATGGGAAAAATCAACTTTATTTCTTTTGACTCGTAACGCAAATAAGTGCGTCGATTATATGCGATAAAACACGAATATTTCGACTTGTGAAAAGAGAAAAAAAAAGAAAGAACGAATCAATTTTTTTGATTTTTTTTTTCGTTACGATTTATTCGCTCGTACGCGATATTTAATAAACGTTCGATAGGAAATTTCGTTATAAAAATCGTTTATATATATATATATATATATAGGCTCGAACAAAAGGAAAAGAGAAGAATAACGCAATTACATGTATTTGGCGCGTCAAACCGTCGGAGAGACAGCCGGCGTATCGCATTTTCCTATCGTTTTGGTCGATTTACGCGCCAAGAAGAAAATTATAACTACAATAAAAGTTATAACGACACATCATTATTATTATTATTATTATTATTATTATTATTGTTGTTGTTGTTGTTGTTGTCGAAATGATGAAACTATGAAAGCGTAGAAAAACGGGCCGTGTAAATACGTGCAGTGTAATACGCGAATTGGAAAAATAAAAAAACTGGAAAAATAATCTGCAAAACGATATTTTATAGGAGTTATAAATAAAAAAAAAAAAAACGTTTTTCGGACGCGCGTGTACGCGACAGCGTATAACGACGGACGAGTGTGTAGAAATTATATATATAAAAAAAAAAATAAATTATATAAAAATTTACATACATAGCGCCGAGCTGCAGCAGGTCGACTAATTTCTTTTTAAATTCGTCGAGTTGAAAAGGTCAACTGTTTTTAAACGGAATTAAACAGAACGCGAAGACGTTTCAGTGCGAGGTTTTATTTTCGTCTAAAGCCTTATTAAATTTACCTGCACGGCGTGTGTAAAATACGTCAATATGTGGTAATATTCGATTGCTTTTCGATTTATATCAAATATACACATATAATATACTTTTCCTATTCATTCTATGTAGAAATCGGCCGACATAATATTATGTGTCTATAAACACAGAACGTTTTACGGCTTTTTTTTCTCCGATTATAACAGTTATATAGGGCTTTACATATTATTATAGTCTCTATTGCGACTGCGATCTACCCGAGAACTTTTTTTTTCTTTTCATTCCTCTCGGGCGGCGTTACGAATTAATATTCTATCGTGCTAATGTTTTTTTCTTTCTCTTCATTTTCTTGTAATATTCACTGCGTATATACACGTATACCTTGTAAAATAATAGTGTACGCTATTATAACTGTATACTCAAATTTTTTTCATAAGTATATAATTTATACGATTAGTGTAATATTCACACAAATAATTTATATATATATATGCTATTATTTTTTTTGATTTCATCTTGCTTTGTACACTGTCCGTTATCTGTATCTGATGTCGAACCGTCAAATTATCATCTGCTGCAGTATTGAACGCTCTCGGGCGTGTATTTTAATAAATACACGACTTTGTTACGAAAATATAATTTTTGAGTAAAAAAAAAAAATTTTACTCGCGTCAATAAATGATTTATTTAAAATTAACTCCGAAATATTCGTGTTATATTTAGTGCAGCTGGCGACGTAGAATGTTGTCTTATTATACACTTTTTCAAAACAGGCGTATTTACGGACGAGCACTACGCAATATATGTATATACTAATTGATTGTCTAACGTTAAAATTATCGTGCAGGCAATAGTTGAATAGGCGGTACTTGCAGGTCTCATCTGAAAACGAAACGACGATTTCTACTATGGAAATATGACGGAAATCGGCGTACCTATTATAATAAGTGAATATCGGCCGACAAAACGATTAATATTATACGATTTTCGTATTTTTAATACGAACCGTACGACTATATTTCGAACGGGAAACCGAATCCGCGGGGTTGTTCTATAACCGAACACATAATTGGTAAAAATTCGAACCGAACTCAACAAGAAAATAGTTCGATTCGAATATCGAACCTCGCTGCAGAATTCGCCGACAAAAGGAGAAAAAAATCAATTGTGGTTTTAATAAATGTTTGTTTTTTTTGTGAACAGAAAGTAATTTTTCCGCCGAAAACCGTATAGTAAAACGTGTTTATACAGTATAAGATTTATAATTATTATTAGCCCGACACTGTTTTCAGCAGTGGGCTACTCGAAAAATTCAAAATTCGCATACCGATTAGGACGCGAGAATAGATTTTTTTTTTAAAAATCTCCCGCAGTGGTGGTAATAATTATTCGAAAAATTCGTATAATCAAAACAAAGTATGGAGATCATTAATTCTGTTGTACGTACAGCGTTGGATCTACAGATTGTACGACGGCGTCCGCCTGCAGGACGCGTGACGTTAATTTCACCGTCTTTATGTATTATAAAACAGTAAAAAAAAAAAAAAAATTTTTTTTTTCAAATAAATCCATTTCATTCGAAATTCGCCTCCGGGCCCCAACTCTATAGGATCCGGTGCTGTGTATAATATATATATATGATATACGCGCGTATAATTATTTCTTTTATACGAATTACATCATAATAATTTAATTTTATTATGAGAGTATATATATATACTTATCCGAGTCGTTTTTAATAAAAATTTTAATAATTAATTTAAGACCGTTTAAACTTTTTTTTTTTTTTTGTCGACTTCGGTTTTGACTTGAAAAGAAAAAAAAAATCTGCAATGGTTCGTTACCTAACGGCTATATTATATAGTGTAAATTCGCGACATTTTTTTTTTTTTAATACACACCGTTAACGGGCGCTCATAAGTAACGTCAAATGTAAAATGACAATATATTATTAATTTGTGTGTTACGTACCGACGACGACGAGAGAGACGAATAAAAACGTAACGGCGTCGGCGGCGGTGGCGGCGGCGGCGGCGGAAGAACGCGGCTGCGTGCCGTTATGCGCGGTCGACGATCGGTCGATGTGGACTGACACGCGGCGGCGGCGGCGGCGATTGTCGTCTGGTCCCCGCGACTCGCGCGTGTTTATTTATTATTTACACGAGCGCGCGCGCACGAAATACGCCGCGTTTTTTTTATTTTTTATTTTTTGCGTTTCTGCGATAAGTCCGCGGCGGGGCGGGCGGCCTTTGCCGCGCGAACGGACCGCCGCCGCCGCCGGAACGTATTATATTATAATATGACGACGAGCGTTTTTTTTTTTTTATAATTTAAAAAAAAAAAACAAACCTATAACCGCGAATTAATACGGGTTTTTAACACATTATTAGGACGCGCGTATATATACCTATACAACAAAACCCGCAGCCGTAAGTGTGTACACTCAACTATAAGTATATTATATTATGTATAGGTACACTTAACCGGACGGTGAACTTGCGTCAGACGCGAGTGACGCGTATATAAATCATCATCCGCACAGACGTATATATATATAATTAGAGTACCTAACCGCGTTTTAAAGAGGTGGGGAAACGATATTATAAATAAAATAATAATTATTATATATATTATAATATTATATATATATGAGGAAAACATATTATTATATATACATCTTATAATATATATACAGGTATATATAGGCTTATCGCGCGAACGATTGTAGTGTTATTATATATTGTGTTGTAACGATTAACCCGCGGAGGAACGGGGGTTGATTCGATTATTGCGTATCACATAATTATTAGAGCCCGGATGTAGACGGCATAAAAATTCCCTTAAAAACTTTAAAAAAAAAAACGCCCTTAAAAAATTCAATTTACAATCTATAAAACGTAAAGAAAACAGAAACTTTTAAAAACCATTTAAATTATTTATTTACTTTTTTTTTTTTTTTTAGTTATTATCACGCATTAATTACTACAATTAATGTACGCGCGCGTACAATACGTTTTGTTTTCACCGGCATTGTAAATATAAAAGGAATATAAGAGACAATTAAAATATTGTATTATATTTTTTATTTGCTATTTTTTTCAAAAATTTTTTCAATGTAACGTACAGTCGTATATATTTTTTTAATTAAAATTTATGAACAATAATGTGTTAAATTATAAGTGAAAGAAAAAAAAAATTTAAATAAAATAATAATTTTACAAATTCGTGATTTTTCTGTAGATTATTGAAAAAAAATAGTTTAAAAATGAAATTAAAATGTCAAGAATTACCGTAAAAAAAAATATATATATTTAAAAAAATGCTAAAAAACTAAAAAACGATATATTTAGATTCGTATAATTTATTGAATCACATTTTTAACGAGGAAATTGCGCATCACTGAAAACGGCAAATGAAATTTTTTTTTTTTATTTTACGCGGAAAACACCGTTTTTTTCTTTCTGGTATTTACCGGTGACTCATATACCTGTTGCGGAAAATACTCGCCAGTTCTTTTATATAGAGCCTCGAGGTGTGCCCACTTCTCAATAACCGCGTAACTCGTTAACATTCGGAGACACACAGAGTTCATGCCCCTTACCACTGTTTTTAGCGATTAATTAAAAAAATCTAATAAACGAAAATGTAATTACTATTTATAACCGTTTAAAAATTAAATCGTACACGATTTTTCGACGAAAGCTGATACGCTCGTTACAGATCTCGTTCGTCCACTATACATGTATAGCTACACTTGCAAGTGTATACCTATATATATAGGTTACCGAAAACGTGTAAATCAATACAAATCGCGTTTGTTTTTAACATAATATAAAATATAATCTCGATTTATGACGAGATTTTTGTAAGAAAACCTTATCTTTCACGTTTTCGGCGTTTAAATTATTTTTAATACGACGTAATATATGCCGTAGACCGCGTATTCCGTTACGTGTTCTTTTATATACGCGTTGGGAAAAATGTGTTCAGTCGTTTATTAATTAATTTATTTTTTCTGTGTTTATTAATTATTATATTTTCGTTTGATAACGACGCGGTTCGGTTAAGACGGAAATAAAATCGAAATCGAAAAGTCTCTATAGAATATAATGCCTCGCATAACCCATTCGACTGAGGTCGATACGTTTTTTTTTAATCGATTTATTTATCGTTAAAAAAAAATATATCGGATACGAGAAATAATCGTATTTTTAAATCGATTTGAAAATTTTCAAAAAAAAAAATGTTCCGGAAAAAAAATTCGGAATTACGTTTTATTTAAATATTTTTTTTTGTCCAGAACAATTTTTCAGAGAGAATGCGGTCAAACCGAGTTATTTTAGAAAACAAAAAAAAAAACAATATTACGGCTATTTTTAATTTCATTTTTACAAATCATATGCAATAATTTTAATTTAGCGTTTTTCAGTCTTCTACTCTTACATTAATTTTTTTTTTTTTTGCCATACTTTCGAGTCATATAGACGATACGTACACGGACAAAATATATAAGTACATGGCACGCGACTGCCGACTAAACTGGGTCGGGTGAATATATTAACAATATTAATAATTTATATCGGTTGTAGAGGTGAGTCGATCGTTTGTGGTGCGTGCAGACGTACACACGACTCGACCGCAGCCGCGGTCACTATATTCGAGCTGATAACCTCCGGGGAAAGTGATTTGATTGCAATCGCTCGGGACGTCTTAAGGAGACGAAAATTAAAACTGATTAACCAGTTCTAACTTATAACGTATAAGGAGCACTGGAATCAGTGGCGTAGCCAGGGGGAAGGCTGATGGATGGGGCTGCAGTCCTTCCCCCGAAATGAATAAATAATCAGTTTTTTAATAGGTATACACATTCTGTACGTATATTAATTATATTAACGTATAAATTAAATAATTATCAGCCTCAGCCTCCTCCAAATAAAAATCGTGGCACTGATTGGAACTTGGCGCGTTTTTTTCACCGCGCTTTGTGCTGCAGTGGTGACCCGGACTGCGTTCCCGGGATCCACGAAAATTATTTTAGAACTATAGTCAAAGACACTAAGACTCCTTAAAATCATTTATGTTTTTATCTTCTGAGCACGATTCATTACCGTAGTTGATTGATTTTAATCAAAGTATATATACATATTGCAGGCTTTTGCCGAAGATAAAGCGAAGAAAATAATGTTTTAAATAAGACTGTATATGTATAATATTATAACGTAATACGAAAATTATAGCAATATTATAAACTAGACAATTGTGTGATATTTGATTTTAAGCGTACTATTACTGAATTATATTACATGGTTTTAAAATTCTAAAACGTGCAATTTCAATTTTTAAACAATTAAACGAAGTACGCCTAATGTAATTTTTCATTTTGTTATTTTCATAAGAATTAATTAAAGACCGAAACGTTGATAAGTTCACAGCATTTTAGAACTTTTTATGGAAAGTTATAAACGTTTGGCGCGGCCCGTTTTCACTACGTGCCCCAGGGCCCAATATTCTTTAAATCCGGCCCTGCATAGCGCGCGTATACCACCCGTTTTCAGGGAGAAGCGCGTCTAACGGGGTTTTTAAACGCCGTCGGAAGAGCTGAGCCGGTTAAATTAAGATTAAAAAAAATATAAAAACATATTCTTATAATTTACATACATCTCAATGCAACGATATGTGTAAAATATATTTTATACACGCCGCGTATATACTCCAGAGCACCACTTGAAGTTCACTCGTGGTAACTTGACCTAACCTATAGTGTCGCAACTATCCGACCCGTGTCGAATGCCTCGGGAAAAGGGCCTCGAGTTACGTTTTGGTGGGGCCTCGTATTTCTTAATGAACCGCAATAGTACGTTCGCAATACGCACTTACACGAAGAAAAAATATTTAATTAAAAAAAAAAAAAATTTATTTATATAAATATACGTTATTGCACACGCCAAAATGAATTATTTTTATATCGAAAGTCTTAATATATATACACACAGTTTATATCTATTAATATAATAATATTTTTAATATTATTAATTATTAAAATGTACGTCGATTGATTAGACGGTGTACAACATAATGATTTTAACGTGTAATAGTCGTTTAAGATTTTTTTAGATTCCGAGCAGAGCGATTTACAATGATGTGTTTTTTTTTATGTCTGTACCCAAAAATTCTACCAGAAGCAGTGCTCCGATCATTACAGTCATAGTTTTTTTTTTCGGCAGCAAATTATACGTATTTGGTACTTTGGAGAGGTCATGTTTTGATTTTTATATAACTATAGAACATTAATTATATGCTATCGGTTTTCGTGTAAAAACATTAAGAACATTTTTAAAGATCTTTGATCGGTGTTTAATAAAAAAAAAAGCCTCATATAATGCCTTATGGCATTGTAAAAAAAAACCTATAGGACTCTCGAATGTGTAAAGAAATCTTTTGTGATGTATTAAAATACAAATGAAGACATGGAGATAAGGAGTCCCTTAATTAGTCCTAGGCCCTAAAAAAAATTTACGGCATTGGACCTAACCAAACCTGCAATTAATTATCATTATAAGATCCGTCGCGTAACGAGACGCGTTACATTACAGTAAATGTAATAAATTCAAACGTTCAGAATAGCTGGAACGGCTTCGGTGTAGGTATTGCAATGCAAATATATAAGCGCGCAATCAGACGTGTTGGGGAATACGAATTTAATAATATAGTGTGTAAAATTTAATATCTGTATAGCCTTGCAAATAACGCGGTAAGTTCGACAAATTTCGATAGTATTATTGTACCGAGGCAAACTTACTCTCGCTGTTCTAATAATACTGTTATTATTATATAATAGATATAACGAGCGAGCATTTGACTTCAATTTAACGGGGGGAGGGGGGCAAAATTAAGTTTGGTTAAATTAACGACAATACCGTATATTATCTACGTTTTACCAATATGTATTCCCAGGGTTGAAAACTGCGTAGATACGTTACCGATTTCCAAACATAATTGCCAATTTATATCGTATAAAAAAACACATAAATAAAAATATACAACGTATTATGAACAACGTATTTATTAGAATATGTGAGAATTTACAAATCCCGGTAACGTAATATATTAATTCAAAAAAAAAAACTATTTATTATTAAACAACGAAATGTAAAATATTCCTTTTTTTTTCGTGTTTGCAAATTGTTTAAAAAAAAAAAAATACGTATGGTAATAGTTGTACACGCGATAATGTTAAAGGCTTAGTCTTGATTGGCCAAATATACTTGACGTTTTCAATTTAGATAAAATAAGAAAAACACTTAAAACAATTAATATTAAGAATGCCGAGTGATAAATATCCATCGTGTACTGATACAAAATTTTACCATATTTTTAAAATATAATTATCAAAAATTTACCATCAATCAATTTTTTTTTTTTTTTAATCAATATTTGACTTAACGTTGCCTCCTCACCGTACAGTATACTTTAGTAATAGAAAAACAAAATTTGTTAAAAATTTGTTTTTTAAACAATACAATAATAATATGAAACAATATAAACAATTATAATATAATAACAATAATATGAAAATATTGATTTTAATTTTATCTTTATAATTTAAAAAAAAAAATTATACGCCCGTGTGTAGGTAAATAACAGCAACAAAATAAACGTGGGATCCGCAGTGCCGTAGATAGGATTTTTATATGGGGGGGGGGGTTCAGTGATATCTTGATTCGTGCATTATAATCGTGTATCGTAATGATTTATCAGCACAAAAATCTATAATCATGTTTATCAATGTTTATAATGGCATAGACCAAATTAAACATTTATACGTAATGTTATTATACACATTGTTATTAGGTACTTATTTTTCATAAATAACAAATCTACTTAACATCAAGATGTTGGTAAAATCTAAATATGAACATACATTTTACTGTAACATCTGTAATGCTGTTGTGCGTAAAAAAAAAAATTGAAATTTCTACTTTTCCGACGTTCAAGGGGGGTTTGAACCCCTAAACCCCCGTGTCTACGGCCCTGGCGCGAAGGGTTAAACGTTTGCCATTGATCTACAGTGATCGACGCTCATTATACACGCGTTTATTATTGTCTATTAAACATAACGATTATTTTATGGCAATAATAGTCGTAAGGCGACGATTATTACTAGACAATTATTCGATTACCACATAATATTATAAATATTAATCGTTAATGTATGTAATATACATTTAGCGTTGACGGTGAAAAATCCGATATAAACGGTTTAAAGTCTATACAATAATAATATTATATTGCAAGCGCAATCGTTATTATTGTTCACAAATAATTCGTTAGAGTTTATTATAAGATAATTTTACACACTATACGCGTGTAATAATATATATTACGGAGTATATAGGCGTAACAAAATTTTATTTCTTTGTGAGCGTTATATACATATTATTAATTATTATAATATAGTGTGTCTCACGGACATCTGACGAATGCAATGACTTTTGTTCTATTCGATATTTTTAAGTTTTTTTTAAACTACTAGCGTTGCCTAATAAAAAAAAATTGATTCAATACTCGATATATCTATCGTTACTGTTTTATTGATAAGCGAAAAAAATAATTTAATTTCAAAAACTGTCTGAAATCGAAATAGCGTATAATATGTAAATGTAAATACGATTTAAAATTTATATGGTTAATAAAAAAAAAAAAATGTATATTTTAAATTAAATTATAAATATATATATATATATATATTATAGCGCGGAAGTGTTAAAATTATTTAAAAAAAAAAAAACCACAGAAAACTTAAAAACTTTAAATAAAACGAAACGTATAGCGTTTTGTCAGATGTCCGCGATGAGACATCCTGTACACAGACTTGTATAAATCACGACGTTAAACCAATACACGTTTTTTACGACACATACGTCTAAAAACACTTCTTCAAATATAAACGTATTTAGACGGATAAAGAGTAAATTGAACCGTATTAAAACAAAAACGAATATTTTTAACCGTTGACACATAGTTTCTTCCCGTCGATTATACTCGCATAATGAGTTATTTTAATTTTGTCGATACGAGCATTTCATATTTGAACGCATTTTTTTTTTTTGTTCATTGAAATCTTTTTGAACGTTTTCACTTTGTACACCGGCGCACTGATCACGTTTAATCGATCGAGACTTTGTCGAAAATTGTTAAAAAAAAAAAGACTTAATCACTGCGAGACCGTAATATACGTGATAAATCTTCGTTCGTTATAAGCCTTTATGTGTACTTTTATAGTAAGAGAAGAATATTTTTTTTCTCTACAGATTTCGACGTATTATTCGAATATTATAGAAGGTTTATTTATGTGCTCGGTTTATGGTTACAAAACGTGTGCGATTAAACGATTGTTTAATAGGACTAAAACAAGCGGTCATTATTTCAATTATGAAAACGGATGACAGCGACAACAACAACATCATAACAATAATAATATTATTGTAGAGCGTATAAAAATCTTTTTTTTTTTTAGAACAGTATAAATATAACCGAAATTATTAGGTATTCACGTCTACTATACATATTATCACGCGCACTACATTCCTACTTATGATTATAATCGTTAACCCAGTGACCCGATTGAATTTATTGTAAAAAAATTATTTAGCATTTAAAATGGAAATTTTTTTTTTTTTTTTAGTAAAACGTCAAAGACGAAACGTTTTCGTATAATATTATACACTCGTACGGTCACGAAAATTATTCAATGACATTTTTTTTTCACGCCATATATCCGGGGACGTGTATATATATAAAAAAAAAAATTAAATAAATATTCAATATCGTTTCGCGTCACGCGTTACATATATTGGATTGTTTTTGACAATATTTGAAGCGATACGATAGTGTTGTATATAGGCGCGTTTCCATAGACACGATCGTTTTCGCCAGGTATAAAAATAAAAATAATTTGATAAAATTGATTACATTTCAATACGCGTGACCGTCGTGTACTGCAGTTATATAGCTGTACGGCGTATATTATTATAATTAAAAAAAAAATAATAATTAAAACGTGTTGCTCACCGTAATATCTGTTTCCATTCATATTTTTGTACGCGTCTTCGAGATTTCAAGCGATTTGTTCCGCTGTCTTCGAATACTATATGTATACGTATTAAGATACATTATAGTTGTTATTATAAATTATTTTCAGTGTTTTCTTCGCTGCAATATATAAATATTTTAAACGATATTTAAACACATTATAATTGAACGATCGGATCGAAAAGCGAAAACAAACGTTAATCGGCTGTATGTGTAACATAATAACGACCCGCGACGACGACGACAGCAATCAGTGACGGTCTGTGAATGATATGCAGAGGCCCTCGGGTAAAAATTTTCAACGAGCCCCAGTTTTTCTCGATTTACGGTAATGTATCGTTTAAAGAAAACGCTTTTTTTTTTAGAACTGGACAGTTGGCGCGTGCATAATTGTTAACAAAACGTGACTTTTTTTTTGTTGTAAATTGGTTGTAAGAGATTCGAGAGAGAAAAAAATGACTTATTTAAAAAAAAAACAACGTGTTGGTTTATACGACGCGCGACTCGTCTAACGATTTTAATCTTTTCCTAATTCTTGTCTGGATGACTGGAACTCGTCGTGAATTATTTCGTCGTTACTGATTTTAAGCGATTTCAGTCTTCTTATATCTACACACGAACAGACAAGACGAGATTCGAATCGTGTTTGACCGACATTGAGGACAGGGGCGTCATTTCAGTTTTAAAATAGCGCTGCCAAATTTTCAGGCGGGCCAAATTATTTTTTTCACCGGGCCATAGTGATGATGGCACACAGTATACACGATCTTGTATTTTATAAAATAAATTGAAAATCGTAAATTCCTGCAGATTTTCCTTTTTTTTTATGTCATAGCGCTTCTCAGAAATAACTCCCAAGATACATTATGTATATTTGTACGTTTTTAAGTGTAAATTTGTATTTTTCTCGTTTATCTATACTGTGGAAATATTAATATTATGAAACCCAAAATCACAAAATAATATACACTTTTTACCCGCGCACGTATACGTATATTTCGACAACAACGTTGTCGTCATCAGCGCGAACCACATACTGAAACCGTTATACTATATACGCCCGAATTTATACAGTTCATATCCAATGACGTCACCAAAAACATCGGCCACGCCCTACCGCGATTCTTTGCCGACGCCATCTGGTTTACATTAATTATTTTAGTAACGAATTTTGTAAGGACTTAAGTCCCAGTTTAACAAATTATTTGTATTTTTTGACATCATCTCTATTGCTTTTTTTTTTATTTAATTCATTATAATTATTTACATTTTTTTTTTTTAAGGTTTTACTGATCCGATATTATGGTCAGAATTCAATAAGTGATCCGTAACAGGAGATTTTTCGTCTTCTTGTTTTTTTTTGATATTCCTCAAATGTTCTTTAAACCTTATATCTATATTTCTTTTTGTTTGACCTACATATATATAGCATTTATCGCATTCCTCACATTGAATTTTATAAATACCCGATTTCTCCCCTTCGTTTATTTTATCCTTAGTGTTTCCTAATATAGTGTTTTCAAATTATTGTTCTCTGTTGTTGTCGAAATACGTATATACGTGGTAAAAAGTGTATACCATTTTGTGATTTTGGGTTTCATAATAATAGTGTAAACAGTCACAAGTGTTTGAATCATATTCAAAGTGTTAAAATATTGTGTTTTGTGTGGGGGAAAAAAATCGACAGAGTAAAAATCGATTTACACTACAGTTCTGGAATTTGTACGAAACTACAAAAGTCGTACAAACACTACTACGGTATTATTATGATAATATCGACGTGTGTACGTTTCGCAAAATTCTGGACTTTGCGCCTGACAATATTAACGTTTTGTTACTAGTAGGTACCACAGATATTATTTTAATCTCATCGACACGTACAGCACGCGTTTATTTAAAACAAATAATCCGTTCGGAGTGAACAGACAAGCGATTAAATGTTTTCTTCTTCTCGTATTATACGATTATTTACATTGAGACTATTCGTATATACGAATATTATGATGTGTGCAATATATTGTAACGGTAAAATTTTATTTTATTTTTTATAATATATTGTTTTAATCGCATCACGTCTTGCAGATTTCTATACAATCCGCCGAGTGTAATACCACTTATATAACGCGTATAATATACGTGTATTTTGTACGCCGTCGAGACACCGATTTCAGTGAATCGCTTGGAGATCGTCAAACGATTATAACACGGTTAAAAATAAAGTCTATAATACGTAATACGTTGTTTAATTTAATTTTCCTACTTTAAAGTACATATTACTATTTCCATATATCTCTGTGTATACGAAATTCCGCTTTTGTTTATGTGTGATAATGTTTAATAAACAAATAAAATATTACATTATAATAATATTATAAAACGATCGTGTGTGTATTATATACGTATATATATAATAAAATATGATACACACGTATAAAGCGGTGTGATAGGCGTGTCTAGAATTTTTCGCAGATCTAGACAAGATATCTGCTCTTTCAGCACTTTTTTTTCTCTATTACGCGAACGATACAGAATTTAATGTTAACTTTTATTAAACATATTTTATTTAAATCGTTTAAAAACGGTTTACGGTTCGTAGTTTTTTGTGCTTGGAGTTTTATTGGCCTCATGCGATTTTTATACAATACAACGTTTTAGGCGGGCTTTTTTCTGTTCGTTTTTTTCGGTTTATACGGCAGATTAATGTTTGTTTACAGACAAAACACGGTTTTAAGCGGACTCCAGTAAAACGAATTCGCTCGTTATTTTAATATTTATATTTTCTTAAATTTAGCTGGGGCTGATTTCGCAGGTCTGGCCGTTGCCACGTATTCGTAAACACACGCCAACGTACGCGAACGGTGTTAGATTCACACGTATAATAATTTTAATATAATCAGGGGCGCATTTTTTTTTTCAAGAGTGATGCTAAGATTTTTAGCAAACACAAATCACCGAATTTAACGATTTCTCGTCTAATTTTTTTTTTCTTTCTTTCTACGTCGTAACAGTATTTATCAAAGAAATAATTTTTTGTTTGTTTATATACATATATAAAAGCCAAATAAAATTCACTCACTCACTCAACGACTGATCGCTATAATTCCTGAAAAACGACCGAAGTGTACGAACTTGGAATTTGAAATAAATGGTTCCTGCTCTAATAACGCTCTAGATGCTGTGCAATCAGAAAGAATTTTCCAAAAATTCAATCCCTAAGACGGTTAAAAGGGCAATACGATTTTTTAAAGCGAAACATACAATAGCTTTTAGGTGTTTTAACGTGGAGCTTTGATTTTTGCACCGTTAGATAGGGCCTATAATGAGGACTACAAACCGATGCCATAAATTTACCTCCCGAAAAATTAAATAGCAAATAGTTCGTTGGAATAAAATATTATAAATATATAAATCCCATAGGTATTATATACTATTGTGACGACATTATACGTTCGGGCACGTTAGTAGGACTTGAAATTATAAAATCGTAATAAACGTTGTGTCTTGAAATCGACACGGCCAGCAGCAGAAGTCGTGTGACCTTTGTAGAATATTTGTTGGAAGGTCGGCGGAGAAGTGAAAGACTATACGTACTCGTAGTGGTATAAGTCGTACGAGTATATATATACACGCGTGTATACTTACGTAATTATTTAGGTCAACCATATCGTCAACAGACATTAAAAATGATATAATATGTACATATTCATTGAACTAAAGACTTTATTTTATTAATAATTCAGCTACAATAAAATTAAAATCGTGTTAATAATAATAATAATATATATATATATAACATATAATCTTCTACTTTTCGATTGTATACATAATATAGTATTTAATATAATATCAGCCACGGTACTATCGATCGGTTTAAACGATACGGATTTGAATAGTTTAAAATAGTTTAACAATGTGGACAAAAAAAAAAAAAAACAACTGTAACAAATCATTTTAACTGTGACCCGTAGACATAATATTTATTTTTTAAACACGACTATATTGTTACAATAATGGCGTGCGCCGTGTGTATATCGAGTGTTTTGAAACGCGTATTGTTAATGTTTTGTTATTATTTTTTTTTTGTGTTTAAACATCTGTGCGCTTTTTATAAACGATATTATAATTATACGATGACGGCGGCGGTGGGGGAATTAAACTATTTTCCAATAGATAACCGAGGCGTATACCAGTGATTCTCAACCTTTTTAAAGCTGATGCCGTCCCGAGGAGCAAAAGATCGCTCGACGCATACCGTGTGAAGAAAATCCCGTATTATCGAGAGAAAGAGTGTTGAATTGTAAAACGTAGAAAAAAAAGGGTGGTATGCTCGAAAAACGTTTTGTATTGAAAAAAATTATAAACATTGAAAGAACGGAAGAACAAAAAAAAAAAACTTCATTTTACATTAAAAGTTTATAGTAGAAGCATAGACCTATCGGCAGTGAGACGTGGTCGTGGTCCGTCGTGATTCAGAGCCTGCAGTCAAAGGCGCGAGTCTCCGCTTTTCAAGATGTGTCGATTTTTCTGTTTTTTTTTGTTAAACAGATCCGTCAAAGTACCGAATCCTCGCCCGACGAGGCAGGAAGAAACGAAAGGTTTTTTCGACCGACAGTCCACAGTACGGGTTAGAGACGACTGGTGTTAGCTTGAAGTCAAACTCCTGCGTCAACCGATCGCGATCCTTGAAATTGGAACGTCTCATTAACAGGAAGTTCGATCAATTCTTCCCGAACCCGAACCGGTGTGTTCAACGAACGAACATTTCAGTATTTATATTTAATTTTAGACCAGACCGTGTTCTAAATACGAAATCATGCTAATCGTCTCCCCTTACCACCCGAAACGAATAATCCGCGCCACTCAACACCTGTCCACCACACCCGCGTAGAGAAACACTGGCATATACCGAACGTTAACGAAAGCGAACCGGTGTTACAGGCCTCTGCTAGCAGTTTCATATTTTCCGCGCGCATTATTGTACACAATATTATGTAATATCAAGTCCGCGTACGCGTTATGTTACGTGTAAAAAATTGTTAAAAATCGAAATTTTTTTTTTTTTTTGAAAAAATTACAGATCGCGTAATATGCATTGTATAATATGTCGGTTTAATAATGTTGCGCGTTTTAGTGAATTTTAATGAATACTGCTCGAATACTACTGAATAATCGTATAAGATTCGACACGTCGGGATCTATATACAGGTATATACGCGCGAACGATTGAAGTGCACGATAATAATAATAATAATATATGTTATAATAAAGACGTGGAAGCTGATTGCGAACGGGAAAGTGATTCGATTTAATCGGTGACTATACCACTGTATACTATAATATTCGAATCAAAAACTGCGTTTGATCGGATCAAAATTTATTAATTTTTTGGCAATTTTATTTTATTTTTTTGTATTTAGAATTTTTACGATTTACGCGTGTATTAAAGCGATAATATCTGATATTTAACGACGTAGAATACGAACACACACACACACACACCTAATACAATATTATAAACGTTTTGTGTGTTTGTTTTTATGCGTGTAGTGTATATGTAATATTTATATACACCTATATAACATTACGTACGTGTAGCGGAAATTGTGCTTTTTTTTTTTTTCAAATCAGTTTTTTGTACTCTCAAATACATAAGAAAATTCTAACAACGAGCTAATCAAGGCACCTAAATTCCAATTATTACTATAGTCATAAGATTATACAAATTAAAAATAAATGAAAAAAAAAAAAAAACGAACAAACAAAATCAAATAATATTCAACAAATACAATAAATTAATACGTTAAAATCTAAATATTGTACGTTATTTTCCTTATCGGCTAATTACGTAGAGGTAATCTAAACGTTATTCGGTCTAACACACGTTTTTGCGGGGGAGGGGAAAACTTTCGTTTTTCATTTACACAAAAAAAAAAAAAGAACATCACAAGTTCATTGCGAAATTTGTACAATTCAATTACTCTCAGCCGCAAACTATAGCTGTTAAATTCTTTTCAAATCGATACAAATCAAAAATCATTAATTATAATTTTTTTTTTTATTATTATTATTATTTTTTCCATATAAACGTAAAACTATTATCACAATCAGTCGATTCGCCCCTCATAATATATTTAAAAAATAAACGTTATATTATAATAGGTACATTTTTTTTTTTTTTAATCGCAAATTCCTCCCGTACATTTTACACGTTCGTCGTGGTCAAACCACGTATTAATATTATTATTACATAAATAACAATTTATAGTAAAATATATATATATATAATTAGAATGTATACAGTTCGAACGAAATATCGAATTGTGAAAGAAATCTTTACAAAAAAAAAAAAAAGAAAAAGGATGAAAAAAAACCGGTCAAAAAACGATTTCGATAAAAAAAAAACAGTTCGGGAAACATCGCGTTATTTTTGCCTTCTGTTCGGCAACACAGAGAGATAGATTATCATAATTTTTTTTTTTCATAAAATACTATATATAACTACGTACCTATATATCGTGATTTATTTTAGGAAAAAAAAACAGAGTTTATTTGCCCATTCGATTAAATCCAAACGCTTGACGAAATCTCTATGCGCAAACGCACAATTAATATTTATTTATTTTTTTTTTTAAATGTCCCACGCGCGCGCTACAAAAAATATTTTCACTACGGAAGAGGAAACGGGATTTTAATCATTCTCCTCCCCACGCGCGCGCAGTGTGTCGCACGTATTTTAATGTGTAGAGAAATTTCGCTGTACAATATTCGAATGAATGTCTATTATACCTACTGTTATAAATACCGACAAAACGTTACTACATAATATTATATACACGTATTGTATCGAATCAAGGCCGCGTCATTGACGAGTCAAATGTAAAATAAGTAAACGCTTTAAACTGTTTTTTTTTTAAACTTCAAATCGACTTTGTACAACGCGGTATTTAATTAAAATTCCATTCCCCGAACACTGTGTTTAAACGAATTTATGCGTTAAGAAAGTCGTAACGTAACGCGACGCGTATTTTTTCTACACTTTTCAATGCAAAACAGGTCTTTCAATATTTGTATTAAACGAGTTACGTACACAAGAGCATACGTTTTTTTAAGAAATTTATTCGAACGCCTTTACGTGTTTTATTTTGTCGATCGAACGATTTTCGACTTTTTAAACCGCGTGCAGTCGATTACTGTTTTTTTTTTTTTTACAGTTAATTTCCGGTGCTCTTTAAAGAAATAAAATATTATAACGACTTTTAACTCGTACACCGAACTCAACGAGTCAATATACCAAAACGTATTCAACTCGTCCGGCCTTGATAAGATTAAAAAAAAAAAAAAAGATATCGTCTTACGAGTTTCTAACGGAGAATTTTTAAAACGTAGATTACGATAGAAATTCCGAGTAATTTTTAATATCGATTTTTATCGATATGCGGAACGAGTAGATCGTAGAAATGTAAAAAAGTGAAGAGAGAAATAAAAGGGGAAAAAAAGTCTTTATCGTCTGCAGCGAAATACTCTCTTATTCCAAAAACCGAGATAACCTCGACGACTGTCGTTTATTTCGCGCGTGCTTCCCCACCCAAAAAAAAAAAAGGATTATTAAATATTATTTTTTTTCTTCTCGTACGTAGGTACCTCCTAATAATAACGAAACGCCAGTGGTATAAAACATACGAATACAGTAATAATAATAATAATGATAAATATCACGCGATATTTGTATTGCTATGTTTCGTTTTGCGTTTATACAATTATTATAAACAACACATCGTCATTGACGTTTCGCCGGCGATAAAAAAAAAACAACTACGTTTAAAAAAAAAAAAAAAATTTACAAGAAAACGAAATCACGATCAATTACCATATTATTGCTATTCGTGAACGGGATATTATTAAAAAAAATTATACTATAATAATACTTATTTAATTGTACTTAAATATATTTTATACAAGTATACAGTATAGTAGAGAGAGAGAGAGAGAGAGAGAGGCGTATTGCGCGTACGTGTAGTGATATTCCGTACAAACACTATACTATATACAGACGAGGCTGGACGAGTCAACCGATTTTTATTATTTTATTTTTTCTTTCGAATTCGGTTCAAATTCGATATTGAAAATTCAAACGCACCAAAAAACCGTGTTATAATTACGCATAAACCGAGATCAAGTCGATTCGAACTCTTTTAACGCGTTGCGGTTAATGCCCAGCCTATACGTACATAATATTATATACGAGTTTCTTTAAATTATAGCTAAAATTTTATTTTATTACTATTTTTTTTTTTAATATTACATGTTTTTCATATTACCTACAAAAATATTATTGCTCGCGTTTCCATTACACACGCGCGCGCGCACACACACACACACATAAAATTAAAACAGTTTTTTTTCTCTCGATACGTATGACGATTAAAAAAAAAATAAATATATATACATATTTTTTACAAACGCTTTTCTACTGTATGTACGTCGTAGATCGGATTAAGGGAGATGGCCAGGGTAACGTAAATTATTTTTTTGCGCTCTAAGTATTCTTAAGTTTTAAATCGAAAAAAATTGTCTTTTCGCCGTTACATAAAAGGATATATACGTATCTACTGGTGACCGTGGTTTTGATTTTGTGAGATAGCTACATAGGTGTTTGATAATAAACTCTCTGCAGTTGGTCCACACCGGTCTCGTAATCGTTCATTTGTAACGTGCGGTTTTTGTGGAAATATCAAATTTTGAAGTTTACACGCGTACAAAATACAAACTAATAATCAGTGGCGTCATTTGGGAGGGCTACCTAAATATAGTCCCGATTGGCCTGCTTCGGTAACGGTATTTAATGTTGATAAAAAAGAAGTTAACAATATCAGTATAGAAGAAGCTGAATATGTATTTGCTAAACCAGGATAATGAGTACCTATATATCTATATTTTATATGGCCTGGTGAAATTTCAAAATGGACTGCTTGAAACTTTGCACACCCGAAAAAAAACTGAAATGACGCCATTGCTAATAATTTGTGCGTCGTGACACCGAGTATATTTTCGTATTCGGAATTATGTCTAAAAAAAAAGCATCCGAGTGGTGGTTGAAAAACTTTGAAAAAAAAAGAAAAAAAATAGACAGGCGTGCAATCGGCCTCAACCCGACATACGTCCCTAGGTCTCGGCTCGAGCACTCGATCCCGAGCTAGCGCCGTTAATATTTTTTTTTTTTTTTTGTAATAAATGTAAAATTTTATAAGAAATTTCTTCCTGACGCCGCCGTAAGGATTTTTCCTGTCGGAAGGATGACGGCGTAATATTATGAAAACTCTCACAGCCGACGGTGGTAAAACGGCGTGGGGGGGGGAGGGCTTTTGCGTTTTACTTTCCGGCCGAGTGCACTCGAACGCGTCCGCGAGAATTTTCGCGAAACGGGTTCGAGTGCGCGGCGCTCTGCTCACGCCGCAAAGCCTTTGTCGCGATCCCGCGTAAAGTAATCCTTTTGCGTTCCAATTTCATCGCGTGACCCATACGTGTGAAAGTATACCGAGGAAACGAACGACG
Source organism: Slavum lentiscoides (assembly GCA_032441835.1). Taxonomy (NCBI): domain Eukaryota; kingdom Metazoa; phylum Arthropoda; class Insecta; order Hemiptera; family Aphididae; genus Slavum; species Slavum lentiscoides. The sequence goes on along the minus strand of CM063715.1, from coordinate 9,722,140 downwards.
AAAGGTGTAGGTACCACCATACGTTTTATATAATAATATATCGCGTGTATAGACATCAGAGACGGGTGCTCGACACCACAGCGAACCGACGCCGCAGTGGTAAAACAATGTAATATACGCGCGATTAGTATTATTATTATTAACTAAAAACGCGTATTTATGTGCAGTAAAACGACAATCAATCTATATTATATGCTATTCGCGGTTTAACCGCAGATTAAACGGAATACAGGTGGATCACTCGCGATGTAAAAAAAAAAAATGACGTCATTCGAATATCCCCCACCTACCGTATCAGTGTTACCGCATGATAGCGCAATACACATTTAGGTACCTAAAATTTAAACATTATACTCCCGCGAGGTAATCTATTTGTGTTGTTTACATATTATAGTGAATTCTGCAGGCGATCGTGTCGAATATAATATGTCTCGTGTCGACTGTACTCGTTTCATACACACAGTAGAAAAACAATCGGTGCTTAAATCTGTGGTTAAAATTTTTATCCGGCACGTCATAGGCGGAAATAAGGGGGGCTAAGTCCCCCAAATATCTTATAATTTGTATGTATTTTGGATATTTGACTGATTATGATTGATGTTAAAAATGTTAGCCCCCCAGAAAATTTAATAGATTTCTGCCTATGCGGCACGTGATAACCCGCATTATTATTTGAGATAATAAAGAAGTTGTACCCCGTAATATTGTACAATACCAACACAATAATTTATATCGTCGTGTGCGCCTGCATTGTTATGGTGGGTGAGGGGGGACCAATCAGAAGAGCGTATTCGCAATTCTTTTGTTCTCGGCCCGAGTGATCCGTCTGTATTCGTCTGATCTGTGGTTTTAATCAGCGCACACCGGAACGCGCACGTTGATGACCTTGGCGGCTAATAGCGGCTCTGTCATTGGCTGTTGCCGCCCCGCCCCCACCACCCAGGCGGCTAATAGCTGTTCTGTCATTGGCCGCTGCTTTCGGCAGCAGTCGGCTCGCGTCGGTTTCCGGCCAATCAGAGAATAATACCGATAAAACCTCGCCCGCGCGAACACGAAGCGATTTTCTTTTTTTCCGCCGCTCAGTACGCAATTAAATTAGTTATATTATTAAACGATCGGGAGGAAAAACAAAATGAAAACCGTTGCTTATAATATTATTATTATGACGCCAAAACGTACGGGATTGTGAAAATAACCGGGAAAAATAGAATTTCGGGTTTTGTACGCGACGTATCGGTAAAAACGGAAAACAAAGGATTAAAAAAAAAAAGGGAGAAAAGATAAAAAAAATCAAATAAAGAAAGAAATTGAAATTAAAATTCTTACGTATATAAAAATACACATACGAGTGATACGATCGAGTCGAAGAGTAAATATTATGAAAAATAAAGAAATTTTAAAGAAAAAACTCGTTTATTTGTTTATACCGGTTTCGAGAGAGAAAAAAAATCGTCGTCCGCTTGTATTCGGAGAAAAATGAAAATACAACAAATCTATAATATACGAATGCGTGTACGATAAAATCCAAAGGCGAACCGCGAGAGACGCGCATACCGAAGCGATCGAAACGGAAAATTGTTATTGTTTTTCAACGGTAAATACTTTTCTTATGTAAAAAGAAAAAAAATCTCTCTCTTATATTATTGTGTATAAACGTCTCTTCGTGACATTTATTTTTTCGGTTATTATTTATTTATTTTTTTTTTGAATTTTATAGGACGTATAAAATATAGTGTACCTCGCGAATACCGTTCACGTGTGTATATTGTTATTCTCGCGTTTTCATAAATTTCGGATATTCATTAAAAAATAAATCGCCGAACATTATATAGGAAACAATTTTTCGTCTCGTTCCACGTCCGTGAACCATATGGCTAAAAAAAAAAAAAATTTTATTTTCTCGAAAGACGAATAGAAATTAATCTAAGGAATTTTCTCGATTGCGCGCGTGAACATCGTGTCTCGAGGAGAAGTGTCTACGAAAAAAAAAAAACATGTCGCGAATTGATAATGAAAGGTAATGTCGGGTAATTCAATAAAACCAGATTTTTCGGTACACTAATTTAAATAGTGGGCACAGAAAAAATATTTACATTTTCGTCACGTTCTTCGAATTTGTAATAATATTCTTTTTTTTTTTTAAACAAAATACGATCGAAATTTCCTTCTCGTCCAGAATATTTTCAATTTCTGACGTTTTCGTCAAAAAAACGAAATCGTTCTTAACGTATCAATTTATGTTAATTGATCGTACACAAAGTCCTGAATTACAATAATCGCTATATCTGTAGAAATTTCAAAAAGACATTGCCAACCGACCAAAGTTATAATGATTGTACAGTCTACGTGTAGAGCGCTACGCTTTCCCCCACCCAATTCTTTATTATAATAATACTAATAAGTTAAAAATAAAAAAATGTGTGTGTGCGCGCGTGCGCCTTATGTTATATTTTACGCTCTACAAGGGGAAAAAAAAGAAATTTTTCTTTTCCAAAATGCATTTCGCTATAAGAAAACAATTTTTTTTTCTTTTATATATATATATACATATTATACTCGTATAAACGCGTATGTTACAGACGTGTAACAGCTGCAGTATTCGGCAGTATTTTCAAGTCGAAAATCATCTGTATTCGATGGACTGACGCCACTGCAGGAGCGAACTGACTGCGGCCACTATTACCACGGTCAAGGTAGCGCTGACCACCGTCGACTCGTTGACCTCGTTACAAGACGTTTCGCCTGCAAAAACAAAACACAAAACGTTTTAACCCGTTTTATACCGCATTGTTTTTATTATTTTACACGCGCGCGCGTATATAACATTACATATTATAATAATATAAAATTTTTAATTCCGTTTTTTTTTTTTTTTTTTAATGGCTGGAGGTCTACACACTATTTATTCGAATGTGTCGCGGATTTCCTTCGTCGCATTCTTAACATATTTCTCTACGTGAATTATCGCGAGCGGCGGCGTGTACAGTTACTGTGCAGCACGCGGTTTTTTGTTTTATTTTCACTTGAAACGTTTTGTTTCAACAAAAGTTCGTTTGGACGTCTATTCCATTACGGTTTAATTTTCTCTATAATTTTTAAATCAAATAAAACGTTTATAAGTCAATAATTGAATGTTGAATTAAAAAAAAAAAGTAACTGATAAGTGAGCGGAAAGTTAAAAATTAGCACTAAAAGAAAAAAGCTCGAAATATAACATATAAGCATTGCCGAGGTCTTATAATATAATATGATACGATACGCGTTTTTATCCACGATTGTCACATTCGAATAATCATTGACAAATTTATAATTGTACCTATATTGATAATTTTATTTATCTCGAAAATCGTATAATACAAGTAATAACGTTCGGTTGTCCTTATTTATACACTATATATTAACAGGGAAAAATTTTAAAAATATTAAGAACAAAAATATTGTTATTAGGAAAAATCAAATTAGGGGAAAAAAATTTTTAAACAATTATTACAATCGCTTTGAATATTATACAATAGTGCAAAAAAAAGTGTACAGATATTATTAGTTTTCGAAGTTGAATGCTTTCCCACTAACTGGTTTATATCCGATTTCGCCTTGGATGTTGACTGTATTCGTTATACTGCAACATTCGCAATCGTCGATCAACGTTTACTTTTTTTTTTAACGAAAGAAAATGTCCTGCACACGAGGTCTGCTACCGAAATCGATAATCGTTTTTAATACCTTTGAAATCTATTTCAGAATGTTTTGAATAAAATATTCTTAAGTTATTGTACTTACGGTTTTATCGTATCCGGCATTTCGAATTTCGTTTTTTTTCTTCTTATAAAACATTATTTTATCGAGAATTCGCGATTATTATGTTTTCAAACGCTTAGAAAACGACGACGCGCGTTTATAAATATTTACGAACTCGGGCAGGTGATCTACGGGGGAAATTTGTTTCACGAAAGAGGAAATTCCTTTTTGGTGAGCTAAGAACGCGGGTGTATTTAAATGTTCCCGAAACTTTATCAGAAATTTGTTTTGTAAACATTAGTTTCTCGTGTAACGGAAAATGTTTTGTTTCGCGCGAGTCATTGTTTCGTACCGTTTTCAGAGTAGATTCCAGCAAAAGTTCGCAACGAAAACCGGTAATATTATATATTACAGCCTAGCACTTATACAAATTAAAATTGCTGTTGTAATTTAAAATTTATATTGATATTTTACAAATTTCCAATATGTTATGCGTTCGATCAATATTTTATAATTATTTGAATTATAAATCTATTATTTTATGACTGTGACAGATTATTCCACTTCGCCGTCATTTTAGTCAATTTTGGTAAAAAAAAAAAAGATTTTTGTGATAGGTATGTAATTATGACAAAAAATATAATTATGAAATAAATTTCTTCGACGTTTGTATCGACTACATACGTTTAAAAATTAAAACGGATATCACGAAACAAATGTCCCGCGGTGTGTTGCCTGCTTTATATAGTTTCGTTATTTTGAAGGTTTAAGACGTTTTCGAAATTGTGTGAAAAGTCAAAAATATATTTTTATTTCGTTATTACAATCTTTCATTATGCAATCAATACACGGAGCCGCACAACACTAGTTCGTTTCGTGAGCTCGTGTCAGAATTTAAAATATCTCCCGATTCGTTATCAAAATCATTGCACGCGAGTTATGTGAGTAAAAATCCAAAAATATCTGCTCAAATGTGACAGAGATTTTAGAGTTTAATAATTATTATTTTGAATTTCAAGCGATTCTGAGCGAAGCTATGTCGTAAAAATATTATTATACACGTCTCTGAGCTATTTTTTGACCGTTAAAAAAATTGAACCAAAAAATGTTACTTTTTTTTTCGGGTTGTTTTTAACGGTTATTGGGAAAATCGAAAAATTCGTCATAGTGAGTGCAAAGACTGGAGGAGTTTTGTTACTATACGAACGTAAAGCGTGTCAAGATCATCCGAGCGCGCTGTTTGTACGCGCAATGAAATAAATGTTCACGGTCAAAAAACAAATTCCCTTCGCTGTTCGAATCTATAAGTCCGTACATTTAAATTTCATTCACGAATCGAATTTTAAACGTTTGACAATATAAATGTATAAATTTTATACTTTTACCACAATATAATACATAATATATTGTACCGGAAAATTTTAAATAGAATTAAAATTCAATACGATTTAGACAAAAAATTTTAACTCGTCGATTTCAAAATATTTATAAAAATTTAGCGATTCCGTATAGTACCCTAACACTGTCCACTCAGAAATAAAATGTTCTTCTGCAGGAACTCTTACCTGACGGCGACAGCGAAATGTTAAACGACAAGACCAGGCCTTCGCCCGCTGCCGTGACGGCGGTGCGGTTGTTGTTGGGGTTGCAGTTGTCCGCGTACACGAATATCTGTACGCGGTCCGGAGGCCATTTGACGTACGCCAAGCAGTACAGCTTCCTCCAGCCGGCCGCGGACAGCGAGTCGCTGCTGATTATCTGGTGCACGGTCCCGTTATTGTCTTTCCAGCCTCTGTGACATTTGTAGGCTGCAAAAAACCAACAAAAAAAAAATAAAATAAAAATCTTACGTTTTCATGCAGGCGAAAAAAGCGACGAGAAAAAGCGTTTTGTTGTCCGCTGCGGCAGAGGATTTGGACCGGAGGAAACTCGCGTTGAATTCTTGTAAAACGCTCCTGTAAGGGATTTTCGACAATTCCACGGTTCCAGACGATATATTATTACCGCAGTATAACGATTTGCCCGCGGGCTGTATGTCACACGCAACGTAATTTATAATAGATCCGCATTCCGATTTTTCGCATCGCCTCCGGCCAGTCATTACAATTTTGCGACGAGGAATTATTCACGGGCGAAACTTTATTAACTCCCGGGGTCGCGAAACTTCGGAACGCCGTGCTCGAAGCGTTATCAAAACGCGTCAGATAACCGGACCGATATATCGGCGGGGGCGTGTCCAAAAGAAACCGATGAACGTCGCTCGAGGAAAACGATGGAAAACGTTTAAAACCCTTTGGGGAACACTGGAGTGTACGAGTGGTGGTATTGTCGCGTCTCTATAGATCTCGCGGCCTGACCGTTATGGTCGAAAAACGTCGAGCGGAGATTTGATGAACCGAGAAGGACTTTTTGACCGAAAACACAACGTCTCTCTCGACCTAATCTAAGCCTTAAAACGAAAAATTGCCGCTTTTATGAATTAATAATACCTCAAAACCGACAATTGCTACGAATAGTTCCAGAAATTATAAGAAATTTTTTTGAAAATTTCGCCGCGTCAATACGGTCCAACGTTACATATTTGATGAAAATTTCAGGTTCCTATACGACCATGTCAGTTTTAAGATTACGAAGAATAAACGATAATCGGTTTTGACGGAATTGCGTTCGTATGTAATTTTTCGGTAATTTTTTCTGACGCTTAAAAATATAGTCAGTATAGAAAGACGAGCAACTCTTTAAAGGACCAACTATATAGATGCGATTTTCTACCGGAAAACAGTGCTACACGTTACAGATCGGAGCAATCCTTCTGGCAGAATTTTCGGGTACAGGCGTACACGTCATTGCAAAACCAATGCGTTTCGTCGCTCCGCTCGGAATCTAAAATCCTCTCGTTTTATCCGCGACGCGCGGTTATAGGCGCGTCTACGAACGGAATCCGTAGCCGATACGAATAGTTTCAAGTTGATGAAGAGACCATGTGCGAACTGCACTCGTAACCCGAAGTACGCCGAAAAATTTCGTCAAAGAGGACCGTTTATATATACGGTGAAATGATGACGATAATAATATGTGAGAGCGGTGTGCAAGTGTAAATTTGAAAGTTTGCGCACGTCGCGACGAAAATAGGTGTGCTCGATGTGTAGTAATTTCGCGCAATCCTCTTACGCCCACCACACCCGCTTTTAAGAAAGTTTAATTTCGTGCGGCTTATCGTCTTCAATCGCTCCTGTGTATATACATACCTACGTATATAGGTATTCGAAATATAAGGGTTACACCGGTACGGTAAGTAGGAGAGGAATTCAAAGATGCGAGTTTAATTACAATTCACAGTCGAGAAAATAACATTACGTCGATATAATAATACGCGCCGCTCTCGTCTCCGGTATTCGGAAAACTCGATTTTAACGATAAAAATGCTTATTTTTATTTTTTTTAGATTCTGAGCTGGGCGAGGAACGCATTGGTTTTACAACGATGTGATATTTTGTAATTTTTTTATTACTAATAAATAATGGTCTTATTAAGGGCCAGAGGACTCCCAAATTCTAAGGGCCCCCAATTCATTAATAAAATACCATAATATATTATATTAATTTTTTTGTACTTAGAAATTTTTAAAAAATAAAGAAATGTCCAATGATAAAAAAAATTTTAATTTAAAAATTATTAATATTTTGAAATTATCATAATAAACAATAAATAGTAACTGTGATTCTAATAAAAATTTTATTAATAATAAAGTATAATTTTTAATAGCTTACATGCTATTTTATATGAATATATCGTAATTTAAGTATTTAAAGTCCAACAAATATTTTAGGTCCTTGGGCCTCGCATAACCTTAAGACCGCTTTGTCTGTATCCGAAAATTCTACCAGAAAGAGTGGTCCGTGATCTTTACGGTCACAACTTGTTTCCGGTAGCAAATTGCATCCAGTTGCGGTATTTTAGAAAAGGTCATTTTTCGATTTTTCGCAAAAGCCGCTAAAAAAATATAACTAAAATATTACACAAAAAACGATGAAAACGCGATTTCGTCGAAATCGATTATCGTTATTTTTTCGTAATTTCGAAACTAACGGGTATATAGAAACTCGAAATATTCGTCAAACACCCGTGTAACTATTAATACTATATATAAATTAAGAAAAATAAAAATTTCCTTTTAATTTCAGACTATTTACAGCAATTATAGATTTTGAGGTATTTAATATCATGAAAGGAGTTGGTTTTTTTATACCGGAGCTCCGCTCAGAATCGTCCTATCGAATGCAACGATTGATATTAAAATCGTTATAATATTGCTCGATAATCGTTATAAAATTCTATACGGTCTCTTATTATTACATCCGTAATGACACGTTATTGCGTTATTTCGCCTAACATTTTTACAACCGGCCCGAAAATATTTTGTAATAAAATAGAATTTCGAATCGAGTAATTTGTTTCCCCCCTCCCCCTCCCACCGGGTGGTGAATTTTTATAATTCGTGTTCGAAATAAAAGTCGATTGTTTTATTCGCTTTGCTCAAAACTGGTCGGCGATACATTATAAATTGCTCGCGCAGTAACGTAAACATATTATACGAGTACACCGTAGACGAGGCCTCGGCGAGGTTATCGAACACGTTTTTAAGCTCTTGTACAATCGCCTCGTACGGGGATACCTATAATTTTTTATATTCGCGAAAATAATATTTCCATGCAACCACAAAACGTGCTGTTCGAACGAAACGAGTTTGTAACACATAATATTATCACAATAATAAACAATACTCGTATAAACGCGTGAGAAGCGACGTCGGTGAATTCATTCGAAATCAGCCGCTGTACGACACTAAATCACTCGGGATTTCGCACACGGTTTTTTCGCGATATTATAATGTGTTCTCGCGAAAGTAACGACATTTCGCTAAGGATATTATTATTATATTTTCGTGGTAATAGCAGTAGTTGTTTAGCGGTAATCGTCGTGTAGTTCGGAGTGGTCAGGAGGTTACACCGCAGAAGAAAGTCACAGCGTCGTTATGTGAGATACAGTTAAAAAAATAAAAATAAAAATGAAAACGGGTGTGTTTTCTCCGTTTCCGTTATAAATACACTTAATAATAATGATTATATATTCGCTTTATTTCTGCGGACGAAACGCAATACTTTGATTGATTTATCGTAAGGTTTACTCTAATAATATTATGTTCGCTAAACGTTTCAAAACACGTGTTAGAAATAGACGACAAAAACGGCGTTTTTTTTTTATATTCACAAAATACGACGTCAAAAAACTTACAAAATTCCACAAAAAAAACACACACATATTTAACGTGTAATTTATTTTAAAAAAACAAAAAAAAATTGCTATTACAATATCATACACTATTCGTGTGTATAACATTGATTCAATGCGCGTTTTGTGCTTCTCCGTAACGTTTATTTCGAACAGTACGCTATAAATACGCGGTGATTTTTTTTTCTTTTTCAATCACGACTGTATCTCAGATTATACAAATAATTTTCGTCGAATTTTTTTTTTTTTTTTATAATTACAGCATGCCGTTCTATATTTTGTCGTAATTTCAATACGTTCGCTCCGTCTCTTGATCGCTATACGACTGTATGGACTTTTGATTTTTCAACGGAAACCAACGATTTCAATCAAAAATCCTAAAGGGATATATTTTTAATGGAATTTCGATAATCATACGAGTATTTTTTTATTATTGTATATTAAATACCGTTTCCGTTGAACCAAAAAAAAAAAAAACAAATTTTATTCTAAATTAATATTTGAGTAGCCAAATGTTCGTAAACGAATTGTCGCGAATAAAAACATTAAAACGTATTTTCATCTATTTATTTCGAACCACAGCGTGGGGAAAAAAATATCGGTTGTCGTTTGAAAATCAATACTTTACGTTTTTTTACGGGACATAATTTTGAAAACGGTCCACAAACATCCGTTAAACGCGCGATTATTTGTGACGGAAGAACTCCAGCGGTTCTAGAAAGTCTTTCTTCTGTTTTTATCTCCTTTCGAAACGTTATAAAACGTAACAGTACACTCATAAATGTGTAATACTAGTATATAGTTACCGTTGATTGAATACGCGTAATATTAATCGATCATATTATTGTCATTGAATTTAAAGTGTTCTATAAATTGTTACCCCAAAATCAAAAAAATATTAATCGTATTAATATGAAATATATTTTCACGAGAAAATTATAGTTTATTATTTCACTTTTAAAAAGACGATTTTTTTACTAAAAAAAAAAAGAACAAATATACAACTTGACATTATTTTAAGCTAACAACAAGTCCTTTGCACGCGTGGATCCACCTGGTCCACCGACTCGGTTAAACGATTTAATATAGAATAATAAAAATATATATATATATCCACCGAAATACGCAATTCGTTAGAAACTCGCTGGCTCGTGGTGAATAATAATAAAAAAAAAAATCACCCTGTGTGCGTACATAATGACGGAGGAATACGCTGTCTCGGCGTATATGTGTCGGATATGATCGTTTATTATTTTTTTTTTCCCCCCTCGTTCTTCATATCGTTTGACATATAAGACGTGACAGGCGTTATAAATACACCAGACGACACTGCAGTGCAAAGCGAGATTTCGGTTACAGATTTTTTTTTTTTACTTTAAATATTCATTTACGGTTTTTTTTTCTCTCCGTCCACTACCCTTTACTAAAAGCGTAGTCGTAAACGATGAAACGACTTTAAATAATTATTTTTCACACTACGCGGTTATTAAAACGTTTACACGTCGGTCTCGTCGCCTATAGTTGGCAGCGTGTGTATGCTTTTTAAAATTTCTTTGTCGGTCAAAAAAAAAAAAAAAATGAAAACGAAAAAGAATCATTTTTTTTTTAGGAGGTTAATCGTCTGCGCCGTTTACGCAACGGTCGCGCGACACCGGCCAGACGATTCGTTTGAATTTTTATATATTATTATTATAATAATTATTATTTATTTTTTTTTATCGCCCGAACAATACGAATTTATTATATAAATTTAAACGCAATTCAATCGTCAAAAATCGATGCGAAATAACAATCGGTTTCTTTTTTTTTTTGTTAAACGTCAGTCACGAACATTTTTACAGTCGATTGGGTACACACACACTTCTAATATGAATTCGCGTTAAAACAATTCGCCGTTAGATTATTTATTTATGATTAGAAATTCGATCGAACGAATTAATTATCACGAAACAAAACGATTTTCTAATAATAATTTTAACAAATTTAATTTTTCCGGAAATTCGCCAAACTTAAATGCACTCGAAACCGATAAAACGAATAGAAACGTTAAAACGAGACACATAGTGTTAATACACACGTCTTATGAAATAAAATTCGAAAAAAAAACCCCAATCCGAATTCAAATTTTACAAAAAGTGTGTTGGGAAATGTTCGAATTATTATTTTGAATAAAGTGTAGATAATGACTTGGGAATTTTAAGCGTTTATATAAATTTAGTTTAGGAAGAATTATACGCGTATAAAGAAATTAAACGCAATCGAAAACATTTGAAATGTACAGATTAAAAAAAAAATATATTTTCATATCAATATATGTTTAATAACGTAATTAAATAATAACGCGCCGTATTTGTTTTTTTAAACAATTAAATTCACTATACGTACACGATTTCTTCGCTGTTTTTTCTCTCTAATTTTTCTAAACTCTACGTCTAATATTCGTTATTTTCTCTACGCACTTTGTTCGTTCTATATTTTTTTTATTCTTTTTCCTCTTATACCACCAGACGACGATTCTTTTACGAAACCGGCAGTAAATAAACAAATTTAATACAACAACTCGAATACACTTCTTTATATATTATAAAAATGCTTTATTTTACGAGCATCGATTTATAGTTTTTATTATTATTATTATTTTTTTTATATATCCTATCCTTTTCATTATTTTATTTCGCTGTTTTTGTTTTTACTATTTTATTACAAAATTGTTATTGGAAATATCATAATCTCGACGGGTCGATGGACATGATACGTTAAATGAAAAAAATCAAAAAAAAAAAAATCGTCGAATTAAAACCAGTGCTCTCAGATTCGAAACCGTGATTCCTGTGTGCCGACAATGGAAATCGAACAATTTCATTTCGGTTTCAAACCGTGACTGTTCAAGAGTGATAAAATAAAATCGGTTCGGTTGATAGTATAATAATAACAGGTGTATATTAAATACGCATTCGTGTCGTTCATGCGAAAAACGATAAAACATAATAATATAAATATATTTTTTTTTATTACATAAAATTGCCTAAAACGGTACGCGGAAAACGTTATTAAAATTATGTATTACTATTGCTAGGAAATAATATATTCACAAAATAAACCGTTGTTTTTTCTCTCGCACTAATTAATCGATCGATTAATCGATATTTACGCTGGTTATTATTTTCGTCTCATCGAAACGCCATAAATACTATTGAAATTTCACGTAACGGAGTAATTTAAAAAAAATTTAAGATATCCTTTGCGTTTCAAATCAAACGCGACGACGTGAAAACGAATGTGTACCGCCGGTACATTTAACCAGTTTTACAACCTCCGGCGCTTAGGAATGTTAGGTATTTCTCTAGTCGGACACGTTGCGGATTTTTTTTTATATACCGCACAATCGTTTCGAGTGTCTCTATATATGACATAACAGTATAATCCTGTACTCGTGGACCGAAATTGCGAGAGGAAAATTGCTCGTCCGAAAATTTAGCCGGTTTATAAAATAGACACGCTCGTGCGACACACAGTAATTTTACATCCCGCCCTGCAGTGGTCCTCGAGGCTGAGCACGGCGTTCTCGAACGTCCCATATAATATATACGATGTAATACGACACTGTTTTTTTGTTAAACTATAAAAAAAAAATCGGTTTTTTTTTTCTTTCAAATAAACGAACATAATTTATTTGCATTACGCTTATATACGGATTTAAATGTGATCACGTGATTTATTCTCCTTAACGATTCGTCAAGATTACATACGATTATATACATATAATATATAATATATGACGTTTACAAACAATGTCAGAAGGTTGTGTGTTATACGATTCGTAAATCGAATGCATATAAATCCGTTATATCGGCACCGTCTTAATCCGTATTATAGTATTTAAAAATTTAATGTACCTACATAACGTCCAAGGGCGACGTACATATAAGATATAAATCGTTTGTGAAATTTCGGTATACGTGAGACGTACGGAGAAGAAAGCGATTGTGTCGATATTTCGAACAAACGATTTGGGCAATACATACATATATACACAATATATAATCGATCGATATTGTAATATTATAATGTTTTAAGGTCAAAAGAATAGTGTACGTGCATTACACACGTATAATATAGTAAATACAATTACACAGTGTACCGAATATGATAATACGTTAAACATTCGTTCGCGATATAGGCAGAGCTCAGCGCGGATTCTATGTAGCATTCGCTAATAATATTGTTATTGAATACAGATAAAAAAATTTAGCAGAGTAAGCAATGAATTCGTTTTTTTTTTTATCAATTATTCCGAGCGTAAAATTGTATATATAAATATTTTTTTTTTTACTCATATTTTAAGCGTTTTCGTGCTGTTTTTCCAGTTTTGGTATTTTTTTTTTTTTTTTCATAAATCACGTAACCTCAAGACGGTAAGAAAAACGCACGCAACGCCATTTAATTAGACATTTGAGATATTATATAATGCGTTTTTAGGTATTAAATTATCGCGATACGTTAGGAACTTTACTGTGATTCATAAATAAATGTTTGTTTTTTTTTTTTTTTTTTTTTACGCGTATTTTAAGATTTTTTCCCGTCATATTTTAGCGCGTATTCCAGTACATTTCAGTGCTGTAAAATCCGAGACGACGGGGTAACGAGTTGTGTTATCTTATGCGCTTACAGTGACATTGTATACTCGCTGCCCTTAGTTCCGTTCAAGTACGATCTCGGAAGGTCGGTGATTTTTTTAAAAAAAAAAATAAGTAATCTGCCGACTGATAATATTAATAAAAAAAATTGTTAACATTTTAACGTCGTTTATACCGTCGCAACGCGGTTTTAGGTTTCAGGGACATTTAAACGAATTTTTCGCTGTAAATTCATATATCGCATAACGAGTTTGCGATCTTCTGTATCGTGCGGATAGGAGCGTAAAATATTATTTGGTTTTATCGTATTGCCCGACACCGTGCAGTAGTCTGACTGTCCAAATGTCGAGAATGAATTTGTTAAAAATAATATTTTTCAACGAATTTATTTTTGAGAACGCACGAGTAAAAAATGATAGAAATCAACGATAAAAACTAAACGTTAAAACTGTACTGTACAGCGCACGAAAATCGTTATTTTTTTTTTCCCGATCAATAAGTCGTTATGGATCAGTTTTAAAATTGAAATTCAATAAACTATTAAAGACCTTTGAATACTGATAAATTTTGTACAACACACTTTCCGATTCCGTAGTAGTGCACACAATTCTAGACACTGTTGCAGGTGTGAACGTGTATAATATGGTACTTTGTACTTATTAGATAAAACGGAATTAATAAGTCTTAATTTAATTATTGAATTCTTTGATAAAAAAAAAAAATCCATCGTTAAAATGGCTTTTTCTAAGTTTCTCCAGGGATATCGTCATCAGACACGAAAAAAGTGACACGTTATAACATATATTATTTTATAGACGAATACTTTATACGTTTTTTTGCATTATTTTTTGGATTCTGAACGAAGCGACGAACGAATATTGGTTTTACAGTGACGTGATTTTTTTTTTGTCTGCGAATATTTTTTCGCAAAACGCTGCTCCGGTTTCTAAGTTCTTTCCATTTTTTTTTTTTTTTTTTTATTAGGTATAACGTCGTATTTAGTCGGTACTTATTTGACACGTTTATCGATTTTTTTTTAATAGAAAAAAAATAAATGATTAACAAAAAAAAAAATTGACGTAAAACAACGGTATAATTTAAATCGTCGTATTTAAAATTCTCATCAAATTATCTAAATAATTTATTTTTCAACATTAATCGTCGAGTCGATGACGATTCGTATGTCAAAGTGTCATTTTTTAAAAATATTTACAAATATTTATTATACAAATAACAAATATTTTTTCGATTGAAATAAACAAAATGTTTGCAATTGGAAGGGAGTCTAAATCCGACCACGATGACGTGTATGTACATACTCGTACGTAACTTGGTTACCTATATCAGAAAATCATATACATTTCGCAAATATTATTTACGTCATTTCAGTACCTACATGAAAAAAGAAAAAGAAAACGAAATAATATTATTCGAAACAATTGTTGTTGTTTTTTAATATTGTAATTTTTATTTATTATACTGCGTTATAAAAAAAGAAAAAATATACATATAAATAAAAAATAATAAAAATTAGTTTCACCATAAAAATGAAATGTTTCTTCATTTTTGTCGGAAAATTACAAAAATACTGTTGTTTTAATGTTTTTTTTTTTTTCGTGACCATTAATATCTTTGGACAAAATATATTTTTTATTGTTAGTTCAGCTCTTGTAAAAAGAACAATTGCCGTTTTTTTAATTTAAAACTTTCGATGTCGCCAATATTATTATTATTATTATTATATTTTTCGATTACCTTCTCGCGTAATATTATTACGGGAACACCGGAACTGCGTTGCTTTTGCTTTTTATATTGTTGTAGCGTACAGTACACTTTTTTATTTGTTTTAAATCGGTTGTCGGAACTCAAGTTTGGTAAATTTTTTTAAAAAAAAAAAAAAGGGAGAAATGAACAAATGAACAAATTTCCGGAAATCGGTACGAGAAGACTCGTATATGCGACGTTTTTTTTTTTTTTTTACAGTTGTTTCTTAAACAAATAAAATTTATAAGATTTCATAATATTTTTCGAATAAAATATTATATTACACGGATGTTGGATCACGAGAATTGCTTGAATATATATTTTATTATCTAAAACAATATTGGAAACAAATTTGGACGAAAACGTTTGTTTTCAACTTTATACAATATTAATCGCGTTGTAAATATAGACTTTCTAGCGTTAATCAAACGCTTTATTATATTTTCCATTGAATAATAATCAAAACATTTATTTCAAATGCAAATCACGTCAAGGCGTCCTTGAAATCTACGTGCGCGAATTTGGCGCCGTAATCATAATATATATATATATGTGTACCTAATTCAGATATCATTAACAAGATTATTCGGCACTATAGTTAAACGTTGTTAGAAATTATCTACCGCGTATACAAGATTTGGTGCCAACATCACGATTGCATCACACGGAAGCAGCTCAGACTTGTAGAAAACGGTCTTCCGGTACTCAATGACACTTGTTAGACGTTGTCGGGAATTATCTTCTGAGTTATGGGCGACGGCTTGTTGCTAATCCACTAAGAAATTTCAGTCCAAACTCAGGTCAGGCGGTGTGTCGTTAGTGCTCGTTGGTGTAGAACAGTTTTTTGTTTGCGTTCAGTTTTCACGACTTCCCCAAAAGTGTTAATATTCGTTTCATTTTATGTCGTCGACGAAAAACAAGTCAACGAAAAAGTCGAATAAAAAATGCATTGTTTGAAAATTCTAGCGTATATGCCTGCGATACCGCAGTCCCGTTAGAAATTTTTCTAATTTTTTGTCAGCCGAACACTATAACGAAAATTTTTTTTTTTTTTGCACTAGCAAACGCTAGGCGCAATACTCCAATATTGGGGGTGAACGGTCTTTTTTTGTCGTGTTGCTGACACATCCTTGTTGGATTTTGGTACGAGTGCAAGAGCAACTATAACGACAATTTGTTCCGCACTGAAAAGCATTAACGATCGGTCTTGATTCGGGATCGAAATCGAAATAGACGTTGCCTATAACTCGGCATGTGTCTTTAGTTCACAACTACTGCAGTGGGAAAAGAAAATAGAGAGTGGACATCACACCTTCGACTGACTGTCGAAAAATTGAAAGTAGCAATTTTCGAAAATCGATTCAAAATTTCTGGGTCGTGTACGTACGACCGACCTCCGATCACGTTCTCGACTAGAAACGCCCGTGAAAGTGGAAGAAAACTTTGATTTTCAAAGGATTTCCAATCGGAGGACTATTTTTAAGAGTACGCGTGTGAATTGTTGAGAACAAATTTTTATTTAATTTCAATCGCGCAATAAAGTTTCGAGAACGCGGCCGTCCGCAACATTGTGCAATCATCCTGCCGATCGAATTCAACAATATTTCTCGATTTTATAAACGTTTTAAATTCACAGTCTGTTGCACAACATCGCATCACGTTTATACTACGTCTTATACGCGACGAATTAACCGGCACGCTGCAGACAACGGTTTTACGCGTTGAGCACCGCTTTTCGGTATTTTTTTTTTATATTTTATTTAATAATGACGATTTTTATTGTTTTCGTTTTATATCGAAAATGGAGAAAACAATAATCCTTTTAAAAGTGACGGGACGCGAACGTTTTCCTATAATCTTATAATAAATGATTCAAATTATGATATAAATTCAAATGAAAAAAAAAACCTATCGAAACACTGTCCGATCGTCGCGAAACGTACGCGGAGAGAAAAGTTTTCAATATATAATATATATTTTTTTTTAAATCAATTTTTCAATACGTAGTTAAGTCTTTTTTTTTGGACGGCAAAAAAAAGACAGAAGAAAAATTCAAAACTTTAGTAGAGAACAACCCCCGTATCGCGCAAGACATTATTTTTATTTCGAAAAACTTTTCAATACACGTTATAGATAATTATATTTAATTACAACGTCTCCCGTTCATAACCCCTCGTACGATTCTCTCATTAAAAGTTAAGACCGAAATCGTTTTAATTAACGCGTATTAATAAGGTTTTTTTTTAAAAATATTTTCGCGTCGAGACGGACAATAAGCGGAGGTTTTTTTTTTTGCTCGGACAAGGTTTTTGTATTATTTTCTGTAAAACAGTTGTTTCCGTCCATATATTTTATTGGAATTTTGTATGTGTCGGTTTAGAGTGTTTCGCTGTGTGTATTCAATACGATAATATTATATTATGTTTCGCCGAGGGAAATGTCTGAATTTTTTATAATAATATTACGCGTTTACACGCCGAACATTCTGAATAATATTTTTTTTTTATTTTCTATTACCAAAAAAATAAATAAAGGCGTAAACGCGTGTATATGTTCCGAACAGTTCGTATTACTAACATATTTTTTTGTTTTTTACACGGTTCACGTTTGGACGGTCGATAATAGAATAGTGTTGTGTTATAAAACATGATAGCCGACTGTAATGTGTTATTATTGTTTTTTTTTTTAACGAAACGATTAATTTCAATATTGTAATCGCGCGGCTGCTACGTCTCCGTCTGCCTGATATTTATCAAACGATTTGTTTAAACGGTTTCCGGTTCAAGAATCGAACGTTTTTTTATCGATATGAGCGAAAATAAAAAAATTCTATCTTTCGTATACATCGTTTAACGCTTAGCGTTGTAATAACAAACCCGTCCCTGTGCTGCGTCACCGCGGTGACGTTATTAAAACGAATAGGCAAAAAAAATAATAACGTCTTCGCAATAAAATTTAAAAAAAAAAACTAATCCGAATTCAATTTTTTTTTTTTTGCGAAACGCGTTTTGGGAAATAATCGTGTTTTTTCTCTACTTTTAATAAATGTGGAGATAACGATTTAGAAATTTCAAATGCACTAGACATAATAATATTTATAATAAATTCTGTTTCCGAAGAGTATATAATAGAAAATTAAACATTAAAAAAAAAAAAAACATTTAAAAATATTTCGAATATACAAAACGGATTTAAAAACGATAATATTTCGTATTAATATGTATATATTATATTAAATAACCTTTCGTAGTTTTAATTATCTATATGTTTTTTTTATTTCTCTTAACTCCGTGTCTTTTTATACATATTTACTTCATTCGTAATATTCTCTTTGTAATTTGTTCGTTTTTATTTTTATTTATTTTTTTGTTCTGTTTTTCTCTTAATACCCGGCGTTTTTTTCGTTGTTGAAACCGGTAGTGAATAAAGGAATTTTCGTGAAAAAAAAAGATAAATATATTTATACGTACAAAAGTATTATGCACGAGTATTAATTTACGTATATATATATATTTTTTTTATTTCTTTCTCTTCGTATCCTTTTCATTCTTTTTTTTTTTTATTTAATTCTTCGTATTTAATAATATTTCGGTTTTCCGTTGATCCGTTTGGTGCGAACGACACATTTAACATGCCCGTTCCGATCACGGCTAAATATCTATAGGTATGACAACAATTTTGTGATACGCAGGTATGATTTTTTCTTCTATGGAAGTGGTAGCTCTTCCATAGAAGAAAAAAATCTTTATCGTATTATACTTGTTAACGTTGTGTATGGCTGAATATCTACGAGTACATAAATGGTAAAATAATAATCCGAGTGCCAGTTTCATGGAAAAAAAAATACGATATTATTGTTTTTTCCACGGATGCGCAGAACGAGTCGCAATTTGGACAATCTGTTGTCATACCTAGATATTTATAGCCATATGGTTTCGACGCGTTCGCGAAAAACAGAATAACTCGTACAACGATTTTTCGCCCAAGTCTCGCGAAGAACTCGAACGGAACACGAAATAAAAAATCGAACGTACCGATTCCCCTCCCCCCCCCACCAATATTCGTAATTTTCATTGAAAATTTTTTTTTTTTGCTACCGCCGGCATTAAAAAAAAAAAAATCGCTCAACGTTTTTTTTTTGACGTTATACCAACGACGGTATACTAACGCGGTAACCGCGGGCGAGAGGGTTGAAAAATATACATAATTTGAATACGAAACGAGCCCGTGTTATTGTATTATTTTGCCGCGGTTTTCCGTCGAATCGATCGTAACCCGACCCTGCACACACACACACACACTGCACGCCGCGGCCCCGTTGTAAGTCCTCTCCGGACCCGGATCAACTCGTGTCACAGCACAGGGTCCGTATTATTTCTGTTCCGTATATACGCACGCAAATCCCGACGTCGCGGCCAAGTTATGTATAATTCTCTCTCTCTCTCTCTCTCTCTCTCTCTGAGTTTAAAACCCTGCAGGAAAGTGTTGCCGCCACCCGCGCACCGACGAACCCGAGTGTAGTGTATGTATATACGGGACCCGCTCGCCGGAAATTTCGAACGGACTTCCGTTATTTTCCTCACTGTTCCGGGCCAAACTCGCGTACTGCACGTTCACGCAACGGCCTCTGCGTTACGAATTGACCCCGCGCGACGCAATGTATTTCGGTTTCGGGGGCGGGGGAAAAATTGAAATTCTGAGATATCATTAAGGAGTTGATTTCGTTCCGTTTACGTATACGCGTATAACGTCCCTTTCGAGAAGCGTTTTTTAACCAGGAAATTCGTTTTCGGACAACATCGTATCCGCGCTCGGTTACACGACTACGACTAGGCAGGGTTGACCAAACAAACGAGTTTTGTCTACAAAACGCTCCGAGAGCGAACGTTATTGAATCAAACGATAAATTTAGAAAATTCTCAATTAAATTCATTTTCTATTCCGTAATTTGTGAGAATCTTCCGAAAGCAGCCGTGAAAACGTGTTGAATTTTATCGATAATATTCATATCGATTTAAGCGTTTAATAATGTCATATTACGCTATATAAATAAATTACTAATCGAAATTGATGCGTATGGCCCGCGGTCGACGGAGCGCAGTAGAAAATTCAATATAAAATCGCGAATTTTTACAAAACTGTCAGAAAGCAGATTCGACTCTAACGCGTCATCGCTTCTATAAAACATATAGAACATTTTATTTTATTTATTAAAAAAAAAAATTCAAGTCGAGGAAACAAGACATTCGAATTGACCCGTAATTATTTCATTGATACAAATAGGAAAATTCAAAAAGTATTAATATAAGTATTGTAGTATAAATACAATTTTCCATCGATATCACGCTTATAGTCTAATTATTTTTAACAAGACAAAAAAATACATTTGTTTCTCTGCCTTCGTCGTGTCTCGCGCACTCTTATGTAAGACGAGTATAATAATAATTGTACAAAACACAATAAAACTTTTTACCGTCCGAGTAAACTTTATAAAAAAAAAAAAAAATAAAATAAATTTAACGAACGGAATATTATAATGATAATAGTTATTATTATTATGGTATAGTTTTCCGAGTAAAACGTATTATTTTATCGCATATTTCTTTGCCGTCGGTATTAAACATAATATCATTAATATCTAATACCAACAGACATTTGATTTAAACTCAAGCCGGCTCACCGATTTCGTTTGGCGTAATAATAATATATCGTTACAATTAATGTACTACTCTGGACGTATAATACTATATTATTGTATACAACGCGGAGTCGTGTATAGACAATTTTAATACACGGCTGTCGTTATGCTAAAATATAATGTATTAATAACGTAAACCGATCGTTGACAAATAACGTAACATAATACAATCGCCGTAATGATTTCTAAACAAATGTGAAAATAATAAAATTTGAAATTTTTTTTTTATAAAAAAAATTATATAATATAATAAAATATGTATAACAATAACGACAATAACTAAAAATATAAAATTCAATAAAGAATTAATAAAATAAGAAATAAATACTTCTATGCTTTAGGTAATCTATTGATATCTAGAACACTCTCAAAAGAGGTAAAAATTCAGTTGTATATATGACGATCATACGACCAATAATAATGTATGGATCACAATGCCTTTAAGGAAAATAAAGAAAGAGAGAATACACGTTTTTGAGAGGAAGGTACTACGAAATATATATGGACTTCAATATGATCAAGACATGCAAGTATGGAGGAAAAGACACTCAGTCAAGAAATGATGGACACATTCAAAAGACCAACATATAATATGGTGAACGAAATTAAACGGAGCAAGTTAGAACGGGCAGACCACGCGTGTGGAAAACGAAATTCTCTGGTACAAACAGAGCTCCAAGAAAACCCGAGAAGAAAAAGGCCGCTGGGTAGGCCAAGATTACGTTGGGAGGATGGCATCAGAGAACATTTCCTGAGTGTCATAGGAGAAAATTATGTAGACGGGGATTGGCGTAGGAGATAAGGAAGAATAATGAAGAATGGAAGATGATTTGTAGTACGGCAAGATGGTCTTAAAGGCCTTAAAAACATAAACAACGCGTGTTGTATTTACGAGGGAGGAGGGTCCGGGCCGAAACCGCGCCTCCCAGGACCGAAAGAGTAATTTTTAAATATTATTGTGCATTGGTCGATTTGTATTAACAAGTTTTGAGATAAAAACTTACGAGGTGAATCGGAAATATTTCTATACGTTCGTATTTTATACGGAGTAAGTTTTTTTTATTTTTGATAGTTTTTATAAGTTGATGTTCGGAAAACCGAAAAACTATACTATACGCGTTGTATTACATATTTTGCGCGTTCGTGCTATAGATTATGATATAGCAGAAAATGGACGGGCGCGGCGGCTTATAGCGAAATGTATATGATAATATTGTAAACTATTTGCACTTAAAAAAATCGTCTAGTACTCTGGTTTTAATGCAAAAGTTTAAGACTGTTAACATAGGGAATTTCAAAACCCTAAACTTGGTTCGGACGAGATTCGTGAAAAAAAAAACATCTCTTCACGACGAGTATACTAAAAGCAAAAAAAAAAAATTTTAGCATACGCGGTTTGCGTCGTTCCACATTGTTTTCTTAACAAAATAATGCACTTAGTAAAACCATATTATTAGGTTCAAAGAATAATAAAAGAAAAATGTTAACATATATATATAATATTTTGTGCTTTTGTTTCGCATTAAAAGTTATGTCATTAAACGTATTCTTGTAAATGTCTCGCTTGAGTTTTTCTTTTTTACACGAATTTAAATTAATTCGTTTTTTTTTCTTTCTGTTCTGACTTCGTTTAGATCGTAATTGGCAATCGTGTTTTTAAATATTATGCGAATATTTGGCGCGTTAAAAATCGTCAAACTATTAAAAAAAAAACAAACCGAATCCGTTTAAAACCATAAAATATTTTGGCATTAAGTAATATTAAATATGTCGTAAATGGTAATTGTGACTTCGTACGCGCATCTAGTACGCGATCAAAATGAACGGTTAAAACGATTGGAAAATTTAAAAGGGCTTTAAAACTATTTGGAAAATATCAAAGATTTTATAATGTTTCGATGTATTCGACAAAAGCCAACAAGAATCGTCGATGAATTTAATAGTTCATTTAGGATTATATACAAATTATCAAAATAATCGTACGCTAGCGGATAGTAATGCAAAAAACATTGCACTATGACTTTCTATAATATTGGCTTACAACGAGTTTCCCCTCTGGATCGGTTAATATTTTACTATATATATATCATGCTTTTTAGGGAGGTTTTCTAAGACGGACATTGAAGTGCCAAAACCGGAAATTAACGAATTACAGACTGTAATTAGTTGTTAGAAATCACCAACTCGTAGTTTATCCAATTATTTTCTTTTCCTTACCGACTATGCAAACGTAACCATGGCAATTAACGAATAACTCTTGTGGTTTGCACGTATTTTAAACTAGATTTTTAATAAACAAATTTCCGAAAACACAATAATATATAATTGAAATCTAAACGAAATGGTAAATAAATTTGTATCTCAATACATTTCGTTAAAATTAAATGATATTTTGAAAATGTCAAAGAGCCAATACAGCCGCAGGGAAACTAAAAATTTTGCGAACCAAAGTTTTTTTTTTTTGATATATTTATCGAGCAATTTATTCAGAGTGATATGACTCCGAGGTCGTACCTATATTGCAATCATTGTCTAAATCCATAGCCATATTGAGACGACTAACGCCGCAATAATATGTATAATTATTTTTTTTGTATAAAAACTGATCATTATTTTATTCGCTTTCATCCAAATAATATTTCTAAAGTACGTATTTAGTCGTATGAGGCAAGAAATTTGTAATAGGAAATAAGAAAATTAAAATGTTTTCGTAATAATATTATATTTGGTACTTCTTAAAATTGACAAAATGGCAAGCAAAATCGCTGTGGTGGGTTCTATTCCCCTCGTGCAGCGTACATGTCTCTACAATAATAATAATAATAATAATAATAATAATAATAATAATAATAATAATAATAATAATTTGAAACTATGATTCAAGTAGTTATTGACGTACAACAATATCTATACGTTACAAAATAGTAAAGTGATTATTAGTTTGGAAAACATTTCTGTTAGACCATGTCAACTCGTTCGAATAAAATTTAATGACGTTTTACGGAGATAAGGAGGACGGTATATATATATATATATATATCGTTGACTTATTGATTTTTCCGTCCTGTCTTTGAACATTTTAAAGAAAACTAATCTTCGTTATGTCTCGAAAAGTTACTGATTAAAATCATCGGAGTTATTCCAATTCAAAAAGCTATATCATTCTATATATGTGTATTGTATATATATATATATATTTTATAGACAGCAACGTTTCGAAGAAGTTAAATGGGTTTGTTTAAAATCTAATCAATGCGAATGACACGGAGAAATCAATGGGCGAATTCACGTTTACTAGTTTTCCACGTCAAACGATGTTTTGACATATAAAAATATACGACGACGAGTATTATGTAATATTATAAAAAACAAAAAAACGACGGATACAGACATTTCGTAAGAATTCGCGCTGGTTTTACATAATATTATTTATTGCATTCCGCGTATATAAAAATAACGGTTTAACGGTTCGGCAATGTCCTCGAAATAGTGACGCGAACGTTGTCTGCGAACTACTTAAACGGTTTTCGATCGACGAGAAAATCATATTTCGATAGGATAATATTTATTCGATTTCGTTTCGTGTTTGACTCGTCCGATCGCTAAACCGTGAAAATTGAAATACTGTCCAGTGCGATTCTCCTGCTCCTCTTATTTCGTATTAGAAATTAAAATTACTTCCTCTCGAGCTGGTCTGAACGAACAAATTGAAAAAACTCCCCGTTCAAATTTTTTATCATTAATTTTCCAATCGGTTCATTTAATTTAGACGTTATGTGACTATGACCGAAACAAAAAAAATACGAGCGAATGCAGAAAATCGCGATAAGAGTGGCGTAAATACAGAGCCGAATGAAACCTACCACAAATATCCGAACCAAACGGGCGTATTTTTAAAGATAACCCGTCGAAATATTTCTTCTTTTTTTTTCTCAAACTCGTGTCCTTAAATAGGTTCTTTGATATATTTCGGGGGAAAAAAAGCGTAGTACGTTTATACCGGTGTAGTAAACGGAAGTACACTCAGTGCGCTTATGTTGCTCAATATTTAATTTACATAAAAAAAATGTAAAAAATTGTTTACTATACTTTTATTAATCGTAGTATGTAGTTATTGTACGTGAAATTATTGACGAAACGTTAATTTACGTAACAAACATATAATTTTCACAATATTCTCCTACGATATACAGTGACCCGGGATGAAATTTTTGTATTAATCACTTGTTATTCAATTACGTATAGTGTCGTAAACGTTTTATTCGTGTGTTATTTTTCTAAAGTAAAATTCAATTATTCGGTGGAAATCCAGTTTTACCAATTCGTACAGTAGTGAAAAAATTCGAAACAATCGACTAGTGAAAAACGCGCGTTTTTTTTACCTTAAAATTACGGAATAAAAATACTCGTGACACACAAAAAAAAAAAGCGCACGCTATACATAATTATTATAATATACAATTTCTTTTTAAATTTCGAAATTTCTATATTTAATTACGAAAAATCCTTTAAGATAAATGCGGATTATCGTATTTACTACCAGAGCCGTCTTATGGTTATGTGAGGCCCAAGGGCACAAAATATTTTGGGGCCTTTGAATACTCAAATTATGATATATTCATATATATATATTTTTTTAACACATATTACAAGTATATTAGATATTAAAAATTATACTTCAGTAATAAAAACTAAAATGCCAATTTTTATTACAATCCGTTACTTTATTGTTTATTATGATAATTTCAAAATGTTAATATTTTGAAATTTAAATATTTTTTTTATAATTGAAGATTTATTTACTTTTTTAAATATCTAAGTAAATAAAGTTAATGTTATTTTGTAAATAAATTGGGGCCCCAGGCCCATGCCTTAAGACGGCACTGTTTACTACGAAGTGTTCGTGTACATTACAGTGACGGTTTTTTTCGATTCGATCGTCTAAAACTGAATTCAGGTAGTTCGTACTCGAATAAAGATCACTGTATAGTTTTCAAACTCTTTACGTGCAATAATATTATAAAAAAATGTCGTTTGCGCGTTTGTCCACGATTTAAAAAGAAAAAAATTAAATTAATAATTACGTATTCGGACGGATTCCTTCGTTCTCACCTGATCTTATGTGCGACAATCGAGGACACTCGGCCACCAGTTCCAGGGATTCCGCGGACCCGCAGGAGAATGCGATCGAAGTCAAATTCAACTTGCACTCGTCGTCGGCCGTCGTCTTGCTGCTCAATACCCGACGGCCTTTCCTCTTGGCCCTGCGCAATATCACTTGATCGTCGTCGTCGTCGTCGTCGTCGTCACCGTAATCCGACGACCGTTCCGAGTCCTTCGCCGTCGTCGCGTTCTGCCTGGACCTCACCAGACTCGGCATGTCCGGCTGTAACTTCTTGTAAGTCACGCTCCAGTCGTCCGAAGATTTCTCGTAGTGTTCCGAAGAATGGCGTTTTGGCGACGGAGACGGCGGCGAAACGGTAGTCATCGTCATCGTCGGATGATTGTCAGACGTCAACAAGTCCACCGGTAACTGGAAGGTGTGAGAAAAAAAAAACCTCGCTCGTATTAGGTGTCACACTCACACGAAATCTCTACACACACGCGTTTCGCGCGCTTACATTTAAATTGTTTTTGTTCGGCGAACTCGAAGACGCGTCGTTCCACGTGATGCTTTTACTAACTGTTTTGATCGAGTAAATTCCTTTGAAAGGGCAATTTTGAAACTCCGACTTGGAAACTGCGGAAAGAAACAAAAAAAAAAAAATACCCGTGTAAAAGCTTTAGTGAACAAAAAAAAAAAAATGCGCGATATGAAAACGTTTTTTTTTAATTTTTGTGTTTGCTAGGGTTTTTTTTAGAAAATCGATTGAGAACGCTTTGAACGAGATATCTTTATTTTAATATCGGAAAGTGTGCAGCATCTGCTCCAAAACGAATCGTACGGGTTTTTAAAACGATATTACGTTTTGAACTATTGGTGACGTTTCCACGATACAATCGAGTTCGGTACTACAAAAATATTATATTGTTTGGTTATTTTTAAGAGTAATATATTGTTGACTGTTAAATACGACTGTAAAACAGTCGGTCGCTGTTGAAAAAATTCTTTAAATATTTAAAATAAACATTTGTTTTTGTTCGATTGTTCAGTTATAATAAATATAATCTTGTTGTTAAATTATTATGTTTTTGTGAACAACGCGATATTTGAAAAACAATACTGGGCCACGAAAAAGAGAAAAACGCAGGAGATACAAATATACATAGTTACACTGCTATTATTGTATAAGGAGATATTAAAAAAATATAATTAATAATACCGTTATATTTAATAATAAACAAATTTATTAAAAAAATGTGAATACCGCAGTACAATTTTACGATATTTTCGAAAATAAAAACTGCTTTCGTTCATTCGCGAAATTCAAAATCGTTTTTTTTTTTTTATCATCGTCAAGTAACTAAAAAAAAAACGGCTACTTCTGAAATTTCAAAAAAATTCCTCGCGCGCAGTAAAGAAAACGAGTCGGGGGGCGAATCATTTTTAGGTCGTGTTGACACTGGACCGTGGTCCGTCCCTGGTTTTGTACACTAGAATTGTTCGTTTCGCGTGTTGTTATCATCGTAACGTCGTCGTTATGAAGTACACGTTCATAAAGTCATATTTAGTCAATTAAATTACGTATTGTGTACGTACGTAAAACAGCGTACACTGTGTTTTTATTAGATTATCGCATATTCGGGGACGTACGAGATTCCTGTATTTGTTTTACTGCGCAATCCGTAGGATAAATACGGTTAAGCGACGCGTAAAAAAAAAATCAACAAAAAAAAAGTATCCGTTTTGTTCGGAAACAAACCGTTGTCCGCGCGCGCGCGTGTCACGACTCGGCGAAAATTTTTCCTAATACAATAAAATACAATTTTTTTTATCTTTATGATTTATGGCCGGAATCACAGCTATTCGCTCGCTCGACGGACGACGATCAATCAAAACGCGGCATCTACGCGAGAGATTTGATTTGATGTACACACGGTGCGAACTAGAAGAGAACTAGAGAAATTTTTTTTTCTCTCCTAAAATCCCGGCCGGGAAGAAAAATAGAGGCAAAAAAAAAAGCAGTAAGGTAAAATCGGTTAACCTGATTTCGCGAACGACGCGACGACGATTGGTATTCATCGGTCGTTCTGTGTTTGCGCAAAACCGCCGCGCTCGCGGTTATTTGTTTTCGGCGACGGTTAAAATTGCGCTATATGGAGAGCAAATAACGCTTGAAATATTTTTGCAATCGACCACTTACCCACTAGCGTAATTGAATCCGTAGCGTGTGCGTCAAAGTTCGGAGAGTTACACGCGTCTTCCGGTCTCCTGCTCGGTTGACCTGATTTTTAAAAGACCACGTTGAACGAATACTGCCATTAAACGACGGGAGGACGGCGAAACAGTAATTTTTGTCTCGTGCACGTATACGAGGACGGACACAAAACGCCGCTTGTGACGGGAATTTTTTTTCCCCCTGAACTATTTTTTTCCACGTTTATTTTCAAAAATTTTCAGAAAAAAAAAAAACAATTCCGGCGCAAACGGTGTATCGCAGCGACGCGTCGCGAGCAGCTAATAATGAATATAAAAATCGCGCGCCATAATGAGAGTTTACGAGTGGCTTTCTCGTTTTTGAAAATTGCGCCTTTTCGCTCCAAAACCGACCTCGTTCACCGGCGTCCTTTATAATAACGAGTCGAACGGACGAAAACTTCTCAAGTGCCGGCAGTAGGTACGTTCCAACGCGTTTCTCCGACACGAAGACGCGCGTTCACAACAATAAGTGTTTGCCTGCCTGCCTGACGCGGTCAAAAAAAAACTCTCAATAGCGAAACTGAAATACGAATTGGACAATAACGTTGGATATTTTGTTTCTGTTCTCGCCAATCGTCGAATACTTCGCGACGAAATAAAAACGATTTTGTAAAACGTGAAAGCGGTAATGGCGAGCACTCAAAAAGGGCACTCTCTAAAGGGCGTTTTAGGGACAATTAACAAGTACAACATACCGACGCGCGATTTTTGAGTTTAATTAATTACACTGTTTGCAACGATCAATACGACGGTTACTGTTTCGGATCGGCCCTCGTATAGTGCACGTGCACGTACGCCCGGCGCGTGTATTGCAGTCTTACCCATTTGAAGTTCTGCCAAGTCGTTCGCCCTCCGGTGGAAGTCCAAACAAATGTATCCGCTTTGGCTGTACGTGATAAATACAAAATGTATAAAACGCGAGTGGGAAATAAAATAAAATTTCGACGACAAACCCGGGAGAGAACGTGGAACGATTTCGGGAAACGACTTACCATCCGGTGACGTAGTGCGCCATCAGTTTGAACCGGTAGGCAGACACTTCGATCTCCTGCTGACACGACAATTTCATCTCGTGGCCCGGTAACGGAGCCACCAACGGTTGATTGTAGAAGAACTGGTGCGAAGTCTGTATGGTCTGCGCGGTGAACACGCGGTCCAGCGAGTTGGTCATCAGTTTCAGCGTGCTGTTGTTGTGATGATGGAGAAACGTGAACATTTTCCCGTGGTCCAGCGTCCGCCATCTCTGGTACTCGGTCAGCCACGGCGGATAACTGCATTTCGTCTCGAACGATTCTGTATAACGATCCGGATTATATCGTTCGTTCGCAAAAAAAAAAAAAGTATACCTATAAACAATTTCGTCCAACCTTTTTTCAGAATCATAGTCCTGGACCCCTCGAGCGGACTGAAAAGGCCGCTGCACGTGGCGTCGCCGGACTGAGCCACCCTGTACTCGACGTCTGCGGACACGCCGGGGCCTTTCAATTGCCTCTGCGAAGTCGTTCGCTCGTATATGAAACACTTGAACCGGTCTTCGGTGGACATCGGTATGCCGTTGCTGTGGTGAACTCGGCCCACCAGGAATTTGTACGAACCCTCTTTCCATCCGGCGATGCACTCGACTTCTTCCACTATCGTTCGAACACGTTATTACTGTCGTTGTTGTTGAATAATAATAATAATAATAATAATAAGGTAGCGAGCCGTGGGGTGTCGCTTAAGCAAATTACTTGGATAAAGATTTTTAGAGTTTGAATGCAATGCGATAGATCATTGTATTCGCGATAAAATGATTCTGCGCGAAGCTTCGGTGTAATATTATTTTATATTAATAATTCGTATTTTATTGTGTTATGTCTGTTGTGATCATCAGCGCGAACCGACTACTTACTACTAAACCGTTAGACACTATGTACATCCGTATTTATACGGTTTACATCTCCGATGACGTCACCACAAAACGGTCGCGTCGGTCGGTCGTGTGAGTCAAAGACCACGCCCACCGCGAATCCGTGCTGCCGCCATCTGGTTTACATTAAATTAATTTCAAAATGAATTTTGTAACGGACTCAAGTCCCAGTTTAACAAATTATTTTTATTTTTTGGCATTCCTATTGCATCCCTCATGTTTAATTCTTTATAATTATTCACATTTTAAAAAAGTTTTACTGGTTTAATATTATATAGTTATATCCTACTAGATAAAAAGGATTTTGACCAAGAATTAAAATTAATAACTAAAATCGCTAAATTTAATGAGAACGAAAACGATTTAATTTTAAAAATGGTTAGGAAACATAAATGGTGAAAAGAACTTAAGGTGATCAGCACCTATAATAATGGATTAGACAACAAAATAATAAAAGAAATATAAATGTTGGGCTCATAGAACATTTGAGAAATATTAAAAACAAGAAGACGAAAAATCTCGCGTCGCGAAACGTTTAATGAATACTAATAATAATAATATTAAATCAGCAAAACTTTTGAAAAATGTAAACAATTATAAAGAATTAAACATAAGAAAAGCGATAGAAATGTCAAAAAATAAAAATAACTTGTTAAACTGGGACTTGAGTCCGTTACAAAATTTATTATTAAAATTAATTTAATATAAATCAGATGGCGGCAGCATGGATTCGCGGTGGGCGTGGTCGTTGACCCACACGACGGACCGACGCGGTCGTTTTGCGGTGACGTCATTGGAGATATAAACCGTATAAATACGGGTGTAATAGTGTCTAACGGTTTAGTAGTAGTCGATACGCGCCGAAGATAACAACGTACTTGTCGAAACACGTATACGCAATAAAAGTGTATTACTTTTGTGATTTTGGGCGTATAGTATAAAACGATCACAAGTTCGCGAGCATATTTTAATTATTATGATAATATGTCGTTTAACCGGATGAAGGTAGGAACGAGCGTTCGTTGTCATCGATGACAACGTCAGACTGTAACCACGTAAAAGTGTATTATTTTTGTGATTTCGTGTACATAGTGTACAGTACGAACTAAATATTTCAAAATCTGTAATTGCTATGAATAGCCGAAAATCGAAAGACATTTTTTTGAAAATATTTTTGTTCACTAATAGAGTTACATACGTTCGTTGAGAATGTTTTTATAACCGCATTTGTTTCAAAATTACGAACAAAATAACGATAACCGGTTTCGCATTATTACCGTTTTTTTTTTTGTGTAATTTTTCCGGAGTTTTTGCGTGTGTTTTAAGCGCTTTTGAGAAAATCGAAAAATGAACTCTCTAAAGAGAGTACCAACCAAATTTGCTGATATATGACTGTAAAAATCGATGAACTCCTTCTGGTAGAATTTAGACAAAAAAAAAACTGAAAACACATCGCTGTAAAACAAATTCCTCGTTCCGCTGAGAATGTAAAAAAAAAAAAACCAAAGAATAGCGCGCCAGATAATATCTCGTTCCCCCGGACGAGTACGGAAGGGGTCACACGAAACGCGGCGTACACGAAGGGATTATAATATAAAAAAAATTCCCGCCACCACATTATTACAATATGAAATGTCGTTTCGAAATACGTTATCGTATATGCGTAATAATATAGCCGTGTGTAGACGCAGTGGCGATTTGAGACCTTAATATAGTAATTATGTGGTTAAATTTTAAATTCGAAATTATTATAATACATAGTATGTACATTACCGCGTATCACGACATATCATTATTATATAATACGCGTAGCTCGTTGTATAATGTGTAGCAGTGCGGCTTACTATTACTGAGTGATGGATATCTGAATAATATTATTATTATTATTATTATTACTATTAGGCTTTCCGTCCGAGCGTGGTCACGAGCAATTTTGGCGCGGTAACAATAAAAATAATTCCCGGAGAAAATGTTAAAACGTTTCTCGTGTATACCCATTTTTCGCGTGTGCACTTTTCAACACGGAATTGGCGGAAAAAATAAATATGAAAAACCGCCGCGGTCGGCATAATATAATGAGTTATGAGAAAGTTTATATTATATATAAAATTATTGTTGAAATTCGGCGAAGCAGAAAAAAAAATACGTATAAAAATTATGTCATATTATTATCGTATGGGCGCACACTTACTCGGACTAAGGAAAACATATTCAAACAGACATCTACCGTTGGATTTAAGAACTGGGACGTCGAAGTGCTACGCGTTTTCTATCCTGTTGTACGGAATGGAAGCTCGGACACTGAAGAAAGCGGATGTTCGAAAAAAAAACCGAGCATCTGAGACGCGTAGGCTTCTCGACGTATTTTGGGTTGACGGTACGTAGAAGTTTTGAGAAAAATAGGCAAAAAACAAAGACGTGACGAATATCATAAAAAGTCTAGGAAGCTGTAATATTTTGGACGTACGCTGAATATCGGCTCTTAAGTAATACGAGAAAAAATTTGCGGGAAGAGGTGCGGGGGAAGACCTAGAAGAAGCTGGATGCAAAATTTAAGAGAGCAATACAACACCAAGGAACCGTTCAGTGCAGCCAAAGACCAAAGACGGTATGGCCACGATAATTTCCGGCATCCGATAGAAGAGGAACGTGAAGAAGAAGAAGGTGGTACACTCACGCGCGCTCTCCGATCCCTCGACGTCCGGACACGCCTGGTACCGGAACAACAGCCTGGAGTCTTGTGTGCACGCCTCAACCGTGGAAACGGGATTCTTGCAATCGCCGTGACCGCGGTTGTAAGTGAACGTGTACGGAGGTTTGAACGGACACTGCATCGGAGTGCCCGTCTCCCGGAACATGGAGTACAGGAGCGCGTCGCCGGTGATGAGCGGACAGATGGTCTTCAGCGTGCCCTTCTCGTTGCAGAAAGCTGTAGAGAGAGAAAACCTTTAAATGTTCTCCGTTGCGAGCGGACAGAGATTTTTAATAATTTACAATATTTCATTTTTAAGCTTCTCGGCCTATCGGCTAAGATCAAAGTGGATGTACGACGAAGAGTATGTGGAAAGTTTTTGGAAATTGTCACCGAAACGGGTTTGTGAATTTTAATATAAAAAAAAAAAAGGTCGCGACGCGATATTTTATGTCTAAATGACGTATTTAATATAGATATCGCTACTTTTTTTTTTTTTTGCTTGCTATCGGATAAATCATATCTGATCGAACATATGTTACACGATTCGGACTAATTCGAACAGTGTCCGTATTAAAATTTATATTGTAACATATTGAAATTTCTGTAATTTTTGTACGGGCAAAATGTAAGTAATAATATGTAATAAAATGATGTAATGTACGAATCATTATTTCTTGGATAATTTTACAATACGATAAAATAACTACGATGTGTAAATGTTCACGTTTTATGCTCCGACCATACTAAATATACGATTTTATTATATAAATTCAGTGTATTTTTCATTGTGATTTTAATATAATTTAATTGCGATTTCGGCGTATTTTCATTGGAATCAAATGCGACCAGTGATGGTCACGCGATCTGACCGCAAAATCATAAAAAAACGAGCCGTATTGATTTTACTTTTTTTTCGCTTCAACTTATTTGTTCGAAACGGCATTTAACTAACGATCAAAAAAAAAAAACGAATATCGGTCCACGTTGAATCTCGAAGCACATTAGAGGGGTAGAAGTTAGAAGTATCAAATATAAAACCCAATTTAGAATCGATCATTTAAATTATTGAAATTTCGATTACGTCGTATTATTATTGTTTCGTAATTTTTTTTTTTTAAATTTTATATCTTATTTTTATTGTATTAATTAATTGCGCACTGTTAATAATGTTTTTTTAAAATTATATTTAAAAAATACTGAATCGCCTGAAATTAACCGTTTCACTCATATTACGTCTCGTTATCACGTTTCGTTATAACTTTCCCTCGTCTCTCCTGCACACGCACACACACACACACACCCTCTTTAACCTATTCGGGCGCGCCCGACGTTCGGGCGGACACGAATTGAATCGCTTGTCCGGTTTTCACGGTCCGATAAACATCTCGATCGATCGTTCGGGTCGCGTGTGCTGAACCCGCCAGACTTTTCTTGGCAGCGACGTTTTTCTCCGGCACCGTCTCCCTTCCGAAAACCCCCAAAAACACAAAACATATTACATATATGTCAACGTATTCCGGCGACTTACTCTCTTTGTACTGGAGCACGTTGTGATGTTTTTCGTGAATGACCACGCACCGGTAACACGGCTTCTTCCTGCGAAAAACACACACACACAAAAAAAAAAAGACGTTTACAATATATTATTTTGTAGGTACTAGTTCAATGTTTTCAAACGGGGAAACGGTAGACGTGCTATCGCGTTAAAACTTTGCATAATCCGGTCTACGAATAAACATAAATGCCGAAACATGTGCCGAATGAACAAGAAGGTTCGGATTCAGGAAGAATCGACCGAAAATTCGTTTAATGACGAGACGTTGAAAGCCACGAGGATTGTGATCGGTTCGCGGAATTTCGGTTTCGAGCTAACGTCTTACCATCATATGAGCGAGGATTCGGTATTGTGACCGATCCAATAGTAACCGAAAAATAAGAGACGAATCGACAGGACACCGGGAAAAGAAGAGAAGCGCGCTCATCTCGCTGACGTCGAACACTTTCTTTTAATCGACCGTATTGAGTGCATCGCGTGGTACATTACAGTCCAATCGCCGTTGCTCATATTTTAATAAATACAACTAGTAGTTGGGAGCCAACAGTAAAATCCTCTGCTGGCGCTTGTCCACACACGATAATTATACTTTAAATTGTTTTCTGCGTAAAATTTTCCGAGGTGTTCCTAAAGGTTCTAGAATACGCCTCGTAGTGCGATGATAGGTGCGACTCGGATCCCTGGAGCAGCCTCTTCTGACCGCCTTCTGTCCGAGTGTCGAGTGGATCGTTGTCAAGAATCAGGTCTTTGAATTTTCAAAACGTAGAAAACGGATTCTCGACCGGTTCCGGACGATTTCACGTCTGGGGCGTAACGTTATGCGTTTACGTATTATAATTATTTCGTTTGAAATCATCGGCAGCCGCAGGGATAACAGAGAGAAAGGGAGACAAAATCGTTCGATATTATATTTAGAGAGTGCAGTTTTCGCGAAATCAGTTTCGTTTATAATAGAAACGCGTATTCGTTGTTGAAATATCGAAAAACAGGTTTTCATACGCGGTCAATACGAGTCGGTGCGGTGTTTAAGTTCCGAATGGTTTTGACGGAGACCGGAAAACGACGAGGTCGTTTTACGATTATCGTTTTCCACACTTGACACGCGCCGTATTATATTATACGAGGCGCGTAGAAACCGATTCGTCTTATAGCACACACACACAGACTTTTCCATAAA
Organism: Slavum lentiscoides; assembly: GCA_032441835.1. Classification (NCBI taxonomy): domain Eukaryota; kingdom Metazoa; phylum Arthropoda; class Insecta; order Hemiptera; family Aphididae; genus Slavum; species Slavum lentiscoides. The sequence continues at coordinate 9,686,315 of CM063715.1, read as the reverse complement.
TAATGCTCCGATGAACACGAAATCCTTTTGGCGTCAATCTACCTGAGTATTTTTTTTTACTCCCCCTAATAAAATCCAATGTATTTCACTGGCTTTAAACTCTTCCGCCGCGTTAATCTCCGTAAATATACAGTTAAAATTGGGTTATATTTTATTAATAAAATTCGTTTTTTCTGTAAATCGGGTTGTACGGGCACGTTTTAAGCACGAGTCAAATTTTATCGCGCCGCCTCCGATTTTATTATATAATTTCTCGCGGCACAAAGTCCCGTATATTATAATAACGCGTATACGTGCAGTATATACGTAAAGCGTGTAGAAATAGCAGAGCGCCAGTTCGAAATGTTTGTTCGTACACAACCCGCGCGTATATTAAACTAAACACGCGAATACACTCGAATATTTGCCGAAAGTTTTAAGTCATGTGCTCGCTCGTCTAAAGATTTTACGCGGTATATAGGCAAACACGCGCGTTGGATTCAAAAACCGAATGCTTAAATCAACCCAAAAAACACCAACTCGTGTATTTCCGAATATATACGAACGAAACGCTATATCGTACGATGATGACGAGGTATTATTATAATTCAAACGTTTGTATTCGAAAGTACACGATTATTCGATGAATTTTCAGTAACTCTCGGGCTCGGATTCAGAAATCACAAATGGAGAGGGGGATAATCAGCTACCTAAAATTATACCTATGTAGGTAGTAACGTACTGATCCTGATCTAGAAATTATAATTTGGGAGGAGAAATAAATGCTTGACAAATAGTTATAGGTATTATATGTATAATTTTTGAGCAATGACTACAGCCCAAGGGAGGGCTAAAGCTCTTTAGCCCCCCTTGGATCCACGCCTGGTAACTCTTATATGATTGCAGATTACCCACAAACTCGTGTCGGACTTCACGCCATACCCCAATAGGTAAGGTCAGATACAAGCCCACCTAGTTTTAAGTATTTTTTTTTTTTTTTTTTTAATGCCGATTCGCGATTCTTTTTTGAAATTAAAAAAAAAAGTTGAAATCCGCATACTATGTATATAGACATTCTTGTAGAGAATAACCTTCGAAAGTATAGAAAATAAAAAATAGCGTTTTATGTGCACTAGAGCGATTTGTGGCAGACTGGGTATTTTAAAGCCGTAAAACATTGTCTCGATAGGAATCGTATGTTTTTGCAACCCAAAAAGTGTTTGAAGTATATGTAAATGATCTGTGATAAATACTCGGTTGTATTTTGAAATAAGAAAAAAACCGATGTCGCCTGTACAGTCGCGGTTCTCGTATACGACATTTATAAAAATTTCGCTATTTTTTTTTCAAGCAATCGTAACGTTCATCGCGTTCAAAACGAATCGGTATTGAATATTAAAATTTTTGTTTCTTTAAAAGAACAGTTCATCGAAATCCGAGAGCGAGAATTTCAAAACTATAGTCGCGAACCCGAGCGCTTTCCAAACTGCGTCCTGCACTTCCAGTACTTCTATACGGAATTATGGCCGAAATTATCGGACTTATTGGCTCGAGACTATGTAACAATAATATATTATGCGCGTAACATCACGTCATTATACACCGTATTGGACGAACAAGTTTTCGTTTACCGGATTTCAGATGTCGTAACGACAACACAGTAAAGTTCAATTAAGTCAACAGTGTTCAGCGGTACACCCACGGTGCATAATATAATGTACGTTATTATTATTTCGTCTAACGCGAAAGGGAACAGCGAGAGCGCGTTCTTTGAATCCCTTACTACAAGTCAATAGATAAAGAAAACTTCATCGCCTCCGATGACAACAACGTTTACGGAGAATACAATGCGCACATAAATTATATTAATACGGGCCGGGTGGCTTCGAAAGGGTTGGTTCTCCGCGAAACTTTGGACAAATATTTAATGAGAACGTTTCACGCCAAATCCTTATTATTGTCGCTGCTGCTGCTGCTGCTGCTGCTGCTACTCTATAATTCGACCGTTGATTCTCCGAGCGGTTAGGATATACGTACCCAATGGACCGTAAATAACGTTTAACAACTACACGGTTCTTTTTTTCCAAAATATTATTATTATATCGATAACGTACGTGTTTTCTATTATAAAGCTCTCGTACATAACTATATCGGGCGAAATTATAACTAAAATTATCGTCTTACAATATTCTGTTTCTTGTTCTTTCTCGGCTTAACTCTCCTTGTATAGTACGCACTAAAGCCGCTACAAGCTACTACTCTCTAGCGTTCCATCGCTAGTTCAACCGTTATATTTCTGCCGACCAAACTCTACAATTCCCTACGTCTGTTCGCCTCGTCCACGGTGGCCTTCAACTACAGGCCTCCGTGATCTTTTAAGACCGCCCTGTCAAGGATACCGTCGTATTAATATTTTTCGCGTAAATTTTATACACACGTGAAATCGAAATTCACGTATATAATTTATAAAACAATCAAAGCGTTGAAGCGTGAAATACTTGTTTAATATACGTAACAATATAATATAGCGGTTATTGCGATTACCACGATTATTCCTAACATTGCGCATAGAGTTTTAAACGAAATCGTATTATTAATTGTCAGTTATCGAACCGAGAGAGCAAACGAAATAGTTTGTTATATTGTGTACCGATATAATGGATATTGTTACAACAAACAGAATCTGACACGCGTCTGTTATGCGCAATAAAACAGAACGAGAAACGTCTGTCGCGTCATTTATACAAGTTCTGTTAGAAACGGCCGGTAGGCTTGCTGTAGTCCTTAAAATATACGATCGTCGTAAGTATCCAATTAAAGCGAAATACGTTTTAGACTCTCGCGTGGCGTTCTCCGGCCGGAATAAGTTCAATATCAAGTCGTACTATATTATAATACGAAACACGCTGCGTAACACTGCAATTTATCGCGAAAACAATGAGAATTTTTTTTAAACGTTCCGTAGATAACATCATTTTTGACCGTTGAATCCATTTGAATAAATCGCGTATCGCGTTACCTGTATCGCTTCGTACACCGTTTCGCCATGAACTTTAAATGATTTCTCTTTATTTCAGGATAAAATTGTATTTATATGTAAATATGCGAAAAGCGTGTCGAGCCTTTAGTATTCTGCATTTTCGTCCGCTATTCTTTGTTTCAGTCACGTCGAATAGGTCGACGCGAATTCGGGCCGGCGGTACGCGTTGAGTGCAACTTTAACGAGACGTTTGCGCGGAGCAGCGCCTGCGGCCGTGCCAGGGTTTGCGTCGACAATTTCCCGCTCCTACCTTACCTCTCATTTACATCCGAATCGATATTTTGCCGAATTTTTCCCTGTCCTATAATATGAGATCTTCAGACACGTTCGAAACCGCGTTTATTTGCCGAAAGAAACGCGGAATTATATATTCTCGTAAACTCTTCGAATGCGAAAATCAATTTGACTCGGAACGTCTGACGATTAAAAAATCGATTTCGATTAGTTTTAATCGCGGCACAGTCGTGATCTACCGTCGTTGAAATCAAGAGTTTTTTTTTTTTGAAAATATCAATACGCTACGACTATATACTTTGTATAAATTTATAATAAATGAAATACACACATTTTTTGCGATACAGGTTATATCCGTTACACGGTTATACACCGTTTTCAAAGTACCTACCGCGATTCATTTCGGCAAATAAAAACGAGTATTTTACGCGATAATACAAACCCGAAAGGGAGGACGTAATGAAATATCGTTTATATTATTATACAGAACGCGAATCCGGTCGATTCCGTTTCATAAGCCGTTCCCGACGCGTGTAATATAATGGCGGGCAAAAAAATAATATATATTTTTATTTTAAACGTAAAACAAGGCGCGTAAAAAAAAATATCCTATTTTAAAAACACCGAAATAACGGGTAGATTTAAATATGAACATATATATATATATATGTATACATTTTCCGTTTGTATTATTGTACCGTAAAACAAAACGAAAAATTCGAAAAAAAAAAACGACCACCGGACTCGATGCTCGACGACGAGCAGCAAACGATTTTTTTTTATATATATATATTATATTATATTATAATATGCACATATATTAACGCGTATAACAATAACGATATTATTATAATACGTGTAGAACTGTCGTCGCGCCGAGTTGTTTCAAGAGAGCCTTCTGTTTGAACAACAATAACGTATATATATATAATATAGCCGTGTCACTCGTTAAATAAAAACGTAGAGTATTTTTTAACAGCGTTATAAAACGCGTACCTACCTGTATAATATAATTCGTGTGTTTATTATATATAAATTATTTTTCCTATGTACATATAAATGCGATATTGTGACTGACGTGGAAACGTATTGTATGTGAAACGCCGAAAAGGAACTGCTGAAAAAAATTATACTTTCTCCAGCAGAAAATGTGCGTGATACAGGATTTTTGAAAACGTATTTATCACCCTTACGAGTGCGTATATAAAAACGTTTTTTTTTTTTGTTTCCATACCGAATCGAACGAAAATCCGAAAAGAGTTTCAGATATCGAAAAACGAGACGATCGAAACGTTTTTATTTGTCGTTGTAAAAAAAAAAAATAATACGAAAATCGTTGGCATTCGATTATTCGTTTCATTATTATTTCGGGTTAATAACGATCGGCGAATTTCCCACTGAAATTCCACGGGAATCGGACGAAATTTTATCAAATGCGAGTCGAACCGAAAAATGTTGCGCGTGTAAAAAATGTTATTTTTTTGCAGTACAAAATACCACGATCAATAGCGTACGCTGAAATCAAAAACTGATATAATCGAATAATATTCGGAAATAAATTACAATATATACAAAAAAAACGCGTTTTCAATAAAACATATCGAAAACTTTGTAATTCACCCGAAGACACGTTGGAATTCAACGCGAAAATCTCGGGAACTGCACGGGCAAAATTAAAAATCTACGGAATATTTTTTATATATTAAACAATTTACCGGTAAAGTATTGAACACACGCGTTTTGCAGGAGTAATAAATTAATTAACATTTTCGAAAGTCTATCATCGTTTATGACGTTTGGTTTTTTTTTTTTTGTTCGCCTTAAATCACTGTTCGTCTTTTCGATATGTAAGTCGCCTTATAATGTTATTATTTGATAAACGTTATTTTTTTCACATCGCTTTACTCAATATAATTACGTTGTAATTATTTCGTTTTATCGGATTTCATCGTATTTATCGAGTATTGAAATGCAGATGATATTATGTACGTTTTGTTTTTTTTCTACGACGGGGATTTGTTTTTTTTTTTAATTTTACTTTTATAATAATTCATTGAAATCGTTTTCGAGAATCGATATTATTTCGCTATTAGATAATATTATTAAAACGGTTACCGAGAAGAACGCGATTTGGTATTGCGCACAGACGACCGATAATTGCGCGTTTATATAGCAGCAGCCGCAAAAAGATAAATATTATTATTTCCTACATTAAAACGCACAAGAAACCGAAAACGGTCGAGTTATTCGCTTTTTCTTTAGATTTTTCGTGCATTTCCCTATACGAATTCCGATATTTAACCGGATTTTCGACACGTATTGAGTTTATTACAGAATTCTTCGTCGCCGTAACACGTGAAATTCAAAAAAATTAAAACTTCTCGCTTTCACGAAAATATCTTAATTAACCTCTAACCCGTAACCTTAACCCGAAACTAATAATAGAATTTCCAACGCGCTTAGAAAAAAAAACGTTTCTTTACAACGAACAAAAAATGATAATACGAGTGTCGGAGTGTATATGTACGTTCTAAAAGAAAAACGTAGTGTTGAAAAATATAGTTTTTGAACGATTTCTCTATATAAACACCGACAATTTTGTAATATTATCAAATCGAACTGTTATATTATTTTAATAATCGCGCTGAAAGTGTATATCCATATACACATACGTGTATAGTTGTATAATCAACAGCAACAGAAGTTTTGTAAATAATAATTTAATCGTGGTATTACTTACCTAAACAATTGTGTGTGTGTTGATATTGTCCTAAAGTACTGAATCAAGTCAAGCACTACAGACTTGTTGAAAAATTGCAACCAAAAATAAATCTAACTCCAGGTTAACAATCAAATCGATATCAACTCGACATGCAAAAGTGTGAGACAGGTGAATATGAATAAATAGATGATTTTTGCTCAGGGCTGAAAGGGCTATAGTTTACGGCCGCAGCGGCGCATCCAAAGAGGGAGCTCGCTTCCCGCGAACCGTGTTTTTTTATTATTATAATTCTCTATTGATTTCTTTTAATTTTTTTTTGTATAGGTATTCCAAATTGTGTCCGCAGCGATGGCATTAATTTTTTTTATATTATTTTTATATGTGCGGTCCCCTCTTATCGCAGGGTCATTAGTATATATATAAAAAAAAATTTCTTAAAAAAAACGCAACCTAAAAAACCATCGATTACACTAGACCGTTATTATATTCGTCGCAGTTATTAACTTAAACGTAAAGTTTTGTATTTTATATTTTACGTTACGTTATAACGTTTAATTTTTTAAGAGATTTTACAGTGTACTACTTGTAAAATACGGCGTAAAACGTGTACACACGCTCGTTGTAAAATCCTGACTACCGCGGTTTATGGGCATAAAAATATACCGAGAAGAACGCGGTTAGGTATTTCGCGTTAATTTTTTTTTTTTTTATCCTTTCCATCGCTCGTTTCGTGTTACGGCGTCGTACACAATAATATTTATTACACGTAAAATAATATTATTCATTTAGACTCCGTGGTGGCCTATATTATACACGTATAACACTGACGTTATGTTATTTATTGTATTTATTCGAGAACGCGCTACGACGATGTGTGTACGCGCACGTTATCGAAATAACGCGGATAAGACGCCATCGGTTTTCGTAAACAACGCCAACTGTTACATCATCAGTTTAAAAAAAATTACTCGTTTTGTAAAATACATAGGTATCTATATGGAAATGCCGGTCTTGCGGATGATAATTCACTTCTCTGTACAGTACAAACCATCGCGGAAAATCACTCTGACACATTATTTTTACTATATAAAGATAGGTCGACTTATATGCATTTCCATCCTATACGCAATGTTCAATTAGCTAAAAACTCGTCTCTCGCGCTTTCCCGATTCAGAATATATAAATTTTATTTTACATTTTTTAAATATTTTTACTTCGTTATATCATGTACAGTTTTTTTGTAAATCGTAGGTAATTTCAGGACTAAAGTTTTAAGATTTCAAAGACGATTTTTCCAAATAATCGTATATTACTATTTGAAGGTTTTTGTTACTATATTGGATTTGACTGCGTAAAGGTGTTCGCGTTTCATACTAGAGTCGCACGTCTTACACACCATCATTTCACAGATACACGCTATATTGTATTTATAAATTTTATCGAACACATACGATAAACGTATTTTAAATCGCTGTGATATCTATGAACATTATTAGTTCAATTTTTTAATGTTATTTATTTTTTTTTTTACAGTTTTTAGGCGATTTAAAGCTTTGGTCATTTTTTGGTCTTTTTTACGTCATCAACACACTATTTATGTAATTATTAATATGCAGTTGTTATGCTTACTCGTCCGACAGGAGAAACTTGTCGCCGTCCGAGTCCACGCACTTGCCTTTGATGCTGAACCGGTTGGCTTGTACGACGATCGATTGTCTGATGCCGGATTGGAACCACACGCCTTCCCATCGGGTCGGAAACTTGCAGCCTTCTAGAAAAAAAACAAACAAGAAAATTAAAAAAATTGCAGCGTAAAGTACTACTCGTGGATGACGATCCAAGTGGATCATTGATGGTCGTACGCTGTTCGAGTTTTATTGTAATTTTTTTTTTAAATTTGAAAATAAATATTGTAAATATTGTTTATGTTTCTATAATCTTGTACTTGATATTGAGATATTAAAAAAAAAAATACGAAAATTCAATAATGTGTTATGTCTTTCCTTTTGAAAACGGGTGCTTTAAGAAATGTCGCGAATGTGTATTGTCTTTTGAGTAGAGAAAAAGCTATCTGTTTTGCACTTGAAAAAGTTCCATTTTGTGAATCGAGTAAGAGAATTACGTGTTTTCATTGATACATTAATAGTGATTTCATTCGTTTTTGAATTCATCAAAAATAAATAAGCGAATATTAGTTTGAACGTTGCGCACGCCTTGAATTCAATACACAGCCAACGAGAGAAACATAAAAAAAAGTGCGTAGAAAAAGCCATTTTCATGACTTGGACGAAATGGATTCAGAGAAAAAAGCCCAACCAATCAAATCGATTAATTTTCTAGTAAACGGAGCGTGTCTCGCTTGTTTCCCGGTATTGAGATGAAATATTCGCGATTATCCCTATAACGGGGACTTACGCGTCAGCAGAACTGTGCGTCAGACGTTTCCAAAAGAGACTTTTTCGAATTATTTCCTTCTGAGTTGTAACTCGAGAGAATTAATTTGTACAGCAGTATAGACTATTCTCAAACGTTGCTAACTTTGACAAATTATTCCTTCTGTTATACCTACCGAACGTAGGTAAGAACTCATCGATTTCAAACTCCTTTCCGCTATACTCACGGGGTAGTGTATGCAATATAATGTTATACGCGAGTGGACGATTTTTATTCGAATTTGATCGGTTTCCTTTAACCTTTTTCGAGCAAATACGTTCGACGCATAAAACGACTTCAATATTCGGCTGCGATGACCTGCGATTCGATATGATTACCTCCTGAAACTCCCTTCCCCCGTCCCCATAGATCCGTCACTGCGGGGCGTCATATTATATTGTACGCATAATAATAACACTATATACGAACACGATATAAAAGAACGATCCTGCAAGGGTGGTTTTTTTTTTTTTAATTTTTTTAATTAACGTAATGGTATACGCGACCACCGCACAATGGATCGGTATCTGTACGGCATCGCGTCGAGGCACTGCTACAGAATACCGACAACCGCGCGGCCCGATTTCAACCCCTTCGTATCCCTCCAAAAAAAAATTATCTCTCTCCCGTCCCGTGAGTTTTTCGTGGAAATTATTTCCGTTTTTTTTTTGTGAATTAATTTTTTTTTTTTTCGAAACTCGGTAACGGTGGGGGCGTAATACAATGTTTAAATAGACCTTTTTTGATATTCCGGAAGGACGGGGACGATGGAAGTTTTTCCATCAGTGCTTCGTATTAATAATACCAGTGGTGGAGGATAAGTAGAAAATAAAAAATAAAATAGAAACGAAACGGAGTCATTGCGAGAGCAGCCTTATCTGTTGCGAAACTGTCACGAGCACGTGAGCCCTCCGCGAAGGCGTTTGAAACGAAGCGCCGCCACCAGTCTGTGCATATCGTACCGCGTTATAATAAATTGAAACTCGATCTGCAGCAGTTGTACACGCTTTATATTCGGCGGATTTTCGGATATATATATTTTTTTTCCTCCCCGGTATATTACTTTTCCTTGGTCACGACGATTGTATCGCACGCAGGTATTACCACGCGTCTCGTCTAAGTGATTCAATTTAATAAAACTAATGGAAAATGAGACGAAGAAAAAAAACACCACCCTTCAATCGTTTTCTCTGCATTGACTGACAGACGAGAGTGACGAGCGCTCTTTTCGCGCGCGGGTCACGTATCGTTTTTTTTTCTCATTTTTTTTGTGGGTAAAACGAGAGAGAGAGAGAGACGAGTTTGGTATGTAAAAAAAAAAAAAACCGAACAAATGAAAACTATCCCGTGGGATACGCTTTCGTGTTTGTTACGATACGTTTCAGCGAAAAATTGCAATTCATTTAATAAAACGGCCGTCTCACTAAAAAATAAACTCGTTCGAATCGTCCTCGTGCGAATACGTAATACGCACTCACACACACACACACACACACACACACACACACACAGAATTCGTACGGATCGAGATAAGTGCGTTTATTACGGATTTGGGAACTCATTTTTGTTCGCCCTCTCTCTCTCTCTCTCTCTCTCTGCAGTCGCATCAACAGATGGAACTATCTGACGGAGGGTGAATTCATCTCATTATACGACGCAGGGGTTGATGATTTCATCTGTGCGAGGATCGGGGTGTGTGGTGTGTGGCTCGACGGATAAATCGCGGTATCCGAAAACCGAATTTCATTAAAATATTCGTCGACCCGAACGGTCGTTAGCTATGAAAAAGCGTTTTATAATATCATCCCTATACGTACTCGAGTATATCACGAGGTTTTTTTCATTTTTCGCAAGTCTAGCCAAGAGATGGCTGTAATCTTTTTTTTTCTCTCTCTCTGTTTTATAAACGATGCGAAATTTTATATAGACTTTAATTTTGACCGTTTAAAAAACAATTCACCTACACGCAGTATCAGGCTTTGCGCTCGAATATCCGTTTATAAATTTCAGTTTATACCTGTTTTAGTTACCTGTTTTATCATTCTGAAAAGCTGGACGCTGGTTTTAAGCCGCCTCTAGTGACGCAGAATCACAACTGGCAAATCATATATTTATTTCAAAATTTACTTATTAAACTCGGAAGTAACGAATTACGCGTCTCCTACACGTAGACGAATGTCACAGATCGCGAACTCCGAACAGGACGAAATTAGAGGAAATACAAAAAAAAAAACATTGAAATACAACATTATCTTTTCTATTAGATTTTCTTCTTGCGCGTTATTATTTAGTAACCAAAATTCAGCGGAGGAGGCTGATTTCCAGTTATTACCGGATAATTACCAGAACCGTAACGTCGCTATTATTTCGAAATAAAGTATGTAGTTATAATAAAAATAAAACCAATTTATATTGGTTTTAATTCGCACGCTATCGTTAAAAAAAAAACGTATAACATATATTTTTACTTCATTTTAATATCATAACACGTCATTATTCAAATACTCGTCATTTTCTTTAAGCCCCCCAGTAGCGATTTAAATAAATTTCTATTACACTGTAACGCGTACTCGCGCTATATAATATAATATAATATAATACCTATCGCGCTATTTATATATTTTAATATCGTTTATACTGGCTAATAGCCGACATAATATATAAATCGCGTACATATTATACAATTACTGTAGCCGACGTCTTTTTATAATAGATATTCCCGGCAAATTAATTTCGCTCTCGTGAATAATTAAAATACAAACTTCGAGCAATACTGTATATTATATACATTTTTTTTTTTATACTCCTCGACGTCCTCGGAATTATTATTGTACAACAATAGACGTCGTTATTAAAATTATTATTGAAATTATTCGAGAAATGTGGTAAAACATTTATCGATCGTATTATATTGTGTATAATAATATCGTAGTCGGTTATCCATATAACACTGCAGGTTTTAAATAACGAAATTCTTTCGATTTATTGTATCGTAACAACAACAAAAATAACAGGAATAAAAAAAAAAAAAACGTGTATTTATTACACCGTCTCCGATACGCGTTTTATTTCGGTGTTTGTTTTTCAACAACGAAAATTAACATATTTAAAAATATTAAAATTACGTCGATATCGCGCGGCTTCGTTACTCTTGCCGCGGCGAAAGTATAGTAAATCGAGAATTTATTCCGGAGAAATATTCAAGTTATTTGAATAGCGCGTTCGAGCGGATGAGCTAGTCTTTCTCAAAGCTGGGGATAACGCTCCCTTGTGGGAGTCGGTGGCTTCCAGCGGGACGGTAGATGGTCCAAAGAAAATTTTTGATTGCGTTGAAACGGTCCAAGGGACGATAAATGATAAAAAAAAAACGAAAATTATGTACTCCTCTTAAAATGAATATCTACCACTAAACGCGGATTTAGTGCTGTAGCGACAGTGCGCTAATTAAAAAGAGAAATCGGCTGTTTTTAAGTATTCTCGAGTCTGATATTAACGAATGCGTTAAAATCCATCGGGTTCGTCCTTCAACGTCAGATAAGTTTTACGATTTTAAACCCAAAGCATTGTTTTCGTTTTAATAAAAATACTCTTATAGTTAAATATGCGTTTTAATTGCTCGCGTCCAAAAGGCTCGTTTAAAATGTGAGTTGGAACTCAGAAACGCGGCACGTTTTAATATTGAAATAATATTGTATTTAAAATACAATGGCGAGTTTAAAAATTTTAGGCGGAGCGTTAGAAAATTTTTAATTCTCAACGTGGGCGGTGAATGAAATGAATTTGAGAACCCGTTGGGATGAACGGTCATTACGTATAATCGGCGGACTGTTATAAAAGTATAGGATTTTATATGCCCTGCAGTAAGGACGAAATACAGTGTTATTCGCTTTATGATTTATAAAAATCATTATCGCGAAGCAATTGTGAATTAATCGCTTTCGAGCCGGTGTCATAATAAGTAATCGATCCGTACGTGCGCGGGTTACGTTAAAAAGCTTCCTTTTTTTTTTTTTTTGTCGGGTAATTGTAAAAAATAAAAAAATAAATCTCTCTACTATTTTTATTTTAAGCCGATTAAATCGAATAAATCAATTAGTAACAAAATAATAACGCGACGAACAATTTAAAAAAACGTGTTTATCGACGCGCGTTCTAATTTATTGTTTCCGAATTAATTAATGTCCCTTTATTTTGGGATAACGCCAACGCTGGACGTTAAACGCTAATGTACCTATATAATATATATATATATAAAATATAATTTAATAGCTTATTTATTTATGTTATTCGTTTCGGAAAAACGTAATCAATTACCCAAAAAATAAATAAACGAAACGAATACAAAATCGTCCGACTCACTTATATAATTTCAAAAAAATATATATTACTCGAACAAAACTGTGTAATATTATTTTCGGATTTGGCGAAAACGATGATAATTTCGTTATCTCGCCATTTCCCGCTCGCGTATATACGCGTATACATTAATTGCGAAAAGTAATTATTATTATTATTATTATTTTTTTTTTTTTAATTACACACCCTTCTTCCCCCCGATAAAAAACTTTAACGATAAATTACAAGACTTAAATTTTCAACGAGATAAAATGTACATCGGGATGATTTTAATTTGAAAGTCAAACATTATAAGCGTGTCGTAGATTATAATATATATATATATATATATATATATACACAGTGGCGTACATACGGGGGGTTTTCGGGTTCAAACCCCCAGGACCAAAAAAAAAAAAATTGTGATATTATTATAAGGCCCGTTGCGCGTTATAACATGTTTTAATTTTTACACTCTACAACGGTGCACAGGTATTGTGTGCACTATCGGCTCCTACTCATAAATTCCTTCATGCGCCGTTTAAAGGGATGGTTTTAGTGTTGGTTATTTTTTTTAAACCCCCAGAACAAATTTGAATGTACGCTACTGTATATATATATATATGTTATATTGTTCGCGTAGGTATACGACAACGCGTATATAATAATATTTATTATTATATACGAGTATGAGCTCGTTGCAGCTTCATCGTCGTTATTCGTATTGTATTTTATATGTTTCGCTTGAAATCCAGATTATTACAATTACGCTCGGATTAGGACATCGTAAACGAGTTTATATATAATATTATAATAATTGGAACGCGTTTCGTCCGTCTTGTATTTAAATGTTATTTACGCCGGAGACAGAACTCGTATTCGATCCAAGAAAGTATCTTTTTTTTAACAAAAAATTTAATATTTACATAAATTATATACCTATATATATAATATTCCGTCTTCAATTACACCAACGATGAGTCAACGTAATTCTTTTTCTTGTTTACATTATTACTGTTAAAAGTATTAACGACTAGTTTTCACATCTCGACAATTACATTTATTTAATAATACTAAAAGAAGACGAAACGGAAACTAAATAAAATAAAATAATGGTAATGACGACGAGAAAAATTTAACGCTGTCAACTATGAAATACTGCAATACTCGAAAAGTAAACGCACGGGTTTGAGTCGTTAATAAATTTAATTGCGACCCTAATAATATTAATATTTTTTTTGAGTTTAAAATTTTAATATTTAAATTATTACGATTAAAATAATTCACAATTTTGAGGAATTAGAGAACATGCAGTCGTTCACTCGGACTGACTAGTGCAATAATAAATTCAATAACAAACTTCGCACTCACAATTTTTTTTTTAAGTTTTTTTTCGCGCGCACTACGACGTACGATGTACGTATGCAAAGCCGTATTTCCGATGGAGTTTAAACGTCCTAATTTATTTTTTATAATATAAATAAACTCAATGAATGGTTATAATTTATTATACATTATTAAATATATATAATATATATAACGCAGTAATATAATTTCCACAATATTATTATATTTTATTCTGTATATATCATTTAGGTGTTATTTTATTACAACCATAAATCAAAAACACGTTTGAAATAATTTCCGACGACGTGAGCGTTTCTTAAATTTGATTTACACTAAACTATTATTTATTTCTATAAGTTTTTTACGTAGGTACGCTTCGAGGTATTAAATTGTCAAAGTATAGTTCACACAACACATGTTCGTGTGAAATTGCGGTGAAAAATATGTGATCGTTTCGACAGTGATACGAATGTATTTTATAAGATTAATGAAAATCATTTATTTTACGTTCGGGGAGCTGCACACGCCTTATATCCGTTTACGAGACCGAATATTCTTGTAGTTACGACTATTTGTTTTTCTTCTATAAATCTCGTATTTTTATTTTTTACCAGTAAGTATATTAAATTATACGCGTAAAAGTTGTTCGCTTTTTTTAAAAATTTGTTTTGTATGTGTTGTACGATTTAATTTTGATAAAAATATTGTTCAGAATTAATATATTGCGAGTGAAAAATGTTTATAATTGAGTTAAACTGTAAGACGGAGAAGAAAACAGCGCAGTACAAAGTAGTAAAAATTTGAATTTTACAACCGCGTCTTGTTTTATACGCGGGTCACAGTGGTATACGAGGGTTTATTGCGAAATATATTAAATTCTGGTGAAATCTATAAAAAAAAAAAAAAAGTCCCACATAACAAATTAATGTATTGCCCACAACGTTCATTAAAACTGAACGTAAAATTCATTTTTTTTTCTCCTATTTTTCAATTTGTAATATTCATAAAAAATGTAAATTACGACTTGAATAGCGAAAAAGAAAAAAAAGATAAAAGGATAAAAGATTTGTGCGTGTTCTGCACTTTGTTCGTGTTATCTTTTCGAGAATTTGGCCGTGCTTCGAGTACTATAATATAACTTTGATGCACGAAATGAAGTAGAACGCGTTTAGATAGTTCTAACGGCGTATTATATATCTTAGACACGAGCCTGCTGCCATACTCGTACAAAAAAAAAAATTATTATACGTAAAATCGAAAATGTGTATAAAAAAAAAATTGTCTTTTTATATAAATAAAATTATTTACTACACAAGGCTAAACGATATCTCGTACATTAATTATTCGGAAAAATTTCTAACGTAACACATTTAAATGACGAAAATGTACACGCCTACGGATTGTTAAATAATATAATTTTATCGCGTTACGTGTTTGTTTTATTGGAAATTTTTTTAATGAATTCGACATTTTTTTTTTTTTGTAATTAATATTTATTAATTTTAGGTATAACGTTTTTTTTTTTTTGTTCGAAACAGGAAATTCCTCCGTAGAAATATGCGCGTTTTGGCGGCTTCGGGACAGAAGAATTTTCCAATAAATTCAATATTTGCCTATATACGTACCGCGGTATATAATATTGCGTTTAATATAAATTTTTTGAAATATTCGGATACGTGTTTGTTAAATTCAATAATTACGAAAAGATAAAAACACAAGAGTCGGGCGAGAGAACGGATTTAAAAAAGACGATCGACCCGTACCGATAAATTACGTTTTAGATTTTAAGAGGAATGTATTGATTTTTTTAAACTTTTTTTATGTCCGCACACAAAAATTCTACCAGAAGGAGTGCTCCGATTAGGAAAAAAACATTTAAAAAAAATAATTCTTTTAATTTTCGGTTATTTACACATAACCGTTGTAGATTTTGAGACGTTTCATTCGTAAAAGAAGTGATTTTCGGTTTTTAAAGGTCAAAAATGTAATACAATGTCAGACACGAACGTTACGTCTTCAACTGTATTTATTCGAAATATTTTGAAAATCGTTTTTCACAATTAAAAATTAGAAATTTCTCGACGGCAAAATGTATTTTATTTTTTGTGTGAAAATTACATTTGTTCAAAACTAATGGTCCTAGAGTCTTGAAATATTTACCAAATATAATATGTAACTTTCTTGACTATATTAACGAAAAGAATTTTTGCAAGAAATTATATTAAAATTATGTGCCGTAAGGTTAATCGTAAATTACGTACTCTATACACAGTACATTATCATCAATAATAAATAATACATACACCGAAGCCCAGAATCGTTTTATCGAATGCTACGATTTATGGCATTGCTTTCAAATTATTTACATTAACATATTTACACTAACAGAACTCTAGAATCTTTATCCAAGAGTATATTTCACTTAAACGACATCTGCGGCTAGCTACCTTTTATATTTTATTTATTTATTTTTTGCGAGTCGGTAAAGGATTTCATCCATGACATACCAACTGCGTTTCACCGGGGACATAATATTATAATATTTTTATCCCAGAGACCCGTCCCGAACCGAAACGCATTCGATGTATTATTTATACAGGAGAATTAATACATTAATGTAACAGCACACTCATACACACGTCACCCGTTCCAGTATAGAGTCGTTTCGATCGGTATTCTCTCGATGGTCTGTCGTCCGTTCACTCCTATCCTAACCTGACCGCAGAAACGGACGGATGTATTGAATTGTATATATATACGGGAGCGATCATATTATAGTGAGATGACCACATCTACGTTTACATCGAATCGTATACTTCGTACGTCTGAAAGAGTACAACGGATTTCAACACGAAAAACATTTTTTTTTTTTTATCGGAAAGCACGACTGAAAAACAATTTTTTTTCCACACCATTATCAGCTCGCGAAAGGCTTTCGCTCATCCGCAAACGGCTTTACGGGTTTAGAGACGCCGCCTAACCTAACCTAGCCGCGTTCGATGAACTCCCGTTTCTTTACGGTACACCTAGTCAGCTCTAGTCTTCGTGTTGGCATCGGTCCCTCAGCCAATACGTTTTTCACGAGCCCAAAGACGCAAAACGGACACGCGGTGACAATGCTTTAGGTTATATAGATGGAATGGATGATGTCAGAGGAGATATATCTTTTTCTCACTCCGGAGTCGCGTTGCCCTCGCAGAACCAATTTGACGTAAACCGTCCGGCATTGAACGTGTCCCGTGACGATTTCTCGAGCACTGGCCCAATACGAATTCTCACCGTCTACGAAATTTCGTCAAAAGTTATTCGCCTTTTCGATCGAATCAGCTCATTCACGCGCGAGCAGCAACGCTGTCAGACGTTGTCAGGCGTCCTCCCGGCCGTCCGTAATCGTTCGTACTATCTTTCTCGAACGCACCATTTCTCGGCGGAAAAACGACGTTTCCCACATACCCCGTAAACTTCATAAACCTCATTGAACATTTAGGCCGGCTTAACGTTTTCTCAACCGTAAGAACCCCTTATTACAGTGCGGTTTTCAAGTTTTTGACGACGCGACAGACGCAGTCACAATGGCTAAGATAAGAAATTGATATAAACAATTTTCGGCACACTATATTCGTCGTACCGGACGATTTTTGGAGCTTTCTTAAACGTTCGAAATGTATCACGCTTTAACGATATTTTTTTAGTGTTCGTTGACAGTAGTTCAGAATCGTTTTTTCCAATGACAAAATTCATATTCGATTTCGAATTCGTAGTTGATGTAATATAAAACTCAAAAAATCTCCGTATATAAAATGAATTTTTATCCGGAACTGAAGAAGGTAACGTGATGATGGACCGTATCAACAGTGTTTTCCGTAGATACCAAAGCGAAATATAATTGTAACAACTCGTAGCACGAACTCGAATTTCGATTTATCACTCATAAAATATTTTTACTCATCGGTTATCACTGCGCTGATAACGTATCGCATTAATTAAATTATTTTAACCTTTTCCAATAGACATAATTATCATACACACATACACATGCAATAAAACACTTTATTATTTAAGCAATTAAACATTATATTATAATATTATTTATACATTTTACATGTAATGAAAAAAAAAAATCGCGGTTCTTGTAACCCAGAAACCCCCTCTGTTTGTACCACTGTGTGTGTGTATAACTAGAAAAAGCCGCACCGCGCATATCATAAAATAAAATACAATGTTAACGAACGATAATAGTTGCATAACTTCTTAGGGGAATAAGTGTACTTCGGTGGACTCGGCGGAGCGAGCGAAGCGCGTTGCTTCGTGCCCGAGCTCGAGAATCGGCGCAGCGACCGTGCACTCGTTCCGTAGTACAAGGAAATTCAATTATATCGCGGCGACGGAAGACGTTTTACCGCGAAGGATATCGCCCAGTCTGCGGATTCGCGGTCTTCGCGAACCATGTGCCGACCGGATAGTGTGTGCTCACCGAGACGAGTTTGCAGCTTTTGCGCGCGTATCGTTTAATTTGCTTTATACGCGGCAAATCGTATCGAAGTTTGTTGCGCACGAGGTAATTTCGTTAGGACACCCCCCCCTACCAATGAAGCGATATTTTACACGCATTACGTTATACCAAGGGCGGATACAAGGGGGGGGGCAATTGCCCCCCCCCGTTCACAAAAAAAGTATCATATATTTCATTTGTGATTTTTTTTTTTGAAATAGATATAATGACCTTTTTTAGTTGATAACTAACAAATTGCCCCCCGTTTAGGACCACTGTATCCGCCCTTGCATTATACAGACGCATTCAATATTCGTTGCCAATGTTCGGAAGAATTCGTCAGTGGAGCGCGCTATTCCGACGAATAATGATTATGATTTGTGTTATTTGAATTTGGATTTAATCCGAGTTCTGCAGTTTTCGTGTTAATCTCGTAACACTACCCGCGTGCATTCCTAACGCGTGTTGCCTAACGCGGTATAAATAAATAAATACGAGTGCAGCTGCCCTCCACTGCCGTTAACATTCCTCTTTATGGCACCGGCACGTTTTTTCTTCTCCCCTCCCCCCGTCTCCGATACGCGAAAACTTCCTGAAAACTGAACGCCGGCGGTGACCGTAAGTCGCGTGCACCGAACTCAATAAATGGAACGCGTGAAAGGAGGCCGCCATATGCGTCCTATATAAGATATGAAAATCGTGGAGGAGACGATGAAATCAAATTTTTTCCATGATATTTATCGTGTTTTTATTATTTGCTTTGAGATAACAGGACGCAAAAAGACGTGCTCGTTGTGTCGATGTTATAACACCAAAATCGGTTGTTTTTACATAATAAAGTTGGTCAGTGGCGTATTTTCAACTTTTTTCTGGGGCGGGGGGGTTCTAAATTTTTTTTTTGAAAATTCCAACACGATATATTGATATAAGGTATTTAATAAAAAATGCCTTTGGATAATCTTTTTTTTTTTTGGGGGTCCAGTACCCTGGACCCCCTCCCCCCGTAAATACGCCACTGAAGTTGGTAACAAAAACGGAAAAATAGAAAAAACGGAACGCGCGTGGCGGCTCACTACATGGATCCATATATATTACCAGGTCCACGACACTCCCTGTGGTTCATGTACACTGAAAACGGGGGACCTTGACGGCGGAAAATAACAGCTGTCGACATAATGTGATAACGCGGATATTATACTGTAATTCACGATTACGTATATTACGATTATCGTTTCGTACCGAGATAAACGTTGCTAACTTCAAGGCGGAGCCTCCGAAAATTCGACGCCAACTTCCCGGCCGAGCCTCCGACATTTTTGTAAACTGCCCGAACGTCGCGGGTTTCTATAACGTTCTATATGATATTGCGCATACGAGAATCACACAAAATACGCGTTCCGCGCATTGAGTTCAGCGACGGTCGCGTGTGGACCGAGCGCTTTTGTTTTTTGTCGCGCAAAGTGCCACTTTCCTTCCCACGATCCCCGTCGATCCGCGAGTGTGACCGCGGTATGACGCGGTACGCGGAGCGTTAAAACGGGAGCAAAAAATAAAAATAAACGCAAAATGGGGGAAAAAAAAAAAGTGCTCGGCTCTCGAAAGATGGATGAGCTGTAATGATGGAACGGCGGTGTAAAAGGGACGATTAGATGATGAGTCATCGTTAAAACAAAAACAAAAAATAAAAACTTTCAGCGTATAACGCGCGGCGCGATACGCGTTACGGCGGGGCAACCGCCGCCCGTCATATTCGCGCGCAAAATGGATTGCCCGGTGAGCTCGGCGAGATTTTTATAAAATTATATTTTTTTTTTTCCCACACCGCCGCCGCCGCCGCCGCCCGGGCCCCCGATCGTTTGCCGCGTTGGAATGCTGCCCCGTTGGCCCGTTCCGTCACTGCTGCACGTTTGACCGGACTACAGTTGTACACGGCGGCACGCGCTCGCCTCCATTTTCTATACATTATACATATCAGCCGTGCTCGCCTTTGGCGGAAAAACGTTGAAATTATACAGTAGTCTTACTCGCAGTTAAAATCAATATTTTTAAATATTGTTATTTCGCACAATATACTTATATATTAGGGCTGGAAATCTAACGCCTCGATAAATCTCTAAAAAAAAAAAATGCCCTTAAACGCTTTTTATGCCCCGAAAATTCAAAATTGTGCGCTACATAACGGTCCGTTTATTTATTTATTTTTTTTGGTATAAATAATATATAAATTTAAAAGAAAAAAAAAAGTTTTACAGACAGCTATATAGACGTCATCGACTCGGACTATTCTATTCGTGTCTGAAAACAATATTATTACTATACGACTGCAGTTGTCCGTTTATATCTATACTTTTTAATTCATATAAAAATCTTGTTGGCGTTTCGAATTTCGTATCAGAAAATGCTCCGAAAACTCTGGAACGTTCTAAAAAATTAAGAAAATAACAAAAAAAAAAAAAGTCGTCGAAAAATGCGAAATAAATTTTCTCAATTAGAAAAATACGTAAAACGATCAGTTATCGTGAAAACACACAGCGTGCACCAAACAAAGTAACCTTTGGAAAACAAC
Source organism: Slavum lentiscoides (assembly GCA_032441835.1). NCBI lineage: Eukaryota > Metazoa > Arthropoda > Insecta > Hemiptera > Aphididae > Slavum > Slavum lentiscoides. Next base: position 9,665,167 of record CM063715.1, on the reverse strand, counting down.
GCAAAGCGCATCGGAATTCCTGCAGCTCTCTCTTACTTGTCGTTATTATCGCAGGGTTCGGAAGTTATATGGCACTAAAAAAAGTAGTTTATTAGCAGAGCCCGACTTGGGAATTTTGGGGCCCGGGTCTAATTTTTTGATGGGGCCCTTAAATTATAAATTCAGTTTTTTTGCTATATTGATTTTTTATATTTAATTTTTTTTTTTTAAGATTATAAATAAATTGTACCTACTATAATAGTCTACGTATACGACACATCTATACACACGACCTGATAATACAACCAACCCGACTGTCGGGCCGACCAAATCGTGTGTGTAGTCCGTTTAACATTTCACAGTGCCACTAATAATTATCGACATTAATTAATATCGGGGCCCGGGGCTGCAGCCCCCCTAGCCCCCCCCCCTAAGTTGGGCTCTGTTTATTAGTGTACCGCGTGTATACGCGGTTAGGTGGTAGGTTAGGCGTATTGTATACCAACGAACCAATGAAAGTGTACAAATGTATAATATAAATAAAAATATAATCCCTGAAAAAAAAAAAAAAAAGAATAGCCATTGGAAATCATATAATTGCTACTGCCATACCGATATACGGACGGTACAGGGGGAATCGTGTCGGCGATTTAACGCCGCCGCCGTCGTAATTTAATAATAACAATAATAATAACGCGTCGCGTTTTACCGCGCGCGCGGTTTTGTCGGCGGCGCGCACCGTCGTCGTCCCTCGTCGCGGAAACGCACACGCGCGCCGCTGGGCCGCGGGTGATCGATACGACGCGAGAGCCGGTCGTCGTCGGCCGCGGCGCTCCGGTATTCGCCCGGTACATACATATACGGCTGCACATATTATACACGCGGACGCCCGGCCGCTTTTACCGCGCGCGCGAGAGACCTTTTCCAGTGGGAGGCGGGTAGAAATTAAATATTAATTCGGTTAAAACGCTCGAGCGGCCGCGCTAAAACGATTAATACGTTTCGTTTAAGCCGATTAACGGCGGCGGCGCTGCCGCGTTTTTCTCCGTGCCGCTATCATCCGTCGTGTTTCTCCCGTCGCGCGCTCGTACCAAAGGGACGACGGGGAGGGCGCACGGAACGAGCGCGCGCGCGCGCGCGCGTACCACCGACGACCCGTCACGAAAACCCTGTCCAACGGGCCGGGCAAAGGGTCGGGAGCACAAAAAAAAAAACGCTAGGATTTCACACGGTGCGCTTATTAGTGTACCGCGGATCGGAGTTTCGGTCGTTTTGCAGCGATCTCGTGTAGCTATTTACGGACCACGGGCATCGGCAGCGTATCTAGGGCTTTTCCACGGCAGGAGATATGCAAATTTTAACAGATATTTTTATTGTATTCATTATACACAATATACTGATATTATTATATACAAGTTGTATGTAAACAAATATTTGTCATTTGTGTACAAAATTTGATTTATTTTTTCAAAATTGAATTTAATATCATTCGTTTTCGTTCATACAATTATCAAAATATTATTTTAAATAACCTCCCGGGGGGGGGATATGACCCCCATATCCCCCCGTAAATACGCCACTGACGGGCGTACTCACACGAGAGGGATTCGTGGGGTTTAAACCACCCGACCCCGCATTGGCCGTATTTTTTTTTTTTGCATATTATATTCGTAAGGTATATTGTCTTATCGTATAATTTGTATTTACAATATTGCAATCTTATTAATAACATAATTAGAACAACAGCGGAGTCCGAAACGGAATTTTGTTTTTTCTGGGAGGAAAAAATAACGCGTAATAATATTTCTTCCAAGGCGTTAGTCCGTTTCACCGTCTTGAAATGCCCGGCGTGAGTGATGACGCTTAAAAAATGCGTTTTCCTTATTATTATATAGTTGTTACTATATTGTTATACCGGACGTTATTAAAAGTAGACTCGGCTCGATGGAATATGTTAGCGATTCACGGACGAGTTCCATTAACAGCTGAGGAAGTGGTAGACGATCTGGTAAAAAAGCCAAGAAAATTAGATTTTGTATATTATAAAAAATAAAAATTCTATATTGAATATTGTATTATTATTATTTTTTTATATTGAAATTATTTAAAATAATATTATCATCTGCAGGGGGGTATGTGCCCAGAGCCTTTCCCCCTGAAATATTTTTCTACAAATTATTCAACTCCTCCCCCCTTTGAAAATCCCTGAGAACGCCACGCTGTTACGGACGGTGTGCCGTAGACAAGATTTTTTCCCGGGGTGCTTCGAAGAAACTTTCGAATTAAAAAAAAAATAAAAATGTGTTATATATTATTCATTCGAATATTTTCATTCGCATTCACATAGCGCTGTTGTAATTCTCGAGTTTCTAAACTTTATATAATACTCGCACTGAAATTCCTTATGATTTTCACAATATTGACGAAATACAATTTCAACATTTCAAATAGCGAGAACAATTTTTTTTTGTGGGGTTTAGAGGAATCTACGCCACAGTACGGACGGTGTGCCGTGTTCGACGGGATATTAAACGATTATATTACTAGTTTTAGAAGAAAAAAAGATTTTTCTTTTCAAATGCACGTTTATGATGTGGAAATTTCGGAGTGAAAAAAAAATTTACTATACGCTTTACGTAACGCTTAAGAATTTCAAATTAACGGCTCGTAGCGTGTCTCCGAAATTATTTATTTATTTTTTTGTATTAATATCGGTCGACTTTTTTTTCTCCGCTCTTTTGCAGGAGAATGCCACGAGAAGAAAAAACTGTCTCAAAATCCCACGTCTATACATACAGACGGGGCACAAGTAATATTGTTTCTATTTGTTCTACGGAGTTCTCCTGTTTTGATGCTTTCCGACTGCGACCGCGATTCGGCGGATCCGATGAAAATATTGGTTAGAGAATTTTTTAGGGAGAAAAAAAATTTTTTTAGTTTCTTCGTGTTTACTATATATTTTATTTGGTCGGAAATTGATTTTATTCCGCTCGAATTTTTCGTACGAATGGCTGTGATTTCGGTATATTTCTCTAGTGGAGTTACATATTTTGAACGCGTTCCGCGTAGCTTTAAAAAATGCGAACCAATGACACTCTGCGCGCTTCATCATAACCGTTCGTTGCTGCAAAGAAAACTTTCAAGTTCGATTCCGTACCTTTGTGGCAAAAAACTGTCGAGTGATTTTTTTTTTTTTATGTCTGATACGTATAGCTAATCGTGTTTCGTCACGTTTTCGTTTATATCTTATACTGATACATATAGATACAGATATCATATTTCAGTAAAATTTCGATTCTACACTTCTTCGCACATCAAGTGTATAATATAATATGGAGAACTCGACTTTTTAGGGTATTAGCTTTTGCCACAACGGTACAGAATTTCGACGAGGGTATCGACCTCATTATTATTGCGCGTAACGCGTGAGAGCTGAAACAGAAGTTTATCAAAGTCCATGAACCGTTTTACTCGGTCAGACCACTGGACGTTGGAAGATTCCTGTTTGAATGATCGATTTTTGTTTTTTTTATCGAAACAAATAGTAGAAGTCTTTGTAGGTGATTTACGTGCGGGGTGTTTGTTGCTATATCTATAGCGCAGCACGAAGCGAGGTATTTTGGGCGTGTTGAAGTATCTTTGGTGTAGTAGAATATTAGGTTTGACCACGCCACATTATAAAGTTCTCGTACCTATATAGGTATTAAGTATTTACAGTGTTATATTATCTCCGGTCGTTATCGCATTTTCGATGGGTGTTTTTGTCGGCTATCGCGGCGTGTGTTCGGGCCAGGAAGCGCCACAGGACTCGCCTATTACTTCCCTCCTTCCGAAATGAACAATATTTTCTATAATAATATATTCTAATAGTCTATACACGTCTGTTGCGGGGGAACACTACATAATATATATACCTACTGTCTTTTCGCGAACGTGTAGTTATTTAAACGCGTATAGCGACCGTAGTGTATATTATAGTGTTTACATTCGATTATTATTTTTCGCGTTTTCGCGCACATATTGTCTGCGGATAGTACATAATAATAATAATAATACGTTAATGTTGTGATATACATTAATGCGATATTTAAACGATCGGATAATATATTCTTGACCGAGAACACGAACTCGATTCCACTCGGTTATTATGTTTAGCCGGGAATCGGCGAGAAAAAGTGTCAATATATTATCGTTATTATCGAAAGATTATTATTATATCGCGAGCGAGAACGGCGGTATAGCTCGGTATTCGAATATTTTTAGTGTAGTTTTTCGTGTGTATAAGAAGAGCACGATGTTCGCTCGATTGGATCTCGAGGAAATACTACCGAAAAATGGCAAAAAAAACACGTTACCCGTTTTGAAAATATGTGTTTTACTATTGTATATAAAGTATTTTGTAATTTTTTTAAGAGCTTAAACACTACGGATACATTTTTAATTTCGAAAACCTATACAAAGAATAACAATGGAATGAGTAACGAGTCGCGTCGGTGCTGTAAACGATAACGGCTCGAGCGAGTTGCTTTAAAAAAAAGGTTTTTAGAATTTTTATCATTGAATTAATATTGAAAGTAATGGAGAATCGTTGTATTCCTTCAAACGATTCTAAACGAATATGATAAATATTATTTTCGCACGGCCGTGAGTAAAAAAATTAGGCGTGGCAGCGACTTCACTCATATCGACGTATTTTGAAGGGGCCGTGGAAAAAAAAACAAAAAAAATTGTTATTCCATGAAATTATGACGTCAGCCGTGCGCCAAATATGGCGCCAAAATCAGTCGTACAAAAATATTTTTCTCGCTCGTTTATTTCAACTGCGCCGTAGAGTATATAATATAGATTACAATAAGAGTTGTTTGACGCACGGATGACGTCATAGGATGCGTATCACACAATTGGTGCCATACCTAATTTGTTAATCATGCGCATGGCATTTTAAACAGTCCACGTGTTTAAGCGAATATGTCGACAATTTTAACGCGTTGTTTTTTTCTATGCGACTGAGGAAAATACTGGAAAAATCGAAAAACGCGTGTACCGATTATACAGTGAAAATTTACTTGGCACAATTTTACCAGAACACAAAGCGCGTCGAAATCGCCCAAGCGCTGCTCCTTTCACACGAAAAAGCGTTTTTAGACAAAAGAAAACAAGTCATTATGACATTTTCTTTGCTTGTAGAATATTGTGGAATTTTCGAATTGCAAATAATAACTCTTAACGTCCAACTGCATCCGTGGCAGCAACTACTAAGTACCTTTTTTTTTTTTTTTGCTCGTTATTTATTACAAAGCGTACAATTAACGTGTTTGATAAATGCGGAATATGAAATAAAATTTTGGATTTTTCTTTGAAATTTCAGACCTTTTGTGGATTTTTTTTTTTTTTGCTCGGCCTTCGTAATATCGTATTTTGAAATAAGCGACGAGCGACACAACTCGTTGTATTTAGTAGCGAATGAAACCGATACCGAAACATTGTGTCGGGTCCGCAAGGTTTGGCGAATATTATAATATACGGTGACAAAACTTTAAAACGCCAACGAATATATTATTACTATTAACAGGGTAAACAATTGTTATACATTTTAAAACCCGTCGGGGTTCACAGCGTGTAAACTTTGCGACAAATTCGTGTGTATTGATTAAATTATTATTAATGTATTCGCGGCACTTATTACAATGGGGATCAATAACGTTTTTATTTTCCGTCGTTTTTTTTTATTATTATTATTATTTTAATGGAGTTTGTAAAATCGAGAGGAGATAGGTGTGGACGTGCGTTACTATGCGAGGACAGGGTGGAAAATTCGAGTATTTTTTAACTTAAACCCATCTAACCATCTGCTCGAAAGTCGTTCATGTGGAATTGACAACGAGAATTCGTTTCGGAAGATATAATTTGTTGATTTCAGACACGTTTTTATCGCATCTTCGGTAATCTATATGTAATCGTTTGACATCGATATTCAACATTTATTCTTTATTCGAATTATACGTGCAGTGTGTCGTATTTTAATTCAGTATTTACTTGACTTCCTTTTTTTTTTTTGATTTAACAGAATTTCGCATTAAATTTATACGTCTTTAATCAAATTTAGAAGAAAAAAACTTAGACACTGCACAATATTAACGATGTTACTGTTTGGACTGGCTACACAGTGAACGAAAGTAAAACCGTGTGTGCGTTAAAATATCAAAAACGATCGACGGTGTCGAACATAGGTATATACATTATAATAATAAAACGCGTAGTAGCCCGGTAATTCACGCAGAATTTCATATTAATTTCGTTGTTACAACGACGGTGGTAGTGAAAATGCGGATATAAATTTTTTTCTATATTTACGAGAAAAAGTGCTGTATTTAGCGCAGGTTTTAAAAAAAAAAACTTGAATTACGTGTTCATTTTTTTTAAAGGCAACGCACGCATTTAAAACCAAACCGTTCGAAAAACTGTTTAAACAGGACCGTTTTTTCCACAATTAAAATATTTGTATACGCTCACAAGGGCGTGTGTTCTCGGTATAACCTATAACCGCGTTTTTTTTTTTTTATTCATTTCCCCGTCAGTGATTACATATTTCATGTACATTCGTCGGAACGCGAATTTGACCTATATACGTATTCAATGTTTTTCTCGTTCACAACTCTTTACGATCAGATTTTTATTTTCTTAAATTTACGTTTGACCTGAAAACACGAATACGCTACACGGGAGGGGAACAGTAACGGGTTTTTTAAAAAATATTTTCCAACGCGTCCCGACGTACAAAACCAAACGCCCGAGTGCCGTCGTACGCATATCTCCACCTTTGGAAAACGACCAAATAACCTTACCGCGCGCAGAGAACCATAACGCGCTCGACTCGATCGCCTTACATTATTTATACAATTATTATTTGAAATATAATATGGTCTTTGTGATCGTGACTGGGTTTAACGCGTTTAGAAACATTCACTATTAGACGTATCAACATCTTCAATATTGTTTTAAGGAGGTATAGTTACAGAATAACAATTGTCCGAGGACCCCGAGGTTCCCTGAGATTTTGGGGCCCCGGGGCTCTGCCCCACTTTACCCTATGATAGCTACGCCACTGTGCATGTATAAATATTAATAATAATCACGCGAATCGGAATAACGAATTGACGACGAGCCTTTTGTCGGTTCGTTTCGAATGGTGGGCGCGGGTTCGAATTCGCAATAATTTATTCACGCCGCGAAGATTCAGATGCCTTATATATATATATATATAGGTAAACTGCAGCAGTCTGATAATAATTAAAATTTGCATATTTAATACGAGTTTTGACGTGATAGCTGATCCGTATAAACACGAAAATCGTAACGTCAAATATTACAAATAGTATCTCTTATATACTGTGTGTATTGCAGTAACACATCGAGGCGCGAATAGAGAATATTTGGCGTCTGAATTATTATTATTGTCGGTTGTTTATATTATATAATAAGCGAAAAACTGAATATACCGGTGAAAAAAAAATGTAACGGCACCTGCAAAGTCATTGTCGTTTAAATAAATTAAAGGCCGCGGCTCGAGTGAAATTAATTGCGGCGAGCAAACTGGCAAAGACAACGAGAACTGCACGACTATATTAACCGACAGTCAAACTCGATCGTTTCGCGCGCAGCTCCTTCGTCCATATACTTAAAACCAAAACTATAGCTCGATATCTAAAATATCTGACAAGATTAGTAAGATTTTTTTCTCCTTTTTTATATTACCCTAGTAATTCCAAGTGTTGTAAAGTATTTGATTAAAAGTATTTAAGTAAATGTATCCAAATACTTTTATGGTACTCAAATACGTATTTTAAATACTTTTCTAGAATATCTGTATTTAACATCAAATATGTTTTTAAATCTTTGTTAGTGACATGAACTATGATGAAACAAAACATTTTTCATTTTTCATAATAATTATTATTTATAATGAGTTGGCAAACTATTTTGGTCGTGGGTATCGTTGTCTACTGCTATGATTTTTCCGTTCAAATCGATGTAGGTAAAATGCCGATTAGACCGATTAGATAGTTATCCCAGGTCGCGACAGGTCGAAGTCCATTGTTAAAGGTCAATGTACATTTTATGGGTCTAAGACACTTCGCTGCGACCAATTCGCCGCGGACCTTTTCGCCGCCAGACCGATTCGCCCCTGACCGTTTCGCCGCCGGGCCGTTCATCGTCAGACCGATTCGCCGACAGACATTTCGCTGCCACTGTTTTGCCGCTACAACTCCGGCACTGTTGGTGAATGGGATACCAAACCGACGCGAAACATTTTGGTTTAGTGTCCTTTATGATGTACACCTAGCAAGTTGCCCCAAAAATCCCAAAAAGGGATTTTTTTGAAATTCCTATGTACCAAACCGAATGGGTTCAAACTCGGTAGGCTTCCTCGAGCGGATATTTAACAAATAAACCGCTGACTATTCTAAACCTAATGAACACTATGGACGGGGGGTACTTGGAAGGTATAACTTTTTGGAATCGTCATAGCACATTTAATTTTAGTCGTAGAGCAACCGGGATAACACTGCTGAGTAGAGCGTACATCTGTGTTTATCATACTAAAATACCCCCCCCTTCGTTTTTTTGGTTTCGTTATAACTCCGGCACTGTTGGTGACTGGGACACCAAACCGACGCGAAACATTTTGGTTTAGTGTCCTTTATGAGGTACGCCCAGCAAGTTGCACCAAAAACCCCAAAAAGAGATTTTTTGAAATTCCTATGTTACTAAACCGAATGGGTTCAAACTCGGTAGGCTACCTCATAAAGGATACTAAATTAAAATGTTTCGCGTCGGTTTGGTGTTCCCATCACCAGCAGTGCCGGAGTTATAGCGAAACCAAAAAAACTAAGGGGGGTTATTTTAATATGATGCACACAGATGTACGCTCTACTCAGCAGTGGTATCCCGGTTACGCTACGACTAAAACTAAATGTGTTATGACGATTCCAAAAAGTTATCCCTACCGAGTCCCCCCCAACCTTTATGTTTAGAATAATCAGCGATTTCAATAATATTGAAAAAAATTTTGGGGGTCCGGACCCCATGGACCCCCCACCAGATGCGGCCTTGGCCTGGTGTAACACTTAGAAATACTGAATCAAAACTAATTTCGTTAGAACTGTGTACTTAACACCAACAGCGCCAAAATTATAGCAAAACTAAGCGAATAATATAGCGACGAAAAGATTCGGCGCGGCGAAAAGTCTGTCAGCGAAACAGTAGCGGCGAAATGTCCGGCGGCGAAACGGTCAGGGGCGAAACGGTCTGGCGGCGAAAAGGTCCGCGGCGAATGGTCCGCGGCGAAACGGTCGCGACGATACATCCGGGTTTGACATTTTATATGTGTAACGTAACAAATAATGTATAAAATTATATTTTTTTAATTTTTCTTTTCCGGATGTTACTCCATACTCATGTGTCGTGTACTTTTTTTTTATTCAACACTGATTATACGATAATATACGGTTAAATACAATAATTTTGTTTCTGGTGTAATATTAAAATATATTTAAAAAAAAATATACTATATTAAATATTGTTCAATAAACGTGTATTTTGTTCATGATCACGATTAATATCGTCTACAACGGATAATAATAGAACAAACTACTTCTGAACAACAAAAAAAAAAATTAAATCGATTGGCTTTAATCAATCGCAACGTTAACAAAAAAAAAAAAAAAATTAAATTGAATTAAAACAAACAGTGAGGGTGCAAACCGTTATAACTCGTGTGTATAGCTCAAATGGCAAATCCGATTTGGCGAGAATTAACCGTGATTTACGAAATTTCGTCTTCTACAAATAAATCTCGTCGGACGGATGAACGCAACGCGCGTACTTAAAATTATTAAATCATACGCTGTAATCATCGAATTGATCGAATCAAACGAAAACTTCTGTGTGAACACGCGTTACAGACGCTGCGAAAGATACGAATAATGCTCGTACGTAACGCCGTATTATATAGAACATTCGCAATAATATAATAAACCGAGACGGCCGCGGCGGAACGCGAGAGCAATAAAACTCGTAGCAATTACATTTATACAAGCGAAAAAAAAAGAAGAAAAAAGTAAATGAATTTAAAAAATAAATAAGAAACGCCGAGTCGATTTGTATGATTTTTAATAAACGCGCGCGGCCGTTTGTGTTCAAGGTTTTTTTGACCGAAAGAAATCGTAGAATTACACTCGGATTTTATTCACATTATAGTATATACTTTGCTGTGTGTAACGACTGCCCTCGAAACGGTAGGAAATTCAATGGCGAAGACAACACCGCGCTTTGTGTGTAAATATAATGTGTAATAGCTGAATGCTTTTGTAAGAGCACGTCCCCCGACGACGACGTAGGAAATTAAAGAAGGGAAAATATCGTTTCTCTGTACTGTACAACAGAGTTTATTCGTACGGATTTATATTACGAGAGACTAATTATTGTATTTTAATTTTTTTTTTCATTAAAAAACACGCGCGCTGACTTTAAAAAAAACGTACTCGAAAGGTTTTCACAAAACGTATAATATTATTAAATTAAATAAATAAATATCCCGGATATAGTTCCGGTCAGTGTTCGGAAAGAACGACGTTCGTGAACGTTACTCGTTTTTTTTCAAACAGACACGTGAACGCGAACGACGTTCATGGTTTTTTAACGAACTTGAACGATTTTCGCGCCGTTCAAATTCATTTAGGCACCTATTTAATACAATAAAATTTCCTAAAATTATTCCTGTTATATACCTATAGTATTTATGAAATCAAACTAATTATGAGTACGGATTTTTTTTACAAAAAGTAATAAATGATTTATATTTATATATATAAAAAATGAAAGAACGCGAACGTGATCTTTAAGAAAACATGAACGAAAACGAGTTCCTTTTTAACGCTTTGAACGTGAACGTGAACGAATTCAATTTTTAAGTGGACGTTCCGAACACTGGTTCCGGTCAAGTCGAAAACGTCCATAGCAGTTTTTCAAATCAACAATTTCCGTCGTGTCCGTTGCAAAAAATTTCCTCGAAAACCGTAACCGACTGTACTGTTTTTATATTATGGTTTTTGCTTCGTATCGTTTTCGATTTCACGAGAAACGCGAAGAAAACGGTAATGGACCGCGATGCGAAATCGTCACGGGGTCACGTTGATTTACGACGTTATAAAGTTATCGGATTTTCGTTATTTTTCACACGGATTCGAGTTGAACGCCAATGGTATAGACACAAAATTCTATCAGGATGATAAATACGAGAAATTCTAAATACAAAACGTCTACACGGTAATTTACTTTTGTTTTTTCGATATAATGCGAATTTTTTTTTTTTACGAATTTATTATCTAATATTAAACGAAAAATAATTACAATTAACGATAAAACGTATTAGGTCAGACCAGTAGTTTCGCCAATGGGTATTACAAGAGGTAATACCCAGTACGAGTCATACTATGTAAGACTAATATCCGAATTTACTCTTCGAGAGCAGTATAAATTTCACGATAAATTCAAAGTTTACATTACACAACATGGGTTATGATTTTAAACAAAACCTTGCGTGTACCACCGACTTGAAACGTTCAAGACGGGCATTCTTTAATAAAACATATATCCACTACGTAATCGAACAAAAGTTACACGTAAACATCACACCACATTTTATATGTGTACATTTCCTTCCGTGTATAAATTCGCGTTTCAATTTCACTTTTGGCCCCGTCCGAACGAACGCACTGTAATACAATGAAATATCTGTTGCCCCGTTACAGTGGCGTATAACCGCGATATCAACTTTTCGGCGAACGGGGTGGCGGCAAAGGAAGCGAAGTCGTCTCTTATCTCGTTGTTAATTTCCACGTGACATCAAACCGCTTAATATTTTATATATTCAACATACCTATATAGTCAGACGAACGCGCACACAGGTGCATTCAAACGTATTCAGTTAAAATCGTACGATTTTTTTTCGCTTATTTAAAAACTCATAAATTGACCAATATTTCAAGCTATTCGATAAATAGAAAAAAAATATAGATTTGCGTGCAGAAAAAAAAAACTCGTACAATAAACGGTCGCGCTCACGAACTCCGGCGCAATCAGTTTATTCGGTAATGTTTTAAAAAAACGTAATGGAGAACTAAACGTTTTCATCAGTAATAATTACAACTCTTTTAAAAAAAATACATTATCGAAATATTAGTGGGGGGTTTTTTTTTATATTTATTAAAAGTAAGTTTGATTTTTCTATTCTCAAAATTAATATTATTTTTCCGTTTGTATTTAAGGTCACTCTTAATATCGTTATAAAATTTGACGGAAAAATACATTTATTTTTGTGGGGGGAAAAAAATAATATAATAGTGAACTCAAAAAAATTTGATTTAAATTTTCAATCTATCTGCGAGGCGAACGGTGTATAAAAGTGTTTTTCATCAATTTTACGGTCCGAAAAAAAAAAAGGTTTGAAAAGAAAATGTAAAACCACTCACTTGTGCTCACAATCGATACAAATACTTAAAAAAAAAAAAAAAATATGTAAAATGCGTAATTTCTATATCGTTCAATAAATTTTACAATGCGACTATAAACAAAATTGATTTTATTCAGCTATTGGGGCGTATTAACCGTTTAAATAATAGTAGTGATAATTATTGAATTTGACGATTTTCGCGATTAAATTCCGACGGTCGTTGGACTACAACAAGGTTTCGCAAAACTTGACAGACGTCATGTTATTTCAAGACGGGGGAGGCAGGAGGGAAACGCGAGCGATTCGGTTGACATAAATAATGAATAACGACCGAAATGCATGATTAGCGAAACACAAAAGGGTTTTAGGTCAGTAAAAACGGCCCGGGTTCCCTCAAAAAAAAAAAAAAAGATCGTTACGAACACTCTTGTTACTGTAAACGTTCCTTGCGCCGGACGAGGGGAAAAGCTGCAGATGTTACGAGGGAAACAGGTGTTGACCCTGAATTATTCCTGATTTCGAATTAATTGATATTTCGCCTACGGATTCCCGTGGCCGAAAGAACACCGCGAGCTTTTACGTGTTGACAAACGATTAGGATCAGGGCAAAGGCTTTTCGCGTAGCGCACACGAGCACTTGAAAACCCGAAAATATGCATTAAAAATTAACATTTTTAGCGTTTTTCTTAAATGCTTTATTTTTGTGTTGTAAATACAGTATTATATTATGAATCGACGCGGCTGTGCGCATTGACCTTCTCGAAATCAGTGGCGAAAAATTTGGCCGGTCCGCCCCCGTGCAAAAATCAAACGTATCCTCTTTGAATTATTAACACAATATCGTTGGGCACTCGACTTCATACTCGCTTCGAGTAAACGTTCGTAATATTTGATTTGATTAGAAATCATATTATAGTTCCTTTAAACATTTTCCAGCATTGAAATAACGAAAAAATAATTTCCTCACCAATAGTCTTCTGTTTCGATTACAATAATAGATATAATATAATATCGTGTTCCGAAAATAAGAATATATTCTTTGCGTAAAATGTTTTCGTTAAAAAGCTTTTTCACTTGAACGTACGATTTAATAACTTGTCATTTAAGCGCATACAGTTTTGCGACACGCGCAAACAAAAAAAAAAAAAAGCGCCGAGACAAATTAAGTTACGCATAATCGTATAAAATTTGTGTTTTGTTTTGTAGCTAAATTTTGCCAAAACATGTGAAAAGAAACATATATCAATCGATTTCGAACTGCTGCACTTAAAGATAAAGTACTAACTTTTAAAATAATAAAATTTTTCTGAAAAAAATTATATATAGGTATATAACATATCACATTTAATGCCTATTGAATTAATATTTTATTTATTTAATATTTTATTATTTACCTAAATATCGAAAAATGAAATTCAACAACATATAATAATAATCAATTTTGATAGTTCACCAAATAAAAAGAGGTATAGTAAATATTAAAAAATAATATTAATAATAATTTTTATATTTTAAGTGAATAACTTACCTGCAGGTGCTGTTGTGAATTTGTGATGCATATATATAATTTTAACTCGTGTACAATGTACATATATGCAAAATATTGATATTAATAATAATAATACATAAAATATATTACGACACAAAACAACAGAACATCGTGCACTTGGGCAAAAGCGAATTTATAGTACGTCACGTCCCTCTCTGCCCTGCGTATAGATATCTCTTTCGTCTCCGAATTCACAATTTTCAATTATTATTTTATATCGCGTTTGCCATACAATACGTACTCGAACGGGTATTCATACGCGTACGTCTATCGTTCGATACGTCCAATCTTCTTTTTCGGCATCCAGATGCGTGTGATATAAGTGAGTATGTCTGTGCAACAAAGGGGTTTGAAGAAACCGACAGATGGCGCACGTATTTTTGTTACTATTCTACCCCTTTCCACCGTTAAACGGACCGAAACGTTCGTAATAATACAACTCGTATCAGAATGTACCTTATTAAATTATTTTTATCATATGACGTTTTCCGTCTATTTAATTTATTTACACTACACCGGTGTATAACAACAAGAGCGGCAATACGCTATCAGTAAAGAGTGTTTGATATGAAGTGGAATAATATGTATAGTGTATACCTCCAATTATGCGCTCATAAAAACCTAGCTGACATGTTATTTCTTTTTTTTAAAAAAAATTAATATAGAATATATAATAATATAATATAAATAATAAAATGCATGGACTAACTTAACGTATTATCTTATCACGAAACACACTTATCGTCGAAATTGTGTAGATAATAAATACACCGTACTTTTATATGGAATTCGCATTGTCATTATTGATACCAGCTGATAATAACCATTATCACACAAAAAGTGTACACGATTGTAGGTACATGGAAAAAGCTAATATTAACTGTACGTATCATAATAATGTGTGTTTTAAGAAAAAAAAAATTAATTGACTCATTAGTTGTTGTATTTAGACGGAAATTTCGTTATTGTACAAATCTAGAAAAAAAGATTGATATTTTCCAATAATAAATACGAATCGCTTATGTTTGAAAAACCATATTGCTGAATAATCCGAAAATGTCGCCAATTTTTACTGTAATACGGTATAATGGTAATAATTATAATATTGTAATTTTCGATATATATTATAAAAAATTCCGTGAAATGTTTGTTCAATAAATATTTGCGTATATTTTGCGGAAGTAATTATAATGACATGGGAACATTTAATATAACATTTCAAATTTTAATTTTAACGAAGATTATATATATATATATATATATATATATATATATATATATGATATTTTACATTTATCATATTGCTTTCGGTTTGATTAACAGACTGTTGAAAACAGTTGCTTTTAATAAAATAAATATTTATTTTGCGGATCAAAGTACTGTTCATTTCCATAACACGGGATAAAATAAATTATTATATACATACACTTATACAATATAAAAGAATAAAATATACGTCGTATTTTTATTTTTTTAACGATTAAGTTTAATCGAAGGCATTTTTATCACACGATTATAATGTACCATAATTCAATTATAATAATATAATTTAATTTTACTCTTAATGTTTAAAAAATATGTGTATAAATAATAATGAAAAATACAAAAAAGAAAAATGTGGATAAATTTAGAAAAATTTTTAAATTTCAGAGACAAAAAAAAAACGTATAAAAGATATGCATTTCAATCGTTTATCGTGTCGCGCTAATTCAATATATCGCAATAAAAAGTTTAAGTTCACTTTCACAAAAACCCAGTAAAATCAAGCGCGAGCCTACGGGTAACGTTACGAAATCCGAAAAGTCTTACAATAAAAGTATCAAATGTCACCTGTCGGGTGTCAATTACCGACAAGCCGTTTATCTTACTAATATTTAGTTTTTAGAAACTATCGCGTATACCCTTTAAGTCATTGAAATATTTCCGTAAGTAGAGAAAAAGTTGAGATACGTGTTAAACGTTTACCTACAATTAATATATTTGGATGAAAAGAGTTATTATAAAAATGAAAATGTTTTTATTTCCTACGTAAACCTACGTATTTTCAATGGAAGTATGTGTAATTAGAGAAATTATTGAAATGTTCGAATACGTCTCGGTGTGTAAAAAACAAATATACACCTAATAAAATAATCATTTTCGAACGGGTTTACAAAATTGCACGTTGTTTCTAAACAGCGCAATCGACTGTTCGAGAATTTCATAAATTATTATCGACCTAAGGTGGGAAAATGTCCCAATTGCTTTCACAAAAATAGAATGTATTTTATTACAATAACGTCTGATTTGTGGATCCTAAATGAGAGGATTGTAGTGGTTTTTTTTAGGAAAACCGCTCATAATACATATAATTCGGATTTTTCTTCAATTGTTTTCATGAGATAAAGGCGTTTGTGACGGGTTAAGTTGCG
Source organism: Slavum lentiscoides (assembly GCA_032441835.1). Lineage (NCBI taxonomy): Eukaryota > Metazoa > Arthropoda > Insecta > Hemiptera > Aphididae > Slavum > Slavum lentiscoides. Next base: position 9,648,714 of record CM063715.1, on the reverse strand, counting down.
GATTAAGAGCGGAGCGTTCGTAATATCCTACTTAGTGTAATATTCCGAAAACACGGGATTTCGTCGAAATTTTCTTTCCCCCGCGCAAAGTGAAAGACCGTTTATGTCCGTATAAAGATTTTTAAGGCTCGACTTTTTCGCTTTGAAGTCGGTAAATAATTATTATTTGATTATAACATGTTATAATCTAATAAAATATGTACGAGTGTAAAAGAAGTTTCGCAAACCGAATACTATATCTTCTCCGCGTATATAGAAAAAAATATAAAAACAGTTATATATAAAATAATTTATAGCATAGAAACGGAAGATTGCACGCGATTTTTCGTTTCTCACGGGATGAAATATAAGAATAGTGTCTAATCCCCGTCACCTGCATATTATATTATATTAATTTTACGGGAAAATGGCCACGCAAATAGGCAGTAAACACTACGTTATTTATAAGTTTATATTCTATAAAATATTCTGTATAATACAATGACATCCGATCAAATTATAAAGAGTATTTCGTCCGAAAACTAGTGATACGTACGATTTAAGTAAACTCTATGAACAGATGTTCTGAACAATGAAAATAAACAAGTCTTAATACCGTTCGAGATTGACGAATGAACATCTTCAAGCGATTCTCAAAATCAGCACATCTGATTTGATAATAAACATCGATGAAATAATGAAGCTGAAACGATGTCAAGTATCTGGGTCATCGAAGTAGTTACTATACATACCTAATTGTTATGTTAAGCTTTCATAATTATAACTTCTTATTTGTTGTAATAAAGTGCAATGCAAAATTTCCAAAAAACAAAAAAAAAATGAAAAAAAAACTTTTTATACATTTCCTTTGTAAATTGTTCTGTATTAGTATAAATTTAGAGTTTTTTTTAAAATTGGCCCGCCAAGCATGCTTAGAAAAAAAATGGCACTCAAGCAAATTGAGTTTGACACCCTGCTCTACATAATATAACTGGTGTAGAATTTTGTAATACCTGCTGGATACGTTATAATCGAATACACGCGTATACAGACAATTCTGAAGTGAAGTTCCGGCAGAAAAAACCGGTAAAACGTTATTATAAATTTAATTCATATAGCGTCGTCGGCCGAAACGGTTTGCGGAATAATAAATTCGCCTCAAGTTTTATTTTGAATATATTTTTTCGCGAAGTCCACGCCTTTTGGTCGTCTTACATAGTAAAAAATTCTTTCCTTTAATATTTTATTTTTTCGTAATTATAACGTAAAGTATATGAGTGCGGCTCGATTTATTATAACGGAAAAAAGAGATTTCGTCGCGCAAAAGTATTTTTTTTTTTATATAATACATTAAATTATAATATTGTTGATGTATACCTGTAAGTGCATCATTTTATCTGCAATTATTATTTATGAACAAACGTATACTATTTCGTACGAAATATTAAGTATTCGCGTTTAACGTCATATTATATATTTTTATCGACACTGTTAAATATTTTCTTGCTAACGAGATGACGAAATAGGCGTTTTATTATGTACGATCGACAAACTTGATCGTTTTCTCAACGTGCTGCGGCGCGCGTTATTTTTTCTTCTTCTATTACACCGGAAATCATTATCCCTTTAAAATTCGACCCCAATTTTCGTAACTCGCAGAAAAAAAAGGGAGAACGATATTTTCACACGGCAACGTAAAAATCGATAAAAATATAGTTCTTTCAAAAGTGTTATTTTATTCTCAATACATTCAGTATATCCAGTTAAACCGTTTTTATTCCGAGCGCTTTAGCTAAATAAAACATTAAGTAATATTATTATTATTATATAATGTGGGGATGTGAACAAAGTCATGGTTATCCCAAAACTAAACGAGGTTGACTTACTAAATATTTTCTATGTCGAGATTTATTCTTTTCGTCGCTCGTATAGTAAACGAATTGTTTTGGGCTACAGTATACACTACAGTTAGAACAATTAGAAAACTCAGATTCTAATTCACAATACTCGCGTTATAGACGCTAGTGCATTTTTTCTTTTGGGCTAATAGTGATCGTATTTAATTGTTTATACGCATGGAGAAACGTCATCGATCATAAATATTGTAGAAAATTTTACGATTTTTCAACTATTTTTGGTCAGAATATTATTTTGTTTTTAATTCAGTGAGATCTTCGTCCTGTTAAATTATCGCGCAATGGATGTCGTGGGACAACGAACACGCGCTCGTAGCACGTTCTTACACCGCGTTATGGAGTCGAATTTTAATAGGACATAAATAGTGAACGAGATGTGAAAACAACGTGTTTTCAATTGCTATTTATTATCGTACACGATACTCATAACCCGTCTGCGGCGGTTTTGATTAACGATTGCAGCAGGTATACCTGATGTTTTTGACAATAAATTTTAATGTGAATATGATATAGAATACGTAGTGTATTCTATAGTCAAGAAATAGCGTGTTTTGTACGATCTCGAGTGAAAATATTATTACAAATTCGGGACGAGAAAAAAAAAATTAAATAAAAGTTTTGAAACACGAAATCGGGTAAAACGTCAAGTGTATGAAAATTCGTGACAATTCGACGTCAACGTCTTTATCGTCTCTACAAACGTACCTAATATTACACAAATGCAGTGAAAAAAAAATCGAATCGCGTTGTATGTCGTCTTCGTACGTTGTCATTCGAATAACTATCGTTGTGTACAATATAAGAATTTAAATTTTATGACACAAAAATCGTCGAAAATCAAACCGTTCGCTATATAATAATATAACGTCTCCGATTGAAATCAAACGAATAATTTTACGTGATAATATTATTTATATTATAATGTCGTCATTTATTATTACCTGACGAGACGGCGACCGGCCAGACGGACAGCATCAACACTAACCAGTACGTCATGTTCGTTTGTTCGATTTAACTACGTGTTGTGCACGTTGTCCGCGAAACAGATGTCATCCCTGAAAAATTACAAAAAAAAAATTGTTATTTTTTTTTTCTTTCTGAAAACGATGCGCGTTTTACTTTATGTCATTTCTCGTCTGCTAATAAACGAAAGGGATATTTTTTTAAATTTTTCTGTATAATTTTCACGCCGAATAACTCGCGCGCGTTTCACCGTAATTCCGACGAATCGATCGGGAAATCATTATATAAAACGATATATTAATCATCTCAACACTACTACTGTGTATACTATAATTTATGCCGATCGAACCCGCGATTAAAATAATAAACAATAAACCCTTATGCGCGCGCGCGCGCGCGCGGGAACGAGCGTAACTTATGGCGCGAATCAGTCAACCGACTCGTATTATTATCGTATTATTATTATTAATACTACTACTATATAATATAAGCCGATATTATTATAATAATAATATATTGTTAGACCACTCGAATATTAATTTTTTGTTTGTTTTATACCGCGGCGAATCGCGATGGACTCGCTTGTATTATAATAACATAACGGCGACCGAACCGAAATTCGATTAGCCCCGCTCAAAAACGTTCGGCCGCGTCGATAAACGCCGCCCCCGGCCGTATATCATAATATAATATTATAACTCCGCGAACGTTTTTTGGACGACATTTTTCGAACAATCAAAACTGCATTGAAATATTAATAAATACTTGCGCTGAAATTCGGCCAAAAACGGGTAAAAAAACCGAAGGAATTTCGACGGAAACCCGAACTAAACGCGCGGTGAAACCACCGGGCACCGATTGCATCGGAGGCATTTTCTAAAATCGAAATAAAAACGGCGAAATTTGTATTTTTCCGTCCTGTTCGAGGCGTATTTAAATACTGCACTCGGACGTCGTCGAATGTGGTGTTCGTTCAGCGCAATCATTTAAAAAAAAATATTTAAATATACTCGAACCCGAAAATGGATCACCGCGGCAGCTGTTGACTCTAAAGGAATGACGGTGCTTTTTTTTTTTGCACTACGTACGTAATGATAACGCGTCCGACATCAACAATTTCATCGGCAAGACTCCAATATAGCTACTAAAATTACGGTGACATCGTATACTGATAAATTTGACGAAGAAAATTGTTATATTGAATTTACTAATATAAAAAACATATATAAAAAAACGGTATTAAATGTTTTTTACTCTATATTTTAATTTGTAAGTCGAGTTGCCAAATAATAATAATAATAATAAATATAAATATTTAATCGCGCGGTGGGAATAAAAAGAAGACTTTATTAATACGCACTGACTGGCAGGCTTTTGATTTCAAATGACACACGCCATGTGTATTATACGTGTTTGTTTTTTTTTTAAATTTAATGTATTGAATCTCGATGTGAGTTTTGGTCCTGTTCCAAATATATTTAAAACCGACGTTGATGTTTTCAGATCTTCACGTTTTATTCTGGGTTATCCAAATACTCGAATCAAACGTCGACGAATTAAATGTGACGAAAATATTGTAAACCCGAAACAGTGCGTGGTTTCGTTGAACGAGCTCTCCACATTTTTCTAGATTAAAAAAAAAAGTGTTTTTCAACTTCGAAAAATATGTTAGTTCGCGTTTAACGAGGCAAACCATTTTTATTTTAAATTTTTACCACATAACATAACTTGTCGTTAAAGCGCTAGGAGTCAGACAGTGAAATAAAATTTGTGCGAAGGATGGAAACGTTTTATACGAGCCTGGATACACCTGAAAGATCATACGCCATATTTGCGAAGACGATTCCGTCTAGAAAAGATCGAATGTCATTCATCGTTTTTGGTTACATATTTTTTTTTTAGTTTTATTTAAAAAATAATATACCGAGTTATTTCCGATAGAAACAATGATCGATTTCAAGGAGAATACGTTGTACTTGAACGAAATACATATTTCGTAAAGGCGTCTGCCAATAGTTTGTCGAAAACCAAGACGTCCGCGGTGTGTAAAAGCCTTTTTAATAAAACGGAATTCGTTCACTCGGAAAAACGACGACGTCTATAACCATTCGAAACGATTAAACGGTCTTTGTCGACTGTCAATTACACGCACAGGTCTTCCGATTATCATTACTTTTATTATTATTATTATTATTATTATTATTATTATTATTATTATTATTATTATTATTATTATTATTATTATTATTATTATTATTATTATTATTATTATTATTATTATTATTATTATTATTATTATTATTATTATTATTATTATTATTATTATTATTATTATTATTATTATTATTATTATTATTATTATTATTATTTTGTATTGTACGAGTATATTATATTATCGCGCGTCCGACTACGAACCGAGTTGAGAAAATTGAAAACGAGACGACATAATGTTATTATATCTGCAGCGGCACAAGTACACAAAATTGACAGACACTCGTATAACGTTTTTGTAAATAGAATAACCTACGTCGACGAGGGCGTATTTATGAAAGGGCTGAACGGAGGCTTACCCGAAAATTTCTGGGAAAATCGTGAAAATGGAATTAAAAAAAAATTAATATACATATATATATATTAAATTGAAAATGTCCGCTTATTTCTCTGCGATATGTAACGGAGCATTGACGTAACGAATATAACGTGAGGTGTCTATATTAATCGCGTAACCAGATCTTGGAATCCAAGGCAAGGTAATAGTTTTTGGATTCAATGTGGGCATAGAAACTATGTTTACAGCGACAACAGCTAGCCTGATAATATTTTGAGGTGAACACTGCGATATCCTCTGTCGGTTTTGTCACATAGTTGATGAAATTATCGCGAGCGTGCGGCGCGACGTACTAAAATTAAAAAACGAGCGAGTTAACGGAATAAATCAACTCAAGTCTATTAAACTTAAGTCTATTATAACGCTTATGCGGTTAAAAGTTTAAAAAAGTAATAACAATTTCCATATCTATGCTAAAATTTAAAATTTATTCGAGAATTATTTGTTTCGAAGGATTTGGGTACAAAAATTTCGATTTTAATTTAAATCAACGGATTGTCGTAACCCGAAAGCGCTATATTTGAAACATTTGTATTAATTTATTTTTTTGTTATTTTAAAAATAATTTGAAATATTCATATATTACGCGTGCAGCCGTTGTTCTTTATTTTTAAATTTATAAATAAATGAAATATGTTTTTTTCGTCGTATTTCGAATATTTCACAATTTCAGTACACTATCGTAGAGAATAGAGACGATACAGATCACTCTTTGATTGCCACTTGTTTCAGATATTTTAAGTTTATAAATGTCAAATGATCAAACTACGCGTTAAAAGAATCACTTAATACGCATAGAGTATAAAAAGAAATGTGTTTTATCGGGAGGATTTTTGTATATAAAATGTGCAGTAAACAGCAAGTGATACGATAATATCGGTGGTAAAATAATACTGTTTTAACCCGTTGATCGTCGTAATAAATTTGTTATTTGAGATCGGACAAAAAAAAAAAAAGTTTTGCACGAGAAAAATTAAGCGAACACAAAAGTATAACACGAATTAAAACAGATTTTTCAAAACAAAATTTCTGGGTCCCTACGAAATAAAAAAAAAAAAAAAATGTTAACATCGTATTGTAGTTTGTTACGCATATATGTTAGTGGTCACTAATCGTACAATTAAATAAATAACAGAGCCAACGAGGGGGTGTTGCCAGTGGGTAGAAAAATTCGCGTCATTCTTGTTATTTGTTGTTAATACGGATCGTAAATTTTCTTAGATAATAAAAAAAAAATGTACGTTTTTCGTAGGAACGACACGGAGACTCACGGACACATTATAATACGCGTAAAAGTGTACAAAGGGGAAAAAAAACTTTGTGTGAAAAGATTTCGGAGCACGTAGAGGAAATTAAAAAAGGAGAAAACGAGGAGACGCGGGAACGGCGACGAGACCGAATTCGTTGACAGGCGGACGCGAAGCCCTGCGGATGAGGGACGGCGGCGTGTTTTAAAAGAACTGCAGAGTTATACGCGCGAATGACGAAGAGGACGGCCACAGCTCTACAATAATAATAATAATAATAATAATAATAATAATACACTGCTTTTGCCACTGGCTTTTCGCCTCCTGGTGCCCGCGGTGACAAAGGAAATATTATAATACGGCGTATTCGCTCGCGGCTTTTGCCGTCCCTTCGGGACGGTGAACGTCGTTCGAAAATGCGCGAAGTGCGCGTCGAGAGGCTCGGCGGTCGTCGTGCAGGTTTCACCGGGGAGGATCCGAGGGCGGCGGAGAAGGCGCGATAAATAATTCATGGACACCTTTGGAGAAGACTGCGCGTATATATATATATATATACTTCGGATGGTCTCGGCGGACTTCCGAAAGGGCTGAAGGGCGCAGAGTTGGGCGTGGTGCGGTTGCGAGTGACACGACAATGACCACGACGATTATCACGAGCGAGTGGAGCGATAGTAATCCCGTTTAATAACGGGAATAACACTCGGTGTAAATATGTTCGTAGAAATATATTTATTCGAATTTTGTCGGATACGTTTTAGAAAATAATCGTTCTTTTAATATTATAGACATTTTTTAAATATACAACATAGTATTTATATAAATTCTGTTTTGTAAGAATTACATATATATATATATACCGTTATGTATGTATAATGTTATACAAATGATTATTCCTAAATGATACCCTACTTTTTTTTTTTAGTGCCGTATTCGTTATCGAACGTTGGCAATTTGGTCCTTGTCAATGGCTAGTCTGAACAGTGAACTCGTATAGACGCGTTGAATAACTTTTTGAGATATTTGTCCATCATTCAAGACATCTGAGGTCTTCCACAGTTTCCTACTACCTTCTAATTATTTTGCCTTGGACCATTACTTGTAATGGGTTATGGGTGCCACACGGCCACACGACGCGCCCGAAGTATTGAAGTTTTCTTGCTTTTGTCACTTCGAGGTCCTATTGCCCAATTCGTTGCCATATTTGTTCTGTGATCGACCCGACTAATCCAACCTAACAATCGACCCATACGCCTGTAATGATAGCATTATATCGTGCTTCGTTCCAAACACTTTAATATACGAATAGAAATCGTGATATATTCTACTGTTGTCGCTGATACTCGCGGTATAACTTTTTAGCGTGTGAAAAAGTAAAAAAAAATTCCTCCTACAGATTCGGTTTAGAAAAAAAGGACGAAATGAATTCCGTTTTTTTTTTGTTTTCGTATTAATCGATACGTAGTCGTTTTCGCAAAAAAAAACAGCAACGTTCGGACGACGGAGATCGAAGACACGGTCGAGACGATAATATAAAAAAAAAAAACCTGTCAAAAACTGTCACGCGAAAATAAGACGAAGTGCGCGCGGCTCGTGTATTATGTATTATGATGGGCACGCGGTCAGTTCGGCAGAAATTTGTCAAACTCGAATAACGCGCTGGCTTCTATATACGTAATATCCGGACACTCATACTTATCGATCACGTGTTTGTGGACAAAAAAAATAAAAATAAAACCCTAAAAACGGGTTGGCGCGAGCGTTTAAACAGCGTATATATTATATAAACTATAAGTGAAATTTATTATTTAACGAAGCCCGAATAGTGACAAATACGCGAATTACGCGCCGTGCGCGCACAGGCGAAATATGCAAATCTATGTACGTGCCAAGTGCGTAAATACCACTCTAATAATGATAATTATAATAAACGAGGACAGAACGACAACGGAATTTTTTCATCCACACGTCGTGTCAATATTAAATATGGAGTGAAAAAAAATAACGCCCCAGAAAACAAAAAAGTAGTTACTTTTAACGCGATATTATCATGTGACGTAAATGCGCAGTGCGTATAACACCGCATACTGCACATGTCGGATTGAAACATTTTTTTTTTCTTCTATAATTTTAATTAAAATTTCGAACGCATACGTTTTACTAAAACGAAAGACAATTAAATTACTTTTGAAACCTCGGATCTTTTTGACAGTGCGATCGGAAATAGAATTTTTTTTTCTCGTCTCCCGATTTCCGAAGAGATTAAAAAGTAAAAGACAAAAAAAACATAATTTCCAGTAGCATAATATTTAATTAATTTTATCTAACGTTTAAAAGTGATATTTTTATTTATATAAAATATCGAATAAAACACTTTTCCGTAGCGCGTGTAGGCCGCAAACGTCCCACTTTAATTATAATATTTCTATTTACTATTAGGGCTCAAATATTGACACTTTCTTTTTCGATTTTGAATTCTAATGTTTAAGAATTCTTAAATATTATAAATAAGAATTATTAAAAATTCGGTTTTCATTTTATGATGCACCGAGAGATCGTTGTTTCACGAGAAAAAACGCTCCGGTTTATCCTGGTATATAGGAAATTGTTTTTGAAATGTTTAACTGTTTAGTTTAAAGACGCAAATAACGAATTTCGGTATTTTTTTTTTATGTACATAAAACTATAACGCATTTTGTAATTCAATTGGCAAACTCTTGAGAATTTAGCAGAAACACTGTTCTATATTATACGACTGTATGTATTATATTGAAAATAACAGCTGTGAGAATGAGAATTCGAATCGTGTAGAAAATTCTCCATTCCGAGAATACTAAAGATTTTGTTTTTAGATAAATATTTGTAAACCGTTTGATGTATTATACGTTTTAATAATGTAGAACGCTACGTTTTAATTTTTTATAGATAAAATTCGAAATTTTATATTCCAGAAAAATATTGCGAAATCAAAACGAATTACAGTTCGTTGGTTATTAAATAATAATTATCGTACTTGAATAAAAATATTTATAATTTTTAATACTGCGCGATTTAAATTAGAAAAAAATTAAATTATTATTTTTTCAACGATATGAGATTCCAGTTATAAGTGCTGAATTTCTGTATTTCTACGAATATAAACTTATTATATCGCGTAGTTACATAAATAATAAGTTAAAGAAAAAAAAAAGATAGATTAGATAAACCTTACTCGTCATTCCATAAATAATTCATAAGTCGTATGGTAATAATTATTGATGAAATATCGCGTGCTGCTATAAATTCACACAGTTATTTTCTTAATAAAAAAAAATAACGATGAATTTGTAACAAACAAAATGAATATTTTCTGCGAAAAATATTCCGTCATTATTCACCTATATATTCGACTGGATCGATACAAACATGATATTACGTTATAAACTTGCAAAGCACTTTCTGGAATACATTATAAAAATTACGGGTTACCGGAATGGTAAATAATACGTTCAAAAAAATTTTCAGCCGTTGAAATTTAAGTGAATTTTCAACCTGCAGTACCTAATTTATCACTGCGTAGAAACGCGACACCGCCAGATTCGTCAAGTTACCATATTTACTTGTATTTACATGTTATATAATATTTATTTGGCTCGCAATTACCAATATTTATGAAATTATAATTTTTTTTTTTGACCATATATTTTATTGCGAGTCCACAAATTTACACGTACGAGTATTATACAAAAAAAAAAAAACGCGTGGTGCAGTTTGCATACGATGTCCGTTTTCATTAAAATGGATTAGTTTTACCGCATTTGAATAATAATTAAAAACAAACATTTTATTTTATTTTTTAATATTATTATAATTAATCAAAAGAAAAACCTAAAACAGTGGTGACTTTAGTAATTACGTTTTGGACGAGTTAATACCATTATAGTAAAATTAAAATTATTATTAAAAAAAAAAACATATTCACACGCAATCATAATAACAATAATTCAATATCGAGCGCTCAGAATTATTGTTTGGAGCGAACAAATAGAGAAAAAATATGTACCTAATTACTGTGTTTCGCTGTGTCTATCGATAAGATATCGAATTATTAATTTTATACCTTGTTACAAAAGAACTTTTAAATATAGAAAATCAAATTTTTTTTTTTACTGAAATTTTCAATACACACGCGCTATTACCACTGACATGGACGCGAAATTTACAATATAGAAGTCACTATGAAATGTGATGATTTACGTTATAAATATTGTGTTTCGTCGTATCAAAAACATATAATCAAAATATATATCGTACAACGTTAATAAGAAAAGTAATATATATTTTTATATGCTAGTTTTGTCGTATTAAATCTCATTAAAATTTGCTAAACCTATAATTAGATTTAAGAATTTCGTTCCCGAAGAAGCGTATCGTATTACAGGTTAACGTGTAAAACCTAATCCTTTGAAAACTGTTTATACTGAACTGCACGGTCGGAGGGGGACTACATAATATTCTCAAACATAGCTGAAGCGCGTGGCGGTTTTTTAAATTTTATTAGCGTTATTTTTTATTCATAAAAACCATATTTAATTACTCGTTTTTCTTTTATGTATTTTTATAGTTCACACTAGGATATATAGCTTTGGAGTAGTTACACATATGTACGTTTTTAATAAGACACTGCGCACATTCTAATAGCATTTTAAAAATATAAACGGTATACACAACGCAAGAAATATTATGTTTTATGTCGCAGTAAAAGTATATTATTATATTATAAATTCGGTGGAATTAAAATTTTTTTTTTTTCGAAAATATCGACGGAATCGGAATTTCGATTTTTATATCTGTTGTTTGCCGTGGCCGGATTCAATTATCACATATGGATACGTGGCACATGGACGTAATATCGTGCGAGACGTGATTTTATTCGTACACGAATATTTATTGTTGTTTTGCCTTTAGTTCTTATTTAATTTAATTAGCATATTCATAAGATAAAGCATAACATTTAATTAAATTCAAATTGAAGAAAAAAGAATAATTAAAATTATAAACATGGAACTTTTTTTGTTTTCGAACAAAATTTTCTATTACACGTCTTTCGAATGGAGTTTTCTTCACAAATAATATCATAGCGATACCAGCAAACGTACGACGTAATCTATTTTTGATGTGTTTTTAATTTGAGGATTTTGCAATTTTCTATCACTATTACGAGATAAACGCGAAGAACACTATTATTTCAACGTTCGGAAAACAACGTTTAATTTCTTCTTTATCAGTGTATTACTATTTATACGCGAAGCAATTGTTTATTTCATTTTTTTCTAGGTTTTATAAAGTTCTCTAAACTGGATTTAATTTGGTACTTATCGTTAAAAAAAACAATTACCAAATTTCCGGGATCCTAAAATCCAAGATTCTAACACACGCTCAGACATATACTTAAGATCTGTTGGTTACGATTCAGAAAATTATTTCGATTTAGTAAAATGTTTCTTTATTTTTTTTTTTTTTTTTTGAAATCGGTTACGATCACCGCGTTATGAAGTTCAACCCGACGAAAATAACTGCAAATACGCGGTGTATAATTTTATTAAAATATTTGTAAAGAATTATTAGAATCGGTCCTCTGCGCGTATATAGTCCGATGGGCCCGAACGGAAATGACGCGATTGTGATTTTAACTGGGGACGCGTATTATATACCGACGACGAAAAAAAAAAACTAATAATAATAATAAACGTGCAAATGCCACGAACTTTATTATATCGTTATGGGAGAGGAGACGGCGGATTTTTTCACCCCTTTTTTTTCTTTTTTTGTCTTACGAAACAAAAATCGCTTTCAATATTTCCACGACACCCCTTTGACCGTCGTTAAAAAATGCGTTCGACCGGAACGCCGGAGGAAAAGGCCGGAGGCGGTTCTTTTTAAAGGTCGCGAGTATATACATATATATTATATATATATATAAAAAGATAAAAAAAAAACACAATAAAACATCGAATAATCGATAAATTATATACGACCGGTAGTGCGCAGCTGTATTTATTATAAATAAATATATTTTTGTTTTTCATCGCTTAATTCCGAACGGACGAGACAATGCCGAAAGGAAAAGCGTATCGACTGCCAGTCCAAACAAAAGCGGGGGCGCGCGAATGACAAGCTCGAACGAATAAGGGCGAGTCGCATATCCCATTTGTCGGAAACGTCCGACCGACAGGCCTGGATGGCGGCCGTCGAAGAGCTGTTCGTTGCAAACGCATTTGTCTCCACATACAAATTAATGATTCGTTTCAAAAGTCGAAAAATGGAAGAAAAACCAACGGTCCAGCGCGCCTTTTATTATTATTAAGGCCAGGATTTCTATGCAATATGCATAATTTTTATTTATTTTTTGGTTCTCTATATGGAACAACGCGTTCCAAGTACGCGTAATTCGATTCGCGTATTACAGATTATTTGAAAAGTGATCGATTTTTTTCTCGCATTTTTTTCGCTGTTTTCCTGTCTGACACGGATATGGCTGAGGGTCATTTTGAAAATTCGTCCTACACCGAAAATGTTATCACGATGACGTCATGAACGAATTCGATGCTTACGCGATAAATACAAGAGTATAATTGTATTTTAATAATTTCAAATCGAGTACTGAAATCAAAGTAACAATAGGTACTTTGATTTAACTTGAAATTCTATGTCGACCGAATTCAGTAGCTGCCGACGTATCTGCACGCAGTGTATAGATATACTTTGACTTTTTTTTTAGATATTTTTTCTTTTTCAATATTTTTCGGTCGTTTTATTCGTTTTTAGGGCTCGTTCATACATTAAACCGCTAGTTTTTTTTTTTTTAGTGTATAATCATAATTTATCCTCATATTTAGACAATTTAAAATGCGTTTTGTTTTCGAAATATCTATAGCGTTGTGTTTATGATACGAAAAGATCTACCTGATTTACAGCTGTGTTGGTTAACGGCTGTGGAGCGTCCGCCAAGACCCAAACGAATAACTAATATTCTGGTCAGTCGGTGTTACATCGTAAAAGCGCGTGATTTTAAAAGTAATATTATTATTTTGCGCTCATACCTATATTTAGTGTATTAAAAATACTGAAAATATTAAATCTAACGGTTTCTTACGTTTTTTTTTTACGACAGACCAGGACCAATTTACTTTGTAAAATTCGTAATATTAAAGTCTGAGGGATAAAAAAAATAATTAAATTTTCAAGAAAAATAATTTTTTCGGGGAATTTTTTTTTTTCTACAGTTTTTATAGGACATTCAATTTCGGACTCCGAATTATTATTGTACAATCGAGACGATGGTGGCGGCGAGACGAGTTCCCTGATAGAGAAAAAAAAAAAGAAGAAACGTTGCCTTACATATACCGAGTTTCGAAACCGGAATTTTCGCAATAAATAAAATATACATTTCTTGACCGTCTGAATAAATTATACTCGTGTGGCGGCACACGTAAAATATATGCGCCGCGGCTGAGAGAACCGAGGAGAATAGTATAGTTTCCTTCTCCTCCAACGCCGATGCCGAATGGCCATAAATCACGCGGTCCCGTTAGAGCGGACTGCTGTTTTTTTTTTCTCTTTCCCAGCGTATATTTATTTTTACTTTTTTTTCCCCCGTTTTGCAGACGGTGAAAATCCGTTGCTGACGTTACGATAACCGAGCGCGAATACCGACGACGTCTCCTTAAACTATTGGAATCGAGTGAAAACCCGGGATAAAAGTATATTATATAAAAATCGACGGTGCCTGCGGTCCAGGAGAAGAGATGGTATCGGTCTGCAGCGGCGAGGCGCAGATCGCGGCCAATTTACTTCGGGCCGGGGAGGAAATAAGAAATCCGATATATTATATTTTCGCGTATCACGGGGCAGAGAACGCCAAATAAAATACACGTATTATAAGTAACACTGTTTGCCGCGATGAGATAACCTGCACCGGTGCCGGATTTAACTGTTATTGCTATGCGTATACGCGCTGAACAGTGTTTTTTTTTTCGAACTGTCGACGAAGGGGTATTATCGGTAACGTATCGCGGAAAAACTTTTTGTTTTTTTTATATCTCGTGGTTTTGTTTTGCAATGACGTTTTGGTACTTTTTTTTTTACCACGGAGTGACAACAGTTTTTGACTACGGAATGAGGAGTTTTAGAAAATTTAGCGTATTTCCTCTTGTGGAGAGTTTAAATAAATCGACATCGATTGACGCGCGATTTCTTTGAGTTTTCGAGAAGCGTTACGTGTATTAAAGAAATTCAAACTCAAATTCGATTTTGAACTCACGTTTTGGATCCATTGCAGGCACCATCTTCGGAGTACGTAGTTCGCGTCTGACTGCCGTTACTACACTGAACGGCCCGCTTGTTTCTGACCGCTATTTATACGCGTCTTCTTCCCGCCACGCCCTCTATGTCGTGACGTGGCGCTATCTGGTGACAACTTTCTTTTTCCCGTTTAATTGTTATTCCGTTTACATTCCATACGCGTATTCTACATCGGCACGTGCGGTTCGTTAACAGATCTTTCTTCTTGATTATTACTGATATTGTCGATGTGGATATTTCGTGCTCAGTGTTCAAGCCAAACGTCTGTAATTAAATACAATACTTTTTTTCCAAATATTCTTCGAAAACTTTACTATCGTTTACAATTTTAATACCCATCTCTTTATATACATAATGTATATAAAATATAAATGTAATTAAATTGAAATTGTTTCCTTTAAACTGCCAGGATACGCGAGTTTCAATAAAATACGAAATAATGTGATTAAGCATAATCGCTGCGTGACGCGTCAAAGAATATTTTAAATATAATAATGTTCGGCGCTTGCTTTTTTCGATAAAATATGTCAAAACGACATGGTATATAACGCTCGGAAATCCTGCGCGTCATCCGTAGTACGCGCATATTTTATCGCGGATATTCGTAATTACGCGATCGACAGCGTACGAACGAAAAGGATTTACTGCACATTATATTATAATATATAATGCGTAGTAAATTGTCGGCTAATTCCATCGTTTCATCTATACGCAGGCCGTCGTAGCGATCGTAATTCTATCAATTATATTATCGAATTCGCATTATACACTCTTGTTCGGAACAAAAACAATTTTTTTTTGAAAAATCTGAGTGCCGCAAGTACTGGGTGTTTAATGTGTGAATTGCACGCGGACCTCCAAATCGAGATTTACGTTATTACGAATAGTGACGTTAATGTCGAGCGGCGCTTATAAACCCCAGCCGATTATTATTAAAGATTAATTTACTGGGGAAAAAAAAAATGTTTTCAAAATTACTTTATTCCTAAAGTCAAATGTTAAAGTAACGAGTGCTTTTAATTACTATTTATTTCAGTCATATAGCGGTACGAAATAAAATCAATTACGAAATTTCGTATTGAGTTTAATTTAAAATTATTTATATTACGAAATGTGCTATTTTCTAAATATCTATAGACGCAGTAAATAATAAAAATCACATATTTAATATCCGTCTAAATATTAAAAAGAAATACATCAAAATTACGTTTATACTTTAATCGCGTGGAAAAAAATGTAAACGCCTCAAAACCTTTTCCCGCTCACGGGCCTCAGATCTCATAGATATTTGAATATTTTCTTCTAACGCGTTGATAAAATATATATATACACTGTGGCTGTTCTGCAGCTAATCGAAAGATTAGGCGATGATATTTTTTTTTGAACTATAAACGTAGTAAATCTCTACAATATATAAACGATTGCCTGAAATCTCGCTATAATTATTCGTTTACAGGACTTACGTACTCGTATAATGATCTTAAAAAGCAGCTAATATATTTTTAATATACCTATTCGAATTGTTCTAGAATTCTAAAAATCGATTCGAAACGCAAACATTTAATTTCGTACGATATTCATGTACGAACATCGTATTACAATCTTGTTTACTATAAATTCTCCGTATACAAATATTGTAATAATTATCGTTGTATTATACCGTGATGTTAATATTAATATTTCGACTCGCCATATATTTATAGTGTTCTACGAAATAAAGTTATTTGTTTAGGAGCTTTTAATTGGGTTATTTGTTTTATTAACGAATTGAAAACGAGTAACAACTGCACCGACCGAAAATACCGTACAGTCGTGTTGTGTTACGTTTTTCGAATTTAATGTCTACAATTATTGTAGAGAATCAAGAAAGTAAAAGAAAAAAATATAATATGATTTTTTTTATTGAAAAAAAACCCCGAATTAATTAATATATTATTATACTTTTAGTTCAAGGTAACAGCGATCGTTTGTTTCGTAAACACGCCCCATACGTCGCAATAAAACTATACATTACCATAACTACGGATTTCAATATCGACATTCAGTCACGGTTTCGAGTACATCGTTTCGGTGTTTAATCAAACGTTCACCCCTTCGTCATATTATTTGGTCATCGTCTGACAACACATTATCGACACGTTTAATTTACTGACCGAAACGATATAATGTACTTGTAACGAGCGAGCCTCGGATTTCATAACACTAAAAAAATACCGAAATATAATAATAAAAACAGTAAAAATATCAACGAAAAAAAAAAATTTATAAATTATAATAAAAACCGAATATTTAATTAATCTATAATAAACTTATATATATAGCGTGGGTCAGAAGCGTTTTTCGAATATACGATCATTTATCGTTGTTTTCGTAGTTAAAATAATAATGCAATTCTCGCTGCGTGTGTTTCACTTGAACAAGACATCCACAGCATTTGTGGCTCGCTGAATTTTTTTTTTTTAAAATTTTTGTCCGTACACTTATAGAACGACTTTTTATCGTATTCTTTTTTTTCGCTAGAGAACAACGACAGTATTTTATTGGCCGAGTGCGAATCGATATCGTATTATACGCGCAGTGTAAGCTTAAGAGCGCGGTACAATGATATTATGAGTTATGACTCATGATTAATGGCGTGTGGAACGGATTTTATTCATTTTGCGGAGTATTTGGATTCGACTTAAAGCGCGATAAATTACGTTCGTGGGCCGCAGCTAGAGTGGTGGGACTAGGGTGTGCTTAGCATTCCCAGTTTAAAATTTATCGCTACCACATTTTTCATATAATAAGTTTCGCCAAGACGCGTAGAAATTCATTTTCCAAGAGCGAAAACATTACAATAAATACTATCGGAAATCCAAAGCGTGTATACGCTTAACGTAGATAAAATTTACGGTAAATTTTAAAAACCGTTCTCCGACGATGAATCAGTGGCTAAATCAGTTGTCCAGTCGCTTGCAGGTAATCGCGGTATCGATAACACCGTGATTTTTCTAAACCATTACAGAGTCATAATTAAAAGTGTCTAAAAAATAGATTATCGATCAACGACACCAATTTAATCCTAAATAATTGTATTGAGAATATTTTAACGAAATATTTGATACGTTATTATGATAAGTGCTGTAGGGTGGTATCTGTTTGTTTACGAGTCCATGCGTTTACGGTACACGGTGATAGTTTATGTACAGTCAGAAAGTCCTAATATACCGCACGTGAAACACGATTACGAACAGGCAATTTATTAAAGTCAACAGATGGTTATTGTGGTTGTTTTTTTTTTTCGGTGTAAAAGAGATAAACACGCAAACAACCAATTATTGCGTTACAGCGTTCACTTTGCGATGTCTGTATAAGCTCCTATAAAACAAACAAATTTGTATTAATGAATACAAGACAGGAGAAAGAAAAACACGGCAATTTTTTTTTTTTTTTTATCTTCTTTCGATTCATCACAATAAACGTCCTCCTCTAAATCCATTGCAATCGTTGTGAATTCGTATACACCTGTAGGTATTCGCTGATAGCGAACGAGAAATGTTGTAAGTCATACTGCAATCGCGGGTGACAATTCGATACGAATATAATAATCCGTATTGAAACAAGCGTTGAGTTTTAAAAATTACGTAGCTATAATTTATAGTTTAATTCTCGGTACGGATCTTCCGAAAAAAAAAAAAAAAAAAACGTAAAACAGTGTCCGAGGAAATCGAAATCGATTTACTTTTCTCTCGTGTAATCGTGTTATTTGTATGAATTTAAGAAAAAAAACATAGATATTTCTCGATAAATCTTCTCAGACCACTGATGATATTTTACGCGTTCCATAGAATTGTAAGTATTAAATCGTCTATCGTGGCCTACAACATTTATGATGTAGTCTATTCATAATCTCGATTACTATATATTATAGAATACGCAAAGGATCTCACTGCTCGTGGACTCCGTTCTCCAGGACGAAAAGGAACCCGAAAAGAAAAGCGTTTTGCGGATATAAAAGAAATTTAAAAAAAAACGCCGAAAGCGCAGCGGGATATCGAGGAAAACGAGTTTCTAAGACGTTTCGAACTGCAGATTAGACGAGCGCACCGACGGATATTACTTCGAAGAAGTCAAAAGTTTGTAAGAAAAAAAATAAAATTCCAATAAATTCTTGTATAGCGAAATTCCCGTTGTTTTCTGCTATAATCGCCGATACGTGGCAAATTTTCGAATTAAATAAAAAAGAAACCGACTTCAAGAAATGCACTAAAAAGTACGAAATAATCAATAACCCCTCTTTGAAATCGGCACCGAATTTCCAAAAGACATCGCATTGCAGAAAAGCATTTTATCAATCTAATATAGATAATATTGCGATAAATTAATATATTAATAAAATGCGTTTCTGCAATGCAATGTCGTTTGGAAATTCGGCGCCGATTTCAAAAAGGTTATTGATTGTTTCGTACTTTTTAGTGCATTTCTTGAAGTCGGTTTCTTTATTTAACTAAAAAAAAAAAAAATGTTTATTTCGTCCTTTTCAGTCGTAGCTTAGTCATATCGTCATTCCTACATTTGACTGGACGGTTACACAGGATACTGGAGGCCAATCCTTATATGAAATCGGAAAATATGAAAAAAAAAAAAATACAAAAAACTGAATTACTGGCCGATACTTACGAAATCGGTATGGGACCCCACCGGAAGGCGATACTCGATAGTATGAGAAAAGATTGATCCGAATCGGTACACGAATGACGGAGTTAAATATAACATTAAAAAAAAAAAAAATACAACCGAATTGAAAACCTCCCGCTTTTTTTTGTAGTCGGTTGAAAAGGAACGATTTCTCGCGTTAATAACGTATTTATTACCGCCTCGTGTCGGATTCAACGAGCGCATTAAAATACAATTTTATTGCCGAAAATATTAAGTGGTTTTTTTTTTCTTTCTAACGCCAACGCTCGTCATCGTTCGGAAATCGTTTTTTTTCCTCGGACACGTCGCACGACCCGTCGCCGTCGTAGGGACGGACGGCGCAGGATATACCTGCGCGCCGGGTCTCCGCGTCGTTTGACACGGGTTTTCCTCAGGAAATATGACTCGCTCGCGTCATGTAGAAAAATATAACGAGACATTAAAAAGGAAGAAGAAGGAGAGGGGAAAAAACCGCTTCGTACACCGTTTTTTCGGTAATTTTATATTTTCCGAAACGTCACATTTCGCGCGCGCAAAAAAACCTCCCGAACCCGTCCGGGTCGCCGAGGAAAAATGACGTTAATATCGTATTTACAACAATGTTTTCCCTTACCTCTAATGCGTTTCGGTGTCTTGGCCGCGACGCTATTTCCGTCGATTACCCTCCGCAGTTCGGCCGACGTTGCTGCCGCTGCTGCTGTCATCGTCGACGTCCCTGCCGGTGCGCGCGCTCTCCCCTCGTTCTTCCGCCTAACCGCTGTACCGCGTCCCGCGTCGTCGACGTCGCCGTCCTCGTCGTCGTACGGTGCCGCCCGGCGGTGATGTGGTCGCGGCCGCGTCAACCGTAATGAGCCGAGTCATCCGTCTCCGGCGGCCCGCGACCGACGGGCGGGCGGGCGGCGCGAGATGCGGTCCGTCGCCGACTGGTGTGGGCTGGAAAAAAAAACGGGTTTGACAAAAATAAAAAAATAAAAATTACTTTAAAAAACGTTCTCGCGAAGAAACGCGCCTCGGTTTAATATTAGAACGGATTGACGAGTGCCGAGAATGTCGTCTGCGCGATGGGTGGTCGCGTCTCGCCGTCACCTCGTATTTTTCGTTTCTCTTTTCTTTTTCCGGGGTCTTTCAAAAGAAAAAAAAATTCTCAATAAAGTTCACTAATAATGTTATTGTAGTAAACACGAAGAGTTCGGAAATAATCTTCGTTTCTTATTCCGTCTCTTAAATCCGTCGCGAATTACTTTCGAAAATCGATAAATCGAATATAAAATATATTCGAAACGATTGGTTTTGGCGCGGAATCAAAAGTGTTTTACCACATATCGGGTTCTTATAAGTTACCAATATGGTAATACTGATAACGTTTTATCACTCGACATCGCGTTATCACTCGAGATGTTATAAAATACATTCTTATCGCAAAACTATTAACAACCATAAATACTAAATTATTATCCACGGCGGTATTAAACTGTCGTACCTGGTTAATGGTAAAACACTTTTGATTTCGCGCCAAAACAGACCGTTTTGAAATGATCAATTTTCAAAAGAAATCACGAATCCTAAAAAAATGAACGTACACAATTAGGGAAAAATTATAATTGTAAATTGCTGAAAGACCCCATTCTATTCAATTTTTCTTAATCTAGCGTGTTCCACCGACGACACGAGTGTATTGACCACTGTACGACGGAATAAGCGTATAGTACCTACGTACCAGGCCCGTATTTATGAGGAGGGCCAGGGCGGACAATCGACCCACCCGGTGGAAATTCGGGTGTGGTAAATTTGTATGAATTTCTTTTTTTGTTTTTAATAATTATGATTAATAATTAAGTAAAATGTTTTTATTTTTCATAATATATCCAATATTGTCGATTTTCGAGTGAAATTCAGTGGAAGAACGACGCGTTTACTGTGAGAAAGTGGGAAATCTATTTTTATACGAACACGGGATTTCTTAATAACAATTACCGGACATTACGCAGAATACAACCCGCAGCTTGCGTAGTTACTAATGTTAATCGTACACAGTATTATACGTACGTTTATTTCATTCAAATTCATAATAATATATGTTTACATATTAGGATATTTAATATTAATAATATTATATTTTAATATACTCTATTCAGAATAAGAATGCCAACTTGACCGACGAAAACTCGTTTCGTTCGCGCACGTCTGTTGCCGCAGTGAGCGCTGATGTTCACCGTGCCCCCACCGCCGAGCCAGATCCGTATACACGGCTGTGGCTGTCAAACGCGACGAGTAACGGCAGCGGCCGACAACTGACGACCAATCACAGCGCACCTGAATCTCGCCGGGGGTATGCATGCGCGAAAGTAGGCGTTCTTATTCAGAACAGAGTATAGTTTTATAATAGTGCGCATATTGTAGTAGTACGTACAAAATTCAAGTAAGGTTTTTATAATTTTTATTTGTAACGCCCTCCCCAAACGACCATATATATAATAAGGGACGGAATTAACAAATTGGCCCGGAACGCCAAAATTCTAAATACGTCCGTGCAGGTACTTGCACAGAAACCAACTATTTGGAACTATATAGTTGTTTTAAAAATTAAAACGTTTCATAAAAAAAAAAAAATGAACAGTATTTTTTCCTACACGCCTACGCGTTTAAAAATCCATAAAAATCTCCGCTCGCGGACTTTCGTAAAAGTTCGAAATTCCATAACGGTATTTCGGTTAGAAAACGAAAAAGCGACCGACTAGAAGAGCGCAACCAAAACCTATAATATACCGCGAATACGGCGGCCGAACAGCCTCGAAACGTTTCGTGGCGGTGTCGGGATCCCGTCGGGATTTTTTTCATTTCCTCGTTTCATTTGCAGGCATTTCATTAAATTCTTTTCGCTTCTCGGCGTATTATCACTACCGCCGCGGCTTTGCTCGACGGGGACGCCGAGAATATTCTTAACTTTTCGATACGTACGTTTTTTAACGGGTTAAACGCGATAATTATTTATTGCTTTGCGAAATCTGACGCGCGACATTATTTCCCGCCGCCCGACGACGTGTTCGAGAAAAACCAATTTAAAAGTTTCGAGTAATTCATTAACGCCGTATATTATATAATACGTACTCGAGACAATAAACTTTCAACGATATCGCCCCTTTCGCGCGCGTTATTTCATTCTATATACGCCAGCCTTTTCGTCGCGGCGCGCTGCGTATAATTGAATCAATTTTAAATTTAAGCAACGCGCTAAATACGCGCGCTGCCGTTCGTCGGGCGAAGCAAAATATTTATTATTATAATAAATACGTATTATTATTATTATTACGCGTATTTCGTTAAAACGCACGAAATAATACGAGGTCTGTGCAGAGAGAGCTGAATACCAGGACAATATTATTACCTAATGTAATATATAATTACGGTTAATCTCTGTACAAAACCCGGAGTCGCTATTTCATCTCGGTTTTTACGTTACACGCGGTCGAATCGAGTCGATTAATTTCGTTTTTCTATTTTCGAAATCAACGAACAACGTGTGCGCATCGAGTTCCAAACTCGGTGAAAATACAACGGAAACGTACGAAACGATTAAAAACGCTTTTGAGGATGATTTGCGGTTAAGTCGTTCCGCGGCTTTCGAACGGTTTAAATACGTTTCGACGACGATGATTTTGTGGCGATAATTTGCGAAAACCGGTGAAATGTCCGCGGATTAACAGTTCTCGAATTAGCGACCGCGGCGACGGTCTCAATTCGAGTGTTTTTGTGAAATTTTAACGGGAAATTCGTAGACGAGAAGGGTTGTTGCCATATTCGTTTTGCGATTACCGACACTGGAACAAAAGGAAAGTCGTTTAACGATTTGTCGAGACCTTAAAAATCGTCCGGCTCACGATAATTTCATAAAAATCATTAAGCGACACGTGGTTTTTATGGGTACGATCCGAAAACGAAGTTCCACTAATCTCGGTGGAAAACAAAATTTTCTCCTCGGCCGTAAAAATCTCGCCAAGTGAAGTCGAATGCGTCCAGACAATGTGCTGATTGTTTTTTTTTTTGATATTGCAGGTATATATTGTTCATCGTAAATTTGTAACCAATTTACAAACACGGTCGATCGGATATCCTATAAAAACGGATTCGCAAAATATCGACCAGAAAATTGGCGAAGAGAATCGTCTTCATCGTGACAATGCACGTTCAGCGCTGTCGATTCGTGAATTATTCGACTCGTACAAATATTGAAAAATATTACAAACGCCGAACTTCCTGCAGATGCCCGTCCGCCGGACCACCGTGCCGATCACTTTAACCGTCTGCAATGTAGGAAAGAACGAATCCTAAACGATTTTCGTTCGAAATTATTTTCATCGAACCTTTCGTAAATTTTATTTAAATAACCGATTGGGGGAGGGCAGGGGACAGTTTTGTCATAAAAAAAAAGAGAAATATTCAGTGTTTTATATGTATATATTTTTTTTATCCTTAGAAAATAATGATTTTACGAGAAATTTGATAATTACACTTTTTTTTTTTGCACGTCACGCGTATTGCGTTCTACTACAATATTATACTGTCGTATACACTGTAATTTTACGATAAGTACAGTGTTTTTTAACGAAATTCGAAACGCAATAAAACAACAGTCGCGTTTTTTCAACACTCGTGCGAACACGGAAACGGGCCCCGAATTCAACACGAATCACTTTCTTGTGGTATAACGAAAAGTAAAAAAAAAAAAATGACGACGAGAGAGGTATTTCATAATATTATAGTTTATACATTTTTTCTTCTCGAATACCGAAAGTTCGCACCGCCATTACATATTCGTATATATAATTTTGTTACAAAAATCCTCTGGGTCGCATATTATTTCATTTACTATAGCCGGTTATAAGATTAGGTCACAAACGCCTTTACTGCTCGCTCCTTTTACTTACCTCTTAATCCGCATCTCCTCTTTGCCCTCGTCGTTTATGCGAGAAAAATCCGATTTTTCGCACATTTTTTTTCCCCCACTGCCCCTGCAGTCTTCCTTCCGCTCGAATCAACCGTTTCCGTTTAAAAAATTATATAGCTCTTAATTCTTGCAGTGCGCTTAATAATAATTTTAATCCTTCAGTTATCCTCAAAGTAACTCGCAATCCTTTTATAACGTTATACATTTATTCGGTCTTTATACAAGACCCGCAAATTCTATAAATATTATAATTATTGCGTGTAATAGTGTAAAGCTTGAATGTTTAAAACGAAGCTTATTAAAAAAAAAAAAACTTATCGAGTTGTGTTAAATATTCGATAAAACTACTACGCGTAACTGCCGCAATTACCGACGGAATCGTATATGTAACATTATAAACGTTTTTAATATTCCCTGACTCTTATTTTAACTCGTAGAATCTCAGAGACGTTACAATATTTTTATTGTGTAATTTCGCAGCAATCGTTGGAAATACATTGGAAATAAAATTACAGAAACGATTGTGTTCGGCGTGACGAGCGATGATTTAAAGTTAAAGAGCGCGATACACTGCACCGCGGGACTTTTGTTTGTAGTGCCGCTCGCGTTCGCCTTCGCGATGGAAATTAATTTACTGGAAATATTATATATGTGCGCTCGCGTATTCCTCACGCGATGCTAACACGAGAACTAACATAATAAAAAAAACACATTTAACCGTGCACGTATAAAGGGCGAATTTAATTTTTAACATCGTTAAATAATTTTTTTTATTTATTTAAAAAAAAAAACTAAATTTTTACGTTTTTCGCACGTCTCGTTTTGTTAACTTACCGACACAAATTGATAATTTGTTTATATAGTTTCGCTCATATATTTGAATTTATCGGCGTTTCATTTTGTTGCTTTTTTTACCACGTTAGTAAAACTTTGAACGATTTTTTTTTTTTTTGTATAAAGTGGCATCAAAAACGTAATTGATCTAAGCGTTTACAAAATAAATAGACACTAAATCACATTAGATTGTTTAAACGTATAATTACGTATTTTTAAATTACTTTAAAGGAAATTTATAAGGGCTTTGAGGCACTGTAGATCGTAACGAAAAAAAATCTCCGAGATTTAAAAAAATTACATCACGTTTTACCTATATTCGTATTTATTTTCGGTCTCCAAAATTGTAAAAAATTAGTTTAAAACGTAAAGCATTTTTCTAATATATTATTGTATAATATTTGGGACGGCAACGCATATACAAGTAAATCGTGATCATTATTTCACGCGTCTTTATAATAGTAGGACTATACGCTTATCACATAATATTACTCGATACCTTTTATTAGCTAAGTTAATTATAAACTTTCGGTAACTAGATTATTCTATATAATACAACGATTCTATTAATGTATATACGATTTATAGAAAGTGTTGAGAAAAAAATAATATTATACCGATAGAAAAATTTTACTAAGTTTTTTTCATTATATATATATATATATATATATATAGGATCGAAGAGAAATGTTTTTTTTTTTTTAAAAACCCGTTAATATATTTGATAGAAAATTTTTTTCGAGAATTGTAGAAATTCGAATTTATTTCTACGTTTAATTTCTTTAAATCGCTGTGTTGAAAAATGAGAAAAAATTAGTCGGGCATTTTTTTCTTCCAAGACCCGCGGTTTATTTAACGTATAATCGTCAAACAAATTTCTTAAACAATTTAACGACGAATAAAAACAACCGGAATAAAATTCGTTTTCAAAATTCTCGGCAGATCATCCGTTGTGATTCACGATAAAAGTTTTAAAAAAATCACTCCAAAACGACCGTATCGTTTTAAATAAATTTTCGTGTTTTATAATATTCGTGTGGCTTTCATTATAATAACACACAAATATAATTATTTCGTACTTTTTATACACGTTGTAATTATTAAGGGAAGCTTTGATATTTTATAATATAATTTTACGATATGAACGGGACATTATAAGATTTATTTTTGCCAAACGATCTTTAACAAGCTTGTAATTAGAAAGCAATTAGTGGCCGGCGAACGATAAAACAAGTCGTATCCTATGCGACTCCCAGACTAATATGGCGTAAAAAAAAAAATAAATAAATAAAACAAAATAAAAATGAAAAATGAAAAAAAAAATACGAGGAAGGAAATATTCTAACGAAACTTTAGCCGGCGAAAAAAACTGTATTCTGTCTTTCCGGTCGAACAAGTTGGATGTATTCAAAATATAAGAAAAAAAATGTTCATAATATGATATCATAAATCATTTCAATATATATATATATTATAGTTGATAACTTAAAATGTTTTTATTATCATTTTACGTTATTTCCCCTCACTCGACGCTGCTGTTCAAGCTGTTTAAGGAGGCCACCTCTATTGTGTGTCGACGATGCGTAGGCGGAGAGAGAAGCTTGGATAGTTTTTATTTTTAGACAGTTAGGGAGGACGACAAAAAAAAAACGTTTTAAAATATAATTCATTCTCTTTTCACGACAAGGATTATAGATGATGCTTCTGCAGAACATTAAGATTATTCCTCACCAAAGTTTAAAAAAATATATATATATATATTAATAATAATATGCGAAAGATTGACTTGTCTGTCGAGTTTGGAAATAAATTAGTCTCGTGCGGAAAATTTAAGTATGTGAAAAAGAAGTATCAAATCGGACGTTTTTCCAAGACCTCACACCATTAGATGCCCCCCTTCAAAAGTTGAATATTTTTACTCGCAGTTCACAGGCCGCGGTTTTACTAGTTTTAGCCACTGCACACGGTAATAAAAAGTTTTTAATATTTCATTACTCTATTAAGACTAAATCTCAGATTTATTATTATTGTTATTTTACAATTCTGTTCATATATTAAACGTTCAATTTGTCACCATATTTGATATTTAGTCGTTTAGAAATAAGGTTTTAAAGGCGAAAATTGCGATTTTACACATTTTTGATTATTGCACTCTTCAACCGTAGCAAATACTATTATTTCTCGAAATCCTAAATTTTGTTGGTCCTAAATCCTAACAGTATTGATATATTAAATTCCAATAGTATTAATATTATATAGTATCCGAGTATGCGTAGTCGAAAGAAAATTATTTTAAAATATTCAGGAATATTTCGAATAACAGTATATTACATATTGATCCGTATTTTCATAGAAATTTCCCCCTTAATTCACGTGCGATTTTAAATGGCCGTCTGCAAAGTGAGTAAATCTTGGCAATCGTTAACGAGACGTTTTCGTTAGAAAAATAAAAACATAAAAGTAAAGTTGGCAAACGGTCGTTATGAAAACAAGAGATTTTAAATCGTATACGTGTATATCGTATATGCGTATATACGATAGTCAGCTAATGGGAAAATAATATCACTTTCATCTCAATCATTTAATTTCACTTGATGTTTGATTACAAACTTTGTGTGAAACTTCCAAACGAACCGTTTCAAACTTATTTAATAGATATTCAGTTTTTCCACTATAATGCGTATACGCATTAAACAGATTAAGTTTAAAAATAAAGGCGGAGGGGGGGGTAAATTCGCTGTAAATTAATATTGTAACACGTATGAATTCTGCGAAATATAATCAATTTTAAATTTTCCAAGTATTTCAAATGGTATAATATACTGTTCGAACAATTTGGGTTTAAGTAGTTCGGAGATTTACAACGAGGCTCTTATTATTAAGTGCTAAAGTATGACCCGGAGTCCTTATGGGCATATAAAGTTTGCTGCACTCCTAGAAGGCCGATGTCGATATATTAAACAGCTGCTAGCTACGTCACTTCGTTGGAGTTATAATCATCAATTAACGTCGTCCGCATTGAGAGAAAACTGGGTATTTGCGAATCGTAATCGTATGTCGCGAAATGTAAATTCACGAAGTATAATGCAAACCAAGATTATACAGCATAGTTCAAAGAAAATGATTTTCATCCGCTTCTCATATTGTAGTTATTATGCACCGTTATGAAACTTTTTTATGGCGTAATAACTGACTTCTCGTCGAAATATTATTAATCACTATATCCCCGTAGTGGTTATTATTATAATTATTTATTTTTCTCGTATAAAATGTCTACGTACATTTGAAAAAGAAACATATATACCTTTCATAGTTTTTATTTTTAATACCTGTATTTATGTACACACATTTCAAATAAAAACGTTTTTAAATTTTATTTTATTTTTTTTTAGAAATACTACACAATATATTATATAAGAGATTTTTCGACGAAAAAATGCTTGAGATAATAAGACCTAAAAAAAAAAATAAAATTTCATCACGAGTAAATTACATTTTTATCGAGTTAAATTCGAAATAAAATATGTTGATTCTAGTCTATCAAAAACTCCATTATCGTTTAAATTGTTCCACGACTTAAAAATAATCAATATATATTTAAAGTTGTTCGTTTAAAATACTAGGAGAGGGAAAAAAATGGACTTTTTATCGCATGATCGTGTCTACGAGCGCGTGTTACGAACGACGAGACGATGAGTTGGAAATTTTTATTTAAATTTTATATCGGGCGATGGGAGTTTTTTTTAAAAAAAAATAAAATCGAACCTCTATTTTATTTGCTTATTCAAACTTAATTTTCACAACACGGTCGTTCGTCCGCGGATTGCTATAAGAACGAACGTGTACAGACGTCGGGCATTTACAATACCGTTTTAGATTTATTGAAATCTGTTCATATCTATTATTTCCATTCGCCTGTATAATAGTTGCACGTTCGCTTTCATTATAACAACAACAAAAAAAACTTTTCTATAACAAAAACTCTATGGGAAACAAAAAAAAAAAAAAATTCTAATTAATCCGAAAGGATGTAATATATAAAATATGAAGTATTGAAAAAAAAATTAATTAAATAATAAATTACATTCGTAAAATATAATATTGTGGTATTTCATGATATCAATATACAAAAGTTCGATAAAACATATATTTATTTATTTTTTAAAAAACTTGTACGACAAAAGAAATGTATCAGCAAGACAAACATTGTATTTGTACGAATACTGAATACGAACGTACCGATCCAATGAATGAAATCATAATCATCGTTGTTCTGGAACAACGAATGCGGCGGAAACAACGGAATTTTGATTAATCGCATGAAATATTTCGTTATTCCCCTTTTTTTTATTCCTTTGGAATGTATCTCGTCATGTTTTCAGACTCCGTCAAATTACGTCTAAAAATCCGTATTTATTACTTGTTTAGTTGATACAGATTCATCTCGTTTCGTAAAAAAATATTTAATTAATTACAGCGACTACGACGCGTATTAGTAATTTTTACGAATTTATAATTTTATAAAAAGAAATTGAAAACATAAATATAGGCCTAATGTATTTAAAACCGTAGTGTATTTTTTTTTTTTAATAAAAGAAACGAAGGTGCGTATATTTTAAGAGAGAAAAAAACGAGTTATTTTTTTAAATATTCGTACTTAAATTAAAAATTTTATTCTATCGTTTTTATATGAAATCTTGTAGGTCCATCACCGTCTTCCCGCTATGCCTCTACACGTTTTCCCGTCCAAAGCTAGTGGTAGTCTTCATTATTTATTCCCAAGTGTCTTTGATGACTCGATCACTCCACCGTTGTCTTGGTCTTTATTGTCTGGATTCCATATTGTTACATCCGGTATTAGTCGATCTCATCGACACACGCACGCGGAGCCCAGCTTAACCTTGGACTTTTGAGAAATCCCATTGTGTCCGGCTCATTAAACACTGCTCATTCGATCTTCGTCCATACAACTAGATAACTAGTCGATATCCTTCTCGTTCCTTTTGGAAACATAGATCTTACGTAAAGTTTTCCTTTCGAGCGCTTTTTTTTGTCCGTCTTTGACGATGCCTACACACGTCTAACGAAACACTTTATTATATAGTCTTATTTTCATTATTTTCGACAATAAATTTGGTACTTAAATAATGATACTATAGTAAAAAATTCTCCGTTTGATCTCCTTCGTGGTTACTCTTGCACGTTAGTCAATATACCTGCTCATATAGACGGTTAAAATTCGCTCCCGGCTGCTAAGGAATTTCGCACGCGTTCAAGATAAAACTAAATATTTTGTCATTTACTCGTTGACTCGCGGGCCAACGGTGTTTTTTCCATTTTTTGCATTGTGTATATGCAATTATTATTCACTATTCGCGCGTATATTTGATTGTCTACGAAATTCACGGTGGAATACGAAATAAGTTTAAAAAAAATTGATTTTCACGCCCTTAAAACGTTTTTAACACTCGCGTTTTATTTTATTTTTTTACCGGACGCGGTAATTGTACCCACGGCGGCGACGACAAGAGGTCGTATATTGCGATTTTTTTTTTAATATAAAAAAATCTGGTATTTATTACGGACCACTTGGTAAGGATACGAGTCCCGAGAGATTGTAACAACGCGGGCGTTTCGCTGTACTGAAATGAATTCTACATTCCCGATGATTTATTACTGTGGAAATATGTGCAAAGTTATTAAATCGTTTATATAGGTTTACAAAACGAAAAACGATAAATTCTATAAAACCAACGTAATATATACGCGCGAAGCGTCCTGTACTATCGCACTGTATACATACGATATTTATATAGTGGTTACTATAAATCAAAATATCGACGAAATAATGTTCGTATACTATTTATCTCGGGTACCTGATTTCGACGAACGATAAAACGGTAATGATAATTAATTATTATTCAGAACGTATATGGAATTAACAATTTCTACGGAAAAAGTCCGCCTTCACGTGGGTTGTTGATTTTTTTCAGGTAAAGAATAATCAGTGTTCTATACATTCGATATTTTACATTTTCTATTAAATTCGGAAAAAGTAACACTACCGATTTATTACGCCGTTCTGAAAATCGCGAAACGAAAAAATATTAATATTTTCGCGTTCGTGAAACCCGCACCGGAATAATACAGAATCGTTATTTGAAATTAAAATCCTAAACGCGACTCGTTTTCAACAAAGCTTTTTGAATTGTCGAGCGATGAGACACAGTTATAAGGAAAAAAAAATAATACGCTACGATTACCCGTCGAAATTTCTCGAATATCGTATAATAGTTTCAGCGTTTAATTAGAAAAAAAAACGATACTTTTTATTTTTAAACAATTTTCCGTGAACGAAACTCTGGAACTGAAATGTAAATTAAAAAAAAAACACGCTTGTTTAAAGTATAACAATATAATATTAAAACGTGTACGCGCAGTATAATATCATCACCGAATAATATGATAATTTTTATTTATTTTTTTCATGAAAACTTCTGCGCGATAGGTATTTGGGAAAAAAATCAATATAATGCGGCGTTATATAAACATAAACCGAAATCGGTTTAAATTATATTCTCGCGGTTTCTTTATTACGTTATCGAAACATAAACAATTGACGTGCGGGTATACATTTTTCGGAATTTGTAATACTCTGCGAATTATACGACGTCTGAAATCGATTTGGTTTTTTTAAACCTTTATATTATATAGGCATTAATATCGTACATTTCGAATATTGATACATTAACGTTGCGCGTTAAAAAACAAAAATACTATTGTTTTACTGCGAGAAACTTAAAAATTATTTTATCGCAATAAATGTCGAAACGATAACGCGAAAAATTAAGTGAAAAACCATTTTTTATTATTATTTTTTTATATTAATACATATTCATTTTTTTTATAAATAATATAAATATCAATTAATTTTTTTTTTTTACATAAAATAGTGATTTTCTACAAGAACATAACTTTTTTTAAACGTACAAATAAGATTTTGTCTGCAAGTTAATTTGAAGAAAAAAAAACGCTTACCATCATATCAGTGTTAAAAAAATTATGCATGTCAATTTCTTTGCAAAAATAGTATTAATTTAATACTCTAAATTAACGTGGGATACGATTTTTGCAACGCGTTACAGCAATCGCGTAACGTTTCCGTTCCAAAACGTAGGATTTAAGATTTTTAGCCTCTCGTTAAATATTGAAAAATCCTACGATCAAACCTAACGTGATTGCGAACAAACTGCGCGGAACGTCTATCGTCGCGCTCCGTGGAGTTCGGTTCGCGGGCCACGGAAAACTACAGTACTGACCGAAGAGCTTATATTGGGACACTTATCATCACTCGTCTGTCGACTTTTCGTTTTCCAAGTCGAATGACCGATTTTCCGTCCGAATTTTTCTTCCTTATAAGTACTCGAGGACTTAGTTTTTCCGTCATAAAGCTGAACCGAACGTCAACGGGTTAAAAAAATATCATTTTTAACGTCACTGAGTTTCACATTATTTTTCTTTATTCTCAAGACGTTTTTGGACAAATATGTGAACGCTCTAAAATGCCCATTAATTGAAACGCGTTCAGTTTCACGTCCACAGAATCTGTGGCTCGGTGCTTAATTTATAATATATGTACGTATATATTTTTTTAAATATAAATACCGAAATCGCATTCCGCTCTATCGTAATCTATTGACTTCGTCGCAATGACCGGACCGTAATGCGTGTACGATCATTAAGGACGTTTGCCCGGCCATTGATCCGTCTGGATTGCAAACGGAAATTAGTAAGTGTACAAAATATTTTATATATTTATCCACGTGTAAACTTCTTCCTACTTTATTTGTTTTCATCGGCAGTTTATAAAAGCGTAGTATACGGTTAAAAAAAAAAAGTCCCATGACCACGACGGAATTGGTCGGTCAGCGAACGGGTCGACTGTTGACCGGCCGTTAACCGTATTCAATTAGCGGTGTGTCGCCGGATCGGTGAAGTGGGAAGTAGAGGACACGAGGAAATAACTATAGGGATGACGACGGTTACATCACGAAATCCGGCAAAGTATATTACGCGCTCATATACGCTCGCGAAAGTACAAAAACCTGAAAATTCAGTCAGTCCGATAGTGCATCGAAACATGCGTATTATATTATAGTCGAGGAGAACGGAAATACGAAAAATTATCATTTATTTTACATCCGATTTAATGTTTGAAAGTAAAACTACGACAGGAATGTCCAACCGGTATAGAACATTTAAGGAGCCGGTAAATTGAATTGTTTTCATTTGTGTTTATATTTTCAGCGAAGCACGAATAGTACATTGTGTAATTAATTATTCTCGTGTGAAAACTGCCGTGTTCAAAAGATTTATCAAACAAAATTTTAAGCCCAGTGGTTTAATGCGGCTCCAAAGCGTAGACCTTTAGGAAAAGAGAAAAAAATTTTGGTCGTGGGGTTTCAAAAGAAAAATTCTAAGAAGCATATTTGGACCATTAAAGGACGCTCAAGCTGGAGGAAAATACATAATTATAAGGATTCCGGGATCTTATTCGACGCCTTAGCGTTACAAAATAAATTTCAACGAGGAAACTGAAATGTGCAAGGTGTACGCGGAGAAAGCAGGGATCAATAATAATAGGGACTGTAACCGAAAACAACCCGACAGGAAAACGACCATTGAAAAGACCTCGTGCTTAATACGGGAGGATTGTGTTATTAGATATGAAGGAGCGTTGGAGTCTGGAGGAGTACCATGGAGGATAGAAATAGATGGAAAAATATATGCTTGGACGAATGGTCTTAAAGGCCGTTAACCCTAATAAAAAAATATATATATATATTCTCGTGTTGTGTTATAATCTCATTCGTTGTAAAAAAAAAAACGACCAAGTCAAACTGTTGCAGATCAACAAGGATTTTAGAAGATCACTTAGACGAGTGTTAGTAGAATTATATTGTTACGTTGAAACAGCAGGTCAATTCGATTTCGAAACAACGTTTCCGAACAAAAAGCTTAGTTTGTTTACTGTTAAGTGTACATTGTATTATTTGTGTATTGGAATGAGACACGTCGTATTTTTTATCTCGTATAAATTTAAAAAATGTCGAATGTTAACAAATTACAATAAAACGATAAATCGGACTTGTCGACGATTTCGCCAATTTTTGTGTAGTTCTTCCTCACACATAGGATACTTACTGAGAAAATCGAAAAATAATTTCTAATAAAATAACAACCGCGTAATACGATTTCCAACAAGAAAGAGATTCGAAACTAATAATACTTTCTTCGATTCATAACGTAAATAATAATTTAAAACAAAAATAGTTTTCCTAGGAGGAGGGAGGTCTAACCACTCTAATTGCGAAACGTTTTAGAACTTCTCTACAAACCCGTAGAGGCCAGAAGGTATCGCCTTCCACACATACCTCTTATACGACTTACTATACATTTTATCGTGTTTATTTATAGGCTATTGCTCTTGTTGGTATATTAATCGCACAGACATAACGATGCGATTTATAGTAGCCAAGGCGAGAGAAATAATTGTTAAATGTAGTAAAATAATAATAAATCGATAAAAAGCTACGCTTTTTTTTTTGCTTTTTCGCTTACAGGTTTTCTACTGATACACGACGTAAGCAGAATAATATTCAATACGCGGGCGTCTGTACGTTATTAAAATATAAATTTTTCTATGTTTTACAGACACACACACAAACGCGTCAGAGACGTTTTCGGTTCAAAGGAATATACCCGGGCACTTATAAACCCACTACATCGTGACTGAATTGTTAACCGCTTCGACCGAGTTTCTCGTCGGAAGTGCGTTTTTCCAAAGTTACGTGTTTTGTTGTTTAAACTTTTCTCGACAAATATCTACACGTATAAAAAGATAAGTCAAGGTATGGGGGAAGGATTACAAAATAATATATATATATATATATACTATCAGTTATATTATGTTCTGACCAGGAACTTGTTAGCAAGACGTATAAAAGTAGTAACATTTCCTAGAGCTGGAAAATATCCAAAAAGAGAAAAAGAAAAATACCACTTTTATCTCGTTAAATTTACATTTTAATGCGCATTTTAACCGCAATTGAATACTAAAATGCAAAAAATAAATAAAAATTGTCATCCGACACGTCTCTAGCGTTTTCGTGTCTTTAAAAGTCCCGTAGACCTTAACAAGCGACAATTTTCTGCATTGAATATCAAACGGATGATTTCGGATATCGTCAATATGATCTGCCGAATATAATATTAAATCCGTGTTCATTCGATCGACGATTGTCACGGCGACATTTTGCAATTAACTGACAATTATGTAATGACACAGTTAAAGAAAAAAAACTACCATTTTTTTTTTAACTCCGAATTTTCGTTTCTATTTTTTTCCGTAAAGTTTTTTTTTTTTTTTATAAAAACCAGAATTTTTTCTTACCATATTTCACAAATAATAACTCTGCAAGGTCATCGTATTTTTATGTCTTCTTTTGCTGCTTGGAACGTTCGCAAAGTTTTCTTTTCTTGTTATTTTCTTTTTCTCGACAAAACTTTCGTTTTCATCATAAAGTTTGTAGATTATGTTTCCCGACACTAATAGAAAACGGTCAGATAACTCAAAACCTATGTGTGTAACGAAGTAAAAAAAAAAGAAAAGAAAAAGACGAAAAAACTCGTCGTTAAAGCCTGCAAAGTATATAATGCGGGTTTAATTTTGCGTTATAAACAAACGAACATTTTTCAGAAAGACAACCTACCGTTGAAAATCAACTAAATATATCCAAAAAAAAAAATACCATTAATTAACGCGATAATTTATTTGCTCGAGTGTAGTTTTTGATATAATCAAATTCGTTTCCAGTAAAATGTGAATACACGAGCCGTTTTCGACGAGTTAAAAAAATAATAATCATATACAGAATTCCGAAATACTAATCTTTTCTTCTTTTTTTTTTTTTGCCAACAGTTGACGATATAAATTCGTCGTTCGAGTATATTATACTCGCGAGGAAAAGTCATCATGGTCAATGTTTTAAAATTCTTCAGTAATTACAGTTTTAAAATTTCACGACTCAAAACGACTCGGAGAGAAATTATAAAAAAGACCCGAATAAATGAATATTATTGTGCGGACAAATGGTCTTCCCCCACCCCAACTCGAATCTTGCATAGATTCGTTTAGGAACAGAACACTTGACGGTGTAACTTTTGACGATCGATACAGACTACGATCGTTTTTCCCCCTCGACCTTCCGAAATTTAATAATCTCTTCTGACATTTTGTTTAGTAATAGTAGTTTCTCGTATTCGTACGTAATAACATGCTCTACAATAATCGTTATGACTCAGTGAAAATGTCAAAACGGTTATAGTTTCGGTTTCCGATACGAGCACTTTGAGTCTACGTTTTCACGTCGTACTTTGTAGACCAAAGTATTGTGGAAAACGTTGATCGTAGCAGTCAAATCTCTATCTCTCTTCGTTCGTTATTATCTATTACACACACACACACACGAGTTCAGTGAATCGCGTGCATTAAAAGGCTAACAAATTAAACGGAAGTCGAACGGCACTGCACGTGCCCAGTGCTAAACACGGACCCTCTTATTTAAACGGACAACCGGGTATATTCCAGACGAGGGTGGTGTGTCTTCTGCTCCGGAGGACATTTACGACGATGCTCGCTTAAACGAAAATATCGGCTTTTGGTTTCGGATAACAAAAAATACGCGTGTATGTACGTAAATGATTTTATTAAAAGCCTGCGCATCGAATCGAAAACGCGAAAATAATCCGATTGTCAACCCCCTCGCCACCATCTGCGAGAATTAAATACGCCCATCGGAGTGACGGGGACGCTTGCAGGATTTTGGGAAAAAATTTTTTTCCCTTTTCCTTACCGCGCAGTGATATATAACACATTACGGAAGTTTGAGCGGCGCTCATATTTTTCTCGGAGCGTACGAGAACATTCCGAGTTTTTCTCCCCGTCATAATAGTGTTCATTCGTTGCGCGCGCGCAATGCAGGAGCGGTGGCAAGAACGAAATCCTTAAAGTTGTCCTGCTCTAAACGCGTGCAATTTATCCGGTTATAAGCCGCGAAAACTTTTTTTCCTCCGCGTCTCCTTATTCTCGCGAAATTCAATCCGAGATTTTTATTTCGAAATCTCCACAAAGTCTAAATATAGCGTTATTACACGGCCTAAAATAGTGTGCAGTACGACACTGTTAGTGTAATACGAAATCGGAATAGTGCAGTACAAAGTGGAAAAAAACGTGTTAATTTGTGTCTTTTTAGAGAGAGAGAGAGAGAACTCATATTAAATTGAGTGAAATTATAAAATAGTGTAGTACGGAGTTTCATTTATTTTAGGCTCTGCGTTATTATTAATAATTGTGCGCCCCTGCACGGTACGACGCCCGGCACCAGCGATTCGCCTTCCAATTTTTTTTTTTTTTTGATTTCCTAATGATTTAACCAGCTGCGAGTAACTTTTTCACCGTTTACACGCGCACAAAATCGTCTTGGTGAAAAAAAAAAAGAACTCCTTATTCATTTTTTCCCCGCGTTTTCTAGAATAAAAGCAAACAAATATGTATTACTTCTCGAAAAGTTTGAATTCAAATTTTATCTGATTTTAAACGCAATATTTTAAATCGTCGGAAACAATTTCCGAAATAAATTGAATAAATAAACGAACGCTTTATATACCTATATATTGATTTCTGTTTGGCTTTCAAATCATTCTATTCGTAACGTAATCGACATCGAACGAAAAAACACACACACACCGTACGTCGAATGCTCATACTTATTTTATATTTTCGTTTGAAAATTTATCGAACACAAATAGCAAATTGTTTTCGTCTACTGTGTACAACACGGTTCGCAATACTTATTGATTTCAATACTACACGACACAGTTTATGTGTAAACGTACGAAATCGTGTAAAACAGACGGTTTTTTTTTTAAATATAAAAAATGTCCTTTTTAATTTATACAAATCAAATGATTAATGCGCGTCTTATTATACAAATATTAGATTGCGTTTGAAAATAATAAAAATACTGAACGAGTAAAACACGTGGGGACATTTAGTGATGTATAAAGTTTTTTTTTCCATAAAGAATTTTTATTAATATTTTCGACGGGCAAACATGCGCAAAATATATATAAATTTTGGGAAACGAGTCCGATGAAATAATATTATGTGCAATTGTACGTTTAATTGTATAATTCGAATAATTTAGCGTAATTTCACGACGAAAAATTTTTTGGAAAAAAATTACCAAGTCGCGTTTTGTTTAGTAATAGTAGTTTCTCGTATTCGTACGTAATAACATGCTCTACAATAATCGTTATGACTCAGTGAAAATGTCAAAACGGTTATAGTTTCGGTTTCCGATACGAGCACTTTGAGTCTACGTTTTCACGTCGTACTTTGTAGACCAAAGTATTGTGGAAAACGTTGATCGTAGCAGTCAAATCTCTATCTCTCTCTTCGTTCGTTATTATCTATTACACACACACACACACGAGTTCAGTGAATCGCGTGCATTAAAAGGCTAACAAATTAAACGGAAGTCGAACGGCACTGCACGTGCCCAGTGCTAAACACGGACCCTCTTATTTAAACGGACAACCGGGTATATTCCAGACGAGGGTGGTGTGTCTTCTGCTCCGGAGGACATTTACGACGATGCTCGCTTAAACGAAAATATCGGCTTTTGGTTTTCGGATAACAAAAAAATACGCGTGTATGTACGTAAATGATTTTATTAAAAGCCTGCGCATCGAATCGAAAACGCGAAAATAATCCGATTGTCAACCCCCTCGCCACCATCTGCGAGAATTAAATACGCCCATCGGAGTGACGGGGACGCTTGCAGGATTTTGGGGAAAAAAAATTTTTTTTTTCCCCTTTTCCTTACCGCGCAGTGATATATAACACATTACGGAAGTTTGAGCGGCGCTCATATTTTTCTCGGAGCGTACGAGAACATTCCGAGTTTTTCTCCCCGTCATAATAGTGTTCATTCGTTGCGCGCGCGCAATGCAGGAGCGGTGGCAAGAACGAAATCCTTAAAGTTGTCCTGCTCTAAACGCGTGCAATTTATCCGGTTATAAGCCGCGAAAACTTTTTTCCTCCGCGTCTCCTTATTCTCGCGAAATTCAATCCGAGATTTTTATTTCGAAATCTCCACAAAGTCTAAATATAGCGTTATTACACGGCCTAAAATAGTGTGCAGTACGACACTGTTAGTGTAATACGAAATCGGAATAGTGCAGTACAAAGTGGAAAAAAACGTGTTAATTTGTGTCTTTTTAGAGAGAGAGAGAGAGAACTCATATTAAATTGAGTGAAATTATAAAATAGTGTAGTACGGAGTTTCATTTATTTTAGGCTCTGCGTTATTATTAATAATTGTGCGCCCCTGCACGGTACGACGCCCGGCACCAGCGATTCGCCTTCCAATTTTTTTTTTTTTTTGATTTCCTAATGATTTAACCAGCTGCGAGTAACTTTTTCACCGTTTACACGCGCACAAAATCGTCTTGGTGAAAAAAAAAAAGAACTCCTTATTCATTTTTTTCCCCGCGTTTTTCTAGAATAAAAGCAAACAAATATGTATTACTTCTCGAAAAGTTTGAA
The DNA here is from genome assembly GCA_032441835.1 of Slavum lentiscoides. NCBI lineage: Eukaryota > Metazoa > Arthropoda > Insecta > Hemiptera > Aphididae > Slavum > Slavum lentiscoides. The sequence goes on along the minus strand of CM063715.1, from coordinate 9,608,531 downwards.
TTCAAATTTTATCTGATTTTAAACGCAATATTTTAAACCGTCGGAAACAATTTCCGAAATAAATTGAATAAATAAACGAACGCTTTATATACCTATATATTGATTTCTGTTTGGCTTTCAAATCATTCTATTCGTAACGTAATCGACATCGAACGAAAAAAAAAACACACACACACACCGAACGTCGAATGCTCATGCTTATTTTATATTTTCGTTTGAAAATTTATCGAACACAAATAGCAAATCGTTTTCGTCTACTGTGTACAACACGGTTCGCAATACTTATTGATTTCAATACTACACGACACAGTTTATGTGTAAACGTACGAAATCGTGTAAAACAGACGGTTTTTTTTTTAAATATAAAAAATGTCCTTTTTAATTTATACAAATCAAATGATTAATGCGCGTCTTATTATACAAATATTAGATTGCGTTTGAAAATAATAAAAATACTGAACGAGTAAAACACGTGGGGACATTTAGTGATGTATAAAGTTTTTTTTTCCATAAAGAATTTTTATTAATATTTTCGACGGGCAAACATGCGCAAAATATATATAAATTTTGGGAAACGAGTCCGATGAAATAATATTATATGCAATTGTACGTTTAATTGTATAATTCGAATAATTTAGCGTAATTTCACGACGAAAAATTTTTTTGAAAAAAATTACCAAGTCGCGTATGTGTTGTGTTACAGTGGCTTTCGCGAGCGGAGTTTGTTAAAATTCAACTCAAATTATATTTTTCATACAGAAATTAACTATTGGCGAGTATTTAAAATCACAAGTAACCTACATATTCAAAATGAAATTCCCGTTTTCGAGCGTTCCTATTATTATAGTTTATATTTTCGAACCTTCTCCGATGTACGGAAGAGAATTTAATTACGGAATTACTATTCCTCATTGCGTTTTAAAATCGTATATATATGTATAATGTACTATTAATAAGATAACCGATTTGTAAAAGAGTTTATATCACGACCGTAACGTACAACACGTATAAATATAATCCGGAACGGGAATCCTTTTAAAGGAAATTCACTTTGTTTGCGTAAACGGCGCAGTGTTTGGACGGATTCGATTCGCTTGTCTTGGATAGGATCCAGAAGCTGGGAATCGTGATCAGATTGTTTTTACGACATTCGTTAAATCTCAATCGTAAAGGCGATTAGTCTGTGTACGACAGTGGCGGTGATTGTTGTCCGCAAAGTAAATCAAATTTATCTCTTTATTTGTCTCCGAGATAATGTAATGTTTACTACATCTCGATTTTCGTATTCGATTAAATTCTTATAATTTTTTTTTCATTACTTGTCCAGAATAAATACGTTCAGGGGACGTTTAGTGACGTCATTTGGTGGGGAAGGGATGCAAGGTGTGCGATGGCACCCCTTACTTTTGATACAGTCCCGTTAGGCTTCCTTTGATAATGGTACTGTTAATGTTGAAAAAGAATATTTAACAACATCAATCTAGAAAAAACTGTAGACGCATTTGCTTAACTTAAAAATCGCCGGTATCCGCTTATTTAAAATATTATTATATTTTTTTTTTTAGAGCTTTATGCTTGTACTAAAGTTTTAAATATAAATGTAAATATTACGTGATTTTCTTCTTTTTTTTCTGCACGGAAAAAATTAAAAGCAGGATAATATATGTACAAAAGCACCTACACAACTATTTTTATATGGCCTGGTGAAATTTCAAAATGGCCCGCTCGAAACTTCGCACACCTGAAAAAAAACTGAAATCACGCCCCTGCGTACGTTACGTACAGGGCACCGTAGATCGCGCGGTTAAAGGATTCGAAGTTAAAAAAATTAAAAAGTCACCAAAACGTACTGAAAACGCACAAAATTGTGGCGTTTAAAATTAAGTTTTTACGATTTTTTCGAGTAATTTTCTTTTAGTTTTTAAATTCTACAGAGCGGTTTTACAATGATAGTAATGATGTCTGTACCCGAAAATTTTACCAGAAAGAGTGCTCCGGATCTCCACGGTCATACTTTGTTTCTTGTAGAAAATTGCATCTAATAATTGGTCATTTTAGAGAGGTCATTTTTCTCGATACTTTTTTTCCGAGCGTAATAAAAACTACCGACAAATTACTGCATATAAAAACGCGATTTCGTCGAAATCGATTATAGTTTAATCTTCGTAATTTTGAAACTAACGCTGTTATATAAATACTTGAAATATTTTCCCCGAATTTATGCGACTTTAAATTGTATTAGGGGAAAAAAAATTATTTTTAAGGTATTCAGAGCGATTATTGATTTTGAGGTATTCAATTCATAAAAAGAGGCAATTATTATTATTTATTTTTTTTTTATTGTTCGTTTACCGCGAATATTTTTTTCACGAAATCCTTCGGCCGTTAATTTTTTTTCGATGATAATACGAAAAACGTATTTAAAGTTTTAAAAGTAAAGAAAAAAAAAAGAGAAAATACATTCGCTTCGTATATTTAAAAACGTTTATCCTGCACACGGCTATATTTTTGCAGCATGTAATTTATACACCGTCGTTTCGAATATCAGTGTAAAAAAAAACCCCGAAGCCAATAAGTCCGGCGGTCTTCAACGGTGTAACGAATAAAAAAAACTTCCTCGTTTCGCGTCTTCAACCCGAGTAGGAAAATTTATGTTTTTTAATCAAAACCTTTGCTAAAAACTGTATAAACCGAGAGAGACGCCATCGCCGGCGCGTATACGTTCGCATAAAACATTGTGTCTGCTCGGAATAAGATCTTTTGTGGTTTTTTTCGTCGTCGTCGTTATTATTATTATGAAAACTCATTCTCTGGGGGCAGGAGGGGAGGGGACAGCGCGAATAATTCATCGAGACGCATTGCACGGGCAGTGGTGCGAGCAAACGACCAAGTACATAAAATAAAAAAAAAAATCAAATCAAAGGAAGAAAAAAAAGGATAAATAAGGAAAAACAGGATTTCGCCACGAATTTGTTTCTCTCGCGCCGTTTTCTCTCTCCTCCTGACCTGCTGCACCGCCGCGCAGCACTCCGTTCCGTCGATAAGGAGACGTAACGGTCAGATTTTTATCCGTTGCCACACTAAACCCACCGCCGCCGCCGCCGCCGCCACCACCACAGCCTCCGGGGGCCGAGATCACTTCGCTCCTCGCCCGTCCCTTTCACGCACATAAATACACGAGTCGGCCGCGTACAGTCTTCTCATCCGCGAGTTCACTACACACACACACACATCTCGTCCCTTTCTATCCGCGGCCGTATATAGTTGGAACTTATTTTTATGACTTTATCGATTGCCGCGCGCGCCAGTCGTTTTGCCGCCGCCGCCGCCAGCCGTTCCTTCACGCACACCGAACCCGACCCGACGGCTTTATACACTCCCCGATTACTTTCGACACACAATTGCACTTACACGCGTACCGCCGCCGCCTCCGCACTTCTATCGCGCGCAGCAGTTTTTCCACTGTAACACGCGTTAATGGCAATCGTTTACCGGGACTCGCGTCGTAGTGGTACGAGCCGCAGCATCGCGCGCGGAGAAACAATACGGATTACGGATCCCCAATCGTCGATATATATATATATATATATATATGGAGTGAACGGGATGAAATAAACGCGTACACACAGTGCGGATTGGTATAACGAAATTTCTATTTTTTCTTTTTTTCTTTCGTTTCCTCGTCTTTATATTATACGGTTTTTTTCGGGACTCTGTCGTCATACGGAAATTGTTCTTACTTAGCAGACGCGTAACCAGGATTTTATTTTTTGTTTTTTTGGGGGAAGGAGTTCCACTCAAAAAAACGTTTGGGAAAAAAATTGGAAATTTGATATATATTCGACTAGGTATAGGTTCAATCGAAAATTTAATCGAATATTTTATTCGAAACCGAAAACATTTTTTTTCGAAAAATTATCGAAGAGTTCCACAAACAAGTAATATTATTATTTATTAACAACGTTTTAATGTATTAAAAAAAAATGTCGGGTTATTAGTAGGTATATAATATTAATATAAACACGAAAAAATTTCGGAGGGATTAGGACCCCAATGGACCAGTGTACGTCAATGTTATACCTAGTAAAGTGATACGAACCGTTCGATTTTCAGAAAAATTTCGTAACATTTTTAAAACGAACACAAAACAGTTTTCGAATATATATCGAAAATCGGCGGAAATCCGAACTGAATTTGTCGGTGAAAAAAAAATTCGATTAACGTTTTAAATAGCTTTTTTTTCGTTTAATTTTTTCCGTAGTACGGAATGGGTTTACGGATAATAAATGGGTTATCGATTAGCCCGACCGTGTTCAGTGTTAGAAGTTTGGAAAACGCACATTTATTCGTAATATTATAGGATATATAAAAAAAAAATAGATTGTTTTGACGTTTTAGACTCTGAACGGAACTAGGAATGTATTTGTTTTACAATTATGTGTTTTTTTGTATTCAAAATTTCTACCGGAAAAATGCTCCGATTTTCACAGTCATACAGTTTGTTTCGGGTATTAAATCGTATTTAGTTGCTACTCTTTTTGGGGGTCATTTTTTTGATTTTCCCAAAATGTCTCCGTAATTTTGATTACTAATGCGGTTATAGAAACTCGAAATATTCACAACGAATGTATGTAACTCTATTAGTGAAGAAAAATATTTTCGAAAAAAATTTCTTTCGATTTTCGGCTAATCAAAGCAATAACATATTTTTAGGTATTTAGTCCATACTGTACACTATAAACAAAAAAAAAAAATAATACACTTTTATTGCGTATTCGTACTTGGACGACTACGTTGTCATCTTCAGCGCGAACCGACTACTACTAAACCGTTAGACACCATGAACACCCGTATTTATACACTTTATATCTCCGATGACGTCATCACAAAACGGCCGCGTCGGTCGAGTGAGTCAACGACCACGCCCACTGCAAATCTACGCTGCCGCCATCTAGTTTACATTCAATTAATTTTAATAATGAATTTTGTAACGGACTCAAGTCCCGGTTTAACAAGTTTTTGACATTTCCATCGCTTCTCTTATGTTGAATTCTTTATAATTATTTACATTTTTCGAAAGTTTTGCTGATTTAATATTATTATTGTTAGTATTCGATAAATGTTCCGCGCGCGATATTTTTCGTCTTCTTGTTTTTTAATATTTCTCAAATTTTCTTTGAACTCAACATCTATATTTCTTTTTGTTTGGCCTACATATAGCATTTATCGCATTTCTCATACTGAATTTCATAAATACCCGTTTTTCCTCCTTTCTTTATTTTATCCTTTGTGTTTTCTAATAGTGCTTTCAAATTATTGTTTTTAGTCGTGACTATATTAACCTCGTTATTTTTGAAAATATTTTTACGAAATTTCGGGATAAAATATCATTGCTGATCTTATTATTTTGTTCTCTAATCAATTATTACGGGTACTGATCCTTTTAAGTTCTTTTTACCATTTATGGGACTTGAGTCCGTTACAAAATTCATTATTAAAATTAATTAAATGTAACCCAGATGGCGGCAGCATAGATTTGCGGTGGGCGTGGTCATTGACTCACGACCGACCGACGCAATCGTTTTGCGGTGACGTCATCGGAGATATAAACCGTATAAATACGGATGTAATAGTGTCTAACGGTTTAGTAGTAGTCGGTTCGCGCTGAAGATGACAACAAAGTCGTCCAAGTACGCATACGCAATAAAAGTGTATTATTTTTGTGATTTTTTTTGTTTATAGTGTACAGTATGGACTAAATACCTCAAAATATTAACGAAAACAATTTTTGAAAATTTTATTAACTATATTATTATATATTACTAATAATAAATAATATAATGCCGAAGCTGCACTAAAAATAGTTTTATCTAATGCAAATTATCGCTTTCAAGCAAAAACAAGTAACCAAACTTTAAAATCTTTATCCGAGTAATTCGCTCGAGCGACATCCACATTCCACAACCTTACCGCGGCTCGCTACGTTTTTTTTAAATACCCAATGGTTAAAATATTATTCGCAAGTTTTGTAAAATTCAAACGTATCGATAAACGATATAATTCATTCCGTTGTATTAAATGTATAGTAATTATTTACCTTTTACGAATTAAAAATAATTTCGATTTATTTTTTAATCTATATCGAGTACTCGGTCGTTTAAAACATTTCGAAATTTAAAACCTATTTGAACTTTTTTTTCTTCTAAATTTCGATTCGGTTCGAAGCGAAAAAAAAATCTGCGTTCGTAAATGGAAATTATGTGTTATATTTATATATATATATATATACGACGCGTATTATAACGTTTTACGTCGACGAATAATAACAATAATAACACCTAACGTGTCCCGTACTAACCCGTTATAAACTAGTTAACCCTAGAGGGATTAACACTGCGCATCGCCACGCGTCCTCGCTGCAGTTAGGTGGCTGTATAAGAGTTGTATTTTCCCGATGGATCGAGACGAGAACCCGTTTAATTATTAAAATTTAATCAACCGGTGCACAATATATTCGCGCGGAATGGTGAAAACTCATTAAGGCGACGACGACGATATCGTACACGTATTATATAATACATACAGAAGACTCGACTATTATAATAATATTTCTATTGACAACCCCGAAACGTTCGTCCGCGTATTATACTGTAACTGTACGATAATGCTCGTATTATTATAATAACGTTTATTGCGAATTCGTTCGTCTGCATCGGTTAAGCTGCCGTTGGATACTCGACGAAAACTATATATATATATATGTAAAGGAGAATATTATTAAGAAAATTTACATTTATATCGTTTAGATCGGTTTAATTATAAACGTACTGGTATATTATTCAAAAACGCAATCCGCGAAAACGTGTATTAGAAAAAATCGAATTCGTATATATGTATTTTTTTTATTATTATTAACCGAGTCGTTTGAGAAACAACGCGCAGCACATCGTATGCATGACATACGTGGAAAACGTTTGTCGAAAAATTCGAAATAAACGATATAGGCGCGCAGAGCGATATAAGCAAGAGGGGAACAAATGCTTGCGCCCCGCGGGCGCGAAATTTAAGAAATTAAAAAATTAATATAATAACAGAATAAAAATATTATTATTTTCAACGATAATTCATTCAAATTAAAAAATATATTTCTAAAATTAATACGCTCTATTAGTTCTGTGCAGTTGAAACGAAAAGAGCGCAATTTCAAGTTTTGCCCCGGGCGCAATATTCAGTCGCTACGACGGTCCTACAGGCACGTAATGAACGAGAACGTCGCACACGTGCGCGTTTGAAAAAAATAAAAAAAAAATTTTTTATGCCATAGTTATTTTAAACCAGTGGTTCCCAAACTGGTGGTACGCCGATTTTTTTTAATATTGAAAATATTTGTTTTAAATGTAGAAATGAAATTGTAATTTATGTTATATAATATGCGGTTTGCGTTATGCGAAAACATCATTCCCCGAGAACGCCACAACTGCAGGTCAGAGAAGTACGAGCTGATAATATAGTCACATTGATTAAATGCTCGTTCATTTAAATTTTTTGCGAAATTAGTATGCGAATGTTAATGGAAATAATGTTTTTAACGTAGTTTTCCTGTAGTTATTATCCAATATACATAGACTATGTGACGGAGTATAATATTGAGCAGTGGTCCGCGGTAGTCGAAAGTGTACAAAAGTGGTCCGCTGTATGAGTTCAGTTGGGAATCACTGTTCTAAACGGTAGCAAAAAATAAAATTTTAAAAATTCCTCGGAAAATCGGGCGAGCTGTGGTTTCTGTTAAAAGAAAATTCTCCGACAGTAACTTATAGAACAGTATTATTACTTATGATCGTTCAGTCACATAACTGCGTACGGAACGTCTGGGGTGGATTTAATTTAAAATATCGTTTTGAGTTAGTTCCGCGTAATTTGATAAACCGTAGAAAATAAAATGCCTTTTTTTAAACGAAAGTCGTGAGAAAAAAAATAGTTTTTCTTTTATACGACTCCGCCGCCGACAAACGTCGAATAGCGAAAAAAGTTTACTTCGACAAAGTTTCGCCGGAGCCGATAGTTCGCGAAGACAATTCTATTTAAATGCTCCGAAGAATTCGTTTTAATGATTCGAAACGCGGATGTGATTCGCAAAGAACGCGAAAAAAGTATATTTCATGTAGAATTCGGTTTTTCATAATTCGGAGACACTGTGTGTACCAATTACATGACAGGGATGGTGTCCGTTCTCCGACACATTGATAATAACTATTAGTGTAGACAAGAATTTATAGCACTACCGACAATGAAAACAAAAAGTATTCTCAAGAAATAATTAAAAATCTAACTAGAACCGCGACAACCACAAACCTAACTACCTCTTATCATATGGAATTTTCGTTTGTATCATGATATAATAATATATATCATGGTTTGTATAATGAATAGTGTAATAATAATAGAATTTATTTTATTTTATTTATTGAACAACAATAAATCTTAACTGTATCAGGGGTTTATAATATTACAAAATTTCTTTTTGTATATTTAAAAAAAATTGGTGTTGGTATTAAAAGCAATGCGATGTTAGGTCCGAAACCCAACGGCTCGTTATTCTTATCAATTTGTCGGAGAACGACGGTACATGACAAGCGATAACAACTGATCTACAATTGTGTTTGATGTTTCGATGACGACGAATCTAATATATCATTCGATTTTGAATAACCCGAATAAATCATTCGGCCAAACGAAACCCGTGTTCTGCGAAATGAAGAAAACCCGAAACCATTTTCTTTTAAACATCCGAAACCATAACCCGAATAAATACCGTTCGGGTGCAAAGCCTTGTTTATCATATAATCGTTGGTCCGCGTCGAACGCGTTAAGGAGACCGTTCAAGGTCTTGGTGAATTTCAGCGTCGATTTTCGATATACGCTCTTACGTGTAGTAAATACGTTTCGTGTCCCGCAATCTCGCCCGCAGGAAAGCTCAGGACAAAAAAAATAATTTAAAACACAACAGTATTCGTTCAATCTGCGCGGTACATCCGCAGTACATATAATACACAATAATATACGCATTTAAATAATAATGACGCGGCGCTTATTCTTTCGTCCTCCATCACGAAAATATGGTGAAAATTTCACGTGAAAATATTTGATTGTAAATTTATGCGCATATATTTTTTTTTTTTCTGGAGGGGTGGAAACAACGATTGTTTTGTGTACGGCGGAGAAAATAAGTAAATATACGACGTTTCGCCAGCGATTGTTCGAGCGAATCGGATCGGCGTCTAATTTGCGCGCCTATCGACCGGATCGCAAGTAAAATATGTCGGAAACGCTGTTCGACGCATTATCATATTTATTGTGGAAGGGTTTTACGGCGATCGCCGAACGAATCGCGTCCGCTTTGTGAGTTTATTCGCCGGCACGTGTACGCCGTAAATAATCGTAAATTAATATGTTATATTTGCTGTATGCAGTCAAATCGCGATCCCAAAACGAGTAGAACTGGTGTAGGGGGGAAAAATAATATAAACACGATGAAATGTCGAAAACTTAAAAAAAAAAAATGTTATATCGCGTGCGAACACGTCGAACGAGACTCACGTGTAATTCTATAGGTCCGCCGGTGGTGTTAATGTTATCGTCGACTTGACAAAGTCATTTCGTCGGTTTTTTTTATTATTATTATTCAAACGGGCGTGCCCGCAAACGCTAACGCGTCTAATAACACACAATTACAAAAAAAAAAACAGTTTTGACCTCGAGAACAACAGTTAAAGTTCGATAAACCCGTAGAAAAAATATAAAAAAATTCTACGCAATTCTACGTAAATAATAATTTGCAATGCGCAGTTATCGATCTCTCGTACACAACGTGTACGCGACGGGTTTACAATTTATATGAATGACGACACGCGTTGTTTAGACGGGAAACAACAAAAAGTACATATAATATTATGTTAAAACTTATTTTTCGTATTGCAAACGACCAGCGTTCAATGCGAATTTATATTGATTTTTTTTTTTTCATTACGCTACCTTGTCTGTATTGAATGGTAAATTAAAAAAAAAAAAAAATTTTTACAGTAAAACATATACGATTAATTTGGACGATCAAAATTGCCTAATTATCTGTTGCCCAATCGAAATCCACAAATAGTATAAAAAAAAAAAATAATAAACCGTATATCGTTCCGATTTTTAACGTTTTTATATTTTTATTAAAAAAAAAAAGACGAAAATTGTTCAACAGAGATATTTCGTATAATAATACGGTTAAATCGAACATAATAATATTTTATAATAAGAAATCACAAATGGTATCTTTGAAAAACCAAAAAAAAAAAAATCCGTTAAGAAACGTATAAAAAAAACTGTAGTTAAAACGTATGGGAATATAAAAAAAAAAAAAATGTTTAATTATTATAACAGACAGTATTCGTGAAAATAATCAGATTTCTCCGTAATCTTTCGACATTTCCGTCGGCCGTCTTTTTTCCGAAAACGTTATCGTGTCTTTCAAAGTAAAACTGTGTGAACTTATTTCGAAACGATAACGAAAAGTGCGAAATTTTCAACATTCAAAAAAATTCTATTTTTACACTAGAAAATAGTGAAATTCCTTTTTTGAAAAAAAAAAACCTAGTCGTTAAGTTTTTTTTATTCAATATTCAACGTCTACGGCGCGCCAATCCGATCTACCGAAAACTTTACGTGTAATTTCTCGTTTTTAAAAAACAGAACCGACTCGCAACCGGTATATAGTTAGCAAAAAATGCCATTTCGACGGGGTTTTTTTTTGATGTGTAAACGTCTATTACCGCGGTATATGAGGTCAAATCTCGGGAAACGGGACGGAAGTGTGTAATAGCTGTTGTCGCGACAACTAATAATAGTATTTATTAATAATAATATAATGTTAATTAATTTACACGCAATATGAATGATATTAATTAATTTACGAGCAATTATAAATTGCTTTTAATATTTTATTATCGAAATTACAATATTGAATAAAGATACCGATATTCACAATTCCGTTCCGTTTTTACCGCTCACGCGACGTTTACACACCAACGTCTCGAGTAGGTACTAGCAGACTCGTTATTTGTTTTTGGAACCAAAAAAAAAAAAAAGAACACAATAAAGATAAGACGACCTCTGCAAAATCATATAAAATGGTAGGGAAATTTTTATGGAAGAAAAATCGAAAACTGCACTCGCGATAGCGCGCGATTTGTAAAACGAAATTCCTCGTTCGGATTTTTTTGATTTATTTATTTTTTTTGTTGCTCAACATCTATAATAACAGAACGCCGCAATGGCGAAATATCACTGCGCGCCCGCCACTCCGCGGTGGTCGGCGGCGGGTCGGGCGCCTTCGCGGTTACCAACGACAACGCGGCGATACTCCGCGGCGCGCACATAACGTGCCAAATTTAATTGATAAATAACTCCGCGCCGTACGGTCTGATACACGTTATATATAATACGCGTATATGTAAATATATGTACAGAGGTACGCGCCTTGTAAATTATGTACAATAATAATATGTCCGGAATAAAACAAATGATTTGCGGATCTGTCGCGTTGCCAGATTCCGAGGCGAGAGCAATAAAATATCCTTCGGCAAAGCGCAATCTGGGTTGACGTCAGCGCCGCGCCACCTACGCCGCCGCGTGTAACGAACCAAAAATCCATACCATCGCGCCCGGCACCGTTCTGCGTTTCGCCGGAGCCGTTTCTCGTGTTCGTCTCGAGTGCCGTTTGTGCGCGAGCGAGGAAAAAAAAAACCGAACGAAATCGGTACAAAAAAAAAAAACGACGTTTTATAATAAAGGCGTAACACATCGTCTCATTTCGAGGCGTATTTGTTCAGAAGGGGCTGCAGCGAAAACAGAAATCGGCGAGAAAAGGTGCTTTCGCCCGTCGTTTTATTACTTTTTCGGCAATGCGCTGGAATCTGTCGCGGCACGAATGCTGGCAGAAGACGTAATCAACGACTGGCGATACGAAAAAAATACAAAGTTCGTTTAAGACTTTTGAATTAAACACAACGTTTTACGAAAACGTAGCTCATTTCTACTGAGTCCAGCGTTTCCCAATCGGTGTGCGCGGTGGTACGTCCGTGTGCCTCGAGGCATCCATATATAGGTGTGTCGGAAAATGTCAAGATTATGAACACTTTACGGTATTTCATATTATTCCGACAAATAGCGTAATAAAAATTATTATTAAAACTGAAGAACTTGGAAGAAGACCGCGAGAGTATGCGTGCTTGTCAACCATTCGACCCGGGGAGTAGACTTATGTATGTTAAAAGGGAAAACGGGCCCAAATTTCTCAATAGATTTTCATAATGTAACTGTTTTTTTTTTCCCGTACAAATAAAATTTAATATTTTTAATCAACTGAAATACGATATTACCCGAGTTTTCCCAACAAAAATCAACACACAAGTCTTAGTTATTCGCACTAGTTTATTATTACTGCTCGTGTACAATTAATTCGGTATTTAATGTTATAAAATTTAATATCAATGGAGAAATAAAAATAATTATTAGTCAGTGTCGAGTGTGCCGCGGCTAAATGTAGGTTGGGATTGGTGTGCAGTGATGTCAAAAAGGTTAGGGTACGCTGCTATAGACGTTAGTATTATATCGATTTTAATTATATTTATATTATCATTAAATTTCTTCGAATAACAGAATATATATATATATATTTTATTTATTCATTGAGATGTTGATAAATTACAAATATTTCATGAGAATATGAATTTTCGTAAAAAAAAAAAAGAGGTTCTTTTTAATTTGAATTCCACTACAAATTGTATAAACGATCGCGAAATATCAGGAATTTTATTATACACTCATATTATATTATTACACAAAATTAATTGTTTATTATTTAATAAACAGTTTATATTTTGCCCGTCAAAGTATATCGGTTAAATATTAATTGCACGAGTTCCAGCTACAGACAATTTATTGTAAGTATAATAATTGGTATAATATAAAAATATATTAACTGACACACCGTTAATAGTGTAAGAATTCCGTGGATGAGATGACGGTAATGAGTTATTCCGTACGCTTCGATTAAAAATCAATTAATTGTGTTTTCATATTGGAATCGTATTGCTGTCGACCATACACGATAGACTCGACGAAAAAACTAATACCGTAAATCATACGGACGTTTGATTTTGGTTTTTATCTTACGCGTATAACTCTGAACATATTTCGAATAAACAATATAAAATGATAAGAGCAGAGAATTCATAGAAACACTTGAAAAAATCATCATATTTATTTTTAACGACGTCACAAAAAAAACACATAAATACGCGACACGCGATGCATTCTCCACACGACTCGCAATTAAAATCTTTCTGTAATATATTATAATTTTGAAATCAAAACTCACCTCACGATTGTAACAACGCGGAAATATTCTTGAAATCGTTCTCCTGTAAAAAAAAACCATCGAAGAATACAATATTAAAAAAAATTCTAATTTTATCTTTTGAAAGATACATTAGAACACACGTCCCGTTTCAGACGGGATCGTTCTCTCGCATATTTCGTTTTACACAATTAATATTAGACATGACTGCGTGCACTGACGTTCGTGAAAGTTAAAAAAATATTTATTCAATTACAAAAAAAAAATAATATTCCTCAATGGAATCTGGACCAATGCAAATACTTTAAGTACGAGAGTAGAAAAATACTTCTAAAGTCAAAGTATAGAAAAAGAAAACGTTTGAAGTAAAAACAAATTCTCGTCTATTACTGAATATTCGTCATTTAATCATGGGATAGCCCGGGATTGATTTTAAGGTAATATTTTCCTTTCAGACGTATTACGAGTAGATTAAAAAAAAATAATAATATTTTTTCGCGATAATACATTAATATAATTATTACTATTATTTCAAAAGTTTTACACAATTTCTTAGTGAAAAAAAATAGAAACCTATAGTAGTGAAGAAACTCATGGATAATCGCACAGGGATCTAAACTGTTATCGATGTAGTTCTCATATCGTAATTCGTAACGCGTTTAAAAATAATTTCCTATGTAAAATCGAATTGTAAGACACGAGGAAATTCTCCTTGTGTTTTAAAATGTCAATAATATTACGTGTTTTTAAAAAAAAAAAAATTTAATTGCGACATTAGGGCTGATATATTGTAAAAGTTTATTGCGAAGAGGGATTTCGTTTATAACAAAAGTCCCGTTTTCCAAAAATATTAAAATATGGTCACCCTACATTGGAACACGGTCGTTTCAGACGCGTCTTAACGGTATACTTAGTAAGTACATAAACTCAAAGTCGATTCGCACGGCGGGGATTGATATTTTTCATACGATTATTTCTCGAATACCCCGCGTAGTAACGCCGACTGATAAAATGAATAATAATAGTAATAACGATAATATAAAAGAAATAATATTTTATACTGTCTGGCGAAATGTTTTCCCCTTGTTCGGACGTTTGCGTATGATATTACGTGGGCCTGTGCACGTGTGTGGTGGGGCTGGGACGGAAGGTCGCTTCGAATTCGATCAGATCGACATAAAATATTTACGAATCAAAAACGTTGATGTGTATTATATATGCGTTTTTTTTCCAGGGGTGAAGGGATCGACCTTATTTGAATTCGACGCGAAGAACGAAATGGAAATATAATATTTTACTTGGAAAAAAAGAAAAAGAAAAAAAATTCTTTTTGTTCGTCGCTCGCGCGATTATGATTGAAAACAATACGCGAAATGAGCAAGAATATTATTCGACTATACAAATATTTTAAATCAACTAAAACAGTTGTCGAGATAACGCGTTTGATTTGTCGGGGCGAATAAGTTTCTTCTTTTTTTTTTTTTCGTGCGTAACTTATACAAAAACTTTCACCCGAATGATAACCATATTCGCGATTCCCGCGAGCACTTTTCGTACTCTAAACACGCTACACACACTCTACCGACGACGAAACATTGTGTGTATGAAAGAAAAACTTTTTTTTCTTTTATTATTCCTGTTTAATTAAATTTTTTTTTTTTAATTTTAAGAAACGAATCACAGAGACTCGTTTAAATCAGTGATATTATAACGTACAACGAATATATATATATATATATATATATATATATATATATCTCGGATTAGCGTAACCGTTAAATTACATAAATGTGTACTATAGTTCATATAATACATTACAATTTTTTTTTAATTTATTAAAAATACAAGTAACGACACGGATTTTTTTTTTTTTTTATCGTATACGTTTACCGGACACTTTTCGAACGGCACATTTATTACAATTTTCAATAGAAACGAAATAATAGCGACCCTGCAATACGGTTTTTGTATAGCGCGTATACGGTTGATTATTTTCATTTAAATTGTTTATCGAAATGGAAAGAAACAGACGCTTTGATAGGGAAATAATTGAGTAGTATAGACGGAAAAGAGAAAAAAAAACACGAAAAATGAAGTATTTTTAAATTTAAAAAAAGCTATATTACAAAAGATATATAAATAACTATACTCGTTGTATATCTTGCTGCGAGTCGTCCGTTTTAATGCGTCAATTTCGAATATTGTTTTCAATGAATTTTATTCGAATCAAACTATAATAAGAATTCCCGTGCGAATTGAGAGAACGCAAGGCCGTATCCAGGGTTTTACGGTTCAAACCCCCCCTTCCCAACGAATTTTTTTCTTAAAATAAAATTGTATGATTTATATTCTATTATTAGTTTATTATTTTTATTTCATATTTATCTTCTTATTTATTTTTTTTTGCTGACTACGATCTTGAGAGAACGTATTCAGTGCGTATTAATAAAAGAAACGGTTGGTAAATCGATGAAATCTAAGTAACGTTTCACTGTTTTTCTTTTTTAAATTTAATGTATTTCGTTGTGAAATATCGAGTAATATTTTAATTAATTAAACGTAAAAGACACGAATTTTGATCGTACTACAGCGCCGCGATAAAATACGACTATATAAACGACGATAAAAACGTGTTTAACGAAATTCTATAAATCGCTAGCTTTTTACATATTCGACTTGCTAACATAACACTTTCGCAATTAAATACAAAAAAAATTATTTATTTTTCTAAGAGAATTTGGTAATGAACAGGTTTTACTTTTATCGGGCTTATTGGTAGTAACGGGGTATAGAAGACGCGCGGTTTGACGGAACGGACGGACAGCGCAGTAATAGTGGTAAGGTGAGAAAATCAATTCATTAAAATCAAATAAATAAAAGGGAAAACGAGCGGTGCCGTGGGAGTGAGCGGCTGCTGCGGGGTAAATTGCCCGGCGGGTGTAACAAGCTCGGTCGGATCTTAAATTGTCCCGTTCGGTTTTCGCGTTGACAGTCGACATAACAAATCGCGCTAAACCCCGCAGACACTCTACGCCCACGTTCAATAAAAGTATAGAGCGTTTAAACGACAAGACGGTTTTATTTTATTACCCATTATTATTATTATTATTATTATTATTATTATTTTCGGTTGTCTCGTTATTACGGATAGTAAAATTTTAAAACAATTCCAGGGACCTTAATCCAGATGAAATAGTCATCTACTGCATGAATTTTTTCATGATATGACAGGTATCTATAATTGACTGACTTCTGAATCTTTTCAATCACACTTTCACAATTCTTAATATTCAGCGCATCTGCAGTGTCGTGTTTCAGTTGCTTGGGTACGAGCCCATTACTGGAAATTATCACTGGAACAACTTTAACGTTATCCAGTCTCTATCGACTCTTCAGCTCAACTACCAGATCAGAACACATGGATATCTTCTCAATACACGTCTTCTGCATGTTTACGACTAAGGGCAACTGCATATCCACCAACAAAGCGGATTTTTTTTATCTTTATTAACAATTACAATATCAGGCCGATTATGTTCTCTTGTACGCGATGTAAGAAGTGTTCTGTCAAAGGTGATCATATCATTCTCAACAACAGGCTCAGGGCTGTATTGATAATATTGTGTTTTCTCAACTGGCACACTGTACGTTTTCATCATTTCTAGATTCACAATTTCGGCAACTTGACGCTTGAGACACTCACTTTGTGCAAGAACGGGACAAGCGGATATTCTGCGATAGCGTCACTTTTAATTTGTACGGAATTATATTTTTATTATTTTGCGAATTGAATAGGTCGCATTTTTTCTCACTTTCAAACACAATATGACTAGGCGGATTTTTCTTTTTCGAATTAAACACTACCATTAATATATAAAAATTCTCTTCGCCGGCCTTAGTCAACTTTATGAATTTGAAAGAAAAAGAAACGTTCGTCGTAACGTTATTCGGTGAAAACCGCGCAAAAGCTTTGTGGCTAAATATAATATTTTTCCTATTGAAGTTCGTCATTTCGAGACGCAAAGACGATTTGCAGTCCCTTAAGACATTTCCACGTGGTTCGTATTTATTTTACGTACAACAAATAATAATTTTGATGTACAGACGCGCAGAACGGCGGAAAAATTCGTTTTCGATAAATCGTACGAAACCAATAATCGTTTGGAAACGTATACAAAACAAAAATTATCAAAAACGATATAAAAGAACGATTAACTGCCGGTTGCTGCTGCTGCAAAAAAATATTTATTAAGATTCGTCGAGTCCCCTGGCAGTTTTAGACAATATTGAGGCTTCATTGCTATTGCAGCGTTCCCTCGGGAGTTCCTTTGACAACTGTTTAAATATATATACGTTCCGTCGCTCAGCGTATTGTTTCGCGGTTTATGTGATCAGCTGGTTTTCTAGTTTGATTCGTATGACAGTTCGTTACAATTTAGTTCCGTAGGTTTTAGTGTTTCTATTTATTACGGATGTCTTATGATTGTTGTTATTGTTGTCTTTGGTATTATTTCGTTATGTAAAATTTCTTCAACATAATGTCGGAAAAAAATGTATCCGTCCAGATTTGAATTCTTCAAATCAGTGACGCCCAGTCCTATAGCTCATCAAAAAGGCGGTGGGTTGGTCATTGGTAAATGGATTTGGAGAGTTTAAAAAAACAAAAATCGAGAAAAACGTACTCTATTAAGCGTATATATTGCCTATCCTAAAATGCGTTTGGACGTCTTTATATGTCCTATGAACGTTAAAAGTTTCGAGCGCCGCTGTGTTTGAAATAGTAAAAAAAAAAAAAACTTCTCCGCAAAGACCAATGAAATTGTACAATTGTGTTCAAAATTCGTAAATTAAAAAAAAATATTACGTTTTCGACATTTCAATTCGTAATAAGCCAATCGTTTTTCAATCGTGATTTATTATATTGCCTATTTTCAAAGAACTTTTTTTCTTCTCTCGTTGCGTACAAACAATCGGCCCCGTTGCCGGTCGCTGTGTCGACTTTTTAAGTCGTTTTTTTCCCCTTAAAAACCGTATTTTTTCATTTTTCCTGCGCATTTCGAGCGTGTAAAATGTGTACGCGGCGCGTGTCGGCCGAGCACTTTTAACCCCTTATATATAGTCGAATTAAACGGTATAATAATAATGGCCACACGGCGAACAAGACGGATCGTTCGCCGCGGCGCCTTATTATTTATACGCTTTTTATACGCGGCTCGGGGGCACGCCTCCGTCGCCTTGCGATAACCGCGTAATGTCTTAATCGTTAAAAAAGTCGCGGCCCTGCCGAACGAGAACACGTGAAACCGCCGCCGTCGCGGTAAATACAATCGTGATTTTACACAACACTTTTTTTCTTTCTTTCACAATAATAATAATAATAATAATAATACAATCGGAGGCGAAAAAGGAATGAAAAAAAAAAAGGTGGTGCGTTGGAAATACACGTAGTCCTGCAGGACACGTCCTGCACGCGATCGCGCCGACCGAACCGCGGTCACTCGCCCTGAAGGGTGGTTAACCGCGGTCAAGTTAATATTATTATTATTACTGCTGTATATAATATATAAATATTATATTATTATACACGAACACGAGTCGGTGTACGCGTATTTGAATTTCCGCGCGCGTGCACACACACGCGCCGGGCGCGCGCGCGCGCGCGTAGCGTGACCGGTGGCGTGCGATTTATCATGTCCTGCCGCCGCCGACACTAGCGCAGGACTATCAGGAGCGCAGGACGGTAACCGAACAGTGTGTGTGTGTGTGTGTTGTGTTGTAAAAGTATTTTTTTTTTTTTTTTTTATAATTTTTTCGGGGGGTTTGTACCGGGTGTATAATACGCGGGCGCGAGAACGCGACAGTAATAATTTATAACGGTACCGAGGGCGGCGGTGAACGGGGGAAATATATATATAAAAACGGGGTAAAAACGCAAAAAAAAAAAACACACCTAAACAGAACGCAATCTCGCGACTCACATTATATACACACACACACAAGCTCGTATATACACAAATAATAATAATAATAACGCTGGCGTATATAAAGGATTTTCGTCGCAGCGTTCGCAGTGGGAATCCGTCGCGCGAAAACGCCCCTACGGATTCATTAAGTTCCCGTCCCTCGTTCGTCTCGCGCCGGTCGTTTACGTGTGTGGACAAGTGTCTCACGGTCCCTGGCCCGCTCGCGCCACTGCCAGTAGCGGGTCCGCAGTCCGCCGTTTCCCGCGGCGTTCGCGTTGATACCGCGTGTTCGAGAATAACGCGCACAGCCAATTTTTCCACAGACCTATTCGTATCTTCATTTTTTTTTTTATATGAAATTCACGTATGGCGAAGTATTTAAAAATGTAAAAAATTTTTTACATTTCGTTGAGCGCGGACAGATGGAAATTTGATCACGGACGTCACAGCGGCTTCCCTCCCTGCACGAACGGACGACCGATCTCGAGGGAGATTAATCTCTCGCGAGAGAGAGACACGCTGTTCTTAATGAAATTCGAGTGTACACGAATCGCGTGGAAATATAGTGTATATAGAAATTACACCGGCTTGTGCGTGTGCAGAATATTTACGGATTATTATTTTTGTCGAAAATCGTTATTGTTTTTGGTTGATTCTTAATTTTTTGTTTTTTTTTTTTTTAATAATTATTTTTCTATTATAATTCAGGAACCACGGACGGGATTGACCCGTTGATCGGATGTTACTGTTAATTCATTTAGATTTCCGTGGGACGAAATATTATAACGTAAAGTCAATCTGTAAAAGATTTCTAATTCCGCAACACTATAAATTATATTACGCCAACAATTTGTTACGTTATTATAGTGTTTAAAATCGATCACTTAAGTGTGTAACAAAAAAAAAAATATATTTAAGAGAAATTAAAAAATACAATAATAATACGAGAGACGATTTATGGTCTTTACGTCGTCGCGATAAATAGCGTTGTTACGAAATTGACGTCCTTAAGTCTCGGCTGTATTTCGAGAAAGAGAAATGTATACGTATACCCAAATATAGGTGTGATCAAACGTTTTCAAACCGTTTTTTTTTTGAGCATTATTAAAAAACTGTACTACGACCTCCGTCGAATGCTCGTCTCGACAAAAATGTAATACAATTATTTTACACAATTCACGTGTCATTTTATGTTCGAAAAATCCAAAATAAATTTAATTAAAAAAAAAAAAATTAAATACCATAAAAAATACGCGTCGTTAAAAGTGTTTTAATGATAGTGTTGAATAATCGAAAAAAATAAAAATTGTTAGTAATATCGTTTTATTCAAATATTTTACCGCTCTCTGTGTATGCGCTTACTCTTTCTAACGTAATACACTAATACAATTACTAGGTTTTTTTTTTTACATTTATTTATAAGTACCATAACCTTATAAATTGATTTTTTTTTCATTTTTTTACTCATACTTATATTAAATTTTAGTCAGTTTACCAGTTAAACAGTTTGTCGGCGCAAGACGCAATCGGCAATACAAAGAATGCGCGTGTACGTGTGACAAGAGCAATCGTTAAAATCGGTACTTTACATACGACCCCAATCGTTATTATAAATATAAGTGAAAAGTACAAATCCAAGAGTTATACTAGTGTATTCAGACAATTACGAATTACAGGTCGCATGGTATAGGTTTTTTTTTTACGGTGTTCGATGACTATCTGATGTTCGAAGTGCGCGAGTATAAGAAGAAAAAACAAATCATTAACCTTCGCGTCGTTTCGGAGACGGCGGACGGATTTGACGGGGAACGCAGAGTTTTCGTGGAGCATAAGGCCAAACGATCGCAACAAATAAATATGAATATAAATATTTTACGGACATCATATTATTTATACGCGTGTACCTACACGAAAAGAGAAAAAAAAAACGTCGACGGCCGTAGGAAATAAATAAAACGTATCTGGGGAGTGGGGGGAGAAACGAACGGCACTTTTCTATAATCATTTTGTAATAACACAGGTAAAATACGCGCGTAAAACGCTACGTGAGTTGGGGGCGAAAAATACATATTATACCAGCGTTTACCACCAACGTTTGATGGTCGCGCATGAAAATTTATGGATCGACCTAGTCCAGCACTATAATTTTCTCCGGGGAGGAAACCTTCTTATCGTCGGTGCCCCGCGCGTCGACCGCCGCCGCTATTGCACCGTCTCCGCGGCCGCAGTGTAGATTCGTATCGGAATAACACTACTCACGTCCGCCAAATTATAGTACACCGAAAGCCTATAATATTATATAATATACATAATAATGTTATACACTGTGTGTGTGTGTGTCCAATTTATTACATTTCACTTTGGTTTGTGCGAGACCCCGTTGTGGCAGAGCTATTACGAAAATATAATACGGAGGAGGAGGAGGAGAAAAAATAAACGTCGTACGCGCGATAATCGAGCGGACGACAATATAATGAACGTTTTGAAAAACAACATTCAGAGCTCTCCGACCCGTTTTTACGCCAACATTGTGTATTCTTTTGAAAATTTTCCCGAATAAAAAAAAATTTGGTTTTGCTACAAAACACCGTGGGAAGATTGGTCGATTTCTATATAAAAAAAAAAATACTGTCTTCGTTACGACAGTTACAACAGCCGGTCGCAAGATTTATCTACTACAGTCCTTTTCACAGCACTAGATACTCGATCGATCGATGCGCGAACCGTGGACAATTCACGTCAGGGTTTCTCAACGTGTTCATATAAAAGCGCGCCAAAACTAAAAAAAAAATTACCACGATATCTGTTATATTACACAAATTAAGAACCGACATGTATATTTATAAACACGTCTTGCTGTCGGAGTGTTTGCTCGTAGACACGCCACGCCGTGTTACACTGAAAAGGGAGAGGGCGACATTTACAAAAACAACGGAATGCCAAATTTAGTCCACGGGTCGCGCTGCAATCGAGTATCTAAATGCTGTGAAAAGAACTATGTAATAATAAAGATTTTTCTCTGATTTTTATATCGAATCCTATCGTTTTCGAAATACGGGAATATTCTTTTTTTTCTACCCGTAGTATATGCTATTCAGTTTAAGAATATACCGGGCGGCGGACGAAAATTGGTTCATTTCGCGCAGGCGAGGTTCTATCGGTATTCTGATTGGCGGAAACCGTCGTGAGCCGACTGCTGCCGACAGCAACAGCCAATGACAGAGCAGCTATTAGCCGCATGGTGGGGGAGCAACAGCCAATGACAGAGCAGCTATTGGGGGGGGGCCTATCATAACTCCGGCTTTCATTCAACGTGCGCGTTCCGATATACTCTGCTTAAACCGAATAGCATATAGGATGTTCGTTCGTTCCGCCCGACCGTATATATTTGGAAACCTCAAAAGTAATCAGAACGACCCTCGAAAAACATTTTTTTTGTCAAAATCGAAACCTATACAGTCCGTAAAGCGTTTTGGCGTCAGTGTTCGAGTACGCTATCTACGATTGGTCGTGATTTGATATTCCCTTTGAAATAATAGTCATAAGAATTTTTACAAAAATTCGTTCGCTTTTTAGCGCATTAAATCTCAACTAACTCCTGACGAAAGTCATAACGCTCACTCACTACACTTTCGCCACCTTGTTCCGGTACTTGAGTAAAAAAAAAAAAAATGTCCCTCGATTTGTTATGAATAATCACCGACTCGTATTGATCGCAGGTCTTAAAATACGGTAATAATCTGAGGCGTCAAAATTAATTTATAATAATATTGCAGTACGGGTAAAGTGTAAAACAGTTTTCAAAAAAAAAACACCACACCAGCTTGGGACTCGTAGACCAAATACTTAACGTTTTTTACCGCTTTCGAGAGTAAAAATCATGTGTTTATACGCAATAAGATCAGAGCGCGAGCGGTGCCGAGACCGACCTGAAAAATGCGTCCGTAAAGGATTCTGAAGGCTCCGCGCAGTAATATTACACAATACGTTATGTCGTCGTGGCACACCCGTTGTGTGCAGAATTTCCACACACACACACACAGTGTTTTGTGTAGTACGCGATTTATTAATTATCACTCAATTACGCCAAATAAATATAATATAACATAATATTCTATCGTTATTAAAATAATAATTATCATATTATTATTTATGCGTACGCGCCGGCTGACTGTCATGCAGTGTACGAACACTGTTACTGTATATTTTATACACTATATTATATATTAATACGGTTCGTGATAATATACAATTTATTATTATTATTATGAAATCTATTATATAATACGTATATGTAAGCGTGGAAACGCGCGATTGCCGTCAAAAGATTATTTATAATATACCGCAGCCGCGCGTATTTAAATTAATAATATTTCGCCTACGTGCGTACACGCGAAATAATTGCTGGAGATTTCAAAACGATTTCTTCGCGCGATATAATCCAAGCAAATGTATATGGAAACGCCATTTTTTTTTAAAAAAAAATCCATCGTTTTTGTGTTCGAAAAACACGTTAAGTCGAATGCGTCGCGACAACGATAAAATGGCGTTTTTTCTAAAAAAAAAAATACCTTAAATTCGTTTAAAAAAAAACCCCCCTTTAAGACTTTCGTCGCGTTTATACATTAAAAAAAAAAGAAAAACCGATTTTTACGCGTTTCTTAAAACTCTACGCTTTTCTCTTGGATGAATATATCGTTTAAACGGCGAGTAACGTGTCAGATTATACTCCGGAACGGGGTGAATATGTAGCTGGGAAAAAAAAATTTTTTTTTCGTCTGTTAATCGCGACGAATCGATAATCGATTCCCCTCAGATATTTCGCGATTTGTCCTTCGCTGTTTTGAACTTAAAGGAAACCCAAAGGGTATTTCGAGCGGTGATTTCCAAAACGGATTTTTACTGCGCTTTTATCGGATTTCCAGCGGAATGAAAAAAAAAACACACGGACAGTGTATACTGCAAAACGCCATTAAAAAATAAACTCGGGCCTACAAAAAAAAAAAACACCCGGACCGAATCGTGATTTGCATGTAATAATAAATGCGTCGTTTCGAACGGCACGTTTTAAACGGGTTTTTTACTGGGGTGGCGGAAAGGGGCAATGCGATATGGTCTGGTGTACGCGCAAATTATAATATTGCAAATTATTTACATTGTACGGTTGTGAACGCCTCACGAGCCCTTCAGATGACTTCGCCGCAGAGAGGAGGCATTTACGATAACTGTTAAAACATTGAAAACGATTTTTTTTTTCAACGTTTTACACCGCAAGAGCAATAAAATGGTATTTAAATGCAATAAAATTAATTATTTCCGAATTCTAATCCAAGACTAAACCTTAAAATTAGGACAAATCACCAAATTCTCAACATTTTAAAAACAACTACATATTAGGAATTTATTAAAAATATTACGTCCTACGGCGTAAGTTCTTGAAATTTCGGGGGAGGGGGTTGGAGCACATCAGCCCCCACCCCCCATAAATATGCACCTGGTATCAAAACATTATTTAACGTACATTAAACTCTGCCCGGTGTATAAATTAAAAGTAACTGAAAGAAATTCGATTTATCTATTTTTTTTTTTTTGTCGCTATAATATTATAGTTGTCGTTTTGGTCGCTATTTATTTTTGGTACGGCGATGAGAAAATAGTCTACAGCATTCAAGAGATCAAAACTTCTGTGAACGTTTCATCGATATCGATTCGGTAATTTCTGAACTTTGCGATTACAGACTTATATAATTCAATCTCCATTTTACAGCAGTAAGATTTTACTCGATCCCGCATTTTTCTGATGAAATTCTCGTGTATTTTATGGTTGAATACACTTTTTTTTCTCGCCCCAAAACAAATTATATTAACGTCGAAATACGGATTAAAAAAAAAAAAAAATCTTTCTCTCTCTTTGCCGCACAAAATATATATTCACAGTTATTTATAACGATTTTCCAATTAAAATTTACGGCGTCGAAAGAATAGTAGTTTTTTTTTTTTTAATTATCGTCTCGCGAAAGGTTTATTCGGAATATAATGGCGAAAAAAAACACACACACACCTGCTCGGTATAGAAGTCAAAAGTACGAAAACAATATATTATACGAATCGATAAACGGCCAAATACTTTTCGCTTTTTATACATATATATATATATTATATACTTTTAACTTTTAATAAGAAAAACGATTTCGCGCATTTTAAACTAAATACGATTCGTCGTCGTCATAACGACTAAAACGCGTATTCGTGTGTACACGCGGTATTGTACACGTTTCCGAAATAGAGTAAGACGCTCGATTAGACGAAAAACCTTTTTTATTTATTGTCCGCTTTGGATGAAGAAAAAAAAGTGTACGAAATTGTGCGCGCCTTATGGGGGGGAAAAAAACGACAATTTTATTTCCCCGGTACACTCTCCGAGCGTTTCAAAGACGCGCACTTAAAGTGACAGGAAAATTCAATTTTATTTCATTTATATATATATATATAGTTCAAAGTTATAGTAAACCACAGCAAAAAAAAAAAAAACGTGTATCGTTACGTTTTATTTTACTTAGCATTGCTTTTCATTTTTATTTTTATGCCACTCACTGTTCTTTTTTTTTCTAGATTCATATCGGACGAATTTTTTGCACGCATAGAGCGTATGTGTACTGCGTGCGAACCTTTTGATAACCACGTGCCGGATTAAAATTTTTTGTTTGATTTTATTTGCCTCGCGTGTCAGAAACTTTGCTGACCTTTTTTTTTGTCACTCAAATAATAATTAATTAAACACATGAACAGAACTTTATTTGTTGTTACAAATTAAACTTTACACTATTTACTATTGCATATTAATATAAATACATTATTTTAAAAATTATGAATTATATTTAAATTGGCGTGTCACTGAAATAATGTGACATAGGTTCGCCATCCCTGGCGTGTAGTGTCTTAACTCTCGTGAAAATAAAATAAATATTTCGTTATGTTTACTATAAACGCGAATCGCCCTAGACGAGACTGCGGGTTTCAAAATAGTGTTGTAGAATTTTTTTTTTATTTCCTATTTTATAATCGTCAATATTCAAATTGCCTTCCTACGCCGATATAAACGTTTTGTAAACGCGTGAAATTAAAACCGTTCCACGAGTAATTTCACGAACCGGTCGAATCGGTGTGTTCAAATAGGCGAAAACGATTTTCTTTAAAGATTTTAACAATTTTTTGTTTTTTTGACGAATATTTCAGGATATTCTACTTGTTTTATGTCGATTTTTTTAACAAAAACTCACGAAATCCACATACACACACGCGTTGCGATAGTACGATTGAAAGTTTTAGCGTACTTATATTTAAAATATATTTCGTTCGTACATCGGATAGTGTGCAGTTTGTAATTTATTACGGTATTTAGAATTATTGTTATTCGCGCAAAAAAATACCGCCGGAATTATTATTATTCATTGCCCCGTGAAGACGATTTAACAAAACCGTATAAACCGTGACACGAACATTTTACAATAACGATAAAATCCATTATAAAAATAAAAAATAAATAACCGCAGAGTAAAATACCAAAAAAAAAAAAAGTTCTAAATGTTAATAATACAATTTCAAATGCCAAGTAAAAAACTATTATACTTGGCAAAATGGCTATACATTGAGTATACCGTATTATGTCTAATAACGTATCGATAACGTACAGTGTGAAATATTCTCTCGAGTGCGAATACTATTGCCGCCGAGCCAAATTAATTTTTTTTTTTATCATAACTCGACCAATTATTATTCAAACGTCGTTTCAGATGTGTGTATTTAGGCGACACGCATAATTATTATACTCGGCAATTGAATAATATTATTATTATAAATAATAAATAATTTTTTTTTTGTTTACGCGGTGTTTACAAAGCGTTTTCGTATGGATACGTTTTTAAACACATTTTTACAATATTTGTTCCATAAAATTATTGTTTGGTGTCCGAATTCGTTTTGTCCGATATATTCTAATGCGCGTATAATAAAACAAATTGCATTACGACGTGAAATCTAATACGATAATTATTAATTTTTATTTTGAGGAAGAGTCTCGGGGGGGAGCGTACACGTATTTTCGAAGGGATCATATTTCCAGGGGTAAAAGTAGTGCATTCATATTAGTCGTTCGGATATCATATTATACAATCTACAAGGGATGTAATAACGCGCGGATCGCCGTAGAGAGACGTTCGTTACTTTAACAAAAAAAAAAAAAAACAATACAGAATACTATCTATTTTTTTTTTTTTTTTTAGAGATTTCTAGTAAAACAATATAAAACGCCTGTTTAAATTCGGTTGAAAAAATACTCAAACCGGACGTAAAAGTCCAATAACCAATTGTGATTAATGGCTTCTGTTCATTTTTTTTTTTTGCTTAAAAAATCTTGTTCGGAACGTGTATACGCGAAATATTAGGTCGATCACTAGATTGCTGCTGTTGCCTCCTACGACTATTACCGGGAATTATACTTTTACTCGTACGCCCTTCACAACGTAAAAGTCAGAGCCCGCGGCATTTCAAACGTTGTGTATAAATAAGCAGTGCACAATGTTTGTATTGAAACGTATACGTTTTTTTTTTTTTTTGGCCAAAATATACGAAATAATAAACTCTTTACATTGACTATAAAAAAAACACGATATAATAATAAAATATAGTAGGACGAGAGTACAGCACAAAGTCACTATTTTATTTTATACAATGTTTCCTTCGGCGCCCCGTACAGAAACGATCGGCCAAATAAACTCGTACAAATTAGAAAAATGTATTGTGTAACGCGTATTTTTAAAAATAAAAAATAAATGTTTATTTTGGTACGATGAATATATTTTTTTTATTTCTCGTCAATAGCTAATACGCTTTGAGTACTAATAACAAAAATCATAATTTCGTACGAGTACTTACAAAAAAAAAAAAAAAATGATTTTCATTTTGTAGTTTATTATAAACTCGTACATACAATACGGACCGCGTTTTTTTTTATATATATATAAAAAATCCGAATATTATGCGCGTACGAATGGAAAAGCAAAAAAATCGTTTTTCCATTTTTATATATCACGTATAATAATTCGAAAACAAAACGGCTATTAATTTTATTTATTTAATATTATTTTTCGTGTTGTTTTAACATACAATATAGTCGATAGAATAATATTGCGTGTATGCACTGGACGCGTTTATGACCATAGAAAAAAAAAAAAACGTGTATCTGATGTACCAACTCGGAAATGACGTGTATGAAAATAATTGTACGTTTTAAACGAAAACACAACGCGATACATATATAATACAACTCGGGAACAACAATAATCATTAAAACGCCCTCCTATATAATATTATAATACATATTACTGTGGTATAACGTAATCCGCAGAACGATAGTTTTCGAAATAATATAATTGTTACGATTAAAATATGTTAATTTATCTTCTCGGTTTTACTGCGTGTCGTTAAAATAATTCTTGTTATTATTATTTTTATATATTAAGTTGTAAAACGGAATGATTCGAACGATTGTAATATAGGAAATGCATTAATGCGCGCGGTATTAAAACGAACACAATAACCCACAGTTGCGCGCGTAATATGATCCGTAAAAATCTGTAGGAAATTACGGTTAGGTTAAGACGGAGGAAATGAAAAAATACATAACGAGTGGCTAGAAGAAATATATTATAGAAAAAAATGTCGTTTACAGTGGAGATTTCAAAAAAAAAAATTGTAATTAGACTTACAGAACAGAATTTCCGGGCGTTTAATATAAATGACGAAAAGAACAGACGTGAAAAAGTATTTATAGGATATGATAGAATTCGGAATGAATATATACATGTAAGAGGTAATTTAGGAATGACACGTTTGATTTGAAAAACGAGAGGAAATAAGTTGAGACGGCTTGGGATGGCGCTTAGAGAGAAGAAGAAAATCAGTTAAGGAGACAAGTGAATTAATCGTAAAAGTCGAGGTAAAGGTAGGCCAAAGAAAAAGTGGTTATTGATGAGGATATAAAGTAGATAATAATCGATGGTTATGGGTACGCTTGAGAAAGGTTTTATATGTGTCATAACTTTTAATTAAAATCGTTCGGGAAAAGCTTTATAAAAATCAATAATTTTTTTTTTTTATTATTATTATTATTATATTTCTAATATATCTACTTTTATCAGAAACACTTGAAATGTTTACATAACCGATGTTTAAACATAATTTTCAAACGTGTATTTACGCGGCACGTATACAGAATATGTTTGTCATTTTACTGAAATTATATCGCGACTTTTCGAACGTTTCTTTTTGTGAAATACACGCGTGATTTTGAAGAGTCTTAAATTTTGTTTCAAATGGTGGCAATAGTTTTTAAAAATTCTAAATTTGGCTAAAAATCCTAGATAGTGTTCGATTCACCGCGAAACAAAATAAATAAATAAAACGATTTCCCCGATTACGGGGATTATTAATACACACACAATAATAATAATCGCGCAATCGTACAATCATTCGAAGACGACGAACTATTTCGATATTATTATCGAGAGTTATTGCAGTGCGCTCTGGGCACGAAGATACGTTCCTCTCGGGTCCCTCGTTCCCTCGGTTCGAGTAAAACGTTTTGGCCGGAGTCGTAAACTATACATACACGTAGGTACACGTGTACGAAGACGACGATTCGCCACTTTGCAGCCCTTCCCGGTCCGTTTTCCAGCGAAACTAATTTCGTAAAATTTATTCGGAAATAGCTGGCGGTTTCCGTACCAAACTTCTCGCATTTCCCACGCGCGTTACACCGCATTATTATTATTTCAATATTTTATAGTACCGAACAATATACCGTATTTCATTCCCATACCGAGGTTGTAATTTTTATTAAGTATACACAAACACACAATTTTTTTTCGACATTATTCGATATCGTTTGAAAAATTTATAAAATTTAATAACGATTTTCCGTAGAGTCGAATACACGTACATCCACGATTGAAAAAATCAGGTACCTACGGCATCGACTTTACCAATATCGGTGAATTTTTTACGCGGTCGTGGAAAAAAACAAAAATTTTTTGTTCCATGAGATCATGACGTCAGCCGTGCGCCGAAATATGGCGCCAAAATCAGTGGTACAAAAAACTATTTTTCCCGCCCTTTTATTTCAATTACGCCACAGAAACATTGCGCATGTCACACGATTGCTGCCATACCTAATTTTTTAATCGTGCGTACATCAATAATATAAAGCTGGTGAAATACTACTGGTGACCACACAGTCCTACTCCTTTTCGCAATATTATTGTTATAATCGCGTAACAACGTCGACGATACGGCGTTATATTTCTGCACGAAAATACACTGTGATTTTTTTTTTTTGAGGTCACTCGACTTTTTGACGACTTCGTTTCCTCGTTCATTAAACCGTGGCCAAACCCCCTTCGGGTTTTCGCGTAATGGCTTATACGATGACATTTCGTTGACGTCGTAAAGCACCGCGTTTACTCGACGCAATAAAAGTTAACGAAATACGAGTTTTTCATTAAAAGAAAATGTTTTATTGCGTTTAATTCGAAAGTGTATGATACGCGACGTGTGGCGCATACAAACAGTATTTACAGGCCGCACAAACGAACCGTCAAAGTATAACTATATAAACAGGTCGTCGCAATATTTTACAACGCACATTTAACTCGATTTCGTAGCTCTCTAATACACTTGTATCGTACAGCACGAAGAATACGCGTAATATTCTATAAAATACGTCGTTTTACAAACGAAACAAACAAACGTGTTATTTTGTAAAACGGATTGTTTACAAAAGGGGGAAAAAGCGCGTATCATAATAATAATAATAATAATTAGTAAAATAAAATAAATAAAAACAAATGACGCGGAAATCGATATAATGCGCTCGTGTTTTGCTCAGTGCTCACCGAACGCCTATATTATTTAAATAATATATGTATATATTTTTTTTAATAATCGTGTCGCGTGCTCGCGACGTTACCATTGAAATTTCGTAACGGAAAACAATAATTTTTTTTTTTTTTTTTACCAAACTAATGAAAAATAAATAAATACGGTTTGAATTTTCGGAAATGATTCACTGAACACCGTAGGAATTATAAGTCACTGAACTCAATACGCGGAACGGGTATATCAATCGAAATATGATCCCAGATAGGAGGCCGCCGTATGCATTCTATAAGATATAAAAAAAAGTCATGGAGGATACGATGAAATATAATTTTTTCCACGATATTTATCGTGATTTTATTATTTGCTTTGAGATAACAGGACACTAAACGACGCGCTCGCAGCATCGATGTTAGTACCAAAATCGGTTGTTTTACATAATGAAGTTGGTAACAATAACAGAAAAATAGAAACGGAATGCATATGGCGGCTCACTATTATAGGGGCGTGTATTACATATGTGTACGAGAATTATACGAAATACGCGTTTCGTGTATTGGAGTTCGGTGATCGAAGTGAAACAATTTTAATATCTATAACAGTTAAACCGTAGAAAAACTAGGTTATTAATAGTATACAATATTATTTTAAGTAAATACAATTGTTGCTCGCGTTTAAAAAAAAAGAACAATATCTTATATACACGAAATTTCTATATATATATGTTTCACTATCTTTTCGCTCAATTAATATGAATTTAATGAAAACATAACGTACGCGGTTTTTTTTTCGATGAAACGCGTAATAAGTTAAAAAAAAAACATAAAAACTATACGCGTTTACGACTATATTATACGTTATACCTACCTATATCGGCTATCCATATTTATATCAAAATGTATAATACAGCTATCGTTTTTATTATTTATTTTGTAATTTTGTAGCATGTTATATTATGTTTTATGCCCCGCGCTCGCATGTTATAACTGTCATTAATTTTCAAAACGCTTTCAGCGGCGTTTTATTCGGTTTTGTCTTCTCGTATTAATAGACCATGAAAACGCAGTAAAAAAATACAAATAAAAACGTGACGCGTATTAAATTCGCGAGAGCGCGATTATACAAGCAATAAACACAAATTTTCGATACTCAGTTTCCCTATAATAGGCCACTACAAGTATTTTAAAATACTATTATATTATTAAAGCGTAGTACATAAAATTGCTCGTTTATAGACAATTTAGTTCATTTTTCGTACGAATAACTTTTTACGTGGAAAACAGATTGTGCAAAAAAAAGAAATATATATATATTATACGGTTCTTTCGAGACAAATATATCTGAAAGAAAAGAATGCCGTCAAAAAATATTTACACTGCAGGACGATGACGATTATACACAATATATTAAGAGATTTTTCGCGATTAAATAATAATAATAATAATAATAAAAAAAATTCTTAAATTTTCTTTAGAAAACATTTCTTTTCACTTTATTAAGATATCTCGAGAGTATATATTAAATAATTAGTATAATTTTTTTTTTTTTTGTCAAAAGATAACGACGATCCCTGCACATATCGCTGCAATTTATGTTTAGTTTGCACGCGAGTAAGCATTAAAAAGCGCTAAAACATCATAACCGAGTCTCTTGCTACGCACGAGTATTATACGTCTAAACCGTTTACAACGTTTAAGCAATTCGCCGATATTATTTTACCGCCGGGAATTAAACTAGCAATCAGTTAGTGGTCTTGCAAACATAATTTTCGATTCGGTATATAGTTTAGAAAGTAATTAATAACAGTGTATAATTGCTTTGCGGTTATTGCGCGCATATCGCGCGTTATATGGACTTTGAATATTATACAAAATAAATTGCGCGCGAAACACCACGAAACGACGTGAAATTTTCGATGGAAAAATTTTCGCGTTTCTATATTATATAATATATTGTGTGCAAAACACACAATAATATAATATGTACGGCGTGAAAACGACTGAAAGTCGTAGTTTATATAAACATTGAAAAGGCGATGTAATTACGGCGCTAAGGCGTAATTTGGGTGGAAACGAATGAAATTCGATTAAAAAACAAAAACATTTTTTTTTTTTACGTTTTTCTAAAAGTGGTAGTCGTTACGAAGAATTTCGGATTTCGGTCGACAGTAAAGGCCGAGCGGGTACAATGTCCCGGGTAAATTACTTTTTTTTTTTTTTTCATAC
Organism: Slavum lentiscoides; assembly: GCA_032441835.1. Lineage (NCBI taxonomy): Eukaryota > Metazoa > Arthropoda > Insecta > Hemiptera > Aphididae > Slavum > Slavum lentiscoides. The sequence continues at coordinate 9,575,007 of CM063715.1, read as the reverse complement.
TAATAACGTTACTTTATTAATATTTAAATTAAAATTAAAATTTAATAACTTTTATCGTGTATTTTGTTATTCGAACAAAATTGTAACGAAATTACTTAAATTTTTTTCAATAAAATATCAGGCAACTCCGCCTTGCTTAATTATACGCGTTACAATGAAAATGAAAAAAAACTATCGTTTATCGTTTCGCGCGTCCGTTCGGTTCCGGTTTATAAATTATTTATTTATTAATAATTTTTTTTCGGTAAAAACGTGCGATAATCTTACGAATTTTTTTAGTATTAGCCCCACCCGTTAACTATTGTTTATTTTTAATTATTACAACGGAATAATAATTGTTCGGATGTCGGTGAATTAATTAAAACGTTTTTTTCTTCTTTACTACATGAATCTATTGTAACGGCACGCGAAACAATAAACGCTCTTAATCGTTTATATAAACCTTATTCGGCTTACGTATGTTTTATTATATAACGTATGACGAGTACTTTAAATAAAACACGGTTTAAGTCATAAATTAACTTTACGGAACTGTGTGTTCTCAAAGTTTTTGCCACGTGTAAAATATATTATTATAAAAACGGTGTTTTTTTTTTTTTTCGTTTCGAACACATGTCCCCTGTCACACTAAACAACTGCGGCGTTCGGTGTTATTAATTTATAATAAAATTATTGTCTACGGTGAAAAAAACTACTTTCACTTCGATTTATCGGTAATTTATTGATATTTCTTCAACAGAGATAATTGAAGTTATATAAAAAAAAAAATAAAAATTCTAGTCATTATTATATAATGCGTTTTTAAATTAAAATTTTTTTTTATTATACAAGCTTATATTTCTGTTTTTCCTCCATGGTATATTTATCGAACGCTCACTGTTCACTAACAAAAAATTAAAAATCTCTTATTTAAAACAACATTTTTTTAAAAAAAAAAAAAACACCATCTCTATATACAGGACACCACCACACACATATGACGACTGTTTCGTGTCGATTCACTCGGCGCGGAGAGCGGGCGTTCGAAAATAAATACATTTCCCCGAGGACGTTTTGCGTTTAAAATCACATTTTTTTTTTTTAATCGGCCCAACGATTTCGCGGCCAATATCGATTTCACTAAATTATAATATTACACTGTACAAACGGTACTGCAGTAATCGAACAATAATTTGTTTTTATAGCGTCGTCAATCCCATTAGAGCCGCTGCAGCAGGATATTACTTCGCGCACCTCACGGTAAAATATAAATATTTATGTGGGAGAACAAACCGACAATACAACCCATTAGCAGAGATAATATAGCGTGTGCGTCGTCGTAAACGCGGTTCAGCTGCCACCGACGTTATTTCGGGGCTCTTGTTGCGAGGGACTGTACGCGTAACACGATGTACACGTATAATATATTACGCGCCTCGTGTTCGTTTAAAAATTTCAATTCTTTCAAAAAATTGTTTTTACGAATAGCCTATACACCCTGTAAATCTGTGCGGAATAGGCGTCTTGTAGATTGTTTAACTTATTGCGCGGCGTACACAGACCGATGAACACTTGTGGAAATCGTAGAGGATTCCAATGTTTACGAACATTTCCTTGAGTCGGCGTAGTTTTTGAAACAAATAGATATTTGAAAAAATAAAATTCAAACGTTTTTTTTCTGCGCAGTTTATAGCATTTGGCGCATCGAGACCCGGTCGACACTTTCGGCGGCGTGACAAATATACCGCGTCTCGAAAGTATTATGATGTTAATCGAATTCATTTTTATTCTCTCCGGTGATATATTTTATCGATATACGAGTCGAAAATCGTTTATGTAATGACTGCAGTGTTTCAAGATAATCCATATATATATATATATATATATAGTAATAAATCCAATAAAACGAGATCATTACTCACTGTATAATGGTTGACAGAACAATCTCGAGGAGTATGGATTCGGCGAGCCGCTGATTTCGTCTTATTGGTTTGACTATACGCATTGAGTAAATTACACGCGATCGACGTGTAAAATAAATCGTTCCGCTTTATTATCGATGAAACGCCATACTAATTACGCTATTATTAAAAATAATTGTTGTAATTATTTAGTAAAAATAATTTGTTTTAAACGGTTGAATCGATTCATTTTTTTACAAACAATAACAGCGCAATGAAACGTTCTCGAATTTCACGGACGACGCTATTTGAAGGGCTCGGTGAAACAATCCAGACAAGTCGAGAATTATTCGGTCTATACGTATTGTATAAAGTACAAATATTAACGAGAAATGTGCTTAAAAACGCGTTTTACATTAACGTTCGGGAAATAGGTACGCATATTAAAATTTGAAAATACTAATAAGTACTTTAAAAATACCATACAAACTACGAGCGAAAAACCAGGCACGTCCATATGTTTCTATAACTGCAGTGCAATTCGCAATGATGTAAGACTTGTGTAAAAAACGCAAATAAATAAACAAACTATTTCTATGTATATTAAAAGGTGTTTTTCGTAGAAATTTATGTTTTCAAAAGTTCGATTCGGTTTAACGTCTCTGTTGAAAAATAGCAAAAAGTAGACTCGACTGATTTTTGCACTGGCCCCTTCATTTGCGACAAAAAATTACAACGATAACCATAATAATAATAATAATAATAATAAATAACGATTCTCGTATATATATATATATATATTATCGAAGACGCAGGATACGTACAAAAAGGGACGAGGGAAATTGGAAAAAATGGAGAAGGATCGCGAGTATAATAAAAAATAAACTTCCGAACTCATCGGGCGTGTATAGAAACGCGCGTATAACGTATAATATTATACGTAATTTTATTTTATTATTATTATTACACGCCGGGCGCGCGCACACCTTTAAAACGGGAATGGGATTTACGGGACGGCGGGCCCGGGGAAGGACGAAACGCTATCAGAACTTCAGCACGTTTCGGGGATTAAGGGATTAGCAGCACACTGTCCGTGTGTTGCCGAGTGTTTATTGGTAGACAATTAGCTTCCTTTGTGCACAGGTCCGCAGACCTATACGCTGGCCACCCCGCAGGAATCGTCGTTATCCCTTACAACGGTTTTGTTATCTGTAATAATATATGCCGCCGTTATATAAATGGTAGGTACACGAGCATTCATCCTCCTTTTTTCCAAAATAAATTCTCCAAAACGAAAATAACATGGTCCCTATTTGTATTCGGCGCTAGGGCCCTCGGTCTCGTCGTACCAATCGCCGTAATAATAAGTAAAAAAAAAAAACGTAAAAGTATAGAAGACCACCGCCCGAAGATGTTGTTATTGAAAAAAAAGTAGCGAGCCGCAGTATGTTGTTGTGGACGTCGCTTAAGTGAATTACACTTGGATGCGGTTATAAAACGATTCCGAGCGGAGCTTCTGTGTAATATTAATAAAAATTAAATATGCTGTCCGTTGGTAACCGCATCTGCACACGGGAACGGCTAGACCGATTTAACTATTTTGTATTTTATTTTTATAATATTCGTTTTAGGGAAAGAAAAACTGGAAAAGTTGCTCGGAAAATTGGAAAATTCGAGGAAGTCTTGTTGGCCAGTCTCGGGAAGTACTTATTCAAACGTCATGCAGTTTGATTTTGATTTGTTGAGTATTCTACGCAGACGGTTATAGGCATACTTTGAAAAATATCCGTCCGGTGGTGAATGATTGATGAACTAGGCAGAATTTTTCCATTGGCGTACTTCTAAATGTATGTCCATGGCAACAAGAGATAATAGATACAAAGAAATAAAAAAATAAGGTTTTTCTCATATATTTACTTTGTTTACACATTTCCAATAGCTTTTCACAAATTCACAAAACGATAAAAAAAAACAAATTTATTAAAATTTGGACGGTTTGGCAATTCGCTGCCAGAAACAAATATTATGACTGTAAATATCGGAGCATTCTTTCTGGTAGAATTTTTCCGGTACAGACATTAAAAAAAAGCACTTCATTGTAATGCATTCCGTTCTCAGAATCTAAAAAAAAAAAAAAAATTCTTCCTTTTTCGCGCGAGTAAAGGATTCCTTTTTATTTTCTCGAGATCGTTCATTGCCGAAACTTTTAATAAATAAAAAACTACGAAATACGAAATTATTTTACAACAAATTTCTCGAGAAATTCTGCGTAAGACTGCGTTTTGATATTTTGACTTTTCCTTAGTTGCCGGTCGAATTTCCTCACTACTCTGTCTGTTCTAAATCGGAACCAACGCTGTTTTACACGTAATCACGTATTATTCAGAAATTTTCGAATTACCTTTTAATTTTTATAACATTTTTTTTTTTTATCAGTTTCGAGTCGAGAGAAAAATTACGAAAAGAACGCGTAGAATAGATCGGAAAAAAAGGGATTTTTTTTCAGATTTTCGTACAGCGAAGTGTTTGCAAAATCTACAAAGCTAAGGATTTTTTGAAATCCTTCTTTCGCACAAAACGATAATATTAAAGATCGAAGTGTACCGTTGTATATGTGATATTATACAAAACGGAATAAAAATCGATAGATTACATTTAAACTTTTACGTTGATTAGATTTACACACTCGCGCGTTTCCCTTTCGCTGCATCTTTTATATATATATAAAATATTCAATTTGGATAATGTGTTACATGCTACTGTAACGGGGTGTGGGGCGTGAGTAGTCTGCAAGCTCGTTTTACGATATTATCGCGCGGTCGCCCGAACAACATCAAAGAGAATATGTTTCACAAAAATCCCCCCGTCGACCGTGTTTTCGATATGGCGACGACGCTCTTTCATAATATACTCGCGCGTATTATGATAATAATAACTTGCGATGACAAAGCGTTATATTCCGTTAATTCCCCCGTCAATTCCGTTACAAAAACAAATCCCTTACAATTTGTAAATCGGGGAAAAAAACACGCGGTTGGGTTACCGTCATTCAGTGGCGTAGACGGTGCTAATATGCTGACTCAAGTCAGTGATGTGTCCTTCCCCCTAAGCACTAATAATAATTGTTTAGTCTGTACTCCGTCAAAACGTACATCATTTTCAAAAATCTTGAATCTCCTCTCTACAAAATTTACGATGAACATAACAGTGAATTGGATTCAGGAAATAAAAAATTACATACGCCAAAAGAGAACTATGACTATACAGACAGGAATTTCCAAACCAGCGCCAGTCCTATAACCTGCATTGATCGGGCCTAGAGCGAGATTGTCTTTCGGCGCCCTTCGGTCGACGCTTTCACACCACAAATCGTATATTAGTTTACTTTAAATAAACAATAATTACCGACTTTTCAAAATCAACACTTATTGACTATTGAAATTGAATTAAGTACCTCTAATTATTACACTCGTGCTTCTTTGACACGAGTAAAGACCTAATTGACGCCCATTGCCACCTGGCGCCTAGAGTGACCTTGCTCTACCTCGCAGGGCCAGCACTGGTCTATACAAACAACACGAATGTAAAGTTTTTAAGCCGTCATCATCATTATTTGTAAGTCGCGTTCTTGTAAACGACCGTTTTCCAAAACGGTGTAGAAAATATGTGGAAATTAGTGAAATAAATATAATGTTATGAAAAAATTTTCATGGATTAAACTACTGCTGTTGATGTATTCTTCGGAAATATCCATGTAATTTTGTTCTGACGTTTCGAAGCCGTTACAGGTTCCATCTTCAGAGAACGTAGTACGCGTCCGACTGCCGCGACTACACTGAGCGGTCCTCTCGTTTCTGACTGGTATTTATACGTCTACCGACCACGCCCCCTGTGTTGTGTCATAACGCTGTCTGGTGACTGTTTTCTTTTCCCGTTCTTTTTTTTTTTTACATTCTATGCACGCTGCTCTTCCTTTTCTACATCAGCATTTAAGTATCGGATCATTAATGTTCGTTATTTGTTGACGCGGATTTTTCATTCATGGTGTTTATTGGCTGTTTTCTTTCTTTTCGTTTTTTTTTTTCACTTGACGAATTATTGATTTCCACGTGTTACTAATTATTATCCGTCCATCTTCTGTGTTAAAAATGTTCGGACAAATTTACTTTTTCTATTGCTTCCTTAATCATTCGTTTCTTTGTTCAATATTTTCGCTTGGCTGAAATCAATATTGTGTTCTTTTTGTTCGGCGTGTTCGGCTACTGCTGATTTTTTTATTCTTCTGCAATCTACGTTTTTTTTTTCGTGCTCTTTTATCCGCGCTTCAATTGCGTATAATCGAAAAACTGTACTGCGAAAATTTTGTAGCAAAACATTTTTTTCATTAAAATGTTTACGTTCCTGTATTACGAAAATGATATTATATATATACACAGCCACAATATTTTGTAATACGAAAAACCGTTTTTTGGAAAAAATATAAAAAATGTAGCCATCTGTATGACTATACTTATAATCGAAATTCTGTAATTCTTAACTTGTCACTGGCACTACTGAAAAAAGTGTACCAGTGAAATCGCAAATATCGATTTTCCTTCTCGCTGTCTTATACCGTTAACATTCGAAATAATTACCGTATAACCGTCAATTCCTTTACTGCCAGTGATAACCCTGACCGAACGTAGTGTATTCCAACATTTCGTGAAAATTCTTAAAATTAAAAATTTTTCATTTCCGGCTAAGCGTGTACACAGATTTTCCTAATAACTGAAGTCTGAAGTCACGGTTTCCGTTGCGGCGGAAGTCATCGCGCGTGTGTCGTCTGTTCGAAAGAGGGTCCAAATAACCAGTAATAATCGACAAAGACGGCTTAGGTAGGTACGCTCGACGACAGAGAAGTTTCGACGGGAGAGAAATGTAATTTTGGACGTCGCCGTCTCCGGACTGTATTATTACCGTCCGTAGGGTGAAGGGGAGGAGAGTCATGCAGGGCTCGACGACGTTTTACCACCTCGTAAAACGTTCACCTACGCGCGTATAACTTTGCGCGACTCTAATGAGCGTTCAGCAGATGATTAATGGGTTATGTGAATACGCGAATATATTATCCACAGACACACACACACATAGTATAGTGCGATCTCCTATACGGTGACGACGACTATTATATAATGCGCCGCGTATGTATACGCTGTCTGTCTCGGCAGTTACCCCCCGGCGGGTAACGCCTTTGTCGCTGTTCGGAAAACGGCGATGGTTCGGGCGGCTTCTTCGACGTTTTTTTTTTTTTCTTTCTAAAAACGGTTTCGCTTAATATCCTCGTCTGTATATATAAATACAGTACGTACGTTTGTACGTTAATAATCGAGAAAAATTCATCACAATCTTTGTCTTTTTCTTACCGTATACGGAGCATAGTTGGTATAGTCTTGCATTTTCTCTCCCGCGCCTTAAACGATCCTCGATCAATCGGTAACCCCGTAGTAAGTCGTGCACCTACTTCGGACGTACCTAACCGAGCCTAACCCGCACAATATACTTAGGAGAATACAAAAAAATGTCCTGGCCCGACAAAACGGTCTTCTTACGCTCGAAGGATACGCTCGACGGACTGTTACGATACGAAGGTATCGGTAAATCGGAACGCGTTTGTCTTCCACCGTCTGCTGGGAATATGCGCAGGATCGGATATTTATGCGCGAAACGCATCGCGGGATCCCCAAAAAAAAAAAAACGGGTGTGTATATATTTGCCGGTCATGATTATTTCTTGCTTTCTCCGCCCGCCTACGTCCTGCGTCGTCCTACGTTTCTCGCGAGAAATTTATGTTGCGCGAAAAAGCAATCGAGAAATCTCTTAAGTGGCACGAGAAGAGCGTCTAGCGCGCGTGTGTACGGGAAACGGTGGAGTGGTGTGGCGAGCGCAGGAGAGGAGAGCAGCAGAAAAAAAATGTAAAGACGTGAGCTGCATCTGAATAAATAATACCGCGCGTCTATATATATATATATATATAATAACGTCTAGTGTCGGAGTCGCCTTTTTCCTCTTTTTTTTCTCTCCTTTCTCCTTCCTCCCCTCCCCCACCCCGCCGTTGTTTATCCCTCCGCGTTTATTATTATTATTACTATATATATTTTTTTTTTATGTTTTATTTTTCTCGCGCACTCTCGGGGCTATTCGGTCTTTCGTTTATTTTCTTCCGCGCCGCCGAAAAAAGTCCCGCAGGCATCTTTCCGACAGAAAACCGTTGGCATTAATTACCCGAGGAAGTTCAGACCCGCCGGCCCACTACCCTCTGATTCTTTCCCCGACATAACGCCTTATAAGACGTATAATAATAATATAAAATATATTTCCCGTGTAATGTGTAACGCGAACGCCTTCGCTGCACGCGCGTACACGCTGCTACGATATTCGCTCTGCAGGCTGCCGCCGCGTGCAGTTGCGCCCCGCGACTTTCACTACACTTTATCGACCCCTGGAGTTTAATATATTATAATCGCGTGCGGGACGGAGAGTATAATATGCTGTGTCCAAACACACACACACACACGTGTTTCACGCGAATTTTCTCGCTTATCAGTAGTCGAAATGGGGGGATGCCATCCCCCCAAATTTATTTCTTTTAAAATTCACTTATACCTCTTGGAATTTAAAAAATTTTTTATAATTTTAAGTCGTCGCATAAATTTTTTTTTACAATAAAACATCTTCGAATGCATTAATTTTTTTTTTTTTTTTAAACTATTTCGCTTTCTAAAATTTTAACATTCGGTAAATCTAAACGTCACTTAATCACAAAAAACATATAAATGTTTTTTTTAGCAAAGAAAAAAACATTTTGTATTTCATACAATGTACAAGTGAAAAAAAATCGTACATTTCATATTTCCTGTAAAGAGAAAAAAATCGGGAATTAACTCGACCACTTTCGTCGTTGTTTGAAGGGCTGGGACAGGGCGTGTATTTGTCGCACTTGTTGACAGTGAGCCGGTGTTTGGGAGGGGATAGGCTTTTTGTTAAAAAAAATTAACTTTTTTGTACTTATTCTTCAAAAGTATGTACCGCTCACAGCATTTAGAACTTGAAATGACGCCACTGCTTCCATCGCCCCACTTATTTCGATCCACTTCCACCGCTGCCGGTCAGAGGACGAGTACACTGTACAGAGGACGAGTATAAGACCGCCAAAACGGACGTGTCGGGTGAGTACGAAAGATAGAATAAGAGGTTAGAGTAGGTGTAAGGGGTAATATAGGATTGTTGTGGAGAAAGCAAGAGAGAATAGGTTGAGACATTTTTAGATAGGTGTTATGTAAACGATGATGTATAAGAAGGGAAAAGAGCGTAAGACCGAAGAAGTGAATCGATGGAACCGAGGGCGGACATACGAATATAGCTGGTGTGAGTGTACAAGAGGTGGGAAATGATGCTCTACGGAAGTGCATAGGATTAAGGTGACCGACCCCACGCAGTCGGTAGTGTAATGCGAAAAAGAAGAAGAACATAATATAATATTTATGGTGGCTAGACGACCGTCTCGGAGGATCGCCGTGACGTTTTGACTTTTATTTCGATTCCCGAAAGAATTCCCGGTGGTTTTTACCGCAATCGACCGTATTATCGGTTATGTCGAACAAAAAAAAAAAAAAAAAAAAAAGTCATTGGTTTTAATGGAATATCAGCCGATTCGACAATTCATGTAAAATTGTAAGAAAAAAATAATCGATATAGTTTGTGTTATAGAAACGGTTTTTTTTAATTTTAGAAATTTACTATACGTATTATACGATTGTATTGAAAATAAATTTTCGATTGAATTTGCTAAAGAGTGAAATTTCAAAGCGCCGTGTCATAAATGATCTCATATATGGACTCGATAGATTGACGATAGTGGCGCATTTAAACAATCGCCGTTAAACAAACCGACAAAAAAATCCGCGGAACAAACAAATCGCGATCGCGTGCGTATAACGTACACAAATAGTGGAACGAAATGCGCAATAAAATCATTTTTGATTCGAAGTAATAACAATATTAACGTCATAAATCGTACAGAGTGTATAAATATATTCTAGTAAATTTAATATTAAGTCGTATAAATAGTATATTTGTAAATAAATATATACATATTATATATTATACTCCACGGAAAATTTATATTATTATTTATGTTCGAATAACTCGTCTCGATAAAAAAATAAAAACGCGCGCACATTATTAAATCAATTCTAATAAATTTTTATTTTTATTTTTTTTTTTTTTTTGTGTTTTCGAACAAAGTAGTGTTTTTGACATTTTATGTGTTGAAAATCGATGATTTACGAACGGTATATCGAGTGTAATATCCGCGCAGTTTACCGAAAAAGAAATATCCGTCGAAAGAAATCGCATCAATAACAAAATCCCGAAAGAATTTATTATATACGAAACTTTTGTTCTCTTTCTATCCTTTCGTATACGATATAACGTGTGTTCATTGAAATTCTTATATTATAATCGACGAGTTCCCTGTCCGTATGTATACGTTAAGAAGTGATTGTAAAAAAAAAAAAATCATAATAAAACACTACAATACCAACGAAATCGAGGTTATTATAGAATATTAAAATAAACGATTTTCATATCAGCGCGAATGGAGAAGACGTTTATTCGGAATATATTATTATTTCGAAAACGCGTATCGGGTAATCTGGACAAGCGATCGTGCTCTGAATAGCTATATATAATATAGACGCGAGACGGACACGGGGGCCTGATGCAGATTATCATAATCGTAACACGTATTTTCAGGCAATGACCATAAACTTTTCGGAAAGAGCTGGAAATAATCCAGACGCGTAGTGAATTAAGTTATTAAAAAGTTATATTAGAGACGTTGTTTTCTTCGCGTACATAATATAAACTATTACCGGGTGTGGATAGAATTCGCGTCGAATTCCGTTACTTATTTGAATATTCAATAAAGTTCTCGCGGTTTTTTTTTTTATCTTTTTCGATTAACAATATTACGCGCTGTTCTTCGGCCGTTTTATACACGCGATCGTCATGCACGGAAAGCGAATCGAAAATATCCGCGGTATACTTGCAAGGCTCGAACTGGGGGGATAGAACGCGCAAAGGAACGTCTTTACTTCCTTAACAAAAAATAAATTAGCTTCTCTTTACTACAAATTTTCAAAGGATAACGCGTTTATTAATACTCCATAAACGTGAATTATACGTGAAAATTCATACAAAACAAAAATATATTACAACCCGTGATAATGTTTTTATTTCTTCAGAGTGCTGTAGCATCACATCGAAAATTGTACGGAAAATATTTTATAAATTTTTTAATAGAAAAATTCAACAATCTATACGTTATTCGGTACAATTATCCTGAGTGATATTTAGAAGTGTTTTGACAGACATGTTGGCTTGATATTGAAGAAACCTTTTTATTCGAAATAATAATAAATTATTAATAATATTATTTTAGTCGAATAGGTTTTCGATTTGGTTGGAAGCAGAGACGATGTCGGAAACAATATATTGTAAATCGTATGTTAATATCTATATATAATACGCGGTATGATTTAAAAAAGTATTTTCCTTCTCGAGTTTTCGTAGAAGCTCGTCTTGAGAACTGTGGAACCGAATTCCCTTTCACGGTACCTTCATTCTTTTTTTGGTCTTCTCTAGCTAAATCCGAAAATTCTAAACGTTATTTGGACGTTAGAAATTTGCAAATACCCTGTCCGAAACGAATAATTTTCGTCTGTATATACAAAATGGATTCGAGTTTTTACGATTCAGTTCGTAAGTCATACGCGCACGTATTTTAGTGTTTAATGTCGTGAATTCCATCGGTTCATTTTTTTTGTTCTTCTTTCTACTTGCTCTGCCGTAATTCTCCCCCAATTCCAGCACTATATACTACAATCGATATATTATTACGTCTTTCCGACTTATACTCCAACGCGTGCACGCACGCTGCGGTAACGCGAAACTTCTGCCAAAATGTGCGCAGATGATATCGAGACGAGGAAAAATGATCCCGGACACGCGGATAAAACAGCTCGTACTTCGTCGTAGCAGTTACTGCATAGAGTATAGTGGTGAATGGTATACGCGCGGCTGACAATACATTACAAAATGGATATATGTATGTATCTCTTTCGCCCTTCCCCCTCCCACTTGGGCTGGAATATTGTTACGACTCTCTAACTTGGCTCTCGACAAGTTTGTTTATCTCGACAATCATTAGACTGTTCAAATCTACTAATTTTCATAATATACACACACACACACACACGATATATATATACATTTAAACGTATATGTTCGAGACGAACCGTCGCGGAATAATAATTAAGGCGCGTATATGTATATACATATATATACGTATATAGTTAGGTACGTATTAAATTGTTGATGTGAATATTTAGAGCGTTCAACGGGTGCGTTTGATATCCTCCATTGGCAGCCCACGCGCGTCTCTCAGCCATCTTCTCTCTCTCTCTCTCTTACACACAGACACACACTGCAGTCTCTCCTCCGGTGACTTTGACTCGGCGAAAACACAATATTATTATATTATAACGTGGCGCGCATATACGTATACGCGTTCAATTACGTCGATGGACCAGGTTCGCTATGATCGTAATAACGGTACCGTGTCTTATTATATGAGTATACAACGATGATTGTCTCGTCATTAGTTTATTTCGCGTCCGCTTTTCGAACGAGAAAATTACGTTAGACCCTTCGCTTTCACTCTTTCCCCACATTAATTCGCTTCGAAATGTTCTGAATACTTCACGGTAATTATTACTGTTATCGACGTTGCGGTTTCGCGGTTTTAGTGTGCGCGCGTGGCACTACATCAAATCGCATACAACACGCGTTATTTTATAATCATCGAAATATATCGGAATGATTTTCACGTCGGAAGATTTAAGGCGAAATTATTTAGGAGCCCTCCTATAAATCCAGTCCAGTACGTTTTAATTAATATATATTTTTTAAAAAACCCCCTCTTAAATAAACTAATGATTTGACGAAATAATATCAACACGAGTTATTTTTGTAAAATTTACCATTTTCGTGTGTGTCGCTTTCTTTTCGACGATATTTCCAAAATCGATTGAATTCAACGCGTCACTTTCTAAACTCGTTTTTTTACTGCGTCACTGACGTTCGAAATGTGTTTTTCTTCTGTGCCGAGAAAACGTTTTGCGAAATCAATAAATATAGCGGAAAGCTGAACGGAAATCGGAATAAAATTGGGATTTGGACACTCGAGGGCATGTAAATGAGTGTGTGACACGTTGTCGGCCTTTACATCGGTAGGGGACGTCGGTCACGCCGTTTTAATTCACATTTCTCGTTGTGTAATATGTTAAACAGTGTGGCGATAAAAGCTCATAATATATCACGTCGTTATATTGTCAACATTACTGTCTGTTATAGTGTAACACTAAAATAAACACCGTTATTATTATTTTTTTAAATATCTAAAATCCAATATATTATACCGAAATCAAATTGGTGGAGAAAAATAATATTTGAAAAGGAATTCGATATTTAAAAAAACTATATATACGACAACAACAATATTTGAAACCAAAATCACGAAAACCGGAAGGTATTACAAAAAAAAAAAAAAATTCTCAAAATCCAAACGGTTGAAATCGATTTTTGAGCTATGAATTCAAAACCGAAATAAAACTGGACTGCAAAGACGAGCACGTGCTGCAAAGGACAGGCACACACCAGTGCAGGCGTATTAAAGGAGGAGCACAGGGAACTCGTGCCCCCTTTCCCGAATTCGCTGTATTTATATATCAAATAATAATTTACGTTTTAATAAATGTTAAGAAATCAATGTTCATTAATTTAATACCGATTACACAAATTTTAATCATCGAAAGGCATTCGCATATTTCATGTTTTTGTGCGTGTTATCAATTAGCTCTCATTATCGGACACAGACGCGTATATTATAAACGGTAACTCTATGCGAATAAAATTCTATGACTAAAATGTAACACTCAGTTAATACTGTTGACGGTTATTTTCTTTCACTATTTTTTTCCGCCCCGAAAAATTTCAAAAAAATTCCAATTTCGTTGTGTTTTTGTGAAAAATAATAATCAATACGAAACTAAAAGCGTCCAACAACAACGAAAGAGGAAACCCGACTGTTTACCGATTCCAAACCGTTTACCAGCTATTATAATACGCCATTTAATATTATTAAATTTAATTTTGATCATTAAAAGCGTCTTTATTTTATCGTCGATTTTTTTAAAAAAAATTTTGATGATGAACACCGATTTTAAATTTTATTGATGCTCCTTCCCCTTTACGCATTTCCAAATACGTTCCTTGCACACATATACAGTGTGAAATACAGCGAAACAGAACATTTTCTGCACTATAAATGCGTATAACATAATAATAACGAGATTAGAACTATCCACCAGAGCAGGTGGTAAAACGTGTGTGTGTGTGAAGGTGAACGACACTGAACAGATAACGTGCTGGACCGTCCAGTCTCGCGCGCTATCATCAGACGTACGTATATGTATCGATTTACATTATTTCGCGCCATCTGTGCTCGTGCGATGTATACGTATATTTCGTTTCTCTTCTCGTTTTTTTTCTCTCCCGCCGCTCTATAATTTAATTTTCAACGTCACTTAACTAAATTGAGTTCCCGCAGCGATCCAATCGGCGAATTTCCGTTCGTCCAGTCGACTGTACGCCGTTGATCGCCGTCCATCTCAATGTTCTTATTGTATTAATACGTTTCTACTACTGGAAATCATTTATCAACAACACTGAGAGAAGAGACCGTAACGACATTCTTTCGGTCCTGCTTAAAAAAAAAAAAAGAACACTTTTATCTGTTGGATACGATATGAATTCGTTTTAATAACGTCGCCGTTACGGAGAGGACCAGTGGCGCCGATTATACTGTATTCGTTTGTACCGCTTAAATCTTAGAGATGACGGTACGTCTTGGTCGGTGCTAATTCATTATACGTGAGAATTCAAATAATTCTAGTGAAATTTGTACGAGTATTAATAAAACACATGTAAATTTTAGGTCAACTTTTTTTTTGTTTTCTTCAAAGAAACATATCACTACAATTATTTGTCTATTTTAGATAATTCACGAAAAATATAAATAAATTCAACGCGTGTGTTATATTTTTGATTAAAAAGGATTTTATTCGTGAATAGTCTACGCGTTTAACACTAATGATTCCGGCTATTAGTAAAAACCGTATTTTGCCCGCGTATTAAATATTATTTGAAGTGAATAAATCTTAGAAAAATGTCTACGACGTAGAGTTTCTGTTAAGGCATACCCGAACAGGTCTCGGTCAGAATATTGAACCACCTCTACTGAACTCGAGAAGACGCAGGGAACGGTTTACTCGCAATTCCGTTCGAGGACTTTACGAAATTAAATACCGTTTTTCGTCAAGTGTTTTTTGGCTCGCGTTTTTTTCACGTTTCTTTGACAATCCAAAAGGACCGTTCATTTTAATCGTTCTGACGAGCGTTGTATAGTAATATTATTTTCAGCGCCCGCGAAATTTGTCGGCCTCTACATTCGGTCTCTGCGGTTCGTCGCGACGGCAGAAGCCGAACGTTCGCGACGACATCTGTCTAACTTTTAAGCCACGTGACAGGTGCAGGTCGTATATATAATATATTATACATGACGCGTATGCCGGGAACGAGGATTTTTCGCTGAACAAACGCCATAATAAAATAAATACTCAGTCCATTAAAGCCGGAGCGAATTGATTAAACATTGAACGTACGTGTATATGTGTATATAGTTTGTAAATTGTTGTTTTTATTCTTCTCGCGAAACTTCTCGACACGAAGCGCCCGGGCTCGCCACGTGTGTGTGTGTGTATGTGACTTTTAAAGTATTATTTTCCAGGACCGGAGAAAAAAAAAACTTTCAAGAGCTTTTCCCGGCTCCGTTTAATCCGACTCATGTTTTTTTCAATGCTCCCCTCCCCCACGACTATATTCGTTCAACACCCCCGGCGAATGTGTGTGTGTGTATACAATTTTTATATTTTTCATCGTTTGCAGGCAGGGTCAAGCGAGAATAGTTTTATATCTCGGAAAATGCCGGTAACTTTTATCTTTTCTTTTTTTTTTTGCTCTCTATACCACCGCCGCTCCGAAAAGGATATGCGAAAATCCTGACCGGACGCGTATATATATATATAAAGGTATATAGCTTTTTTTTTGTCGAATAAATGTAAAAAAACAAACGTTAAATACGCGCTTAAACGCGACAAAAACTGAACAGACTTTAAGCTATTGTGTAAATACCTCACGAACATTTTCTTCCGCTCATTCCGATTCCTTTCGATCCGAGCCGTTTTTTTTCCTATACATATATATATATTTTTTTTAAATAAACTGCAGAAAAACTCATTTCACAAACGATTAACCGCGATCGTCATACCGTGAAGATTGCATTTGACTCTACTGCGTTTATTTTTTTTTTTTATTTCGAAAACGTCAAAAAAAGAACACTAAAAAAAATTATAACCGTCGCGGTTATTCTCGTTAATGTGTACTGTTATATATTTATATTTAAAAAAATGGATTTTAACAAATAAATGAAAATTAAAAAAATGTATAAAACTACTATAAGTTTTTAACGATTCAGAAACGTAATCGATAATCAGTCGTATTGTCTGTCAAAATATAAAAATATCCATTACACGTTTATAAGTGGTTTTTAACGATCCCGTCGTACACGAGGCTTTTTGTGCAGAGGGGTGGAGGAGAAACGCGTATCGAGAATTGGGGATGAAAATTGAAACGTAATTCGATTATTATTTGCCCTTCGCGTGTAGGGCGTCTATCTAAAATATTCGGGAGGACAAGACAGAGAGCAAAAAAAAATACGATATTTATTTGTCGGCTTACACGACTCTCTCTCTATATATATATAATATAAGGACGAAAGCAACTCTCCGACCGCCGCTGGGGTGATTTTTTTTTCCCGTGTTTTTCCTGCGGCTTAAAATGACTCATTTTAAACTATAATTTCGACATGATATCGCTCCCCTATATAGTAAAAAAAAAAAATAATAATAATTTCCCTTTATACAAATGCATGGCGAACGCCGAAAATTTGTTACGTTTTTGCTCGCAACCCTTCCGATAACGTTTTTTTTTTTTGTATACCAACATTTACGAATAATACTTAACACAAACAATACTTCTGCGTATATGATGCTTGTATAGCGCGGCGTTTGATTTTCCGAGAAACTTTGATTTTGATGTTTTGCACAGACGTTTTATTAAAAATTTTCTCCGAATTATAATACTAACCGTAAAAAGTAACCGGAACGTAAAAACATAAAAAAAGAAAAGAAATTTTCACTTTCTAAGCGAAAAACAACGAGATTCGATGACAATGAAAATGTAAACATTTTAATTTAAAGTAAAATAGAGTCGAAAAAAATTAGAATTAAAAATAAAATGCTATTTTAGGTGCTCGTCGTGTCGACGGATGAAGACGACAGGAATAAGGAGAAGATGAACCATTGTAAACGTATTGTATTAGTTGACAACAGTTCCGAGTTTGGTCTTCCGGGTTTCGACGCGTTAAAATAATAGGAAGTATTAAATGTCTCTTATTCTCTGACAACTTATTATAGTTACTCAAATAATCGTCAAAAGCTAATGTCGAAATTACTCTAAAAGAAATTAGATTTTTTTTATTATAACGCAGTTTCTCTCCGGCACACAGAATAAGTGTATTATATTTGGCTGATTTTATTTTTATTTTTATTTATTTTTTTTTGTTGTTCTATTATTCTAAAGCGCAATCGGCCACATTTTGCGCAGTTTGAAAAGTTAGATGCGCACTTGGCCAATCGATTTTTGAACTTGTGCTCGCCAATAATTTCATAATATACATTTATGACTCACAGGTATCATCGTATCTTGTGGCATTTGTAATCTGAACAAATTTAAAATTCCTATTTTCTCCTATCTGTATATATTATGTCGTACTTATATATTGCGTACTGTCGATTGAAAATATATATAAATTCCTACTCGTTATTTTACGTTTATTTAGGAAAATGACAGTTAGTTCTTGTAACGAATTCCGTCACAATAATATTGTACACGACTGAACCATATAAAGCGCGTATACGAGACACGATCACAGTATAGGCAAACGCTCGTTTATTCCGACTCCGTCGAATGACGCCCCAGGTCATAATAATTGTCTGTTATGTGCGCGTGTGCTTCAACGTTCGTAATTGCCAAACTATTCACTGTCTCCTCTTCGGAACTCTGCGAGATCAAAGAAAGACGTATGATTTAACTCGTTTCTGAGTTAAACGTTCGGTTGAAAAGTGTCTTTATGTCATAAAAGTATACGTATATAACAAGGATAGAATTATATAATATGGCGTAGTAATTGCTATGGCCACGCTCATTGTCACACCGAAATTGTCGTTTTGTATTATTTTTTTATTGTGGTTGATTCGATATTCGAATTCGAGATTTGACGACTCGTCACGACCTGTACGCTTTTAAATCTGTCTGCACTCTTTTCAGCAACGTATATTATTCGTTTTGAGCTGTACCCATAATACAGTACCAGAGCCCCCCTTTTTTTTTGCGTTTTACTTTATACTTTTCAAAATTATTTACATATTCGCAAATTGGTTTTCTTTAGCAATATTACTATTGTAGCGTGCAAACTCAACTAGTCTTTCTTGAGAAATCACAGTGTCTTAATCGGTATAGTGTCAATGAATTTCTAAGAGAAATCTCAGTGTTTCGAAATGCACCTGCAAGCATCGTCTTTAAGACTACGAGTGTAATTTAAATCACATAAATCACTTCTGCAAAGCGATTTTTCTTCAGACCTTTATTGGCGACCGTTTTTCGATCTACTATTGACATTGAAGCGACGGTGCTGCAGGTGGTCTCGACAAGAACCGACCGTTTGAAAAACACTATACATTTCTGCAAAGCATAAATTTATCCAGTTGTTTCCTGCAAGATTTTCAATTCGATCGCAAAGGCCCTGAAAATTCTGCGAAGCACCACCGACGTAATCAGTGTAGTACACGCGCGTTCGTTCTGCGTTCGGCGAGAGAAAAGACTCTCTGAACACACCTCATCACTGTTCCGTGAAATTCACACGACGCGAATTATCATCTTACACCGTCGAGTATTTGGACTTTTATTCATTATAAAACGACGTGTCGTCCAAATCTTCTGTAAAACCACGTATAAAGGCCGCTTGCGAGAATAACTGTCAGACACAATATAATGTAATAACGCCGCCGGCTACGACGACGATATATATATATATATATATATTGTACAGAATAGTATGTATTTCCGACATACCGCGATGACAGGCGACGGTTCTCTGTATTTTTTTTTTTATTATTATTCCCGTTCCTTTGATGAGACAATCGGTTGATTCGAAAAACACACATGTGCACCGCGCTTTTTCAACCCCTTTTCACGCCCACTTTTTCAATATTCGCCGCGGCTTTTTCAACCCGAGCACATGGTGTATTTTTATTTTTGTTCCCTACTTTTCTTTTTTTTTGGTCCACGCATAGAGATTACAGGATAAACGTATTATACGATGCATTGTTGTATACGCGCGCGTGTGTGTGTGTGGCTTATCTTTTTTTTTACTTGCGTCGTGGGGGGTGTGTTGGTGGCTGGAAGGACGCCCGAGTTCGGAAACTACTTAAAAACCGGCAACCAATCTCACTAAAGCAATTTTTTTTTTTTATTTCCCCCCAATTCACACTTCAACACACCTAAGCCCGTTATTTTGCATTTTATTGCTCTAAAGAGGGAGAGTAATGCGCGAATCGTTCGATTAAAATATACTAAAACGCGGGCAACTCACCGATATTGAACCGGACCTCGTTTTCTAGGTGGTCTTTAAAATATGTAAGTGTAATATGTATAAAATAATTAGTATCTGTGTGTCGCGTGCTGGTCGTATGTCTTACTCGTCCAACGCTCATGCGATTTCTTAAATATCCTATAGAGAACATAGTCGAGCACGGTTTAAGCCAATATTGTTCGAGGTTATGAAGGAATTTAAGAATTTTATTCCGAAATTTATTTTGTATAAAAAAAAAAAATAGTAAAATACATCCCGGGCGAACGTAGAAACAAATGCGTTTCGTGTTTGTAACGGTTATTTTGCATAAAAACGCGTATTTCTTCTTTATTTTAAACCTATTTTTACATATTGTTTTTTTATAAATTGTAAATAATTGTAATTAGTGATTTTACGAAAATAAAAAAATTCTTATAATATTTTTGTTCGATTTGAATGTATTTCGATAGAAACCAGTAGTCGTTTACCGTCCCCCAGTAATATGACGTTTGAAAGTTGTTCCGTGATACGAGCGAACACAGTGCGGCCTATTAAATTCTTGTCGTACTGAAAGGTAATGAAAGGCGGACACGATTTTAAATTTTTATTGAAAACATCATTTTACGTATAATGTGGTGTATTTTTTAATAAAAAATTATTTGTTTTAATGAGTTTATTACAAATTTTATTAGATTTCTTCGACGTGAATTTTTTCTTTAAATCTTCCGTATTTTACCCGAAAATTTTCTAAGTGGATTTTTTTTTTTTTTTTACGGCTACAATTCCTCTGCCCCGATTCTGCTTACTGATTCGACTTTTATAACATTACATGTATATGTATATTTGTCGAGATATAACGAAACACGCTATTCTTTTTCTTTTAATGCGAACGACTTCTGTTACACGACGGCACCGCGTAACAAGCGAAAATTTCAAAACTTTCCTTTGTTCGCCGGGATTATTTAAATGTATAGAGTGGAAAAATATAAGTGCATTTGTTTCGCCAATTTTCATATTTGAATATATTTTGTTTCGGCCAAAGATTTCCTTCCGTACACCGGCGCAAGTACAAGTATTCGCGAATTTTCTTCGGATTGTTTTTTTGTTTTCATTCCCATTTGTGTTCGCGGTGTTCGAAGAACTATTCCAACTGTAATAATTAGAGAAATTATTCTGCGCGAAACGAACGGAATAAAAAATAATGTTTTCCGTGCAGTTGTTACCGTTTAAATCGATATTTGGCCGCTCGACAATTGAAAAAAAAAACTTTTCATAAAAAATACGTAATATTATATTATGTTTTAAATATATTCACTATATATTAATAACGAAATGAGAAACAACGGGAAAATATATTTTTAAAAATAATAAAAGTTAACGAACCGCGGCGCGTTCTATCGTTTCCAGTGGACCATTTGATCTGACGTTCTTGTTGTATTTATTAATTTTGAAAGCGTCGATAGGTACGGAAAAAGCGATTCCGATCCAAGTTTATTATTCCTCGCTTATTTCTTTTTTTTTTTTTGAAATTTAAACTTTACACACACTTAAAAAATAATAACCTTGTTTTTTTTTTTTTTAGAGTATAATTTTAATGAAATTTCATATTTTACTATATAGTTTTCCCGCGCGTTTGGTAGAGCTGTTGATAAAATCGAAAACCGCGTCGAATAATACGAACCGGATTTACTACTACCGAACAGTGCAAAGAAAGTACAGACCGGTTATTGTGTACGCGCAAATAAACCCAATACTTTTGTGGCTTTAGAGCAGAAAAAAAAATTGCATTTATTCCACTAAGAGAGACGTTGTTTAAAGGAAAATAATGGGAACTCGGGAAATGCATAATTCGAATGGAACGGAATATATTCGAGACGACGCCGCATCTTTTTGGGAAACCGGCCGGGAGACCGATTTGCAAGCCTAATTCGGGTATATATTTGCGTTCAAAGTGGCCCGCGGCTGTATTGAAAAGAGCGAATCACGCCGAGCGAATATTAACGTATTTCTGATTGAAAAATATTCAAAAAAAAAATAGTCGGACTACACCGACGTTTATTAATATTTTACACTACGCCCGGGTCCGGAGCTACGTAATAATATTTGTTATGGACTGTGGTCAATGACATTGACGACTTGTACACAATAATTTTAAAAAATTCTTATCATATATATTTTTTTAATATTCCTTTATCGCAATCACGCCGACTGCCGAAAAATATATATTTCAACGAGTGATCTTCACCGCCGTGCCCTAAACCCCTCTTTCCAGCCGATCCTGACGACAACTTATCCTACCGAACGTCCTCTGGGCAAAACGCCGTCTGCCGCTCACTTCCATTTCAAGTAGTTTCCTGATTTCGACGATTGCGCGCATTTGTCGGTCCCACGCAGTGTTTTCTTCGGTACCGAATAATACGGATTCTGTAGTGCAGATCGACACGACTTTGTAGGAGATTAAATACGCGGCACCATAGCCCGCGGTAAAATTAAAAAGCAAACACACACACACACACAGTACTGAAGGCTGTGCACAATCCACTGGGTCGATAAATAATATTAAACAGCGATCGAAACGGAATTTTTCAATT
Source organism: Slavum lentiscoides (assembly GCA_032441835.1). NCBI lineage: Eukaryota > Metazoa > Arthropoda > Insecta > Hemiptera > Aphididae > Slavum > Slavum lentiscoides. Next base: position 9,552,625 of record CM063715.1, on the reverse strand, counting down.
TTAATTCCGATACGAACCACTCGAAACGTTTTTAAACAGCAGAATAGTCCGGGCAATAAATTTACAGGAGTTTTTCCTTTTTCGTCATTATTTTGAACATTATGTACGGAATAACACGTTCGTATATACATATAGTAAATTATTTTCTCGCGTTTTCCCGACGTCAATGTTAACGATTTGTGTTCGGAAACGAATTTCCGGATGAATAGCTTCCCTTACTGCTCACCCCACCAAAAAAATATTAATAATTATCAAGTGGAATTCTTAAAAAAAACATGTCAAACTACCCAATAGGAGTTTATTTTCGGTTTATAGAATTTATAAATGATTTTTTTTTTTTTTTATTTACCATACGCCCGCGTTGTAGTACTCATCGATTTTTCGGAACGTACAAAAAATAAAATAAAATAATAATAATAATCGTTAATTGACGCGTATGTTATAACGTCGAGAATGTAATTTTGTTGAAACGATTCGAGTGACACACGCGTATTATATACGTTTCTTGCCACGGTTGTTTCTTGCGGAGAGTCGGCGAGAGTTATCGGAGCAAAAAAAAGTAATTTATCCACCAGCGCAGTCGGTCATCCCGTAATAACTTTCAGCCGTCTCTCGTTTAAACTTTAATCAGTATACGCATAATATCGTTCGCCACGATAATACAATTATTATTATAAAAAAATGATAATAATAATAACGACTCGGGGAACCTTACCTCGGGAACTTTATAATTGGACGGTTTATGTGAAATAAAATTCGGAAATTAAAATTATAATATTGTCGATTTATAATAATCGATACGCGGAGTAGTACGTTGTGGGTCGTTTGCGCGCGTTATAACGGGGGAAAAAAAAATAACGGATTAGTGTTTTCAAAGAATCGCCCACTATTTATTCGTATAATTACTTTAAAACCAAAAAAATATTTTAAAAAACCGGCTCCGTCGGTGGCGGTTATTTTTCCCTGGACGAGGCTCGCATCATTAAAAGCGTACAGTGCCTCGGGTTCGGTATTTTTTTTTTTGCGTCGAACACGATAGAGGTGGGACGGAAAAAAAATGGAAAATTAACCTACAAAGCCTCTGGAGGACACCGCGACCTAGTCGCCTTATGCGGACGATCGGAAGTTTTAAAAACTCGTTTTCCCCTAATCAGATTGCCCCGTCCCGGGCCATTAATCATTACATAATAATCTGCAGTTTTATATTTTTCCCTTTCCGCGGTCTCTCTGCACTCGTCACCGAAAGACGACGAGTGTACGAGTGTAAACCACGTACAATATAATCTTGTACACTATAGAGCATATGGATTAAGAGACGTATTTTAGGGCAAATTTTATCATTACTGAATACTAAGTATTAGATAATATTGAATCAATACTCTACCACGTCTAGCGGACACGTTAAATGCCTCCTCGCTGGGATGACACAAATTTTGTACAAGCGAGATAGTGAACACAACCTGTACATATTAATCCGCGATCGATATCCTTGTCAAGCTATTATTACATTGTATATCGATAACTTAATGTGATTACGGACTGATGTTGTCGTCGATGACAACGAACGCTCGTTCTTACCTTCATCCGGTCAAACGACGTATTATCGTAACGCAATTAAAATATACTCGAGAACTTGTGACTGTATTTTATACTATAAACTCAAAACTCAAAAATTTTAAACTATACACTATAAATATTCAAAATCACAAAAATAATACACTTTTATTGCGTATACGTATTTCGGCAACTACGGTGTCGTCTTCAGTGCGCGAACCGACTACTACTAAACCGTCAGACGCTGTGTACACCCGTATTTATACAGTTTGTATCTCGGATGACGTCACCACAAAACGACCGCATCGGTTGGTCGTGAATGAACGACCACGCCCACCGCGAGTCTACGCTGCCGCCATCTGGTGTGAATTAAATAAATTTTAATAATACATTTTATAATAACGACTTTTAAACGATCTTTATAACATTTATTACAGAAACATTGGCGGCTTTAATGACTCGGTAAAGAATTTGGGTTGCATAAACGTTCTTTAAACTGCAGTCTATTAGTTAATCAACCGATTTCGACTCTGTAAATTTTAACGACTCGTTATGATGTGTTATCAGTTAATCAGTTATCACATATCAGTGTTTCATTCTACGGTAATAACACGCAGATTAGATGAATACAGATGGATCACTCGCGATATAAACAAAAAAAATGACGTCACTCCAAACCTCCTCCCATATTAGTGTAACCGCATGATAGCACAATATATTTACCTAAAATTTAAACATTACTCCCGTGAGGTAATCTAATTGTGTTGTTTACATAGTGAATTCTGGTTTGGCGATCGTGTCATATAATGCCTCGTGTCAAATATACACGTTTCATACACACAGTTAAAAAATAATCGGTGCTTAATCTGCGTTAAATTTTTAACGGCGAGTGATAACCGTTATTATGATAATATTATTTGAGAAAATAAAGAAGTTGTACAGTAATATTGTATAATATCAGCACAATAATTTATATCGTCATGTACGCCTACACTGATTTGGGGGGGGTACCAATCAGAAGAGCGTGTTTGCAATTCTTTTGGTTCTCGGGCCGAGTGATCCATCTGTATTCATCTAATCTGTGGTAATAATGTAATATGACAAAATCCAAACACTACTGATTATCAATAAAAATTTACTTTATCAACGACCTTTGGCGGGCGATTCGATGGTCTGGACATGTTTTTAATGAGACTATATAATACGTTTATTCTCCTTGAGTTATTTACAAAATTGTCGTGCAACTAAACGACGATTTAATGATTCGTTAAACATTTACAGAACGATTTTTATGCAACCCATAGCGTTAAGTCCCAGTTTAACAGGTTATGTTTGGTTTTGGACATTTCTATTGCTTCTCCTGCGTTTAATTCTTTATAATTATTTACAAATTTTTTTTAATGTTTTGCCTATGGTTAGTATTCAATAAACGTTTTTTTTTTTTTTGGTGACGTCGTCGGAGACATAAACCGTACAAAACTCGGATGTCTAACGGTTTAGTTAGCAGTCGGTTCGCGCTGAAGACGACAACGTACAATCGGCGAATCAAAAACGTTTTGTTTCGATTTCCAAACGCTCGCTAATTTATTTATTTTGTATTTTTATAATTGAAACCGTCGTGATTTATTGCGTTATAATTCTTTTTTTTTTTTTACATTGAGATTACACTCCTTTTCGTCTATTCTGCGGCCTAATTAAATGGTGTCAAACAGCGTTTATAATTTTTACCGGCAGCAGGATTTGAGGGTTTGGCCCCCCCCCTCCATGAATTGGATTTAAATCCCTCCCCCCGGTTGCCGCGACGGAGCAAGCGGAAATTCGAATGCGGAAGTGAAACTTTCGGGACACGTTACGAAACTCTGACAAATCGGAACGCGTGGTCAGTGTACGAAAATCGACCGTGCATTGTTCTTGTTCGTCGCGGGCGACTCTAATTTATCAAAAATTTCCGAGTGTGTGCGCGCGCGCGCGTGTACCGGCCGGTGGGGGCGGTGGCGGTAATTCGATTTAGACTTTTGCCGTCTGTGACCGACGCGAAACCGAAGTCGACGGCGCGCGAGGGGACCGCGTATTATTATTATGCGCCGTACGTTTCGTGCAAGAGCCGAATCGAATGGACGAACCGTGGGGGACGTTAATACGCGAATCATTAATAGAAATGTATTATGGCTTGTGATTTTCGAGCCGGCTTTTCTTTTTTTATTTTTTTAGAACGTTTTTTACCGGTCTTGACGAAACGCTGCTATGTAGTAGACCTGCAGTGGGTCGAAGTGGAACAAGTGCGGTGATGGAAGATCAGCAGTGTCGTCACTTCAAGTTTTTTGAAATGCGTGGAGGGAGTGCAAAGTTGTCCATATTGTTGAAAAATGAGCAAAAAAAAAAAAAAAGGCCTTGTTTAACTTCGTGACGGTCAACTATATTTTTCATGATTAAATGACGTTTAGACGTACTGAACGTTAAAATTTTAGAAAAAGAAACGGTTTCTTGCGAAGAATAAAAAAAAAATGGTTCAAAGATATTTTTCGTAAAAAAAAAATTAGGCAACAATTGCAATAATTATATAAAAAAAAAAAAATTTTTCAATCCAGGAGGGATGAAAATTTTAAAAAGTGGGAGGATGGAATATGCTAACCAAAAAAAGTGTAGGAATGGCATCCCTCTCCCCACTTCGACCACTGATAATAGTTTCAAAAACTATATATCGCCTTCGATTTAAACTTATATATATATATATGGAAATGTATTGAAAGAAAAAGGTTTTGTAATATTCTTGTATCGCCCCGAACCGGTAAAACATCCGAGCACTAAAGCGACGGTATCTATGATGATAACAGGGCGGAGGAGAAAAAAAACGTGTCGTCCGAAATGACAATATCCGCGGATCGTTTTGTGAACGAACACTAACTGTTGAAGGATACCGTCTGGTGCCGTTGCGTGGATTTCAAATATTTATTAAACAAGGGAATCGGACTGCATAGAAATATAGAGAACAACCGTAAAAAAAGAAAAAAAAAAAAAGAATAAAAGAGAGAGAAAGAAAAAGGAAAATGTACGTAAGTCGACAGGAAATCGGTAGAGAATTTTATTTCATATCGATTTCCGCAGCACAATCCGAATCCTTTGACTATATCACGAATTATACTTCCAATTTTTTTTTTTTTACAGAATATGTTCTTACCGAAATTCGTTTATTAAACACAATATATAAAATGTATAAGAGCCACGTTTAACATTATTTTTGGGGAAAAAAAACCGGCTTAAAATATAACGCCGAAACGATCCGATTGATAAATATGGGAAAATATTATGAAAAAAAAAATAAAAAATTTTTCAAACGGTAAATAACACGTATAAATTAGTGATTTTTTTTTTTCGTAGTTAGCTAAACGCGAATTTTTACTTGGCATATATTTTACCGTTTTACTAATACAATTATTCACCGGTTCGTATTTACTAAATCAAAAAAAAAAAAACCAAATTATTCACATTTAATCTCTTGAATTATTTTACCGATTATATCTAAAATAAAATACTACACGAAACATTAACATTGTACAATATTCCTGGTAAACGGAAGTTTTTTTTTTTAAAAAATCCTTTCGCGTAGTACTTATAATAATCGTTGAATGAGAACGCTGTGAATTATTATATTATGTACGACTCGAAGAAAACCTAAAAAACGTATTGATATTCTCCGCGTTTCTTTCTCCAACCGAATATTATATTTCGGTATACGCATATAATATATTTATATTAAATATTAAAAAAAATTAAAATATAAATTACGTTGTATTATTATAACGTTTCGAAAGTGAAATATTTATGTACGTTGTAAAAACAATATTTAGCTTCAGCGCAACACAACTTGTGTATTCCGAACAGATGTTTACACGATATATCACTGCGTTCAGCGCGTTATAACAATTTTATTATTCCGTATACATTTAAAGCGCACATCAAGATTTCACATCACGGATATCTGCAGATATTAAAAAAAATAAAAATACACGGTTATAGAATATTATTATTATTATTATTATCATCGAGGAAGAGTAAAAATTATTGTCTATGCTGTTTTGGACGCCCAAAGCACCCGCGTCATAGTTACAAGCGCATAATCGTTTATTATTATTTTCAATAATAATAATAATGCGATTTTGACTTTTAATAATGACCCGTTTCGCGTTCAATGCGATATAACGATAACGTCGAAATTTACGTCAGCCGAAAGTATAGAAAATATTTGTTTTCGGACGTCGTCCTGGACGGTTCACTGAATTCGTAACACGAAAATTTAATTTTCTAAATTAATTTTCCATAATATAAATATTATACGTACTACTCCATTTACCACGACCGAATTAAATTTAATAACGAAAATTCGTCAGAATAACGAATATATATATATATATATATATATATACATGCACAATAATAATATATCGCGTGATATATAATATTTCACTGATATTTTTCACCCTAACAGCGCAGACGTTTCGCTCGTAACGAGTTTTGTCACATTTATGTACACATTATTCCGTACATTTCGAATTAATTCGTATTCGTTATTTCCCTCACTTCTAAAATTCTTCTGACTTCCAACAAACCTAACTCAACACCGTTCTGTTTTTGTTTTGCCTGGTTGTCGTGGAATCGACGTGGAAAAACAAGAATCATATGATATGTCGATTAATATATATATTTTAATGTTATTCGAATATCGACGTTCTCGAGTACGGTGAAAGCGACAAGATAAATGAATGAAACAAAAACCAAAGTAATATTATATGAGAGTATAAAGTATTGAATATAAAAATTATATTATTATACAGTTCAATGTGGATTCAATACTAGTGATGAAATTATCGTATGGTTTTTTTTTTATAAATTGATACAAAAATCACGCCGTTTCCGCACGTTTTAAAAGCGCGAGTATAAGAAACTAGTTTTGAAAAATCCCGCGGAATGAAACGATGAAACGTTTATCGATTTCTCTCAATACACATCGTTATAACGTAAAAGTCATTGTCGTCATTTATATATTCCCACGAATTGTAAATGTTTACAAAACAACAAAAAATGTAGACGCACTTATAACAGTCGGGTGTATGACTACGCACGATCGGCAATTCTCTCTTCGTTATAATATTCCCCATTTTTTCCTCCAAAATTCCGATACAGAATGTTGAACGCATATTTAACGGCTTCGAATATTACATATTGACTTATCGTGCGTGGCGTAGTGAGTGTTTCCGCGCCAACAGATACCGTGTCAAAGTGAAAAAAGTCAACCCGAAAAGGTTTTGAAGTTTTTTTTTTTTTACGAATTTTTCGAAACCCAAAGAATATTATTATAGAGTAGAAAACAAGTTTTTCTTTTAATACGTTTCAATAAAACTCGAAGCGGTTCAATAATTAATATCGCTTTAAAAAAAAACCGAGATAATTCTCCTCTGAGAATTATAATATTTTCTACTGGAAAACTCGTTATTACGGTGTTTCGACGTTATTTTCAAGACCGATCCTTTTAATACGTCCGACTATCGCGCGCAGTAATAATAATTCGTCTCGGAATATTTATTATTCGAAATGACTACAGTGTATAAGTCGAAACGATTTGTCTATGCATTTTTTTTGTTGTTATTATTACTTTTGAGTACGACGCCGTCGATTTTACTGTTTTTAATTATTATCTCTGCACTTCGAGGTTTCTCTTAATGATCGACATTAACGAACGCGCGCTATATTGTAATTCGAATGAGTTTAAAATATATGCAATAAAATATATATATATTAATATTACTAAAATACGATTGCGTGTTAGACGAATAAAACGCTCTTCTTTTGCGCGAGCTTCTATTCAATGAAATCGACGGAAAAAAAAGCGTAACGTTTTCGATATCGTTTTTTAAAAATTTAATTGTGTTTTTTGTATTTCAATCGTAATACGACGAATTGTATAAAATGTTTTTTGAAATTTTCGTTGAATAATAATAATAATATTCAAAAGAGAAAATAAAATTAATATAAATAATAAATCGGTTTATACAGCAGTGGCGAAAAAAAAACTCAACGGCGAATAAAATAATATGTCTTGTTAGATATAATATGTTATTATTACGCGCGCGTTATTCCGACAGGTGTCTATCAAAAACGTTTGTTGTATTTGGTATATTAAAATTACACTCCCCGCCCATCGTACACTTTAGACAATATAAACTTACTTTATTATTATACACTCGGTGATTTTTAATTTGTAAGTTTTGCTTGACGTGTTATTACAGTAACTCGGTGACTGTTACCTAAGTATAATATATAATATACACTCGATCATTATTATTATTATTATTATTATTATTATTATTATTATTATTATTATTATTATTATTATTATTATTATTATTATTATTATTATTATTATTATTATTATTATTATTATTATTATTATTATTATTATTATTATTATTATTATTATTATTATTATTATTATTATTATTATTATTATTATTATTATTATTATTATTATTATTATTATTATTATTATTATTATTATTATTATTATTATTATTATTATTATTATTATTATTATTATTATTATTATTATTATTATCATTATAAATTGTCCGTCGGCTCACGCGTTGTTGTTTGACGTACGTGAATTTGACGATGCGCTATAGTTTCGATTAAAACATAGAAATTTGTTTTTTTTTTTTCCCCCGGTCGATCCCAGGGACACGTACATTATAATAACAATAATTTATCGAAAAGCTGTTTTCTTTCTTTTTAATTTCCTACGCGAATTGGGCGGTCGTTTGCTGGAATGAAGCGCATCTGACCGAAACTTTACCGTGTTTACGAGACCTATAACTATCCGATTGGATTAAGCGAACAGAAGTTTGAAAGATTTATAGACACGCGACGTCCTGGGGATCCGGTATAGTGTACATTTATACGAGCGTACAGTTTTCGCATTTATACACGTTATATACACTGTACAGCTGGATAAACCGTGTAATTATTATAGTTTTGAAAGGGGGAAAAAAACAGAAATATTACGTTAAAAAAACGAGGCGTATATAATTTTCCCGGGTACTTTTTCTTTTTTTCGTGAGCTATACGCGCGGCGTTTGTGTTTTCTTTATTATATTATAGTTAATAAATTTCGCACGAGCAGAATTATAACCGCCGCGGGAGAAGAATACAAATCGTAACCTAAATAAATTGTTAAAAAAAAAAACAAACAATACCGAATACAATTTTTTTTTAAAACCCGTATTTAAATACATTCGAACGAACAACTGTTTAATATATTATAAATTCTGTTCGAGACCGAATGTCTTTTTTTTTTAAATAGCTGATAAACCCGTTTTTCGCGATTCATATGAATCCTGTCGGGTGTTTTCGTACTTTATATAAATACGCGATAGACTGTATTGTTATGCGCGTTCCAGATTCGTTATTGAATAAAACGCGTTATTCGTTGGTTTATTTGAGGCTTTTATATGCGGACTCAATAACCGTTCGACAGATTACACTGAAAATTTCACAGTTTGTTCAGCATTAGTGGAGTGTTTATAGAGAGCGGCTTGAAAGAAATCCGATTGGTAGAGCTTTTACTAGGAGAAATATATATATAATAAAATATGTTTAAAACTTATAATAAGTTACTCTATATACTTTGCGGTACCGAGGCGTCAATTTCTGCTTCAATCGTATTGACTACATAATACGTTCATCCACAGCAGAATTATGGAGAAAACATAGGGACATTATATAAAGGCGACATGAATATTATAAATATGCACGCAAAATCCATTCGGAATGAAGACAATTTATTTTCGCTACAATATTCGTTAATAAAACGTGATTGAAAAACATTTGTCGTTGCACGGATATCGGCCGAATACGAAATAATATCGCGTTGATCATTCGCATCGTTTGGACTCGTTGTAGCGAATTTTTCCGAACAAGAAGAAAACAAAACGTTATCATAAGCAAATAGATACACGCGCGATCCGAATAGAACTTTGATTGTGTTTCTTTTAATGTAAATCAGCTATAGTTCGTTTTGAAAACAAATTTGCACAACGAGTAGATGATTGAATTTTGTTCACGTGCCGCGCGCGAGATAAGTAAAAAAAAAAAAAAGTTACTAATAACAAAGACCGACGGGGGAAGCGGAAAAAAATGATAAAAAGAACTTCGCCTTTTTTTGTGGAACGGACCTTTGACGCTCGTGTTACTTTTAATTTTATCGCCGGGCAACGATATCGCAGAGGTGGTACGTACATGGTGCGCTGCAGCAGAAAACAGCAGCCGGTCCACGACGTCCCTCCCCCGTGTTCCTGCGTTCGCCGTCTGCCGCGAAGTTTCCATCCCTTTTTTTCCCCCAACTCGCTCGCTAACCGTTTTCTTTGCACCCGAATTCCGAAACACAAGTTTACCCCGCGAGACGATAACCGTACACTAAACGCCGCGAGCGTCCCTTAACTTTTTCAGGTGGAGGGAAAAAATACACCCCTGTCACGCGAAGCGTACACTCCTGCGTATTTCTGTCATTATCATCGTCATCGTCATCGTAATCATCATCATCATCATCATCATCAGCATCATCGGTCCAAAATAATATAACGCCGACGACGGCGTGCGGGTCGAGAGCAACAACTTGCCGCCGCCGCCGGGGGGGGGGCCCGTGTATAATAAAACGATTTAATGTTGTACACCGGCCTTTTTACGATTGAGCTGCAAAAGCGGGAACAATGATTCCCAATCCATTTCTGCGCCCATTAGAAGCTCGTTTCTCCGCGCGTTAAAAAGCAAAACCGTCTCAATGTCGTCTGCGCGTTCCGAAAACCTCGCGTACGTTATATTAATACAAAAGGAGGGAAAATTTTGTTAAATCCGGTAAAAAACAGAAGTTTTTATCTGCTCCTCATATCCGTCGGCATCCCTTTCCCCGGGACGGTCTCTTGTTCTCGTTAATAATATTGTACGTCCGTCCGACGATGACACGACGGAATGCGTTGCCAAAATAATTCGCAACGCGTTGCGAAAAAAAAAAACGATTTTTTAAAATTTTAATTGGGTCAAACACGAAATTCTAAAAATACGTTTAAACAAAGCAGAAAATCTGGTGTAATGCTCTCATATTATAAAAGAAAACATTAAAAAAATATTGTTAAATTTATCACGAATAATAAAAATGTATTATTGCATTGCTGCGCATAGTTCTCGGTTAGCAATTTTTTTTTTTTGTTTCATTAAATATTCGAATATATTATAAATAATTATTTACTCGATATATTTTATACGTTTAACAGATTTTTTTTCCCCATAACTTTCGCTTTTATAACAGTACGCGTATTATAGTGTAGATATAAATGCAGCTATTTAATTCAATTTTTTTTTCTATTTAAGCGTCTACGCATAGAAATAAATGTTTTTTTTTATTCTATTATAAACTGATTATAACCGAGTTCCATTAGTGTATACACCTTGTAGTAATGTAGTATTCCGAAGAATCTCTATACAATAATTGTTAGTCGCTAAATATCTGCCTAGTTTGTTTAAAATATAAAATATAACTATTACGACGGTGTTCAAATCATAAAAAATTCGATTGCGTTTCGATGCTAAAATTTAAAGAGAAAAAAAGGTAACGAGCCGCGGGGTGTTGTGAATGTCGCTTAAGTGAATTACTTGGATAAAGACTCTAATGTGTATTGTTATCAGTGTAAATTTGAAAGCAATGATAAATCATTGCATTCGATAAAACGATTCTGAACGGTGTTATATTTCAGGTATATAACAGAAGTCAAAAAACTAATTCTTTTTACGAATCAAATATCTCGAAACATTTAATTGCTATAAATGGTCGAAAATAAAAGAAAGTTTTCGAATATTTTTGGGTACAGACATAAAAAAAAAAACACACGGCCTTGTAAAACCGACAGATTTCTCGCTCCGCTCATAATCTAAAATGGATATTGTCGTACCGGAAACTTTTTTTTACGCATTTATAACGTTAAAAAAACGTAGGCAAGCCGATTTCAATTTCCGACCGACGCGCGTCACAAATACTAATGGAATATTACGATATTCGCGCGGATTTCATAATTTTTTACAATACATAATTCTTACGGTCTGCGAAAAAAAAACGCCGATCCGTCGTTTTCTCGCGTTACTGATGAAATTAGAGTTATACATCAAAAATATATATTCCGTTTCGAAAAACGCCGTTTTTTTTTCCACTCGTATTTCTTCATCCCCCCAAAACGACAATCTAATACACGTTTAGACGTGTTTTGTTTTAAAGTCGAGCGTAGTTTAGCTCCTCGCGCGTTTTTTTTTTTGTCTTATTCCGCCAACGAGATTTCCGCGAATAGCAAAAAATAATAATAATAATAAAAAGGAGAAAACAATTTTTTTCGGTTGACGCGCGAAGGCGCAGTGTATTTTAGATAATTTTTTTTTTTTAACAACGCCGCGGTCAATGGAATTTCGCGACGACGACCGATTTGTTAGCGTCGTTTTATCATTTATTACTCAAATCGTTTATTAGTCGCTTATTTTATCGGGCACATAACCGCGTCGGTCTTGCGGCGGTGTATACACATTCGACTGAACTGGATTCGCTCGTGTTTACCGACGGTATTTGTTGGGCGACAATTTAACCGCAAATCTCCGTCTTTCGCGTCGATATCGCGTCGACGATACGTTTTGAAGTTTCCATTACTCACACGATGGTCGGGAAATGTGTGTTTGCCAAACACTGCATATACCGCGACGTCGAACGTATTATATTATAGCGAGTATAAAATCCTAAAAACGTTTAACCATTAACCCGACGAGTGTTCGGTTTTCGTTTTCAAGAAAACCGACTGTGGTGTGGGACACGGCGTTTTAGAACGCTCTCGAGAAACGTACGCCCGAACGCTTGAAATTATACCGATAAACGTTATAACGGGGGTTCCTTAACGGCGGTCCCCGAGGGTGATTACTCGGGGGTTAGTGGATGTGAGTTTTTTTTTGAAAATAAATCCGAAAATAAATTTGTTCGAAATTAATTCGAATTCTCCGTTGCATCGAGGTTCAAAGTGTTATACTTATTATGATGTACATTTTTATTGCGAACTTTATCGAATGCGTATTTATTTTCCTAATCAAAAAAAAAATCGCGAAAACGATTGTACGTCAAAAACGCGTATTCCTCTGTCCCATAGGAGCCTGGATTTGAAGGCGATAATACAATGTATTAAAACAACGGCAAATGTCACACTGGGACTGGAAAAAAAATGTATCCTAAACGTGATGAATCGTCTTGTTAATTGGGTAGTTCATGTCACATCGTGATTTAAAAAAAAATGTATATGTCATATTTCAAGGTCATTTTCCGGGTAAAATGCATTTTCTAAAGACGTCTTTAGCTTTTTTTTTTTAAAGCATTTTTCAATGATTTTTAGTGCATTAAAATCCGGGTCCTAGTGATGATTATTCACAGCGACGTGTTAACCGAGAATAAACATTAAAAAAAAAAAACATTTTATTGTTTATTCACTTTTGGAAAAAAATAATCCGCGGTTATACTTTATACTTGAAAGAAATCCATGACCCAGAAATGGAATAAAAACCTACGCACTTAAAGATTTTTAGAAATGTTAAAAGAAAAAAAAATTGTTTTTTTTTTAAATTTTTCGCGCTGTATTTAAACGAGAGCGCATAAAAATTCTACGAAATTATTACTTATTCGTATACGGTAATTTAAAGGAAAACGTCGTTTTTTGTAAAAAAAAAACTGAAAAATATACGAAGAGAAGAATATTATTTTTTAATAGGCGCGTGGCAGCAGTAATTTCTCTTCGGAGAGAACAGTTCCCAGGTGCTGGTGGTAACTGGTAATCATCAAATTGATTTCGCTACGAAAACGTGTTGGGGGTGGTGCTCGGAGAGAACCGTAGTTGATTCCTGCGGAGACGAGCTCTATAATAATTACTACGGCCTTTTTTTCAAGACAAATAATCTGAGCGAGCGTTTTCGCGTATTTCTTTTTTATTATTATTTTTTTTTAATCGACGTACTAATGCAGTTAAGAAAAATATAAAAAAACGGGCCGAATCGAACGCGATTTCGCTATTGCGAAAGACGTTTATACGCGTCGAACGATTAAGCGGCCGACGGGTGGCGAGGCAATCGGTTCGCCGGGCCGAAGACGATTTTCGGACTTTCGCGAATTTAGCGGCGCGCAAAGTTAACAGTTTTCAGCGAAACGTTCCCGACAAATTCGTTTTGGTCATTTGTCGGACAAGTCGCGAAATTCGTCGGACATTTTTTCAAAAAAAAACCATAGGCTTTTTTAAAAATTTTCGGCCGATGCCCAAAACGCGCTTCGCGTTCCAAATACGCCGGCAAAAGCTCAGTGGGCCTACGCGATTTTTATTCGAACCTCATAATCGCACGTAAAAATCCGTGTCCTAGGCCGAATCTTCCCTTTTCCAGTTATACTGCACAACGGGCGTATCCAAATATTTTCAAACTGGACACCACGCCACCGCGTGCGAATTATCGCTGGCGCTGGCGCGTTCCTACGGTCGGTTCGCGCAGTAGTTTCGCGCGTAGGAAACAGCAAAAAAAAAAATAAATAAAAAAATAGAAATATTCTACCGAAACTGAAAAAACTCCGTTAAAACGTACCTGCAGTAGCAAGTCGATCGGACGACGGTGCGGGTCGCGACTATAGATTCCCCGGCGACTTGTACGCCGAAACGCGGTCCGCGATTGTCTCGATAGTATCCCAAAACCGACCGAGTTTGGCGTGACGCGCGCGGTGTGTCGGACGATGGGACGCGTGTGCGACGCGTAAAGCTCGACCGGAACGACTGATACGCGGCGGCGAAGGGAGCCCGCCCATTCCACCGGCGGCGGCGGCGGCAGACCCTGCGGACCGCCACCAGCGCCGCCACCGCCGTCGCAGCCACCGCAAACGGGCGGCGGCGGCGGCAGCAGCAGTCTCGCCCGCGCACAATAATAATCAGACAACTCCGGGGGATGCGCTCTTCCGGGCCGAATTTTCTCCCGTCATTTTTTTTTTCTCCTGCTCCTCGTCCACGTCCCTTGAAATCCCTCCGACCCGTATACGGTTACGGGCGTTCTCCTGCTCCTCCGCGAAAGCACCGAAAACCCGCTGTGACAATGAAAACGACCGCGACCGCGATGTCGACACGTTGCGACGACAACAGCGAATCGTTAATAATTTTTTCTCTCACTCTCTTCCAAATACCGAAATCCGAGCGTGAAATTCGCGTCTCTTGCCTCAAGTATAGTGGCGCGAAGGAGCCTTCGGGGCTCAGATATTCTAAAAAAAAAAACGAGTCTGCTAGTACCCGAGACGTTGATGTGTAAACGTAATTTCGATAATAAATATTATAATAATTGGTTGTCATGACAACAGCTCACACTACATTACACGCGATTTATAATATTGCGTATAAATTAATTAATATTAATAAACACTATTATTACAGTTGTCATGACAACAGCTTACACATTTCCGTCCCGTTTCCCGAGATTTACCTTTGTAACAGACGTTTACACATCAAAAAAATTGTATACTCTACGCCGTTCTTGTACACGTAGAAAAAAAATTTAAGAAATGTTTAAATCACTCGGTTGACGCGCTACGAATCGAATGGGGAGAAAAACACGTTTACTTATTTATATACGAATACGCGTATCGGTGTGTTATTGTAAAAATCGCTACGAATATCCGTTGAAATCGAAAATAGGTTTTTTTTTTCATCGGACATTTTCCGAAACTGTGATCTATAGCGGAAAATCACAAAAATTATTACACATTCCGTGACCGCGATTTGTCTCGTTCTGTCGGGGGCAAGAATTTATCCGGATTATCAAACGGATCTATCGAACGACAGAACGATCGCGGAATACACACTCCGCGCGTATACGTTGTTTTGTGGGCGCACGATTTTAATACGATACCACTGTACAATTGTTCAAATTACACGGAGTCAATACATTTTTTTTTTTTTTATAATTTTAGAAAGTATTTACAGAATCTAAAATTATTAAGCGCTACGCGTCGCTGCAGGACAACGTGTAATGTTATTGAACGCAATAATAATAATCCGGGAAAGCGCGAAACGAGAATATAAGCAAATCGTATTTTTTTTTTTACAAAAACCGACAGTTAATTCTGTGTAAAAAAAAAAAAAAATCGCTAAATTCTCAACAAGTTGATCGTTGAAACGTAACGGATTAGAATAATTTAGGTAAAAACGTGTCAACGGCGACGCTGTGATATCGCGAAAAAACTAAACGGTTTTGACGAATTAAGAAATAAATACGCCTATATAATATTGTTTGCATTATTACAATCCGTATACGCGTCGATTTCGCAAAAAAAAATTGATTTTTTAATTTATACCGATTATTCGAAAATATACTTGATATTACTCGTAGTGTTTAAAAAATTTTAGTAACCGCCTTTTCCTCCGAAAACTCGTCTTATCATCCGTCGGACGTCTGCGGCTTTTTATCGTCCTGCGTGTACTTCAACTGCATAACATTAGCGGTACGTCCTATTTCTTATTATTTCCTTTGATTCCCGTGACCCGTTCGCCGTATATATATATTATATTATATATATCCGATAGATCACGAATAATAATAATAATAAAAGACGTCGAGAATCCCTGTGCGACTATCCCGTCCCTGCGATCCACAATCCGGGACGGTCGTATACGTGGAATTATTTCGTCAATCGTCCGTATACCGCGTATTTTTCTGCAATCTCTCGCCCTTTCTCTCTCTCTCTCTCTCTCTCTCTTTCTATTTTTTCTCTTGGCGAATCGGTAGACCGAAAAAACGTCAGACATTCCGCGTTTTTGCGCGCGCGTACGTCTCACGCAGCACACACTCGTTTTCGAAGGAGCAAAAAAAAAAAAATATTAAAAAAAAAAAATACCAATCGCGTTTTTTTCCCCTTTCGTACTTCCTCCCTCCCCCGGCGTGGTGGTGTACCAGTGTGTTTTCTTCGTGCCGCAGCATCCGTTATCGATCCGAGAGCACGTCGCCGCCGCAGTTATTCCTAAATAATTCTAAATGATAAAAAAAAATACTCTAAGACTTTGACAGTAATCCCAGGTATCTTTCCGGGAATCGGGATGACTTTTTGCGTTACCAAACATCATCTCTGTTTCTGCTCTCTTCGCACCGTGCAGTTCGTTCCCGTACATCACACTTCTATAAGGCCGCAACTCCTACGCGCGTTTACCAAAAACAGTAAACTGACTTTATTACACACATAATATAATACGTTTCCGCGTTTATCTTTGTTTTTTTTTTTCGATAAATCTTTATACTACGCCGTTTTTTACCGTTTTAAGTAGATTTACTCGACTTTTTTTTTTTTATATATACGTATCGTGTTCGTTCAACGTTGAACGCGTACTGCAGATTTGTTTTTGAGCTCGGTGCGTGTATATGTAATTTTCTCGCGTTCCCGCTTCATCGCGTAAGGCTAAACGCTAATTATTATTTTCTGGACGTTCACGACGTGATACACAATAACCGCATTATTCGCGATAACGTAATAATTTATTACGATGATTTACGAGATACCACCGCGGCGGTTGCAAGGAAAACGTGTTGTGTAAATTATCAACCCTAATGTTGTAAATCGTCGACATTTGTCTGCGCCTTAATGACTAAAACAACATACAATATTATTACTATATGACCCCGAGCTCGACCTCACTCGCGTGCGATGGATAGACGAAAATAAAATGTTCAAACGCGATTATCGTCGCCGCCGCGTTACCTATATTGTTGTAGTTAATTCTGCAGCGTGTACACACCCCCGTTTTAGCGTCGGATTTGCCGACAAGCAATTCACGTTTTGGTCGACTCTGTATCCGCGTTTTTATCAATGTCCACACACGTTTTCGTATCGACGAGCATTACAACAGGATTTCACGGCCGTCTATCACGCGCGTAACCCGCTGTGTTCTGCGTATTCGTGTTCGTCACCAAAGACTCGTATAGGTCTCTTTAAATCTTTCGTTAATCGCACGGTCTCCTATCCGTCCTGCAGCCAATTATTTTTGATGTTTCTGCAAAAAGTATCGACATTTCGTCTGAAGAACATAGCAATTCTCATTTTCTCCTAGGATACGCGAAAAGCTTTGCATTCAGCTTCGTCTCAGATTGTCTTTCTCTTCGATACGATCCTAATTCTTTACCGTACTCATTGGCCCAACTGTCTCGGTTAATCCGACAACCGTGAATACATTGACAAATGAATTTCATCATAAGGAACGCGCATCGTTTCGTTTCCTTATTGTACGGTTGAAATTCAATCGTCAAGTGAATCGATTCAGGTTTGACTCTAATGGTAATTAGTAATTATTCGTGTCCACCGCGGATACGTACAAACGCTATTTGGTGCGGATAAACGTTAAAAACGGTGCGAGTTTCGTTAAATGTGCAGCCGTTAAATTTCATTTTTCCTCTTAGTTCATCTCTATTTCGTGTTCCTTATATAAAAGGAGATTTTTTTTGTACTTTCCGTACAAAAATTTGTGAAGTGATGGATAGTGTTTAAAATTAATATACTTATATTTTTTTCCTATATTCATTTTGACTGAAACTAATTCCCGTATAAATATTTCTATCGAGCTCCAAAAAGACGTTTTTCCATAGAAATTTAATTTCCTGTCGATATTGGTATTCAGATTATTTTTCGCATTATCTTCGTATACGTACAATATATATATATAATCTGACCTATCAGTGTGTATTGAATAACAATAACCTCTCGCGAGTTATTCGTATTCGTGCAATCAATAGAGATAAGAGGTTCGGGATTCATTGACAGGGAACACGTAGACGGATCTTACTTGTTGTTATTAATATTATTATATATATATATATATATATTATTTACGCCCCAAACCAGAGCGGATCGATCGGGCTTGAAGTGCGTCTAAAATATAAGCATTGCGCAAAAACATAAATAAAACATAAATTCGAATTTATATACATATATGTATTAGAAATCCGAACCGAAATATCGTACTTTAAAAATAGCGTCTTAACGTGTATTCCCGGGAAAATGAGAGGATTTATATTCGTATTTAACGCGATTATTTTATCGACTCGAGAGTTTTCGGATAATACGTATACGGTAATAGTACGGTGTGTTTTAATTGAAATTATAATTTCTAATTTAAATTTAATAATATATTTATATACTTATTAATACTTTTGTTAACGTTTGTTTTCATTTGTACGGTACGTTCGAATTGACGCTCGTCGTATCATTACGCGTGTTAATGCTTTCGTGGGTCGATTTTTTACGATTGAAATTTTCGATAATATTCAACATTTCTAGCGTTTATCCGTGTAAAACGTATTGATTTTTTTTTTTTGAAAATTTTACAAATACGTTATTTCGGAATATTACTTATTTAATAATTTACTAAATCCTCCAAGAGATGATTTCAAAAAGCACTACATGTACCCAAGTACACACACACAATACTCGTAAATGTTAAGAACGTAACTGCTAAGAATGATTGATACGCGAGTTGTGAAACGCGAATTTTAATCATAAAGAACGTTGAAAATCGTTAATATAATAAAAGTACGAGAGCGTTATTTGTATTCACAGTAAATAATGAAATGAAACGCGGATACAAAGAAAAAAAATCGTTTGTTGAAATATGTACGCTGGCGAGTACCCAATATATAAATTTGGACGTTTTCAAAATCTTTTCCGAGAGTAAAATTTTTCTTCGAATTCCTCGTAAAAGCACGTTATCGCCGCTCCAAATGATTTGTTAAATGTAATGAAATACACGCCGCCGCCGTAACTCGAAAAGCTCTTCAAGTATAAAAAATAAATAATAATACTCGAACATGATTGCAAAACGGTTATTCTATTCGAGTAGGTTAGGTTAGGTTAACCTGACCTATTTACCAGACAGGGTTTCGTTAAAACGTACGTAATTCATGAATTATAGGTTGCCACAATGCACGTAACAGCTGACTTGTTTTCTTTAAAAGCTATCACCCATAAAAAAAAACGTCCGTAATTTATTTTCAAAAAAAAAAATAGTTCTGTCTTTAGCAATATTTTTCCTCTCCTATCAAAGTTTGGTACCTTTTATATTTTGCGGCTCGCACGTATGAGGCCATTTTCACCGATAGACGATGTCCTTTGATTAGAGGGCTTGCAACGAGTTTATTTCAGGCATAAGCGCAAGGCTACTGTTTAAACGTATTAATCGTCTAACCGTTCTTGTATGTCTGCAGACTTTACGTTGTTAGTCTAAACGGTTCAATAGAGTTGTGTTCGAAAATTTAGTTACATCGAGCTTCGTTTGAAGGTTCCCGCGCAGAAATAGAAGCGAAGTGCGACAATTTCACAAGATTACACGTTATAGTCCAATAATAACAATATCAAATTACCTTTTCTCGACTCGGTTTTAAACGAGCTTAAGTCCGTCTTCCACTTACGTGTTGAAACTAAATTTTCATTACCGATGGGCGTGCAACCAAGGCTCTGTTCTATTTTAGACACGAACTTCGAAGCATTGTTTCCTTTAAAATTAAATAAATATTTTGTATAAATAATTAAACAGAATTACTTATTTGAAAAAAAATCTTCAAATACACATAATACACTTTTACGCGAGTGTGTTTTAACCGGACGACTTTTCACCGACTCTGTTAGTTTTCTAATCAACTTAATTTCAATCTAAACGAGTTACTTGGTTTTTTTTTTTTGAAAACATCTTAAACACTGTACACTTTCACCGTTTCATTTTAAACGTTCCGTTATTAACTATAGTTATGAATATTCACTTACGTTATAATTATCACATGTTTCGATACACTAACAAAATATTTATTGATACAATTATAATATTCCGGTTACTCTTTCCCGGTTCATTTTTTCCTCTCGTTATTTTATCTCGTACTATTGTTCGGCTTCAGTCCGTTATGTAAATAAAAAAAGAAAAATTTGTTTCCGAACGTATAATATAAAAGGTGTTGTATTCTAGAAAAAATATTGTCATATACCGTATAATACGCGTTTATAAAATCGTAGCGGGTTAGTTTAAAGAACACTTTATATTTAAATAAAACATTTTTAACTCCTTATCTCCGAGCACGAAGTGTTGACAAGTTACACACACACACACACACACACACGTGTGTGTACACAAACGACAACGAATATACACGTGAAATATGTACGTGTACAAAGTGTAAGTATTTTCGTATATTATAAAAAAAAATCCAAGTTTGCCGCCCCGTTTGAACGATCGCGTATATATGGAAACCGTTGGACTATATAATTTATACTTTTTTTTTTTTTTTGTACTTTTGTTACGAATCTCTCCTCACTCTTCCTGTGTTAACACCGGGGGAGGAAAAAAAACCGGAACGAGAGAGGAAAAAAAAATGTTATCTGTGCGTACATGTAAGTCGTATTTCATTTTCAAAACGTCTAAATGTCACGGCGGAATCTCGCGTTTTGTATCTAACGCGTATATTATTATATCAAGATTGTCGAGAAAATACGACATTATAATATCGTACATAAACGTACGAAAGAGTACCAAAGAGGCTATGATCGATATTGTAAGGATCTCTATATATAGAGTTAAATACGAGATCAAATCGTTTGTTTCGCGATTATTTCCGTTTTCGCAGTCGACTGCAATATTAATCGGCACGGAGAATGAACGCGTTAATTTTATATATTTTTTTTTTGTAAGAAGAAATTTCACGTTTTTTTCGCCCCTTTCTTTATTATAATTATTATTATTATTAATTTCTTTTACATATTTTCTATACGACGAACTACGCGAATTATATCGTCCGAGTGATTTTTCATATATTATTATACATATGTGTGTTTTTAACGTTTTGAAATATTATATTCGTTATTTCTCCTCGTCGTCGAATAATTAAATGTTTTATTTAAAGAACAACGTTTTTTTTTTGTTGGCTCTTTAAATAACAGCCGAAGTCTCGCACGTACAAAAGCGCAGCGCGTTATAATATATATATAAATATTATTTTTTAACTAGCCACGTCGTTACGGCATCTTAAACACTTCTTCGCCGTGTACAGCGTATTCTCGTCACTCCTCCTCTATATACGAATGACTATTAACTGTTATCCGTATGATGGTGTTAACATACACGTACGTTATATTTATCGCGGTGAATTTTTTTTTTTTTTTTCAATTTATTTTTGTTCTCCACGAATAACGTCGTTATAACGCCGTACGATTACAATATTTACGACGGCCGTGTATTTTCGTCGTAACGAAATGAAAAATATTGTCAACGCGGCATTTAATACTGATTATTATAAATTATTACCGTGCACAATCGTTTCGTCTGCTCCAATTATGAATACGCTGTACGACGACGATATATATTTATATCGTTTTGCTGAACGCGCGCTCGTATAACGCGTTGTTATATATTTACGTGTAGGTATTGCGAGTAAAAGAAAGAAAAAAACCTTTATACGCGTATTAAATATAATAAGAAAGAATAAATTTTACAAAACCCGGTAAAACGCGGTGTTTATATTGTATTATTACGCGAACAAACGGGTTATGGGCGTGTAAACGATTGTTGAAACAGGATTTTTAAAATAAAAATACTACGCGCGATAAGATAAATGGTGATTTAAAAAAAAACAATTAACATCCGAGTGTATTCATCTACACGATCATTTCATTATACATTTCACCTTGATTGTTGATGTGTAAACATCTATTACCGCGGTATGAGGGTAATTCTCGGGAAATGGGACGGAAATGTGTAAGCTGTTGTCATGACAACTAATAATAATATTTATTAATATTAATTAAAGTGTAAGCTGTTGTCATGACAACTAATAATAATATTTATTATCGAAATTACTTTGATTAAAGGTACCAATATTCACAAATCCCAATCATAATTCCGTTCAATTTTTTGATTGAATTTTGATTGGGATTCTTTTTATCGAATCGATTTGATCATATTGCGATAATACGCGATTGCAAGTCAACGATCATATTATTATATTCAAAGTAATAATATTAATAACTAAGTGTAAACTACCGATTTTTAAAGATTGTAAAATACTATAAAAAAAAAAAAAACGTATTCGACGTCCATTGTATGAATATTTTGTTTTTTTTTTTTCAAAAATATCAATTTATAGTTTTCTCCGCTTCGATATTATTAATTTACCAGGCAATAGAATACGGGAAAAAAATTGTCTTTGTCTTTAGAGAGGTATATACATATATTTTTTTAATAAAAGAAATATTTTTATTTATAACCAAGTATATGTTTAACCTTCATCTATAATAACCAAATTTCAGCTTTATTAATTTGATTCATATTTTTAAAATACATATATAATATATATATATATATATATAGACAGAAGACCATGTCTTCTACGAATCCATTTTTTGAACGTACGTCAAATCGTTGTTATTTTATATTTTATTTGCCACAAAAAAAAATAAATAAATAACCAAAAAGGTTTAAACAGAGTTAAATTCTATAATATGTATTATTCTAAATGTTTGTATAGTATACTTATAAATAAATATAATATAAATTCAATATTCAAACCAAAACGAAAAATCAACAGTCGGTAATTGTTCCGTATTTTATTTTGCTCGCTTCGTAGAAATACACATTAAATATCGTTTCAAATAAAATGATAACACTATTTAAGTTAGGAATTTATATATATATATATATACACACACACGATAATATGACGTTTACTTTATATTCAGACGAACAGAAAACAAAATGGTTTTATTGCTACAACAAACCTGCAACACTAAAACTGCGTATACACATGTGTATATACGTAGATACAGTATATATTTTTATCGTCAAATAACACGACGGCTATTTACACGTTAAAAACGTTGTTTCTGACAAACAACATAATATAGTACGAGTTTTTTTTCGAATTCCGACGATTCACGATAAGAAAAACGAATGGAAGTGTGCGAATGATACTGCGTGAGAGGATCTCGTTACGAGAAATCTTATTTTAGTAAGACACTAGAAGAAATATATATATTCGCAAAGAAAATGCAAACAAGAAGAAAACTAAAATCTCGTTTTGTGAACACTATTATCCCGTTTTTTTTTTTCTTTTCTCTTTTTTTTTTTTTGCACACGTATAATATACATTTAAAAAGCTGAAATTTTCTTGATATTCCGAAATTGTACCTGAATTTTGTACTCATCCCGAACACAAAACTCGCAATTTCGCATATAGCCGAAAAGAAATAAATATAATATTGCAGTCGCATCAAAATCGTCGAATACAATTGTTATTATTTTTTGCGTACGTCTCCGAACCAACGTCTCTCGGAGCAAAATATAAAAAAAAATATATTTCAATAAATTACGTACAAACTTAAATAACGGGCGAAACGTTAAAGTATTTAACGTTAAAGAATGTTAAAATTATTTATACCTACGTATATTTACTTATTTTTTTATATATGTTATAGTATTCTTTTCCGTTAAGAACATCAAACAAAATTAATTATGTGCAGAGATTGATAAGCATCCGATGATTACCCGATGTTTCTTTTTTCTGTCGTGAAATAACTCCAAAATCTTTATTATATACGTATAATCCACACATTATTTTGTATTTATCACTCGATAATTTTTAGAAAAACATTCGTTTTGTATGTGATTTACGGACAGTGTAAATTGCACGATCAAAAGTTTACCTCGTCATAGATTGTAAAAAAATCGACACGAGTACTTGTAGAAATTAAATGTTAAAAATTGGTCGTATTTCCTGAGTGTCGCGAAACGTTTCTCATTTCGCGGTACGCTCTCATTTCGTTTATTCGAAATGAAATACAAAATTTACAACCCTGCATTACAGTACATTTTAATATTTTACATACTAATTTGACGGTGGTGAGAACCGTGCGAATACGTCGTTAAAATTATTGTCACGAAAACGGTATACATATAATATTATAATTGCGGCGGTGTTCATAAAACATTATGTAAAATCGTTCGTCTGAAAAAACACACGGACCGCATATAAAAAAAAATCTTTAACGGCATTTTATAAAAAGTATTCGTTAAATTCACGGCAGAACATAGAGTTCTTAAAATTACGTATAAACAAGCCTTTCGATCGAGCTATACGAAACGTATAATATCGTTCAGAACGAAACGAATGCGAATAGGATGAGCTGTTCTTACGCGTTAGATTTTATCGTAGTTTTTCATCGTTCTGTCATGACGTATTGTAAATAAGGTAGTATTATAACGTATTGCAGTGTTACAGTATTATATTATCAGACATTATAATTTTGTATAAAAAAGTTTTTCAACTGAATTTTTTCTACCGCGAGCCGAATCCGAGATACGTTGTTTCGACATCGCGGAGCAAAATTTTTTGTAGAAAGGTAATGAGGTTAAACGAAAAAACGAATCGTTATATTCATCGAAAAGGAGAAACTTTCGAAAAAATTTCATTGTAATTTTCCAAAAGCAAATAAAAAAAAAATGTATTATTTTATTACTATTATACAATTAACGAGAAAACACTCCTCCAGCAATTCTAGACGCGTTGAACTACGTCGTTCACGTCTGACTGCCGTGACTACACTGAGCGGTCCGATGGTTTCGGACCGCTATTTATAAGCGCATTTCTGCCACGCCCTCTATGTTGTGTCGTAGCGCTATCTGGTGACTATACTTTCTTTTTCTATTTTATTACGGTCGGCTGATGCGTTATGACCGAGCGACCGATCGTACGCGCGCATGCGCAATCTTTATTATGAATAATCTTATTATTTCGCCTGTTTCAATAAAATAAATGAACGTAAATATTCATCTTTCCTCGTTGTACACTCGTCTACACGTTTACTCGTTTATTGTTCACGTTTACTATTTATTTATCGTTTACACTGTACACGACCGACCGAGTTTGTCGTCAGCTAACATCGTCGGCCGATCATTAATTCCAACCTTATACGTGATGGTCAAAGGGGGGAGGGGTGAAAATGGAGCATAACCGTGACATAATTGGACCAACTCACATGACACAAGTCGGTTCTGTTAGGTCAGACATATACTAAATTTAAAAGTATCGAATCCCATGAGGGGAGGCGATCCACCTATCGCCCTCCCATCTTATTACCGCCACTGGTCAGCTCGACGGACAGATTCAAAAAGCTCGAAAACACTGCTGAACGCGCGTATACAATACGTATCGTGTAGCTGTTTCGTTTTTTTTTTTTATGCAAAAGCGTTTATATCGGACCAAAAGCGCTTTGTTTCAAAAGTCAAAAACGCGCAACGACTGCTCTGGTGGTGCAGGTGGTATATTCCATATTATTATACATACGTACATACGTATCATCATTATAGCTAGGGGGGGTTTGCAGACGATTTGTAAAAGTCAACGGCCGTAATCTTCCGATAGACGGCGAGATAGACACGCGAACGACCAATTATGAATACGTTATTTTTTTGCGATTCGTGTATACGTTTTAACGAGATTAATTAGCGAATCGTGTCGCGGCGAGAACATAAAAAAAAACAATATATTATATACGCGCGAGCAGGCCGAAAAAAAAAACGATTTGTTTTAGCCGATCGGTGTTTTTTTTATATATATTACAGTGGCGCACGCGACGGATATTATTATTATTGTTATGGACGGTACAAGACGATGATTAATGCGATCAAATTTAGATACGAGGAAGAATAATCATTCGACGAACCTCGTACGATTTGCCCCGGTTTCTTTACATAGGTATGTTTAAATTGCGGTTCCGTTCCGGATTTCGTTAAGTACCCGGTTAATTTAAAGAAAGACAAATAAAAATCGATTTTTAAATAAAAACAAATGTATATATATATATATATATACCGTTGAAATAATGTTACTTAATCGTGACTTTATTATTATTATTATGAAATGTTAAATTTTCCTACAAGTAACGCTTAAAACGTTTATAATTAACTCAGTAAAACTTGGCCTATTCGAACTCGTTAAACAATATTAATACAACTCTGTCGTACACAATAGAAATATTATCCTCACGAATTATAACATTTAAATATATCATCAGAGTAGTTGTTACAGAGCTTTTATTCGGCGAATATAAAAGAACTGACGATAAAACCCGTAGCTAAAAATATCGACTACGGATTCGTTTCCGATTTGTAAAAAAAAAAAAATAAGCGGGTTACGGCTCCAGTATTTCAAATCAGTCCCAAATCCTTCTTTTCCCGACACGTTCACGAGAAACAAGCGAGTCCATAATGATACGGATAACCCTATTACGAGACCGGGTAAAAACTCAGTTGAAAAATTGTCATTCAAAATTGTGCACACTTTCAAAGAAGTAACGAAGGTTTATAAAAAAAAAAACATCGTATTTTTTGCGCCAATATTATATAATTCTGAACTGCGTGTGAATTTTCGTGACGTTGTTTTAACTCCGAAGCGTGTTTTATACAGTTAATCGATCGAATTGTCTCCCAAAATTTTTACCCTAAAAAGTACGACATTGAATTGGCCGTTCTCTCTCAACATTTATGTTATTAATGCACTGGTTACCGAAACAAAAATTCACTTACAATAGATACATTTTATATCACTGGTGTATTGCCACCATAATTGAAGCATACTCTGAACACAAAATCATAAAGTATTATAAATGTAACTGATACAATTTTTTTTTTTAAATATTGTATACAGAATTTCGGCACACTTAATAGGTATAGTGTTCTACTGGTTTTGTTCAAAAAATAAGTAATAAAAAAAAAAAATAACGATAATATCATTTCCCTTATTCCTCCGGCCATAAAACGATATAATAATCCGACAATTAAAAACGTAATTGAATTATCTTCGTTTATGACTTGAGTGCTTTTCGGCGATAACATTTTCGCAGTCGACGATGCATTTCGTTCGTTATTCAAATAATCGTCAAATTGATACCGGCTTGAGTCGTGGAAAGTTTTGAGATAGAATATTATATTACTGTGTACGTGACGCTTTTGAAATAATAAAAAAAAAAACTATCAGTTATAATAAAACGTGTCGTTATAACAAGTAAATTATAGCGCGATTAGATTTTAAAACGTGTAATATAATAAATCGTTTATTTATTTTTTGTGCCACGTAAATTCGCGGTTGACAAGCCAAACGCATCAATTTTTCTTTTATTACTTATTCGATTCGAATTGATAATAAGGATTTTTTTAAAAAAATATTGTTTTAATTTTTCAATTTATAACAACAACAAAAATTAATATAAACGCGAGCATTAAATTCTATATTCAAAAATCATTATATATTCTAGTCGCTCTGTTTTAATTTTATTATTTCATCAACATCAATCACTAATATTGCAGTACATATGAGATGGCGAAATCGGTAAAAACTTTTTGACGAAATCTAAGGCCAGTATAGTTTTTCAGTGCGTTCAATATTGCCGTGTAAACTGAAAATCAAAATAATAAAATCCGTTAAAAAAGATATTAAAAAAAAAACGAAAAGTTGTTTTACTATTATTAAGTATATTAACGCGGTCGGAACGAACGAGTTAATATTTACCGACACAAGTGAATCGCGTACGATTAAATAATTGTTAAAAAAAAAAAACGTATCTAAAATGACGTTAAAAAAATGTGTTTTAATATAGAAAAATAAATTAATGATTAAAACAAAAGTGCGCAGTACGATTAAACGTATCGACTTTTAAACGGTTTTTTTTTAAAAATAGTACCGCATACGGTTTGAAGCGGAAAATTATAGTGTATAATAGCGGATTTTTTTTTTTTCATATACGAGTATATATATAATAATCAATGAAAAAAAAATTATTCGAAAGGGATTTAAATCGCAATAAATATGCACAAAAACCGCAATACAAAATGTAATTATTATTATTAATTATATTAATGTCTCTCGTTGCCGCCGCGCTCGTAAATTCGCTATATTGGCGGCGGATCCGCAGCGCATAAAATTGCCTACCCGGAGCGCCGTGGGATCGATTTTTTTTTTTTTAATTGCTTTACTCGATTTTAATTTTTAACGTGGTCGGAAAACGGAACCGCGAAACCGCGCCGTTATAATAATTATAATAATTACGAATGAAGTCTTCGAAAGTCGAAAGACTTCTGTACGATGTGCAATCGAATATAGCAGCTATTTGCGTTTGGCCGTAATAAGTCACTATACGAATTTCGAAATAAAAATATTGTTCTTTTTTATTGGAAACGATATAAATCAAAAATCGTTTTATTTGCATAAGAAACGTTTTCGCTCTTTTTGAACGAGGAGTCGAGACAAGTAAAAAAATGTCGGATTTTCGGTTTGGAAACGCGCGGTTAAGACGTTTTCTACGTTCTCTGTATTTTTTTTTTGTCCGTAAACGGGCACGATCATTTTCGTGTTTCGGGTGAAGTTAAAATAATTTTTTTTTTGAGGTTAAATAACGTTTGTAACAGCGCAATCGGGCATTCAGCACATTATACAGTATATAGACATCTATAGATAAAATATATATTGGACATCTCGATATTATAAGTGTCTCATTTTACTTACGTAATTATCTATAGATGTCATCGTGTCCATTTTACTCATACAAGATAAATAATTGTATAAAAGTATATGAAATATGATAAAAGTTGATAATATTATTTAAATTTTCGTGTTTGCAGGTCATCGACTGTAGCGATGATAGATGTATAATTATTAGTACATCTTTTTGGTACATTTTTACAATAGTAATTAATGTGTACTGCGTAACTATATGGTTTCGGTGTAATTATTTTAAGTAACAATCACTGTTGGCAATGAATCGTTTCCGACGTATATAGTTGGTACATAAATATAACGATATTATACGCGCATAAAGTACACGGATTAACGCTATGTGTAATATAATATATGTACAGAATAGAATATTGTTCAGTTACCGAAAGGCGTACGTCAAAATCATTAGGTTGAAATTTATTGTTCGCTCGTGCATACACAAAAAAGGTTTTAACGAAACGGTGTACCGACAGTGGCGTATTTTCAATTTCTCTCCGAGGCGGCAAATAAAGCGTAGTACCTTCGTCCTCACTATTAAACGATTTTGAATTAATACTTTTTTTCAGTAATGAATTAAAACAAATTAAGTGTGTATAAATCAAATATTAATAAATATTATTGATCGAAACAAAAAATTCCAAACGTATATCGGAGAATTAATGATTTCAGTATGAGAATTTCATTGGGTTTCGTTGCGTTCTTCCTGCCGACTACGAAAACAGCTAACGCATGAAGTTTTCCCTGCCCCGTTAAAAACGTTATCGATTTTAAATTAATGTTCTATATAATAAAAACGAATTAATATAAACCAAATCAATTTCTCTGATGTAGAATTCCTCGTGCAAGTGTTACTTGCAGATCTCCATTATAATATTTTGTGAAAATATTCATCGTGACCATTTTCTTTAAATAGGAAGAATTCAAACGGATATTGTGTTAATATAAATATTGATCAACGCACAATTATATTTTTTAATTGACTTTTTGTCGGTGGTGTGAATGAGAATTTTTTAATTCGAACCTCCTCCCCCCCCCTAGTAAATACGCCTCTCTGTATCTTCATAATATCGTACTTTGTACGTATATGTACATATAGTCTCCATCGCGGCGTTCCATTAGAAGAACGTGCACTATATACGATACAATACGTTTTATACTAATTATTATGTTCTTCGCCGAACTACGCGTATATTATAATTATGTTTTCCTTCTATGGAAAATGTCCTTTTAATTTTCCGACTTTTCAGACGCAAACTTTCTTCGACCTCTGTGACGCAAGTTGTACGACCGCCGCCGTGTCTTTTTCCACCGCGGTACACACAAAAGGATCCGCACTCGGACTCGAGCATCTCTCCGACGTTAATAATAAAAACGAAAAAAAAAGACCGCAGGATTCTGCGTTTTTAATATAAAAAAAAAAAATCGTTGAAACAATTCCCTTATTGTTCTTCTTTTCTTCGGCGGTGACGGCAGAAGGCTTGAGTATTTTTTTTCTACATCAATTTATCGGCAGACCTACATCGTACGCCTTAAATCATTCGTTCACAATCTCAACAGCACTTCACTATACAATCGAGCAGCGTTTTAATAGTACTTAAGAGTTACGATGCCGCGCTTGTTTGTCGCGTAGAAAATATTATATATACCCTTGCATTATTAGGTATCGTAAAATCACTTCGCTCGGAATTCAAAACTATAATATATTATAAAACGGGATGGAAACCGGGAATTGTCCGTGTTATATCGAACGCGCGGGAGTATATTAATATTTATAATATTTGGTCGGTCGCACATTGCAATGTTATCCATCGCAAACGCCAGGAATTGTTCGATCAATCAAATCTGTGTGTAAAGAAGAAATCGGTTTTGTATTGACTGGAACATTTCTCGTGCAAACGCAATATTCCTCACGTATATCCGCATTCAAATTTTTGCGAAACACCTTTTAGAAAATAATATCTTACTTTTGATACAGTTAACGTCTTAGAAATCTCTAAAGGACGGATCTAAAACATCTAAAGGACATGTCTAAACTCCACGTTTGCAAGCGTTTTCATAAAAAAAGACGCAAACAATCGTTTATGATGCGTTTGTCACGAGAGTCGAATATAAAGTAAAAGTATAATATTAATTGGCTAATTGGCCCGACCAGTATTTTCTTATAATTAATAAAGTGTAAGAATAATAATCTCTTATAATTAATTAATTAATTAATTAATCGTGGTTATCGGACCGGTTTCCAAAGGAGGTACGTCGTCGATATGGTGCATGTACGTATATTTTTAGACAATTATTATTAATGCTGTCTTTGCGTTACAAACATAATGAATTAATTTTTTTAAGGCTTATGTTTTTTTTTTTATTGTAGTGTTTATAATTTTCTCTGAGTAATTTTAATTTTTAATTTTAGTAACCAGAACGCGACCATGAAATAACCATGAATCCGGTTTTGTATTTTTCCTTTTCCATTTGATACAACTAATTTTTGTCGGAAACCGGTAATAAATAAACGGTTTTAATCGATACAAACCCTCTATATTTCTTTATTTTTTTATTTTTTTTTTATAATATACTCTTCTGCTTGATTGTATATCATTCGCACATAAATATATATACATATAAATTTACAATATTTATATATCAGTAGAACACAGTTCGAGTACTTCGAGTGTGTAAAGAGTATATATATATATATATATAGTTTATTTCTATTTTTCACCCCCGACCGCGTTTGGCGTCTTCCGGATTATTTTCTACTTTTTCACTGCGTCCGGTTTCGACGACGTAATGGTCTCTAATGCGTTCGCGTAATTCTTTCGCGATGTGTGTGAATTATCGAGCAACTCGAAAAGTTTTCGTCTCTCGCGCGATTTATTATAATATATAAATCGTAAAATATAAATAAGATTTTTTTTATATATATATTTTATTACTATATTATATTAAATTATATAAACGCTCTATATAATATTATATCATATCTCTCCGTTCAAATGCACAGCTTAAAATCATGAAATATTTACGTTGAAAAAAAAGCGATTTCTTTCATCCGGAAGCGTATTAAAAAAGGCTATAGAGCCGATACGCTATTTTTATTTGACTCGTTCGAATCAAATGCACTGACGGTTTAAAGTAACTCGTTCATTTAAAATCATCGAAAATTACTTACCATACATAAACCGCGTTCATACGAACGTCATTCAAGCGTGCAAGAAAAAAATTACATATTTCGCAATAGCTTCACTCTTAGGGATCATTCAGTCTACGGTGAATTATATCCTATTACAGTAATGTAAATTGAACTAAATGATTCAATACCCAATCATTATATCTGTATTACGGACAATTCAATTCGTGCGTACAATGTACGCGTATTATTTTCAACATTTTTCCAATCAATTGTATTTTTTTTTTAAATAAAGTGATTTCATTTTTTTTTTTTTTTGTATAATGTCTATCATTGAAGACATTTTAATGTCACTCAATGGTTTTTTTTTTAATCTTGATGAGCTTTTCTCAACGGATCATGTACCGTTAATTATTCGAAACACCGTTACGAGTCTGTTGATAAAATACACCATTTAATACGTACTGAGTCGTTTAATAATTTTGTTTTTTGGATTTGTTAATATATATACGCTGCCCGGTATATTAAATACGACGCGTTATTTACAGGTTTTAGGCGAGGCATTTATATTAACCGGTCGGTTTTGAAATGTCACAGCAAAAAAATTTTTTTTTCTTTAAACAATAAACGCGGTCGAACGGTTAACTTTGAATTTAAAATGCGCGCGTTCGAAGTTAATAATACGCAGACCAACAGGCGACAGCCGTCGCAATTAAGCCGCTATTGTCGTCGCGGTCACGTCACCCGTAAAAATAATCGGATATGGTACGGAAATAATGCGACGTAGTCGCGAGTCGATTTTTCTGCTGAGATTAGACTTGAAAAATTCAAAATTTTTATTTTTATATAATTTCCAATAGACTAATAACTTTGAACGAAAATCGAAATATTACTGGGCAAATATTATTGACACCAAGGCTTTTCGAAAATAAGATTGATTTATTTTAAAAGTTAGTACTATCAAAAATCAATAAATATTTATAAAAAAAAAAAAAATCGATCAAGTTTTCCTCTGTAGCCGATTAAAAGTAACGGATCAAACCTTTGTCGGTATATCAGAATAGTAAAAAAAGATAATACGGATTTATCTCACTGAAGATAGGAGTCAGGACTGTATAGTGACTCATATCAGACAAGTCTGACCAGATGCAGTCTATGTATAGTACACGGGAAGCACGTAATCATAATATATGACCGGTTTTACGATGTCACTATATAATGTTCAAATAGAATAGTTTTTTTTTTTTTGCAAATATTTACAAAAGGATTTACAATCACGCTAAAAATATTAAACCCTACACATTGAGCGAGTAGGCACATGTCGCAATGTTTGCCGTGTTATATTGAGCAATACGAATGTGATGAAATTCACTAATTGAAGAAATAAATCTAAAACGCGAAAAACGAGAAGAACTAGGTGAAACGAATCGTATATAGGAAAAAAAAATACGTGTACGTTCGAATTTATTTTTGTTAATTGAAATATAAACAAAATAATTATAATCACGAAATACTGACCTTTTAAGAGTAACAAAAGTATTAAGAATTAATAAGAAAAATTGGGAAACGAACACGGAGTGTCAAATTTTATGCTATAAATTTTATACAATTTAATTTTGCTAATAATTTTATTGTGGATCTTCCACATTTATGTAATCCACTTTGGCTAATTCAGGCTGTCGAAACGACAAAGATCAAATGAAAATTTGAATAAAAGCGAGTCGTGCGGTCTCGCGCGTTACTGTAATTACATTATGTGCAAATAACTACCCGAAAGTCTTGCGTGTAGGACAATATTGTTCCGACGTGAGTCTTAAAAAAAAAAATTAAAAGAATAAAAAATTGTTTTTTTGAACTTTAGTTAATATACGCATATAATTATCACGTTGTCCGCGATGTACGTACGTATAGTAATATAATATAATTTACTAGCTGAAACGCGCCATATCTATATTCACCAGACTTTTAAAGTACTTACAGAAAACTTTAATTATAAATAAAACGGATTATTAAAATAATTAACGATGATAAATTATTATTATTACTATCGCTAAAGAGTTATAAACTAAAATGTATAGTTTGTTTAATGATTTTTGTTTTTACTCGTTTACAGTCATATCATTATATGTTATATTAATAAGGGCTCTCGGATTTTAATGTATTAACGTTAAAAAAAAAAACGAAATTATTACTAAAAATTATTTAATGAATTCATAAGTAAAATAACATTATTTAATTTTAATTTTAGGCTTTTGATAAATCCGAAGTCCAATGATTCAATGATTTAAAAAAAAAATGACTAAACAAAATGCATTTATAATCCGAAAATTCTGTAAAAATTATCAGAAAATTCGAAATGCACAAAAAAAAATTAAAAGCGAGTGCTGCTGCGGATGTGAACTTAAATGAGACACCTCGGTCAAAGGTTTTAGAATTTAAATTTAAAAGCCGTGTTCAATCATCATATTCGCAAAACGATTCTGAGCGACGTTAGTTTATAATATTCAATGTATACAAATAAAATATATTGTTGTAGTAGTTTTTCATACGCCTATCCATCGATTTTATAGTATTGAGCTTTTAAAAAATACGTGATAATTTTCCTAGGTCTAAAAGGAAAATGTCAAATATTTTAAAAATTGTCGGGTTGTTTTAAATTGCGCTCAAGAGACGTGCTGGGAAAATCGAAAAACGTGTTGAAATAAAGTAAGAATTAAATAAATTTTGTAAAAATTATTTGTACGATTTATAAAAAACAATATGTAAAAATAAACTATTCGTTTGGAATCAAATTGTCGACACATTCGTTTTTTTTTGTAAGTATGAAAACTTAGACACGTAATATTTTAACAGTGTTTTGTCGTATTGTTTCCTCTACTGCAGTGGTTCTCAACCTTTTTGGATTCGTCATCCACGATAACCCAACACTACGTCTCCCTAACAAACAAATTCTATATTTTTAAACTTTTCCCCAAGGTTTTCTTGTCACCCCTACATTGGATCCATGTCACCCAAGGGTGACATGTCACCCCGGTTGAGAACCACTGCTCTACTGTGTGTCGAATTTTCAAAAAACTATGAAAAATAATAAATATTTAAAAAAAATGTACCACCCCGAATCGTTGATCGAACGATTTATTTTGTTGCATTCGAATAAAGAGTAATACGAGTCTAACAACATCCGCGGACCGAGTGATCCACATTATAGCAATCGTTATCATTAAAAAAAAAAAAAACATATTTTTAATCTGACTATTATTATTTGAACGTGTTTTTACGTTATTATGGGTGTGACAACTCGGAAATAATATAACGTTTGACATAAAGAAAAAAAAACTGTTGTTTGGTTACGTCATAAAACGTTATGTTCTTCGCGTAGCCGCCGCTCGTAGTAAATATTTCCAGCTAAACGACTGAATATAGATAAGTTCATATTATACGCCTGCGGGAACGAACGTCGTCACGTGTATATAGTCAGCGATAATATAAGTACTTAACTAACAGCCCGGTTAAAACGTTCGCTATAAACTTAACTACATATATATATATATTATATTTTATTATATTAAATATATATATATAATGTACTTGAACAGGACGACAAAAGAATATATTAAAGCGGAAAAGCACTTCGTTAAGAGCGCAGCCCGGGTCATAAGATATATACACACGTAATATGATTTCACGGTGTCAATATTATATGCCGCGGCACGGGTAGAAATAATAACGAGTTGCAAGCGTAATTTATACAATTATAATAACATAATTCAATACGTATAAGAAAATGTGCCCAGGGGGAAAAAGAAATTCGGGTATATATTAATTTATAGATTGCTGTAACGTGTCATAATAAACGCGGCATAAACAGTCATCCGAGAACGTAAACGTTTTCTATACGTTTAGCGATGAGTGAAATTGTTCCAAAAAAAAGGGGGATTTTAATTTCGAAAACACTTTTAGATTCTGAGCGGAGCGAGGAATCTATTGGTTTTTTTTATATTTTTAATACATAGAATTTTAAGCATTTCTATCGGGGAAAAAAACAATAAAACGAAATATTCTTTTCAGAGTTGACATATCGATTTAAAAACCAACGGTTTTTATTTTGAACTCTAAATTTTTTTTTTTTAACTCGTTGGTACGTTTAAAATACGCAATGCGATTTTTTTTTTATGCGTATTACTTCACTACAGCTGCTGTTGCTCTCTCTCTCTCTCTTCAAAACGGTAATTATATGATTTGGACTTGAATTCGTTTTTTTTTTTTTTTTTTACTACTCGTGAAAACTGATTTAACGTACCCGCGCGCGTACATTAAAACGTACGCTTAATGGCTAATAAAAAAAAAATAGAAAATTTATTTGCTAATTTTATTAACGTTTTAGCGGGTTCGCGACAACAAGTCACACATTTTATTAGGTAATTTATAATGGGGCGAATCGACTCGGACTTTATATTTCGCGTTACCGGCACAATTATTTGTGCACGTGATAACTATTTAGCCTATTTTAACAGAGTATTACTTCGAAAAAAAATTGTATGTCATGTGTTAAAATGGAATAAAATTTTTTTTTTGACTTGTCACGAAGTTAGAGCCATTTCACATTGCGCGCGCGTGTCATTAAACAATATAATTAGGTTTGAAAAACGTTCGGTTTTTTTTTTTTTTACTTTTTTATCGAATAATAAACGAATGAAACGCGCATATTTTCGAAAATTGACTTTATAGAACTTTTTCGTGCGCGGACCGATACTATTCTATTTAATAATTTACGCCGAACCTTTGCGAGTTAATTTATGCGTGAGTATCATCATTTCCAACGCAGATTCCGTGTCGTGTTAACGTAATAAAATCACAAAACGGTCGTTGGTAAAATATAAAAGTTTTACCGAAATCTTTAGCGGCTCGCGGGTAAAGCGACTGACAAACCGTACGGGGAAATCGAACATGCTAATGGATACCGTTCAAAAAGAATTCTTCGATGATTTTCTTCTTCTGTGCAGCGGTCGAGTTTAACAAACTTAATGTTTAATGACGGAAAAAAAAATTTCAATATTTTACGTTATATGTAGGAATTCGATGGAATTCGTTTTGTGGCGAGACGTCGTAAAAATCCGTTAGTTTTTTTTTAAAACGTCTTCTTTTAAAGCGAATTACGCGTTCCGTGATAACGCGTACAGTAAACGTATGCAGAAAAGCATATAGTGAACACTTGTTTTATACGCGAAAACACTGTAAAAATGATTTTTTAGTTCATAAAATCTAAAGCGCAGATATCGACAGTTCGTCTTTATGATATTATTTCGAATGTTTTTAATTTGTCGTTGGAATTAAAAAATAATAATGTGTAATTTAATAATAAATTATTAAATTACTACTTCAGTTGTGGCCTTAAGATTAACAAACGTCGTAAATATTATATTTCGTTTTATTTATAAATTTTTTGTTTGATACACTCGGCTGATCAGTTGCCCTTACTTTTTTTTTTTGCTGTACCTACAAAACACATCGTTTTTAATTTTCACAATACTAATCATATGTGGTTACGCGTCCACTACAAGTCTATGCGCGCACAATAAATTTTCTTTGTAATTTTTATATTTTTCCCTGTTCGTTATACCCTTAATTTTAAATATATTATATATACTAGTATAGGAGGTATCTATATTTCTCTTCCTTTTATTTTATTTTATTTTATTTTTTTGCTATAAATCAATTTCTGTACTGTGTGCCCTCGTACATTGACACAAATAAATAAATAAAATATCGTTTCGCGCAGTAAAACGAAGCTTTTTGCGATTAATTTGTTCGTATATTTTTTTTTTTTTGTATAAAATAACTTTTCAGCGTATCCTCGTCTTTCCCCGGTGGATACCCGGAATAAAACGTTTTTAATACACTCACTCTTTATACTCTGATACTGCGCTATGAATCATATTCGGACGTATATACATACTCGCGTTCGCGCGATATTTACAACCGTATATAAAAGTTTCGAACAGGAAACTCAGCTATTTCTATTTGGATATTATACGTATATATCATATTATTTAGACGGTCTACAAAAATCTACGTTATTATTTTATAAGCTAATAATAAATTATATAACTTTTAACCATTATAAACGTTTATATATTATATTATTATTATTATTACGTCTATTCCCGGGACTGTATGTGCGGACCATATATATATATGGCATTATGAAAGTTTTCAAAACGTTTATTCTAATCGTCTACTCTCCGTCGCCGTTCGGACCGCGATTTATGTAAATTCGTATTACACGATTAACAATATATATTATAAATATACATATTATGACAGTGTTATTCGAGAAAGTGTGGTTACTAACCCATAAATTCGTAATAAAATACTCGACGAAAAACATGATTTTTCTGGTGCTGCGGGTCGAAGCTGTACTTACGCGTACAGTACGCAAAGCGTCCAGCAAACGAACGTGAATTTTCCGTCCAGGTTTTGTAAAGGCCGCGTTGAGGCTCGAATCGTTGGAAAACGAATTTTTAACATTTTTAATCGACCGCGAAATTTCACGTCTTCCCTATTGTCTGCTGTACTGTTTTTTTTTTCTATGTTAATTTATTTACAATTATTTTCGATAATTTCTGGCTAATTATTTCTTGTTTTTACTTAACGATGCGTTTTGCGAAACAATACCGTGGCACGCCAGACCGTTTTAATTCCGCTTCGGAAAAAAAAAAATCGTTCCGCTTTTGACGAACCGCGGCAGTCAATCAGAAAATGATCATTTTTTTTTTTTTTGTTTAAATACATTTTGTATTTGAATTGATAATTCGGTTCGTTTCGTTGAAATTCGACGTATTGTTTGGCATTTTTTTTTTTCGTTTTAAGACGATTTTACGTAATTAGCATTCGGTTTTTACAGGTGTGTACGTAACCTAACCTAAAGGTGGTTCACTTGAACCGACTAAATTTTAGGGCGGGTGCAGGGTGCGGTGTGTCTTGGTAGGCGCTGTTTCATTGTGTAAAAGAACAGTAAGAAAAATATAAGATAATTAAGTAAGAAATATGTAAGAATTGAAATTATTGTATTTGCGATGGAAATTAACGAGTAGAATATATTTGACCTGAATTTCCGTCAACATTTTTTTGATTTCTTTACTGAAAATGTACTTCATTTCAATTCCTATTACTTATTTTAAATGATTTACGAAAAATATAAATAAATAATGAACGCGCGTGTTATATTTTGTAATTTAAAAAAAATTTTTGTTCGCGAATATATTATAAATAAAAAATTTTAAAAACCTTATTCATTCCTGCCATTAATGTTGTAGTAAATATCTTATGTACATATTATATGTACCAACGTATTAAATATTGTTTAAAAAGAATTAAAATTTTAGAAAAATGTCTACAGAGTTTTTTGAGGTAGCTGGGTAGGTCTCGGTTAGGATATTGAACCACCTCTTTCTGCTGAACTCGACGCCAATGGTTTTTACAAAAAAAAATTTACAAGAAACCGAATCGCAACGCGTTTAGTATACGAATTTCGTAACGTGAGATAACATATTACAATAATAATGTGTTACGATCTCGGCGCGTCTCGAAATCTACTTTAGAGGATTACTGGCATCGGGACGGACCAGCTATTTCGTATATAGGACACGGCGGGCACGAAGTTAAGACCAAGTACGAAACGTGACCGAAAACTGAGTGCGAAATTGGCGCGTTCCTTTAGATTATTGTATACGTCGTCTCCGCCGTTAGAGTAATTGCATGGTAGTATCGTAATTAAGTCGCTTCGGAAATTTATATGAAGCGATTTTATCCGCGAAAACCCGCACGAGCTCGTACACACACAACGTTCCATATAGAATATAATATAGAATAAGCGAAAAAAAATGAATACGAAACGCTATTATTTTACTTGAGGGGATTGAAAGCGGGTATTTTCTATCTTTGTCTTACACACATGAAACATAGCAAAATAGACGCTTCGTACTTCCAACGTACCGATCGATCTATTGGTGCGATAAGAAATTTGAAAACAGATTTGAATTCCTCTTGAATTTCGCTACAAAACGACTTTCCCACTTTTTTTATTTCTTTTTTTTAAGACCTTCAAAAATGAATTATTAACAATTTTTTTTTTTAAATTTGTTCGGTTAATTTTTTTAAGGGTTTATGAAAAAAAAATGAAAAAAGTGGGAAAATCGTTTTGTAGTAAAATTCACGAGGAATTCAAATCTGTTTTCAAATTTCTTATCGCACCAATAGATCGATCAGTACGTTGGAAGTACGAAACGTCTATTTTGCTATGTTTCATGTTTGTAAGACAAAGAGAGAAAATACTCACTTTCAATCCCCTTAAATTTCGATATTTTCGCGTTATACGAGACGTCCAATACTCAGTAAAAATATTTGCGCTTTGAGGCTCCCATACACGATCAATATTTGATATTGACAATATCATTGACCGTGTATTGGTTATATTGAAGGTTCCTTTAATATATTAAAGGTATCAAAACGGTTTTGATATTTATTGACCGGTCGTCAATAAAATTGTGTCCTAT
Organism: Slavum lentiscoides; assembly: GCA_032441835.1. NCBI lineage: Eukaryota > Metazoa > Arthropoda > Insecta > Hemiptera > Aphididae > Slavum > Slavum lentiscoides. Next base: position 9,511,735 of record CM063715.1, on the reverse strand, counting down.
CATCAGCTGTTTTCAAAAATACAACATTATCACAGTTAATAATAAGACTCGCCGGAGGAGAGATTTTTTTTTGGAACCGAACGAGTGTTGATAAATAAATATCGATCAACATTGCGTTGACATGTTAGTGGCTAGTGTTCAATAATAGTAAATTGATCAATAATATTGATCGGGTATGAGAGCCATTAGGCGAGTTTTATCTACAAGTATATTCGGATAACAATCAGAATATTGCAATGACAATTTAGAAAAAAAAATTGGTTTTTATATTATATTAATCAAAGCCGGTTTCGTAAAAAAAAAAAAGAAAACGAAAAAAGATAGATTTGTTTTATTAAATTTGTTTATAATTACTACCGATGTCGATTACCACCGCGGTTTCGCGGTCAGATTTAATGTGAAAAGTAAAAATATGTGTATAACAAAAAACCCCTTTTTTATATTGGATTTAATTATAATAATATAAGTAAATAATTTATTTTTCCTTTTTATTATTAATAATAAAATAGTAAAACAAAAAATATGTAAATTAATACAAAAAAAAAAGAAATGTTAAAGAAATAGAAACAAAAACTATAAATTAATACTAGTAAATAAAAAAAATTATACATACATATGTATATTAAAAAAAAATACAAATTCACATACGTATGTTTATGCGAATATACATTCGAGCCAATGAATATTATGCGAAATAAAGAAAAATATATATGATAGGTAGTTGTTGTATTAAATATGTTTATTCACTACCGGTTTAATTAAGCAAAAAGAAATGAATACAATACTAGTCATCGTAATACAAGTTGTTAATGATTTTTTTTCTTTTCGCTTAATTACCCGACGATAACTTTTTGTCGGAACCGGTAGTTAATAAACATAATTAATACAAACAACTTTTATACTTTTTTTCTTTGTTTCGCATAATACTATCTTTGCCTCGATTATACATTCGCATGTGCATACACAATATGTGTTTTATATACGCATACATTTTTAATTATTATTGTTGATTATTTTATGGGTTTTGTTTTCTTATTATACAATTATTATACACGAATAAATGTCTGAGATTTTCAATTTTTTTTCCCCAGCGAATTACTGAAATCAGAATATTGTTTTCATGTAGTTCATTACGCTCGCGACGATTGAAAAAATATACGTCGGTTGTCATTTTTAAATATTATTGGTTTTTTTTTTCACGTTTTGATAGATACGTATGTTTTTTTTTACCGTTCACAGCTGTATATTATATTATTTTACGCTTTATAAAAATAAAATCTATTAAAGGCACTGCGAGTGAATCGTATTTTAATAATTCACTTCGTATATTACACAGCGAGAGTTGGCTGCCCGGAATTTTACGATTTTTTCGGTTTCTGTTCTTTACATTTTTAAATTCCGATTTTCGCGCTTTTGTTCGTGTAAAACGTTAATAACAGGCGCATTAAAATGTACAAGAAAAAAATTGAATTTCGCGAATTCATACAAACTCCACTACCTTCAACATCGAAGAGCTCCTATAGTTTCGTTTGTGGTTTTTTTTCGCACTTCTGATTTACGCGGATCCGTGCGTATTTAATACATTATTATAATATCGCATAATTATAAAAAAAAAAAATTAAATTTTTGTCAAATTCTTCTACGGTAATTATATATTTAATTATTTTCGAAAATTTTCTTTTTCCACGGCGAATTTTAATAAATAATATATGCGTATATACGGGCACATCAGTTGGCACGTTTTTTTTTTAAAAAAAAAAACTTCTAAAAGCTAAAAAAAATTTGTACGCGAAAAGTAAAACACGGTAATTAATTTCGAGTGAAAAGTTTCGTATATTATACGCGTTATTCACAAAAATTCATAACAATACTATACACTGGCTGATGGGACATTTATGTTTTCGAGTAATATATTATTTAATTGTTTTCGAAATGATTAATAGAAATCTTTTTTATTTCTCGTCATCCGGCTTTTTTTTTGTAGCCAAGAGGTTACAAATGGAAATGAAATCGTTTTGCACGGGTTTTAAAACTGTAAATTCAAAAAATAATTTTTTTTTTAATTTCCATTTGGTCGCAAAAATTTACAAAGACAACAGATTTATACACCATTAAGTACAGCGGAAATTCTCCGTTATGAATTTTTAAAAAAAAAATACACCCACGCGACTCATATATCGTTAATAAACGAGCACGTTTTTTTTGCTTTACGTTTTTTTTCCATAATTCGGAAGCAGACCTCCAGATATATCGGTTACGGTTTCTATAAAAGAAAACTAAACGATCGTTAGGTTTTGCTTCTAATATTTCAAAAGGTTTCCAAAACCGGTATTATATTTCGTATTAGTGACGTTGGAACATTAAAAATATTCCATTTAGTTACTCAACCCGACATAACCGAGCCGATTATTAATTATTTGTAATAACCACGAAAATGTAACTAAAAAAAAATCTGTGGTGCAGGAAAAGAGAATTATTTCCAGTGGCGTCGTATCCGCTATTCGGGACGGAACGATCGGAAAAAATTCGGCAATTTTAACGGTACACATTCCGTGCATAAATATAAATTCCTGTGTTTTGTTGTTTTCTTTTTCGTTGACACATTTCTTCTTCGTCTGTCGACCGTTCCATTCTGACCGATTACTTTACCTTCTGGCGCATTGAAATAGTTATTAAAACTTTCCTTTATACTTGAAAAGCTTCTCTTCGTCGCACTACCATCTACACCGCATTTAGGCACTACGGCTGCCATAAATTTTCGAAAATTTTGTAATTTTGCCGAACACGATAACGTCGAGGTTTTCTCGACCGACATTGTGTTTTTCACTAAAAATTCGACGTTTTTGGCTTTTTTGAAAACACGCTTAGTACGACGATAGTTTTTATTTGCCCGATTCCGATCGATTTAGGATCAACGCCTACACGTATAAATGGAGTCTCCTGAAGAACTTGACATTAGAAACAGACGTAGTCTTCGCCGCTATTATCACTGAAGCACATTTCTGAAACAAAACTTCAAGCTTTTAATGCTATTACATATTATAGTGAATTTCTCGCGCAAATACAAAATCGGAATAAATCGCGGTTTGTTTCAAATTCTGTGTACGCAGAGCAGTCGCGTGAAATCACGAGTAAGTCTCTGTAGGTTCGCGAACAGCAGTAATTTCAATCTTTTTTATTTTTTCGTTTTTCCACACGCTTTTGTCCGTTTTCACCGATTTTTTCACGGGGCGAAGCGAACAGTATTTATCCCGAATACGTCTCTTGTAAATTTTACACAAATCGTTTCTGGTCAGTCCACACGTGGCGCGCGTAAACTCTAAAGTATATTACGGACCGGTGACGTGCCCGCGTGCACAAAAAACAGATTTATTATTATTGTGTTATATTAATACGGTCGTTATCCCCAAACAAACGCGAGCTATAAACAATTATTTCTAGAGAATACGCCGGGCCCGCCCGAACACGCCGGTTCGGTCGTTGAAACAAAATGAATGTACACGCGACCCCCTTTATAGCGTATAATGCAAACGCCTCCGAAGCTTATGATTATAATGAAAATTTTGTTTTTTTTTTTTTTTAATTTTAACAAATTAATGCGTTTTATTTAAACGTTTCATTTTCTCGTCCGGCGCATTGTTCGCTATATATTACGTATTATAATATTTTTCATTTTTTAATATTCATTTTTAGCCACGTTAATTATTATACACGCACACACACATTATGGACAGCTGCTGCAGTAAGTCAGATGCGCGAATTGATAAAGAATTTCGCGACGTATTAACATTGGGTTTAAGGAGAATTTTATTCGAGACGTTCACATAAAAAAAAAACTGCAAGCAGATTTGAAAAAAAAAAATCAATTCGCATACATTTGTGGCCGAATATAAAAAAAATATATATAAATTTTCAAAGAAAAAAAATTACGTTTTAATATCAAACGTATATTATATTAAAATAAATCATAAAATAATATTTTATAGAACAGGAGAGAAAGTTTTTACCAGAGTATATTTTAATTGAGAAATTTAAAACATTATCGACGAATGACTTTAGTCGATTTAATACATTCAGTTTATGTTCATAAATAAATGGTCAATCACTCTTATATAACATACACGTTTGAAATCATCGCGATCGCGAGAAACTAGTGACTCGAGCGAAAAAGTTTCAAGCGGTTGTCAAAAACGGCACGGATCGAAATTCAAAAAGCACCAGTGTCGGCCAGTCATAGAAAATAAATTGCCTAAGAGAGCTGCGTTTAAAATTGAAAAATACGCGAAATGCAGCCGCCGCCGATGTGTTTTCAAACTCGTTTTATCTCGTCACACTTTTTTTCACATGACGTTAAACTACATGCGACTACCTGTTTTCAAAAAAAAAAAATGAAAACTCGCGAAAAAGTTGAACGTTCGGAAAAATAAATTATTTAAAGTCGACTGGCGCGGCTATAGCGTGCCTTAGTCCTTATATAATATAATATATATAAAAAAAAATTACACTTTTAAACATTTGGACGTTTTAAGTGTTAAACGGCCGGAACGTTTGTATCGTCGAACTTTCCATTAGTTCCGACCGGAAACCGCCCCTCCGTCCGTGTCAATACGCGAAAAAGTTTTCATATTCTTCGCAATTCTCAAGACGGATAAAATCCGTATAGCTCCGTGGAGCCCTCTACGAGGAACGGGGGAAAAAATTCGGAAACGATAACGACTAAACGTTGAACAGAAAACGAAAATGTTGTTTTTTTCCCCCTCCGGTCTTTTAAGTATTTCGAACAATTTTTTTTTTTTTGCCACGGATATAGATCGTATTATTGTAGAGGAAAACCTCGAAATGTACCAAGCGAAAAAGCGTCTTTGAAAACGTCGTAAGTCGCGAACGGCGTACATTTTTGAACGCACTAGATATTTTATGGATAAAGTTTCACCGATGGTCATCGCGGTATAGGATAACCATTTACGCGCGCGAGACGTTTCCCATACACAGCCACTCAAACTAAAACAGCTATTGAAACTTTTTTTGCACACACCTCTCTATAAACTCGGGTGTATTATTGCCGTTATTTTGTCAAAATAATCGCAAGATAAATTTCTTCGCGCATTTCAACCACATGCATGTGCGTTTATAGTAGCGCGGGTCCGTGAAACTCGGGTAAAAAAAACTGTATATTTTCGCGACCCTGTAGAAATATTTTCGAAAAATATTAAAAATTATTTACTACAAAAATAGCGCGATAATTTAATATAGATATAAAAATTTACCAAACCAATTTGAAATCAATAAGATTTGAAGAAAAAAAATTATCATGCAGCGAGTAAACGTAAATAAAAATATTGTTATTCCTACGCTTTCGTCTAAACTTCCAGTCAGTTTTTCAGTACACTGTTCGTAGAATTTCCTTATATGTTCCAAAACGATGGTGAAATCATCATAAGTCTATTCCTCGGATTTATCGTTTAAACAAAACACAAACTATTCATACAGCAATTTATAATGATTATGGTCGTATGAAAATTCATTACTGTTACGCAGAACGTCATGGTTGTCGATCGCAGTTTTAAAGCTTCGTAATTATCATTTTTTATCGCCCCTCGTTCGTTATGTAATACGTACGTATATTTTATTTCAATCGAATTGGTGAAAATGATTTTTTACACTACTTATGTTTTATCAATTTATACACGCATGCTGCATTAGTTTATAGATTTTCCTCGCTGCAGGTCTCCGGTAATTCTTTATTTTTGAAATCCCTAAAAATCATTCCAAATCAAGCTATTTTTTAGCATATGTTTAAATCAGTAAAGTCGTCAAAATAAAGTGAAAATTCGCTTTTATGTTAATGACGTATTTTCTTTCGGTTATCTTTTTTTTTTTTTTAATGCAACATTATAATGTCATAAAACGGTCACACAGAATATATATATATATATTTAATAAATTGAATATCTCTCTTACAGAGAGTTGCGGTTATAAGGGGGGCGATAGATGGATCGCCCCCATGGGATTTGATATTTTTTAATTTAGTATATCTCTGACCTAACAGCACCGACTTGTGTCATGTAAGTGAATCCAGTTATGTCATGGTATGCTCCATTTTCGCCCCCCCCCTCTTCTTTGAACATCATGTATAAGGCTGGTGCTCGACCGACGATCAGCGCGTACGGTACGCGCTGACAGTGCGCGCTAATCATCGATCATGATGAAGCGTTTAGTGCTTAACTGACGACAAACTTTCATTTCGTTTCATTGAAATACGCGAAATAATATTATTATCAATAATAATAAAAAAATAAATAATAAACATTGCACACACGCGTACGATCGGTTGCTCGGTCAGAGTCAAAATAAACACACGCAAATGCCGACATAGCGCGTCAGCCAACCGTAATAAAACGATAAAAGAAAGTAGCCACCAGATAACGCTACGACACAACATAGAGGGCGTGGCAGATAGGCGCTTATAAATAGCGGTCCGAAACCATCGGACCGCTCAGTGTAGTCACGACGGTCAGGCGTGAACAACGTAGTTCGCGTCTGACTGCGATGTGTGTATGTGTTTGTGTGTGTTTCTGCCACGCCCTGTATTGTGCCGTAGCGCTATCTGGTGAGTACTTTCTTTTCATCTGCATTTCGTCTCAATACAATAATAGATCTTTCTTCTTGGTTATTACTCGTCAATACGAATATTTCATTGGCAGAGGGGGTTGGTTCCATTTTCGCCCCCCTTGAACATCATGTATCAGCCACTGCTTACAGATCGGTTGAACAAATCATTTTTAGGCTTTTTAAACTACATTTTCGTATGTAGTTATTATTGTATTTTATTTTAAGACATTTTTAAAGATTTTTATTGATAAATCAAATTTTAAATACGGTTAACCGAATACAATTTATACTTTTAATAGCTTTCAAAAGAAAAAAGATTTGACATTCATTTAGATATTTAGTGAAGTCTAAAAATCGATTGAACTAATAAAATACGAATTAAAAGCGTTTGAAAGCACACTTGGGCAGAAATTTTATTATTATTTATTTACGTATTATTATTTTTGAATTTCAAAGCCTTTTTGTTCGAAAATCGTTCATGAGCAACAGAAGGTTATTACAATATCAATTCGTTGTAATAATATTTGTAATAACGTAAATAATTGTTATTATAATATCGATGTAATAACGCACGAAATGAATGAATTTTACCGTAAACGAAATTTGTATTACAATACAAATGTATACAATATGTTATAATAGTATTATTTCGATTAAATCGATATTCATGAATTTATATAGGAATTCGTATTCAATCTTCACCTTTTAAATACAAAAATTTCCTTTGTTAAGAATTTAAAAATCTATACACTGTGGTCCTAAAATACAATTAAAAAAAAAAAATTAATTTGCCCTTCGATTTTCGAGCAAATTTCAAACGTCCACGACAATATTGTACGATACATCATATTATAACAATTTTCACGCCATCGATTCTAAGATTAAAAATTGTATTAATTTAAAAAATGAAATAAAACCGGAAATTATTGTGTGTAATAAAAGAAGTGGTGAAGTTTTTAAAACACGCGCAAATTGAATTAACACTTTTGAAAAAAACGAGATTTAATTCTGCGGCAATTTGTTGACGAACGGGTTTTTTTTTTAAATTTCGAATTTCCATAATTTAAAATTTTTAAAAATTGCGACGAAAAGGCGTTTAATAATTTTTTTTTTTAGCAACCGATAAATATTATTAAAACGTTCGGGATTAATCGTGATCGCGTAAAATCTGCAAATATTTCATCTATTAAAAAGTATAACGTAAAAAAAAAAAATTTTTTTTTTGTTTTTTCACAGAGAACAAACGAACAGACATTTCAGCACGTTCAAAATCTAAAACGAAAATAACATTTTATTCGTCTCTTGTTTGCGCGCGCTTATATTCGCCGGTTTTCTAAACCACTGCTGCTGCTGCTGCTGCTGCTGCATGGACCCCTCCGCCCCCCGATCAGAATGATCGTTGTAAGTGCTCAAACGTGTTTTATTGCTTACTATCGAACGTGTTTGGCCCGTACACACACACACACACACACACATATATATATTATATATATATATAAGGACGAAGGACCTTTCAGGACAATAATTCAAATGACCGCAAAGGGTCGCCGCGCACGGGTTCTCCGCGCATAAGTCACCGGCCGAAACGGTGAAGTTTTGATTTACAAAAGAAAAATAAGAACCGCGCGCGGTACATTCGATTTCTCGAAACGCGCGGCCATTGTTAACTGCGCAGCGGCCGCCTGTCGAAACTCCGGATGTTCGGTACCGTAAAATATATACACTGTCGAACCGGGGCAGGAACGCGGCTTGTTCGATAGACTATCGGGAAATGTGGGGCGAAAAGCCAGTGAATTTATATTATACACACGGTGAAAACCTATACTGGACACTGCATCGGTCGCCTAAATGTTTTGTCCGCTGTTCGGAGGTGTGTCCGGCACTCAGAGGTGGTCGATTCGTTGTTGGTGAGGGAGGGGGAATGGAGTGTATTTTCTTTCTTTTTATATCATACGTATGTATATTTAATCATAGATTCGTATGGGTAGGACACCGAACGAATTTCCTTTGTTCACAAGATCGTGGTCTCAATGGCCTCGAAATCGGCTGTTTAGCACTTATCACTACATTTCTTATCGTAGAACGTTATAGAAACGGCACTCGGGTTGTTTATAAAATTTTAGAGACTCGGCCGAGAAGTCGGCATCGAATTTATGGACAGAATCGTATAGGGAGTGTCGCGGGATTGTTTCTTACCGTCCGAGATGGATTACAGACATAACACTAGTTTTTATCTACACGTCGTGTTATAATTAAACGTAGAATAAAGATTGCACATTTTCATTATGCTTGCATCATCTATTATAGGTATAATAACATTATATTTTTTATATATTATATTTTTGTTAATATTGTGTAGGTCCCTATGTGTGAAATAATTAGTGACTCCTAATTCACATAGAAAGATTAGGTTCCTAACATCATGTCCTTCCGCCGTGTCGGTAACATCAATCATTCCGCTGTGAAATGACAATAAAATCGAAGTAGTGGGGGTATAGCCAATGGCCTCATTCAATGTATAATAACGAAATATTTTATTTTTCGCGTATTTATATATTATTTATATTTTACGAGTTTAATTAATAGTTTTGATATTTGTTATTATTTCGAAAATAATTTTCAAGTTAAAATTACTAACGTTTATTGAAAAAAAAAAAAATAGGTTACTTTTCTCTATAGCTATTTATATTAAGACTTATTGACACATCCATAGTCATTAAACTAATATGATAATAATAATAATAATATAATAATGAGTAAATAATATGCGCGTCGTAATAAAATATATACTAAAATTGTCAAAATCCGCCCATAGATAGTGTCCACTATTTGGAGGTTTTCCTATATAGACGAGTAGTGAAAATACACGTGTATTTGTATATAAAATTTCCTTTTCGCTCCACTAACCTAAAGATTTATCGAATATACAGGTAGTTATTGCGAAGGCTAAAGAAATTTATACGCATTTATTACGAGGCGGATCAACGGAGGCGCACGGGAAATTAACGCATAAATCAAAAATATAATATTATTTCGCATTTATTCGATATAATATATCGATATCGGTTCCATTTCTCTTACTCAATCCTCCGACAATGTCACCTTTACGGATAAAATCGTAATAACGTTCTCGATATTTATAATAATCATTTTCATCGGGAACCTTTAAATTATTATCGGTTACGTTTTTCGAAAAAAATTAATTTTCTCTCTCATCGATCGTGTGGTTATGACGTGCTTAAAAAAAAAAAAATCCATTTCCGATTACTATAGAATCGTTTTCGGAGAATTTTAAAATTCATAAAAAATTTTATGAAAGTTTAAAAAATATCGACGATTATCAATGCTTTTGTATACGTACGAAAATAAGCGATTAGAAAATATGTGATTTTTGCGGTCTACCTTTAAAGTTATCAAGGTCGATTTACCTAATTTTTGTAAAACAAATTAAATGAAGTTCGTGTGTAAACCTATATAAATTTAGTCGAGTCAAAAGTCACTAAACTTCGTTTAAAAGTTAACGTTTTCTGATCAGTATTAAAAAAAAAAGTAACGTGAAATGATTTTTTTTAAAAAACGGTAACTTATTAATAGTGTTTATAGTTAAATACTCGTAAAATACCAACTCGCCACGTTTCAACTTAACTCTTTAACATAATTCTAACGTTAAACTCGTTATAATGCTTTGAACGTTATATAACAGTAAATACGCCTTTTGATTACAGCGCATTTTCAGAAAACACAATTAAGCATTAAAATTATAATACGAATACGTTGGAAGTCGCGATTGTCACGCGGACAATAATATTATTATATATTTCTAAAAATTTATTACTCGTCACGTTTACGACGAGACGCGAATTCCCACACGACAATATTTTATTAACGCGTAATATAATATATTATTCTATAAATAGGAGTTGTGTATAAATATAATAGTCGAATAAAATGTTTTAATGGTTAAAATCAAAAAAAAAAATTATTTCGAAAAAGAAACGAACAAAAAAAAAATGTCACTTTTTAATACCTTAATTGTACGAAATAATAAACGAAAAAAAAGTTATACCGAGATTTATAGAAGGTTTCACCGATTACTTTCGGTCCCGTCCCTACAGCCCATGTGTATAACACGAAATATTCAAATAACTTTCTTGAATTCGTGTTTACTTTTCGATTACTGAAAATCGTTTAAAATATTGTGAAAAAAAAAATTGTTCACTTATTAAACGCGTATTCGAGTGCAAGGTAAATAATTTTTATTGTCGATGAACGAGAAAAATGAATTATTGACCAATAAATATATTGCGGGATAGTGTAAAAAAAAAATGTATTTTTTCATAAAATATTTACACCAAATTCTGTATAAAATATATTTCAACGAGTCATTAAATATTACTCATATAATTCAGTTCAGTAGCGGTTATATGAGGGGGGCGATAGGTGGTTGGGATTTGATACTTTTAAATTAAGTATAACTCTGACTTAACATACCGACATAGCGCGTCAGCCGACCGTAATAAATCGAGAGAAAAAAGTAGTCACCAGATAGCGCTACAATACAACAAAAAGGGCGTGGCAGAAAGGCTTTTATAAGTAGTGGTCCAAAACCATCGGACCACTCAGTGTAGTCACAACGGTCAGGCGTGAACAACGTAGTTCGCGTTTGACTGCTGTGTGTGTGTGTGTGTTTGAGACTGGCCGCTATTTATATGTATATTTCTGCCACGCCCTCTGATTTGTGTCGTAGCGCTATCTGGTGACTACTTTCTATTCCCGTTTTATTGGTATTTCGTTTACGTTCCATGCGCGTTGTTTTTTCTTTTTCTACATCTGAAATTCGTCTCGGTACATTTATAGATCTTTTTTCTTGGTTATTATTATTATTATTATTATTATTTTGTCTACAATTAATGAATATTAATCGGTTATTATAATAATTTACGTCAATAATTATCAATTATCACGCAATATGAATAAAAAAAAAACTTCATATTATACCAAAACTGGCTACTGAAAATTGTCCGATTATATTTTTTCTCCAAACCGTGAAAATAAAAAAAACATCGAATATAAAAAAAAAATTGTAGTAATATTATTCAAATAAAACCCTTAAAAATTTGTTGCTTCGTTCCGGGGCAATGGCTCCCATTGCCCCTCTAAATACGCCACCGTTGCGCGATATCAAAATATTTGAATAGAAATCGTTTTTGGACATCATATAGTCGTGTATAAATCTTCGTGTTTAAGAGCAAATAACAAACTAAAAACTCGAACACGATTGTTGAATAGCTGGTTACTATAAAATATAATACGTACTCTGGCGTTACTTTCCCGAGAATTTCTTTGTCGGTAAAGTGTTGTGTGCGCGCGCGCGCAAATGCGAACGAGTTATAAATATTCAGCGCTTATTTAATTATCATTAGCGTGTAGCCAAATAAAATAAAATAAACGTTGTCCGCCAAAAAGGGACGCGATACGAATTAAAATGCGTATGGCCGACGCAATACTGCAGTATTTGTTGTTTTTGAAATTTCTCGTTTTAGTCGATCCGCTCCACCCTTTCCGCTGTCACGCGCGAATTACTGAAACGCGAAAACACAATGCGAAACGCCAGAAATAAATTTCCGTTCTGTTTGACTGTGCAAAAATAAATAAAAAATTTTACGATATCGACGCGAGCGGAGCGAACGAACCAGTGGCGTATATACGAGGAATGAGGAGGAGTATTGGTTTGACTTTTGTAAAGAGGCCCCAAAAGAACGATAATTCTCGAAATGTATTTTTCAAGAAAAATACGATCTCGGGGAAAAGAATTGTATAAATAAATGCGTATGCGAATACAATAAAATCATAATTTGTTGCTATTTCGATGCTGATAATATAATATGGAAATAGACTTTATATGTTTCAAAACGCTTTTGCGTCGAACGTATGCTTGGTTCACGGCAAACGCGTCGATATTTAAGCGTCGAGTTCATTTATCGGTAATAATATTGCGAGTATTAAAAATATCGAATTTTTTTTCTTAACGCAAAATTTCGATTTTTTTTTTTGGCATCGAAATAGACAAAAATTTAAAAAAAAATTAATTTTAGTCTAAACATAATATTTTTGTAATCGCACAGGGATTCCTGTTAGTAAAATACTGCAGTGAAAGGGTAGGTTATTTACACTTACTTATGTGTAAATTACTTCAATGTTATTCGTTATTACTATTATCAAATCTCTATATATTTGTATAATATCCTTGTTACGATAATTTGAAATAATATTTAGAACTTATAATTTATAGCCGTATTGAAACTGGACCGTAATAATAATATTTCAAATACATTTTTCCAAATCCAATTGTCAAATTTTATTATTCTAATATTTTATTAGTCAATAGTATATCAGACTTGTAGCGTGAAGCCAGAAACGGATATATTTTTTCTTCCTTACTATAAATTATGAAATATTATTATTAAGACAGCAAACACAAATAATGTTTTATTTTTCATACGCTTATTATTTTGTTAACAAAATGCACACATGAAATCAAATAATTCGATTGAACGTTTTGAAGTGTCTACAACACGATTTTATAGTTTTACATAATTTTTTTAATTAGATCTAAATTTAATCTAGAATTAGATTTTTAAAAAACTGACATAGGGTAATACTAAAAAAAAAAACTGTAAATCCTTCATAGAGTATCCAATACATTTTAATTATTTAAACTGTGATAGAAATATAATATTAGAAATACTATAGTTTTTTTTTTATATATTTTTGCTTATGAAAAGTCGATCATAACGTAATATTTAATTAAAATTTTATTTAAATATATAAAAAAAAAAAAAACGATGAAATCTCTCCAAACGCGTGACGTCGTCGTGATTCGATGGAGCAAAAAACAACGTAGTATTTACACTTGAAAACGTAACAAAGGATAAAAATTAAATTCGGTATACACTCGGGGGTGAAATGTGTAAATTTACAGCTTTGAAATCTAGAAAATATGGTTGGTATATATGTATATATATATTGGACTTACACCGACACAAACGTTACAGCGTTGTCGTAACCAGAGCTACCAGTAAGACCGACGACGACTCCTGCAGGGGAGTGCGATTTTTCCGCAATGATTAAAGGGGTGCTCGCGCCCTATAGACGAGGATATACGTATTTATTTTTCACTGCTCCGAACGTTTATGGTCGGAATGCGAGGGTGCAAAATGTTTGCAGGAGAGACGCACATTATTCAACGTAACAATATATCGGAGACATTATTGTTGCAACAGCAGCAGCACCAGGAGCACGAATAATGAATCTTACATTGTGCCTCAACAATAGCACGCGTTATTATTATAAATTAAAATAATATTATATATATTATAATAATGTACGAGTTGAAATTCAAATGCTGTAATATCGGGTACATTTTTTATTTATTTATTTTTTTTTTTTGTTGCACACGAGATGACAGTTGCGCATTTAAGGGGGAAGCACAGAGAGCTCCCAGTTGTTTTACTTATATATATATTAAATAATAAATTATATTTTATGAATATATAAATAAATATAATTATTGAATAATGAATATAAAATATATTTTCACGTTTATTGATTTAATACCGATTACGACTATTGCAAATTATTAAAAATTAATACGAGTATACAGTACATAAAATAGTTTTGAAAATTAAATATAATGTTATTAAATTTAATTTTTAATTATTTGAAATGCTTTTACTTTATCGTTACCTTCGCAGTTTTTTTATAGAAATGCGATTGTGAATATCTATAACCTTTTTAAATATTTTCGGTACCACCCCTCATTAATAAATACTAAATACGCCCTGCGCGATGATACAGCTGCGATGTATTGACGCGGTATAAAACGTATAAATATTGTTAGATTAGGTTTGGTTAGGTTAGAGGTTTGTCCGAGTTTTTTTTTTTTAATTTAAATTAAGGAAAATTCTGTGTACAGGCGATTAAAATTTAAAAAAAAAAAATACGTCGTATTTAAAAAATCGTTTAATTTGAATACGTTAATTCACGTAGCTCGTGTCAAAGATTTTAAATGACGGGAATTGATAAACGAGTAAAGAAAAGCAATATAAAAAAAAAGGTTCGAAACAGAAAAATTATACAAAATTCATTAAAATGCAAAAAAAAAAAATTGAATACACTACACTAAAAGCCGCACTTTATGTGTATGAAACAAATTCACAGCTCTAACGATTATTACAACATAACGAGGATGTCGGATATATAATTATAAAATAATTATAATACTGGATATGTTAATAACTACGAAATAGATTCATTTGCATTTTAAATTCGATTATAAATCAATATACGCTGCAGGGCGTCCCACGGAAATCTGACAAATGCAATGACTTTTGTTCCATTCAATGGTCTCCAAACATTTGTTTTTCTCGAATATTATTGTTATAATTGACGCGTTAATTCGATTTAAATTATAATAGTCAATCGGAATAAAAAAATGAACGAATTTTTTGTATATAATTTTTACTACGTTGGGCACTGTAAAATGTATCTTAAAATAACAATTTAACGATTTCGGTGTCAAACAACGTGAACTCGTCGTGATGCCCAACCGTTTTCTCTTTAGGACCTAAAGATTAGGTGTGGTAAAAAAAAAAAAAAATTAACCGAAATAATAGCATCTCATCTGTTCCGTCGATAATAATCGTTCAGATGGTAAATAACTGAATTTCTAGCAATATTATATTTTTATATCGTATGATTACCCTTTGAGCAGCAAATCGAATTCTTCAAATAAAACGAAATATTGTTGATATTATACGACCTATTTCGCTCTTAGAATAAAAAAACATAGACAACAATACGCTCGAATGCTCGATAACTACGCATAATATATTGATTGGCGCAGAAATATGTATACACAAATAATGTTACTTCCAGACCATTTCGTATTCTCTACTTGAATTTCGTTTGGCGAAAAAAAAATCAACGTGTAATAAATCAACCTATACACTTCGGTATTAATAAAAAAAAAAAGAGATATTATAATCTTAATATAATACGTTTTTATTATATTAAATATTTTAATACGATTTTCCTTTACGGCATCCGCCGTTGGACAAGTTAAATAATTATACTGTCCGCTTCGCGTTGAAAATTCGTATAAAAAAAAAAATGTTTCAAAAAAAAATAAAAAATCAGTAGTCTTAAAATATTTTTTCGCAATACGTATTACAGTTCTCGTCGTTTTTTTTTTTTAAGTTTTTACTAAAATATTAAAAATCGTAGGAAATCACACGTTTTTTAACAAAACGCTAAATCTTTCTGCAACAACGTTCGACGCGTTCGAGAAGCCAAATGTTAAAATATATAGTAAAAGCATTTGTAACTATCAACAGAAAGAATTCACTGATCTCAGTAATAGCAGTTTAAACATTATATAGACACGCTTGTCTGTCCGGTTAAATGCTAAACAAATCGATAGCGCGTATTTATAATGAGTTGTTGTGTCTGTCTCGTCTGGTACGGACTGCGTATTAAACTCGAAAATCGAGTTATCGAAAATGACGGAGAAAAAAATGTATTATTATTATTATTTTCTTTTTTGTAGTTCTATTTTTCTGGAGAACATTAAAATAATAATTTAGAAAATCGCGTGTATATCAGTTTACGAACGGGGTTGACTCGCATAATGAAAAACGCCGTATAAAAACAACGAAGAAATCGTGTTTTGAATAATTTACGTGGAATATAATGGAAATGCGCGCGACGTGAATATATATTTTTTTTATTCGTCGCATTACCCGAACATTTTTTAAAATTATTTTCTATTTAAATAATTATTTCACTTCAGTTACGTATTTTATATAATATACGAATATTTCTTCAGGTCTCGAGTGAAGCGAAAAATGCATTTATGTGTTACTTATGTCGCCTGTAAACGCTTTTTTTTTTTTTTTGTAGAAGGTGTGCTCGGATCATCTCGACGAGCAATACGTTTCGATAGCAAACTGTTACTGGTTGGTACTTTATATTTGACACGTTTTTCGATGTTCCGCACATAGTTTTCTGAAAAAAATCCAACATTTGACATTTAAAATTTGTTGTATTTTTTGAGATTTTTTTCTTTTTTAGATTCAATAGGCAGTTTTAGATTATTTTTTCGAGACTTTTTTTTTTACATTAGTTAAAATCCTTCGCGTGTGTTGCAATTGTCAAGAATATGCGACGGGACGACGAACGAGAGCCACTTGTGTCTTGTTACAGATCACCACTGTTGTAATATCTCGAAAGTGTTAACTTATTTGTACGATTCTATCGTTATATTGTTACTATAATTCAGACGGCGAACGAAATTTTATCGAAAAAATTACTGGTCAGTATACTTATGTGATTTTTCGTACCGCGAAAAACGCGTACAATTTAAGTATAATAATATGTCACGCGCTTTCGACACTCGATTTCGCATCTATTTAAGCATGTATTATCTGCGTATTATTTCTAACTTATTTATTTTATCGATTACAAAACGTTTTTGAACAAAACGCGACGATTTTAATTTAATTTAATTATTCGTTTAAAGAATCGAATAAATACGCGTTACTGTCGAAAGACGAAAGTGGCACGCGTAATATAACCGAACAATTTAATATCGAATTTCTACTTAAAAAAAATATTGACCATTAACATTAGGAAGAATTTACTAAAAACATACGTTCGGAGCATTATGCTGTATGGATGCGAAACACGGGCTATTGCAAGAGAAGAAATGAGAAGAATAGAGGCGTTCGAAATGTGGCGCTATAGAAAGACGGAAAAGATAAGTTAAGAGTTACTAATAAAGAAATTTTAAAAATGGTATCTGAGAGAAAATCAATATGGAAAATTATACAGGAAGGACGAAATGAATTAAATAGGTCATACTTTAAGGCACGAAAGGTTGCTAGGACTAATATTGGAAGGAATAACAGATTGATGAAATCATAGAGGAAGACCAAGATTACAGTATACAAGTCAGACAATAGAAGATCAAGGACGTAAGCCGTATCAAGAATTGAAGGGGAATGCAAATGATGGAGAAGCATGAAAGATGCTGCAAACCCAATCATTAGATCGAATACTGCAGAGAGAGAGAGAGATAAAAATAATACATTTTGTATTTTTTTTTTTTTTTTTGCGTGTACGGTTGAAGGGTGATCGCCTCGTTTGCGGCCCCGAACGCGAACCATCGCCGATCATCGTTTTTGATACTTTAAGTTGTTCAAGAGTTTTTTTTTCATTTTATATAATATATATATATATTTTATCGTAAAAGTTGTTGTCAAACACGATGATTAATTATTATTCGAGTGACAATTCATAAACGTTCTTAAAATTAATAATATTTCACGTTTAACCGAAAATTACAGGAAAACAATTTTTTTTCCCCGCGACACTTTGACAGAATACAAACGCATCGCAATAAAAAAAAAAAATGTACTAAAAAGATCAACGCGTGATGTTCATAAAAGTAATTGAATTTCAATATAGACAAAAAAAAAACACGCGTTTTTCATTATATAATACGTATACGGACAAAATTCGACGAGATATAGCTGTTTTGGTTATTGTAAAAAAAAAAAAAAAAAACACAGGCGATTCCGATATTTATTTCCAACTATATAATATGTCGAATACATTATACGTAATACATAAAAACGCGCGAATTCCAAAGTACTTCGATTATATAGTATACTTGTCAAAATTATAACGATTTCTTTTTAATCGGCTGGATTAAAGAGAAAAAAAAACGCTTTTTAATAATATAAATAGGCAACGTAATATAAAAACATATTTTAATCGATGTGGTGCGGAAACGGTGTATATATAAAAAAAAAAAATTAAATCACGCAACCCGTTCGTGTAACTTTTTCCGTCAAAATACGCGCTTTTTGTGCCGGTAATTTTAGCCGTTTTGTAATTCACAATCCAAAAGTGTGTTTTTATAGAATATCTCGGTTATCTCGGTTTTCGGCATATTCTACCGTAACGTATGAGTTCAATTTAAATTTTTCAAACGACTCGAAACGCGTACTTTCGCGTCGAACGACACTCGAAATATACGCGTAAGATTAACAATGATTATTTATAAAATACAAAACATTCATCCGCTTTTAATCTACGATCGCGCGCGTTTCATAAAGTTTAAATATTTACAATATAAACAAGTGTTTATTCGTATTTTCGGTAAATTTTCATATTGTTATAATTTTTTTCCAGAACAACGACTACATAATATAACCGCGTAATATTGTAATAATTTATTAAAAAAAAAAACCAATTTAACGGGTTTACCTCCGTTGTTGCTCGTTAATCAATGCGTATATATTATACAAAATACCCGCGATTGTATAATACTATTATTCCCGTCGAATTTTCGCGAATATTATTATTTTATGTTGCGTATAGTAGGTATAGTGTGCTAGGAAGTACAGAAAAATGATTAAACGTTAATAATTCACAACATAATATCACCATACTGCACGTATATATTATAAACTACAAAATTATATGGTATACCTTGTGTTCGTGACCACACGGACACGTGTGTAACACGATACAATAATAATAATAATAATAATAATAATAATACGTTATGCCATTTTCATCTGTTCGACGATACTATAACCGCGTTATTAATAGCAACGGGCGCATCACACGCGAAACGGGTTATTTTTCTTTCGCGTACATCACGAACCTGCAGCGGTTATCTGCCAAGGATTACAAACGAATCGCCGAATTTTCGTGGTCTTCATTCGTTATTATATAATCGTACTGCAGAACGTTCTTAAAATTATATCCTCACCACTCGCGCGTGGGCATTCATTCTGTGAGAAAAGTGTTGGATTAAAGGGTTTTCGGAATTTACAGGTGTTTGCGGGTTAAATTTTTCACTTTTTTTTTTTTCTTTCTATTATAGTGAACTCGAAGAAACGCGTCTAGAATTTCGTCGATCAAACGTAATTCGAATTAAAATATATAAACACCGATTTTATCAAAAAGCGGTTAATGAGTTCGAATATTAAAAAATCGATTCTGTTCACTCCGAACGGTCGAATTTTTTCGTTTACACCGTTTCCGATCCCAAAACATCCGATAAGGCGTCTTTTGGAGGGCGAATATTTGTAATATCCACTCTATAGCAAGAGCGCATCAACGACCGTGTTTAAAACTCACATTTTTTTTTACTGCTCGTGAAATATTCGTCGGTTATTTTTCAATATATTATGCAGGATCGCCATTTAAATTTAAAAATTGCCGTTTAAAAAAGTTATGTAACGAATAATGTTGGGAGGGTAAAATTATACGAATAACGAAAAATCTACACGACGGCCGATATGTGCAAAACAATTTTGCTTTAAAAAAAAAATATGTAACAAAATTTATTTATATTTCCCGAGATGAAGTATAAGTCCATAATAATAAAAAAGAAATCATCCTCTTTATATACATATACGTATATTTCTATAATATCCTTTGCAGCTTACGCTCCGAAACAGCGCGGATGCTTTTAATTTCCTTAGTATAAAATTATACATTTTTTTTTTTTGCCCCCCTATAGATAAAAAAGTGAGCTTCCTCAAATGCGATTTCTCTCGAAAACTTTACACGATATGATTATTGCTATTTTTTTTTTTTTTGTCGAAAAGGAAAAGAACAGCGTTGATCAACGACATAATACATATCGAGGAGTTCTATATACATTCAAATAATTGAAGTCGGTCTCTCGGAAAGAGTTTTATTTATTTAAAAAAAAAAAAATACGATAAAACGGTTGTTTTCGCTGCGAAACGATATCAACATAACACCTTAACAATATTCCATTCGATAAAATGATAAATTATTTACACGCGACTCCAACGACCCGTGAATACGCGCTCACACGCAAAAAAAAAAAACGATTAACCGGGTGGTTTGTTTTCTGTGGGACTGCGCCGCCGTCGTTGTAATTTAGTAGTTTTAATAATTATTATGTGTTAGGTAAATATAAGTGGTGGTGCAGGTTTATTGTTGTTGATAACGTGACTGTGTAATTTTTTGACATCAATAAATTAACCACTTTTCGTTTGTAAAAAGGTGAATAAGACTGGAAAAAAAAAATCCTCGTTTTTCATATTTTGTATTCGCTCTTTGTACGGCAAAAAAAAAAATTTTTAACGTTTATATATATATATATTCATAAACGTAATAAATTATAAGTTCCATTATGCTATATAACGTGATTAAAAACCAGCCGAATATTATACGGAGTTAAATCGGTCCGAGACGAATCCAGAAATAATTTTGTAAGACGGAAATTAGACGGGTATAAGGTCCCAAAATTATTACATTATTTACGTTATATACCCGGTAAAACGGAATCCTATTATAGAGAATAATACTCGATTCGTTTCCAAAAAAGGGTTTTCGGTCCAAAAAGACGTTTCGCGGTATGGTTACAATGATCGGATATTAAAAAAAAATATACGTATATATTGACATTTATTGTGTACAATAACGTCGATATAAATGCGTCTGATTAATGATAATTTTAAGATTAAAATTGAAAGTTTAATGTGTTACGTACCACAGTGGTTCGGCTATTTTCTGTGCGTATGTAGAAGCAATTCAAAATCACATCTATAATACTGACATACGGCTGGCCCCCACAGGTATATTATTAACTTCGCTCTGCAAATACCAGACAACGGCAATGTCTGTATATATTCACATTTATATAATAATCGATTATCAGAATTAACGCCTTATTTCTTCCGCGTATACGTAATGGTTTTGAAAAACTTTTTTTTTATTATTGTCAATTCACATTTATTTTCGATGAGTTTATTATTCGATTACCGCGAGAGGAAATTATCGGTTATTCTGTAATAATTGACTTGTGAATTATTCATTACTGTTAATTGGTTTTTATTTATTTTGCCAAAGGGTCGAGCATTGCGTTACCCATTGTACGTACGAAACGAATATAAGGTCGAATCGATCGATAAACACTGTTACAAGACAGCGTTTGCTGCACACCATTTTGAATATTAATTAATCAACGTTTTATTTCGATTTTTTTTTTGTAAACTATTTAAAACCGATTGTAAATCATACGTGTAAAAATCCTTTACGTAAATAAATGACTGTAATAATTCTATCTTGTTTTTTCGATACGGTTTATATTTAATAACGTATTATAATTTATAAATAAAAAAAAAAAAAAATAACGAGAAATGAAAAAAACACGTGATTTTACATAGTTATATATTTTTTAACAGACGGACGAGTGAAACAAGCAACACACTTTGAAAAAAAAATAAAAATACAGCGAACTGTATTAATTAAATTAATTCGAATTATTGTACGAATAAATAGGATAGATAATATACATTGTGTGTATCGTATTCGTGTTGGATACAGAACGTATGGTGAAACCGCAGCCAGTAGCTAGTATTATTTTTAGTTTTAAAAATTAAATCGAATTTCTCGCGATAATCAGTGCCTATAATGATGCGTACAATGTAAAATCGTCGGAAAAAAAAAAGAAATTGTACGTACATTAATATTTGTGAAAAAATCGAGTGTTTATCGACGTGGAAAAACAAAAATAACAACATAAACTCGGAGGATTAACGTCGTCCGTTTAAACATTTTAACAGGTCGATTACGGAAAAAAAAATCATGTTTTTTTTTTTCGGTTCTTGATCATTTATGCGTCGTTTCCCCACGTCACGCCGCGGTCCAGATTAGTCTCGTAGGAATTTCGTTTTGGGTCGCGGTACTCGGTTATGTGGATATATAAACGCGTTATATAAATGCGTTGGCTTTTAAATTTTCACGTGATTAATCGTTACTATATGCATATATATATTATATACGGCGGGGGAGAAAAAAAACTTTCTAGTAGTTCATTACGCAGTTTAAATATATTTCGCTCGTGATTTTCCCCCGAATTTCGTTATATTTTATATTTTTTTTTTTAAATTCCACGTCACGGCGGGCTGCGAATATTTTTTTTTCTCATTCGATACCGCGGTAACGCAGTATACTTTTTTTTTTAAATGTAACACTCTCCCGTTCGTAATATTCATCCAACTCACTCGTATATCATAATATATCACGACAATAGATCCCCTCGTGAAAAGGGCTTTAAATACGTAATATTTAGCAAAGCGAGGTGTTTAAGTCTATATAATAGACAGCCGTCGATAATATATTATAGCAACGTAATATTCAAGAAACGTTTAAATTTCGAGTGTTTTTCGAATTCGCTTTTTTTTTTTTTTGGACACGGCGTGTTTTAAAGTAATTAATTTGTTAAATATTCGGAAATAAAAACCGGTTTACTCCCGTTAACGGAAACAGAGGTGCGAGGTCGCGAGAACGAGAATCTTTAGGAAAACGATAAAAATAATAGCGAGCAATATACGTATACCACAATGGCTTTTATACGAATGTGAAGCAATTAAACCTAAAATTGTACACCGTGTTAGCCTAAATATAGTTATTTTTCCTTTATTTTCTAGTGTTTTAAACAATTTTTTTTTAAATTTAATGCGTATTTAACAATATTGTAAAAGAATAACTTCTGAATCTCATCCACACTATAGTTTCCGTTCAGCGAGGCTCAGTTATCTTACTTTGATATCAAATTATATTTATAAAAATAATATTATATAGTCGTTACGAACGACCACGTTGACCGCGCGTCGAATATTATTTTAACAGGATTTAGGTGCTAATTTATTCCGCGATTAAAATGAAATTTCTGGAAAAACGACGAGAAAATATTTTGTAATTACAATAAAATACTGCAGTACATCGTAGACGATATTTTCCGCCAGTGGTGTTTTTTCATAAAATATTCGATTTGAAAACTGCTATACGCTTTCGTCTATAGAATAGACAAACCACGCTCGCCTCGTTAGGTCGTCGAATCAATATAATATATAAACTGTGTATGCATTTCTCTCCTTTTTTTTTTTTCGTATATATATCTAAAAAATACCCCGGGGCGAATGATAGAAATATTTAAAGGGGGGAAATTACCGTCGAACTTTCGAAGGCAAATAATAAAAAAAAAAAAAATGTAAAAATATTACTACTACCGAGAAGAACATATAAAATACAAACACGAAATTTCACATTATAAACAGCGGTATACTCGTACGGAACGTAGTATATCTTACAAATGTAATTTATGTAAAAACAAAAAACTATACTACCAAAATAAGACGATAAACACGTGTATTGACGTTACGATGACTATTCGAGAAATGAAATATTATCGGGAATTTAGTAGCAGTCAACTATTTTATTTGTAGAAGAAAAAAACAATCACAAAACCTTAACCTTTTGCTCCAGATTTGTTATTATTATTATTATTTTTTTAAAATTAAATTTCATTTATTTTCTCCTTATAACGTCGCGTTTTACAATACCTAACACTCGCATTTTTATACGGTGCAATTTTATTCGGTGTCGGCGGTATACTGTAACGCGTGGACGTGTTTGATTAAGTCCGCTGCTGATGTGCCGACCGTAAAAGCTTTAATAGCGTGTAAATATATATATATTTTTAAATTTGCATTCGGTAAGACACTTTGGTGTTTACTTTTGGTTTTCTAGCGCGAAAACGCAGTACGGTCAAATATATATTATGTATATTATACATACTCGTATTATAGTTGTAACATGGGTCGCTGATAATATCTATATTGATTTTGACAGTTATCATTTAAAAAAAAACAATAATTACGAGTCGAATTTTTTTTTCTTAAACCTCGATAACTCGAAAACCTTAGTAAGTCGAAAACTTAGATAAGTCGAAAAAATATCACTTCCCTAGAATTTCGACTTATCGAAATTATAGTTCCACTATAATAAAATTTCCTAAAATTTTATTATTTATAAATAATAAATATTCCTATTAATACGTATTTATAAAATCAAACTAATTATGAGTATAGATTTTATACACAAAGTAATAAATGATTAATTATATATATATATATATATATATATATAATGAACGTGAACGTGAACGCGAACGTGTTCCTTTTTTACGTATTGAACGTGAACGCGAACGAATTCAATTTTTTAGTGAACACTGATTTTAACATAGACGAATGTACGAAAAGAAAAACGGTTTTTTTGTACACACCGTGTATGAGCAGCGAAAATTATATGATTGTCAAGTCACACAATAATATTAGTCACACGGCCGAAACACATATTTTTGAATTAAGAGCGGAATAAATTTCTCCCTTTGGATTTGCGGTGACAAATATTAATCTATAGCCAAATTTTATACGGTACAACGTGAATATAACTTAACCGCAACTGTATAACCATATTATAATTATACAACAACAACAACAACAACGCGAAACTCGTTTTCTGCCATTATTCATAATAATATTTCCATAGTTCAATCTAAATACACAGATTGTGTCATTTGTACGCGGGATATCTTTTTATATGATAATACAGAATTTCGATCAAACGAAAAAGCACGTGTTATATAAACCAATTTATTTTATTTATTTTTTTTTTTGTAACAGATCCTTATATTATTTTGTTAAAGTATATAGTGAATAAAATATTTGTTTTCAATATAAACAACACGGATAATTTTACTTTAAAGAACATTATATTTTTTTATTCATTTTTTTTTTTTTTTTACTATAATATAATACAATAAATTATTTGTATACAATTAAATCGATTAGCTAGGACGTATTGTGTTACAGTTACATAAATTACGACACATATTATATTTACTAAATTTCAATAATAATTTAATGCGCTACAGTTAGTGAAGCAACGAATAATTTTTTTTTTTTATTTTGACCACTAAAATTTTCAGAAAAGTAAGCGCTACAAGAATCAAATTTTTTTGTTTTAAAGTAGTGATTTATATTTTAAGAAAATAGTTAATTAGTTTGTTCGTACAATGACACACGCGATACCTTCTGTACGTTATAGTTTCTTACTTATTTTTTTTCCTCGTGCGAGAAAATAATACGTAACTAGAACAAAAAAGTGAAACAATCGAACATTAGTGTCTTGTCTTCTTCTTCTTCTTTTGTCTCGAATTAAGTATAGGTTTTATGGATATAATATAAAGTTTATTTATGAATTATTATTTTTTTAATATATACAAAAGCGCATTCAAATGTGGAATTAAATACAATAATTACGCATATATCATTGACATAAAAAAAAATAATAATAATAATTTCAAACTATTTCATTGCACTTAAAATATATATCTTATTAAGAACGTTTTAAACTTTATAATGTTCTTTTTAATAAAATGATAACGTGAAACACTATTAAATACTTTTCCAACTTTGTTTTTTATTTCGCCGTCATTTAATTGTGTTATTATTTATTTGTTTATGTTTACACTAAATTAGTTTATCATCGTATAAATCATTGAATTAGATTTAAATTTAAAAAAAACTTTTTTTTTTTTACTTTTTTAATGTGTTTGTTATTATACACGATTGTTTAATTGAAAGTAAACGTCAGATTAGTAAAAGCCAAGCAACGGAATAGAAATATAGTTTAAAGTACTGAATGTACTGAATATTAAAAAAAAAGGAATAAATTACGTTACATTTTCTTACATTCGTTTACAGCGAGAAAGAAGTATTTATTTTGCGAGGAAAACTTCCGAAACAAATCACGACAATTTATTTTAACTATCTGCAAACTTATAATTATTTTCCTATCGTTTTTAATAAAGCATTTTATGAGTAAATACTCTAAGAAGTATACACTCTGTACACAATATAAAAGCTTTTTTTTTAAATATATACGCCAATACTTTTCAAACCCTTCAGTGATAGTTTATAATATACTGTGTGCGGTTAACACACTAAATTTCTCTGGAAATTCGCAAACATCTGTTTAACGTGCACTATTTTTTTTTATAGGTCAATAAGTATAATATTTATAATCGATTTTATATAAAACGCTATGGGAGGCCACGTGTACATTTTTTCTGACGCACGAAATAAATATTAAAAATGTATTTACTAGAAAAATGCTACTAAACCAATTTAAAAAAAAAAAATTGACTAGATAAAGAAATAAAAAAATGAAGTTTTTGCCGATTATATTAGCTTTAAACTTTTTGGATTGTACAAAAAAAAAGTTCCGTACGGACAAGTATGGACGTTTATTTGTGTAGAAAAAAGAAATTTTCGCGTGGCTGTTAACCCGACGAGAAATTTTTCACTCTGCGCAGCAGGGCCAAAATATAAAAAAATGAAAAAAAAAATTGCTCATAAATCAGAGCACAATGGACTGAAAATAATGAAACGCGGTAATAATGACAATCGAATGACGTCTGTGATGATGATGTTTGTATGTATTTAAGCACATTTACATATATTATAGCCGAAACACAGCGCGGGGCGAAGGATAATAACATATTTAATAATAACATATTAAACAGTGTCAGACGAAAATGTTCTAAAACGTTAAATTCGTTAAAACTCGAATATTTCCTGTATAAAACCGTTCTACATTATTCGCCAGGTAATACGCGCGTCTCTCGTCATCGACCACTTTTATTTATTTATATTAATCCTGAATTATGCGCGAGATCTGGCCAACGATTAAATTCGTATATACTGCGTGTCACGCTGTAGCTAACCCGAAATAATACGTCGTTATAATTACAATAATGGACTGGAATTTGTAAAAAAAAAAATTATTTTGTCATTCAATTTAGTAAGCCATAAGCTCCTTCCCGTCACGACATACCGTGGTTATTCGCGTTTTTTTTTTACCGCTCGTTTGTACATATTATTATATAAAATATACTACGTATATAGGGTCCGTTTCGTTCCAAGAATTTTTTGTCGTTTTAAATTTAATACAAACACATTGTATTATCTTGCAGAAACGAAATAATTTTTGTGCGTGTGTGACTTGGCGTGTTATTTTTTTCGTATAGTTATTATTGATAAATTGAATGAAACGAGTCCTACTATGTGCACGTCTTATGAAACTAATTGATTTCGCGGTAGCTGTCAAGAGAAATGAAAAACACAATTATATACACTGCTACAAGTAGTGACAAGTAATATTGTCACTGAGGAAAGCAAATGAAAATTAATCTTTTATACGGGAAAGAAAAATATTGCTGAAGATATTTGGACCGATAAAAAAATGACATAACTGTGGAAATAGAAACGATACAAAAAAAAAAAGAATATTTCAGAGACTTTTTTTAAAAAAAAAAAGGAAACTGTAATGGGCTGCTGTACATGCGACGAGATGTCAAAACTCGCTAATAAGAGCAGTAGGGAAAAGACCTTTGGGAAGATCAAAAATGTGGTGGGAATGTACTGCAGTGAAGAAAGACGTAGAATCATTAGGAAGCGGAACAAATTGATAAATTAATTTGAAGGAAATAAGTATTTTTTTTTGGGGGGGGGGGTATAGGAGGAGACACTTATCTTCAGTGCCACATTCACGTTAAGGCGAAGACAATATTGTTAGGTACGCATTATATATAAAGTGCTTGAAAATAAAATACGTTTATTGAAAATTCTATAGTTATATCGGTAGAAAAAAAAAACGCATCATCGTAAATTATAATATCCGTACTTATACATACCTCTTACTGACGTGTATCTTAAAAAACTTTGAAAAAAAAAATGTCTGTAAAATAAAATGCGTATATTTTAAAGTCTCGCGATCTCGTCGAGTCGAGATAGGTCGAGAGGCATCTTTTCATGATTATATTGAAAGATTTAAAACGATGACAACGCGGATTCGTTGAATGAATATTATGTTTAAAAACGTATATATTATTATATATCGTACACGGCGAAATGAAAAGTGAAATTTTAAGGGCGCGTGGAAAAATAAAATGCGAATAATCAAAGAATGTAGAGAAATACCCGGGTAATATATATTCATTATATTATCGTGCAGAAAAGCATTAACCATTGTTGTCTTCTGAAGAATAGTATAAGTTTAATTTTAATTAATGTACGCCGAGAAATTATATTTTAATGACCACGTCACAATGACGAGGCAACAAAATAAAAACGATGCCTCCCTCCTCGAAAAACGTTAAGAGTTCCTCCTAACCAATTCAGATCCGCGTCCATTGAATAATACCATCGGGAATCGTTGTAATTAGTTGTGATATCGAGTTCTACACGCACATACACTCATATTTATGTAATGATATTTAGATGATGATCAGTGCTCGAAAGGACCGTCGGGTTTCTTGGACTAAGTACCTATCGGAGTTTTTCGGAAAATATCGTGAAAGAAATTCCACTTTTTTTTTTGTGCGAAGAAACCTAAACTGGAATTTCAATGAGGACTGCAGAAAGAGTTTCTCTCACTCCCGATCCGATCGATCGAACTAGATATAAAACAGATTTAAATTCTTCGTCGATTCTGTTTGAGATCGACTTTAAAATGCGCTTTTTCCCATGAGTCCCTATAAAATTTGAATTTTAAAACGGTATCGATATTTAATTTTTGATGATCTTAAGACGAGAAAATGAAAAAAAGTTGAAAATACGATAAAAAATTCACTGCTAATTGACATCCGTTTTTAGAAACTTTTGGCTTTATTAGATCGATCGTACCCCGATGGAAGTAAAACACGTCACAATTATTATTATGTGTTAAGACGTTAATGAGAGAAAAAGAACGAATCACCTCTCAAAGAGGAACGTGAACTTTTTTTTCTCTTTCCTTTTTAGTTAAATATAATTGAATAAAATACTTTTTTTTTCTTTTCAAATTAATTTTTATTACGTCAATTAAATTATTTACGCGAATTGTCAATTCGTTTCCGTTGACGCGTTAACAGATATAATTTACAAATAAACTGTGTAAGACGAGTATTATTGTTCGAATACTTGAAAACAGATATTCTGTGATTCAATTATTTTGATAACGCGCATGTAAACTGGATGATGAACTGGATGATTTCTAGTTTGTGCATAGAAAAAAAAAACGACACGTCTCGCGCTGTTTTACTACTAAGCCTGTGGTAAACGATTAAAGTTTAAACTTGAAACCACTAACTTTAAAAAGAGTATTTAAATTGCAATTTTAAAAACGCACGAAGAAAAATAAGGGGGAAAAAAATTAAAGCAAATGAACCGAAAGACGACGGAATGTTAGTTCGGATTTATTATATCCGCACAAAGGTTTTAATAGCGATCAAAATCATCGTGTAACGACTTTATGATTATTTTTAAAAAATTATTCTTAGGTACGTCATTTACGGTGTTTTTTTACAGCTTTGTTGTAATATGTCTCTTCGATTGAGTAAAATAAATGATATTACAGTGCTCGATTGAGTTGAATCACGAGCGTTGAATTGTATTTTTTTAAAGGTTTAAAAATTAATACGTAGGTATATACAGCGACTGTATATACGGCATATTTTAATGATACCCGTCAATTTTTTTTACGAATCCTTTGGAAACCCTTTCACTAATTATCGTCTTGTCGTGTTATTATCCAACGGTTATATCAGTCATACGCACAATCATGCGTTTTGAAAATAATCGGTAAAGACGCACATCGGTTTATTAATATAGAGACGTTTTTGTTTCATACACTGATCGACGTTTTCAAACGACATATTATAATATTGTCATTAACACTACATTATAAAATGGTTTATGTTGAGCTCTGTTCGAAATCGCTTTTCCAGACGTGACGATTTATTATTGTCAAAACCATTATTTCCATAATACACATTATAATAAACACCGTTTTATTTGCGATGAGTCTGAAATCGATTATGACCGATAATAATAATTTATTGTGGAGAATGCGAAATTCAATATGTTCCCGCGCTAATTGTGACGTTTTCAAAACAATTAAACACGCGTCCAGATAATACGTATTATTATTATTATTTTTTTTTAACCATTTTTTGTACGAAATTTATCACGTTTTTCCATACATATTATATTATTATTATTGTTTTAAATATTATCCGCCGAGTCGAATACAAATTGAGTAGGAGTGTCTAACAGCATTCCTCACGATCTCAATATATCATCATCTGCACTTCTACTGACAACGACTGGATGATAAATAATTGCAGGACAGTTACAAAATATTACTTAAACTAATTATATATATATATATATATATATGTTTTTTTAGTTCCAGTACTGCGTTAAACTTAGCAAAACGGTGTTTAAAAAAACCTGTAAAAAATAAAGAAATTTCACGAATGTTTGACGAAATCCGAGTTTTAATATATTAATTTATTTAACGGGCGAGGCCCTTTTTACATGACGTGTATTATAGTAGGTACAAGAGTGAACTTAAGTACAGACTCGTGCATGAATAGTACATAATAATTAAGTAGAAAAAGAAAGATTAAACTCGGAAATCAGGGTCCACATTGGCGTTCGTCATTGACCTTCCAAGTGGTTCATTGGTTAAGCAATTTGTGGTGGCACGAGGAACATAAAATTTTTATAAATTATAAAATTTATAGTAGCTATATTGAAACCGACAGTAAAAATAATATAGTATTAAATTGAATAAACCGTAATTTCTTTTTTTCTACGATTTATTTATAAAAAAAAATCAATACATTTTGTGCAACTATTTCTCGCCTTTTTTACGCATTTAAATCGTATAATAGTATTGAAATTAAGAAATCATTTTTTCTTTTTTTAATATAGATTTTTTTTTTTTGCGTCAGGCGTCCTATAAACAAAACAACCGTCGTACACGATTAAATTCGTTTAATAATTTAACGTCCGCCTTTAAACAATAATAAACGAGAATCGCAACGTTATTATTA
Source organism: Slavum lentiscoides (assembly GCA_032441835.1). Lineage (NCBI taxonomy): Eukaryota > Metazoa > Arthropoda > Insecta > Hemiptera > Aphididae > Slavum > Slavum lentiscoides. The sequence goes on along the minus strand of CM063715.1, from coordinate 9,480,282 downwards.
AAAAAAAAAAAATCAATAAAACCGCAAAAAACAATCACCCCTGCCGTACGAGTCAATAATATGTCGAAAAAACAAAAACAAACGGTCGTCCAATTAGTATTTTCATAAAGTCATCAAACCGTAAAATAAACATAAGTAAAAAAAAAAAATTAAATAAAAAATATACGTCGCGTTATTATATCGACAATTATTATTATTATTATTACGAATCGGGACAGCAGCTATCGTATATAGTACGATGGAAACGAACGGACATCCTTTAATATTATTATTATTACCAAGGGCAAATTATGTCCAATAAAGTATCCTATATTACCGAATATAGCTGATTGAATTCTCATTACTGCCATAATCATTTTTTGGAGGGATCAATAAGCTTTAAGATCAATACGCTACGCTCCTATGATTTTCGTTCGAAAATAATCGCTTCGCGCGGAAAAGAATTCGGAAAGTCATAATTTAAACACCAAATTTGTATACGAAATTAAATTACAATATTATCTGTTTTCGTAGACTTTCGACCGGTGTATAGACACAAAACACGCGCACAATAAAATAAAATAATTACAAAACATCCAGTAAATCCAATTTCATTAAAACGCGTAAAAATATTAAGCTGCGTGCAATCATACACACAGCGGATGCTCTCCTCCCTTTGGCGTTTACATTAGTTTTTCTTTTATACTATACTTTTTGACTAAGCTTGTTATACCTTCATTGACTTATATAAATAATGCAATATTTTCTTTTTATTTGTCTCAGCTTAGTCGTATCGTTGACCTACTGAATATTATTATACGTTTGCTATTTACACATGGTAAAAAGTATATTAAAAAGTATAAACTTGAAAGTTATTTAATGTAACATTCGATATCCGATTGTTTTTTCCACTGCACACGTACGACACTATACCCTGCACTAACAGTTTTTTTGAAAATATCTTTAATAAGTTATATAGGAATTTTAAAAATACAATTTTTACCATTTTTTTTTTTTTTAGGAATATCGTAACTTCTTAAGAATTGAAGATATATATATATATATATAAAACAACTCTGTTATTGCGTATAGATATTGTTTTCTGAGAAAATTTCGTGTCTTGAGCGGTACAACTGTGATTTTCAGATTTTTTTATTCCCCGCGAAACGGTTTTATCGTAAACCATTTCAATTTATTTTATTTTTGCATTTTCACAAGAAATGAAAAAAATAAGCAAAGAGAAAAAACAACAGAACTATTATAAAATGGATGGCATATTATTCCAAAATAAGAGGAGTAATTTGATTGTGGGTTGGGATCATAGAGTATAATGTTACCTATCCCGCTCGTACAAAATTTGTTCCACCCAATCGTCAATCATTCGCTACCCAGCAATGAGGCATTTGGTTCGGTAATATGACCGGTAGGTAGTAATATATATTATATAGCATGGATTCAATATTATCAAATAATTCAGTAATGATAAAATTTACCCTAAAGGTACGTCTCCTAATCCATGCTGTATTTATTGTACGTTATTTACTGCTCAATATTTTAAAAATAATATTAAGTTTTTACATTTTTTTCTCTATCGCATTACGATGCAATTATAATACGTTTCTCGTATGTGGCCACATTGAAAGAGGAGGCATTTGTCGAACCGATTTTCGACTACAATGGCACGTCTATATTATTCTATGGTTTATTTAAGAATAGAAGGGAGGTAGATAAGAACATTGAATGATTTTAGATAATTAACGATAAACGTGTAATTTTATAGGACTCATCTTTATGGCTATTAATGATCACTGGTGGTTATCGAGAAAACGCTCTTTTTGCATACGCGCTGATGGTAACATGGTCTAGCCAACAGGTTAAAATATTAAGTATAACCAGCGCGTTGCGCGACACATGTACAATTGTCTAATTCCCGGAATCCAAAAAATATTATATGAATAATTCGTTGTGAAACTATGCCCCCAAAAATTTTACTCCCTGGAGCAAATCCCCTTCTGCATCCCTCTCCGTCTCCTAGAAACCGCCACTGAAAACACTGTTATCGCACGTCTCTATACAAATACGTTGAGATGAAATGCGCGAGGGTGTCCATATCATTATCGTCCAACAGATTTGGGAGAATATAATACACACCCGTGCGCGCTCGCCCCCGTACATCGCAAAAATCCATTTTAGGGTCTAAATTTATATATACACCACACTCGTTCACCCCTTCTACATATATCTTCTCGTTTCCATTTTTATACCACTTAACCGAGCGCCGAGAGAATCAAAAACTCACTCCACCGCACGCGTCCTTTACTGCAGTACACGCTCCGACACCGCGCAGCCTCCCTCACCCAGAGGACCGCCGCACTCGACTCCCTTCGCGGTCTGCGCATATCATAATAACAATACCGCGAGCTCGCTTTTCGCCGGCCAGGCGATTCGATTGTCGCCGTAGGGAAATGTTATAAATTTCAACAAGCATTATAATCGTGCTCGAATCGATAATAAGAAAATTTTAAGTAAGGTAAAGGCATTTAAAAAAAAATTATGAAACGTCTTGTAAATATTCGTACACGGCTTTGTACGGCCCGTGGACCGATTGACATCGTCATTATTTTCATAATACGACCGTAAACGGCTCGTTCGTCGTTAAAATAATATTTCGATACGCCCAAAGTACATCATAATTGATTATATTGTAATATATAAATGATCCGAACTCGATATTGTTTACTATCGTTTATCCCTTCCTTGCCCGACTTTAAACACGTTGACCCCCGGGCGCCTGGCGTACAGAACAGAAGATTATAATCTGTTGCGGGGGGTAGAAATCAGAAAATAATATGTGTGTGCAGATTACAATTAATTTATAAATATGTTTTTGTTCGCGACAATTAAATATTATAAACGTAAAAGTGAAAAATTATTTTTTTTTAAATGAATAGGTAGGTAGGTACTCCGTTCCCCACGTGTCGCGTCCCAATTTCAAGTACGCTGCCTGTGTTTATAGGTACTTTGGCGTGCGCAGACTTAATAGATTTTTTTCCCATATAATTATCCTGTAGCAGAAAAAAAACCATTAATAAGAAAAACGCTACATTTTTTTTATTACGTATTTAAATCGTATACAATTTGTATACATTATTCGTAACGACATTGTTTCGAGTCGCTTTTTTACACCGGCACGAAGGTTTTCAGATTCCTCCATCGAAATTCATCGATGTCATTTTCACACGTTAACTTTTGAACGTCGTCTAAGCTTTCTGATCGATTTAGAAAGAGCATTGTCGCGGGAATCGTTATAAATTTTAAACGTTTGAAAAAAAAAACGTTTTCCGCCTCTGTCGTTTTTCACAAAAAAATCGAAAACAATACGAATATTAATTAGCGTGCCACGCGAAATTGTAACGTAAATTTTTAATTTAATATAAAAAAAAAAAACAAATATCGATTTCGTTAATTTTTCAGCGGTTCTTATACAGACCGAATAAAATTAAATTCCGTGCGAACGTCGCCTATTCTACAAGAGTTTTCTGATGACAGAGGACGCTCCGTATCGGGAGGGTTGAGATAAAAAAAAAAATTGAAAATATTTATTTGGAAGAAAAAATAAATATATACCGCTTTTTGGGGGGATGGAAATGGTGTCGGGCTCGAGTCGTTTTTTCTTTTTTTTGGCTCGACGATTTTGGCTCGCGGGGACCGACGGGGGTGTACGTTCGATATACAGTTGAGTATGTGAGAGAGTTATGGAGCTGTGCTGTGTCGCGCACGGTCCATTATGCGACGTATATTTTATATATATATATATATATAACTGCTTAACCCTTTACGAGACATTTTCGGTAATAAAAATATACGGCTATTGATATTTATTATTTCTGGGCGAGGAGAAATGGGCGCGTGTTGGTGTCGTCGGTAAGTGACTGCTCTCGTCGTGCGGTGACCCGCGAGAAAAATCGGTCTGAAAGAGACGGATTTTCTTTCGTTTTTTCAGTGTTTTTTTTTTTTGCGCGTGTTTTGGTTATTGAAATAACACGAGCCTGCTTTTACAGCGCGAAAAGTTTTTCGAATCTTACATTTTCCACGCTCGTATATCGATTTCGGTCAAAAGTCGCGTTGATCGAAATAAGTGGTCTGGTGAATGCGGGAGATGCGCTCTCGAAGCACCGGAGTTTGGTCATCGAAGCTGCTTTACGGATTCGCTTTCGACCTATTCCTCGCAAACGTCTTAAAATTTCTTTTTGAGAGTCACTGTAGTTATTTAATTGCCACGCCTCGTATTCAGTGGCGGATTTAAGTGTCAGTCGGACGGCTAACTTGTGTGCAGTGGTCCCAGAATTATTGTTTTAAATTCTAAATTGAAAAATAAAAAAGGTACGCCAGTTCAAATTTAAGTGATTAAATAGTTTTCTCGCGTTAAACAGACTTATCGCAAATCATTATTACACGTAATAATACCGAAATCCGAATTAACGCGTAAAAACCAATAATAATACTGTTTTTTACTAAAATATGCTTAAGAACTTACTCAAGAAAACTTAATTGTTACTATTTTATACTATACACTATAAACCCAAAATCACAAAAATAATACACTTTTATTCCGTATACGTATTTCGACAACTGCGTTGTCATCTTCAGCGCGAACCGACTACTACTAAACCGTTAGACACTATGTACACCAGTATTTATACGGTTTGTATCTCCGATGACGTCACCACAAAACGGCCGCGTCTGTTGGTAGTGAGTCAACGACCACGCCTACCGCGATTCTACGCTGCCGCCACCTGGTTTACATTAAACTAATTTTAATAATGAATTTTGTAACGGACTCGAGGCCCAGTTTAATAAGTTATTTTTATTTTTTGACATTTTTTTATATTGCTTCTCTTATGTTTAATTCTTTATAACTCTTTACATTTTTTTAAAACTTTGTTGATTTAATATTATGGTTAATTTAAAAAAATAAGTAGATATTTTGAGAAATATTAAAAAACAAGAAGACGAAAAATCACCTGTTGCGAAACATTTATTGAATACTATAAACATCATAATATTAAATCAGCACAACTTAAAAAAAAAATGTAAATAATTATAAAGAATTAAACGTAAGAAAAGCAATATAAATGTCAAAAAATAACTTGTTAAATTGGGACTCTGCAGGTCCGTTACAAAATTCATTATTAAAATTAATTTAATATAAACCAGGTGGCGGCAGCGTAGAATCGCGGTGGGCGTGGTCGTTGACTCACGACGAACCGACGCGGCCGTTTTGTGGTGACGTCATCGGAGATATAAACCGTATAAATACGAGTGTACATAGTGTCTAACGGTTTAGTAGTAGTCGGTTCGCGCTGAAGTTGACAATGTAGTCGACGAAATGTGTATAGGTAAGCAACAAAAGTTTATTATTTTTGTGATTTTTGGTTTTATAATATAGTGTACGGAATATCATTTTCCTCGTGTTTTTAGAGTTCATAAAATAATTTTTATTGTCTTGATTTACAAACATTAAAAAGCAAACAATTTTCCAATGTGTGTTTTTCCTTTTCTGGAATGAGATTTATGAATATAACTTTTTGATCGATTTATATGTGTTTTTCGAAAGATTAAAATTTACTGATCTATGCAAATGAGAATCTATGCAGTTCCAAAACGACCCTTAATATAAAAATATAACATCTTAATAACTACTCCTCAACTCGTATACTAAACAATATAAATATGTAGACTTTTAAAGGGAGAAAATTTAAAAAAATAAATCGTTTTTTAAAATAATTACAGCAATTTTAGGGTCACAGAAAGGAAATTTACCAACGAAATCCACTACTGCTCGTATTATTTTATCGTTTTTGTTATTAATTTTTTTTTTACAAATTATTTTTTTCCCCCTTCGAAATTGAAATTACCGTTTTTCCGTAGCTGAAGCGAGTACTCCAAATCTTCACCGAGTGCTTTTGACTTTTGCCGATATTCGCGAATTTCAATCAGGTATAATTCGTATAAATACATCATTTATTGTCACGTTTCATTTTAACTCGTTTGACGATTTCGCAAAATCCATCACTTGTTCTCGGTATCATCACCACAAGATGTTTTAAGAGTATTTCACAGAAATCTCTTGAATTAACAGAATATTCGTGGAATGTCTCGGTTATACATTATTGACACGAAACAAATATTTAAATTTTTTTCTAAAAAAAACCATTTACATATTGAAATATTCGATTCGAAATTTAAAACGTATAATTACGACGGAGAAGGACTTGACGTAAAAACTCGAATATTATTTATTTTAAAGTACCTACACGCTGCTGTTAGTTGTTTCGCGCCGGAATATATTTATCGTTGCGAAACTTTTTACGCTATTTTACCGTGAATTATTATATTATTCTGAGGCGTATTGTACGATCGGTTATAACGTATCTATATACGTGTGCGAAACGCGAAACGGGTATCAGGTTTTCACATTAAATCCTGTATATATATATATATATATATATACGTTTAGCCTGCGGCAAAATCGAAATTTTCTCCTGAAACAGTGTGGAAAACTATGGAAAGAGAAATTGAAATACGTGCGTCTATATATGTATACGCACTTTCCATATTTTGTCTCTGCGACAAAAACGCTCGTCGACAAAAACACTATTAAAGCGATATAAAATCAATCGAACATTCGAAACGATTGGAAAATAAATATACAACTTTTTTATTATTACTTTTTTTTAAAGTAAATCGCGTTTTATCGCTATATATACGTTTCGGTTTGCCATTACAGATCTGAATAAACCGCGACCATATCGATCTCCCCGACTTGACTTTTTTTTTTTTTTTTTTTAATTAAAGTCAAAATCATAAAATAATTCTACTATTAAAACCGGCGAAATATTCCCTTGCCGGCGGGTACTACGAATTCGAAACGAAAGATGATCAACTGCGGCTGTTTGATAAGTGCATGAATGTGTTTAGATTGTCGGCGGCGAGTTAAAAACATTAAATATAATGTAAGAGAAAAAAAACCGTTTTGTAAATAGAATTTGCTTTCAGAATGTATAGGAAAAAGAAGGTATTAGGATTTTTTTTTTCTTGTATTACGTACGCCAAATCCGTGTACTTATCGAGTTTGACATCTACTCGCGAGCACTTGACATATTTGTGACGGATAATGCCGAATTCATACGCCGTTCGGCTCGATAAATCCGAAATTCGATTCACTCGTTATTTTCGAAACAAACAAACGAGTAAAAAAAAAAAAAAAAATATCTAGGTATATCACAAAAATAATATCGACGCTAATCGAATACGCCGCCGGAAATCATTTTATATCGTAAAACTTTTCCAAACAATCTCTTTCGTTAATGGCGTTAAATGTATTAAAATAATTAATTATTATCTCGGTTAATTGAATATTATCGATCGGTATATCTCGTTTTTCTTCCGTAATTTAATCGGTATTGTAATGAATCGAATCGGCAAAAAAATAAATATAACTCTTGTTCGTATCACCGTGTATTAGTCGAGTTAATATTATAATATAATATAAGCGCACAGATATAATAAGTCGATTATTCGATAAAAACGAGAATCGTAAATTATACGTTATCGCGGTTACGGTTGGTAAGTAGATTTTCATCAGCGTTATATTATATGCGGTAATATTTTTTCCGGTACTCGACAGACGCTCTAATTTAAAAATTCCGTAATTCACTCTATACCTGAAATTAAATTTTAAAACGGAAAACGGTTGGGAATATTGTTCTCTTAATAATAAATTACCTCATCTCGGTTAAGTGAAAATCGATTGTCTATAAAATGTTTTATTTCGTACGAAATATACATCCACGTTTTCGATGGGCCACGTAGATTTTTCTGAGACTTTCAATGTTTTCTTAAATATTTTTGTCTTCGCTATTATTTTACGGAAATGGTTTTAGCGTTATTATAGTTATTTTCTTTATTGGTTAAAATCCGTTTTTTTTTTATCGATGCGAATCAACACGTTTATAGCGTGTTTTCTTTTTTTTTTAATGTATAATTAAATAACTCGTATACACCTTCTATAAATATGAATTATCAACTCGCATTTAGTGCGACATAAAAAACGATAATTTATGTAGAACAATTTAATACGTCATACGTATAACGGCTAGGTTTGTAATACCAATATAATAAACCGCATACCTCCCAAAACTGAAAACATCACTTTTCTCATTTTTCATAGAATATTCGCTGTCTGTTATTAAAACCAATTCGAATAATATCTTAAAAAATTCTATTTAAAAGTACTCAAATTATTTTTATTATATATATATATATATATCAAATAGTGCTGAGGCCGCCTCTATACGAACATAAAAATAGTATAATTAATAATCTTTTCCCCTCGTTCGTTAATGCTTATTCAGTTCGTTCCGTTAATTCACTCGGAATGGGCCAATTGAATTTAATCAACACATATAATAACCGACTATACGCGACAGTGTTCAATGTATTTCAATTATTTTATTATTTTTATATATTAATCACTTCCTAGTCATCAGAAGAATTATATTTTATTTTGTGACTTTTAAACTACAGTCATTTTCATACGTTACATTTTTTATTATACAAATAATAATAATAATAATAATACTAATTAACGCGCAATATTCTGTTGATTTTACATTTAAATACTATTATATATTATATAACACGAATATGGCGGTTTATTTATTGTTTATCGATATTTATATACTTAATTATTATAATGACGTTTAAGTGCGAAATGTGATTTTAGTTAATTATACAATATTGTGTTTTAAATTTGCGCATAATAATACATTTTAAAACCATGTGTGTTTCGAGTTTTACAGCGTTTAAAGGGATACACACTTCAGTAGAAAAAAAACAAAATATTTCAAATTCAACCCACGAATCCAAAGTATTCGAACTCGTTCGATATAATTTTGTGTAAACTCCCCGAAAAGTACGTAAGTCTTATATACTTTTAGACTTTAGTTCGTTCGTTAACTGATAGTTTCCAGATGGGAACATGTAATAATAAAAATAAACATTTAGAGTAGATACACGAGCCTCTATAGTTTATGCGCGATGATTTTAAATTATCTTTGCACACGAAGGTATATTGAAAGTTTTCCGTATTTGAGTAACATTTTTCCGTAATGTCGCATCATTATGGTGAAAACATTCTAAATCCATTGTGATCAGAATAAATCTATCATCACAAAAAAAAAAACACTACCCATATAATAATTTTATAAATTAGGTGCACGATAAACATCGATTTTAGTTTTATTATAACTTCACACAAAGTCAATTTTAAAAGTAACGTTTTATTAACGTTTCTATACCAATATTCGAAATCGTTATTTAAATTATAATGTCAAATTCTAAACGAACAAAGCGACGAAAAAGTATAGGGTATATATTATTGTATATTGATAATTTTATAATGTGCAAAAAAAAATGTCAACAAAATCTTATTGATTTTGTAGAAAATTATAGGACGCGAAAGAGTATTGTCAGAGATTTTTTCTTAATTTTTTTTTTTTTACATAATATTTCAAAAAATAACGGCGAAAAATGAAATTTCCCCATAAATTAAATTACATTTTGTATATTTATTTTGTTACTTTATAATATTGTTGGTACGGTATAAATATAATTTTCAAAAGACGTTGAACCTTTTCCTCTTTTGTTTAACAATTTCTGGTTTTTTTCCGTTCGTGTTTTACGTCATTTGTATAATATTATTTTATAAAATACAATCATTTAAAAAGAATTTAAAAATTCGGGTTAAGCAAATTACTTTTTAAACGTACGAATATACCAGAGTCGTTTTAATTTTCACGAATAATGAAATATATATTATTATTATTTAAATTTAAAAACATCGTATTATATATTTTAATTTACTTTGAATTTAAACCGTACAAGTTCAATAACAAATTGAATCGACAAACGATCGGACTCGTATTTGGTAAATTACTTTGAAATTCCAGTTAAATGTGTATACTGTGCGCCGCGCTGTTCATCAGAATCGTTTAAATTAAAGACGCGGAAGTAAATATAATATTTCTATATACTCGTATAATTATAGATAATAATTAATTTCTACCGCGTTTATAAAATATAAATAAATATAAATATATATATATATATCGACCGTTCGATAACGGATTTTACTCTCGCGAGTCTTTCATTGAAAATCCAAAACTTTGCTCGTGTTTTTATACATATAATGCGATTCGTGAACAGGTATTGTTCTCGTTTGTCCATTAATTAATTTCAATAATAGAAAAGTACTCTATATAAAGTTCTGAAAGTCTAAACTTTAAAATGTACCTTCAAACCCAGCTGGTTAAGTTAATAAATATTAAGTATAATATAATAATTATTATCGACTAGAAGTTTATAATTAAAAAAGTATATTCTTTTGCATAGTTTATTACGTGATCCGTGAAAAAGATAATATTATTCATACCAATACCGTAAATAAACTACTATTACTACGACGATGAAATTATTTTCTACGACATTTTTTCATTATTTTAAAACGTATAAAAATCAATATTAAAAACATTAGTCGTAATCAAGTGCGAGTCGTTATACTATAGGGTTGTCAACTATTACAATATTTTGAAAACTGGACACAATCAATGATTTTTTTATTTCCTTAAGATATATTAATTAAGATTTTTTCCTAATAGAACACAAACGATATGAAAAGAATCACTGAAATAATAGAAATAATATTACTAAAAATATAAATGTACATTAAAATACTAAATGCGTTTATTTAAAATAAATAAATGAATCGCTATTTAATAAAACCTTTATTTTTTTTTTTTAAGTCGAGAGGCTTAGAAGAAGCCCCTCTTAAGCCTGCAGAACAAATTAAAGTCCAGTTAAATCATACAAATACTTACTAAACAGACACCAGAAAATTTGAACTGTCCAGACGAGACCTAGACGTTTGGCAACCCTAGTCATTACTCATTACTGACATACATAATGCGTATATAAATATAAAATTGATATTTTTCGTAATCGATATACGATTGAATTCTCGAGACGACGGTTTTATCCATCTTTCGTGTACTCATTTTTTTTTCAACTTCATATACGTATAAAAGTATTAATTTTTACTCGTAAATAAATGGATTCAATTATGTTGGGGAAAAAAAGGCGATTGTATGTGAAGAATATGCAAAAACGTTTCGTATAATAATATCGTAAGTCATAGGTACTATTACAAAACCGAATGTATATTTCGCTGTGGATTTAAATCGACTTATCTTGTGCTCAATGTAATTTATATTAAAAAAGGTATTAATATTTATATTTAACGCCGACAAATAATCTCGTTGAGAATTGTTTAATCGGATATTCGTACTCCGGAATATACATATGCAAGTGTACGTTTATTGCGCTTTTAACAGCAATTACATTAGAGTACTTATAAAACATCACTACTCTCGCGTATAAATTTCTCGTGTCTTGGTGAATTTTCAGATAAGGAAACAGTACGGCGGCGTTGAATATTTTAAACGACTATTGATTAAACCCGTCCACACATTGAGTATGTACAAGCGCGAGTGGATCAAAGTAATTACATATACTTATTTGCGAAGATATAGTACGCGTTTTAAGACTTTTGATCTCATTTAATCATTTAACGCGAATGTGCACCAGCGTTATCCTATAATATACGCACGGTATTACGGTAATTGAAATGATTCTGCAGACGCATGCGGATAATTTAAATTTCCATTTTACTTTCGAACTTAACACGTTCCTCTATTATTTTAATTTAAAGTAAGTTTGTTACAACTTTTATGACTGTTACGTATAAAATAAATTAGGTGCTCGTCGCGGTTTTCATTTAAATAACCAATGGATTAAATATATTGTGTTATAAAAGGTACGAACGGACGCACAATATATTATATTAAAAATAATTATTGACAACTTATACTCTTGTAACGTACCCTCTCCCTCGATCCCGTCGGGGGAGTTTTATTAAGTTAGGTTAGGTTAGGTTAGAATAATTATAACAGGAAAACGACATTGGTTCAAAACGGGTATAATAATATCTGTCATTTCAGCCATACAGATTACTATGTAAAATTGCGTGGACCATTAAATTTATATAAAAATAGATACCGCGTAGTTGGGTTAGTCTCCGGTGGATATTTTATCGGAGAGTAACGCAGATTAAAACGTGATGCTGTGTAAAGTTATCACCTCGCACTCGTACCATATAACCACTACCGAAATATTTGTAACTAAGATATCTTAAAGTTTAACTATTTGTGACCATAATTTTAGAATTGGTTACCTCAAACTTTACGCGAAATAATTCACACGCGCGTAGCGAATTATGCGGCCGAAACGTATTCGATGAGTTGTGAGGTTAGTTGTTTTCGATGGTATATCGACGTAATTTAGGCATAGATTTACAACAATTTATTTATTTAGGACGGAATTTCACACGATGATATAAAATTAATTTCTATATTAATTGTATTCATAAAATTTGCGCGATATCACTTAAGCAAATTGTAGGATTATAAGTTATTGAAGAATTAATATTAATTCAAATTAATAGTTTAAGAATTAAAAAATTTAGTGCAACCGTTTGGTCGCCTATAAGGAACATATAACGTACTCATTTTTATTAAATATATATCAGTGAATGCAGAAAAATGTTAAAAAACGTGTTTTGTGTTTTCACGTTCAAACTTGCAGGGACAGAATAGATTGTACGCGTGCAGGGTAAATTGGCTATTCGGGCGATTAGATGGGATTGAAGTTATATTTTTTTACCACAACCATAATCTACGTCAGTCCGTCAGAGCTGCGTAATTTATGTTGCATACGTTTTCCACGTCTACTCACTTCGTCGCTTGTTGTTGTTCCGTCGCGATGGTCTCGTAAACCTTCCGGTAAATCCTTTAAAAGCATTAATAAGAGAGAGAGAGAGAGAGAGAGAAAGAAAGAACGAGAGGAAGATAGATAGAGTGAGAAAAAGTGATTCGTTTTCATCCCCAAAAGCTGTTGTCCGCATAGTGTTTTGCCGGAAACCGCGGCTGAACGATATTCGTCTTCAGACCGTGAGTGCGTTTTTCAATTAACTTCGGCAACGGGAGAGGAAGGAAACAACATCGTCCTTCAAAACGTCGACGGAGAAACGTTTAAATATGCATAAAAAACTATAATATTCAGTGCTATAATCCCTTCACTTACATTTTCTTCGAAATAATGCGTACCCTCACTCGTAGCAATTGCAAAATGTGTTGCTCCGTAATCGCCTTACATACTATACCTGTCATTTGATAAACGATAGATTATTACCTCTTTGAAAGTAAATATTAAATAGGTTTTTTAAGTATATTTATATTTTTATTTTTAAAACATATTTGTATAACTCATAATATATACTAGACATACATATTTATAAATAAAAAGTCAATATTATGTTGCAACTTCTTCTACGGCTATCTCAGGCCTTTCAGGCCCATTGCCGCAGCAACATATTTTCACCATTTTTTCCTGTCTTTTGCAGTTTCTTCCGCGTTCATCACGCCCAGTATCTTTAAATCTTTCTAAAATATGCTTGAGAACTGTTTTATACTATACACTATAAATCCAAAATGTCAAAAATAATACACTTTTATTGTGTATATACATATTTCAACAATTACGTTGTCATTCTCAACGCGAACCAACTACTGCTAAACCGTTAGACTGTAGATTTATATGAACCAATACAGGTACGCGGTATAAAATTGCTCGAGGTTGAGTCATAAAGGTATATTTTTTGGGAAGGGGAACGTATACTTACCGTCAAATATTGCATTGTATAATATAATATCCTATGACCGCGTCGTTCACTTCCCCCACCATTTACTTTGATCCACTCCGTCCACTGATGGCGTATTTGTTTTTTTCAAAAAGAAAATTCACCGACTGCTGTTACGTTCACCATACGCGTATATCGACGTCGTATAACACAAATTTTCTATCCTCCATGATATTAAATATATTACGTCTCGTCCAGGAGATTAAATATATTACGTATTATTCGTTCGAGCCGGAACAAGGTACCGAGAAACAATCGCCGCAAGACATATTAACGCCGGTAATTTAACGGACAACCTATATATAAAGGTATAGTGTAGTGTTTAATATGCGCATGCAGATGATGAAATCTCGTGTTGTATTTAATGAACAGACGATATCGCGACTAAACTAAAACGTCTGGGATGTTGATACATGTTATTATGTATTAAGTCATGCGTAGAATATACTAAGTACACCGAGTCTTGGCGTCGATGTCGCGTTTCGCCCAAAAGCCATTTACTCCCCGGACTCGGGCGGTGATTTATGAACGACGGGATCGATATACGCGCGAGCGCGCGTAGGTGGCAATGGCGTTTTATCAATTTACTGTGGTGATACATAAAGTGTTAACGCATTCTATCCCGTCTCACTGGACCCGATAATATTTCAATATTATCTACGGCAGTGTTCACTTTGATAAACGCGTTAACACAAAAAAAAATTATTTTTTTTTAAAAATATTTATTATGGTTCGTTTTTTACACAACCGCCGGACCCCGAGGTCGGTGTTAGTGGAATCCACGATTTTTCCACCGTTCCACTGCAACGACGAATTCAGTTTATTTATTTATTATTTTACACGCACACACTTATTATTTCACTTATCTTATATCCAGCTGCGCCCAGGGGCGCATTAAGAGTGGGGCAAAGGATGCATTTGGCCCGGGCGGCAATTTTTTGGGGGATCGGCAAGCATAATATCGTATTATAATATAATAATGTATGAAAAATTTTTTTTTAAAATGTAAGATTTATAAACCTAAACTTTTCAAACACCAAAATTATTACTCTAATATATTATATACATATTATACGCGCGTTATTAAATATTTCTGAATGCCGTTAAAAGAGGTTTTAAAAGCGTAGGCATTAAAAATTGGAATTGTTTTTGGAAAAATTAGAAGATGGGCATCAAAGTTCATTGAAAATTCGCGAATAACATAGGTAAACTATGAAAAAGTTTATAGGCTATAAACTGTCTAATAAACTTGCGTAGAGGCTAATAAATTAGATAGGGTATGTTCTTTAATGTTTTTTAAAAGGCGCACTCCCATCCCCCGTAATTTTTCTCTCTTGTGTGTGCGCCATTAAATTACATTTGAGGAATTTTAGCCTGCAGTGTAAATTTAGAGGCGGCAAATTATATTTACCCTCCATACATTGAATCTTAATGCGCCTAGGAAAACGCTGTTTATTTCCGTAAATACTCTGTAGTCGATTTCGAAGTGTCACTGTATTTTGCACGCGCAATTTTAGCTTCCGCGTTATTCGTTTTCATTTCCCTACTGGAACGCCGAACATCCTTTCAATACCGGTTTGCTTTTACTCTTAAAATCTGAGCATTTATTTGTCGGTATAAAAATAACGAACGTGCGGTACAGCCGCGTTAACAATAATGATAACCTGCAGCAATAGATTAATATTGTTCAAGTGTAAAAACTAATAGTGCGTGTAGGTACGTATCGAATATAAACTTTAGGCTGGTGATTTCGTTGCACGTTGTTGCGGGTGTCCGGCGTTGATAATTTTCTAACTCCGACGTAAATAATAATAATATATTTAAATTAAATCTGCCAACTATATGTGAAGGGTAAAATATGTATTATTATGTGCCGGTGTTTGCGTACGTATAATATATAGTGCATACGTGAGAAACTTTTGTGGCTTATCTTCAACGCGCAAACCGCACTATACATGTATATGCGCGCGTGTGTACCTCTAAACTGGAGGCAAAAAAAAAAAAAAATTTCCGGGTTCGGTGAAACAGAAGAGAGAGAGAAAAAAGACGATTCAATTAGGGACAACCGAATAAATATACCGTAAACGCGGTAAAAAAAAATTTTATAATTATAAAAATGTTATATCGATTAAAACGTTTTAATAAATATTGTTTCGGGTTTAAAACGTTATATTATAAAAAGCGTATATATCGCGCTTACCGTGCACGTTTATCAACAATATTATATATTGCTACTTAATTCGACGAATATATTAAACATTTTTTCGACAAGCCTAAACAAATATTATACATTTACTGTACCTTATGTGCGATACGCTCAATAATATAAAAAAAAATGGACAATACTGTAATATAACTTTTCGTTTTTTTAAATACATCGCGCGGTATATTCTACGTACACAGTTGTCGTCCAGTGGCGCCGATTACGCGGTTACCGACTGGGGAGTAAATTCCACAGTGCTTTTCTCAGGGGGCGAGTGGATAGTTTAAACATCAATCATAATTTAACAATAGTGGTAATTGGTGAGTTTATAGCGTAATAATTAGTAATAATAATAATAATAATAATAATAAGACGCTGTGAATGCTGTACTGCTACAGCGTACTGTATTTTTCACTATATTTGATAATCACGTATCAGTATAAATTTTATAGTATTTATAAATTGTATTATTATAGCATCGCGTAATGGAAGGTATGATATAGAAGTGAAGCGCGGAAGACGAAGGCCAAGAACACGTGTTATATAAGCCGAATAATCAAAGAAGCAAGAGCTGATTCGTATATAAGTGACTCAAGGACCTATGGCGCACGTTAGAGTATCATGCGGAAAGACCATTTATTGTAGACCAATCTTTGGAATGAATATTAAGACAAAAAATTAAATAAAAAATTGTTTGTTGCTTTAACCCAATTGTAAATATCATTGTAGAATCGTCTGATTGAATGTTCCGCTGTGAATTGAATTAAAAATAATTTTCGACAAACTACGGGTATCTATAGATTTAAAAAATATAATTTTTGGTGTATCACAGTGTAGTAAATAGTAATAGTCAAATCATAAACTACATAGGTATATATATCTGTAATGTCGTAGAAAACGAAAAACTCGAGTGTTTTATTCGATTTGGATAACTGGTTTTCACGATGAAACCCATACCATAGCTAATAATAGTATGTACTTTGAGTTCGAGCGCAAAGAGAAACATTTTTTTTAAATTTGAGTCGTTGTTAAATACCGAATTTTCTCCCCAGAATATAAATCTTTAGCTCGGCGCCACTGGCTCTCACAGTACCGTATTGATTGTGGTAACCCTGTTTTGTTCGCTATATGCGTCGTATAAACAGAATTTCGCATTTTTTTTTTTTTAATCGCTCGTTATATTATAAAATATTCGTCGCATTTATAACGTAATTTTCGTTTTCAATTAATCGCTCGATTTGTACAGTGGTTGATTTCGTTTACATTTTAAAATGTAATCTATTACTGAAAAAAAAAACTCATACGACTTATTATTTAAATAAACTCGATTCGACAGAGAAATTAATTACTATTCGCGATTGAAAAAATATCGCGTATATAGTTGTGGAACGGTTATATCGCTCGAATTTAGAAAAACGATTTTTTTCTCTGCAACAGTCCACTTATCGTCCCCGTAATAATAATAATTTACTATTCTCACCAACGATACATAAATACGTATATATTAGCGATTATAATATTATTTAAGAGTTTCACAAATCTCTCGTAATCGATAATGTCATATATTATCGAGAACTCGGACGTTTTTAATTGAAGTGTTTCAAACATAATTACTCGCATACATTACACAAACGTAATAATATATTGTAGTGATCGAGTGAAATCGCAGTGTTTGCTGATGACAGCTGTTTGCGCCGGTCAAATAACGAACGATATGTTTGCGTATATTATATTTCGATATGTGCAATCAAAACCGTACACAGACAATAGCGTCGCGATCATAAATTAACGCATATAATAATAATAATAATAATACGATATCAGTGTTGTAAATAATACATTGTCTAAACGTGTAAATACAAATAAAACAAATATTTAAATAATTCTAAAAGTATTTATAATAATTTACATTAATTATACTCGTCAGTTCGCACAGTACGTTTGACGACACCAATACGCCTTATTATCGCGGCGGTCTTAAATAAATTTGGACATAATAATATTTGTCGACATTTAAAAAAAAAAAAAAACTTGAAGAGCGTTTACTAGCAATTTTAA
The DNA here is from genome assembly GCA_032441835.1 of Slavum lentiscoides. Taxonomy (NCBI): domain Eukaryota; kingdom Metazoa; phylum Arthropoda; class Insecta; order Hemiptera; family Aphididae; genus Slavum; species Slavum lentiscoides. Next base: position 9,462,166 of record CM063715.1, on the reverse strand, counting down.
AAGTGTACAAAACGAATCAATTACGCCGTAACAGGTTGCGATTTATTTGACACTCGGCAAACAAAACAAAAATGTTTGTAAACCCAATAATATGGTTCGAACGTTAAAATATAAATAAAATCGTCAAGTAACTCGTTCTTCTTCCTCTTCGCCTTTATCCCGCAAAAGCAGCTGTTGGCATTTCTGTACACCGTCATCATGCTACGACCGAACGGTCCACCACGTACTCCACAGAACTCTCCGTCAATGACCCGTAACCGCTCTCGTTCTTCGGCCTACCGGCCGTGCGTCGACTTCCATCTCGACTCGTTATTATTATCCTTCTTTCAAACCCCGGCCTTTTCTCACGGGTTTTTCAAAAGTTTGTAAAACCGTTTAAACATCAAAACGTATTATTACGTTGATCGTGTGCCGCGCGCGCGGGGTATACAAACGCGAGATTTAAGCCGGAAACCGCGACGCGCCGTACGTAAACGAGTGCGATAAGCGAGCGCTTTTTGTTCCCCGTCGCACAGTGACGCGCCGTTATATACGAAAATCGCTGGATTTCTCGTTGAACAACGCGGGCAAGGAAGTTAAATATATTATACGATATTATAATATTATCTCTTTGGTGGAGAAAAACCCGCAAGAAGTCGCGAGCGTTTTCTAGCTAATTGTGTGTGTATATAATATACGGCCGCGTGTAACGAATAATACAAAGGTCCCCCGGCGTGGGGGGGGGCCATTGTTTTTTTGTTGTTGCGAATCGAATGCGAATCGCATTAATTCCCGTACGCGTCAACGAGACGGCGGAAACGAGTTTATTTCAGGGAACGAAACAAAAATACGGTTGGCGACGACGAACGAGCAGACAATACGACTTCATCGCGCCACAACGGAAACGCTGACCGCTTTTGCACATTGTCCGCGTCTAAAAACAAAACCGCGTCGCGTAACAATACGCACGGATGCAAAAACGGAATAACGTACAGTCTCCGCCAAAACTTTGTCCTGTTCGGAGATCCGATAAATTAAACCCCGTAGCGCGCGTGTCGCCCCGAACAAAATGTCGCGTCCTACCGCCGCGCGTACTTATTATAAGTAGGACGAGTAGCTTATAAGTGGTTAAGAGCAGGACGCGTTTGTTGTCTTCGCGGTGCATCCAGGGACGAACCGAAGGGGGTCATGGGGGGCAATATTTGATTTTCAGTCGGCAGAATGGAAATTATTTTCGCCTGAATTAAACAAAATTGTCTTAAAACGAATAGAGGAAAATTAAAAATAAACGTCAAACGTTAATATTATATTAAAATCAATATTTCCGTAACGAGTTATGGAGCGGAGTCGCAAAAGCATAGCGAGACCGCGAGAGAGTCGGCACAATATTCAATTAATTAAAAAATCGCGCCCTTTTGGTTTCAACGCAGAACTAATATAGAGTATCAATTTTATAAATATACTCCTCGTATATGTATATACATTTTTTATTCGAATAAATTTTCGTTGAAAATAATCAAAAACATTATATTAATTTCTTAAATTTCGCGCACGGGGCGCAGGCACCTTCCACCCCTCCTCCCGCTACGGCCCTAAAGACCACGTCAACGGTGGACGGACCGAGTGAAAGACGTCTCGAAGAGATCGAGAAATGAAGCGAGTATCGAAGATGCAGAGGATCGAGAAGGCTGGGAGAAGGCTTTCGTAGAAGCTGCAAAGCGCCTGAATGACGCGTATAACAAAAAAATAAAAATATTTATGCATATGATGCGATAATATATGAATATATTTACAATGAAACCGAAGAGTGTCATGCGAAGAACTAATACAAGAGTTATTGTTGTATTTAAACGCGTTTATTTACTACCGGTTTCGGCAAAAATTCGTCATCGCGGGTAATCAAGCAAAACGAAAAAATACAACAACTGAAGGCTAAAAATAAAAATTAACGATTTCCATACGATAGCCGCAGTCGCAGTGCTCTATACGAATTACAGTTTGATGTCTTTCATATACATAGCGGTCGAAAATCGCGTCAAAAATATGGTTTTTTTGCATATGACAAAAAATATGATTAGGTATAGTTTGTATCGATCGGTAAATTATTATTGCGTAGTCCACTTTGGCACCCGGGAAAAAAAAATGTAATAAACGTTTGAGAGTGTGGTCTTCAAAACGGATGAAACTAACAAAATTACAAGTGGATTCGCAGTGTTAAATTTTCGGAAATAAACGCGACTCGTAGAAATTATTATTATAGTCGTCCGCCGCGCAATTGCAGATTGTCAAAAACACTCGCGCGCGCTGTTCGACATCATAATATATATATATATGATATTGTGGCGATTTTCCTCGTATATCTAAAAGCGTTTTTTTTTTTTGCCCCCGATGTGTAGACGTGAGTCTCGATTTTCGATTGACAGTTGTATATATCTACTGGACTGCTGATTAAAGGCCCGTCGTCCGTAGTTTCCCCCAGCTGCGGTCCAGTATACGCGAAGATTCTGCAGCGGTATAATGTTGTGTATGTATACGAACGGGAATCGTTTCGACAAACGTCGCGCGATACGTCCTGCAGAGAGACACGGGGCAATATAAACCGTACATCACGCCTGTAATAATATGTCGTGGCCGTCCGAGCGAAATCGACGGGAAGAGAAATTATTCGACGTTAAAATTACGTCTACGTCGAACAGACAACAGTATCGGCGATTGAATTCGCTACAAACCATCCTGCACACGCGTTTGGAATTTCAAAACGATTCTGCGCGTGTACGCGCACAAAAGTTATCACGTGTTTTAAATGATCGTCCCTGCAGACTTGTGTGTACGAGTATAACTCCGTCATTACGAATAACCGTGTAATACAAATATTCTTTTTGAAGTGTATCACTACTATACGCGCTTTTTAAAGAAAAAACGTTTGAAAAGTCCGTCAAAGAGTTGGGTAAATATATATAAACGCTCGCGTGTTTTGGTTATCCGCAAAAACGCTTTGCGCTTTCTCTCTTCCTATACACGTATTACATTTCGGATCGTTATGAGCAGATTTTGTAGCGGTTAAAAGTGTATATGCGCTATATAATATGAGCGAAAAAAAGGAAATCTTAAAACGTGCCCTAAAGATAGTGAAAAAAAAAAGTTGTAACGAATAATTATAATAGCGAAATTCCGCGCATCACTGCCAAGTTATCTCGATATATTAATGCCTAAAAATGGATTATAATGTCTAAGGAAACGGCGATGTGAGTATTTTTTTTTTTTTTGCTTTCTTGAGATTACGTGACTTATGAAAAACACAAAAATTATTGAAATATAATGCGAAAAAAAAATTTAGAACCGAAACCGGAAAAAAAGCACTAAAAATCTAAAACGCTTAAAATATGTCGTATACATTAGAATTGTATTCTCGGAACCCTCGATGCATACAACGAATTTATAACTTTGCTGTTTTTATCTGTATTTAATAATATTCAACAAATGATATAATATCCGAACACTGCACGTTATAAGAGTACGCGCTCATTTCCCTTTTTTTACAAAAAAAAAAAACGTTTTCGCAATAGTACCTCTGCAAAATATCAGACGTATATTTTAATTTTCAAAATACTCTTTACGCGAAACATTTCTAATATTTTTATCTACGCGATTTTTTCTAGTATGTTTTTGTATTTTCATTTCATACATGTCTATTCATATGCCACAGTATTGGGGTAATTGTAATCGCACGTTACAATTTGTTTCTATATTATGCGCGTTACGAAAACGTAAAGGAAATACAAATAATTATTGTATTAACGCGTTAAAAATATTGAAAATTCAACAAACGACTCTTTAAATGTTTAAATGAAAAACAAAAAAATGATTTTTTTTTTTCATTAATTTATGTTCTTCGCTGTTTTGAAGATCATATATTTTATACTCGCACCATCTGGTTATTCCTGTCAATTCGCAGGCGTAGCGGAACAGTTTTACGTAATATTATACGATATTGGTATCACTTTAATTTCCATCACTTATTATTATTGGCGAATCCGGTAAACGCGCGGAATATTTATTTAAACTTATTTCAATATTATGCTTGGAATTTCATTCGGAGCTATACGAGTTTTGTGTGTAATAATAGTAATATTTCAATGCACATTACACATTATTTACGATAGAATAAACCATTACAGGTTGTTTTCCAAGTATACCGATAAATCGAAATTAATTATTATAATATAGATAATTGATTACTATATTATATTAATATCATCGAAAACCGATTGTTTTGTGATGGAGGACGGGAGACGCGTTCTAAAAAAAAAAAATTAATAGCTTCTGTGAACGATGACTATGCGGAGAACACAATGTTTTATAAAGTTAATTTAAAACGTATATAAATAACGCGTTACTTAAAACGCTTATTATTTGCTTATAAAATTTACACGAGGTAAATAAGATTGTTGAACCGTCACGAACACTGTATTACTCGACAATTAAATAAATTTGGTTTTTAAATTAATAATTTTTGTTTCATTTTATTATTTTATTGTTGGCAAAGTTTTACCGAAATCGAGTTATTTAACATCGAAATATTTATACGCATTCTAAATTTTTATTTTTTATTTATATTTATAAGGTAAAAGTAACTTGAGTTTCATATCGAGAAGTAAAGTTATTTACCCAAACACCGATTGTGTTTTATCAATGCGGCGAGACGTTTAATAGTGATAACGTTATACAAATATATTCATAGGCGTGTTTAGAATTTTTTGCGGATCTGCCCAACACACGTGGATCTTGTATTTCTACTTTTTTTTTCTATAAAAAATACAATATTAACATTGTGTTCACTGCTTTTAACCTACCATTCTTAGTTTTTGTACTCGTATTTTCAACGGCTTTGTGAAATTGTCTTACAGTGTTTTAGATTTTTATTTATTCACTTGTTCCCTAGCTGTGTGTACCGCGATAAACATTAACAGCGAAAATATATTATACAGAACCGGGAGATGCCTATTTTCTCATTCTAAAAGCTGGATGCTGGTTTTAAGCGGAATCTAATGACGCAAAATCACAACTTATTTTAATTTTAACTTCATAAACGCGGTTTAGCTTTGACTGCTTGTGACAGTTAAATATTGCGGTGGATTGCGAATGGACCGCGGCGACAGCTAAAGAGTACACAAAACGTTACAGACTCGGCGAAAACATAACGATGAAATTCAAGAAAGATGCGATTTTATAAATATTTTTCTTTTCTTTCGAGCCGAAAGAAGTTATTGCGTTCTTAGCGTACTCGTTATTTAATACTTGTATGTCTTTAAATTTAGTCGGGACTGGATTTCGTAGGTCTGGCCATCGCTAGAGATCCTAAAAACACGTCAACGATTGGATTGTATCCAAAACGATTAAATTCGTAAAAAAATTTTTTTTATACCTATTGTAAGTTTATAAAGTACATCGTTGGCAATTTTCAAACAAACTGAACAAAATCTTGGTGAAAACCGATGTGAACGCAGAAATGTCTGAAATCGCATATATTGTCCGAGCACGATTCTCTCAAAAGCGTTTACTTCTGTACTGTCGATTCGCTTTTCAAAAATCCTCTTGTCCCGAGGATATCACGTGTACTTACACGACTTTGTGCTCGATTTTGCACTCAAAAAAAATCCGTTATCTCACAAATGGCCATGCGAAAATACGGTTCATTTCAGAAAAACAAATTATCACCGAACGAACAAATTATCATATGATATTATATATGAATATATGGTATATAATCTCACATGAAAAATATGTTTTGCAGACTACAGTTGAAATCGATCTGTTACTGATCGTCGTGTTTGAAGTAAAGCGATTTTGTTATATTAACCAGACAAATATAATAACGTTAACCCATTCACGGTGTGTGATATTATGCCTCAGGTTTTCGTCGTATAGTAAAATCCTAATTTATGCGTGAAATTTTATCAATTTTTTTCCCCGAAACATCGTTGTTTCTACTGAATGTGAGTGTAAAATAATGTTGTAACCAAAGTTCGGCGTGCCAAAAAATGTAAGGGATCATGAAAATAGCCACGAAAAACTGTTTTGCACTGAGCCCGCAGGCAATTTGTAGCGCAGTCGCTGGTGTACACGCACGAGTGTTTGGGCACCGCGGAATACATACTAAAATAAAAGTGTGATGGTAACCCGAGCTAAAAAAAAAAAAAAACTATAATGGTACGAGGTAAAAATGAATAGGAGTAAGAAAAACACTTATATGTGAGATATATAAAAAAAACACAAAATATTATAGAACACAATGATGACCAGAATAATTCATGAACAAGGGACAAAGGATGGCGTATAACTTTTTATTATCCGCCCAGAGATAAAATAAATTTGACTAATTTAGAATGGTGTAAGTATATATGCGTTTGAATATTAGTAGTGCAGTTGGCCGAAGATTCAGTCCTAAATTTTCGATATCATTTTTTTTATTTCCCCGTTATCGTTATAGAGAAATTCGACATCAACGACATTAAACAGTAGTTGACTAAGAGAAAATAACTAATAAGTGTATTTAATAAACAACGAATTTAAATCATAATATAAAATATATACACGGATTTTTTTTTAACGAAATTACGCTTATTTTTTAGTCCTGAATTCGTATTCTCTTTATTCGAGCTCCAATTCATCAAATACTTGTTTCAATAGCATTCCTATTGAAATGTCCAACCAAAAAATCTCAGCTTTTTATTTTACTATAGAATCGCGGATAAAATTTTTATTATTTTTGACGATTCAAATACATAAATAATTTTTTTTTTAGCGATATCGCGATATTTTCAATAATTTTCACGAATATCGTGGAATACGGTACGGAATCGACCGAAAAAAAAACTCCACGATATCGTCGGCCTGCAACATTAATTTTTATTTTTATACACCTGCGACGTTATACTTTTCGTTTTACGTTTTAAAATTCAAACCCGAAATTTCTGTAATTCCAAAATATGACAAATGGTCGAAATCAAAATGCGCGCACGATGATTGCGCGTTATTCGGCAAAACAACCGAAACCGGTGTAAAGAACCACGCGGCACGTAGCGTTTTATAAATGTTACTGCGTGTATTATTGGACACGGTGTTTGTGATGGCGTAAAAAGAAGAGAAAGGAAAAAGGCATTTTCTGGAAATGAGAGAAAACATAAAATAGAGAAGAAAATAAGACGAGAAAAAAAAACGGTTTTTTTTTTTTGCGAACGAGGGCGGTTAGAGAAGAAAACGCGAACGTTTTAGTGGTAATCCATGTTTTGGCCAACGAGCATTGTCGAGGATTAGACGAGCTTTACAGAATTCCAATACACCTTTAATACGACCCTCTGATTTCATCTTTTGACCCTATAGTCACTGGCCCAAGCGGAGAATTATAATGAAAACCGCGGGTTCGCCCCGATGACTTATGATGGACCGCGCATACTGCACCGCGCGCGAAAACCGTGAACCAAAAATGACTTTCTCTTTGTTCGGGAAAAAGGGCGCATCGGCGTAATATTTGCAGGGCCCTCGTCGTTGTCGGTACGTATAATATTTTCAACCCACTGTACCCGGTGCGCGTGTAATATATTGATTTTTCGTTCGTCCGTCCGAATTACGCTGTTTTTTTTCTATTTAAATTTGTTTTATTATTAATTAATTAATATATCAATACGCGCGAGATTAAGGGCCACAATGCTTGTTTATTCATTATGTTAATGTTTAATGTTTTACATGTAGTGCAATTCCGGAATACAAAAAGTTGGTTCTACAAAAACAACTAATTCCAAGGATATTCTGTGGTTAATTTTATCCAGCCGAATATGTATGGAATAAAGTTTTATCCTCCGTACAAGCAGGAAAGATGAAACCATGCGTTCATTTCATTTCATTGAAATACGCGAAATAATATATTATTATAAATAATAATAAGATTGCATACGCGAGTACGATCGGTCGCTCGGTCGGCGTCAAAATAAACACCCGCTATCATACCGACATAGCGCGTCAGCCGACTGTAATAAAACGGCAAAAGAAAGTAGTCACCAGATAGCGCTACGTCACAACATAGAGGGCGTGGCAGAAAAACGCTTATAAATAGCGGTCCGAAACCATCGGACCGCTCAGTGTAGTCACGACGGTCAGACGTGAACGCCGTAGTTCGCGTCTGACTGCGGTGTGTGTGTTTCTGCCACGCCCTGTATGTTGTGTCGTAGCGCTATCTGGTAACTACTTTCTCTTCCCGTTTTATTGTTATTTCGTTTACGTTCCATGCGCGTTGTTCTTCCTTTCTTTACATCTTTACATCGTTTCGTCTCGGTACATTAATAGATCTTTCTTCTTGGTTATTACTCGTCTACTTGGATTTGAACAGAAAATACAAAAATGACAAACGTCGACAATTATATATTATGAACTGCGGTGACGGAGAGGAAAAAAAGGACCGCGTGGAACTTGGATTTTACGATATTTGTGATTTTGAAATAGGTTTTTGTAAAAACCTGACCGAATTCAAATTTAAATTTCTTTCAAAATATTCGTGACAGCTAAGTCGGATAACTCATTAGATGTTCTACCAAAAATGTTATGAAGAAAACGATTTTTTTAAAAAATGTCAAAGTGAACTTTATTTACGACGAAGCAAATGATATTTTCGGGCTTGACAAACGCAAATATATCTTTTAGTGAAAATAAAAAAAAAATTTATTGGTGGGTGGTATTTACGCATATAATTCGTGTTTTTAAAAAAAATATTTCCTTACACGTATCTGGAAATAATACTTTTTTTTATCTTAAAAATGTTTTATACGCATTAATTATAATATAAACTATATTAACCCGATTTTTTATTCTATTCAATAAAATACATTTCGTTGAAATTATACGGCTTAACGCAGATGACTAATGGTCCCGGGCGGCGCGTTTCCATTTTTCTCCTGCAGTGAAATACGCCACTGATTATACGCACTGACTCGTCGTCTTACGTATTTTGTGTTTTAAACTTTTCATTCGGTAAGAACGTTTCGCGTCTTATTCGCTGTTTGAAATCGTGTAAATAATAGTGTGGAACGACGAAGGTGTGTGTGTGTGTGTGTGTCCTCTTCCGCCCCGCGATTCACTTTAATGGAAGCGACTATAAAGTCCTGGGAGCCCAACAAAGATTTAAGGGATTGTTTCACTATTAAAATGGTTGTGTAATGATTCACGTTTGATTATAAAACTCGAGACGTGTACGTGTATTATGCGCGTCTCGAGTCGTAAGACGCGATTATATTCTCACTCAATAATTTATACGGGATTTTTATCGTCTCGAAAGTACAATAATTCACGCATAAAGGCTAACAGAAACCGAACTGGTCCGCGTTAAACCGTTAGTTTTTTTTTTTTTATGATTTATTCGAATAAAAATTTGCTATCGATCAGTGCGCTCGTCGAAACGCGCATTTATATAGATCGGCCGCGTGTTCAATAATTTTTCTTAGTAATTAACGAGAGCGCCGCCTAATTAGAATTTTGCTGTCTCTCGGGTTGATTTGATCGCGGTAAAGTTTCGAAATTTATACCGAGAGTTGAAATTATATCGAAATTTCGTTTAAACAGATGTATACTCGCGTGTGTCATTTATACCTTATTTACTCTCGTCAAATAAACTTCAGACACTACGCGAGCGTACTGAATATAATTCGCAGAACAGCGCTCAATTATTGCGCGCGATAATATTATTGAACTGCTATTTATGTGAAACGGTTAGGTTCCGCAACGTTACGACGCCAGTATAAGTTTATAATCACCCGAGAAACGACTAAAATGTTATTCCGAAATCGCCTGGACAACAACAACCGGAACGAAAGGTATTATTCCAGTGGATACATGACACACAATATAATATTATTTTATTGTAAATGTAACGGCCACGCGTTTATCGTGAGCGGATGAAAATCGCTGGAAACGCACAGTTTTTTTTCATAAATTTAAACATAATATATGGTTTTTAGGTGAAACGACTCCAGGACATTTGGAACGGTGAAGTTTAAACCGAAACCGCACTAGAAAATTTATCAAAACATGCGCATGAGAAATGTTCTGTATTGAAATATTATCATTACGAATACAGGCACATTTATATAATAAATATCGTATTGGAAAGTTTTCAAACACGCAGAGAAATATAATAATATGGTGTGTATCGCGTTTTTCAAAACTTTTAGATACGCGCGTATAATAATTGGATTTGAGAGTGATCGATAAACGAGTTGAAGTGGACTTGTATTAAACGTTTTTGTCGACACCATTTGTCGGACATTTTTTTTTCGCGCATTTTTATTTCTTAAGATTAGGTTTTAAATTTTGTCACACGTGTGTGATATAAATTTAAACAATTTCTCCCGAAAAATTAGTGATCTGTTTTGTGTAGGCTTTATTAGATTTATGATTGCGGCGGGATTCGTTCAAACAATGTGTGTATTTTATTAAATTCGATTATAAGAAACGCGTTTTTTTTTTTTGTTATTATTTAGATTTTGGCAAAGTATATGTTTATTTCAGTTATTCTAATTAAAACTATTAATTAATTTACTGAAGTTCGAAGAACTTACACAGTGTTAATTAAGCAGTGAACCGTCGTAATCGCGCCATAGCCCCTGACCACCGAAACGTTTATAAAAACATAAACACTATCGGGTTGTATTACATTAAAAAAAAAATTATAATTTGCGATTTATACAAACGATAATAACCGGACGAAAAATACGAAATACAGTGGTTTTTTTTTTATATAATATTTTCGACGGAGTTTGCCGTCTCCCCTCCAGCCAATAAATAAAAAAAAAAGCAGTGTATACGGTAACGTACTGCGTACTTTGTATAAAAAACGTACACATCGTATATTTTAGGTCATCGAACAAAGGGGTTTTTTTTAATGATTATGCGAAATAATTCAATGAAATTTCGGCAAAATTCAAGAAATTGGCAATTTTTTAATGATAATTTTAAATTTTAAAATCATGCAGGTGTACAAAAAAAAATGGAAAAAAATTATAATGGATTATTATAATTTATGTTTTTCAGCGAATTAAATATATATAAATTAAATTAAATATAAAAAATATATACTATCTGAATGAATTTTTTTTTCTTTTTACAAACTGAAATCGACCGATATTAGATTTATGCCATTTTTTTTTTTTTTTAATCAAAATAATTTTTTTATTTAATCAATTTCAATTATATAGGTATAGTTAATAAAATACTAAAGTAAAATATTTCAAATAATAAACGCTGTTGTACAAGAATCAATTTGAAAACTATGGTGGCTTTTATTTGGAAAAAATTGTTTTGTTGGTGTACGTATGGGATCTTATTATTATTTTTATAAATAAGGAAACACGTGGTTTATTTTTCCTTTTTTTTCGAAATTCCACTTTTAAACATTCCGTTTATTCTTAAAAAAGTCTTGAGGAAAGGACCAAATATATACACCTTGTATACGTTTATTAGTCAATATTAAATTTCATATTCAACAATATTGTTCGAGCTACTAAAAATGAATAAAATTCAATTCCGATAAAAACTTAGGATTATTATTAAATATTTCTTTTCTAAAAATATATATTGGAACGAATTTTCAAAAATGAAAAATTGTTTATATCGATTTTTAATAAACCTATATGTATATAGTTTTGATTAAAATATCAAAACTTAATTTCGACGTATAATAACGTATAAAAATATAGAAGCAGATAAATTCAAATCTTTTTTCCAGAATCGAATTCGTTTCGTTTTATGCGCGCGTTCGAATTTTGTCGGATTGAAATATTATTGAAAAATAATCTTCGAATTTTTCGTTGTGGTTACAATAAGTGAGTTTAAGGGCTTCTATGATGCGCATATGCGTTTTGTGGTTAGGGTAGGTATATGCACAGACGAATAATCATATGCTTATCCGTCGAGACTCCATAGAAAAATTGAGTTTCCGTTCCCCGGTTATACGACTATATAACTGTATTTTGTGTATATAGGTTATATTCTACTCGATTTCGTATTACAAATTTTAAAATTGAAACTGTTCGCCAATAGAGATGCATTATTTTGTACGAAATAAACGTGAAGAGGGATGGAAAATATCAATTTAAAAAAAAAAAGAGCGAAAGGATGGCCAACGCCGACGGGGGCGTTTTCCGAGGCTCGGGGCAGATTTTTTTCTTGAAGCCCCAGACATTTTTTTTGTAAAGCCAAAAAAAATTTTTCTTGCGAAGCCCTATAGTATGATATTTATTATTTTTATGTTACATAATTTACGTAAAAACGTTTCTTTACGCGTACAATCAAACGTAAACTCTTAAAATATATATTTATTTTTAAAAAAGATAAAGATCAAAATATTATTTCGCTAGTATAATGGGTATAGATGGAATTTTCGTAATAAAAAAAAAACGAAACGTTTATAGTCAATAAAAATTTTACACAATAATATTGAAAAAAAAAAGGGAATTTTTAAACACCAAAAATGTTTTTCTTTTCCGTCCTCGGTCGCAGCAAAGATTTCAATCAGCTCGCATTAAAATCGAATAAGTCAGAAATACTATAAACGTTCTCATATGGCAGACGGCAATTTTTACATATTGTTATTTTGATTTGAAAATACAAAACGCTTGGCTTTCGAAACCCCTTGGAAAACGCGGGGTCCCCAAAATGGCGGGGCCCTTGGTAGCTGCTCTTTTACTCTGCCCTTCCGCCGGTGCTGGAGATGGCATCCCCCCGCTGGAAGGTTTTTAAAAGTATATATTACGCGATATACGCACGACATAATGATGTACTATACGCGAGTTCAATTTGTCCACGTCCCAATGTTTATTCGTATCGAAAATTCACGTGCCACGCATATAATATACGAGTGTACGAGTATCATAATATGTTAATATGAAAATCGCGCAATGACAGTATGTCGAGAGAAATGCCACAATCGCTGGATTCGGGACAAATGATGCAAATGTGCGTTCGGAGCAAACATTAAACGCAAATATATAAAACGTGCGCGTTTTAAAATTGCATAAATTACAATTGGATTGACTGGAAAAAAAAACGTCCAAAAAAAAAAAGGTATTGTAACGAATGATTCCGCAGCGATTAACCAATTATTATAGATCAGAAGTTCTCCCCCAAAACTATTTCTTTCCGTAGACCACGTACATTTTTTTGTGTGTGTGTGTTTTTCGTAGACCTCCCCTAATATGGAATTATTACGAATTCATATATCAACTTCAAACGTGTTTTTGACAGCTGACACAGAGCTACTAAATTGGATACGGTTAACTGCGTGTAGAGCTAAAAATTTTTAAATAAAAAAAGCATATTATAAATAGTTTTTATTCGTATCACTATTAATTACACAAAATGCAGTAATTTTCTTGTACAAAATAAATACTCCCACCCCCAAAAAAAACGCTTTAACGGGAGCGATGAGCTGCAGTTGACGATTTGACGGTAAATTTTCAATATTTGGCTTCTAATCATGTTTAACCTGAAATCTCCTCGGTCAGTGATTGATTTCCAATCCGTTTTCTTTTCGCTGCTGACATGGACCCTTTGTCTGTGCTATAGTCGTACAACTACATACGATATGCCTACACAAATAAGTACGTACTTAAATTCAAAATACTCTACTCAATAGTTGTCTTTGTTTTTTTTTTTTTTTATGAAAAGTCCCTTTTTCAAATAGTAACACACAGTGAATAAAAAAAATCAATTCCAACAATTGCTGCGGATTTAATATTTTTTAAAACGTACACAATATAATCTTTTTAGAAAATACAAAATTCGCGACTGCGTTTTAACTATTATACGCCGTAATTATTATCGTTGCGAATTCCATCAAATCGATTAGACGTCATTTGACATCGTGCATGACTATTGCATAAACGTGACGACGACGCTGTGACGTTATAAACTGTCAATCTCGGCGCTTCCGCGGCAGGTGTCGGAGATTATTTTCGTCGAGTTCACGAGTTCGCGTTCACCGCCGTCGGACTGATTACTATTATTATTCGACTGACTGACGAGTATTATTACATTTAACGATACGCATACATTATGCGAACGTTCGAACCCGATAATGTCAGACCATCATCGGACCGATATTCTACGAGTGTTGTTATTATATATGCAATTTATAGATCCTTCGTAGAAAAAAAAAAGCGCGTTTTGAAGAAGAGAATCGCTAAAAACATCGTATACGCACGCAATAAATTGGCATTTATACGGAATATAAAATGATAAGGGTTGATAATTGTCAGCCGACCTCGGTCCATCAAACGATACTGACGAGAACCCGGTCTGACATCAACCCCGAGAGATCAAGAGGCGAACAAAGTTTTGTTTCGCGACGAGACTTATGTACTCGTATACGAGGACGGCGTGTGTATGCGTGTGATGATTCGCCGTTGACTTTTAACGCGCGTTATAAAAACCCCGGTTCGTAAAACCGTACGTTTTATTACGACGATTCGTACTTTATTACTACTTTATACGACTACGGTTTAAAATGAGAAACAGAAATTATTATTGCCCGCGCGTTTCAATCTCGTCGGGAAGATAGATTGCGTGATTTGCCGAAGATATACGCGCATATCTCTTTGTCTACTCCATCGGGCCTCAATATCCTTCTTTCTTCCACGACTCACTCGCTTACCTTGCGAACCAGCTCATTACGCTTATTGCTATCCTCAAACGCGGCCCAAGACCATCTATCCTTTAATCACCAGTCTATACTGTCTCGTGTTTCCGACGTAATTCCCAAACTATGTATTATATTCGCATTCGTTCCGAATTCTATTTAGCCTACAGTAACACAAATCGATCTCGACATTGTCATTTCTACTACTTTTATTTTCTCTATTTATTCTCCTTTCATTCAGTGCCGAACAATCGGTTCCGACACTTAGCCAAGTGTTATTAAACACACTCTTTGTTTATTTTTTTTTCTTTCGTTTCGAAAACGTCAATTCGGAAATAAATAATCCCGCGCGTTAACAAATACATATATGCAACGTACTATACGAATACATTTGACATTTTCGTACGATATAATACCCAAAGTATATTATAATCTGTAATTACAATTATTATTAATTATAATAATAATTTATTGTTATATTATAATCTGCGGTATTTTTCATATACCATCGAGTCGATTAACAATAATTCACGTCGGCCGTAGAATAATATTCTATTTATGTAAAATTTCATGATTTATGTGTATAAAAATGAAATGAAATTAATTGCTCCACGAGTGAAACAGGGGCTATTTGATTACACGGAATTTATAATCGTTTAATATTAACGACTTCTAAGATATAAACACCACACTGTGGATTTTATATTTCGTCGAAAAATAGCTCAAGTTTCGATCTCAATAAATTGTACGTACATATCAAAAAAACTTTTTCCCAAAAGTTCTGAAACTTCTTTAAATTATATTTAAGAAACAAAAACGGTCCTCAAAAAAAAAGAGAAGAAACGGGATTCCAATACGTTCCTTCACACGAGAAAGGTAACTTCTTTCCCGATACGTTCCTGAAAATTGAACGAAATCAAAGGAACGCGTTTCTTCCAAGCAAACAACAACAATACACTATCCCGTCCCAGGACCGAAGGGACGATCAACTTCCTCCAGAATATGTGTCCGAAACGCACGTTTATAACGGCGACATCGATGACTATCGATGACACAACCCCGGCCGGTACAGCAAACCCGCGTGGCACCCGAGGTGTGACCACTGTTATTACACCGACCTCATATAATATAAATTTACGATTCGTAAGCCGCACTTGCACCGCGTTGTCGTCGCGAGTGTCGTGTAGCACGCCTTTGTGCAATGTGCAGCGCTCGTTCGAGAGGGGATTGGATACGTCACGTTTATTATTAATTTTCCTTTTTTTCCTGCCCGTCGTTCGTGGCGGGGACACCGGCCGGTAACCGCCGCCGGTCAACCCCAAAAGATAAGCCCAAATGTCATTTGTCATTTTACACGGTTTGTAGTTGAATACACGAGTTCGTAGTGTTATCCTCCTGCTGCTCCGCATCACCTGCTCCTGCTGCTCCACCGCCAAGTGCTACACGTATCACGAACGAGCAAAAACACACGCGCGGCACGGGCACGAATAAAAAAAAAACCGAAACCGCGTTTAATCAGTTTTGCTCGTTCCGTTCGGCGAAACCAAGTTGACTTTGAAATGATAATGATCGGTATACGCGGGTCCACTATAGACTTATTCATATTTAAGATAAAAAACTACAAGGTTTAACGTGAGTTTTCGAAAACACGGTTTAATTCTCATACCTGAGTTTAATTCAGAATCAACTAAATAAATGGTATGGACGAAGATTTTATAAGCTAAGAGCCATTTACGATTCGTCTCGCATGCATGTCTCTAACGGCGTTAATAATTCATTATATGGATTTTTACGAATTCAGCGACGTCCATTTTTTGAGAACAAAAAATAGCACGTAAAACGATAAGTTGT
This sequence comes from Slavum lentiscoides, assembly GCA_032441835.1. Classification (NCBI taxonomy): domain Eukaryota; kingdom Metazoa; phylum Arthropoda; class Insecta; order Hemiptera; family Aphididae; genus Slavum; species Slavum lentiscoides. The sequence goes on along the minus strand of CM063715.1, from coordinate 9,445,653 downwards.
CGGTGATTTATTTTAAGAAATTATATTAAAATTATATACTGTAAGGTTAATCGTAAAATTATGTATACTCTATACACACACTATATTATCGATAATAATAAATCCGTTCTCTGAATCGGTTTATAGAATGCAATGAATGCAATTTACATAGTAATAACAAAACCCTTAAAATTTTTATCCGGGTAATTCACTTGAGCGACATCCACAACACCCCGCGGCTCGTTACACTTTTTTTTTTTTATTATAAAATAATTATAAAAATATTCTATTTTTGCCCCAGACGATAACGACGGTAACAACGTACCACTACCTCTATATATACTGCAGTATATATGATATATATATTATTACGTATTGTCGCGTTTATAAAAGCCGTTTGGAAAATTATTCCTGTGCAGGAACGACATATTTAATATATTAAAATGAAGATATATTATATGAGTAGTACGCCTTCGCCAATTTAACGTCCAAATAATTTTTGCGTTATGTAATACACGATTTAAATTGCGCGTAGACTCCACCATCACCACAAAAAACGATACGTCCCTTCGGGAATTCACCGCTCGCCAAATATGACCTCTTTTTTTTTTAATGGCTGCAGCCAGCAGTACACGGCAATCTTATTTTCTACCGCATCGATCTAAAAGCTGAAAATATAAATATACCGCGCGTACTGCAATATACTCGGTGATTTTCGTTTTTCGTTTCCCGCGATTTCTTTGATATTTTCGGGTATTTGATTTTGTAATGATATACACGCGTATCTCGTATTTCGAATCGCGTTGCATATAATAATATGTCCCGAAGCTAAATATATTTTTCTCCGAACGCGCGTTTTACGTTTTGCAGTAGATGTGAAATTGTAGAAGTGGAATGTACTCCAACAAAACTTGTCCGTTCGTTTTTAAACGTTTTATAATAATACGTTATAACTACTGATAGAGGATGTTGGTCTCGCGAGACGCGAGAAAACCAATTTTTCTTTTTTTTTTTATAGAATTTCGACTGATGCAATAATTTACCTATTTTGCGTCACACGTTCGAGCTTGAAACAGAATTTGAAACATTCCGGTTTTGATTTAGATTTAGATTACCGGGTTTGAATAATATGTAGATACCAATATTTTTGTATTACCAGGTTTTTTTTTTTTTTAAATAAAAGAAGGAAACTGCTTACCCTAAGCGAACACCTTAAGTTATGGGGAAGTGGAGTAGATTAACTGAGGTTAACAGTATGCACACTTGAGGAAACTATACAACTAGGTGACTCAGACTAAAGACTGCATAGTGCACACTTAAAACGATCGACTCGTTGCGGGGATGGATGCGTTGACTACACATATGGAAGACTTAACTGAAAACTTCAGACCTAAAGTGATCGATTTTTGGTAGGAACTGGACGCCTAGAGGACTCGCACGTAAAGTGACTGACTTAAGATAGACTGCACACAATTCGGTGGACCGCGCGAATTGTGACTGGAAGAGTACCTAGATGACAACACGCTTTAAAAAACAGCGCATTTGACGCACTTAAAGCGGTTAATTTGAGCCATGAACCTTAAGAAAACTGACTCCTGGACGTACGACGACTTCGCCGGCGTTATGTGTCAATGGGAATAAAATTTAATCGTCAAACGTCGTGACTTATGGAAACTACACGCTTAAAAGGACTGTGCGCTTACAGCTATTGCACTTGCAGCGACTGAAATAAGTTAGTCGAAAATATAAAATAATAGTCGATGTCCGCGCGTGTATACGAAATGAAATCAATTATTTCCATTTTTTTTTCAATACCGGTACGACCCGACGACATGTTCGTGAAATTAGCCCTCCACTTTCAGCGAACGACTCCAAACCAATATGCCAATATTTAACGAATCCGTGGAGAATAATTGAACATTTGATTTTTAGAATTTGCAAATCAAATAATATATTGTACAAAGCCACAGTTTTTCGGTAATTTTTCGTTTGTGTACATTTACAGGAGTTTTAGTTGATTTTTCGTGTCGCCTACGTAATATAATAATATATATTACGTACCTAAGCGCATAATCAATTCTGCCGAATCTACAGTATTTGCAGAGAGAGAATATTAATTCTTTTTTTGCGCGCGCGCGAGTTTTCTTATGTTCACCGCGTTATTTATAGGACAATATTATTTTACTAACAATTAAATAAACCTACGCGCTGCCCTTTACGGTTTTAATGTATTTTCAACGAGACGCGTTTTAATTAATATTAACTGCCCGTTAAAATCGATTTTATTTCACGAAATTCTAAACTGCTGCAACGGGAACGCGTATCACGCGTACCTATATAATAATTAGGCATACGGACACGTGCAATGTCGTTTTAATAAAAATACAAAAATTAAAAGTTAATTACAACGAAATATTTATGTATGTGCACGACACGCAGAGGACGTAAGCTTTGTATCGCTAGTTGGAAACCCGCTCTATATATTATAATATTATATGCAGCATAGATTCATTATATTAAATTCTGTCTGTTTTTTTGGCTGTCTAACCAACTTAATTATACGCTTAAAACAATAAGAACCGTTTTTACGTAATTTGATTTCACTGCAACTTCTCATATTTTGATTTTTTAACGCGAATTTTAGTGGTAAAATCAAATTAACAACCGACCGGGTTACAGTCGTTTTAAATTTGAAAACGTGCGGATTAAAAAATTTCAACAGCTCCGATTCGATGAATTTCGTGTTCGGGAACGACGATTTATTATAAGAGAAAAATTGACTATAAAAACATTTTTTATTTCCATATTCAAATCTGTTTTGTTGAAAATCGCCCCGGCATGAATTTAGGTCATTTCAGGATTAATTTTTGGATACGCCCAATACCGGCTTCAAACGTTTCGTCTCGGTAGACGCATCGTCTCGTCTGTCGATCGAACGGGGAAAATTCAGATAATCCCGGTCGGTTCTACTAAGCATAATAACATTCTCGTCTCAATCGATTTCTCTAAAATACGATGTTTTTGTAGACTGTACGTTATGGAATGTTTTCAAATTTAATAGCGTTTATATTTTGACGATTCGAACGATTAATGATGATATTTCGTAATACGCGTATTATTATGACGGTAATGATATACGGTAATAGTAATACGCGTGTATATTATAGTCATTAATCAAACAGAAATTTGATAATTTGTTTGATTACGGGCCAAACTAAGTAGACAAAGTGGTTACTTTAATGGTCGGTTTTACAGTCGAAAGTTTCGAATAACCCAATTAAAACGGGTAAATGAACTGCCAGACGCGCGTGGCTTTTGATAACGAAACTGCAGCGTTCATCAACAAAACACTCGCTATCTATACACGTCGCGCAAATATTATGTACCAGTCGTTCGCATCCAGATCAATTCTTCAGGGGGGTGACAAACCAAGTTTTATGGGAAGCAGGGGGGCATTTGAAAACAAAACAAAATTATAGATATTTTTAATTTTGTTTTTAAACAAATCAAATGCAACATATTAAATTTATGATTAAAAGGATCGTTTGCACCAAAGAATCGCGATCACCGTCAAAATCAAACGACATTCGAATTATTGACATGCTTTTGTTTATATATCGATCAATTCGAGTATCGTAAAAAAATGCTAAGGGAGGCAACGACCGGTTCTAGTGGGGGAACAGTGCCCCCGTAGCTACGGGCGCGGTTCGTATACGAATAAAGCATTTTATTATAATTATTGATGCGATGAAAACGTAAGGAGTCGTCAGATCAACTCGCGAAATAGTCAATATAATTTTTACGTTATTCTCGTGAAAACGTGATACAACAATAAGTAAATGTTATGGTGGGTGAGGGAAGTAATTTCGTTAAAACAACCGCTCACACGTTATGTGATTTATGCGCTTTTGACTATAATAGAAATAATTTAGGTTTTGTAAAACCTATTTGGGGATTCTTTATATTCGGATTCGGGAAAAAAATATTTTTAATTCACTTGGGTTCTGCGGCTTCGGTTAGATTTTTTTTTTTTCTATATAATATGATTTCCGTTTCTTTAGGATTTTTTTTTTTGAAAATTCGACTGGAATTGTCTTCTAGAAAAAAAAAAATTGACTTAAAATAACCAGCAAAGTTTCTATGCGGCACTATTCGGTTACTCCCGCTAGCGCGCTCTCGTTGCCATCGTTGCATTGAAATGGACGCCGGAGAAACGTAACGTGGCGTAGTAAAATATAAACTTTCCGGTAGATGCCGACCGAATAAACCTTTTGCACCGCCTTCTTGCGACTCGTTCGTTTACTAAAAATGCAAAAAAATAATAAATTCCTTAACGTATTCAACAGCTGAGCACTTGATTAAACGTTATTCGAATTTCGACAACGTTCAACAAGGAAATGTATGGTAAAAACGTACGATTTAGTGTATGAGTCCTTCGGATCGTGCAAAAATTCTATCACGAGTGGTTTTGGAAAATTTATAATCATATTAGTCGACGAGTGTAAATCGCCAACAGGTATAATATTTGTATAAACCATGTCGTATTTTGAAATTCGTACTTTATACTATTATTCCGTATTACTTTTTTAAAAAACATTATAATTAAAATAGTTGTCCTAATAATTTACAATAAACATAAGAGTTGAACACAAAACAACATGTTCTAAACATGCGCTGTGGACGAAGAAAACGATATAAAAAAGTTTATATGAAGACCGCAGAAGTTGTACAAATCGATTGCAGTCAACGATGTTTTTCGCGTATTACAACGTAAAAAAAATCGGTGCGCATTAACTAATTAAACCAATTGTAATCGGAATGTACAATATTATTATATAATATTAATTGTATAATAGATATTTATTGATTTTTTTTTTTCTAGTTAATCATAAGGGAATATCAAAACAAAACAACACTCGTGTTTGATTTTATGAATTATTGGATTATTTATTTTCAAAGCAATTTTTAAATAATACCCAAATTATTACGAACAAATTGTATAGACATTATTATTTTTCATTAATATATAATAACATTGCACTGAAATATTTTACATATTTAAATTCTCAAGTATTCACAATAATTGTTACGAAGCGGAAAGCCCTGCAGACTGACTATCGGATCGTGCTGGTAGGTTCCGACGTATTTGTCTCTTTGACTTTCTCTTTGCAATACGCCTTTACTGATCTCAATTGTCCTGCCTCTAGAAAAATACACGCACGGTTTTATTTCCATTATACAAGTAGTAATCGTACATTTTTTTTAATTCAGTAATTTTGGGTTTTAAGTGTTTTATGTATATTTAAAAAAAATATTGTTCGTTTTACTTACTAGGACTGTCGGCATAATCTTTCATGTATACGTAATATTCAAATATAAAACCTAAAGAAAATAAAATAGGAGGAGAAGAAATGAGTATTTACGAACGATAAGGCACAAATTAATTAAATCGAATTTAAAAAAAAAATACTATGCAAGGTTCAGGTCATTTTGGGCTGTCATTCGTTGCAGTATATTATGTGCCTATACAATGTTGTCAATCCCATGTTGTCTATATCGTTCGATAAGAAATAACAATCTCTTTTTCACACATATATTGATACGCAAAATCAATGCAATAGTGGACAACTCGTGTAACTGATGTCTTGGTACTTGTAATTTATAATCATTTTTTACAACTTCGAAAAATGAGTGGATAAAATCAAATAGTGCCAATAGACGAATCTCTATTTTCGAAATGCACGGAACAATATAGACATTTGGACTTTGTTGGAAACGTCTCGACAACGTTATAGGTAAAAACTTATTTATTTTTAAATAGATAAGTTAATATAGAACTCATTGAGGAACAGTAGAAATCAGGTACCTACTATTTCAATTTTTGAACGGTTTCGAATCAATTTATAGATATTATAGGTAAGTGCAGTAGATAGCCCCATTTTGAGTTAAGTACTTAATTTAGTAATAAATTTCAAAGAATAATTTTGTGGATCTGATTTTGAATATTATTGTAATATAAATATTTAAAACAATATCAGTTATTTTTGTATGCTATAAAAAATATGTAAACGTACTAAATTTCAATTGGTAGGTCTTCTCCATTTCTGCTTTCTTCCTATCAGATATCGATCCGTTTAATTTAGACAACTCATCACGTATATCAGTTGAAAAAACTGCAAAACAAAAAAATACATTAAATTGTTTTATCATTAAATCGAATGGCTTTCAATTCTCTTTCAGAAACTCAAAATAATTGACAACTATCTAAAATTATAGAAAATTATACTCACATTTTTGTATAGTTATATCTTCCATAACTATAGAAGAAGAAAAAATCATATCTTAAATATAAATAATTATGTATATATATATATATCGACAATATAAATTGTATTGAGTTGTAAGATTTTTACAATTTATTTACTAATAGTACTGTCATTTTAATCGTTATTTACAAATAATAATGAAATCTATAGCTTATTTTTAGGTTTCAGATTAAGTATGGACTCGTACCTATTACAATCAAAGAAGACCTCGACAAACACGTACAAAACTGAATTCATATTATTATTTATAATGATATAAACATATAATACATATATGATATAAACATACAATTCTCATCGATTTACAACATATTATACTTGTTTTACTATTATTGATAAGCGATTTAAAATATTATCATGAAATAATTTTATTACTATTTTAATTCTTACTCGAATTTTAAAATCTTAAAATAGCTATATGAAATTGTTCAACATCGTACAAATTCTCTTTATTCTATCGATACACTTTTAATGTATGTGTACTACAATAATTATATTTTATTCCTTAACTGGGAACAATTATAATTCTTCTTCTTACCGAAATTATTATACATATAATCAAAAGCATCTTCTCCTTTCGTTTCCACTATATAAAAAAGGATTAATTTTTTTTACAACAAATTTATATATTTTGTAAGTTTTATAAAAAAAATAATCTAATTTTTATGTAAAACAAATACATATATACAAGGTTTATTATAATATAGTTAATATAAATCGCGTAGATATACTTACGATCAATATTTAGTTTTTCAAACTCTCTAAAATCAAACGGTTTAAATATTGTTACTTAAGATAATATTTAGAAATATTCAGTTCCAAAAGTTTAATGTGTATATATTTAATAAAGTACGTGTGGTTACTTAGTAAAATATATCTATTATTAATTAAGTTGAAAATTAATAAACATGAAATCGTACCTTTACAGACGGGAACTAAAAAAAAAAAAAAAAAAATATGTATGTATATAATTATATTAATACAATTTAGAAATTATTAAAAAAAATTCTTCCTATTTAACATTCAATGCAGTTTATAATAGTGAAGTGTAATCATAGACATTGTACACATACTTCAATGGGCTACATTTTATTTGTCTATTTTATACATTAAATTTCTTTTCAATTACATAAATCTACTTAAAAATACGCTTTCGAGTTTTAAGATCGATTAGATGCAGTATTGACGCGTTTACCACGTTCCCGACCAGTTCATTAATATAATTAATAAATCTCGTCCTTTTAAATATATATGTCTATAATAATATACATTTACAATATAATCAGCAGTTGGTTCGCGCTGAAAGTATAACAACATGTTTGTTTGGAAAATGTATCTATATACGTTAATTGTAGTAATTTTGTATCTTGAATTTATAATAATTTCTACTCGATTAACAGTCAAAAGTGGCCAAGTATGTTTTAATATTTATTAATAATTTTGTTTTTTTTTTACTTTAAATATGCGCACAATATTAGAATAATGTATTACTAACTGTGTTTGGGATTTCTCGACTGACAAAACGTTTCTGGACTCTGGAAAGCTTTCCTCGCTGTTGAAAACAGACGAATACAATACACAATAATACATTAATAGAAGATAAAAATTATTTTCCGTTTCCCGATGACGAGATATAACCGACGAAATCGTTCCAAATCGTGAGATTTATTTTTCAAACGGTATATTTTTTTTCTATCATTTTAGAATATTGAAAACCTTATAGATAAAAATATTCACTTATAAAAGAAACCGAATTTAATATTCCGAAATCAGATTAGAATTTATCGGTATCTCTTCTTCTAGGTTATTGTATTTTTGATACTAATTGAAACAATACGGAATAACGAAAAAATACCGAAATTAAGAATTTTTTTTAGTAAATCGCGTGCTTTTTCTTTACTTCTGTAGACGAGCTGTACGTCGATCGAGCCACAAATCATTTTTAATGGCTATTCAATTTCAGCGTTATAGTTAATATAAATTATGTAGACACTCCGTTGCGTAAATATTTATTTTTTCGTCTAATAAATAATATTTTTGATGGGCAACGAATTATGCGAAGATAGATTTCGTCGAGTGGGTGTAGACGCGTAATTTTTCACGGGCCAAAAACGATTTACCGATCCGCCCTAGCGATTATGTCGTATCAATTTTAAAATCGTCTCGTTAAAAAAAGTATATCGTTCTATTAAAATTGTCAAAACCCCCCATCGAAATGACATATACTTTTCACTCCGCCCCGGAAATTCTCGTTCAGGCACAGCACCGATAATCAGCATATTAATCAGCAGCTACGTAGCGTCATTTTATTCGTTTAATATAATGCTTACGTATGTCGACTTTTTCCAAAAGTTCCGCGAAAAAACCTTTTGCATACTCTAAACAATAACACCATTCGATTAGTTTACTCGATTGATACGTACATCAAATTTAAATTATTCAATTATTACGAATTCAAATAATATTTTAATCGAATCGTTTTTTAAACGTTATATGTAATTAAGCACGTCATAAACTGTGTTTTAACATATTTCAATGGATGCATATTAATCGCGAGTAATTAATCAATTGGATATTGCTCATAATACCAAAAAAAAAAAAAAGGAAATAATCTACAGAACGATTTTGAAATTGTGTAACGGAAATCACTTACTCTTTTCTGGCGCAATAGAGTTTTCACCTATAAAAACGTTTGAGTAAACATAATCGGTTTTCTTCTTATGAAATCCAGTTGTCCTTTAAGTTCCTTCGAAAATTACTATATTTAAATCGATACACGGACTTAATTGTACGCCAATCGATTTTTAAGACGTATAGAATAACCGTCATATAAAATTTATCTAGTTAGCGGAATTAATACGCTGAATACGTCTATCTCGCGCTTTTCCGTCTCGTTTCACGTGGAAATAACTTATCACACAAGGGATTGTTCATTTATTATATAGGCATAGGTACTCACTTAAATTTTTAAACGCCCAACTGAACATTCTCAAAGGAGTATTGAACACAGTGTTCGCTAAATTCGTATTTATTACGATTATTATTAATTATACATGTATAGCTACTATAGCGTGTTTCGTAAATTATTATCATCTAAGAAATTATTAGAAAATTATTAGTCAGATTTATCACCTACATAAACTACAGGGGAGAAAACGTTCGTAAATCTCCGGTAAACTACTTACCAGTGATTGTTTGATTTATTTCGTCTGCGGAAACAAATCGTTTTTAAAATCGTTTGACGCACGCACTTTATTGTTATTGATACGTGTATTGCGAAACAAATCGGTGCAGTCCAACTCATGATCGTATACGAGCGTAGTAAAATATTTAATTATATGGTCTGCAGTTTGTGTTACGAATCACTTTGAATTTATGTGTGAAGTCGACATATTGCCGTAACGGCGGGAATCATAAAAGACGAAAGTCTTAGTGTGAAGAAATCAAAGAAATTCGTGTAATTAAATTGTAAATGTACGCGATAAAAAAAAAATACAATTTTATTGATTAACCGACAATAAAACAATGTAATAATTATTATTAATATAGTTTTAATCTTACCACGACACTCTAAAGATGACAAAAAAAAATCAATCTTTTATTAATATAATAGTATAAAATATATTGTTCCAAACGGAGATAAAAAAATAAGCGACGAGATGATTTTGACAGAGTAAACGCTAAAACGATAAAATAAATAAATTATAATAAGACTCTTGTAATAATTTAATTCCACTATTAATATATTAGTAACAATAATACATTAATATTCATCAAATGTTGTAGAGCGTTCGTTTTATAAAAACTCATTGATTAATTATCCGTACATAATTTTTTATTTCGTTCATGTTGTATTTGAGCTAAAATTCCATAGACACCTAGTAACGATATGCTGAATTTTAATTTTCGAAATTCTTATATAATAATAACAATTAACGTATCACACGTGAAATATCCGCGCATTCAACCCTCCGAATACAAAAAAATTATAACGTTATCAAAACTGGTTTATAACTTACTAGCTTCTAATAGTTCTTCATCGCGTACGCCACAATAAAAACATAATACGAAATTGTATAAAATAACAATTTTAATCATATACCTATTATAGAATAATATTTTCTATTCGATTTTAAATATTTATACACACGGCGTACGCATAGTATAATTTACCGTTATTTGATTCATCATTTATCTCTAAAAAAAAAAAAATTGTCATTTCAAAAATTAATTTTCACTATCGACATTCAATGGAGAACGATTTTTACAATATAATAATATAATAACAATATAATATATTATATAATATTATATATATATATATATATATATAATAGTGTTCATTAAATTTTAATAATTAAACACACGCGCCCATGTATATCAAAAACTTACCACTGTTTTTTAATTCTTCATTTTCGGCTGTAGAAAAAAAATGACTATAATAATTAATCAAACGTTTACACATCTAAACGAGTTTATTACGAGTGGATTATTACTTACACGGTTTTAAGTCTTTCTCAACTACAAAATATGTAAAATAAAAATTTTTATTTTATTATCAAAAATGTCCTTGGAAAAAAAATAAGCACTGTCGGAATAATGTTGTTATGGTTTTTATTAGTTTTTAAATGATATTCTAAATTTATATAAAAACGTAAAACTAAATACACCAAATCGAATTCGATTAATATAAGTTATAAAGGGCTAACACACGCCGGGAAAAAATAATTAATCGAAAAAAAAAAGAGATACTAAATTAGGTAATTAAAAATATATGTATTGATTAGTGCATGCTTATAATACACAATGATGAAAATTGTAATGTTTCATGTTCAATCATAATTGAAATTCAAACTCACTATCAGTCGATGGTTGAGGATTCTCGCTTTCATTTTTTATTCTCTCTATGCAGTGATCCTCCGGAGATCTTAAATTACCCTTTTCTAGAAATATTAATTTATAAAATGTACAATATATTGTATTTTCGCTGTTTTTTATGTTACGAATAATATTTAAATAACTAAATACAAGTGTATATTTATTAATATAAACGAATATTTTAATAATATTAATGCCACGTGAATATTTAATATGAATGTTTCGGTTTATTTTTAGTATTTTTATTATTGTATTCATACTGGCTATATCAGCATATCCTTGGAGATAATCATAGTATCGGTTGATGTCATCTAAAAAAAGTAAGAAATCAAAATATTTTATAAAATTAATTTTTAAACGCTAATAAATAAAAACGATTGACGATTATTTAGAAATTTAATATTCCTGTTATAATGTTTTTAATTTTTTTTTTACAAGTACTTATATAAATTATATTAAAAAAAAAATAGATTTTTGAAGCGCAATTAAAAGATTAAAAGTATATAGGAACCGAAACTGAAAGGGAAATTATTATTTTTTCTAGTGAATAAACCAGAAAAGAAACCAGTCCCCGGTTTTATACGATATTCATTACAAAAGTTATTTATATAATGTGCTTCATTTGATTTTTAATGTCGAATAATGTATCACTATATTTTTATACATCACCAATCATTTGTTTGTACTTCTTTTCTAAATTTTTTTTCATTTTTTTCTTTGTATTATTTTTAGTCTGTTCTATTTCCTCCGTCTGCAACGCAGATAACTCATTCTCCAATGCGGACAATTCACTGCTGAGTTCGGTTGAAAAAACTATACACGAAAATAAAAATCCGTTTGTAGGTCAGTGTACACTTTGATTTTTTATTTCTTATTTTCAAGTTAAAAAAAAAAAAGATGACCTTTAAAACACAAACTGTATCACTTACGATTTTGAATATTCACATCTCCCGTAGCTATAATGTTTTATCGGATTTTTATTAAAATCTTACAAAATATGGTTTCCTCGTTATATTATATTGCCAAATATTGTCATATTATTTTGTTCGAAAATCGTATTATTATTCTCAACAATATAATATTAAAACCAGATCATTACATTGCGTTTTACTTACTCCAATTACGATATAAATCGTTAAAAGCATCTCTTCCATTCGACTCCACTGTAATATGTAAAATTACGAGAATCATTATTTTTTACGCGTTTTAACGGGTAATTATTTGTAAAAATAAATTTCGAAAATAGGCAAAGCGAGTTAGACGAAAAATTAAAAGTCTTATAAATTTAATATACATACGATCAATATTTAGTTTCTTCAAATTCTCTGTACGAAAAATTTCGCAAACAGTTACTAATTATTACAGGCGGTACTGTTGTAATTAACTTATACAGTTAAATCACAATTGTACGAAAATTATTACAGTTGAATAAAATTTTGCTGTCTTACCTTTGCAGCTAGGAACTTGAAAAAAAAACGCATAAGCTCATTTTATGTACATTTTTTTGTACATGCGTATGCGAGAAAATTATAACCATTTGGGTATTACATGTATAATTCGGTAAGACCCGTTATAATAATTCGTTATGTTAAAGCGGTTGTAAACGCTTTTTGAAAATGTCTAAAATTTTGGAAATTTTTTACAACCACTTAAATTATTATTGACGTGTATAATTAATTTCTAATAATTGCTTCGAGACAACTAGACAAAGGAGTACGTTGTATATTATTTCAAATTAAAATTTTAGCTCTGACAAAATTGTGACACATTTTTCCGTATTTAATTTCGTTAAAACTAGGTAAGAAGATTCTCTGATACGCTTTCGAGTGAATAGCGCAGGAGTCTTTTCAAAAAAAATTAATATTCATCCTATACAGTGCCTCGTATAAGTTAGAAGTGAAAAATATTTTAAATTAGAGAAATGAGTTAAAAAGTGGTTTTTTTCACCACTTTAGAGCAATTTTAAGTAAAACGATTGCAATTTTATAATAAACACGTACGAGATTCACGTAAATATGTTGATTAAAACGAGTAGAAAACTTGTAATAAGAATTTAACGCATTATTTTTCAGGTAGTGTTGACTTTATGTGAAAGAAGGTTATAATTAGTATTATTATACTAACCTAAATGTTGCAATTTCGCGTCGCACCATTTACCTGGACCATCGCAAACTTCTAATTGTGCTTGAAATAAGAAATGAACGATTTTTAAATTAATTTCATAATTTCATAAATAAATAACGGAATACGAGTAAATTATGTAAATCTTAGACAAAGACAACTCCAGCAATTAACTTACGTTATCATATTTTATTAATTTAATATATTGTACAATTGACACGTCAACCTGATATTATATTATTGCAAATGACGTAAATAATTGGAAGTTTAAAGATAAAACATAAACATTTTTACATTTGAAATAATCAGTTAAAAAAAAAAAAGACGAATAGTACTCGATTTATGCAATATTACAAAACGTTTGAAGTTTTTGATCTTGCGATAAACAGTTTTATTATTTGTAAGGGTCGTTCGTGTAATTTATAGCAAAACATTATCAGTCTTTACAACTTGAATTTATTTAAATAACAATAACACTTACATAAATTGACATATTCTAAAAGTTCCTTGAAATAACTTAACGCGTGCTCTAAAAAACAAAACACGAATCTTGTCAATTTTCGTTCGTTTATTCGGGAAGTCAGCATAATCATCCGGGAAATAAGACTACGGACCGTAATAACCCGGAAGGTACGTTTCCGAGACGTAATACTGTTCGTAATCGTATAATGTCTCGGAATGTAACAATCCGGAACATTTAATCATTTTATGATTAAATCTCCGGAATCAGGACGGATGTATCACAGAGGGTGTATAAAATATCGAAAATCCACAATACACTAATGGTATTCTTACAAAGTTCAATGATTAGAGTATAATTTTTCTTCTACGTATTTTAAAATATGGACATACAGTCCATGTTTAAAATGCGGAACATATTCTGTGGAAAATTGTTCCGTCGTAATTAAATTTTTTATCGTTTTTTTTAAAAAATTTAAATTATTTTTAGACATAAGTATTATACGAATTTTTACATATTTTATAACGCAATCAATAAATTCTACTTGGAAATTAAAATGGTCAATATGACGTATGGTATTCAAAGCCGTTCGACTCGTGAATAAAATAATAACGACACAATATATTTTCTGTTTGCTTTAACGAAAAACGAAAAATATTTGCTTAGTATGGCAACGTCGCACTATACTATGCTCAACTGTATAGGTTTTCTTTTATGTTTTTAATTCCGTTTATACTAAACGGGTTGTTCGATGCTCAATCGTGTTATAGCCAATCACTTGGACGTCCCTTAAAGTTAGCGGATTGATTATCCCAAGCAAGCGCGTAACTTAATATTTTGTTATAAGACCATTAGTTATCAATTTTTTTTTTTTTTTTAGATTTGAAGGCATGTTTGAAATTTCCTATAGAGAATAATTCGTAGTTTTCATATGCATACAAATTTTAATAGTAATCATCCATCAGTATATTATCACTAATCGCAAACAATTTAAATACAAATAATTCCCTGATTGTTATAGCTTCACATATACTCGCAAATTGTTATAATAATATGTTTATTTTATTTTTAAATATCGCGTGATTAATATCTTATCCATAAAAAAATCGTATGCAGTCGACAAATATCACTTACTCCTGATGATTTTTCCTGACGTCAGTTTCTTTTCGCCTTAACCGATTTAGATCAATTCAATATTTTATATATAAGACATAACATATTATTATTATGTTCAATCGAAAATAATTTTTTTTTGAAGCGAAGCTTTTATACGCTCGTTGTGGGTATAGTGAACAGAGAAAAACCGAGACCAAAAAAATCGACGTGTAACGCGCTCTCCCGTGACAGCGCACTTGGTGTGCGAACGTTACCTAAAATAACGCTCTCCCGTGACAGCGCACTTGGTGTGCGAACGTTACCTAAAATAACAGGTTTTGATACAACATATTTTTTGGAATTTCCCGAAAATAGTCTAAATATAGATACCAATAACGTTGTCGTATACGGGGAACTCCACACGTTGTCATAATAATATATTATACGAGAACGACAAACAAAATACGAGAATACTGCGCATGCGCACTCCAACGGTCGTCACGTGATTTTCTCGTATATACGAGAAACAATACCATATCCACAGTACTTTGTTTAAAAAAATAATTTTATTAAACGTTCATTTTACTCTTTTTCACTTTTGTTATTATTAATTTCCTTTTATCGGCTTAATATAATAAGTATTACATTGGAAATAAATTGGGTGCGATTAAAAAGTGTCTATAAAAACGAGTTCAGTAACATATTATATCTTTGAACTTTGAACCTTCGCTTCTGTCTGGGGTCCCGAGACCACCCCACACCCGGTTTTTTTTCATAACGCTAATCATTCAAATGTAAATAGGCTTTTATGGTTTGAATTACTTAAAATGATACGATCACTCGGATCAACACAAAAAAAACAAAAATAAATTTCTAAATAGATTTCGTATTTAGATTAGAAATATCCGCTTGAGAAACCGCATTAAACGCTCGCAATATTATATTAGTCTGGTATAACGTTTCGTTCGAACCAATTATAATGGATTAATTCGGCGTGATCAATTTGTTTGTAATTAATTGTTCTTACTTAGATTTTTAAACGCCCAAATGAACATGTCTAATGGTTCTTGAAACACAGTGTTCGCTAAAAGTGTAATTTGATCGTAATGGTTAGCCGTATGCGTGAAATACATTCGTACTATTTTTTTTTAATATTTCGTTGTTATAATATAAAAATAAAAATAAAATATATTATTATATAGGACGGCGTTTCGGAAAGGAAAATTCCTTTCCATTACTTTTTATATAATCGACAAGACGAAATATTATACGAAAATTATATTACGGAATTATGAGTCAAATAGGTACTTACGAGTGAACACTTTATTTATTTCTCCTTCAAAAAATCAATTCGTTTTTAACTAAATATTTTACTACACTGTTTGCCGGTTGAAAATCGTGTATTATAGCTAAAATCAATATTTTTTTCCTCATACTTTCGAGTATAATATGCCAATACGTTATAAAAATTAACTGATTAAATGCGCTTTGAAAGACGGGACGTATTGCGGACACAAGCGTTTATATTAGTTTGCTTTTGAATATTAAAAGTATATATTGTCCGTTGTACCGCTCGAGTATATTATAATTAAACAACTGTACCAAAACAAAAAAAAATCTATATTAAATTGATTATCAAAAATTATTATACGATATATGGCATAAAGTGTTTAGAACAGACTCGTTCAATTTTGTCGCTTTCAAAATATATATATATTTTTTTTTTTTTTGGTACTTGGAGATTTCGGTTTTTCACAGGTATTACTATTATATACGTACTTATTATAGTATACGGGTAAAACGAACTTTTTAATTCTTTTTTTTTTTAAACCCGGCAAAGTGTTTGTCTCGGCATTTCAAAAAACGCCCAGAATGCCAAACATGGTTGAGTAAAAAATGTATATATAATATACCAGTACTTAAATATTCTATACAATTCGGAATTTCAAAGAGGAAATTAACGAAATTAGTATTCACGTGCCGGAATCTGAGCATTAAAGAGTTTAAAAAAGTTGAGATAATGTTATAGATGTTTATAAATTTAATGTGTGTTCACTTCCAGTTATTTTTATACATAGCTGGTACCTATTTAAATTAAATCGCGTTCTGTGCGCAGAGACGGCAGTTTTAAAAGTCATTGGAAACTCCAATTTCTATATAATGATTTATTTAATACTGTTGTTACTTAACTTACCAACACATTCTAAATGAAAAAAAATCAAAATTTCAACGATTCATTTTAAGTAAAATATTTCAATTCTGCACGTCATAACGAGTTAATTGGTAATGGCTTATTGTTATACGGGTATTTGATTTAGTTTTTCTTATATTTTCGAAAACTCTTATTTGAATTTCAGGAATTTTAAAGTACCAAAAATTGTACCCTTTTTTTGCCTAGTTACGATAGTGATATTCAATAGTTTTAATTACACGTTGATCGTAACTTACCGATTACTAACGGTTCTTCTTTTCCTATTACAAAAAAAAAAAAATAATAAAATTTATTCACCGTTAAAATGTGTCTGTACAAGAAAAAGTATTTAACTAAAAATAATAATAATAATAATAATAAAAATAATAGTCACCCGTCGCTTGCCCATAACCGATAATAATACAAAATATAACGTTCGTAGTTATTATAACTGAAAATGCACTTTCGGTAGGAAACATTTTCAAATGGAACTTTTTATTTTTATTTTTTCATACAACTGAATCGTAAAATTTGATCTCTGATCGCATATGGTTGTGTACGATTGGCAAAAACGTTCATCGCTCCGAGTGTGTACAGATGTTTTTTTTTCTGAATGCAATACCAATGAATGCAAATATCAACATAACGCCAGTGTTTTTCACTTTAACAACAGACCTACATATTATCGAGCATATTTATACGATATTGTTCGAATACGAAATAACAACGTATTATCGTGTAGACGATTTTGACGTTCTAACAGGCATTTTGGCGGATTGTCTCGGTGCGTTAAAAAGCACCGTTTTCTATATGTCGTCCGAAAATTATTTTATAACGTCTAAACACGAAAATTAACTTCTACTGCTACTGTACGTTATCGTTTACAAAAAAAAAAAAATATAGTCCGCCCAAACGCGAAATTTAAATCCGATATGATCCAATTTCCAAACAAGTACGGGAGAGTTGGAGTATATAGGTAACGTTCAAACCGGTATAATCAACAAATACGCATTAAACAACGCGGAATACAAAAAGTGTCAACGAAAAACTTGATATTTATTGTGGTAACATTGATAACATTTATATAACATATTATAATAATAATATTTTCTATAACTCGCGCATGCGTATATATATATATATATATATATACATAAAGTGTTGTGAATTCATCGAATCTCGGCAGGTCTTTTGTGTAATAATCTTGTATCGATAAATATGTCGCTGTTATAAATAAATAATTAAAAGTAATAAATCGTACGGTTTCGTATATAACATTCAAAAAACTTAATAAGTATATATATATATATCGATTTAAACCTAACGCGACTTATTATTTCGTGTAATATTCGTAAATTATTCGCAATATACACACATAAATTATACATTAAACAACAAAACGATAACACAATACGAATTGGCTTATTTATACAAAAAAAAAAAAAAAAAATCTCGTCTTTATTACAGCCTAAAGCCGTTTAAAATTTACACAATAAATATATCGTTTAAACCGAACAATCGTTAATATTTGAAATATATATATATATATATATATATTTAACTAATAATATACGATAAACTTAAATAGAATAAAACAATATTTCGTTTCAAATAAGTGGTTGATACTTAACAATAGTATATAAATACATTAATGATATTATAATAATATGCGTGTTTCATTATTGTGTATAGCACTAAAATTGCTAATTTGCGTAAAATTATACATTTGCACTATCTACAAACAATATTACATATACATATTTATATATAATAATTTTAATAATTTGTTTTATATATTTAGCGTAAAAAAACGACATAATTTTAACTTAATTATACGTAAAAAAAAAAAAAAAATGGTATAATTAAAAAGCACCACCCAACAGCGTTATATTAAATTTAAATATTTGTTTCAGACAAACTCGCTAAATTACTTAATAAAAAAAAAAAAAACATAACAAAAATTGGACGTTCATTTTGTTTCGCCATTAGTGTATAACAGTTATTTCCATATATAATAAAAAATGTACCACGTGAATGCACCAATTTCACCGTCTAACTTATATATATATAAATTAATCTTAAGAGTTTCACCAGTGATTTTAATATTATTTTAATTTTTTTCTCATATAACAGTTCGTGTTTTTATTGAATTGTTTACGTATGAAAAATAATCAAAGTTTTATTGGATGCAAAAAAAAATTGAAGTTTATTCATTGTCCGAACAAAAAATTGTAATATTTATATGACAAATTACACTTTCGTTTTATTAAAACGCTTTCTTTTAACTGTTTTTTAACAATATTATTATGTACTTTATTATGTCACTTTACTAGAAATCGAAATAAACCGTGGCGCGTAAAATATACGAAAAGTATTTTATCCGTAAAGTTTATTGTAGTCGAGAAATAAATTATTCAAAACATATTTTACCCAAAAAATGGAAAATGTACACTTACGTTACACAAATTTTCGGTTGAAATAACAAGTTTTCGGTTTAAAATGTACTTTTAAGTTTCATCGCGAACACAAAACAAGAACAATTTCTAATGATTTGATAAATTTTTCTTAAAATACGATATTATATTGCATATAGTATTGGATAAAGTATAATCGAATGCGTACTTATAAATAGTATATTGATATATTATTATTTCTATTATTCGATCATATATATTGTTACGTAATAATTTTTAAATCTATACTCATAGAGAACACGAACAAAACATTTAAAATATTTTATTATTATTTAAATATAACAATTTAATATATTATTATTATTATTATATATAATATATAAATAAATAACTATATTATTTTCGTATGTCAGTATTAGTATACTTCTCTAACGAAAGTATAAACTCGTATTACTACGTTTTGTACTTAAAATTAAATATTTATATTGTACCTGCCTATATATATATATATATATATATATATATATATATAGTACGGTATTTACACAATATATTTTATTGATAAATCAAATAGGTTGTAAGCAATGTACAATAAATCACGTCTGTTAAAATAATATTATATATAATATAATACTATACGTTATACATGTAATAAATTAACAACACATTAACATATTAAATGATGTTTTTGATTTGAGCGATTCGATAAATAAAATAAATGCTGAAGTTAAAACGCGCAACCGAAAAACTAAACGTTGCACAAAGAGAAAGGTACCTACAGAGAATTTAAAAAAAAAAAAATTATTTTTTTTCTAATTCGAATTGAAAGAATAAATTATTGTTTATCGTCGGCCATACAGAATAGAACTATATAACAGAACTATATATAGACGTGGTGCAGATAATAATATACTATAACGTATTCGATACTTTAAGTTTTTATAACAAATCTGCAGCAGTGCACTATATATTATAATATTTTATTGTCTTTTAAAAAAAAAAAAACGGTTCAAAAATAATATTATTTCTATTAATTTATTTTGATATTGAGCTTTTTTTTTTCCATGTACAGTATTCAGTATCTATTTCTCTCCGTACGTTTTTTTTTTTTTTTTGCTTTTAGCGACGTAAAACAAAATAATAATAACATATTTTTTTTTTTAATACTTATACATAACTTATAACAACACATAACTTATTTTTATTTTTGACAAAGTTTTATACTTGTTCTAAACGTATCGTCATATGGCGCGCCAAAGATGTTTCCACGGCCCGTGTACAATTGTTGTTGTCGAAATTATACGTCGAACATAATCACAGAACTGTCTCCATTTCGGCGATTTCTGTCCTGAAAATATGTTTTACGGTTGACAGTAAAAGCGTAATAGTAATACTATTGTAATCAACGTTGGACCTAATTTCCTATTATTGGACCTAAAGCTTATATGGTTTTGAAGTATATTTTTGCATTTTTTTTTTATTAGTTTTACGATTTATAAATTTTTTTTATATTTATAAAATAAAGAATCGTGCTCTAATCATAGCCTAGTCATCTAGACCCGTGTGTATGTACAAGTAAAACATCTACCACTCTAGAATTTCTACGTAAATAGTCTCCGATTTCGAAATCCCAAGTACATATACATACAGTCCAGGTCTATACCATATTATACAGATTTGTTAACACCCAGACTTTTACGGATTTCAAAATTGAAAACTCCAGATTTATGCTTTCCAGGTTTTTGTATTTCAGGTTTTTACCCGGACTCATATATTTGAATTTTTAATTAACCGTAACTTCACCTAAGCCGTAAAAATGTGTTCAATTAAATTTTATACGAAACCATAAAATTGTTCAGTCTTGATTATAATATATAATGAAGCGAAAAATAAATAAATTTATTATCACCCTTTTCTTCAGTACAGACATTTTTTTTCGGTTTAAAATATTTTACCTGACGGGTTCGTGATCCAAGTATCTGTTCGTGTACTCCGTTGAAATAATACTGGGTCTCACTAGGTCTCGTTGTCTGAGCGGCGACGCCGGTGAAAACTGATATCTATATGGAAAAAAAAAATACATATGTATAGTCGTATACAATTTTAAGTATTTAATACTTTTACATAGCTAATATCTTCGAATTTGCATTACATTTAATATATACTCGTATAAGCACATTGTTTGGAAAGTTCACATAAAAATTCGTACAACTTGAGGTCCAGTGCAGTGTAATTAATGAAGACGTTTATGTTCATTGTTCATTACGAGAAAAATGAATAAATAAAAATATAGGTACACGTTTACAACAATATATATTTTAATCATCTGAAGTAATGCGAAAAATAATATTGTCTGTAAACACCGTTTTCATTTTTAATACTTTATATTTTATGTATAGGAATTCGGTACGCGCATAAAAATTAATTACTTTAAATTATTCTTTATAATTTCGTAAAAACTCAATTTAAAACGTAAAAATAATCAGATTTTTAAAAATTTAACTTGTTACGTTTTCGTAGTTATTGAAGAGAATTGTTACTTTTTTTCTCAAACTCAAAAAATAAAATATAAATAACTTTTAACTTAACATAAAACCGATTAATATATGAATTTCATTTACGTTCACATTCAATTCAAAAACATATGGGGGACGGGACGTTCTCTAAAATACACATGAACGTTAATTCACTTTCCAAACATTGCTCGTACGTAACGCACATGCTACTAGCTATATTAACATAAACGTATATATATATATATACATTTCAACGAATATCAATCGATTATATCTATTCAGCGCGTCAAGCAATATTAATAACAGTATCAACTATACGAGTATATAATAATTTATTTTTTTTCACGATTTATATTGGACCACCTATCTATCTACCCGGTTCTATACATCTATATAATAATATAAATAAGCTTGTTTAAATGCTCGGCCAGTCTGTTAGTTTATTTATTATACCCCGGTATAGCCTATACTAAAAAATAACAATAATATAATATTATGTATATAAAGTTTAGCGCTGCAAAGCGAATCGGATGCTTCACGTTCTACCTAACAGATTTTTTTTTTTTTTTGTTTTCTGTAGCTCTTACTGTTTATTATCCGGGTATTTATCGTGGTTTTCAGCGATACACTGAAATAGCCTAGAGGAAGGTGACATCGCTTTCTTCCTCCTGACGACACAAGTTTAATTTTTTTTTTTTTTTTTGCTTTTCAAAACGTCGAAATAAATAGAAATTTGACGTTTTACCTTTTTTCAGACTTCAACTTCCGCAATTCCAGCTCCTTTTCCAACTGTTTCATTTTCGAATATGTACTCATCAACTGATTCCTGAGCAACTGATACTGCGAGTCGCAAACTGCATCTTTACAACGACGGAACTTCAGAAAGTCTTGAGCTTCGTACACGGCACCGCGGAACGTTAACGATTTCCCCATACTCTATATAATACAATGCGTCGCGTTCGAATGATTGCGGACAAGTATTTACACGCGAATTTCTATGGAACGTATTTAATTCGTTATTACCAAACTGATGAGCGCACAACATCCTCCTTGATCGGTTTTCGCTAATTTTTTCCTAAAGAAGTTGAAATACAAACACTCCAAAAGTAATATTAAGGCTGCCAACAGTGTGCCACCCATCAACAATAAGAACGCAGACAAGAACTGTTCCAGGGCCAACGGATCACTAGTAGCGTTTTGATCGTGATCGTCTGGTTTGCAAGTGCCCGTCATCCAAAAACGTTGCAGTCTTTCGAGATCGCCTAAAAAGCGTTATTACGTTACAGTGTTATTTATACAATTTTCTTAAAAAAAGCTCTGAGCACAAAATTCACTAGGCAAGTATCCGTACCGTTCTCACGGAAATCCAATAGTCTTTTGTTGAACATTTGAACATATTTGGAATTTCTCTGGAACGCTATGGCGTAACCGGTTTTCGCGTACCAAGAACCGACTGTTAATAAACGGCAATCGTCATCTTGCGTTACCAAATAGTCTAGAACCGTGCCATCGTAAATAAAAGCATCGAGTTCCCTAGATAAAAAAAAAAAGAAATAATTAAAAAAAAAAATACATGCTTAAAACCATTTCAGAACTACGGGTCATTACAATGACCAATTTTTAATCATTTATAACTAATATTAACGAATACCCATATACAGAATATTATTGTATCGTGATAATTCCTCGTAGAATATGTTTAAAAAATAATAATAATTTATATAAATATATTGTATACTTTTATAAAATAAAAATATTTACGCGTATTTTCATATTTTATAAAACAGTTTATACTTTGATGTTGTATTTATTAATTTTTTTTTAGGCTAACACTGTATTTGTAAAAATATGATATAATTTGTACATTAATTCTTTATCAACTTATTCATCTTGAAAGTGTGGTACATTCACGGACTAATATCATGGACCACGGGTTAAGATTGGACTAAGACACGGACTAAGAATTAAGATATACAGGAATGTTATCGATATGGTCGGGGGGTGGTAGAGGCATGTTCTTCAAATGTTTCTGATGGTACGAGAGAGTTTTTAACATTATCTAGTGGTGTTAATTCATACTTCGGATTGATATACTTATTAGTTATTTGAATCGCTTATTACAGAAACCTCAAAAATCCACATGGAAAGTTTTTTTATTTTTCTTCGTATAGTCTGTAGTGACTATATAAAACATTAAAAATAATTTTTTTTATTCATATTCCGTAATAACTGATAATTATCGATGTAAATTGTAATAACCGGCTATATAAACATATTACTACATCATTGAAAGTCAACAAAATCGCAATGACACGCATTTAAAGGAATGATATGAGTATATGATAGTAGATGATATGATATGAGGTACGAGAGATGTTGAAGGAGAACAATTTGAACATAAGAGATATGATTGACCCTATGAGAAAGAGCTTGGAATCCAGGTATTTTATGATGAAAAAGGCTCGTAGAACATCCAAGACATTCAGTGTATAGCGAATGAGTGTACGCGATATTATAATACGATGTATTTACGCGGTCAACAACGAGCTGAGTCCTTCTTGAACGGTAGACCGGTTGAAGGTTTTCATGTAATTAAACATCTCCGGAAAGTATTTGTGAATGGTGGAATCGATATGCGAATGTGGCACCGTACCGAATTTGAACATAGGTTTGTGACTGTGCGGTTTGCTAAGCTGAAAATAATAATAATATATATTCCAAATTATACATTATCAATTATTATTGTGAGCTGTCAGGCTCGTTGTACATACACATACTCGTATATGTGTATACTATATATCCGCGTGACAGTCCGATCGCCGTTATTCATAATAATATACTTACTCTGTAATCATCGATCCCCATAAAATCGTAATATTCCTCCCGAGTAATCATGAAAGCAGCTAAATTGGCAGTGTATATAGCCAAAAATACCACAGCGAACATAGCCCATATATTGGTCATAAATCTGAAAATAATAAACCCCGTACAAATATTTTAGGGCTCTTGTTTTTAATATTCAGACTGCGATTATTTGCCAAGACTTTAAACAAATTTTATTTCGGTGTTTATTATTATTATTAAATCATTTACGGAGTATTTATTGAATATTTTCTGAATTAAATCCCCATTAATTTTATTTTTATACACCATTTTAATTTTCAAACGATGACCTGTATTTCGTTAACATTGAAACCAATGGAACTAAATCGAATGAAAATTAATTGCCTGATGAAATTAACTATGATGTTCATGATCCTTTTGCGAATTAAACAAAAATGTAAATTTAGCTTTTAGCAAAAACTAAATATTCGTTTAAAAACACGTCCTTTGGATGAATATCATAATAATAATAATAATAATGTACACACACCTAGACGTTATTCCCTTCGGTATGTCGACTTGTACGGCCGCTTGAAATAATACTGCCCATATAAGCCAGTACGTTCTGAACAAAGAGAACCGGTGATTCGGAGCTTGTGAAACCGACTGAAATCAAAACGAAACGTTTAATTGAAAAAATAAAATAAAATTGTCCGCCGGGACAATAATTTTTTCTTTTTGTATATTCGGAAGAAAGAAAACGACGTACTTTCATGTCGAAACCCGAAGGACTCATCCATTCGAATGCGAATATCGAAAACGTGGCCGCTTGTATAGCCACTACTCCGACCAACATCCACGACGCCGTGTCGAACGGTTCTAAATGAAATTCACGAGAAAAGTTTTTTTTTACTTTTGTACATATAACATAGTGAAATCTCATCATGAAATGTATTCGTGTTACGATTTCGAAGTCAGCGTACCCAAAAACGCAGTAGGTGATATGATTCCGGTCCTTTTGGTGACTGCTATGGATATGCCGGTCTCCATAAACGGCAGGCTGAAGTCGACGACGGATTCTCGGTCCGAATTGATCATCAGCGAAGTCATCACCATGTCGGTTTTCCTGTTCACCAGTTCCGATATCAGACCGTTCCATTTCCCGTTCTTTTGACAAGACAAGGTTACAGGTCGAAACGCAATCGATTACACGTTATTGCACTCACCTCGAGAGTTCCCCACTTTCCGTCTTCCACCCGGACCAGTTCGTACGTGAATCCCAAGTCTTCGGCAAACTTCTCGAGCAAATCTATGCAAAATCCCGAACAACACTGGTAATAACTGCCGTTACGGTGCGCTTCCGTTACTTCCACCCTGAAACCGTCACGAAAAGGATTAATAATAAAACACGCGATACGCAATCGTTAGGTAATGCGTTCCGCGCTTTTTACCCTTGCATGTCGCTTTCCCGAGCTATCCGACATATGACGCCTCTGTTCATGCTACACTTTCCGGTTATCGGGTCTGGCGGCGCAAGCGTTATGTAAGGCGCTTCTTCCAAAAACGTTATTTTCAAATGGAACTTTTCAGGAACTCCCTGCGGCGGAGTGTGACTGTCTCCCGGCCACACGATGTCTTTGATGTAAAGCCCCTCGCGTTCCCACGATTTCCAAACGCCGATCTGGAAATACGTACAGCAACAGAAATAATTACTCCGTTATAAGCGAACAGTTTTTATTTTATTGTGTTTTCAGAACGGAATTTTCGTTCTTGTTACTGATTTTTCTTTTTTTTTTTGTTAATTTTTGGCCGACAGAATAGAATTGTTGTTTTTGTTCTGTTTATAGCAACTCTAAATGTACGTATTTGTCGTAAAATTTCCGAATGGAAAAACACTATAATTATTTTAACACGTCGTATGTGTCATATAAACGGAAAAATTCTTGAAAAATATTGTTTTTTCTTCAAATTATTGATTGACACGCGTTCGGTTTTCGGAGAAAACTTTTCTCATTATTAAAAACGGTCCGAATTTATTTCTACGGAATTTTCATGACATTAAATGGTTTTCGGTTCGATCGTAGACGATTTTTTTTCCCGAAATAAAATCGCCCTTGCTATCGTTTCCATATTATATATTTATTACATATTCAGTATTCCAAACGTCAGCTCTGCAAGCGGTAAAAAAGAATTCGAAATATTTACGTGTAATCCATAAAGAATTGAGTTATAGTTTTGAAGTTTGAATCGTTCGCAACACCGAAAACACAACGAAATCGCCTCTGGCGTACAACTGTTTTTTTTATATTCAAAACCGGCTCTGGGGGTTTTTTTACAATTATATATATTATCGAAACTTTCAAAAAAGAAGAAGTTATTACGCGTACAAAAAAAAAAAATATTTGTACTTTTACGTGCATTTTTTTTCCACCCAGTCACTCTGGCCGGTCGAGTTATTATTTGGATTTTACGAAATTTTTGTGGAAATTAAAACACATAAAATTCGTGATTCGAACGCCGAATTCTACACCTATGGTATAAACAATGATTTGTTTGTATCACATTCTTTAAAGGAACATGTTCGAGTACGGGTATTCGAGAAAAAAAAATGTATTATAATATCCCGGCACAAGGGTTTACTCACGGATTATAAATAGAATATAACACACTTACCTCTTCCCAAACAAGCGAATTGCCTACGCCCGGCCTTAGGTTCATGATTTTCAGTTCTGCGGATTTTAAAACGCCGTCATCGGTGAACTCGACTTTTGGTTTGGCCGGTTCCACGTGTTCCACGCTAACATTTCTCAGATACCTGAATATCGAAATAATAATTTCCATTATATGTTTTTCTATCGACCCGTTTAACCAAACGCTGCAATCACGATCGTGCCTATCGTTTCGCATAAGAAAATCCAATTCCCTCGCCCAAATGAATACTTAAATCACGGATATAATATAATGTGTATTGTTTTTTTTTTAAATTTTAATTGTAACTACGTATTTACTCAAAACGCTACACACGCGTATCACACAACACACGTGAGTTCGACACGGAAAATTCAATTTGAATTTTTACCCATTTATTTGAACCGTGCAGTATGGCGTGAAATTGAAAAGGGTGCAGCCGGTGATAGAAGATACAGAGACAAGACGTCTTGGCGCGGATTAGGTTTATAATTTATTATATCTCATCGTCTGAAAGAGAGAACGATGTTGATTAATCCACGGGAATTCGTTTTATACGCTAGTCAAACGGCTTCCTTATAATCAAAAACAAGTGAAAATCGCGTGTTTATACCGAATTTAAACCGAGTGCAAGCACGTTTATTACTCCCAAAAAAAAAAACCGTGTACTCGTGTGTCCAATTTATTTATTTTTTAATCGTATTTTATGACCCCACGGGTTTATTTACATTCCGTTACATTTCGTCATATCGGCGTACGTCGACGTGTTAACGGATCATATTATAATATGAAAAATAAGCCCTCTCCACATAGTGAAATTCTCTAAACAACACACTTGCCACTAACGCAACAAATATCGGTGCAGGGAGAAGACGTGTTGACAAGGCGCAACCTAACCGCTAGTAGGACACTAGAAAATAAATTTAACGTAATTTTTCATTTTGATTTTGTCAATAGTTTTAAACAGCGATGTTATCGAGAAAAAAACCGCGTGGAACATATTTTAAAATTTGAAATAATTTTATAAAAAAAAAATGATACGAACTAGTTAAATAAATATCAAAACGAAAAAAGATAACCAAAAAATGCGCACTACATCAAAAATTAAAAATTGATAAATTATGTACTATGTCTAAAAAAAAAAAAAATACAATTCACGGTAGGGAATCTTAAACGGTTATTACTGCGGTAGAGATAAGAGCTAAACAAATAGATCTCCTCCTTCTCCCCGAAAATTGTTCATATCCTCATGTCCAAAAAATTGAGCCAATCAATCTTCGACCTGCCGTTAGGTCTAACAAAATATTTAATTAAAATTTAAGAATTTTAGTGTGTTTTGTATTTACCAAGTAGGTGAATAAAATAGCAATTTTTAAGTAAGAAATTGAAAAAAAAATGTCGAAAATTCAAAGTAAATAAAGTTCACCGGGCCCCCTGTACTCCCCGTGAGTCCAAACTCACTCCGATGACGTGGTGGCCCTGAGTATTATCGTGCATAGAACAATCGGATTATTTGAAGTGCACTAACTTGTAAAACTTTTCGCCGGTAACCCATCGCGATTCGCCTTCGCCCTCGCACGACAATTGTGTGGTTAGCGTTTCGTTTAAATTGGCTGGATCGTTGACGAAATCTTCCACGCCGTACGCGAATACTCGTATCGCGGTCGTGATTTCTCGTACTAAACTGTCGCTGCTGGTGTCGAAATGCACTCCTAGAATTCAAACACCATAATACTATTATTATTATAATTAGTTCTATAATAACGTTCGATGATGGGACGGGTACGCCCAGAACTCCGTTCTTACTGACAGATCCAGAACAGATTCCTCCAAGGAAAATACTTTTGAGAAGACCAAGAAAGAGTTCATAAAAAGTGTGATGTTCACGTTGGGATCGTTTCGATAGAGAAAACTCGAGGATTGGACTGAGTGAGAGAGAGGATGGTCCTGTAGGACGAATAAAATCGAAAATGGAGAGATTTAGTGGAATTAGAATCGGTTAATTCTAATTTATTTGAATTATTTTTAAAAAAAAATAGCATTTCATATGCCGGCTGCGGAGATCCACCGGTAGAAAGGAACGCAAAACATTTGAGATGCGGAATCGCAGAGTAAAAAGTGATGAAAATGAACAACGAAATCACGTCAAATAACTGACATCGGATTATAGGCCGAAAACGATGAAATCTATAGAATTATTTGTTCAATGTAAAAATCAGAATTTATACACTACGCACGGTCGTTCTAGTTTACGAGTTTCAGTCAGTCAGTATATCGGCGAGCTGCGTCTTATTAAATTACACTTTATTTCGGTAGTGTTTTCCAATAGGCGTTTATGATACACTCATATTATACGACGTCAAATTAGGAAATATGTTGAGAGCAAAATCTTGTATTCACTGTGTCTGAGCTGAGAATTTATTGTTATATTATTCGGAAAACGCCATAATAAAGTTTTAAAAAATAAATAAATATATGTATGACCGTTATTATTTTTGTTTTATTTTATAAATAATTGTGTATAAAGTTTTGTTCGATTTTTTTGTTCTTACTCTGTTATTTCCCTTGTTTTTCTCGCTGTATGCTTTTTAGGAATATTTCTTTAACTCGGTTATTTCCGTTTTCATTTGCAGTCTGTTGATTTTTATTATTTTTTGATATAGTGTTAGAATTGAAACGAAAATTGTACTTTTTGTGATGTACCTTGCAAGTTTATTCAACTATCGTATTAAATATATATGTCAATTTATCGCGTTCTAGATTAATTTCTTGTTATTATTATTATTATTTTATTCACATAATGATCGAATATTCGTAGAAATATAATTTATAATAAAACGCGAGTATATTAATTATTAGTGATATCTGTGTAAACTGATATGATAAATTCAAAGTATTTACATCTGTTTTATTTTTTATTATCAGAAAAACATATAAGTTTAACTCATTCAAATTTTAATAGGTATTTTCTATATTTTATAACGTTGCATTTTCAGAAAAATAAAAATAAAATCAGTTAGATTTCAAAATATTCTAGACTGATGTTTTTTTAGTACATAATAACGCGATGTTCGGTACCCATTTAGTTCAAGTAATTTTATTTTTTAATGTGTCATCTGCATAATACATTGAATATAAATACGGTTTTGATAATTATAAATCATTACGTGTGCACATACTAAATACATGTAAGATATTAACTATAATATAATATGATACCGACATTTTAATACGGTTATGTTTAGGGATCGTGGTTAATCAAGCTGTATCGATTTTTTTTTTTTTTTTGACACGAGTAGGGCCGCACAAATTAATCCTACCGAAACAAATGGGACCTTGAAAAACTGATAGCTTATAATTATTATTATTTATTATTATAATAATTATTTCGTTTTGACGTGATACGATTAACCTAATCTAAATTCGTAATTATGAATAACTCACGAAAATCATTAGTATCTCGGTATAGAATATTTTAAAGAAAAACGGTGTTTCGATGAAGGGTGTTTTTAGTGCATAATTTTTATTTTTTTTCGTGAAATTTGCGTGTTGAATTTGGTTTGTGATTCGGGTCGGGTAAATACGAGTATTACGCGCGGTCAATTCAAATAGATTTAAGAGAGTAATTAATATTTGTATTTCACGTTCAGAATTTGAATATTTTTGCGTGGATACTCAAAAATTGACCTTAAGGGCACGTTCTACCTGACTCAGTTGTCTTTGTCTGACACACACGTAACATAGTAAAATCTGGTTTCGTGTTTCCAATATTGTGAGTAATTGGCTAATTTTTGGACATGATGACCTATGATATTAATTAATAAAAAAATAGCATAATCTATATGACACGTTGGAATTACTTTTTCGATCAATTAAATTTCAAAAAAAAATATTTATAATTTGATTATCACGTTATTTATGCACTTCTAAAAAACTAAAAATACAATTTATCGAAAAAATAATTCCTACATGTCGTAGATGATGTTATTTTTATTAATTAATATCACAGGTCATCGTGTCCAAAAATTAGCCAATTACTCACTATAATATTGGAAATACGAAACCAGATTTTACTGTGTTACGTGTGTGTCAGACAAAGACAACTGAGTCAGGTAGAACGTCCCCATAAGCCGCTATAACTAATACATAAATAATGATAACCCAAAATTGCAATCGCCACAATTATGTGAAAATCGAGCGCTGAAGTAGTGACGTATAATAATAAGGTTTGGTAAGCTCGTGTTTTATAAATAAAAAAAAGTATAGGAATCGAAAACAATTTCTCGGAATGAATTTTTTTTGTTCTGTGTGGAGCAGGGAATATATTGGTTTTACGACGATGCGTTAGGTATGCGTATATATATATATATATTTTTTTTTACTGGTTTACGCACTTATTATTGTACTTTGAGTACTTTTATAAATCGAAAATATTGGAATACACTTTTTAAGGGTCTGTTTTCCAGACAATTTTTCGATAAAAACGTAAACAAGCATATTCCCCAAAGTATTTTTCAATTTTACTATTGTCAGATAAACTCGATTGTTATTCAGAAACGGCTTTTAAACTTGGCCAACACGATTCATCGTCGATTTCGATTTCGAAAACGGTATAATTTGAATAAATAAATATTATTAAAACCAATAACATTGACTCGGACGGATTTTAATAAACGAAAAAAAAAAATCCCTTTTTCGTGTGTTTTTACTGTAGAAATGTCATAATATAATATTAAAACTATTTCATCGTATAGACGTATACGTAAGTACTTTTGATTCAGCACTTTATTATAAACGTTTTCTCACGTAAAAAACTAATGGAAGTATACGATTTTAAAAAAATGTTACGAATTTCGTCCCATAGAAAATGACAGTTTTTGTACGGCATATTTTTATAACGATGTTGGTAACACTGTTTTTTTTATAGTTTTTGCTATCTATATTTATTCTCCAATTAGTCGAGCTACTATTGATTTTCCGTCAAATGCTGATTGTGGTTGTCGTTGAGTATCTTACAGTTGAACGTGTTTTGGCAATGAAGACGCATAGCAAGTACGGCGAATGTTGAACAGAATACCCTAAAGGGCAATTCATCGAATCCTACGGGGTCGTAGCGTATCAACAGATCTGGTGCTGATCATATAAAGTCTGGAAGAAAAATAAACAGGTTCAGATGATAACGTTCCATCACCTGGGCCCGGTCGTTCACGTCGGCCTGAATAAAACATTGCCATTATTCGCGCAATGGACATTGTCAGTGTGATCCCTAGAAAATCGATTCGTCCTCGTCCGCAACAAAAAGGCATCCCGAAAACATTGTTGCAATAAATTGTGTCGAAAGACATAGTAAAATGTCTACAAAATTCAATTTACACAAGAACCGAAACCTGTCGACAGCCATCCGAAACGGATACAATTATTCTATATTTGGTGCTACAAGTAGCGGACCGACATTTTTCTAGGCAAATCATTTTCACCGATGAGGCACATTTTCGTTTGAGTGGGAGTACTTGCACCAATAAAACTGTCACATTTGACACGTACAAAAAAACCCTAATAAAATGTGTAAAAGACGACCCGAGAAAAATCCAAACACGACTTTGTGCAAACGGTCTTTTCGTTAGCTTACAAAAAAAAACGTATATTTTACTTACATTACCTTAGTTAATTTCAAATATAACGATATTGTGTTTAAACTATAAATAACGTATAAATAAGAAATTATATGTATATATCAAGCAAATTGTCATAAAATTTGTTGAAATTTGTGAATATCTAGATATAGGTGTGTAATCTTATACAGAATCACCGTATAAAAATAATAACTAATAAAATAATACATAACCTATTAGAATATAAGAAAATTTGTATGTAAAGCAAGGCCGGGCATTAATAACGAGGATAAAGTTAAAATCAAGTCAAACGCGAATTTCTTAACGCTTTACATTTTTTTTTATAAAATTTCATTTTTAACCAAATAAGTTACTTCGTATTAACTTAACGTGATTAAATATAGTTAATTTCGTACAAAATATCTGAATTTAATTCGATTTCAATAATATATTTAAAATTTTTTTAAGACGCCGAAAGGTCTAATGTATTTTTTTTTTATTGCTTGATCAGAATAAATATTTACTTTTAACGAGATTAAAATTTCAAAAGCAAAAACGATTTTTAACTTTTGGAGTTAACGGGGAGAAAAACGTTTAAAAAAAATGATTGTTGATTCGCCACGCCTTAAACGAAACCACCGTTTTAAACGTACCCAGCATTCCGACGGGAAAGTTTTGAGGCGCTTGTAGATTCTCCATCACGCTCTGTGTGACCACCCATACGTAATTTTCACCCGTGATCTTGTAAAATCTAGCTGCCTGTAATATCCTCAGCGCTTCTTCTCTCGTGCAATACAGCAACATAACTCGCGATTCCGACGTGACCAACTCTTGTAGGTCTGAGCTTTTGGTGACCAACACGGAATTCAGTATTGTGAACCTGTTTCAAACAAAAAAAAAATAAAATAAAATAAATGGATAGTCACACGATCAATGTCAAAAAAAGCAATGACAGACCGTTGCAAATGTAGCGATGCGAGTAAAATATCATATACGCAATTTCCCCCTCCCGAGTAAACTGGTTTTATTCGCGTTTTTATTAGAATTATAATTTTTATACTATTCTGTATATTTGTGACTGAATTATAAACGTAACAGCACAAAATATTTTCTGGCTATACGCTATTATTCGAAAATAAGGATCTGTTTTTACGCCGGTATACTATCCGATAATAACATCCCAATTGCGAGTGAAGACGTGAAAAGAACCGAAGAGGAAAATGTACATATACTGTGAAAATAATTAATCTGATCGAACTCACTACACTCAATAATTCGCCAGTTTTATTTACCGTTAACAAGGGTTTGGATTTCGTTTATTTCAATAAAATATCAAGTATTTGAATATTTTAAGTAAAAATTCACGGTAAATTAACATCGTTCGTTAATCATATGCTGCATAATTAGTTTTTGTACCATTAAAGAGCGTTTCGATGGAAAATAAAATAACCGTAACATTGTTTTCGTCGGATCAGAATATTTTTTAATTTACAAATATATATATATTTCATTTTTAACGGTTATTCGGTATGAGCACTCGGGTTTCATATTTACACTACTGTCGTATTGAATAGTACGCTATTTTATGTATAAATATCCGGTTTATAGGAAATAAAACGTTGAAAGTATAAAATGTATTTCCTACGAAATGTTTATTTATATAAATAATAATCTGTCTGTAATTTTAAAATCTAAACGATAGGAATGAATTATATAATATCGATTTTATGAAGAATATATATTTTTTTTTCTGTACAGAAATGTTAGGAAACAGTACATTTCGTGTATTCTATTACGCAAAAACGTTTATTGCGAAAACGTAAATTATCGCATTACGTTCAATTCCGCAGATATTATAATAACATCTAATCGCATTTAATCAATACCGACTTAGACATTGAAGTTTCGAGATTATATTATTACATTCTGTCATTGTACCGATCGGTTATACTCGGATTTCCAGAATCGATTAAATTAAAAAAAATAATTCGATTAAATTATTGAATCTTCTTAGCATTTGCTGACACGACCGCCGTTTTTAAAGGTATAGAGTTAACTATAATAACTATATAGTAAGACCGTTCAAAATTCAATAAAATTGTATTTTTTTTTTTTGAAAAATAACAAAACCACGATTAACTCTGTAGACTATATATGTGTTATCTAAGAAGTGTAGAGATAGTAATATAAATTTTATTTTTTAAGCTATTTCAATTTTAAATAATTTTCGTATTTTCTCGTAATAGTATCGTTATATTGTATAAACTAAGATTTTATTAAAAATAAAACGTTAATATGGAAACGGCGAAGAAAACGCAGCGGTGTAATAAGAGGACAGTATTTTCGAACACACAAAACTTTGCTGGTCTAATATTGAAAATAATAGGACGCATCGAGGAAAAAAACTTTTAAAACATTTATTATACTATACGGTATAATGTACTTTAGTTTGGAAAACGTTAACAGGATAGTGGCTATATAATGGCTATTTAGTCCGTTCGCGAAACCGACATATTAA
Organism: Slavum lentiscoides; assembly: GCA_032441835.1. Taxonomy (NCBI): domain Eukaryota; kingdom Metazoa; phylum Arthropoda; class Insecta; order Hemiptera; family Aphididae; genus Slavum; species Slavum lentiscoides. The sequence continues at coordinate 9,410,032 of CM063715.1, read as the reverse complement.
ATAAATTTAATTAATTTATAACACGTCTCGAATACGTTTTGGAAAGCAAAAAAAAAAAAAGTACGCTAGAGGAATCAGAAAGTAAAACGGTAAAATGTACAACTAATAAAATATATTCGAAAGGAATTTATAGAACGAAATAAATATCGTACGTTTTCCCACATTTAACGAACCACTGAGATAAGTATGTGTTTGGAGTGCGTAAACGCGTATAAAGGCAATATTGATTATTTTCCAATATTTTCTTGTGTCTCTTCACATATTATATTTCGGTGAAATTTAAAAATCGAATTTCACGTTTTATAGTGTGACACCTGTGTATATACGAACAACATAAATCACGTATTCATATGTCTCTCCCAATCCCTGATGGTAAATTTACACCGTGATTTCTTGGATATTTTTGAACAATATCATTATGGAAAATTCTAATATTTCATTACCCAATTATATGGGTACATTTTTAATATTATGCCAATATTCCACAAGACGGAACGTTTCAAAACCAGCTACTACACGTCTAATACTATAGAATATCGAAAATAGCATATTTTTTTTTTTTATTATTATTATTTTAAATAAAAAATTGTTTGCGTTTTGTAATATTTTCGGAAAATCTTTTTTTTTTTCAAACAAATTATATCGAAAACATTTCCTTTTATACAAAAACTTGTTCGCGAAGTCTGCAAAAATCTTACAAGTATAAAACGTTCAAATAGTCACGATGAGTAGCGAAATTGATTTCGGGCGTAAATTTTATAAGAAAATTTATAAGTAATTTTAATAAGTGGTGCATTTTTTATTGTTACGCAATATAAATAATGTTATTGATATAAAAAAATAAAAATAAACGAATTTATACAATACGTATATTGAAGCGACAAACGACAATTTTTAATGGAAAACTAATAGTGTTTTTTTTTTTTTAATTTGTTTACGCGTGATGAATAAATAAAAAAAGCGAATTTCGGAGTTATTCGGATAATGAGTATAAAAAAAAAAACACAATAAAAAAATAAAATAAAATAAACGTGAAAATAAAAGAAAGTAATTCGCAAATTTTTCGCGCCGAGCCGAAAACAGCGCAGCGATCATTATATTTTGTTATAACACTTTGTAGTAGAAGGACTGTATATATATATATATAATATAGAAATACTATCCTGCGGTTCGTCGTTGAAATGAATATTGCTGAAATTCAGTACGTTCGTACGTATTATAATATCCGACTTACTTAAATCTATCCTGCATGTCCGCGACGCGTTCCCTGACTGCTTGGATGAAATCGTCGTGTCCGGCAATTTGTGACGTTACCACTGAAAACTGATGCCACTTGTACCTCTCCAGAATACTCAACATGGCAGCTGTCTGATGTTCTAACGAAGGCGCCAACTGGAGTTGAAGACTAGACCGGGACGCTCTCTGGAAAAAAATAAAAATTGCAGCTCATTATTATTCATTTTTTTTTTTTTTTTTAATATTCAGGAACATATCGGAATTAGCTTATGCCGAACAAATACGTGTATTGAAACGCTAAGGAAATAAGCGGAGACGTTTCAGAGAGCAAAAAAGAAAATATTATCTGTCAGCCGCACTCGATGATACGATTCCGTGTATGAAATCGGGTTATGTAATGGAAAATATGCATTACTCGCCTATATTATAATACGTATACGGCGTCGTTGAAAGTTAATACTTCCACGCCACACGTAGCGTATACGGGATTTATTTTTAAATAACGCGGATAAAACATTTTTGACATAAAAAATATATGTATTAAAAATTTGATTTATATTAGTATAGGATTTTCTTTCGTGATCGCAATATATGTTTTATATACCGTTTTTTTTTTACACACATCAATAATCATTATAAGTATTCTTAACGCCGAGAATAACACTTCACTTGAGCGGATCGGAAGCGATAGTATTTTCTCTCTTCGTTTTGCACACACGAATCGTTGTAAAATAAACTTTTCGAATAATTCTAATCCTGCAGCAGCAATGCGATAGAGATTCTGAAAACACATTCGAATTCGTCGTGAATTTCTTTATAAAAAGACTCTCTTAAATTTATAATTTCCGATAAATCCTCAAAAAAAATAATTTGAAAAAATTTGAAGTTGAAAAAAAAATGATTATTAGCAATTTTCGAAGATCTTAACGTGAAAAAAAAAGAAAAAAAAATTGGCGCAAAGTCATTTTACAATGAAATTCACGACGAATTCAAACGTGTTTTCAGAATCTTTATGACATCACTTGATCGGTAGTCGGAAGTACGAAAAGTTTATTTCACAACAACTATGATTCGTGTGTGTGTGTGCAAGTCAAAGGGTGAGAGAAAATATTCGCTTCCCGGTTCTATTTTTGTGTGTTATAGCACACGCATTGTGTATAAAAGTGTGTAGTAACGAATTCGGGTGTGTGTGTTGTTATTTTGAAAGCCAAACGGTTATTTTCACATTTTGACACAAAAGTATTAGACAATTTTTTATCACCAGTATGTACCAGTATACGGAAGACATCAAAATCGACATTCCCAGCACCTTAAACGCAACACTAGGACCGAACACGGACAACGACAATCATATCTTGAAGTTCTTAAAAAAAAATCTGATATGTATAATTTAATATAATAAAATTGATCAAAATGTAAAATTGCAAGAGATTAGAAATTCTACAAACGATGATAACTAATAGCCATTGCTGTCGATGTTAATTGAGATCAATAAAAAAAAAAAAATTATCAATTTCGGGAAGAATTTTTTTTTTATTATAATAATAGACATATTATAATATATAGACCGCGATTAGAGAAAGAAGTGCGGAGCAAAGATATGTGGCGAGAGAGAAAGAGCAAATTGAGGTTTTTTCATGGATGAATAAATAAAGCCTAGTTTACACTGAGCGAGTTTACAAGCTGCTAGTTGGCGAATTCACTATAGCTGCTAGTAAACTCGCCCGGTGTAAACATGTTCACTAGCCAACTAGCACATTGTAAACTATCTGCGAGTAAAGTTGAAGACCGGGCTACTTTACTCGCTACTCGCTGGCTTGTGGGATTGATAAACTAATAAATTGATTGATAACTGGTAAACGTCCGTGTGTTATCATTGTTGCTACGGTATATTCTATTGCTATATATTCTTATCAATGTTCGCAAGCTATTCGGCTATTAAGCGAGTGGAAGATTTTGCGTGTCAACATTATTATCGCACTAGCTGACTCGCCAGCTTTTAAACACGCGAACCAGCAGCTTGTAAACTCGCTCAATGTAAACGAGGTTTAATCATGTAACACCATTCGCTGCGGATCCGGATATCTTGTTGCCACAATTTTGTTTTATCATCCACGAAAAATCCTCTTCTAAGTCTGTCTCTCTCATAGACCTATTAACTATAATTAACAGGTCTATGGTCTCTCTCGCACATACGTATCTTGACTCTAGTGTATTTCATGTGATACACTGGTCGTTCGCGGTCTATATATTATATATGTCTATGATTATAATCATCGTTCAGAGATGATATCAAATCATAATCTGATTTATAAAATTTCTTTTTCAATTTCAATGATCATAGAAAATAATTATAGTCCCCCTCCTCTTATTAATACTATGATGTGCACAGTAGCAAAAATAATAAAAAAAAATTAGCCCCTGCTCGCTTTCAATAACACAATCGTCGTCATATATTACTGTTTACTATAATATTATCTCATTTATTACGTTTCGTAATACGTTAAACCGTTTTAAGCGAAACGGTGTCAGAGCCAACAATGACAAAACACTGTTGCGGTATATGATTTTGGGGGCGTCGGGTGAAACGTTACCGCGTTTACTAATTAAAATATTACAATACCGAAACGTCAAAACGACGTTATGCGAGTTATAATATTATTACTGTGGTGTTTAAACGTTTCAAACTACTTATTTTATACGGCCGCGCACATCAAAACGCACGTTTAACGAATTCGGTAAATATTTTATTTTACACACGCGCGCGCGTTCACCACGGCCACGTTGTGTACGCAAGTCAACGACGGAGCGCTGGAATTTGACGCGCTACTTCTCCTCTCGCCCGCGGTCGCGAGAGTAAAAAGCGATTTTAGAGTGGCGCGAATCTATATAATAAAAAAAAAAAAAAATTCGCGAGACCGTGAATATTCGCTTACACAGGGTTCAATTTAATGGCTTTACACTCGCGTACACAATATACCTAATATTATACTGCAGGCCGCAGATACGTTAACGATGAATTTATTATTATTTTCATTTTTTATATATATATATATACGTTTAATACGGAATAATCGATCGATCGAAATAATAGGACACCGTCGTCGACGCGATATAATAATACCGTAATAAAATAGTAAAACAAAACTTTTTTTTTTGATTAAAAAAACAATATTTCAAAGAAATAGAAACAAAAACAACAATCGTAAATGTCAAGATGTACAGTCCAAAGAGTAAAATAAAGAAAAAAATGTGATATTTGTTATATTGAACGTGTTAATTTTACTACCGGTTTCGACGAAAATTCTTGACCTAATCGAGAAAAAAAAACCCCGAGATTTGTTTTATTTTCGCTCAATTATACCCCAGATGATGAATTCTATGTCGAAACCCGTAGTAAATAAACGCGTATTTAATAAAACCAATATTATATTTCTCTCTTTATTTCGCGGTAATACACTATGGCTCGATTTTATATTCGCGTATACATGTACGTATGTGTATTTTTTATATATAAACGCGTTTTATATAAAAAAAAAAAACGTCGATTCGATGGAACACCGTGCAAATGTGTCGGGGGATTTGTTAACGGAATCGAACGGGTACGCGCGATTTTTCGGCCGAATAAAACTGTTTTGCTCCCAGTTCCTTTTTTAAAACGATTTTCAAACGACGTTTTAAACGCTACGAAAATCGTACAATAATATTATTATTTAGAAAATCGCCTGCAGTATAATACAATATATATATACTAATACCTACTTTTGTATATAGAAAAAATGTTTTCGTTCACCCGTACGCGTATATCTAACAGTGCGGTTTTATAATCACTTTCGGTACAATAATAAATTATAAAATACTTAATACTTACACATTTAATACCATTTAAAATGTCAATTTTATAATTTAGGCGACGATTTTTATCAATAATTTTTTATGATTTTATAAAAAAAAATTTTTTAATATTTCATTAATATTCCGTTTTGAGTTGTTGCCGTCAATATGATTTCCACGGTTAAGTAATCGCAAGAAAGAAGTGTTTTTTTTAACTCCGAAAACGTATCTCGGAGAAAATTTTTTTTTTTTAATTCCCACAAATCTATTTTCAGAAGAATATCGGAACTTTGGTAATCTCTATGACATCACGATGGATCCACGATATTATGTTCCGACAATACCTAACATATAATAATTTGGTAAAACGTTACTTTTTTATTACTCTTAATCGTTGTCCGAGGTTGTAGTCCAGTGGCGGATATACATAATGTTCAAGGGGGGGAGAGGGGCGAAAATGGAGTCAACCCTCTGTCAATGAAATAATCACATCGATGAGTAATAACCAACAATAAAGATCTATTAATGTACCGAGACGAAATGCAGGCGTAAAAAAAGAAAGAACAACGTGCATGGAACGTAAACGAAATAATAATAAAATTGGAAAAGAAAGTAGTCACCAGATAGCGCTACGACAGAAAAAAAGGGAGTGGCAGAAAGGCGCATATAAATAGCGGTCAGTCTCTCGAACACCACACGCACTCCGCAGTCAGACGCGAACTACGTTGTTCGCGTCTGACCGCCGCGACTACACTGAACGGTCCGTCGGTTCGGACCGCTATTTATATGCGCCTTTCTGCCACGCCCTCTATGTTGTGTTGCAGTGCTATCTAGTGACTACTTTCTTTTCCTGTTTTATTACGGTCGGCTGACGCGTTATGTCGGTTTATGCGGGTGTTTAGTTTGACGCTGACCGAGCGACCAATCGTACGCGGTCTTTACTATTTATTTTTTTGATTATTATTAATAATAATACAGGGTGTCTCAAAAGAAATTTTATATTTTGATGTCTCGGTATAAAGTTAAGGTTGAAGACTGTCGACAAAAATCTTTATTAATTATTGAAATACACAAGTTAGGAATTTATATTTCTCAAAAGAGTGTCATCTAAATGTGAATCATCACGCTCGCGGCACTCATTTAAACTAACAGCAAAAATTTCTCATGACAGCTCGGCACGTAGACTCGACCAACGGCAAGCGGAATTGCCATTACTGGAGCGATACGAACAGTGGCGCACACGTTAAGGGTCAATGGGGTCGATCGACCCCTCTATTCAAAAGGGTGGGTGGGGTGATGCTGGTGTTATGGAGCTAAAAATTTAATTAATGCATTTTTAATCATAATCAATACTATAGTGCATACAAGGTTGTCATTGGGTGTCTACTGGTTTTCTATTGGGTGGTGGTCAGGTGTGCAAAATATTGTTAGACCCATCAATGTGCAGTTCAGTGTGCGCCACTGGATACGAATACGAAACGCGAGCGTCAAAAACCTCTACATTCACCTAAAGTCACCGTATGGGGTGCGATGTCGGCGCGAGGAATAATCGGCCCATATTTTTTAAAGACGAAAGGAGACGTGCAGTTACAGTGTATTCACAACGTTATGTGAAGACGTCAGACGACTTTTTTGGTACCTGAACTACAAAACTTTCCTGATTACAACCAAACAAGGACATGGTTTCAGCAAGACGGAGCCACGCCACACACGCGTCTAATACGTCTGTGCCACAATTTCGTGAAATTTTCTCTGGCTAATTGATCTCCGGTGGAGGTGACATAAATTGGCTCTCAAGCAGTTCTGATTTGAGCCCGGTGGAGTGTCTGGTGAGACATCCTGTATTATTTCGCGTATTTCAATGAAATTAAATAAACGTAATTCAACGATTATAACAACGATTCATATTTCCTCGTTGTACACTCGTTTACACTGTACATTCTACGGTGGATTCGCGCGTACAATATTAAAAACAAGTAACGAATCGCAGCTGATAATAGATTTTAGTATTATATTTCGAACTCAAATGCAATGATAAATCATTCGAAAAAAAAGTTTCTGTTTGACGCCCAGTTCCTTATTATAACCGTTGATTTTATAATATACAGATAGAGCCGCGCTATACGAGATTTTGGCGACCGATTCCGCGCTGTTAACCGCTATGAAGCGGTAGCGTCGTCACGTCATATGTCCAACGTGCGTCGACGCTAGCGCTTCATAGCGGTTGACGGCGCGGAATTGGTCGCCAAAATTCCATCGAATATGATAAATTCAGGATTTTAAAGAACGAGATTATCGTGACACTTTGAGCCGTATAAAAATCCAACAACAAAATATGTCATCAACTTTATTATCGGGAGTTGCAATTTCGTTATGTATAACAGAAAAAAAAAGCTAATGGGAAAAATCGAAAAACGTGTCAAATAAATTACAAATTACTGTCAGAATGTAACGCGTGTCAAGGTCATCCGAGCGCTCCTTCTTCACAAAATTGAGTTTGAAGACAGAAAAAAAACCTAAAGAAATTCCGACAATTCCGTCATTGTGAAAACAAACGTACATTCTATTCGCTTCGCACAAAAACAAAAAATAATAATTCTTTTTCTTTATAAAACAAAATCGGAACTCGCATTTTCAGTTGGAAATGTACAAGTTATTTTACTCTAAAACAAAATAATATATTATCGTAAACTATTCTGAAATATTACCTAAGTATATAGGTACGCGTTTACCGACAAAACGGTTATTATAATATGCTTCATTTACAATCGAATATGTACCGAGAGTGCGTTTTGACAAATTCAAATCTATGTATATAGTAACTCGAATAAATATTTGAGCGCAATAAAACGAAACCGATAATAATTCGTTTACAACAAAATTTAAATATTTTTTCGTCAGTAAAAATAGAATTTTTCAAAAATCGTATTTTGTAAAAATTCTCGTTTATTCGAGAAATATCATTTCCTATCATTTTACGGATTTACGCGCTGTCGCTACATTTTTTTTTCTTGAAAAATTCATTTCTTGCTGTACTTAAACACTACCACATATGTATATAGGTATATATAGTATAAATGGTAAAACGATTTGAAACGTCCCGAGGGACTCTTTTATTCTTGTGCATACAATCCGCGGCGATAACATAATAATATATTGTACTCGAGAGAGCCATACCGATGTATGTATCGATTTTGCAAGTTATCTTTTATTTTAAATTCGTTTATGTTAATTTAAAAAAAAATTATTATTTGCTCGGTTTAATTAAGAATGTCTTTCGAAAGTAAAAACAAAAAAAAAAATTACTTCGTCCATTTATAATAGTCTGTCAAAAAACAAAATAACTAACGAGTTGAACTACTACGGACACTGCAAACGCGTTATTTTATTACCGTAGTTTCTCGTCGTGCGGATTGCAGTATAATTGAGACGTTTGTCAATCTAATTAAAATAAAAAATTTTACACTTCTAAGTGACTTTGTAATATTTTGAATAAAATCTCGTTAAATTCACGGTAAATTCGTGTAAAAATATAAGTCGAGTTGAACGCGTTAGGTAACAGTTGAGGAAAACTCGCTTCCAATCGATTAGTTTTTAATTTTAATTTCTATAAAGTCAGTAGGTATTAGGTCAACCCGTAGTTTCGCATACGGACAAGATACAAATTATTTGTTTACGGACGAAAAGTTAAATACACGAATATTATCGTTTCGATTATAGTTGATACGGATAATTGTATGGATTATAGACTTTGATAATTATTCCGACAGGACTTTAGTTTTTGAACGTCCCGCAGCTCATGACGGTTTGTAGTTTTAAAATCACCGGCCCTAAAAAGTCGACGTTGGTTATTTTTCGTTGTACGCTGTAGCTAGGTATACGCACTTTCAAGACGGACAGTTCGGCCCGTGACCACACTTAATTGATATTTATGTATGTACACAACGTCGTGTTCCATTACAAGGTTTTCGTTTGCTGATATCGTCGCTCGGTAATTTAAGTTTCGTTTTAGGGATAACGACGGTTTTTACTCTCTTTATTCCTTTTTTTTTTTTCTAATGAAATAACATTTTTCTTATATAGCGCCGACAGGTCTGTTTTTCTAAAAAAAAAAAAAAGAACACCGAAAGTGTTTTAGGGTGGATTACGGTATATATTGCAGCGTCGAATAATTGAAATAATATTTGTGAGCCAATAGGGATTACCCACAGCACACGCGGTATTCCGTACGAAATTAATATAATGCAAATGATCGATTAAATATTATGTTTATGGTTTTTGTCGATCGATACGCGACCGGGCTCTTCCGAAGTCAGAGTGTTTGTTTTCATTATTTCACGGAGAATATTGTAGTGTTTAATTTAAAAATTATCTCATTGCACGGAATACAGATGAGTACCGCGAAAAACATAAACCGCCTTTACCGAAAAATCAAATATAACAACGGCGGCGGCGGGCATATTAATTTTTTGATGATGGCATAAAAAAAAAACAGTACGGTGATAGATATTTTTTTTCCCCTCGGTTTCAAATATAATATATATTATATATATATATAACTCAGAGGCAAGAATTTTTGAATAATTTACATTATATATTATATATAGTAAAATTCGCAGAATATAAATTATTATTGTGGTCAACAACCGCGACGTTTCTTCGTCCTTCCCAGCTGATGACGACGATACCGCAGTAGTTAAGATAATATTATTGATTTATGTGCAATACACACGTATTGCGTGTAATTAGGGTTTAATCATTACTCGAAATTTGTTTGATCGTTATCCTATAAGTTTTTCGGAATTCCGAAATTCCAGTTCGGAAATCGCGCAGTCGTTCAAAACCAAACCCCGTGTAGGCGTCTTTAATATTAACAAGCGCCTTTTGTACAGTGACTACGGGTCCTTTAAAATAAAACCAAAAAGAAAATATATTGACTATATCCATTCTCTCGAAAGCTTTTTGAAAATATAATAAATGCAATTCTACACCGTCGTAAATTTTACGAAACGCACACATAATAATATATTTATAACGAAAACGTACTGTGTTTAGGTGCGAGATTCGTTTAAATTTGTCAGTACTCACACCAAAATTTCCTATAGAAAATTTATTTATAAAATTTCAACTCGAATTTTTTTCGTATACGTACACAAATGAAAAGGATTAAGACTCAGTGGCGACGATCACCGTATTGAACTCTGCAGGCCAAGGACTGACCACGTTTTTATAGAACGGGCCTGTTTAATCGATGGGCCGTACGATCGAAATAATATAATACAAAATGTAATATTTATAATTGAATCGGTCATTTAAAAAACAACATAAGTCATCAAATTGAAATTTTATACAAACCACAAATAACTTCATAACTCTAGAAATTTAACTTTTTTTGTACTTTTACCTCTTTACACATTTATTTTTAAGGTTTATGATATTCATAATTTGTGGTTTTAAATTGTCTATCTTTGACTATATTTCACTAAAATAATATAAAACTTATTTGACTTATGTTGTTTTTGAAATGACCGATTCAATTAATATAAGAGTATAATAAAATAAAATAACAAAATAGTTGTTTAGTCCACTAAAGTATATTAATGGACGAATTTGAGTCGATTTTTATTTACTGATTTTAGGTAATTGATATTATATTTGCTTGAAAATCAACGGTATTGACAAAATTATTAATATCCTAGCTGCATTCAAATCTTGAATTTTTTAAATAAATTCCTGATTCTTATATAGGTATACAGTAACTTTTAGTTTTAATATTTTTCATAAGAAGTTTCGTGTAATTATTTAGTGAATATGTGTTATTACTAAATGTTATAAAAATTAATTTAGACACTGTATTTGTCATAAAAAAAAAAAATACCTAAATACTTTATTACAATGTAACAACAGCTCGGAATAATATTTCAAATATGTGTGTATATATGGCTTCAACTATATAATATTAATATAAAGGGCCGGTAGGATTTTTAGAGCCGTTACGTGTACGACTCGTCTGAGTAGTATTTTCAGACTTCGGCGCCACTGGATTTAGTCAAATTTATAGAGTTGAAACAATAACATACAGTTATAAAAGATGGCACGGCCAAACAGAACACGAGTAAAAATGTTCGTGTGCGACATAATATTTCGGTATTTTTCGTAATTAACTATATCAGGCCAATGTACACTAACCCTTTCGAGTCCCGAATTGTCCGCATTCCAAGCTATGACCGGTATGCCCAGGTATCCGGCCAACTGTAAGAAGTACTGTGCCGATGCCGTACTTCGACCGTACTTCTCGTAGTTCATCAGGTACAGAATTGCAGACACGTTCATGGTGAGAAACTCTTTGCACAACGAATCCAGTATCGCTGTAACAATAATAACGGAGAAAAGTGTTATTATTATTTTTTTCTAAATACAATTTTATACACGTGTATTTTCTGTACGTAATATGTAAATATATAACAAAAATTTTATAGAATGTAAATATAAAATAACCCGTACGAGACTTACATATATATATATATATATATAAATTATGTTAGATGAAAATAACCGATTATGTTTAATATTTTAAAAATGATAAGTACCTATAGGTATTTATTACTTGTACCACATAATATAAAAATTGTAAGATAGTTTATTCGAACCGATATAAATCTTGTCTAACGTTTTCCTATATATATTATATATAAAGATATTTTTACCATTTTTTTTTTTTTGAGGGGAAAAATGCACGACGCGTGGAATACTATTTTAAATATTTTCTTACAAAATATTATTGGTTTCAGTTTTAATAAAAACGATAATTTTATCGGAAATTATCAAAACTCAAGTCTCGGCGTGTACACGTAGTAAACATTACGAATTTATTAAATAACAACGTCGTTTGTATTGCAAAGTAATTAAAATGTTTTTTTTTTTTATTAAATTAAAAGCGAATCACAGACGTTGTGGAATAAGTAAAATTTGCAGCTGATTTACCTAATATCAAACGTATTACAATATTATTCGGTACAAATCAAACATTTTTATTCAATCCATTAACATTTTAATGATAAACACAAATTTCAATTCCGATCGACGTTTCCGGTTTTTTTCCTTTGCAGGACTAGATCGTGCAGTTAACACGGCGGCTCTACAATATACATTCGATGACGGCTAAAATTCTTCGGTGTAAAGTTTAAAAAACCAACGTCAACTAAATGAACCGTTAATACAACGCAGATTCAAAAGTTTGTCAATTATAAATGGAGATAATTAAAAATGTGTTGCGTTGTGAAAAGTGAAATATTCGAGATGAATGACGTCATTCGAAAAATTACGCGCACATTATTTTGGCGCGCGGAGAATAAATTATTCGAAGAGAATTTAAACACGAAATTCCTCTTGGTTTTAAATAGTTTGTAAAAAAAAAAAATATCGCTAGTGTAAAAAGAAAGTGTTTATACACGTATAATTTATGTGCGAATTACGGTATAGCAGACGAGTAGCGACAATAAAGATAATTATTGTTATTATCATTATGGCTTCATCACGCTGACCGTCAAAACGAAACTGTATGATCGTAAAATCACTGTGCACGGCTATTACAGCCAACAGATGTTTGAAACGCTCGGAATTGCTATTGTATAAAACAGTAGTGATGGTTCCCAATTAGCATTAAGCCACGGACCCTTAGCTATAACTTATATCTGATATATATACTTGTGGAAGTTACTCGCTTTTTGTACGTGTATACGTTTCAACTTTGTTTAATCGTGAAAAAAACATTATTTTAATGACTTATTTAAATTTCACACACCTTTTTTTAATAATACGAACACACATTTTCTCACAAAAAAAAAAAACAATACAAAGAGGTTTATTTTATATTAAAATACTTCAACACACTTCGGTATTTAATATTAAACTGCAGAAACGCGTGTAACAACGTTGATCCCTAATTCTGTGGTATTAATTCATGGAAAACTAGCACATACCTAGTTTGCTTTAAGATTAATAATTTTATATATAATACTTTGAATTAAATTATATTAGTAGTTATTGTTTTTTTTCTCGTCATAAAAATAAAAATGTTTGAATATTTATATAATAAAAATTATATTTCATTTATTCGTAGAGGCGCGATAAATTTTTTTCATATTTAGGGATACGTGAATCAACAAAGTTTGGAAACCGCTATGGAGATACTGAAATTTCGTCCGGTTAAACACACCGCGGGCCTCCTTAACATCGACTCGCGGATCACTGGTCAGGTAAGGCAAAACACCAGGTTTGTGTATATCATAAAGAGCCATATTTACTCATAAAGTCTGTTTATTAAAATTCGATTTGACAATAATTGATGTATTCGAAAAACTCGTATCAAACTTTGTATATTAGTCTTTTGAAAACTTATAGTGTGTATAATCACACAAAAACACTGTATAATAACGCGTATTTAAAGACAGACAGAGAGCGAGTGCTGTGACTTATAAAACATACGCATGTTATAATCAGTGAATATATAATAAGTCTTAAGAAGTTAATTAAATCGTATTAAAGTTTTAATTGCTAACAAAAAAAAAAAAAAAAAACCCCGACAGTAGGATACAACGGGATCCCTGTCCATTTTATCGGTCACATAAACTGAGGCAATTAATCGACACAATCCCTGCACTTAATGTATATAATATACACTTTAAGAAAAACGTCCAAAAGCATTAAGTGATATTAAAGAGAAATATATAACTCGGCACTTAACTTTAGTTAATTTGTCTTTTGAAATAAATGTAAATTTCCTTGTTCTTTTCCTTTTTAAAACATTATTTGTAATCGAGTTTAAGGAGGACGGTTATACAATTTTTTTTTTTTTACAGAATTCAATTAAATCGAAAACGCTATCACACACGGTGGTTCAATCGGTTTTAAACATATATATATATATATCAATCTTTATCGAGAGCATCGAAATTAATTTGCGCCAGAGTTAGTATTAAAGGTTTGTTGTTTTATTCGAATATATATGGAACGCATCGTCTAAAACGTAAACCGAAACACGGTTTTCATTGCGTTTAAGCCGAGAGACGGGATTTTCAAATAAACGCTATATCCAAATACAGTTCCATAACTCGTACAATTGCTTATTTTTATCACGTATCTTACTCAATCTCTCTCTCTCTCCATTCTCCCGCAGAGACTCATAATGATCACGGGTATCTACCCGGAGAATATACTACTGTACGTGGTCTCGCCCTCGACGTTCTTTAATTGAAAGCCGAGAACCTTTTTAAAATGAAAATTTCATAATAATTACGGCAATCGTTCGAAAAAATTATTGCCTTGTTCTAGAAATCATTCTGGTTTAATTGAGAGAAAAAAAAACGTATTCGATGCGTGTATATTTTTATTAATCGATTATACGAGATATATTATTTAAATATAAAAGTGAAGCTCCGTATCACGTTTAAAATAATTAAACGATTCTTTGTTTGATTAACGGTAAATATATAACGAGAAAATTTTGGTAAAAGGCGTTTATACGGAGTGTTTTTGACTTGTTGCGGTATTTGTCTTTACGCAGCGTTCTTTTAATATTATTTTCCGTCTAATCAAGAAACTTTCACAAAGTAAATCGTTTTAAAATAATTTTCCATTATTATTAACTCGAACATGTTACTGTTTCTCTGATTTTCAAAAGTGTGTTTTACGATTAAAATCAATTACATTAATAATTAGTTATTGTTTCGCACTGTAATCATCTGGTTTATTTGCACGGAAACGATTTTTAACAATATTTGTCTGCGTAGGTCGGGTAAACGTCGAAACGTCATTTTTTTACCCAATATTTTCTGCGTGAGGCAGAAGAACGAATTCGACGATTTCAAGTCACTTGATTTTCTAACGTTATACGCATTAGCAACATTAACATAACGAGATAACTCGTAGTTTTAATTTTAATTTTTTTTATTTTAAATTTTAATTAGTGCGAACGTGTCGTCCCCACAGAAAAACTTTTAATTATATTTTCTTTATAAAAGACTAAAAATATAAACACGTCGTTTATTTTATGTACTGCGCAGAACTGTAAATATTAAATAATTTGTTTGAAAGGCCTCAGGTGTTTAACGTACAACGTCGCTTTAACTGTGCTTTATGCGTAAAGTTTTGTTATCATTATTCTGGAAAACGTTAACTTAACAAAGCCGACGTAAAACGTTCATATAAGCGTTGCAGAAATAACGTAATATTGTGTGACACTACATTCTAACGGCTACTGAAAACACAAGGTAATAAGAAACAGAACGAATACATCTGCTGAAACACTGTGTGAGTGTTTATCGAATAATTAATCTCGTATTGTATATATGCAATACATTTTCTCGTTATTTATGTGCCTAAATAATCAACGACGCGTTAGAAATGATAACATAATATTTTACCATTTCTTAGCGCGAATGATTATTACATACCACGATATTGTTACCGAGTTAATGTAATTTAATTCCATTCCGCAACGCTAATTATTGTTGTACTTATTTTAACGATTGCAAATATTGTTTTAAAAACGCTAAACTAACATGTTGGAAAAAAGGAATTTGTTGAAAATACGTTTTCGAAATATTTATTGTTCGTACGGCCGTGTAATTAATCTCGAACAAACAACATACAGGATTTGAATTATTGTTGATATATTTTTCGGAAACATCCATGTCACCGATTTCGTTCTGACGTTTCGAAACCGTTTACAGGTTCCACCTTCAGATGTACGCGTATGATTGTCGACGAGCGCTACGACACAACATAGAGGGCGTGGCCTGTAGGCGTATAAATACCAATCAGAAAAGAGCTGACCGCTCAGTGTAGTCACGACAGTCGGACGCGTACTACGTTCTTTGACGGTGGAACCCGTTTCGAAACGAAAATTGGCAACGTGGACATTTCCGAAAAATACATCAACAATAGTAGTTTTTTTTTCTATGAAAGTTTTAATAAATTCAGAAATTGAATTCTTAATAATTCAAATGTGTAAAAAAAAAGAATGGTATGTCTATTGTACCTAATTAACTACAATTTTTTTTTAATAGTCCAGGGCTTAAAACCGATATCGGATAATCACGAAAATTTGGTATTATTAACCGTAATTAATAAAAATCCTCGATATTCAAAACGGAAAACATTTATTAGAATAAATTAAATAATATTAGCGATCCGAATTAAAATATAAGGATCTCAGTTGTTGAGAACTTACCGCTACTTGGTATTTAAAACGAGATAATTGAAATACAATAATAACGTCGCTATTCGGCTGTGCCCACGCGAGAATGTAAAATGTATGCCATTGGTCAGGTATTTGAGTTTTGATAATTTTATGTTTTGCTTATTATAATTGACCGTAAAACGGATTAGAATCCATCGGATTCCTTTAAATATACATTTAAATGCGCATGCATAATCGTAATCATGCTCGGTTACGAATGTTCCGTACTAAAAAAAAAAAGCGGACGACTCGCTCGCGAACTCGGTGATTGCGAACAATACCATTATCATATAAGCGTTTATCTCGAGTCAAAAATGTTTTGCTAAAACCGTTCGGGTTTCTATATGTATTTATATTTCTTCGCAGCAGTTGGTTTTCGGGTTTTGCACGTGTAAAGTTCGCCAAAATATTCCGACGCCGTTTTCGATGCGAGGTGAATACGACTACGCCTCGAGCTGTGTGCACGGAAAAAAAAACAACTCTCGCATAGTAATTTCTTCGTTACGGCTTATAAACGTATACGAGAACAAGAATTGGAAACGGAAAACTTTATTTATTATATTTTTTGTTGTTTTTAGTTTCTCTGAATTCTGACTGTATGCGCGCGGTTTGTTCCCCCGGGTTTATCGATTTGACGACGTCACTGCGGCCTCGTGTCCGCAGCGTCTCGCAAAAGATCTCTCCGTGCTCGTGTATAAGGATTAAGGATAGTTCATTGACAGAATATGAATTTATATAGTAGTTTATTCATCACAATCATATTTTGTTTGGATGTTATATGTAATGCGTTGGCACTAAGGTCTTCCAGAAGAGGACTTCCCTACGATCCCGTCCGTCCTTCAATGTGAAACGTTTACGACTTTCTCTGAACGTCTATTTTACAAACACAAACAATTTAACGAGTCACTAGCTGTGAAACCTTTAAACGTGTAGGTACAGAACGCGTTCGAAACCGTTATTAACGCGTGGACAATACTACAAGCGTATCGACAAGTGGAAACATCCCCTATATTGACTCTGCAGGAACTGATTGTGCGACTTGCCCAGACGTATTTTTCATTGGAGTTGATCACTTTGTATACGTACACAATATACGAAAATAAAATATGGATATTATATATATATGTATATGTTTGAATTAAATATTTATTGATTTTTTTTTTTTTCTAAAGAATTATTCCTCTTTCAAATATGGAAAAACGATTTAGCTCGTTCGCGTGTACATAAAAAAATAATAACACACACGGAATCGGGGGATTGGCGAGGGTATTTTTTTTTTTTTTAATAAAACACCTAAGGCCGATTTCACCAACATTTGTTAACGATTTAACGTTTTGTCAATTGTATTTATCAATTAGTTAGTGAAAATTAGGTTCACCGAGATTCGTTGACCTTAACACGTTGTTAAGTTAATCACACGAAATCAGCTTGTTAAAATGTAATCGGAATTTTAAAATGCCATAGATCCACTGTAGTGCATTAGGTTATATAATCGCCTATTTTTAATATTATATTATCACTTATACGGTTATCACATTTCGTGGTAACCAATGAGAACGTCAGAATCAAGGTAACCGTTTTGGTAACCCAACTAACATTTTGTTGCTTAACAAATAAAATTTAACAATAACAATATAATGGTGAAACTTATATAATTTAAAACCAGATGTTGAATTTAAACAGATTGTTGCGACTAACGCGGTGTTAGAGTGTATTTAACAACCATGGTCTCGGTAGGCTATTTAATAATATCGGGTCGTCGGAAAATCGATATTCTGGTGAGGATATCTTCGGTAGGATCAAGTGGAAAGCGCACAACGAGACGACAGTAATAATAATAATAATCGTTATGGTCCGAGGAGAAAATTACAATGAACGTTTGTCGAACAGCGCGCGACAGCTGATGTCGTATAACAATATAAATCACGTTAACCGCAGCTTGCAGCAGTGACTGCACAAACATTGGTCGACTGGGACGGTTCGAATACTACAAACTCTCTGTCGTAACAATATTAAATTACAGTATAATATTATGACGTGTAGCAAGCAATTTCAGCGGATTCCGGTAATTCTCGTCACTATTACCTCCTCTAACCACTGATCCGAGACATATATATATATAATGTTATAGCACTGTACTGAAGCACAGGTCTCAACTGCCTGAATTCGAGTTTTATAATATTTTCCGTTCAATAAATCGAAAAATTTAAATTTAAAAAAAAAATACGATAAGTGCTTATAAATTTGTTCCAGCGTTAGATTCGTTACGATCCATGTCGAATTAGATACGATATAAAATTATGGATTTAAAAAAAATATTTCATTTAGAAAATTCGACGCGTGTGTATTGAAAACGCAATAGCATTCGGAAATTCAAAGCCGAGGGAACGAAAAATATGAATAAAAGAAGGAATCTACGGAAATAAAATATATTTATATAGTTTTGAAATGAAAAAGAACAACAATAACAAAGGATAATGATGAATTTTTTTCGTAGAATCGCTGCGTATATTATTATAATTTGAGATTTGAATTTCATATTTATTTCGTATTATAATCTCGATTTATTATATTTTAAGAATTTTTTTATTATTATTATTATTATTTAAAATTTATTCGAGCGCAAAGTCGTGTTTTCAAAAAAAATATATATACAATACTTAATAATATAATTAATAAAATAAATATAATATAAATAATTGCCGCGTAGGAACACATTTTCCCGCGAAACCGTTTACGAGTAATATTTATTCGAGCGAATAATTTCAATATTAACTTTTCGACGTATAAATTACGAAACTCGATAATTATTATTAATATTAACACCGACGATAACGACGACGAGTTTCTGATAGATATTTGTCTACTGCGCACGACCGACAGATTAAAATAACCCTTCGGCCTTCGCGGACAACTTTACTTTATTGAATAATATAATTAGCAATATTCGATCGATTAGCAAAATGTGTTAACAGCGCAGTAATATAGCGTCTGGCATAAAAATTATAACCGAACGCGCGCCATAACATTTTAATGAAACATAAATATACGTATATATAAAGCAATTCTGGGCAAGTCGAAATATTCTTTTTTTTTTATATATATATAATTATTTTAATTAAAGAGTAAGTTAAAAGTCACTATTGTATAGGTATGCGTTCAACTTCAAAAGATAAAAGAAGCTAAACTCAGTCAAAAATTAAAATCGTCTAACGCTGTTTGGTTTAAACATTTCGTTCGTATAATAAACAAAATACTTTTAAATAACACGTTAAATGTCTTATCGCGAAAAGTTGAAAAATGTTTGTAAACGTTAAATTGAAAAATTGAATAATCTGTTTAGTGTTGAAAAAATCATTATTTTTTAATTTTCACATTAGCAGCGAGTTATGGTATCGTTCAGTCGATGCCGATGCGAATAAGGTAAATATAAAAAAAAACATATTTGTTTCGTTCGCTTTACGCGTTACGGTTGGAATCGACAAGAATACGCGTTTTCCTATTCAATTCGACGATATATTTCAATTAATATTCCGCAACGAATTCGTTTTTGAGATTACGTTAAGAATAGTAGCGCTGATTTTAATAAAATATTATAAATTCCGAATAGGTGCGTAATTTTTGTTAAATGTATGCGATGCATGGCGTTATATCATCAAAACGAGAAGGTTCTGAAAAAGTAGGCAAACATTTTAGACGGGAATATTTCACGTTTTACAAAACTTCAATACTGTTTTGTACTCTACACGCACAAATACGTAGAATCTCGTGAGAATATACTCGGTCGGAGTGTGCGATTAAAGAAAACACGTCGAATCGATTGAAAGAAAAGTTTTCAATAATCGACAGTAAATCGTTGTACTCGCAACATCAGTTTAGTTTTTTAATCAAATGTTAAAACGAAAAATAAGTTCGAAATTCAATACCTGAATTAATTAAATAAGTTTAATAAATTGACCTATATCGAAATCGTTTCTTATATTATACTTTTTTTCTATTCAGACCTCTTAAATTACAATCACGTTCATTTTGTTTTTCTAACGTAAAACATACTTCTGATCAAAAACGTATTGAATATGTTACGATAATATTGTAAAAATGTGCGTCGAGTTTAGGAAAATTCGAAAATTTTTCCAAAATCCACGTATAATTTTGAAATAAAAGCGATAAAACGCACTTTGAAACATTAAATTAAAAAAAAAAACTCGAATACACGTGATTTGCGAAACGAGCAAGTCTTTTTAAGTACAACGTTATACGGCTCGTATAAAAAGGTATTTTATGTTATTTAAAACTCGAATTCGATTATATCGAGAAAGTAGTTGGCACTGAAGGCACGTCATATCGTTTATTGAACGATTATATCAACGCAAATCCTGCACAACTTTATATATATCCTACACATACACCGCAGAATATATATTTGACGTAATAACGAAAGTGAAAAATCGAAAAACGGTGCGTTTCGGAAAGTAGAGATACGTAAAATATCATGTAATTCGACCGCGCACAGTTTCGGAAGAACATATGCAACGCGTATAGGATTCGAATATTATAATATGTTTTTTTTATATATTAAATAACCGTCCGGTGGTTTATATTATAATATTGCAGGAATAACAATTGCGCGGATGTATAATTTCACGAGTTTTCCTCACTTTTTCGCATACGCCTACACGCGTATAAATTTGAAAAACAAATTTAACTTTTAAATTAATTTTAAAATATCGTAGCCCCGACAATCGAAAAGTTTCGACGTCATATTCTGTCTTTTTTTTTTTTACATAGAAATCCTTGCGCGACGTTAATTCGAATTCACTCGTAATGTTTTAAACGGACGTTTTGTTAAATTTCTAATGCTATATAAACGCATCGACTAAGACTCCAGTCATATACATACTATATAGTATATATTCGAAAGATGACAGGAACGAGTTGGATAGGACATAAGACGAATGAAGCAGTACTGGACGAGGTAAATGAGAGAAGAGCGATGTTGAACACAATAATGAAAAGAAAAGTAAAGTTAATTGGACGTCTGATAAGACACGACGAGTTCATCACCATCGTCATGGAAGGAAAAATAGACGACAAACGAACTAGAAGAAGACCGCGTAAATCCTTCTTTGAAGAAATCTTCCTTTGGATGATGGGTTTTAGCTCTTATCAACAATTAAAGAAGACGACGAGTGACAGACACGAACGGATACAACGACAATGCTTGGCCTTTAGAAGCTAATAATTCGAGCGACTACTTCGGATTTGTCTGCAAAACGATGAACACAAAAGTAGGCAGTTTATTTTTTCTGGTGAGGAATGCGCTATATAATCGATGAAGATTTTCGTGCCGATCGCGCGCATAGAAGTACCTGCAGAATACAATAATAATAATCGACGACAAAAGTGTGTTTAATAGACGAAATCGATTGGAAATCAATGTGGCGAGAGAGATTTATTTGTCAAAACGAGCTTTAACGTTTCTTAAGAAAATATGTCGTACCGTATGTTTTTTACCGAATCCGCGCATCAGTTAACCCATTGAATTTCATTTCGTTCGACCGCGTGTTAAAACGCGACATATTTATCAATCGGTAAAACGGAGAAGATTTTTCAGTTGCTTTGTAGCGAATATAATAATCGATTATTATTCTACTATACTCCGGTACGAGTATAACATAAAAGTTTGTGTTTGCTTAGCACCTACTCTGGAACAAACACTCGTGTGAAAGCGACTGCGTGTGTGTGTGTGTGTGTGTGTGGACAGTGTAATACGTTTCAACAACAGTAAAAAATATTTGAATAAATATTCACTGTTTATTCGATGTAAAAAAAAATAAAAATTTTCTTAAACTAATTTTAAAAACAAAGACCGAACGTTACATTTGAATCGTTTCAATTGTACTCCGCGGAATCGATATTCGAATCTGTCTTCAGAGTTTCGATTTTGAAACAAAAACTATATTGGTCCTACGCGTTAATTATATATATAAAGAACCAATACCGTGGTATTCAACGTGTTTAACGTGAAACGAAGCGAGACATTGTAAAATAAAACAAAGGTACAATAACTATATATATACGGTTTTTATAAACAGGCAGTAAATGAAACGGTCCTTCGTTTCAACAGTTCCGAAAACCAGCTATATTGAATATTCATGCGAAATAACGTTTCTGTAATCCGTATATAATCTTAGCGTGGATTACATAAATATAAATGGCCGGACTGCTCGAATTTTCGTTTTTGACCGCTGGCGTGATGGGGATTCGTGGCACGGGATAATGTAGAGTTGAAAATATTTTGTATACAACGGGAAAACGGCTTCGGCAAAGACGCGCGATTTTGAGCGAAGACCAATCGTTGAAATGGAGAAAAATACGAGCCGATTATTTAAAAATACTAGCTGCACAAAGCTAGCGATATTCGTTAAATTGAACAATTTCACTTTTTCAACAAAACGTTCGACTAAATAAGTCTCGTTTTATTCACACCGCGCCCAAACAGAAAATTCTAAACGCTATTCACCGGCTGGCGTCGATATCGTTTTTTTTTTTTTTTTTAACGAGCTTATTTAATATATAAAATGATATTTATTCGGTATAACGACACCTGGTGTGATCGCGCATAGTATATTATATAAAGTCGGAAACGATGTGGAATTTATCAGAAAAACGTACGCGTTTAATATAATTCAAAATAAAATAAAACATCAATTTATAATGATATAGTCATACACACGCGCGCGCATATAGTAGCGTTGTCGTGGAAACCGAACTTAACGCGTGTTCGGGTCCTATTTATTATTTTTTTTCACATACATATTTTTTTATCAAGCTTTTTGTCTTCCTCTGCTTATACTTATACGTCAAGAACGTTTTTTCAACGTCAAAAAACATCACGCACATGACCGCGGTGCACGTTCGACGTTCCTCGTCTTGTTTCACTAACCTACTATACGTACAACGTAACAATAATATATTGCGCAAAATTTTCAACAGACCGCGGCATTATGTAACGTTCTCGTTATTTTTCCGAGCGTATTAGACCTGAGTAAGCCCAAGTAATCTAGATCACGGAAAATAAGCCGTTGAGAAATAACGAAAATAACAGCAGTAAAACAAAAAAATAAAAAAATACTGCGTGTTGGAGTCCTGGTAAGCACATGATTGACGGTGGGAGGCAACAATGAATACACGTAATATATAGATCATTCAAATCCGAGTCGATACCAAGTTTTTGTGTAAAACAGTAGAAATTATCAGCTGATACATCGTTGTATTAAACGCCTAAATAGGTAAGACGGAAAAAATTTCGACCGTTTTTTGAATGAACCGAATTTCAACGTCGAACAAAATATCTGGTCTCGTTAAATTCACTTTTCTACGCGTCGTTATTGGTGAAAATCGATTTTCGACATTTTAATTTAAAAAAAAAAAAAAAAATCGAAGTTTATTATATAGGTATACAGAAATTGATATGTATTTTCATCGAATTGAATAAAAAACATATTTTGACGTTACTCGGAAACGATTACCACCGTTTTGACTGTCAAAACAATTGTTTACCAAACATTTTTGGTGTTGTTAATAAATATATTGTATGAGGAAATTTCCTTTGTTCACACTAAAAACGTATTTTTTATTTTTTGCGTTATAACGGCTTGTCTATTATAATAGTAGGCGTTTTCGATTTGATCGTAAAATTGATTTTCAATAAAAGTAATTTAACACATTATATTAAGCAAATAATTCGTCGAAAAACAATATTTGCCTTCTGTAAACAAGTAAAAGTATAGGTTTTTTTTTTGTTTTGCTTTCCAAACGAAATGAATTATATCGTTTTCCATTCGTTCGTACATACTAAATAAACACACCAATAGTGGTACAGAGGTGTCGGCTGATAATTTTTTCTTTTAATATTAATACGAATATGTTATTAAAAAAAAAATCCTCTATACCTTCCCATATCGAGTTACTTTTATTTAATTATAAAAAAATTTATTCGTAATATTTTAGTTGTTATATTACGAGATAAACCATTATAAAGAATGTTATAAAAGACGTAAAATAGAATTGATTACATTTTTTTTCGGTATTAAATTCAATAGGTATTTCGTAAACAAATGTTGACACGCCTAACAGGAAATTAGTGTGCGCCACTGAACACGCCTACGAAAAAGTTGCTAGATGTAATTTTATACGATTAATTATTAAATAAACCCGTAATTTAAAATCGGTTGTTTATGGGGACAAAAACGCTTTAGCACTGCTCGCGATCGATAGAGACGAGGCGATAAAATCTGAGAAGAGAAGTTTTCACCAAACTGTCCAGTTAAAAATAAACGTTTTTCGTTTTATAATTTTCCGTTTTCTAAATTCCATAATAAACGTATCATCGAAGTAACCGAGTTCTATTACCCGACAAATAGATGTGTCTGACTTATTTGTTGATGAAAAAAAATATACCAACAGTAAAAATCGCTTAAAACGCTCTTCAAGGTACCATTTTCAATGGTCAGTTGATTAATTATTATTGAACATAATTAAACAGGTAATACACACATAATGTAATTGAAAAAAGAGTCTATTTTTGTTTGTTTGTAGATTCTGAGTACGTGTTTCAGCGAGGAAGTTTTGAATTTTGTTAAAATAACCTAACATTTCTTCGGCATAACGTTCTAAAGGTGATAGTACTTCTCTTATTTCTAAAAGGCGTTGTAAATCAGCTGCAACTGTACGTGTCGGTACACTTGTCGTCGAATTGCACAACACTAAATCTCAAACACTTATTACACTAACTTATCAGTTGACATTTCGTGATACGTACGATGAAATAAAACGATAAATACGACGGGTAAACGAGTAAAATTTCAATTTTTATTATCACACGATTACGCTGTAATTTATCGCCATCTGCTGAACACACACACAATAAAAAAGCGTCTTATCCGATTAGATATAGGAAACCCCGAGCGATTTAACAAATGGTTTTTACACTGACTATATAGTATATTCAGTTTAAGATTATACCGGGCGGCGGACGAAAATATTTTGTTCGTCTTCAGGTTCCATCAGATAACCTGATTGTCGGAAACCGTCGTGTGCCGACTGCGGCCGACAGCAACGGCCAATGACAGAGCAGCAGCTATATTAGCGCGTTTCGTTATGATCTCAAACCGAACAGAGTATAGTAAATGACTAAGGGGCCACCGGCGGAAAACAGCGTCTCGCGCGAGTTTCACTATATTTTTATATAATATTATATAAAGGGAGTTTTTTTTTATATATACCGCTCATATACGTATGTACGTTTTTAATTCGGGTTCTTTCACCGCGAACCCGGAGAGAAATCGAAAGTACGTCACTGCAGTGATTATGCGAAATAATCCGGTCCTTCGAGACGTACATTATTCAAACCAACCGCCGATCGTTTACACAATACAATATGTAATTTATATAAAGTGCGCAGAAGACAACGAAAACGTCGCTCACAAAGGGCCGCGGCATATTCCGAAACACGTTTTGTCTCGTATATACACGTGTGTGTGTGTGTATACATATTGTCTAAAATGTGTTTAATGCGTCAGAAAATCAGTCCCGAGATTTCGCCGGCATAGATAACGTGGTGTTTGTTTTCGTGTCACGACGCCGCGAGCTGGGATTACGACGACGACGACGGCAATCTTGCGCAACAACAACTGCCGTTCTGTGTGGTAAACGATGACGACGGGCGATACATTTTATTAAATACCCGTGTGAAATTGAAAATGGAGTAAAAAAAATTTTTTTGATTACAGTTCGACACTTTTTACACTTAAATGGCACCGCTGTTTTGTTATTTTACCTGATTATTTTCACTCTCGATTATTAGTGTATTCGTTGCATTTCATTAAGATTACGGATTAAAGCTGGGGAACCGATGCTATTTCGCGTTGCACAAAACCTTTGATTTTTAAGTTAAATAGATCGAGACGGCGAAGGGGCGAGGTCTTAGTAAAGCCGGTAATTCCATACGCGTGTGAAACGTGGCCGGCGGCGTTAAAAAGAGAACGAGAAAAAGGTATAGAAAGAAAATTCCTCCGGCGCATTTTCGGGCCGAAGAAACGGACGATCAAACAGGAGAGTACGCAATAAGATCGATTAATGAAATCGAAGAAGGAACTTTTGGGAGAAGAAGATGGTAACACTTAAAGGAAGAAAATTAAACCGGCTGGGACATGCGTATGGAGATCGAACGACGTGACAAGGGACGCACTGAACTGGAAGCCGAAAGGTAAGAGACAACTAGGCAGGAAAAAGATGGATTGATGAACTTGATCGGAACTTCCGAATACTTGGGTATCGATAACTCGGAAGAAATCGCAAGTAAAAAAGAGAAAGCTGTGTGGATCAGTCAGTGATGGACCTTAATGGCGTTGAAAAACTGAAAAAGAAGAAGAAGATATAACGCAACAGTATTGAAGACTGTAAGAAAACATTATTGAGGGAATTTTTATATTTAATGTCATAAAATGATTTTTTTAAATGTACACTCTTGATTATTAAAAAAAAATGTTTAATACCAAGGAGTATTGAGAGGTATAGAATTGTCGTATAAAATATAGTCATCATCACGTATTTTACCGGTAGTTTTTGTTGTCGAAAATTGTAAGTAGACTCGTAATACATTGTCTTCCAACACCAGTTCATACGCTTTTAATCACTTTTTACGTACTTATAACTTTGTAACAAAAAAAACCCCCACAGTTTATACTTTGTTTTTCCAGTAGTTTTTCAATTTGGTAAATGCGTACGTTACGCGTGTTGAATTTTATTTATTGGATTTTTTTTTTTAAACCGTATATTACATAATATATAAACACAATACATACGTATAACATGACACGCGTATGTTCCCTGGAGATTGCCAATAAAAGATCGCATTTCTCGACTTTTCACTTGTATAATACGCATGTCGTTCGCAGCCTATAATGAGTATCGATTACGATATATATATATATTTACTTAGTTCGTTCCAAATCGAATAATATTTTTCTTCTTTCTAAGGATCACTTATATTTATATGACGTGCGAGATTTTCTGCGCGAGAAAACCCGTTCCGAGAACGCATCGGCATGAAT
The DNA here is from genome assembly GCA_032441835.1 of Slavum lentiscoides. Lineage (NCBI taxonomy): Eukaryota > Metazoa > Arthropoda > Insecta > Hemiptera > Aphididae > Slavum > Slavum lentiscoides. The sequence goes on along the minus strand of CM063715.1, from coordinate 9,382,603 downwards.
TCAAGTGTTGAACGACAGACCAGTGTAAACGGAAATATATTACTAAAAATAAAAATAAAACAGCTTGTACGAACAGTGGCCCCGAAAAAATTGTTTTAGCTATTTAAAACGTTCAAATTGTATTTCGTTGATCGTGAAAGTAATGGTAGCGAATTTCAATGCATATTTCTATAATTATATATAAAGTCCGGATCTTGAACGTTACGTTATAAGTAAAAGAACGTATGAACAAATGGTAAGAAATATTGTGATTTTTTTTGTTTTTACTCGATTGAAGAAAACGCGACGAAAATTTCTGTACGAGAAAATTCGATAGTTTCCCGAACCGAGACAAATATCATTATATCTATTGAAAAATTTATTTTTCATAAAAACCGCGTTATGCATACAATAACGAAGAATTGCGAAATAAGTTTTTCTATGTACTACGGAACGGTAGGCGAATTGACTTTGTTTTCTAATATTATTATGGGGTACTTTCATTAAAAATGTTACTTAATAATTAATATATAAAATATTTTTACTGCGGAAGTTCTTTGGAATCCCCAGAAAAAATCGTATCTACGCCACTGCGCACGAGAGATAAAAAAAACGTCGTTTTTTTTTTGTTTTATTATTAAAACGTTTATTATTTATTAATAAATGTCGAATAAACGAGTTGTCAATAACACCATATCGTTTTAAAACGCTGAAAATCGTTTTGATTTTGTTCGTATATCATACAATAGGTGATGGAATGTTATTACACGCGTTGATACTTTTCTTATTGAAAAATAACGACATTAATGCGTGTAAGTAACGAATAATCAGCGAATAGAGTGACCAACACGAGGAGAAACAAAAAAAACGCAATCACATAGAGTTTTCGGAAAATATAAAAAAATAACAATTTTTTTTTTGTCTTTTACAAATTAGGACGTATATATCGGCGGCGTAGTCCTTCGTTGCTGAAAAAAAATAGTCTTTTTTTTTATCCCCGTTCGTGCTCTTGTAACATTATACGTCGTACAGTAATTATGATAAATGTTTTGTTATCAATATAATGTATCAGCACTTAGGTTAACGCGAAAAACTTTTTTTCCGAGCCAAGTAGGACGGGGGCGGAGTTTTTTCTTCTCGCTTATTGATAAATCTTCTCTATACATCCATATAAACCGCGAATACTCCGCCGATTCCAGTCGAATGTTGTGTGATTGCCATTTTTTTTTTGTTTGGATGGCACTGTTCGACTTCTCGGAGTCACCGTTGAATAATTATATTACAGTGGCGTAATCATGAGAGTGTATGGGTGTCGGATCCCCCATTGGCCTATTTTTATTACTGCGATGGAATTCAGAAACAAAAAAATACAAGTGTTTCTGATCAAAATTTTTACAATCAGATGATCGAAATCATCTATAAAGTACTGTAAAAAAAATTTGGTCAAAAAACGTTCACGCGGTCGTAAAATCGATCTCATCAAAATCGATTAGATCAATATTAAGGCTACGTTCGTAAAAATGTGCGCACCGATACACCTCGAGGATTCACTCAACGAAATGGTTTTGTAGTAAAAAATAACAGATCTGAAATACGAATTATAATATTTTATATATATGTATTGATTGCGTCTTATTTAAATGGACACGAATTTACTTAAAAACAATTTTTATACATTTTTTTCTAACGAAAAAATATTGATCCTCCTCCATGACCCAACTATAATTACACCACTGTTTGTTGCGCGTGTGTCGGATTGATCGCGGACCGTTATAAGTTTTATCGTTTCGGCAATTATCTGGAAAATAATAAATGTACATCGTCTACGCCGAGAGTTTAATGGTCCACGATGAACGCCAACCATGCACGGTTTATTCGGTTTATTTTGCGATTAATTAATTATGTTTTCAGAAATATTATTATGTGTACCTATAATATTACGCCAACGGTTCGTTTGTACACGGACACTTGCTCTTCGCAGCTATTTTCGGTAGGCTACCACATTTCTCCACACTGTGTTTTTATAAATTATTTACTTTTTTTGCGGTAACATTTTTTTAAAATGTATTATTATATATTATAACACGGTAATATAATGATGAACGAAAAAATATGTAAAAACGATTGAAATATATTAATATATTATACGTGTTCCAATATATCAGTTACGCGTATTAACACGCTTGTGAATCCCGCGTATTTATTGAAATAAATACTTCTATCAAACATTTGGAATGGTTAAAAGCTTAGCCTTTTTCACAATAATATATGTAAAAATAATAATAAGAATTATGTACAAATGGTAAATGGTCATTAAATGTAACTATGTTTTTATTTAATTTAGGTATGTCTGTATATTATGGTTCGTCAAAGAACTACTGATATTCGAAAATTGATAAACTGTTAATTGAGTACTTAAACATTTTGTTATATGATGGATAATAAATATTTTACTTAAATTAATATATATATATATATATATAATATGGTGGGAATGATAGAAATTATATATTGACGAGGAAAATATCTATGAGCAGGGAAAGTTTGTCCTAGAATCAGTACACTATATATGTTAATGTTATTACGGCCAAACGAAAAATCAATATGCTCGCACATATTTTTATTCGGAAATTGAAATTTTTATACGTATATGGTATATGACTATATAATGAATTGAAGAACGATCACTAAACGAATATTAAACTATGGCCTTCGGCTTAAAATGGTTGTTGCTTACAACTCCAAATCGATAATTTTAAGAGTTAACATTAACTTTACGGATTACTGTTGGTAAACTATAAATAAATTAAATTTTAACTAAACTTATTTTCCCTCGCGTGAACGCCAACTTTAATTTGGACCAATTAATATAATTTCGAATTTTCAACGTCGAGGGTTTATTTGTCAACAAATTTTATCTGAACACGTTGGAGAAGAGAAGAAACAAAAACATAAGATTCCATATAATAAATTTTTGAGAAATATATTTATTAAAATTAATAATAAATATTTCTACACAAAGCAAAAAAAAAACCAAACGAACGATTAAAAACAAAATTAACTTAATTCAATAATAATTTCTTGACTTGGCTGATATATTAAAATTTTTAATTAATTTTAACTTTGACTCGTGTAAAGCAATTTGTTTTATTTAATTTTAGCAAGTTACGAAAAAATCATTAACGTGCCCCAGAGCATATTACATTGGATGTACTATAGTTTTTTTCAACAAGGTAAATAAGATTTTTTCAAATTAAATTTATCGGAAATATATTAGAGTGTAGAAAAAAAATAAAAATAAACAGAGTTCATTTACGCACACAAAATACAGTCTTATTAATTTAACCCTAAAAGTAAATTCTATATATAATCAAATATATATGAATGAGAAATTTCGCTTGAAAGTAGGAAAGAAAGTGTACTTTACTGGTAAAAAAATTCAGCAAATTGATAAATTATAAAAAAAAATGAAGGTAAATTTATTTATTATTATTATTAATATTATTTTTGTAACTGAATAAGAAGTCTCATTAATTATTTTTACAATATTCATTAATTCAGTAAAACAATTAATGATTAATTATGTTCCATTAAAAATTATTACCAGTCGTTAGTATATTATCATGTTCCATGTAAAACAGGAATTTTTAATATTCTATAAATTTAAGAACACGATTTTGCGCAACGATCGGTAAAATTTCAATTAAATTATTCAATGTTATGTTCATAATTATAGCAGAAATCAATTTCGTTCGTTTCAAATGCTCCGCAAAATGTAATCTCTTTTTTTTTTTTGCTAATATTGAAACGTCGCACTGGGTTTATCAACGTAATAAACCTTTTCATATATGTCTCGATAATAAATCAAAGAAATTAATTTAAATTATTTCAGGACTTCAGTGTTTTTCTAAAAATTCTCAACGCGTGAAAATTGTTGCCGACAACAAAAAAAGTATGCACACAAAATATAGTATATACTGTAGTGAAAACATATTATTTCATATTTTTGAAAATAACGCTTTCAATTAATGAGGTACTTTCAAAGGGGAAAAAACACGTAAAAATTGTAATACACTGTTTTCTAGCTGGTATAATAACAGATAATTGGTAAATTTAGTCTTAATTTTTTTCCGTCCAGTTGATATAATGAATTTTAGTTAGTAACAAAAAAAAAAATTACCGAAGAATTATGAACGGTAAATTCATTTGTTATACCTGTGGCAAATATACAGAGCTCACATTTCAGCTACTCAGAATTACAGGGGTACGCGTGAATTTAATTCGAGTAAAAACCGTTTAAATATTCTACGAATATTGATATGTGCACCGGATATATGTTGGTCAGTAGATACCTGTGCATACGATATTGTGATGTGAATATATTATAGATCTACGTCGTAACGCTTTTGGTTTGAGCCGTTGTGAGAAATAAATGTACCGATAAGATTTAACCACACTTGATAACACAATGTATTATATATTTAAACATAATATACATAAATATATATATATGTATTTTATTTGAAATATAAACATAAACATTACAAATAAATACAATCAAAAACGTATTTATTTATATTTTAATCGAATTTTGATAACAATTGAGGAACGCAAAAATGTAAAAAACCGATAGAAACACAACGGCACGCAAGGAAATAAGAAGAAAAAATATATAGATCAAACAATATTGCGTTCGTCAAATTGAAATTGCGGAAGAAATAAGTTATAACAATAACATTAATAGTAAATATAATCGAAAGAAAACATATAAAAATTCGGAATACGGTGAAGTTAAATTTCGAGTCCAGTTGGAGAAAATTTGATTTCCGTTAGTTGTGTAGATATGTTTAACGTATACCTTGTTTTATGTTTAATGTGTTGTAACTGATAAGATAATGGAGGTGAAATGTGTTTGAATTGAAACGTTTTTATGTTGTTAAAATCGTAAACTTGTACAGATTTACTTCGGATCGTTGAGAAATAAGAGACTTTAAAATCGAAATAAAAAATATTGTTTTCGAAGAAACGAAGTGTAAAAACGCTTTTTTATCATGCGGTGTTTTTTTCGGGGTGGGGGGATGATGGAATATCTGAACAGTTCGCTTAACAAGTTGTTAAAAATGTTAAATTAAAATTATTGTTGATATAATTATAAAAAAATATATACTGTCGAAAATCATATTAAAATCGATTAAAAACTTTTCCCTCGGCTCGATTAAATTTAAATCATCGTAATCCGTATATAAAATACATATATATGTATGTATGGTGAAAAGTACAAAAATAATTAAATTAATGGCATACAATATTTAAAATAATAATATGTCTAGAACATTTCGTTTTAATTTTCAGTACATCATACGAATTCACTTCAAACGACTATAATTTTAATAATCGCTTTTATATATTTATATAATAATATCTATAAACTATTTATTTAATTCGGAACGAAAAAAAAAACGATATGGATTTTACTCAGAACGAGTTTGTCGAAAAGATTTTTTTATTCTATTATTACAGTATATCGTAAAAAAATGTAAAACAACGGTGAGTCGGAATTCGACGTTTTGAAATGAAAAAAAAAAAAAAAAGGCGGCATCTCATATTTGACACCCTTCACTAATGTGCAGTTATGCGTATATGCAAATATATATTTTCGTCGTTCGTCCATAGAAGACGTCGTACGAACGATTTAAATTGAAAATTTAATATAAGAGATTTTTATTCAGATTTTTAAAAATTTTCTTTTATTACGTAAGTCTGCCGGAGGCGATAGCTTGTAACACGTTTTGACATTACCTTCTCATACACTCGGTTTATTCAGAAATTTAATCGGATTCCATTAATGCGCGCGACGGGATTGTACGGTTTTGCTCATTCCAACTTCTCACACGAATCAGTCGCAGTGCATACGCGAAGAGTTTTTCATATCATTCCTGCGGTTGTATAGTAGGTACGCGCACACGTTGGCGCGCCGTTATAAGTTTATATATCGTACACGACTATAAAATGAGCTTTATGGTCGTATATTTGCTTTTATTATTTACCAGAATGGGTTATATCATGACGGGTGTGTACAGTTTATGTAATTTTTATTTTTTTGTAAATACAAATGAAAATTTACAACCGAATAGAAGAATATATTTTTTTTTTTTTGGGGAAATAAAAATAAAAAACAATATTCGCAATAAATATAAAAAAGCCACGTACGTGTTAATATTAGATCTACCGACAAATTTTTTTTTTTTTTTGCATGCTTACCGTAATGCGATCTACAGAAAATCAATCCAATAGGCATTATAGTGACGGATTATTAAAAATAATAGATATAACAAATATAACGTTACGACGCGCGCCGAAAACCGAATTGAACTCTTTTTTTTTTTTAAAAAAATTTTATATTGAAACGTCTAAAAATATTGTATTGCATGTAAGAATTTATTTTTGTTCAATAAATAAAGTCACTTGAAATATCGATCCGACGCATATACACGCGTGTATGTATTTTTTCGTCTACAACGAACGTTTAACAATACGCCTTAAAACAATTCGTAAACTCGAAGAATTGTTATTCAATATTCCCGGGACGGAAAGCGGGAAACGTACTTCGGTAATCGAGGTATCTGATGGCGGTATTTACGGGGGACAGATAGGTAGAGAGAAGAAACAGATGGTGTTGTCATACGTATCAAAGTGCTATTGTCGCGTGACGATACTATCAGATTCGACTTTATACCGCGTATTTGTATGCTCGGCGAATATTATTATAACGTTTTCGGGTTAGAATTACGTTTAAATTTTAATATTTTTTTATTTGACGCGCTCTCGGCGTTCCGAAAGGTTGGTCGATATTTATATACAACATATTCCTGTCCGGTTAAAGAGCAGTCGGCTGACAATTTCCTACTACGCTAACCGGTCTTTTGAACCGGGTAAAACGATATAAACAAAGTTTTCTAATTTATATTCAACGGGTCGTAGAAACCCGCGTCACAGTCTCCAAACACAGTAAACACGAGCTTTGGTTTATTTAAAACAAATTAAATAAATAAACTACATATATGAATATACGCTCTCGCCCGAGTAGTCCGATGTTGATTGGTTTGTTTCCACCGGTGAAACGGAGCACGAGTCCTATAGCGGTCGATTATAAAATCAGCTGACAAAATACAACGGGCACTATATAGGCAGGGTTATTCACTTATAGCTATACACGTTTTAATTAATACGCAAAAATATAAATAAATTATTATCGTAAAGACACTAGGATAATATGTTTCTGCTAGTTCTGCCGGACTCGAACTGTCTGACCGATGAAAATATGAAGTCGTATGGTCTCGTGTTCACGACTCTGTGTTTTTTTTGCCTTCTGAGGTCAAATACGACGAGACTCGATGAAAATGTATCGTTACAGAATTGTAGGAACAAAAAAACCGATGCGTTCAATCTACTGCTGCCATCACAACGACAGATTGAAAAAAATTAAAATTAATCCAAAACCTCGTTGTTTTAGAATATTAAATTTTATTCGTTCCTATAGCGCGTTTCGATTTTTGTCTGGATATTCGTTTGTAATAATTATCGTAGTCGGGGTCACGATACACGAGTACTATACTCATACAGACAACTATTTAGTCGCCTGCACTCGTTCGGAAAATTGCCTCTCCGCCAATACTTGTTTAGAGAAAAATTGCGCGTTTTTTCCGGATCATTTAACGGAAATAACGCGGTATATATTTTATTATTATTATTATTGTTAAACTACAAATTAAATTAAATTAATGAGACTCGAACCGAACGGAAAAGGTAATGAATAAAAAAAAAAAATAATCGCTATTGAACTGAACGGAAACCGAATAAAATGTATCGTTTATAATATTAAGAATCCTGTACAAATAATGATTCCGTCGCGTCTCTTTTATATTTTTGAATTGACATTCATGATAAAATATACGTGTACCTTCTTATAAGACATTTTAAATCTAAAATGTCGTGGTTTTTTTATAGTTTTTTTTTTTATATTTCCCGCGTTTACCGATACGATACGAATCAACGCCCCCGTTTTGTTTGTTTTTAGGATTTACAAGTGTTCATCTCGAGTTTGTTCAGACGTAACCCGCGAAATACATCCGCGGACAACACTGGAAAATATTGTACGGCGAAGGACGATCAATCGTTTTTGCGGGTCAGGCGAACGGGAGTTTTTTTTCCAGGAGGTGTCCGATATAGACAATCTTTATTACAAAATATATGCGATTCAAACTAAAATATTTATAAATCACGAATATTGTTACTCGAAAATCTATTTTAGTTTCTTCTCTATTATTTTCAACTTGGAAATTTTAAAATTTTTCTTCAAATTATTTTCCTTTTTAATACTGATCGTTACAGAGGTAGTGTTCAAACTGTGCGTCGCGGCTCCCTGCAGAGGCGTCGTGTGAGTTGGTCAACGGAGCCGTGTGGCCGTATAGTAGGTACAGGGAAACAAAATTAATATATTATAGCAACGATGACGGTAATGGAAACGAAATTTTAATCAATCATTGTTTAATAATTACGTATGTGATAAATAAATAAATTTATATACGAGTATATAATATATAGTATATAGACGTTATCTTTTTTTGTCATTAATAATTCTGGAGCCGTCAAAATTTTGTGAAGACACAAAGGATCCGTGGAAAGAAAAAAGTCTGAATACAACTGGGTCATTACGCGTATGAATTATTAATGAAATTATTATCGAAAAAAAAAAATGTTTCATAAAATAAAATCGAATTTTCGTTATTTTCGTTCCAACTATTTTAAACCGTTATGCCTGCGGCGACTTGACATTTCTAAAGCGAGTTTACACAGCCTTTTCAATGTAGAAAATTACTTTTCTAGTTAAGTGAACAGAATTTTCAACAGTCTATATAGACATCGAGCTATGGTCCTATGTTACAATATTACTACTCCAATAGCAGCTGTTGAGCGCATTTTTAAATTTTTGGAAAAAAAATGTGTTTAAACTCGTAATTATAAAATTCCACGATGCCCCGATTGTTGATTTCGACTAGAATATGCATGAAATCTTGCAAAATTAATTAAGAGTTTTTCTTTTGTGGTCCGTTCGGACGAGTCTTTAGAGAAAACGTTTAAAATCCTCGAATTATTCCTTTATACCCGCTATCATTTTTTTTTCATTTCAAGTGCAGCAGTAGTGTACTGGAAAGTCGGTGAAATCATGCAGGACCGTCGTCGTATCGTTAATAATTACAAGAAATTCACAGATCGTTTGAACTTATTTTACACTGACTTGCTCGAGTCGCGTGTTTGTTTCTCGAATAAAGGATTCGCGTACGATAGTCTCCTTTTTAATATACGCTTTTAAAGCGTAAAGAATAAATTACAGTACTATAGTGGAGCGTCCGGATCTTCCACGGGATCTCCGGTATTTCTTTCCCCCTCCCTTTTTTGCACCTTGAATTCTAATTTGCCTTTCCCGGTATCCGTTTACCGTCGTGTCCTATTTCCTAATTTGCAGCTTCCGCAAAGAGTGGTTTTTATTAAAAATACAACAATACGAGATGATTGCTCACAGCAACTCGATGATGAAACGAAATTTCTCTAAAAATTCACTACAACTCTGGTGCGCTCGGAAATAATCGATGTAGTATGTACTGTATAAGTATATAATGTGTATATTTGTACGTGTCGAGTATCGCAGTTGTGTACAGTACAAGGTAGTTTTTTATGAAAGTTTTTTTTTTACTTTGCTAATATACGTTGTTAACACTGTAAGCGGCTGCGGAAAATTTGAACGATATATATATATATATATATATATATATATATATATATATATTTTTTTTTAAATGTTTTATTTTATTATAACACACGCACCGTTCGTGTACAGATTGTCACGACACAAAGATAATTCTAAAACGGCAATAAAAAACAAATTTATTAGTACGTTTTCTTATAAGACTTTAGTTTTATTTTTGTATTTTATATACGCCTCGAGTACGTATCTACACGATTCGGGTACAGAAAAAACAACTCGTGTAAATTCATAAATCAAGTACATTTGTATATAGGTACTTGCTACTTGATACAATGCAAACTAAAATCTAATAGAAAAAAACACGAATAACGTGTGTAAATTACTTTTAAACGTCTTTTCCGAATTAGGCGAAATAAATTGTTGTTATTATTATTTTATTAATCTCTTTAATACTATACGTAGGAAACGCGCGAAATCTATAAATGAATCAGAAGACAACTTCAGTAGGCAACTGCCAGTGGCAGTTATCCATGATGTTCAAGGGGGGTTGAAAATGGAGCCCACCCATTATGCCAATGAATTATCCACCTCGACGAGTAATAACGAAGAAAAAATATATATTAATGTACCGAGACGAAATGCAAAAATTTAGAAAAAGAAAGAACAACGTGCGTGAAACGTAAACGAAATAACAATAAAACTGAAAAAGAGAGTAGTCACCAGATTGCGCTACGACATAACATAGAGGGCGTGGCAGAAAGGCGCATATAAATAGCGGTCAGTCTCAAACACACCACACACACACACACACTCCGCAGTCAGACATGAACTACGTTGCTCGCGTTTGACCGCCGCGATTACACTGAGCGGTCCGCCGGTTCGGACCGCTATTTATACGCGCCTTTCTGCCACGCCCTCTATATTGTATCGTAGCGCTATCTGGTGACTACTTTCTTTTCCCTTTTTATTACGGTCGGTTGACTCGCGATGTCGGTATATGAGGGTGTTTATTTTGACGCTGACGGAGCGACCAATCGTACGCGCGTGTGCAATATTTATTTATTTATTTTTATTATTATTATTATTATTATTATTATTATTATTATTATTATTATTATTATTATTATTATTATTATTATTATTATTATTATTATTATTATTATTATTATTATTATTATTATTATAATAATAATATTATTCCGCTTATTTTAATGAAATGAAATGAACGTAAGGATTCATCTTTCCTCGTTGTACACTCGTTTATTTTGCACATTTACTATGTATTTAACGTTTTTATTTTTTATTTTTATTATTAATAGTTATTAGCCGGTATCTAATTATTTAACGTTTACTCGTTTACACTGTACACGACCGTGTACATATGTACATACATGATACATGATGTTCAAAGATGGGGGTGGCGAAAATGGAGCATACATGATACAAGTCGGTGCTGTTAGGTCAGAGATATACTAAATTTAAAAATATCAAATCCCATGGAGGAATCAACTTATCGCCCCCCTCCTTATAACCGCTACTGGGCCAACGGCAAGTGTACTTGCAAATGATAACGTTTAGAATACTTGAAAAAGAACACGCCGAAAAAAATGCGTCTCTTGTTGATTTTTATTTTATTTTTTCCTTCGCGTTTTTCTTCACTCTTTCTGTCAAAGGTGATAAACATTATGGAAAATTAAAAATTATCAGTGTCGGGTAAGTTACTTTTCAAAAGATAATGAAGTTAAATAAAGTACAAAAATACCCGCGAATCCTCCGCAAGATAATTTGTGTTGTAAAACAACGTCGCGCATTTATTATTGAATGAATAATCTTGTAGAATTCGGGTTGTAATAAGGTTACTTTATTCGTTACTCGTCACTTACGAGTAATTAATTTACACTTTCTCCGTTACTCAAATAAAAACGTAATGAAATTACTTTAGTTTTGAATAAAAAGAAGTAAGTATTTTTATACGTTACTATCCGATTACAATAAAAAAAATTAGAGTATTATGATTTGTTCTAATTATAGTTTGAATAATTAACGTTGGAAAGTCTTATTCTTTTAAGAAATAAAAGCTTTTCAGTTAGTACAGCCTCTGCCGATAATAACGTTGGTTGTTGTTTTTTTTTTAAATCAACATTTTAAAAACTGTGCCCAAATCTATTTTAATGTCAATTAAATTATTTCCAGCATCTTAATAAATAATGTGTTAGATAACTTGAGACTTTGGTGTTATGAATAGTTATGTGACATTAATATTTGAACGAATATTACGGACTGCGTATACTTATATATATATATATATTTATTTCGTTTATTTCTCTATAATTATTATACACACTCGATCATTATATTATTCTGTATACGACATTGTTATCGTTTTCGTCCAGGAGCAAGTCATTCAGATCTTAAAGCAAATTTTTATTAATAATAAGTGGCGTTATCGAACTGCTTTGAGTTTTGCTGTGTACCTACACGTCTGTTTTTAGATTGGAGAAAGCGGACGAATTTTAGACGAATTAAAAAATATATATAAAATACCGTTCGCAGTACATCATCATTAGCGTACTAATTATGATTAATATTATAAACGTGAAATTAAAAGCATTTATCTTCAATGTTCATTGTTCACCCGAATGCTCGCGACGTTAATAAAATGTTATTATCATGTCTCTCCGGGGTCTGTTAAAAAAAAAAAAAACTTTAAGAACACTTGCAGACACTGTTACAATGAAGCCGCTTCGTTCGTTCAAGAATAAATTTGATAATAATCGATGAAAACGAACGATTACGATTGCTCGGAAGAACAAATTATACGACTGTATTTTTTTTTAAAACGCTTTTGAGTAGTGGTATAACTTTTTTCTTTTTTTTTTTATAGAAAAAAACTATTTCACTAACCGCATCCAAACGACTAATCGATGTGCTACACTTTTAGAGTATAAAAAGCGAGACTTGCTTTAAACTTTGAAGTAATACGGATTAAGAATAACGAAGAAAATTTGAACTAAATCGATTTTTTTTTCGATTAAATTAATGCATTTTAAAGTTTTTGACCGTATAATTGATAATAATAATAGGTGAATATGATGCAAGAAAAGTTTTCGAAAAATTCGTTATTTATAAAAAAAAAATACTCATTTTTTTTGGGGGGAAATGATTCGGACAACTGCCACAACCTTCACGCGGTGTCTGCTGGGTAACGTTAATATATTTGAGAAGCGACTCGCGTACCTGTTTTGGGAATTGTGGATCGCGCAATTCACCAACGCGGCGTTTTCACGTCTATGGAAATTTAAAGGAAAATATAGGATAATATGTGAAAGCCTTTGTGCGGAAATGACGCACACGTTTCGGACACTATACTGAATACATCTATAATATATACGAGCTTATTATACAAAAAGAAGTGGAGAGGATGCGTGGAGCGGCTGCAGAGTCTTTTTATTCGGAAACGTGATTTTCATTTTATCCAACAGCGAAATCGTCGACAATAACACACATATACACGTACATATATAACGCGCGTGTGTGTAATAATAATATTGAAAATCGATTTTGCAATTTGTCGTTCATTTTCGGGGGTCAATAGGAGGGCAACAGAGTTATATAATAACAGCTTCAGGACGAAAAAACGGGCCATATTTTTTTTATTACTATTATTAATAAAAAAAAAAAAGAGTTTATGTTTATGTTTTTATCGTTACGATCGACGCGCGTCGAATAACGCGTGCGTACATTATCACTACTAGCGCACAACGACGACGATATTGTTTAAACAATTTTCTCTCGAGTATAAAAGCGTTTTAAATTTCGATTGCTACAATGTATTTCAGGTTAAGTGCATAATAAGTGGCGCTCGGATTTTAATGCCCAAAAATAGTTTTGAAAAAAATGCATTCATGTCCTAAAAACTGTAAAAAAAAAATTGAATAAAAAAAAATTCGCTTTGAATAATGGAATTTTTTTCATTTTGATAATGAACCATTGAAACGACGTTTTATTGATAAAATAAGGAAACAAACTGATGTAAGATATATAAACGGCTAATCAGACGGTGTGATATTAAGATAAGTTGGAATAGTCGTTTTATTTAAAAAAAAAAAAAATCAATACGGGTTACTAAATTACCCGATGTTGTATCAGTACGAAACTGTACGTTTACACTTCAATCTCGGATGAATTTTTATTTTTATTAAGTAATAGATTAAAATCGCAAAAGAAAAAAAAACGTTAAGAAAAAGCCCCGAAACGTCACAAAAGCCTGGAAAAATGCAAAAAACGACACCCCCCCAAAAAAAGTCCGTTGTCAGAATCGTGTGTACTTATAAAACATATTTGTGTCTTGAAAAGCATCGTGTCAAGCGTTTCAAAAGAAAAAATGCGAACGCGTCGAAATCCGTGCTCTCCTAATAAGAAGCAAACGTCTTCCCCCCGACTTTACCGTGGACGCGTACACAATATTACATAATATATGGTGTTTTCTGCGTTAAATTATTATCTGTGCAATTTGTGTGCGGATTCGGTGATAATGATAATTATTGGGATGCTGGAGGATCCGCACGAATCCAAAATATGCTATATAATTACACGACTTCCTTGAATGCCGGACGGCACAATGGGAGGAAGGTCAATATACAATATCCTGATTTCCTGAAAATTTAGGGTTGGAGATTATAATTAGTTGCTTTGCGACTTGATCTCAGTGGGCGGCGCACCGTCCTCTGCCAATAACCTCGCGTACTATACATATTTTACTCGTATCAACGCGCTTTTAAAATATAGAAAAAAAATTGATTAAGTTCTTTAGAAGTCTACAGAATTTCTTCTATATTGTATAAATGATGAGTGGAGGCGGTTAGTTATCAAAAATGTGTACTTTAGGTTAGATCGGGTTAGATAGCCTACACGGTGAACTTTAATTTTTAAAAAAACGACACATCTGCTGGGAAAAATGTTTACCCGTGAAAATGTAAATCACTACAATTTGGTACAATATTTTGCGAGCCGTGTAAATCCGACGATAAATATTTGTCTTGAAAACGTGGTTGTTTATAAACAAAAGTGTGTATATATATATATACACTTTATGTATAATATAAAAACACGAAACCCTCGATTATATTGTTTGCCGATATTATCACGATTATTTATAACGCGTATAACGCGTTACGAGCTCACAAAAAAACTTATTATCGTTAAAATAATAATAATAAGCTGATATCAAATTATTTTTCAATTTTCAATGCATGTATTATAAAATATAATAATAATAATAAAAAAAAAAAATTGGTCTCCATTAAATTTACAGATTTTTAAATAATGGGGCCGTGTAATTTATTTTCAAAGTCAAGGGAAAACAAAAAGGACAGTAAAGTTCGGAAAAAAATATCGTTTTCTTATTACATGTGTAGATCATAACGAACCGACGAACGTTGTTTTTTCCCTAAAAAACCAACGTACACACACAGCGCGTAACAGCGATTCGTTTTCGTTTCGATAATCGAACAATGAAACGCCCAACGCGTAATACAATATACTATTCGCGTGTTCTAATAATACAGATAATATTTATTAGCACATTATTTATTCAGTTATTAATGTTATAAAAACCTGCACACAATATCACGACGATTGGCTGGTAAATGAACGAAACGAATTAAAATAAATATTGGTAATTTCTTGGTTCACTTATTTGTTGTCCATTCGTACAGTGTTAGACGGTATGAACGAGGCCGACATATAGTTATTATCGATTTGTGTTACGTTAATAGTACGCGTATGACGTTAATATCTAGCTTTTGCCGACTGCACTAGGCAAATGTCCGAATTTTCCAATTCTCGAACCAACACGATCAACACAGTCAAACTCGGGACGAGTATATTATTGTAGTTTTAAAATCAAATAACTGTTGCAAACCTTAGAGCACATATTATTATAAATATACGATCAACAGTGATTGGTAAAAGCTCCAAAATTAACAAAAATAAACTATATTATTATGGTACACTTGTGTTTTTATTGCTTATTTTGATTGCATTAAGAAATTTCGTTAATAATAATCCTAACTCTTATTTCGTCTAAACTCTTCTTCCCCCTGGAATAGATTTCCCGGATTCTTATCCCTTATACATTTCAAAATACCATCGATTTATGTCCCTTTTCGTGCTTCTCGATCTCCTACTAATTTTCTTTAAGATTCAACTGCCTTCGGCCTAATGCTTATTTGAAGCTCAGCTTATATGCGTTCTTTACTTTGTTTCTCAAAAAAAAAAAACTTAAATATTTAGATTACGGTTTCGATTATCATGACGTTTTTTTAGTGCTCGTCACGTAAATAAAATTTATTAAATTAAAAGATTGTCATTAAATTATTTTCAAATAACCACACCAGCAGACGAGACTTATTACGCCTACGCCATACGGCGACAGCAATAATCATCAAAAATAATGTATGACCATACAGAATGTAATTTTCGAACATCAGATTAGATAAAAGTTGTTGAAAGGTCAAAACGAAAATGGAATTGACAAGTTCGGGGGTGTCGAGGAACGTATTAGACGTAGAGCCGGAAGTCTGTGAAGAAAACGAATCGACTGAAATAGACGATGCAACAAACTGTTGTATGATTGTGTAAAGGAAAAATAAAACGCGACCATTGAAACCGATTAATCGAAATCGTCATTCAAAACAATTTTCATTCACTTATTCGTTTACGTTTTGAATTAATTTTTTATCCGTTAACAAGATTTTTGAATTTCATTAGCTGGCGGACAAGAGTTAAGAACGTTTTAATCAGTGCACAAATTCAGTCTATTCAAACGCGTTAATTAATGTAACAGCATGAGTCACAGTTGCCAAGCGCGCGCATTGATAAAATAATATTTATTTATTGTTATTGTAATTCGTCAAAAAAATAAAAATAATTTCCGAATACCGGAATATATAAAAATATTAATAAATGATAATACGTATATTTACCGCCGTCGTTATTGGTCGTAAATCCCGAGTTTGACAATATTATTTTGTATATATTCTAGAATATTTTCCCAATCGTCGATCGTTAAGAGACATTTTAAGACACATAAATTTTAAGTTTTACGTATAAAAAAAAAACTTAATTTTTAGTCTTCAAAAATACGACGGCCTGGTGTTGTGAACGCGACGAGGAGACGGCTGACCAGAATTTCATTAAAATATTGTCTCGTTGGAAGTTTTCATTTCTCGAAAAACGTTAAACGCACAACGATGTGCTCAATATTCTTTAATAAGTGTATCTAGTTGAATTATGCAAACGGTGTTTTACAAATTTGTTTCTAAACTGTCACGTCTCGTCGAATATAGTTTGCAAAACGTACACGTACAATCGATTAATATATATGTATTTTTTTTTTTTAATTAACAGCTACAGAAATGATTGGCAATATTTCTTCGGACATACATACGTGCCTCGTAAACGAATTCGTTATACTATAAACGCGCGTACGTTATTATTTTTAATTTCCTATTCGTACTCGAGAATCGGCTTTAATATGTAGAAATCAATTAGAAAACGCTGGTAAGTCGTTAATCGGTTGTGCGATTACGTCAGGAGCTTATTTATGGATGGACGGCTGACGGGGCTCCAGCCCCACCCGAAATTTCATGCAATTTCTTTATGTATTCCTATGAATTCGGTAATTTTTTCTAATTTTAAGGTTTAGTCTTGTATATTAGAATATTTGGAAATAACTCGACGATGATATTACTCGGTGCCTTAAAAAATACAACTAAATACGCCCCTGGAGTACGTACATTTAAAACTGAACGAAATTTTGAATTTCGTAAGATTGTCACTCTAAACAGTCTTCTAGGAACATGACTAAAAAAAAATTTTAACGTATATCCTTTTTTTAACCCTTATAATATAATGCGAAAAAACAAGATTTATTTTATATAATGTATTATACCTTTTTAAAGTATTAAATTTATAAAAATTTCGGTTTTATATACATATATATATATACTGAATGCGGTTTAAAGGACACTCGAAGGGAGAATGGAAAAATAAAAACGTCAGCTCGCTTTATTACGATGGTTCGGCGTTTTTGATAACGCGTAAAGTCGAGTAAGGCTTTATAAATAAATATCCCTTCCCGGATCGATCGATTTTTAATGCGCTACGCTCCGGACAGGCGAATTTGATACAATAATAATTGCACTACTAGATTTGCGAGTACAACGTACTATAGGAATAGTTTATTAAAATATTTATACGATATTAATAAATTACGGAATTTCGAAAATTGTAAAAAAAAAATCAACTTAAATAGCATTTGAAAACACGATCTAAAAAAAAAAAATGTACAATTGTGACAAGAAACGTAAATAAATTTTAAGTTTACTTTAATACCTGCCGACTTGGTCTACTTGGAATTTGAAATGAACGAAAAATATAAAGCTGATTTCAGTCAGCTTAGTGCTTTCTATAATATAATAATATTGAGGAGAACGGAAAATGCACAAAACAGACCGTACCGTACGACGTATAGAAGCGAGACATTTCCGCTGCGACTTAACATTTTAAAATTTTTACGAATTAATTTATAAAACGTTCCAAATGTTTATCTCGATGAATCGTGCAAAAAAAAAAATATGATAACTTATAGACGATAAGCTTATCTGCAGGGAAAATTAACCGGTTAATATAAATGTCACACTACGATTCGATATAATGTAATCGAGAAATGAATTCTTCGGAAATTATTTTCCGGTTTTCATTAAAAGCGGATAATAAAAAGTAAAAGTCGTTTTTACATTTTTGAAACGTTTACGCGAAGCGTATTTAGTTACACGAAAACGGTGTAGAATTATCGTATAATAACTCACTATTTTATTTGTTTCTTTTTTTTTTTTTTTGCAAACACCAATATAATTTTATTTATATTATTGTAATTTCATGTTTTTGTCGTTTCACAGGTATATTTATCGAATTATAAACGTTTATACTACAATATATATTAAATAAAACACACGTCTGCACGACGTGTGGAAATAATTAATTCAACCTTTGACACGTACGACGTGATAGCATCCGAGCAATTAGCATAAAACACATTTTAAATAGATTACGCTACATTTGCTTCCGAATTAGCGTATAATACATATTATTATTATTTTTATTATATTATTATAATGTATTTTTGCGTAAATTTTTCGCCATCAACTATATATTTTAAATATTATTATTATATAATAATAAATAATTTATCACGACAACGTACTAATAATGATAAAAGAATTCAAGTCGGACTAATACGTCTTAACCGGCAACACATTTTTTTTTAAGTTTTTGTTTGCTCGTCAGTTTTCTTTACATATAACAATATAAATGCGACGTATATTATTATTTATTTATTATTATTATTATTATTATTATTATTATTATTATTATTATTATTATTATTATTATTTATTATTATTATTATTATTATTATTATTATTATTATTATTATTATTATTATTATTATTATTATTATTGTTGTTGTTATTATATTATTGTTTTTATTATTATTATTATATCGCATAATATTACAGCCCAAGCGAATTCCAACTCTTGAGATTTTTATGCTTTTCGATTTGGTCGGCTTAAGGGGATTTAATATATTATTATTATTATTATTATTTCTACTACCATTCCTATTACATTATTATACAGGGACAATAACGTACAATTATTAAAATAATAATTGAATTTCTGTTTTCGTTACTGACATAATACGCGCGTCTACTGTATTAATTTCCAATTTCGGTTTGAATGTTGTTGTGTTGGCTACGTTGACCAGTAATTTTAGACGGATGCTGGGATTCGAAGAACGTTGAAACTCGACGACCAATTAGTAATGTTTTTGTTGCGCCTGCAAGCGATTGGAGAATTAATTTTCTCGGGCATATTTTTTATTCAAAACACGACATTTTGGGGACGTTAAAATTCTGTATACTTTTAAACTCGCCACTCGGGAGACCCAGGAGACTGTATTGTATAGTTGAGGCGACTAGTAGACGATCGCTTTCGAAGCCATGATCCGATTTTTTATTTTTCGTACATCGTTTTCCCAATATCTTATGAATAAGTGAAAACTGCACTCTAAATAAAAATATAAAGTAAAGATTGCAAAAAAAAACATATCTACACATAAAAAGCGCCGCGCATCACTATAAACACATAATAATAGCAAATACACGTCTCTTTTCTGTGATAAAAGTGACACTCAATCAGTTGATATTTGCGTTTTATTCCGTCTTTATATGTGTAGAGATACAATACGAATTCTCCTCTCATTTGTAGTCTTTCGTATACTTCATTTTTGTTTACGCCTTAAAACGCGGTAAAATGCAAAGGGAAATGTTTTTCTTTTTAGAGAGTCTTTGACGAATTTTCCTTCGCGGGCCTTTAGGTCTCAGCCCGACACCGACATTCGCTATTTACAACAACAATAATATTATCGACATACATATTTGAGTGCATTCTAACAAATTTGATAGATTTTTTTTTTTTTAATATTATGTTCTATACATACGTTATGATAATATTAATAAATATTTCTGCATTATATTTATTTATTTTTAATAATATATACACGTGTCTGAAATTTGTTCGGTTTTAAACCGTATATCGATATTTTCCTGCAGGTCTATACGTATAATAAAAGAATAATAAATTCACCGAGTCTCTGGTAGAGCATATAGGTTTATATAATATATAATCGTTCGAGACTAATCTTCGAACCTGACGCAACTGCTGAACTTACTGAAATCGTTACACGAAGCGAATTACATAAATTTTCATATACGCTAAATAATTTTATTGGGCGGCGGTGCTAAATGTCCCGAGTCCCGAGTCGTATTATTAATGTCAAGCAAGAATATCCCGGGGGCGTAAAAAACAGCCGCCAACTAAAAAAAAAAAATGTCCTTTTTCCAATCCAATTTTTATGATATAAAAACGCGTCGTTTCCAGTATTATATTTAATAATCGGTAAACATTTTCTATTTCTTAAACGACAAAAACGACGCTGTTTGATTATCATACGCACACGTCCCATCATTATTGTCGTTAAATTAAAAAATAATTACGACCGTTATCGTTAATAAAACAGACGCTCGTCTCTTCGTCATACAATACGTTCGCATTCGAGCGGTCGATATTTTATTAAATTATTTGTTTTTGTTTTCGCAATGCGCCGCATTGGTGTTGTGTAATCGTCTCGGACAAGACTGGACGGTTTAGCCAGGGGCGTATTTATGGGGGGCTGATGAGGCTCCAGCCCCCCGAAATTTTATTTGCATTAGAAAGTCTTGCATTAGAATTTAGAAATAATTCAACAATGATATTTACTCAATGCCTCAGCCCCCCAAAAAAAAATTCCTAAATACTCTCCTGGGTTTAGCCGTGACGACCGTCGTCAATTTGGCGAGGGAGACATTGATGATGATTCCGAGACTTTCGAAATTCCGGAGGCCGTTTCCGCCAATTATAATATTGCGTAACGAGTGAAGGTAAAAACGCTGGTTTAATTGGATTCGGATGACGTATTCGAATAATGTACATAATTATAATAAAAAAAAATTTTTTTTCTAATCGTCTAAGCCAATCCGCAGACCGCAGATACACATTGTATGTGGTAAATCGTCACGACAATAGTAATTCGGAAGAAATATAGCTTGAAAACGTTATTGCCGGAACAGAGAGAGAGAGAGAGAGAGAGAAACGGACAAATAAACGGGTGTCGTATACCGACCTGTTGGACTGGGCGTCAACGACATCATCCGGTACCTGACGTTCGACGCTTCGAAATCGTACAGTTTACTATAGTTCATCGTGTGGTTCTTCTTGTACGCCCTGCTCATGCCGTGCATCGCGTCGTTTATGGCGCGCAAGTAACCGCGCACGCCGAAGCTCGTTTTCGGCACCAGCATGCCCACGTTCAGATCCGTTTTGGCGTGCCGGTGCGGGTGCGACGTCCGGTGGTGCGGGCCTCCGACGCCCACGCCGCCGCCGCCGCCGGGGTGCTTCCATCGGTTCGCGCGGCCGGTGCCGTTGCCGGACCGGACGGCGGCTACCGCGGGCCCGGACGGCGGCCGCAGCCGTCCGTCGTCCGGACCGGAGTCGCTGCAGCGGCACGTGGCCGCGAACAGCAGCGGGAAGAGGGCGGCGACGGCGGCCACTCGGATGGCGGCCGAACGCCGCATAAACGCGTAACGGCAACGACGACTGCGTATGTAGGTACGCGACGAACGCGACTGGAGCGCGCGTTTAATTGCGATGTGACGGCGGCGGTTAGGTGGTGGTCGCGCGCGCGAGCGTGTCGTGCGGTGCACGCGCGTGACGAGCTACTGGACCCAGGGCGGAAAACGAGATACAGACCGAGAGAGAGAGAGAGAAACGTACACACAGAGAGAGAGAGAGAGAGAGAGACGAAGCGATTTCGGCACCTCTCTGCCAAAGCCGTCGCCATGACGACGGTGCGCTGCGTGTCCAAGTGCAGCCGCCGCCGCCGCCGCCGGTGGCCACTCGGCGCGCGCGTTGTTATTTTCGCGGGCGCCCGATCGCGCCGTCACGTCCACCAGCGCGAACGTATTGCCGTCCGTCGCCGCGGTGCGTACAATAAGGCGAGCGCCCGTTCAAAAGCCGCCGTAGTCCTTCGAACCGGATAAAATTTATTTCCGTTGTCCACACACTCGTCCGGCCGCCGCGGGTCACGTCGTCGCCGCTGTCAATTATTGTTCTGCGGCCGGGGTCGTCGACTCCGAGACGGACACACGGATGACTGTCGCCACGCCGTCGTCGTCGTTCCTCCCCC
Organism: Slavum lentiscoides; assembly: GCA_032441835.1. Classification (NCBI taxonomy): domain Eukaryota; kingdom Metazoa; phylum Arthropoda; class Insecta; order Hemiptera; family Aphididae; genus Slavum; species Slavum lentiscoides. Next base: position 9,360,011 of record CM063715.1, on the reverse strand, counting down.
CGCGACCTAACCTAACCTAACCGTTTCATTACTCTCCCCCTAATAGTGTACAACAACACCCGAAAAGCCGACCACCGGCACTTACCGCGTTCGCGCGCGTTATATACGACGGCGCGTTGTTCCATTTTCTCTTTCTCTGCTCTTATTCTTTTCGCGGCCCGTTTCGCTCGCGTCGCACGCTTTTCGCCCGACATCATACCGGTGCCCGCGGTAGAGTTTTCAACGTTTCACGCGGTTAGGTTATTATTTTTTCGTCGAACAGAACGAATCCGGTGTTTGTCTGATCACTTATTGTATGCGATACAATAAACTATTTTATAGGCATAAAAAGAATCTTGCGAGAATTTTCCACGGAGTAAACCAGAGTCAGGCCATTAAACCAACAGTCGAATCGACGATTATGGTTTAAAATTTTCGTTTTTTAACAGAGTAATATTTTTTTTTTCCCTGATTTAACGTTAAATTTAATTTTGTTACGATTCCGATTTTAAGTTTATATGTTAATATATGTACCTTATTTAACTCTAAAATATGTTCGAATAGTATATGTTTATTAAAGATATTATTAATATTGATGCGAGTGACGGAAACCTGTTCCTTCAGCATCTCTCGTCCATTTTATGACAAAATGTTTAAGTAAATGTCAAACATATTACGATTTCTATTCAGATTGTAAAAAATCTAAAAAGCCCGAAGTATCGATTTTAATTTTTTTTTTTTTAAGTATCTTTTTTTTATAATTTAAAAAAAAAATGTCTCTGCGAGAAATAAATGTAATCTAAGATACTACCCATCCCCGATCTATTACATGAGAATATGTTGGCCAACGATATATTTTTATAGTTATCGATATCTGCTTTTCCACACATCGAATAAGTGAAAAATAAATAAATAACAGTAATTATTAGACGTTTTCCACTATATAACCGTCAGAACATTGGTAGTTTTAAAAAATGATTGTTTTTCATATAATACAATCCGTTTTTCCGTTTGTTTGAAAATCAAAATTTGCCACATATCGCTCCTATACAACATCAGCCAACGGTTCGTGATATAAGGTTTTCACACATTTCGTTGAAAACACAGATAGAAATTTCAGAAATGTAAAAATGATTTCTCACCGAGTGAAATCAATCGAAACTGATTTTGGATTAGATCGAAATCCCGCCACCCACGATGTCGAATGCGCCGGGTTGAACACTAGAAAATACAAGTGTGGTGGCGAGGTGTAGTTGTATACACAAATAGTATCGTTTAATTTTTATACGAGTTCGGAGCTCCGATTTTTGTTCAAATGACGATGTGAAGCGTTTAAAGAAGTCAAACGTTACGACGAGGCGGGTTTTCGTTTCTGTTTGTTTACTTATACAAACATTATTAAAATGGATTTCGCCTCTTTAGTGCTCGGCACCCGGGGCGTTTAGGCCGGAGCAAGTCGGCCGCGTTTAATTTTCACATTCGGGGACGTTTTCATATTTAATTTAAGTATATTATTTACATAAACAAACGGTGTTTTTAATTTGTTTTTTTTTTTAATTTTATCGTTTTACGTTTCACGATTCTCGCGAGACCGGCCATAAATATTAACGAGAAAATTCTATCGTCCGAAATTATTTTTTTCAAGTAAAATTCATCACGTGTTTTACTGCATTTACTGCAGATAAACGCGACTGCTGGGCTGGGTGACGCTTTAAAAATACTGTAAAATATTATATTTTTATATAATAATTGTTGTTCGGCCGTACAGAACACGACGTACGCTTTGAATTTGTTTATGTGTCGATGCCCGAGAACATTTCGTTTGAAATTTTACACGTTAATAAGTCATATTTTTTACAAAGGAATTATTATTATTATTTTTTTTTTTTTAGGTTTACTACTATACGTTCGAAGAGTGAAAAGCGCGCGCTGAACACAGCATTTGCATAAAGCGGAATTCCGTTTCGAACGGAAACATTTAAACGTTATTATTATGGTCGTTGCATACAGCTACTTTACAGTTTAAACATATATAAAGGATACAGTGTCGGGGCGCAAGAAAAAAAGTTCACCAAACGAGCTTCTCGTTGGGGCTGTTTGAATATAAACGTAACATTTTAAGGCATAACAAAACAAATCACTTTAAACCCGTTTTATTTACGAAAATGAAATTGTCAACATTTATTCTTACGATAGGTCACTATTTTTTTTGTTTTGGTAAAAAAAAAAAAAACATATTTTTTATTATAATTATTTTTAATGTTAAATATTAAAAAAAAAAAAGTAGTAATAATAATAATAAAAGCGTTTTTATTTCAATATTTAAATATTAACATTTCAGATTGTTTGAATGTAAATCGGATCGCGGAAAAAAATACTTTTAAATATTTCAATATTTTATCACCGTGAGCCCCGTTTACTCGTTGTGAACGACCGTTATTATTATTACCGAAAACTTGTAAAATTCACGGAAAATATTATATTCACGATGAGAATATAATATATTATATTATTTATTTTCAATAAATATATTCTATTTTATCGGCGTATCGAGCGGAAACCTTTCGCGGAAAATGGTAATCCGTCTTATTCTCAAAATAAATAAATTATGTGACAAAACGACAACATAAACTAATGAACTTTCTGGGTAGAAATAATTTACTAGCGACGAAATATGGTAGTAATTCATACATTAAATTTTCTCTGTGATTTACGAACAACACGAGTACAATAACAGTTTGTTATCTTACTAATTAAAAATAGAAAAAAAATTTTTAAATATAAAATATATCGGCTATAACTTCGTTTCGACGTTTACATTTCCTGTCCTATAGTTCTTCGGCCAAATACGTTTATCGAAGTTGTCCTGGGAATATTAAACACGCAATTAATAAACGCGTAATATTTAAGGTTTTAAATAATGAATCGTAACATGTTTTTAGTCAATTTTTTTTTTCTTTTTTGTTTCAATCATTAGCGACTTGAATGTTTTTCGCTCTGATCGCGCAATTTATTGCATTATATATAGTTGCGGTTTACTCAGTCTTATATTATCTCTCCAGACTTTAATACGATTTGTTACTATCGAAGTATAACGCGAAGACCCAGTGCACATATATTGGAAATAAACAGTGTAGTTGTCTTGTAACTTTTGTGATAAAAAGCACTTTAACAATATGAACGATAATCGTATTTTCTCCTTCTCCGTCTGCACAGCGAAATTATTATCGGATATATTATTTGAAATTTATTATTGACTTTAATTCAGAAAAAACGCGTAGTTCGAGCGAAGAATCGTTATGTAATAATAACAGGGCCCCCACAAAGGGGGGTCAGTGAGTACTATGGTCCCGGGGCCCGGGGAAAAAAACATAATATACCTATACATATTATTAATTTAAATTAGAAAAATAAAATGAGACATATTATGAGTCATGCCACCCTAGACACCATAATATTATCTTTATACAATATTGGTATACAAATAATTTGATTTCTTACTACTTAATTTTTTGTAACAAAATGTGTAGGCGGGTGGTGCGTGCGGCGCGAGCGTTTCTTGGAAAAAGTAATAAGGAAATAAATCCTGGAAGATAAGAGCAATTATAGTCCGCCGCTATAGAAATATTAATGTTGTGCCGCCTGTCCTTTTATAGCACTATTTTTGCTGGTCGAAAATGAGATAATTATGGGTTTTATATACATTTAATTTTGTCAATAGGTATTCGTATTCGGGTATTCCCACAAAATGTTACGTGTACAAAAATTGTATTTTTGTATGTACAAACGCTGTTTTTAATTTTGAATAATTTACATTGTATTTCATATTATACTTAAATACTTTTTAAAAAAACGTTGATTTTTATATTAAACTGTAGTAAATTAATGTACTTGTGTTTTAAACTGAAATAACTGATATTTTATAGAGGTGTATAACAGCAAAAGAAGCCGTGTAACCCATATTTTAGGTAATTTTTGTAAAAATAAAAAATTATATGTTAGAATAATTTATAATTATTAGGTGATTATACATATTAGTATACAATGAGGGCCCGGATTTATTTACAGTACCGTAATTGAAAAAATCATGCGGGAGACCTGAATAATAATAATATGTCGTCGTCCAATACCGCCGTGTTCGCGGCATATACGTTTATTCTGCATAAACGATTTTGCTGCGGTCAACAATCGTCCGTATTATTTTTAACGAGTTGTAGTGCACTGTCACGGGATTTGTATAATAAAATCAATATATTTTAATTCCGCGGTACTTATATTATTCGCAATAAGGATGCTGTCACTCGCATTCTCGGTATCCGATTGTGTCTACACGCAGTTCGTTCGTACGTCGAGGCGTTTATAATTTTAAAAACGTACTTTCATCATATCATCACTGTTCACTCGTCGAGTATGACTTTTTTTTTTTTTTACTCCAAAATTCACTACAAAGTCATCGATTTTAATAACTATCCGTAACACGAATAACTCATATACACAAAACGCATTCGTCATCCGAATATTACTTTTTTCCGTACGCAATGAAATAGAATCGTAGACATTTTTTTCCATCCAGTTCTGCTCTACTAAATAGCTTGCAGCAATAATCGTTTAAGAAAATCTTGGAATTCAGAATATTTTTGTGGAAAAAATCGGTAAAAAATTAAAAAAAACACATTATCGGTATATGAAAGTAATATCGTAGTATAAAAAAAAAAAAATCACGAAAAAATTGCTTACACGCGGCGAAGAAATTTTTATACAAATCCACGATCCTCGACGTATGGATCCACCAAATGTCGCCTTACCGTATACCAAACGGAACGTTAGTAATAAAATATTGTCGACGAGCCCGCCATAACGGTTATTACCAGTGTTAGGACTTATCTAGATAAATTTATCTAGATAAATTATCTAGATAAATATTTTTTATCTTTTATCTTATCTAGATAAATAAATATAAGTTATCTAAGTATTTATTTTAGATAAAATTTAACTTATCTAGATAAATTTACAAGATAAATTTTTGGTAAAATTCGGTGGATCTGTAATACAGATCTACCGCGATACATTAGATATTAAAATAATATTCAATATTTTCTTGTCGCTATAATTAATTATCAATCTTTGAAACAAAATCCCGCGTTTTGACCATCTATTGTTAGATTTCGCTATTAAATTTATGTGTTTCCATATCGTGCATTAACGTGGGCTATCTAGGTATATTTAATCAATGGTATAGGCACAGAATATATATTCTGTGGTATAGGCATTTATTATTTCTTCAAATCAATGAACGTGATGTCGTGGCAACTACGGTCTACGAAATTATAATTAATGAAGCCAAAAATAAACATATTATAATATAGCCATAAACTTGCATGATGGTATATATATTTTTTTTAATTACTTAGTTGTTTTAATTTTAATTTCTATAATTATCTGTTATTTATCTAGATAAAATATTTTTATCTTTTATCTTTTTGTTAGATGAATTTAATTTGTTTATCTTTTATCTGTATCTTAGATAAAATTTAGTGTTGTTATCTTTATCTTTATCCAGATGATTTTTTTGTTATCTGTTCCTAACACTGGTTATTACCCGCGTAATACGCGGTAGGTACACCGAGGTGACCATTAAAATTGCCGAAACAGTGTACATAATTCCGGTACCGCGGGTAGTATAAATTTCATACTCACGTTGTACGTTGCAGTGTAGAAACTTTGAGTACATACGCAGGAGGAGGTATAGTTTCGAAAAAAACACTCGAGAATATATCTCACACATTGAAATATTATAATATTCCGGTGGAACCCCTTTACACTTCGGCCCGTAGGTACAAGACGAGAGAACAACCGTCCCGTTGAGATTTGAATTTTGATAATAACCGGGCGCGTTTAAAATCCAATAAATTTACCGTATCGCGAGTACATATTATTATAATATTATAATATTCGCTATACGTACCCACTCGCGTATTATATCGTAACAGCCGGAGATAACAACAAACGCGCCTTCGTTTATATTACTTATACGCTATTGTCGGTGGAAATATTGTATTACATTTTGATATAATATCGTTTGAAAATGTTTTATTCGCTTAACAATGAATAATAATACTACTCGTTTTCTGTACACGTTCGGCGAACGGGTGCGAATACCCACGCGGAAATCAAACAATGCTGTTCGCGCCCCGGTTTTTGGGGGAAAAGAGTGGAATATCTGTTGTATTTGCGGTACAAAAGTCACCGAAAAGTTCGCGTTAAATCACACGCCCCTAAGTGTTGCCCACACTTTGTCGGCTCGTGGAGAAAAAATTTTTTTTTTTTTTAAATATTACGTTCGAATATATATAAATCGCGGTTTATTTTTTTTACACGTATAAGAGTTAACCGACCTTAATAAATTTTAATTTCGCGTACACTTTCGTTCCGAAGAATTTTCACCCCTTTAGGTGGATTTTAAAACACGTATTCGAGATATAAATGTACTGCGGCGAGCCGGGCTATAAGCGCATGTCATATTGTTGATCAACGCGAAATGCGATAATAAATAACCAATGCGTATACGGAAACGACAATTAATATTATATTGAAATATTTTTTTTTGTTTTCACGCAGAGGTCACAAAACTTTTCTTTATAGATGCGCGGCCCGTTTCTGACAATTTACTAATTTGGGTGTCCCCCCGCCCGAATCGATTTTTTTTTTTAATGAAGTACGGATAATTAGAATAATATATTAGAAAAAATTTATACGTTTCGATTTTATTCGGTAAACAAACGTGAAAATGACCGAAATTTTTCACAAGATTATAGCCAAAATAATCGAACGGGAAGCAGCGTTATTATACTTCAAGCAGAAAGCGTTATGTGTATTTTATATAGGTTTATTGGTTGAAACTCGTTTTTATCGTTTATTGTCTTCAACGTTTCGAATAGATTAATAAGAATAATATTATTTTTCAGCTCATTAATTATTCTTCACGCGAACATTTTTCACAGTTTGGCAAACTCTGTTTTAACGTATATACCTATATTACGTTTTTTTTATATTAAATATATATATATATTTTTAACTTTTCGTTCGCCGACCTAGTAAATCGATGAATATATAGTATCGACAATGCGCTCAATCGGAATGTTTTGGATTTATGATTTATGATTTTTTTTTCTCACATTTTCGCATTGAATATACTCGGGAAATCGCGTACAATTGTTGGTAATTTATTACGTCGGTAGTTTAAATAAAAATCATCGAAAAAAAAAAATTAATTTATGAGAAGGAGTTGGGAGATTCGTTCGGAATCGTCGCGTTCGTATTTATTTATAATTTATAATAATAATACGTGTCTGACACATCCGGCGCAAGCAATCTAAGTAATATCGAACCGCGTTGTCGACTTCGTCTCCGGGTTTCATACTCGCGAATTTCAAACATTTACACCCAAACGATAGTAATAACGCGTTCCGTAATAATCGGTAGAAACAGTGTTTTTTTTTCCATAAAGTATATTGGGAATAATTAAAATTCGCCAACGGCGTTCAGACGCACGCAGAGACGGGTAGCCGAAAAAAAGTAAACCGTATGAGGCGGACACGTCGTCGACGGTAATATATAATAATCGGTAAACGCAATATTTTATTATAATATTACGAGATTTATTATCTCTCTTTTCGCTCTATTAAAACATATTAAGTAGAATTAAACGCTTCCAGAAGCTTTTCGTTGAACGGAAAACATTTTTTTTTTCCCCAGTGCGTGTTATTACGTGTACCATAAATATCGTAGACAATCTCTTATAGGAATTCACGAATCGCGTTCAATATATTTTCTGCGCTTTAAAAAAAAAAATCTTTCCGAACATAACCGAACGTCTTGTCCGAACGGCCCCGTTAAAAATCCGACGAAGAATTTGACATAGAAATACAATTTTTTTTCTATCATTTTAATGTCGAATTGTAATGTTAAACGCGAGAAAAATACGTCGATATCGCTTTTTTTCCAACAGTGGTACGGCCAGGGGCCAACAGAAATTGTATAGTGTGCACGATAACGATAATTTCATCACACGGCTGCGTAAACCCGTTCTTCGCTCAACAGTACAATAATAATAATTTGAACCTGAATAACGATATATAAATGTGTGTAAGCCGATTTAACGCTCCACTATAATCGTTTATTTTTTTTTCGTGCGAGTTGTGTGCTGCGTTTTTCGAAAATTTCGCGATAAGTTTTTTTTTTCATTCATCCATCAACGCGCGCACGGCCTACTGCAAATACTCCTCCCATCACGTCGATCTCTATGGAAAAAAGTCGTTGTTTTTTTTTATATATATATTTTTTTATTTATTACTACCGCTATGTTGAACACATCGCTGATGTATACGATTTTTTTTTTTGATATTTTTCATAATTTTATCCGTCGCGTCATTCGCAGAGATATGAACACAATAGAGTTTGGAATCGGTCGCGTGTATATGGTATAAGCGCGATATAATAATATAAAAAAAAAAAATAGCGCCCAGGTGGTCCACTACATCTCTGCGTCCGGAGCGTCGGTGTATTGTCCACTGTAAAATAATGATCAGGCCGAGTGAAATTACCCTTTCGATAATAATATTTTTACGGGACACGCGGGTGTGTTCTCGTTTTGTGCGTTTTCACGCTTTGTCCGCGGCAGAAAAGTTACATTCTTTTTTCTTCTCTTTTTTCGCCTTACTGGCTCGATCGAACACATACGCTTATATATTATACGGGGTGTTACGCGGAGACACCTGAAAAACTTTATAATGATTTTCGTTCTATTCAACATACGTGTACATTTCAGAAAACGTATATTTTTATTATTTAAAAAGTACGGAATTTTTTGTTGAAATTTTACGAAAATTTCAAATAAAATATTGTTAACAGGGTTATAATTGTATCGGTTCTGGTTTCGTTTTCGGGTTTTTAATTACTACCGATTTCTTTGTTAATTATAAAATCATTTACGAAAATTCGTGTCAGATATATCACAGCGATTTCGGATAATATCGCACCAATAAAACCCGCGGAAAGAATTTTTTAAACGATTTCTCAATTTGAAATAACGGATCCGGTTAGGTTTTGGGTTCGAGGTTTTTAAACGGTTACATTTGATACGGCTTCAAGGTATACTATACGAGTACCTATAGAGTACCGCCGAGACGAGTCTATAGCAGCCACTTCACATGGTCTCTGGACCGAAGACTACGAATGACGTCATTTCGTTTGAAAACTATTCGAAGTTAAAAACAAAAGTTTTAAAATTTGTTTAAACATTAATAACTCGATTAAAACTTGTATACGCACCAACGTTTTCCTAAAAATTACGCTTACGAAATTCTCTAATCTTGGTCAAAAAAAAAAAAAAAATTAGAATAACTAATTATATTCATATTTTTGTTTCATTCCCTCGACGTAACGGGACACCCTGTATGTGTGTATACGATTTATGTTGCGTCTGATAAGCTAAATCGCACACTGTATGCTCGCCTTGAATCGATTTTCCGTTTCGCGCGCTTTCTTAATAATAATTTCGCAATTTTTCACATACAATTTTCAATCGTCCGTATATTCTATCGACAGAATCTCGTTATTTAATTTTCATTCTTTTCGCTGTCTTAATCTTTTATCGCCGTCCAATCATCTTAATTCGAGATCCGTTCTCGTTGTTCGCGTCATCACCGCATTCATTCTGAACCAGCTGGCTTCCTGATTTAGCATTTTAATTGTATGTATTGTGTGTTCTCTTTTTTTTTTCTATCCGAATTCTCGCGTATTATTCTATTGTATACATTTTTTTTTTCGTTTCTTTGCAATTGTCGAGCCATAATACTTTTTTCTTTTTTTTTTTTTTAATTAAAAAAATAAAAATAAATTATAATAAAACCATTTTCGATTCAAACGAGACCGAGGAAAGGAATTTACGTTAAAAAAATAAAACTCTAGGTATATATCACTGAATCGTATGATTTTAATAAAAATGATTTATCTCGAGTGTTTCCGAGACAAACTCAATTATATATAATAGTTACAAACCGGAATTATAAGAAAATAGTATTTTTTTTTTTTAGTATTTTAAAGTCGTTATTTATTTTAATTCACTACCTACCTACACGAGGCGCGTGACACGGATTAATTCGAGCAGAGCTGTAATAACAATTTCACATTGCGATACGCGCGTATATGGAAAACTCGAAGAAAAATATATACAAACCTTTATCGTATATTTATATTAAAATGTATTTCCGCATTGATTTTACGCACAAACGATTTGGAAAACGTTATTTCGTCAAAATGAACTGTTCTGTAAATATAGCGAATACGAACAAATTTTATCGAATAATCATAAAACATATTCACGTATATAAATAAAAAATTGTTTTCCCACCGTTGATCTAGAATCATTTTATTTATTTACGTGCACTTATAAGATTCAAACCGGCTTGCCATCATATATTTATGTCAGTGGCGCGACAATGCAGCAAACTTTTCGAGGCACGTGCCTCGACTTACACAGGGTGGTGGTATTTATCCTATAAATTCGCAATGTACGCAAGCAAATCTTTCCGAAACTTCATTCGTACAAAATAAGTATTAAATATCGTTTAGGAATAACTATTTTTTAGTTATCTAATGATATAGAATTAAAGAAGAAAACGATATTATTCAAAATGAACGAACAAATGAGACAAAAACGTACCTAATATGTTGTATTATCGAAATTTTTATTTGTCAGATCCGTTTCCCAGCATCCATACGGCATACAATGTTTTTATGAACTATTCCATTCACTTCACTGTTTGCAGAACATTTTTTAAAATTTGCTTGTCGATTCTTTTATTTATAAATACGACCTCGGTATTCAACCGTTTAAACTAATATCTGCTTTTGCTTACATCGCGTCTCAAAGGTCTGAGATTTTAAACCTGCTTTTTACTTTTGTTGAAATAAAAGTTTCGAATTATTTACAGAGTGAAGAAAAAAATACACGTTTACGTTCGGCAATTGACCAAGAATAACGTCTGGAAAGTTCAATGTTTTCGAGTTTTGAAAGGGATTTTAAATTTAATATTACGAAGATACAATAAACCGTTTGTTGGAATGTTTTCTGATTCACGCTACTGATTTATGAAATACTGTTAAAGAATACGAAAGTTTTTTTTCTTACCGTTTACATACGAGTTCTTACTATAAAAATACGTTTAGAGACTGACAATGCGAGTGTATCCGAATTTTTTTTCATAACAACCTATCTTCTTTTGGTTCTAAGACCTCTCAGGACCAATCCATTTCGCACCCGATCCTCTATCCATTGCTTTTTCTTTCCAATTCAACCCACTTACATCCTTTTTAATTAAATCTTCCCACCTTGTTTTAGATCTTCCCAGTGGTCTTTTCCCGCACGGATTTTGTTCCATCACTGCTTTTATTATTTCGTTCTGGCTCCTCCAAGCAAGTACAGCCCACCGAAGTCTTCGCTTTTTATTTCATCAATTACACCGGTACTCTGGAATAAAGACTCTGACTCTGCATTTTTTCTCTTTCCGCATTTTCCACTAGCACAATCCACGACTGGCGCAAAGATTTAACAACGTATAGAATATAAAAAAATTTGTTGCGATAATAATGTCGTTCGTGAACTTTATGACGAAGAGCTACGTGGAATTTTTTAATTGCAGTTCGCGCGCCAAATCCCCGTTCGTTTTTTAAAACCGTCATAAAACGCGCGTCTTGTACCCGTGTTTATTATTGCACCGTGCATAACATTAGAGTTTTATTATTGAAATGCGCACGAGAGATCAATACTATACGCGTATTATATATCGTGTAGAAATATATATTCTCGAAACGTTTCGAGATCGTTAAGACTTATAAGATGATGCCGCATACACAACCCTTAAAACTAATTGTGTGGGGCGAGGAGATTTTCTCGAATGGCATGTGTACATTTACATAGAGTAGGATTTCCGAATTTTTACGATACACGAGTACGGAGGAGAACATTATCCGTGTCGTAGAACGAATACGATTCGAACTATACCACGGTAAACGTTCGATTTTTTGTTTGTTTTTTAGGTTCAGAACGGAGCGCGAGGAATGTATTGGTTCGATTTTTTTTATATCTATCCTCAAAAATTCTACCAGAAAAAGTGCTCCGATCCCTATACAATTATAATCTGTTTTCGATAGCAAATCGCATCTAGTTTCTACTCTTTAGAGTGATCATTTTTTTGATTTTCTCAAAACCGTCTAAAATAACAAACTCAAGAACTACCGAAAAATCACATTAAAACAATCTTAATGTCAAGGTGCATTAATATCGTTAAGTTTTTTTAATAAATATTATCTAAAAAATATTCCAAATATTTTCTTTGATCATTTGATTAGTATTTTAAAGATTTTTAAGCAAAAAATATTCAATTATTATTATATGTTGTTTTCAAAATTGTTCTGAACTATACTGTGCTTAATACCTATAAGTTTAATAAACATTTTTTTTTTAACATAGCCAACACTTATGAATATCAAATTAGTGCAGTATCTTGTCCACAAAGAAAATCAAAGCTTGTAACAGAAATACTAGACGTTTTAAATTTTCAATAAATTATACAAAATATATTTAATGTTTTAATAAAGTACAGACATATAATTAATTCCAAAAAATGTACGCGTGTAATCATTTTTAAATTCGTGAAATCAATAGCAATAATATTAATTTATTACTTTCATACAAATATTACTGTTTTAAGTAAATATATGATTTGCACAATGTGTATACAAATATCAAACGAGTCAATTAATAATGGGATTAAATACCAGCTAATATATTATATTATGTAACTAATAAAGAATTATGTTTTATCATATTTGTACCACAAATACATATTTGCTATTGCAGACATTTCGATTTCGTAATTGTCCAATTTAAAATATAGTTCATATCAATATCGATCGAATATTTTCTTCTACTTTTTTTTTTTTAATAGATTTTTATTTAGTGGTTGAATACATTAAAAATGCACACCCGATCATTATTAATATATTTTTTTTTAAATACGATAAATATATATTTACTTAAAACTATATTTTAATAATATTAATATTTTAAAAATTCAAAATTTTACAATTATATATAATATATATAGTTATAATTTATGATAAAATAAGTCATAACTCGCAGCGGTTTATATATATAAAAAAAAAAATATTCAAATAAATCTTTAAAAATACGATTAAAGTAATTACAAATATATTTTGAATCGTTCTAAATCTTAAACGTGCTGATTTTATAGGACGTGTTATTGGTTTCCAGAGTTCGTACTTGAACGATAATCAACATTTAACACGGTTGAATAGTTACGAAAATAGCTACAAATAGCAATCCAATGATTTCCGCCAAATGTACTTTAATCGTAAAACGTCAATATAACCGGAGGCGAAAATAATAGCTTTATAGTTTCTATATATTATGTAGTAGCGATTTCATAAATGGTTTTTATATAATTAAATATTATAATTTACGAGTATATGCTGTATCCAACGGTAAATATTGAAAGACTATTTTTGAATTAATTTTTTTATTGACATTTAAATCAATATGTACAATGTACCGAAATAAATGTAAATTTTTGTTCCAAAAAAAAAAAAATTTCAAATTCATGAAGAACAATTAAATAAAACACGCTTGTTTTGCCTAAACTTTTGTAATTTTAGCGGGTTTTTTGAATGCATAAATTATCATTAAAAATAAAATACTACGAGTGTAAAAAAATCAGAAACAATAACAGAATATTAATTTGAGCCATTTTTTTTTCATTATTAAAAATGTTTTACGTTTTCAAAAAGATGGTTGGTGGATATCATTCATTAAATATATCATTAATTACCTTCTCTTTAAATTTTCTAAACAAGTCACAAAGTAGTAAAACGTTGAACCGAGTAAATATACAAATTTAGATACGTTTCACGGTAACCAGGTATAATTTATGGCGATGAAAATGTCTATACATACATGCCGATTCAATTTAACGTTTCAATATTTCACAACTAATGTAAATCATTAGTTATGCCGTCATAATCAATAAAGTCTATTTGTCTCTGAATATTTTATAAGGTAATTTGTGTATATTATACATAGTTTATGATATTTGCTTATGAAAATTGCTCATCAAAAAGCGTTTAATGACAAAACGAACAATTCTCTGATATTGTTTTAAACATTAAATTATGTTATAAATTTTGTTTAAAAATAAATACTTTCGTCAAAATTGTACTGTAACACAATTTTAATAAAACATTTTAAAAAAAATTAGGAATATATTCATAACGTTCAAAACATATTTGTTTTAAAAAAAATTATGTTTAAAAAAAAAAATATTAATAATATTATTATCGCTTTAAAAATCATTATTGCTGCTGCCATAGTTATTCACAACACTAAATTACTATATTTCGTCTCGTTCATCTGTTCTTTCTTGAAAAAATAAACGATGACACGATTATTATTCAATTGCAGTGAGATTTTAGAAACGTCAAATGTTTTCATATTTTTTTTTTCTTGTCTTTTCACCTCATCTATAATAAACTATAAGCAATATTACTATTTTCGAGACCAAAACTGTTAATACTTTATACGATTCCTCGATTTATTATTCTGTTATAACTCGTTATTATTGAATTTTCTCTCCGTCTCGTTTCGACTGTGACATTGATTTATATTCTCTTGGTATTGTATATAATATATATATATATATATACTTATTTATGTGCTGAAACCAAGTGAAACTACACGAGGTGTGTTAAAAAGTTCCGGGATTTTATTTTTTAATACAATTTAATTTAATTTAATTTACTACATACTATTGGAAGCAACTGCAACCTCGGAGGAAATAGCTTTCTCTCGACAAAATTTAACGGTTCCAACGGGCCTTCGGTTTTTCGAAAAGTATTTTGGAACTAATTGGTAATTTATAGCTTTAAGTTTTTTTGTCACATTTTTCTCCATCTCGTTGAAATCGAGCGCAGTTTTGAGACTTAGAAATATAAAAATTTACACTGGGCCAACGCAGTACACAGTTAACACGGTGAATAAATGACCACTGTGATTCCTTTTTCTCACGAATTCAAATAGATGCCCGGACCGGTCATGAAACCAGTTTTCCCGTTTGTCATTTTTTTTCACGAGGTCTTCGACGAGACATTTCTTGCGAATGATTTAAATCTTCATTGTATAGAACAATATGCGACTCACTGTTTGACCTCTAATTACAAATGTATAATGCGAATAATAACGAAGTCATCGTTGACAGGCGTTCTTAAAATTTTCTATTCATCTCGAAAATTTCGGAAACCATTTCTTTAAAAAGTCATCTCCAAAAATGGTTTTTATCATTTTACATATAAGTATCAGTTGCATTCCCCCCGCACATTCGGTCAATCGATTTTAGCCATCTTCTCGTGCGGCCAATATTCGCACACCGTCTATGATTCACTCGGAGAATTAATTATCGCGTAAAATGATTAGAAGAAATTTGTAAAAAAAAGAAATAAAAAAACGTTCTCTTTGTCGAGCTCGCGATGATGTTAAGTTTTAAAGTCTTGAAATCCTACAACAGATAGTATTATGATTAGTCGTTAAATCTGCCACGAAAACGTTTATTTACGATAATCGAGAAACGCGTTATGGATAAATCGTATTTTTATAAAGTAATTTTTCTTTATATTATCGTTACACGAAGAAACAAATTGTACCGAAATGCGGATTGTAACGTGTCATCACTGAAACGAGTTACTACCAACAATGATAATAATGTATGAAAAATATGTAACGAATTTCTCGTTGTTATGGAAGACGTATAAAGTATTTGAATATGACTGAGACACTTGTGAATGTTTACACTAATACATATTATGACACCCAAAATCACAAAATAATATACACTTTTTACCACGTATACGTATTTCGACAACAACGTTGTCATCATCAGCGCGAGAAGACGACGAATCTCCTGTTGCGGGTCACTTATTGAATACTAGCCATTATATCGGATCAGTAAAAGTTTAAAAAAATGTAATTAATTATAATGAATTAAATATAAGAGAAGCGATAGAAATGTAAAAAAATAAAAATAATTTGTTAAACTGGGACTGAAGTCCTTTACAAAATTCGTTGCTAAAATTAATGTAAACCAGATGGCGTTGGCATAGAATCGCGGTAGGGCGTGGTCGATGACTCACGATCGGCTGCCGCGATGTTTTTGATGACGTCATTGGATATAAACTGTATAAATACGGGTGTATATCGTATGACGGTTTTAGTATGTGGTTCGCGCTGATGATGACAACGTTGTTGTCGAAACACGCGTATACGTGGTAAAAAGTGTATATTATTTTGTGATTTTGGGTTTCATGATATTATAGTGGGTATAAAGTAACCAATTTTTTTTTCTTTAATTTTCCTCGATAATTTTAACCGAACAAATATAATACAGTTACGTTATTTGAGTTTTCTACACAAAAACGAAACTTTTAATTAACAATAATATATTATTTAACGCATAAACCCGTATTTATAACGGATTATCCAAGAGATTGTGTATACAGTGCTTCTGTTTCATTTTATTGCCGCATTATTATATTATATCTTTGTAAAGTACTATATGTCCTATTATATACAACACTATAATATATACGTATATAAAACATAGAATCTGGTTGACTTTGTAACTTGATATTTCGGTTTAATGAAAGTCTCTATTCTACATTAATTTGTTTTATTGTCGTAAGAATATAAAGTGTTTTAAATTACTTGACAGTAAAAAAAGATAACAACAACAAGAGTAATAATAATATTAACAATATTCGTTTAATTACACGTATTAATTTATTTTTATTTTTTTAACGTCACTCGTCGCGAAAAGTGCATAACGCGCGTATTAAATAAGTACATTTAATTTCGTTCGTATACAATATTATAATCCCGCGGTATTGTAAAAAAATTAAAATGAGAAAATAAGTATACTTTTTGCGCGCTCGATGTAGGATTATATTAAAACCGAATAATAGTTGTACAAAATTAATCTCACAATAATTTTAGTTTTTATTTTACAGTATAAGCCAGTCTTTCTCAGAGTGGACGATATTGTGAGCGTTGGTGGCCTAATGAAATTTTGTTGGCTTTACAGAGGCGGTCTAAGGAACGGATAACTGATTACAAAACAAAAGCGAACAATCATGTACTCTCGATATTTCAAACTAAAACTCAACGATTCCCTATATTGTATTACCGTTTGTCTGAACGTGGATTCAGTGCTGTGGCTGCTGACTAGAAAAAAAAAAAAATCTGCAACTTT
The DNA here is from genome assembly GCA_032441835.1 of Slavum lentiscoides. Classification (NCBI taxonomy): domain Eukaryota; kingdom Metazoa; phylum Arthropoda; class Insecta; order Hemiptera; family Aphididae; genus Slavum; species Slavum lentiscoides. Next base: position 9,342,657 of record CM063715.1, on the reverse strand, counting down.
TTATACCGAACGCGGTAACAGGTTTTCTCCCACTAAATTCCATTATAATTCCTTATTAAGATATGAGTTTTGAAATTGTAAATTCAAAGGTTTGTTTTAGTTTCAATAAAAATACTTTTAAATACGATTGAGCGTACGCGTGTGAATTGCTCTCGTGAAAAAAAGAAAAAGGCTCGTTCAAAGTTTCAACTCGGAAACGGCGTGTTTCACAATATGTAATAATTGCAACGATCGTTTTAAGGTGCACAACGGATATGGTGAGTTTATAAAATTTTTGGTGAAATGATTTCGAGAAACTGTGCAGGTATAAGCGGTATTTAATTTATCATTCGTAAAAATTATTTTCTCCCAATAAAACATGTTCAGTAATATCTCCACTATTAGGAGATAATGGTAAATTTCAAAATTAACATACGCGGACCTTTTCAAGCTGTAAATAAGACGCGTTTGACGAAGATCCGTTTAATATTTCCCTACAGAAGTATAGTATATTGAATACCACGATGAAACCACCTAACCGTTTACCGTATAGTATTATGGTAGAATTTTTAATTGAAACATTAATTTTCAAACACAAACACAAAATTCGCGATGCTTTGTATTCAATACGTCAACATATATTATTGTAATAATACACAGTGCACCAAAACGTTACAAGTCAGACGGCACCGGTGTGTCTCCCGTTGATACTACGTCTCGTGTACACACATCTTGTTATATAGAAGAAAAAAAGAAACTCGTTAAATCCGCACGTGACCAGCGTCTCCTGTAAACGAAATTCGGATTAAAAGAATTTGGCTACCAACGGTTTGGGAAATGTCTGCGAGAGAAACGAACGGGAATTATTTCGATTATATTATCACATATACACTGCACCATACCATTTCATTGCGTGCTCGCAAAGTGAGAACAAAGTTTGTATGTCGGGCAACAGCGAAAAATCGGTCAGAAACTTTTCAAACCTTTGCCATAGCGTCGCGGTATTTCTGAACGTTTTCTCCGTGTACAAAGTTTTCGCTTTTTCCTCTTTTTGGTTTAAAGAATATAATTAAAATCATGACACGGTTTTCGGAAAATATTTCTCGTTTACGTACACCATTGTGTTGCCTGCCCGGGGCCGTTTTTCCTACGGTATTCGGTTATGACGTTTAGATAATACGTTTCGACCGGTGCAGTATACGGCTTGTTTGCCGGCTTATTTATAGTATTATCGTTAAAGCGAAATGGGAGGATTAAATATTGTTTTTTGAAATACACGTGTAAAAATTGTGAAGGAGAAACGACGAAGACAAACGTTTTTCGTCGTTCTTTTTTTTTTTTGCAAAAATAAAGAATAATATGTAGCGAATAATTGGAATAAATAAAAATATATTGATCGAATAGTTTTGTTCCAATTGTGGCGTGGCCAGGGAGGCTGATGAACCTGCAGTCTCCCTCCCTCCCCCAATCAAAAAAAAACTAAGGTGAATTAAATATATTATCATAACAGGTATTTTTCAGTAGTTTTTACTAATTTATAAGTTTATCAAAAAGCAAAAAAAAATTATCAGCCTCTGCCCCCCCCCTCAGAATAAATATCCTGGTTACGCCATTGTATTCCATTATATGTATATATACGAATGTACTTGTTTTTACAAAACGAAACGTAATTGTATTACCTGAGCAAGCATAAACGTATAATCTTAATGAAATAATCGATTAAACCCTGAAATCGTTAGAAAAATCTAAATTTCAAGTAAAATGTAATTAAACCGAGTTGTTAAAAATATTTCTATACATACAATTTTCCGTGTATTTAACATTTTTATAAAAATTTATCAAAAAACCAAAACGAACAAAACTTTTGAATATTAATTAAATGTTGCGCAATTTTAAGTACATTTTTATTGAAACAACGTTTCCTAAAAAAAGTTATCTTTGTAAATAATATATTTTCATCTCGTTTTCGTGAAGAATACAAGAACTTTTTCAACTAATACAAGACACAAATTACAAAAAAAAAAAAAAGACATTTCTTTTGTGCGTATTGCATATACATGTATTCTGTTCTTCTTATTCGACGTTCTTACCACTTAAATATATCATTTTTAAAATATATTCGTACCGTATTAATGTCGTATTGCGAGTTAAAGAAAGCGCAAAAAAAAAAAATTGTATTATTTGTGATTTAAAACAGAAAGAACATATTATATAATATAAAAATAGTGTTAAACAAAATGTAAAAAACACCCCCAGACCGTAATTTATAAAATTTGTCATTCATCATTGAAATTACAAAAAATAAAGAACATTTTTTCGTGGCCGTATATGAAAATTGACTACAAATTCAAAATGAAACTAAAACGTTATAGATATTGACATTATTATTTTTTTATATATGGATGTATCGCATTATATTTAATACTATAATCGAATGGAAAAAATTATTTTTACGTTATTATAGTCATTTATTTTTCTCATAATATTATAAATAATACTTTTATAACATTGCCAGTTGTAATTCGGACACGGTTAAATAGGATATAGAAAGCGAAATTGGATTTCAGCTCGCGCTTTTAACATCGGATAACATGTCAGGAAACGTATACAGTCCCAATTTGAAGTGTTTTAATAAAAAAAAGTAATGAATATCGCGTCTCGCAGAAACCCCGACAGTTTTTAATTTTTACCATCAAGTCTCGAGATTAAACGGTAAGTGCAATTTATTAAATTTCATTCATCAAAGTATTTAATTTTTAAACTTTTTCTTTTGCTTTTTGCATTTCATTCCTACCGATTTCCGCTTTTCTGGCCTTTAACAAAGTCGCATAATTGTTAAAAACCATAAAGTCAACAAAAAACTAAACATAAATGTATTTCAATCTTTTCAAACACAAAATGTTAAATAAAAATTGTTGTATTCATAATTTAAAATCGTTATATATTTTAAATTTAATATTGCAAGCAAAAACTATGATTAATCTGTTCGAAATGTCGTTTACAAATGATTTTTTTCGGGATTTAAATTGCTTTTTTGATGCGTTATATTCGCAGCACCATATGGAGTTCAGCCGTGATTTTTTTATAACGCGCGGCGGTGTCGTGTATGCGATTTATAGTCCAAGTCATGACAAAATATGTCATTCTAATTTCACGTTATTATGTCGCACTTGAGCATTTCGAAATGAATCATTTTGTATTGACAATTGAGAAAATCGCTTGGAATATTTGAAAACGTAACCTCGAGCAGACGACAACGCAAACCAACGACGTAGTCGCGGTGTAACGCAATATTTTGTGATTTATTCCAGGCAACATTATAGTCACGCAAACCCGTTCTTGTCTCGTCGCCCAAACTCGAAATCCTCTTTATTATATACTTAGGTTCTTGTTGCTGGAAATATTAACCGAAATTCTCTATGAGATTTTTGTGTGGGCTTTGTGGAGAAAATATCATATCGCGTGACAAGTAATCGAAAAGTATACTGTGGTGGAACTGCCGGGAGTGCAGAGATGGCTTCCCATGGGCCCCAAAAAAAAAAAAAATAGAAATTCGGCCTGGAGAAAAAAAATTTCACAACAAAATTCGATCTCTATAATGTAATATCCGGATATTATACGAGCGAATACTGCGCGCTGGGAGACATTTCATCTCAGCGTTGACAGCGTCGCTGGCGTGATTGAGATGATTGAATTGAACCGGCGATTATTTATTGATGAAATCACCCGAGACGGTGGAAATTTCTTCTGGCGACACTCGAGAAATCGTCACAGGACATTTTGAAAGTCTCTAACTAGTCCGCATCCGGCGAACACAGCAGAATGAATCTCCAAAAACGGATTCAAATGGAAAGTGCGAGAACACGGCCCGTATTTGTCGACGTGTGATATTCGAGTTCAAAACGAGTTGGCGAAAGATTGTTACCCTACGCTCGAATGGTGCGCGCCCAAACTGGACCGGAACTTCTTCGAGCAATACGCGGAATCTGTAAACTTGTACAACGGTCTCAAAAGTGCAAAATACCTTTGGAACAATTTCGTGATTAACTATTCAGTTGTATTTTCTAAAGAAAATATTTTCGTTTCGAAATTCTAAATACTTTTCGACATATATACGACACTCGAAGCGACTTACATTTTGATTTATACTGCTTTTAATATTATACTCGATTCATCGCGTTGACCTAGTTTCAGATCGTCAAATATGCTGAATATGATTTTATACATTTTCGACAACCATTTGTAAAGTATTGCGACGACGACACGCAGTTAAATGCCATACCGCAATGGGTTATGTATTATTTTCGTATTATTTAATATTTAATATGGATATATTATTATGTTGGATGCGATGTAAACTCCAACCAATGATCGTTATTCGCTGTACCGTTTACGATAACACGTAAATATGACGTGTTGTTAATTTGCTTTTACTTTCTCGTGCGTATTTTCTATTTAGTGTTAACGCGTTATGAGCAGTAAATTTAAACCGTGACCTCGTTTCCTTATAAATATTTGTCGTTTTTATACCTATATAAAAAAGCGTTTTTATACCGTTTGCAATTGAGTTCCGGTCGAGGTGATGGATCATTTTGTAATTTTATCAAACGTCTAGATTCGCATCAACAGAACGATTGGGGGTGGTTAACGATTTACAGTATTGGAAACGTTTTTTTCCCTTCATAAACAGACGCCTTATAAATATTCGTTCACGTTAACTGCGCTTTTAACAAACATTCGAATCGCAATCGAATAATAATTATTATCCTTAATAAATAATAAAAAAAGCAAAGTCAATAACTTTGAGTTGACGTAATTAATTGAGTGTTATATTTCTGCACGTGCACGATAAGCGTATGAAAATCAAAAGCGAAATAAATGAATTTCCATCGGACGCCCCGGAGCAGTGGCGGTTATACACGATGTTCATCAAGAGGGGCGAAAATAGAGCCAACCCCTATGCCAATGAGATATTCACCTCGACGAGTAATAACCAAGAATGTACCAAGACGAAATGCAGAAATGTAGAAAAAGGAAAACCAACATGCATGGAACGTAAACGGAATAACTATAAAACGAGAAAAGAAAGTAGTCACCAGATAGCGCTACGACACAACACAGAGGGCGTGGCAGAATGGCGCATATATACACGCACACATACACACATTCCGAATTTAGACGCGAACTACGTTGTTCGCGTTTGACCGCCGCGACTACACTGAGCGGTCCACCGGTTCGGACTGCTATTTATATGCGCCTTTCTGCCACGCCCTGTATGTTGTGTCGTAGCGCTATCTGGTGACTACTTTCTTTTTTCGTTTTATTACGGTCGGCTGACGCGTTATGTCGGTACGTGAGAGTGTTTAGTTTGACGCTGGCCGAGCGACTGATCGTACGCGCGTATGCGATCTTTATTATTTTATTTTTATTATTTCGCGTATTTCAATGAAATGAAATGAACGTAATGATTGATCTTTCCTCGTCATACACTCGTTTACACTGGTACACGACCGACCTAGTTTGTCGTCAAGTAAGCACTAAAAACGTTCGATTACGACTATTGATCAGCGCGTACCGTACCGTACTGTATTCCAGCCTTATACATCATGTTCAGAGAGGGGCGAACATGGAGCATAACCATAGAACAATTGGTCCAACTCACATGACACAAGTCGGTGCTGTTAGGTCAGAGAAATAATAAATTTAAAAATATCGAATCCAAAGGGAGGGGCGATCCACCTGTCGCCTCGATCTTATAACCGCCACTGCCCCGAAGTCGTATATATTGCAGAACAAATCATATAGAATTTTGAAAATTGTGACGATACGAGTATTATAATGAGAACACAAGATTAAGAAAAAAAACGTACATTAAAATAAAATCCAGCTAAACTTTTAACTGCAGTAAAAATACGCGCGCGCGTTCTTTGAAATATTATTCGTATTTACAATAATAAATATGGTCATTTTTAATCAACTTGGCCAGAATTCGAAGCAAAGCGATGGAATTTATTCCAAGGAATTATCGGAATCCACTTATACAGTGGCAACGAACGATTTAAATAACCGTCGCGTATATCGAAAAAATGTTCTGCCCCGTCCATTAGTGAAAACTCGGTTTCGCCTTGAAACACTCTATATATATACTTGCACGTTTCGTCTGAAGCGTATAATATACGATTGGAATAAGGCTACGGAAACGCCAAAATATTTCGTCGTCCGCAGCGTGTGAACAATAATAATTATAATATAATACTACAGCTCGTTGTCAAACGAAATACGTTTTTCGTTTTTTGAAATTATTATACTTTCAAAGGCGTCGCGTATTTGTATAAAAATATATCGCAATAAAACGCGCGTTAAAGCGACGATAGCTATAGCTTATTATTATTACCTATACGAGAAAAGTTGAAATATACGACTACATATTATACGGAATAATTCACAGCGCGCGTTGACTGCAATTGGATAAAACAGTGTGCGTATATAATAGTGATCATCGTCTTGTTCGCGATATGTGGTCTGCGTGAAACCACTTAAGTGTACGGCGTTGGGAAACGATATTATGTTATATACTGTGCGTGAGAGTACACTTCGGGGAGCTATTTTACGCGATAAATTGGATAATATGTACGCGGGGATCGACTGAAAAATAATCGAACGGCCGCGCGGGATCAATTATACTTTTCAAATAATTTCACGTGAAATATATTATTATTACCGCGTGCTCCAACGGGGAAACGTATTTTTAAAAATTTCCAAAAAATAAAAACGTTTTCCAGTTCCGTATAATATATCAATATACGGACTCGGAGGGAGAGGACCTTAATTTCGGTTTCGGTTCGTTAAACTTTTTAATTTCGGCTGTGTTTCCATTTATCAAGACGAAACGACACTATACGGCTGCAGTGTTTAAAAAAAAAAGAACAATCAACGTCGATCTTGTATTAGATATAATATTCGAATCACGAAAATTTTTTTTTTTTACACACACCTGGTACAGCGGAAAATTACAATACAGTCAATTAATTCGAACGGAATTAATTACTATTTATAATTTATTCCGAAATCCGAGAAAAAAAGAACGGATAGAATAAAATCAAAGGAATTAAACTATACGCTCAATTATAAAATGTAGATATAATTTCGTAGACCACAAAGAAAAAGAACACCCGTATACGTAGTTTTTATATTTTATAATAAAATACGATTTTTTTTTTTTTTTTAATCATAAATGTTGTTTCATGTATATACGCATACAACGCTGGAGCCTTATAAATATAATTTACGCGACGTTCATATCCTTTTTTTTGTAATTTTTAAATTAAAAATTTTCCTTTATGACTAGTATACAGTCACAAATAATAATTAACGAAACGCGCGTTTTAAAATATAATATTATATACACTATTGATTTATCATTATCGACTTATTACTGCAGTGTATATAGAGAATAATAATAACTGGAAAACGATGACGAGCTGTGTTCAATTACTGCAGTCACACTAATCGTATTATTACTCACAGTTACGTGGTTCATATGATATAACCGTATCTGTCAGTTTTAAATGACGAGGAAATCTAGCTCTTGTTATACCTGATTTGTAAACAATTCTTGTTCGATTCAACCCACCACTACAGTATTTCGAATAAAATTTTACACGCACGGTTGTCAGGACTAATAATATTATAAAACAGTCACGGTTCGGCTTACACGAAGACTATTCGTCTAATAAAAAGTAATATTTATTCAAATGTTTGTATTTAGTTTAAACTGTGAACACGAGTTTTTTTTTCTCAAATAAACCGAGTGTTATTAGAAATAAATATTTATTTGTGATAGAAAATCGTTGTACGATCGGCAACTTCAAGGCGGTGGTCATTTGTCGATTTTCCAAAAACGTGTGGAAAGTTTCCAATCAACGCTCCGCTCAGAATCTAAAAAGAGTCGACTAGTACTCATTTAGTTTGTGCGATAATTTTTAGAAAAAAAGCTATTTTCAAAGTACGCGTCTAACTTGTTTCGATAATGTTTTAGATATGAAACGTAGTTTAATTGGATTCGTATTATAAAAAAAAACACATTCTTGTACGGATTGCTATCTTTCGACATCGTAAATTATAATACGACGTACTCTGCAAATGAGTGGAACGCGCAAAATCCATTGAAATACGTTTGTATTAAAAAAGCGTTTGGCGTTTTAAAGACAAATTCCCTGGTTGAATAATACGCATGATGAAAGTATAATATAAATATATATGCAAGGGTTTTAAAAGCCGGAGAAGTAGATTTATTCGAGTTTATCCGTTCTGATTTTCACGTATATGTATATGTTAATGAAAATATTATGATGCGCGGGTTCGGTGGTAGCAAACGCCAAATGTCGTCGAGAAACTTTTCATTCGGATTATATACGAGCTACATGTTTTAATTTTCCAGTTTAACTGCAACGTTTTGAGTTTGCTAATATTTTTCGTACAGTTGACACACGCGTGTTATACCTAAGGAGTTTTAATAATTTATTTTTTTTTTTTTTTGTACAAAAACGCGATGATTTATACGCCTGAAAGGCGGAGAAAAATTCAACCACTTATATACGAAATTTAATTCTCACAAAACATATTCTGAACTCTACTTTACTAAAAGTCCAGTGGCGGATTTACAGATTGGCCGCCAGCGTGGGTTAATGAAATTTTGCCGCCCCTACCGATCTCATTATAATATATTTTGTGAAAATATTACATTTTGTGCGTATTATAAATATGATAACATTCTTGTTTTCCAAACAAAAATTTTATCATTCTACTTAGAAGCCCACAAATGATAATTTTATACCTATATATATATATTTTTTTTTAATAGAAATATATAATGAAAATGAATACTTCCATATTAATGAACATTATATATATATATACTTTATTATATAACATTTAGGTGTATGAATATGAATATCTTTTTGATTTCTGTAAGACATTAAAAAAAAAAAAATTTTGGCCACAAATTTGCCGCCCGTAAAATCTGTCACCCTACGCTGCAGCCTACTCAGCTTGCCGGTAAATCCGCTTTTGAGTCTAGAACAAATGTTCGAAAACGTATACAGTTTCAATTGAAATATCGTCAAAAAATTGATTTTTCTAATAATAATCTATAGAAAAAAAAGGCTAACGCGTTCAAAACCTTTTTTTTTTTCAAAATCGAATTCCGTTCGCTTCAACAAAAACGGAATTCTCTCGTTCGCGCGTAAACGAAATAATTTCTAATAACGTCTACACAACAAATATTGACTTTCGTTTGGAATTAACATATTATTATATCGAATAAAATTTAATATAATATTCGGTAACGACCTTAAAATTAATCGTTAAAACGTACATAAAATTACAGTATTATGCGGTAAAAGCTTACAACACGGTTGGTAGCGAAACGAAAAATACGTTTACGGTGGCGCTATCTCGAAGTCGAGTAGTAAAACACTGAAAAAGTTGTTTACCGGTAGATGGCGATAACAGTTTAAAGTATTCCTGAATAGCTTTTTCGAAATTTCATGAGCTACGCGATAAAAACGACGGACAATTTAATAGCTTACTAAAAAAAAAAATTAATAATTTCTGTATTTGAAACTAGAGTGTATCATGTGAGTCGTTGAGATAGAAAAATCAACTGTGTAAATTATTTTTATAATAATTTCGAAACGGCGTATATACATTGGTTTGGGGGTTCTCTTTTATGTGCGAAAAGCACAAGACCGTTTTTTTTCTCGTCGCCAAAACGATTAAATAATACATAAAACGAAACGATGACAAATTTACAACTCCATTAACGTTTAGTACGAAATAATATTATAGTGTGCAATATAAAAATGGCCACGTTCATTTACTCTCCCGATTTAAACACGTACAATTTTCTCTTTCGCAATTCCAAAAAAAAAAAAATGTCATAAAATACAAGGTCAAATTTTCGAATTTATATTACCTAATAGACTCGAGTTCGCGTTTTATTTAACAAGATTTAACTCGCGTCGATTATACAACTAAAAAAAAAATATTCTCATCCAAAAGTATATTATTCGGTGGATTCTTGAAAGAGAACAAAGCAAAGTCGGTCGAGGCAGCTGTACACAGTTGCGTATTTTCAACTTTTTTCTGTGGGGGGGTCCAAATTTTTTTTTTTTTGAAAATTCCAACAGGATATATTGATATAAGGTATTTAATAAAAATACCTTTGGATAATCTTTTTTTTTTGGTTTTTGGGGGGTCCAGTACCCCTGGACCACCCCCCCTCCCGTAAATACGCCACAGCCTGTACATATTATATACATAAACGGGACTAAGATTAAATCTGTTTCAAAAAAAAAAAAAAAATAGACTTATTAACGACTAATAAGATAATAAGAACGATGTGCTCGAATTGGAAGAAGGGCAAGGGAACTGAGCTCCTCTATACTTCGTTTTAAAAAAAAATTTAACGTCCTTCTATTACGAATTTTTAGAGGAACTGACTTGTAGTAGGTACAGTGCCGTAGCCAGGGGGCCACTAGGGGCACGTGCCCCCCAAATTTTTTATATATATATATAAATTTAAGCCACTAATAAGTTGATGTATTTTAGAATGACTATAATAGTGGTAAAAAAATCTAGTGCCCCCCCCCCAAAATAAATTTCTGGCTACGACACTGAGTAGGTACATTAATATACATTTTTTTTTTTTTTAATTGAAATAATAATTATTAAAGAATACAGTATAGTTACAAATCTCGTAATATATTAGTATGGTATAATAATAAATGAATCGCGGGGTAAAAATATAATTATTATTTTAGTCGGATAAGTCTTCGATGCGGTTGACAGCTGCAATATGATAACGGATAAAGCTTCGGCTGTAAATATATATATTTCACTTTGGTCGGGTAGCGCGGTTATTTAATAATTGAATCGGTTATTTTGAAAAGGCACTGAGTCCACATTTTGTCATTTACCGTTTTATGATTGATTTCATGTGATATCAAGCCGCGTGTATGTACTGACCGTTTGGTGAAAAAAAGTCCATGTACCTACTTTTAATGCATTTTTAAGCAGGTCTATTTGTTGAAAGGCACTATATGTCCGGTTTCCTTTTATTTTACCCAAATTAAATTCTCATTTGCAATACGAGTGCATATATAATATTTATCGTACTTTTGCAGGTCTTGCACGTCAAATTCGAAATCTCTATAAATTCGGGTACGAAAGAATATCTAAAAAAAAAAATTATCCTAGTCTTGAACCCCTGCAACAGCGTATCCAATTGTAGATTTCTGATTTTAGTTATACTTGAGCATATTCGCCGCTCCGGTGGAACAATGACGCAACTGCAGAATTTGGTCGAAATTGACTAAACGCTTCAGTGTGTGTTTAGAGAACGCGTAAGGTAGAAAAACGACGGATCTGTAGTTATTGTTGCAGACCGCTAGAGGGCAGATGCGTCGTTGCAGAAATATCGGGTGTTAGATGAATTCGGCGGAACATCGCCGCATTGGGTATCCTATAAAATTTCAATTATTGAAGTTCCGTCATTGTTCCAAATGTGAGAACCTCTCCTATTTCTGTACTTGGTATTAAAAAGCTCTTCTACGATTTACTCCCGATTCGATACACCGCACAGCCGGTGTATAATATATTATTTGACAGCGCATAATATACGTCAGTCATTATATTATTATTAAACCGTATTTACTCGGCGACAAGACGTTCGATCTAGACGAAGTTTTCACTCATAGTTCTGTATCGGATCAATGCAGGAACACAGCATTGCGTTATATATTATTATGTAATAATAAGCGTGTTTTCGGCCGAATCGCGTGTTGATGTATACGCGTGTAAACGGCGAGGGGATATAGATTCTGGAGTTTGCTGGAGAGAATGTGGGGAAACTTTTAACCTTATATATATGTGAAATTGATGACGTCGCTCGGCTGAATACACCAAGTGTAAAACAACTGCGGCCGCGGACGACACGCGGCCGCGCGCACATGTATATATATATATATATGTTCGTCGAAGGGAATACGTATATATAATACGGCATTAAATCCATTAATCTGAAACCCGGTCGGCCGATATAGAATAGAGAGGGTGAAAAAAAGAAGAAAATATAGAAATAAAATGTCGACGCGTGTTCGACGTGTGTAATATATTAGAGATTTTCTGTATACGGAAAACGTATAACGCTCGTTATTATATATAACGTATTATTATGATGTTGTATCGCGAATTCCACGTTTTACGAGACGATACAGGTACGTTTACTATATATATATCGGCGTAAAATAATATGATAATAATAATAATAATATGCGCGCGTATCTTCTGTTAATTTAATAAGGTTAAATTGTACCGATTGCACGTACATCGTATTTTGTAATATATAATATGAAAATAATAATATCGTGCACGCGAACGCGAGCGTCTGTATTTTATGAAGTACATGTTATCATTACACGGATATATGTAATATTGCAGTATACTTCGTATAGGTACGTCTCTATATACTGAATGGGTTCGCAATCAAAGCGGAATTCGTTATATGGAAAATCAGCTGCAGCGGCGGCGCGGTTAAATAAACGCAATTTATATACGCGCGCGCGCGCGTTCGAATCGTATACCTACTACACAATCTTTTTATTTTAATTATTTTATTGTACCGTTTCGCGTGTTTCTGTCATATTATACAAACGGGTTTCCGCAACACGTTATGATAAATTGCACTGCATCGATTATATTATTTACTAAACAGTTCTCAAATTGTGGTACGCGTATCCCTTGGGGGTACTCAAAAATGTTTGGGGGGTACGAGTCTGGCCGACAAAACTTTAAATTCAAATAGAGGAAAAACTCCAAAATGCAAAATTTTCCATATTATTTTAGTTTATACTAACCGAGAACGGGTACCCAAAAAATTGTATTGATAAAAAGACGTACAGTGTCTATAAAAGTTTGAGAACCGCTGGATTATAATATTATATTATAGAGCCCGGATTTTTATGTTTTTACACACATTTTTTTTTTTTTTTTACAGAGAATACGCTCAGCTCCGACGAACTTTCTCTGTACGATTCGTTTTTCCTGCGATATACAAACATTTTTTAGCGCGTAGAAAAGCGTGTATTTCAAGCCGAGTGAATATTTTGCGCAAAACGATGCATGATGGTTTTGAGAGGCATCTACTAGCCGTTTAATTTGAAAGTTTCATAAAAAAAACTCAAAAATAATAATTGTGACCTCCGTATAATGTACATGTATTATTTAGTAAACGAATTTTTTTTTTTTTAACGCGTTTTTATTGTTTTCAGCTCATTATATATTGAATATTATACTTTTATCGCGTATTATACGTAATTTTTTTTTTTTTTTTTGCTTTGAGTACCTACACTTAATAAAGTGAAATAAAGAAATCGCTGTTGATATAGTGGTCAGCGGAGGGTGTTTAAAAATAGTTAACCGTGTCCTGCAGTGCAGCATAGACACGTTGCAGTGGATATAATAGTAAAAACCGACTTGAATCAGGAACTGTAAAAAATATTTACAACGAGTATCCCGCGGGGATGGGACGCGATTGCAAGAACTTCTTCCAAAATTTTTAAGTTAAATTTCTTTTCTTATAAACACATATATATATATATAAGGTTTTCATAATTTGTTGCTTTAATAAACGCGGTTTTTAAAATTTAAATTATAATTAAATCGCGTGATATTAAAAAGAAAAACGGGAAGAATCTGATTTTATGTTTTAAATCACTATGTTAAGCCACTATGTAAAACGTATAATTTTTGTAAAACAATTTTAGAGTATGACGCTTTTTTTTATAGAATCGCATCGCTTTAAACAATTCTTAAAGTTTGTTTGAACTGAATTTGTCGAAGAAAACCAGTGAACGATTAGATTGGTTTTGCTGACGGTCCGCGGGTTCATTTCTTAATAAAAAAAAGAAATAGACGTTTTTGTTCAGTTAAAAAAAAAAATTGTGGAAAATCAACTACGAATTTTTATAACGATCATTTCCAAAAACAAAAAAAATTTTTGTTTGTAAATCGAATTCATATAAAAAGGCCATTTCGTTATTGACGATTAAAAAAAAAAATTATTTCCAGTTGTAAAACCAAAATAAATAAAAATCTAAACGAAGCGATAATTTTGAATTCTTATACATGTATAGTAAAATAATTATGAAACGCGTTTTACGTGAGTTTGCAGTATACTGCAGTATATATGCGTGTGCGCGCGTGAATATATTTTTATGATATTTTTTCTTTTCTTTTTTAAGCGCATTTTTACCTACTACTCGTATAATATAGCCGTTTTACGTTCGATTTATATATATATATATATATATAGTTGTTTAAAGGTTCCGTCGAGACGATAAACAGCTGCAGTGTCTCTATATAGTGTAATACGTCACCTCGGTTCGTTTTTTTTTTAAAAAAAAATAAAAATAACAGAAAAAGTGTTTTGGATTTTTTATATACTGCTGCAGTGCAAACACATAGACTAGAGGAAAACGTACCATATATACGTATAATAGGGACCATCGGTAAACAATAAATAACAAAAAAAAAATGTACAATATTGTACGCGACCGTGACGTTCTGTATCGCGTGTTCGTATATGTATTCCTTTAGCATACAAAGTGGGAGACGACATAAAATATAAACTTTTCCCCATAGTGTCGTGCGCACTGAACTCAATACATGGAACGTGTATATATTAATCAAAATACGACCCCAGATGCATTCTATAAGGTATACAATTCATGGAGAATACGATGAAATACAGTTTTTTTTCCATGATATTTATCGTATTTTATTATTATTACTTTGAAATAATTGGACACAAACCGACGAGTTATCATGTTTTATTATTTACTTTGAGATAACTGCAGGACACAAAACGACGTGTTCGTACAGTATCAATGTTAGCACCAAAATCGGTTATTTTTACATAAAGAAGTTGGTAACAAAAACAGAAAAACAGAAACGGAATGCACATGGCGGCTCACTATAGAGGTCCATCTTTCATATACGAGAATTATACGGGATGCGAGTTCCATGTATTGAGTTCAGTGATCGTGCGTCGCTCGATTGTTATATCGCTCTGCAATAATAATATATTCGTATTTCGTTGCGGCAGTTGTGTGTTCGGCTGCCGATTGATCGGAACGAAAAGACAGCGCTTGGTCAGTTATATTTTAATAAAAAAACGTTTAACAGTACGTTCGCCGTTGATGCGAATTAATCGATTAAGTTCAGTTCGAAAGACAAATTTCTCGAATTCCCGAAATTCTCGTTACGGTACAACATTATGACGTGCTGCGAGAGATTATGTGACGGTCTGCAGTGTCTAGCACGGCCTGATTTTAGATACGTGCAGGGGGTCGTTGGGCGGAAAATTCTGTGGGGACCCAAGAATAAATGAGCGACACGAAAATTTATTGTTGTCTTATATACTTGGTATTTATTCGATACGATTGTCAAATTTATAAAAAAAAAAAAATGTAAGCTTAAAATTTCACTTATAATAATATAAAACGCGATAATTAAAATTATGAAATTTTTTTTTTTTTTTTTTGTACGAAATCGACTATTACTTTATTGAAAATCGAGTTTTCTTAAAATATTACACGCGCGGAGTCGGGTTCTGTCGAGTCGGTTGATATCGATCTTCTGCGCCACTGAAGCTGTTATTTTTTGTGTTTTAAATTAGAAAATGATCTTTCTCTGCTGCAATTTGTTATCACTACAAAATGCGAACAGTTACATTTCGACATTCGGAAAACAATCTTTAAATTATTTTTTAATAATAAATAATTTACACATAAAGTGTTCTTTACCGCAATCACTGATTTCGCGTTTTTAAACATTTCATAAAATCCTCTGAACTGAATTATTCATTGACAATATATATCATACGAAATCGTAAACTGTTCGCTGTCGACGACCGCGGTTAGGTTAGGTTCGGCGACGACGGTGTTTACTCAACAAAATAATTTAATGTATCTATAATTATTATAATGCGAATTTAATTTGATTTTGTTTGCAATTTACCGTTACATATATTATAATTACAAAAGTGTGAAGACCTTAAAATCGTGGGAGCTGCTGCAGCTCACACAGCCGTCCCTCAGATCCGTCCCTGCAGGTGTCCGAGTTTGGTTTTTCTAACACCGCGATAATGTTTTTTTTTTTCATTTGTCTTTCGAAATTGCTTTTTTAACGATATAATGTTTATAAAAATCAATAATCAGTAATTTATAATTTAATTATAATTTTGCTACAAATTTCAATCCTTTTATTAATATACAGCGTAGGATTTACTGAAATTTCATTCATTTCGCGTTCATTTGGATCGATGGACGTTTCAACAAACAATGCGACTATATATTATACAAATGTCCTCGACTGAGTACGAATAATGGAATGCTAATCGCTGTTGTACCCATTTTAATTATCTCGCGTAAATATTCGCAGTTCATCATCGTCAATTCTTGTGAATTAATGGAACGGGTTCAACGTTATTTCTAGCTAATATATATATAAAATAATAATCTATTATTCTTTTTTTCCGTTTATATATATCTATTATATACGATACGAATTAATTTCCTATAGTTGTTTAAAAAAAAAAAAAAAAAGATTCCTAGAATAATAAAAATATGTTAATAAAATCGAATACATTTTTTTTTATATTCGACAATACCCTCGCAATTTCCAATATAATATAATCATATTATCGTCGTTATTTACATGGGCAAATGCAATTTCGATACAATTTCGATAAATCAAATAACTCGTCTGTATATAATAATATTATCGGTATGTAATACGCAAATAGTTTTGAATATTATACGCATCATTTAGCGGATCATCGGAGGATACCGCGTTTTAGACCTGCAAAAAAGCTATATATATAGACGAAAATTTCTATCGTATAAAATGTACCGAATTTATTTGTGAAAAAAGGATTTGAAATTCGTTAAGTCTATATATTTTAATTTATTGTAAAAATTGCGTATTTTTTTTTTTTTTACTAAAAATTATGTATAAAAAAAAACCAATGCGAATTTCTACGTTTCTCAACACCGGTATATCGGGAGAATAACACTTGTAAAACACATTTCAATCGAAAGTATTAACCATTAAATTTCGTTTATTCCGAGTGATTGAATTTTCGTCTACGTATCGCGCTATTTGTATATAATTAAGCATTTCGAATTATTGACGTGTGCATGAGCATGCTGGTAGTACAGTTATAAGTACACTCAAACTCAATAATTACACGCGACGACAATACGGGTCTGCTGCAAACATTCGGAAATCGACTCTCCGACACTCCTCAGAAAAACTGCGTTTTCGATCGATTCCCTTGAGACGTTTTTTTTTTTTCAAAAAACAAATTTTTTTATTTGTACACAATTTTACGTACAATTTAATAGTATCGCACGATATAAATGTATCGACGGGAAAAAAATAAATAGAATAAACAAAATGAAAGTTTATTTCTTTTTAGACGCATAAAGTTTTTATAGTTATACGATTCGTCGAGTATACTTTTAATTTCCAATCGTACGGAATTTCACTACACATTATAAATATGATAAAAAAAAAAAAAAACATTATTCTGTGAAGTGTATAGAAAACGCGTTATACACAGTGTGTATAGACGTTTTATTGTGTCAATAAGTGAGGTACATCACAAAGAAAAGAAGGATATCCGTGATTCCTTCGATGCGATCAAACCTTTTATATATATATATATATATAAGTATTTTATTTTCTCTATCCCTTTTCGACTCTCGCTACAAAATAAGTTTGTACAACAAAATTGTATTCCGGACGAAGTTACGAATTCTCTTAGTTTTAGCTTTCCGTATCTGCGAGAACATTATTATTGTAAGTATAATCACGTGTAAAAATATCCAAACCGAAATTCAATTATGTATTGCGCGTAATATCCCTTTATATAGTTTCAATGCAGTTATGATCAATAACTGTATGTACAATAAAAATAAGAACGAAATTCAATGAACACGATTATTCATTAAGAAAATTCTACCAAACTTTTGTAACACATATGTTTAATACGAGCTTTTGAAATTTTAATCACAGTTGTACCGTTTCGGGTTTTTAATTACGTTAATTTAGAAATAATTTGTGTTTTTGAAAAATTTTGTTTTTTTTTCCCCCCGTTTTGTTATTACAATACTATCTTATAGTATTTTGACTTAGAAAAAACAAATATGCTCCAGAAAGTAAAAGGAATTCGATTGGAGTGCGAGAATGAGTTATATAAGATTCATAAACGTAATATATGTAGGTACAAGTTAACCGAGTGGTATTAAAAATATCATATTTAATTATTCGATGGTATCTACTCTATATTCAGAAGAAAAAAAAAGTACCGTTAAAATAATTTAGTTGTAAACATTGTTTTATTACGACTTTTGTACGTCAATGCCGTAAAGTTTTAAATAAATTATGATAATTTTTATTATATTCTTTTACTATTTTTTGCCGCATTAAAACATTTACTCCCCACCCTTAAATTTACATTCAATTAACCCGTTTTCAGACTATATTTATACGGTAATCAAAAAGCATAATATTACGTTGTTCGTTCAAACATATCGCAAAAAAAAAAAATGTTAAATTTTTAAGACAAATAAAAAAAAAACAAAACATTTACGTACATATTTGTTGTTTATGTAAGATTCCTGTGTAATATATTCGCTTTTTGTTTTGTTCGTATTTATAATATTAAGTTGATTAGTTTCTTTCAAAATAATATATACATAAAATTATTTATTGTTTATATGTTAAATTATCGTATACATATATATATATATATATATGTAGGTATGCAAATAATTGTGATGTGAAGATATCGAATTATTATAGAAATAATGTCTGCCTCTTTGAAGTTTCAAATATATGTATCGTATATATACAATAATATTATGATAATTTACATCAATATAATTTAATTATTTAAATAAAGAACATATCCTAATTAAATTCTATACGTGTGAGTTACTCAATCCGTTAACAATATTAAGGAAAAGCACTATCTTCGCTAGTCTAAACGAATTTTTTTTAAAAATTTAACTGTAAAATATCGTAAATTTTAAATTTAAATTAATCGAATATCATACATAAACCTTTCAATATAATTATTAATACTTAATGATTTAAAATATAACGATACTATAGTATTTATGTAAAATATATGTGATTGCGCACGAATTTGTGAAATGCAGTGAGATTTAAGTAATCTTGTGTTATTTAAACGATTTTATCATCATCAGACGGAGTGTGCTGCAATGCAGATAGGTTCCTAAACTACTCGTATAAATGCGAAACATTTTTTAGAAAATTTCTAGAATTTCTACTCAGGTCGTCACATTTTTTTTTCTACTCATTGAGGCGGAAATAACTAAAATATTATATTTACGTATTTTAATATTGTACAAAGGGCGATTAATATTTGATGCAAAAAGGCATTATAAAAAATAATAATACGATTATTTTTCGCGCTTATTTTCGATTATTTTTGATAGGCATCAATGCGCGTCAATGTCCGCGTCGATTTTGGTTAATTTGAAACGCGCCTGCAGGAGTCTGACAGTTGAAATTTGTTCCGAAATTTAGTGTTTTTTTTTTTTTGCAACCATTGCGGCCGAAAATCTGACTTCACAGCAATAAACGGAGAATTCAATGAATCCGTATAACTTCAGCAGAAATATTAATGGGTATGATATATTGAAAAAAAAAATATATCCATAAATTCATTAAATATTCACGGTACGAACTCGTTTTTAATGAATCGTCTATTCCAATACAGATCGATTCTTTTTCTCTTCTGCTGTTATTACGATAGCTGCCCCCTCCCCATTCATCACGTGAAAATCGTTCGTGACCCACGCGCTGTTTGGAAATCTTTATACACTATATATACTGCAGTACATCCATAGGCGGAAATCTATTAAATTTTCTGGGGGGGCTAACATTTTTAACATCAGTCATAATCAGTCAAATATCCAAAATACATACAAATTATAAGATATTTGGGGGGCTTAGCCCCCTAAGCCCCCTTATTTCCGCCTATAAGTACATCATTATTTCTCTTGAGAACTATAAATATTCTCGTTCCCATATAGTTAAATGTCGATATTTAAAATGAATTTAAAAAAAAAAAAAAAAAGAACGAATTATAAAATTAGTCAATTAATCTGAAACGGCCAGTAGGTAATTTTATTAGTTTGTTCGAAGAAACGTAAGATAATTTACAAAAAATAATTTTTTTTTCATTTAACGTTTAAAAAACAATTTTGAGTCGAACAATTTACGTTGGTAAACGAAAATTAAACACGTTATTTTTTTACGGCCGGCGATTGAGATGTGGCGATCGTTTCGTATTGAAAAAATCCGGTACGTAAAAGTACCATTATTTCCCCTCTATTTTACCGGATATATTTTCATTTATTTTGTTAGACACCGGAACAAATATATTCCCTGGCAGCGTCTCCTCTTGTACTTACTCCGAAAAACCGTAAAAAAAACCGTGCAGTGCGCGAAAACGAATAAACGCGCGTCAAATCGATTATTACTCGATATACGGTAATAAATAAAAGTTGTACACATTTTTTTTTTTTTCCCGTTTATTGTTTATGCGTATAACAACCGCGTGTTATATCGTATATTATTCATATTATTATACTATAAAAAAAAATAAAAATAAGAAAAAATAGTCATAACCGCTGGCTGCGGTAAAGGTTTATTACTCCGCGCGCATTACTAGCACTATCAACCGAACGGTACCTGTGAGTGTTCGTATGTCGTCGGTATTCTTATGCCACGGCGCGACACGCCGTTCAAACGTAAATTTACGAGTCCACCCCCGGCTGGCGGCGTGTGCTTTTGACATCAATAGCTGGGAACGGCGGTCGTTGTTATTATAATGCCCGATGAGTTATCCGTGATAATGGTGGTGGAGAAAATACATATTTTATCCGCAGCCGGCGGACAACCGAGTCTATAAATAGGTGTGACGCTTAAAATGCTTGCATGTTGTTAGAACGCAGTTGGGATTAGATTAATGTATTGTGTCGGACATGGTCGCTTTTGATTTTCGAATCAAAATCGCTATCAAAATTGTCTTTAAGACATTTAAATTTAAGATATTATAATAAGAGTTCTATTCGAACAACGTGGTTTTTGGAACACAATTACAGTATTATGGCATAGGCATATTTATAGAAGAAAATAAAATACACCGTGACGCTCCGGCTAAGTGCAATAAAGATTTGTTCTTAAAACGTTTTTTGAGCTTCTTCGGATTTTCGCTACACTTCTCCTGTCATACCGCGTGAAGCCGAAAGAAGTTTTTCTACGTTTTTAACGTATTAAAACATACATCCGTACATT
The DNA here is from genome assembly GCA_032441835.1 of Slavum lentiscoides. Lineage (NCBI taxonomy): Eukaryota > Metazoa > Arthropoda > Insecta > Hemiptera > Aphididae > Slavum > Slavum lentiscoides. The sequence continues at coordinate 9,321,222 of CM063715.1, read as the reverse complement.
GGCGGTTATAAGGGCGGAGCAATAGGTGGATCGCCCCTCCATTGGGATTTGATATTTTTGAATTTATTATATCTTTGACCTAACAGCACCGACTTGTGTTATGTAAGTTTGTCCAATTATTTTATGGTCATGCTTCATTTTCGCCCGTACGGTACGCGTTGATCATTGGTCGTGATCGAGAGTTTTTAATGCTTTGCTGACAACGAACTCGGTCGGTCGTGTACAATGTAAACGAGTGTACGAAGAGAAAAGATGAATCATTACGTTCATTTCATTTCATTAAAATATAAAAAATAATATTATTATTAATAATAATAAAAAATAAATAATAAAGATCGCATACGCGCGTACGAACGGTCAGCGTCAAACTAAACATTTTCATATTACCAATGCCGTGCGTCAGCCGACCGTAATAAAACAGGAAAAGAAAGTAGTCACTAGATAGCACTGCGGCACAACATAGAGGGCGTGGCAGAATGGCGCATATAAATAGCGGTCCGAACCGGCGGACCGCTCAGTGTAGTCGCGGCGGTCAGACGCGAACAACGTAGTTAGCGTCTGACTACGGAATGTGTGTGTGGGGGTGTTCGAGACTGACGGCTATTTATATGCGCCCTTCTGCCACGTCCTCTATGTTGTGTCATAGCGCTATCTGGTAACTACTTTCTTTTTCCGTTTTATTATTATTATTATTTCGTTGACGTTCCATGCATGTCTTTAACATGTCTCTTTACATGAATAGATCTTTCTTCTTGATTATTACTCGTCGATGTGGATATTTCATTGGCAGAGGGGGTTGGCTCCATTTTTGCCCTCCCCCTCCTTGAACATCACGTATAACCGCTACTGCCTCCGTAGCTCTGTTGGCCAAAACGGTTCAGCGTCGTTAAACATTCATCGTGAAGTAGACATAACAGTCGAAGAAGTAATTCGATTATTAGCATCGAAAAATAAAATACGAAGGGGTTTTTGAATGTTGTTAACGGTTTATATGATAACTTTTTTATTTTTTGTAACTCTAAAATTCTAAAAATTTAATACGTACTAAAATATACATATATTTATACCCTTTAAATAATCCTAGATACTGTTGCGTCCTCTAAGTGATCGAGAAAAAAAAATTTTAATACTAAAAAAAGGAAAAAAAAATTTCGACAGGAATTTGTTCGTAGAAAATTGCTAACAGGTTATACGCGGCAAACTGTATAAAGTGCCGCCGGAAAATATAGTTTTCCGTCCTCACAAAACGCTTCCATTTTGATCGTGTTCACATTTTGAACTGATTTTAGATTCTGAGCGGAGCGAGAATGATTTTTGGATCGATATAGTTGAAGAAAAACTTGGGTGTGAATGAATGAAGAACTATAGTTCAAGACAGATAGATAGATGGCGTTATATTGTATTGGCGACGGAAACACTGAGAGAAAACTAAAAGGAGAAAAATAAAGATTATTATTGAAGCGCACGGATTTGTAAAACATTACGCTAAGGAAGACGTAAATAATAGATTCCGAGCGGAGAGAGGAATGCATTGTGGTTTTACAATGATGCGTTTTTATTTCTTATGTCTGTACCCGAAAATTCTACCAGAAGGAGTGTTGCTTCGCGATTTTTACAGTCATACACGAGTGGTTCGTTTCCGGTAACTAATTGGTACTCTTTAAAAAGGTCATTTTTCGATTTTCTCAAAAGCGCCTAAAAAAAAAAAAAAAAACGCAATTTCGTCGAAATCGCTTATCTTTATTTCTTCGTGTATAAAAAGATAAACAATATTCACGCAGAATATTGCATTTTTAAGTTTATCAATATTATTTTGGAATACATTGTGTTACGATAATAAAATGATACGTTCGAAAACTCTCTCCTGAACGTATAGAACGTTTTGATTATTATCAGTCCGCGAAATCAAAATCGAACGATAATTAAACGTTTTAAAAACTCTGTAAAACCTTTGGTTAACTCTTCAGGCGGGTAAAACGAATGTTACGTTCAGATAACCGCGAAAGTTTCGGAAACGATCCGAGCAAATTTGAACGATTTATAAAACTCGTTTTCTTCTGAACGCACTTCTCATTCGTCAAAATAATCACAAACGTTATACGTTATAATAAATGTATTAATGTACATTACTCGAAAAGAAAAAAAAATGACTCATTATTATCGCTATTTATACGATTTATTTTAACTATCTAGATAAGAATTTGTTATTCCTTATTTGTGAGGTAGGTACTGAGAGATAGATTACTATTCGTACCGCGCCGTTTTAAATACGCAGAAAAACAAAATTTTCCACGTCAAAATTGACGCGTGTTTTAAAGCATTTTTTTTCTCTCTCGGAGTAATGGTCAATTACGGTAACAATATGATCGTCCGAATCATCGCCCGAGTTACGGAATTGTATGGAAAAAAACAAAAAAAACTACTTCACCCTTGTCAACAAACGGTCACGTATTTTTTTAATTTACGTGGGCGGAAATTTATCAAGTGCTAGCGATTGCAGACGACACCGTCATGACTCGTGCGTGTTAAATCCTTAGGACAGATTCCCCGTTCATGTTTATTTGGAAATAAAACTCGTTATGTGATTGTGTCAAACAAGGGAGAGGTCGAGCCGTAAAATCGGGTTCTTAAATCGAACACGTTTTTCGTAGGTTTTTAAAAAAAAAAAAATCGTTTCGTAAATCGCGATCATTAAACAGTTCGTGATGTACTTACGCTCCGCGTTGATGACGATTTTTCGTTTGCAACAATAAGTTAAAGTAAAAAAAAGCAAAAATTCATAACGTCTATGAAATACGCGATGACGCGTATTAACTTAAAAAAAAATGTCAACGGTTTTCAAATCGTTATCATTTGATTTTAATACGAATCGTCGTGATTTCATGTAACCGGGCAATAGAGTGCCGAGCAGTAGCAGCTGTTCGCTTGATCTAATAAAACATTATACAACACCGGTAATTTAAAACGTGAAATACTATATTCATTATTCATTACTAATATCGTACGATAAAAACCGGAACCGGAATGATGTTTTATTTTTAATAACTTAACGTGAAATTTTTAACAAGTAATTAGAATATTGAAATAATATCACAAAATATAAACTGTGAAATAAGAAAATAATGAAGAGTGCAATACGAATTACATATACTTACATATATAAGAGAAATTGAAATGAATTGAGAGTTAACCTACCACGCGGATCGATGGAAGGAAATCAGATTTGGCGGCCAATAGTCTAAACGACTCGTAAAGCCATAAAAAAAACATACGTAAACGTTTATGAAGAAATATTATTCAAGTGTATTACATTTTCGTTGTGTATATTTTATTTGTAATGTATAATTTTCTACAAAAATATTATTCATCTCGCCTTACACACAGCTGGTATTTCAGTAAAATCGTAATATTTGTTTGAGTATAGATTTAAGGTTGAATCGTTCATGGGGATTTTAAACGCACTTTTTTCCAAGGAAAATTATTGATCGATTATTGTTGTGTGAAAAGTAAGCGATTTTTAATTAATTTTACACCATAGTACGATGGTTTAAAACATAAAAGTTAGACAAAATTTCAATCACTTGCTATGAATAAAATTAAATTCTGTACAATAATATTAAAAATGTTTTAATATTATAATTGAAATATTATTATATCATTGTAGGACTAGACTTTTGTTTCAATTTTTCAATTTTTTTTTTCTGTATTATTTTTATACTAAACCGGATGTTCAAAAATAAAATAAAAATCATAATTCTAATTAACATATTAATTATCGATAAACACGACATTTTTTTTTAAAAAAATGTTCAAATGTTTTTTTACAGAATTAAATTTGGTTCGCTTTAAGTGGTAGAATTTTTGTCTTGCTTTTAAGTCTGATACATTACAAAACATACATTTCGTTTATGTTCCCCATTAATGATAAAACAGAAATTTTTAAAACGGGGTGGTATTATACACAGATAATTAGATATAATCATTTATAATGTAATACAATTGTGTGTTATCTCTGTGTTTATATATCACAAACCACGGAAAACATGGAACGAATATAAATTTTCAATTTTAAAACGAATTACTGATGTTTTATACCGCGTTTAATTTAAAATCACAATCTGATAAAAATATAATAAAAAACGAACAACAGTTATGAATTTGTTTTCAAAAATATTTCACTTGTATGTAATGACTAGTTTGTTAAAATGACGACTAACTCGTATTTGTCAATAAAAATAAAAATAAGATTATATACCTTCGTTAAAATACGCGTCTCCGCATAATTTTTTTTTAATAAAGAAAAAAATGTCTATTCGTTATCAGTTTCTGGTTCAAAATTAATAATTAAAAACACGAATATTTACATTTAACAGAATATATCATTATAACTGCGCTGCATTGTTACGTTACAATTCAATAATTGTAAATGAACATCTTTAATTTGTTTGTATAAAATCGTTTTTACAATATCAAATAACGTCTAAAAGGAGTATACGTATAATTATTTATTTTACAAAAATGTTTCATTTACTATGAAAATGTTCGTATGGTTTAGTGATTCTATTCTGATTTATTTAATACGTTCGTATTCATTAAATTTTCAATTGTAAACGTATATAGCTTATATTACTTGGGTATACGACTCGCGGTTAAGTTATGTTAGGTTAGGTACATATATTATAAATATAAATTATACAGGAACGCTGAGTTAACTCGACCATCTGACGGATTGGTTTATCTGGGTTTCCATCCTTGTGTATAACGTAATCGCAGGATTGAATTTAAAAAGGTTAATCGTAATTTTACCGAAAACACAGTTGTTACATTACATATATAGACATTATAGTAATTTACGCTTTACTTGTATCGTACACACATATATTCCTAAATAAGCTTTAAATATTTTATTTTTCAATTAGAATATTCGTGGCAAAAATGCCGTAAAGAATTATTATAATATGTTTTTACAAGCCAACGTTTTCGGGCACTTGACTGCTCAAGAGGGGTTTCGTAATTTTTATGAATGTTGATTGATTTTAAAGTTACTTATGAGTAAAATCCACGTTTTTTTTTTTTACTGATCTTATATATATATAATATTATTGTTAAACTTAATAATCTACGAAATAATCTATAAAAGGTTAGAAATGTTATAAAAAAAAAAAAATTAATAACTCGAGAGTATGGAAATTATATTTATACCGCATTAAAGTACGTTATGCCTTTCATCGTTAAATTTATTATATATACGGACTTATCGATTCATATTCTATGAATATTCAGGGTATTTATTTTTAAGCCCTTCAGGAGTATTTTAAAAAGGTTCAAAAGAAATCCATAATCGACTTAAAACTCAAACAACAAGCCAATGATGAGTCGATTTTATTCGTTACTTGGATAAAATATAAATTATGATAAAATAATACATAAATATTGTAAAAATCAAAATATTAAATATTTATCTTTTCTGGACTTTTAATAGAATTACAAATATTTGTATTTCTAAAGCACAGTTTATTTTATCGACTTTAATATTATTATTTCGAATGAGTTTTTTTTAAATCTCTTGTATTAATCTGATTTCTAAGGTTTTTGTTTTAAACATATTTAATAGTATATGAATTTAACGCGTTATTAATACATTTTAAAATATTTTATCGTTACGAAATATAAAGAAAAACCTACCCCTTTAACGAAGTATTTTTTATATTTCATAGAATTTAGTACGATTTTTTCTATGAAAAAAATTGAATTTTTTTTTTTAAAGTATATTTATGGACATAACATTTCAACAACAACACAAAAACAATAAGGCAAAAAATCTGAATATAACAAATTGATATTGTACGTGCAATTGAACGAATAAATTCGTTTTAATTGATTCATAAAATCTAGCCAATGCAGAACAACTGTGATTAATGAGTAGTAATATATATATATGTAATTAAATAATTTTTATATAAAAAAAAAAAAAATGAATTAATTACTTTTAGATTCATAATAAATACGAGAAGGTAATGGTTTGCTGGTAATATGTGATATAAATAACTTTTTTTTTAATATTTCCTAATAGTGTTATAACTTTTCTGATTACAACGTTAGTATTATATATATATAGTCAATAATTTATTTGTTTTTTTTTCTTTCGATAAAATAAAAACAACGTATTCGTTTTTCGTGTTACTAGATAATTCAAAATGTATGAAATCTAACATCTTTCATTAAAATAATTATAATAAATGCCCATTATAATCTGTTACTTACATTAGCGTTAAATCAACATAATTAGTTAAGCATATTACAATACGATGAGTTAAGCCAGTTAAGGCGATTAAAAAACGAAATATTTCTAAGTAGTTTCACAAAGTTTGCGGTCGCGTGTTGTGAGAAGTAAATTGTTATTTAATTTTTAATTTAGTTAATTTTAATTCATCGCCATTTTTTTCTACGTTATTGAGGGAATAGAATTTTTTTTGTAGTATATAATATATATATGAGAAAAATTAATCGTTTTTTAATACAGTTTTGAAAAATATCGTTTTACGTGATAACCTAGAAAACGGACTACCGAGTTGAAATCCTTTTTTTTTTTTTTTAATTTTAAATTCGATTCATTTTTAGCGGTAGAATTTTCGTCTATAGCGTATGCACCGTTTACGATTCTCTTAACGATATAAAGTTGAGATTTTTAGAAAAAAAAAAAATAATAAGCTCCAAAATGAAGAAAAAAACAATTTTTTTTTCGTTGATAATTCTACACTAAAATTTACCGGTAATTTCCACGTCTCTGTAATAAAATAGAAAATATATTTATTGTAAAGTGCACTCTACAAGTTTTGATTCGAACACAATTTCAATATATGGGTTTACAGCGATTATTAGAGCAAAAAGAAAACATAGACGTCATGGCGCGCGCGTAATTTGTTTGAGACCTGTACTCGAAATTTTCGAAACTTTTCATAATTTAGACCGCTGTGACTTCTAAGAAAAACTGTCACCGAAAATATTGTTTTAAAAGTATATAAATTTACGAAAACGAAAACGATTTGTTCGCGCACGCCAAAGAGAATATCCTCCCCCCCTCCCAAGGTTTTTTTTATTATTATTATTATTATTTATATTTATTTTATTCGTGTCCCGAATTTGCGTCTGGTATATACGCATTTATCAAAAGAAAATGAAAAAATAACCGTCAAGCGGAATATTTTTCAAAAAAAGAATAATATACGTAAACGCGTGTTGTAAAGGCAATTTCATAATACGCGGCACTATATGTATTCGGAGACTTTTCGGCCGCGAAAACAATATTTATATAACTAAATAAAGCGCGCCTGCCACGATATATTATTATTATTATACTTATTATTATTATTATTATTATTATTATTATTATTATTATTATTATGCAAGTTATGAGAGGTACGGGAGAGGGGGGGAAAAACTGGCTTGCTAAAAATTCAAAGTTAAAATTTCCTTTCTGACAAACTCAATAAATACTCTGTAGTCGAGGCGATGGAAAAAGAACTTTCTTTTTTTTCTAAAGAATTTTTATTAGCCACTGTTATCCAATAATATTTATTGCAAAACAAGGATTTTCGATAATTATACCTAACGATCACTATTTTTATTAGAGTTTTACAAAAATAATAATTTTCGATATTCGATTTTCGATAATTATACCTAACGATGACTACTTTCATTAGAGTTTTACAAAAATAATAATCGCTATTAAAAGCGTTTAATAAATCTAAGTATTTTTTTTTTCTATATGGAAACTCTGCAGATTTTCATCGCTTATAAATATCGTTATGACAATCCACTCGCGGTTACACAAAGAATAAGGTGATTTTTTTTTTTGATTTTCCCCAATGACATTTATATGATTTTTACTCAGCCGCACGAGTTATATACGTATTGAACACGTCCCGTAGGCGACGGTACTCCGTCCTTGTCAGTGCGATATACGTATTTTTTTTTTATATATATCTTGTAATTTTTTTTTCTTTATATAAAAATAACCAAATATTTTTAGTCACATCAATTTTCCACGATTTCCTGTATCGCGCTCGGGCTCGGAATTTTCTCCGTGCGCCCGAGAGCGCGCAGTGACGGATGATTCGCGGTTTACGTGTGTACACTGCTAAAACGGAGCAGCAGAATACTCACCAGTATTCTGGAGACGATGAAAAAAAAAACGAAATCGAATGACTCCATGAATGTTAAACTTATTCTCGACCGTTCGTTGCAAAACCGATAAAGACGCTTTATTATATACACACACACACACGTATGTCTTTTTATACTTTATCGAAAAGATGAACGGGATTTATTATTATATTATTATTGGTTTGAGGAGGGTGGGGTGCGGAAAAATATCGGAGGTTTGCCTTCCGATTCACAGATATATTTTTGCTCGAAAATATTTGATATATTATTAGTTTTTTAATCTCCGTGAAGAAACACCGTGATTTCTTTAGATTGTTCTCCGAAAAGTGTGTGTTTTCGATATAATTGCAGGATCTAATAAAAATTACAAAATCGTAAAGCGAGAAATCGTCATAAAAATAAGCTGGATAAGACGCATCAATACAAAACAAACGAATAACTCTCGTGTGGGTTCCTGGGCATATTATGGTCGTCAAAGGCAATGATATAGCTGATCAATAACAGGCTAAAAATACCTAAAAAAACCACTCGACTACAAGGGCTCGTCTACGGGGACATAAAAAAAAAAAAAATCACCGACGACAAATGGTTCAATATATTAATAACAATATCGGAATGTCTATCTACTCGATGAATAATAATACACCGTTAGAAAATGTGTGTATAATCAAACACGCCTCAGTGTTTTTAATATACAATATATTATAGGCGAAATTTACTAAAATTTGATTAAGTCTCGTGTTGCGAACATTAAACGAATACTACGATGTAATTCGCTTTTCAAAGGTTTCTACATAACATACGAGTAATACAGAAACGCGTATTTCACGTATGTAATAATAGTAAGGCCAAAGATGTAGTATTATAATTAATTACATTAACTCAAAGGATTTCTATCGGCCGAAAACGCGTAATTTTAAACGCTTTAAAAATTGTCAGGCGTACGAAGCAGGATTACGATTTGGTTGCACGCAGTTGCACGCTCCGAGAATCTATTTATTATTCTTCAAAGAGTGCTCGTAGAATAAAGATATGACGACGCATTAATGAAATTTGTAATGTCTAAAGACTTTACAGTGCCGTCTTATGACCCGCAGTCCTCGTTTTAATTAATTTAAAAAAAAAAGACTTTTATTGATCCGAATAATGGCTTTTTTTGCCACCACTGCACCTATAAATTTTTCTTTTTGTCGTCCTAAACGGGTAATACAAAAACACGTTTTGGAAATTCGAAAAAAAAACGTTATTTGTACACGCCTAAAATCGAAATAACTTTTCTTTTTTTTTTTACAAATTTCTTCCAGAAACGCTTCAAATATCGCCTGCGCGTTTCATAATCTTATGAAATTTTATGAATAACGCGTTAAAAATCATAGAAATACTTTTATATAATATTACGATATGCGTCTAATAATATGGTTTGATGAAATTCTTTATACAGCAGTGAAAAATTGTCTATGGTATGTATATTCGTTCGATTTTCAGTTATGTAACGAGAGTGGATAAGTCGATTTAATTCAGTAATTTACAGTAAATAAAACTATAGAATATATTATATAAATATTAGTAGTAGTACACGGAAATGGGTGTACGTAAATCGTATGATCGCAGCAATCATAATAATATTGTACCTTTAACGAAACAACGAATTTTATTCATTTTTATTTTTTTTTATTTTCAACAACACTGAATAGTTAATTATTAGGGTTTGGTCTTTTATTCGACCACGGCCCGAACGCAACGAATTATTATCTTCCGAAAAAAAAACAGAAAAATACGGTTATTATTATTATTATTATTACGTCGGCGTTTGCGGTATCTGATGAAGGCGCGTGTGCGTGAGTTGTACCAAGTTATATAGCCAGTCATGTCACGGTCCAGTCACCACAGACCGTACTATCTTGACCCAATTAATCCTGGATCTAGTCACACCGTTCCCCGGGGAGCTTACAATTGTCTTCGGGTCCGTGGCCTATATGCGTTGTTGGTAGGTTAATATGTGCGTTCGTTAATATAATCTTCAATTTAAATTATTAATATTTAATTCGTTTTGTAAAACAACTCGTGTGACGACGACGTGATGGCGGAAAGGTACGTCGCAATCCTGTTTATTAAATTTTTTTTTAAAATTAATAATATGCGTATAATAACGTAATCGTATTATGTGTCAATAATTGTAATTTTCTCATAAACTATCTGCAGTCGTCCATTGTAATATACACAAAAATACTATATATATATATATAATAAGTGATAGCCACGGGGGAAAAAAACCGATGAGCTTAAAAAAAAAACCGCAATATCCATTTGAGTTCTTCGATGTACGTCACGATTGAATTTTTTTTTTTTTTTAATAACATCGAAACGACTGTGATTCTCAGAAAACAGTTTTTAAAGCTCAACGGCTTCCGTTGCAAATCGTCGCATGATTTTCGCGAAATCCGTTCGATCTACCGCTCGAATACGAATAACGTATTTTTATTCGCGTCCGGCCGTTGAAAAAACATACACAATTATTATAATACGCGGTTTCTTTGAGATTATTTCTTGTGGAAAGTAATATTGGTGTACGGGATAAAACGAATTCCGCTACAAAAACCCTTTCCGTTCGAGTTATAGTCGTCCACGCTGAGTTCAAAATATACGCAACACTAATTCGTACTCACTGTTTTCCGCGTTTCGGGTGAATACGAAAATCGAACGTAATACGATTTATAACGCGTTTTACCTGAAACAAAATACAGAACGGTTGTAATTTCGTGCGATTAGGTATCACGTTTGCGCACGTTTTCTAAACACTATTAACCATATCGTTTCTAATTCGAGAGCTATAAAGACAAAAAAAGTAAATAAACATTTTTTTTATTTAGAATTTCTGTAGACACTTTTTAAACGTATTACAAATGCGTTTATACGATGAATAATAAATTAATACGCGATAGGAATAACTTTTCTAGATCAATATTAGAATAGAACAATAAACGCGATAACGGATCGACGATTGTATCGTTGTAGGAAGAACGATAATGGAACTGTTTCTTCTACAAAGACCGTCTTAAACGTTCTCGTCGAATTGCAAATACCTCGCGCGAAAACGACGAATATTTTAATCGTGTTCGTTCGAATTAGCGTAATAATATAATGAAATTAAAACAAACGATTAACGTATATGTACGTTTTTTAAAAATTATATCGTAAAAAAAAAAACAACTTTTATGTGGGCACGTTCAGCTAGGATGTCTTTTTATTATTTTAATGGCAGTCTTGTTTTTACTTTACACTTTGCAGCAAACTTGACATCTCACCTATTGCAATACAAAACGCTGATGTCTTCCGTCCGGAGTACATTTCATTCCGAAGTTTTTATTTAAAAAAAAATACGCGTTTTAAACTCAACTGTTATAGTAAAACGTTACGGTTATAAAAATAATATTACGCTTTTCAGGGAAATAAAGAGTTATACTGTCGAATTATTTCTAAAAACGAATACGAAAATATACTGCACTAACGTATTATAATAACGATATCATACATGATATATTATATCTGTGCGGTCCGACGTGACGCGTATTTGCAAATTAATAAAAAAAACGATACCAATGTAATTGAATCGAATGAGAAATATTTTTAACTGTATAAAATAATTTGCATATTTTTTTTTTTAAGTTAATTTTTTAATTCTGCGTTATTGAGACTTTATAGTCACCATATAAGTGTACACACACACACACACACAAAAAATAATATAGATCGATATATTATTGTAGTGAGTTGATTGGAAAACGAGAGGTATATGTGTATGTTCATCAATAACAATCGGCAATCGATAAATCGTTGGCGTCCGGATCGATAAAACGATTTTTGAATATACAACACATTTATGCGAGTATTTTAACGATAATAATAATTAATAATAAAGCGGGGAAATCGGTATTATTTACTTATTACACATCGTATAAAACCACAAATATCATACAGTTTATAAAAACGGAATTTAAATTTCTGTTTTGAATATTAAAAAAAACCAATTGAAACTCATAAATTTGGCGACGATACAAAAAGAGTCGTGTTCAACGATACACAGACCGTATATACGCATATTGTTCTTGTATGTTTATTGTTTTTTTTTAATAATAACATTATTATTATTATTATTTTATTTATTTATTTTTTTTTTTTTGGTTTGGATCTGTCTCGTGTTCCGAGCGTAATATATTGCGAACATACAACACACGCACACATATTTGTACGCAGAATAATTCCGGTTTAAACGGAAAGAATGAATTGTACACCAAAAGCCATAAAAACGTGTCCTGCGTAACGGTATTTTTTTTTTTTTGTAAACCAACTATGTTTTATACCGCAATTGTTTGACACGGTAATGCGATTAGAAAACGCGAAGTGAACAAAATAAATAAATATTTTTACGTATTATATTATGCTATATATAAAAACGACGGAGAATTTCGTATAATTTTTTGTATGAGAAAAATACGATTAAAAAAAAAAAAAAAATTAACGCGAAAACTATATTTTATTGATCCGTGTTTTTAGAAAAATCGCGATAATCCGAATTTTAACGCTTGACTTTTTTTTCTAAAATTCTTGATTTCGTTATCGATACCGAGATATTTCAGTAGGAAAATCGTAACACGCTTGTCGCGGTCGCTTATACGTAGCACGTAATAATATCTCAAAACGTTCGCCTTTAAACGATTTATGCCGGCCGTTAAGAACGTTTTAATTTTCATACGTTTAATATTAAAATTGTGTTAATTTTTTTTTTTTGGAAACCGAAAACGTTTGAAAATAATAAAAGAAAATATCTTTTGCACGACGCAGCGCAGAATTTTGTACATCACACTTCGTGAAATAATATCGAGTATACACCGACGGAATTTTTATGTCAGTTCTAATAATACGTTTTAGTGAAAAACTATTTTATTCGAACGCAAACGAGCGCTCGCAAATTATTTATCATTTGTTCGATGTTTTCCAGTTTAAAAAAACCGAAGCTATTTAATTTAAGACGGTGCGGAAATGTCAACGCGAACATTGCCTCGTTTTTTTTTTCATCGAAAATACATTGTAAAAAGCAATAAGACTATCGTTTCCACTACTGCGTTCGTATAAATAATAATAACAGTTCAAAATATATATATATGTATATCATTCGGGTATTAAATTTCTTCTCGAGCGCGTTTAAATAAGGCGAAAAAACCAACTTAATAATAAATAAAACTCGCGAACACGACGTTTAACGACCACTTGGTGAAATCAAATGGAGTAAAACGTTTTCGGTGAAATTTCTTTGTAAAGTATAATGTAAAAAAAGAAATCCGTCCAACAGAATCACTTTGATTTTGCTTAGTTTAAATTGTTTTTTTTTTGTTATGTATCCATAGTAAATCCCGTAACTTTTTCAGACAGTGTATGAGCGTATTATAAAAAATAAATTATACACAAACAGCACTGTAAACAAAAAAAAAAAAAACTTATAAAATATTTCTTTGAAAATCATTATTAGGTAAGAAATTGGCATTTTAGAAGTCCTTTAACGAGCAGCCTGTTATCGAGAATACGTATAACAACACGCATAAATACGTAATCGCGCGTTCTACGATAACCGCGCAGCGTTCCAAAATCGATATCGAAAATGTATGGAAAACGAGTGAACATTTTCTCAAGTCTCTCGTTTTCATCGTGTCTCGTAATTTTTTCTTCTATAGTACATCGTCGTCTACAAAGAACGGCCGTGCATTTATCCGAGAACGTAGAAAAAAAAAAATGGTAATAGTAATTTCGCATTCTCACCGTACGTGTGCGACACTTTATTTCATCGTTGCGAATTCTGCCGAAAACAAGAAAAAGAAGATATCCTACGGAGAATTTCGGCTTCGTACACTTTTTCAAAAAAAAAAAACATTTTAAGTGGATTTGGTTATGACGGGTAGTTTTTTTTTTTTGAATTCAGACAAACTCCTTCTTTCCGCCCGGCACGTAGACATAAACCGCGCATATGGGAACTTGTCAAAAACATCATTTGGGCGAGTGACGCGCTTGCGACGAGGACGGTGCGGAGGGCCGGTGGAAGATATACGAGTGTACGTACACGAGGTTAGGTTTTCGCATATAAACGTTGTACTTATATATATGTAGAAAAAAAAATATAAGCCATAAGGAGTATTATGAAAAATAAAGAAATTCGTATAGGACTTGTCCGTATACGTATATTAAAATCTGTTTATATTTTATTACCGACAAAAAGTCACCGTTGCTGTGGGTATATAGTATTAAGCGGAAAAAAAAGAAAAATACAACCAACAGAACAAGAAAAAAAAAATTATAATAACGAAATTACTCCGTCGCGTTACGTCTTAACGCGCGTTAAAATTGTCTTCAAAGAGTATACGCTGAAAATTGTTTCGTATCATTTTAAAGTTTTCAAATATTTTATTATTGGTAAAAAAACGTTTTGGAAAAGTAAATGATAAAATGAATGTCGGATAACTTTCTGTTATAATGAATGCACGATATCGTGCTCCTAAGCAACAACCGACTCGAACGAGCTTTATAATGAACTTGGAAAAATGAAATTTTATTTTTTCAGTATTTTTATGTAATCTTGATCACATGTATTTTAAGAAAAATAAAAAAATCGTGCGTTGACGGGTAAAATTATAATATAAAACGTTAAACAACGCGTACACACAGTAAAATAAATATAATTTATATTATTCCCTTTTATTTGATTACACATAAAATATGTGTTTTTTATTTTTTTATAAAGAATACATATATATTTGTACAAGACATAAAATAGAGAAATTCGTGTTCCTATTGTTATAACCTATCGATTTAATTCTATTTTATATAAACCTATTACATTTTTTTTCGTTTTTGGTCACTTGACGTTAAAGGAAATCTGAAATCTATTTTACGACTCCAAAAGAATTTTATCCGTATAATGCGTTTTACGAATTCATTTTATTACACGATTTTTAATTCCTATTTATATTATATTGTACACACACTTTCAGCCACGTCAGAGAACGTTCGAAATGGTATAAGAAACTGTTTTTTTTTGTGCCATTCTAACCCCTGTACGGAAGGATAACTTTCTCCGTGTAATTTTGTCTTTAGATTCTGTTGTTGCGTTTTCTTAAAACAGTAGATAATAAACGGATTTTATATAAATTTATTGATTATTATTCGTTTATAATATTTGTTTTTTTATTCGCGTGTCCCCCCTTTTTTTTTTATTATTTTTGTTTTCACTATTTTATTAGTTGTAATACGACCGTGTGGCACGCGCAGCATACGACCAAAAGACGTGGGCCGAGCTCGGGGTACAAACCGATAAATCTTTTCGCGTATTAGGTCGGCGGATAAATGGAAAAGAATATTTCGAAAGTCAACAAACCGAAAATTTCGGACGTCGGATCGGATGCGAAATCCGCAGGACCGTCTACGCGCATATACTCGGACGTCCGGAATCCAATTTTACAACGAGGACGATGATACCCGGCTAGATTTCTTTTTTTTTTTTTTTGGCTTTTTTACACGCCGCATTAACGCCGTTGGTAAAATATCTGCGAAAGTTGAACTTCGGAGATAAGGTACATTTTTTACGAATTTTTTTTTTTTACTTATCGACAAAAAAATGGCCGAAAGAAATCTTTAAAATTAACACTATACGCAGCTGTTTATTAATTAGCGGAAAAGAGAAGGGGGGGGGAAACGGAATTCAGTGATTTTTTTTTTGTAAGATAAATGGTTAAAGTATCGTTTAAAAAAATATCTCCTCGCTACTCGTTGTTTATTTGATAAATTGTTTTTTTTTTTACGTTTTGAATGAAGCGCGTACAGTGTTTCGATATTTAACGATTTTGTGTACGCTGTACTTTTCGAAAAAGATACGGTCAAATATATATATATATTTTTTTTCTATTCGAATTTAGATATAATACAGAAATTTATTACCGTTTTAGAGACGTTTATTGAAACGTTCTACGAAAAATACGTTTAACGGAGCAATTGAATCGAATTAAATGTATTTCAGTAGAAATTACGTCGAATAACCTATTCGATATTTTACCGAACACGGTACGACAACGAATTTTAAATACTGGCCAACAAATCAGTGCGTACAAACACGTATTGGCCTCTCGACATTCCCAAGCAAGCGCATATAATGGAATCTCAGGCTTCTGGTTGTAAAATAAACCTACACGTCGGGTCTCCTCCGCGATACGAGAACGCATATACATTTAGTAACCTATTACGCGGGCGCCACAATACCGTTCTGTTCGAAACGAGCGTACTTAATTCACATTAAAATGTCAACCTAAATATAATCAAACGAGTGAATACGATATGTTCGATACTAAATCACGATTAAGGGTAGACGGGTTGAACGACGAGTTCTGTTAAAGTGACTCGCAAACCTTCTTTTTATCAAATTCTAACACTAACGCTCCTAGAGGGAAAAATCATTCGATTAATACATCGTAAATATTATTGTTATTATGAATATACCCATTTTATAAGTAACAATAAAAAAAAAAAAAAAATTTTCAAAAATAATGTAATTATAAATAATTTTTAAAAATAATTATGTTTTTCGTCAAATATAACAATTCGCTCGTTATTCAACCCTGTCTATCTTTAATCGTGTACTAAATAAAACACACGGTGTAATCTAAGAAGAAAAAAAAGCGAGTAGTCGCATTATAGTGTTTTGTAATTCAAATGTTTACGCGGGATTCGAATTAAGCAGATATCGTTGTAAATTTTATTAACTAATTGATTTGATAAATTTTAATTGATTAAAAAACACGTCGTATCTTTCTACGAAAAAGGCTATAACCGAAAAACTGGATTTTAATCTTTAAATCCGTGTTGTATAACCACAAAACAGAAATTACACCGTACATCATCGTAGAGTAAAATATATTTGATTCACATGTTAAATACTCACGAATGGGAACGCGTTCGATTCTCTGAGTTTGATCGAAAAATTCGAGCGCGCAATTTAATTTCATCGAGTCTCGGAAATGTCAAATACCGAGTACAAGTGCGTTTCTCGCGACATAAGTCAATACACGAGCGACATACACATTATAATATATGAATAGTACACGATGGTTAAGTCTAGATGAATTTCACAAACTGAACTTTATTCGTACATTTATATTTGATGTTCGAGAATGTCTGACAAAAGTTTTAAAATGTTTAAACTTATTCGCGAAATCCAAAATAGGCAATTTATAAAATTTTTTTTTTTGTCTTTTCAGAATGTGTACCATATTATAAAAGGTAAATCTAAAATTTAACGCACAGAATTGACCACTTAAGGCGAACCTAATTATTGGCTCTGAAAAATCATTTAAACTCACTTTTTCAATTTACTGTGTGATTCGATTTTTGACGTCGAAATTACGTTAAAAAAAAAATCGACGTTCGTTTTTACGTTATTGGACGTTTGTTCTAGTTTGCTAAAAAAAAAAAAATTATAAATAAATAAAATAAACACTTGACCAAAAACCACTCCTAGAAATAAAAAGTAATTTTGTCAGAACTGAATTCCGTCCATTCTATAAATTGTCCGAATCGTCGTGCTGTGTTCACGGAATTATTAAACTCTTTCGTAATGTATTATAGACATATGTATATGCTCGTGAATTCACAAGAGTAGTAATTAGGTGTACACTTTTCGATATATTCACACTATAATAATAACCATTCATTTTTCACGCAACGAAAACGACACGGGAAAATCAACTGTGCAATACTTCATATAGGAAATATGCGTCTTCGATTCCCTTCAAATATTTATAATAAAAAATTTCAAAAAATTATATTTACAAAACGACTGATTTGATTGTTTTTTTCGGAAAATTCTAATGCAATTCGTTATTTCGATTCCTTCACAATTAAATCGATATCGATAATATTGTACGGGTTTTTAGCCTGTATTTATATAACAATATTATATATTCCTAAAAAAAAAAAAAAAACTATATCTTAAAAAAAAAAAAACGAAATTTATTGCATTTTACTGCAGATCTATCCGTGCGGGACACCGTGTACACATTATTATTGTTGTATAATGTCATTTTTGAGAATAGTCTGGGTATGTATTGCCATAGGATTTTAATTTTTTTTTCCACATAATATATTCGAATATTGTGAAACGGCCGCCATACGCGATATTTCGACGGTTTTTTTCTAGCGTATAAAGCTTATGTCTATTATTTGTCATTTTTCGAAATGCAACTGCGTCACTGCCGATATAACATTCGCGTGGTATTTTAATAGATTGAAAAATCGAAAGCAAAACCAATCCGTCGGAAAAATAGAGATTGAATAAACGAATTTGAACGAAAAATATTATGGTCATATTTTATAATGTAATGCAAACAGATGAATAGATATATTCAAGCGATTTGATTTTATACGTGAATTTCCTATATCGAATATTCGTTATTTTTCCGCCGTTATTACTACAGCGCATCGGCATATTCGACGGATTTCAAGGTTTCTAATGATAAAAATAATTGTAATATAATTTTTTCTGATCGAATCGCGTGTGTGAAAAAATAAAGTTTTTTTTTTCAAATTTTTATCAATTATATTTTTCGTGAAGCGAAGAATGAATTTTTTTTTTTAATAGTGACGGGGTTTTTTTTATTTTATTTTGTCTAATATTTTCGGGTGATTTTGACATTAGGAATTGTAGCGAACTGTGTTTAGCTGTGTTACTTTATTCGACAAATTTTTCGATTTTCTTAGCGATTTCTTTAAGTATATAATGGAAAAAACAACCCAAAAAAAACACCGATAAAATTGTTGAACATAAACACTTTTCGTATTTCTTAAGAGTTTCAAATTTAACGTACAAATTTAGACGTGTATTTTAACGATATTTAACTTAAAATCGTGGTTTTTCGAATAAGCAATTATCATTTATCGTCGGTTTGAAAATCATAATTTCTCAAATATCTGCAGTCTAAGGAACTCATCGGGAGGGAAGGCTTTCACAAAGCCCGTGATTATCGCTATCATTTTTATTATTTAAATACGTTTTTTTTTTTTTTTAGAGAAATAAATTATTTACTGTTGTCGTGGTTTTTGGAAAATACATATTTTCACGTGCTCGTATAGTCACGTGATCGAATGTCGCGGATGCTGCGAATTAATTCGCCGATTTATCCACGTTAGTCGCGGGAACTCCGAAGAAAAACCATTGATGCAGTATACTGCTTCGAAACGCATCTTCCGAGATGAATACATGAACCGAAATGTGAGAACCGTACAAAAGACCATCTCGAATCTCGATTATTCGAATATCAATAACGAGACTTTTCAGACGCCTCGAATAAATAAAATAATAATAATAAAAAGTCCTTTTCTCGTGCTGTACGCTGCACAACGTGCAGGTCGAAAAACGTTTTTCACCAAAAACGTTCTGAACGTTTTTCCGCTTTTTCCTTTTCATCGCGTAATACGTCCGGTAATTTTTTATTTTTTTTACCACGTAATAAATAATATATTATATCGTCACGAATGTTGAGTACCGCGGACATTGTAATACTATATTGTATTTTTTTAATATTAAAAAAAAAAAAAACATATCTCGTATCGTCTAATTGATAATATTATCATAAATTACGATCCGATATTAATATTCGTGTAGATAACGAATCGAAATCATAATTTAACACGCGAAATTGAAAATTCTTGTTGGAACGCGCGAAAATGAAATTTTAATATTAATCACTAACAAAATGTTGAGGTGCGTCTCGAGTGGAATAACAGGAGGCCGCTATATTAGAAGGGTGGGCGATTATTAATTTAATGTTCCCAGGATAACATTAATTAATATTTCGAAAAGCGACTGTAATAATAGCGCGCCGTGCACTCTATTCGTTTACGAAATTTAATACAAATCTTTTTCGAATTTTAACAAAATATTCATCCACGAAGATTTTTCGCAATATTATAATAATATTATTTGATAATGTGGTGAGAACAGGAACGCGCGGTTAAGACACTTCGTTAGTGGAACATTGCGACGGTATAACGCTCATTGGTGTTATAATAATTATTATCGTTTAAAAAAAAAATCTGCGGTGTCGGTTCATATTAAATTTAAATTAATCGATAATTCCTCGCTGAAATCATCGGAAATGTCTGAACTACTATGTACTCGAGATTCTCGTATAAAGTATATAAACCGATATACCAACGTCGAAATTCCAATCGAAATCGAATCAATCACAGCCCACAAGCCTTGTTGACGTTTATCATCATAAAACGATGCGGTATACGCGTACCGGTAAGATTTCAAACGCTCGTCCTTTCATTGCATGAATTTCAGGTATGCCTTTATTATCGTATACGACATTTTATCCGTATTCTGTTCATTTCGGCTAGATTTATAGATAATCAAAACGTTCCTGAAATCACTTCTCCGACAAACCCTAGTGACCTATATAAATGCGTTTGAAAAGTCGAAATAAAGTTTTTTTATTTATAATAATTTTAACGATTAGCGTTTGCAATTAAAAAAAAAAAACGACGTCCTTATAAAACGTACACTATAATATAAAACTATATTTTTAAACAAATTTGGAATTAAATCTTTTGTACAAATAATCTCGATTTGTTATTCACGAGGTTCTGCTTACGTGTAGAGCACGTTTAAGGAATACATTTTTTTTTTTTTAAATTATTCCCCTTGCTCCATTCATTACCTAATTCGACCAGCCCAAATGACGTGTTTTCACGTCAATTAACAATATTATATTATCGTTAGGTATCGAAAATATGGAATATGAACTAATCGATATTAAGTGATTGATAAGAATCGAGGACGGTATATTTTTGTTTTGTAATAGTTTCGAGCTTAAAGCCAGAGGAAAATTCGATTACTTGGAATGAACCGAATTTACAAAAAATATTTGAACAGAGTTTAGAATGTGTTTTTAATTTATAGTAGGGAATTAAATTTTGATATTTCAAAAATATACGTTTTTATATTTTTAACCGATTAATCGAAAATCTACCCCCACGCAATAACCTTGAATAAAAGTCGATAAATTCAAATATTTTTGGTACAGAATTAAATTTTATTCATTTTAAGTGTATAGTTGAATATTTTCGTCTAACTTTTAATTACAAATCGTCGTGCTACGTGTGTATTAAATCAATAAAATCTGGAATTATTGAAATAAACATACGGTACAGTCGAGTGCATGTGATATATACTCTCAAACTAATAACAATCGTATCGATTACTTCTCACGCGACCGCACACGCATTCCGAAAATTGCCAATCAAATACTTCGTAGAAAAATCGTGTTTCCGACCCCGTTAATACTAACGCGATTCCTGACTGAAAATATAAAAAAATTACACATTATTTTGTCAAACAAATTGAATTTGTCGTAACGAGAATAGAAAACTTATTGGAAAAGTTAAAATATCGTACGCCGCGAATATTATATTACACTCGGAGATGTGAAAAATTCAATAACTTTTGTTCTATACTCACAATTTTTTTTCCTTTTTATATAACGACTGATATTACCCAACTGTGCTACAATATCTATAAAAGTTTATGTTAGAAATTTGTAATAAAGATTCGACTTTGATTTTTCTTTTTACATTTTTATTATTGACACACACATGGCTAAATATCTAGATATGACAACATATTGTCCAAATTGCGACTAGGTCTGCGCATCCATGGAAAAAACAATAATATCGTATTTTTTTTCCATGGAACTGGCATCCGGATTATTATTTTGCCATTTATGTAGATATTTAGCCGTGCGCAACATTAACAAGTAATATGATAAAGATTTTTTCTTCTATGGAAGTGGTGGCACTTTCATAGAAGAAAAAATCATACCTGCGTATTACAAATCTGTTGTGCTACCTAGATATTTAGCCATGGATACACGCTTGTAGTCTAAACTCAAAACGCTAACACGTGTATTTATAGTTGCACTATAAAATTACCACAAAAAAAAAACCTGAATGCCGAAAACACTCGGAAAATAAATAAAAACAGTAGATTTCCTATATGGTGTTATTCCGGAGTATTTTGTTTTCTCGAATAAATAAATAAATCTTATTTACAGGACTATGTTTTTTTTTTGTATATATACTTTAGACAAATAATACGATGAATCAGAAAGCGAAATCATATTTTCGAAATACGGCAAACGAATTAATGCTACACGAAGCTAGACAAATATAAATATATATATATACAGAATTACACGGGCGTATTTGAATAAAAACGCAATTTTCATTGCGAACAATTTTTATTGTTGCATTATCCGCATATGAACTGATCTCTAATGGAGAATATATCAAAAAGCCAATCGCTTTATGTTACCTTCGTTGTTCTTTATCGGAAAATGAAATATCGTTTGTAAACGGTCAAACCCATAACGCGTTCCGGAAAATAGGATATAAATAATAATATAATGACGCGAAGAAAAAAACATGGAATTTAATCGAAGATTAATGGTATTAAAGTTATTTGTAAGATCAATGGATGTAACCAATAGATACCGAACGATGAATGAACATATAGTTTTTAGAGCGAAAACAAAAATAAACGTATATTTATCTGCAATAGAAAGACGCTGAAATATACGAATATAAATATAATAATAGCTATTTGAAATGTAGTTAAGTGAAAAACGCGAAAAGTACGAATAAATCACATTACAAATACGTTGTATTACGTGAAGTTATTAAAACAGTTTATTTTTTCGTCTTATAGGTATTTTATAATTTTTTTATTATTATTTTATGAAAATATTATGTTATAAAATTTAAAAAACACACTTGAAATCTTTGCCAAAAGTTTAAGCGCGAGAGAACCGAAAAAAAAAAGAAAAGAAATGTATATACATTATAATAATATGTGGTTGAAATAAATTATTTATTATACGAACCGCGATCATTAATTAAAAATTATTTTTAAACGAAAAAAACTTTTCTCTTAACTTTTACATCAATTTACATAAATATTCGTTTTGTTTCGCGATAATATCGTAATAATAAATACTCGACTGCGATAATTTTTATTAAGTAAGTGTAGTTGTGAGTGCGTTGTGTACGCGCTAGTGCATAAAATATAACGAAATTATTTTCTAAAATATAAAAAAAAATTCGTCGGAAACGTAGGTATACCTATTTTATCCGCGCTGCGAAAAAAAAAATGAAATAACATTTCCTTGTACTGAGTTTGCACATAATCCATGATTTAACGCCGTTCGGATTTCAAATATTTCCAAAGCGCATTTCCGTTTCCATTTAAAGTTTTTCGATTAGAGAAAACATATTATTATAATGACTTTATTATACACAGTGCTACAGTAGTCGAACTCGGAGGGATTTATCGGGTGTTTCGAAACGAGATATTTTCTACGGCTGATAACGAACGAAACGAACACATTATAAATCGCGTATACCATATATTATGTACTCGCTTGCATAATACACAAATACACCGTGAAAAGTTAATAGAAAATTTCCATTTTAAAAGCGTGTAAAACGGAAATTTCTCAACAAAATTACCAATAATAATTAGTGAAAAATAATTATTGACTTGTTATCCGTTAACGTTTAAATTAATAATTCCGTTTCCATGACACAATCACCTGTCAATGATATTATATTCCTATCTTGATCGCAACTGAAACGTCATTCAGCTAGTATTTTATAGGTTTTATTCGCAAAGAACGTATATGAAAACGTAGAATAGATCTTTTTTTTTCAATGGTATGGCTAATGAAACAAACTCGAATAAACTCAAATTGAAATCGAAATGGAGTGAAAGTAGAAAAACTGCGACAGACTTTGAAGCTGACGTAACAAATAGCTGACGATTATGAAGAGACGTCATAACGAAAAGCGAACAGCTAAACAAATGAAAAAAAGACGATGTTTCCCTCGGAAAGATGACGTTATAGAAAAATATTGGTTTCTGAATGTTCGGATTTTGTTACATTTCATTTACGAAAAACATAAAACGAACACAACTGAAATAATATTGTTATTTTTAAATTATTTAAAATATATATAGAAAGTATTCTCTTTCGTCTTTCACTAATCGTGTATACAAGGTGTTTACAAAAGGACGTTCTTTTTGAATTGGCCACAATTTTTCTTTTTTGGTTCAGTTGGTAAACCTGTTGTTATGGTAGCTGTTATCTAGAATAACTCCGGTTTATTATTTCTCGCTTGGTTTTTGTTTTGCTGTCACCACGGACACTGTTGCATGAAAGCTTTCCAAATCGTTTGATTTCATTTCGAGGAGATCAAAACTGGCCCGCAAGGTCGTGCGACCTGACTCCCTGCGAGTTCTTCTTATGGGGGTTTGTTGAGTCTCGAGTCTACGAGAGGAACCCTCGCACGATCACGGATTTAAAGGAAGAAATTCGGCGAGTCATCGAGGATCTCACCAGGCAGAACTGTGGGGCAGTCATCGCCAACTTTCTTAACCGTGTTACAGCGTGCCGACACGCCAGGGGCGGTCACGTGAACGATATCGTAGTCAAACCGGAGGTTCTCCTGAATCCAATATTATGTCCTTTTTTTTTTTTTTCGTTTAAATTAAACTGTTGTTTTGGCATTTTTAAAAAGAGCGTCCTTTTGTAAACGCCCTGTATGATTGGTGTACGAGAAAAATAACGCTAACGAGATATAAAAAAAAAAAATCGTGTTTAGTTTATAATTTTTGGAATATAATGCTGTTGGTTTATTGAACTACAGTAAATAGTTAAATAAACTATAATTTATAGTAGAATTATCTATTGCTTTTAGTTAGAAATAACTTACTATATTTTATAGTTAAATCAACCAAGTGTATAGTAATTACAACAAATAAATTAGTAAACGTAACTAATATGTTTAGCTATATAATTTTAGTATTTTTAACTATATAAATAAGTAAAATTATTCTAACCAAAAATTAGTTAAACCGACTATAATTTTATAGTAATTTTTTTTTCCGTGTGCGCGAGCGAAATCGGGACGGTCGGTTTTGAAAAACAGACTCCATCCCGTTTCGGTAGAAATTGTCGGGGACCGTGGAAAATATTTATTTTAATAATGCAAAATATTATGCTCGCGCTAGATTTCAATATAAATTTATCGAACGCGACGCGTCACACATATAACGCGCCGCCGCACATACAATATGTGCAGTGCGCATTTTTTTTTTTATATATACGCATAAATATAACCATTAATTATACGTTTTCGGAATAATTCGTTTATTTTGTAAATGGACCCTTGACGCTTATTTGTGTTGTTTTTTATCTCTCTAATTACGCTCTACCCGAATTAATTATTATTCTTCGAACGTTTAGGTCACTCTCGTATAATTCGCGTATTATATATATATATATATACGTATATACACCGCGGTGGTGGTACAGTGCGCGCGGGTTATCGTGTTATACCGTCTATATAAAGTCAAAAATAAATTCACCAGTCTCCTTTCGCACACTTATACTGTGTGTCTGTGTGTATAAAACAATTAATCGTTATTTTAAACGACCACCATATTTTTAAACTGTTTTGTAAACGTCATT
The DNA here is from genome assembly GCA_032441835.1 of Slavum lentiscoides. Classification (NCBI taxonomy): domain Eukaryota; kingdom Metazoa; phylum Arthropoda; class Insecta; order Hemiptera; family Aphididae; genus Slavum; species Slavum lentiscoides. The sequence goes on along the minus strand of CM063715.1, from coordinate 9,295,432 downwards.
CGCCTCGCGCAATTGTCTAAAACAACACACAAAACCGATCTGTTCGCAGCGATGACGGAATATTTTTTTCGTTTGTAAAAAAAAAAAAATTTACGTTTTTTTTTATTCATCTGCGTGTAATATATATATATATATAAAACTGTCGTCATTTTATTGTCGATTATTATTAGCTACAAGCGTTTTCAAGTCTCGATAAAATTGTATATTTTTTTTTCGTTTGGCCTACGTGAAATTCCATTATTATTTTCTAATCCGGTATATTTAAAATTATTTTCATTTTATTTGATAAAAAATTGTTTTTGAAAAACCTCTCTTAAACGTTTTAATATTTCATTTTAACGAAAAATTTATCTTTATTACGCGATATAATAGAATTCATAAAGTCGGGTATTTCGAACGAAACGTTCTGTCTTAAAAAAATATAATATATACCTCGACAACGCTGTAATATCGCGCATATACCCACCTTAAACGTTAATGGTGGTACGTATTATTTACGAAAATTTCTGCCTTTTATTTCACGTGCAGTTTGAAATTTCCAATAAACGTTATTTATTTTCCTCCAAATGCCGTTTTTCCTCTCAAATGGGACACAAAAACGCGATTTTTCTAAAAAGTATCGGATAGACGTTTTCTCGAAATGTGTGTGTGTGTGTGTGTGTGTGTGTCTAGGCGTGTTGTTAAATAATTGTTAATAAAAGATTCGAACCAATAAAAGCTTGACAAACGATGTGAATTCGTCAGTATTTTTTTCTAAGTCTTTGATGGGAATTGAATGTTTCATTTTTTCAAAAATTTATGTACTACGATACGTGTTCAAATATTAAAAATCATGTTTCGCAATAAATTTAAAAAATAGACTGACGAATACGAATGTTTTTTCAAAATCGAATTCGGTTCACTTTGAGCGTTTGAATTTTCATTTAGTTCTTAAGTAAAAAAAAAATCTAATGATGCGCTTAAAAATATCGTTTTAATACAGTCTACCAACAAACGTGTATGTGTATGGTCTGTTAGTTGCCCTTATTAGATGTCCTGAAGTCGAAATTCGGATGCATACATTAGACCGAAGGGGTACGTATCTAAAAAAAATCATCCTTTTCTATTTCCACGTAATTCCGTTTCTTATATTTATCAATTTTTCAGATCTTGGCCATATACCGTTGAATCCACTATCTTTTGCGATTCATGTGGATTTCTCGCGTTCATCTATTCCATTTACACTTCTTTATGTCGTATACCACTTTATGATAGATAATCCGTTTAAGGCTAAGTGCCAGTATTTTTTCTTTAGCTTTTCCGTTCCCAGCCAAGGTCCTTTGTTTCCGCTATCCGCACATTTTCTTCGGTCACGGTGAACGCGTTTTTCGACGATTTAATTTTTTTGAAAATTAACCCAATTTTCGTCTAATCCATACGGATCCAAACCTTCAGTAAAATTCTCTCACGTAATTCCAAGTGTTTCTGCTAAGTTTACTGATATAAGCATAAGTACCTTTATTTACTACTAAATACCGTGATATTCTAGAACCGCTCTCCATCACGAAATATCGAGATTTCAAATTGTTTCTCGTTGTGTCAGATTCTCAATCATTAACTCCTCTTCAGACACTTTGGATATTTTTTAAAATCTTTCCAAACAGAGTTTTTTTTATATAAACATTTTACGATTCACCGGTAATGTAGGTGTTATTGGCAATGTCGTCGCAAATGATTTTGCTTCCAATTGTAATATAGTTTGTTTCGCTTCCTATTATCGCCCAGTTTCTCTTATTATTTCTTCTTCGCCGTGATTTCATAATCTCTCTAGTTTTCAAAAAAAAACAATCTTTTTATTTCCTCGTCTTCGTTTAAGCCATAATCTTCTCACGGACTATTCCTTTTTTTCCCATCACTAATTCTCTTTATTGTTCCCTACCCGATGATCTCTAGAAATATGATCCTTCCCGTTTTATTTTCAATTTCTCCGTCCTTTTATCTCAGTCACTACGGCTCGTTAAACTTAATCTGCCCTATTGATTTGTTTTCGCTTTTTCGTTCATTTTCCGATACTCTAAAAATCTTCCTAATTAAATCTATTATTATTTTGCTCGCTATCGAAGGATTTTTTTTTTTATTATAATAACTCGCTATTATTTGTAGTCGTATTTGTTGTTATTTAATTAATTTTAAATTCGTTTTATTATCATTCTTATTTATTATGTCAGCTATATTTTTAATACATATTACTAAATTCTATTAGTTAATAGAACTATTTTACTATTATATTATTTAACTGTTTATTCAAGTGTTATTATCTAATAAAAAACAAAATAATAGTAATAACACAGTCAAAACGAAACGTTTTGTATAATTTATTTTAATTGGCCGGAAAACATTCTATTACACTCGAGCAAGTATCCGGTGAATCTATCTCGTAGTTACATCATCGCGTATGATAAATTTGGCAACTTTAGAAGATGATTCGAACAAGCAATCTCAGAGTCGGCATAATTACTGACTTTACGGTGTTCATAAATAACGTGGCTGCATGAATTAAATATCTACGGCATCGCAATTATTATTAAACACCGGCTATTATTCCTCAGTTACCAAAACAACTGAACCGTACTCACATTTATAATGTCAAATCAACGAATTAGACTATTAGTCGGCGGCGAAATATTCAAACCTAAACTTGTACCAAACACATTAAAGAGAAAACTTAAAAAAAAAAAAATGTTTATATATTCGTTTATTTTTCATTTCATTTCGGATTATAATTATTCTCCCCCACACACACACACACTTACGGCGGTATCTATAAATATATTCAGGTCTTTTTTTTCAAACTCTTGTGTCGTAAACGACAATTTTTCAAAAAGATTTTTAATATTTAAATACAAAGATTGAACGAAAGACAAAAAAGTAATGACCGGAGTTCACGCCGAGTTCTACAATTAGAGTTGTCACATTTCTTTGAGAATATTTATTATTTTAAAAATTAACAGCGAGACATTACTAATTAATTGTAGTTATAATTCGTTCGACAAGTAACGATTCGCGTTAAATCGTTGTTGAGTGTTTTATCGTCTAATTGGTATAGTCGTATATAAACGATAAATATGTTTCCCAATTAATTTGTTCCGTCGTGTGGCTTAAAAGTACATGACGTGTAAACTGTTTTTCACAATACACGTGGAACTTTTTTGACTTTCTTCCTGAAACATTTATAGAACGAACGATGTCAGCTCGAAAACGATTGTATTGTTTGAGCAATATATACAACGAAAAATATTTCCATTGTTAGGTCATTATTTTCGAGTCGATTGAATGCGCAGCCAAGAATTATCGTAAGTCTTTTTTCCATTCAATAATCTTAATAATTATTTAATAAAAAAAATTTAACAATTTATATGCCGTCACGTTTAAATGAACACTTTAAACTTATTATTATCCCCGTAAATACGTCTAAAAAAAAATAGTAGCGAATTCACCCGAATCTAATCATTTAATACATTTCATACGTAATTTACACCATATAAAATTCCATTTTACAAATTATAGACAATATAAAAACGTGGAAAAACTCTGTCACCAATTTTTATATTATCCGTTCAACTGAAATTAAACAAATTTTTTGACATTTCATTTTATAGTCCTGAATCGATAATCGATAATGGTTTTTCGATTTTGAACAGTTAATTATTGTACGAATAAAGAATAATGTGTTATTACGTTTTTCGATCGCATATTATGAGTACACCGCGTATAGTACAATTTTAATATTTATAGTCATCCAGTCTTTCGAATACAGTTATCCAACGAAAGAATCGCCATTTCACACAAAGCGAATTAAATAATAATCGATTAGAAAACACCGATAGTCTGACGGTAAAAACTACCGAGCGCATTGCGGAATTCTATTTCGACGAAAATACAACAAGTACGCATAACTACAATAACTTAGGCCAGAAGTTTCTAAACTTTTTGAAAGTATAGTGGCACCTTTTGTGATGGAAATTTTTTCCACGGCATCCTAGTCACATAACATTATATAAGTTAGATTTGCGATTGTTCAAACTGATTATATTTTCAACGTTCTTCGAGTAAATAACAGAAGAAAAAAAAACATTTAAAACATGTAAAATGTATTTATATTACAGAATTACAAAAACTTTATGAATAACGATCCTGAGTTATGCGGTGTCTATGACGTGAATTTAGTGTGACTACGTGAAACGGACCGATACCCCATAACCAGTGTGCTCGGTAGCCAATTTACAACATTTTTTTTTCTTCCAAAATTTCAAAAATCTATCGTCTTATCTATACAAAATTTTTTTCTCATCCTCTCGCACCTTAAGTCTTTTACGTACACAAAACCGTTTTACTCTCGAAGTCTTTTGGATTTCATATTCACGTTTTTAATATAACGGCACGAAGTACGAGCCTAAAAGGATATGATAAACGTAACACGTTGATAAGAAAATTTAGTACTCACGAGGGGAAACGTTTGATTCGCTATAGCGCGAAAGCGCCAACGTTTATCCACGATTCCGTATAGCGGGCGATATTCTATCGTTTCCTCGCGTTTTGTATCTCTCGCCATAAACTCTACACCACAATTCGTCAGCAGCAGCTATACGGTGTCGTCAATATATTATTCGGTTGTCATTTATTTATACTAAAACACACTGTACTAACGAAATCTTTGCTACGAATGAGATAAGTAGTGTAAGAAGTTTGTGAGTTTAAGTCAAACATCGTGAGTGTATGTGCGTTTGAGGGATAAATAATTCTCAAAGCGAGATGGATCGAAGACGGCGGCACGTTCCGTGACTTGTTTATATACAGTGGCGAAAACTGTGTAGATAATCTACAGAGAACGATTAAAAAGCTTTTTGAGCGTGTGTGTGTGTGTGTGTTTTCGTAACTCGAGGAAAAAAGTAAACGCTTCGTGTTTGAAAAGGACTTGTGGATTGAATCTCATTTTGACTTGACAACTCTGCAGCTGCGCAGATTCCATTTATACACCTGTATGGGTTCTAATGGCGGTTGATGACTCGCCCCTTCTCCAAAGTCAAATCCCACAGGACAATTTTCAGAATTGACATGCGTATTATTGTTCGTATATCAAATTACATCGTAATGGATTTTCAGCATAACATCACGTCTACACGATGATGTCGATGATACTTTTTATTTTCTCCAAAACTCGTCTGTATGCCGTTAAATATACAATGTCCTGCAATATTGCAAACTGCTATGAATTCCAAACGAAAAAGACGAGGGAAAAACCTGGACCGCGGTTAGTTTACACTTACACTATTTTTTTTAAATTTATAGTAAAAAAAAAAAAATGTTTATTCGTGACAATGGAATTTAAATATTTCGCCGAGAATGTGCCTTTTCCTCCACTTTAAACGCGTTCCTATACACTTTTCCCGGCACTACAGGACGTGTGGTCTATATAAATACGTCTCGGTCTCGAGCACCGAAAGTCTGTCGGGAAATTTACGGTTTTCAAAACATCTCTCGGACCACCGAAAGCGATTGTCCACAAAACGACAAGACATACGATTACGATTTCCTTTTCCACTGCCGCCGACGCCAATACAGACGGGTGACGGAGGCGCTTCCCAAACGAGATATTTCCATTAAGTCCGTTCCGACGATTGACAACTTTCGCCCGTCGTCGTCGTCTGTATAGTCTACAATGTATACATAGTCAACCTACAGCATCTGCAACCACTAACGTTTTGACACTCAGACACGTAGCGGATCTACAGAATGGAGTATGAAAAACTGGAAAGTGAATAGTGCAGGACATTTGAAAAGGAGCACACGACAATATAGGTTATGTAGGTACGCAGTAATATTTCTATGGACAGAAATTCTTTCATTGCAATAAAGATAAAATTGTCATTATTCGGGAACTGATTTAAATACGAAAACGCGTGTTTTATTAAAACATTAGATATTTAATGCATGATAAGAAATGTCTACGGTTTAAACCAGCCTTACTAAAACGATACTAATTTTATTTTATATATTTCATTAATATGTACATATTTGTAAACGTATTTTGCACGTTTCATCGTCCATGTACGTCTTTAGACATCACGCGATACAATAATTGATAATACACATATTTTACGCGATAATTTGATGTAGAACGTTCGTTTAGCCGTTAGGACTAACAGGGGAAATGTAACATTCGAGCATTTAAAAAGAACTCAAATATAATTATTTAAAATTTCAGTAAAAATTTAAGTACTTTTACTTAATTTGTATTTTTTTTTTTACGTAATTAAATTTTAAATATTTTTCACAAATTCGTTATAGATTACACAAAGATTTTTCAAATATTTTATAAATTATACTTCAATATCTATATATACGTGTATTTTTCGCTCATCAAATACGAACATTGTTTTCTATAATCATATCTACATGCTTCCCATCAAACCCAATTGATTTGTGGATCAAGTACAAAGATTATATTTGTGATGATATTTTGTATCAAATACAGAATAGAATGAAATCCAAATATACAAATCAGTGAAGAAATTTACAATGAAGCATTGATTTCAATTGAGGACATGCTTGATAATGTCAAACAAACTATTAATTCAATTAGGCTGACCGCGCCCAATCGTCAATGCATGACGCTTTTAACCAAGAGTTGCATCGAGAAAGACTGTATGATCTCAACGCTTTGAAAGAATTAATTCAAACAAATCTTCCACTGTTAAATGAACAACAGAAGTATGTATTTGAAACTCTTATGAAAGTAACAAATGATGAAACTGGAGGGATTTACTTCTTAGATGCACCTGGTGGTACAGGAAAAACTTTTTTGATTTCATTAATATTAGCAACAATTCGCTCACAAAATAAAATTGCACTTGCACTCGCTTCGTCGGAATCGCAGCAACTTTGCTTGAAGGTGGTCGAACAGCCCATTCAGCACTAAAATTGCCATTAAATATGCAAAGCAATGAAACTCCAACCTGCAACGTTTCGAAGAACTCTGCAATGGCAAAGGTTTTGCAGCAATGTAAATTGATTGTTTGGGATGAATGCACGATGGCACATAAAAATCTTTGGAGGCTTTGGACAGAACTTTAAAAGATCTACGGAGCAATAATAACCGATTTGGTGGTAATGATTTTATTAGCAGGAGATTTTCGTCAAACATTGCCGGTGATTCCACGATCAACGCCAGCTGATGAACTCAATGCATGTCTAAAGTCCTCCAGTTTGTGGAAACATGTCAAAGTACTTCATTTAAGCAAGAATATGCGTGTCGAGTTGCAAAATGACCAATCTGGAAACATATTCTCTAAACAACTCATTGACATTGGTAATGGCAAATTTCCTATAGACATGTTGACTGGCTGCATTAACTTTGTATTTTAATTAGATATAAATTCGTTGCATAATTATTAGAAGATTTATTCGATTTGATTTTTTTCACTTCTTTTAGCTATATTTTTCCTCTTATAACGCATATATATATTCTTATAGATTTCTGAGTTTATTATTTATGAAAACTTAAATCATATTAATCTATTTTTACAAATAAGATTTACAATTATTTCGGATTAAAAAAATAAAATTTTCGATTTTTTTTTTTTTTGCAGAGATTGAGTGCGCTTATGTATAAGACGTTAAAGTATACTTTACTTTTTCAACACGAAATTAGATTAACTATACCCACTCACGATTTATCGGTAAAATATTATACGAAAAAATGCATAGCGTGTATTTTATAGTAAACACTCTATATTGACGTGCGGCGTATATATAATACGCGATGTGTAGAATTGTAAAAACTGTGATGGATTTCAAAGATGCGTAAAATGTTAAGTGAAAAAACTGATAAATCCGTAAACTTCAATATACAGAATAAAGAAAAAAACTGCTTGAGGCGAACAAATTCTTTTTGTATTCGTTGAGTTCAGTACGCATCAGTGTATCGGACATTTGAGAGCATTTTGAAACGGATTTAAAAATTTTAAAAAATTGTAAAACCGTGAAAAATCGAAATCATAACAAATGGATATTAGTATTCAACACTCGAACCGTAACATCGATAAAATATAAATATTCAAAATAAAAACTTTAATCAAAACAAATGTAAATATTATGATAAAACCGAAATCGTTATCGTACTGAAAACCGAGCGATATTTTAAAACAATAAACAAAAAAAAAAAAAGAAACCGCGTTGAATAAAACAAAATTAAATACAAAAATAACACAAGGGCATTCGATGTCAGCGTGGGACTGTTATAATAAAATATATTGTAATATTAAAGTAGACAGTCGTCTTTACCTCGATGGGCGTCCAGGTCATATTTCCTGGTATGTTTTACTTTTAATGCCCAATATTTGAGGTAGTAAACGAATGTATATTTCTAAATAAAAAATACACACTTAGGAGAAAATCAAAATTCCTATAATGTCATTTAACCAAAAAACAAAATTGTAAACTGTTTTTACTCGAAACCCGGAAAAAAAATTGTAACCGTTTACGGACACGAAACCCGGAACACGGAAAAAATTTTACTCGTTTCGAAAACCCTAAATCTAACGTTTTCCAACCCGTTTTCTCTCTCTCTCAAATTTTATACGATCGCGCATTAATTATTATTTTTCCGGTGAAACGTGGCAAAATTATTTTATCGATGTTGTTCGAATTTCTCGTTATATTATTTTGAAATGTTCTCTTCGATATTGAACTAATATCAATTAATAACAATAAAAAAAAAATGAAGTTCGGAACTTTCGAAATAACACTATCGAACTCTTTTTTTTATAGTCGATAATTTCTATTGTAATAAACACTATTTATTTTTCAGTATACAACTGTTACATTTAAAAACGTGTATTGTTTTTAATATCTAATGAAAACTTTTCGCGTGATATTTTTCACGAACAGATGGGAAACGTTAAATTTAAAACGCTAAAATTATTACTATACACTATAAACCCGAAATCACAAAAATAATCAACTTTTATTGCTTACCTATACGTATTTCGACAACTTCGTTGTCATCTTCAGCGCGAACCGACTGCTATTAAACCGTTAGACACTATGTACACCAGTATTTGTACAGTTTAAAACTCCGATGACGTCACCACAAAACGGCCGCGTCGGTTGGTCGTGTGAGTCAACGACCACGCCCACCGCGCGTCTATGCTGTCGCATAAACTATTATTTTCAAAAATTACGGGGTTATAGTAACGATTGAAAACAATAATTTGAGAGCACTATTAGGAAACGCAAAGGATAAAATAAAAAAAGGAGCTAGGAAATTGATAAAATTCAGTGTGAGAAGTGCGATAAATGCTATGCGTAAGCCGAACAAAAAGAAATTTAGATATTATAGGATCTAGGAACATTTGAGAAATATTGAAAAACAAGAAGACGAGAAAATCTCCAGTTGCGAAACACTGATTTAATACTAACACCATAATATTGAACAATCAGCAAAACTTTTAAATAATTTAAATAATTATAAAGAATTAAACATAAGAGCAGCAATTGAAATATTAAAAAATAAAAATAACTCGTTAAACTGAGACTTGAATCCGGTACAATATTCATTATTAAAAATAATGTGACGTAAACCAGATGGCGGCAGCATAGACTCGTGGTGGGCGTGGTCGTTGAATCACACGACCAACCGACGCGGCCGTTTTGTGGTGACGTCATCGGACATATAAACTGTATAAATACGTGTGTACAGTGTCTAACGGTTCAGTAGTAGTTTGTTCGCGCTGAAGACGACAACGTATAGTTGTCGAAACACACGTATAGGTACGTAATAAAAGCGTATTTATTTTATTTATTAAATGAAATAATTTTTAAAATGTATTATTTGCAGGTTTATAGTATAAAACAGTCACAAATTCTCATACAAATTTTAGGCTAAACTTATTTATATAATGAAAATAAGAAAATTTACGTTTTCACGTGCTTTCTCGAAACTGTATAATACGCACTCGTATATATTTTAAATACGGTTAACCGGTTTCAACTTTTTCTACTCTGTAACACGCCGAGATTTTCTGAATTTTCAATATAACGCATATAACGACGATTATTATTGTTATACAATATACTTAATAATATTTATTCTGAATTGCGTTATAAACCGAAATATTGTAGTTATTCCGTTAAAATTGTACATATTTCGTAAAAGAGGGTTATTTTAATTTAATTTTCGTAAACTGTTTCAGTTGTAACTCGTGTTTAGACTGCGCGCTTATTGTTTAATGTGTGTGTAGCGTCGAACGATGCGTAATAATTTTTGTTTTTATTTTACATAATACTCAGTAACGAAAACAGAAGTTTAATTTTCGGTCCATTCGACTTTATATTATATGTATCGCGTGATATGACTAAATATTACGATGAAACACTAAACACTGCGGTTTCTCGTCGATTCGAATAATTTTCATCGGAAAATTTAATACATTTCATCTTTTTCGATTTTCCATGAACAATTTCCGTTAAAAAAAAATACGTATAAAACTATACGCGTACAGCACAATTAAATCAAAAATTCGAATTTTTTCGCCATACAAAGCATACTAATTTTTTGTATCTTGTAAAATACGTTTTCAATGGACATTTGTACATAATAACACAATTTCGACACGTAAGCCGACGTTAATTCTAAATACGTATAACGAAACCGTATTAATTGTCGGAAAAGTTTCTAATGGACTTTTAAAGACAAAAAGAGAGAGAGAGAGAGATGAAAACACTTGCGCAGCCGAGAGAATTAAGTGTTTGCATTTCGTTTTATCCGACTTCAAATGAACGATAGTTAAATGTAGCTGTTCTGATCTCGCGCGCAACTCTCATTAATTGCCTTCCGAATACGGCCGCGTGAATCGATTCTCTTCGAAACAAAAGTCAACAGAATGTTCTAAAAGTCTAAAACACTCGCACTATATTGTGTAGAAAATTTAAAATATATTTCCGAGTCCGCGGCAAAAGTGAAATGCGAAAAACGCTCACTGACACAATATCACACACATCATAATGATTGTATTGCGATCGTCACTAGTATAGTTTTCGGTAAATTCTCACTTCTAAAACCATCGAGTTTTCAGTGAAGACCTCGGTAATGGATCCGGGACACTCGATACGAACGTTTTAATTCTCGTCCTTTCGCGGAACAACAGCCGTCATGACGTTAAGTTGTTGCGACCGATAACAATTTGACAACTGCGTTGACGTTCTAAAGACGACGACAATCATTGTCTGCAAATATGTACTTGCAAATTGTGGGAAGACTGTACAGGCTAAACGTTCGAGTCGTGTTGTCTACGAGACGTTTGCTTTCACGAATTAGCAAATCAAATACGTTTACAAAGTCTCACACACCGCCGACGATTGATTACTATAATAATAATTCTCGTGTAATCAGTGACACGTGTTACGGATATCTGACTCGCAATCAACCACGGCGTTGTCACATTGTTTGTAGGTACCGAAATATCAATTCGACATCGACGAGCCGACGATTGAAGTAATTTGAAATCTGCACGGAAACTCGGAATTTTTTTTTTTTTCACTGTGTGATTTTACATATTTTAAATATATTAATATTTTCCATATTTCTGGATTCTACTAATTCATAGAAGATTTATATACGGTGCTTTTTTTTTCTAAAATTAAAAACAAACTCGTAGTAGAATATTCTACTTTTTTTTTCGATTAAATTCAATTTTCCTTTCGTGTTTAAATCGATCTACTCGGTCTTGAATATTTCGGATGCAACAAAATACTTATTACTTTGCCGTCGTGTTGTTTTACTGTCCATATTTACGTACCTTGTATACGAATAATTTTTATTTTACAATTTTTCTTCATTACAAATGTTTTTTTTTTTTTTTAAATATTTTAGGTGGCAAAATGATTTCAGTCAGGTAGGAGTCCGTATAAGTTCCTGACAATACACTCTGCAAGACTGATAGTGTTCTGATGTATGAAATAAACATATACTCGTACAAAGAAATGACCAATACTAATTATTGGCCCATTGAAGTATATTTCTTGATACTTAAAAACGTATTTTTATTTAATTAACAACAGCAATGATATGGAATCCAATTTCGTACACGGATTACCCGCGGATAATAGTGGAACCATAACTGGCCGGTTTTTTTCAATATACGCTTGCAGCATATAGTATATCGTTTATAACACATAGACACCCTCTCCTCGTCCATCACAATTTCGAACAAAAAAAAAAATACGACAACGTTCATTTGATAAACATTGAAATAAAACACAAAACATTAAAACCAAACTTTATTAATTAAATTCAAAATCGTGTATGAATTCGGAGCGGAAATTATTATATACTGGCAACTATATTACGTTGTTTGTTTAAAAACTTCCAGCGACGATGTTAAAAGTTATTAGGATAATATTATGACGTTAAAAATCCCGAATTCCCGGTAAAATATAAATTTTTTCGTTATGAAACATCAGTAGATGATATTATAATATTTATATATATATACGGGATACCTAATAAAAAATATATATCATTTATTATAGAATATATTGAAACGTTCACGAAAAACTAATAATACGCTTATTTTTATTATATCGACCGTATATATTACCGATAACGTTTTTGTGTTAAGCGTCGTATTTTTTTTTTTTTTTTTTTTTTTATACTTAAAACACTTTTTTTCACGTCTCTTCCAAAAACGCCTGCAGGAATTTTACCGGGTAAAATCGATATTTTCATTGACAATCGCCTAAATATATACGTCCGCAGATAAACCGATATATCGCGTTATATTACCCCGTTTTAAGTAACCGACTATACCGAGCTTTACGCGTGACGTCATCGAATTTAAAAATCGAATAGGTACACTCGTATTATGATCCGTGATGAATGATAGACGTGATAGATCCCGACGGTTCCCGGTCCGGATAAATCGACTCCGGTACTCGAATTAATCATTTTCCTATAACGTTTTCCATTATCACGACAAACGCGAATCAGTCCTGTTACAAGAGATTTTCGAACACAAAAAAACGTACTCGATCGTATTCAGTGTCCGATCTACGGGGGGGGGGGTATGGGGGACATGTGAACAAAAAAAAAGGTTTTCGCCATAGGCCACAGACTTCAGATTAACACATACATATTTTTATATCCCCCTCCCCCAAGAAAAAATCCTAGATTCGCCAATGTTAGAATTTAACGTAAAACTCTATTATCGAAAATCGCAAAGCGTTATATATCTGCGCGCACAATGCAGGCTTTGTATTTCCAGTATCGCCTCGGAATCGTTGCTAGAATCTGTCTCGGTGCATACGAGGCATAAAATTCAGGAACGCGCACAAAACCCGTAACCAACGAACACGATAAAAACGTCCATTAAAAATTACGATCACATTCGAATCCTCCGATGTCTCGTCATTCTCCGTTTATTTCACGTGCAACCCAAGTCGGATTAGTTTGGATAGTCGGGCAGCGAGTCGTCTAAAAAGGATTACGGTGTCTCGTGATCTCCTCCTCCGCACTCAGACCGAATAGTAAAACGAAAAATAAATAAAACGATCGTTCTGTTGAAGTGTTCTTACCGTGTGTGACGGAGGAAGGGGGGAGGCGAGTGTTGTTTTTTCATTTAGACAAAGAAGTAAATTAAACAATTTTTCTTCAAATCATTCTCAACTATTTAAGTTTTAGTCGAATAAAACGATTATATATTTTTCATTATTATTCCGTGATATTCTCATAAAATTTATTCTAGAATATTATACCGATTTTTTTTTATATTTACCTTTTTCGCTACACATTCACTTAAATTATGATAACGAATCAATTTTATTTTCTATATATATATATATTTTATTTTTTACAAACTATTCCGCATCTATAGACAAATATTCTATAAAATTATAAATTGTAATACGCAGAGATAAAGTTGAATTTTTTTTTTTTTTATGATAGGACACAAGTCACGTAGCATCGTGTTCGCAATAACTCATGTGTGTCATTTCGTGGTCGACTACAATTTCAATTTTAATACTTTTTTTTTTTTGAGTATTTTTTACGATTTTCTCGATATTTTTTTGATGTTGACTGTTTGCGACTGCTTGTCTTGTACTACTGTCAAATTTCTGTATTACACATCGCAGGAAAATAATCCGTAAAATATTTTAACGATATTATAGTTGAGTATAACATTTCTTTGACTCAAGCTAATTGATGACAAATCAATTAATTCGTTAACATTATTTTCAATCACTCCTACACGCAATACGTTAAATATTATGTAATAATGATTCGAATCATTTCGCTCACAAAAGAATATTATTCAATAACGGTACGAAATTGGTTTGGTCTGAATAAGAAAAATGCGGAATTGTCAGCGAATATTTCAGATTTTGATCGAAACGAAAAATGCAGAAAATCGTACATAGTGGTTGCTTTATTTCACAAGATTTATTATTTTTTTCAAATTCGAAATAAACTCTAAAATCTCTTCATGATTTACTGACTTTAACCGATATTTACGAATATGGGTAAGAGCATTTGAAGAGAAAATATCCGCCGGGGAAAAAAAATTTCCATGCAAATATTAACCGGCGCGGCGGCTAAAATATCCGAGGTAAAAATCTCCATGTAAATGATATCCAGAACAAAAATATCCGTATGTAAATATTATCCGTCAGCTCAAACGTCACGTTTATTTATAACAATACATTATATAAATTTTGTTAAAATTATTGAAGTATTGCAGAGTATAAAATACGTATATGTAATTTTTTTTTTTACCAAAAAAATTCAAATACGTATAAAAAAAAATCACACCCAAAAGTTACCGACAATGTCGGGGGAAATATTCCCTCGAACTTCGATTTTTTTTTTATATATGAAATACTTGATACAAATGTGTTTTAAGCATATATACGCTATTCTTTTGTGCACTTTTCGAGATTTTCACCGGTTTTTTTTTTTTAGGACATTTTCAATTTATTTCTAGTAATTTTGCGAAATAAAAATAAAAATTCACCCGAGACTGAAATGCAAACATAATATTGCACAATATCAGTTTTTACGTAACGACCCGTATTGCTTTTTTAAATAAAACGATTCTCAGACTCATCTCAATGATGTCACGTACGACTTAACGATGAGCCGATTACATCGATTTGTTTTTTCATCGTATGATGATAACATTTGTTTCGGCGTAATGCGCACGGCCCCTTTAGCACAATAATAATTGTCGAAATAAAATATTTTGATTATTTTAGCGAATATTATTTTTTTTAAAGAGCATTTTTTTAAAAAATGTTTTCTAAGGCGTTGAAATCCGTCCCCCAGTCGTAAGGTAAACTCTGAAGACGTTCACTATAACCGAATACTTCGCTTTAAACCACAAACAACGTTTAAACACGCTACGGATTCGGATAAATCGAGTATAATCGGCCATCACCAAGGGATGAACCAAAGGGCGCGAATATAATGTTTACGATGACCGACAAGGGTTTATTATTTCAACGTAAAACGTAATAGAATTTCCTCCCTGCCCGAGAAAAATCGTTCTTCACACATACAGAGTTTAAACATTGACACAACAGTGAAAATCTTCGAACGTCCGAGGCAATCGCTTGTCTTATTGCGCGAGTACTTTACGAATTTTCTTTATTTTTTTTTTTTTTGCTTTCCTCCCCAAATCAAAAACGATTCTACTCCGCGATGACTGCTTGTTTTTTCAGTCGTTCACATTGTCTCCCGTTCGTTCACTTCACGAGTAGAAACATCGCAAAACATTGTAACAATAACGGTTTTGTGTTTCGAAACACTTAGGCTAAAAATATGAGCAAAGGCAAATATAATAATAATAATAATATATAAACCATATAAATATTTAGGTACGATAACAAATGACGAAAATTTTCCCGGCAAAACTTTAATAATAAATTTTAAACGTCGTCCACTTAAATGGCGTTTTTGAAAATATTTGTTGTGGCGCAACGGGTATAATATAACTATACTGTATATTCTTACACTCCCCTTTATTACACCAACGTTTTTCTTCAATATAATATTCATTCCGTGTGAGTTATTACAAAACTTATTTAACCGAAAAAGAAACTTTTAGCTATTGTAAACTAATTAAAAAAAAAAAAAACGCCCGATAAATAATGAAATATATTATTATCTACTCGAATTAACAAACAGTACACATTTATACGAAACGATAATTTCGAACTTGTACTCTAAAAAATAATAAAATATTTCCGCTACGCGATACCGTTTTTTTTTTCGTACGACTCGCTTCGTATTCATTGGCTGGAGTCTTTTGAGTGTGTGTTATAAAACCATAAGAATCGACGTTTGTATAAAAAAAAAAATATATATTTCCTACGAGTTTATATCGCTTTGGACAATCACAGGGCGTATCCCGTTGTATACGCAGAATTTATAGCGATTAAATTTGAAATTGGACAGAACGGAAAAATACGTGTTTTTTTTTTACTTTTACGATAATTTTGAATTGTACAAACGCGCGCACTGATCGCACGTGTACCAACGGAAACAGAATTAACTTTTTTCCTTCGTTAAAAACCCGGTTTCATTTTTTTTTTTTAACGGTTTCTTTTCTGGAGTTCTGAACATTTTAACGGTGTCAATATCGATGAAATATAAATTTTTCATAAATCATACGACCATGTAATTTTTTAATTTAATCAACCGAAATAAACCTTTTTTGCAGTTCCAAACGTTAGTAGTGAGTAAATTGTAATATAATATAGTGAACCAACCTTTTTGTATTTCGACTGTAAAAATTTTCAAAAAAATAAATGAGTGTATTAAAAATAAATTAGTGGTTTATATTTGAAAAAAAAATGTTAATTTTTCTGTCGAGGTAAGCCTGCGTGTATTTAAAATTTTAAATTGTCCGTTAGGAAACGTGTGAGGAGACGCTCGGTTTTTTTTTTCATTTTTTTGTCCAAATTCTTTTCAATCACTTTATATAAAAAAAAAACCTCCGGCAAAAGGATGTAAAATGCACTGTATTGTATATTATAATCAGGGTTCGGGACTTAAAGCGTTTGCATACTTCTATTATTTATTGTAAAAAATAGCAGTGCGCGAAATAAATTCATTTCTCGATGCCACGCGACAAATTTGAAATTCAAATGCGCATGATTTCGCGTATTTCATCGATTTTTCAGTAAAGTTCTTTTTTTTTTTGTTTTTACACTTTATTTTTTGCATATTTTTACAAATTCTAGAAATTTTAAACAATAATTAACAAAAAATTATTTGTCGTTATTACTGGTTTCTGTATATATGAACGTAATACAAACAAGACTGGGAGAAAGAAAATCAAGACACTTAATGGTGCACGTTTGAGGAACTATGTGTCCGTAATACGGATCTGAAATATTGTCTACTGACGGGGACACGTTTTGTTCTGCAAAGTTTGCGAAATAAAAATAAATTTCGAAAAAAAGTTTAAAATCGAGAAATAATACAGATTTATTGTAACATTTTTTAAAAAAATTATAATGTATTTTTTTTTATATTTTAAATACATATTATTCGAATAAAAAATATTTTGATCGCGTATTTTTCGATTTTTTACGCATATTTAACAGTTTTTCTCAGGGCATATTTTAACGCTTATTACCAGTGTTTTTAAGTGCTCATAAGTCCTCCGAATCCCGATTATAATAAATCCCTTTCGGCCCACACGCGAAACGTGCAGTACATTTGGCCGTTCAAAAGATCCCGGTGAGTTTTAAATTATTCATATGTCGTGAGTATCTAGTGGCCACACATCTGAAATACCGCGTCCCTTTGACACCATTTGTCACAAGATTTTCTCGAAATACTTTCGACGACTTGTTTTTGTACACACGAGTTTTGGCACAGAATCCTCTGCGGGACAAGTCGTCCGAGGTTATTGGAATTATCGGGACCTCTTTTCCATTCTGTCAAGTTCCAAGTTTAATATATTATAATATTTTCTCTTTTTTTTTTCAGGAAACAAATGGATATCGAACATCAGATATTATCACGACGTGACACGAGCGAAATTGACGACATCAGCACGTAGGAAAATAAAAATAAAATCCGTAAAATGGCATAAAACAATGGTCTTTGGCCTAACGATTTGACTCTGTTCGAGTCGGTGAATTTTAAAAAAAAAAAAAACATTTACAATAATCACTTTTAACGAACAAATACCGTTAAAAAAGTAGCTGTTTTTCGATTTTACTAACATCGTTACATCGGTCAATTCGAGTTGAACGAATGCGTCGTAGTGAGAGCGTCGAGAAACCCAAGTAATAACTATAAACTCCCGAAATCGTTCATCGCCAACGTCGTACATAAGCAAAAAAAAAACTAAAATAGAAAACTCTCGGTTCTCACGTTCACACACACGGCTCCGTCGTTGTATTCTTTCGAATATTAAAATTATTAAACTTTTTTTTTTTTTATAAATACTTCCCGTAAAAAAATTCTGTTCGCCTCTGCGAAAACGCACACGTCCACTGTACACGAAAATGAAGACACGCCACTTAACCGTTTGAAAATTGCGCGAGGAAAATTTTCCTTTTAACTGAAACAATGCTATGATAATAACGTAGGTACAAAGACAATGATTTCGATACGGTACAATTTATCATTATAATAATAAATTGTTAGTAGCGTATACACACTGCAGATGTGACGCCAACGGCAACGGCTTTGATATTGTAAAACTTTATACGTATCGAATAATACGCCGGGTTAGGTGTACGGAATAAAGTGCATTTCGCGGTTATAATATTATGTACGTGCGTGTACTTGTTTGAACTCGTTCGTCTAACGTACGTGGAAATAATCACCTTTGAAAACGTCCAAGTATAAGCCGCATACTGCGAATGGCTTTTCCAGAGTATTAATATCACGTACGAGTATTGCAGCACAGCGTTGCAGAGTGATTAAGTTTTAAGCCCGAGAGATTATAATTTATTTTTTTTTTTTTTTTTTATCGCATTGAAAAATATATAAATATATCGAGTTTACGAAATCACCGCGCGAAGATGATAAAAGACATTTTTTTTTTTTCTTCAAATGCCGCCTCCCGACCTAATTGTCATTCATAAAACGTAAATTTATACATATTTTATTGCCAGTATTGTCTTTTCAACAAAAAAAAAAAGTCTTTCTTATAGTATAATATTTTACAAATTCACGCGCTTCAATAATAATCTTTATTTTTCTCCTTTTGGCTTTTATAATTCTCCCGAGAGTTTTTGTCGCCAAAACAACACTATACTCCATCTATCTCTGTCTCGAACCGTAGTTCTTCTCCATTCCTTCACGCCCGGGTTCCTCGGTTCTTCTTCAACTGTGTACGTCGATCCATCTTTTTCTAGGTCAACTACGGGACCTATTTCCCCGCCGACGTCACCATTTTAGCGTTTCTCCGATTTCTCCTCTTCGCATTATATGCCCTAGCCGTTGGAGCCTTTGTCATTTATGAAACCGATCACCGCATCGACCACGCCATTTAATTCCTTGTCATAATTTCGTCGCCAACGATTAATTGTTTCATCTGAAAGACGAAAACAGATTCTTTTCCGTATTCCGTTTCTCGAAAGTCTTTAGCTTTCTTTCTGTCAGGCGAGTTGTCGTCCACGCTTCGGTATTATTATCGCTTAATGTACCGTTTGGTTCGAAAGTATTCGGTCGGCGCGAAGTTTGTTTTATCGGCTTTATTTACGCCAACGCCTAGCCCAGTCATTTTTGATGCTAGATGTTGCACCTACGTATACTTCAAGTCTTCGAATTTTTCATAGATTAATCCATCTATACCTCTGGGGTCTTCATCAGTCTCGAAGATTTCCATTTCCATTTTGACGGCATTGATCTGATTTTACAGAAATATATTCAGTACACCAAATGAATTAACTTGTTCATCGTTGACATTTTCATTTCAACAACATATTAAAATAAAATCAAACCTAACCATAAATACTGTATCCTGTGTTACCATCACGTTCATTAACTATTTAAACCCACTATATACTAAAGTCCCTAAGAACCTTTAATGGAATTCAATAATTTCGAATTTGCTTTCAAATTCAAAACGCCTAATAATACAGGCGTAAAATCTTTTGCCGAACCGAAATCCTGCTGCACCAGCACCTGCGGCTCGCTACCGTTTTAAAAAATATATTTGTTTTATTAATATTCACAAGCGTAACTACGCGTAAATACGTGAACACACTGAATAAGTTGTTGGCAAGAAGAAATTTATTTCCTCGCCGTTCTTATTTAAAAGCCGTTAACTCTTTTAAAAGAAATAAATAAATACGAATTCTCGCCCGTACGGTTTTTAATTAAATATTTTTATAAACTCGAGATTATAATAATATTCAATTATTCAGACTGAATTCGTCTCGTCACATACCGTTTTAATAAACAATAATTAAAAGACATACGGGTCTCGTTGTGTTCGAACAATTCACGTTCAAACGATTTATAATATTATAGTTAGAACGGAATATCACAATAATGTCCGTAGTATACGCGACTGAAAATTTGTGGTGGGGAATTTTTTTTATTATATTTTTTTTGTGAATGTTTTTTTTCTAGCAACGACATCATAAATAAAACTAAGCCAATTATTATTAATATATTTGCATTTTACGGCTGCGTTTTTTTATTTCTCACCGCGTTTGAAAACGATCGGCGTCCGTAATAATGTCAGTATATATTACACACAATATTTTCAAATCGTCCGGAGAATGTTCGAATTTCTCGGTTTGGACGAAAAAAAAAAGGATACAATGTGACGTTAATCGAATTTATATTTTAGAAATGTTTTATCGTCCGTTTGTCGTTTATTCTCGAGAATCCTTTTGCATTTAAATGTGTGCGTAAATACGAAAGAATTTTTATTTCGTATTCTCTCGAACAACGTACCGCGCACACATGTAGAAATAAACTCTGAAAATGCAATAAGCAAAAACGAAAGCAATGTGTGAACGACCGCTCGCGTGTGTCATTGTAAATTCGAGTTGACACTCGAACGAGTTTTTTCCAAATACCGTATTATATAATATATACTTCGATTTAAAACAAAATTGCGTACATATATCTTTATACTTCTTCAAAAGCAAACGCTTACTTTTTCGTCTACAACACTAATATACGTACGGTACAGAACACGTTTACTATGAACAATCTGAATTCCTCACCGACCCACTATAGTGTCACTATAGATTCTTAGCCGTTTTTCGCGCGTCTATGAGACTCGAGTGTAATCTCCGCAATACCGTTAGCCCGAAAATACTGTGTGAACTAAAAGAATTGTTTTTTTTTTTATCTCCTGTAAAATTCACGATTTGTGACAAGTGTGATTTTTACAATCATCGATCCAAGTGTAAAACATTTTTTAAAAAAATGTTCCCGTAGATATTCAATTTTGAAACGTATTCATTTAATATATAAGTAGAGACGTTTTCCGAAAACGATGTCGAAAAATGCCTGAAGAAATTATAGTTCGGTAAGCGTTAAAAACCCGTACGTAATTATTGTGCAATACAAATTGTTAAATTTCAACGTTTTCCACAACAAAATTGTGCCGAATATCAGCAATAACGGATTTTCACTATTCCAGAATGAATAATCAGACGAAAATTCGTCACCGAACGAACCGTATTTAATTCTGAATAGCTATATTCACTGCCTTTTCTAGAAGTCAATTTGGAAACCGGGTTTTTTTAATTTTTTTTTTTTTATATTAAAACTACACGAATTTCAGTAGCCATTCCTTTCTTCCGATATTTTGTGT
Source organism: Slavum lentiscoides (assembly GCA_032441835.1). Lineage (NCBI taxonomy): Eukaryota > Metazoa > Arthropoda > Insecta > Hemiptera > Aphididae > Slavum > Slavum lentiscoides. The sequence goes on along the minus strand of CM063715.1, from coordinate 9,273,596 downwards.
TAAAATACCAACAAAAAAAATTCTGTAATATACGGTGATCGTTTTTTTTTATACAGAATTTTATTTATTTATTTTTATACTCTTTTAAAAAAAGCAGAAAAAAAATCCGAGATAAAGGTCAATTATTGAGACAAGGTGGCTTCCCCAAATGTCTGGCGCCTCTAGGCCATATAACTTAGTCATAAATCCGGCTCCGAATACGTACATTATTATATAGTGCGGTTTTATTTATGTACGATACCATTATTATACCTCCACTATTTTATACTAATAAATCTCCGAAGGTCACTCCTCCTTGTAACATAATATGGAAACCGAAAATTATTTATTTTCGCTGCGAGCATTTACTGTACGAACACATAAGAGTGTACACTGTACACAAATAATTTATAAAAAATTTTTTCATTTAATTCCTGCGAAACATCCAGTGGAAAAAACCCCGACGACAGATATTTAATATTTTAAAAGCGAAATCGTCACATTTTTTTATTTTTTATAATTGTCTAATTATGACATAAAATCGTAATTAATCGAAGTGCTACGAAACGTATCACGGAAAACTATTATATTAACAATAATATACAGACTTGTTATTATTACAAATATTTAACGATATAATTACTTCGGGAACGAAAATGGGGGTTTTTTTATTTTTATTAGGATATTGTTCGTGCTAAATGGCTATGAAAATGATCAGTCATTAAAATTCGCAATTAATTTTGTCGGTTAAAACTGTGAAAAATGACAAGAGTAATTATTGAGTTCTATTTTTAAAAAAACACGTAACACTATTACTGTTTTAGTTCTCGTTTTATAATCGAAACGAGCGTTTAAAAACTTCGTTCCGGCAATATTATATAAATGTATTAAAATAAAATTATTATGAACACGTATAGGTCCGAAAATCATTACAATAATCTCGCGTACCTATTATTCGACGTACATTCCACGTCGACCAACCAATTTATTTTAATCGTTCAGAGTGTTCGAAACGTTGTAAAATAAAATATTGAGAGGAGACCGAACGATTTATTTATTTATTTGATAACTGAAAAATGCTGTGTAAACGCCGGCGACGCGTGTGAAAACTTCAAAGTAATAACATTATTTATAATATAATCGTCAATTGTCGCGTTAAATAAACTATTTTTTTTTTTTTTACTTGTACATCGAAACGAAACGGTACGTATCACAGTGACGACGTGGTTTTTTTTTTTTTATAAACGGCCGTTGTTAAGGTTTTTATTATTTAAATAGTATTTAAAGAGAGCATATTGTTAACGACAAAACATAAAATAATTCAATTGCGCTTTGGCTCGCAGTTATAGATACGAATTCGGTGAATTTATCGAATTCGTTTCGCGGATCTTTTGAAAAAAATTCAATAAGAGGCTTTTAACAGTGACGAAACGTCGGATTATTTTCTTAGAACGGTTTTTGTTGTTCTCCGTTAGAGATAAGACAATTAAACCGTAATTTAGAGAAAAGGATGATTCCGGTATTGGACGGCTTGTCAAATATTGAATTTTTTTAAATTTGAACGTTATAAATAATTACAGACACGGTAGTAGAAGAAAAAAAACCCAAATGTTTTTAAGACGTGTTTTTACTTTTTCACCATTTCTCCTTTAAAACGTGCCTCGCTCGGTCTTGAATAATTTGATTTTCGTGCACTTGTCCCCCCACCACCCGAACCAAAAAATATAATTACACAATTCGAATATCATTTAGTGTTTGGAAAAACTCGAAATAAAGTATTCGATAGAAATCGATAGTGTTCAACACACAAAAAAAAAAAAGTTATTTCAAGTAATACTTTTACTCGAATATATAATATCCACGCATCTATTATAACGCCTTATAATAATTGTTTTTACCATTTATAACACGTGGTATTTTTAAATAGCGGTAGAAAGAAAACTTTTTGAAAATGTGCAGCGGTATAATGTCATACAATTGTTTATGACAATTGTAACGCGATACTAAAAAGTTTTCCTCTTCGGCAGGAAATCAAGCTCTGGTCTCCAGCCAAGTTCTCATTGTGTTTCTCCAGAAAAAAAAAAAAATGATGATATATTAAAGTGCACAGCAATTTTCTGGGAAACGCAGAAAAGTTACGAAATTCCGCTTTTTAAGTACAGTCCCCCCACCCCGGGTCCGGTTTTAATGTTTAAAATTATTTTCCGAAACTCTCGAGCCCTGCAGGAAAAAACGATAATAACTAAATAATAAGCGCGCCTCGAAATACGGGTACAATAAAAACAAATATTACACCGAACAATACGAAAGAAAAATAAATAAAAAACCGAAAGCCTAAACGCGAGACCAATAGTATAATTTATAATGATTTTACGTGACATTTTCGAAGGAGAAAAAAATACAAATATTCGACAATAACACTCTGTGCGCGCTATATTCAAATTTAAAGTTCGTTTTATTTATTATAATATATATATTTTTTTTTTTAAATAGAAAAATCGTTCTATATGAGATCATAAAGACCGTTTACAACGAGTGTCTCAAATACGAGACTGCTGCAGTCTTCTTAAACGCGAATTTTTCAGGTCTGAACTCTCCGGATTTTATAGTTTTAATTAAAAATACGATAAAGAAAAAAAGCTTTTGACTTCGTGTTTTCCCGCGTATTCGAGTTCTCGAGGGACTCCACTATAATAGTATTTTAAATACGATAAAATTTCGTTCCGTTCGTTTGCCATGGGACTTTATTTTCAACTGAATTTACGAGCACACACACACACACACACATCTTTTATTTTGTAAATCAAGATTAATGTCTGTATTGCTTATTACGACGAAACAGAACGTAGTGCGACGCAAAAACAAAACGATTAAAATACATTATTATTTTCAACGCGACAAATGATCTTTTTTCAATTATTTATATTTTTATATTTTGTTTTTATTTGTAATAATTTTATGTCGCATCTGCAGGGGTTTTTTTTTTCTTAATTAATTTTTGTACAGTCAAACTAAAAGTATATTTTAAAAATTTTTAATTGGGATAGATTATATATTGTTTTTGGAAAAAAAAATTGTTGTTGACGATGAAACGGTAATTGGCAAACGAAAATTGTATTTTATTTAAATATATATGTATATACAAATATTATATTAATTATGAAAAAAAAACAAAAATACATAATATTTTCTTTTTTCGCGTTATTTTTTTTTTGTGACTTTCAGTCAAACACGGTATAGTAAATAAACGAATTTAATGAAACGATTTTCGCATATTTTTTTTTTTTTAGAAAAAAAAAAATTGCCATATTATTATAATTTGTAGTTTTTATTGTAAAAATATTCCTTAAATTATTACACACTAAACGTTCAGTGATCGGCAGTCGTACAGTGTTTTTTCTTTAATAATCAATATTATATATGTAATCGAAATTTTTTGTTCGTCTCGTCAAAATAACGCGCATATTGATCACCTGCAATGTACCGTGCCGTGCTAAGTATTTTACAAGTAGTGAGTACTGGACGCGCGAAATATTAAAATAATGTTTGGAACGTTTTACGGTCGGCCGAAGACTAAAAATATTGCCTCCTTAGACATCACAAACAGATAAAATTCGAGAAATACCTAATATATATATATAATGCCCGTTAAAGCGTGATGCGGTAATAAAAGTAATAGGAAATAGTGCGCGGACGATAACAGTACTAAAGGAAAACGGCTTAATCGAGGTCGTAACGAAGAGTGTGGATTGTCTCATAGTGAATATCGCCTGTACGAATAACAGAAAATACCCCGCACGAATTTTTTTGTGCAAAAAAAAAAAAAATCGAAACGAAACTGCGCTATTGCAGCTATATTTTCGAAGTTTAAAACATCGTTTTAGGTGCCTGAGTAAAACAAATAGTACGTTGTACTTGGTACAAAACGGGATTTTTAGACTATAATGCGCGTAAACAATAATTTATTATACACGGGTACATGCGTAGTTTAAATACAAAAATCGTCCCGTCCAACAGAAAAAAAATTTTTTATATTATAATTCGAGCGAAACGAAACAAGACTATAATGTTTCGTATTGTATTCAATAGCGAGGATTTTAAAGAAATACGAATTGATTTTTGAATCAATAAAAAGCTCCACATAACAGCCTACAATCTTAAAAACAGAACACTACTAAAACGGGGTGAAAAAAAATCAACCCGTTCAAAATCAACAGACAGTAGTAACGGTAATATCGTTGTACCCGACCACATAATAATAATTATTAACGACAAACATAACACTGTGCTATATATTAATCATAAGTATTATATTACATTTTATAGTAGAGATCAGAGAATAACACGATCCTCTGCTAATTAAGTCATTCTACTAGAATCAGTGGTGAATTTATTATATTAATGCAAAACTCCACTGTGAATTAATGTACCCGTAATTTTTATAAAATTTAACCACGAGCACGCATTATACTCAAAGAAATACAAAAATGAATAATTTTTTTTTTTTTTAGTGTTATTATAGACACTACATAATATAGAGTCGTATAATTTCGTTTATCGAAAAATTGTGTTTCTTATTTAGGAAAAAAAAAAAAATATAGTTACGCCAGAAAACAACAGAAATCTTATTATTTTTATCGTCTTTTTTTTTCAGTTCATAAAATTATCAAACCCACGATTTTCCAACATGGCAATCGTTTTTTTCTTTTTTGGATTTTTGAATAAAAATGTTGGTTTATTATTATTTATGTTTTATAAAAGGAAAAAAAATAAAAATAAATAAATATTTTTAAATTTACCATTTGAAAGAGGAACGTTATAAGTAGTGAAATAATTATCCAAGTGTCGCTTTATAATTTACAAGCGTTTTAAACCGGAAAAAAAAGTAAATCGTTTTATATTGTGACGTGTAACACACGTAAATAATGTTTTGTATACTTATAGGTTCAATAACTCTGTGGAGTGAGAAAAACATTTTTGTATTTAAATAAAATATTGTTAAACTTAATAATAGTATATAAGCGTACTTTAATATACGTAATATTTTTTTTACTAATTGTTATTTCTCGTAATTAGTAGGTTAAGTAACGTTGATAAAAATAGAATTGTTAAACGAATAGAAAACAAATAATTGATTTATTTTTACGATATCGTTTCACTTTTCCAAAATCAATGTGTTGCTTATAAACAAGTATAAGGACAACAAAAAAAAATGCTTAAGCAAGATCAACGATTCGAATTGAATTCAAACTAGACTAGTCTTCTAGAGTTATTTCGACACGTTTTCCGTCAGTAATTTATATAGTGATATGAATATTATTACAGTTGCGTAGTGCCAGCCATAACCGAATCGTCGAAGAATGTTAAACTAGATAGTGTGTGTACACCGACTTAACTGAGTACAGTATAACATGCCTGACATACGTAACGAGCTGCTGTGGACGCGAAGCCGAAACTTTTTGGAAAAAGTGGAAAACGAAAACCTCCTTTTCGTATACATTATAACGCGTCAAGTACCTTTCCCTCCCACCGAGTTCTGTCTTGGAAAGAAATATAATATGTATGGAGTAAAAAAAAACTTTTCCGAAAACGGGACGAATTTTTCCAAGCAATTTCGTAACAACGTTCTCATACCGCCCCGTTAGATTAAACGTTAAACTTATCCTTCCACCTCCCCCCCATATCGAATTACATTTGACATCAACACGTCGGATTCTCGACAACGAACGCTTTTTTTTTGTTTTGTCGTGCTGCTGCAACTATTAGTAGGACTGTAGGAGGTAACCGCGCTTTTCACGAAACGGATTTGCAAAAGTTTCAAGTGAACGGTTTATATTTATCTAGATCGACGACGCGAACACAAAGCAGAGATCCCTCGCGGCCAACGATGAATAATACATACGCACTTGTGTATTGTATTGATAGAGTAGTTTTCGGTTTAAGTCGGCGGGGTTTAAAAGAGTAAAATTATTTCGCTCCGGCGGGGGGTCATATACGAGAATATATTTTTTTTTTCTAGATATAATCATCGTCGTTCATCTTATTTTTACCAAAAAAAAAAAAAACCGTATCAAAAACACTCGAGGATATAATCCGATGTAAGTAAATCAAAAACGAATTACGTCGGGGTCATTTTTCATACGAAAAAAAAAAAATGAAATAAGAAAAAAAATTGTAACTACAAATAAATTAGTTTTAAATGAATTTTAAAACGTTTATACGTAAACAAATATTAATAGTTTTTTGTTTTAATTGCATTTTTACGCATATTTCCCGAGTTTCACGAATTAATTATAGAAGCATTCGATAGCTTATACAATTTAATAAATAAATTTAAATATTGTATAAAATATACATATATATTTTGTAGGAAACGATTGAAATAAATGCAAATAAATTACTAAAATAACTTTTTTTTTCATATTCAACCGCATAATTTTAAATTACATTTATGACGAAGTTCTATTTTAAGATTTCGAATAAATTTATAGAAATGCGTCTGTTTTACGACGGTACAAGTAATTTTTGATTATCCTATGAAAAATGCATTGCATTCAACATTGCCATTATACTTATTAAATTTTTCCAAATGCCGCTTTCAAATGTTTAATTGATAATAATACACGACGTTATTCGCACAGCTTGAAAACTGAAATGAAGCAAAACGAGTGGTGCGCGAAATAAAAAAATATTTCACGATTATAATAATACATTTAAAAAAAAAAGGATTTTTAGAAACGGACGTAATTAATTACAGCCTGCTTGTTAGTCTTTTATACTGCGCGACCCATAAATTATTTCTTTTCGTTTTTATTAATATTATACACATACACATATTATATATTACACAATTCGAGAGTAACGTACAAAAATCGATTCGATCGTAAAATATGAAATATCTCGTTTTTATACATTTAAACAAATGCCCGTTCATTTAAGTGACATTCAAGTTAGCTATTCGATGTGAACGACTAAATCAATAAAACATATGGACAGAAATAATATGTTTTTTTCGTATATAGCACGCTCGACACGCTTCAAATTTGACTGTCTATACTTTTTAAGAGATGGAATTTGTGGCCGAATAACAATTTTTATACGTTTTCGACGAACACGAGTAAAACGATACGAATAGACGATAAGAAATAAAACGGTTTTTTTTTTTTACTATACGAAAATCGTAATTTATCCGATCAATGAATCGTTTTGGATCGATTTTTTCGAACGGAAATCTATCCCCGTCCTCCTTGTTGTGTGATACACGTTTAATTTCACGCACCGAACTTTGCTAGGAATTTTAAATTTCAAGCTCGAAACCCGAGTTCATCCTCGTCCCGTAGTAATTGCAAATTAAAAATTCGCTCACACACTAAAAATTCGGAACGGAAAAAGAAAATGTTAATATTGACCTAAATATATAATACGCGCATTTAACGAAACTATACGGTAATCGCACAGACATCATCTACAACGTTTATCAATGTTTTATAGATAATACGTGATCAGTACGGGATTACACGGGCTTCGCAGAAATTACTGTAGTTTATAATTAGTTTTCACCGAAATGGGCTTATGGGCGATCTTATACGAGTATTATAATCGATTAACCGGTCTAATAAATCGACCGAGTACCTATATAATAATATTACGTAACCCTTTTCGCGTATAGTGTTCGTCGTTACCCGCGTGAAAAATGTAATATTTTCTCAAGTCATAATCGTAACTATATAGACTTGTGAATTCGATGGTGGTGACGGTGTCGATGGACTCGAGTCCAACCGTATTTTCAGTTGAAAGTGGACCGTATGTAGACAAACTCGCTGTACAAAATTCCGAAAAAAAAAAAAAATCTCGATTTACAAAGAAAAAATTATATTGCACCTCATCTATACATTTGGAGAACAAAATTCATTTTCATTCAAAGGGAAATCAATATGTTTATCATTTATGATATTGTTTCTTAATAGATTATCGGTTTCGTTAAAAAGTTACATACTTCATTTTAGATTCTGAGCGGAGCGATGAATCTATTGTTTTTACAATGGTGTTTATTTTTATTTTTTTCTATCCTGTGCACAGATTTTCGACCAGAAGGATCTCTTCGGTCACAGTTTGTTTCCGGCAGCAATTCGCATCTAGTTGGTACTTTAGAGAGGTCATTTTTCGATTTTCCCAAAAGCACCTAAAAATATAACTCAAAAACGCTAAAAATGCGATTTCGTCTTAATCGATTGTTGTTTATTATTATTCGTGATTTTGAAACTAATAGTCAAAGAAACCTGAAATTTTCACCGAATATGTAACTTTAGACTGTATTTACGAGAAAAGTAAGCTCCGCTCAGAATCGTTTTATCGAATGCAATGACTATTATCATTGTTTTCGAATTTAAAATAAAAACAAAACTCTACAATCTTTATCCAAGTAATATTCACTTAAGCGATATCCACAACACCCCGAGGCCTCGTCACCTTTTTTGTATTCAGTTCCAGAAAATTTTTCCATCGGCTACAGTATAAGCTATAGTGGAAATTCACGAGAAACGCCTATCCAATAACCTTTAGAAAAAATCAGTTTTCTGTTCCCCGTTATATATAATAATAATAATAATAATATGCCTAATTCAATGACACAGCGTGCACTACACATCGTTAATTTTGTAAGAGAAAAATAGTGATTTCGTCGAATATTATATATTTCTTTTTTCGAAATACTCGTTAGTGTTGTGTGTGTGTGTATATATATAAAATCTAAGTTTTTCCTTGTTCCTCGGTTTTATTGAAAAATACGGACCGATGAACATTTAATTCGCTCCGTTGCTTATGACAGAGCGTATAATATATTTCTAGAGACGCTGATCGCGAAACTAAGTTATTTTCAAACGGCGGACTAAACGCGTTATTTACTCTAAAAACTTACGGCCGTTTAAACGTTTCGAAATAATAATTATATTTTTATATCGTAATACGATTATGTACGCGTTTAATCTCGGCGAGTATTAATCTTTTAACAATGTCAAAAGGACGAGTACCGCCGACGAAATAATAATATTCTTGTCCGCGTTCATCGAAAACAATATTTTTATTGACGTGAAGATTTTTATCACAAAAGGGTATATAGTGAAGATTTGCGGGGAAATTCGAAAGACTTAGTATTCAAGGATTCTACATCGGAAACAATAATATTTCACTCGTTTTTGTATACATTAATTTAGAATTATTGTTTTTAACGAGGAAGCATTGCTGACGATAATTTTGCGGAATGAACGCAATAAAAACCGAAGAAGTTCACACTGCAGTACCTATATAATATACTCTCCAATAAAAATAGACGTTTGAAATTCTTATTAAATATTATATTTTTTTAATTCGAATAAATATATCTAAATAATCGAGTTCTGTTACTGTTGATAGAGTAATTTATTACTGTTTGATTTATACACAGTGGATGTAGATATCATATTTTTTTGCTCTCCCCGGTTATTTTAACCTCCCAGAAAGAAATTAAAAGTACGCTACAGCGTCGTATTACTGACTGAATACTCCGCATGCGAAATATTAATACTTTTTTCGAATACGATAACGATAATATTAATAACAGTGCAGTTAAATACTGAATGCGTATAGTGATAAATGGCTTCGATATAATATTATTATCTGATTGGTGAAATTATTTAAACAAATAATGGTATAAAATTACGTTTAATATTCATTTATATTGAACGTATAAGGTACACAATATCAAAATGGATACGTCTACTGTCCCGATTTAATAATAATTTTTTTTAAAAATTTTTTTAGCTGACGGATTAAAAAACGTTTAATAATTATTGAAAAAAAAACCTCAAACGGAACAATTATTTTTCCATCATTTATTTCATTCTAATGCTTTTTTTTTATATATACGATAACGCGAAAAATCATTTATTAATTATTTTAATAATTATAAATATTCGCGGTGTAATGATATTTGTATTAAATCTGCTCGTTAAAATTTGACTGCAAAAAAAAAAAATCAAAAGCGCAAATATCGAAACAACTGCGTCGTGTGTTTAATTAAACGATTTTACAGAAGTTTTTAAAATACGTTAATAAAACGATAAAAAAAAATTGAAAACCCCGTAACGTACAGTAAATTGTATATTTCGTATAACGAGGAAATATTTTTGAAAAATTATAAATTGTCTTACGATAGTTACAACAACAAAATATAATAACGATTATTTTTTAAACGGTAATTATTTTGTTTAAACTCGATGTATTTTAACTGTTTCGAATATATTTCACTTTAGAACTAGTATACAATACGCCGCTTAGGAAAAAAATGTTCAAAAATGTAACCGTTATTACCGTTTTTCAATTGAAATGACCAAAAATTCAAGTATAGCCCGGAAAAGACTGCAGAGTCGAAATTTTGTTGTCACAATTAAATTCGGTTCTCTGTTTGGGCTAACGAATTCTCGTCTAGTTTTATGTCTAAAATAATACAAACTATACTCGTATATATATACTCGCCGTTTCCGACGCCCCGAATGAAAACTATAAATTTTAAGCTTTGTTAAATGAAAAAAAAAAAGTTTTTAAAATACGTTTTCCATCCGTCGTTTAATTAGACGCGCGTGTGTCTAATTAAAAACGTTTTCATAAATCTTTGTCAATACAACCGGCGCATTAAGTTTACAAGGCGTGTTAAACATACAATATACTCGCCGTCTATTACTATTTTAATAATAATAATGTGTTTATATATGTTATGTAATCATTTATAATAATTTGTTGTACGTTACCCGAGCATAGTATCGTATTGTGATAGAAATGTATTTGATCGAATTGTGTTTTAATCAGTACATTTGTATGTATCCGGAGCAAACCGAAGAGGGGAAAAACTATCGAAGTTATAAATATCGCGGTTGAAGTTTTTCTCCGTCGGTATTGAGTTCTCTCTAAACGAAGGACGGTCCCTGTTTAAAATAAATTCAATCTAATAAACTATCGAACGAACCGAGACGCGATTTATAACCACCGCGCGGTTTTCGAATAAATATTTTCGTCCGCAAAAAATAAATACGAAAAGAGTTTTTTTTTTTTTCACTGATACGTTATAAAAAGTGATTTTTCCGCTCGGACATCTCGAAAATCGTTTATATATAATTTATATTGTATTTTTAAGAAAAAAACATTTTTTTTTTTTTTGCGTTTTATTTCTTATAATTTCAATACGTTCACCTCGGCGCGTTCTCTCGGTTTATTACGTCTTGTGTGCACTGTTGATTTTCATCGGATATAAGATATGATTTTTTTTTTTAAGAGCGTTTGGAACACGCGATTTTTTTTTCTGTTCTCTGCGTACCGATCGGTAAGAAATTCAAGAACAGTTTTCCTATTTGTTCGAGATCGAATTTTACACAATTTCCCCCGCCTTCCACGAATCGCTTCGAGTCGAAACGAACGAATCGAAAACGGGAAAATTATTCGCGTTCAATTTTCAATGATTTCATAAGACAAAATAAAAAATAACGAGGAGGAGGGGGAACTGGAAAACCGACGTAAAGCGTAAAATTCATGACGAATCTTTCGTCGGAATTAAATACCGTTGTAAGTCCCCCGAGTGATTGAATTTTCGTACGGCTTTTCAGGTCGTACACGTGTACAATCCGTTTCAAATATTATGCCGCGCGATAAACTCATTATTATAATATGATCTTTATTATAGAAATAACATTATAATGCGTTCATACTTTCACCGATCTATATAAAATATTTATTTTTATTATTATTTAGTAAATGTACAGGCTAAAAACCATTGTTGTCGAAGCCTACGATCGATGTAAAAAAAAACCAAAAATCTTTAATTTACTCGTTCTCGACCTAATTCCGAAAAACCACCATTCCTATAAAAAATCTTGGCTATACGCACAATCGCCGGTTATTGTTTTTGGCGATTTTAACCCGAATTATCGCACACGACCGCAGTAACATACGCATTACGCGTCGCGCAGACAATAAAATAAAGGAAATACGCGTTTCGTCCTGCGCAAAACGCGAGCGCGTATAACTCGTGTCCTGCGCCGCGTATAAACACCATATACGCGTCCCGTGCAGCGTCGTCTAACCGTTTTTATCGACCACATCCTGAGCGTATACGAATACCGCACTGACCGTGTCGCAGAGCGTTATACGGTTTTTCGGCGCTCACGCACAATATTCCTCCGGGGACACTGAGCCCGAAGCCCGAATTCCGCAGTCGAATATTCCGTATAGAAACGTATTTAAATGCCCCGGGAAATTACGGTATATATTGAAACGGCAGATTTCTGCAAAACCGACTTTGTGTATTAGCGAGTGTTTTTAATTGTAACTTAAAATATTGCCTCGAAACGAACTCCGCGCTGAAAACGCTTGTATTTCGTCAATATTCTTCGTATTATATTATAATATTGTACCGACGACCAGGGTCGGCCTGGCCATGGCCGCTAGGCCGCGAATGCGGCCGGGGCCCCATCTTTTTTTTTTTTATACCAATATTTTTGAACGCTATGTCTCCAACAGTTTTGAAATCTTTGCCTTGTATTATTATAATGTATAAAAAAAATAATGCAAAAATTGATTTGAGAACAGCGTTTCGAACCCTGAACCGTACACGTAATATCGTGGTATTTATCCATTGGACTATTATATAGTACTAGCCGAAAGATGGAAAAAATAAACCTATTAAAGAAACACGATAAAATTGCCAAATTTCAAATTGCTTTAACTTAAAAACTAAATCCGACCACCAAATTCTAACCTCAACATAGGTTCTTTTATTAACCTGTATTAACTTTATATAGAAACAGAAGGCGCTAGTCCAAAAAAAAAAAAATTAATTTTTTTTCATAAGTGGCCCAGAAAAATCTTATTTGCCCGGTAAGAATTTTAGAGTCACTCCGCCCTTGGATCTGGGACACCCTATATAATGAATTGTTTTTTATTGATATGTATTTTTTAACTTCATATTAAACCAAGGGGCAAGGGGCCCCACAATAAAAAGATCCAGGGGCCTATAGTGTGCCAGGCCGACACTGCCGACGACTGTTCGGTTTCAAAACGGGAGGCTTTTGTACTACGGTTATACGAATAGGAAACGGGTTTTGCAAACGCAAACGGAAGTTTTTTTTTACTCGCTTGTATATGTCAGAGTAAGGGTATAGGTATTGTTCGTCCCGTTTTCTTTTTTCTCCATCGTATTTAAAAATTCGTTGTAATACGAAAAATAAATTATTCTTTGTTCGGAAAAATATCGAACGGTATTTACTCGCTTAAGCGCCGGTATTACGCGGTTTTTTCAATAAATTTCAATTAGATTTCTTTTTTTTTTTAAAGTATACTATTGTTTTAAAAAAATATGACTATATACATATATATCGCCCTCGAGAATACTGAAAACGTATTTTTTTTTTTTTTTTTTAATACTCGGATGAGGCTTATATTACCGTAATATATAAACATTTATTTTTTTTTTTTATGTATTTGTATATAAAACAAAAATTTGTCGAGTGTTGGCTTTAAAAGAAAAAAAATTGTTATATAAAAATGAGTAACGCTTTTAATCTAGACGGTAAAATCACGATGAATATTAAAAAAAAAAAAGCTAACGACATAAGAATAGTAATCAATCTTGATATACTCGTAATATAATATTATAAAGTTACATACATTATAGGCGAATATTTCGAGTTTCTATAACCGCAATTGGTTTCGAAATAACGATAATAATAATCGATCGCGGCGAAATCGATTTTTTTTTCTCATGTAATTTTTCGATAGTTTTTTTTTACACGCTTTAAAAAATTATTGAAAAAATCTAAAAAAAAAACGTCCAAGTACCGCGATTATATATACGCGATTTTCTGCTACCGGAAACCGGGTATACGGTGGCTGTAAAAGCACTCGGTCGCGGTAGAATTCTCGGGTACAGTCGCAGAGCCTTCTTAAGGTTATGTAAAGGCCCAAAATATTTCGGGGCCTTTGAATACTTAAATTATGATATATTCATATATATATATATATTTTTTTTTAACGCATAAATATATTAATATTAGATATTAAAAATTATACTTTATTAATAAAAACTAAAATGCCGATTTTTATTAGAATCTCTATTACTTTATTGTTTTTTTTTTTTTTTAATTTCAAAATGTTAATATTTTAAAATTTAAATATATTTTTTTTTAATCATTCGAGATTTATTAATTTTTTTTATAAATGTCTAAGTAAAAAAAAATTCATATGTTGTTTTGTAAATAAATTCGGGGCCCCAGGCCCGGGCCCACCAGACACGCGCCTTAAGACGGCACTGCAGGGCACAGACATAAAACACACATCGTTGTAAAACCATATTCATCAGAATGTAAAAAAAAAAAAAAGAAATAGAAAAATCGCGAAAATCGTATAATCGTACGGAGTGGTGTGAAAAACTAAAACGCCTATTATGGTCTCGATGAGACGATAATAAACGAGAGAGAGGGAGGAGAAACGAAAAATCTTTCGAGTGAAAAAAAAAGAGTTCTCGCCGATCATAATATTATATTGTACCTATACTACGTTGTTTCGGTCACTGCGGATGCTGTGCAGATCGCTGTGTATCGCTGTTTCGGGTGGAAGCCGGAGTCGGTATATATATATATATATATAATACCGTGTTTTGAGTAGGCGATCGACCCGTGGCCGCCGCGGGATTACTCACAGAGCGGCACACTCATTCCGGCGTCGTATAACCCGGGGAACAGAGGCCAATCTGTATATATATATATATATATATATACTCGTGTATTATTACCGGTCGAGTGGTGAAATATCATCAAACGAGAAACCACTCCGGTACCTCTCCGTAACTGCACAACAGAGAGAATAAAAACGGCGGTTTTCGCGTGGAGGCAATAATCGGTACCTATATATACCTAACGGTTGATGGCGAGCGGCGAGATTTTAGATTAAAAAAAAAAAAAAAAGAAGGTAAAGAAAACAGAATCGTCGGTAATAGACGTGTATTTAAAAGTGTACACAATTCTTGTGGAAAAAAACATACTTTTCCGATCGAACAGGCGGGAATAATGCCGCGAAACAAAGGATTTCGGGAACGGCCGCTCGTCTCGTTTTGTGTATATATACAAACGAGTCGGTGAAAAAAATATAATAAAAATACGTATTTTATTTTTTTTAATATACCCAGTGGTCGAAGTTTGGGAGGATAAGTGGGGGGGGGATGCAATCCATCCACTTCTTTTATCTAGCAAATTCCATCCACCCTCCACACTTATTTCGTTTAAAATTGTTCATCCCTCTTGGAGTTAAAAAAAAAAATTTTTTTTATTATTATTTGAAATTATTGTAATGTTGCCTAATTTTTTTTTTTTTTAGAAAAATATCTTTTGAAACATTTATTTTTATTATTATTATTCTTTGCATAAGAGCTTTTTGTCAAAAAAATACATTTTTTTTTTTTGCTTATTTTTCAACAATATGGACTGTTCACTTCCCTCTTTTAAAACTTGAAATGACGACACTGCTTTCATCCCCCACCACCACACTTATTTTGATCCATTTCGATCACTGAATTTACCGGTTGAAAATCGCGTAAAAAGAAAAAAAAATTATTAAATTTCGTCAAACGTAAATGAAAAATTGTTTGTACGGCAACCCCATATTATATATATTTTTTTAATACTCGTTTAATAATGTATATTTTATTTATTTATTTAAAAAATAAATTATATATATATATTTTTTATCGCTGTAATATATTCCGTAATCTTTGACTTTGAAGTTTGAAATTATGTGATTGCGTACTGCGTATATATTTTCGATCACGAATTAATATATTATCGATTATACGAGGGAAAAACTAGTTATATACATATATATATAAAAAAATAGGGTAAACTCGGGGATCCTAATTCACAAAGAAAAAAAAATGTATAGAAAATAACTACGAACAAGAACTGTCAAGGATTGTGGGGGAGAGTTTGACGGTACAAATACGAAATTCCCGTATTTAAAGGGTATAATACACATTTCATCGCGTACATAAAATAATAATAAACCGATAATACGGTTTGTTACGTTTGATTTTCTTTTTCCAATTACACTGTTTAACATAATATATATGATTTTAACACATTTATTTCTCGAAAATAGATATTTTTGTTTTCGAAACGGTGACAAATATAGGGAGAAAAAAAATTAATCGAAATTATTGCGCATAATCAATTTTCGAGCATTTTTTTCAACATCCAAAAAAAAAAAAAAAAAGCGTTTGATATGTGACGGTAATTTATTATGTTATTATTATTATTATTATTGAGTAGGAATTTCAGGTTTATTTTTTCAATCTATTCGCAGTCATCGTGACGTGTTGACCGAGCATTTTGTCGCATACAAATATTATTTTATCGAAACGAACGCGGTTCTAAAACTTTTTTCCCGTTGTCCAAAGGCCAGGAATATTTTTTTCGTCGTTACAAACACTTTACAATATCGTAGAGGTCAGGTTACGTGGTAGTCGCTTCGTACGAAATTTATATTAATTTATTGTTGACAGCCCAACGAGAGAAAAGAGAACGAGCGACCAGAAGGGAAAGCAGTCGCGTTTAATGAGCCGACGCGAACTGTTCCCCGTGACGGGTGACAGCTCTAAAATCGGGAACCGAACGACACGTTTGAAGAACAAACGCTATTATAGTAGGTACCATGTATACGGAATAAACGGGCGATGAAAAAATATCCATTTTTTTTTTTTTTTCTAACGACGAACACTATTTCATTGTCGTCCCGATTGATTTTCTATTCGATTTCGAAAAAGAACTGTACGCAAAAAAAAAACAATAATTACTCCAAGATAAATTTTTCGTCTTGAAAAAGAAAAAAAAATGATTTTACTCGAATATCGAACATCGAACTGACGTTCGGTAAATATAAATTTATTCGTCACGAGCCGTTTCGAACGTTTCCGTACGAAAAATTATCAACTTTAAGTATCCCTTATTTTCGCCCCTTCCCCCTTTAATTTCGGTTCGATAATTCGTAATCGATTAGGAGAATACGAGTGGGGGTGGAAAAACGGTCCTTTTTCGAAAAAAGAAAAAAAAAAAATTTTTTAAATAAATTCCATAAAATACACTGACCTGTTGGCGTGGGCGTCAACTGTTTCATGTCGATGATGTGATGGATGTCGTAGTTTTTGAATATGTTCGTCTTCCTGGTCTTGAAGATCCGCTGCAGCCCGTGTATGGCGGACGAGAACTCTTTGGTGTAGATGCGCGTGTCGAACGACTTGTACGGCAACACGAGACCGACGGTGAGGTTCTGGTGCTGGCGGCGGGCCATGATCCGTGGCACGGTGGGCTGTTGCCGTCTGAACCGTTCCGTGCTGGTGGTGGTGGCCACCGGCGTGGTGGATATCTGCACCGGTTCCTTGAGACGGTTCTTCAGCACGCCCAGCTTGATGGAACTCTGGCCCCGGCCGAACGCCGTCTGCGACACTTCCACCGGCCGGTTGTTGATCTGTATCCGCGACCCGTTCCTGGGCGTCCAACCGTGCACGGTGGCCGCGGCGGCGACCAACGCGACCGCGAACCACCACGTCCACCACCGCGGGCGGCCCGCGCCCGTCGTAGCGGCCACGTCGCGCGCAGCCGGCCGCATCGCTCGGTCCGCACCTGAAACCCGTCGTCAACGCGTCACGTATTAATTATTTTAACGGTGATATAAAACACGGGTTTGTCGGTCCGTAACTGTAATAATAATTTTTTTTTTCTTGTGTTTTTCTACATTTTTGACTTTTCACGAAACGAAATTTGCAAATTTTTTTTTTTAATTATCTGTTTTTACCACTAAATTCGGATATCAAATACGTTTAAAAAAAAAACGGATTCCGGTAGACCGCGAAACGTGGTCCTTAACATTGGACCCGTATGGACTGCGCCTCCTATAACTCCTGGCCACGTGCGAAAAACTCGGACAACATCAGAAGCTAAAAATTGGTGTTATGGAAGAGAAAATAGAAATAAATTCGTTTAATATTATGAAACCCAAAATCACAAAATAATATACACATTTTACCGCGTATACGTATTTCAACAACAACGTTGTCATCATCAGCGCGAATCGCATACTAAAACCTTTATGCTACATACACCCGTATTTATACAGTTAATATCCAATGACGTCACCAAAAACATCGCGACAACCGATCGTGAGTCATCGACCACGCCCTACCGCAATTCTATGCCGACGCCATCTGGTTTACATTAATTTTAGTAACAGTAATTTTACGGGGTTAATGCATATAGTAACAACAAAAAACAATAATTTGAAAACACTATTAGGAAACACAAAGGATAAAATAAAATAATGGGAGAAATCGGGTATTTATAAAATTCAATGTGAGGAATGCGATAAACGCTATGTAGGCCAAACAAAAAGAAATATAGGTATTGGGTTTAAAGAACGTTTAAGGAATATCAAAAAACAAGAAGAAAGACAAATCTCCTGTTGCGGATTCAATTATTGAATACTAACTACAATATCGGATCAGTAAAACTTTTAAAAAATTTAAATAATTATATGGAATTAAATATAAGAGAAGCAATAGAAATGTCAAAAAATAATAAATAATTTGTTAAACTGGGACTTGAGTCAAAAGACTACAAAATTCGTTGCTAAAATTAATGTAAACCAGATGGCGTCGGCATAGAATCGCGGTAGGGCGTGGTCGATGACTCACGATCGGCTGCCGCGATGTTTTTGATGACGTCACTGGATATTAACTGTATAAATACGGGTGTATGTAGTATAACGGTTTTAGTATGTGGTTCGCGCTGATGATGACAACGCGTTGTTGTCGAAATACGTATACGTGCAGGTAAAAAGTGTTTATTATTTCGTGATTTTGGGTTTCATAATATTAGTGTAAACAGTCACAAGTGTCTCAGTCATATTCAAATAAATTCGTTTATTCCATTATTTTTTTTTTTTTAATTTTGGTTAGATAATTATTTAGTACAGATTCTTTAGTATCTTTTGGTATATATAATTTCCGTTAAAAAACCGTGAAAAATGTGTTGGACCAAATGTCCGAGCGCTTGTCCATTTTTCGTTTAGGACAAACATTTTGCTAAAAATAGAAGCTGCTAATGAAAAGTTCGCGCTTGCGTGCACTAAAACGAATAAAAATATGAAAATAGTCAAAAGGATTTTCACCTTCTACCAATCTAAAAAAAAACCATTCTAATCTAAAACCGTCCAACTAAGTCATTTAGCAATGTCTTTTTGAGTATAAACACACTGTTGACTGTAAGTATAAGGACTTATTATTATGAGGTCGATATGAAAATACGTTTACTCGTTACAATAATGATAATAATAATATTGTAAAGATACGAGAGCGAATAGATGTTTGCCGAAGAGACGTTTTAATGGCCAAAATCATATTCCGAAGAGGATTTTGAGATTTAACATCTGTCATAAAAAAAAGAAGTCATTATATAACAATACCAAAATAAAATTCAACGTTCACCGGGTAATATTTTAACGAATGTTAACAGTTATTTTTTCGTAACACGCGTTTGTCAGTAAAAAAAATATATATATATTAAATCTCCGCTATGTAAAAACATATCGCCGCCATTTATATTATATATTTTCAGCCGATACAAAATATGACCGGTGTTATCGGAACGAGTAGGATTTTAAATTAAATTGAATTTTTTTATTATTATCTTTTTTTTTTTATACATTTATTTGAGGCGGAAAAACGAGACGGAGCCAATTATTAATGCCAATTATTCAAAATGAGATTAAACCCGAGACAACCATTTATTCAAATCAGTCACGAGCGTTATAATACCTTGGAGACCGTGTATAGGTTACCATCGTGAAACGTTTAAACCATTCAGAATTTTTTTTTTTTTTTTAGTTGACAGACCCTGCACAGTCCCGCCAAACAAAAGAATATTAATGACGGACGCACAAAACCGAATGTGGAATGCTGTATAGGAACTATTTGTTAGAAAAGCGCGGATAAAGGGCTGGGTGGGAGCAGCAGGAGAGGCCAAGTCCTCGGGACCTATTGTATAAGTTGTCAGACTAAAATTAAATGAAGCCATCGTTCATACTTTTATTTTTTTTTTGTTTATTACAAAAATCATAAATTTAAAATTTCACGTATAAATATACGAGTTTATTATTTTACATTTTTTTTTTTTAATAATTTTAATAACGCGATAAATGCTTTACTCGTTTCGCAAAAAATTCGTACAAAGTCTCAGAGCGTATTTTGGAGTTTTTACGTCGTACGAACGCTTTCCATATTTTTACGTTGCTATTAAAATATATTGTCTCACAGTAGCTAATTGTATTGCAGTAAGAGTGGATTTCTAAATTCTCCAGGGAATAGATATATTCATATATATTTATCATCTGTCATCTTTAGTTCTACTGCGATAACTACAAAATATGAGTTTTGAACAAACAGGATTATTGCTTCGCAAAAAGAAAGGATAAGAAATTTTACATGCGAAATACATTATTTGAATTGTATTATTATTATTATTACATATTATGTATACGTATATACGTCTTTACAATTTATTACAAAAAAATTTTACGTGAATTTTATTTTTATTGCGATATTATTACTATTTTATCAATAATTATTTTATAAATTATTTTAAATGCCTACAACGCAACTAAATTAAATATTACATATTATTGAGTTAAATTTAAATTTTAAAAAATATCGGTAAACACATGAAATGAATGTCTTATATAAAATAATAAAAAATCACTTAGCTTGCACATAATATATTATATTTATAAGCGATTTAGATATATAGAGTAGTGGGTACAAAGAAAAAAAATATTTTTTTTCTTTTTTGTAAGCGGCCTAATGCGTAAACGAAACGAGCGTCTTTTTAGAGAATAAATCATTTTTTTTTTTTAAAGGGGGCCTGTTTTCAAGATCCACCCCGGGACCCTTAATCAGACTCCAAATCCGGGCTTGCTATAAGATGATGGCCGTTTACTATAAGGAGAAAAAAAATGACACGGAGGTCGAAAGATACAAAAACTTAGAAAACGCCGTTTTAAAATCTTTTGAAAAACGCGGAAATCGATTGCGAAAAATACTTCGTATAAATATGATGTATTGTGTTACTCGCGTGAATTAAAATCGGTCCATTTGTCGGCGAATCGTGTCACGTGACGCGCACGCCTTCAGCTCTACGAAAGGATCTAACGCAAAACCAAAGAGAATTCTAAACCTTTCGATCGTCACACGAGATAACGACGAAGCATCTCCGTTTGTCACAAACCGTGAATTCTGTAAAGCCTCGTCCACACTATGCCGGTATACACCAAGTGGCAAAAACCAGAATCCGGTGCCAGTACCATTCGTTGTGTCTACATTGTAAATTAAATTCAGGCTATTCAGTCGCTATGTGTACTGGACGAGGTCTTGTTTGTTGCTGCTGTGCAATTATAATCGATTACTCGTTTAATCGATCAATACGATCAAGGTGAAAAACCACGGAGACGACGATTTCGGGCGCGTCTGAGCGTAAAAACTGGCAGAGTTGAATGTAGAGTGGATGATTTTATGAAGGATTTAATTTCGGACGAGTTGGACGAGTTTTAACTCTCGAGTACAGAAGAAGTGTAAGCGATTTTCGGAACTCGAGCAGTGACTATAAGACTTTTGAATTTGATTGATCCAGGAATCAGCAAGATAGACTTTACATTGAGAAAAGTTATCCCAGCCCACGAAAGTCTCGCTATTACATTGCGGTTCCTAGTAACAGGAGATTCCTGCCATTCATCGATGTACAATACACATGTTTAAAATGTCGAAACTAGAAATTTCAATCATCGTTTCAGATTTGCAATTCCAAAGTACAGGACGACTGCGGTACAATTCTTAGATAGCACTTTTTCGTTTGATCACTTCGTATTACAGAAAAAAAATACCCGCGAAAAACGAATACTACGTACTCTATACGACCGTTGAGGATCAACCGTTGAGACGGTTAAAAGCCAACGGCGGTTTTCAACTGTCACGTCCTCACTTAACTTTCCACGTGACTTTCTTTGATCCGGACCGACACGCGTCATCGAGTTCGGCCAGAGACATTCGAGTTGATATAAGATTTTGCCATACGACACGTACGAACAAAAAGTCCGTATCACTCTTGGAGTGTCATTCGGCATATATTGGCATAGGACTTTAATCGTAATCCATCGTTTTCTTTCAAAATAGTACAAAACGACGATACTTCTGTAGAAAAAAAGGCACCGCGCACTCTAATTAATAATTATTATTTATCACGATTGTACTTTTATCATGTAACTGATATTACTAATTACCTATTTTTTCATTTTGTTTTTCTTCCACCAATTATGTATTATTATTATTATTATGTCGTACGACGCGTGGCCAATTATTATAAAAGTTAATTATTATAACAACGAAGCAATGTAATCGTTCCTGAAAACGTTGTCGACAAAATATAAACTCTGTCGTTTCGCAACATTAATATAGTAACGCCATTCTTGCGCAGTGGCCCTAGTCCTACACGTTTTACCGAAATATATTTTTAACGAACACCGTTTCAATACGAGTGTGCCGAGATCATGTCGTCGTCAGAATTCGGCATAATTTACATTAATTAATTAAATCTTTAAACGAAAAATATTAATGATTGGCGAGTGAATGGGAAAAAAAAACTTAAATATGTTAATATTTAATATGACTCGTAGTTAACAAACGAAATTTCTAACATAAACAAAACTATTAATTCGAGTTTAAAATTTTCAAAAATCGGTATTTTTACAATTATTTTGCAAAAGCATAATATAATTAATTAATAAATAAATCTATTTTTAATCTTTTTTTTATTAAAAAATAAGAAACACTCGTAAAGTAATTAAATATTTCATTGTATACACAAAGTGTAATTTTTCAATCATTATTTTATATAATATACTTATGATAACGAATTTCGAACTTCGATAGAATTATATACGTTTTTGGTGCGTTAACTATAGCTTAATTAACGAAAATTAACCGGAAAAATTCATACGGTGCGAATTCTAAACAGATCGAGTTAGTAGTTACCGATGTGAACGTCAGTCAACCATTAAAGTTTACAAAGTTAAATATAAATCGGTGTTTTTTTACCTTTTCAACTAGTAAACGTCCATCTTTGGTTAGTATACTCGCATACGGATCGATCTTAATAAATAACAATAAAATACGCTATGAAATAATACGAATCGCAACTACACAATGTTTTAATGATTAGACGTTTGATATGAAATTTAAATCTCGATACTTCTTTTACAATATATATATATATATATACACACCTTATATTATTTTCTGTGTGCGTCCCCAGCATCACACCTCCATGTGAACGCATGCAGAAAATAAGCTGGATAAAGCGGAAAAGTAACCGGGATGTGCTCGAAATATTCGGAGAGAAACGATCATTTATAGATTCCGTTAGAAGGAGAAGATGGAAAATGGCTGGACATACACTTATAGACATCCAGAAGAACTGCGTAACACAATAATAGAGGGCGTGATTGGAGGGGAAAGGCTACCTGGACGCCTTCGCAACACGTCGTTCGGACAAATAAAGAAAGATGCGGGAACTGGAAGCTATAGAATACTTAAAAAAAAAAAAATGGCGAATAACCGTGGAGGATGGAGAAGAGGTGCAAACCAACTCATGGATTGAAAAAAAATTATTTTCGTCGGTATTATTATTTATTATATATATAATATTATTTCAAATTATGACGAGCAAGGTTATAAAACGTTTCGAGACTCGCTATATGAATATTGGACCGCGCGTGTATAAAAACCAGTCGTCACGAGGTTCGTGCAGGGGCGCAATTTGGGGTATTGCAGGGTATACATTGGAGGGCCTATTTTTTTTTCCGTGCTATAAAATATTGGCCTGCTATAATTAAATTCTGCGCCGGTACAGCTAATTTCAAAATACGTTATAATATTATCATTTATCGATGGCCTATCATGTCGTATTTGTAATATTAATCAAACACCTGGTGTATTGACCGTATATTTTCATATATTTTAAACATATTTTCGTAGTATATAGACGAATAAGATGATTACAAACTTAAATTTTTTATTCTGAAAATATTGGCTTTTGATTTATATTTGTATACACTCATAAAATCAAAATTAGTCCTCAAATTAATTATAAAATGATAAAATACACTAAATTATATTTTAAATACACAAACAATATACGTAATTCACTTCCTTTTGAATCCAAATAGGAATTGTACTATGCAATTTTATAGACGGTTTTTTTTTTTGATTCGCTTATTTTATGGAAAATTAAGTTTTTTCCGGATCGCACTGTGTAATATTCTTCGTATTCTTGTAATATGCTATTTGGATAATATTGTGGAGCGCAGTTTAGAAAAAATACATGTAGTTTATAATTTTCAATTTAATTCACAGTATATAAAATTATGTATGCTGTTATCACTGTGGCCTGGTGGAAAAATAATTTGGCCTGTCTAAAAATTATTGGCAGCCCCTGTTTTAAAATTGAAACGGCGCTTCTGGGTTCGAGAGATTACGGCGTTCGCTATAAGAAAAATAAAAAGAACGTATTAATATAGTAAACGTTATAAATAAATACTTAACACTCGACGTAGGTATAAATTTAAAATTTTCGAAAATTTTCTTCGCACACGGAATCCGTAATAATAATAATAATATATAGGAAAACGCGGACGCGTATAGCACAGGCTACACCGTTTTACACGGCTGTAGCGACGTGATCGATACAAGGGGCCGACTGTACACACGCGTTTATGACCGGCAAAAAAACACAAACGCGGTCATACTTATCACATAAACGGTCGAATATCGACAAAAATTCGGATTTCCGACCAACCCCTTCCGAGGATTTATATAGCGCGCCGATCTGGCCAAGCAATTTACGGTCTGACGAAAGGCGTAGTATGTGCACAATATCGATTTTTGTTTTTTTTTTTTTACCCGTTCTCCTTAACGCCCTTGCATTATTTTATACGTCATACAGTCAGGTGTTTACATTTTGGTATTATATTTTATTTATACCGAGTAAAAGCGATTATACGAGGCCATAACCGTCGTGGGTTCTGTCATTTTTTTTTATAAAATATCGAGGCGCATTATACACACACACACACACATAGATAGGCTCGGCGGATTATTCAAATTGCCTATAAAATATTTCGTTTTATAAAACCCGATTTTTATTTTTATCCTCCCGCTCGGCATAAACTCACAATAAACACTGCCACGCGGTATTATTATAAATATATAATTTAAATTATTTTTTAATAAATTCGCCTCGGTAAGGTCAGGTTAACACACGACGTTTACGTTACACGAGTCGCAATGAACAACGTATAATAAAAACATATTATATTATTGCTAACGGATTCGAGCGGATTGAATGATTCTGACGCCGCCGTTGCAGTTTATTGGTGAAATTGGAAAATTTACGTGAGAAAAATCCGCGCGCAGCATCGGAAAGAGTTACGCACGAGTACCGTGCTATATTGCGTCAACGACGACGAAATCGAATGTGCGCTCTCCGGAATACCATATTACGCTTATCCCCTGGTCCATTGTGTTATGGTAACGAATCGCCTCGGGTGAACGATCATTTTCGAAGTTGAAGAGAATAATATTTTAAGAAGAACTATTCGCTACGACTATGTCCCCCCGAGAAAGTTTCGTACATTCGAAGCACCGAGTCGGGATAAACTTCGAAGCCTTTCTCGCGTTTGACGAGTTCTCCATCGTGCGATTTGCTTACGTCGAATACACAGAGAGAGAGAGAGAAAATTATTTTTAAGTCTTTGTCAATGTTTTCCGTTGCCGTACTGCTTTTTTTTTTTTAAACTATTGTTTGTGCCGTAGCTCATACATTAATATTTCATGAAAAAATCAACTGTTTTACATACTCGTAAAACGTAAAAATAGTAAGATTTGGAAAAACGTTCAAACGATTAATCATCATTATTCATTGGTTAATTTCATTGAATCGAAATATTCTAAAAGCTCTAGCTAGCTCCTGTCGGTGAAATCGCTATTGGTACTTCGCTCACACACACGCACACACACACTCACAGTAAAAATCCGGCCCTGATTGCAAATACGAGTATAAAGAACTAGAATAAAATTTCTCTGTAAATGCAGAGCTTATATTTTCCGTCGAGTACGCTGTGAATATTCTCAGCCTCTTGAAAATCTCGAAATTCTCGGCTAATATTAATTATGTTTATTGCAGCAAGAGGAGAGGAGGTTCCACGAGTTACACATACATATCGGTTGCTACTCCTTTACCATTAATGTAGTAGCCGCGGGTTAGCCTGGCTTGTGACCAAAACCGTGGTCGATTTTTAAACGGTCTGTTTTTCTTTTCTGTCAGACAGTAAACCCCGTGGAAATGTTGTTGTTTCAATTGGATTCGGTTTTGTATTTTGTCTGCGCCAACGTTTTTGCCGTGCTACGACGTACTTATGTTTAATTAGTCGTTTTATATAGGTCGTGTAGAAGAACATTATTTCAATAATGATTAACGACGTTGCTATTTTAGACTGCTGTTCATCGGCCGTCTAATTATACATTGCTCTGCGCGCACATATAGGAGCGGTTTATAGTGATTTATTCGGTGTTTTTATAAAATTTCAAACACATTTTTACTAGATTTTATCGTTTTCTTAAACACGAAGTATTTAATTATGTATACAACGAATGCGTTTCGGCGAATACATAATATCAAATATAAATATTGAGAACAATATTAAGTTTATAAAACGCGTTTCCGCGATGAAAATTTTCGTTACGCGCGTTTATTGTAAATAAAAACAAAAAAACTGTTTACGCGTACTTATAAAATAGAAATAAAATCGAGAATTTTTTTTCTAAATTGCTCGTGTAAAATGTGTTTTATTCTTCTTCCTCGAAGACATTCGAATCGTAAACAAATGCTCGGTTGATAGAAGACGTCGAATATATTTACATAATTATTACCAGCAGTTCAGTATCGTTATAAATCATTAACCTAATATGCATATCCATAAATCTCGCGGAATATATAACGTTTAAATATTCCCAAAATGTATTGCGAGTATTCTTTACTGTATGTATAATGTGTATTGCTGAGACTGATTTCATCGTTATATATATTTCTAGAAAATAATTCGAAGCGCGGAAATAATATACAAAAAAAAAACGCTAATATAGCATTACGTTCGAATTCATAATATGCAGGTTTTCTACGGTAAGTTTAACGTGAAAATATGGGCGATATAAAAAAAAAATATTCAAGAGACTTGACATCCGACATTCTGGTTAATGTACCGTTTAAAGGGCCACGACAGGAATACAAATGATAATAA
This sequence comes from Slavum lentiscoides, assembly GCA_032441835.1. Lineage (NCBI taxonomy): Eukaryota > Metazoa > Arthropoda > Insecta > Hemiptera > Aphididae > Slavum > Slavum lentiscoides. Next base: position 9,246,149 of record CM063715.1, on the reverse strand, counting down.
TTATTTTAAAAGGTTGTACAGTGCAGGTCAGAACCAATATCGACGTATGGGCAATTTATTTAAACCGCTACGACCTATTATTATTATTATTATTATTATTATTATTATTATTATCGGAAAATTCCGTTTAGAAAATATGCGAGTTCGAACTCGAATTTATATTCTCAAATGAGTTTCATATAACGGGTTACCGCGAATTTCGAGGTAACAGATTACGTATATTTTTCGGAATTGTATACAAACATTTTTAGAATAAAAGACGACGTGTAGGCGCGATGGAACTATAGGAGAATTCTCAAAATAACTTACGTAGGTCGTATAACAAAAGAAGATGTCTTGTGTAGAGCGGGAGAAGCAAAAAAAAAACATTCTAAAAGCCCTGAAAACCAAGAGAGCGAAATTAATAAGACATGATCATCTACGAAGTTTCTAAAAACTTTAGACAACTCGATTTCTTCAAAAATCGTGTTACTAAAAATACCGAAAAGTGATTTTTTCCGATACATTTTTTTTCTTTTTAAGTTGAAAAGAACTGCTTACATTAGGATTATTATACTTACTTTTCGAATAATTTTCGAAAAACCGGGTAAAATACGTTTTTTATAAAATACGCATTTTATTCCGTACGGATATTTCACGAAGTGCCTGTAGTGTAGTCGTAGGACATGCAGACCGAGTAGAAATTATGTGATATCCGGATTTTCGTGCGGGAAAAGCGTTTTTCAGCAAATAACGAAATAACATAAAAAATCACCAAAACCAAAATCAAATAACCGCACGCGACAAGAATAATTATGATCCAGTAATATTGCCACGTTATTATGTTTTATCATTTGGTGATTGAAAATGATCGCTTTTAAACGTACGACTCGAGAACAATTTTTTCCCCCGATTTATACGAACGCCAATCAAGCAAAGTGCTTCGACTGTTCCTAAATAAATTTATTCCTCGGTGGTGTTTCGCACAACAAACCGGCGTTTCTCAATATTTATATAACGATGTAACCCCGTCGGAACACGAGTTAAATTTACTTTTATAACACTTTATTTTTATTTTTTTAAACAAATATGATTAGTATAATATTACTTTAATACGCGTCGCACAATTATTATTGCGTTCAATTTTTTTTTTATTATTATTTAACTGTCGCGACAAAACGCATTCCTGCAATACAATCGACTGCGCGGTCTGGCTTCAAAGTACCTACGGCGCGCCTCAAAAGACATATAAGCACACTGCACGGTGGTAAGTACATTAAATAAATTATTATTATCGACATTTTCTCAGCGTGTTTCCTCCTTTGTTCGACAACAGAATCGGAACTAAAAACAAAGGCACTTCATTCTATATTGTGTTTTCAATACAACGGCGGTCCGCGGTATGAAACATAAATTAAATTCCTCGTTGGTCTTCCGGCACGCTGTACGTTAAAACGTAGGTTTTTTTTTTTTTTCATTAGACGTCCCGGACTAAGACGTGTCGATTTTAATTCGATGAATAATGGATATCCGCGCCTGTATACACGAGTATATTATATTATATATTGTAATAAAATTATATTATCGTCCACCTGTTTTCCGTCCGGTTGCGCGTTGTTTCATTTTCATTTATATAATATTAAAAAATGGAAGCGAAAAAAAAAAAATTACACCGTTTTTCCGGGAACGTAATTTTCTCGCTATATAGAACAAGAAAATAACAAACATAAAATTCAAAAAAAAAACTATTAAGTTTTGGAATTATTTCCACGATTCGAGAATTATGAAAAAATTTTTAAAGAATCTCGTTTCACTTGTGATAACGTATACGTATACAGTTTACGCCGGAAATAGAGAAACGCGTTTTACACAACTATAGATTCAACGCGTAACGTTTAGTCCATAGAAATCCAATTATATTTCAGCGATTAATTTGTAAACATTCAAACGACTGTGACTCGACGAAAAACGATTTCTGCCGGTTACTGTATAAAACGACTATTATTCTACCCCACTCCAAAAAAAAAAAACATATACAGCATCTTGAATTAATTAATATAATATATTATAATGTATGACTAACGCGAAATATTGTTTATGTATTATACGCGTAACGAAATATTCGTAAAATATATTGTTGCGAAACAAAATTAATTCAATGGGACTTGCATGTTTTGGTAACAAAAAAAAAAAATGCTTCGAAGCGTACCATTTTATTCAAAATTGTTTACATTTCAACTATTTTCCCAAAACACATAAATACGTGAGTATATTTTTATTTTATTTTTTTTGAAAATTAAATATTTTTATTCGGACGCGCGAATAATTCGTTTCGTATACGCTGAAATCGTGATATCCCGGAGAACGTTAATTTATTCTTTGTCCGAAAGATCAAAAGAATATAAGTTCTGTTCACCGGAGACGATCCTAAGTTTTTGTGTTCGCAACCGGGTTAAAACATAAATTCAAACTTCAAAAGGGTGTATATGTATACGTTTAATAGTTAAATAATAACATGCTCGATAAACTTTGTAATATTACGAGTCTCGATGTACTCCGTAAAACACTAGCACAGTATTAATATTAATGGCAGCGAACGACGATGTTGACTTGTGGACGTCGCGGATTCGTGTGGATCACTCCATTTGGATCGGACGATTTAAACGTGTATGATAATTATCATTTGTAATTTCGAAGCGCAATATAAAAACGTAATGCGTTCGGAAAAAAAAAGCCGAGGATCCTGAGCGGAAATCATCGTAATGAGCAGCACGGTACGGATTGAGTACGATAAGATTTAACGTTTCTATAGGTTTACGGAATTGATTGGATTTGGCGCGTTCGTATTGATTAAAATCAGTGATTAAAACGAATTAATGATTTGTACAAAATACACCGGTTCACTACCGCCTGGGTCCTAACCAAACCTAACTGCATGGGCCACCAATGTAATTTGGTTGACACACTCGTTGTGGTGTGGCGAGAAAGTGAGAACAGCGCAAAAAAAAACAAGCCAACGCGCACCGAAACGGTGCGAGTACGGGTGTAAGCCTTGTACAGTTGTTGAGATAAACTGTGATAACGTTAGTCGATATTACATAAAAAAAATAATAATAGCGTTTTTGTTTTTCAATTTTTAAATACATTATGTCGAGCGCTGAAAATGCCGTTTGTCTTTGAAATCAGTCACTAATTAAACGAATATTAATAAGTACACAGAGTCAAACACAATATTGAGTTAATTTTCTACTATTAAATAGACGAAACAAAAATCAAATTAACGGAACGAGTAGGTATTTAAAAAAATTTCAGGTAAATAAGTAATATTCCTATAACGAATATACATGAAAATAATTCGGGCCTTGAAAACCGTTTAGCACTACGGTCAATATAATATAGGTATATGTATTGCTATGGTTATACGTTTATAGTAATTACACGATATTTGAAATGTCATTCGAAACGTTTTTCCACGCTTTGGATTTAACTTTTTCGTTCGAGTAATACTCGATTGTACGAGTATAATCATATAGCCTTCAATAATTTGACCGAGTTTAATGAATGTTTCTTTAGACGTTTTAGACAATTAATAAATATATCATAACAGAACAAATTGAGTGGAATTCGGCAGTTGTATCACTTATCAGTGTTATCAGCAACGTAATAGGCAAAATAAAAATACCACGCGTGGCACCATGCAGCGTACTGTAAAATAATATTCTTCTGTATTTAAATGTTTTTTTTCTACACCGGCTAAAAAATAAAAATGGGATACCGAAATTATGCGATTAAAATACACTCGTATTGTTAATATAATAATATGTTATTACGTAAACGACAATTCTTCTGTTCGTATACGTTTGCCAGTGAATAAACACGAGAATGACTTCAAAAAAGTAATAATAAGATAATATATACTTCGTCTCTTTGTTATATGTATATACGAGTATGCAGGTTAATATATGTAATAAGCTCGTATACAGATGAAGAAATGGTCGATTTAAAAAAAATCTCGTTATTTACAAGTACATATCCCGAACATTTTATTTAAATATAAACATTTTTTTTTACCGAATTAATATCAGTCCCGAACCCCTAGTCTTTCTGAACGATTTAAATGTAACGAAAATAACGGAATACGATTTTTGGTAGGAATTTCGACGTTTTTTTTTTTTGAAGCAAACAAATCCTTTTATATACCGTTCCGTACAATTATTGTCGGTTATCAATTTTACAGACCCGTAACGTAACGGTAAAGACCGAAAAATTTATATTTTTTATTATATATTCGCGCATAAACGTACGACAAACATAATATTATACGCTGGAGAACTTTTACTTCTACACTGTGTCGTTATACGCAGCAATTTATTATTTCTAGATGCAAAATCTTTTACATATTTGACTATCCTAAATACTTAGGAGTTCAACAATAAAATAATAATGTCCACAATAAAAAAAAAAACGATAATATACGGTAGACCGGGTTTGGTTGTCGTCACGCATCATTTTCCGGTACTATTTTTTTACTAAATGAATTCAACAATATAAGTATTTGTGTACGGCCTTCTATGAAATTTATATAATTTTTACGAAATAAATGGGCCCAGTGTATCGATATTAAATAAACGACAAAAAAAAAACAGATATGTTTTATTACAGATCCGTAATTAGTAATCACTCGATAAACTCAAATTAAAAATTGCAAAATAAATTACGGTATTAGTCCGTAAACGGTTCATACACGCGTTTAACACTGTCGTTTGTAATCAAATTTAAATGGTTAATCTTTTAAATCGTCTACTATTTCGGTCGACGCGAACAAACGCTTTGTAATGTTATGAATTAAAGTGAAGTTTATTTTTTTCATAACGCACATTTTCACAAGTAGAAATTTTCGGATTTTTTTTTTAAATCATATTCCGCCTAAAATATACACGGGTACCTATTGTGTACTATGGAAATGATTCTGAAAAATTTTCAAAACAAAATGAAAATGTTAGAAAAGTTTATTTAGTTTTTAACATATTATATGAGTTTTAATACGGTGAGATTATTATAATTTTTTTTTTTTGAAATATTATAATAAACGTCGTTCATGCGAGCTTACGGTAAATGTAAACGCGTCCGATTCAAACGTATAATAAAATTATAGTCGTTTTCCGTAAATAATATATTTTTATCGATCCGATGTCAAAACGGTTTTAAAAATAATTTTTCTCAAAAAAAAATTTCCAAAAAGAAAACCGTGTCGTTTTCACGCGAATATTATTATTTTTACGTTTTATACATTATTGAAATTAATGTTTTTTTTTTCAATAAAACGAGAAACGAGCGGTGCAAAAGATATTATAACGTTTTAATTGACTGTTCGATTAATCGAAACACATACTGTAGTACGACATTGAAATCTAATTACGCGCATTGTGCACCCTGTTATTATACAGTATTTTTTACTTTTAAAGTTGTTTTTATCGGGATTTCGAAATTTCAAAAATTCAATAGCATTGCAAGACGAGAAATGTTCGACTCGATCGAATAACAGTTTCGGGCAACACTCACGTTCGCGTTTCCAATTCGTCACCAACCAGATTGGTATTTTTGTTGTAAAAACTACACGCGCGTCGATTCGCGTTATTTCGGTACAATTTTAAAATTACAAAAAAAAAAAATGATACACTTACGTCACCGGGAGAACGTGTATAGGACACGGGTGGAATGTAAAAATTTTTAAATCGTTCGTAACCGGAGAAATTTCGGCTGATCCGTCAATACCTCCTGGTCGGCTCCTGTGTATGATATAAAACACGGTATACTGAATTAAGCGTTATATATACCTACGCCGCGGTAAATACCTCATATAATATTAGGTACGCGTAATGACTTTCGGCCTCTCGCAATAGATTTTAATGATAATTTAAATTACGCGTATAATTATTTATGTACTCGGAAAATTCGAAAACTTGTGTGCGTTTGTGTGCCTTTACGCGTTTTTCGAAAAAAAAAAATGTATAACAAAAAAAAAAGAGTGAGAGAGAAGAAAGGAAAATAAAAACGCCGGAAATACGTGCACGTATAACGCGATTTATTATTATATTATTATACGCAATTACAATACGATTTTCCCTGCAGCGCTCCTGCAGCGTTTTATAATCCACGAAAATACCGACACACGCGCACATTATAATATAATCCCTTCGGGTCTTATATCTGTGGCGCTTTCGACGCGTGATAGATAATACAAAAACGTGATTAAAATTTCGGAATTCCGACGAGACAAACACACGTTGTATGTACATACACGCGATAATAACGCCGGTGAACGTTGTCCGCGTTTTCGAAATAATAATATTTCAGATTTCAGAAAAAAAATCCATTGGTGGTGGGGGGGGGTTCTTTTCCAAAAAGTCTGCAGGTTTTACACTGCAATACTGTTTCCGAGACATTCCGGTTCTCTTTCGGAAAATGTCCCCGTTTTGCACTGAACGCCGTTTTCATTTTCAAATCACGCGATTTGCCGGAAAATTTCCATTTTTTTTTTCTTTATAAAATAATAAAATTATTACACTATAATATCGGCGTTTTACAGCGGCGGTTATAAATGGTGTTCAAGGGGAGGCGAGAATGGAGCCAACCCACTTTGCCAATGAAATAGTCACATCGACGAGTGATAACCAAGAAGAAAGACCTATTAATGTACCGAGACGAAATGAAGATGTAGAAAAAGAAAGAACAACGTGCACGGAACGTAAACGAAATAACAATAAAACGGAAAAAGAAAGTAATCAACCAGATAGCGCTACGACACAACATAGAGGGCGTGGCAGAAACACACACAACTACGTCGTTCACGCCTGACCGTCGTGATTACACTGAGCGGTACCGATGGTTTCGGACCGCTATTTATAAGCGCCCTCTATGTTGTGTCGTAGCGCTATCTGGTGACTACTTTCTCTTTTCCCGTTTTATTACGGTCGGCTGACGCGCTACGTCGGTATATGCGTGCGTTTAGTTTGACGCTGACCGAGCAACCGATCGTGGGCGCGTGTGCAATCTTTATTATTTATTTTTTTTATTATTATTATTGTTATTAATAATATTATTTCGCGTGTTTCAATGAAATGAAATGAACGTAAGAATTCATCTTTCCTCATTGTACACTCTTATAAACGTTTACTCGTCTATTTTACACGTTCACTATTTATTCAACGTTTACTCGTTTACTCAAATTTACACGTTTACTCTCTTGCACTGTACAGTGTACACGACCGACCGAGTTCTTCGTCAGCTAAGCACTAATTCCAGCCTTATACGTGCTGTTCAAAAGGAGGGGGGCGAAAATGGAGTATAACCATAACATAATTGGACCAACTTACATGACACAAGTCGGTATGCTGTTAGGTCAGAGAAATTCTTTATAACCGCCACTGGTGTTTTATAACGTATAAAATTATTATTACAGCCGTACATTCGTTGTAATTAAATTGTGTAATACAGTAATATTTTTTTCAGACACTTAACTGAACAATATTGATATTCATTAAAAAAATTTAATAGTACAAACATAACATACGCGTTAAACTTTTCAATATCAACCTTTTTTTAATTCGATTGACAGTATTTTTTTATAATATAATGTAACATTTTTATGCGAAAAAATAAAAAAAAACGACTGTACATAAACACGGTAAACATATTATTATTATTTTATAGACACGAGATCACGATTATTAGAAGAGACGGTGATAACTTTACTAGACTCGATAAGTACCGAGCGATGCTGCGTATAAAAATAAGATTTTGTTTGATAATTTGACTTTTTTTTACAAAGGAAACATATAGCGTTTTGACGATAAAAAATGGAGGTTATAACTAGAACCGTATTTAGAGGGTGAAATGGGTGCGATTTCACCGGGCGGCAGATTTATGGGAACATTCCTGAAAATATTGCCCATGGGTCATGGCTCTGAGAGTATTTTAAATTTTGTATTTCATTTTTTTTTTTATTCAAGTTGTAATTATAGCTGTAGAATCTGATTGTTATTTAGCGCAGATAGACAATATAATAATAAAAAATATCGAACCGGATTGACGATTGCTATTACCAAAAAACCCTTATCATATATTAATAAATTTTTAAAGCTTGTCGTTTTATTTGACCGTAAAACGAAGAATTTGCTTTAATAAAATGTAGAAAAAAAAGCGTTAATAATAATTTATTTTCGTAATAGAATTTGATCATTTTTATGTATTTGTATAATATCATAGTTGTATAAGAATTAACAACAGTCCATGTGTTGACCTTTATACGATATTTTACAAATACTGATTAAAAAAAACCTTAATATTATATATTTATAGGCGGCGCCGTAACTAGACCATTTGGGGCCCGTGTGCGAAACTTAAATTTGGGGCCCTTTATTTCTACTAATAATAACACCCATAGGGCCCCATAATATAATTCGAGCCCCGGGCCCGTGTGCAATGCACACTCTGCACACCCGGTTTTTACGGCACTGTTTATAGGTTTTTCTTATTAAAATTATTAAATTATTGTTTCTAAATGTATGTTATTTGTCTGCCAGCTGTTAAACGGAAAAAAACATAAGAGAAAAAACTGTAAGGTGGCAGAATTTGTTTGCGCGGGACGGTTAAATCCTAAACGCGGCTGCACCGGAGATAACGTTCGGTTCGCCGTGATTTTTCTATACGAATATAATATGTCCGCCGCGATATCGTCAAAAATGGCTAACAGCCGGTTTTGGGTAGCATAAAAAAAAAGAAAGAATGTTCAATCGTTAACTCGCATCGAATTCGATGAATCGTGCGCGTGTGTGTATTAATAGGACGTCTTTTATCAGCAAGTTAACAACGCGAAAACAAAAAAATAAAATAAATACACCAACGCGATACGATTGTTATTATAGGACGGGAAATTTTTTATCTTTCTTTTTTTTGTAACACTGTGTTCTGCGCAGATATGTGTTTTAAGAACCGCATTCATCCATGTGTGTTTGCAATAATACCGAAAGACTAGCTATCGCGAGTTATTCGCACGAAGAACGCAACGGTATAGTGTTATAAACGGCTGCGAGCGTCGTTATCTCTCGCCGTCAGCAGGAGAACGCTGCAACGTATCGCGTGCAATTTTAAACCTACTCGGAAAACCTATTCCGCGTTATTATTCCATTGTTATTGTCTACCGGTTCAGAATAATTGTCACACTATTCGTATATAAGTCATCATCTCAAGCTTTCTCGGCCAGGGGGGAAGACTTGTTGCGGTAATGCGTGTACGCCGCTGCAGCAGACAGCACCGAACCGCGTCAAACGAAACGATTTTGTCCCCAAAAAAAAAAAACGTTTTGAATTCAACCAAATCCTTTATAGACCTATCACACACTTATATAGTATCCTTTCTTTTTTGAGTACAAATGTGTACTCAAAACGTACGCGTTGTTGAAACGGACTCGGTCACTCGACCCCATGTCGATTACGGGGATTGGAAACGGTATATTATATTATTTGTACCATTTTAGACCTAAAAGCTATAGACAACAATTCAACTACCAAATTTAATTCTGAAAAAACGTTTTAAATCGTCGGCCTTTTTTTCTAGCTTATGTGTGCAGTCGGTTTTTAATTTTTTGAAACTATTTTTTTATTACGTTTTACGTTTGTCATTAGTGAATTTAAAAAATAATGAAACGTTTAATCAAAAATCGACTTCCTGCATAACCCAGAAAAGAAGCTGGCCGTTTTAAATCTTTTTTCAGAATTAAATTTGGTTTTTTTTTAATAAATGATAGAATTTGTGTCTAAATCGTTCTGTTACAAGTATATAAAATTAGAAAACTATTCGATTTCCAGTAAGTTCGTGTTCGAATCGGAAATTCTTACGACATAAATGGCACTGCGGCAATCAGTGGAGTCAGGACGATTGCAATTATAACCGTCCTAGGCTAGGTCCTACGCCTTTTGCTCCACACCATTTGATTTTAATTTCTCGAAACGGCTCCGAGGATTTTCGGAATCTGCAATATAGCGAACGGTACGGATTCCGAATAGGACCAAGTACTAAAGAGAAAAACTAGTTTTATTATTTATATTTAAATAAACAGCGGGTTGAATGGTTTCTCGGGGACGAGAAAGCTACTTGACGACAAAGTCGAGGAAGAAATGTATAATAATTAATATTTTTTTCTAATCAGAAAACGTCGACTACGCGTATAATTAAATCGCTTTGCGGACCACATATTATAGAAACCAATTATTTAACGTTTAATTTTGCAAGCTTATAAAAGAAACACGCTTTGAGCGAATCGAGCACCACCATCGACGAGACGGCACTTTGAATTCAAACGCGTAAGGCGAAAATTTAAATTATGCTAATGACTATTTTCACCGGAGACAAACACGTGTACAATATAAACACACTGAACGAAAAATCACAATCAATATAATAATAAAATAGATTAATTTGATGAATAAATTATTAATAATGACCCCATAAAGATTTTATCAATTTAATAAAATAAGATTTGTTAATTTCGGAATTTACAAATCGCCTTTAAAAATTTTATTAATTCAACAAATTATTTATCGTATCAATAAATCAAAAAATTTGCAAATTAGTTGTAAACTATATATGCTTGAACGATACATTATGTTTTGTGATTTTTGCCAATTAGATTTCACTTTATATTACGAGAACATTACAACAACGTATTTAATTAAAACATTACTTCAATATACGTGTACGTTCTATGTAGTATATTTTAATATTTCGAAAGTTAATTAATAAAAAAAATTTAGATTTGTACACCTATCGCCTTTGTTGTTTGGTGTACTCGCACGATTTATTCAAACGCGATATCCCGAAATTCGTTTTTGTCCTCCACGGCAATTATTTACCGCATATATTATATTATATAATTAATGAAAATTATTTCTTATACAATACCCCAACGTTTTCGGGGTTCGTACTCGGAATTTTAAACGTTCAGCACTGTAGGCGCAGGGCAGAAAATCGTAATAGGATTTAATTTTTTTTTTTTTTGATTTCCCTAACTTCGAGAAAATTTCAATTAATCCAATGCGAATTAATACGTGCTTAAATCGGAGAATTAAAAAACTTATTTTCAATTATTTTACGTTGTGAAACCATGCCATTCAAAATACAACCACGTCTGTACGATACGAATAATGATTATTATTTCCGGAGAATATAATTTATTTTATTTTATTTTATTTATTAATAACGAAATAAATAGAAACAGTACGAACATTAAACAGTCTATGAATAACAAATTATTGTTATTTTTTTTTTTTTTTTTTACAAACAAGAAAAGGAAGCTGGCAGCATGGTGTGACGGGAATTCATTGATTTTTATCAAAATTAGTGAAAGAATTTTGAATGTGGAATGGAACAGTGAATGGAGAAAGTGTTTTAAAAATAATTCGAATTAATATTGTATATAGGGTGTAAATTTTACCACTTGGTAAATTTTTAATAGAAGTTAATTTAGCCGCGTGTCTAGTGTCGACTAAACAGTCAAAATCTAGGTGTATTAAAAATAGGAGAGTAATCGTCGTGGAAAAAGCAGTAAATTTTGAATAAATAATAGCTATTTATAATTATAAATAACTCGAAGAATTTTCGTTGAACCCTTTCGAGTTCACAAAAAATTTCTGCTAAAATTTCGGCTTTTTGCCCGTATGACATATCCGTACCTCAATATCGGCCGAGCTAATACGCAATACAAAAGCTTTCAAAGGTGCCGATAATTCGAAGTGACACGCGATACGCATAATGGAAAACTAAAGTTTTAAGTGCCTTGCAACGAGCACTGTTGACGTGGAAATTTGAGGATTTAAGGATCGAACCTAAATCACGAAAAGAAATATTAAGAGACGTGATGGAGTAGGTAAGCGAAAGACTTGAATTGGTTTTCGATATTGGTTTTAAGACTTTTCAATCAGATTAAAATAATAGTAAAAAATTACGGCCCGTGTATATATATGTTCAATATTTTTTTTTTTTATAAATGACAAGTATAATATTAAAATTGTCAAGTATGGTTAAAATGATGTACAATTTTAAGAAAGAACAGGACAATCATGTTTATAAAATATAAAAATACATGTTATCCGAAATAAATACCGTGAGTTCTATTGAGAATTTTTTTTTTTATATATATCAATATTGTGCACAAATAGAAATTATATTTAAAAGAAAAACACGGATAAAGTTTTCAAACTAGTCATTTCCGTGCACACGTTTTCATTCAAATGCGTTTGTTTAATGGAAATATTTATACACAACGCGGAAGTTTCTTACGCATAACGTTGAAAATATAAATCTAGTTAAACTTTAAATAGTAGATAAATCCGAAGGTCAGCTGGTGAAACTATGAAGCTAAAAATTTTTAAAGAAAACTAAACTCTTTTCAAATAAAGGAAAGCGAAATATTTTTAATATTAGCTATACATGTCAAAAATTTAATTTAACGTATAATGCCTTTAATTTAAATTTTAACGAATTTCTTAGTTATTCGTGGATAAAATACACGATTATGTTTAACGGTGTAAAAATTAAAGTCGTCGTACTTTAAAATGAACACATTTATTCTGTAAAAGAAAAATGTATACGGTTCTAATAACAAAAGGCACCAATCGATGGACAATCAATCGTTAAAAACAAAACAAAAATATTTACTGCTACGTGTAGCACAAACGCGTTGACTATAGTTTTCTTCGGGTCAGTTTGAAATTGATAACATAAAACTTAACAACAAATCATTAAGTCGTTATTAATCGAACTAAATTCACCGATCTCATCGGAATTAATAAATCAGCTAAAAGTATAGGATTCAGCTAAAAAAAAAAAAGTTAATAAATAATTATTACGCAAAAGAAAATAAATGTTAGTATATCTACCATTGAAACAATATAATAGGCAAATAAATTTAAAATGAACAATGTCGTATCGATTAATGTCAAAAGGCGCTGAACCCGTCAATGATCGATAAGGCATTGAAAATTTTTATGAGCGTTCCAGTGATGAGCTACACTTGCGAGAGAGGTCTAAAGAGACTTCTTTAGAGACTTTTTAGAGAAAACCTCATGCGTATAGTGAAAACAAAATAAAGAAGCCAAATGAAACGGCTGAGATAACGATTTCGATTGAATCAGAATTGACATTAATACGAAAGAAGTGATGGACGAATTTAAAAAAGAAAAAAAATGTCTATCCTATCGATTGGCGTTCGAGTACCTACATAAATTCTTGGCATCATTATTACCAATATCGAGTAAAAATAAAAAATATATAATTTAAAATATTATCAAACCGTTTTTTATTGTCATCGCCCGTCGTGACAGAAGTCTGCGCACGCCCACCGAGTACGTTAATTTATACGTTTGAAACGGGCCGATATTAAATGTAATTTCGTAGTGCGATTTTCGTTCAAGGAAAGGAAAGGATGACAGCGCGGTAAATATGGTCGAGAAACGTCGATCAGTCGACACTTTTTTGTTCGGAAATAATAATAAAATAATTTGGAAGCTGCGACGAAGTGCATGTCAACGAAGATTTTTTTTTTCGTTTTTTCCCGTTCTCTTTTTAATAATACAAACTTTTAGAGTACTACGATTTTTTTTTCGTTTCTGTTAAATATCCAGTAAATCACCATTGTAAAACAGTTAATTAATAATACACGAGAAAGTGTATGTAGTCGCAATACGATTTAAAAAAAAAAAAATATTCAAAAAAAGTAATGTGCTGATAATTAGATCGAAGGTGCGATCAAAAATTATTAAAAAGTCGCGAAATTTAAAATTATTCCCAAGTATTCGGAACGCTTTTAAAAAGTATTTGTATTTAAATACATCTGAGAAAAAAGTGTTCTTAACGTGTATATAATATTATGTCTTACACGTCGGAGAATTGTGTGTAATTCTTGAACTCGAGTCCAGCTCATGTCTCATACTATAAGATTTTGTGAAATTACTAAAATATACAGTAAACAACGCGCGTTTTCCTAATATAATATTATTTATCTATTTGGCCAACAAAAAAAAAAAAAAACTCTGTGATGTCGTTCACGAAATACGAACGTCGTTCTTGCCCAAAACACTGCGAAACGGTGTGTGAAACAAGTAACGTTTAAATGCATTATATTAGAACCGTTTAAATTTATCGCCTGCTTGATGATGATCAACGCTCGGAAGACGAATTCTTTCACACGGTGCTGCTGTTCGATCGCGAAAATCATAGGACGACGGGTGGTATTGCTGCAGGCACATCGCACATCCCAATACGTTTAACGCGAAGTGTCGTTTTAACGGGTATCCGTTCACCTGGAACGGCAACGGACATTGCATTTCAGAGAAACGCCTGTTTCGAGTAATACATTTTTTTTCGTGTATATATATATATATATATATAAAAAAAAATCGAAAAAAATTATCGAAAACCATCCGGCGGTCCCCCGGGACCTCCACAATCCAATCGCTCTGAATATAGGTTTACTCGAATCATTATTATTCTTCAAACGTCTTGTTCGTTTAGAAAACAACCTAAACCTTACCGTATATAACGTGTCCGCTGACGATAGAAACGTCGATACGACTTGTATAGTATATTTCGTAAAATATTTAAAATCCGTTTATTTATGTTTTATATTAGTTTAAAAGCGTTTAAACGAGAAATTCGCAGTCCCCACGCGCCCCGTGTATTATACCTCGTGAATGCTTTTCAATTTTGAAAATTAATCACTCCGCGTAAATTTCCGTGTGTACATCATCGTGTGTTTACCTCAGTCAATATATAGTTTATCGATACCCGACGGGAAGAGTCAAATTAACATCGATTTAATTACGTGTAATTAGTTCGATTAACAAACTGACATCGAGTTTTTAACGTAAAACGCAAAAAAATAATAATAATAATATAGCGCTCTTATGACGTAATATCATCACGTGGATAAAGTAATCATTTAAAGTTGTTGTTTAACCACAAATATGTTCCCGATATATATGAGTAATTATTAAAAATTATAAGAAATAATTATATGAAAAGCATACATTATATGCTATTCAGTTCGTGTTCGCGCAGGCGAGGTTCTATCGGTATTCTGATTGGCGGAAACCGTCGTGAGCCGACTGCTGCCGACAGCAACAGCCAATGACAGAGCAGCTATTAGCCGCCTGGAGGGGCAACAGCCAATGACAGAGTAGCTATTGGCCGCCTGGGGTCTACAGTATCGCTCCGGCTTTTATTCATCGTGTGCGTTACGGTATACTCTTAAACTGAATAGCATATAGATTATTCGGACGTTTCGTCAAAAATAAAAATTCAATCCGCAATTATTGGAACGTATACGTTACGGTCAAAGTGTATAATTCGGGCGTTGTAATGCAATGCCCGCCAAATTCGGTCAAAGTCGAATCTCTTTTATAAATCAGTTACAATGCCCGGGCATCGCATCACAATATTCTACGAGTATAACCTAAAATTATAATATTAAAAGAAGCGACTGGAAAATTTTCAAAATTAGGCGGTCTGCAAAGGCAACTGCAAGCAACAAGACAAAACGAGTAAGTGGAAATGTATGACTGCAGAAAAATTACGTACCTACTTCTAAACGCTTAAGCCGTAAAAATAAATAAATGCGAATTAATAGTAAAAATAAACAAAAGCCGTTTGATTATTTGTTATCATAATTGCCCGTTGTGTTTCACGGCATTGTGTATAATGCCCTGGCAAAGTATATAACTTTCCACATTGACCATTGTACAATTGGACATATGAACATTGTATACATTGCCCGGGCATTGTAATACAATGCCCAAATGTAGGTATATACTTTGACCGTAAAATATACAATATAATATATAGTAAAACACTCTAGTTCATATACTTTTCTTCTTGAAAAATTGAAAGCGATTTCATTAAAATTTTATTTGATTAACGCGAAAAATTAACATTAAAAAATATTAACATACTTGTCACATATTATTTACATACACTTAACAGTTATTATTCAAAGCGTATTTTTCGTATATTGTGTTTTCGTGGTTTTACGCGCATAACATTATAACGGTAATCGAATGGAAGAATATTGTTTCACTACCGCGTAAATATTTTATTGATCTATTGAAACGTTTTCGAATTAGTTTAATTGCCGACCATACAGTTCACGCGCTCTAACTCATTTTTTTTTTTTTTTTATATATACTTTCCAACAAGTAGGCGCTTTTCTATAGTTTTCGTGTCTCATCCGTTATTGCCGATAATTTAATTTAACTACATTTCGAAAATATTTCCTTTTTTTTTTTCCTGTTAAGTTTACGATATACGTCGACGAAACTGTCAAACCGTATGATTGATGATAACGTTTGCGCGATTTACAACACATGTTACATTAGGTTGGAGGAAAAAAAATTCGACGCGCCCATCAGATATTTGTTCAACCGTATCGATTATTATTATTATTAGAATCCTTTTGATATACTCACCGATTTTTTCAACCGATTGAAATGTTAAAAAAAAATTTTTTCCTATACTTACATTTCAATAATTGTATTCAATTATTTATCACACTTAGACCAAAAAAAAAAAAAAAAACCCACTAGTTTTCATGGTTTTATAATATGATGTAATGGATTCTGTCAATATCGAGTTATCATATTATCTTCAAAACCACATCGCGTTTCAGCGTTAATTCGACTCTGAAAATCGAAATATACTAATTTAATTCCCGAAACGTCTTACGTCCCAGTGGCAAACAACCGTGTTTCGAGACTCAGTGAATTGAATATGAAAATGTCTTCTCGACGGCCCCGAGGTCATATTACTTCATAACAATGAGGTTTAGAGTATCATTACTATGTGTGTACACTGTACACGACAATCCAACAAAAACGTTTGCTGTAAAACTCGAGAAATTCGCTCGAAATCGTTGAATTTCAAGGCGATATGAACGAACTGCATAGCATGGAAACAATACAGTGAAAGAAAAGTATTTAGAACTGAAACAAATTTTTAAAAAACCAGAATTTTTATTTTTTACCTATCTACAATTTTATTTTAATAATAATAATTTTGTAAAAATTGTATAGAAACGCAATATGATCACAATAGTATAATAAAAAATAATAGTACAATAATTAATACGTTTTATATGGTTATGAATTGAATTTTACCACACCTCTAATCCTGCGATTATCAAAATTTATTAATAATTACATTTTTTTAAGAAGAATCGTGTAAACATTTTTTCTTATATATATTTGCTTCCGCGAGCATCGTTGTGTAATAAGTAAATGATTATTATTCACTAGTAAAAGTGTATCAAAATACTTATCCTAGCACACATATCAATAATTCGAAAGAGTTTAATAATTATTTCATGCGCACTACACGACTTCGATTTAGACCTAAAAACTAAATGAAAATGCAATCACTCAGAACGAACAAAATTTAATTCTGATAAAAGGTTTGAATTCGTCAGACTTTTTTCTAAACTCATTGTGAGAGTAGATTTGTGATTAAATGTAAAAAACAACGTCGCATTTTAACATGGTTTTAATTCAAATATAATAAAAATCGATTGCCACAACGACGTAGAAAACGTGCATATAAATTCGAATCTTTTTTTTAAGAATCGCATTAAATATAAAACTTTATTTTTGTCTAATAGTACGAAAAATACATCGTTTCCGAGCCCCTATTTAAAATGCAAATTATGATTTTTTTTTTCGCCGTAATTATATTAACTATTTATACGCAGTTGAGTATTTAAATATTTGACCACCGCCATTAGTTAAATTTCGAGATCGGTGTTATGGAAAAAAGTTTTTTCCGCAATAAAAGGGGTCATGTTAATATTTCTTAGAAATAACAATTAAGTTTATTGTTCATTTATGTCATAAAAACTTTATTTTGGAGAATTTCCAAATAACTGAACGGTTAAAAAAATGAGAATACCGAGTTCCTTTAAAATATAAATTTTACAATGATTTGATGATCGTTTATATCATTGTTTTATTATTATTATTATTATTATTATTATTACTATTTATATTACATAGTTGTGCAATGAATGTACTTTTCCACAAATACATACATGTGTACAATAATATATTCATAATGATTTTCAAAATAATTATTAATAAAAATATAAAAATAATAATAATTTACTCAGAAGCAGTTAAAGCTTTTCGCAATTTTCTCGTTTAGCATAAATTTTATGTTTTCCTATTATAATTTTTATTGAATACCAGAAACTGCCGTCGTTTTCTAAAAACGAAAATGTATCATTATGTCCTGCATACGTCGTAACGATTCGTGATAACTAAAAAGGACTTTAAGGGTATATTTCATGTTTCTAACTTATTTTTTAACATTACTGGTTGTTATCTCTCCATGATCTATAAAAGACTTGTAAAGTCGTTTGCACTCTTCATTCTGTATTTCTTCGTAATCTTAATTTATTGAATCCCATACCTTACTTATTATAATTCGGTCAACTTCTCGTCAATAAATAGGAAACCTATATGATTTCAAACATGAATTCTCGTATAACGTTAATTTTTAAAATCCAATAAATATTTTTCAGAATGGAATAGAATATATAACGCGTTAATATTTTATAAATATAATGACCGAATGATAATTAATTACTAAAAGAAATATTTCACTTTAAGCTATCGTATTTATCGAAAAAAAAAATGTTAATTTTGATATCAAAATGTATTAACAGATAAAAAGAATAATCGATAAAATGCAAACAGCTACAAAATAATATATTATAAAGAACAAATTGAATAAACACGTTGCTACATTTTTATTTTTGATGCGTGAAACGTTTTTTTTTTTTGGTAGATTTATCACATAACATTCTTGCAAAATTGATACAAACATACATACAGCAACAAACGTCACGCGTTTTCTAGATCGAAACTGTTTATTATAAAACTACAGTCGTTAAAAATAAAGGCCTTTCGTCACCGTTTCGCAGTTTTTTTCTCTTATTTATATATTTGCAGTGTGACACAATGTTCCAACATTTTGAATTCGAAATTCGTGCGTGTAAACAATCAAATAATGCAATAAACCAAGAGAAAAGAAATTGCAAACGTCATAAATTCTCTTGGGAAAATATTGCATTAAAAAATACGCGCGATTTTATGCTCATAGCAGTATTTTTAATTCTATTAATGATTTTCCGGTTTCTAATCATTATTGATATTAATATAATATTTAGTTTTTAAATCATGTTTTATAATAAATAATTCGTTCGGTGTTGTTGATAAGGTTTTCTAATATAAAAAATAATAAAACAATAAATAATATTCATGTCGCCGGATAAACACTAAATAATATTTATATTTGACTATATATAAATAAATATTATAAATATACAAATAAACAGATAGTGAAAGAGAGAGTAGGAGAATAAAAGATAGCAAATCTGAAAGTAATAAATTATGTTCAGGGTGATGTCCCCATAGGGTATATTGCATATAACGTCGCAATATATTCTCAAGATTTCGTTGAAAATGCATGGGCGTACTGCGCGTTTACTCTCGAACAGTTCAATTTTTCAAGAAAAAACTTCGTTATGATAAATTCCTCGTTTCGCATGCATGCACATCATATGCAACGTTCCGATTTACATTACATTGAAACTAAAATTAAAAATAAATATAATTTCAAATTAATTTTCGTATTATTGACATCCTTCAACTATAAGAAAAACACAAAAAGCTAGGCACCGGATTATTTAGAAGTACATAAAAAAAAATGTACAATACTAATACCAATCAATGACTTAGGTCTGTATATAGGTCTGTCCAGTGGAACGTCTTCGGATTTTATTTAGTATAACAAAATGTAGCAAACAGCGAACGGTATATGTGTCAAGAATAACTAATGAAGCAAGTTTAAACGAAGTAAACATTCAATACGCTTCGAATAGTTTTCTATTGATAGTTGATCAAACACTTCTGAGACATGCGCGGATCCGTCGCCGTGCTGTTGAAAACAGTGTATGTGGTTTAACGTCGAAAAGAGTATGAAAATCATTGTGGTAAAAATGATATATAAATACACTAAAATCTGAATAATAAAATATTATCGAATTTACGGTTTTTAACGTAAGAGTATTACGTAAAATAAAATAAATTCAAGAAGAACAAAATAATATTTTATGTATGTATAAATCATTGTTTTTGATACGCCGCTTTTCTCTTTTCTTTTTTAAACTGATAATTTCTTATTACGAGTGAAGCGAAAACGGAAGATTGTATTGACTTTACAATGAAGTGTTTTTTTTTTTAGTTGTTTATTTTGTCTATAAACACTTTTTCGCGTAGAAGGAATGCCATGATAATCGTTACAGGCATTAGGTTCTAGTAGCAAACCGTATCCCGTTCATTTATTATTTGACACGTTTTTCGATTTTCACAATAATTTCTTCAAACCCGGTAGTAAAAAACAACCTAAAAATGTGCACAAAAAAAATACAGATAAACACACATATTAGTTTTGGACACGGGCAATCGTTGTATTTTTTAACGAGCTCAAAACGCAGTACAAGCTTAGATATTATAACAATATTTAAAAATCGTCGTTTTAACGTTTTTTTTTTTTTAGTGTGTGAAGTTTAAATTTCGAAAAACTACAAAGAATAACGAAAATAAACAGAATTTCGCTTTACGAATGCAATTAAATTTGAATTATAAATTGAATAATAATACAACTTTAACGGCATCTCTTGCTTGAAGTGATCCACTCGAACCGACATCCGTAGCACCCGCTACACAGTTTATTTTTTTTATTTTTATCGACGATCAAAATACGTATTCGACCATTTAATAATAAATTTTAATCTTGAATGTCTGAGAACTGTTTTTTTTTCTAATGACAATATAAATTATTTAGTAGTTTAAATTTAGTAACATAATCGAATCATTTAATTTATGTTATTTGTTTTTTTTTTTCTAAAGACATCAAAAAAATACCCCTAAGGCACTTATAGTACACGGCACATCTTCAGAACATACAATAATTTCAAAACTATATTACTTATAAAAAGAATGAATTCCAATTTTTCCGGAGAAAAATTTTTGAAATAGAAAAGTATGAGATAACGTAAAAAACAAAAAAAACATTATCGTGCACGCAACTAAAGTAAACAAAAATTTTCCATGTAGTTTATGTTTAAAACTTGTATTACAATAAAAAGTGCGAAATCTCATTTCTGCGGTTTGTGCGTTTAGTATTTCTTGAAAAATAATTTGGCCACAATTAGCGTTTACAATAATGCGTGTATATGCCCATATATTAATAGAGTTTACTCAGTGGACGAGTAAAATGTTTTTATTCGATTTTTTTTTTCAAACAGTTTAGTTGAAATTACGAGTATTGATAATTTAAAATTCACATTCAATGTATACCGACACGCGTATTTTTTAATCGTCTCAATATTTTTTACCATTTAAATGCGTAAAACCAAATTCGTTTTTAGTAAATAAGCGTTAAAAAAAAAAAAATGAAAGCGACAAACCAAAATTATATATTCAGTAAAAGTCAACGTGGTTCAACGAAATTTTAATGGGCGATAATTATAACAAAACTAACAAAATATAAAATTATAATGTGTAAATAAATTATGCGTTTAAAAGGGTTCGAATGATTTATTCGGTAAACAACGACAAACGCGGAAATAATTTATACAACTTTATTTTAACAAAATAAAAAAAAAAATGCGGAGTTTATAATTGAATTAATTTTATCGCATAATTAACTCCCGTTACGTCGAACAATTAACGAAATCGCCAAAAAAAAAAAAAAAACCTACGAAAATTTTAAATTCTCAAAGCGGAATGAAATGAAGATAAAATGGAAATATTAACGAGAAACAAATGTAAAACACGCATGAATACTGTGAATGCTCTGAAAATATATCCGTTTTGTATTATAATCTGATTATATAATATATGTTTCGTATTCAGTTATTCGCTAAGAAGAAACAATAAATTATTTGAGATTTTTAAAAACGCGTACGTATATAGTAACACGCGTGGATGTCGTTTTCAGTGGATCACTTCGTTGGACCTTGTTGGATTCGGATTATTTTTCGAAAATAAATTCGATTGTGATGAGCGAAACTTATTTGTTCGTTATTAAAATTGCAAACAATTTTTTATCATAATTCAAATTTCACACACATCAAAGTATATACTCGTACGCATATATAAAACAACCGGTTTTCAAAACACTGTAAATATATTAAACGTAACATATTTTTTAGACCTTAAATACAAAAAAAAAAATAAAAATGTCCGAAACGAATATGTTCGTAATAATTATTACTAGTTTTTTTTTTTTCAATTTTAACAAAATGATCCGTAATTGTTCGTTATACGCTCTATGAAAAATTGAAAAAACATTTCGAATATAACACTAAATATAGATACAATTTTCGACCGGAAAAATAACGCACGTCAAGACATTTTCCTAAACGAAAAAAAAAAACAATTTTCGCAGACAAAAAACAGAAGAAAAGATTAGCGATACGCGAGCTGCTACTGTGGACCAGTCGGTCGAATGAGTTACTTAGGCTGACATTTTAGAATTTTAATGTTATTTTGAATTTAAAAGCAATAATAAACCATTGTGTTGTAAAAACGATTTCATGCGAATCTAGTTTATATTATAATCGATGAATATTGTAAAAATTATATATACGAGTATACGCCTTACGCTGTATTTTACATATTTTGAGCTCATAAAAAAAAAATAATAATAATAAAAATCGTCCGTGTTCAAAACGAATGTATTGAAATGTAATTCCAACTGTTTTTTGCAATTTAAGAAATGTCTTTAATCGCGCTCAAGGAATTATAGGGAAAAAAAATCAAAAAAATAAGTACCGACCAGATAAGATTTTCTACCGGAAAATGATGTGTGTACAGATCGTCCGAGCACTTCTGAAAGTGTCCACAAAAAAGACGGGGAAAAAAAACCACATCATTGTAAAACCAAAAGATACCGGGGACGTTGTTTTTGAGAACTAGCAACGGCTACATAATATTATAGTAAGGTTTCAGTGATTTTTGCGTTTGGCGATATTAAAATATTTTCACGACGTCCTAAAGTGCCTAATCCGAACGTCACCGTGTTCGTCACGTAAAACTGTGTACATTCACGCGCGCATAATAATAATAATAATAATAATAATAATAATAATAATAATAATAATAATAATACGTACTCGAAACGAGGTTTCGTATATTATATTATATACACCGGAAAAATAATACTCAAAAGGAAACAATGTGTCGCTATAAAGACATTACGATCAAAGGCAAAATTTTAAATAAACTTAAAATTCAATATTACGCAATAAGAATGACTACGGAAGTATTATACGCGCGTCGTGTCTCGCAATATTACATAATAATATAAGATTACATATTTTATCCGCCGAGATTATTATTATTACTTCTTATTGTAGCGCGTCCTTTGTACGCGCATTCGTGTGTGTGTCAACAGAATATTATTATAAAATGATTTCAAATCATTTCATAGAATTAATAAAAATCGAATTAAATTTAAATTTTTTTTTACCGAATAACATTAATAAATAGGTAGTGTTTAATTGTTAAAAGTGTCCCGACAGTAACGAAATCTAAAACGCTTTGTATAAAAATAATCGAAAATTCGACGAACAATTTTTTTTCCTTACGGATTTAACGAAAAACGACATTACGCCGGGGGTTTTTTTTTTTAAATATAAACTTTCAGTTTTCATTGTTTTTGTAGATCGTAATTCATATTTACCGAGTTTCCTGCAAATTTAATGCAGTACACCGGTGTTATATTTACGCATTACAATATTTTGTTCACTTATATTATTACCGCATTTTATACGTACATTTTTTTTTTTTTTTTTATGATAATATAATTTATTTCGTTCAGCACTATATTTCACTGTTTAAGACTTTTTATATTGCACTCTGTAATAATATTTCAATATGTACGCGTTACACAATTTACTTTAGGCATTATTGTTCCAAGTACCAAAATTAATAATAAATAATACGCAATATAGCGTTTCAAATAAAACATACCATGTGTTTACTTTTTTACCATATATATATAGATAATAATTTTATATGAATTTACAAAATAATGTACAACACCAAAAATTCGTGTGATAGACGATATAAGTTCTAAGGAAAAAATTTGATTGCAAGTGTGATAAAAACTTTTGTTAATTTAAAACAAAAATAATAACTTTTTTCATTTAAACGCGCTTAAAGAAGTGCGTATTTATAGTGTTTTAAATTATCAAGAACGTTGTTTTAAAAAGCAGAAAAATGTTTTTAATTGACGTTCAAATAGATTCAAGTACGTTTTCGAAATATTAAATTTAAAAAAATTAATAATCCCCCAGTGCGTTAAATGACTTATAATTTATTATTTCGTGTAAAGAGTATTGGTATATTAATAAGTAATAATAATAATAGTAAAAAAAAAAAACACGCCACAGATAATGTCAGAGGTAATTACTATAAAACCTGTTAAAATCATATAAGAATTTCTCCAACGTTTTACCGAAATTAAAAACGTAACCTCTAATTGGAATATATTTACAAAGTAACAATCATTTTTTTTTTTTTTTTGCGACGTAAAACTTACTTTATTTCATTACAATTTCATTTGAAAAACAAAAAAAAAAAATTCATTAAACGTATTAAACATAGTAACGATAGCAACGAGTACAGTAACGCGCCCATCGCCGTATAAGGAACAGAGATGTACCCACATAATTTTTACGAATATTCCGCATTCACGTGGACAAATACTCACCCATTATAGTATCTTAAATTTACTGCAGTAAACGAAGTTGAATTTGAAATCACATAAATTATTATATTTTATATAAATTAGTTGTATTTTATATTATATAAACACGTTTAATTATATATAATAATATGTATATTGATTAATAAGAGTTTTGCGTACAATTAAAAATGATTGTATTCAGTTAATTTCGCGACAAGAGTGCAGAATGTCTCTTATAAAGCCAGCTCCTTCATCGTCCTCCAAAAAGCACTTCACCACACTGCGGGCCACTGATATTGGAATATTTAATAAGGCGTCAAAGTGAGTTTCCTTTTAGTTCGTTAAAACGAACTGCGAATAGCCGCCGGCCGATTGCTTTTGCGGACACGTCAGAGAATATTGCGCTACTCAAAATCTGCAGTATATACTATAAATGAGTTTATTTTGTTTTTTTTTTTCTGTTTATCTTTCGGCTAAATTAATTGCGAATAATTCAACAATATGATTTTCGAAACGATTCAGAAAAAAAGTAATATAGTTAACGACGGGAAAAAAATTGTTTAAACAAAACTCGGTTTCGCCTTTTTTTTTTTTTTAATAAATAATTGCAATACTATACGACGTGATATTGTTTTACACTTGTTTACCCATTAAATTAATTAATTTTGAATAATTATGCTTCAAAAAAAAAAAAAAAAAACTGCACGTTGCGCGTAAACAACACGTTGGCCCGTGTATATTTTACGAGCTTTTGTCTAAAATTAAACCATATATATACAAATAAAATAAAAATTATTTTAATCCATTATTCCCGCGTGATGTATATAATATTAAAAATAAATTCGGCGCGCTTTTAAAAAAAACACCCATAGTAAAAGAGGAAAATAATAATAATTTATAAATAATATTTCGTACTCAATGCGGACCATCGAACGGCCGAGTGAAATAAAACGCTATGTGTGACGATTAAAACCGAAATAGTAATAATTAGATTATAGGAACAAATAATACCGACTATATATTGAAGGACGCGCGTTCCGTTTAATACGTTTCAAAACGAATCCCGCGTAACGTCGCGTATTATAATGTACGACGTATACATAAGAAGAAATTAAAAAAAAAATTGGTTTCGAGAACGAAAAGCGGTGTTTGTAAGTCGTACAAAAATACACATATATAAATATTAAATTGTAATGTGGCAAAAGATCCGAAGAAATCCGACGTGAAATGGAAAATCTGCGTATATTTTACGCGCTAACCAGCCAGGCAATTCTTAAAATAGAATATAGGCTTTCAATATAGAAACAGATATATCTCTGCTCGACATTATATTACTATATAATATACAATATTCGAGTTAAACAAATTTTTTTATTACTACCGTACCTCCGTGGCACAATCAGTGTGTGTATAAATTAATTACTTAAAATTAGCAACGAACCATATAATAATTATTAATTTTATATTCGATGTCGTTTTCACAATTTGGAAGAGAAAATATAATATGGTCAGGCTATTTTCACTGACTAAATATTTGGCATAGTATTACAATATTGCGCGATATTTGTAATTGATATAAACTGTAACCAGCTTACTGCTCCGCACGACTGCTTAATTCGTTAATTGTATGTAAAAAATAAAAATTGTACGTTTACCGGTTACTGCGCCGTAACAACCTGGTGTAACTCCGGAGTTGTCTGATTTTTCGCAAATTCGTCGATTATTGCGAATAAACCCGTTTTGTGGAGAGAAAAAAAAAATTGGAAATATCTGATAGCTACATAGTTGAACAGAAACGCTTCGATCAAAGTCCTTAACCGGCACTAATTATTATTTATTATTTCTTTCGCTGTTTATTATTACTAAACGAAAAACGATATCGTGCTGCTGCAAATTTATGCGTACCGTTAGCGAATATAAAGTGTATACTTTAGATAAAAAAAATTTTTTTTTTTCTGCACGCAGTATACGGAGTTTAGTGGAATAAATCGCGTACCTAAGGCAACGAAATTCTAAATATACGCCGCTGCAGAGTATATATGTATATATATAATAAATATATATGCGAACAGAGCCGGTATCTTCAAATCGCAGTAATAAAAAGAAATTCGGTGAGGGGAAAAAAAAAGCAATTTATTGCGCATCGCGCCGCTGTTTCGGTAAAACAGTCACGCGTCGTATACGGAAATTCGAAATTATTGTTCGCAAGTGTATAATGCACAATGGTCTAATTGAACGTTATATATATATATACATCCGTATTTATAGCTGGTGTTATCGTTTGAATATTCTCGAGAAAACGTCTCTAAACGTACGACCTTTTGATCGTCGTTGTCAACCAATTCAATATTCTTCCAAACAGCTTCAGTGCGCACCAGCTCGTCGAACGTTCAATAAAAACAGGAATTTCGCTCGCGCCCGAGCAATCGGCCGCCACTCCATTTAGACACGTTATGTATCACTGCATCTCGGTTTTTTTCTCCGTAACGAATATTATATAGCGTTTTTGCACCGTTTTATTATTATTTTTTTTTTTTTTGTCCACCATTTACCGATATTATTAAAGCAGCGCTTCTCGTTAAATCGAACGGCTCGTTGCGTTCACGTACGCGCGCGCCTATGTACGCAAGACCAAAACTTTCACGGAATAGGTACACGCGTGTCTGGAGAGCATATTTTTCCGTCGGTGAAAAATATTGCAAATAACGAGAATTTTCCACTTTTGTTTTCTCACTATTATATTTGCGCCAAATCATTATAATACACGCAGTGTCGACTTGTCGGGCGATTTATTTTTAGTGGTAAAATAATATTACACAGTCACCAGGTTACGTAGACGTCGCGGGTTTATATGTGCGTCTAAAATCCTAAAAATAACGCGTTTTCGTGCTTTATAATTTCATCGAAATCATCTTTTATATACTAGTAATTTTTATTTTTTATTTATTTATTTTTTTTTTGGAAATACGTATGACGTTTTGTAAAAATGTAAATAAATACTGAAAGTAACAATTTATACAAATTATGAGACTGTTAAATTAATCGTAATCTTTAAAAAAGTTACATAAACGCCCGTCATACTTATATATTCTGTATTCGATGCGTTGTATATTTGTTTATAGGTATATTTCCCTTTATTAAGCGTATTCCAAAAAAAAAAATTTTAATTCGCTTAACAATAAACAATGCGTGCTCAAACTTTTTGTCACTCGTACGAGCTCTTTTTTTTTTTTTTTGTAAAACAGGCAGTCCCTCGCCATCCCATGCATTCGGCGCAATTTAGTGTTTTTTAAAATAATTTTAAATTTTTATAATATATATCGTTATTATACCTCTATAGTAATAAAAATCTAAAAATATCTTATGTCGTTGCGGTTTGTTATTATTAATTTCGATTTAACCCTCCGTATACACGGAACAACAATAACGCTTAATGTAGTATATATTATAACGTAAATCGTACAATTTACAATATATAATTAAATAAAAATTTAAAAGTGAAAAAAATAATGAAAGTCATTGCGACACATAAACAAGGCAGAACGTTAAAAAATTTGCAAGAATCCGTGCGAGTATAAATATGAATTGATTGATCTCCCGCAAAACAATGAAATATAAATGAATAAAAAATAAATTTACGCGCGATCAATATTGTTTTTCATTAAATTCGTAAAAACCGTTTATTGATTTTTACCGATACTTGTGACGCGTTAAACCAATCACTCGCCTCGTCCGAAAATACATCAGGACAGAATTTTTTTTAATTTTTTTTTTTTTTAGTCAAATAAGTCAACTCAAATTTAAAAACCACTCTTCGGTAAAAAAAAAAAGTAACATTTTCCCCGCGGTATATCCGGTATTTAACTCGTTTGTATATGTACTAAATACGCGTATTAAATTTCAAAACTCAACGTGGCGTGTGTGAAAAAAAAATTCGTAGCGCTAAAATGTCTCCCGAAAAACAAAAAAAAAAAATTTTTTGCTACACTCGTTTTCTGGGGTCGCACACCAACAAAAAAAAAAAAGGATATGACGCGTATGACGTGTTTTTGTCGTGGAGAACTTTCCTCGAAAAACATGCAAATGACTAGACGGTTTTTTTTTATGAAACACGGGATTATAACGGAAGCGATTATTTCACCGCCGCCGCTGGTTACGCTTTCGTATATTATATAAAAAACACAATAAAAAAAAATACACTCGTCCGCGTGTCACCCAGAGTTTCTGAAACGAGGACATTGTCCAGTTTTTTTTTTTTTTTTTTTCAAAACGTCTCTACATTATAGGTACACATTTGGAAAAACTCTGCAGTATAGGTGCCCAAACTTCCGACGCAATGTCGGAAGTCATCATATTTATTATATTATATTAGTTCTTTTATTATAAAGTGCTCGATTACGACTCATTGATTTTCAAGGTGGCGGGGGGAAGAAGAAAAAAATCATTCCCGAAATACATAATAATATAGTCGACGAGACGAAATTATTTCGCGTAAATTTACACAGGCACTCGTCGTACAGTGAATTTAAGTATGACTTATATATATTACGACGCTTCGTGCAGATTAACTTTTAAGTGTTATTCAGAAAATATCTTTGAAGTCACATTCTTTTTTTTATTATTATTTAAAAAATAATACTTTTAATGAAAATATGGAACACATTATAAACGTTTGGAAAAATTTAAATCATATAAAGGTATTTTATATAATAATAATTATGGCTCGGATTTCGACGCATTTGCATATATTTATTCTGAAATGCGCACGAGAAGATGCTTTCCACAGACATAAATGTGTTTCAAGTATATATACACACTATTCTAACAATGAATCATTTTTTTCGCCGTATTTGTCGTTTTTCGAAGTTTTTGACGTTTTCTAGCATTTTGAAATTTTTTTTTTTTTGAAGTTGTTTTAATCAGTGGCGGCTACACATGATGTTCAAGTGGGAGGCGAAAATGGAGCCAACCCCTCTGCCAACGAAATATCCACATCGACGAGTAATGACCAAGAACAAAGATCTATTAATGTATACCGTGACGAAATGCAGATGTAGAAAAAGGAAGAACGACGTGCATGGAACGTAAACGAAATAACAATAAAACGGAAAAAGAAAGTAATCAACCAGATAGCGCTACGACACAACGTACAGGGCGTGGCATACACACACACACACCGCAGTCAAACGCGAACTACGTTGTTTACTTCTGACCGCCGTGACTACACTGAGCGGTCCGATGATTTCGGACCGCTATTTATAAACGATTTTCTGCCACGCCCTTTATGTTGTGTCGTAGCGCTATCTGGTGACTACTTTCTTTTCCCGTTTTATTACGGACGGCTGATTAGTCTGACGCTGACCGAGCGACCGACCGTACGCGTGTATGCAATCTATATTATTTATTTATTTTATTATTATAATGAATAAAAATATTAGTTCGCGCATTTCAATGAAAAAGAATTCATCTTTCCGCATTGTACACTCGTTTACTCGTTTATTTTGCACATTTACTATTTATCTAACGTTTACTGGTTTACTCACATTTACACGTATACTCGTTTACACTGTACACGACCGACCGTGTATATCAATTGAGAACTGCAGATTGCGTACCTATACCTATATTTAAATGTCTTTTATTTCACCATTTTTTTTTTTTTTTTAATTATATTTCTTTCAATTGTAATTTTTGGGTATAATACATAATGTAATCGTATAGATCGATAGATATAATTTTAAAAGAAAACAATGTCTAAAACGGAAGCAATTTTAAAATACAAATAATAATCCGTCTAACGTAATAATATAAACCGCGCCTATTTTAAACTATATATATACCTAGGTATTTACTTTGTAAGAAAACAATTGACTGCAGTATACTCCGGAACGTGATTCGTTTTTCTTAAAACTCAATTTATATAGCATATATATTAAATATATATATATACACGCATAGCCTGTAGGTATATAGTCTTATAATAACTTTATAAATAGCGGCGTTCAATAATAAGAGACTTTGAAAAATTGAAAACGTAATATAAAATAAGATATGATTTTAAATCGAATATGAAGAGACAAAAAAAAAAAAAGGAAATTTTATTCGCCGTTGTAACGCGTAAACCGTTTATTAAGTACGCGTTGTATTTAAATAATGTAAACTATATAATGTTTAATATTAGTTTTCGTACAGCGAATTTACCAAAAAGCGAAATTTTCTCATTTTAACGGTTTATTATCGTTATGCCGTTAAAATAATGTATCACGATTTATAAGCGTTGAAAAATAAATGCGCAAACACGTGAAACCGCGCGGAGACCGAACAAATTAAAATAAGCGCGTTGAAAATAAAACGTTTTTTATTAAAAAAATGGCGTAAAACCATCGCCTTCGTTTTTGTTTGACTTTGAATAATAATTTTTTTTTTTAGGTTTTTTTCGTTTAACCTCGATGCTTGAGAATATATAATATTGTCCTTATAGTGTCCGTATTCTGAGCAAAAAAAAATAAAAAATTCTCGAAACCCGATAAAATGACTATATAAATCGTTTATCAATATGAACACACTGCAATGGAATAAGACGTACGCACGGCCAACGTACCTCTTTTGATACAATTCATACATCAAACTCCACTAAACTAAATCTATATTCAATCTCTTTTACACACACGCGTTTTACTCTTTAGTATAAAAGAAAAATAAATCGAAGTTATAGATACAGACATCTCCGTTCGTAAACGTAATTTGCAGAAAATGAAAACGTTCGGCAAACAAAAATCGAATATAATTCGCCAACAATTGAAAAACTTGATTTTCTTTCTTTTCTATCTCATTTAAAGGATTAAATTACGATATATATTTATCTTTTAAGGAGTATTCCATAGGCAATAAATAAAAATTATTATACAAAATCCATGTTTTAAGTTTTTTAATTTTGCTTTAATTGTTTTTCTAAAGTTTCTTTAAAAATATCACCGAAACAAGTTTTTCATTTATGATTAACGTTTAATTTGTATATATTAAATTTGTTTTAATTAAGACAGTAGCGTAATACTAATTTGTATTTAATTTTAAATTTTTTCTAAATTGTTCCCTGTTACTGTTTAAAATTTGTGTATTTTACATTAATTGTATTTCTAACGGTTGTTAAAAAATATCAAAGGGTTACATAATGTTTATAATTAACAATTAATATTTACATATTTCGTTATGTAAATCTGAAGTTGTCTATATACATATAGTTATGTTTTTAAAGGATAAATTAATAATTTAAATATTAATTATTTGGTGTTGAATTTTATGTTTTCAAATTATTATTTACTCATTTTAAACAATACAATAATGTTTATTTAATTCGGAAATTGATATAATAGCCCATATACTAAAAGTAATGAATAAATTTAAAATGTTTCAAAAATGCAAGGAAAGTAAAAATTTTCGAACACCTTCGAGGTATTGATCACAATCTTTTCATTTAAAATTGTTCATTAATTTATCGACTTTTTTTTTAAAATTAGATTTCAACCGTAATTATTATTCTTGTCGATATTTCTTATATTAATTAATTTCCTTGTAACGTATGTAAATTATTGTTCGTTTCTAATGCCTGTCGATTAGCCTTGTCGGTATACCGGGTGTCGGCTGATTGTCGTAAAATTTAGTTATAAGAGAGCGGTATTGTCATTTTAATGTTTTTAACGTTGTGTTACGTTTTTAATGTACAAAAACGTAAAAATTCACATAATTTTTTTTAACGCGATTTTAATAAAAATATATCAAAAACTGATCGCCGCCAAAACCTTATAGAAAATAATATAATTATTTATAATACTTTTACGAAAATTCGATTAGAATTCGATTTTGATAAGAAAAAAAAAAGTATTTACGCGAAACGACCGATGTGAAACGACGAATAACGTTTTGTGCGGAAACAGATTTTACGATGTTCTCGTAAAACGTATATGATATGACGCGAGCCAAACGGGAATTGAAAAAATACAAAATTAATTTGTATTCTACGTTTTGATTTCGTAGCAAATTAAATAATAGCTCGTTGTGGTTCACTATATACGGAAAACGGATCATAATAGTCGGTTGAAACTAATCTTTATTATCAATCGAGATCCAATTTGTTTTTATTTTCAATCCTGTTCAATTATTTGGCCACTTTTTTTTTTTTTTTGTCTCTTTATATAACTGTAAATATTATTGTTCTGACATCAACAAGAAATACAATAATCCGGTTCGACAAAAAACATCCGTATACGGTTCAAAAATACATTTTTATATCGAACAAAAAAAAAAATTTGCCGCGGTATTAATAGTTCACGTTCATCTCGCGTATTTATTTTCAATATATATTTTTTTTATCATAATATTATCGCGCGGAGTAATTTATTAACGGAATCGAATACGCGACGATTATTTTTCAAATTTATACAAGTAATAGTACACGCATTGAACGTTGTTTTAAATTAAAAAATTTTTACAGATACTCTCAACAGCATTTATCCGCAATATATAAGACGTGGAATAATTCATCGGCAGTTTTCCGAGATTAGGAATTGAAAATAATACACGCGTTCGTCATGTTTACTATTTAAATTATTGTTTGCTACGCGCGCGATAAATGTAATTGCATTCACATTCTGAATTCACAATCGCCCGATCGAACAAATAGAATATACTTTTTTTTTTTTTAAAAACGCCTCTTTTCGAATATAAATTTTATGCAAATTGTATTTATTTTAAATATTTGTATTTCTTTGCCTACACGCGGTTCATCAATGCGTACCGACACACGACATAAAAACAAATTATGTTTTACATAAAAGCGTTTGTTTAAGAACTTTCCGTGCAAAAAACAACGCCTATTTTCGTACATTCTTTACCTACATATATACACGAATATTACTATACTATTAGTACGAACGACTGAATGGTGTACTCGTAAGTAGTACAATTTTATTTTTCTGTATTTCATATATAAGACGCGTAATCGACGAAACCGTAAAATTCTTAGAGGAATTTATTTTTTCTCTCTCTCTCTCTTTAGAATACCGAAAATTTGCCAGAAAATGTCCGTGGCGCGTAATGTAAATAGGAATTTCATATTATACGTCCAATTGACGATATGATTACAAATACGATCTGTTGACTTATTACGTAGCCAAAAAAAAAAAAAAAAATCAATATTATTTCGTAATATAATTTTGTAGACGCGTAATTCGTAAACATTCGTGTGTTTATACGAACGTTTAGTGCAGAAATCCGCGTTGTCGACAAGATTTTCTGGATGCTGTGAACCTGAATACCGCTTCATATGACAATACGCGATGACAATGTTCCAATTTGAACAAATGTTTGCGTTAAGAAATACAACAATACAGCATCCGACGGGCACGGAAAGCGATGGTTCTTTTATTATTATTATTTTTTTTTTTATATAGTGATCGTATATAAAGTCATAAATTCCATACATTAACAAACTATTGTGTACACATAAAATCAACTTACATTGCGTTCATCAAAAACCTCTTTCACGTTAGTAAAAAGAAATATAATCGAATTATATATTTTCGTATATTAGTGGAAAACAACTTTGTAACAAATCGATAAATATTTTCGGTATACGACTTCAACGATTATATTGTATTTTTATCAGCTACCTACATTCAATATATTAGATTATATTAAACGAGTGAATAATAAAAAATTTTTGAAAAAACACACGTTCCGAATTAATAACGATAAATTGTTACCCGACGGCAATATACTATAACAACAATACAATATAATATATTGTCGAAAGATAAAATGTATAAAAAAAAAATTTTTATTTCGCATAGGGGGACGTTCGGTAAAACAAAACGACTATCACAAAAAAAAAAAAAAAAATGGTTCTTTTTTTATTCGTTATTTGTTGCAAACAATACGTTTTGAAAAATAGTATAATAATAAACACTATATGTAGAGGAATGTTTTTCATTATGTTGTAATAACACGCGTATACGAATTAATAAAAGCCGAACGAATGTTTAATTCTTCAACGAATTTTTTGTTTCCGACTTTGTATTGTTTTGTTTTTTTTTTTTTCATTATTATTTATTACTATTTTTTTTTTTTTTTTAGTAACACTGCAGTGACAGATGTTATGAATAATAATTGGAAACCTGCTCTTAAATTTAAAAAAAAAGCCATTTTGTCATATGTTTTGATTACATTATTTTCCTCGCTTATGTATGTGTCTGTCGATTATAAAGGAAATTCGCTAAATAATTTATATCCAATTTAAAAGTCCTATACAAAAATAATAAAATATTAAATAACGCAATTTCGCTCGTCGATTGAATAAATACGTTTTACGTTACTCTAACTTGAACAAAGTTTTCTAATACAACGCCGTCTAATTTATTAAGTATTTTATTCGATAAATTTTCTCTACGGTGATATTTCTAACGAAAACGTAATAATTTAATCTTTGTTTTGTAATTCCATTCCCGAAACGTCCATCACATACGAATTTGATCGTTTTCTGTTTTATCGCAGGTGCATGCTTTTAAATACTACTGCAGCCGCGGATGTCCGCAGGGTATAAACACGTCCGAAATTTTCAAAAAACCAATTTTTCAAATGAAAACGATTATGCGCAATTCGATTATGTACCGAGAATATGTCGGCGAGTATTTTACACTCTCGGTGTCTTCGAACAATTTCCAAATAAATCCGTTAATAGGATATTATCGCGGTTGAATCGGCCCAATATTTTCTTAATACAATTTTTAAAAAAAACGCATTGGGTCAGGTTATTTTAGGAGAATGCGAGAGTGTTATGAAAATGATTTAAAAATACGAATTCCTTCCCACATGGGCATTATTAAAAAAATAAAAAAGAGGAAAATATCGACGAAAAACAATCCAGCGTAAAACAAAGAGACGTCGTCGCCAGTATATATTATATTCTGTCACATAAACACAAATCGCAATACAGTTATTTGGCATTCACCGCGCACGCGGATATCCTTTTAAGTAAAAGCAAATAATACGTCTGAATATGTATTTGGAAAAACGCGAACTCGACGGGAATGAAATGAGAACAACAACAACAAAAAAAAAAAGTTATTTTTGTTGACCTGCAGTGTATTTAAACGGCGCTCACACGACGCGCCATCCTGCAGGGAGCGATCTTTTTTCGAGTAAAACGAATCCGTAAAAAAAAAAATGTTATTTTATGAAATTTTAAAATAACGGAAACCAGAGGCGCCAGGACTATATGTAATACATCCTTCTTCGTCAAGATTTCAGTGCTAGTCGCTCCATTGAATATTCGTGAGGAGGATTCGGTTTTTGGAGTGTGCAGTGCGTGTTATTATAACTAGACGATTTACTAGATATTGTTTAATGAGAACGCACGATAATGGACAGTATTTAAGCCCATACACGAGACGCATTTTAGCCGCACGATTAACTGCGAACACGTGGCGCGGTTTCACAGCTGCAGATCTCCTACACACTCCGCGGACTGTAATGGTGCTGGAGTATCGCCTATACACGACATCATAATAGATTGCTATACCTTATACGCGTGACTCCAAACCGTTCACTATTGTTTGCTCGTCAAAAACCGTAATATATCATCGACACGCATCGTTCTCTATAATATTATCATACACCGCGTTATCATCCAGGCCGTACGCATCCCTGTCCAGGAGTCATATTCGTATTTATCTAATTTTTCCTAAACAATAACACGAATCTACGGATTTTATCTTATATACGAGTATATATACGATATAACGGCGATTATGTATTAAAAACAAATTTTTTTCTTCTCGAAGAATTTCGAATCGAGAACAGAAAGTAGAAATAACTGTGTGAAAACCGCTACGAAAAATACGCTGAACAGATATTTTGCTGAAGACGGCCCCCGACGGTTGGCGTCGACATGAAAAAAATATATATTAATAAATCCTGATTAATACATTAATTTAGAAAATACAAACGTGCATTGCACCAGCCGCGCCCAATCAGAAATGTTACATTTTTTTTTTTTTTACACCAATAATTAGCGCGTGATTTGCACGAATTCGCACGATTAAAAATAGAATTTACAAGGTTTTTCCGATATATCGAAAAATGTTCGGGCGGGGCTGGCGCAATTATATTTATTTGGTAACGCGCAATCGTATCGCGTTATCGAATTTCCAAAAATGAATACGTTCGAGGAGAAAACGTTTAAAAATGTATCACTGCGCAGTATTCAAATGAGACGGCGTTTAATCGCAATCCAGTACTGTAAGTGCATAACGAACGCAATAAAACGGTTTTACAATCGCGGAGTTGATAAATGAAGACAATTTGTCTGTCAATTCTGCATAATCGATTCGATCGAATTAGTTATACGTATATATATATATATACGGTCGGGCTACCGTAAACTGTCTGTTTAATTATTTCTTACAAATCAATAATACTGTCAGATTCGTTTTCACTGTCCTAATTCGTTGTACTATACAACAAATAAATTTCATTGATATCGCGCCGTCCGCGATATTAATTGATTCGGCTATCTGTCGGATGGACGTTTTTCGATTGTTTTTTTTCTTTTCTGTCCTTTCGAACCGATTAAACAATTGTTACAAAACAAAATCAAAACTTGTTCGAAACGTATTCGTTATTTATTTTTTGTAATAAATAACAAATAAAATTCAATTTTTAATTGTTCGTTTTGCACGTTATAATATACGCCGTATGGAAAGTTGATAAAAATTATATGATTCCTTTTTTTTTCCCCCGTTTGGGTTTCGGATAAGTAAGTGACTTTTGTTAAATACAAAGCCGAAACCAGAGGTTGTTATTTGCGGTTATAAAAATAATCCTATATAAATCGTGGATGTTTATTTTAATAAAACCGAAGCTTATATAGGATTGGAAATTTGAAACCGCCCTGAACGAACGGTTTAAAAATTAAACGTCACAAATCGGATTAAAACGTTACGTGTGTGCGCGCACGCATTATGCGTCTTGTGCGTGCGTGTATAAAACCAATTAAAAAAAAAAAACCTATAAATAACGGTTTTTTTTTTTTAATAAGAGTTCTTAGCCAGAAGCTATTACAACTCAACAATTAACTAAATAACGGTTATAATCCAATATTAATCGTATACGCGTAACCACACTTAGTGCTTATATTATATAGAAGAAAAAGTATGAAAACTATTTTTTTCAATTCGTTTTTTATTAAAACCTATAAGTAAACGGTAAGTACGGGAGGGGGTGTATTAATTAGTTTTAAATAATAATAATTTTATAATAATTCGTAATAAAATCGTGTACTCGTATGTTGTCGGTCGATTGGTAATTATAAAAGCACATACTTGGCGTTATATATATTTTTTGTTTTCACTTCTAAATTAAAGTAATCTATCGCCGAGTATTGTTTGTTTTGCAGAGAACGTTATCCCGTCAGATATATTATATTGTAATACAATGCAGCTGTGAAGTGTCAGGAATTGTCAACGAAATATGCAAATTATAAAGCAGAATAATATGGTAATTTGGATAACGTTCGCGTGACGATAATATCGCGCGATTACTCGAAAACTTCCGTTTATTCGTTACGTTATAATATATTTACTTGGTATTC
Organism: Slavum lentiscoides; assembly: GCA_032441835.1. Lineage (NCBI taxonomy): Eukaryota > Metazoa > Arthropoda > Insecta > Hemiptera > Aphididae > Slavum > Slavum lentiscoides. The sequence continues at coordinate 9,207,664 of CM063715.1, read as the reverse complement.
GAAATTTATAGTGCTTCTTCGATCCTGTAACGAAATCATAAAGTTATACCTTATTACCGTATATCGTTAATCGCGATTAAAAATAACGGGTTTTCGTTCAATATATAAATCGATATATAACGTTTTATGTACGTTATACAAACGTTAAACGACTTTCTCTAATATATATATTTTTTTTTTGTTTCCTCTTACAGCAAACGCATTTTCAACAAACAGTTGTTGTAGTATTGTAGAAAAAAAAACCTAACACTACAATATCCTTCCGTATCTCGAAGAAAAATTTTCATCCGAATCGATTTATTTCCTCTGTACGTGTTCTGTCCGAACTCACAACTATTTCAACGATAAATTTTTATATACAATCATATTATTGACATTATAATATCATACGCACTGTGCTACATCGTATATTTATGTAAAATTAATTCACAAATTATCGTTTCATTTTACTTTACGCGAATATTACCATAAGACAATGAATAAATGTATATATATATATCGGTATACGTTTAATGGGAACCGTTTTCTTCCTCATAACGATTTAATAATAACGAAAATTACAAGAAAAAAAAAACGTTCTTTAAATCATCGAACAACATCCGACCGATTTGTATTTATTTCACGTTTACTTCGCGGGCTTGTATAAATTGTTTTATAAAAAAAATAAAAACGTTTAACACGCGGACGACGGACGTGATTCATAATTATTCGGTTCAAAACGAAATTCGGACAGTTTAAATGCAGTTTAAAAAAACGGCAGAAGAGAAATTCGACCACTGTCTTCGGTCTGAATAAGCTTTAAACGCATATTTTTATTTTACCACTCGCGTTATGTATAATATAGTTTTATAAATCGGCGACGGCGGCCGTTGGAAAGCGCGAGAGAACCGTCAGACAATAAATTGTGCACGGAACGCGAAAGGAGTGAAAAATTACCCCCCCGGTAAATGTAGCCACCTGGTACGGAAATCCGAGATAGATTTCTTTATCCATTACTATTATTGAATGCCTGGCAAATGTCAACCGGATCGGTATACGTAGGATACGCGTGTAAGTTATGACGCGTTTTATTATGCTTTTTTTCATTCATTTTTATTTTAACCGAATCGTTACAAATCACACGTATTTATAAATTATTAAATATATATATATATATATTAATACTAATGTATATATATATATTATTTTTCATCGAACCGTTTTTGAAAACTTATTAAAATTTGTATATTAAATTCAAATATCTTTTATATTTTATTCGCAACGGAAAAAATGGTGAAATCTTATAATATTATATTGCACGACGTCTACCACGTTATATATATATATGTATATACAAAAAAAAAATTTCAATCAATAATATATACCGTACATGTTCATTAAAAATCACATGAATAATTGTGATATTTCAGAAGTCGTGGCGTCGAACGATAGTAAAACGTTATTTTGAAAGAAAATATTACAAAAGAAAACATTGATTTCTCAATGGAATAATCACAAAAAAACAAAAAAAAGTTACTGAAAATAACTCAGTCCTAACAACGTAATTAGCAACGTAATTAATGACAGTAATTACAACGAGTTCTTCATTTTGTTATAATAGCCGAACACGAGGAAAATATATTTCTTCATTTGATCGAGTTTCGGGATTTTCATTATGAATATTATGAGGTGAAGTATTATTCTTATTATTTTTTTGTGTAATATTTATATGGTATAAAGGTAGTAATATATTATACCTAATAAAAACACGTTAAGTACCGCTTTCACATATATATTTCGGTTTGTACGAGTAGATGACAACAAATTCTAATACAGGAAGACATTGATAAATACTTTTTGTTTTATCAACCGTAAATTTGGGGGGTATGATGGTGCAGAGTGAGTTTGGACCGAAAACGCGCTATTAATATTATGCTATCCTATACGATCGTAACGCGTATGCCTATTAAATATTCATATAATTATAATAATCCGATCAAATTTAACGTTATTCTATTTATTTCAAAAGTCGTGTAATTTGTATTTTATATAGTTTTTTTTTTCGTAATTGTATAAGAAATTATCAAATAAGAAATGCGCCGTGCGTCTTTTTAATCCAATCGTAGAATAAAATGTGTGTGTGTTTTCAATAAATTAGTTTGAAATTTAGGTTAGGAATTTAATGGAAAAATAAAATTTTCTATTATATTATTGTTTACGCCAAGTACATTATCGGGCGTAGATGATTGTTGACAAAAAATTTTTATAGCGGTTTTATTGCGTTTCCCGAAATATCGAGTTTGAAAAAAGCTCATATCCGTATATCAACCGTGTTTTTCCTACTTTTTTACAAGATCTGTGAAAAACGTTTCACCAAAAAAAAAAAAAACATTAAGCACTATAAAAAAGACATCAATACTAATGGAACTGTGTGTCGTGTTTACGGACTTAAAGTGATGTCATCGTTCTTCGCTGATTTTAAAAGGTCTTTAAAACCCGCGTACAAGAAGAAAAAAAAATGTCAATCCGTGCCAGATAGTATTATACCTTATCCAAATGCCTGTAATAACAAAATGTATAATATTTCAATAAAAAACATTCTCTACGGATCCAACGATTACATCGTCCGCTATCGTTTATTATTCGTGTATTACAGAACACCCCCTTCCGTTGCCCTGTACACCCGCAATAAACAGTAATATCTCGATCGAGTGATTCGATTAAAAATTAATTAAAATTTTTTTTATTATTATTATTATTCGTAGTCTAATAAGTGTATAGTACGCGCGTTACTTGTCCGACCGCGGAGAAAACGTTCCAAATAATCTATTTATATTTTATTATCGCGAACATTTTTAATTTCGCATTGACGCGTTGTGCTAGACTAATTTTGTCACATTATTATCCGTTTCTGCGAGGCACAAGTCAAATGAAAGTGTTGTAAAAAAAAGCGCAACACTCGATTAAAAAAAATATATATATATATATACATATATTTACAAACAAACCTGAATACGAAATAACGTTTCACGGTTTATACGAAAAAAAATAAAATAAATACAATGAATAAAGAGTTCGTGCGATAATTTATCAAATCTTTTTATATATAACGTTTAAATCGTTGCCGTAATATTTGAAAATAAATCAAATCGTCTTAACGTCTTAATGAACGCGAGATAAAAATATATATTTAAATTATTATCAAAACAAACCATAATATAACGTAGCGTCGATAAATATTGCGTTTATACAAATGTGGCAATTTTTTTTTTTTCTAAAATTCTCGGACAAAAACGAACATTTTTTTTTTTTTACATATTACACTACGCTGTACCCGAAGAAATGAGCTAATTGTCAGGGGACGACGTTGTCGGCTCTATTTCATTCGAGTCATTGGTATTCACGGTCTGCGCAGCACGTTTTTTTTTGCTGTTTTCTACCCGACCAAAAGTATGAAAGCGCCGCCGGTATAATGCAGTAAACACTGTACGCTGTGCAAAGCCCTACAATTTCCTCGCGTCAAGGTGTCAAAAGGACTTTCGAAAAACAACAGTTGAAAATGCTCGCGTTATTTATCCACATAACGTTCTGCGCGTATAATTTATGCATATAGTCGCTACGATTTCCAGTCAAAAAAAAAAAAAAAAAACCACCGTGTGAAAAGTGTCTGTGGCAATTAACAATAGTTCTTCTGTACACGGATAATTATTTGGTCGTTGTCCGACGATTTCGTCGAAATTTTTCGATATTAAAAACGCTTTTAACCGTACGCCCGTATACAATAAATTCACGTTATATATATACATAAATTCGTCCTGGATGCTGGTGAAAATTAATACGTCTCACTAGCGTTCATAAATCTGCAGTGGGCAGACACTGTCATCGCGTACGCCTCGTTCTATACATATTTATGTGAATGTGAGTGTTCGTGTGTGTGTGTTCCAGCACTTAAAAGTATATATTAAGAGAATCGGAAACGATGTGAAAAATTCGACCATTTAAAGCGAACCGAATTCGTTTTTGAAGAAAAAAAAGGCCACTCCGTAGCCTCTTTTCTTGGTTTTTGTGGAAAATATTTTAATTAAAATTACATTAAAAAAACGCTACGTGGATTTTCGAACATTTTGTTCCGGTATACTAAGAGCAGAAAACAAAAACGTTTAATCCAAAACGTTTACTCTCCACAATAACGTAGAAAAAACAAATACTGACCAATTCGGCGGTATTATATCCATTTTGTCGAAATTAAATTTTGTTCTTTCCAAGTTTTTTTTTTTTTTTTAAAATCATCGTGCTATGCGCATAGAATTATATTAAACTCTTTCGAAATCATTGACGTGTACACGCTCGGATAGTAGTTATGAGTCCACGATGAACTCACATTAATTATTATAACCGTTTACATTGCGAAATTAGCTTATTCATCCACACTCCTGGGAAAAAGTAAGATCCCACTTTCCCCCCTAATCGATGAAAATACGCCGAGTGTACAACAAACACTAACGCGATCGACCGCGAACAAACATAATTATTATATACAACTAATAATTATGAATTATAACAAACATGAAACGGTATAAAAAAATTCTTATACAATTTCGTACTCGACTTGTGTTTAAAATATTTTGCGAAGTTTAAAATCTTTATTCGCCTTCTTGTAAAAAAAAAAAAAATGATTATCTTTACAAAGTAAATTTTTTTCTTCTTCAATTATAAACGTTTTACGTTTTACTCGCTTCGACTCCTACGGGCACGGACTACATGACCAGACGTTCAATACCGTACAAATATTTTTCATGACAGTAAAATTAATATCGAATTAGATTCGTCGAACAAATTATAGAAGTTTATTACATATTATTTTTTTTTAGTAAATTAATTTACTAATTTTCACTGAGGGATGCAACAGCAACTATAAACTATTTCAATAATATAGTCAACTAAATGTCTACGTACGATCGGAAAACAATTTATTGAATATGTACCTAACACATAATGTTACAAAATCCGTTACTAAAATTAATGTAAACCAGATGGCGTCGGCATAGAATTGCGGTAGGGCGTGGTCGATGACTCACGATCGGCTGCCGCCATGTTTTTGGTGACGTCATTGGATATAACTGTATATAAATACGGGTGTATGTAGCATAACGGTTTTAGTATGTTGTTCGCGCTGATGATGACAACGTTGTTGTCGAAATACGCGTATATACGTGCAGGTGAAAAGTGTATATTATTTTGCGATTTTGGGTTTCATAATATTAACGTAGGTACATGATTTGTCTAAATGTATCTAAAGTTCAGGATAACACAAAACAATTTTTAAAGATAATAATTTTTCATCGATAATTCATAATTTTATGGGGGAAAAAAATTAATTTTAACGATAAATTCTTAAACGATTTTTATAGGTAATATAAGGAATACTTAATATAGTTGAACTACGAAATCCTTATTTTAATCGAAAATCGAGGCGTCGGCTATGTCTTATAGTTAACACTGTACACAGTGTATGAAAAGTGTCAATTAACTAACCGCGTACGGATGATTATATTAAAATATTTCAACATTACGGTATATGTTATTAGTAGCACATAAAATAATTGTTATGTATGGTTGTAATAATAATTTTATAACCGTTTTTTTTTTCTTTTATTAGTTCGGTATGCGTTTCGCTCGTACGTGGCGTAATATGTTTTCGCCTCGCGTTATTCGGCTAATACACTTAAATCTACGAATAAAGGGACGCGGGATTGCCGCGGTTAGGAGAGAAGGACGGAGAGAGAGAGAGAGAGACACGTTGACACTTGATCGATGATCCGATTAGCGTACGAGAAAAAGCATCCATAGCAATTTAAAATGATCCCGGGCTGTCGTTCTCCGTCCATACATAATGCACTGTTCCATTTTGTAGGCCGTCTGTGCGTGGGTTAAAAATCGACGATTCGGGACGAACAAAGCACACATGAAGCGAAAACGGTCGTGCTCACCGCGTGGTGTGCTGGATGAAAAGGGATCGCAATGGAATGGTGGCGCCCGTTGGATTTTAAACTCGTTCCAACGCCCCATTATATCTCGTTGCAAACATAACTTTTTTTTTTTTTCATAATAAATGTAATAGATATCGGTATACCATATATGTAAATGAAAATTTGATATTCGTTATTGTAAATTATACCTCATTATTAGCCGCAACAATTAAAGAAATCGCATAGATGCTACAAACCAATTAGACGTTCGAGCAAAAGGCAAGCGAATTCTCCGTCAGATTAAAACGTCTGAATTCCATGTTTTGCCACGTTAACGTTAGATCCTAATCTTTCTTCGCAATATTAAAAACAAGTTCTTTTATACAGGCATCATACATAAACTATCATTAACTCTACTGTAGGAGTAATTAAGGAAGTTCATCGTTTTCTGTGAAAAATACCGAAATCGTCAAATGTTTACCAAAAAAAAAAACCATTCAAATGTGTTAAAATCACGAGATCGAAATTCTGCAACTGAATAAAAAGAAACGCGTTTCGTAGAAAATTGACTGTTCGAATACACAATATACTACGTCTTCACAAAAGAAAAAGAAATGAAAGTATCTGTTTATACTTTTCAACATCGGACCATATTGGAATTAATATTATATGATTAACGAATATAATTCAAAGTGTTGGAAATATAATATTGATTTTAATAATTATAAACAGCAATGACGTCTCAGTCTCGTCCACAGTGGCGGATCTAGGATTTTTTCATGGGGGTGGGAGGGATATAAAAATATGAATGTATATTTTGTATGTGTACGTGTTACTCTGAAGTCTGTGCCCTATTGCGAAAACCTTTTTTTTTTGCCCAGAAGGAGGGATATGACCCCCATATCCCCCCTCCCCGTAGATCCGCCACTGCTCGTCCACAACAGTTGATCTATAAATATTGTTGAAAACCTTATTAAACATACGGCCGATACGTACCGAAAGGCGAGAAAAACAAATGCAGTGATTGCCTTACAGAATCCAAACACATGGAAGAGAAACTATATTTTGTAACGTACGTCAAAGCGTTGAAAACGTTTATGTGACGAGCCGTTCTTGCGAACGAACATTTTCCAAGCTCAGTATCGTGAAAACCAATGGTATTCACGCAGAAGAATCGCTTGGATGGACTGCTTGCAATATTCGTTGATATACTGAAGATTGCATTCAAAAGCTTTACTGCCGCGGACAGAAGGCTAATTGTCGAGTTGTAAATATAGTTACGTGTAAATAAACATTTTTTTTTTTTTTATGTAAATTGTTTAAGTTAATAATAATTTTTTTTTATAAGCGTTTTTATTATTATTTCGTACAAGAATCTTTGGGTTCGGCCATTTTTATGCCCCGCAGCCTGCGGAAAAAGTCTACGGTTGCAAGTACGTACGTATTTTATTAAAACAAACTCGAGTTATTAAAAGTCTTTGCGGCCACGAGGAAATGTAATATGAGACGCCGTTTTGTCACGTAAGGCCCTATGTACGTTATAACGACAGTATTGTAACTCGTACGGGATACCGAAATCCTATTTGGCGCAGCGCGTATCGAACCGATCGTCGGTACGTGCTCGATGTTTTGATAGCGGAGCGTATCGTTGAAAAATACAACAAAAAAAAAAATAAATAAATAAATAAAAATTTGATTTCGCTGAGAACGTCACGGGGACGTTATAATAATGGCAGAGTCGTGCCTTGTTACACATTTTTATATGACTCGACGACATAAGTCGGTTTTTTTTTTTAGTTTTCTCGCGCGATATTCATTTAGAAAAGACATTTCAAGAATACTTTTAACGGCAGCGCGTTTTTTTTTTTTTTGGTCTTCTGTTAACCGATTAAGCTGCAACGCGCTCGTATACTGTGCAAACGTATAAATTCCGATTTAGTATACACTGCAGTCTAGGACGTGAAAATTTAATTTCACTCTTAACACTGCAGTGTATGTAATATTTAAAACACGTATCATTCCTGTTAATATAATATGTAATTTAGAAAATATTGTAGAAGAAAGAAAAACGCGTCTCCTTCTATTTTCATGGAACAAACCGTCAAGTTTAGACGATTTAACTAATTTTTTTTTTTTTTAACTCATTTCATTTCGTATGAAAAATTTTTACACGAGTCGAAAATGATTTATTTAAAAAAAAAAAAAATTAAACATCAAGAGAAAAGTGACTCGAAAATTAACATTTTCTAATTAGCAATGAAAATAAATAACGTGGAAAACTTTTTAAAAACTCCTTAAAAAAATATAATACGAAAAAATTGCCCACGCTAAAAAGCAAAAAACCGTATACGATGGAAATTTTATTGCTCTCGGTACAAAAGTGAACTCAAATAATATTCACTATACGAAGCTAACGCGTCGATTAAAAAGAAAAAAAAAATGAATTAATTAAGTTTTAAAAGAAAATTTAAAATAAAACATGTTATAACGCGTTAAGTAGGTAACTTGATGAAAATTAACTTTGACTTATCACTCGTGAATGCCCTCGGATAAACTTTTTTTTTTTACATTATTACGCACGTGTACCGCGACGGTGTTTTTTTTTTTAGTTACACAATTAATAAAACAAACGTTTAACGAGCTATTATTAACCTTTTGCGTAATATTTGTTTATTTTTCTTTCCTCGACAAACGTAACGTTTAAATGCATACGGTACCATCGTAACGGGCTGTACAACAATTTGATTTATATACAGTGATAAATATAATAACAATTACCTAACGCAATATTCTTAAAATATACACCGGTATCGCGTGATAAATTACTCGAATTAAATTACACTTAGGCCAACGGTTACGCAAATATTTAATTATCCGTCTGTATGGTTTTTTTTTTATAACTAAACAAATATTTATACGTGATTACAAGTACACGAAGTCAATGTTATATTAAATCGATTACGTCCGGATCGACCGTAACAATTACAACGACAGCGTCAAACGGTATATAAATAAAAATTCGAGAGAAATAAACGAGAATAAGTTCTATTTTATGATAAATTCGTTTCGATATGTTTAAAAGGGGAAAAAAAACATAAATTAAATTTATGCGATACGGATAACGCGACATATTATTCAAAACGCAAACAAAACGTATTACCGAATAAGAAAATCGTGAACACGAAAGGTACTCGTAAGAAGAAAAAAAAAAGGAATCGGCGTTTAATAATAAAATATAATTCCCGAAAAAGAAAAAAACGCCGAATATCTCATTCTTCCCTTCTTTTTATTCGCGGTTTGAGCGCAAGATATTTAATGCAATTATTCGTCGTATTTAAAACGTTCAAATATACAACAAAAAAAAAAAAAAAACACGTTATAATAAATTGTCCGTTATAGTGTAATGATAAATGGTAAATACGAGCGAATAAATTAACATAAATATATATATATATATTAATAATAAGAAAAGCAATTTTAAAGTTGATATCTCAAATCGAATAATTTGTATCTAAATATTAAATGAAAAAAAACAAGATATACATATATATGATAAAAAATAAAATAAATCGTTTGTACGCATTTTGTTTTTTTACGAAAATCGTATAATAAAATAATATATAAACGTAAAATACAAAAAAAAAAAAAGCTATGAATAAATTTGTACTGTGTGTATCAATACGCATATAAGAGGTGTACGCTACTTTAATTTTTTTTTTTTTAATTCAATTTATTTACAACGCGAGTTATAATTTCAGAGAAAACAAAAAGCCCCGAAATTTCTAATGTAGTAAATAAATAAATTATTACTATAAATATAGTCGGAAAGCTTATCGAATAATTTTTAGTAGCGCCGAGGTAACACGATTTCAGTATTACTTGGTCGTCGTCACCGAACAGTGAAAAAGACGCAATAACGAATCGGCCGTGTTCGAAGTAGATTTTTTTTTTTTGCATTCGTAGGCCGTTTATTGAAGAAAATCGAGCAACCACGAATTTCGACTGTTGTCCAGTAGTTGCAAACGGTCAGCGGGGCTTTGCGGAACAAACGATTTCAATACTCGCCGCCGAAACTTCTCGAAAAAATCGATTTCATAATTTCCACAATACCTGCGGATCCGAGGAAGAATTCATTGTCACTTATTCGAATTAAGACGAATTGTTTGTCTGGCGATACGAGGGTGATAGAAGAAATTCGCTAGTGCAGTGGCGTACATTCAAATTTGTTCTGGGGGGGGGTTTAAAAAAAATAACCAACACTAAAACCATCCCTTTAAACGGCGCATGAAGGAATTTATGAGTAGGAGCCGATAGTGCACACAATACCTGTGCACCGTTGTAGAGTGTAAAAATTAAAACATGTTATAACGCGCAACGGGCCTTATAATAATATCACAATTTTTTTTTGGTCCTGGGGGGGTTTGAACCCGAAACCCCCGTATGTACGCCACTGCGCTAGTGTATCGACTTAAAATCGTTATGAATTTTTCCTCGAGCTGCTTATTATAGACGCGTATTGTATTGTACGTTATTCGGTATCCTATATTGGCTCGTGTAGAATTGCGTACGCGTATCTCGTGCTTATTGTAAGAAGCCGTTTTGAGGGAGTTGGGGGCGTGTGTAGTAATTAATAAATAAATAACTACGGCGTCTATATAGTCGCGGTAAAGCGGATCGCACGGATTTGCATGCGATCGACGCAGGCACTCAATCGTGTTGGTGACAAGCACGTATTCGATGTGAGCGATCGCCCCCCCCCAAGACCCGTATTATATAGTCTATCTTATAAGATTATAAATATTATATAATCTACTTTTTTAATAAATTTGTATATATATATATATAATCATGATTTTCAATCAAACTAGCTTTGTTAAAATATACATAGAGAAATAGAAATTTCCACTGAAGACATCGTTCAACGGTTCGCTAAAATTGAAAAGAGACATACCGATCTAATTTTGTAGAAAACGACAATTGTAATAAATTTGTTATGACATTTAACAAATGTTTTATTAGGCACAAAAAATTATAATTATTATTTTTTTTTTAATACAAGAGCACACTGATACGTATAATAAAAGTATTCTAAAAAAATTAATCGCCCCCCCCCCAAGATAAGGTCCCAGATACGTCCCTGGTTGGTGAAAAAAGGAAATGGTACTCGTTCAGTACATTTCCGTATTATATTAGCACATATGACACGATCATATATGCGCGTTATATTCTGTTCGGGCAAAAACGATCGATCGAGTCGATTTAACGACGAAGGACGACAAAAAAAACGTGTTGTAATATATCGTCACCGCGAACTGCGAAGAATCCAATTCGCGTGGGCGGACTCACGTTGACCGCGATCAATTAGCTGCAGTCTCGAACTGATGGTCAGGACGAATGTGAAAACCGGAAGGAACGTGAAAAATCGATCGTAAACGGTTTTTGCTCCGTCGCCTTTTCAGACGCTTTTACACGCCCGGACAGCGGCCATTGCGTATACGCGGTGATTTTTATCGAACATCTATATATGTATACCTAAATTTAGGCGAAAATTCGCGATTTTTTTTTTTTAATTTACAAAATCGATATTAAAAATGCATAATATTCGTATAACGTTACACGAGTATTGACAATTTGATGTTGATATTTATATTATATTAAAAATACAATATACAGGTTACGTTCCGTATAAGTAATGAGCCTTTATAAAAAAAAAAACCAGATTTATTTAACGAATAGGTACAAATCATAAAAAAATCTTCAAAATAGGCACCTTCTGCGTCAACACGCTTTTGTAATCGACTTTTCCACGCCGTGAAGGCGTCGACGTACGCCTGTTCCGGGATGTCTGCAAGGATCGCCTTGACACTGGCTTGGATGTCCTCGAACTTTGTGCCTTTGCGTCCCGGTCATCATACTGAAAAGCTCATGTCTCGTCGCCGGTTACCATCTGTTTCCAAAAATTCAGCGTCGTCTTCGCACAATTACAACAGCAATTCTCGACATCGGAGCACTCTGTTGTTTTTTCGGTCTCATATTTTAATATGATATATATATACACGTTTGTTTTCGTTGTCAAATCAATAATTTATTAATAGTGAAAATACGTCCGTGACGCGAGATTCCGCGTGCGTATATTTTTTATTGCGCGTTCGACACTAGTATAAAAATTACCGTTCGACTTTGATAGCAATACGTACAATATCATCGATTTTTTTTTTTTTTTTTTATTTAAAGAGATTTTGTGATAACACATTGAATCTCGACAATTATCTAAATCTAAAACAAAATAATATTTACAGCAACAAAACAAAACAGATAACTAAACTAACAAATAAATTATATAAGTAAAATATATTGAGACCTTAAGCTACAAGATTAAACTAAAAAACCAGCTAAAGTAATAAACCGAATAATTATATGTACAACCAGCGGGGAGGAATATCATCGATATACTCGTAATAAATACATACATTTGTATACGTTATGAATTCAATTTTTATATAAGACGAAATTAATGCCGATAAAAGGTTTATTTTTAAAAAAATTCCCATTGTTCTTTGAGTCGGATTTCACCACATATTATACGTTGCAGTTTCCGTATTCGAAATATACTAAAAATGTAATGATTTTTTTTTCTTTTCGCGTAATATTTTTACTTTTCTTTAGCTCTTTATATTTTCAAAAAATTTTAATTTTGAGTTATTAAAAAAAAAAAAAAAATCGATGGATTTTTAAAATATACAAATAAATACAATCAAAATGTACACAAGCACATGTTATCGTATTATATGAAACGAGCCCGAGTGGTGTAATCTTCTCTGCGACACGTCGCGTTCGTCGACGATTAACATGAATTACGATATACATATTATTTTTGATATTACAATATAGGTAATCGAACGCAACGGGATTTGATCAGTTCAAATATCCGATTTAAAAAGAAATAATCGAAATTGCCGTTTTCGTTTCGAAACCAATTTATAGTGGCCAAAACGGATTTACTCTGTACTGTTATTCAAATCGACCGAACGATTATAATTATTAGTAAATGACCCGGTGAGAAAGCTCGTAAATACACGCATAATATAGTACGAGCGCAAAAAGCGATTTTTATTGTTTTCGACGCAATACAATCGAAAACTAAAATTAAAAGCCAAACGTTCAGAAAAAAAAAACTGCATAATGTAAAAACCGGATCAAGTCCAATAATACTAATAATCGATTATAACACGTTTTAACCGTTACGAAATCGTATTATTTTCCCGAATATTGCGAAACGAGTGTTAAAATAAAGTTTATCCGGCGATGATAATCGTCCATCGATCAAAAATATAATATTGTGCATTTCGTGAATTTCAACGCATTTTACATAATATTGTAATACACGAGTATAACCAGCGTCGGGTTTCTCTACAAGCAAAACAAGCAGGTGATTGGAGCGGCAAATTTGCTATTCATAAAAAAAAAATATTAACTTTCATAATATTTTAATTAATTAATTATTCAACACATTCGAGTGCTGTGGTCATCAAGATAGATAAAGGATTGTTTATCTCGATGGAATTGCCCCCATACCAGTGGTCAACGCATATTTTTATTTTTAGTGAAACCATAGAGTTTTACCCACAGTTATGTAAAACATTTTTATCTTCTGCTTTCCTTCTGCTTGTAGGCGGCAAATTGCTTAATCCGCCGCTGAGTATAACGCGGTATTCGTTTGGATCTCGCGATCGTTTATGAAAATTTCTCCGTTTTCAATCAGATTTAAATAACGCGCGCGCGTTTCTGCTTCGCCGCTATTTCAGCGCGTACTATTATCACGGAAGTTTACTCCGAAACAGACTTCTAGACGAGCAACAAACGCCGCTGTTTTCTGATTTACTATATCGTTGAACAACGTTGTAGTTCTAAAGTTGCTATATTATATTATACATCCCGTCCGAATTACTTATAGTCATATATAATATACTAAGTCACGTTCGTTCGGAAGTAAACGGACGAGATCAAAATTAAAATAATGTTTTACTGACGCGTTTCATTTCCGCGCGTATACCGCGACACTACGTGCAGCGACATTGTCACACGCTTGTGATACGTGCAATAATACGGAAAACGAGACGCGCGTACAGACTGCTGCGCAGTAAGTACACGTTTACATATATACGCGCGTATATCCGAAAATTTAATTTCCGGCTGAACGCCTTTAAGTCGCGTATACGTAAAAAACCTATATTGCCACAACGAATGGGTTACAACGTATTATTTATATTGTATTTTATACGTTTCACAGAAGAAAAAAAAATGATTTACACGAGCACCGTGCGTACAAAAAAAAAATATACAATTCTTCAGTCTCTGCAGAATATCCGAAAAGTAAAAATCGTTTCCAAACGCGAGTGTGTAGTAAAACGCGAGCGTTTTCCGACGGGTTTCTATAAAAAAAAAAAACCCGCTAAGTTAACGATATAAAATAAAGACATTTCAAATAATCGAAAATTCATTTAAACTTTTCGAAATTATTTTCTACTCGCGTATTAATTTTTAACGATTTGTTATAATTGCGCAAAATTGTATTCAATTATAATAAACGTCGATTTTACATTCGTAAAATATAATATATAAATCGGGGACTGGAACCGAACCGAAAAGAACCGAAACTTAACCGTAATCCTAATTTCTTTTTTTTCAATACCGGAACCGATATTTGGAAATACAGGTTTTTATATTATATCACTAATATATTTTATAACACGAGATTATGTAAAAGTCCGATAATTTTCTAATAAACTTCCAAAAAAAAAAAAAAATACAAAACTGTATAAACTTTAAATGATTAGACGGGCTACTTGTACTGGGTATACTTGTATGCCGAAGGTGAAAAAACACACTGAACAAAAAATTGGTATGCTAAAAAAATTATTACATCCGTAATAATAAATTACTCCACGTTATAAATTAATACATACACAGGTTAGTACCGGTATTAACCGGAACCGGAACCGAAACCGAAATTCACAATTTTCATGAACCGGAACCGAAATTATAATTTTTTCGAGAACCGGACCGAAACCAGAACCGATAAAATCATTAAGGTTCCTGATATAAATACAGCGAATTGTAGGGACACTATATTTTAACGCCACTGTTTTCCGAATTGACACAGAGAACTGTGCGTATTTCCAGCAGAAAAAAAAAACCGAGTACAACAAGAAAACGGTACGTAAGTCGAAAAATAATTTTATGTTTTCTCCTCTTTTTTGTTTCGGTGACGCGGTGAAAAAAAAAATATTATACGTACAAATAAATTACGCCTACACAAACACTGTAAGACGTGTTTTTGATTAAACTCCGGAATACGCGCATTGTCGTTTTTGTAATGAGTTTCGCGTAAGAAACTTACGTACGTCTTCTACAATATTATTATTAATCCGCGACGGGTTTTAAAGAAATTAAACGGATTAACATAGTGGCTCGTTTTAATGAGAATCACAAACCTTCTTTTCCCGTATAATGCACCAACAAAAAAAAAAATGTCCATTTTCAAACGGAAAATTTGTCTAATGAAATTGGACGAACAAACCAAAAAAAAAAAATGATTTATTTACTTCGATAATGTTTTTATAAAGTGTTGACAGTGGTCTAACGTCACACGAATAATAATTGAACTATTTAAATTTTCCTACTATGTCCACATATTCCTACAATATTGTAATGTACAATCATATTTTATCATCGCTTTTTCTTGAAAATATGTGATTCGCGCTACCGATTTTTCCAATAACAGTTTAGTACCTACCTACACAGCTGTCTACAGTACATATTGTATCGGTCTGACACTTTTCGGGTCGATAAAAACGATTGTAAATTGTAATACGTTTTTTTTAATTTCGGGCTTAATTACAAAGTCTTTTCGCGGTATATATAACTCTCGTTTTTCGCAAAAACGATTTTCTGATGTGAAAGAAGTGGACAAAAAAAAAAAAGACGACTAAATGAGGACTTTGAAGTGCATTGATATGAATTTCAATAGTTTTATTAAATAAACCGTTTTTAACGCCGAAATCCCCGTTACTTTTACATCCGCCATCCTGTAATCGAGTCACGGACAATGTTTTGTAAATCACACTCGATGATTATATCGGAAAGTAACAAAAAAAAAAAAAAGTCTTACCTAACATATTATGCGGACGATAAGAAAAGACCGGCAATTTCTCACGTCCATAAACTCGGCCCACCCACCTACTTCAATCGGTTTCGTACTAACGTCCGAAATTTCGCGAATAATTTGCGAGTCGCCCAAAACTTTCGATAAAAGCTTTCAAATTTCTGAATACTGCTCACCCGTTACGCTCATAATATCAATAATAATAATATTATTATTATTATTTAATAATTAATCAAGCGGACGGGGTTACCGTTAAAGTTTGGGTGGTACTCGCAAACCGAGACGCGAACACCGATACCACTCCCGGTTGAATCGGGTGAAATGAGTGTGGCGTAATGAAACTGGCTCGGTCGCTGATGAATCGAACATTTTTTGCGAGCACATTCGCGAATCGTTCGGCAAAATTTCGTCACTAATACGATTCAGGTCGGTGGATGGACCGAGTTCGTGGATTTTAATCGTCTTCCAATGGACTGACGTACAATAATATTGCGATGACCGGATCTTCCAAACCGCCCTCGACGACCAATAGTAGTATTTCTATACACGCGCATTATTAAAACGTCGATGATATACGAATTCACTTACCCGAAGGACTCTTTTTCGAATCGTCAACGCGCGAACGGATCACACCGGAAACATTGTCCTGTAAATAAAAAGAAACTTCCTTTTAGACAATGTGTTTAAAAAAAATGTTACGACGACAATATTATTATTATTATTATTTATATAATTTTAAGACTAAACGTTACAAAACTTGACGCTGTATACGTATACGAGTATATACAGTAAAACACTGGAATCTGATGCGTTCAATCGGATAAAATCAAATACTCGTATTTATCCCGGATCGTCCAGCAACGAAACGAAATGCAAACGATTACGGTATAATAAACGCAGTTTGTTTTAGATTAAAACGAGAAATATAGCGTATGTGTAATCGAGGACACCGTCTTGGTCGGGGGTCGACTCATTTATTATGTTAAACAACGGTTTTTATTATATGTAAAAAAAAAAAAAGAACACCGCGTATAACTACTCCGTACAGTAATGTCTCCGTTATTGTAATGATAAACTCTACATCCCTCGCACCCAAAACATTTTTCCTTTTTTTTTTTTTTTTATATTATACGTTTTACTGCTGGGTATACATGAGTTTTGTATTATTAAAAAAATCGATTGTAATAATCGAATCGTAAAGCGATAAAAATAAAAATGAACGAAATCATATAGGAATCCGTACGTATAATATCGTGAAACACGATGAATATTCTACAAAATTACTTCGCCTATTGATTTGCTTGATACTGATTGCTTGTAGCAAGTTAACATTTATTTTTTCTAACCTAATACGAAATATTATGTTAAATACAAAAAAAAATATATATATATAAGTAAAATAATCCAAAAATATTATATTATGTAGAATAACGCGAGGATTTAGTTTAAAAATAATAAACAATATCATACGTGACGAACGGATAAGAAGAGAAATTTTATCCCGTTATTGTAAATCGTATACTGCACGGTTAGCTTTCGGCATCATTCCGAGGATGTTAAAATCGGTTGATATCTAATCGTTTTTATTGAATTGGCCTGCGTTATAATAAAAATGAAAATTTTTTTTAATACTTTTCCCTCGGCATCGTCGCCTAATTACCTTACTTACAACCAAAGTTTTAAACCCTCCAAACGAACAATATTATGACTATATCGATATAAAAAAAAAAAAATTTTTTTTAAACCGCCCTGACGTTAAATTTTTTTAAGGACCCATTCGCTCGCATCGATAAACCGAAAGCCGTAATTTTTCGGTTTTCATCCGTTTGCGAAAGCCTGCAAAAAGAAAGTGATAAAAACAAAACGACGAACAGTAAACGTCGGGAAAAAGGAATTTTTCTCAAAATCGTTTTTCCTATATACGCTATACGACGATTTAAACGATCGCTCTCGAAAATTTAAAATAATAATAAAACACACGTTACCTACGCGTGTATGTTACAAGTAATAATATTTTCCGTCTAGAAATATTTTCTTTTTTGTAAAACGGGGAAGAAAAACTTTTATATTTCAGTAACGCTTTAACTAAATATAGCGCGCAGACTTTTTGATGGAACAGTTTATGGAAAATACAAGGGTCGACCGCGGGGAGCGCTTATAATCGATATACCTGGGGGCCATAGATAAGAAAAAAAAAATCATAAAAAAATTGTATGTTTGATATTATTATTTTTAATATTATTTTATAATTATTTTTAGATTTACCTCGCAAATATAAAATCGTTAATTATATAGTCTGTGCACAGATTAAATGAATACAGATGGATCACTCGCGATATAAACAAAAAAAAAATGACGTCATTCGAAACCCCCCAAATCAGTGTAACCGCATAATAGCGCAATATATTTACCTAAAATTTAAACATGACTCCCGCGAGGTAATCTATTTGTGTTGTTTACATAGTGAATTCTGGTTTGGCGATCGCGTCAAATAAACTCGTTTCATACACGCGGTTGAAAAACAATCTGCGTTAAAATTTTACCGGCACGTGTTAACCATTATTATGATAATATTATTTGAGATAATAAAGAAGTTGTACAATAATATTGTATAATACCAACACAATAATTTATATCGTCGTGTGCGCCTACATTGATATGGGGGGGGGACCAATCAGAAGAGCGTATTTGCAATTCTCTTGTTCTCGGGGACCGAGTGATCCATCTGTGTTCATCTAATCTGTGGTCCGTGTGGCAGCGTACAAACGACGTCGTTAACGTATTGGCCAACCGTGTTGAAAATTCTAGAATTTTATTAACGACACGGCCGTTATCAAATAATTGTCAATAAATATAGACGCGACCACGTATATTTTTATAGATAAATAAAATTTAAAAATTAAAAAAACAAAAATTAATTAAAATAAAAAAATTAATAAATTTAAAAAATGTAATACTCTTATAAAAATAATATATATGTATATTATGTCTATTTTATATTTCGAATGACAGATTATGTTGTATAATTACATTATAGATACATTTTTTTTTTTTTTTAGTGTATTATACTGCACAGACTAATTACACTTATACACAGATATTTTAGTAAGTATAAGATATATATATCAAACAGATATTAATATGTGTTCGATTTTAGATGTTTTTTTTTGTGCGTCTTCCTAATTTGTTTAAAACACATTGAATTATTAAGTATTTTTGTGTTTGTTGCACCTGATTATTACTACGGGACCGAAGAAAATTAATAACACGCACGGCACTCTGCATTCGAACACTTCACTATACATCTATATACGTATCACGGAACCGTAGATACATATACGCATATTTCAATATTAATACAGTTTGAATATATAGAGCTATTTAAATTGATGGTGTGGAGAAAAAAAAAACCGAAATAAGACTGGGCGAAACGTCGGAGCAATAAAAAAAAAAATAAAAAAAATTTCGCGCCGGTGACAGGGCGCGAGACTAGCCGCGACGACGCCGCGGCCGATATAGGAGGTGGTGGTGATAATGGCGGCCGGGTACAGTGTGCTGCCGGGCAGGAATAAGCAAGACAAACTTTATCTCTTTCCGGTTGCCAAGTAAAAATTTGTAGGACGGCAGAAAGAAAAACCATTTATTATTACCAGTTCTTGGCTCCGGAATCCGAATAATAAATATCCTGCGCAGAGGGGGGCGGACGGTTGCCGCGGTGTATTCTCTGCAGGCGGCGGTGTGAGCGCGGTACGTCAGACGTATTTGAGACGCGGCTCGGAACTTATCGAGAACTTTACACGTTCGGCTCGTATACGCGCAGTACGATGTCTGCTGTTTCGCGGATTGTAAACGAATCGTGTCCGCAGCGACGGCGGTACGAGAATTAGAGCAATTTATTTACTCGGATTGGTTTTGTGAATTTGAAAAAAGAAGAAAAACGTGTTTTCGCGTTGTTACGTACGGTATATTTTGTAAATAAACAATCGCTTTCCGCCGGCGGAAAAATCGCATTCTTTACACGTACACAGGGCCGGATCGGTCCATCGGGACGCCGGGAAACTTCCCGGTGGGCCGGTATCCTCGAGGGCTGCTATGGCCGCAAAAAATTTTTAATTTCGCTATAAATTATCATGAATTTTTAAATTTTAAATTATACTGACACAGAAGGAATCTTTGATAAGTTAAAAAATAAAAGTGCATTTCTCAATAAAGAACTCTCATATTAAATTGTTTCGCTATATTATTTATGTACGAATTTTATTTTAATAATTATAAAAGTCAGTAAACGAAATGGTAATTTTTAAAATTGTATATGGGTGGGGGGGTTGAACCGCGGATTGCCTTAAAATAAAAAAATATCGTAATATAAAGGACTGGTTTAAATAATTTTCCCGGGCCGAAAAACACTCGAGTCGCTCGCTGCTCTAATCGAAAATCTCTCTTTCTAGAGAGAGAGAGAGAGAGAGAGAAAGCTAATATGCCCATTTTCTTCGCTCGCTTAGCGCGAAGCCGCAATATTCACGTTGTAAATCGTAACACTACGTTTTGCGAACGTTAGACGCGCAATTATTATGCGAATAATTGATGCGCATTTGAATATTAAAAATTTTAATTACTCCGATTACGAATCTTTTTTTTTTTTACTTTTATTCTTGTCGAATTAAATAAGATTAAAAAAACTTACGGGTTTTAAGTCGGTATAACTTTCGCGCGGGTAAATTTCACGAATTCTCGGTGTAAGTCGGTCGAAAGATATTCCAAACATCTCCAAACTATGTGCGCTTATATATATATATATATACTTGAGATAAAAGATAAAACAAGAGAATGTTCGCGGCGCAAAGGATACGTTTTCCGTTTGTTATTCCTTGTGTTCTTAATAGAAATTATATAAACTCCAGTGGTCGTTTTCTAAAACGTTAAATAATTTCATGAAATATTTCACTTTACTACGCTTTATGCGGAACATAAAACATAAAAACGCTCTATAACGATCAACCGTACTCGTAGTATATTATTACACTTCGCGTACCTATATATATATATACAAGATTAATTCAATAACGAAGAAAGCGTTGATGAATCACTAATCCAATATCGTATTTACTCGTTACATAAATTACGAATTGTGTCGTATAACTCACGTCGGAGGCCTGTATACGAAATATTAATGACGACGCGGGTTCGTCAGTACACCTAACCGTATTGTACATTACACGCTGTAATTAGACTTCGTGTATAGGACAGAACGTAATAATATATAATATTAAAAAAAAAAAAAAAAACAGAAAATTTTGTTTTTTAATCTTCATCGGTTATCAATATTTTCGATGCGTATTATGAATTTTTTTTTGCTCCTCCGTTGTAATAAAAAACGTTGGAATTCATAATCATTTCGATTTTTAAATGTGCGCTGTCGACAGAAGCCTGCAGTTTTAAAACGCGCAATGAAAACCGTTCGGTGCCGTGTAAAAACCGTATTATTTCATAAAACGCAACGACATTAATTCTATATAGTATTTTTTTATTCCGACAATATTGTAATTTATAGCGTATTTTTATTTGGAAAACTCGTCGACGCAGCGACCGCGTCTGTTACGGTCGCAAAGTGCAGAGGGTACGACGGCGTTTAAGGTCCGTACGATTAATTCTCAAGTGAATTCTCGACACAAGTCTATTGAAAATCAATCGTTTCAAGAGATCTCGTTTTCTGATCCGTTAAACGAGTTCTCTGTATAAACCAGAAAACGTTCGTTAAATTATATATCTGATTGCAATTGTTTTTTTCATCCGCATAACTGTATAAAAAAATTAATTATTTTTACACACACCTATACATCAATAAATCAATGTATATATATATATACAAATTGCGCGTATATTCACAATGTTAATATAATAGTATAATATATAAACAACGATTTGTTAACAATAATATTTATTTTATTTTATTTATGGTAAAGAAAGTGTTAAACAAATTCGTTTTTTATAGCAGTCGTACCTGCGCACTACTGTACAGGCGCAAAAAATCCGAATTCGGCGCTTGCGAAATATTTCGAGAGATTAGCATTTGGAAATATTTAATGGATCACGATAGTCACGTTGTCGTTTTTGATTTTCTATAAGGACAATGCATTTAATTATTCGAGTTTCATCGAATTCTAATATCAATTATGTATCGTAGTTTTTTTCTTTCCAACTTGTCGTCGGCATTGTACGAATCGATTATTATCATAGTATGAATATTTTAATAGGTAAATAATTGAACGCGGGACTTTCCGAAACTACTTTATTCGCCTACGCTCGCTAAAAACATCCGAATTATTTGTTTTTTATACGGTAATAAAATAAGAAAATAAACATATTTATAAAAGTTACGACGAACACAGCGGTATTATTGATTGCACCTATGAGTGTCTGCGTGTCTCCGTCGAACATCGAGCCTGGAAAATATTATCCGGACCATTTGAAATGTCTGCGGTTTTACGACGCATTTCCGATATCGCGTGATATTCGTTTTATACTTTTGACGTTTAAAAATCATTATCGTTCAGACAGAAACTAATACTGTACGGGAGAAAAATATGCGAAATCCATATCCGTTTATAGGCGAATTTTAAATTTCAAAAAAGTATATTAGAATTTTTTCATTTTCAAATTTTCTACATTTCACGTTAAAAATAATATTCTACCATAAATAGTAATAATAAACGTAAACAGCGAGTGTCGTTTCCGTATTTCGTTTATTATCGTGTGTAATACCGTAACCGAATGAAAAGCGATACGGTATACTATTCGTATAATAAATATACGTATTAATCAAATAAAACCAGCAACGTGAAAGAACACGGACGACGTAAATTAAAAATTATTATTCGTCTAACTTGTATAACTTGGTAAAAGTCATTTTGATTTATCGAATATAATGTATTATCCTTCGAAATGTAATATAATAAAAATGAGTTCTTGATAAACGACGATCAAAACGTTATATTTAATCGAGTGCATTATTCATAAGCGGAACGAAAAAATATATATATTTATACGAAGAGTAAACATTATAAATAAATGTTTGAAAGAAAAAAAATAATGTTTATTAATGATTCTATACTAATATTTTTTTGTATTCATTAAAACAATTCGTATTAAACAGCTTTACGTAATACAATAATTGTGCTGATCAAAATCGTTCGAAACAAAATATGTTTTGCTGATTCGCGAGAAATTCAAAAAGTACATACTCGATTTTTCCTATGTAAACATCGACTCGAACATTATACGACTCATCGTTTCGATTACAAAATACATAATTCGTGATATTTCGTCATCGAAATCGCTATCGTATATATTTAAAATAATACGCTTTTCAACACGTCTGAGTTTTATCTTTTATTCGCCAGTAAAAAAAAAAAAGAGCTTCGTGTTCAATTTTAGTAAATTCATTACGGGCTTAAGCCGCTAATTCAATGTCGACTCGAATCGTCTCGTGGCGAGGAAAACTTTTCTAACACGTCAAGTTTCCAAAGCACCCGTAAATTTCGATAATACTTTAAACGCGTTACTTATAATATATAAGTGTTAATGATAATCAACTAGAACTATAATCCGACGCGCAAAATAAAAAAAACATGCTAGAACGTTGTATGACGATATAAGCTCGGATTAGGTTAGCCCGCGACAAATTCAGGTCATACGACGATGATATTTTAAGTTCAGTGCCGACGATTGAAGTGATACTCGATAACTACTAACATCAATGCATTTATGTATTTATCTCGCGTTATATCACGTATCTCTCTCTCTCCTCTCTATTGATCGGTAAATTTTAATTATTCCGATTCGTTCCCAATACCCGACGGAAAAATTACCACACCGTTATTCATTGTAAATATATTATATCGACGTGGTTTGGCGCTAACGCTGCAAGTTTTTACACTTAAGAGGAACAATATTTCTTTCGCGCGTAATGTACAGACAAAACAATCTCGTCTCGAAACCCCCAATAAGTGATAATAGTGGTTTTCGAAAATTCGTCCGCAACGGAGTTTTCGTACTGCATTCGTCGCGAGAACGTCTCGAGACTCTAACGGTTAAACGTGTGCGGCGAATTTTATTAGTTCCTATCTGGATTTCCGTATACACGTAATGTACAACCGACGTGTCTTTTATTAACTGTGGTGTGTGTGTGTGTGTGTCCTTTTTGCATCCTGCGAAAATTAAAATATCATCGTTCTTTCGAACGGCAACTTATGGTGTGAGCAAGTTACTCCATAAAATGCAATTTGTTACGCTAACCACGGTATAACGCAATACAAGTCATTTTTGACGTTTGTGTGACAAAAATTACAATAGTATTACATAATAATAATATCTCGAAATACGTGTACACTGTACTTGGGGTCCGATATAAGGTTAATTTGTATTTCTTTATTAGAAAATCACGAATATAACTGAACACATATTTTCGTGCAAGAGCACTGCTGCAGGATATCACAGCAGATACAAAATAGATAATATTAAACGACGAAATAAAATACCAACGATTGTGTTGTATACGCGTTGTAAACGACGGACTTAAAAGTAATCGGTCGAAATTGTATCTATTCGTTAAATATATGTGTGTTTATTTTTATCGCGATAAGTAGAGAATATATTATATTATAGTGTGTACGCGTATATCATCTAATATCCGATGCGTAATAATTCAATAAAATTAGTCACGAATATTTTATACGATTAAGTTTATCGAATTCTGTTAAATTTAAATTTTAAAATAAATTTCAAATTGTGTTACTCCTCTTCACTGCGACTCGTGTATATATATATATATATTTTTTTTTTAAAGTCACAAGTCGCAAAACGTAACCGAGTTACGTAAATTTTATACACGCAAGTTTATTATGTAGCCAACCGTGTCTGCAAACCGTGTGTACACATTTTCATCTCCGCTATTTCCGTGCGAGCACTTCGTTTCGTCCCGTAAAATGATCATCGCGCATGATTCTACGTTTCCAAGTCTTTATTACATCGTGATACCGTAGCAGCATCAGTGATACAGAAGACGTGCAGGGTGACCTCGACGTATACGCATAAATAATATTATTATCTACCGCAAAAGCGAATCTCATTGTTTCGTACATCGATTTATGACCGTCCGAAGACAATGCTCAGAATCCTGCGATTCTGTATATCGCGCGTTCACTGTGTGGCCTATTATAGGTCACGCTGTAAAAATTCCGAACACCTCGTAAAACCCAAAATCTCAACATTTACAATCGTTGTTATTGGACTAAATTATTAAAAATTAATTAAATTATTAAAATTTTTAAAAAAAAAATTGTAAGGAAAACCTGTTTACTAAAAAAAAAAATTTTTTATTTAAATCTCATATATCGTATCGATTCCGTGTGTCGTCGTACCTACACGGTATTCACTGTATTGCGTACAATTTAATATAAAATAACTCATCATGTGTATAGCCGTATATATGTATATATCCTGTGTTTAATAATTTTGTTTAATGAGAGATCAAAAAAAAAAAAAAATCCTCTTTCCAATAATATTATTTAGCCTAAATTATACATTTCGTTTTGTCAACGATCAAACTGAAATTACTTCGTAATATAATATAATGTCATTATATTTGTACGGCTCGATTTTAAAGATTTAAAACATTCAGCGTAATTGCGTGTCATATATACTCAAAGGCATTATCATCGTATAATAAAATATAACGATTGTCCTTATCAAATTGAACGGAATTAAAACATTCATTATTTATAAAAAAAAAAAAAAAAGTAAATAAATAAAATTAAAGCACCCGCCCGAACGTCCGGCATCTCATTACGTTTAAAATGAGGAAAACAATTATTAATTCCGTTATCGTATTTATTGCGTTTTCATTAATACGGAATACATTTTAATAATTCGTTTTTCGAACATTGCCGTTTAATAACGATGTTCGCGTTAAACGATAACGTTTTAACTTTTACATTTGTCATGCAAGTAAAATTCGAGATAAAACTCTGGAGTAAAAACAATTGAATTAAAGTGTAGTTAATTTTCAGAAACGAATAACGAACGCTGCAGTTTCTTTAAATATATATATAGTTATTATTGTACCGCGCGTATATTATATTCGTCTCCGAAATCACGGTTTCGTAATAAAATTGTATTTGGAAATTATCCAACCGTCTCTCGAAATTATAACGATGATAGTTGTTTTCTTTTCTTTCTCTTTTTTTTTTTCTCCGTATATCAAGTATTCAACTCGAATGTATAGAACGCCGTTTCGTACTTATATATATATATATACTACTCTAGAAATTGGAGTACATTGTGGTGTGTGTTTAGATTTTATTTCGTTTCGTTTAATACGCAAAATAAAAACTTACCATTTGTCGACGTCATCAATAATATATTGTCAGAGGATCGTAGGCGAAAACATTTTTAAAATATCGTCGATTTTATTTCGTTCGAGATCAGCATAAAATTATTATTTTCGCCCCCATCTATAGAGACGAGTCCGACGCAATAGCATTTTGAAGAAATATTTATATAATATATGTTATAAACGCCTTAGCGGGGTCTAGGACACTTCGCCGCGACCGATTCGCCGCCACCGTTTCGCCGACGGACCATTCGCCGCGGACATTTTCGCCGCCAGACCGATTCGCCCCTGACCGTTTCACCGCCACACCGATTCGCCGCCACACCGATTCGCCGACGGACATTTCGCCGCCACTGTTTCGCCGCTACCCCCTTCGTTTTTTTTTGGTTTCGCTATAACTACGGCACTGTTGATGACTGGAACACCAAACCGAGGTGAAACGTTTTGGTTTAGT
Source organism: Slavum lentiscoides (assembly GCA_032441835.1). NCBI lineage: Eukaryota > Metazoa > Arthropoda > Insecta > Hemiptera > Aphididae > Slavum > Slavum lentiscoides. The sequence goes on along the minus strand of CM063715.1, from coordinate 9,180,707 downwards.
GTCCTTTATGAAGTACGCCCAGCAAGTTGCCCCAAAAATCCCAAAAAGGGATTTTTTTGAAATTCCTATGTTACCGAACCGAATGGGTTCAACCTCGGTAGGCTTCCTCGGGCGGATATTTAACAAATAAACCGCTGACTATTCTAAACATAATGAACACTATAGGGGGGTACTTGGAAGGGATAACTTTTTGGAATCGTCATAGCACATTTAGTTTTAGTCGTAGAGCAACCGGGATACCACTGCTGAATAGAGCGTATATCTGTGTGTATCATACTAAAAATATCACTCCCCCCCTTCGTTTTTTTGGTTTCGCTATAACTCCGGCACTGTTGGTGGCTGGGACACCAAACCGACGCGAAACGTTTTGGTTTAGTGTCCTTTATGAAGTACGCCCAGCAAGTTGCCCCAAAAATCCCAAAAACGGATTTTTTTGAAATTCCTATGTTACCAAACCGAATGGGTTCAACCTCGGTAGGCTTCCTAGGGCGGATATTTAACAAATAAACCGCTGACTATTCTAAACATAAGAATGAAAATCGCTATATAAATTAATTAAAACAATAAATCAAATGAAAATTTTATTAGAAAAGTATATACGCATAGCGGTACTAATATACGTACTAGCATTTTGTCCAATGTGTAAGTTAGAGTCTCATCATGATAGTTGTGAGAAATTTGTGATTCATTTACTAAATTAGAAAAATAATATGATTAATTTGGCATATTAATTTTTAAAAAAATCCCTTTTTAGGACACTAAACCAAAATGTTTCGCGTCGGTTTGGTGTCCCAGTCACCAACAGTGCCGGAGTTATAGCGAAACCAAAAAAACGAAGGGGGGTTATTTTTAGTATGATACACAAAGATGTACGCTCTACTCAGCAGTGGTATCCTGATTGCTCTACGAATAAAACTAAACCTATATGTTTAGAATAATCAGCGATTTCAATAATATTGAAAAAATTTTGGGGGGATCTGGACCCCATGAACCCCCCACCCCCAGACACGGCCAGGTTAGGTACCACTTAAAAAAGATTCGGCGCGGCGAAATGTCCGTCGGCGAATCGGTCTAGCGGCGAACGGTCCGGCGGCGAAACGGTCTGGCGGCGAAAAGTTCCGCTGCGATACGTCCGGGTTCAGCCTCAGCGTCAGCAGCTGCGCACGGTCATCCGTTGTCGGTAGGTGTTACATAATATAATACTTCCATCAACACGAGATTGTACAGGTCGGAGATATAGTTTTCAGAAAATATTTTTCCGAAACCTTTGATGTAATAATAATAATCGATTGGCGGGCGATTGGGTGTATACAACAAGTACAAAACTATTATTGTTTTCCCGAAAATTTAATTTCCTTCGTATATAATTCAATAGTACGAAATTTCTATGATAAAATATAATTTCACGTTGGCGGTTAGACTTTTGTCTAAACTACACCAATAGAGGCCAAGGTGTACTCCTGAGACCCAAAGAGTGATTAAATTTTGCATGTACCATTTTTTTTTTTTTATAACGCGGCGGAGTATTTTTTATTTCTCTACCAAACGATATCGGATTTCATGAAACCCTATGCATAATGTATTGAATAATATATGTTTTTTTGTGTTTTGCGCGCAAGGGTGCACGCGAAGAGGTACACTGGTGTCGGCTGACATCCCTATAAAAACGGTAATTTTTTTTTCTATAATAATAATAAATATATATATTTTTTTTTAAACTTTAGTGTCCTCTTAATACACAGAGATACCTTCTGATATCGAGTTACTTAATCGTAAACGAATATTTAAAAAGTATAATATTTTAGTTTTCACAGATAATGCGAAATAAACTATATTACGAGATGTTATTAAAATAAGAAAAATTGATTAAAAAAAAAATTCTTTTTTACGATAAATTTAACGGGGTATGTATTAAAAAAAAAAAAATGTTGACGCCATTTTTACAGAAAATGAGTGGTGCGCCACTGGTTTCGCGTATCTATAGGTCGTTTTTTTTTATAATCAATCTATACTCTATTTGATCCGGACTGATTAAATATAATACGTGCACAGTGGTCAGACGTAAATTCGTCTTTTCTAAGACGCTGTAAGTAATCACGTACGCCAACTCGAAAACCGTCAGAACACGAATCGCGTAGAAAAAGTACGACAAAACGTTTCGACAAATTCACGGGGAAAAGACATTAGAGCGGAGAGAAAAAAAAATCGATTTTACAGCCTTTACCGCGGCGGCGGACTGACTATATTACATGTGAACGTTTCGCGTGACCGTCATTTTCCAGGTAACTATACTCTAATAGACCATATAATATAATATAACGTTATTATATACGCACTCGTAAATGTATAACAACCCTATATATCAATTTAACGCGCGGTGTATTGTTCAGGTGCAGAACGGCTTCTATTTATGACGCGAGTATTAATACAATATTATCTTTTCGCGTATAGACTGTAATGGCCTATTGGCGCGTGTAAATGCGATACACGAGAAGCAAAGTGCGCTGCCATATAAATTCGTGTATTGGCCGAAAACACGGCGGCGTGTTCCCTATATGAGTGCGAAATAAAATTGGAAAAATCGTTATTGTCGTGTCCAAAGCAGAGGCGGTTCTTGGCAGTGGCGTTTATAAGGAGGATGATAGGTGGATCCCCCAAGGGAATTTGATATTTTTAAATTTAGCACATCTCTGACCTTATAGCACCGACTTGTGTCATGTGAGTTGGTCGAATTATGTCATGGTTATGCTCCATTTTCACCCCTCCCCCCTTTGAACATCACCGTATAAGGCTGGAATTAATGCTCGACTGACGATCAGCGCGTACGGTACGCGCTGATCATTGGTCGTGATCGAGCGTTTAGTGCTTAGCTGACGACAAACTCGGTCGGTCGTGTACAGTGTAAACGAGTATAGACGAGGAAAGATGTATCTTTACGTTCATTTCATTTTATTGAAATAAGAGAAATAATATTATTATTAATATTGACAACAAATAAATAAATATAATAAAGATTGCATACGCGCGTACGATCGGTCGCTCGGTCAGCGTCAAACTAAACACCCGCATATACCGATATAGCGCGTCAGCCGACCGTAATAAAACGGGAAAAGAGAAAGTAGTCACCAGATAGCGCTACGACACAACACAGAGGGCGTGGCAGAAAGGCGCTTATAAATAGCGGTCCGAAACCATCGGACCGCTCAGTGTAGTCACGACGGTCAGGAGTGAACAACGTAGTTCGCGTCTGACTGCGGTGTGTGTGTGTGTGTGTGTTTGAGACTGACCGCCTTTTGCTAGAAGAATTGGTAAACATCGCGTCATACTGATTAAAATGAATATTAATATTTTAACTTTCGAAGCGGGCAAATTGTTTAAAACAAAATTTAAAATGTTCAATAAAACGTTCGTTACAATCGGAGACAGGGGACTCGGCGCATTGACAATCAAATAATATTATACTGCGATATAGCTAGAATTTTGTATATGACGACGCAAAAGGGCAGAACCGATAAAGAAATATACAGACAAAATACTTTCGGTATACGAAATTTTGTACAAATTTTCAGAATTCGGGTTTTATAAAAAAAAATAAAAAATCTTTTTAAATATATTCGTATAAGTTATTGCACAATGCCAACTTTTATAACATTTGAATTTTGCAACGTATCGGTATTATTATTTTAACAAAATTTACATGCAAATAATATAACAAAATTTGACAACTGTGAATAATATATTCTGACGATAGTACGTAGTGCATGACAAACAATCAACGTAACGATGAATACATTATTTTAAACCAAATGTATTCATCGTTATTTTGACTTTTGGGAAGGGAGATTTTTTTTTTCTTTATTACTTTGAATATACAATTTGCACAATAGACTCGCAAAGAAGAAAAATAAATAAATTACACGAACATAGTTTATATGATATATATATAACTGAATTCTTTAGTAGTGGTTTACTTTATTCTCGTGTTTCCGGCCAAAATCGGGTAATTTTTTTTTTTTCAAAAATATACAAATTTTTCGTACATGTTTATTACCGGAAACGTTTCCGTTTCATTCGTTTTTTTTTTACATATATTCGACGAAAAAATGTTTAAACTTAGACTAAAAAATGTTCTACAACTTCCTTTAAAACAGTCACAGCAGCAGTAGTAGTAGTAGTAGTAGTAGTAGAGGTAGAATGCTTAATATTTTGACTTTTACGGGTGCGCGTCCGTAAAATCCGCATTATACACCATCAAGTCGCAAAACAGCGCATTAGACGAGTAAACGGTGTAGTTTCAAAGGAATAAAGGTATTTAATGCCTTTAAAATAGGATAAGCGAACGGAATTTCCAAAGAATTCGTGTCAGATATACGTCACTCGAGTGCCTATTTCCATCCCGTGAGACTCCAAAATATTTTTATAACGTTTAAACACGCAGTATTATTATTATAAAAATTAAACTGCATCTTCAAAAGCTAAACGCATAATTTCTAACGACCAATAGTTTCGATTCTAAAAAAAATTGACAAATTTTAAGTCTAATCGTTATTACACCTATACGAGATTTAAGCCAAGTAATTTCACCTATGTACTATACCATGAGAAAAATATAATAACGGAAATGATAATTTTTACGCCGCGACGTATAAATTGACATAATATTAAATCTGTGTATGAATTAGAAAAATTTAATTAAAAAAAAATTAAGCGATATCTCGCGAAAAATTGTTCGCATTATGAATTATAAAATATATAACCTAATCGTCCATGATTTGATAAAATATGTAAGACGATAATATATTATATTATACTTTATCGTATTATACCATCACATTGTCGGCGTAAATAAATCACTAGGAATTTATTGTTACAATAACTTAAAAGAAAGGATTATTTATTTTGCGAAACATTGGCGAATCTCGCATAAAACTTCGGGGACACTAACCGAAAGTTTTGTAATCCACCAAAATAATTTCGATTATTAAATAAATTCAAAACACAGAAAGTACAAGTATATAAGACTTATTGCAAGTCATAAGAATAGAAAATTCGATAAAACCGACCTACATATTATATACAATATATCTATAACGAATATTTAATTATTTTCTCGATTAAATATATTATGCACTTATAGTTAGGTCAAAAATTAATAGGCTTCACAACACCGGCTCGTAATTTTTTCAAATTTTCTGAAAACAAAAAACAAAAATTTAAATAAACTTTCTTTATTAATTAATGTACCTTTTTTTTTTCTTTTTCTTCGTAACTGTTAAAATGTGTGACATAATATAATGTGAATTCTCGATTTCATTCAAAAACGCGTATATGATTATTTTTTTAATTTCTTCGCGTCTTGAAAGAATTGTTTATAAAAATAAGAAAAAAACCAATATCGTTTATTATACTGTAAAAAGTAAAATTATTGTACTTACAATTATTACATAAAATATACTATGGGCCGGTTTCACCAACTATTGCTAAATACACTCTAACACCGTGTTAGTCAACAATTTGTTTAAATTTAACATCCGGTTAAATTACATAAATTTCACCATTACATTATTATTGTTAAGTAACAAAATGTTAGTTGGGTTACCAAAACGGTTACCTTGATTCAAACGTTCTCATTGGTTATCACGAAATATTGATAACTGATAAGTGATAATATAATATTAAAAATAGGCGATTATAACCTAATTTACTGTATATAGTGGATCTGTGGCGTTTTAAAATGCCGATTAAATTTTAACAAGCCGATTTCGGGTGGTTAAAGCTTAACAACGCGTCAAGATTAACGAATCTCGGTGAAACCTAATTTTCACTAACTATTTGTTAAATACGATTAACAACATGTTAAATCGTTAACAAATCTTGGTGAAACCGGCCCTACATTTATTAACACGTGCGTTACAAGTAAGTAAGCGCATACGTTTTACCAATCCGTTTTGCAATCAGACCGCGAGATATTCAGAAACGCTTCCGAAATAATGGCCACACCAACACTTTTCCGATACGAAACAAATATTTTAGCGAAAAGTAAATAGAAATATAATAATATACTATATTATTAACACACTCGGGCGCGTCCAACAATATATATATATATAATGAAAATCGATAAAATATTTTTTTTATTATTATTATTATTATTGGCGACAAATAAATGGGTTTTCGCCCACGCAACGATTGCTATTTGTATGACGTTCGAAAGAAACGAACGTAGTTTGAAGTTAGAAAAAAAAAAAAAAACAAACTCGGCGCAATTGTTATTTCTCAATAAATGATTGGCCCCGAAAACTCGAGAATTCCACAAGTTTAGAGAGACATTTGTGCTTTATTGGAGACCGAGAACAAGGCGGTGCACGCGTGCATGTAATGTTCTATATACGAGTACGACTACGACGGCGTCTGCGAACCAAGGGGTTAGTTGATTTTTCGTCGAGTCTACAACTATAATAATATCTCGGCAAAGGCGGCGACTTTTTCTTCTCGTTTTTCTTCGTCTACATACACGCCATATAAAGTCTCGTATATATACAAAACACATAACCCCGGCAACCCGTTAATACGTACATATATGTGTATACAGTGTACGAAAACGGTGGACAGTATTCGAGACCTAATATTCTCAAAACAAAGAAACCCGTCTAAAATCTCGTACGGCAAGATGTCTGATAATATATATATATATATTTTTCTTATTAAAGTAATAGTGTAAACGATTTGATGAATTACTTGGTCAACTCGTTTAACGCGTTTTGTAACTATTAATCAAAGTCGATTTTTTTTTTTTCATTTCTTCCTGGACGCAAACAATATTATTCAATACGCGACAGAGTTATTTTATATAGAGTAAATATAATTACTATTTCTTAAAATCCACAACTAATGTACGCGCATATGACTATGTTATCATTGCTCACATCTGACTCTTCATTTTCCGTTTGATTTCACACGTTCTATACGTTCTATATGTCAGATGATGTGCACGATCGCTTTTTAAGGGGTTCTGAATAGGCAATTTTAATGAAATCTTAAGAAAAAGAAAAAAAAAATCTAACAATTCAAAAATAAATATATATTAAATGTCATTAAAAATAGTCTTGTTTCGGTATCGTTTTTTTATTTCTATATAATTACGATATTTATAAAAAAAAACTGTTTTGCGAAGGGCAGAGTTTCTCGAATTCTATTTATAATAGGATTCCCAAATTTTTACAATACACATATATATAGAGAGAATTTTGTCTGTATAGTGTTGTTTTTTTTATGTATAACGCTTATCAATGATGTTTAATAAATAAATGGAAAAACTAAAAACAATCGAACGTTTACGTTAGATAAAAATTAAAAACGCTACGACACAAATAAAATTTTTCTATATATATATATTATATATATTGTACAAATTTGGAAATCCTACTATAAATTACCAATTTAGGAAACCTTGTCCTTCCGGTATAATATAACATATTTTTACCGAGTGAACACTTATTGATCGCACTAGTTTTCTTCGTCGAATTATATTACGTACAAAGAAAAAAAAGTGAAATCAAATAGAAAAAAAAATTATTAAATATTTAGCCACATATACATAAAAATATATTATCTATAACTCTATGTAAAATGCCATTTTCTACCTCCATATCAATCTAAATGTATTTTTATCTTTATTTATAAAAACGTATGATAATATCTGACCGCAACACTGGATATATATGGGAATATTCTGGTGCTGAATATTCGATCGCAATACACCGGTTTTGAGAGGCAATATGATAATATAATATTTTGCCTTCTTGCCAAAATACTTTATAATATATACGTATGGAAATGTTATACTTGTCGTCGTATTTCTTTTCCATATTATCTAACCCAACCTAACCTAAACTGAATCAAAAGTGAACTACTACAGTATATATATATCACTGTAAAATCTGAGAACGTAAAAAATATATATTTTTTTATGGTACTCCATCTGTACTGAAGCAAAATCAATTTACATTATTATTTATCTGAAAGGGCGATAATAATATTATGGGTAATAACGATATATTATGCGTTGTCGAAAAAAAAAAAAAAGTTTTAGCTAAATTAGAATTCAACTATCGCGGTTAATCAGTTTTTTTGTTTTTTTATTATTGTATTATTGCAGCGAGTAAAGAAGTTATTTTTCGGTAAACTCTTATAAAAATAAAAGTTTTACTCGAATATCTCGTTCTACTAATATTTATCGCTTTCCACTAGACATTTCCGTTAAAACTTTTCCCTCGATTTTCCGTCAAATTATAAGGAACATCGAGTTGATCGCTTATTTTACCGCCAAAATTACTTTGTGTAAATAGATAAAAATATTGTTTTTTTTTTATTCATAAGACCGTTAGTTTATTTACATATTAAATAGCTTTCATTAATAAATTACTTTGGGATTTTCGAATGATCGACTTTTTCTTGTCTGTAAGACGACACGAAATGTCTGAAGGCCGAGACATTTAACTGATTTCACGCAATAATGTACAGTGGAAACGAAATGAACCGACACCGAGGCTATAGAGAATATTTGATATTGATGTTAATGTGTGGAATTTAATCAAACACTATATCGTTCTTATAAAAGTGGAATTTGGTTAAAATCAAAATAAAAAACATTATAACAATATTGTAGGCGTGCCGATTGGGTAGATTCGGTGGATTTATACTTGAGCTGCTGTCTATGCATGTTTTCTCTTGTGAATGGAGTATTTTTTATTAAGGTTATATAAATATTATGAAGTCGAATTTAAACCAGGCCGGTTTCCACTAAAATTAAACTCTCAACAAACCTCTGACAATTATAATTATGTTTACCTTGAACAGCATATAATTATCTTCGATTAATCAATCATTTTGATTAACTACACGCACCGTAATATACAATTTTATTCGAAATGAATACTTTTTTCCTAAAAAAAAAAAACCTTTTAAAGAAAAGAAAAAAAATCGTAGGCATACAAATACAATTACACAATGATATTATAATAGATTTCATAAAAAAAAAAAAAAAAAATGTAGATATAAAAACATGAATTCGAACATCGTTTTACGTACGCACTTATTACTTGTAAATGTTACATCCCAGACATGACATTTTCAAGTTCGTGAAATGGGCGAAAATACGTATGCTCGATTCATGGAATGGACTAGGATAAGTGTTGTCAAGTTCATGTACCGAGTGCCTGGGCAACAAGGCAATTGCATTATACGGAATGATTCACAAAAAGTGTTTGCTCCATTTAATAATTATGTGTCAAAAGTCGAATGAGAACGCATCAACACACTAAATAAATTTATAAATGCACTGTGTATATATTTTGCGCATTGTACACAACATAAATTAATTATCAATTAAAAGCCTTTCGCGTCTTCAACGTACGCTTTAAATATAATACCGTTTCGCGGTTTACACGCACTAGACGATTTTTCTTTTTCGGCACTAAACTCGAAGATAATCTCCAAAAATAAATATATTATAATTTATTAAAAATTATTATTCTATTGTCTTATTAACAAAAACAATTTCGAGTTATTCGTGAATACAGATAAATTAAAAATTGGGACGACTCATATGGCAGTGTGTGGGGGGTACGTGAATTTTATTAAATTACATTATTTCCAAATAAAATCTTAATAATGAATTTCGAATACTAATTTTTTTTTTTCGAATTTAACGATTAATTATAATAATTGAAAATGCGAAAACAAACGTAAAATATTATTTTTAAACGTATAAAATATAAAAAATTGATTTTTATCAATTCCATAAACTGGACGATTGCACCACGTTTATATGAGTACAGATGTATTGAGATTTTTGACACAGCAATATTACTCCTTAACCACAGCCGTTAAATTTCATTGCGTCGAAGACAGTTGTTATTAAAAATATTAAACAATAAAACAAAAGAGGAAAACGTGCAAAGAACCCATAGAAGTTTTTGTCTTCGATTTCGAAACGCATGTCGACAACATTTTAATAGATGTCACTTGAGTGAAACGTATTTAGTTGGCAGTCATTATTAATTCGAATAAATCAATAGTGTTTCTTTGTGTCGTTATGAAATATATATCGTGAACGAAGCGAAAGAGCACTTTATAACGTTTAATGTTTTGTTTGTTTGTTTATTAGTTATAAAAGTTTAAACGTGTACAATAAAAATCTGTATTTTTATATTATAAACAACAACAAATATTAAAGCCGTGTAGGAAGTTTATAATCCGTCAACCTTCTAGTATCTTAAGTTAGCGTATACGAATATGCTTGGATAAAACATGATGTCATGTTTCGTGTTTAAACTCTGAAATGAAATTTTTTTTTTATATATAACAAGAGACAGAAATTATAGTGGAAATTGTATACTTTATAAATATATACTGAATGTTAATTTACCCGTTAAAATTGATGTTATTTTTTTAGATAATGTTATTTTTATTTATACCCGTCGTAATATACGCATAATTGAGTTAGACTTCAAGTAAATAATCGATGACATCGTTTTTTTTTTTAAATATTTAAGTGTATTAGTTCGGCGTTAAATTATTATCGTTGATGTAGTGAAATGTATGTTTAAACGTTTAATTAAAATTTTTGAAACTTAACCGAATAAATTAGTTCGTACCGAAGCACACGTATTAATTAACGACTACGTGCGCGTACTAAAAATAATTATTATTTCGTAAAATTATATTGCTCATACAACAGTTTAAATGCATTAAAACGTATCGCAATATATTATACGTATTTATCTGTTTGAAAATACATGAATTATATTTTCTTTTTCTTTTCTTTTGAATAAGTACGTTTTCAGCTCATTATTTTAAAATTTTTGTCATATGACATATAAATTATGCTTCTCAAATGATGCTCAAAAACACTTGAACGTCTAAAAAGGAAGATATTTAATGAGTTCATTAAAAAAAAAAAACGTAAATGTCAAGCAATAAATCTTAGATAAAAAGCTGTCGATATATGTAGAAAAACCTTTTCCTATAATAAAAACTACTATTCCTGTCTTCGCCATTGCAAACGCTACAAAAATTATTAAAAACTATTGCAAATATTTGAAAACGAAACAAATCCTACGTTAACTATAGTTAATTAAACATCGAAAAATCGTAAAACGTTCAACGAACGTGAAATAGTGTTACGTGGAGGATTACGAGATTATTGTTTTGCCAACGAATTTCGGCGGAATGTAATAAAACTGTTCTCCTCCACTGGCTCCACTCAAGACCAACTCTCCTTTTATTTCTCCTCAATTTCATATAATGTCTCCGTTTCTCGCAAATCAATAGTTTCATCATCCCCCGTATTTGTGTTTAGATCATAACCGCCCGTCCCTTCTGTCTTTCTGTTTAAATGTTTCTCCTTATATTGTTCCATCCACGATGATCTCTTAGAAAAGTGATTGTCCCCCTCTTCCCGGGACTCTTTTATCTAAACGATTGAATTTAACTGTCCTATCGAGAATTCCCTTCGTTTCATTTTCCAATCCTCCGCCGAGAAATCTTCCTAATCGTTAATGTCTTCGTATCGAAAAAACATATTAATCGTGATACACTAACGATATTTAGTGACATTTACAAATAATAATACGAAATAAAGCGTTTGTCACAGTATGGTAGTTTACACGATAGCAAAATCTTTTGTTTTTTTTTCACGGGAGTTTACCCGCGTGTGACCGACGGCGATGCTGCGGTCGTCTTATTTGTCGAAAACGCATTCAAAACACGATCGGCTTAACCGAACGCGTGTGTTACGAATTTTTCTTTCCTTTTTTTTTTTTATAACGTTTGGGCGCTCGCGGACGATATCACGAGAAGACAGGAAAACTGTGAAAGTGTGTAATACTTTGGGATACAAAAAAAAAAAAATTACTTCAGCCCGTCACGTGCCTTTTCCCGTATTTACAATATTCAGCTCCGCTGCCACTCGTTCGAAACTTTACCTTCTCCTCCACTCGACCGCGCGATCCTTAGTGATCCACTCCTTGTAATCGTGTCACTTATAAGTTTTTTTTTTGTGCGTCGTGAGGAGGCGGAGTGCTAAAACGTAGCGTACCCGGGGCAACGGGAGAGTTCTCTCGTTTCCGAGTCGTAGACCAATATTACGGATAACTCAAATGATTATAACGGTATAACAGTTTAGATAAATAAATACCGAGAAAACAATAATTTTCAGAAACGCGGTACGAACAGATCAATATACCAGACTTTAATATCGTGTAGATTGTATTAAATAGCGAAACATATTATGTGTATCATCATGTTATATAAATTTTAGATTTTATAAACGGACAATATGCCGCGAGTTACGATTGTGTAAGTCCACTCGTCAATGTCACGGTCTTCGCACTAACAGCAAACGTATTTCTATTCAAAGGACACATTACCACAAACAGTTTGGCCGTTTTAATGTTTGTGCAGTAATCGATGTGTGTTAATCTATTGTTGTCAACTATATTTTATATAATATATGCATATCTATATATAGTCTATACAATATCGTATGCAAGACCGTAACCAGCAAAAAAAATTTTTTTTTTTTGGGGGAGGTTGAGAGTATAAATATGAAATAAAATAAAAATAATAAACTAATAATAGAATGTAAATCATTAAATTTTATTTTAAGAAAAAATTTCGGGGGGACGGGGTGGTCTGAACCCTGTAACCCCCTCCACTATGCATACGTGTGTAAGGAGGTAAAAACAATGTTTGGAGGGGGAAACGCAACGATAACAGTTTTTGTACGGAATCCAAGAGACTAGTCTCCATCGGGCGGCACGTTTGGCCGTGTTATTCGTTTGCATGCGATTCGTGCCGCGGTGCTTCGTATACTTTTTACACGCGTATTTTCCGCGTTTCCGATTGAAATATTAAAACATATTGAAATCGAAATTGCGCAGGAATCAAAACGTCGTGCATTAGGCGTTATTTAATTAGACAACGAATTTCGTTTCTCGAACATTGAACCTATAACGTAATATATTATAAGAAACTCTGAACAATTTTCTCAGCAGTAATTTAAATCGATTACTTATACGAAATTGAATTCACATAAATATAATTAACCAACGGTATCGCTTAACAGTACGACGGTGTACCGTTGAATAATTACGGATATTTCAAAAAAAAAAAAAAACGTATTTACTGCAGTTAATCGCAGTATTCAAAAGTCGAGCGAATCCCCGTAAATATTTTTTATTCGCGCGCCGCTACGGATAAAGCGTACGTATGGCTAAAACGGTTTTTCGTCCATATATAAAACCGCGACTTCTGTAGTATTTCCCGCGGTGACTTCCACGAAGTCCCCATCTTTTTTTTTATACCAATATTTTTGAACGCAATGTCTCCACCAGTTTTGTAATCTTTGCCTTGTATTATTATAATGTATAAAAAAAAAAATAATGCAAAAATTGATTTGGGGAACAGCGGTTCGAACCCCGAACCGTACACGTAAAATCGTGGTATTTATCCATTGGACGATTACGGTACGAGCCGAAAGGTGGAAAAAATAAACCTATTAAATAAACACGGTAAAATCGTCAAATTTCAAATTGCTGTAACTTAAAAACTAAATCCGACCACCAAATTCTAACTTCAACAATAGGTTCTTTTATTAACCTGTATTAATTCTGTATAGAAACAGAAGGCGCTAGTCCGAAAAAAAAAAAATTAATTTTTTTCCATAAGTGGCCCCGGAAAAATCTTATTTGCCCGGTAAAAATTTTAGAGTCACTCCGCCCATGGATCCGGGACACCCTATATAATGAACTGTTCTATACGTATTTTTAACTTCATATTAAACCAAGGGGCAGGGGCAGTGGCGTATTTGAGACTTCACCTCAGGGGGGGCGATGGAAAAAAACTCCCCCCTTCCCACCAATAAAAAAAATTATATGTAGGAATATAATTATTGAACAAAACACATTTTATTCATTATCATTTTATTTATTTAATTTACAAAACTAAGTCTATATTTCTTTTTTTACTATTAGCAAATGTATCAATTACATCATCTACATTTAATGTTGTAGTATGGTGAATATTAAGCAATGCCAAACCCGTTAGGCGATCTTGCCCCATTTTTGATCTCAGCCAATATAATATAAAATAATATAATTTTTTTAAATCTCTCAGGGGGCGATTGCCCCTATCGCCCCCTCAAATACGCCACTGGGCAGGGGGCCCCGGAATAAAAAAAACTCCAGGGGCCTGTGGTGTGCCAGGCCGACACTGCACGATATTATCAATAATGTTATCGTCGTCTGCAGCGATTTATGTTTCGAACGGAGGGAGGACGACCCGAACGGCTGACGGCGTATCTGCACGCGAGTTTAAACGACGGGACGGCGGAACGCGTCGTCGCGGGGACGGAACCGGGCGCGGGGCGGTCTCGCCCGGTTCACGCAAAACCGGAGACGTCTCGGGCAGGCGGGGTACACATGGCGGCGAACCCTTCGTCATCGTCCGCGGTGCAACGGTTCGCGCGGCGTGATTTATGGCCGCCGGACATTCACAACGCGAGCTTTGGCTCGGTGGAAACAATTTGACTTTTAATTCGGAAACGCGCGCGCGCGCGCCCCGAATTGTCCGCCGGCCGTCGCCCAGACCGCATCCTTAAATCCGCACCCGTCGCCTCTGCGCGGGCACACCGCGGCGTTCCAGTGCCCGCGCGTCCCCTGCAGTACTACCTACCGTGGTATTATCGGTGACAAACTCGAACGCGCGGTCGCTGGAAGTCCGGTCCGTCGAAAATGATATAAATTTAAAGCGACGAGCTTTTTCCCCCTCTCTCTCTCTCTCTCTCTTTTTCTGTGTGTGTGTGTTAATAAACTTCATCGGAACACTCTCCGAAACGTTCGACCGCGAAAATCCGATGAAAATCGTTTCGGATTTCGAGAATATTCGTTCGGGAAACGCGCCGCCCGATTTTACTGTTGCGAACGGACACAAAATTGTATTCGGCATACGTTCGAAGCCTATACTGCGATTTCGGACAATTGCAGTGTTTTGCCGGTGAAACGCTCGCGGGACGATCGCGTTCCAGTGGCGCGCGTATCGCGTCTAACCCGGTGTAACCGTCAAATCTTACCTCCTTACCGGGGGTATTACTATCTTAGTATATTCTTACCTCCCGGTAATGTTTTCCTAGGATTATTATACATCCCTGGGGGAAATTATCCTAGTATATTATTACCTACCGGTAACAATATACTAGAATATCTATAACCCCGGTAATATTTTTCTAGGATTATTATACCCCCCTGTAGTAAAAATAGAATTTCTGAATATTTTCACACATGGTAACATAATCCTAGTATATTGATACCCCCGGTAAGAAAATAATTTTTTTTATTCCGTTATAACTTTGGCGCTATTTGCGATAGAGGCACAAATAAAACGGGGTACATTATGGTTTTGGGTACTCTAAGATGAAAGTCCAACGAGTTACCCCTCCCCCTCAGTCAGTTTTGGAAGGGGGAGGGGGTGAATTTTGAAATCGTCGTAGTGAATTCAATTTTAGTCGCAGAAGACTCGCGATACCATAGATAGATTGAGGCTACTTCAGTGTATAACATACGAAAAACACCCCCCCTTTGTTTTTTTGATTCTGATATAACTCCGGCGCTATTGGTGTTAGGAAGGTAGTTCCCGCGGGAAACATTTTGTTTTAGTGTCTTATAAGAGGTACGCCTAACAATTTTTCCCAAATCACCCCTAAATGAGGGGATCCAAAAATGGATCTAAAAATGTACCCCCTAATCTAGGGGTGATTTGGGAAATCTTGATAGGCGTACCTCTTACAGGACACTAAAATAAAACGTTTCCCGCAAGAACTACCTTCCTAACACCAATAGCGCCGGAGTTATATCAGAATCAAAAAAACGAAGGGGGGGGGAATTTTTCGTATGTCATACACTGAACTAACCTCAATCTATCTATGGTATCGCGAGTCTTCTGCGTCTAAAATTGAATTCACTACGACGATTTCAAAATTCACCCCCTCCCCCCTTCCAAAATTGTCTGAGGGGGGGGGGTAACTCGCTGGACTTTCATCTTAGAGTACCCAAAACCATAATGTACCCCGTTTTATTTGTGCCTCTATCACAAATAGCGCCAAAGTTATAACGAAATAAAAAAAAATTTTTTACCGATTATTTTCTTACCGGGGGGTATCAATATACTAGGATTATGTTACTATGTATGAAAATATTCAGAAATTCTATTTTTACTACAGGGGGTATAATAATCCTAGAAAAACATTACCGGGGGTATAGATATTCTAGTATATTGTTACCGGGAGGTTAGAATATACTAGGACAATCTTACCTCCCCCCGGTAAGATTATTTGGGGGTATGATTATACTGGCACACCGGTACTCGTTATTTGTATCGTTTATTGAGCGTAAAGAAAAGTTAATTGAAAAATTGGGCGAGGGGGGAAGGGGCGAAAAACCGTTTCGAACGTGAGAGTGTTTTGTGCTGAAGAGCGAAAAACGCGAAAACGAGATTTTAGCCGGTGTTTCGTTAAATTACGATTTATATAATGTACTTAATCAACCGAGCGACGACGACGCTCGGAATCGTTTTTCGAACTTGTTTTCATTTCGAATCCAAAAAAAAAATACTTTTTCCGTCTAAATCCCGGTCCTCGCTTTGTTTGGAATTTCGGCGAATTTCTTTTTTCCTGATAATATTTGTGAAATGAAATTATAAAACGTATCAAAGTTATATTGCGCCTCAAACCGATTTTTCGACGTAATTTTTAACTGTTATATTTCGTTGAGCATTCTCAAATCGGCCTGTTCCCAAAGACTCCGGATTTTAAATTTGAAAAAAAAAAAAAAAAATTCGATATTTAAACGAGAATTTCCACGTGTCTATAATTTTATATTTACACTGTAAAAAAAGCGTGACGTCTAGCGATGAATTTGATTACTTTAAAATAAATATATTCGATATATACTTAACGATAAAAAGCACTAAAATTTAATAATAATTTTTTTTAGAAATAATTTATATATTAAACACTCGAATTTATGATACATATTATGTATCTAATTATTTTTTTACTCATCATTTAAAATACATGAGTTTTTTTTTTATTTTTTTAATTATCCACATAATGTTTGTTATAAAACTCGTAACGAATCATTTCACTTTTTTTTTATTCAAAGATAATACAGATTATGCAAGCGATACTTTTTCATATATAGACTCTGCTAAGTCCTATAACATGCCCCGATTGTACAGAATATACCCGTTTCAAAACATCAAAATTTAACAAAAACTATTTAATGTTGCATCGAGAGTTTTCGACTTAAAGTGATCTGCAGACTTTCTTTTTTTAATAATTCACATCTGTTTAATATCATGACTCTTGAAAATGCATTTGTATAAAAAAAAGTCATAAAAAAAAAACTCCTATATTGTACAATGGAAATTATTACGTAAATAAAAATCGATTGACTACTTAAATGGATTTTATCGGGTCTTTGTTGTTTGTTTCAAATATAAATAAACGACTCCCCTGGGTAATTAAACTTTGGATACTGAATTTACATAAATCAGGGAAAATAATTTTCACATACCTATTTAAACCTTTTTATACAATTTGTACCTATTATTTAGTGCATGGACAGTGCACATACCAGCCTTTTATGTTAACATTTTATCATTAAGTTCAAGTTTTTATATAAACTGTTAGTTCGGAAATTGTGTACATTAAATTTAAAATTTATATAAAAAAAAAAAAATAGTAAAACGAAGATTTTTTTTTTTTTTTGACGCATTGGTTACTTAATAATTATTATTTTATAAAATATCATTTTGGAAACACTATTTGTAATTTTAAGTTCCAACATTATATATCAAATGTAATCTTTTTATTTGTTTGTACGCAAACAATAGAAAATATGAACGAAATATAAACATTTGTTTTATTCGAAACATTAGTCAGTTTAATACAGACAATAACGTGATTTTAAAATAACC
Source organism: Slavum lentiscoides (assembly GCA_032441835.1). Lineage (NCBI taxonomy): Eukaryota > Metazoa > Arthropoda > Insecta > Hemiptera > Aphididae > Slavum > Slavum lentiscoides. The sequence goes on along the minus strand of CM063715.1, from coordinate 9,162,671 downwards.
ACACGAAAATAAGAATATATCGATGTGATGAATTGTCTATTAAGTCAACAGTGATTTAGTGTATTTAAGCTTGTCCAACGTTAAAATTCAAGTTATTACTTTGGGTTAGTATTTCTGTTTACCTTCCATACTGTAAAATGATTTTCATTGGTCTAGGATTTCAGTATTTGGAAAAGTGTTTTTGTTCTCAAACAAAAGTATAAACTTCATGTACTCCATATTATTTTTCTAACTGTAAAAATTAAAGTTACGAGATGAAATTGTATCTATATACTATACTCACAAGTAATTATATGGAATTATCGGCTTTTATACGTTTTGGCGTTTATAATTATTACATAGAAACATAAGTGCCTATAAATTTTACGAAAACAAACGTTTAGAACGTAATAATAATAATAATAATTTTGCGTTTAACTTTATCAAAATATAAACGTTTAACGCTATATATGATAATTATCTTAAGAGCGCATAGGTTTAATGAAGGTTTACCGCTGGGAAACACTTATTTCTATTAACTCGACGTGTATGGTAAATTTTATAAGCATAAATTAACTCGAAATGTATAACCGCGTTTATGATAATGTCTGGGAAATTTAAATGAAAGTTCTTTGGTGTTTTTTTTTTTTTGTTTTACAACTCCGTGACTTTGGAAGTTAAAACGTGAAAAATAAATATATACGAGTATTTGACCGTGTATAATACAACAAATAACTATCATTATTACTGTATATATAAATCCAATAACCAAGAGAAGACAGATGAGATCTAAAGCGATTTATCCTGTGTGCATAGAATAAAGGACAATAGAGTAATATATATTATGCTGGAATTCGCAAATGACCTCATCTAGGCGAAGAAGAATTTAAAGAGAAACGCGCGACAGGAATGATTCAGAAGAAGGTTTCGAGGTAGCCGGTGGACAGGGATAAACAATCAAGTATGTAGATAACGTGAAACCCTAAAACCACGGACGAGTACGGGCATATGGGGAGGGGGAAAGAAATTCTTCTCTGCCAACGGATGTGCAGTTCGAACGATAGGAAGACGATTTAGAGTGCCGGGCGTTCCAAACGAGTTTCCGGTTAGTGAGCAGCAGCAGCAGCAGCAGATAGAGAAATTTTTGATAACGGGAAGTGAAAGGGTGTAATTCACAGACATACGCGAGACAAGGCGATCCGCAATTTCGTTGAAAAATTAATGTTATAAAACAAAACCAACAGACTTACGCGTTACTCCATTAATATTGTGTACTTACGAATAAAATTCAATTTTTTATTCATTTTTTTTTTTTGTTATTAAGTTAATTGCCGAACTGATAGATTTAAAAATAAAATGAACGGTACTTTTTTTTTTTTATTTCATTATTATAAACACAATCGCGAAATATTTTCGTTTAAAATTCTTCGCAATCTTTAATGTATCGTCGAGAAATTCTTTACGCTCGTACAAACGCTAATATTGAACTGTAAAACGATTTACTTTGTCGCTACTAGAAATTGTACCCTGGACAATACGCGACGGCGAGGACTGCGTTTATTCGTTCGCCGAATAACTACCTCGCGTGTGATTTCCTTGTGATAATATTCAGCCATTTACGTACGCGAATATACACACACACACATTCAAACAACGAATTTATGTACGTTATAATAGTAATAATAATTTCCTCGTATATGTGTACGCGTCCTATAACCGTTTACACGTTTCCTGACGAAACATCACAGAGACGCGCCATATATCGTATTATCATTATATTGCTCGAGTAGAAAAAAGAAAATACCCCCACAACGATTCGCTTATTGTTATTATTATTTAACGCGTTGTCCTAAATACGCGATGAAAAAGCGCTGGAAAAAAGTCGATACACTTCACAAAAGATAAAGAATAGAATATATTTTATTCATATGAGCAAAAAAGAAGAAGAAAAAATGGCGGAAAGAAAAGAAAAAAAAAAGTCTTCACATTTGTTAGTATTCAACTCGCATCCATATACATATATACGTTGTACACATATATAGCCCTTTCCATATTATTCTATATGTCAATTTATTTTCGTTGCCAATAAGTAAACCCTAAATTACTTGGCCGCTCGTTCTTTTCCCCTGTCGCCTCTTATAAAACGCTAGAATCTTTCGATTGCCATACATATACTTTATATATATATATATATATATATATATATATATAGTCACTCCTTTTTCGCACACACACACACACACTTAGGGGTTCGCATAACTCAATTGTACGACACTCGCAACACTATTGTTGTATCTTCGGGCTATAATATCGTCGTGCGACCTAACTACTTTACGCCATCATAAGCAGATTGGAAAACTAAAATACAGTAAACGATTGAATTTACGGTCTTCGAAGTTTAAACACAAAATTAAATACTATATACGTACGAGAATCGTGTTCTATTTTTCGACGCTTTTCATTATAAACTTATTACGTATATGGTATACCGTATATCCGCTATACACATTATATAGGATCGATTTTATTTTGTCATTAATTTTATTTATTATAACGATGAAAAAAAAATCGTTTTTTTTTCAATTATTTCAAATATCAATATTGTTATATTAGGCAATTAAACGGTAACTTTCGTTATAAAATAAAACTAAAGCGTTTGAAACCGTGCACGTTTAACCTTTGAGATAATGTGTAATACTTCGTTACCGTTGCCAAAATTTGATCATTTTCAGTCCCTTTAATGGATTTCATTGTTCGTAGTTTGAAAACATTGAACACTCCGTAATGCCAAAATATTATTAATTTTTATTGTTGTATACACTTCTGTAGTTCTGAAGGATAAATTTATTATGTTTATCGAGAAAATTAAAGTTATTAAAATAACGTGAGGACAATTAATTGAACTTAATGTAATGAACAATGGTATTGTAATGGATATTGCGAAACATCCGAAAACACATAATGTTTAACATTTAATAATTTAGTTTGAAAATCAATACGAGTTACAGTTGGTATGGAGCGTAAATAATTCTACGTTTAAAATTAAAAATTAAATTTAGAAAAATAATTTTAATCAATTTTTTTTTTTATTATTATTATTATTATTATTAGAACCCGAGATTTAGCTTCAGTCAGTAGATTTAATTAAAAACAATATGCAATAATATCTATATATGTACACATTGAAAACTATAATTTATAATTGAAATTACGCAATTACTTTTTATTTGGTAAAAACTTTTAAGTTTACGATAACTTACCCATAATCCGATAAAAATACAAATCGAAATATCAAAATATTAACCTAATTAGCCTACATTAGATGCATTACTTAATTGAAATTTCAACGTGGAAACTTTACGCAGAATTTTACAATGCGAACTATAAATAACTTTATACTATTGATCATAATTTAATATTTATAGAATATTTTCCTAAATATCGCGTTCAATCATATTCTCCGTAGCCAGAATTTATATTCACTTTACAACAACAAAACTGTCAAACACTTTCTCGAGAAGGACATAAAAGTAATACTTCTTAGAAGCGTTAAATTTATTTTAAAGTTTTTAAGATAATTTTTATTTTAATCGTAAAATTTGAATACGATAATAGTACTTGAAATAACAAAAAAAGAACTTTTTAACAATATAGCACCTATCACTTAAAACACTCGGGTTTCGTTAAAAAAGAAACGTCGGTGCACTGAAATAGATACATGTTATTTAAGTTGAAAAAGTGGTATTCAGTAAGTTTCTGAGTCTCGTGTAATTTTATTATAACAATACTGAGACTTTTTTGGAGTGTTCAAATTACAATACTTGTATATGATTCCAATATTTTAATAAAAATTACAATTTTAATTTGAATAGATTTCACAATTTCCCGTACAAGAAAACACTCTAAATAATAATACTGTTAACCTCAACTCTCGAAAATATCAATTACATACTATTATAATTCAATATTTCGCAAAAAGTTTCACAATACGTTTTAATGATTTAAATGTTTTTAATTTTATATTGTACAATAAATTTAGTCTTTGCAATGTATAATATATTCATCAAAGACATTTTATTAATTGTTCATTCAGTTATGATGGCACACAGCATCTTTTTATGTAGGTACCGTATGAAATAATGACGGTTCTACATAGTAATAGACGCGTATTACTCTTATAGAATCTAGGACATAAATAAGTTATCATAAATATTTTAAAAAACAATGTTCTGGATTCTTTGATTCTGTAAATCAAAATACGCAGGGTGCATGGTGTTGCGTACAGTTATTATTAAATTTTCATGTTTGATACGTAGTAAGTTTTTATGATGTACCGCGTATAAAATATTATCTCTTTACCCGATGCATTTTATATAAAATGAATAATTTTTTTCAAGAAATAATCTTATAGAAAAAAAAAATACTCGAAGTCAACTTAATAAACATATATAACTATATGGTTTAAAATGTGCATTGCGTATTATGAAAATAAAAGCATTTTTATTTTTAGTAACAATAGTAATCCAAAGTTGGAGTATAAATCAGAAACTTAATATATATATATATATTATCCCCATGAATCTTGGGGTGGTTTACAAAAATAATATTTTTGATTTCAACTAACATAAGCGTTTTACATCATTACTCGCACAGTATACGCTTACATTCACTTTGAAATTATTATTTATTGATATTTATTTACTTTGAGCTTTGACCAAATTACAATAAATACAGATATCAATTATATACGGCTATTGAACGTAGAAAATTGTAAAAAAAAATGTGTTTGGAATACATATATTTCAAATTTTCATACAGAAAAAACAACTCGGTAGAAGTGCGCGGAAAACACAATATCGGAGAGAAACGTTTAATTATATTTGTTCGTTGAAGTCGTTACGAAAGCCGAGAATAAAAGTGTTCTATATACTGTTCAGTTTAAGAATATACCGGGCGGCGGACGAAAATTGGTTCATTTCTCGCAGCCGAGATTCTATCGGTATTCTAATTGGCGGAAACCGTCGTGAGCCGACTGTTGCCGACAACAACGGCCAATGACAGAGCGCTTATTAGCCGCCTGGGGGAGGGCAACAGCCAATGACAGAGTAGTTATTAGCCGCCTGGGAGTCTAGCATCGCTCCGGCTTTCATTCAACGTGCCCGTTCCGGTATACTCTTAAACTATGTGTACCTATTCGAAAAAGGATACACACAGAAATACTTTGGTTTTTACTACGCGTCTTCTTAAGCTATACGTAACGACAATTTTAATATGGCGAACGAACTGGACAAAAACGAATTACGTCTTATGTAGAAGAAATTTACTACTAATCGGTAAGTTTACATTGATCTATATACGTCGAACAAACAAGACGAATAATACGATAGATCATCGGACGACAGAAAAACGATTAAGTAAATCGAATACACGAAGTAGTCGCTGTAAATAACCCTATATGGAATACACTACAGACGTGTAGTGTCCGAGGTGAAAGTTCTACACACCACACGGATGTCCCGTGCGGTAACGTCACCACTCCGCTGCGTTTCTTTGATCGATGCTTCATAACGTGACGATGACGACGTCTAAAAGCGCACGTACATACGTGTGTTGCTCACCACTCAAAATATAATACGGTGAAACGTAAAACTATTTTTCTTGTTTACCGTATACCGACACATAATATATACTCGGAAATTGGGCAACGTCTTATAACAGTTCGACAGTCAATTCGTACAATAAATCTTTAAAAGATCGATTATTGCACACTGGAATAACGCGTATAGGTTATCGCAAAATATACGTACAATTCTCGGTATATCGGATCGGCGATCGTCGGGATCTTATATAAAAAAAAAAAAAATATATGCGAATAATAGCAAAAAATATTGCCGCGGAATCGTAATCCTCTATGTATACGAGCCACTACGACTGTTTCTGTACAATTATGCCGTAAAATGACTAACTTTTGCACGTTTACTACAGTAATTGCAGTTCAGTGAACTAAACATAAATTTGCAAAACATTAACTAGCAAGCCGAAATAAATTAAGACGTAAAATAATACGCGCAATGCGAAATATTATTAGACGCGAATTTTTAGGGCGAAAAAAAACATCACGTGCCCCATAATTTCTCCGCCGTCGATCTATGAAAATACCTGGCAGTTTTTGTGTATTTCGCTAATTAATCCGAAAACCTCTCGAACGTTTAAGACCAATGGAACGCCGCCGTTCGGAAAGGGTGTTGAATTTAATTATTGTTACCGAAATACACGGTAAACAACACTCTTAATACCAATTACGTCGAAGTTCTATAAAATCTTATATACACCAGAGTTCAACTTCGAATATATTGTTTAGTACAAAATTATTTAGCGAACTCGATGAAAACGGTCACACTGCAGGTCGTAGTGAGACGTGTTTGTTAGACACGAATAATTATTACCGAATGTAAAACTACGATATCGCGTACGTTACTGGAGATTTATTTAATTAATGGGGGTAAGTGGAAAAAACGTGTTTTTAAAAATAATGTTTATCGAAAATATTATTTCGCGTATCAATAAAATCGTTATGCATCTTAATCGTTCACTACGGGCAAATGATTGGGATAACACGTGAACATTACGGGAGCACCTCCAAAAAATGTATTTTTTTTACAAAGTATAAATTGCGAAAACGCTATTTCCGAAGTATCGACCGCGTCCATTTTCAAACGACGGACATTGGGCTACGTGAAACTTTTGAAATAACGTACTGCTCGAAGTACTTCAATACGTGTTTGCCCAAAAAAAAATCCCACAGTCCTACTAATACGAGCATCGTCGTTCCGTTTTAAAATTTAAATCCAAAGTAACAAAAGTCAGTATGGATAATATTTTATTTGAGTAGAAAAAGTAAAAAAATTAACGTTTTTTTTTTAAAAACTTTTTTTATCGTGCACAAACAGGAATATCACATTATTTTAATAACCTTTATCTATATACGGAGCCTAGATAATAGGTACACGAACGATAATAATTCGTTCGGGCGTAATCCATACATTTTTTAAACAAACATTTTTTTTTTTTTTTTGTACAAATAAAACATTGACGCAGACAAGGACCATGTCTTTTAGCCGTAATAATCCAATAGCATTCAATGCGCAGTCTTACGTTCATTAATTTTGTTCCGTGAACGGACTGCGTAAACTCTCGTATTATTTAGGACGCGTAAAACACTTTCGCCCACGCGCGTTTAACGTGAAATCGTTAACAGCGTTCGTGGTCGTTGGCGCATTTGCCGTTTTGGGCATAGAAGTGCAAAACGGCAATTAAACTTGCTGATCGATTTACACGGTGACTGGTGCAGTTTACAGTGTATAATAACGGCGCTTGTCACGTGGACCTTGTGCTGGAAAAGCAAAAACGACTAAAATTTATAAACGGTTTATTACGTATTCCGGTGTTGGTGAAACAATAAAGTTTCGCGCGGATAAATCGAAAACCGACTGCACAGACCCGCCGCCGTTAAATTCCCCCGCGCCGCTGTACCGATCGATTATTATGTACGTTCAATAATTCAAAAAAAATATACGGACATTCGGAAAATGTCCCAGGAGGGTTTTTTTTTTCACGGTATTGTTAAGGACGACGACAATCGGTTTTGTTCGGAATAGAAACGCTGAAAAACGATGCGAACGCGTATTACTAAAGTCCGGACAATAACGTTTTTACACGCGGCTATTTTTACGAATAATAATATTATTCATAACGACAAAAAAAAAATTATTTAATACGTCGGTAACAATAATAATTCCACTCTTTTCGTATCGCGCGGTTAACGTACGTAAGGGTCGGGGGCAGTTGTCCGAAAATGATAACAGATATGAGATCGAAAATGGCGGCGTCGAATTTGTACCAACATAACATTTTCAAAAATTTAAAGACCAATGTTTTTTTTCCTTTTGTATGTGTACTGTTTTGCTATATGATAAAAGTTATATTATGATATTAACAGAGGATAATAATTATATTTATTTATGTTATAGTCTATAGAGTATTTGGAATTTTGTAATGTGTTGTGAAACGTAAATATAATTTTGTTAGCAATGGTTGGCAGTATTTTGTCGAGTTCAAACCTTTATCAATCTCAAATCTGTTATCATTTTCGGACAACTGCCATCGACCGATTAGTATTATTAATGCGGAGGAATATTCCGTGCGCGGAGACCGACACGAATTGTACGTTTCACTGTTTTTTTCTTTTTTTCTACTATTCCTTTGAATACTCGAGAAAATATTTTATAACGTTACACTCGTTACGGCGTGTATTATGCGTACGTTCGCTTTCCGATCGATAACGATGATGTCTTAAAAATAAAAAACTTTTCGAGCACTTTAAATGCCGCAGAAAAAAAAACTTCATATTATATATTATATAAACTCCTCCGCCGTTTCGGTAACTAAAATTCCAAATGTAAACGAAAAATATTTACACTCGGAACGAAAAGCAAAAAAAAAACGACAATACAAAGAATTCGTCACGGCCGCTGTATTTTTTTACCCTCTCCTGCTGCCATCCTGCCATCGAGTTCCCCGGGTTCCACGCGCTAATGGAATATCAATTAGACCGCAAACAATAGAGGCGGACGGATATGGCTAAACGACGGATTCGGAAAACTCGGGCCAACAACTCCGCTATATTTACTTGCACACGCGATTTAATGTATTGTATTGTATTTTCCGGGCAATGCCTTTAGACTTTTGTCTCCTCGCGTGAAAACAGCTCTATACTATATACCTATACCGACGGCGATAATTTCTAAATGATCGTCACCGGTACACTGCGAAACCGCCGCAGCCTCCGCCGTACGGATACGATAGCTCTGGACGCGATCCAAAGACCAGCTAATCTTTTCGTGTATCTATCGCAAGACAACACAGGCCGTCTCACCAGCGCAGCACTGTCGTCGTTGTCCGTTAACGACGACTACGGGCGCGGTGGCGGTGGCGACGACGGCGAAATAATATCGATCCGAATAATCTCGCGGTCCAGAACAGATGCGGAAAACTGTCGAGTGGCTCCGCCCATGCAGGACGCGTGCTCTAAACGTACATAGTCCAATAAAAGAAAAACAGAAAAAACACCGAACAACCCGAAAAGACGACCGGGCCAGGCCTGGGATGAAGTCGTCTTGTACTGCGACTGGGTATATATACGAAGAAAGTTTGGGTGACCAGACGCGCGTTGAATTTTTTCGCAATCCCGTCTTTTTTTAGTAAAATATCCCGTAGTCGTCGTCGTCGACCCCCGTCATGCGGATTCAATAATAGCCGTAAATTCAGAATAGATGGGCATTGGTCGACGAGTTAATGACTAGCAATAGTGTTGACAAAAGACATTTTCTACTACATATAATTAAAATGTAAACAAAATTAACTCAATTCGATTTTTTTTTTTAATTTATTTTATTATTTAGATTTTTTTTTTTTAATTATTTTACAAAAATAAAAGAGTAATAAACTAATCAATTTTTTTTTTTTTACTTTTCAACAGTACCCATTCGATTATGGATTTTAAATATTTTCATAAGGCACGGAGTATATGAAGATAGCTGTTTCAATCTTTACAATTCGTATGAAAATTACCTAAAATAACGCGTTTCGAACTTCGATAAAAAAAAATATTCGTCTAAACCGGTTATTTCTTATAATAATTATTGTGAAAAGTTAAGTTCACAGAATGAAAATTTAAATTGACCAAGTTAGTTTATATCAAAATTAACTAATTATGCTTAAAATGTAAACTAAAATTATCCCTTTTAACTATAGTTAATGCCCACCTTCGTAAATACGATGTAACTGCGCACGCCAAGTGTTCCTTCACCTTGTTTATCAGCATAATCTTTGTCATTTTTTTTTTTTTATTCGACTGCATTCTATGTTTGGTCCATAATATTTCGTTCGTCCTTACCGAAACATATATATATATTTTTTTTTTTTTTTAGTAATTCTACGATTCTTGTAAATTTAACACACAAATTCTAAATCTTCTAACCAAATATATGAATCTTCAATGCTATCAATTTTTTCGGATTCATTTGTAACAAATCTATATAAGGTGGATATTTAAAGAAAAAAAATGTCAAATATATCTTCGAAGTTTGGATTTTTTTCAGATCCAAATTTATGTACCATGAAAATATATGGTATTGGAAAACAGTCGGATGATCAAGCATTACACGTTACGTGGGTTTAAATGGTAAACATAATATATAGGTACGATATAACGCGGTGCAGTTGTTGCGAGTTAAATTTTTTTATGCGCAATAAAATACATTATATATTATATAGGTACGCGAAACGCGGATTTAATGGCATTCGCCGGAACTGATGTGTTTTGTTAAAAACGTCTTATTCGCCTTTAATTTTTGTTTTTTTTTTTAAACAAAAAAACGTTAATAATAAAATTCGCGCCGTGGTCGGAAAAAAAAATTTTTTCTATTATTTTTCCATGCCATGTATTTTTAATCACTCGGTTAATGAACATTGTTGTCGCTGTGACATCAACAAAATTCACTGTAAACGCTGTACGCGTACATATAGCTGATTGTGTAATGGACGCCGCTAATAACCAAATATTCAAATTACAAACAAACCACTGATGACCAGGCTTATAATTATAATAACAACGAGTAATGACGTGTAGCATATTACGGTATGATGGCTGTATTTAATGATAATATTATTATTTTCGAATAATATGCGAGATGCGACGAGAATGCGATACTTTGAAGTATGTGCATAGCTCAAACTCGTGACTATAATATACGATCTGAAAATATTTTAACCATTATATTAAATATAGTTAATTGAACCGTTGGCTAAATTTAAACATAATTTTTGTATTCGTACATTTAATTATATTAAAAAAAGAACACAAGGCTTGTTTTAAGAGACTTACAGCAATAACGTACATCATAAAGTACTCTATTTTTCTAAATATATTATGCATATATATATTTTTTAATCCATGCAAAATTACTACACATCAAAATTTCACAATATAAATATTTACAAAACTAAATATATATTTATTTAATAGGTACTCAGTACTCTGTTATAACTTTATGGTGTGAAAAATAATTGTAATAACATCATTGAAATGTTCGTGTCCGCGTTATAAATTTAAATATTAATAAATCGATCTGACATAATCCTATAAAGTTTAAATACATAAATAAATCGACAAATAATTTATATACGTATAATAATAGCTCCAAATTAGCTTAATCATTTATTTATTGTAATAAATTACTTTGAAATAATTTATATTCATATTAATATAATCTTTTTTTTTTTCGTAAGTAACTTTTTCAATATACTGAATGCGCATAAAACCTTTCACGTCCAGTGAAAATTTTGTAAACTTAATATGAGTTAACAAATTTTCAGACGAGTTACATTTGTAACTTTTGCGTAGTTATTAGATCAATCAGTCTTTACTAAAGTTTATTCTACCACAAAAATTTCACATTTGTGGTTGATTAGGTCTGCATTTCATTGAAAATATTACATAGTTTTATCTACGGTCTACCCATCATAAAGTAACGGGGAAAAAAATCAATCAGGTTATTTAACGCTATAATATTTCATTATTTGTTATATTATGTAAATCAAATGTCGATAGACAATTTCAGACAATAATGATTTTTAGTAAACATTGATAAAATTAATGCATTTTTATGACAAATACAATTTCGTCTTAAACAAATCGAATAATTAAATTTCGTTTCTTATTTATGGTAGACAGTAAAGTGAAAACGAACCGATACAATCCACTATACCTACTCAAAGTTTCTATAAATACGACGTAAACTCGTGAAAGTAGACCGATACTTTGACATAATAACAAACCTCGGAGTAGCTAGTGAGAGCAATATAGGGCGTGCGAAATTAAGGATTCTTTCGGCCTCCAACCTACTTTATGCTAATAAAAATGGCTCGTTTCCTTTTTGATGGAAAATACAGTTGAAAAACTCTTCTAATATTATATATTACACTTTTTGAAAACACGTGGTTTTGATGGCGTTTTCCTAAACCTTCCGTCTTATTTTCAAAATCGATATTTTCGGAAACTCATACATTTAATTAGATATACCTATAACGCATTTATTACACTTTATTTACTGAATAATAATTATTCGATTTTACATTATAAACACACGCGGTATTGTATTAATATATAATTCGAATTTCGGAGTTTATTGCAACAGAAATCCAATTTACGTGATCATTAATTACGTGTAGTGCATGCAAATTATCGCGCTGTTCGCATTAATGTTACTTCTGTACCACAGTCCTTTATATTTCACAACATTCGAATCATCATAATAAATAACGATTAATTAACTAAAATCCGTTTTTTTAAATTTAATTAATGTACTTCACCAATCAATAAAAACTCCGATGGTAGTGAATATTTTCAAACGCAAAGCGTTTAATGTAATACTTTTGTTACAGAAGTATTTGAGTACAAATTTGCGTACATTATTTGAAAAATATTAAATTTGCAACATCTCACGCGTGTCAGATTAACGAATCGGATCGAAACCTGCGCTAATAGTAATTCGTATACATGTATAATACGAATAACCGTATAAATATTAGTTGATTGTTAAAATTAATTGTCGATATAATATAATATATTAAAAACATCATTAAAACTAAATGGTCATTTTATGCGTTTCCTTTGAAATCCGATCGCAAAGAGATTTTCGAATATATTACACCAGATAAACATTTTATTATTGCCCGATTTCGGTATATTTTATGTTGTGTGTGTGTGTGTGTGTGATTCATAGAACAGTACGGACGATTTATACTATACAAATTTGCAAAAACTTGTATCCTGCATTAGTAAAAAAAAAAAGTCACATTATAATGCTTTATCGACCATACACTCGAATTACTTATATGCGTCACCAAAATTTTTAAGTCTTAACGGGTGTTTTATGTTTTTTTATTGTTATTATTACTGGTAATGTAATGTGTATTTGTATACAATATACATAATATTAGAAACACATAATATATCAACCAAATCAATATAAATAATAGCTTTTGTTTAAAAAAAAAAAAAAAACTCCTATTTACTTTTCGAAAATATTATACTTTTAAAATGTTTTATGTTCGCGTGTATATAAGTAAAAAAGAATGTCGAGATCGTTTTTCAACGGAAAATATAACAGTAATGAGTCCCATCGTTATTGTACATTAACAGATCTCTTTCACAGAAAAAGAAAAAAACCTCAACCATAACATTCTACAGTACAATAACGACGTGCCACATTATTCGAAGACAATTCGTTGCACTTGAATTCACTGAACGATCCATTATAAAATTGTTTAATATTTCAACGGCTTAAACACATAATATAGTTGTTACATTATATTAATATACCGGAGGGGGTGGCAAAAAAAAATGCCAAAAACGTGCGTGACTTATTAAAAAAATGAGCGTTGAAAATCGTTCTTAGCTTCGGAATTTATTTAAAAATGAATTTTATATTTGCGACAAAAACGAAGCTGTAGAAGTTTCTACGGAAATTATTAATCCGACCCATAAACAGTAATTCAATATTGTATTTGTGTTACAGTTATGCCCGTTGACCGTAGTGAATTCGCCTTACCTTTACGCCGAACGGTGTAAATCTTTAATTAATTCGGATCTAAAAAAAAAAATCACATTTTTATAATATATGTTAAAAACATTTAACAGTTTTAATAAAAGCCGCTTGAAATCTCGGCCCGGCACGAGCTGTTCATTGTACCGATCAACATCGATCGCTCGTTATTTATTATTGTATAATATCGTGTTACTAATAATACGGTTAATAAATTATATTGAAACAACACTGACTATCAATAACGACGCGCGCAAGCACACCGACACCGTTTCCAACAACGTACATAATATATGCTATTCAGTTTAAGAGTATACCGAGCGGCGGACGAAAATTGGTTCATTTCGCGCAGGCAAGGTTCTATCGGTATTCTGATTGGCGGAAACCGTCGTGAGCCGACAGTTGCCGACTGCTGCCGACAGCAACAGCCAATGACAGAATAGCTATTAGCCGCCTGGTGGGGGGTGGTGTAGCATCGCTCCGGCTTTTTCATTCAACGTGCGCGTTCCGGTATACTCTTAAACTGAATAACATAATATAGTGTTACTTGAAATCGAACACTACAATATTTTCTTAAATGTATCGTATAATTTGTACAGTCGAATATTAGTTTTACCCGACAAAAATCCAGACGTTATATCCGTCATTAACACGATAATAATAAAAATATTATTATTATTATTATACAAGTATCGTAATATAAGTGTCTTAAAACCCGATTCCAACGAATAAAATCGCGCAACCTCTATTGGCTTTTTTTCGTAAACAATTTACGTTCAACTCCGAACTAGGTATATAAAAGTATTAATTTATTTATTTCAATTTTATCGCTTATTCGTGACCGTTAACGAGAAATTTAAAAATAAATAGATATATAGCGGGAAAATATCGAACGAGCAAATTATAATTAATTCACTGTTCCTGCAACAGGAACGGAATTCGACGAAAACAGTATGAAATTCTTAAAAATATATATCAGACTCGAAAAACCTAATCTATTTTTCCAATTCATTTATTTAGAAGTGTACCGTCGAAAATCGTCTCGGATAGTAAGTCGGACGCGCGTTACGGTCGCGCCAGAGACGCGCACATAAGCCAAAAACCCCTTTGTGTGTATATATACGACTGGTACACACCGCCTCCTCCTCTTCGTCGCCCATTATATTTTAAAATACTCCAGAGACTATTCCAGTCGATCGAATTATCGGTTATGTTCACGCGGTTACAGTTTTCGCTGTGACTTTTATTTCGTACGTTTTTCTCGGCGGTTTTTTCCCCTTTTTTCGTCTCGATCCTATCTTTTTTTTTTTTACACTGCACGTAAATGAATGTACGTTTCATCCGCTTTTTGTTATTATATACCGTATGTCTTGCAGAAAACGTCACGTATCATCGGTTTTCTGTTTCGTTTATTTATGTAGATAATAGAAACCTTTATGGGGGGAAAAAAAACAATTATTATCAGCCATGGTTTCTACGCGTTATAATTAATAAATATGTATCGAATAATTTGTTTTTTTCTTTTTAATCGACTTTCTATTACGTCAAACCCGTTTGAGCCGAACACTAACAGCTCGGAACAGACCGCCGGCGGAACGCAGTTTTAAATATTCTTGATGTTTAATTTGAAAGCAAAAAAAAAAAAAGTGGAAAGTCTCGATAAAGCATTGTACCCGGTATCCGAAAACCATTGAAAATATACAATTCGACTATGATAAAATACGTCATTCGTGTCGCCGGTTTCGCTAAGTGAGTTGGTTTTACTTGTTCGATGCTGTATGAATATAGACGAAGCGAAAAAGTATTCGAAAAGATTTCGAAGCCCTTTACACAAAGCTATACTATTCACGTTTCGACAAAAGTGAACGCGATAGAAATTATATCACCCTCAACACGCATTTAACAGCGTTGCATCAAATACGAATACGGTTTCTACGCTTTTATTCATAAATTGTATTGATGCGTCACACATATGGAATTTTATCCCGAAAGCGTGTTCCTGTTCAAGACGCGCATTCGTTCGGTTGATGGCACAGAAAGTAGCGAACGTGTGCAAAAAAAAAAAAAAAAAGGAATTATGAAACAACGCGAAGCGTTATGGAAAAAAATTATTATATACATTTTTTTTTATGCGTTTAATCAATCATCTATTCTATTTGGTTTTGTAATTATATTCGGATGTTCCGCATGAAATAACGGTCGGTCTGAATAAATCACGCACGCTTTTAAAATTTCAACAAATTTCAAACGATTTCTGTAACGACGTGAACAGGATTTTTATTGACATTCATAATAATATGTATTATTCACGGTGGACGGACGCTGTCGAGCGAATAAAAATATATGTATTTAAAAAATTAAAATTCTACATTGTTTTTATATACGTTTTTCAAACTTGACATTTTTATGTACCCCATCAAACACGCGTGCTAATAACGAGCGCAAAAAAAAAAAAAGCTATTTCTAACTGAATCACGCCCTCCCGTTCGAAATTTGATCGTATATTCATATCCGATTGGAAAAGTTTCCCACGTCGAGCACTGGCGAAACCCACGTAGGACTAAAAAGAGCATACAATAGTATAAAACAGTTTAAAAATACCTAAGTAAACGTCGGAATTCGTGGACGAACACAATGATGGCTACTATATATACATATATATTTGAAGATTCCGCCCCCACCGAATAGAGATGTGTGTTCGGTGAATTTACACAGTAAAGTAAATTTGACGTTACGTTTTGAAATATTATAAAATTTTAATAATAATAATAATAAACGACGCTAAATAACGATACTCGCGACCCGGTCCGGCGAGTGACCGAGTTCAACTCGGTGGACCGATCAAATGAGGCCAAAAATATAAGAGTACAAAGTACGGGTGGAAAGATCTTAACGTTCTTAACAGTCAGCTCGCAGTATATAATTTAATAAGACTTGCAAGACCGTATAGCTACCTATTAAAACACACTCGAGCACTTTAGCGACCGTTACACTATAAATTATTATAAACCCAAAATCGCGAAAAAATAATAATCAATATTGCATTTACGTATATTTTAACGACTACATATAATACGTTGGCTTTATGATAATTCGTAGATCCACCTATCCGTATCTGAAGCTCGTTCAATGGGAGCATAAGGATAGTTAAGGAATAAAAGGCTAATTAAAATCAATTTTATACACCTTATATATTGACAAAAAAAAAATGTTAAGGAATGAGCGATCGCCACGTCACTCCCCTCAAAATACCAGCTGTACGTGTGTCATATAGATAAATCTAGGAATTATCTAAGAGGATGGGTGTATTTAATTACTATTTTAAATTATAACGCGTTACTTTGCTTAGAGAATAATTAAAATACAACACCGCCACATACGGATCTTCACTGACATGTACACGTGTATGTGTAACGTGTACAGTATTGAAATATGATTTATAATAACTTGTAAAAACGTAATATTATGATGAATCGTGGCGTATACAATTTTTTTTTAAAACCCTTTCCGGACCGATGGAAATCTTAAAACTCGGTGGACCGGTATATACCTTCTCCCTATCCGGCGCTGCTGCTCTCAACGATTACACAATATATTTCAAAAAACCAACTTTTCTTCACCGTCCCGACGAGGCATTATTGTACGTGTACAGACACCGATAAACAATTGAAAACTTCAAAATGAGTATAGCGCACTGTCGCTTTGTCACTCCGTCGTTTCGCGCACCACAACTTTTCGTGCGCTTTCAACTATACATATTTACGCGAAGCGAATAACGTATTAGACAAATAATAAATAGCGTATGATATACGTATTATAGTACAAAAAAATTTTGTTCTAAAAATATTCATTACGACTACGGTAAAATTATTGTCGTCGGTGATTTATTTTACTCGTATTTTATTTTTTTTTTTTTTTTTTTTGTGAAGAGACAAAGTTTTAATTATAATTACGCGAATAACATAAAAGATTAAACACCATAAGAATTAATGCGCGTTTTTTTTAATACGTCACTTTTGACGAATTACAAACAAAATACCAAAAGAAAAAAAAATATGTAATTAAATTCATTTCCTTTTGTGTAATTACAACAGAAATTCTTAACCAATTATAGTGGTGTATTTTGGAATTGATTTCGTGTGTTGGGGGAGAGGGTTCCGAAAAATATTTTTCCTTTATACTGAGTAATATGGTTATAATAATTATATTATACAAAACGTATTTATAATACGAGTACGTCAATATGCACAGAGTCTTTTAATGATTACGGGACGGAATTTCGACAAAATGAAAAAACGCGCTTTTCTTTACTTTTTTTTTTTTTTTATAACGATTTTAAATTTTACCTAACACGCAATGGTCTACTAACAAAAAACAAAAAAAAATTAACATTTTTCCAAATACCATAATTTTTTTTTTTTTAATACACTATTATATTGTTTATTTATTTATTTACTTTTTTTTTTTTAATTAATTGAATTATACATTTTGATTCGGTATAATTTACGTGTAATAGATTATTTTTAATTCAACAATTACCGCGAGCCGTGAGTTTTGAACGAATAACAATCAACAATGTCGCACATAGATTTTGAACAAGAATCTTAAAAATGATGTCATACTATTAAAATTTGAATTAATAACAAAATTGGAATAAAAATCATAATTTTTTTTTTTGATTTCACTTAAAGGATTTTTCAATCGCCTAAACAGGCCACCTAACTGACGTTAAGCAATATTTCTGTCGATGACGGATATATTTAAGGTAATGTTGTGATTAAGAATTTATATATTATAGTTGTCGACTCGTTCGAAAACATTAAAATTGTAAAAAAAAAAAATATATTTTTAATATTTTACGTATAAGAAATATTTAAATTGCCAATAAAAAAAAAAAAAACCTGTAAACGCCAAAATCGACTGTCGCGATATTATTTTATACTGAAAATATTATTCGTTAATGTTAATTTATCATCGTTGTTCTCCGTACGAGTTCACCGAGTAACCGAATGATTCACCGCGTCCATTAGCAGCAGCCATTATGCACGGACACAACGCCGATGACAAGGTTATGAACGATTTCGTTGTAATAATAATTATTAAAATGTATATAAATTATTCATTAGCTACCGGTCAACGAGATTACCTCTTAAGTGAGTCGTTTGGTTATGACGAAAACTATCAACGCGCGTCTGCGGACTGTCATCTGTGAAACTTTGAGAATAATTAACGCGATTTCGCCGGATTAATAAAATTCAAAAAATTTTATACTTTCCCAAAAATGTGACGTAAATCGTTTTTGTAATAATTAAATTTTTTTATTTTTATGGCGCCGACAATCGTATGGTTTTAATCGTTATCGCGGTATAAATATAAATTAATAAATATATTATATATATATATATATTTATGATTTCTAAAAAAAAAAAAAATAATAAAAAATATAAATTACGAACGGGATACAGATACTCGGTGTTGAGCTCCAAGAACTCGTATTATATGTCTTACACCGCAGGAAGAAATATAATAAGAACCGTTTTCCTTTGTGTATTCATAATTTTATTATTTTTAATATATTTTACACAACCTATTATTACTCGACCAAATGAACAGTCAGAGCGCATAATATTATCTATAGTGTCGGTGTTTTTATTACATTTGATGATTTGGAAAAGATGCATTGTTATTACTCTTACGTCTCGTATTACTCATACCGAATTTTAAAAAAAAAAACCTAACAAAAAGGAACAAAATGTAAAACAATAATAATATATTTATTAAAAAACTCGACGAGAAGAAAAATATTCAAAAGTTACACGATTTTTATTTAAATTACCGTATAGAGATTAGAAAATTTTGTTTCTAATTCCACACAAATATCGATCGAATTAAAAATATTTCGATAAAATATTGCCATTTATTCAAATAATTGCAATTATTATGTCCAAACATACAATTAAAATATTACGTAAATAATATTTGTTTTATATGTTTATATGTATAAAATAAAAAACGAATTGTAAAATGTGTAATGTTTACGAACGAATGTCAACAATATTTTACTCGTACAAAATCGATAAAATAAATATCGTTTATATATTGTAATATTTACTCGCGTCAATTACAATAATAAACGAGTTACGCGTTCTCATTTTCGGTAAACATTTAAATTATAATAAGAACCCTTATTAAGACCAAAGTATAACAAAACCGAATAACGTAAAATATGCGCGTGTAATGCTTTTATACATAGAGCCGACGAACATATAATAATAATAATAATAATAATTGACCCAAAAGAATGTTATTACAACTAACCCCGCGATTTTCATCAGCAAATATAAATGAACAAAGTGTGAATATGCCGGTTAATCCGGAACGGAGTCGAAACTTTAAAAGCAAATTTATGGGTTTTAATTACACATTCTACACGCCTTTAGTAGACGCAGTTTAAGTGTTATCCGTGACCAATTTTATCCTAAACTTCATTAACAATATATCACATAACCATATACACGAGTATATGCGTATACACACATATATATATATATATATAATAAAAAAACAAAACGCTAATTATCTTCGACGAAACTGTTTAGATACTCTTTCGTACGCGCCCACGGTAACACCCGCTATTCGAAATTGAATCGAAATTCGAAATTATTAACGACTACTGGGGTACGGCAACGCGGTAAACAGGTTAATTGTTTTTAATTACATTGAAAACCTAGGGTAAAATTATTCAATTATTATATTATAATAGCACTATTAATGCAACATGATTACTGAATAATTGCGTACTTGTGCAGCGTTATTTAATGAATTCCATACTTTTACTACACGAATATTTTTATATAATATAAAACTAAACTGAGATTTTTTTTTTTTTTTTTTTTTTAAACTAACAAATCAATCATAATCCACTACAGTTATTAATCAATATTATATTACTGTCCAAAACTAATATTGGACAAGTTATTTGTACACGTGAATTCGGTTATAAAAATATTTATGCCAATAGTTGTACAGACGATAATAATACCGATCGTGTAATTCACTGAATGTACATATACTATAAACCGACATAAAAAAAAATAATGTGTACAGAATCGCGGTAGGTCACACCATAAATTACAGAAATATTCGGTACAGGTCGGTCAACTGCTATATATACGTTATAGGAAGTGTGGTTAACGGGTAAAAAATTTAAATTAAAAAGCTAGGTTGATTTAAATTAAATTACTCAACGATTTGAATTCTTCAAAAACTAATATTCAACTTAATAAGTCAGTATTTTTCTTAAACTTAATTCATTATCGTGTATTAAGCGTAAATTGTTTATAGATTGTTTTTAAGTCTTTCGAAGTTTTTTTTTTTAAATTACATTTTCCCGTGTTCTCGAGTGACAATTAAATAACAATGCCAAAAATAAATAAAATTTGTAGAAATTTTAATAACGTATAACGTATAATAAACGCGATTTAATTTCACTTATACACATAGCCCTTAAACACAAGTATGTAAATACATGAAAACACATTTCTAGAAGTCAACAAGGTAAGCTTTAAATGTAATAAAATACAAATGTCGGCGGAACTGATGTTAATGATACTTATATACACATCGGTATAACGATATGTACGAGATAAGGTAATGAAACTTTTAACGAATTCTCAAGAGGGTAACAACGATAAATTTAAAACACAAGTTTCTTTCAGATCACGAGTATACGCGTATTTGTATGTGTTCTTATTCGTATTGAGCGTTTCAAGTGGCTACCAAAAACGTGTAATTGAATCCACAAAAATAATCTTAACTGTATTTAAACAAAGAAAATTGGGAATAAAAAAATATATATATATACTAACAATACACTCCCTAGACGCATTTCATTTGCTACATTCAAATACATTTTGCAAAAACATTTTCTATTTTTATACTGGAAAATGTATCTTCTGGGGTATAAAAATATTATATATATATATATATATATTTTTTATTTTTAAAACCATTTTCATTACGTACTTGTTTAATTAAATAAAATCAACCTATAACGATATTATGTTATTAAAAATTATTTATTTATTTCTGCGTTAAATAAGTGCAATAATATTAATTGACTTTGACCTTAAACATACTGTTATTAGGTATGTTTAAATTGAAATAATTATAATCAATACGTTTTGCGTTACACTCAGAATCGACTTTGTGTAACTGTTTAATAAAAATCGTTCTAATCAAAGACGTTTTTATTTCTACAATGAAAAATTCTCGTATCTATATCGTTTGAACATTTAATATAAAATAGGTAAGTACAAGCAAATGTTCGAAGTACGTGCTCGTGTAAAATAGTCTGTCGTAAATTAAAGTTTATTGTAAAATGAAAAGAGAACGGCTTGATATAATGAAAAATGACGAAACAAAGTGCTAATGGATAAATTAAATAACAAATGTATACGCAGATATTGTCTATTAATTAAAATTTATTAAAAATTGTCTTTGTTCAATCTTCATTCGATAACGAATGAAAAAACTCAAACGGTAATATAATATAATAATATGTTCCATTCTTTATTGAAAATTCAAAACTATAGACACTTATTACTGAAGTAATATGTCATACCAATATCGCGTATGATATATATATATATTCGTATTAAAAACATGGAATAAAATTAATTTTTAGCGATGAGAAGCGCCAATCGTGATAAAATATTATATCGAAAGGGTGTTAAACAATGAAACAAAAGCCATTATATAACAATAATACATTTTCGAAATAAAATTCCAATCGCAGTATTTATTGCATGATTGGCCCGTCAGTGAAACGTTTCGACGACATGATGTAGTGATTAGTGTTGAGACCGAATATCAATGGTTTTATAACTGTACACGAAAAGGAAAAATATATATAATAAATATGACCGTACACGTCGATTTGTGGTCGGTATAGAAAATAAATTTATTAAACTATTTGATCTGGATCGTTTACAAAATTGGACATTTTATATATTATATAAATGATATATATTTCGAAATGTACAACAACAATCGAAAATATAATACGTATTGTGACTGAAGAAAAGAAAAAACATGAAAATACAATCTTGAGTTGATACATAAAACCATTATGTGTTCAAAATGCATGTACTAGTATTGTAATATCGTTAATTATGTAATTCTATACGTTATTTCAAATTAATTATTAAATATTCGACAATTTTTCTAAATGTATTCAATGAACACTTGAATATATTTTATCATTGGGTTTTGGTACATTCGTTCAATAATATTCGCCTTGGAAAACATAATATTTTCTTGACCTTATAACGACGAATTTGTCAAGTTTTACAACGGTCTTATTTTACTTTTCCACAAGAAAATTTAGAGTTGATAATTACAAAGACCTAAAATTATGAGGCAAAGTTAATCGAACTTCGATTATAATTACGTCTTAAATATCTGGAAAATTTAACCGGCATTTCTCTATGACCTTTTATAATTTTATAACACTATATAACGTTGAACCTCGAGATCCGTTAAAAATCGTTTTTCGAATGCGACGATTCATTATTGCTTTTGAGTTTAAATAAATGATGAGAGGACTCCGTCTATCATCAGAAACTGGAAAAATCTGCCAACACGAGACTGATGTTCATTCTTTGTTTTTCTTTTCTTTTCTTTTTTTTTTTTTTTGTTTCTTAATTTACATGAATTTTTAAATAAATTATTTTTTAATTTGAAACACTTTTTCCTTTATTCCGTGAAGTTGTGAAAATACAATAATAAATGGTTCGTACTATTGAACATATTATCCCTAAATATTTTCCTAATTAAAAAAATTAATCTTACGAGAGACCGTAAGTTCTAGATGGTCTTTCGCCTGCGGTTAAAAACTTATTTTCAATTATTTTATTACTTTTGACAATTCTAGAAAATTGAAACGTGTAATATTCCTTTCAAAATTTATAATACCAATAAAATACTTATAATTTCCACTGAGACGACTCTTCAAACTTTAAACTTTAAATTTATTATTGATAAAAAAATATTATAGAATTTAAATTTTATAATACCTCAAGTACATGAAAAATATATAGGATTTTTATTTATCTTTCAAAAACTATAACCGTGATAGATTACATCCTTACTTTTGGCGACAGTAACATATTTACTTCTTTCTCTTTTCAAGAACAAACTTTTCGTGGACCAATCAGATCTCGCTCGAGGGCACTGCAGTAACTATAGTAATATACTATTCGGTAACGCAGAATATTTAACTCAATATATACATATTACTTATTTCGTCATTTCATTTTTCAGGATTTTTCATAATTTTATGTATACAGTATTATTATATTCGACATTTTCTAAATATTATTCAGAAAAACAAATGGTCAAGTTATATTTCCAAAACAATAATGCCCCCTTTAAATAACAAAATAATATATATTTACTGTTTATAGATAATTTATTTTAAAATTATAATCTTAAAGTTTCTCTTAAATCTTAAAATTTAATGAAATTATATAATATTAAAATAAGTATCTACTAGTCATCATGAGCTACGCGTATTACACAGACTTAACCGAATTATATGATGCCTATTTTGTGAAAAATGTAAATAATGAATTCTTAATAATTCTGTATTTCTGTACCTTAATTAAAATATATACATATTTATACGTACATTCTGTTTCATATTAATAGCGTATAAGTTTCAAAGGAAGTAATAAATAAGTAAAAGGAAAGCATCCATCAATTTTTGTTAACAAACACCGGGAATAGTTTAATAAAGAGCAGAAGTTTGAGTAAAATTATTATTAATGACTTAAATTATATCTAACTATATTAATTTATACCACGCACTATGAATACATTTTCAAAAGGCAATACATTTTTTATCTCTAAAAATAATAAAAATAACAAATTATCTAATTTGTTTTGAATATCGTCGCCTACATAAATCAAATTGTTTTTGATAAGAAGAGCGCGAGAGAGTATGCCCCGCAAATGTTCACTTTACTACCCCGTTTCTTCAAAATAAAAAATGCTTATAAATTATAAATTATCGATTCAGTAATCGATATTTACAATTTCAGAAAAACACTTTATTTCGTAACGCGCGATAGGGTTATAAATCAAAAAAAATGAAATATAAGGGTTACTGTTTGAAATAAAAATAATATGACTAAACAATCAATAAACGAAAAACAGATTTATAACTAAATGATTTAAATAATATTTTTCAGAAAATCGATTGTCTGTGTACGTTTTATATTACGCGTATTAATTAATTTATAATATTGCTATTGTAGTGTATCGCGTAACGAGCTAAGCAAAACAAAACTAAAGTGAGATACCCAATATTAACAACAACAATAAGTTTCAGTATAACTTGTACGATCTAAAAGCAAGAATAATATTTTTATAATAAATACTAGAGGAAAAAATTTAAATACCAAGCACGTATCCTCTTGATACCGAAGTTTTCGTAGTCTGTTATTTACTTTTGATTTTCATATACATACATATTCGAAGCAATTTCATCGGTATGCGCATTGTTGGTACACTTAAAATAATAATTTTTTCGCGAACAATAATGTAATACTACTATATAGTAATCATCTGTGTCTGTGTGTTTTTCAAAATACAATCTGAATTATGAGTGAAAATGTTAAATTTATATATACTCGTATATAATAGAAATTGGTGGTACTATATATTTTGTACGGACAAATTATTTTATCTATAACATATTCTAAATTTCTAACTAAATTTTAAAATAACATTTTATAATTTTAAAAATATAACGTTTTATAATTTTCAAATAAATAGAACAACGTAAAATCGCGTACAAATGGTGGACTATGAAGAAAGGCAATGGTGACAATAAAAAGTTGGTTTTCAATCGTTTTCCGAATCATTTGTCAGGGCTGAGTTGGTATGTTGCGAACGTACCAAGCTTTAAAACCCGTCTGGTGTGAAGACAAATCTTACTGACTGAACAATTTTCAAAAATGTATAGATTTTTTGAACAAATTATTTAAAACGTTATATTTGTATTACAAAATTTATAAATCTAAAATTTTCTAAAAAAAAAAAAAATTAATAAAATATTTACAGAAAATCAAATTTAATTAAGTTAAAAAAAATGCAATATGTCTGTATGTTAATTAAGTTAAAATTAAATGCAAAGGTAAATCGTCATATTGAGAAAAAAAACCAATTCTTAGCAGAACTACTAATTTATTAGTTTGTCGGTTTTCAAATTTTAAACGTCCGTAATAAATTATGTCCGACACTAAGTATATATTATGATAACTAACATGAAATTTACTTTTTTCTCCTTCGAAGGTATCCATTTTATTTTTATATATATTTTTTTTTTACTTTCCTGTTGTGTACATACGTTTCAGACCCATTACAGATTCCATCAGCTGTGGTGTGGCAAAGTGATATTCACCGTCTTACTGTCATAAACTACATGAAGCAACAACGAGACGATGAACATAATATTATATACACTCTTTATACAAAACCTGTACCTAATGGATTCAAACCGACAGTTCCCGACTGGACACATCAGAAAAATAACATGTTAACTAATAATATAATTATTTCATGAAAGTTTTAACCAATTCGTTATATCAATATTCCTAGTACTGCAACAAAAACGTAATAATTTTACTAAGAAATGTAAATGTAATCATAACGTCGATATCATGTACAGTTAATAGATTTAACACTTCAAATATCTCGAAAATTTCGCAAAATTATGTAAAATATAAATTTACGGAAAAAAAACGTGTAAAAACAATATAATAACGCAAAAACTTTCGTTCCGAATATAAATATTATCAAAAATTCAAAAATATATTCACAGTCAGAACTTTTTCGTTCCATACTAGAAAATGTACTGACACCACATTTTATAACAAGAAATGTCCCGTGAGAATTTCCCCTATTTTCCTCTGAACGTTATGCGATGACCGCGATGTGAACCGCCTGATAGGAACATTATTTTGCAGTGTAGTTTTTGATTCGGTGAAGTATTATATTTTTGTGAAAATATATTTTTCTACCGCATATATTTGGAGTGACAAAAATTATATACGAGATAATAGGTTATAAAATATAATTAATTTTTTTTTTTTCGTTATTTGTTTAGTACGCGTTTAAATATTTTTAATTCCGGAAATTTTAAAGGAGACGTTAACTTTTTGTACGCACTTAAATCCGAAAACAAAGAGTAACAGTAACAGAATTGTACATACGCCCACTTAAAAAAAAAAATTACGAGAAATTAGGTATACACCAAATAAATTTATCGAGTAAAATATTCTGATAATAATAGATCAAACTAAATTTTTAACGATCTAATAGCAATAATTTATTTAAAGGTAGTACTTTACTTATTCGTTGCTGTGTTTTTATGACTTTCGTCTTAATTAGGGTTTAACTAGAGGTTCAACATTATATCGATAATCGCATGCATTAATCAATTATATATAAACTTCAAAAATGTATTTAATGTCTTTAAAGACTGAGGAATAATATAGATTATACGAATTTTATTTCATTACGACGGCCAATAATTTCCCTTGGCTTTAAAATCGCGCCGAATTAATTTCGATTAAATAAAACGATTTCGTTACGTTTTAAGTGTTTTAAAAAATTTTAGAATAGATTTTTGTGAACAAAACGCCTAATATGTTATAGTTACGTCGCCTAGAAGGTTTGCGTAATATTGTAGTGTACCGATTTTCTTTGCTCGTTTCTAGAAATCAGCTAAACTGACTGGTTTCAACGAAATTTACTAAAAGTTATTTAGTTCTTGAAAAGATCAAATCTGGGAAAGTTTTCTTCGAATAGAAATTTAGACTTGTACTTGGTCGAAATTATACAAACGCGTTCGCGTACGGTGATAACGAGTTATCAATAGATATTATATTGTAGGTGTTTAATCAAATGCTATATATAAATGTACAATTAATTATAAAATAAAAAAAAATGTCTAACATTAAATGTTATAATAATAGTAGAATAAACACACATTACGTAAGAATAAAATGATACATAATACTTCAACTACTGAAATTATAATAAAAATATATTTGCCGACGTGTACTTTTAATTTACTACACGTGTAGTTTTCTGAAAATAGCAAACTCGAGAGTACATAATATAGTCACATCAAAGCCTTTGGACGTTTGGTGTGCTCATGGTCGGAGTGGCAATAAGTGAGGATGATCAATTAGCATAAAGCCATAAAGGTACACGATTATTACAGAGTAATCTGTTCCTCTGATACCTAACCTAATATGTTCAAAGAGCAAAATATAAAGAAAAAAAGTCGTGTCAATATTATGTTTGAAAAAAAGAAAAAAAATAGTAAAAAAACCTTCGATAGTTCCATATCGCTCTTGATAATAATTGATTGCTTCAGAGTGGCGCAGAAACCCATATGTATACATAATATATAATGAGCAGTCGTAACCGCGTATAAAAATTATGAAAAAGGGTTTTTACTCTATTATTATAATATTATATTCCCCGTTTTAATACAGACCATAAAAATAGATTTATTATACTAAAAATCAGTAACGTAATAATCAGTTATTGTATTATTTAAAATCATTAAAACAACCACGGAATCAATTGAGTGTTCGATTTTAATATTGATTTTCTAAATAATAATAATTGTATATAATTTAAACACAAATAATACAATTATTAAATGAAATACATAATAACAATAAAATACCGTTTGGTAGGCAGGTGGGTATCAGTGGCGGATTCAAGGGCCCCCATTAACTGTTATATGTATATTCGTAGTAATATATAAGTAATATTTGAGTAATACTTTACTTGAAGGTCTTACGTCAAATCTTAAATATTGTACTCATAGAATTATACATTTTGCCCCCCAAAAAAAAAATCTCAGATCCGCCACTGGTGGGTGTAGATATATTTAAAAATTATACATACATATAAAGAAGAAACGATGATATATTTGATGAAAATATCAAGAAAAATCGTATAATATCTATATTTCTTATTATATTATATAGTATAGAAATAAACGACAGGTTCTTATTTTTTTTTTTTTTTGTCAACGTTTCCTCGGAAAATATAAAACGTTATGTTATTAATATATAAAAACGATAACTCCCGCCGGACGTTCCGGGTGAATAATAATAAAAAACTAAGTGAATATATTAGTAATAATAAAAAAAAGAAAAAAAATCGAACGGCTCCCCCGGGACGGTCCGGTGTCTATAATTATTATTACCGTAGTTAACGCGTATAGTTAGTTGGTAAGCGCACGGCGGCGTTTAGGAATTAAATCGAGCGATATACTGCAGTCGTTATCGCACACTGTACGCGAGACCCGACAGATCACGACCGTACATATAATATTGTTATAATTTCGTTATTTACTATACTCGGATCCGCCCGTCACGCGCAATCGGTCGGTGAGGTCAATTGAACGGCCTCCAATCACCCCCACCCCATTGCGGCATCACGTTCTTCCCGCACGGCCACCATCAGCATCACCCCCGTTTTCTACATCTGCTCGGTTTTCGGTGTATACACATATTATATGCAATATTGGAAGTAGACGTACATTATTACGATGGTGTACATTGTACGATACGATTTTCATCCTGGACCAGTACTTAATATACTATATAATAATATGTGCGCGTGTATAATATTATTGTACACATGCGATACAGAGTTATTGTGTCCGTACATGTATAAGGTTCATAAGGTTAGATACGACTTTACGCGTTATAAATTATACATTTTATATAAATATCTGAATTCGGAACACGTATGTTGTAAATACTTATTTCGTACAATTGCAGGTATATACGCGGTAATCGATGCTTGTATATAATCGATGGTATCTTATTAAGTTAAATTATGAATTTCGGTCAGTAATTATTGTTACGACGAATTAACCGATTTAAATATTTCTAATACGCAGTAACATAAAACGTAGAGCACGCAGTGGCGTGCTCAGGGGGGGGGAGGTTAGGGGTTATATCCCCTCCCATTGTCTTTTTTTGCCGACTTACAGAAAACAACTTATTAGTTATAAGAGCTGCAGTTTTAGAGTCATTACTTAATACTTTTCATTAGTTATTAGCAAAAAGTAAACGTTCACTATACATAACATATGTTATATTAATTGAACAACTTGGTATTAGTGTGTTATAATTTTAATTAATTTTAATTATAGAACAATTTACAAATGTACATAATTATAAGCTAGAAACGATTTTGGAGAGCTTGAAACATAAACATTTGAGTTTTTGGTATTACCATGACAATTCATTAAAATGTAAAATGTATTATTACTATTAACTTATAACATCCCTCCCCCATTGAAAATTCCTGGGCACGCCACTGAGGCACGGATATAACAAATACACGTAATCATAATTCACCGAGTTCCATATATACCTATAGGCCGATGTCTAATTATTATTGAATCCATTCCGACGCGTCGCGGTATTCACTACGGCGCGTGTATTGAATTCGAAGCTGATTGTCCTCTCGAGCCCGCGAGAATCTATTTTTTTTTTTTTGTGTACTATTACGCCAGAAACCTGAGAACCGTATTCCGCTTACAATACATACAAATAATACAGTTCCTATATATGATTATGGCTATATATCACGGGTATAACGTTTTTTTTTTAACTGTTCGCTTTCAAAATATAAATTTCTAATTTCGGAGATTGTATTGTAGATCGATTTATCATTTATTTATTTATATATTTATTATCATTATCGTTATTATTATTTCAATTTCGAGTAAGCGGATTAAAATATTGTATTCGAAAGAATTATTATTTTAATTGAAGGGGAAAAAAACATATTTTTAACAAATACTATTGCGGCGGAACTGCAGGAGTGATAAAAATGTATACGCCGGGCATATAAACTCAATATTAATTTGTAACCCGCAGGATTTTCCCAGTATGGGCTCTCCTCTTCCTGCGGGATTTTCTTATATTATACTGAACGGGTCAAAGTTCTCGTTCGAGAAACTTTGAATTTTTTTCGCGGTCGTATGTACGTATAAAAGATGAACCGACGCAAAAATGTCTATCACGTTTCACCGTCAATGTGCAACATGATTATGACCGTACTGAATACTATATATATAATATTTATTTAAGAATGCGAAAATTTTCGAATTTATTTAAGAATACTCGAGTTAAATTGCATTTCAATAATAATTGAAAATCTATATATTTGCTTGGCACCGAAACGTCGTCGGTGTAAATAATTTTCCAATATTACCGCGCATCATCGTCCGAGTTCGTGTTTAAATCGGAGTTATATAAATATTATCTTCGCTGCAGCAGTGCCTAATCGCGCAGCGATTAAATTCAAATCAAAACCGTTCGCCTGATTTATGTAATTAAAACGCGGATTTTTATGTAAAAATATTTTCTTTTTTCGTGATGTGTACAAAAATAAATTTCGGAATATTATAAAACGCCAATATTACACCACCCCGTCATCGCCGCATCAGTGGCGGATCTAATAACACCCGGGCAACCTGCACACGTCCGCAGACCGGGCCCCCTTGGCGAAAATAATATAGGGTTGACACTATAGATTCAATAGATTTCATTCATTTAAATTCAATTTGAATGCATACCTAATTGTATTTTATTTGATTGTACCTATATTCAATATTTATGTTGTTTTTAATTAATTGAAGCAATTTTTATTACAGGTTAGAGTTGGAAGTATTATGTCAACAATTTATTTTGTGGGGGGGAGGGGTAGAATACTTCTCTCGTCCAACCCTGTTTAACGTTTTAAATATAAGATATTATATAATTAAGCGGGGGCACGGGCCCTAATTTTAAATGTCCGAACGGACCATTTTTTTTTTTAGATCCGCCACTGCAGGTCGCCATGTAATTTGATACTGCGCTGCAAGCGACGCGCACAGCTGTACTAGAATCGCCTAACCGGAACGCCGTTTCAACGTCCATATAACTGAGGATATTTCTAATGTTTGATTTTCGCGTTATTAGAAAGAAAAACGCGCACACAACGAACCGCCGTTATTTACAGAATGAAGTCTTACTATACGTTATTAATAGGTATTACGTTTTTCTCTGTAGCGAATTAAAGACCAAGAGATTTCCATCGAATTGGCCGAGGGAATTTTTCGTTTTCCAATCCTTCATCATTGATTTTTTTTTTAAATTAAATAATTATAGGAATTTAAATTATTTGTACAAATCATTTGTCGTTACGGGTACTCGATTATTACGAATTTTCATGCCTATAAGTTGATAATTGAAAACAAAAATGTTTAAATGTATTTAATTATTTTAAAGAATATTTTTTTATGTTTTTCTCTTTATTATTATAATAGAATGTTTTAATGCCGTCTTTTTAAGAATTCAAACAACATTTTAAGCCACATTCTAATTATAAGTTTGGCGCGACAATGTAACAGAAAAAAAAAACGATTATAGAAATAATCAAAATCACCATAATTTGTAATGTTTTTAAAACTTTTATTATTCGATACAAAACAGTTTAATGCTCGGTAATATTCATTTAACCTGTAAATTTATGGAGGAGGAATGCCATTTATTTTTTAATAATAATAATAACAATCATATAATAAATGAAACCAAAATGGCTGCCTACTTTAATCTAAGCTTTTTATAGAGTTAATATTGTTCTCTTCAAAGCAACTGCGTTGACATCTTTTTAAATAATTTATATGTAAATTTTTGTTTTAAAAAAAACACCATTTATATATATAGCATATATTATCTTCGTTAATTTTTTTTTTTAATTATTTAACCCGAACGCTAATCTTCATTTTATAAGTTATGACAACCGTCCACCGCAACACAAAATAAAAATAATTGATTTTTTACTAAATTTTTATTTTTTAACATAAATAAAATCCTATATGATCACACACACAATCTATACATATATATATTAAAAACTTCATAATTATTATAATTGATATATTATGTCTTATTAACACGCGTGGCTTGCTATTAAAATATATATTTTTAAATCAGAATAAAACTTTTTTCGAATCCATTTCCACTTAATAATATGTACAATATATATATATATATATATATATCATTGTTAGTTCTATATATTAATAAAATGCCATTCAAACCCTTAACCCCAAAAAAAGTTTGACAAAAACAATACGTGTGTGTATGTGTGTGTGTGTGTGTGTGTGTGTGAATTCTATGTCGTTAAAAAGTATAAGAAATAAATACAAATTAATTTATTGCTGTTAGGAATAATTATAGCCCATTATATTCGAAAAGCTTTTAGACCTCTGACAAGTTTAACTCTATAAATTGTATGTATTGGCTATTACTTAGAACATTAGAGCACCCAAAATGTATAAGAAATATATTTTAGCTATAAATTCCAGTTTGACAAAAAGGGGCCTAGACAATAATATTTATCGCTTATTTAACGGCTAACTCCGTGGATTATATTCCAAGTAGGTTTACGTCGACTCTTAATAAATACTGTTCCCTGACTGACCCTAAAATTTAACCGTATATATATTTTTTGAATTAAGATCGACGAAATGAAAATAAATAAATCACCGAATTACTTGTATCCGGTGGTCATTATTACCAGAAACCAAGTTAATTTATTCTAATCGAATTAAAATTGAAAATAAGTCATATTATACGTATTAAATACAAATTATAAGGCCAAATTTTTCAAAAGTACATTTGAAACAATCCTTACACAATACATTTGAACTCGTTTTTAATTTTCAATAAATTTGTCAGACCGTTCTTTTCAAAACAAATTGCAGACAATAATTGTTTATCTTATATAGAAACTATCGAGATAACTGTAAAAACTGTAAAATTGAATTTTAATGCAGACATTACTATATAGTTGGGATTTTTTATTTCAACAATATTGGTATGAATCTAAACCGTGTAGTTGAACTCGAAAAAAAATATATATATAAGTTAATAAATAAGTAAATACTTAAAGTTATTTATATAAATCGTGTACCTGTTTGAAATTCTAATAAAACTTTCAAAATTAATTTCATAAAATCGGAATAACAGAAATAATATTTAATAAAATAATATTATGTAATAAAATAAGAAGTTATATTTATTTTAGCGTTTGGCATTCAGTTGGTTTTGATTAATTTAGACCGAGATTTAGTTTCGTAGAAATAAAATGGTTTTACATAGCGATTTTTTAGGTGGATTCATTGTAAATGTGATCATTTTAAGTGTGTAAACGATCGATCATCTTAACATATAAAAATGACCCTAATCGGGACTCGGTACATTGTGGGTTTTGACCTAAATTAGGTATTGCTAAATAGCTATAATATATCAAAAACATACTGTGAACTTATTGTAATTTATACACAACATAGGTACTATTTAATGCACCCGCTTACGGCTATATATTACATTTCTGGTATATTCTAACTACGCTAAATAAATGATTTAAAGCATGTTAAACTAGTAAAAAATTATTTTCCATAAAATACATATATATTATTATTATTATTGTAAAAATGTGTATTACATCATCGATCGCTCCTATTACAATCTTAAGCCATTTTTATAATTTACAAAAATATGAATATAATATTAATTCAATTTGTTTCGTATAAAATATGTGATTTCTAACGTTTAATCAGCGAATTTTAAATTTCACATTTAGATAAAAGTCCATAATTACGATTCAGTCTACGAATACGTTTGATTTTTTTTTATTATACTCAAAATGTCGAGTATAGTATTTCTTTTAAAACAACACGCCATACTGATGTTTAACCTTGCCGATAATAAATATTATATTATCTTCGTCGCTCATTTAATAAACCTGATTATTTAAATTATTCAAATATTTAACAATTAAAAAAACAACTCGCCGATTTATGAAAAATTACTGTATATTAATTAAGCGCATGCAAATTAAAGGCATACGTACCAAAAATTATTTTTAAAAATGTCATATTATAGAATAATAACACTTAATAAATATTTTATTATTTGAATAACAAAAATATAATTCCTCTGGTTTAAAGGCGAGTAATTTTTTTCTTTTTTTTTTAAATATTTTATTTATAAAACTATATGTTATTAAAAATATAAAAAATTTTATTTTTAACAAAATCATTTTTTTATTTCGAAAATTAATTTCATTAAAATTTTTTTTTAATCATAAACTTTTATCTCGGAACATCTGTAATATAACCAATTATAACTCATTATTTAATTCATGATACACAACACTACGGTTTTTAGACGACCACATGAATTTATTTACATCAAACAACGCTTTTTTCGAACAATAAAAGTGTGAATTAAAAATTTCATTTAGTCTTCTCAGAATCTAAAATTTACACTCGTAATGCTATTGTATAAATATAGACAACCAAGTTCGGATGAAACAAGAGTCTTTCCGTGGGATTAATCACGGTATACATGTGTACTGTTAAAATCTCGGTGGAAAAGTTAATCTTTTACGTTTATTAACATTTATGGTAATAATAAATGAAACTATATAATTATGAATATATTAATTATCTTTATCAATGTCGTTTTTGTATTGTCTTAACTTCTGCAGCGTTTTAATAATATTCAGCAGAACACTCGTTTTAGATTCTGAAATTCTAAGTATAGCGAGAAATTTATTGGTTTTATAATGATTTGTTTTTCTTTAATTTTTTTTCAATATTACATTTTCGGGTAAGAGGAATAATGAAAAAGATTCAAAGATTCAAGTTAACTTTGGAGAATAGTATAGTTTTACACACATAAATCGCTGATTCGAATGGGAATTAAGAATATATACACAGGTCAATTTTAATCGGTTTTAAGATTCATTAATAATTTTTGTTGTTAAAACGCCAGCTATATCGTATATAGTAATATTCTATACAGAAAAAAAAATCTACGAGTTATTATAAACTATCTCACAGATTTTACTGTTCGTTACAAAAATGTGCATGTTTAAATATTTTTATTATCATACGATATTTTTAGTGTAATATAATAATTTAGAATAAAACTGTATATATATATATATATATGTTCCCAACGTATCGACTGAGTATTTGCCCAAACAAAAGTATACAACGTTTTCATTCGTTCGAAAATATTCAAACACTTGATTTTTACGTCAATAAAAATAATAATTACGTTTCACCGTTCATTCGATTTAACCCCACAAAAAAAAAATACGCAGTTAACGTGATATTTTCGTAACGAATTTATTTCATAATATTATAAATAATAATGATTAAATGGTTTCGATTACGCTATAAACAATATTTGTATTGGAAATTTTAATTTAAAAAAAATAACAGATTATTTGCAATATTTACATAATAATTTATTATAACAAAAATACATTATTGGGTACGTATACCAAAATTGCCTATATATATATATATATAATATATACCGGCGAAAATTGTTCAATTTTCTTTTTTTCCTCGAATAAAAATATTAAATAAATAAATCTGTATACTAACCTGGATCGCATGAATATAAGACGACTCGGAGAAAACAAAAAAAAATTAACGATACGTATTTTACATCGTATACGAAAAATAAAAATAAAATGTTTTGACTACTTGTACAATTTCCCGCAAACCGTTATTGTTACACGCGGCGCGTTGAACGTTTTCCGGCTTTTTAGAAAGGACGGTGGCGACAGACTGCTGAGTTTTAGGATGCCGACACTCGCGCGTATTCGCACGTTATTGAAAGAGCGACATCTATCTGGTCTCAGAAAAATACGAATAAACCGAAACGCGAGTAGATATTCACTATATATGTAACTTCATATATAATATGTAATAACTATACATGCGCAACATTGCTATTATAAGCCAGTATGTATATCATTCCTATATGTACTATATACGTTATTTATTTTGTATATTGAATAATCAATAATATTATATATATTTCATATATTATATATTATTATTTTGTTAGTATTATATTATATTGCTGTTGTTGAATCATATAAAACCGTTTCGTTTAATATAATATTATATAAAGGGATCGATATTCATTGAAAATATATATATACATTTTTCAACGTTAATATTCTATTATTAATTACACATATATTTGTAAAAATTGAAAATAATAAATTTAATATTTTTTTTTTATACGCAAACAGATTTAAAAATACTATTTTTGTATCGATACGCGTATATATATTAAATAATATTAATAACGTCAATTTAAAATTCAATTCGCGTAGTTATACACTTATACGTAGGTATGTACGTCATTATGGTCTTTACTTTTTTTTTTATTATTATTATTATAATAATCATAATTATTATCTCTATATGCGTATATTCTTGTTCATTTTTTTTATTTTTTACTTTTGTTGTCGTTATTTTCTTCTTCGCTTTATATAAGCGCCTGACGATGCGTCTTATATAGTATGTAGACGAACCATGCAGTAGTAAATTAAAAAATGTTATAAAACGACAATTTTTTATTTTTTCTAATTCTCGCATTCGCTTTATTTACTTTATGTGTGTACTAAAAAAAAAAATTTTTTAATATTTATTACTCAATATTTCGTACGTCCATTTACGCAAACAATACTATAAAATATAAATAATTTAATTTAACCTATAAAAAAAAAAACTTTTAATAAAAATATAACTATATAGTATCTATATAATTGAAAAAAAATATGTGATTACAAAATAAAACGTCCGGTAAATGATCTGCTATATATATAGCAACGAGTATGGAGTAACGTTTTTGACATTTATACCTATCATTCTCAGTTATAGTTATACGTAGATTGTTATTATTATTACTTTTTATTATTATTATTATTACCATTATTGAGAATTAGTATATTATTGCTGTAAGAGCGAATATATATTATGCGGCGACCACCTATATACATATAGTACACAATGCAGTATAATACACTTTGTATAGTAATAAATGATTATTGTATTTTACATTTTGATTCTGTTGGGGAAAATAAATTAAAACGAGACGTTCTAACACAAACAACATTTATATAGGAACCATTACGTGCGTTGTATATGAGCTGTGTACAAAAGGCACTTATCCACACCCATTTTTTTTTGACATTGTTCGTTTCGCAGGCAGAAAACTCCGAGAAAAAGTTAGATTTTACGACGTTCTTATCTCGTGAGAAAGGAGCAAAGGCGAAAAATGTTTGTTTTGCTCATAAAGTGGTTTTATCGCTGTCGAGTGTTTTTAGTATTCTTTTTTGTTTTTCACTATAGGTATACTGTATATATATAGGTACCTATACTATTCTGTCCCCCATATTTTTTTACGGGGAAAAAGCATTTCGATGTTTGCCCTATTTATTTTACTGATAAATTAATTCAGTTGACATGTAGACATACCTATAGGTCTTATTCGTTTGTTTTATAAATTGAAGATATCTCGGAGAATGTTCTAAATTATTACTTTACAATATCGTAATTTAATATTCGACCGATACCTGCAATGTATATACGCGCATAGTCCATTATAATAAAACAATCATTGCAACATCGACTCATTATATTATTAATAATATTTTATTAATGTTATTAATATTATTATGACGACCACTATTTAAAAATTTGTTTTTTTAAACGTTATTAATTTTAGTTTTTGATCTATTTATTGATGTGAATACAAATTTTAATTAACGAATTCAAATAGTTTATCGAAAAACATTATTCTATTATGTAATAATATGTATTGTTATGATATAGTAAAATATTTTAACAGACTGTAATTCTAGTGTTTTTTTTTTTTTAATTTGTTTATAAAGCAAATCATTTATAATAGTTTGTATTCGGCGAGAGAAAAATTACCTCGGGATACCAAAAACTATAATCTTGACTTTAAAAATGCCTGAATGCGTTTACAAGTTAAGTAACGCGAATGGTATATATGCGATGTGTAAGCTTATAAACTATTTTAAAAGCATTCTAATCTTATATAACTATACTTCCATATTGTATATATATATATATATATATATATATCATATTTTTATTAAAATATGTTTAGAACCTTTTGACGACGAATAGAGTATACTTATACATAAATATAAGAATGTCACGAGTGAATATCTCTTATACACGAAAACCATCCATCGAGTATATAAAATGTTCTTATAAATTATGTTGTTTTTTCATGCAATATTTCTATTTTATGTGATAATAATCGGATACTAGAAGCCTGTAGTAAACATATGTGTACATGCGACTCGCAAATCATATATTATTATATATTTAATATAATAGGATATTATAGCATTTTATCTTTTTTAAACAAAAACATAAAAAATACCATAAGAATAACATTCCATATATTTAATACAAAATCTACATATTTTTATCTTTATTAAAATAAAACTATTTATGAACTGAGTTCTATAAAATAATATTATATACATATATATATATATATAAATATAATTATAATTTATTGCATTTGAAATGTATGGCGAATAGAAATCGATAAATCATATTTGTTGAAAGACTATTTATTACAACCCATAGACGGAACCCGTCAGGCCATTGTCTGATCTGATAACGACTGGTCTTTGAAAATATACGAATGAATTTAATGTCTACATAGGTATACATTTTTTTATGAAAATAAAATTACGACCAATGTTGTACACTTTTTGGAGACGACCAACGACGACTAGACATAGTTGTTTTATATTATATTAATTATACTTCCCATATTACATTTAAAAAAGTAAATTAATTTTAAAATGCTAACATAACTAATTTTTTGGATTAGGAAAAGATTTCGATACATTTTGGCTTGGACTTGATGAAAATATCTAGTTTCACCTACATATGTTTACAACATTTAATATTCATTTCAAAAACAGTGTTGTGGTGACGGTGAGGAATTAAACACCTAATATTTAACAGTGGCGGTTATACATGATGTTCAAGGGGGGCGAAAATGGAGCCAACCCCCTCTGCCAATGAAATATATCCGACCTACATAGCGCGTCAGCCGACCGTAATAAAACAGGAAAAGAAAGTAGTCACCAGATAGCGCTACGATACAACATAGAGGGCGTGGCAGAAAGGCGCATATAAATATCGGTCCGAACCGGCAGACCGCTCAGTGTAGTCGCGGCGGTCAAACGCGAACAACGTAGTTCGCGTCTGACTGCGAGATGTGTATGTGTCTGTGTGTGTGTGGGGTGTTCAAGACCGACCGCTATTTATATGCGCCTTTCTGCTACGCCCTCTATGTTGTGTCGTAGCGCTATCTGGTGACTACTTTATTTTCCCGTTTTATTGTTATTTCGTTTATGTTCCATGCACGTTGTTCTTCCTTTTTCTACCTCTGCATTTCGTCTCGCCATAGTCCATAACATAATTGAACCGACTTACATGACACAAGTAATAGTGCTATTAGATCAGAGATATACTAAATTTAAAAATATCAAATCCCATGGGGGGCGATCTACCTATCGCCCTCCTCCCCCCTTATAATCGCCACTGATATTTAATATAAATTTAATTATTATTATGAGGCCCATGTATAAATAAAATATATAATATTCATTTACCGATATTTCTACTGATATGTAGGTACCCAATTTAACAATAATTACAATAATTAATATTTCTGAGCCCATTTCACACTAAACCTCCTCTTTTTATGTTTTAGACCAACAGTGCCGAAGGAAAATGTACCTACGCGCTCCACGACTGCTTCGAACGTTGTTAAGGTTAAGTTAGGTAAAATTAAGTTTTTGAAATGTTGACATATTTTTATATGTATATACCTACTTTGTTTGAAATTAATGTTGTTAGTACATTTAGGGATAGTTTTTTAACAGTTATTTTGACTTTCAACATCAAAGAAGGCCAAATATGGTAAACTATTAACTTTAGTTAACAGTGTCAAATTCCAATAGAGGCACCAGACACTTAAGGCCGCTGTATCAATAAATATTCTCGAGTATTAAAAAAATTACGTATACGTAAACAAAAATAATACTTACCTGCCTATAAATCACATATAAGAGTATTATACGTAAGTATAACGAAATGAAATATACAAACGAATAGCATAATAGTTTATAATGCCAACACAACTATACGTACCTACCTGATTTAATAATAATGTTCCTATATCAATCGGCAATAAGGAATATATACTTAACTTAAATCGTACTTGACGTATTGTACCTAACTACGGATCTGGCATGTGAAGAAAAATGATCGACATTTCAAAAACTTTAACGTGAACTTAAACTGTTATTTTAGTCCTGAAACATCTATGATGGAAGCGTCAACCTCGAAGTCTACTAAAGGGTATCCCAGTCAAAGAGGAATGATTTGCCAAAAAAAATTTAGAGGGTACGACTAGTACCAAATGACCATCATTTTGTTCTTAATATATATTTAAATAATATTGTTTTTTGTGAAACTGAAATATCATTTTTTTTATTTTAGAATCGAAAAATCTACGATGAAAGCATCAACATCAAAGTCAAATAATGTGGAACCCTTCCAAAGTGATCGAATTCCCCTAAAATTATTTGATGGGTATGATAAATACAAAATGAGGCCATATAATCATAGTTTATAAGGGTTTTAATTAATATCGCATTCCTGTGAAACTGAAGTA
This sequence comes from Slavum lentiscoides, assembly GCA_032441835.1. Taxonomy (NCBI): domain Eukaryota; kingdom Metazoa; phylum Arthropoda; class Insecta; order Hemiptera; family Aphididae; genus Slavum; species Slavum lentiscoides. The sequence goes on along the minus strand of CM063715.1, from coordinate 9,121,315 downwards.
TTTTTCTTATTTTAGTCCTGAAACATCTATGATGGAAGCATCAACCTCTAAGTCAACTAAAGGGAATCCCAACCAAAGGGTTACAACTCCTAATAATAAATGGTGTGAAAGGTATGACCATCACACAATGATTTTGTGGTTTTTAAAGGACTTAAATAATATTATCTTTTGTGAAACTGAATTATTCTTTTAGTGTTGCAAAATCTCTTATAGAAGCGTCAACCTCGAACTTGAGTGATAGCGATCCTGCCTTAAGTAGAAGAATTACCGTAAAATTGATTGAAGTACAAAATGGCCAAAGTCAAATCTTTTGAAAAACATTTAAATAATATTGTCTTTTGCAAAACTGAAATGTTATGTTTTTTGTTTTAGATTTACAATGTATATGAAAAAAGTATCAAGTGAAAAGGAACTCACTTCAACGGAACTAATTTCCAAAAAGTTGCTTGAAAGGTATGCCATATGATATACAAAATAGCCATAATCTTTTGTTTTACATAGCATTTATATTATACTGTTTTTTTACAAAACTGAAATATTATTTCTATTATTTTAGAATTTTTGTAATCACGATAAAAATGTTAAAGTCAAGTAATAGAGAACTCGGCCAAAGGTCAACTGGCCAAAAATTGCTTGAAAGGTAGATACAAAATGATCATAATAGTAATGTGGTTTGTAAAAGATCTAAATAATAATATAGTCCTTTGTAAAACTGAAATATTGTTTTTGTTATTTTAGTATTGAAGAATCACCGACAGAAGTGTCAACCTCGAATTCGAACAAAAAGAAGAGGAGTATGTATGATCCGTTGTATGATATGAAAGGACGTTTGATTTCAACTAAGCAAGATCTTATTGCGATTGCAATAAAGAAAAGTGCCCCGGCTGTTTCTTGCCTTGTGAATTTTGTAAATCTCGTAAATGTGGACACGAATGTCGCGTTAACCGTGACTGGCGTTATGAGGAGTTTGTACTGCCAAGTAAAGAAGATATATATGGTGAAAGTCTGGATCACATGTAGATCTGTATGTCACAACTATTGTAACATTTTTTTTCCTTTTTTAAGAACGTTTTATTGTAGACTTATGTGAAAACAATTAAAATGATGGTAATCGAATATAGAGCTAAATTGAGTATAGAAATATGTTCTTTATTTACGTTTCTCGCCGTCCACTGGCCTATCAGAATATTATGATTCAAAATAATTGTTATATATATATATATATACTTATACATAAAGTGCACAAACTCCACAGGGCTATTGTACACCACAAAAGCATAAAAAAAAAAAATTCTCTCGATCATTGTGCGATTCTCACGTATAACGTAGAAATTTCAGTTTTGTATTTTTTTTTTTTTAAAAAACGTGATTTTTCTCCTCGGTCATATCTCATCAACACGGTGTTATAGCAAATTTTAAAACCACATTAAGAATCACATTGAATTTTCTCGAAAAAAATGTACCACGCACAAAGGTATTATTTTCGAAAACGATCATAAAATTTGAAAATTTAAAAAAACTTCTCTCTAACAGTTATGTTTTGTCACTCGGATGTGTGCAAATTTCACAAAAATTTTCTTTTTTTATAAGTTTTCCAATGATATATTCGTTTTTTTTTAATAAATTTCCGTGTCTGAGAGATAAATCGCACTTTTAATGTAAAAAAAAACCATACCCCAGATAGGATGGGAATAGAGTGCGGTGAAAAAAAACAGCATAAATTCTTTAATAATTTAATTAAGATTTTTAAAAAAAAAAATCAAATAACCATTTTTTCTTTTCAAGTCAAGGATAATAATAATTAATTTACAAATGAACCGTCTCTTAGTCGAGAAGTGCGTTCAAAACGTTGCGATCATTTCGTCTCGCTCGGGCTCTCAACGTCCGTAACTCCTGTTCTGATTTTCCGAGTTTCCCGACTCGCGGCTCACCCCGCGGGATTCGTTTCATGAAAATATCGTATGCCGTTCAGCATACCGTTTTTCGTTATAGGTACGAGTAGGTACGACGCATTTTTGCGCAACAGATTTTTCACATCTGCGGTCGCGTTTTAAACTAAACATAAACCGTGGTCGTGGTAATGCGACCGTTCGAGATAACACGACCGACGGCGGCGGCGGCGGCGAAACGCGGTTCGTACCGCGTGCGCGGTCCACAGACGTGTTAACGCTTGTTAACGGCGCGGTCACACTGGGCCGTTCCTCCGGTTGACTATGGTCGGTGGTTTGTCGCGCCACATTGATAACGGCATATTAAAATGGCGATGGTCGCGCCGCGCTCGTGTCCGTGACGCACACCATATATTATATTATAATCACACACCGTGCGAATGCCTTTCGGTTCGCCCGGGGAAGAACGACGAGAAAATCGGCCGCGCGCTGATGACGATTGACGGCTGTCGTTGCTGTGCTCGGACGCGCTTTTCGTTCGCCGTCCGTCAGTAATAATAAATCAAATAACGACCCCGTGCCGCGCCGTTATTTCAAAACCGCCGGAGACGTTAGCCCGGGGCCACGTCGGGAACGCGTTCGCCTTCCACACCGAACTCCGTACGTTTTTTTCCGATTTTTGTCGTTGGGTAGTTTTACTATTTTTTTTTTGCCCTCGTACCGTACTTCACGCGGATTATTCGTCCGTGATTTTCCGCGAACGCGAGACACAACCGGTCGTTTCGCACGTTAACAATATTGTACGCACGACGCCGACAACGATAGCGTTCGATAGACGTTCACGACGGCTACGGTCGAGCTATACGTTTGTCGCCCGTTTCGATCGATTGTCGGACGTGTAACGACGACAAGACGAAAACGCCACTCTGTTTGACCCCGTGCTTTTGAAACGGTATTGTCGCGGTTTCGATGACACACCGACGACGACGAGCGGACGATTTTAATCGTGCAGAACATTTTTTTTCCACAATCCCGATTTCCGACATACTCTCGCACAACGCTGACCAGTGTGTTCTCGTCTGCCCGTTAGTCGTCGCTGTTTTATTTTTCTCTCGTAATTTCTTCGATATTAATTCGCGCGTAGTAAATGTTATCGGATTCTGTTTAAACGCCACTACGTATGATATATTTATATCGCTGCCGAAATCGTTTATCTTGCTGACACTTTTCAATTATTTAAACTTGTCCTTTAACGGGTTTGTTTTATTTTAACAGTGATATAAAACAGCAAAATGTCCCAGTTTCTGGACTCTGAAGCGGAGGAGAGTGAAGTGAGTAATGCCGACATTATTTGAATTCATTTTTTTTTTACAATAATTTCGTTTATTACGTTTTTCAATTTCGTGATAAATGTAAAAAAATTAAACGTTCCTACTGTGTGTGTAGTACATGGTTTAAGCGTATCTTGTTTTTAAGGATGACGAGTTGGACGAAATCGACAAGAAAAAAGCTAAAAGAATCAAAGCGATGGAAAGTGATGACGACGACGATGAAGGTACGGTGGTTTAATAATTCATTTTCGTGGGCTTTTTGTATTGTGTGCAGGTTAAGAAGGCGATTACTATAATTCATTCTCGTCGTCTGACTTGCAACACTACGTATAATCACCGTGTGCTAAGTCAATACACACACTTGTCGATTTTAAAATATTTCCCAAAGAAACAACATTAACATTGCAATTATTGTAGAACTATCAACGAATAAATACATCGGATAGGTAGTTTAAACCATATGTTTTTTATAATAGGTATAAGACGTACGTGGTTATCTATCGTGTTTACGGAAAGAATAGGAACGTGTCGCACGCACAATATTCTTATTCGTTCCTCGCACGCATTTTTGGTAAACATCGATTAAGATATACATCAATACTCTGTATATTAGTTTTTACTTTTCGTCTTCAATACTTTCAAAACAATGCATTACATGAGAATATTATCTATAAATTGTCTCTTCGATGTTTTAATTTTTAACATTGTTTTATTTCCTAGCTTCGATATGACCTATATTGACTTTAGCTACATAAACTTTGAGCCAGTTTTGCATTAGTATAATGCCAGTTTCCGTGTACATTAAATTGTTAAACCAAAAACGCTATCAGTCTATAATTTATATAATATTATATGCAGTGCCACGACATTCATATGCTGTGAAGATAAATAATAAAAAAATTTTAAAGATAAATAAAATGTAATATATTAATTTATGGTTTATTCTGTCATTGTGTTATTATGGGAAAACAGAATTTACTTGCATTGGATGTTAGTTTTACGCGTAAAACAATATCTCGAGAAACGTGCGTTTTTTAATATTTAGTAGGTATTTGTAAGTTATTTAAGTAATTTTGTTATTATAATTGTATAATATTTAAATTGAAATAATTTCAATTTATTATTAATTGCTTTAACGTTTTCAATGATGACAAATCACTGCGCAAATCTGAAACGTACTCTGTTTCCAAATAATCATAGAATTTGTTGAGACATTGAGAATGATATGTCTTGAATTTTATCTGAGAAAACAAAATCATATCGAAATATATATTTATTACGTGTATAATATTTTATACATTTTATTTGATTAAACTTTAAACGATATTATTTAATTAGATGATGAAGATAAGATACGTGAAGAACTTAAGGACTTGATAGATGACAATCCAATCGAAGAAAGTGACGGTTCCGGTGATGAATCAGATGGTTCAAAAAAAAGAAAAAAATCGGACGATGACTTTGATGATCGGCTAGAAGAAGACGATTACGATCTTATCGAAGAAAATCTTGGCGTCAAAGTAGAACGGAGAGTACGTTGTTTTATTTGATATTTATTTTAATACATAACAATTACTAATTAGTAATATTATAAATAATTTCAGAAACGATTCAAGAGATTACGGCGTTTAGAAGACGAAGAAAGTGATGATGAAGGTACTGGTGATAATGCTACTGAAGATCGAGAAGCTATTGCCAACACTTTATTCGACACGTCTGATAATGTAAGCAGTATTGATGAAATAATTATGGTATGGTATCGACTCATTATTTAATCTATATGAAATTTAGGAAGAAGAAAGACCATCTGATCGTGCGTCTTCAAGAGCTGAACGAGTTGACAATTATAATATAGAAGGCGATGAAGAAGGAGAAGAATATTCTGATGAAGATGATGATGGCTTCATCGTAGACGATGAAGGACGGCCAATTAAAGAAAAAAAGAAAAAACGCAAACACATATACCACGATGCTGCCCTACAAGAGGCGCAAGATATTTTCGGTGTTGATTTTGATTATGATGAATTCGAAAAATACGATGACGAATATGAAGAAGATGTATCTGATGATGACTATATAGAAGACGAAGAAAATGATGAGCGAAAACAAAGGCCAAAACCTCAAAAACGTAGAAAAGCTACCAGAAAATCAATATTCGAAATTTATGAACCAATCGAATTGAAAAGAGGACATTTCACAGATTTGGATAATCAAGTAAACTATTACCACTACATAATCATTATTTCATTTCTTGAATATTATTTTCACTTCTAGATTCGTAATAACGATATACCAGAAAGAATGCAGCTACGTGAAGTTCCAGTAACGCCAGTACCTGAAGGTTCTGATGAACTGGAAGAAGAAGCAGAATGGATTTATAAACAAGCATTTAGCAAGCCAACTATTACCACTCAGGTAAAATTTTCTTATCTTGTAGATCATTGCATTATTTCTAGAGTATCAACGATTATTACTAACAAACATAATACGTTAATTAATTTATTTGTAGGAATATAAGGGTGGTATTGATCCTCGAATTCAATCTAAAAAAGGACCACAAACAATTGGAAAAATTAAAAAAGCATTGGACTTTATGCGAAATCAGAATTTTGAGGTTCCATTCTTAGCGTACTATAGAAAAGAGTATGTTGAACCTGAACTGGATATTAATGCTTTGTGGAGAGTTTATAATTTTGATGGCAAGGTAATCGTATTATATTAGAAAATAATAAAAACATTAAATATGTATTTAAAAATAAATAAATGTTATTTTTTATATTTAGTGGTGTCTATTGAAATCTCGCAAAACCATGTTAATTGAATTACTAGAAAAGATGCGAAATTATCAAATGGAAATGTTAATGGAAGATACAAATGCTCCTATGCCGGATCACATCCGTATTATTAAAGACGAAGATATTGATAAATTACGTGCAGTACAGACAAATGAAGAACTAAAAGATATCCAAGGACATTTTATGTTATACTATGCCAATGATGTACCTGCTATGCAAGAAAGTGCTAGGAAGAAATCTAGAGAATTGAAAAAAAAATCTCGAGAACTTAGAGAAGAGAGAAGAAAACTTGCAATAGAAGCTGGTGAAGAACCAGAAGATGAAGAAGATTCTAGTAATTTAGATGATGAAGATTCAAATGCTGAAACTGTCAAACCTGCAAGTAGTTCAGGACCATATACAATGTGCCTGAAAGCTGGACTTGGTATGTTAAATTTAATATTTACATTCTGTATATTACGTGCTTTTTTATATATTAATATTTTCAGCTGGTTTTGCTAAACGTTTTGGTTTAAAGCCTGAACATTTTGCTGTAAATGTTCGCGACAACTATCAAAGACATGAAGTAGATCAAGAATCTGTTGACCCATATAAACTTGCTGGTGAATATTGCAATGAGTAAGTAAAAACAAATATGCAACACTACTGAGTATCACATATGTATATACATGTATATATTTATATTTAATTACCTATAGATTATTAAAAACTCCTGATGAAGTTTTAAAAGCAGGCAAGTATATGGTGGCCTGTCAACTGTCTCGTGAGCCCCTTGTAAGGAAATGTTTGCGAGAAACATTCTTTGATCGTGCCAAAATGAATATTGTGCCGACCAAAGCGGGTATCAAAGAAATAGATGAAAATCATAATTGTTACTCGTTAGTATTCTTTTATATATATATTTATAATTTTTCCTTAATCATAAATTGTTCATATAGTTTAAATAATATAATTAAATCGTTTATTTCATAAACAATATTTAAACCATATTATATATTTTTATGTAGAATGAAATATATTCGACGCAAGCCAGTGAGAGATTTAGTAAGAGACGATTACTTAAAATTACAAATGGCAGAAGATGATAAATTACTTACAATTTCATTTGATGAAGAAGTAGATGGTCTGGGCTCCCTTCCTTACATAGAAGAAGTCAAACAGCTTTATATAAGAGTAAATTATCTGTATATTATAATGCTAGATATGTTATAAATGTGTATGTTTTTCATAGGATGAATTTAGTTCTAACGTACAACAGTGGAATGATGTACGACGCGAATGTGTAGATTTAGCTTATAGAAAATTGTTAATGCCTGAAATGGTAAAAGAACTCAGACGAAACTTACTGGCCGAAGCTAAAGAGAATGTATTAAAAGCTTGCAAACATAAATTAGCAAACTGGCTAGCTGTGAGTAGTCAATATTTTAATTGAAAATAATAATTAATAAATATGTACATTTTTTTTTTTTGTACAGGTTGGTCCATATAAACCAGAAGTAGATGAAGAAGATGATGATTGGGATACAAGCAAAGGTATTCGGGTTATGGGATTGGCATATTCTCCTGATCACGAACAAGCATCATTTGCATGTATTTTATCACCTGATGGTGAAGTCATTGATCATTTACGATTACCATATATAATGAAAAGACCGTTTAATGATGATGTGAAATCAAAAAGAGATGCTGATTTCCATCATATAAGAAATTTTGTAATGTCAAAAAGACCACATGTGATAGTTCTTGGATCAGAATCAAGAGATGCATTGTGGTTAGTAAGAGACATAAAAGCAGTTATTGACCAATTAGTTGTCGATGAACAATTTCCTCAAATTCAAGTTGAAATTTTGGATAATCATCTAGCTAGAATTTATGCCAATTCTATCAAAGGAGAAGTAAGTACATTTTTTGACAGTTAAATTTGATTGTATTAATTTAAATTTATTATTTTTTTATTAGAATGAATTCAGAGATTATCCACAACTTCTGCGTGAATCCATATCGTTGGCACGTAGAATGCAAGATCCTTTAGTTGAATTTTCTCAATTGTGTACAACTGATGATGAAATATTGTGTCTTCGTTATCATCAACATCAAGTATGTATTAATTTATTTGATATTGGTAAAATTAAGTCAGTGATGTAGTAAGGAAACGAACGGGTCAGTAATTAGTAGATTGATAAACGATTTCCACTAAAATGATAGGACCAAAAATATAAAATTTAAATAATTTTTACAAATATTTATTGTTAAATATGTGATTAAAGTTATGGAAATTATGTTTTAGGAAGTATTAAATCAAGAAGAATTACTTGAAGGATTATATCAAGAATTCATTAATCGTACTAATGAAGTAGGTGTTGACATAAATGATGTTGTTCAGCGTGTATATGCTCCAAATCTTTTACAATTTGTTTGTGGTTTGGGGCCTCGTAAAGCCACTGCACTAATCAAATTAATGAAACAAACTAATCAACGATTGGAAAATCGAACCCAACTGGTTACTTCATGTCATATGGGCCCTAAGATATTTATAAATTGTGCTGGGTTTATTAAAATTGATACAAATTCTCTGGGTGATAGTACTGAAGCCTATGTAGAAGTTTTAGATGGATCTAGAGTACATCCAGAAACATATGAATGGGCACGAAAAATGGCAGTAGATGCTCTTGAATATGACGATGAGGAAGCGAACCCAGCAGGAGCTCTAGAAGAAATTTTAGATGCACCAGAAAGACTTAAAGATTTGGATTTAGATGCATTTGCTGAAGAATTAGAGAGACAAGTAAATTTATATACCATTATTTTTCAATTCATTTTTTATTTTTTTAAATTGTTTATATTTTAGGGATTTGGTAATAAAAGTATTACACTGTATGACATACGTCAAGAGCTGAATCATCGTTATAAAGATATTAGAGTACCATATAAACCTCCAAATTCAGCACAGATTTTTGAACTACTGACTAAAGAAACTCAGGAGACATTTTTCGTTGGAAAAATGGTTCTAGCTACTGTCACTGGAATTGCACGTAGAAAACCACAAAACGATCAACTTGATAAAGCAAATCCAGTGAGAAATGATGAAACTGGTTTATGGCAGTGTCCATTTTGTTTTAAAAATGACTTCCTCGAGCTATCTGATGTATGTTATCATTTTATAGTTTATTTATTAAATTTATATATTTACTATCTCTTTTTCCCTCTGAATGCAGGTCTGGAATCATTTTGATGCTGGTGGTTGTCCAGGACAAGCGTCTGGAATTCGTATAAGACTAGATAATGGTATTAGTGGTTTTATTGCCATGAAAAACTTATCAAACACGCATGTAGCGAATCCTGAAGATCGTGTTCGTTTTAATCAAGCTATACATTGTCGAATTATTAAAATTGAACCAGATAGATTCTCATTTGAAGCTACATCTAAGAGCTCAGATTTAAAAGATGAAGAACATCATTGGCGACCACAAAAAGATCCTTATTATGATCATGAAACTGAAAGTCGTTATCGAAAGACTGAATTAGATAAGAATAAGATGAAAAATGCACAGACATATATAAAACGTGTAATTGTTCATCCGTGTTTCCATAATGTATCATTTGCAGAAGCTGTAAAATTACTAAGTAACTCTGACCAAGGGGATGCTATTATTAGACCATCTAGTAAAGGGGCCGACCATTTAACTGTTACTTGGAAAGTAGCTGACAATGTTTACCAACACATTGATATACACGAAAAAGGCAAAATTAATGCATTTTCATTAGGACGTTCACTTTGGATTGGTTCTGAAGAATTTGAAGACCTTGATGAAATTATTGCACGTCATATTACTCCAATGGCTAGCAATGCTAGGGAACTATTGCGTTTTAGATATTATCGAAATACAGATGGAGGCAATATTGAAAAAGCAGAACAAATACTCCGTGAAGAAAAAGCTGTTAATCCTTCAAAAATTCACTACATTGTATCTGTTTCGCAGGTTTGTCAACTACTGGCTTTTAAAATGACTTTTGGGATTCATAATAAGTATTCGTTAATTAGTTAATTATATCAATGTAACATAACATTTACGTATTATTAAAATCCGTTTTAAACGTCACCAAAGAATTTATACTGTGTTTTAATAATATGTATATTTTTTTTTTCTACAGAAGTATGCAGGCAAATTTCTTCTATCTTGTTTACCCACTCGTAGATCAAAACACGAGTACATTACTGTCACACCTGAAGGTTACCGTTTCCGTAGCCAAAATTTTGATTCTATAGGTTCTTTATTCCGATGGTATAAAGAACATTTCCGAGATGCTACACCTCACGTAACACCAATGGTGTCCCGATCTGCAGGACAATCTTATGGGCCTTCTCCACATATGGGCAAGTGTTATATTTATATTCATTAAAAATTATTTAAAATTATTTATTTTATTTTCATTCATTATTTTAGAACCTTCACCAATGAGTCGTAGTCACAGCAGCCACTCAAATATTACACCTCAATACTCGCAGTCCCCACATGCAGCATACAACAACATGCAACCATCTGCATATAATACTGTAAGCTGTTCAGTTACATAATTAGAGCTAAAAGCATAATGTACTAACAATTTGTTTTTATTTTAGCCATATACACCATCAGGACAGACTCCTTACTTAGGAAATTATACTACTCCTCGTTATGGTGCAACGCAAGCACCTGTTCATGATGGTGTGTTCCTTCATCCGAGTTCCCTCACACCAATTATCCAAAGCAGTCCAAGACCTTCTAGTGCTCCTAGACCTGTGCAATCAGCAGACGCTAATGACTGGCGACGAATGGCTGAAGAATGGGCTAAAGCTAAACAACGAGGTGATGGAGGATATTCTACACCTATGTCTGATGGAGGGCGACACACGCCTCGCAGCAGGTAATAAAATTATATCCATAATTCCAGGTAGTTGTTCACTAAAAAAATATGTAATTGTTCAGTTCAAGTGCTAAATTAATAATAATTAGTTTAAAGTATCTAATATATCTTTATGTAAATATTACTAAAAAAAACTGTGATGTTTATTTTTATTTCTTAACAAAAAAAATGTAATTTAATTAGGGAATTAACACAGATAAAATTGTATATTGAGTACTTACATAATAATAACTATTCTACAAATTATTAATCATCATATTATGATGTGGATGATTTTGTTATTTTAGATATAACAACCATCGTTATAACATAAGCAGAGAAAGAGATACCGGCACTCCACGCAGTGATGCTCCGTCACCTACCCCTAGTAACTCATCATATGGATATCATTCGCCAGCACCATCAAAGAATTACAAAAATAATTATTCAACTTCATCACATCATAAGTCCCCGCGAGGTCCATCCTCTAATTCTGGTACGCCATATGATCCTTTCACAATGGATCCTGGACAAGAATCGCCGGGTGTCTATGCATCATCGTCACGTACAGGACGCAATGATGAAACTGATCCAGATATGCGATACACGTCGCCCGGTGCGAGGTGGACACCTAGATCTGGTCGTTCAACTCCTCATACCATCAATAGCCCTAGATCAATGATTGAATCTTCCATGGGCGATAATACGCCATTGTATGAAGACTCTTAAATGAATTTTTATTTTATTTTTATACATAATTCAATTCCCAGTTTTAGGTATATATTAATATATTTTTGATGGTTTTTTTTTAGTTTTCATTAAACAAGGTAAATGAAATGTGGTGTTTTAAATTTATTATATTGATACTGCAGTTTTTGTCAAATAACAGTTAAAACCGAAAACAAATATAAATCATATACACAAATTTGGTTCTTTATATTTTTGAAGTTTGAAAATAATGTGCTGAAAAATCGCTTTGCAAATTAAAATTAAGATAAAAACTATTTTTCCCCAATACAAACATTTTACACTATTGTTCAAAAATATTTTAGTAAATAAAATAAATAATTATGTAAATAAAATATTTTAAATTATTACTGATATAAATATATTAGTCGCCTTACTGTAGTTTTATTTTTATGCTCTCAGGTAATTGGTATTGAAATTAATCGTATTTCTTTTTTCTTTTCCCCATATACTTTCTGTTTATTAAAATGTATAATATACAGCAGTACAGTAATGTGCGACATCTCTAACAAATTAACAATGGATTTGTACGGTTTAGGACCTGTAGTTATTTTTTACAGGAACTATTTAGCCTTTACATTGTTTACTTATGCATTGGTATGTTATTTATAATTTATAATTCTCACGACACAATGTGATTGCAAATGTGTGTGTGCGATTTACAATATGTCCCCATGTCCTATTATTGTAACATATTACGAGTGTGCGACGTGTGTAATATTAATATTATTCTAGTTTACGATTTAAAAAATAATACTAAATATAAAAAAATGTGTTACATAATGAAAACATGGAATTCAACATTATATTTTTAAATAAATATATATAAATTTCGATATAATATTTGTATTATTCTGACAAGAGAAACCAGAAGTATTTCTTTACAACACTACGATATCGTTTGAATCTCCACTCGTCACCATAGGTAGAAGGTAGTCTTTGAAGACGGCTAATTCTTTTTTAAAGTAGCAAAATTATTACTTTCAGTATAGGACAGAATAAATACGTAAATATTAATAAAATCAACTGATATTCTTCTAGCACAAATGTCCCGAGGACTGGCAACAGGTACTCCTAAAATTTTACAAGGGCAGGTATATGTTATAATTCCACACGCCGTCTTGTATAAAATACAATACACCGACTAATCGGCTCGTTAAGAAATTGACACGTCATATAATGTCGAAAAACGCTTCCAAAAAAATTGGTTTGTTTTGGGAGTCTGCGACATGATTTAACTATAGTCTGACCACAAATTGTACGAAATCAATGAATTTTGTTGTAAATGAAATTTCGAAATTTATATAGGACAATATACCTATATCTTTTATATTGTTTTCAATTTCCAGATTTTTTAAGAATTGTCCTAATAAATGAAAAAAAAATTACGATCGATCATTTTAAAAATATTTTAAAACTACTGTTATAAGAACATATAACATAAGTAGGTCTATTAAAATTGTCAAGACTTCAGTACTAAAATTGAACACTTTTATTAATTTTGAAGCGTAAAAAAAAAAAAAAAATGCGCAATTATTGAAATTTTCAAAATGTTAACAAAAACACTGATCGGCATTATTGGAAAAAAGCTATAAAAGTATACGTTTCAGTATAAATAAATGGTAAAAAATTCGGGCGTTTCGAAATATTTTTGACATTATTTAACAAAGAAAAACAAAATTCTGTTTTAGTGAAAATCCGGTAATTTTTTTTTTTTTTACAGTTCTCTCGTATAATTTTTAGTGATAAGTAATCAGGACGACTAAAAAATTGGCTTCGAAGATGTGTTATCTCAGAGTTTCAACTACCGCCGAGCTCGCGTTATTACTGATAGACAAAAATCGAAAGACGTTTCTTCTTTTAGATTCCGCAGCGTTTATATTAATAATTGAAAATTTACAGTTCTGTATTTTATGATATAGGTACGCCGTTGGACCGCAACGAATATTACGTTTGTTGTAGTTTAAAAGTTATACTTCGTTTCAAATTATTTGCGCGAATACATAAACAATTTCTTACAAATCTTAAAAATCTCCGTTAACCGTCAATATAAAATACCGGAAAATGGAGAAGCCCGTATTAGACGAAGTCTCAAAACTGTAAGCCGTATTTACTTAAACTCAAACTTTTAACACTTATAATAACTGTACGGAAAACACTTAATAACTAGGTACTGGAGAAATTCGAAATCGTTTGATCGTAATATTTTCAATCGATTTCAAATGTGATTTTATCGACAAACGCAGTTTATCGTTATATTTTGTGGTAATATCGAGGTCCCACATCGTAATATTATTTAGTAATGTTTTCGTGTTATTTCGATAATTGTAAATTCCTTAAAATTAAAAAAAATTTATACATTTGTATTACGTTATTGAAGTTGAGTTTTTTCTTAACTCGACAACTCAAACGTTCGTCCAGTCCATTGAAATGTTCAGTTTTTAATTACAACTCGAGTATATCTCGTTATATGTATGTATATATCTTGGACTCTAGTCATTATTGGGTTTCTACTGTTTTTAAATCATATTTCAGTATTGTTTTTTACGATTTTTATTTTTCGTGTGTTTATTACTTGTAATTTATTTCTTTAGACAATCTGAGCAAAACGTTCTTGGTGTTTTGGTATCGGACAACAGAGGGTTATGTGTCTTTGGTAAGTGTACAATTAATGGTTTCTAAAGTTTCTATTATTTAAATTATTTTATGGTTTTATCTTGTTTTTTTCCAATAAAAAAAAATAGCATCGGGAGAAGTGAAATCGGATGTTAGTGGACATATAACATTCATCGCAAATCATATGTCGAAATTGGATAAAAACGAACCGTATCCAACAGTCATATTGAAATCGGACGTCAAGTATGCATTAAAATTGATTAAATGACATATTTTAATGAAATTCAATTAATTTTTTTTTTTTCCAGGTCGTGTTTAATTAAAGGTTGTGAAAATTCTTGCGTTTCTGTATTGTATCAAAATAAATCTTAATCCTTTTTTTTCTTTTATGTTTAATTTAAAATCAAAAATCTATGTATATACGTATAGAGTTTTTGTTTTGATTGTTCAATTTTCTTTAAAAATTATTGTTCCTTACTGTAAACAGTTTAAAATAAAAATATTTCACTTAAATTTTAGACTTTTTATCGTTATTATTATCATTTTATTATTACGATTGTTATCACATATGTTGTTAACGAGTTTTGTTACGTACTTCAAGTATGTAAATATTTGAAAAAAAAATTTCGTAGAATAATGTATTGTAGATTAATATTTCAAGATTAAAGAGTACAATATTATTATGTGGATTTTTAGGGGAAGTAAAAGAACTGGTACACATTTCGAACCATGTATTATTTGCAGTTTTCACTGTTCCTGGTTTTCATACTAGTCGCCTTGTTCATCTTGTTGGTCGTATTAATTGTCGGATTACGATGGCACTTCACTGGTATCCGAAGGAAACGTCCGACTCAGTTCAGCATAGCGTTTTTCCATCCTTACTGCAACGCTGGCGGTGGCGGTGAACGTGTGCTGTGGTGTGCCGTTACTGCTGTCAGCACCGCATATCCCAAAGTAAAGATTGTCATTTACACTGGCGATTTGGACGTGTCGCCCGAAGAAATAATCAAACGAGCGAAACAAAGGTTCAACATTACGTTGCCAAACGATTTGCAGTTCCTCTATTTGCATAAACGGAAATGGGTGGAAGCGGAAAATTACCCTTACTTCACGCTTCTGGGACAGAGTCTTGGTTCTGTCGTTTTGGGTTTGGAAGCGCTGCGCTTATTTCAGCCAGATATTTACGTCGATACGATGGGTTATGCTTTTACATTGCCATTGTTTTCCGTCATTGCTGGTTGTAAAGTCAGCTGTTACGTCCATTATCCAACAATAAGTTCGGACATGATCAACAGAGTGATTCAGCAGAGAGGCAAACGTAGAACGATATCTTCCATCAAACTTGTATACTATCAGTTATTCGCAAAGCTTTACGGCCTGGTCGGCTGGTTCGCAGACTCTATCATGGTGAATAGTTCGTGGACTGAAGACCATATCAATACTCTTTGGAAACGACCATTGAGCACCTATAAAGTATATCCCCCGTGCGATACGTCCGATTTACAGTGTTTGCCTTTGGAAAGGCACAAGAACAAATCTGTGAAAATTATAAGCTTAGCACAGTTCAGACCGGAAAAAGATCATCCGTTACAGCTCAAGGCCATGTATCATCTGAGACAAATCGTGAACGAACAACTGTGGGAAAATATCGAACTTGTATTTATTGGGTCGACGAGAAATCAAGAAGACGAAATGAGAGTTGTCGATATGATGGATTTATGTAAACATTTGTCCTTGGAGAACAACGTACGGTTTAAAGTGAATGTTAGTTACGACGAACTCAAAAATGAATTGTCCGAAGGTGTATAATTGACATTTTATTTTTTTCGAACGGTTTGCATACAAATTTTTCAACTGATATTAATTTATTCACGTTTTCAGGGTTAATTGGCTTACATGCAATGTGGAACGAACATTTTGGAATTGGAGTCGTAGAGTGTATGGCTGCAGGCTTGATAATGATCGCACATCGTTCTGGCGGTCCTTTAATGGACATAATTATAGAAGACGGCGCAGGACAGAATGGATTTTTAGCTACAAATGAAATAGAATATGCACACGCAATTCACAAAGCACTGTTGTTGTCAGACACTCAAAAATTGTCATTACAAAAAGCTGCCAGGGGATCAGTAAATCGATTCTCTAATCAACAATTTCATGACAACTTTTTGAGAGCTGTACAACCATTGTTTAGTATTAAGAAATTAAAATAGTTCATTTATTTTAAATAAATCGTTATGTCATAACATTTTATTTCCTCTTTATTCTCCTATATAATTCTTATATTTCTTAATGATACATTTTTTTTTTTTCATAGCGATACCATTGATTATATAATAAACTATTTATATTTAATTTATATATATAATAACTACATTGATTATATAATAAACTATTATATAATCAATAGTGATACTAATCAAATAATGAATTTAATATATTGTAAAAACTTGACTATTCAAAGACTAATTTATTTTATTTTTTAATTCTTTAAATTTGTAAATTCTCAATGCTTTTATGCACAAAAAAAACACGTCAACAATTATATTTTTTTCAAAAAAAAAAAAACTATTTCAATTATTTATTCATTTTTTTTTTATAAAGTTTGTCATATAAATCGTAAAGATGTTCTAATGTAGAAAGTTTAATACGTTTGGATATAACCAAAGTCAAAGGAAGCGTTGAAAATATTTGTAAATACAATTTTGTATTAAGTGCAATACCTGAACAATAAGGTATAATATCTTTAGAAATTAATCCTTTACAAAAAGCATTTGCCTCTGAACCCGTGGTCAAGTCTGTATTTCCTGTAGATTTATAATGTGGTCGAGAAAAGGAATAGACATAATACAATGATGTTTTCTCGTCATTGAATTAGTCAAAACGTAGAGGAGTCCTTGTAAAAGAATGGTTTTTAGTAAAATTGTACATTTCAATAGACTAATACATTGTAGTAAAGTTATAACACAGGTACAACTTGTTTATCAATTACCAACAGTTATTTTAATCAATAAAAAATAAGTGAACAGTTTGAACGTACAATTACTAAAATTCTTAATTAAGTAATTTTACGCATATTCGATTTAAAATTTTAAGAGTTCCATAAATTCGTCAAAGAATTTGCTCTGCAAATTCAAAATTTGATTTTTCATTTAGTTTGTTTAGCTTGCTTTATTAGACGAGCCTGTTCTTTAGCAACTTCTTTACCAAGATTGAAACTATCATGTGGATGTTCGCCCAAGAAGAAATCCATCATTAGGTTACCTTTTTGGGCTGAAAAAAAAAACAATATTGAAACATTAAAAAAAAAAAAAAACTTAAAATATAAAACGTATTAAAACCATAAGTGAAACAGAATACGATATTTAATTATTTCCACAAACCAATTATCGAAAAAAAAACGCATCTAAATAATTAAAAACGTACAAAGTTAATTTATTCAGTATCATTACCAACCATAATATATGTATACAAATATATAAAAAATGTCGTACTCGGATCACTTAGATATTGATCGAAATCCGTGATGCCTTCTTGTTGAAGCACTTCATCGTCAATAAGAAACTGTCCAGTATATTGATCGACCGATTTAGTAATGATCGAATAAGCCGCGTCGGCCATTATTTCAGTTTTCCGCGTGAACAATTTTGCTTCGTTAACGCCGGACAACATCATTACGGCTGCCGTGTAAATTGCTATAAAAAAAAAAAAAAATGAATAATTTGTAGGTATGTTTTTGTCAGAGTAGATAGGTACATTACAAGTAAATAAGTGTATAATATGAAAGTCGTTGGCGCGATAGGTACCTATATACACCTACATAAAATTACCTGCACTTACCGGTCCTGGGCCATAAAGCGTTCACAGCAATATTATATTTCCTAAATTCGGCAGCCATTCCCAAAACACACATCGACATTCCGTACTTGGACATCGTGTACGCGACGTGATCCCGGAACCAATTCGGATTCATGTTCAACGGAGGACTAATGTTTAAGATATGCGCTTGTTTGCTCTTCTTCAAATGCGGTAAACACGTTTTAGACCTAAATAATAATAATACAAATTATATTAATAATATATTTGTTGCACGTACAAAAATAACGTTTGAACTATTTATTACACCAGAAACGTTCCTCTTGTGTTAACGTTGTGCATCAGGTCGTATCTCTTCATGACCGTGTCCGAAGTCCCCGTCAACGATATTGCACTGGCGTTGTTTATGACGATGTCGATTCCTCCGAACGCGTCAACGGCTTTATTGACAGCATCGATCACTTGGCTTTCTTCTCGTACGTCCACAACACAAGGCAAACATTTTCCTCCCGCCTCTTCGACTGAAATACGTGATGTAAATACCGATCGTTATTATTGGCTTGTATAACAATGTAGAATATACGTATATAACTATCATATATAATAATATACCTAATAGTTCAAATTAGGTGTTAATATATATTGAAATACTATAGGTATACGGTTTTATTAGATATATACCGTATACGATGGCGTAGGTGGTACCTATCGGTTTTTTTTGTTTGACCGATGGTGTTTGCACGTATTTTTAGGATTAGATACTTTCAAATAGTGTACAGTTTTCTCTATGTGTTTGGGGAGTTTGAATTTCGAAAAATTACAAAGAAATATATAAATACGGCGTTGTTTCACTCAAAATCAAACTCGATCACAGTCACACGCAATAGTGATCCGTTTGAACACAGACGCAATAACCATTATACGCAGCCTGACGACTCGTTAGTTTTTTTAAGATTTATTTTAATTTGAATAATTAATAATCGCATAAATGATAAATACGAATTTTAGTTTTACTCTCTTTCGCAGCGGAATATATGGTCCCCGGTAATTTCGAATGTTGTTCGGTAGTCTTCGCTGCTATAACTATATTGGCGCCATCCTTAGCTGCTTTTAGAGCAATTGCCTTTCCGATTCCGCGGCTTCCTCCAGTTATGAATAATGTACGTCCTTCCAGTTTCCTTAATGATAAATCATCAATATAACTGTCAGTGATGTCAGTGATGATTTTATGTCCATATAATATAATACATCGGTTTAGCTTAAAAACACGCGTTTTAATTTATTTTCGTCTTATAACTATATTTAAAGTTGGGCAATATTTCTTAGTGTTTTATAAGCCATACAAAACGTACCTATACTAATAATGTTTAAACTCGTATAATATATGATTATAATAAATATTATATATACTCGATTCAACTATAAAAAAAAAACAAATATAGATCAATATGCGTATAGTTGGCGAGCGGGGTTTTTGTATAGCTCATTTAAAAAATAAAAATATTATAAATTATAATATATATATATATGAGATCGTACATATAAATAATAATAAAAATCTAAAAAAATATCTATAATAGTAATAATATATAGGTAGGTACTTAATTAATACATTAATACTAATTTAGAACATAAATATATACGCATTTTAAATATCGTGTAATAGATTTAGTTGTAATTAATAGCCTGTATAATAATATTATTACCTTATATTAATTAGGTACCTACCTATACTAATAATAAGCACGACCTATAATATGACATACGGTGTAGGATGGAATATATAATATTGTGTTAATATGATCGATTTTTTGTCTTATAATGGAGGTACCTACGCGTATTATCATATTATAGTGGCATTATTAGCTATTACTGTACTTAAATAATATAATCGAAATAAAAAGAAAATATATAATAAAAACAAAAATTTAATAAATAAAACAATAAAACGGATAATATGTGAAAGAAATAGAAATAAAAATAAAACCTATAAATTAATATACTCATAAATAATAAATTTATAGATATACCTATATAAATTATAAATACAAATTTAGAAAATATATTCTACTAATTGGACGTTAAAGTTATTAGTGTAATCATTTTGGTGTATTTTTTTTTTTTTTGTAAGGTTTAAAAAATGTATAGTTTTAACGAGTTAAAATCGTGTAGTGTTGTTTTCTTCCGTTGGATTGAAATATTTTAAAAGAACGGTATAACCGTATATATTTTGTTATCTTCGCCTATCTCCAGCGTGTAATATACCTGCAGAAGTCGTATAGTAAAATTATAACATTACGGAAAACTTAAATTGTCAAGTTTAGGCTTTAGGTTAACGTCTATAGCACTTGTATTACTAAATATGAAGAAAATAATATTTTCCAGTGCGTCTTGTACGGTACCTAGTCTTTTTGTGAAATATCGTCTGGAAAAAAATGTACCTACCTACCTACATTGTTTTAAGATTTGGATTCTTTTAAAATATAGGTAGCTGTAGGTATAACTTCTTTACCAGACTGTACCTATTTTACAAAAAGCACTTGAAAATATTTTTCTTTTCGAGAATAAATGTTTAAATTCTGAATTCAACCCAAAAACGTCACAATTTAAGTTCTACGTAATATATGTTACTTATGATGTATTATTAATATCTCCTCGATTTTACATGATGTCAAAATTAATATCGGAGAGCCACGCAAAATACTTATCCAAGAAGTATGATTTGCCATCTACTCTAGTGAAATAAATTAATAAAAGTGTTATTTTATAACTATAATATTGCACATTATTGAAGGGTGCGAATCTATTCCTCGTGAGAACTGGTAATATTACGGAGGGGATCATATATATTTTATAGTTCGACACACAAAATTTTAGAGCTGCACATGGAAAATCAAACAAAATCCGTTCAAACAATGTTCTCTTTTACTCAGAACCCGCCCTCCAAATTCCAGTAACGCATTAATAAGTAAATGAAACTGACTTGTCTCTAAGTAACAAAGTGCTTTGCCGTTATCCATAGGCATACATGTAGACAAACGATTGAGATTCCCACATAAGAAAAAAACGTTTTATGTTAAATAATAAGTACCTATCGCCTGCCTATATTCTATACACCAACTTTTTTAACAAAAACTGAACCTGTACAGACAAAAATAAGTTTACACAATACGCAGCTTTTGAAGTAGGCCTACGACTTCCAAATCTGGGGAATTACAAATATTTATCTAGATAAGTCTCAATACTGCATAGACTTATAATACCTAGTGCACAGACTAAATGAAACAGTTTCATTTAGTCTGTGGTTATAGTCTATAGATAACAGTTGCCGGGGATGTCTATAGGTTCTCCTATAATGTATTATGATTTTAAACAATAAAAATTCTAATTAATCTTATGTATAGGTACTTAAATATAGTTTTTTGAACACGAAAATAGTTTATATAGGTAGTTTATATTATCTAACATAAAAATAAAATGATAGGTATATAATATTATTATTATATTACAATTTACAAATAGTGCATGTAATTATTTGTAAAATTGAAGGGAGTAAATATAATAATTCAAATTTCAACAGAAATGAGATTATGTTAAATATAATATGAATTATGATATTATCTAACAGACAGAAAATACTATATTTTATATTACTTGTCCCGCAGGATTAATTAATGTATATATATATATAGGTAGTTCAGGAACCACGGGATTTTATAAAATAAACTCAAATATCGAAATAAACGTAAC
The DNA here is from genome assembly GCA_032441835.1 of Slavum lentiscoides. Lineage (NCBI taxonomy): Eukaryota > Metazoa > Arthropoda > Insecta > Hemiptera > Aphididae > Slavum > Slavum lentiscoides. Next base: position 9,099,487 of record CM063715.1, on the reverse strand, counting down.
TTACGTATGTATATATAGTTAAAATACGCGCGCGTTAGAAAATAAATGATTTTGTAAGTTGGTACCTATAATAATATATACGTTATAAAATCAATAATATTTAAACACTATATATCAATAGGTATATTATAATATTAATTGTATACATACATATACATACCCGGTGTTTAGCATTTTAAATGGAATGGCGCAGAGCTGTTTATAAAAATTGTTTTATAAGAATTGTGTTTATAAGAAACAGTATTTTCGATCACAAATTTCAATCTTCTTATAGGTACACACAGCATACGCTGCTTAAATCACGGTAATGATTAAATGAAATTAATCTCGTATTATATAGTATTTTGTAGAGGTCAACTATAACAATAATAATAACCAAATGATAGTAATAATTAGATAAATGTTTTTTTTTACATTATTAAATTTATAGTGTTTTCCTAATAATTTTAATTTAATTTCAATTATTTCCAATAAAAACATATAATTTATGAGATAATATTCTGTATAATCATTTTAATATATATACTTACCTGAATAATTACACCTATACACTTAACAAAATTTGTCTATTTCTATATTATTCTATTTAATAATATGTATTGTTGTATTACAACGGTATATTATATTGCGCACTACTCAGCAGTAAATTTATTCATCAAAAATGAGAAATACATTTTGAAACGCATAGTAGGAATTTAAACATGTAGGAATAAAATGAATGTTAATCGACAGAAGACAATATTTTATTTTATGTATAAATAAATTTAGTAATAATTCATATCTTATATTGATGTTATGACGTAATGCTTCACAATTCCAAGAATCAGAAATTGTCTCATACGTGTATACACGTCACAACAAATGAGTTGTTACTGTAATATTTTTAAGAGCTAAGATTCAGGCCAAAAAGCCTGACAAAATTTCAACTACTTATGATGGTCCAATTTTGTAAAAAGATAAAATTTGTAGGCCTCTTTACTATGTTAAGTTGGAAACCAATTTTCATTAAAAAGATCCAGTTTTTTTGCAATTAAATAAATTAAATTAAAAAAATTCCAATATTAAAACATAATTTTTTTTATATAAATAAAGAGCGAAAAATCCATTTGCAATATAAACTAGTACAGTAGTCAAAGAGCACGTATTTATTTACAGAATGGAAATCGAACCGTTCTAAGTAGTCTAAAACTTGTTAGAGTTTTTGGTCTAAAACCTAAAACGTTAAAAAAAAAAAAAACACCGCTCTCCATTCCCCTTAAACACAGTTTTAAACACCGGTTTATTATAATAAATTAACATCAAATATTCATTTGTATTGTGAACTACATAAAAATTAAGCAACAAATCACGTATTATTTCTTAGTAGAAAACCCTTGAGGATACAAAGACTGCCATCTCCATGAATCTTCGCACATTTCTTTTAAAGTTTTCTTGGCTTCCCATCCAAGATATGATTTCGCAAAAGACGCATCACAATAAGAGGAAGCACAATCGCCTTGTCGACGATCAACAATATCGTACTCTATTTTCTGTCCACTAACTTGGCTGAATGTATTTATTACCTAAAAAAAAATTATTAATATTAACGTACAATATTATAAGATCAATAATTTTAAATTAAAAATTAATTTAAACCTGTAGTAATATTTCATGTCGATATAAGTAGTAATAACTAATTATTAATGTTATTACTTTCGTGACATACTGCATACAAATTCTGAGATAAATTCAGAGAAAAACATACTATTCTTAGTCCTTACAGACTATCGATAGGCTATTTAATATTTATAGTTAATTCACTGAAACAATGTTTAGTTCATATTATTTAAAATCTTACTCAAAAGTATTGAATTTTAAAAATAAAATGTGTACTTTTTAATTCAATCAAAACAAAAGAAATAATAATAATAACAAAATAGTATGATTCATCTTATATCTCTTATTAGTTTATTTAGTGAGGTACATTAAGTGAAATAAATATATGACAATAAGGTATTACCAATTTATGTTTTAGTTATATGCCAATAATAAAATTAATGTACATACTCTGAATTGGAATAAAATTAAAAACTTTTTTTTTATATTTACAAAAATATTATTTCTTACTTGTAATACAGAATATCCATTTCCTGTACCCAAATTAATGGCTATAGCTCCATTATCTTTAGAATTCTGTAACTTTTTTAATGCACTAACATGACCTTCGGCCAGATCCATAATGTGAAGGTAATCTCTAACTCCTGTTCCATCAATAGTATTATAATCATTACCAAAAACATTTAAACGCGGTCGGTTTCCCACAGCCACTTGGGCGACATATGGCATCAAATTGTTTGGAATACCAGAAGGATCTTCACCCAAAGTCCCAGAAGGATGTGCCCCGACTGGATTGAAATATCGTAGTATAATCACAAACCATTCCTAATAATAAACATACAGGGCATAACTATTTACAGTTATTATAACAGTAAAACTAACCAACAGCTTTATATTAAATATCGTACTTTATCAGAATTGCATAAGTCTTGCAATATTCCTTCAATGTAGTATTTCGATTTGGCGTATCCATTGAGTAAATTTTGACCAACCGGATGCGATTCGGTTATCGGTAAAAATTGTGGTTCACCATATACTGTAGATGAAGAAGAAAATACAAGCCTCTTTACGTTGTGTTCTTTCATAACCTGTCAATTAAATTTATTATTATTATTATATTATAAAATATGTATTAATAAATAAATATTGAAATGTATACTTTAAATATATTTAAAATAAAATTGCAATATGATTTAAACAAAATATGGATTATTAACTAATAAATAAATAAAGCCATGAAAATGTTTCATACTGTAATGAAAAGTAATTTGATACTTTGTATTGATCACTACTGTCATATAATTTTCAGTTTTATTATAATTATTATTAATTAAATTACAATATTATATACATATATTTTTTAAACACATTTATTTATGAATAAATTACTCTAAAAAAATTACTCGTATTTAACTTACTTGAAATAAATTGATTGAACCAGAGACATTGACTCGATAATAAGTCAAAGGAATAATACATGATTCTCCAACGGCTTTTAATCCAGCAAAATGAATAACACAACAAAAATTATGCTATAAATTTAAAAAAAAAAATGCATATTAATAAAATCATTCATATTATATATAACATATTAATTGTATTTGTTTTAATAATGTAAAAAAAAAAAAAATCAAAAAAAATGTGAATTAAATTAATTTTTTTTAAATGCATTGAAAAGTTAATTAATTAATGTAATAGGTACAGCTAACCTTATCAAATACTTCTGAGAGTGAATTATAATCCAAGAGATCAACGTTATAGAATGTCACTTGCTTACCGACTAATTTTTCAACCTGTGATATAGGCACTGGTTTTTGTCCTTCTCCTGCAATGATAATATTTTTTTAATGAAAAAGTTAATAAATATTTAAAAAAAAAAACTATATTATTAATTATACGTATAAGGATATTAAGTTAAACAAGTAAAATAAATCATAGTAAGATTAATCGAGTAATTTAAATACATTGAATACAAAACAATACATTTTATAGTATTGTTACGAATCAGTCGCAACAAATATGTCTATTGATTTGTTAAATATTATTTCAAACATAAAAGTACATTAATAATATGAACTTATACGACTTACTATGATTTAAATAATGCAATAAATTGATTACTATAAGAAATTATAAAATGAAAATGTATTTAGTATTACAGATAACCAAACCAATTAGTATTTTTAAAATTTATTTTTATTAATTTAATTACTCGACAGAACTATTATTTAATACGATTAAATATTCATAATAGATCTTGCAACATCTTGTTTAACTGGTTTGGCACAATTTATTGAAATACAGTATAACATACCTTTGCATGCATTTGACAAATTATCTAAGACCACCACCTCATACCCGGATTCAATTAAAGGTATTATAGTATGGCTACCAACATACCCTGCGCCACCCGTTAATAAAACGCATTTGCTTTTTGTATAATCCATTTTGCGAATAATCACTACAATCAAAAGTATTTTTTACCAGCAATATCCTAAAAAAATATTCATTATTTAATAACTTACTAAACAATATTCAGATTAAAAACCTATTTTAGTAGTTTTTAAACAGTGATTATTATTTAACTAGGCAATTAGAATATAGTAAATAACTAACATTTGTGAACAATTTAAAAACACATTTGATTACTACTCATTTTTCCAAAATTTATTCTGCATTTATAACAATTCTTTTGTGTACAGGCGATATTGTCACCAGGTCATTATGACTAAAACTAAACAACACATTATTACATAATATTATGTTATATAACTAAGGCTCGATAGTTGAAGGATTTGCATGTTTTTTGTATTTATCAGATTTATTGCAGACCAAATTACAAACGCATTTCATACTTTGAAAAATTTGAAAATGAAAATTTAAAGCAAATATTTCGTCTATTTCATAGAAAAAAAAAAGAATGAAGTAATTATTTCTTAATTTTTTTGTTCATATTAATACGTTTTTCGTGAAATAATTATTTAATATTTTAACAACGTACGACTGAAAAAAGACGATTATACGATTACAAAAACTCAATAAAGTAATATATTATGTAATATCTAATTTCTTTATCATGTTTTATATTCATTTAGTTAACGTCCCATTTATTTTATTCAGTTAATTATAGTTTGTATTATTTCATTTATATATCAATATTTTAATTAATACTTTGCATATATTTAACAATTATTCATGCATATATTTCTGTCTATTTTCGCTCCTATATAACTACTTCTGAGCCCTAGTATTATAACACATAAATGAATTTGATTATTAACATTTACAATTATTTCTAATCGTGACTTGTACATTTTCTCAAGGAATAACTATTAGGTAGAAAACTCTTATTTTTAAATTCGAAAATGATTTAAGATTAAACGTTCATGTAAAAATATTATAGAAACGTTTTTGCAAAAAATATTAATTAAAAATAAAAAAATTAGTAAAAATAATATTATAAGCAACTACTAGGTACAAAACGATCATTGGTTAATTGGCAATGATTTACGTATTATATTGTCACTTATCGATAGTAAATAGGTCGGAAAATAGTATATTAAGTAAGGAATTTCATACCAAACGAACGATTAAGGATTTATACATTTCAGATGTAATAACAATAATAATAAACGAAAATGATTTACCTTCAAACGCTCGTAACAGCAATATTGTTTTTTAATAACGATGGTGTATATAGCATACCTGTAAGAAACATCAAATGATTAATGAATGCATACATAACACGTTTATTACACTGATCCATAAGATAAAGTATCCGAATTTCAAGGACACCCAGTCAGCAATCATAAAAGAATACAATTTACTAATTGTTACATAAGTACACAAACAAATGGCATACTTAACACACAAAGTAATTGACGGTTGTCATACACTGTTAAAATACTTTTACTCTATCACAATTTGTAAATCGCTGTAGAATTATTCCTGTAACATTGTTTGTTAAAATTCGAGAGGACTTTTGATTTTCTTCGAAAAATATTTGTAACAATAGTATTTGAGGGAGTTCTTTTATTTTAGATTAAATATACACGAGCACCTACAGTTATCGTATCAGTACTCGTTTAAGAGTATCTCTTTTGAGCTCTACGAGTGTATAAACCTTGGCTTTTTATACAGACAAAAACGTACTCTATTTTTTTCCAGTTATTCGCATTTTGAAATTTTGAACAATATACAATTTGTATTATTAAAAAAAAAAAAAAACGAAAAACAGTTTACTGACGAAGATTTCGAAGCGATGAAAAATATTAAATTATACCTTTATTTTTTATCAAATAAAAATTTATACCTAATACTTGAATATACTGTTAAAATCAAAGACTCGCATATTACATTATTTCATATAAAACGAATGTTTTAAAAACTGTTTTTTTTTTAAAAATATTTTATATACACATAAATGTTTTGGAAATTTTCAAAACAATTAACTACACATTACTATATTTTATTTGTACACATGTATCGTACAATAACATATTATATACGGAAGATAAAAAAAAAAAAAAACAATATACACGTCATGACGAAGAATACTGTAATAAAAACGTATCCCAAAAAAAAAAAATATATATATAAAACGATTTAGTTTTTTTTATTTCTTACCAAAACGTTACCGACAATTCGCAATTCCCGGTGCGACCGGCAAAAGAAAACTTTAGGAAAATAACGAAATTACAACCACTTACCGCACGGCAAACCGCACCGCGCCTAGCCACACCGGCGACACGCAATCGTTCCGATCATAACGCCTGATGGGCGCAGAACACTTCCCGAGAACACGGTGCGTGTGAAATAATATGAAAATCAATTTTTTCGTAAATGGCGGTGAAACGAGTGATAACAGTGAAACACCTGTGCGGATAATTATTATTGATAACACCGCGGCGGCGGCCACCCCCTCCCCAGCACATCGACCCAGGGACTATATCTACGCGTCGACCATTGTGCTGAAGTTCGCTGCGCACCAGTTGAAAGTGAATTATTAATCATGTTTGAAAATTTGAGGACGAATACGATAAAATAAAAGAGTTTCGACCGTGAATATTTAATGCGGAGTTTTCTATTAATAAAAAAAATACCTAACAACGTTGTCCGCTAAACCCGTAAACGACGCTTCCCGTTCACTTCCAAACCTTGTAGAGTCCGATATTCGTCGATTTTTTTTTTCCACATTTGTTTACCAAATCGTGTAATTTATACAACGACGTTATTACTGTATTATAATATACGCAATTTTTATTGAAATATATTATTCAAATCATCCGTGTTTAGTGCAAAACGGCTCGCGCGCAATAACGGTTGCGTCGTAGTGTATTACAGCTGGATACTTTTTTTTTTCTCGATCAGCCACGCGAAATCGTTTTTTTTTTTCTCGTGGTTTTTCACTTCTCGCAAACGACAATTAATAATAATTATTATTACCGGCGGTGGTTTTTTTTGTTTTCAATTTTATTTTTATCACACATCAGCTGATCTTTGACCGTACCCGATAGAAACAGACTGAACACAATATCGGTTACGTCATAGTATTGATTACGATAAGTGTGAGTGTGTGTGATATAAACTATATAGTATAGTATAAACTACAGCGGTGTTTGAATAATTTAATTACTGATCAAAAAAAAAAAATTTTTTTATGGATAATCAGTCGAAGGCTTAATGCCGTTATTATTGTTTGATTTTACTCGTTTTGTTTGATTATTTAATAATATTCCTCGCCGAAATGGTCCAAGAATACCAATCGCCGGTACGCGTTTACAAATACTCGTTCGAAATCGTAATGGCCGTAAGTATGTTTGCCCGCCGTCGTCGATTCGTGTGCGTTTGTACGCGCGAATAACAATAATAATAACCGCAGGTTTTCGTTTTAATCGCGGCATTTTGCCGTGTTTTATTTTTATCGTAGGCGTACGAAAGACGATTTCCCACGTCCCCGTTAATACCGGTTTTTGTCGGAAGCGAAGTGACGGCCGACAGTACGTCCAATGACGGTTCGATTAGAACGACTGAAAGAAGATGTAAACTCATAGTAGAAGCTCCCTATTTATTAAAAAAGGTTATTTCTATTTTTATTTTTTTTTTCTCGACCTACAATCGACGTGTAATAATATTTTTTTTCTTTTCGTTTAGATTATCGGCGTAGATTACGTGTATTTTATTCAGAAAAATATTCTAGATATGAGAGAACGTTGTTTGAATATAGAAGCAACGAATGAGACATTTTCAAGCCGTGTAAACGTATTAGAAAAATGTCGTTATTATGTAAGTCACCATTATCTTTATATAGGATTTAAAATATATATATTATATAAATTCGTCGCAGTGGTACGCTTTTAGAAAGCGGGAAGGTAAACTCGATATAACTAACGCGTACGAAATTATTGAAATTTATAAAGTATTCGTACGTAGAAGTAGAACACTACATGCGTGTCCGAAAATTAGGTTTTTTTTGCCTTTGGCGGCCTTATTACATATTTTTTTTAAATAGAATTTCATCATTTTATTTACAATACTATTAATTAAGCGTAGTTTAATATTGTTGGATTCACAAAGTTATCCCGTCGAGCTCGCATTTTATGTGTATATATTTTTTTCTTCGTATAATAATGTAAATAATATTTCACTTTTAACCGTCCTCAAAAATATAAAGTAAACTATTAGAAGTGTTTTGTTGCGGATGGACAAATTTATGCACAAACCACCGCTGATAAAATAATATTATTATTCGTAATTTTTAAGTAACATAAATTGGAAAAATTGTTTTCGTCTAATTGGTTTAACATTGAAGGATGCATTTGTAGGTTATATCAATCAAAATAATATTGAAACATTTTGTTTCAGTTGTTGACATGTTTATAGAATATAGTACCATTATCCTGTATTTAAATATTTAATAATCGTGTTAATAAAATCAATAATGCGGCCCACATATTATTACCTCCAAACACACATTTTAAAATGCAAACTTAAATTGATAAAACTGTTGGAAAAGTGAGAAAATATTCCCCTCTTTAAAACTTTAGAACGTTGTTTATATTTAAGTTTTTAGTAACTTAAAATGGTAATAAATATTTATTTTTACCAACGGTCTACTTAATGCTTAATTCACATATTTTTCAGGTTCATCCGGAAAATCCAGAATGGACGTGTTATGAACAGAGTGCATTATTAGATATAAAATATTTTTTGGGTTTCGAGTCAACCATGGAAAAACTTGGTATGAAACAATACATACAGAATATTTCTAAGGGTAAAGAAATAATAGAATTTTATATTGATGAATTAAGAAAAGAAGGAATTACTAGTATTCCACGTTGGATACCGTGTGGAGGTGATCAATCTCGGTTAGTTGTGTTTGTTATATACATTAATTAATCGTTACAGTTTAAACAAATATTATATTTAGAATGTTAATATTATAATTCTGTTTCAATTTTTTTAGTAATTCAAGTGTGGCAGAAGATAGTCAAATTGGTCTTAACAAAGATAGTCCAACAACTGCAGGTAAAATTAGATTCTTTCTATATGGTTTTCACTAAATATTTGTTACCTATTGTTATTTTTAATTAATATTTGTATATTCGTATATTTGTGTGTTTAAAGATTCACAGTCAAAAGTATGGTTAGAGGATGAGTATATTAAAAGGTATATTGGTGAATTGACACCATTGCAAGAATCAAAATTAGTTCAGTTCAAGAAACAATTGTCTCAACTACAAAAGTCTAAAGTATGATTTTTTAAATTTAGTTTAATTATAATTGTAGAATATGGCATTTAATAATAAATATGACTATTTTACGTAAATATTACATTAAAATATGAATATTTTTGATAATATAGTAATTCTTTAATTTAAAATCATTTTATTAGTTACCTAGTGATACAACATTATTACGGTTTTTACGAGCTACCGATTTCAACATTGAAAAAGCCAGAGAAAACTTATCTCTATCTCTTACGTGGCGAAAAAAACATAACATTGACAACATATTGTCAGAACATGAGTTTCCTGAAGCAATTAAGAAATATTTTCCTTGTGGGTGGCACCACCATGACAAAGGTAATATCATTCGTACCTTTTACTAATTTTATCTCAAATAATTATGAATGCCATTAAAAAATTTTATACATTTAAATTGCTACTATTGGGTTTTGTGTAAATTCTTTTTAATTTTTTTTGTTGTAATATTTTTTAAATTTTTATAGAAGGACGACCTTTATATATATTACGTTTAGGTCAGATGGATGTGAAAGGTTTACTCAAATCTGTTGGTGAAGATTGCCTCCTTAAACATGTAAATAAATTTACACCTAATCAATAACTAATAAATTAATAATACTATTACAGAATAGTATAATGTTTATCTTATTTTCTAATTAGATTAGTTAATTATAATGTACGTTTAGGCTATGCATGTATGTGAGGAAGGTTTGAAACTGACAAAAGATGCGACACATACATCTGGCAAACCAATTACTACTTGGTGTTTGTTGGTTGATTTAGAAGGGCTAAATATGAGACATTTGTGGAGACCGGGTGTGAGTGCATTGCTCAGAATTATTGAAATTGTAGAATCAAATTATCCAGAAACACTTGGACGAGTACTTATAATTCGTGCACCTCGAGTATTTCCAGTACTGTGGACTTTAGTTAGCACATTTATCAGTAAGCAATTTATTTTCTGAATTGTCATTTTTAAGTAATTATTATTTTTAATTGTTTTTATATGTGTATGATAAAATGTATATATGTTTTTTTTTCATTAGATGAGACAACACGTACAAAGTTCCTATTTTATGGCGGTAATGACTATCAAGCACCTGGTGGTCTTTCTGAATTTATTGCAGTAGATGATATGCCAGATTTTCTGGGAGGCCCTTGTAAAGTATGTGGTTTATTAAATTACCAATTAAGTGTATATTTATGATTCTGATACGAACAGATTTTTATGTGCTTTAGGTTAAAATTCCAGAAGGTGGTTTTGTGCCAAAGAATTTGTACCTAAAAGAAGGAGAATTAGAAAAAGAAGCATGTACAATTACAGAAGATAGTATTTATCAATCTGTCACGCTTACCAAAGGACAGGTAATTGATAATTCAGTATTATACGTAAAGTTGTAAGTTGTATAATTAAGTTGTTATAAATTGTCTACCTTTAAAAAATATATATATATATATATATATATATTTGAAATACAGGAGAAAAGCATTTAAAATTGTCTTTTATTTTGTCGATACAATAGTGTAATAATGGGTTTTTAAATAAGTATATAATTGTAATAATAAAATTTGTTTGAAGGCCCATGAAGTATTTGTTGATGTAGAAGAATCTGGATCAGTAATAACATGGGATTTTGATGTTATGAGACAAGATATAAAATTCAATATTTTAAGGTTATTAATTGAAGTTCAGGCCTCAACTCTTCTCAGTTGTGCAAGAGGTAAAATATAAATAAGAGGAGTATATATTTTATAAATTATCGTTTAAACATTTATTCAAAAACCCATGATTGATCGAGTTTTTGGAATTACTAAATTCTCAAAAAAAAAAAAAATGAACCTTTCAATTTTGTTTTAGGTAATCTGAATGTTATAGAAAAGGGTTGGAAAGAAGGAGAACATTATGAAAAGGTGGAACAGACCATATTGTGTCATGATGGCGAAAGTGTTCAAGGTTCACACCTCGCTCTTAAAAGTGGAACTTATGTGTTACAATGGTACTGGTCATCAGATAGTTTAAATGTCAGTTCAGGACATCACACCAAGGCCAAAATTATGTATTATTATGAAATGTTGAAATCTGCTGATTATCGGTAATTATTTAATGTAAAGTAAATAGAATATTTCTGAAATATCATTGAGTAGTTTGATATAATAAAATTATATTTTGATATTTGATTAAAGACCTAGGTTAACATTTCCATTAATAATTAATATGTGTTTATTGTATTCAACATGCAACATGACAGATATTTATTATTTATTGACTTACAAATTATTTATTTTGCAGAGGTTCAATGTCAAGTTTGATGTCGGCTAATAGTAAATTTTCTTGTCTTAGTAACAGATGATAAACAGATTTTTTTTATTCTATTCAACTATGAAATTTCAGTTAATATAACTCGTACAGAAAAAAAAAAGTGTACTCAATAATACATAAAGACATTTGAGGCAAAAGTATGTAGTCAAATTAATGAATAAATGTATAAATACTTTTTTCCTTTGGTAGTTTTAGCATCCCGATTTTATTTTAATTTTTTTTTTTTACTTTTCTGTTCTTATATTTATCTGATAATTTTATTATTATTTTAATTTATATATATATATATATATATATATATATATATATATATATATATATATATATATATATATATATATAGTTACCACATTATTACAATGAATTCATTTTTTAAAGAAACAATTTTAAAACTTAAACATATTTACATTTAGATGTTACAAGTAACAAGATAAATTAAAATTTATTAAAACGTAAACTGTGTTAAATACCAACACTTTGGTTTTCATTAATTTGTCACATTATTGAAGCTATTCGATTTAATATCAGGAATATTGCCATTTTACATAATATAGATCTTTTATTAAAATTTAGTTTCCTGTTATAATTTGTAAGTTAGTATTTTTTTAATATTTATGCCATCAAATAATGTCTACATTATGTTATTTTTTTTAGTAAATTTAAAGAAAAAAAAGATCTGATATTGTTTGAAACTTTGTTTGCTAATAGATTAATCTTAGTTAAATATTTGGTTAATTTATCTACTCTTTTCATTTTTATTATTTTATTACTATTATTATTTTTTATCTGTGATCAAAACATGTTATATCTACTCATAATTATTTAAAATAATACATTATTTATGTTATAATTGTATCCCGTTAGATTTAACAATATAAATTTTAGATAAATTTATGTTTCACTTTAATGTTGTAACTGATGTCAATTGAATTGTTATGTGTCTATAAGTGGTACAAACTGAAAATTTGAGTATTCTTTAAGAGATTATGTTATGTCAAATGCATTTGTTAATATTTAATATACATACAACATAATGTATTGTTTGGTTAATTATTTCTAAAATTTAAATATTAATACGTATTATAAACATTTTATAATTTAATTTTGACATTTATTTAGAGTTTTTAAAATGTTTATATTATGTTTAAAAATAGTAAAGTTACTGATTGTTGTGTATTAACTGTGTTTATGTACATATCTAGCGATTTAATAATGGAATAAATATGTTTTTTTTTCATTTATTAAAAACTTAGAAATTATGAACAGTACCCATGGTCATGTGATCTACGTCTAATCCCCGTAGTATATTTAACTGTGATGTATTTATGATTATATTTTCAAAATTTATTATAATCAGATTTTCTTGTCAAACTGATTTTATGGGTTTAAATAGCGTGCTGTATATTTCTACATTTTTTTCTTGCCTAAACAATACTGATAAATCTGTAGGCGTAGTTTTGTTTGTAATTTGAATTACTTTATATAACAGAGTGCTCAAGTAGGTGTATTAAAAACTGTTTGAATCGTCTATTAAACAGATTTAAAGATGAGTCATTTTAACTTTTTACCTAAAAAAAAAATATATATAAATATAAATTCTGGTTATTACTTATTTCTGTCTTGCGCATAACCGTATAACCTCTTTAATTGTAATATTTAAATGCCTTTGTGATACCTGTTATTTAATTTCGTTTTGTAATTTACCATCTATTTTTATTATTATTTAACTATTAACCCAATAACTACTAAACAATGCATCTAACTAGATAATTAGATAACACTGTTCTCTTATATAAAATTATAAAAATGAAAAAATAAATACATTAATTTATATATGACCTCGTAGTGTACATAATTTATGTTGCGATTCCGTCGCATGTATTACAATATAATGAAACCGTTTACAAAATACAGCTCGTTGTCATTATAAAATGATTACTATTATAATTCGATATATTTTCAATAATATTAATTAATATATTATCGCAAAACCACCATACATAGATAATATTAATTTTATTTCCATATTTATTGAGGTAATGATAAATAAAAATTTGGCGATCAGTTTTGTGTGTTCTAATTAATGAACGATGATTGACTCATTTTTAATTCTATGTGTACTTTCTGAATGTTGAAATAATCGATATAATTGTTCATAAAAAAAAATTAAAATATGTATTTAAATAAATATTATTTTATTTTTATATTCACTGTATCGATAGAATATTCTTTATTATATGGTTTTATGTTTTTGACACACCAATACAATACAGTTTCATCACTATTGAAATTATTATTATTGTTAGAATATTATCGTTGATAAATAGTAGAAACATAGTCCTCTGTGTTTTCACCAATCCGCATCGTACAAGAGACCAAACGCGGGCCTCTTAATCGCTACAATAATTTAAAAAAAAAAAAAATTGTTTTTAATCGCAATACTTACAAAACACTGTGTATTTAAGTACGGATTGAATTTTGTTTTAGTTATTTATTTATGTATACATTTATAATAATTTATTATAATCGGGTTTTGACTTCAAAAATGTAAAATCTTGTTTTGTTTAAGTGCAGTGGTGTTCCCATCATTTTTTTTTTTTTGAAGGTATGCTAATTATCCAATGCCTGACATTGAGTGTTTTATCATTTTCTTACAGGGAATGTGTATTAATACAAAAATTAATTTAAAATCAGATTTATTCTTTTAAACATTTTTATTATTTTTTTTTTTGTGTAATGTAAATCGAAACGCTGCGCGTACAGCACGCATGCGTGCGAAACAAACAATGGTAATAATATAACGATATTTTTTTTTTGAAAAATTGATTTGAGCTTATACGTAGTGTACTTACCCATGATTTTTCAACAAAATCTCGAGTGAAAACGGCATAGATGTAGATGAGGGGAACACCACTGTTTACGTGTTATTAATTTAAAAACATTTTTTAAATCTCTATTTAAATATACGTATTTGTTATTGTACATATTAATTTCATTGTAACTAATAGGTAGATATGTCGGCGATCTCCGTGTTAAATTCTTTTTGTTCCTAATGATTAGATTTTTTTTTTTAAATAATCCGAATAACGTTTCAAGTTTTAATTAACTGTCTTGGCGGATTTTTGTAAAAAAAATAATTGCTAACCCTCTTCTCCTCCTCGTAATAAATAAATAAGCAAAATCGCGTAAAGCTACCTATTCGTTTATTATTAGTAGTGAATGTTTGAGGAGAAAAAAGAAGACGTTTTTATTTTTTCTACATAAGTACTTGGGTTTACCGTTGAGAGATTACACTTGAATCACAGGTTAGACGAATACAGATTCATCTAATTTGTGCTTGAATTATGTATTGTGTTGGTGTTTAGTTTTTACGATATCGTAATGTTGTTATGTTTTTTTTCGCACGTAATTTTTGTCGTTTACAATAATCTGTTAAAATCGTGTGGTCGGTCGGAAGGATACCAGAAAATATCCTCCTAATCGTTTAAATTGTTCGTACAATATTATTGTGTACCGTAGTCCGAAGTAATTGTAGATTTATTATAATTAATACATAATCATTAATCGTAATTCGTTGTGTTTTATTCAAACTTTAGGTGTATATTATATTGTAGACTTCGAAGGGATTAAGTAATATTTTGTAGGCGCGCGATTCGTCGCGTTTTAGGAACGTAAATTTATTGTATTTTTAAGAGTAAAACTGTATTGAAAATCACTAGGAAACATTGTGTTATAAATTCGTGCGTCGTCAATTCGTGTTTAAATAATAATAATAAACACCACGTTATTTTACGTTTCGTTTTATTTATTTATATGGTTTTATTTTTTTCTAATACTCCGAAGCGTAGGTAACGTTGTCATAGTTAAAAACAAATATTCCGGACACTCTCTCGTGCAGGTAATCGATAATTATTTCGTCAGTCCACATCGGTCTTTCGTACGATTTTCTACTTTTTTTCTTTTTCTCGGTAAAACAGTTCTGTTATTATAACACGCTCTGCAGCGCACATTCGTCGTCGTCTCAATAACAACGGTACGTATTCCAGTATAATCCTGTGCGCGTTTATTCCGACACAAATAGCCAGCCGTCGTGCGGATCTGATAAAAATGAAGTTTATTTGATAAATGGAAAAAAAAAAAAACGTTTCCCCCCCGCAAACGCACTTGTCTACGTTGTTTACACACCGGCGCGCAATTGCACGGCCGGCTAAAACAGTGTAAACAAACTCGTTTTTTCCATGATATCCGTCGGCGGTAGTCGACAACCATTTTGTTTCGCGGGGGGCAACCGCTCTCGTCGTCGCAAACGCCGTGCGGTTCGTGACCGCAAGGTAACGCCGTAGGAACGGCGGTTGTGTCGGCGAGACGGCCGCGCCGCCCCGTGACTTTTCCGGTAACGTTTATTTTTATACGCGTCCGTCCGTACGTTTCTTTTTTTTTACTTTATACGCAGAAGAGGGTGAAAAAGATTTTTCTTCGAACGATATTGCCGTACGTCGTTTTGGGCGAACAAAACAAATACGAACGCGCGACGTTCAAAAGGAATCGGATCGAAATCGCGCGTCGGACATCAGCGATAACGCGGTCGTGACGTCACGGGCGTTCGGACGACGTTCGTACCTACCTGTGTCGGTCGGTCGCGCGCTTCGTGCGCCGTCGGCGGTGCCCGTTGCGGCGGTCGGTTCGCGGGCGCGCTCGTCAGGCCTGCCAGTGGAGTACAACGACGACAGAGAAGGTGAACATCAGGCAGGAGTCCGCGCGTTGGGGTAATATTTTTCCATCTTTAACATCATAGTTCGGCCACCGTCTCAACAACTAAATGGCGGAACAACAAGTTGGCGAGAGGAGGACGGAAAGGCAGCAAAAGCCCGTGGCGCAGAAGCCGGTCATATGTGAGTACGCGCGGAGTTTGGAGAAAAAAAAAAGGCGAGCGCGTGCGGTGGTGGTGTGTCCGCGGCGGTATCTCCGTCGCGCAAGTTCACGCGCGCGCTCCCGGGGCTTCGTCCCACGCGCGTACGCGGCCATTGATTCGGTTCCCGTGCTGAATCGATTTCGTTCTCCCCCCCCTCGTGGATACGCCAAAAGTGTTTTCCACGAAAATTTTTATAAATTTTATTATATTTTTTTCTCAAACCCCCTCCACCCCCTGTTGTCCCGCGGGACGATTCGTTGTTATGGTCGCGCGCGCAGGAGGCGAACGCTGCGCGGCGAAAGATTTTTGTCGCGGCGGCGGCGGCGGCGGTACTCGGACCGACTGGTTTGGGGGAATGTCGCGATATAATATAGTAAAAAAAAAAAATACACAATTATTATCACCGCGCGTTTCGTTTTTCAGTCCCTTGTCGCTCTCGTGCAGAATAAAAATGTCTAGTCACGCGATTCCCTGTGAATATAACGTGAAGCGATGGCCGTTTTTATCTTATTGACCTTCCGTTACTAATTTTTTCGACCGTGTAAAACGCGCGACACTCGTGATGTGTTTGCTGAAAACCGTTTGTACCGCGTTCGACGTTCACTGTCGTGAGACGAATCGGTGGCGTGTATTGGATTTCGTTTCTGGCGGTGGCGGAGAGACGGAATGTGTTGTAAATAAGAAGACGTTTTTTTTTTTACGTATCTCTTAACAAAATCTCATCAATAATCATCGGTTATCGATACGTCCGATACGAGTTTTAAAAATTATAGTGGTACACACACACACAAATTACAAATATTATGAATTATATTTTTTTTTACGCGTTTTAAAAGTTTTGAGAAGGGTTGACCCCCCAAAAAAAACTTTGCTTGTATGCTGTTATTTACATTTTTTTTTTATACTTTATTTTTTTTTTTCTAGCCGTGAAAGTGACTGGCGTGGTCAAGTGGTTTAACGTCAAAAGCGGCTATGGTTTCATCAACCGGTAAGAGTCGGCGACATTAGGATTTTAAATAAATACAGTCCCATCCTACTTTACAAATTCGTTTACTCAAATAATAATTATTTGAAACTGACAATTCAACGAACAGTTAAATTATGAAATGACTTTTGAAAGTTGTTGATATTAATCTAATTGTTTTAAACTAAAAATTTTGTGGCTCAATATTCCATTAAATATATTCAGAATTAAATTAATACCCATATTAATCGTAAATAATAAAATAATTATTTGTTTTTATTTTTAGTAATGATACAAAAGAAGACATATTTGTTCATCAGGTAATATTAAGCGTTTATTTTATTTATTTTAAAATAATTATGTCTGCTCATCAAGATATTTATTTTGTAAAAAGAAAAAAAACAATTTTTTTTTTATATATATCATGGACACTATATTGAAAAAACATTTAATAATACACAGTTGCTCGTTCATCATTATAATCAAATTTTAATTTCTCATTTTAGTCCATTTAATTTTGTACATGTTAGAAATGATAAAATGAAAAATGTTTAGTGAAAGTCATATATACATATTATATATTTCATTGAAAATTATTAAATTTGAAAATGAATTTTTACTCAAATATTTCTTCTTCAATATTTTGACAAAAATATTCATATTTTTAGTCCGCTATAATCAAGAACAACCCAAAGAAAATAGTACGCAGTGTTGGTGATGGAGAAACCGTAGAATTTGATGTTGTTGAAGGTGAAAAGGGCCATGAAGCGGCTAATGTTACTGGGCCAGATGGAGAAGCTGTTAAAGGATCCCCTTATGCTGCTGAAAGAAGGAGAAATAACTACCGCCAATGGTTTTACGGACGTCGTCCTAATACGCGTCCAAGAAATGGCGGCTTACCTCCAAGAGATGGAAGTGCAAGTGGTGGTATGTATTTATATTTTCACCGTACTTGAATGGGGGAAATTAGATAATTCTTTTTCATTATTTCATATTTATTGAATAAAGGTGATAACAAAGAAGAAGGTGACAATGAAGTAGGAGAACAACCCAGACGTTACCGTCAACCGCGCCAACAAAACTGGTACAACAGCTATCGTGGAAACCGAAGAGGTCCACCTCCTAATAGAGGAGAAGGTGCTGATTACAACAATGTAAGATTACGTTCATAATTGCAATGATTTTTGGGGTTATGTTCCGGAAGTTTAAAATTAATTTAATATTATCAGAGATAATGGCACAGAACAAATGTATTTTATTGGTGTGTAATACTGATTTTAGGGAGGAGATAACTATGGATATGACAGTTCACCTCCGGGTAGAGGCAGAGGAGGTCGTGGCATGGGTGCTCCCAGACGTTTCTTTAGACGTGGTGGTGGATTTAGAGGTAGTCGTGGCGGTGCTGGTGGTCCACCCCGAAGACCGTATCAAGATGAAAATCAGGTAATAAAATATTTTCTATTCTAATTGTGTGCATTTACGATTAGTGCTATAAAATAATACAGGCTTGTTATTATGGCCATTTATAAGAAGTCTGTTCTGAATAGACTGTACGTCTTTTTCTGAATTTAGATATTTAACACAATTTACACGACAATAAAACATAATTGTAACGGATATACAAATTTAATGAAAATCGTTTGAATCAAATATTTTTTATTTATTTTTAAAGGACAATGAGTATAACCAGAGTGATGAAAACGGAGCAAACCGTCCGCGTCCACGTTACCGTCGTCGCAATAATCGCTCCCGTGCACGAAGTGATGGCCCTCCAAGAGCTAACAGCCAAAGTGACAACGAATCCAAACAGAAAGTAATACAGACTTAATCATAATATTAAGATGGTTGAGTAATCAACATATCTTTAAAATTTATTTGACTTCTGAATAAAAAATATACGTGCAATTTATCTGCTTGAATAATTATTTAAATAATACACAGAGATTTTGAACCAAACGAACTTGCCAAACAAAAAAAAAAAATCCAAACTAAATCAAGTTGTTTACTATTTAATATTCGGTTTGAAAGTATTTTCAAATGAAATTTTGTTTTATACGTTTTAATATATAGTTGATCTCACAGACTGTTACTAACATAGACGTATGGAATATTAATGATTATTGCGATATTTAAATATTTTTGCACAGTTCTGAAAAAAAAAAAAAAAATGAACAGGATAAAATAAGAAATGTATAAAATAAAGAAAAGTTTCTAAAATAACCTCTGTACTTGATTTGTATATATATAAAATGGAAAATGGTAATGGTAAAATTAATATTAATGGCTAGGTATAGATTTTGTAAGTGGTAGAAACGATATTTGCTTCTGCTCATTTTTAATATGAATTATATAATGAAAACTCGCGAGTAGATGGAAATGAATAATAATAAATATATTTATTAAATTAGTTTCGTTTTTTTTTTTTGTGTTTTTAGAATTTTGGCGGTGAAGCGTTGGAGCTGGATGAAAGTAGCATTGCTTAAACATCATATTAACTGCAAAAACAGTATATTTATCATAGAATCTTGTTTTAATTTTCTCTTACGCATTTGTGTTTTTCATTGTATCTAATCTCGGACGTTTTATTTGTTCCACTCGCCACAATTATGACTTGTACAAGTTCTACAATTTGGTTTTTTTTTCTTTTTATTACCTATTACATCTGCTGATGATAATATGTAATATATAACTTCTATTATACAATCTAAAGACCTGGATTTGTCATCTTGCTTGATCTGGAAATCGTACATCTTTAAAAAAAAAAAAAGTATTTTGCATGATAATTTTTCCTATTTAATTTTTTTTTTTATTATTATTTATATATTTATATATAATTATCACAAAGAAAAAAAAAATGATTTTTTTTTTTTTTTTTGTATGAATCAAATGTGTTGAATACAATAAAAACATTGAATATTACTGTATTTTAGACAAGCAATGTGTGCATGAGTTAAATGGAGGAAAAACGAAATATATATATTTGTATAATTTCGTATGTATTAGAATTTTGTTTTATTACTGTCAAAACCTTATTTGTTTATTCTGAAAAAATAAGGTACATGTCAATTTATACATTGAACTTCAAAAAAAAAAAAAAACGATTGTATTGTGCAATACACATATCAATTATATATATATATATATATATTCATTAAATTATTTTTCATACTTGCCAGTTTTCAAAACGTTTTTGTTTTTGATGTGTTTAAAAAAAAAAAACGAATAATAAAGATGGCAATATTAAGAGTAATTGTTTTTTAGGTTTAGAATTAAAACAAATACTGTATATGTATTCCGAGATATACGCATTTATATATAATAGATACCTAATATATATATTTATAATTTTATTGTACACATTTTGTAAAATTATGAATGACTTTCTTACCAGTTTGAAATTTGTAAAATTTTATACGTACATATATTATTTTATATCCTATATAACCGTAAGATTTCAAAACAAATATTCTAGTATTTTGCATCTCGCAGTCCATTTCAGCAAAACACAGCGATAAAAAGTGACTAGAACTTCAGTGTGTCTTAATTTTTTTTTTTTTTTCTGGAATGCTTGAAAACAGAAGAAAATTTGTCACTCTACCATCAGAATATGCAGTAATCGTGATGCATTGAATTTGTATACTTTAAAATTTAAACCTTGGAATTAGATTTTAGAAGACTGAACAATTAGAGTTTTATTTATTTAAAAAAAAAAAAAATGCAGTACGCAAAAAAATATTTACTCAAGTGGTGTGTAGGTTGAATAAAATGTTTTAGTGTAAAAGCCGAGGAATTGATGTAAAATTTGGCCCTCTGGTTATTTTTGTTTGGGGAATTCGTAGGACGATATGGTGGAAATAACGAGTGTCACGTTATTATACCGTCTTGTGTTTTTTTTGCTTTTAAATCCATGTTACACATGCTCACATTGAGTCGAGAAGTTGAAACGTGAAGGGCTGATGGAAATTAATAGTAGGTGTGGTGGCGATTACGCGGGGTCCATTTCGCCCGGATTGATTAACGCCGATTTATAATAGGCTTATCGTTTGATGATGGTCTGGGCACATGATACGCGGAAGACCATCGGTTTGGAGAATTGTGTAGTGAAACGTGTACCGCGGGTTAGTGGGTACTCCACTTGGATTTTTCTCGGTAGGGAAGGAAGCGAAAATTTTGAAATTCGCTTAGGTAAAAAATTTCGTTTTCACAAACGGTCAAATCTATAGGCTGTTAATATAACTGGTTGAATACAGGTCCGTCACGCGTCTGGACGATTGGTGCGCGAGCTATATTTGCATACCTAAACGAGTATAAATACCTAATACCTACAGCTGTTAAAAAGATACTATTTTAAGGCGCATTTTGTCATAGGTTATATATTACGGCGTATTCACTCGTAAGCTTGCAGGAATTTCACTGCGGGTACTTACCTGAAGTCGAATGAGTGCTCGCATGAAAATGGAATTCATCGTTTTGCGCGCAAACGACAACCGTGTCATGAGATGACTTTCAACTGACAGTTCGTTTATAGTCTTGTAGATAATATTTCTTAAGACTGTGTGTACAAACGTGAATAAAAATGTACTTTTTGATTAAAAAATAATTCGAACGTAATAACGATGGCATAGATGCACGTTCACACATCGCGGTCGATTTTTCAGCGTGTGTCATCTCCATCGTTGACTAACACTGCAGGTGTCGTAAGTATAGGTGCTCGTGACTTACTTCAAAATTAAATTATAAAACAAACAAAAATAATGTTAAATCACGGTACTCGGTTTGTTTAATAATAATAATACGCATATTATTATATACAAAAGGTATAAGGCGTTGATACAAGCACACAAACCGATGACTGGAAAAACGTAAAAAGTTTTTACGTTCACGAACGGAGTTAGTGGGCTGTACACTGCAGAATCTACGATTTGAAGGCTGGTTATTCAGCCACTTTTATCCGGCTGACACGCGTCCGTGCGCACACAATTCGAAAAAGAACTTTTTCGACATGGCCGCAATAACGGAGGAATTATATAAAGTCAGTTAAGACAAAATATATGTTAACTCGGCCTAGAATAAAATTCGGAATACAAATTTTAAACGGTAGGTACTTTTTCATCACACAATACGCACCGCAGTTGCCTCATCTCACAATTACGGTTAGGTACGTCTTCAGTTCCACCATATTTTCTCGTCCAAACTGAATCAAAATGTTTGAATTTTTCATAATTTAAAAAAAAAGCGAATAATTCGATCGGTATTATAAATCGCGTACCTACCTATATACTGTCCGCGCTGCTATAACGCGGGTGACTAATTTTTCAAATTTTTGCGTATCAAACGTTCGTGTTATGCAGTGGCGGTTATACATGATGTTCGAGGAGAAGGGGCGAAAATGGAGCCAACCCCTCTGCCAATGAAATATTCACATCGACGAGTAATAACCAAGAAGAAAGATCTATATTAATGTACCGAGACGAAATGCAGATGTAGAAAAAGGAAGAACAACGTAAACGAAATAACAATAAAACGGGAAAAGAAAGTACTCACCAGATAGCGCTACGACACAACATAGAGGGCGTGGCAGAAAGGCGCATATAAATAGCACACACACGCACACGCACCGCAGTCAGACGCGAACTGCGTTGTTCACGCCTGACCGTCGTGACTACACTGAGCGGTCCGATGGTTTCGGACCGGTATTTATAAGCGCCTCTATGCCACGCCCTCTTTGTTGTGTCGTAGCGCTATCTGGTCACTACTTTCTTCTCCCGTTTTATTACGGTCGGCTGACGCGTTGTTTCGATATATAATATGTGGGCGTTTATAGTTTGACGCTGACCGAGCGACCGATCGTACGCGCGTATGCAATCTATATTATTTATTTTTTTTAGTAGGTATTAATAATAATATTATTTCGCGTATTTCAATGAAATTAAATGAACATAATGATTTATCTTTCCTCGTTGTACACTCGTTTACACGTTTACTCGTTTACTCACATTTACACGATTACACGACCAGGGGCGTATACAAGGGGGGATGTGGGGGTCAGATCCCCCCCATGATCTTTTTTTTTATAAGGGTTTTTATAAGGTTCCTCATTAAGGCCCATAGGCGTAATTCCGCCCATAGGCCACCACATATAGCTAAATCCGTCCCTGATCCCCTCCCACTGAAAAATCATGTAGGTATACGCCACTGTACACGACGTGTAATCGTTTACACTGTACGCGACCGACCCGAGTTTGTCGTCAGCTAAGCACTCTATAAACGCTCGATCACGAGTCACGACCGACGATCAACGCGCTGATCGTACGCGCTGATCGTCGGTCGACCACGCTAACTCCAGCCTTATACACGATGTTCAAAAGGCGGGGGAGGGCGAAAATGGAGCATAACCGTAACTGGACCAACTTACAAGAAGACACGAGTCGGTGCTGGTCAGACATATACTAAATTTAAAAATATCAAATCCCATGGGGCAGCGATCCCCCTCCCTTATAACCGCCACCGGTATTACGCAGAATACAGCACATATTATTGTCAACGCGTAAAATAAAAAAAATAAAAATATAATTGTTTTGTTTATACTAAACGAGCCGTAGAAATTTTTTTTTTCTGTTGAACATTTATCGAAATGTGCCGGCAGCGAGTTCCTCGGTTCAAATACCGCGAGCGCAGCTGCAGCAAAAGGCGTTTGTCCTGCGCGCGCACAACTTTTCCATTATTTTTGGCCGGCCAGAAATCTCGTTTTCTCCGAGACATCAATCGTCACGATAAAGTATTATAATATTCTGGTTTTCGTTTACGATATGGGAATAATGCGCGATACGCATAATATTATTATCATATGTTTATACTGTTATAAAATTCGTTTTTTTTTTTCTTAAATTAATTTTTTTTCCATTTGCGCCGTATAGGATAAACAATACGATATGACACGCGGTTCTCGATCATATTACACAGTGTGCGTGTGTAGACACAGTTGCTTGTGCGGTTCATGTCAAAATTTTTCTTTTTTTTTTTTGATCGGTACGCGTTACTGGTTAGTGCGGTATATATCATCGATAAATCTGCAGAGAACGGACATCATCGGCATATATACTTCATTATTATTTACGCGTTATTTATATGTTAAAATAAGCGTTTTTCTATTAGAAAAGAAGAAAAAATTTTGTTGTTCGATTTCATTGCAGAGCGATGCATTCAATACATTTAATTATTGTTATTTCTATATATAGATTTCTAATATACGCGCGCGCGGTAATAGTTATATCGATATTAAATTCAATAACGATACGTGTCAATAGTGCGCAGTATACATGGTTTTTATTTAAAAAAAAAAAATTCACACGTCTACATAATATAATAAATAAATAAATAGATCGTATATACCTAGTATACCTAATACATATAAAATCGTAAATTTAATATTGTTTTATATATAGTTTCGGATAATATATATTTATATAATAATTATACATATAGATGTAATAAGTAATATTATAGGAAATACTACCTATATAATATATGGATACCTACTTACTATAACAACAATCGCGGGGTAATACAGATTATAAAATATGGTATAAATTATTATACTACATTACTACATTTACTATCGACGTTATAAATACTTATTTATATATTATTATATATGATTTAGTATGTATATATCTAAAGATTATACACAGCAATAATAAGGTTCACGCTCACATGTGTGCAGGTTGCGTGTGAATAGAACCACCACCACCAGCGTCACGGAGAGAAGGTTTTTGAAAGTTTAAAAAGAAATGCGGTGAAGGACATGCGACGGGATTTAGATGCGAGAACGGGACAGCGTAGACGAAGAAAGTTCAGAGGATTTACAGGAGGAAATGAGTCAATGTGGGGTTTTACGAGAAGACCTGCAGGGAATATACAACGGCTGGGACGCGGTAATGAGGGGGATGCAGCGATCGGGTTAGTGTTGGACTGGAAGGAAAAAGATTACGAAGGGGGGGGGGAGGCAGAGGTGGATCGATGTATTGGAAAAATACCTATTAGGAGTGCTGCGGAATTTGAAAGATGAGTGTAGTGCAGGACCGAGAAAAATTTAGTGGTGGCGGTATAAAAACTATAGTAGAGAGACCGTCAGAATAGAAGTAGACAATAGAATAGAGACAATAATATAAATATTCTAACGCACAATATCTTGTACTTACATTAAGAGTACATTTTGTTTACCATCTACATTTCGATTAGATATATACAACGCCATTATATTATTATTTTTTATGTTTATTTCAACGAAAATTATTTATTACACGTATAATATATACAACTAATAATGTATTGCCAGTGCTTGAATTTGGAGAGGGACGTAGGAGGATTTTCAAAATTTTCTAAATGCGCGGAACGCCGCAGGTCAGAGACTCGGTTTTTACATTTTTATATACAGTTTTATAAGAACACAAACACAAAAGTCGTTTTGTGAAAAGCCGGTATATTATAATGTATAACGTGCAGCGAAGAAATACAATCGCGTCTAGATGCGAAGTGCTCCGACTTCTGATCATCTAGCTATATATATATATATATATTTGTTGTGTTAAAAACCTTCCGTTCAATTATTTGAACAAGGAAACGAATTAAACCGTCTAAAAACAAGAGTGTATAGCGAGACTACATAGCGCTAGTGATCACTCGTATTTCATGTTTAGATACGGACACTGGACGAAAATAAATATATATTTTTTAATAAAACAAATTTACTATCAGTTATGTTAAACGATGGCGTCGGTTTAGAGGCGAAGCCTTCTTCGCGAACTCACCAAGACATTTCAGTCTTTTGGAACGCAGCAATTTTTTTTTTAACTTTTACGTCCTCCTACGATTTTTCTCTCCCAATTCAAGCACTGCCTGCGTATGGCTCCTATATAAGTCCTATATAGTATATTGTATATTGTATTGCGTCTATTATTATATAATATATACCGACGATTAACGATAGGTATACCAGCTATTACCTAAATATATCAATTATCAACGTTATACAAGAGCAAACAAATAATAATACTGACTTTGGGCAAGGTTAGTTAGGCGTATAAATTAAAAATTATTTCAAATATTTATATTTATACACACGCATTAATGTATAATAATATTAAACAAATTTTCACTCGTCGTTTACCGCGGCGCGTATTATTATAACTGTTTTGTTTTTTTCGTGTTCTGTACGCGCGTGTATTTGGTATGCATAAGATCGTGATCCGTAATAAATCATTTTGAACGAAGTTGGTGGTTTTTTTTTCTCGTAAAAAACAAACACGTCAGACAAATACATGGAAATATAGTCGAACGAATGGCGAATAACGCTTATTATACGCGGCTGCCGTATACCGTACATATAGTTACGAAAAAAATAAAATAATGAACACGCCGACATTAAATCGTCGCCGTTCGTATTATATGATATATTGTTCGATCGAGAATAATAATAACTACTAATATAATATTATTCTAACAATATTAATAATTTATATTATTATTAATACTTATATAAAAGAACACGAGTAGAGGTATATATACCGACAATATTATTTATATATTATATTCTATACATTACGTTATATAAGTTTGGTTAATTATTATTTGTTTATTGTTTTATGTTAACTACTCGTAAGTATGTAAATATGTAAATTTGACTTTGAATATTATGTTTTCTTAAAAGAAAAGACGAAAAACATTCGCCGAGTAAACTCGTAATTAAAAATGTTTTTTTTTTAGTATTTTGACGGTATATGCGTGTATATACCAATAGGTAAATTACTGTACACCATAATATACGGCTATATATTATTATAAAATATCTACCGCGGTACGAATATTTAAAAATTCCTACTTCGAAATGAATAATGCAAGTATATTTATTAACGTTGTAAATTGTACGTGTACATATTATAATAATTACTATATTATCTAAAAACAACGAAAATTATTCGATAACTTTATTAACTTTATTCGTGCCCGTAATATATTTAAATATTTCGCACTTACATACAGCCGACTTATAATAATAATCTATAAAATGTATTTACCTTAAGGGACACTAAAAAGACACGTCATCATAGATGTGTCATACGAGCGGTTCTTAACCCGTGGTCCGCGACACTGTCGTGTCAGGGATTCGCGAAGCTTCGTTGTTTTTTTTTTTTGTGTTCGTATAAATCACACACGTTATCGCCGCAACTGTTTTCGTCGAACTGAATATACTAATTATATACTAATTTTCGAATTTTTATTCGTACGTTATTATCGTTAAAAGTCACTTCTTTCCAGTACCCGTTGATTGCAGGTCACTGCAGGACGATGTGTCCGTAGATTTTTTTTTTTTTTACTATTAGCTTATAAATAGCCACGTTAAGAATACATTTCATTTGTTGATAAAAGTACGATGTCGAATATGAATCGTCTAAGAATATAAACGTATACAATAACAGCCATGAGTCGAGGACTTCTTTGTTTTCGTTCATAATATCTCGGGCAGTTCAAAGGGTATTTTTTTTACACGGGTCCGCGTGCCACAAATGGTTAAGAACCGCTGCTATATGTATATATATATATATATATTTTTTTTTTAGTATAACATAGCGTACTGCAGTGTAATATGCGAGCAGATCTAATTGTATATAAAAAAAAAAAAACTCACTAAAAGGTAACCCCGAAAAAATAAGACTGACAAAAAAAAACCGTTATTTCGGTCGTTTTTTTTATTTTTTGTTATATATACGTATAATACATACTATTATTATGCGACGTGACGTATATAGGAAATCTGCAGTCGTAGCGATGTATCTTATAGAACGAGACGTTTTATAATGTACACTTATTTATTACGATTAAAATTAATATTATTATAATAATTGATTACAGGCCGAACGGGTTATTAATACGTGAGGTTGTTCCTGATGTAAGCTTTCTTCCTGTGCTCGCGCCTGTGGCACTTGCCCCACCACGTCTTTTTCGTGCAAACCCGCACGCGTTTCAGTACGAAACACTTGGTCTGCACCACGTTGAAGAACAGCTTGCCGATCAAGTTCGCAGACCCGGAGCCGACCATTTTCAAACACGACCGAAACCTGCAAACAATCGGTATTTTTTATTTTTTTTTATAAATCGTAATGTCCCGTACGTATAGCAGTGTCTTAGCAGACGCGGTGTATTATCGAGAATATGCGTTTTATATATCCGAGGAAATAATATTAAACACGTGTAGGCACTATCGGATATTATATATTACGTATGGACCGGTATATACAAAAAATAACGACTTGAAAAGTTTTCAAAAAGAAGAAACACTGAAAACGTTCGTACAATAAGCCTTCCTCAATCGGTAGGGGGCCCGAGAACGTGTTCCGGGTCCCCTTTCTCCTCACAAATCGGCCAGATATTCGGTAGGTATCCGATTTTTTTTTTCTTTTTGTGTTTATTTAGAACAAACATTTAAAGAGACGTGCGGATAAAGTAGAATTTCCATAGGATTTTCAGTAACAATTATTCCTCTAATCGCATCCTCTGTACATGTATAAGTATAATGTATTATCGTATACGGCCGTTCAAGGTTTTCGTATAGCGTTTATTATTGTATTGAATACGAGTTCAAGGCTTGCAAACGAGCGACGAATACCACCACGACGAGCTATTATTAATATAATATATCGGATGCTTATTATTATTATTATATATTCTGCATTCGTATTATAATAGCTATACGTGCGTTTATAACATTGGCAACAGGTCCCGCGTATGTTTTCTGTATTATAATAAAATATCGCGCAACATGACGAAATATTCAAATATCGTATACCGCCGGTACCAGTGTAATCGACGGTCTAGGCACTGTCCAGCGAATACGCGTCTACAAGGATCGTATTACTATTTTTACTTGTTGAAAAAAAAATCTATGAAATTTGATGATAATTAAAGAGAAAAAAAAATGTATATCGATGTAAAAATGATGTTTTAATTTTAAAATTTCATACGTGTTTACTATAGTCGTGTAACGTATAACATTTTTAAACTATACGAGTTTTAATATAATAATCCGATTTATATATATATATATATATATATATATAGTGTATAGCGGTATATTGAAAGATCACCGATTGCGTTTTGCAATACTTTTATATATATATCGTTGAGGATTTAAAACGAGTTTAAACAATTCGATTGATTTTTTTTTTTTTATCTGGCCACTAGCAGACGCGCATCACGGTGAGCTTATATATATAGTTTTTCCCGTATACTTCTAATTGAGATTTTACGAATTAGACCGTCGTCGAGTACTGTTTTATCGTATAGAAAATGTGGATTTTTTTTTTTTTTTAATGTGAAAAGTTCAACAGAACAATAAAACTTATTTGAAATACAATAGTTAATTGAATTTGTGCGCACATCTAACCAGATGCGTATCCGAGAATAACCTTCTCTTCATTAAATCTCGTTCGATTTCAAAGCTCACGCGTTTAGCAGATACATATATAGTTGTATTAACTATATACTAGTTTTAAATCGTTTAATTATTGCGTTTTACGCGTGTGGAGTCAAACACTCGGAAGTTAAAAAATATTCTTTATATATATATATATTATATGCGTACAAGTATTGCGATGTGTATTTTGAAAATAATTTTTTTTTTATACTTTACCCGCGTATATAATTACCGTCATATATATATATATATATGTGTACCTATGGTCTGTAATGTTTAATTACACTGATTATTCGAATGATCGAATAACGCCGTGTACCTGTAAAACAGGAAATGGGCGTAGTTAGAAAAATTAACTGCGTAACTCCGCTGCAAGAGTTATGCGTACTTGTATTATATTCTGTCGAACCGAAAATATGAACGAAAACGTAAACTCACGCACTTTACAGGAACATAAAAAAAAAAAATTGTTACGCACAATTTTGTTATTTTCGTATTTAAAAATAAAGTGAACCACTGATAAAAAAAAAATTATATATAAAAAAGGCGTGTATTATTTTTCTGTAGTTCTTAAAATATAAATTAATATAGAGTTCGTCGTTGAATTTAAACTACCTGTTATAAATAGGTTTCTTTTTGATAATAAAGAAAGCCGATTTCTTTTAAAATTTCCAAAAAAAAAAAAAAAGTTTCAGTATTTATACATAATACGCGCTGCAGCGTATACCGTTTAATTAAAAATATTATATATTTGTCTCGTTTTTGTCGATTTTTCTCGGTGTAATTATATGAGTTACACGCAATGATGATCGCAATATGTTTTCTAATACCTATCTGATTATTATTACGTATTGAAATACGTAAAATTTGTTATTTATTCGGTCTGCTATGTATTTCAGCTCAAAATTATATATTACTAGCTGACCCGGCAAACGTTGTTTTGCCAAAAAAAACAATCATCAAAAAATTTTAAAAAATTTAAAAAAAAGGGTTTTTCCAAAAAAATTTTTCGTAAAAACCTTCTCCTGGCAATTACGAACAATTAAAAAAAATTTGAGCCAAATCGGCCCAGCCGTTCTCAGTTGATGAATTGTTATACATTTTTGGCTCCATTTATATATATATAGATAACAGTATTTGAAAATGTTTTTACAATCGCCAACATACAAGTCACGTTATTTTTCATTTAAAATTATATTTGCAGTGACAGTTATGTATAGGTACGTTAAAACATTAACCGATATACTGTACGCGTAAAATGATATACAAATGATGAAAAATTAAATGTCTACTTTTCTAAACGGACGAATGCAAAATAATAAAATCTATACGTACTTTCTGTATAATTTATATATAGCGAACAATATATATATATATATATATGTTCAACTATACATATTAATTTTTACCCATAATAAAATACACGTTTTGTTTATTTCGACAGCATAACTCGATTGTGTATATATAAAGGACATTCGAATAAATTATATATTAATTTATTGAATTATAATTATTAAAAAAAAAAAATAATAATAATAAAATTAACAGACATTTAACAATTATAATATTATGTTAACCCGGAACGAGTCTGTATATAGGTACTTCCAATTACTTATATTATGTATTCCTTCAAGTACGTCAAGTATCAAAACGATAGTAAATTTCCTTTCTTCAAACGCTAATAATAGTTTTGAATAAATCGTGTGTATTTCAAGTACACGCGCATAATGTTTTACTTAATGTTAGACGCTCGTTGTTTTTCGACGGCAAATGTCGATTCTGATGATTTAAAAAGGATCGCCTAAATATTTGTTTACATTATAGGAACATTATTTAAAATTATAAAATTATTATTAGGCTGTATAATAATTACTAATACGTTTCGCGAGTGAATATTATATATATTTTTGTTTATATAATCACTAATATTCTAATAGTTGTTGAAAACAAAATAGTTCTTTTAAAAATTTGAAAAATGCATTAATTGCGTTTGAATTTAAAAATGCCTCGTAGTTTTTTTTTTTTTAATCGTATTATAATGTATAATGTTAGATCAATTTAATTTTCATCGAGTATTTAAATATTTAAAACAAAATAGATACGATAATAATAATAATAAGAACAACAACAACAACAACAACAACAACAAGGAGAAAAATAAAACGAAATATTTCTTAATATATATATATATATTATTTAAATTCTATAAAAAAAAAATTACAGTATTATTTCACAAGCCGCCGTTATATATAGTAAATATATAATAAACGATTACTTGATGTGTTTAGAAAAAAAAAAATGTCGTAAAAAATAATTGGACCATTTACCTGCTGTAATGTGTAATGGTATTTAATTGATTTACGTTTGAATTAAAAATCGGAATACGTTGAATTTTTACGTATACTGTAGTTAGTGTTCTCGTTCGATATCCCATCGCGGTCCCATCCAGTTATAATATTATAATTTGTACACGACCTTATATACTTATACAGTGTCGATCTTTACACGAGTCGATTCGTATATACATATATATAACTGGTATGGATGTTTTGACAGTATCGTTTTCGTTAATACACAACACACGCATAATAATATTATACAATTCGATTTATTAGACAGGTTTTTTTTTTTTTGTTCTACATATATTTCACGTATATATAGTGTTCGACATTATTATATACGCGTATACGTATAATTCGATATTGTCGATTAATCGAACTATATATAGTCGTGATGTCTTTAATTTGTATACGAATGTCCGTGAAACGGTTGTTAAACAATAGACGTTTAAATATATATTTGTAATAATAGATATGGTAAAAGTAGAGTGTCCGAAGTGTATCTTGTATAATATATACATATATATCGTCTATTTTGTAGCACAAATAGCTTTCAATCATCCGAATAAAACGCGCGATCAATAAAGAACGTTATTTTTTGTTTAGAGTTATATATAGGTAAATTTATTAGTCGACGTATATTATATTATTATACTCGTCGTCGTATATAGGTTTTTTCGAGTACGAATCGTTTTAAAAATTATTTTTCATTAGGAACTGGCGCTCTTTCTTCGGAAAAAGTAAGAGATTCCAAAGCCCCTCTTCGTGAGTTTTGCGCGTGTAGACGCGGGCACGGAGTCCGGAATTTTCCAGATGGACCGAATAGCATTTTATATGGTCTGCAAGTGGCCCCGTGCATTTTCGTATAATTCGTCCACGATTCGTTTGTATATCAAAACGAATTTTCGCAACAGGCCAATCGAATAGGTGTTTTGTGTTTGATATTTCTGAAATTCGGTTATTTATATAATACGTAGACATCAACGGACGCCGAACGATAATAATAATACGTTAGCTTTAATAACACAATGAACTAATACGTATGACTTTATAAATTGTCAAACGAAACGGAAAAAAAGCGATTTCGTTGAATCCAATAATAATTAACGAACGTTTAGAGTGATTTGTGATAATAGAAGAAAAAAAAAAACAATAGGCATGGAGCTGGCTGTTAATGAAATCGTAATAATAATTCAACGGGTGAGAAAATCTTTACGAATTTGTGTTGTTCGGCGACTCGCGTATTTTTCGTATTCTACATAGTACGCGCTGTTGTAATATTGTTTTATACGTTATGTAAAATTTATTGTAGATTTTCATAGAAGTGTGTTAAATAATAATTTATGACGGGTAATATCAGAAAAAATGTAATATTTTCGAGCCCAGCGAGACGTTTTTTTTTTTTGTACACACGTTATTGGAAAAGATTTCGATGGTGCAGGTCCGGATGAATTTCAATCTCCCGTCTTCAATTTATATAGTCGCCACTCCGCCCATGTATATATAACGTTATGTAAACGCGCCGTCCGCAACGGTTATTATTTTATTATTATCCGTTTGTAACGTGGTGTACATATAAAGTATATACGTATTTAATATTGTTTTTTATTTTTTATTCGATGAAAGTAATTCGTATACGTACGTCTCGCGCGTTGTTGTCGCGTTATTAGAACGTGGATTTAGAAATGATAACGTCTTGTTTTATTCGACACCTTATTATTATTATTATTATTTTTTTTTATAGAACTGGTCCATTCAATAATATCGTGCGTGTCTTAAATAGGAGTTTTTATTACACACGCACATATACAAATAATATATATATATATATCTATACGGTCTCTATAATAAATCGGTTCGTCTTCTTTATAGTTTTTGTTTAAATTTTAAACGTATATATATATATATACATATATGCCAAGTCCATTATAAAATGTTGTATGTACTCACGTAAAACGTGTAATTCGTATTTTACATATAATATATTATACGAATGATGGGGTATTAAGACCTTCGGTTACAGATAAGAAAACTACGATTGGTCACACGAGGTTCAATAAACTGCAGCTGATTGTGTGTATACGCGTATATATATAGGCTAATATACTAGCTGTAATATATGTGATCCGAGGAGAAAATTTGGATGTTATGTATTTATTCTCGAATTTTTATAACGTAAATTAGCCGATTATTATTTATAGTCGGCCCGATAACGGGTTACGTGTAATCCGCAATAATCTCGTCGTGTTTAGCGTTTTTTATTTTTATAACAACGCAGTAATTACGAATGAGAGGGGATATAAAATTTCTGAGGTATCGAATAATATTGTAACGACCCTTCAAAAATTCAAATCAAAGTCAAAGTGATCGTTACTCGTATTTTACATTTTTATTATTTTTTTTGAAATAAAAACGACGTATGCGAGTCTGATTTTCTTCGTTTCCGAGCTAATTTATTGAGTATACACTTAATATCATATGTTTTTACTTCAAACACAAGCCAAACGTAAACCTTTCTGACCTAACCGCATCATACCGGTCGGTATAGTTACCGGTCAATAAACCGAGGAATGTTATTATGAATTATTACGATGAACACTAACAAATTTTATTAACACACAAAAAAAAAAAAAATTATTTTCATAATATTATAATAATTTTTTGTACGTTAGGCAATATGTTATGTAAAAAAAAAGAAAGCCCACGGGAAGGGATCCATCACACCCATATTTCCCCTCCCCCTCTCTCGTAATTTAAGCCCATTGAACAATGCGTTGTAAATAAATACATTTTTTTTTTTATTTAAAATTTATAAATATATATATATTTTGTTATACACATAACATATTTTCTCCTCTATTCTAGAACCGCGTTTAAGCTGCGTATATTTGCGACCTGCGGTACTGAAGATTCCAAGGCCTGTAATAATATAATGATATCTTTGCAAAGCGTTAAACGAACAAATATATACGTAGTACGTTGGTCTGCAGGCGAGACTTGTAAATAACGCTTTATAAATAAAAACGATAAAAATAAAAAAAAAAATCCGATTCGAAATAAACTGAATATATATACATATATATATTGAATTGATCTCGAGAAATCTCATCCGTATAGCGAATCTCAAAACGCGTCGGCGTTTGTTTTTTCGCGAAGACACGTGTGTGTGTGTGTGTGTGTAATATAATATTAAAAATATTACGACGCTATATTAATAATTCGTTTATAACGAGTGTAAAATTCGGTTTGTTGTAAAAAATCCGAAAAATCTTTTGAAATAAATAGATATACGCACTGAGTGTCTCCCGTTTTTACGATCTATCCGTTCGGACTACTATAATATAATATATAAGCACTCCCCGCTGGCTTTTGACATTTCGCGTGTATACGCACATACCTATGTATATATAAATCCTCCCGAACATTCCGCGCGGACGGTTATTATTGTTTCACTTACATATACTTAAAAAATTTCGTTATTTCTGAGCTTTGATGAGAGTATGTATATATACACTTATACTAAAATTTATGAGCACTATTTTTATTATTATTATTTTATTATTTATTTTTTTTTGGTCCGCCATTCCCAACACGCGCGCAGAACAACGCATTTAATATTTCACAAACACTATAATATGTATAGGCGTTTCGGATTATTGCAGTGACTCTGCTTGGCCAGCTGTCATACGGTGCTCTGCATATAGGTAGGTACCAGCTATTATGCGCGGAGACGTTTAATGAATATTTCCGAATTTCATATCGTATATATTTTCACTATTCGCCGTGTGTTTTGAATACGTACGGACAGTTATTATATTATATAATTTGAATCGATACCGCGGTATTATTATTTTAGGAAAAGCGTATTGAGTCTTTTTTTTTTTTAATAATTCGTGTAAAATTCGGTTTGTTGTAAAAAAAAAAACCGTATGGTTCGTGTCCCCGAGTACGGGTTGGCGTGTATTGAATATAATTTTATTTTTTAAAAACTTTTCGTTTAGGAGTATAATATAATCCGAGGCCGGCCGAATTAACCGAGTTAATGTAAAAAAAAAAATATATATATATAAGTCGAATTAAACGTAAAATTTAAAAGAATATAACTTTAAAATCGTGTAATTTTTGTGAAAATCACGTGAAAAATGAACTAGCTCAACGTCTTGTATGCACGCGTGTAGTAGTATTTGCAGTACATTTGACGTTAAAAAAACCTAATTGTAATTTTACACGCTTTTCGTAAAAGAATCGACTGAAAAATAAAAGCGTCGAGGCGAGAAAAAACCCCTATCGAGTTGAAAGTTAATTTTCAAAAAAAAAAAATCACTCGTTAATTAACGTAAAATTGAACTTTTTAACTCGTTCGTGATATTATATATTATCGTTATACGACTGATAGAAAAATGACGTCATAGTACCAAAAAAAAACATTTTTTTTTTTTCTATAATTGTATCGCTTTTTCTCCTCACTATTGTAACTCAATAATAAATATACTAAGTGATTTTTTTTTTTAATTTTCCAAATACTGTTTACTATATTATATTTACATGCGATCGACTGCCAGACTCGGACCGCAAGCGGCGAGAAGTAGTATATTACAATATATTTGTGTATATTTAAAAAACGTCTTATTTATATGGAAATACACTGGGCCGCGGTTCGGATATAAATCGTTTTCCGCCGGTGACGACGGAATCTAACAAAAAAAAAAAAATCTTAAATACGTCGTATACACCTGTTTAAATCCGTATGGACGCTCGGAATAATTTATCGGGGCGGACATTAACCACCGAAGGACCTGTACGGATTGGATATCTCGCTATATTCTCCTTTTATCGGTCACAGACATCAAAATTAAAAATTAAAAAAAAAAACGTGAATATATATGGGCCGCGTGTTTTTTGTTTTCCGGGGTGTACGTGTGCGCTTGTACATAATATTACGATTTAACGAGTGGTCCGTCTTATTTATCGAAGGGGATGTGTTTATTTAAATCGAGTTTCAATTAAAATAATCCAGATAATACAACAAAATACTGTCGTATACGTATATTATTACTATTGGGGCTCGATACATTTGCATTTTTGGTTTTTCTTTTTTGTGTGTGGAATGCTCGACGCGCATTGCTTTCCAACACACAAATGCGTTTTAAGTAGGTACACACACGCACATTGTATAGCGACGAATTTTTATTTTTTACATTTTTC
This sequence comes from Slavum lentiscoides, assembly GCA_032441835.1. Lineage (NCBI taxonomy): Eukaryota > Metazoa > Arthropoda > Insecta > Hemiptera > Aphididae > Slavum > Slavum lentiscoides. The sequence goes on along the minus strand of CM063715.1, from coordinate 9,061,934 downwards.
GATCTCTTAAGGGCATTTTTAACGGGGGAGGTTAAATGTAATTTTTAACCCATTTCTAATAATAATATTAGGAAATTAAAACGATTTATTAGGATATAGGCTTTTCTATTTGTTTTTTATATTTCTGTTTATTGAATTACACTGGTCACGTTCATTTTTTTGTTTTTTAAATAAAATTTAACTAAATAATAATCACGCACACGAATTATAATAATACGAAATTTAATTATTTAAAGCCGCTTTTTTTTCTTAATACAATTTTATTAGGATATTTTTTGGAGTTTTTAAGTGTGATAAATGCATTTTTTATTACGGTTTTTTAGGGAATTAAAATCCGAGCCCTATAATTATCATGTCGTATCGACGTTTTTCGAAAACCGAATGGGTTTTTTAAATTTTATTTTATTTTTTACATTAACACGCGTGTGTGTCTATACGTTACGCATATACAAAATAATTATTGTTTGAAACCGTCGGAAGAAGGAATCTCAATAATTATATTATTAAACTATATATATATATATAGTTAATATATATATATAGTTAGTATAGTAAGTGTATATATATATATATATACGAAGCGCGTGCTTATATGCAAATGAGCCAATCCTTATTATAATCGTTTACAAAAAGGGGATATTGGATCGAAAACAATGCGTTTTCCTATAACTCTTCGGTTTTTCTTTTCTCCGGTGTATATATATATACGCGCCTATATATATTGTGTTTGTCGATGCGTTTACCAAAATATATTATAATATTTTTACTACGTACATATGTGTCATCATCCGGCTATTGTCATCGAGTCTCGTAATATTGTGTTCTGATTACCAAAATCTAAATGGAAGAGTGCTGTACTCGGCTTTGGTACGATATATATTACAGAAAACCGCAGCCAGAAACATCGATGGCGGTGGCGCTATTGCGATAGCGCGTTGTTAATTTGAAAATAATTATTATTGGTCACCGCGGTATAGTTACGCGTTATTTCGATCACGATACCGAAGTGTAGTTCCTAAACGATTAATCGATCAGAAAAATAATAATTTTTCGAAAACAATAGTATAAAATAATATATATATATATACTTGACATGTATTTTATCCGCTGGTTCATTATAATTATCATTATTTCTCTCGTTGTAGTAAGTAAAAAAAAAAAAAAAAAAGATTGTCGTTCAATCTACAATCTCGAAACGTGCAGTACGGTCGAATTTAAATCGTACAGTTTGCAAAGAAAAAGAAGAAACGTTTAGGCTTTATACCGCTTGTCTATATACATAAAATCGTATACCTATATATAATATAATCTACACAAACGACAGAATATTTAAACAACAAGAAATTCGTTCTTGCAGTTTGAAAAACGCGTAATAGACACATTAAACGTATATTTTTTTTATGGAAAATTACATTTTATAAACGTCTGAAAACGCATAGCTGTTTTAGTATATAGGTATAGTATGTTATTAATTAAAGGCTCAATCGTGCGTTAAAAAAAAAAAAAAATCATATACATTTTAAATTTAACTGTATATTCAAATTTTAACTATTGAAATTTAAAGTTTAAAAAAATCTTATTCTTTACGTATACACGGTATATGGTTATTGAGAGTTTATACGTCATTAAATATCGTATATACATATACGTATATGTTTGGTCCTTCGAGCCCGATTTTCGTTTTACGTTGTATTAATGTTAATAACACATATTAAAATTCACAAACGTAATGGTAGGTAATTATTTTGTTTTTTTTAACGAAGTTTCGGCGATGATTCGACGATTGTAAACGCGTAACGCGTACGTAATACGTCCGCGCGATGACAATATAAATAAGATAAAAAAAAAAATGTGGTTATAAATATTAAAACCGCGCGGTCGGAACTTATTAACAATTCGCTATATAATAATGGGCGTCAGCCATATACGCGCGTTTAACCCGTTGCCGCCGGCAAAATTGGCGAATTTTTAACGATATTCTTTATATGGGGGGATTTTCTTTCGCACATACGCGTATTACGCTCACGTCGATATCTATTATTATCAATAATAAATATTACTCATACGTACTGTCATTAAAACGCTTTATACACACACACACACGTATATATATATATATATATATATATATATATTAGTTTAATCCCGAGAGACATAATCGCACGCTTCGGCGCAGAGTTTTTCGATCTGTCGACAATATATAATAATATTATTAGATTATCGAAGAACACTACGTTATATACAGAAACGCCTGCACGCCGTGTATAGGAAGGAAAAAATTATTATAATTCTTATACGCGCACGCGCGGCGCGTACGAATCGAAGGGTGCGATAATAATCCGTCAAGAGCAAGAGTACCTATATATATATAGTGTTTAGTCGACGCTTCGGAAATAAGGCGTGTGAAATTCGACGGAAAACGCGTAAAAATCGTTTTGAAAAATATTCTATTTAAAAAAAGCGCGGGAAATTTTATATTCGCGGAAGAATACACGATGCGTTAAAAACGAGTCGAATTTATTGTTTATGCTTTCGAGAAACGCGTCTTATACGTTTTTCCAACAAACGAAAGATTATTTCAACGTGTAAAATATACCAAAAAATAAAAATTTATATACGACGTAATCTCGCGCGTATATACCTACGGAATTTTTTTTTTCTTCTTATTATTTCCTTGTGATTCAGTGCGCGTAATAGTCTATTAATATCTCTTAGTCATCTCGATGACCGCGCGCGCGCGTATAATGTCGAATATTAAACACGCGACCCCTTCCGCCGCGTAAAAAACACAAAAGACTTCTCACACATCGGCGTTTTGGCATTGAAAGAATACGCGGATTTCTATCCTATCTTCACGGTCCATTGATCCAGAGTTGGCGACGACGTCCCGAAGGACGATTCTCTGCATTGTCCCCCGGTACATATTCCTATCGTGAATGATGACCCGTCCGCAATACTCTATATTTTAAGCTACGTATAGAAAAAAAAATATATATATTATCGATTTATATAATAATAATACGTAATATAGGCCCTGCACCGCCGCGGTGTTGTTATATTACACTATTAAACGCGTATTAAACGCGCCGTGCGCGTTATACCTTGGAAAAAAAAAATGTTTTCAAAGAAAAGATAAAAGGGCGAAAAAAAAAGAAAATTATTACTTTTGGCTTGTGTTCCGCCGATATAATATTTTACACTATATTTATAATATAATAAATAGGCGGAAAAATAATCGTATTTAATGACTCTCCGTCGTGCGAATATATGTATATATTATTATCTTATCGGCGCGTACCTATATATATATAAAAAAAAAATTCCAAATATTTTTTTTATATATATATATACAGTGGCGTATTTGGGGGGTCCAGGGGTACTGGACACCCCCAGAACCAAAAAAAAGACGATTAGAAATTTTAAAAATTAAAAATAATTTTTTTAAATAAAATGTATTTATTTGTTAAAATTATCCAAAGGTATTTTTTTATTAAATATACCTTATATCAATATATCCTGTTGGAATTTTCAAAAAAAAAAAAAATTTGGACCCCCTCCCCAGAAAAAAGTTGAAAATACGCCACTGTATACATTATATATATACACGAAATAATAAAGAAATTTAATACGCCCCGTGAACTATAATATAATATACGGTATAGAGGACGCACTATATACACTAAGGCGGTCATTCGTAAATTAAATTTTAAATACGAAACGGCGGAACACGTGTTTTGGGCGGATAAAAAAATATATAAAGCGATTCTATTTTTATAATATCACTTAAAATAACTATACAGCTATCGTTTCGTAATAACGCGTTTTAAAAAAAAAAGTTATATAAATAATGGTTTAAGATTTTTTTTTTTTTTAAATTCGGAATCGATGAAAAAATAGGTACTTATACGAAAAAAAAAATGAACAGCTGCTTACATTTGTTGTGGTTTAATGTGTATATAATAATATAGCTCTCTATATATATATATTATTCTGAACGAGAGCGAATGAAATCCATACCGGACAGTAATAATAAATACGCGTTTTTATTACACCGCGGCGCGCGTATATATATACCGGAATAGTATAGTAAATATATACGAACTATAACACTTAAAAAAAAAAATTTTTTTTTTCGTTTCGTTTAAGAAGCGATTGTATATATTATATTATAGCGTAGTAAATCTATAAAAAAAAATAGAAAAGTTATAACCGCGCGCGGGGCTAATACAAACAATATTGTTTCGGTGTTGTTTTTACAATAATAATTTTTTTTTTTTTTTTTTACTATATACAAATTTAATAGAGCGACTACGCGCAGGTTTAATATATACGTATTTTGAAATACGATTTCGATGAAATAAAAATATTTATTACATATCATAATAAGACCGTATACATACCGTCGTGTCTGGGGTTACACATATAATTTATGTCAAAGCCTATAATAAAATGTATACGGAAAGAAGGGTAAAAAACGAAAAAAAAATCCGAGTACCTATATATATATTATTATATATATTTTGGTAAAATTCGTTTTCTCGTATACGCGTATAACGTAATATAACGCGTTTGGGATATTATAACGTTTAAATTAAATTCGGGACAACAACGATGACCGGACCTGGCCGTGTCTAATGTGGGACATTATATTCGTATATATGTATAAAATTCGATAGTATTTAATTTTTCGGTTATTTATTTTATTTTTTTTTTTTTATCGTGTACATAGTTACTAAATCATTTTGTCTCGTTTCAGAACAAAATTATATGTAAAAAAAAAAACTCGTACCGTATACTTGTATAAAATATAATAATAAAAAACGATTTTTTTTTTCTTATCGGTATAAACCTGCAATGCCAATACGCGTTTGGTTAAGCTCGTACATAAAATAACATTAGAAAAAAAAAAAAAAGGAAGACGCGTATAACGGTAAGACTCTATATAATATATTATTTATAAGTGATGTGCGTGGTACGTGCGAATAATTATTATTTATTTATTTTTTTTTATAATAGCCGTATTATATCGCGCCGAAACGCCGCGTAACCGCTATACGATCTGAAATTTGGCCTTGAGGTGCTCGAACAATTTTTTTTCTTTTTTTTTAAGACGAATTTATTTTAATTTTTGGATAAAATCCAAATCATTATAGTATATACCGACGACGTACGGAAATAATATAATACGCGCGCGTATATAGTCGCGGCGAATCGACAATATTTAATATGAATATTTTTTTTTTTTATAATAATATATACGTATAAATATAATTATTTTAATAATTATTATCGTATATTATTAATACAATTTACGAAATTTTTGTTTTTATTATTATTCAAATAAATAGTCGGTTACGACCAGTTTTTTTTTTTAATAATATAAGTACGAGTATACGTAAATTATAATTGTATATATAACAGTATATAGGTATCGTATAATAAATCGGTTTTTTGAGAACCGGAGACGATAACGGACACTCTTGCTTCAAATATATAGGTTAGGGTTCGAAAATACGCTGCTGCTACTCTCTTGTATATGCTGCTGATTTTGTGGTAAATAGAGCAGTTATATTATAGCACTGGCTGTTTACTATGCGAATAAAAGGTACGTGAGAATCGCTATATAATTACATATTCAATTTTTGAAACTATCCTACGCAATTAATATGCGTAGAGAGAGAGAGAGAGAGAGAGAGAGAGAGAGAGATCCAAGTGTGTTTTCGTACAGTGTACTCACGAAAAATTTAATGTATTCGTATAATTTGAATATACGTTGAAATGAACGCGTCGGTATAATACAAGTTTTGCTCGCGTCAAATTTAGAAAAAAATTATTATTATTTTTTACGGATTCCAGTTGTAGATTCGGTTTTTTTTATCGTTTTGCGCATACGCGGTTTTTTTTTTTTTTTACAATTTAATTACACGAGGTCAGTGAAATAATGTATTTAGTACGAGACTGTATATAACTGCGCAATGACGTATAGATGCGGGGAGGATGCAAAGGGTTTCCACCTCCCCCTAAACCCCCAAAAAATAATTGTTCTCGCTATTTAAAACGTTGAAATATTGTATCTCGTTCAGTGTGCGAGTAATAGCGAATTTCAACGCATATTGTAACAATATTACTTTATTACGAATTTCAGAATCTTGAGCGTTACACCGCGTTATAATATAATACGCGTATATTATGTGAATGTACACTGCAGAGATGTAAATAATAATTGATAAGGAATATTGATTTTTTGTTTGTTTTAAAACTCGATTTGTAGAAAACGCGATAAAATTCTGTACGAGAAAATTCGATACATAGTTTTTCTTAAACCGAGTTGAGCACCGCAACTCTTGAAAAATCTACTCTTCATAAAAAAAAAACGTATACAATAATAAATAGAGATTAAAGCGACAAAAAATTTTTTTTTAGATCTACCATACACAACAATCGGAAAGTTGACCTTGTTTTGTAATTACGCGATTATTAAAATTCTTCTTCTTCTTCTCAACTTACCGGCCCGTCAAGGACCATTGCTGTCTTCAAAAGGTCTCGCCGTCCATCTCTGTTGTAAGTCGACTCACCGGTTATACATTCTGGTCTACGTCTCTGGCTTTTCAAATCAATCCACCGGGTTCTGCGTGTTCCTTACAGGGGTCTTGTTTTGTTTATTTTTCTAACGAGTACTTTTTTTGTTTTTCATTAGTCGTCCGTTCGTTAAAAATTACTTTATAAACACACATTTAATAAATAATATATACAAAATATTTTTAGAAATTCCTGTTTGAACCCAACCCCTTCCCCGGGAAATAATAGTATCTATACGCCACTGCAGTGCGTAACCGCGCGTATATTAAAACGTGTACGGTTAGGATGATTCGATATTTTTTGTATAAACTCAATAAAAACCCGTTCGATATTCATTAACGTATAATCGTTTTTCTTCACGCATAGAGTGCGCGCACACTGCGTGCCGCGGCGATTACGCGTTGTGCCCCTGCAAGTATTTTGGTCGAACGATCGAGACGAAGAGCAAAAGCAAATCCGTATACCTATATATTATATTGTACAAAACGACGTTTCTCAATACGCGTTAATCAGTTTTGGGAATGTTTTACATATACGGATACACGCGCTAACTAAATACCATCTACTGCGGGCACATAAATATTATATTCCGTACACGTATATTATATATATATTATGCACAGAGATACGGTAAATAATAATTTCGAAATAATTACTTCTCGAAAATCGTCAAACGAATTGTATTTTTTTTTTATTATTATTTAAATATTGTGTGTTCGACGACGGCTAGCAGGCGCGATAAAAAAATATATGCTTAGGCGTTCATCACCAATATATATACATATATATATATATAATTTAAATGAGAATTTTTTATAATTGCGTTCGACGCCGAGATATATATATACCCGTCGGGCTCCGAAATGATATTATTATTATAACGTGTTTATATACAGAAATATATCACCGTCGCGTAGCGCACCTACGCTTTCTATATAAAAAAAAAAAAAAATACGAAATATAAAACCGGTTAATCCGTTTTTTTATTTTTTTTTTTACGAATTCGGTAATTCACCGCTGACTTTGTCGACGATTCAGATTATTTTAGCGTACAGTGTAGAAAAAAAAAAAAACGAGGGAGAAATCGCAGTAATTTTTCGGTTTTTTTTTTTTTCCATAGGTAAAGAGTCAGAGAATTTTTAGACGCTGCGCTGCGGAACGTATTTACTTTTCGGTGTGTGTGTGAGAGAGAGAGAGAAAGTAAGAAATATTTGTTTTTATACGCGCGCGCGCGCGCGCGGAGGACAGTCAATTAGGAAGCTGGTCTTGTGGTGACTGCGGGCGGAGGAGAGGAAACACGATTGTCCGCAACAAGTCGGCAAATATTGAAGCGGTCCGAAACAACCGTGTATATACGGCCGCCGACAAAATCAACATTGTTATATTGTCGTAGTCACCTTACTTGTAATGAGTAGCCGCGGTATACACCCCAGTGGAAATCATATCTCCCACTATACTCGTTATACACTCGAATAATATGTAAACGTACTCGACGCGAAGTATAAAAAAAAATTTTTTTTTTTTATTAAACAGCACGAACGGTTTGTGAAGTTAATGTCGATTTTACTCGCACCCGACGCGCGAATATAGTCGATTCGTTTCCATAAATAATAATTTTGCAAGCTTGTACACGTGAAAAACACGGTAATATAACGAGCCGGAGAAGTTTTCCTTAAAAAAATAAACGCGAAAAAAAACCGGTCTTTAAATGTTTTGTAAACACCGATTCAACCTATATACAGGTAGGTATATGTCGCTCGTACGGTTTTTCGGGATTTAGTTTGTATATGGTAATGTAGAAAAACGAAAAAAAAAAAAAAACGAGTAAACCAGTTGATTCGTATAACGAACGCTATGATTTTCTATCGAGTAAGTGTTTTTTTTTTTTGATTTTATTTCGAACATTAAACAATCTGTACTTTTATTGGTACAATAATTAGAATAATGGCTAAATTATAACGGCTTGCTTGACGTGCGGGAAGAATCTTCCAGTGAAGACACTTCGGCTTGAAAATATCGAGTAAAAATGTAAACGACGATTTCGATCAAAACGCAAACGCCGTTTTTATATCGACTGCTATATATTACAATATTTTATTATAAGGTATATAAATTATAATATCTGATCGATGATCTTTCTGCAATGACACCGCATCGATTGCAAATTGACGGCCCATAAATAATAATAATATTAAAAATGTAATTTAATTTTCATTTACAATATATTACATTACATTCGCGTAAGAGTGAACCGCACTTGAGAGATTTACGGATGAGATATTTTTTTTTCTTTACACAATATGTGGCCCTAAATGGACGGTCACGAATGATTACCGGATGTTTACGATGGACGCATGTTCTAAAGTTATACTCGGTTTGAGTGGTGCTGCACCACTTTGAATACGAAAAAAAAAATGATAGCTCAACGATAGAAAGAAGGAAACGGACAGGCGCCATATCCCACGTATATACAGACAGATACCACCGCCAAAACGTCTGCGCTCCAGGAAAAATTTCTTAAACAGCTGGCTGTCCAGCCGCCGGAGGAACGGACACAAATGATGTGGCAAGCAAACTTGTCAGGAACTTCTGAAATTAGAACGACTCCCGACTGTCCCGACGACATGCCGTGTGTACACTACGGAGAACGTTAAATTATAGGATAAGAGCAGGACCGCGAAAATGAGGCATCCTGCATGATGATCAAATGTGGACATATACAGATACAGATGCGTTCCGGCATCGATTATGTACATAATAATATACATATTATACACAGTATTAAATTTTTAAAAATGTCAGTTACCACCGCACATAAATGCTTGATGATTTTTCACAGTTACATTGTAAAACGTTAAAAAACAAAAAGGAAAAAGGAAATTTGAGTTTCGAAATTTCATTTGATTCAAACGTTCTACGTATGAAAAAAAAATTACTGCGTTCGATAAATTCACAATCCCATAGTTATAAATACTAATAATAATAATAAAAAAATACGTTTGTGATTAATATTAATAATTAATGGCCAAATTATACGTATGTATAAGTTACCTGCGGTCGCACGAGCAGTGCATGAGCGTGTTCAATCTCCAGTTAAACAGACCGTACTTCCTTTCCAGACCGCCAATCCACATCGGACAAGACGTGTCGTGAATTCTGCAGCATCGATCCGCTCCGCCGAATCCGCCGAGTTGCTTGTACGATTTTGCCGAATGTCCTTTACCGCACCATTTCGTACCGGGAACTCTTAACACGGACATCAGATCTCTCTTTCGGCGTTTACTGAAAATAAAAATAGAATATAAAAAAAAAAAAAATTGTATAATTTCGCTATCGCTGAAACGCAGCTATACGTTTATCATTGTAACGTTCAATAGGTATATAAAACGAGGAAAAACTACGTTAATATAATAAACCGCGTTATTCACTCTAATCCATTACGTAATAATCATTAAAGATATAAATAATCAAGTTCTGACATTCCTGCATTTTGAAATTTTTTTTTGTGAATTTCAGCGTTTGAAACTTTTCAGCATTTATACGAATTCTGTGTATAATATGAAACCTATAACTAGGTACGACGAAGGTATAGGAGAAGTGGCGGTTTTACATGATGTTCAAGGGGGGGGGGCGAAATAGAGCCAACCCCCTCTGTCAATGAAATATCTACATCGACGAGTAATAACCAAGAAGAAAGATTTATTAATGTACCGAGACAAAATGCAGATGTAGAAGAAGGGAGAACAACGTGCATGGAACGTAAACGAAATAACAATAAAACGGGAAAAGAAAGAACTCATCAGATACGACACAACATAGAGGGCGTGGCAGAAAGATGCATATAAATAGTATACACATGTACTACAGTCAGACGCGAACTACATTGTTCACGCCTGACCGTCACGACTATACTGAGCGGTCCGCCGGTTCGGACCGCTATTTATATGCGCCTTTCTGCCACGCCCTCTATGTTGTGTCGAAGCGCTATCTGGTAACTACTTTCTTTTTCCTTTTTATTACGGTCGGCCGACGCGCCATTTCGGTAATTCGGGTGTTTAGTTTGACGCTAACCGAGCGACCGAATATACGCGTGTATGCGATCTTTATTATTATTTATTATTATTATTATTATTATTATCGCGTATTTCAATGAAATGAAATGAACGTAAAAATTTATCTTTCCTCGTTGTACACTCGTTTACACGTTTACTCGTTTATACTGTACAAGACCGATCGAGTTTGTCGTCAGCTATGCACTAAACGTTCATACATGATGTTCAAAGGGAAGGGGGTCGAAATTGGAGCATAACCATAACATAATTGGACCAACTTACATGACACGAGTAGGTGCTGTGAGGTCAGAGATATACTAAATTTAAAAATATCAAATCCCATGAGGGGAGATCCACCTATCACCCCCCTTATAACCGCCAATGGATAGGACGTATGCTGAAAATAGTATGTATAGAATCCGACGACTGAATATCCGAAATGATAAAATATATAACGAATTATGCAATCCTATTATATTCCTGTATTGGAACGTATGCGATCGCGCGGTGAAATATTTAAAATATTATAAGCTTTGTGTTATGTATTTTGAAACTCGCAGCAGCAGCAGCAGCAGCAGCAGCAGCAGCAGCAACAACTGACCCGTCGTTATTGAAGACCGCCGCAGCATCCGCGGTCGTCGTGCTCTCGTGTTGACGCTGATACTCGTTCGCCAGTCTCCTCCTGGTCTTTTTGTGATTTTTATGACAAGCGTTTTTCAAACGTTGAAAATTCACCATCGCGGCATATTTTCTCGTCAACCTCCGAACCGTGTGGTTTTTGCCTCGTTCTTCCTCCCAAAACTCCCGGGCGAAATCCGTGGACGCTTCGGGTTCTCTAACGTACTCGCAATCCAATAGCGTCTTTCCCGTGCCGTATATCAACTGCATGAAATGCGTTCCGTCCGTGATTTGATGCAACATCAACTCTTCTCTGTAAAACCGAAAAAAAAAAAAGAATAAAACGTTAGGAATGTGTTCAACGATTTTCAGACTTAATATCCTAACGGACGACAAATTTTACGCGCATTCCTATTATAACTGTGTATACTTATCGAGCTCGTATCCTGTATTAACTAATACATATACATTATATGTTAGAAACACACGGTTACATATTATATATAGTCGGTTTAACCGCTGCAGGCAATGTTGGCTGGTACGATGTGAGCATAGCCTACTATCGTATTATACCGATTACACGAATTCGATGATTGGATCTGGGAGAGGAAAAGGCGCTTCGGGGTTTGTAATAAGACGCGCGCGTGTTTACACTTATACGTACATACATACATACATCAAAATATCAGACTCGTCTTTGGAATGGAAAAAGAAAAAGAAAATAGAAATGAACGTATTCGTATATACTCGTAATTAATTTATGGAAATATTGTTTAAAATCGTAACACAGTGTTTTTTTTTTTTTTTTGAAAGTTCTACGCCAGTTTTAAATACTATATATATATATACGGTTTGTGTATACAGACGCGGTATACATATAGTCGCTCATAAAAAATAATATTCCGTATATATAGGTACGTCTGTCTGTACCATTGCAGATTTTCGCGACACTTGCCCGTGTGAATTCATAGCCGTAAAATTTTCGATAAACTCGAGGATATACGTGTATAAAAATGCGCGTATATCGCACGCGTAAAACTCTCACAAACGGCCCATAACAATATACGAGACAGGATGAATTTAACGTGGGCGTATAAAATACGGTATAAAATATTGTTTCCATTCGAGTGTTTTTCTTACGTGTTTCGTTATGTGTGCGCGTTACTGCGCGGTATATTATAATAATATATTATAATAGTATAGCTGGATGAACGGAACCGTTCGAATATTGTCATTTACAGATTTGAGTTTTGCACGGGCAAACCTTTATAATACGGTACGGTTTAAAATAAATTACGTCGATTGTCGACACGTCTATGTGCAGGTATACGTGTACTGAGGACATTTTGTGGAAAAATCGTTTTTGCTACTCTTTTCGCGTTCGTGTATAGCGTGGCTTTGAAATCGTTATGGTTTAAATCGTTTTAAGACAGACGTTTGTTTTTTTTATCCCTTTACTTATACAGTTGAAAGAATCGCGAACCGATTATAAAAAAAAAAAAAATTAAAATAAAAGTCCCGTTTTTAAAATACCATCATCTTATTTTATTATATATATATATATATATATGACCAGTAATAATCTCGAAATTATTATTTATATTTTGTACGCGCGCATTATTATTTTTCTTTTTTGTATAAATACTGCAGATTATCAAATAGATAAATAAATAAGAAAAAAACAAACGTTATTTATACAATTCGGACCGATACATTTTGTTGTAGTTTAAAGCGTACAGAATTTGTTTTTGTTTTACTTTAAAACGCGTACGATTAAACGGGCTGTTCGTTCAAGCCGAGTAAACGTTTTTTTTTTTATTGCCTAAAAAAAAATAAGAAGAAACGCGCAACGATTAATACGAATATCGAAAACAAAGTGTAGAAAAAAAATAATAAAAACGCGAATATTTTATTAATTTTCGCTAATAATATAATAACGTATGAAAATATAATATATTATATAGTGCGGTAATAACGAGTACTGCTGTTCGTTCGTGTGAGATTTTTTTTTTATCGCGAGCCGGTTTCAATAATTAGGATTGATGAAAAAAAAAAAAAACCTAATATTTATAATGTAGACAAACAGTCGTAAAATAATATCATTTTTTTTTTTTTGTGCCATAAACTCGCGCTATATTGCAGCGTCGTGTGTTTAAACTATTTCAACACGTTTTTTCGAGCCGTGCTCGACGTCAACGACGACGCGGTGTATACATCAAGTGCGCGTGTCCATATTATTGTTCGCTATATATAATATATGAAAAAAAAAAAAAACGTAATATAATACACAAAGTGTTACAACAAACGCCACTTATATATTACTACCCCTCACGCATAAAAAGCCGAGTGCTTTACAAGTCCGCGGATTCGGCTCTTCGAAAAGGAGTTCTTTTTTTTTCTCCGCGTAATATTTCACGAACGCGTTTCGGATAAACTTTCAAGAGAAAAAAAAGAACAGCCGAAAAAAACGACAAAAATACGTGTATTATAGGTGCTCATTTTTTCCCGCTCGTAATCTCAATTCTTAATAATAAACATTGTCGGGATTACGAATTTTATTAGCGGTGCGAGTCAGTGGCGTATTTACGGGAGGAGATTATAGCGAGATATATATCTCCCCCTTGGCCTTTTTTTTTTTGAACATAATTATATGTGTGTATGGCTATGGTCGTTTTTCTTTTATCACTATGACACTATCGGTAACCTTTAAAAATTATAAAAATTAATAAGCAAAAAAAAAAAAAAGTCTTCGCTTTCAGGAATTTTGCCGCCGATTGATGCCAAAATTACCCAAATAAGCAAAAAAAAAAAAAAGGTCATCAACTTCCAATTACCCACTAACTAGGAATATTTTTGGGGGGACTAAGCCACCCTAGTCGCGCCAGTAGTCATCTCGCCCATCAAAGAAACCCCCTATATAAATACGCCACTGGTGCGAGTATCTATATAATATGTGCGTGTGGTTAGGTTAGGTTATTAGTTCGAAATACTCGAGAGACGAGAACGTATGTATATTGAAATTAAAAAAATTTTTTGTAAAAAGCAAAAAGGACACGCGAAATAATAATAATAATAAAAAAAATCATTAATTAATAATATCGCGTGTAAATAATTTGTATATATACCTGTACAATCGAGCCAAAGAAAAAAAAAATTATAAAACAGTTGTATTAAAATCTGTGTATTTATAATAATTACCGGGACGAAAACTCATCGTCGGGCGCGTATTATGAGCAAAAAAAAAAAAAGAGAGAAAAAAAACGCAACACATTTACGCGAATTTAAATATCGAAATTGTTTGGAGTATTATTACGTATATAATCGTATATAAATATCGTTATAATAATAATAATAATATTTCGTGCGTTTTGTGGTAAATTGTTTGCGTGTGACGTACATATTCGCTATCTGTTACGCGTGTGTATATTGACGCGATTAGGCATATTTTTCTCGTCTTATATAATAAAAACGAAATACCGAAAGCGTATTCGTCCATACGCGTGGATAATACCTACGCACATCATAAATATTATATAAAAAAAAAAAATTGCGCAAGTTGGAAAAAACGAATAATTTTTTATTCACTCCTTATTCCATACAGACGTGTGCCGTTTTATAGATTCTGAGCGGAGCGATGTGTTTTCTTTTTTTTTTATGTCTGTACCCGAAAATTCTACCAGTAGGGGTGCTCCGTACTGCTCTTCGCGTAGCACCTTTCCGGATTGCAAATTGCATCTAGTTCGTACTTTAAAAGATGTCATTTTTCGATTTTCTCAATACTTTTTTCAAAAATCAGGAAAAACGACCAAAAATTACGTAAAAATCGTTTATTTCTTCGTTTATTTATTACGCCGAAACTCCGCTCAGAATCGTTTTATCGAATGCAACGATTTATCGTCGATTTCAAATTTATGACAAAAACAAAACTCTAAAATCTTTATCCAAGTAATTCACTTAAGCGATATCCACAACCAGGGTCGGCCTGGCCATAGCCGCTAGGCCGCGAATGCGGCCGGTGCCCCATTTTTTTTTTTTTATACCAATATTTTTGAACGCTAAGTCTCCACCGGTTTTGAAATCTTTGCCTTGTATTATTATATAATGTACAAAAGAAATAATGCGAAAATTGATTTGAGAACAGCGGTACACGTCAAATCGTGGTACTTATCCATTGAACTATTATTATAGTATACGACCCAAAAAAACGGAAAAAATAAACCTGTTAAAGAAACACGGTAAAATCGTCAAATTTCAAATTGCTTTAATTTAAAAACTAAATCCGACCACCAAATTCTAACTTCACCATAGATTCTTTTGTTAACCTGTATTGGGTAACTCTATGTGGAAACAGAAGGCGCTAGTCCGAAAAAAAAAAAATTTTATTTTTTTTAATAAGTGGCCCGGAAAAATCTTATTTGCCCGGTAAGAATTTTAGAGTCACTCCGCCCTTGGATCTGGGACACCCTATATTATAATGAATTGTTTTTTGTTGATACGTATTTTTTTAACTCCATATTAAACCGAGGGGCAGGGGGCCCCAGAATAAAAAGATCCAGGGGCCTTTGGTGTGCCAAGCCGACACTGTCCACAACAGCCCGAAACGGCTCGCTATTTTTTTTATGTTTTTCGCTCTTATATAACACGAATTATTATATAGAGCGTATAGTGTTTGCGCGTAAACTATTTGTGTGTGCGCGCATACGCAGACTGTAAACGCAAAGTATAAATCTTAAGAGACGTGTGTAGAAAAATGCGACGAGATTACGAGGGGAAAAATGGTTTTTTTCTCTTTTTTTTTGTTCGTAACCGGTGTACACAACACGCGTTTTATGTTGGGTTAGGTTAACATAACCGTATTATACCGCCGGCGAATACGATACCCGTTGTTAACGTTTGTAGAAAATAAAAACAAACCGACTCTCGCGACTGCAGTATCAGAAAAGTGTACCAAGTAGGGATGGGTCGTTCGCGAACGATTCGTTCAAAATGAACGAATCATTTCAGTGAACGAATTGATTCAGATTCAGAAGAAAAGAACGAATCGTTCATTAATTCATTTCGTTCGTAACTTCATTTGAATCAATCTACACGATCGAGTACCGACTCAGATTCAGAAAAAACGAATCATTCGTTAATTTATTTCGTTCGATGAACTTGATTCGTTCGTAACTTCATTTTAAATCAATCTACATTCTACGCGACCAAATACTGACTCACTGCGAATCATATTTCATATTATAAATTAATTATTAATTGTTGTTCCCCCACGACATTTGTCTTATCATATCAGTTGTGATTCACACTAGAACCACAGATTAGATGAATAATAATTCATCTAATCTGTGCTAGAACAACAGAATATATTCTGTGCTAGAACGGTCTATTAGATTACTGATTGAATTTTGAATCAATGATTCAATTGATTCAAGTGAACGAATCATTTAAACGAATCATTTTAGTGAGTCGATTCAATTGATTCGAATCATTTAAAAGATTCATTTTTCCCATCCCTAGTACCAAGTATGTAAGTATACTTGTACCGTTATATATAGGTACACGCGTCACCAGGGCTGCCACGCTTTTAAATTTTTTTCTCCTACCAGCGATTACGAATTCTAGTACGTTTACCAAATATTTTGCGATAATATCCTACTTTTTTTTTTACGACCGTTTCTGATTAATATCAATATACAACGCCATCTATACCTATGTTTTTGATTATATATTATCATTGTTTTTCCGTAGTATCGCAACGCAACAGTATCACAGCATATATATATATATTAATATTCTAAAATTACTGGATAATGGTTCTAAACCAGACAGTTCTCTCTCTTTACATACAATTCGTCTTAAATCGTGATTATATAATTTGAAACTTTAATATAATAAATAATAGCACCATTAGTAGTGTCTTGTGATTTGTTTCAAATTAACGTACAATTTGTGTACGATGTTCACATAATGTCCTCGTACCTCCTGCAAATGCTTCAAATTATCCGATGTGTACGAGAATTATCCTACGTATGGTAGCCCTGCGCGTCACCGACGCGATACGACCTCGTCATAAAACGCAATAACGCGTCCCGAATAATTTTCAGTAGGATATAATTCGAATTATTATTGTATTCGTTTAATATATAATCATTATAACGAATAAACGATAAAATATATATATAAAAAAAAAAAAACGATTTCCAAACAGATTTTAACAAATGCGTTCGTTAATCCTGCAGGATATTAAGTGTACATAGGTAATACGCGTAGTTCGTAGAATAAATCGGTAAAACGAAATACACGAGTTTTGTGTAATAAAATTTAAAAAAAAAAAAAACTAATCCGAAAACGAAAACGTCGCGAAACGTATACAGGTATAATGGATTGGAAATTTTTTTTTTTTTGAATATGTCCGTTATATTGATATAATATCTTCAGTATTTTTGGAAGGATCACGTAGTGTTTATATGAATGCGGAAAATTTTTTTTTTAAATATTTTATATCGATATAAATATTAAAAAATATTCGTAGTTTTTTTAGTTATTAAATTTATACAGTCTTATAGTAGTTGTTTTTTTTTCACCACAATTCCTTCGCTTGTTTCTTTTTTTTTTTTTTTAACTCTATGCGTCTTTTTGTTTGTTTTTTTTTTTAATATTCTCTAAGTAATTTCGTTCGGTTTTTTTTTGTATTCTGTCGTCATATTTCTCTTTTTCGCTATTAATACTGCGCGCATGATGCAGACGATGCGATGACATTTTATCGAAACCGGTATATGGTCGTATAAATAAATTCAACGCGTCTGCGACTCCTACACGAATTTCTTTATTTTTTTTTTTTCATAATACTCTTCGGCACCATTGTGTGTGTGTGTGTAAATAAAAATTTATTTACGAGTATTAATTTATAGGTTTTTATTTTTTATTTCTTTCGCGTATCGTTTTTTTTTTTTTTTTATTTTCGATTTCGTTGATTTCGTATTTTTACTGTTTTATCGTTTAGACGATTTCCAAATAACTCAAAGCACGCGCGAGTATATTTTAATAACACAGAAATAAAATTATCGAAAGTGTTTCTCACGTTCGAGGCACTAATAGTACGCTTGTCCCGAAACGGAACTCCTCAGAAACGCTGCACAATATCGCATAAAATCCGTTCAACTCTATATATAATTATAAAATTTATATTCCGTGGGAAAAAAAAAAAAAAAATTATTCGGGTTTACGAATAAATTGTCACTGTCGATTCGTAAACGCGATTGCAGAACATCAGCGTTATATAGACGAGAAAAAGAACGAAGGATTCTCGTCTTTGACCCGGCGACAATCCGATGGCAAACGAACGTCTTAAATCCCTGCAGGACGAAGATGTCAAGGCGGAAAAACGGACGATTACACACACCGGATCTGAGACGAAGATACCGGATTGATAATTGGAAGGTGAAAGGCTTATAGTGGTTTGGTGTTAGGCGGGAAACAGCAGCGCCCTTTCCTCTTGAATTTTTTTTTCAAAATTCATATACTGTTCCTAAACGAAAATCGGTGGACATGACGTGTCTAACGGTGCTATTAATCAACGCGTATTGTGAATAATACTGCAGTACCGTCTATATTCTTAGATTTTTTTCTTCATTTTTAAAAAAAAAAAAAAAAAAATTGTATTTACTGTATTACTATTAAACCCATACTCAAAAACTTAATAGTTACTATTATAGGGCGTACTATACATGACGAGTCTGATACTCTGATAATTCAATAATATGTATTCTCATACAAATATTATACACATCGTCTAATTGGCAACTCGCGTGGTGAGCAGTCCGCTTTAAAACATATAAGAGCTGAATATATTATTGTTATTATTGTATTTCAATCATAAGCGAAACAATTTAATTAAGAAAGACCAAATGATAAATACGAAAAAGAAAATTCTAATTACAATTCTATATATAGGGTAATTTACTTTTTTTTTTTTTAATGTAACGCAAATCTTTCTACGAGTCAAGATTAAATAGAAAATAAATATAAACAACAATAATAGTGAGTTTATAATAATAGGCGACGATTATACGACGGTACCAATTTTCGGTATGAACGATATCAGTGGTGAACTATTTCACTACATGGAGCCAGACATTTTTTTTTACCCACCCACCCACCTACCTGGGGAAAAAGTATGTACAAATAAGCAAAAAAAAAAAACTACTAAAATGGTGTTGCCCCCTAAAACCAGCCCTGCACCTTTTAATCCTACTGGTGTACCAACCAAAAGGGGTCTCCAAGTCTGAACCCTATGGTATATATATATAAAAATTATTTTAGACCGCCCCCATTGAATGTGTCATATAATTTGTGGTAACACTGATATTGATATGTGATATTACCGATGCGCTATCAGATCAAAATAATAACATAGACAATTAAATCGAATTAAATAATTTATTATATAGCAGTGATGATTAGAACTTGGTATGTACATTTATTTGTTAATATTCTTACGGACCAATTTTTATACAACAACTAACTCACTTGTAGTATCGTACTACACTACTGAGCAGTGAGCACTGACGTCAGACCCACTCACCCACCCCAAATTTTGAAATGGAGCCGTGGCTCAAAAAAAAACCCCTTCGCCACGCCCCCGAACGATATCGTAACGTTTAATATGTACATATGTATCAGTGGCGTAACTACGGGATGGCAAGGCACGGCAATGCCCCGGGGCCCTGGACTTGAAGGGGCCCTCGACCATCGTAAATAGGTGCATAAAAAAAAAAAAATTACATACTCATACTAATACTAAAAAAAAAAAACACTTGATACTGCCCCGGGGACCCAAATTTATAGTTACGCCACTGGTATGTATGCGTAATATTTATTTAAACGGAACATGTCGTGTATTGGCGTCGTAGATGCGGAAATTAAAGTCTTATTTAATTTAAATCCTGTTAAGTCGGTATATATATGTTATCCAGTCAGTATCAGATCGGGCCACGGCACGATTGACCCGGACCCGCAGTTTCGCCAGATCTAAGTCTTTATTTTTACGTTTCCAACGCTATTTATATAACGCTAACTACGGAAAAATGTCGACTTTCGGAACCACTGATGAAAGTAAAGGAGGAAAAAAACCGCCGTCGTAAAATCGTACAAAATAATTACAAAAAATATTTATATATAAAACGTCTGACGACGCGCGTTTCTTCGTATACAGTATGAACAACGACAGCGACCACAACCACCACCACCGCCAGGTCGTCGTCGAAACTGCGTTTGTCGCGCGCGCGCGCGACGTAAAATAATAAATCGCTTTTCTCGTTCTCGCGTTCGGCGGTACGAGCCGGTGCGGTGGTGCGGTGCGGTGGTTATTTATGCAGATCGAGAGGTGGCTGCATTCGCAGAGCCCGGTACAAAAGCCCCCGAAACTTCCATTATCGCGCGCTTATTTATAGTGATTAATCGCGCGCGCGCGCAGAGGGTGTGTGAGACGTTATATTGTTATAAAATGTATTTATTTTTATTTTTTCTCTACACGCGCCGGCCGGCGGGGATATTCAGTGTTGTTGTTAATACGGCGCGCGGTCGACGACGTTTTAAAATAATAAAGACGTGGGGAAAAGTCGTACTGCGCCTCCCCACTAGGTATGTGTATGTATATATATATGTATATATTTTTTTTTTTATGAGAGATTAATCACACGGGGTCCGGTTACGTGTATAACGCGTGCGCGCCGAGGGCCGATCTCGTTCAGAACGGGACTTTTGAACGAGTGTCGAGTGCGGCGGCGCCGCGGTGGTGGTGGTAAATCGACGACGACGACGGTCTTCCGACCGCAAAACAACGTCTAAAAACGAACAATGCGGCCCGTGTGTATTGTGCGCTACGAGAAACGTCTCCGTTAAAAAGAGACGGAATGAAAAAAAAAAAAATACCGATATTACAGTACGGTCCGCTATATAGCGCGTTATCGTCGAGTGTGTCGGCCGCAGTGAATTCGCTGCAGAGGTCGGAAACGGCTAAACTATTTTGACGATTCCCCTCGCGGTGGTCAACAAAAAAATAACCGACCGCAATTTGTGTGTGTGTGTGTGGTTTTTTCCCATTTACCCGCTTCGTTTCCCGAAACGGCAATTAAACGGGTCCACAGTGTGCACGGAAGAGTATAGGAGACCCGTTCCGGATTTTCAATGAAAAATCGTTTCTCGTTATTACCCGCCCGCCTGTTAATTAAGGTTTAGCGTTTTAGACGGATCGCGCGGCCGAAATTTTATCTTACAAAAAGGGGGGGGGGTCCGTTTAGAAAAAAAAAAAAAACTTTACGTATTTATTATGATATCCGCGCACTCGGACATCCAGAGTTCGATCGCGTTTTTGTATAATATGCAGAACGGTTTCCGTTATTTATTTATTTATTTTTTTTTTTGGACTGTCTATCGGTATTACGACACGTGACTCCATAGTGTGTATGCGGAAAGGGACCGTATTTATATATACGTTTTTCGCGCCCCCGGGGCAACACAATTTTTACGCTTTAAATTTGTTTTTTTTTTTGTTAACACACCGTATTGTGTCTATAAAAATTTACCGCCTCCTTATTGTAATATTGTACATTACGTATACTGCGATATCGCGGACATTTCAATAAAAACTAAAACCGCGAAAGCGAAATAATTATTATGAATTTCAATAAAGTCGTAACGCAATACGGGTAGGTACTGATATGTCGCCGAAAAAGCGTAAAACAAAAATGAGGTACATAATGCATTGACAATCCGATAGGCGGTGTAAAGTTATAGGTCGAGGAACTTTGTAAACGCGTTATTCGGTACTACGCGCTGACTTACCGCATCCGCCTGAATTTTAAATCGGAGGCCATCATCGGCCCCCACCGGATTCGCGCCACTGCAGGTCCTCCGAAAGTGGCGCGTATATCAGTTACGCCACTGCCGCCGTGTTGACGACGGTCCAATGGAAATAACGTGACAATATTAAACGTCGAGTGAACGCCGCGCCATCTCGTGTTTTTGGGGACCCGGTTTTTGTGGCGTATGCCCGCGGCATAATATATATATAGTGAAGGGCGCCTATTGTGGTGCGACGTGCCGCCCGAGTCGAGAATCGTATAGATAACCGTACGCTCTTATACGCGCCCTCGTCCCGCGTTCCGGCCAATGGCGGTTATAAGGGGGCGTGGCGCCCCGTGGGATTTGATATTTTTAAATTTAGTACATCTCTGACCAGCTATGAGCACCGACTCGTGTCATGTATAAGTTAGTCCAATTATGTTATGGTTATGTTCCAGTTTTGCCCCTCTCCCTTTGAGGGACATCGTGTATAAGGCTGGAATTAGTAGTGGTCGACCGACGATCAGCGCTTACGGTCGTGAATCGTGATCCAGCGTTTAGTGCTTAGCTGACGACAAACTCGGTCGGTCGTGTACACTGCGTATAACAGTGTAAACGAGTAAAATAAACGCGAAAACGAGTGTACAACGGGGAAAGATACGTATCCGTACGTTCATTTCGTTTCATTGAAATACGCGAAATAGTAATGATTAAAAAAATTAATCATAAACATTGCATACGCGCGTACGATCGGTCGCTCGGTCAGCGTCAAACTAAACACCCGCATATGCCGTGACACAACGCGTCAGCCGACCGTAATAAAACGGGGGGAGTAGTCACCAGATAGCGCTACGACACAACAAAAAGGGCGTGGCAGAAAGGCGCTTATAAATAGCGATCCGAAACCATAGGACCGCTCATTGTAATCACGGCGGTCAGGCGTGAACAACGCGTTTATTTCGCGTCTGACTGCGGTGTGTGTGTGTGCTATTTATATGCGCCTTTTTGACACGCCCTGTATGTTGTAGTGTACATTGTACCTTGAACATCATGTATAACAACCGCCACTGGTTCCGATGCGTACTCTATGACATATTGAAAATGCTGCAAAATCGCTGTACTGCTGCCGAACGATTCTTCAGACGAAATAACGCGTTTGCAATTTATCGCGACGCGCGTAAAGTCCCGTGAAAAACCGCACGAAAACGATTTTTCCTCTTTTCACAAAAAGTACCAAAAATCTCTAAAACCCACTGTCCTTGACAGTGACTGATACCCACTGATAATGACACAGTTTTTTTCGTCCGCCGTCCGCCGTGCGCGGGTGCACCTCGATGCGCGCGCAGTGTATAGTACTCGGCGAGTTTAACGAAAGTACTTGAACGAACCGATTACGTCCGTACGCGCTTTTTTTTTTTACCAAAGTCGATAAAAATTGATTTCCATGTTTACGCAGTACACTGAACAAGCGGTGCACTCAAAGGGACGGAGGGGGGGTGGGGTGATTTAAAGCTCCTCCTCCCGCCCCCCAAAAAAAAACCATAGTGTACAAATAGCGATCGGGGAAAATCTGAAACGATTCGTGCGCGAATTTCCTCGTCGGAACGTCACTCCAACTCGTATTATCGATAATAAATCCGGTATATAATCGCGTCATTCCATTGAAAATAGAAATTTTAACATCGATTTGGAATTGAGTTTAAATATCGTTTTCGCAACGCGCGGCCGTTACGTTTTAACTGGATTTCAACAATCAGCTGGCTCTTGCCCCGCGTATTACGTAATAGCTGCAGGCGGCGTTCGATACGGTAAACTTTAAAAGTCAATCTCTGTGTGTATTATGCACGACAATAATAGCGACAAAGAATGCGGCGGCGAGTAGAGTTGATAATCGGCCAAAATACTATACCCGAGCCAACTCGATTACACGCGCACTGCACGCGTACAACATTTTATTCCAATAGTGTCTTTACGCCGTCCGACGACCACAGTGGATTATTATTATAATCTACATATTTTGTACCATTGTACAGGTCAGGTTTGGTCAGGTTTGGGTTAGGTTGAGGTTAAACGGTTACTGCGGTACCACCCTCAACGGACACATCAGTCAGTGGCTTGAGGATGGATTTCCCGCGAGGAGGGTTCCCTCAGTGGGTGTATTTTTAACACAAAAAAAAAAAAAAAAAGGTTAGGTTAGGTTAGGTTAAGTTCACGAAGAAGAAGGCCACAATAACAAATTTTAGTTAAGAATTATAATGTGGGCGGAATGGCCGGAATAGAGGGGATAGGGCCCCTCAACGATAACGATCAATCATATAATTGTTAATTAATTTTTGTTAAATAAACGATGTCGAGGAGCTGGCGAATTGCCTAACTGGTATTTCCGGCCCACGACGATACCGTAAAAAAAAAAAAAAAAGGTTAGATTAGGTTCGGGGGAACGACGGCCTCCCGGGGCGAAGTGCCCCCCTCCCCGTGCAGCGCTGCCGTTCGAACACAAAAAAAAAGGTCAAGTCAGGTCAGGGTTAAAACCTAACCCAACGGCCGTTTTCTTTAACCGCGTATAATTCAAATCGGTTGTTTATTATTATATATACGTTTAGTCGTTTAGACAATACCGCAGCTATTTTATTTCAAAAAAAAAAAACGCAGCAAATTGTAAGTATACGTATATATATACATAATAATAAATCGCGAAACGGATATAAGTACGGGGCGTGGAAAAAAAATATGCTATAAAATATATATTGTCGATTATACCAAGCGCGTACGTTATTTGCGCGGTCGTTACACGCGTTACGAATATATAAATATTCGAAAATAGTTTATGTTTGTATAAACGCGCGTGTCGCACTCGTATATACGAGAAATAGTTGTATTTTTTAGCGCGTGTTACAGCGGCCAGTGGCGAACGGAGTGTCTAAAAAAAAAAAAAAAAAATAATAATTATCGATTTTTATACGAATAAAATCGGCTGTCGGATAAAGAACAAGCGCATTGTTACACGTACACGGTATGTGTACACATAACGGCTGTTTATAGAAAAACGATTTTTCACAAAAAAAAAAAAAAAATGATAACAATTCGATTATTTCATTTCATTTAATTTTTTTTTTGGCAGTTGTATCTTTTCTTAAAATTGCCCGACGATGATTTTTTTTTTTTATCGAAACCGATAGTACACGAACATATTTAATACGACGAGTATTATATTTTTTCTCTATTTTTTTCGTAATACGCTTTTTGGTTTGATTGTACATTTTCATATACACATATACGCGTACATTTTTTTTTTTTTTATTAAGGAGTATTAATTTCTTATTTGTTTTCCTTTCTATTTCTTTAACGTATCTTTTATTGATTTCTTATTATTATTATTATTTTTTAATAATCGCTATAATCGCTTCGATAAAATCGATAATAATGTTTACAAGTCCAGCCGAATATTTGTATACGAATATGGTCGATTTTTAACGTTCGCGTTCTCTTATTACACAGCCCAGCCGGTGTTCCGTTTTGAATCGGAAAATTCCTCGACCGTTATTATATTTTCGGCGCGAATCGAAACGAATAATATATGTATATTTTAAAAAACGTTATTTTATAAAGTTATATACAAAAAAAAAAAGAAAAAAGAAAAGCTTATAATATTATCGTGTAAATGTCGAACTCCTCTCTAACCCGGGCCGCCGCCTGCGCTTCCGTTGCAGACGACTATGCGCGTATAATAATAATAATAATAAACCGATTAAAAACGCGCTCTAATAAACTGTGAGAACGACAAACACGTTTTCCGATTGCGCATGCCGCGTTATTCGAAAACGCAAATGCGAGTTCCTTGTACGAATCGCGCGCGCGAGCCGAGCTTTTGACATCTGCTGGGATTTACACACGTCCGCGGTATACGCGACGCGCTGATGTATTATTTAAAGCGCCTCCTGCTGCCTCCTGCCGTGTAAGCTCCTTCCGCCCCGGTCGCTGCCGCCAATTTTAATCCGCAACACCGGAGCGGTGAGTATTATAGGTATATACGCGTATATAATTATACGCCAATGTCTCTTTTTTTTTTTTTTTTTTTTTATGATATCGGGCTCGGGAAAATCTCTTTCGTTTCTCTCCAGTTTTGTTCAATATTTATCATCGCTCTGATTTTCTCGTATTTTATTTCAATATTATTTCCTGGCACGAGAAAAAAAGAGAGAAAAAAAAACGATATATATATATATATAAGCAGTCGATCGCATTATATTCCGATAACGTTTCAACGAATTCCGTTTTTAATGTCATTTTTTATTTTATTTTATACAAAGGTGGGGGGCGAGTTAATGGCAAAAAAAATATTAACTCGTTTTGGAGTGAAAAAAAAGTTTAATAATTTAGAGTATTAACACTTGTGACTGTAAAATCTCGAGATTTTTTTTCAAAATTATTCAAAACTAAAACTTTTCAAATATTTAATTTTTTTTTTTTTTTTAATATTAAGTATATTATAGGTAATATAATATATATATTTTTTTTTATTAAGACGGTTGGTTTTATTTTTTTTGGGGGGAGGACAAGAATTACTCGGCTCGTGATAGATCAAAAAAAAAAAATTAAAACCGAAATATAGCCAATATATATATACAATCGCCAACGGTAAACAATTTAATATTATCATCGTATATAGACAATATATCGGTTTAAAATGCGTTATACCGCGGATTGAGGTCCAAACCGAAACGTACCGCATCATATAGTGGAATAGCGTAATTTTTTTTTACGATTCTTCGTGTAAAAATAACGTCTAAAAAAAAAAAATAAAAATTTCGGTGAAAAAAGCGAGTTTCCGGCTCCTCTATAGTGCGGTATTCTCTGTGGATAAAATATACGAAACTCGATTATTATGATTTTTTTTTTTTTTATGTCGACTAAAGAATAAGACGACAACCATCACGGGATTCGTCGAGCGAAACGAGAAAGTATCGAATTCGGCGAAAGACTGGCTGCGGAGACACGCAATTTTCCCCGTTGCTCCAGCCCTTTAATTCCGCCTACGTTCGGTCGGTATTTATCGGTTATGAATTAAATATTTCGAAATAACGCGAATATTAGATGGGAAAAAAAATTTTTTTTTTTTAGATACACACAGTTGTCGTGTTTTCCACTTTTACCATTTCAAAAACATGTGTTTTGAAATGTTTTATTCCGTACGAAGTGTACAAAGCGTTCGGATAATGTTACGATAGTACCTATATATTATAATATACGCGATACGTTGTTGTACATGTTTTGTATTAATAACAACAATAATTACGTTCTAAGAATAATTTAAATTGTTTTTAATAAGCGAGACACGCGATTTCCGTCGCGGTGTTCACACACTTTTGCTCGAAACGAAAACGCTCGTTTCGAACAGTGTGTATTGTAGTCAGTGGTGACGACTGGGTGGTTCCAGTGTCGGTCCGGGGCCCACCCGGTTACCCAGCTATTTAGGCGCCCGTCGCATCGAATAGAAAAATTCGAATTAAAATATAAAAAAAAAAACAACGATTAAACGATAACGGGAGCGGAATCGTGCTTAGAAGAAGAGAACATATATATATACGCTGCAGGCGTGTATACTGTTATCATTATATATTTATATAGTTCTACTAAATTATAAATACCATTAGTAAGAAATAAAAGATATTTGTGTTTTAATATTTGTTTTATTCCACATAAGGTAGCCTTTTCTACAATAATAAGTATTGCACACCGAGGTCGAGCACCCGAGACCTCGTGAAAATAAACAAAACTCCCCCGACGGGAGCGAGGGACAGGGGACGTTACAATACGAAAAACAATTATTTTTACGCGCAATAGTTAGCCTCTGAAATTCGCCCTTGCGGAACGCGCAATTAAAAATTCGAATAGAATTAAAATCGCGCGTATTACAAAAATTTGAAATAAATTTATATGTTTTTTTTTTCAAAATTGTTTTCCAACGAATATAAGGATTTTATACTGCACATGGGTGTTTGTGATTTTTAAACGTACGACGCAGCTAGCTGCAGATACAGTTATACTGTCGTGTAGTTACGTATATTTACGGCCGAAAATATTGTCAACATCCGATACCCACCACCACGCTGTACAGAATGAATGGAGAACATTTATAAGAGGCTGTCGACTTCGAGTGACCTCGTGCGACCAGCTATATAAGCACCCTTTAAACGAGTCTTTTTCAATGTGCCGTGCGTACCGCAAAGGGTGTGCCGCGTACACGCCGAACTATATAACATAATACACTCGTATTATAATGTAGCTGCGTACGGGCAGCAAGGCCCGTAGATCCGGGTCAATTCTTCAGGGGAAGGGAGCAAACCAAGTTGTTTCTTCAATTCGCCCGAGCCCGGAGCCGTGAAATGAAATCGAATGATCCATTCCGTAAGAGTCGGCGATACGAATATAAAATATCGATTAGTGTACTGCAACAAATTCTGCTATGTGAAATGCGAATAACGTTCTATAATAATGACGCATAAAAAAAAAGATGATAAAATCGTCGCGTTCAGTTCATCGTTGCTCGTTAAGTTCCTTTTTGCAATCCCACTGTAATCGCAGTTATATAAAAAAAATTATCGTACGATCACCTGCACCTGCACCATATCATTCGAATAATCAGTTATATTGATATGATTTTTGTTTTTTCCAATACATTCAATTCGTTCGAAAATCATCGTCTTCCGTGAAAAATGATGGAGGGGGGGGGGAAGGCAATGCCTCCTTCCTCTTCCTTGTGGCTACGAGCCTTGGTAAGATCGCGTTTAGACCAGTGCAGGTTTTCGAAACCTTTTTCGAATGGCGACCCCCAAATTTTTTATTTTATTTTTTTTTGTAATGCGGCCTCTTCAAAGGATTAATAATAGAACATAAATAATTTTTTTCAATACGTATATATTTAAGTAAATAAAATATGTAAAATGTACAATCGCTCTTTTCACGTGTTAATGAAAAATTTGAGCTTGGATTTTCGATATCGTGTAGTTTCCATTCTAGGTCTTGTATTGGATACTGTTACACTATTATAAGTCCGATATTCCACGTTTGATTTCGTCCGGTACTTGTTTTTGTATTACCATAAGGGCTGAAAATGCCGTTTCACAAAGGCAAGTAAAGGCGAACGGTAAAAACGTTGATATAGCTATTTTCGATCAATTATATATATATATGATCGCGCCAGCTGTAATTTAATAAAATCGCGTGTATGGACAATTTAACAATCCGCCGTCAGATAAGGTTACGTTATAATACGCGCCATTCGGCGCGTTACCGAACAAATAAATCAATTTACTTTTAAAAAATGTGTACTCATATTAAAAACCCTATTTGTTCGTTATTTTTGGTGACCCCCGAATTGTTTTTCGCCGCCCCCTGTTGGGGTACGTAAAACGACGTTTTAAAATACTTTTTCGGCATAGTTTAAATTTAAATACACATAAAGCACCTCGGAACTATTATCATATGTATGTCAATTAAAAAGCGAGTAGCTACGCGTGCGCCTATGTCGACACTTTTTGTTTGTGCACTCCCGGAGTCCGGAATATGCCCGATCATTAGCCGGCGCGGCGTACATATATCGTCGGTAAAACAATTCACAATTACGTTCGGTTTGATTTTAAATGGCCGCGCGCATTGTGTTAAAGAAATAATAATAATTTTCAAAAACAGCGCGGTCGTAAATTTTTTTTGTAAAAGAATGCGTTGTTGATTGGTGGTCGGTGGAGAAAAAAAACGAATGTGAGTGTATGTAAATGTAAACGCGTTTCGAACGGAAATCGCTGCGTTTTAATGTTCGTTGTACGCGCGTGTTTAAATCAAAATGAAATCGTACAGTAAAAGCGTGTTTTCGTGCAGAGCGTGATACACCTAATAGAATGAAAAAGAGCGTGTGCGACCGATTGTAGGCGACCAAAAAGCGGCTGCGCTAATCGCATTTACTTCAATACACGCAAACACGACTTTTAAAGGAATCTTCCGTCGGTCATACCGATCTTGACGTCAGGCACGTTTTAATTTTTTGAATTTTTTTGTAAAGAGGGTTTCTATTTGAAAATGTTGGACAAAAATCGGAAATTCGATGTATTCGACTGTATAGGTTTAATCAATTATTATCGAACATTTAATCCGAATATTTTATTCGAGACCGAAACATTTCGATTGAAAAATTATCGAAAAGTTTCACGAACAAGTCAGTGCCGTAGATAGGATTTTTATATGGGGGGGGGGGGTCAGTGCTATAGATAGGATTTTTATATGGGGGGGGGTTCAGTGCTATAGATAGACATTTAATATGGCCTATGTGAGGTCATCATTAGTTATAATATTGAGGTAAACATCAAGAAAGTGTGAATGATTTATATTATTTTTATATACTATAATTAATTTATAACAATATATCAATTTTTCTCGGTTTCTTAGATAATTCATCCAGTATCCGATGTTCAAAGGGGGGTTTGAACCCCCTAAACCCCCCCGTGTCTACGGCCCTGGAACAAGTAATATTATTTATTAACAATATATTATTATATTAAAAATAAACGTTGTGTCATTAGTAGGTATATATGTAATATTAATATAAAAACGAAAAAAATTTCGGCGGGTCCGGACCCAATGGACCACCCACCCTTGGACGCGTCATTGATCTCGGTCAGGTTAGAAACGTCGATGAAATCTTATTAAAAAAAAAAAAAAAATTAACCGCTTAAAAAAAACAGCTATTATTCTAATCATTTTGTGTCGTCCACAATTAAAAATTATTTCGTTCGCGCGTAATAATATCGCAGGAAATCGCGCGTTTTATTCCAATTAATATTTATTCGTCGACACGGCTTCGAGTGACCGCGCGCAGACGACACGGCCCTGCACGTTCTCGGCCGGTTTAACACACAGAAAATACAACAATAAATACGCCCGACCTTTAGGCCGAGTAATAATTAGTGTTTGGCGTTCTCGCGCGTTCCTGCACCGGGAGATACGTATCTATAGATATATATATATGTACACGTGTCCGATGACAGCGTTTCACACCTCTCCGATATCCACTGCACAACGTGATGGTGTATTATAATACGTTTAAATTCTTATTATTATTATTATTATATTAATGATGTATAAATAGTCGCGGCGGCCACCCGGGGTAAGTGCAGCGATCGCTGCCTGCAGTGGTGTGTCCGGCTCGCTATTGTCTGCCGCCGGCCTCCCCGTCATAATCCAGCAAACCGTTTGTTGTAATAATGTTTATAGACGCGCGCGCGATGGTTGTTTTCGAAAAACAAAAAACAATTTAAATTAATATTATAATATACGACGCCATCGTAAACAGGGGTATTCTATACGCCGACGGCGGCGGCGGCGGCTATAGAATTTAATATAATTTTTTTTTTTTTTTTGGGGAGATGGATCGAAAAAATCCGAGTTTGCTTATTTGCTAATAACAATAATTATAAGGTCGACAACTGTTGGGCCAGCCGCAGCGCCGTAACTGGATCAGTTGGGGCCCGTGTGCAAAACTTAAATTCGGGGCCCTTTATTTCTGCTAATAGTAACTCACAGGGGGCCCCGGGCCCGTGTGCAACGCACACCCGGTTTTTATGGCACTGGGGCCGGGGTACAATATCATTTTTATCGTGCAGGTGCATCGGTGCCATATATAGACGAGCAGCAGTGGTCGCGGTAGTAGTTTTAGTAAGTAAATTATTGTGATAATATTGTGTATTATGAAAAAAAAAAAAAAAATTACAAACTCTACGTTCTAAACGTTATTTATTAAACGATACTGTTTTACGAGCGACAATAAACCCAAAAATAGAAAAAAAAAAAACGTACTAATAAATAACTATACAAATCATCATATACGAGATCTATATTCTTCGATTCTCGTTTTTTTTTTTTAGGAATTTAGGGGGGGGGGCATAGTCTTTTGAGCCCCCACCCCCCTCCTTATGCCGCCTTATGGCGCGCGTATCGATCGTTTGTTGTAATAATACGTCTTGTGAAATACGCGTAAAACGATACGGACGCGTTTTTTTTCTACACGCGCCAGCTGCTTCGCGGTGTACAGTGGTGGTGGTACAGATATCCGTCGGTTAATAAAAATCACTTCGTCCAGACGTCGCGCGGCGGCGGCGGCGGCGGTGTCTTCTTCTTTCGCGTTAATACGCGCCGAAAACGTCGCGAGGTAAACACGTTCGGGGGAAAAAAAAAAAAATATATATATCCTAGGTACTGGGTAAGGGGTAGAATAATAATAATAAAAAAATAAGCGTTTTTAAGTTTTTTTTTTCCCTTCTTCTCGTTTTCTAAGGGTGCCCCGTGTATCCAACACAAACGGGTAATACATTTATTTTTTTCAAACCCATTCTAAATTCTTTGTGGTTTCCATTTCATATTGTCCTGGCGCGCGCGCGCGCGCGCACCACACGCAACAACGACAACAATCGTCACACTGCGTGTTTTTGCGCCTCGTCATCGCGGTGGGTAACAGTACATTTATTATTTATACACACCGTTGCAGCGGCGTGTCAATATATTTATTACATCTACTCGTATTTTACACGGCATTTAATAAGACTACGGCGCACTACTCTTCTGCACGTACGGCGGTGCTCGTACGTGTATATATACATATATATGTCGTGTACGTCGATGTTTATCGTGAAAATAATCTTTGTGGTGGTCTCGCGCGTTATTTTATTTTTTACATTTCTCCGCGTGTTGGGCACACACAAAAAAAAAAAAAAGGTGAATACATTATATACATTCACTCTCCGGGTCGGCGGCGCCACACGCAGATCGCGCGCGCTCCTTTTTCGCGCGCGCATCACCTGCTGCACACACACACACACACCAACAGACTTCAACCCTCTCCCGGTCTTCAATTTAGCCCCCCCCCCCGCCCACAAAAAGGCAACCCGACTACATTAAAAATGTACGGTATTTTCTATAAAACTCGAAAAAAAACGTTTTGATAAAAATCAGCCCCCTCCCCCTTTAGTTCAGAGACCTAGATCCGCCTATGACTGACACACACGCGTAAAAAAAAAAAATACTTTGACTTTCTCTCCGCGTGGCCCGAAACTTCGTCTCCAACTGTATATAATACACGAACGGTTTTCGAAATGAAATGTATCGTTTTTAGTAATAAATTAAAAATAGCGCGATTAACACTGTAATACATTGTTGTGACGGTCAACGGAAATTTAAGACAACTTAGATATTGTCGTGTAAAGCGGATCATCGTCGTCATCACGCCATTGAACTGCAGGACGAGAGGAAGTTATAGGCGACGGACTCGGAGAAGGAGACGACGAACCGCGGAAGGTTAGAAACGAAGAAGTATTAAACCGAATGTGAGGAGGGGAGGGGGAAGGATTTTGTTCGGTTATGTCGTATAAATTCGTTCGGCCACTTGCCGAGGCACAGTTCGCAGTTTATGTTATATTTTTAAAGGAAGGCATATATGAAATTAAATAAAACACGTACCTGTACGTATGTGCGTCAAATGAGAATTACTGATCAAATAAATTCGGATGTTTCGACACGTTTATTGGAATATTTAAAAACCAGAAAATTATAATAAAAATTCCAAAACCGTCTATTTTTATTCGGAGAGTTCGGTGAGAACTCTCCAAACGTTTTATTGCGTTCTTATTAAGTAGTTTAAGCTGTTGTTAAAATAATTCCATTTAACCGATTAATGCGTTTTATTCAATAATCAATGTTGAGTGTGTCAACACTCTCGACGTAGAATTCCCCCTAGAGTAAGAGTCGTTCGAATTTCTCGCTGATCTCCACTATACCCTCTCTTTTGATAAAATCTTTGTCGTAACCCGCGTGTATTCTTTAAAATAGAGAATATTAGAATGCGGTTTGTCGTCGACTACACGCGTGTCGACCAGTACAGCGCACAGTTAAACTTGTTAATAAATAAATCGACCAGTGCAAAATAATTTTTTTTTTTTGGTCCTTGGGGAGGCAGTTAAAATCTCCCCCTTAAATACGCCATTGCTTGTAAATGCTTTGTGTATTAAATAAAACGTTCACACACATACACACACACACACATAGTCTTATGCGTAGTCTTCGCAGGTTTCGAGAGCAGCACAAGTTCGTAACCCTCGGCCCGTTTGAGTGCGAGTCGGTTCAAAGCCGCGTAACAACGTTTCACATTTTTTTTTTTTACAATAACCGAAAAAGAAAACGGATTTTCCGACACGGCATTACGAACGGGAATAAAATGCTAATATTCGTTACGCTATAGGGACGTTTCAGCGCGTGGAATTGACCGACAACGTTTTTAATTCGTCGCCAACAATATGATTTAATCAATCGATAATGATGGATTTCTAATACTGTATTGAAACGTGTATGAACACGCGTGCGGCCCCTGAGATTTTCCAAATAGTAATAATAATTCGAAAATCGATTTCAATTTCCTCAATTATTATTGATCGGTTCGGTAATTATTGTTGAACTTGTTCTTGACAATTTGTGAACCGAGGCTTTGTAAATAATTTGTATAAGGTAATATACGCGAGCAGTGCAATATTTACTTTTACTTGACGCTGTTCGTGAACACATCTCACTTTTAAGAATGTACCAACTATAATGTGTACACCGACCGGCTTTCTCAAAAAAAGCGTTGAATTTTTTTTTTTTTTATTGTCGTCTTCGCGAGTCGAACGATCAGTATTTATTTATATCATTATTATTAGTGTATAGATCGAAACGAACGAAATTTCAAACCCTTAAGATCGAAGCGTGTAATAATCGAATATTATTATTATTATTATTATAATTACACGGGTCTGCAAAAATGATTTTTTTTTTCCCATCGGCTACATGGAATATTATTGGTAAACTCTATGTTTTCTAGGACGTTGCTCGCCAAAAATGACTGCCATTTTCACGTACCGGTTTTTTTTTTTGTAAAATAATAGGTAATGTTTCGATAAAAAAATTGTAAGAGCGACGGCAAAAAAAAAAAAAATCACTAATTTTTATTATTTATCGGACTAAACACCGTTCGCCAAAAACAAAGTAAACGCGTTGAGACGCGTGTTTGCCTGAGCTCCTCATACATTATCTACCCCTTCCATTATTCAGATTAACACTTAAATTAAATTTACGTTATTCCTATTTTTTTCTATTATTATTATTATTATTATTCGTTGTAAACCATAATTTATATCAACGCGGTTTTTTTCTTTTACATTCGGGCAACACTTTAATTTTCAATCGAATTCTTTTCCCGCCCCCCAGTAATAATTTAAATAGTTTAATGAATTATGTATTATAATATATACGATACTAATGCAGGCGCGTAAATCTCAACCGGTGCAGATGCCTTGGCGTCGTGGGGTGTCTCGGGTGGCTTAGATCAGTATTGAAAGAAATTAAATACGCATACGTTTTTGTGTACAAATACTTGAATGAGAATGATAATCTGATTGATACGTTCTTTTTTTTTTACAATTTAAAAATAATAATTTATTACGATTTATAAGAATATTGATAAAAAAAAATCATCATATATTATCTTCGAATATTATAACATTATTGTAAACTTCGATTCGGTTAACAGTTAACCGCACTCTTACGTGCAGACGACAAAACGTAGAAGACTTAAAAACCTAGTGAATTATGTACGAGAGTGCGCTTTTTAAAAATTCTATCTGGAATAAAAAAAAAAAATCCGAGCACAATAATTAGAATAGCTCATCGATTTTAAACGTTTTTGCGGTAAACGCCTTGACTTCGTGCGAAGTATAATAATAATAATGTTGTATTACAACAAGTGTCCGATTTATATTTCCGTTTCGATATAAATACTTTCGGTATAATTGTCCACTTTAATCGTACGGTAAAATCAAAACAAGGGTACCGAATAATTTTGAAAAAATAGTTCGTATACACAGATTTAAAAAAAATATATTGAGAACCCGCACTGTATTATACATTTGAATTAATAATATATTTATATTTAAATTTTTTTAACAAAATTTTTTTTTTTTTTTATTACAATTCACAAAGGCCGCGAAGGAGAAACCACGGCTTAAATTCAAGTCCACAAAATCGATTCCGTCTGTTATAATAAAGCGCGTATAGAATGTGTAGCGGTGTAGTGCGTGCATAAAACACGTCATTGTAAATTTGGTGAAGACAATATTACGTTAAAAATCGAAAATTGAAAATCGAAACCGGTTCGCTCTCGCGATATAATATATTATGTGCAGCGTGCGTTAACCGGTCGGGAGATCGAAGTAATATTATACAATAAAAAATAATAAAAATAACCACAACGTTCAGACACCGCGTGTGTCATTGATAAATGTGAAAGAGATTTTTTTTTCTTATTATTTTTATACACGTAATATTATATATATATATATATTTTAACGCGTTACATACTATTTTAATTATTATATTTTATAATATACTGCTGGCTACGGTCCTCGGAGGAACTCCACGCATATTTCTTGCGTATATGGCAAGCTGCATATATAATATCCACGAAATCTGTTCCGTTTAAGTGTAGACAATTCAAATCCAAAGATTTATGTGGCAAATTTTTGCAAATTTACGTGATCGTAACGCGCGTTTTGTCAACAATAACAAACACAAAATTTTCACTTTTTTTTTTCAATAATAAAAAATGTGTATATATTAAAACCGTCGCCGTCGCCAGGTTTTATTTTGTATATCAATTTGAATAATCTTTGTATTATATGCGATATACGTTTGATTTTTTTTTTTTTTGTATTTTTTAGCACTCAATTATCTTTCAAAGCGTACAAAAAACCAAAAAAAAAAACGTTTACGAAATTCGTTACATACTTAAATATAATTTAATAAATAAATTGTACGTAGGTATACGTATAATATTTAAATGTTTAGTAATAATAATAATAAAAAAGATAACGGGATTTTTTTTTTTTTTACAATAATTATGCACGTTTGCAGATGTTTATTCCCGTATAAATACGTGTATTATATATATATATATAAAAAAAATTAAATAAATAATTGCACATAAATACCATACTTAAGATCTCTTTTTTAATTTTTAATGCGTACGTATGCACATTATTCATTTTGTTCGTGTGTATTAC
The DNA here is from genome assembly GCA_032441835.1 of Slavum lentiscoides. Lineage (NCBI taxonomy): Eukaryota > Metazoa > Arthropoda > Insecta > Hemiptera > Aphididae > Slavum > Slavum lentiscoides. Next base: position 9,024,709 of record CM063715.1, on the reverse strand, counting down.
GAACGCGCTGAAAATTATTCACACGCTCACAAATCACAAAAAAAAAAAAAATTAATTCTACCGACGGCGCGTCGAGTACGCCGAGAAAACAAATAAACAATAAAATATAAATTATCAATATTTTTGCAACATATACGAATGGTTTTAAAAAGATAAATTATTTTACTTTAAATAAAATTCAATACGCGCATTATATAATTAAAACAGTTTTAAAGTCGTGCATTTATAACAATATTTACACGTTATTTAAAAAAGTAACATATATGTGCCGTATATAATTATGCGTATTACAACTTCGTGCGTTTAAATAAGTATAGACTGCTGAAAGTATAAGTGCTTTATTTTGTCTAGTCGAGTAAATACGAAAAAAAAGTAAAAAATTAAGTCGAAAGTTACTTATTTTTTTGTTTTAACTACATGCGTTAAAAGTCGACTTTTTAAAAAAAAAACCCCCCGACTGAATTCAATTAAAAGTAAAAAATAACGTGAAAAACTGTATAAGACCTCCTCCAAAACGTAGTCTCGTACATTATAATACACTGCAGTTTTCGATATTATATTAAACGCTATACAATATATACCCGTGTATCTTTGTTATATACCGTTGTTCAACACAATTTAGACGGTTTTGTAGTAAATTGAAGAGAAAAAAAAAATAGTAATTTATTAAGATTTAATTTTTGATAAAAATGCAATACCCTCGTTAAGTCGCTCAAATTAAATTTAACCCTATACCGACTGTAGTAGTTAATGCGTAACCGTGCGATAATATTGCTTGTTACACGTCGCGTCAGACATTGTTTTTGCACAGTTTATTTCACGAAACACCTATTATTTTTACATATTTCTAAAAAAAAAAAATAAAAATTACGTTTAAAAAAAATGTTATTTTTAGAAAACGCTTTTTTTCTATATAAATATCGTTTAAAAATATATATACGTATCGGATGTGGATTTGCGCGCCAATTATCCACTAATAAAATATAATATTTTTTTTATTTAAAAAAAAAATCCTCGTAGGTATAACCGGACTGTGTGCGGTTTATGTAGAAAACTAGTTATGCAATTCAACAAGGAAACTTAATACGTATACACTTTTTTCTTCTCCGTATAATAATAACGCCTTTTTTAGCGTTTAAACGTGCGGTTGGAACACGTCGTCGGACGCAACGAGGACAGTGAAAAAAAAAAATTGCACTTACACTTTATCCCCCTCAGCGTTACGATTGAATTAACTCAAACTCTCGGCTACGTTATTTACATTATATTCGTGTAGTAAAAATTATGTAGTAAAATATCGCAGTCTATATAATATTGACGTTATATGTTGAAGGACGTTCGGTATAAGGACACGGATGGGAAGTTGCGTTCTCGGGGTAATTTCAAATAAGATATCCGCAATGTCGTTATAGAGAAACAGCACTGTATTCGGTAGAGTTTATTACAGCTCAATAATCGGTTGTAAAAAAAACCCCCGCCGAATTACTGACGAATTTTCCAGGGCAAGAAGAAAACTTTAAATTAAAATGATTTCACTTAAATACGTTAAAAAAAAAACCGTTAAAAACGTCAAATTTTCACTTTAAATATTTTTGTATCGAAACGCTAATAGTTCAAAACGTATTTTATCGATATTATAACGGCAAAACGAATATATGTAGGTCTTCACGGCGTTTTATCAGCTTGAATATGAATGAAAAAAAAAAATAGGTCTGTTGAGAAATTATTTGCTACGAAAATTATTGTAATCTTGAAACAGCGCGTTTTTTTTTCTCGATTTCACTCGAATTCGTCACGTACATATCGGGGGAAATACTGAACAATTTGTATTTTCACGTGCAAAAAAAAAATGCTGCTTATGTCGTATACTCAGGCGCGCACTTTAAAATAGGATTTTTGGGGTATTTTTTTTTTGTCTCCCGTGCACAGTGAATTATTTCAAAAAGAATAAACAATACTGTAGTCGCGGGTTAATCCGACGCTCGGTACCGAGAATGTAATAAAAAAATAATTTTTTTTTACCGGCGTTATAAAAATCACACACAAAAAAAAAATTTTTTATAAAATTATTGTTCCGTTTACTAGCTATACCGGTAAATTGTTTGATATAAACACAACACTTTTGCATTTTCTTTTCGCTTTGTACGTGCGCTTATTCAAACGAAATCCGCTGTAGTAAACGAATAAATTATTATTGGTTTTTTTTTCTCTCTCTCTCTCTCTCTCTCGATTTCATAAAATACTCAGTGACTTTATAATGTAAAAAAGCTTCTCTTTTATTAACACATATTATAATATTATCACAGTAGCATTTTTTTTTTTTCTTCCGTTTTCAATAACATTTCGTCAATAATAACGCGTACTACGACTATATAGGTACGTACCCGGTATCCGGTGACGTGAACGACGTCCGTTTAGCGGTCACGTTGCCGGCGCTCACCCGCAACTCGACCTCGCCGTCGGGCAGCACGTCGGCGGACACGGTGTCCGCGACCGCGGCCGGCGCGGCGCGGCACAACAACGACGCGGCGGCCGCGGCGACGACGACGACGACGACGGCCCGGAACCGCGCGGCTGAAACGCCGCGGTTCATGCCATTCGGTCGGGTTCACGGGCGGAACGCAATAACGGCGGGGCTTTTTTTCGTTTTTCGTTCAAATACGGGCGGCCGCGGATTTTCGTCGGCCGTGTGTACGCGACGTGTTCGGTTTCGATTCCGACGAGTCCCCCACCCCCGGCCAAGTACACACGCGAAAAATAGCAAAAAAAAAAATCACAAGAAAAAAATAAATTCAGAAGAACTACGAAATGTGTTTTACGGTACGCGCGGACGACGACGGTCACACCGGTAAAACTCGCGCGCGCGCGCGGCGATTGTGCGAGCGGACACACGTGCGTACGGCGAATGGTGCACGGAACCGGGCGCAACGCGTATAAACGCGAACCGTAACCGCGCCACTCCTGATGTCACTCTCTTTCGGTTCGCGTCGGCGTTGTACCACCGTACGCGCACTCCAAGACGTCCTGCAGCGCGGACATAATATGGACACGCCTACCGCGGCGCCGTTTCTTCGCGGTATACGTATACCGTTTTTCCAAAAAAAAAACTAATTTTTTACCCCAAAACGCCCGAATAAGTTTCTACAAAAAAAAAAACCCCCCCGTAATATACTTCTCGAAAAATTTCAATCCGTCGTTTATTGTGAAAAAAATTGATTTTTCTAATATAATCGCGAATATTCGTATATATATAGCGACTGAATCCGCGAATCAAAACTTAAAACCGCGCCCTTTTTGCAGGTTCCTGTACGTTTGATAAATAAATAAAAAAAAAATTATATACGATGACTACTTGTACGGTTTCGGTATATTTTCCTTTATTTTCCCCTCCTTTTCAAATGACTAATAACCGTGTGAGCAATACGATTCGCACATTGTACACTCTTATCATATAATTATATTATAGTCTGCTGCAGTGCTCGAAACCGAGTTAAAAAAATTGTTCGATTTTCGATTGATGATTAACGGTTTTCGATGATATTTTTGGGTTTTGAAATAATTATCGTTTAGTAACTACTTATATTGACTTTCTCGGAATATTATATTAATATTTTTTACCAAAGTGGAAAAAACTTATTGTATGAAGTATATAGTCAACAACTATTATAATATGGAAAGTACTTATATATATATAATATAGTGATGATAATAATCGCTGCAGTGATATTGTTACGCATCACAGACACTAGACAGTATACGTCATGAGCAGTGTTGTAAAGCATTTAAGTATACACAAATTATATTCGTAATATGATATTCAACGTCATGACTGACCAATAAATAATCTTCTACTAAGCGGTTGTACAATATAATAAATATAGTGAAACAGTCGCGTATATACCTATAGCAATAAGGCTTAAAATAAAAAATTGTTTGCAGAACTTTGCCAATATCCATTAGTTGCCAACACAAGTTTAAAGACATTGTGCGTGAAATCTAAAAACATAACACACGCACACAAAACACCGTCTCTTTGATATTTTCATTAAATATAATATACACGTGGTGGTAAATCTTAAATAGATTATAATATAATAGATTAAATCGGACACGAAATGTGCAGTTAGAATTTTGTTTCGCGCGCGCTAAATTCGACGGGTTTATACTCGTTTTGAATAAACGAAATACTCTACGCGTTTTGAACGCGGACAAAAACGTTCTGTTAATATCGAGTTATAATATATTTATTTTTATACATTAAATGAATTGAAAATAAAATGTGAAAAATATTGGTACTTAGTAGATACATACGGTAGTAAAATTTGATTGCCAATTCTTTAAATTGTGTTCAAAAATTATTCCTTGACCAAACATATTACTAGGGCAAACAGTATTTAAATGTTGACCATTCATGAATTTCAAACTTTCCATTGTAATTCCATGTTCTATTATAAATAATAATTAATCAACAGTAATTACTTTTATATTATAATCTGAAATTTATATTAGGTTAATGCATATAATAAAATCGACTTACCAATAAATACGTTGAAAAAACATTCACCGTTCAATTCAACTAAAGTATTCAATAAAGTATTTTCTTCAATAAAATCCTCTGTAGAAATAATTGTCGCACTTAAAATATCAAGAGTGTTATGTGAATTGTCTTACATTATGTGAAATATTTAAAATTAAGTTATAATTTATAGACAAAATTTTAAAATACAAATAAACAAGACCAACATTGAAGACAAATATTTTAGTCTTTTTTGTCGGTTATGTAAACGCACGAATTTTTTTTTTTTGAAAATCGAAATGTGTTCTGCGACGACGTTAAACGCGTACTTACTTATGAAAATATATTTATAAATGCATGAAAATCCGCGCTCTACGCTCATAACCGATTCGACACGTAAGTATATTTGGCGCTGCACGCGTGCACGTCAATTAAACGATTAAGTAAAAAAAAAAAAGACATATGATCATCATAAATCGCTTATATATATATAAAACATTTTTTTTCGTATGTATGTATGCGTTATAAGTTTAGAAAACGAGTATGAAAATTTTAATGCAAATGCGGGATATCTATAAAAACTGATGAATCTGGGATATTGTACACGTTTTTATTAAAAAAATCTGTTTATATAATCGACACGGACTGGGCAAATCAACGATTTTTTTTTTTTTGTTAATTTACTCTTAATTAAATTCTTCGTGTTTTTAAACGACTTTTTTAATTAAAAATTCAAATGTATCGGTTAAGTTGAAAGTCAATTCAACGTAAACTAGAGTTAAAATTTTTTTTTTATGGAAAAATTTATTATTAATTTATACTTATTAACTGTTATATGTTTTAGTGCAATTTTCACATAAACGTCTAATAAGACATATACGTATCTATTAAGACACCTACGTTAAGTTCTGAGACCGTACATGTTTTAGAGCAGGGTTCGGGAACCTGCGGCTCCGGAGCCGCATGTGGCTCCTTAGCATGCAATCTGCGGCTCTTTATGGAGTATGCATCAATTTAAGACTTATTACTGTTTTCAATGCCTACCAATTCCCGATGAAATTGTTTAGTGAAATATATTAGACGTTATTATTGTACTACGGCGTGTTTTTTTTTTATCAGTGCGGCTCTATGAAAATCACGATTTCGCAATTTTTTGAAAAAATGGCTCATTTACATTTAAAAGGTTCCGGACCCTTGTTTTAGAGTCTGCAGCAGTGTCGGTTCTAGTATATTTTTTACCCGGGGCAAAGTATAAAATTAACGCCCTCTTTTAATTAAAACTGTTATTATATCCACTTGTTTTTTGTTAATTTAGCGCCCCCCGACCAAGACTTCCGGGGCAAGTGCTCCGGCTCGCCCCCCTAGATCCGGCCATGGTATGCAGTAACGGTGAGAACACCGGTTTAATCGCAGGTCCTATGCGTGCTCACCGAGTCGTCCCAAGTCGATAACACACTCCGAGATGGACGTATCACTTCGGCGAGCACTATATAACTGGCTCGGTATGCTCAAAAGCTATTATTTCCATCGTCGAAACGAAACCAAGTCCTTTCAACCTTGCCAGTAGAATCCCCGTTTCCCATACCGCGTTCGTGTGCGCGTCGAGAAACGCGGGGCTCGATCTTACAGTCGATGCTGCAGTCATCGGTCGTATACTTCGAGAATGTCGTTTCACTTCACTTCTCTGTCGCGTATCGTGTGCGTTTGATCGGTTCGACCTGACGGTGATGCTGATGCTGTACGGACGGCCGTCGGGGTCCGTTCTCCGACAAATTGCAGATAAGAACGAGCTGTTGGGTTTCAGACCTAACCTCGCATTGCTTTTAATACCAATATCAATCTTTTAAAAATATACAGAAAAAAAATTTTGTAATTTATATTATAAACCCCTGATATAGGTAGTTAAGATTTATTGTCGTTCGATAAATTAAATTAAATTAATTCTATGATTACACCATTCATTATACAAACCATGATATAATTTATATCGTGATCATAGGCGGAAATAGGGAGGTGGCTTATGGGTGCCAAGCCCCCCAAATATCTTATAATTTGTATGTATTTTGGATATTTGACTGACTATGACTGATGTTAAAAGGTTAGCCCCCCAGAAAATTTAATAGATTTTCGCCTATGATCGTGATACAAACAGAAGTTCCATATAGGATAAGAGGTAGTTAGGTTTATGGTTGTTATAGTTTTAATTACATTTTTAATTATTTGTCGAGAATACTTTTTGTTTTCATTGTTGGTAATACTAAATTCTTATCTACACTAAGTTCTTATCAATGTGTCGGAGAACGGACCCCATCCCTACGACTCTACGGACAGGGCGAGGAGTCATCTCCGGCGTCTGTATTTTTTTCGAGACTCTAGTCCGACGACCGAGCCAAGAAGAATTCGGTAATTTCTCGGCTCCTTTGAGACCGCTGTATAACAGTGCGAGACGCGCGTGTTAGTCTCTTATTACATATAGTCCGCGCTTAGATACTCTCGCGACTATATACGTATATTGTCCGTGCGGAATTCGGAATTCATTTCGTCCGGACCTTCCCCCAGCTCAGAGGCGTGCTCAGGAATTTCGAATGGGGGGAGGGGGTTGAAATGTTTTTTTATTATTTATATTACGCGATATGTCTATTGTTATTATAAGTCTCAAATGCATCGTCCAGAAGCCTGATGAAGCCTTTCTCATAATACGTAATTAAAAACACGACAATGATACCTCCTAACAAGATTTTTATGTATAAAATCGATAATTATAATTAAATAATTATATATAAATCCCATAAGTGGAGGGAAGCATCAGGTGTTTTGTGTGACAAGAGAATTCCAATAAGATTAAAAGGTAAATTTTATAAGGCAGTTATTGTTAGGCCGGCAATGATGTATGGATCAGAATGTTGGGCAATAGATGGAAAAATGGAGCAAAAAATGAGTGTTACAGAGATGAGAATGTTGAGGTGGATGAGTGGAGTTACTAGAGAAGACAGAATAAGAAATGAATATATAAGAGGTAGTGTAGGATTGGCTTCAACAGTGGGCAAACTGCGGGAGAATAGATTGAGATGGTTAGTGCATGTTTTAAGAAGAGAGAGGGATGAGGCAGTTAAAATAGTTAAGAAGACAAATGTGCAGGAGGGTAAGAGGGGGAAAGGGCGATCGAAAAAGAGGTGGTTTGAGGTGGTTGAGAGAGATATGAAAATCGCTGGTGTGTGTGAAAAGGATGCAAGAGATAGAGTCAAATGGAAGCTGAGAATCAGGGTGGCCGACCCCAAATAGTTGGGAGAAAGGGCGAAGGAGAAGAAGATACATAAATCCGATAGGGATCGACATAATGATGTTTATATGACAAATTTACATGAATAACGTACAATTTTTCAAGTTTTCTGATATTGTATTTATTACGTAGCGTAAATATTATAGTCTGTAACAGTGTGATGACACTGTAGTAGCCGATATATTCAATAATATCCGTTTATCTAGGTAAGTAGGTACCTATATATAATTCAAGGCTGAGAATTGACGAATTGATTCGATTTTAACAGAGTTACGCGCAACATACGTATTTATAACTCGACGCGTTAATTTCAGGTTTTTTTATTTTGTAGCTTTTACTCGCACTTGTTGTAGTAGTCGAAACAAAATTTCAAGTAATAATTACCATTTCTTACAAAAGTACCTACTGTATATAAAGTTCTTTTTCAATGCTTATTAGAAAATTTTAACTTTTTTTTTTTTTTTTATATAGGTAGTCGACTTTTGAAAAATACAAACGAATTTAAATAATATTTATACGTATTTTTTTTTTTACCGACTTAATTCAACGAGTTAAAAAAAAATTTTTTACTCGCCTTCCTTGTGTATATTATTTTAGATTATAATCGCTCTACATATATTATAAATATGTATATAGTACAATTAATCAGGAAGTATACATTATTATTTACGTCTCTATATAAAAAAAAAAAATTATATACTAATAATAATATTTGAAAGTCGATCATAATATTACGCGGTTCCTATATATCCTACGAGTACATCGTTATGCGCGATTAACCGTCGTCACTCTTATATCGCAATACATTTTATCATTCAATATTATTTAATATTTAAAATAGATTATAAAAATCGTACAAGTGTAACCAGCTACTTTAATATTCATACGCGTTACGATGGTCGACACAGCGCGTATATAAATTACTCGGTAAACATAATATTTTTCATCGCACGACCTTGATAATTTATTTAAAAAAAAAAACAATAATTATCGTATACTTAAACGCGTGTGTTATTATACTCGTAACGCGAGTAAAAAAAAAAAATGAAAAAATTTTTTTTTTTTGTTAATAATATTATAATACTCCTATTAATATTATGTATATATGTATATAGCGAAATTCTAGGAAAATAAAATACGGCGGAACTCAAGTGCAAACGTTTCACGGCGGTCTGTCGACTGGGAGCGGTGGCGCGCTCCTGTAATTCAGCCGCTTTGGAGGTCGGACTGCGCGGATGGTCTGAGGTGGTGGGGACCAACTGCGGCGGGGTTCGGGTCCGCGTCGAACGGACGTCCGCGCTAAGCTTGTCGTCAATATGGGCTGCGCGGGGTAGCCCGCGGAGCCCAGGTTTAGGGCTAAGGAGAGGCGAATCGGGCCAGGGGGGAAACCCAGCAGCCAAAAGTCTCCGCGGTGAGCAGTAGTGGGACAGCGTCTGCGAGTGGAACGCTCGTTCGCAGCGCCGCCGACACGATCACACCGCAGTCCTAAAAATTTTTTTGCGATTTTTTTTTTTTTTTTTTTTATTCGCCGCCGTACATTTCAAACTGCAGCGGCGCGCGCGACTATTTCAAACTGTTTCTTCTTGTATAATCAATTTACTTTTATAGGAAAGAATTCTCGTAACGCGATTCGTGTTTCTTTTTTTCACCACAAAAATAAAATAACTGTTTGAAATTTTAAAAAAAAAAATTCGTTTTAAATGTACCTATCATACAGAAATGAGCGCGTTATAATCGCCGCAAATTATTATCAGACACTAGAAAAAAAAAAAGATAAAAACAGACACAGACTTTGAAAACAATCGCACTCTTTTTGTCGTTTTTTTTTCTTGTATAATATACACTGTAAATACCCTATTGTATAAGGGCCCAAACCGCCGATGGATCTATTGACGAGGGCGTCACCGTTTTCGGCCAGTGTCACTTTTCGGCCAACACTTACTGCTCCGTTTTCGGCCAAAACTTACCACTCCCTTTTCGGCCAATACAGTTTTCTTTAAATTTAACAATTTTAATTTGCATTTATTAAATTATATTTATATAATATTGTAAATATTAATATTAATATATTATATTTAGTTAAAAAAAAAAAAATTAAATTGAATATAAAAATTGTGAAGTTCAGCTGTTATAATTGTAAATTTTAAAGAAAACTGTATTGGCCGAAAAGGGGTAGTGGCCGAAAAGGGAAAGGTACATTTTGGCCGAAAAGGGGACCGCCCATTGACGAGGTGCAGCGTAAAGACAATATCTATTACCGATTCGTCTACTTTTTAACGCAAACGCTATTCTATTAGAAATGCCTAATAACGGTTAATTCTAAAAACATTTTAACAAAATTACTTGCAAATTCTTGTATGTACATAAAAAAACACACACAATGACTAACACGTGTTTAAGAGACCGTATAATATTATATACAAAAGGTGAACGATAATTTTTTTGTTCACAATTTTATTGGTCGATAAAAACACATTTACTCGACGTGTTTAATAATATATATATATATATATATATATATATATAAGAAATATGTTTTTAGATGCGTTTCACGCATTTAATCGGGTAATGACAACACGGTATTGGTTATAACTCATATTCGCGAAAAGTTAAGGTGGCCATTTTTAACTTGTAATAGCAGTGGAGGAGGGTCCGTTCTCAACTTCACCTCTCCAGAACCTGCAAAAGAAAACGAATTTACGAATTACCAAAACTCACTTAATACGCTCGAAATATATGAATATTAAAAAAAAAAATTGGTTCCACTTTTGAAAGGTTTAAACCCCGCCCCCCAAAAAAAAAAATTGAAAATATATCACTGGTAGTGGGGTGGATGGGTGCAGGGCCGGCTTTAGGTGTTTCGCCGCCCTAGGCACATCTATTTTACGCCGCCTCTCAAGGGCGTACCTATTTTAGGAGGGGGTGATAGCTGCGGGCATTCGCCTCCCCTCCATAACCATAAAATATGCATTAAAAACACATATAAATCGTATACGGCGTATATAATATAGGTAATGATTTTATCGCTTCAGATTTCGGCTCGTTATAAAATCGCCACCCCTAAACTAGTGCCGCCCTAAATAGGCGGCTGTCGCTATTTTGCTATGGCGTTGGGCCGGCCCTGCAGGGCGGACGTTAAAAAATACAACTGCGCTGGCTTTTGAAAAACCGCCTGTGGGCGCCACTGCGGGTACCTCCTACACATATACCTGTTGATTTATCGAATTCATAAGTTAAAGTGTACATAATACGTGTATAGGTGAATTGCACGTACACAGTCGTTGTCAAGTGCCAGTAAATAAATAATAATAACGACAAAATTATAAATTACCTACCGAATAATTATTCCAGGTTTTTTTTTTGTAACAGTATTATTATTATAGGTATAGGTACCGTATATTTCGCGTGTATAAAATAAAACACGCACGGTCGTACGAGTTCCTATATTATTGTAACAACTTGTAATTGAACATTGAACTACATGATATTATGTATAGGTATAGGTTATTTAAAATTATCCGCTTGATTGTTTATCAAGTGCCAATACGCGTACACGCGAACAGACCACGTTACATTGACCCAACTGTAATAATAATTATATACATAATATTATAATCAATAGGTGTGGCTAATTTTTTTCTCTCTAAAATCCGTAATCGTTATGAAATTAAACGTATAACAACAAACTACATCGGCCTATTAAAAATGGAATATTAGCCAAATAAATACAGTGACAAAACCTATAACCGTAGGCGCTTATGGATATACAGTATACCTGTACCGCTATACAGTGGCGCCCATTGAGCTAACCATGTAATGCAACTGAATGTCCACTCAGTAGTGGGTGGGTGTGGCCGTGGGGGATAGTATGTCATACCTATCATATATTGTTATACTGTCATCTAGTGTCTATAAAAGTATTGTAGGAAATAGTATGTACAATAAAATACAATGCAATAAACATTATGCATATTTAGGTATTAGGTACTAATTAGGTAGTAAAATTTGGTGGGTGGGTATAATTTTACCTAACTGCATGTGCTGTTGTAAAACCTCTGTGCGCCACTGCCGCTATATAGTCGTAATAAGTCCATAACTAAATACGAATTGTTGAATTTTTTTTTTTTCCGACGTTAATTGCGAACTCGTTTCACCGTCTAAACGCGTTTTTTTTTTAACCTTTAAAAATTTATTTTACGCAAATTTCTGACAAATTAACGAAACCGTACAGTTCATAGGTAACATGTAGAATGAATATTGTCTGTACGCACAAAATTCCGTTCATTTTTTCGGCGATATGAACAGATGGCTGCAAATGCAAGAGGTGGGAAAAGATCGTGCTTTATGGAGGTGTATATGGCTAGGGTAGCCGACTCCATGTATAGTTATGAGTATAAGGCGAAGAAGACTTTGGTCCTACATTTATACGGCATCGTCGTAATACGTATAACGTTCCTGTTGTAATGTTCTTGCAAGTACCCTTACTATTCGAGCGTTAATTAATTGTTATAGCAGTTTTGTTCCCTATGCCCAAGTCGAATATTATATTATACGAGTAACGACAAATTATTCGTTTTAATAAAAAAAAAATATTTATGTACCTATAGAAAAAACGTGGAATACATAATAACGAAATAAATTCCGTTACCCGTTTGCCACCTCTCAAAGTAAATTTATACAAATATTCATCCGCAACGTCGATAGGTAACAATTAAGCGTAAGTTTCTAATTTAATTCGTTAATTGGTTCGAACGCGAAAAGAAAAAAAAAAGAAAATCGTTTATTAATTATTATTGTACGTAAGGAGCGCGTCAAACGAGTTTCATTGCAAACTATTATTCGGTCGTCGTTCGTTTAGTGAAAGTTATTATTCGATTTATAAAATCAAAAGGAAATGACACGTAACAAGATAAAACGGTTTACGTTTCTAATTTCAAATAAAATTTATCGGAATATGTTTTTTTATTAATTAGGTACCAAAAATTTAGAACTCGGATAAGTCGTTTCTAGTTTTAATGGCGTTTTGAATATAGGTATTTAAATTAAGAAATATAAACACTACTAGGTATCAGCGTATTTAATAGTATAGCAATACGTATTTGAAAAAGTATTTTATAATATGAGAAACAATTCGTATTTATATACAGTAATAATTTTGGTGAAATTTAATAAAAATTATTATAATAATTCATTAGATGAAATAGGAACAAAACCGATAAATATCGAACAGTCGATAATAGTAAAAACCTGTCGTTCAAACAATACAATTCACATGGTACGTGTTTAAGTTCAATTATGAGAAGAAAGAACGAAGAAAAATATTAATTATAATCGTTATTACTTTGATGAGAACATAAACGAGGAGTGAGAACTGTTATTATGTCAATGGCGCAGTAGCTGGAAAAAACATTGATATTTTTTCCTATTATGGATACTGAAAATCTTAGAAATTTCAAAATCGAGTAGAAGGCCGAGGACATTCAAAATGGGTTTTTTTTAAGTAGTTTAAAATCATATAATTATAGTTTAAAAAAACCGTTTTCGAAATAAATGACCGCATACTTTATAAATATGCGTTGGCAATATATTTTTAAACAAATCATATATATTTTGTTCACGAAAGACTGGATCATTAATATAATAAAACAGAAAAAAAATAACAATTTCTTTTACCGATTTTTGTACAAATCAGTCACTATTATTACTCTTAAAAAATTTTTTATAATAAAAAATACATTTGTTCACATTACGCCATATTTAAATAAAGTACTTAAAATACATTAGAGTATGTATCAACCAGGAAAACGCTACAAATGTATTGCAATAATTTAAAATACAATAGCATTTTCAAATATCGTTGTGTTTCATTACAATTTTGGTCGTCGACAAAAATCCATTTTTTCATCCGTCAACTCGCATTGTTCATATTTTGTTCCAATTATATCTGGCATACATTACACTGTCGAAAACTGTATGCATACTTCACAATAACGAATTAAACTGGTTCCGACAGTCTGCAAATAGATTCGTACAATCTTATTTTATATAAGTACAGAAATATATAATTCAAAATATCTTATTACCCGTTTAATTGGGCAATGCTAGTTAATGATGTATGTCTGAATTTCACCATACATGTTGTTATACAATATGCTTTGGATTTTTTCAATGTACCAATTCATTTTTGACAACTAATAACAAATTAATAATTAGTTCTATTTCTTTTTTTCGTAAATCAATTGTACGCATAATACATAACTCATAAGACAGAAGGTACGCCAAATCAGTAAATTATCATTAATTAATTAGTGTGCGTTTAAGACCATTTAGTAGAACGTGTTTGTATTAAAATAAAACTGGGGTATGTGTGTAATACGATTCAATGAAAATAATCGGTTATACTTTGGTTTGTTTAAAATTACCTCATGGGTCATGGCATTCCATAATGATTCTATAAAAAAAAAAAGTTATCGAAATAAAAAATTCAAATGCTCTTTTAAGCGTCCGGTATAGAGAATATCTAGTATTCAAAGGCTTTCCTGAAGAAAAGTAGTACAAATGTTTCCATTCTTAAAAAAACCCTGACACTGGGAAGTGTCCATTAAAAGAGATTTTACTGTATAAAATTATTAAAAATGAAATAGTAAATTTTTGTCATTTATATGCTGCTATTAATTATCGTAACATAAAACTATTCTCGATCATTAAATGTGATTCAAATATACTAAAGTAAAATCAAAAGCTTACGGCAATTTATTAGTTTCCAGCCAAACAACACGTTGTAGTTTTTGCATTGATTAATCTAATTTTTTTTATTCCGTATATTAACCCAAACTGGCATCACGTCCAAAAGATTCACGAGCTTCAACACCATCGAACTTACAACACGATCTGGAATATATTATACACTGTTGTTATCCGTGCTTGTTCAACAGATTCATTTTGTATACCGGTCACCTGTCGAACAAAATATTTCTACTTCAAATCCCCACAACGTAATTAAACAACAGACGTAATAGTTCAAATTTTTACACATAATTCATATCACGGATATTGTTACAAATTAGCGTAACTCAGTTAATACCAAAAACTCACATTTTATTATCTGTTCATTAAATGCTTGGCAATTGTTCAATTCGTAATAAAAAGTCGGTCTTGTTGCACACGTGTGCTAGCCAATTTAATGAAATCCGGCAGCAGTGTTTGTTCGTCCATTGTTCTGCTGTTCTGTTAACAAAATAAAAAGTAATCGATTCGATTTGAAAAACAGTGAACTGTGCAATTCCAAAGCCCGTTTCACACGGACGATGATTCTTGTCTCGTGTCCATGTGAAACGGACCGAACATTATTATTAGTTTTAATGAAACGTGCGAGTAACCGAGATTGATAACGATACGTATCGCGTGTCGACACAGTAATGAATATATTTATAATAGTTATTATTTTTTTAAAACTTGTTGAAATAAAGAAAAAAAAATATGCGGATGTGTTATTAGTTTTTACAGAGTATTACTTTTGTGTCGAGTCGTGTTTCTGCATCTGAATTACGAACTCGGTGGTAGCGGTAATTATACTGATCGACGAAAAAACAAAACAAAGCGGACCTAATAAAAAAAAAATACATATAACGATATAAAAAGCGATATCTATCAAACGGATTCTACGTGAATAGTATGACGTTCAGAAAACGATTAATATTTAACGAAGTAAAATAAAAAATAATTTAATTTACAATAAATGAAAAAATTCAGAAATTACAACGCCCCGAATACACTCTTGTAATATTATCAGAAAACATTATCACTCATACTGTTATCGCGAATTTTAAATTTAAAAAAATCGCCACTATCATTCTATGGCAGCATTGATAACGCGACGAAATCTCTGAAATCAAAAATGGTTGCACTGTTCTTCGACCAGTTCCCCCCGCCCCTCCGTAGGATTGTGCGTTCCGACTTTGAACACGTCCGCGAGTTCACATTATTTTCAGATTTTGACGCCCATCAGGTCTTTTTCGACAATATTGTAGTATACCTATAATATTTCAGCTGGCTCTTCAGACGCATTAGTAAAAGTTTACCGTACTAATACTATGGATTGCGATTTGTATTTTATTTTTTTGTCGCACACGAACAGCGAAAATTACGATTAGATTATATTATAGAATATTGAAAATTTTCAAAAATTACGGAGTTAATGTATAGTAACAACTGAAAACAATAATTTGATAGCACTATTAGGAAACGCAAAGGGGAAAATAGAAGAAGGAGCTGGGAAATCGGGTATTTATAAAATTCAACGTGAGAAATGCGATAAGTGCTATATGTAGGCCAAACAAAAAGAAATATAGGTAGTCATTATAGGTTCGATGAACATTTGAGAAATATTAGAAAACAAGAAGACGAAAAATCTCCCGTTGCGGGGAACGTTTATCGAATACTGACCGTCACAATATTAAATCAGCAAAACTTTAAAAAAAAAAATGTAAAAATTATTAACATAAAAGGGAAGCAATAAAAATGTCGAAAAATAAAAATAATAACTCGTTACGAGGTCTGAAGTTCGCTGTACGAACCTTCGGCCAAAACGTCACACTAAAAGAACGATTTACTAGTAGTGTAATGGAATCCGGTTATTTTAGATATACTGATGAGCTGCGTTATGACGGCCACGTCCGGAAACACGCCTGGTATAGATACACTTAACGATTTTTTCGTGTGGTTGTTAAGGCCAAATCGTGTTTGTGGTGCCGAACAAATCGTTTTGATTAAATTTCTAAATAAAAATCATAAATCACGAAAAAAATCGGCGGTATCATATTATTATTTTATCACGTAGACTAATTCGCACATAGTTTAAAGTGAAAAAAAAAAAACGAAGAACGAATGAGAAACTTACCCGACGTTCAGCGTTCGGACAGAGTCAGTTATTTAGATTCAAACATATTTGTCTTATACTATACACTATAAACCCAAAATTACAAAAATAATACACTTTAATTGCGTGTACGTATTCCGACAACCATACATTTTATATCTCCGATGATGACGTCACCACAAAACGGCCGCGTCGGTTGGTCGTGCTGATATTTTAATATTATGGTTAGTTCAGCGATTAAATCAGCAAAACTTTTTTAAAAATGCAAATAATTATAAAGAATTAAACGTAAGAGAAGCGATAGAAATGTCAAAAAATAAAAATAACTTGTTAAATTGGAGGGAATTGAGTCCATTACAAAATTCGTTATTGAAATTAATTTAATGTAAATCAGATGGCGGCAGCGTAGACTCGCGGTGGGCGTGGTCGTTGACTCACGACCAATCGACGCGGTCGTTTTGCGATGACGTCATCGGAGATATAAACCGTATAAATACGGGTGTATATAGTGTCCAACGGTTTAGTAGTAGTCGGTTCGCGCCGGAGGTGATGACGTAATTGTCGAAATATACGCATACGCAATAAAGTGTATTATTTTTTGGGTTTATAGCGTATACGAACAACGAGCAGAAACCGCGTTAGATGGAGTATTATGACTTTCCCCGGGTCTGGTTTAAATTTTACGATGGAATTGCCGGCAAAATAAAGTCACTTACTTGTGCAGTGGCGTATATGAGGGGGATGGGTGGAACGCCCCCCCCCCCAGAATTTTAGCTGTGTAGTTTTCTCTGATAGATAATTTATTGTTTACGAGTGTATTGGTAATAATGGCTTTATTGAATATACATTGAGATATTGAAGCGGATGTTCAAGGAATCATAGACCGATTTGCAAAGGAAAAAAGAGATTAATACCACATTAATTTTCGTATTATAATATTGACGTACAGTATATTAAATTTAAAATGAAAATTATAATAAAAATATGAATTTTTTTGGGGGAGGGAGTGGGTTTGAGCCTTCTCGCTATATATTGAGATAGGTACGTTACAATTTTTAAATCGCCCCCCCCCCTAGATTGAGCTTCAGATACGACACTATATACTCGTGTAATAAAATTTAAAAAGAAAAAAACACTTTACCTCCGCAGTCCGTATATATTATAATATTGCATAATATAATATAGTCTGTTCCGAATCAGATGACTTTGCAACGACCAAATTACGTTCGTTTCGGATCGGAGCAGGTCGTACGTCGTCGGACGCGCGGATCCTTTAGCCACGCCCATCGTGCGCGAACGCGAGTCATGTAATTCGAGACAGAGTACAATATACCTAGTATTGTGTCTTGAGCATGAGTCTTTTGCAATGGTTTTACGAGTGGGAAACGTATTACACGCAGCTCTGACGTTATTCAGGCAGGTACCGGCAGAGTATATATAGCGAACCGCAATTATATTGTATAAATATAGCAGCGATTTAGTAATAAGCGCGTATTATCGCTACGATATTTAAGTATAAAAACAACAAATTTTCCAAATTATTTTGCGCCAAAATCATTGTAAACACAAAAAAAAAAAAAGGCCATTACGCGTTAAGTATTTTAGAATACGGCCCGCGTGTATTGGGGACGGGGAAAGGGCGAAAGAGTGCATTTTAACGCTCGTTTATATTCACTTACAATAATGATGCGGAAATATTGACGGAAGGTGCAGGTGTATATATAAACTATTTTGCACGCCTTAATGTGTTATTAATTATTATTATAGCCGCGGCGCAATCGTATATAGCTTTTAATACGCGAAAATACTAATGTGCGTTCAGTCGTTAATGTTTAACACGCCAATATAGTTATTATAAAATGTGTTTTCGAGTTGTACGAGCGTGCCTATATATTATAATGTGTGCGCTCGCTTTGTTCGTCCAGATAACTGCAGCTGCGAAGACAACACCGCAGCCGGCAGAAAAACGATCGTCCTTTTGTACCACGGAATTGTACACCGCGATCAGTGTGATAAGTGTTTCTGTATACCTAATGCATGCTATTCACAGCGAGTTACACCCAAAAGGAGTTGAATACACAATTATTTTCCCGGGCAACGCCGGGTATAATTCAGCTAGTATAGTATATACACACGATACATACAACATACTGCATACTCTCCTTATTAATTATCTAGTTAATTTACTATAATGTTATATAAATATAATTATATATGTATGTACAGAAATATGCTATATTACAATTTGTTATATTATATAATAATTGACTATAAAATATCAAATCGTATATAAATCAAACTATACTTATATTTTAATAATAATATAAAACACTATATTTTCTGTCCTATTATATATATTTATAATAGACGATTAAATTTTAAATATAAAAACGTGTAAGCTATAGTTTCCTTTTTTATATTTTTGTTTTATATATATATTTTTCAATTTATATAATATTAATTTTGCTTAGGTAATAAAATCTTTTAAATTGGTGTATAATTATTAATTAGGTATGTATTATTGACAATTTTTGGCGAAGTCGTGTCGAAAATGAGAAGTTCCTGTTAAATTATATTTATACGTATCGTTTCGTGTCGTATGGTTTTCAAAAATTAATAAATTTTTAATCGCCACCCCCTAATTTTAAAGCCCACGAGCCGCCACTGACTATTATATATTATATTTAAATAAGATTACAGTGCTCGAAATGGAAAAATGTTCTAAATGGAGCGCTAATAAAATTAAAATAATGTCTTCTTTGTGTTTTTGGAAATTTCAAAAGAAAATATATTATGACTCGAAGACTTTCTTTTTCTTTTTTTATTCCTCATAAACCAATTTTCATCACTCAATTTTAATGGTAACAATGAATTAATGTACCTACTGCATGTCTACATTTATCGCTTATCAAAAAAAACAAAATTTTAAAAACGACAGTATTGATTATTGAGTAACGACAACATTATTTTATTTTATTTATTATATATAATTTTTTTCAATTTCGAACCAGAACTCGTACCAATGATGGAGGATAGTAGCAATGAACAGCTATATACATATATATATAAGGATCTATTATTTGCAAGATATATTAATATAATTAATATATAATATAATATTGCTGAAAGACCCATTGCATTTTACCATTTTTAAGTAATTTTCAGTAGTTATTGAGTTTTCATTATAGGCGCATTTAAGAAAATCGAAAATGACCTCTGTAAAGTACCAACTAGATGCAATTTGCTATCAAAAACAAAGTATGACTGCAGACATTGGAGCAATCTTCCTGTTAAAATTTTTGGGTAAAGACAAAAAAAAAACATTTTAAAACCAATAGATTCCTCCGCTCAGATTCGAAAACATATCATTGTAAAACATCATCGAAAAATTACATAAAAACACGGTAAAAATGCGATTTCGCTAAAATATTTCTCTGTTATTTCGAAAACAGTTGCTCTATAGTCTTGAAATTTTTTAATGTATATGTAATTTTAGGCCTCCGCACACTACGCGATTGCCACGCGACGCGATAGCAGCGCGATTTATGTGATATGTGCGAATCGTGCGATACGTGCGATTGGGGATCCACACACTACGCGATTACCACGCGACGCGATTCGCACGAGCGGGCAAGAAAAGACTGTCAGTTGATCATACCGTGTGTGTTGTGTAATCGTATAATATATAATCGCGTAGTTATATTTTTTATTTAAATTTTAAAAATGTCGAGTTCGAGTGAGGAAAAGGACATTATTATGTTCTGTTGGTATAAAAAGATGCAAAAAAAAAGAAGAGGAAATATTGGGTATTTAGGTCCATCCGTATATTGAAAAAAATGTCATGATAATATATCCTGCTGGCTCGGTTCGACCGACCACTACTATAGAAAATCATTCAACTTACCTTTACAGATGCCATATTAACCTTCACTGAATATAAAGGCACTGGTGCACTGCATTGTTTTCAAGGTAAAAGAAAAACCAATATAATTGTCATAGGTATCATTTATATTGATAAATCTAATATATTACGTATATGATAAAGCAATTTAAAATTAATGTTTACCGTTAGAAGGCGCCATGTATTACATACCAAATAAAATTCTAAAATCAACACTATGGTAATATCCGTTATCGGTCAATATTTGAACGTGTGTTCTAAAGGTATTAGAATAGATATGAACCCCAAAAAAATATATTTTTGGTCTAGATTATATGTTTATTTAATTATTATAAAAGTTTCGAGATTTTATGATTGTATTGAATACTGTATAATCGTAAAATTATAGCTTACACGTTTTTATATTTAAAATTTAATCGTCTATTTTTAATTTCGTTCACAGCGCTCCATTCCCCTTTCAGTCATATACCACATCCCCACACACTTACAATAAGTTAGTTATTTTTTATTTGACTACCAAAATATTCACTAGAAATAATTTATATGGCAAAACAACGTTTGCCGGGTCAGCTAGTATTATATAAATAATTTATTATAGAATTATTATTATTATAGGTTTAGGTACTATTGTCATTTTATGACTTATTATTATTTAAATAATATAAATATATATAATAGGACAGAAAAATATAGTGTTTTATATTATTATTAAAATATAAGTATAGTTTGATTTATAGTGATTTATATTTTATATTTTATAGTTAATTATTATATAATATAACAAATTGTAATATAGCATATTTCTGTACATACATATATAATTATATTTATATAACATTATAGTAAATTAACTAGATAATTAATAAGGAGAGTATGCAGTATGTTGTATGTATCGTGTGTATATACTATACTAGCTGAATTATACCTGGCGTTGCCTGGAAAATAATTGTGTATTCAACTCCTTTTGGGTGTAACTCGCTGTGAATAGCATGCATTAGGTATACAGAAACACTTATCAATAACCTTTTATATTTGGTGTTTAAATCTAATTTTATTCAAATAATCATATATAATTGATTACACTATATTTTTATAATTCGTGAATAATAGGTATTTTAAATAGCTTATTAGTAATTGTAGATACACAAACAGAATTGAAAAATATATATGTATTAAACACCTAAACATAAATTAGTGATAGTTCATATAATACATGTTTTCAAATATTGCAGGGCCCACGAGGAATTGCAAATTTTTTCCCGAGACATGCCTAAAGTTGCAAAAAAATTGCAAAATTTTGATACTAATTTGAACATTGTAGGACGAAGTGGGGGGGCTACGTGAAGTTGGCCCCCCCACATGTTTTTTTAATATTGCGGGGCCCACGAGGAATTGCAAATTTTTTCCTGAGACATGCCTAAAGTTGCAAAAAAATTGCAAAATTTTGATACTAATTTGAACATTGTAGGACGAAGTGGGGGCTACGTGAAGTTGGCCCCCCCACATGTTTTTCAATATTGCAGGGCCCACGAGGAATTGCAAATTTTTCCCTGAGACATGCCTAAAGTTGCAAAAAAATTGCAAAATTTTGATACTAATTTGAACATTGTAGGACGAAGTGGGGGGGCTACGTGAAGTTGGCGTTTTCAATATTGCGGGGCCCACGAGGAATTGCAAATTTTTTCCCGAGACATGCCTAAAGTTGCAAAAAAATTGCAAAATTTTGATACTAATTTGAACATTGTAGGAAGAAGTGGGGGGGCCAACTTCACATACGTTTGTAGAGAAGAGGACGTATTCGAGTGTAACGATAATATGAACACGAAAATTGAACGACGACGGTAATTTATTAACGCCGTACACGCGCCAATAAGGATAATATAAATTATTATAAGTTATAAATTATTTCGAATCCGCTGCTATCGTATATACTTTATAATATAGACTTCGCAGGAGACATCGTATCCACGTCGAACGGCTCCGGAGGCGGTGGTCACGTTCAGGTAATTTTGTATTTTTTGGAAATTTTTTCCCCCCGGTACCTAAATCGACGACGGGTTTTGAAATGTTTGTGTTGTTAGTTTTTTCACCATCTCTTCCAGTTTTAAACGAACGAAATGCCTGCGCGTTCCTAGGCCATTCACTTAGGGGAAAAAAAAAGATGACGTTATAAAACCGTTGCGCAGGTTAGAAAATGATTAATCGTTTTTGCGTTAAATCGTACACAATTACAGAATTGTCGAAAATCGGTTGTATTATTGTGACTGGTTCGATGGTCTGGAAATCGAATAGGTCTGTAGCCCTCTTGCTTATTGATTGTTTTCGAAAAAATTTTTACGATAAACAAAATTCGTATTTCCAATACAAAGGGAACAGAATTATAACGAACGTTAATAAATCGTTTCACGTTTTTAAACATTTTTTTTTTTATTATTATTATTTTAAAGGTTTCAAATATTCATATAGAAAAAAAAGGTAGAGAAGAAAAATTAAATATAAACGATGTAAGTTACGTTGCTTCTATAATTTACAATGAATTATGTTTGCTTCTCGTTTGGGACCAAATAAATAAGGCTTCTTTTGGCGATCTTATAGATTGATGCGTTCGGGGGCCGAGTGAAATGTGTGACCGAGAGATCGTTCTTTACTCGCTGAGAACATGAACGAGCCAGTTTTGTACGGTCTATACGTGTTCTGGTGATCGTGATTTCCTCGTGTCTATGATTGAGGTCAGGCCATTTTTTTTTCCTATGGAAGATTTTTATTCGATGAATTTTATTGTTGGTGTTTGTTTTTCTCATCGAGATCGCCGCCACAGGGAATAGCATTTCGTTCGGGGTATGTCATACGCGGTGATAAGTTTGAGTGTCGGGAGATCCAGACATCCAGTACCTAACTGCTTTTTCTGCTATTAGTTCGTTCGCTAATATTGTTATAAATGCAGAGATCGCGTTTTGTATACGTTTGGGCGAGATTACGTTATTTAGTGTTTCACATTTTCTTTCGATGGATATTATTGTGTACCTGATTTCTCGGATCTTATTACAATTCGGAAATTCAACGTGCAATCGATTTTTGCGGACCGGTGTACACGTCTGAAATATCTCAAAAGCATGGCTGGCAGTTATTTTTCGGAACGTGCGGTATAAGTAACATATTTTTAACGGCTGTGATTTTTCAAATTGTTCGGTACCATCATTTCCTTAACGTAAATAAAATACGTTTTTTGTTTATAATTTTATAATATCCTCGCGATCGTGCTACTACTGTCGATTTCATATAATATATATATATATTTTGTATAATATTTATAATTCGATTAACAAAATAAATTCGGCATACAGGCGATAATTTGGTAATAAGTTAATATTTTACTTGTTTTTAAAAATCCGTATTATGAAACGCTCCATTTGAATCTAACGCAAAAATTCTATTGACATTCAATTCTAATATATTCAACAATGTAATTTAAAAAAATATTGTTCACAATTTATGAATTATTATCTCTGACATTTGTTTTTACGTTGCACACTTGAAGAACATTAACACGCAGCTATTGTTTTGCTTTCTGCACGATCGAGAAAATATTTTTTAGTCGACTCATACTGTTGTTTTACAGTATAATAATTACATTTTTTTTTTAGTGAATATTTTACACACGTATATAAATAATTATAGTATCGTTAGCATAGTATAGCATCGTTTAATTGTATAAACGTTGGTTTTGAAATACAATTTTTTAATTTATAATTTTTTTTTTTTTTTTTTTAGAGCATAATGTTTTGAATTTTTTGAATAGGTATATACTATATATACACACTTTTTTCAGGCATATTATTCTTTGTCTTATTTTTAATCGACGAATAATGCACGTTTCGACGTAGGTGTTGATGGAAATAAATTTGCGGTTATTACTATTATACATCTATAGGTCGTATACCGCGGTGATCGTGATTTTGTTCCGAGACTTCGAGGCCAGCTGCAGATGATTTCATACGCAGTCATATCATAATAATTTCGTACTCATCAATAGATGGATAAATCGATCTTCCACCTTGGTATTTATTTACAATAATGTAGATACTATGTAAAATATCACACATGATTATCACAAACAAACACACACACACACACACACATTATCGCCTCTCTAAATCAATCAATCGAACGTGCCTATTTAATCTTTATTATATATATATATATAATAGACGGTTCCTTATTATTATAATGATACTACTGAATTAACATCTTTTTTTTCTTCATATAATAATACAGGAAGAACTTTTTGTGCGTGTGTTTTTGGTGCACATGGACGATGTAATTATAACGCGTATTATTTTGTACACGATGTAGCTGAAAATAAAAATCGAAGGACAAATAAATCTCGTATAGATTATTATTAATATAATGCGTGTATATATTGTGTATAAAATGCCTCGAATTCGTTTTGCGGTGTTTGTGTTCGATATGCAGTGACTATAACAATATTGCGTCTCTTTTCAGTTATTCCACTATGAGAAAAGAACATTTTGATGTCGTGTTCATTTTATTCGTGCTGGTGACGACGGGTGCTCAGTCCAAAGATGTCGGTGAGTTATTACTTGTTACGATAATCACGGCACAGTGCATCTATTGGGATCGAAAACCATACCCCGGATTTATAGAAAACCTACGAATTTGGCAATTTATAGCTATAGTTTGATTGCTAAAAAAAAAATGGGTGTGCGTTGATTGACATATCTGTAACCAGATCGTTGTGAAGTTTTTTTTACTTTGAATATTATAACAAAAAGTGGCCTCAATCGCGAAGATTTGTAAGTCGGTAAAAATAAATCCGCAGTACGTTACCGTGTTAAAACTACGCATTATGATCACGTTATACGTACATTTGTGTGTAATATAACTGCTTATAATACATTTGATATACGTATTATAATATTATTAAAACTCGAACATTCTTTTTACATACTTGATACTTCTTTTTTTCAAGACCGTTTGAAATTTGTTGAATAATATAAGACGTTTTTTTCTGTAGACGAATGATAGCTGCATTAACGCACAGGCGTACAGCCATCTGAAGAAATTCGCATATGTTTCTTTACATCCAATACAGTAGCAAACACAAAATCAATCTAAATTATTTTAAATGTTCATACGCGTCACGTAAAAAATAAACGCACACCAGTCAACAGAACAATATAATAATTTTATTTGTATTATACAATTTTTCGGAGGTGTATTTCATAACATTATAACCACCGATCCAACCTTTAATTGAAGATTGTGAGGTGGCAATCCTGGCAAATCCAGCGAGTTTAAAATTCGGTGGATAGTTGACTACATCATCTTGATTAGTAGCCGAATCAACTGATTTATATATCCTCAATTCGCCTATAATTTGTTCTTGAATTTTGAAATTTAATTCATTTACATCTATGTTTTTGCAGCCAGTATAGCTCGTTCGCTCAACCAATCATGGTTTCTGTAATTTTGAGAAACATCTGGAAACACCTTCTGAATAAGTTCATCTTTTGATCGAGTTAACTGACAAAACTTTGAGGAAAGTTAATGCAGCCAGTCAACATGTCTATAGGAAATTTGCCATTACCAATGTCAATGAGTTGTTTAGAGAATATGTTTCCAGATTGGTCATTTTGCAACTCGACACATATTCTTGCTTAAATGAAGTACTTTGACATGTTTCCACAAACTGGAGGACTTTAGACATGCATTGAGTTCATCAGCTGGCGTTGATCGTGGAATCACCGGCAATGTTTGACGAAAATCTCCTGCTAATAAAATCATTGCACCACCAAATCGGTTATTATTGCTCCGTAGATCTTTTAAGGTTCTGTCAAAACCTCTCAAAGATTTTTTATGTGCCATCGTGCATTCATCCCAAACAATCAATTTACATTGCTGCAAAACCTTTGCCATTGCAGAGTTCTTCGAAACGTTGCAGGTTGGAGTTTCATTGCTTTGCATATTTAATGGCAATTTTAGTGCTGAATGGGCTGTTCGACCACCTTCAAGCAAAGTTGCTGCGATTCCCGACGAAGGAGTGCAAGTGCAATTTTATTTTGTGAGCGAATTGTTGCTAATATTAATGAAATCAAAAAAGTTTTTCCTGTACCACCAGGTGCATCTAAAAGTAAATCCTCCAGTTTCATCATTTGTTACTTTCATAAGAGTTTCAAATACATACTTCTGTTGTTCATTTAACAGTGGAAGATTTGTTTGAATTAATTCTTTCAAAGCGTTGAGATCATACAGTCTTTCTCGATGCAACTCTTGGTTAAAAGCGTCATGCATTGGACGATTGGGCGCGGTCAGGCCTAATTGAATTAATAGTTTGTTTGACATTATCAAGCACATGTCCTCAATTGAAATCAATGCTTCATTGTAAATTTCTTCACTGATTTGTATATTTAGATTCCCCATTCTATTCTGTATTTGATACAAAATATCATCACAAATATAATCTTTGTACTTGATCCACAAATCAATTGGGTTTGATGGGAAGCATGTAGATATGATTATAGAAAACAATGTTCGTATTTGATGAGCGTGTGATGATATTACAGCATCATTGAGAGTTTGATCCCAATGAGCGTCATTTTCAAGCAATTGCAAACGTTGACAGGCTTCTCTGTAGGATCCACACAATTCACCATCAACAGTTCGTAACTGTTGGAATGATCGATAGGCCCGCATTGACTAATAGCAGTCGTAAGTAAAACATTCATCATTGCTTGGATGTACTGAATAAATCCGGCCAATCGCATCGGTGGAATATACATCTGTATATCCTGGAACTGGTTTTCCTTGTTTCCGTCGTATAAATCTCCTTGAGGATTGATTCCAGGTATAATATTTTGGCATTTCAGAATATAGCAATGTTTGTGCGAAATCATCGTTTTGGCATGTCTCAAAAAAACTGGTTAATGTAGTAGATGGTGGCTGAGCAGCTCTTTGTACTGCGTTCTGTGCTGTAAAATACACTCGTACGTAAAATACACTCATACGTAAAATACACTCGTACACTCGACACACTTGTACGTTTTAGTTACAAATCATTTGTATGGGGAAAAAGAAAAGGGCTATTTTAGGGTTTCCAGCAATAATTCTAATTTTCTCGCCGTAAAAACCATCTTGAACTTCAACGAATATTTGAAAAAAAGATTTGGCCAAATTGGTCCAGGCGTTGTTGAGTTATGCGCTTACCAACACATTTTGCGATTCATTTTTATATTATAGATTATCTCTGACATTTGTTTTTACGTTGCACACTTGAAGAACATTAACACGCAGCTATTGTTTTGCTTTCTGCACGATCGAGAAAATATTTTTTAGTCGACTCATACTGTTGTTTTACAGTATAATAATTACATTTTTTTTTTTTAGTGAATATTTTACACGCGTATATAAATAATTATAGTATCGTTAGCATAGTATAGCATCGTTTAATTGTATAAACGTTGGTTTTGAAATACAATTTTTTAATTTATAATTTTTTTTTTTTTTAGAGCATAATGTTTTGAATTTTTGAATAGGTATATACTATATATACACACTTTTTCAGGCATATTATTCTTTGTCTTATTTTAATCGACGAATAATGCACGTTTCGACGTAGGTGTTGATGGAAATAAATTTGCGGTTATTACTATTATACATCTATAGGTCGTATACCGCGGTGATCGTGATTTTGTTCCGAGACTTCGAGGCCAGCTGCAGATGATTTCATACGCAGTCATATCATAATAATTTCGTACTCATCAATAGATGGATAAATCGATCTTCCACCTTGGTATTTATTTACAATAATGTAGATACTATGTAAAATATCACACATGATTATCACAAACAAACACACACACACACACACACACACACACACACACACATTATCGCCTCTCTAAATCAATCAATCGAACGTGCCTATTTAATCTTTATTATATATATATATAATAGACGGTTCCTTATTATTATAATGATACTACTGAATTAACATCTTTTTTTTCTTCATATAATAATACAGGAAGAACTTTTTGTGCGTGTGTTTTTGGTGCACATGGACGATGTAATTATAACGCGTATTATTTTGTACACGATGTAGCTGAAAATAAAAATCGAAGGACAAATAAATCTCGTATAGATTATTATTAATATAATGCGTGTATATATTGTGTATAAAATGCCTCGAATTCGTTTTGCGGTGTTTGTGTTCGATATGCAGTGACTATAACAATATTGCGTCTCTTTTCAGTTATTCCACTATGAGAAAAGAACATTTTGATGTCGTGTTCATTTTATTCGTGCTGGTGACGACGGGTGCTCAGTCCAAAGATGTCGGTGAGTTATTACTTGTTACGATAATCACGGCACAGTGCATCTATTGGGATCGAAAACCATACCCCGGATTTATAGAAAACCTACGAATTTGGCAATTTATAGCTATAGTTTGATTGCTAAAAAAAAAATGGGTGTGCGTTGATTGACATATCTGTAACCAGATCGTTGTGAAGTTTTTTTTACTTTGAATATTATAACAAAAAGTGGCCTCAATCGCGAAGATTTGTAAGTCGGTAAAAATAAATCCGCAGTACGTTACCGTGTTAAAACTACGCATTATGATCACGTTATACGTACATTTGTGTGTAATATAACTGCTTATAATACATTTGATATACGTATTATAATATTATTAAAACTCGAACATTCTTTTTACATACTTGATACTTCTTTTTTTCAAGACCGTTTGAAATTTGTTGAATAATATAAGACGTTTTTTTCTGTAGACGAATGATAGCTGCATTAACGCACAGGCGTACAGCCATCTGAAGAAATTCGCATATGTTTCTTTACATCCAATACAGTAGCAAACACAAAATCAATCTAAATTATTTTAAATGTTCATACGCGTCACGTAAAAAATAAACGCACACCAGTCAACAGAACAATATAATAATTTTATTTGTATTATACAATTTTTCGGAGGTGCTAGTTGTAAATCGGTGAACTCTAAATTCCCTGCTTTAGCACTCCTCTAGTCACGCAAATGGTTGAAACGACATTGTATCATATCACATTACTAATTCATTCCACGTTATTTGAATACGTAGTATGGAAAAAAATGACTGTAGAGATGGTACAAAATTGTATACATATTTCGATCTCCTTTTATAATATAAAGGTTTGATGTTTGGTTTTTTTTTTTTCTAGGCGGTAACAAGAAAAATACATCACAGAAGCCTCACTCGTCGACGCCATCATACACGATTAGACAGTTGAAAATTGACAGTTTAAAATTGCACAATGAATACAGATTGAAACACGGTTCCATGCCGTTAAAATTGAACGAAACAGTGAGCAACGATATTTATAACTTTTGGTTACGTACCTATCGCGTTCAATCGTAAATCATCGCATTATAATATTATACAGGGTCATTCAGAAAAAAACAACACACTTTTAAAAATCTGTAGTTCGTCATAGTCAATTAATTTTATCTTACCTGAAATCGTATTTCTAGGAGCTTCGATATCTGCAGTTTATTTTCTTAAAGATTTTGTCCGTCAGTATTAGATTAGTATATATATATGGAAATAAAATGCCGTACACACGGAATAGCGCGTACCTATTCAATAAAGATATCCAGAAAAATCCATTAAGAAGGATGGTCTGGGCCACCATATTCTCCACGATCTTAATCCTTGCGACTTTTTTTTATAGGGTTTTCTTAAAGACAGTGTGTACAAAAAAAATCCTCATTCAATAAATGAACCAAAGGAAATAATATTGAAAACGTTCCTAATGAAAATGACATAATTATATCATAAACGCATAATATACGATGTCAAGATTTTTTATTTATTTTTTAGCTGTGTAATAACGCGCAAATATGGGCGACAAAATTGGCCAATGCAAAGGGTGCTACGCTCGTGCATCAGACTAACAGTTCTTACGGAGAGAACTTATTCGCCATGTGGTCATCGAAACCGATCGTGGTGGAAGCCAAAGACGCATTTTTCAGTTGGTACAACGAGAAAAAACATTACAATTACTCAAACGGACCTACAAAAGGCAATGTAACAGGTATAAATAATAATGGAAACACGTCAAGTTATTGAGTGCACGGCCTAAAATAGTGTGCAGTACGACACTGTTAGTGTAGTACGAAATCGGAATAGTGCAGTACAAAATGAAAAAGTGTGTTAGTTTGTGTCTTTTCAGAGAGGGAGAACTCATATTAAATTAAGTGAATTGCGTATTAAATAGTGTAGTACGAATTTTCATTTATTTTAGGCTCTGATTGAGTGCGTTAAACGGTTTCCGGAATGGTATTTACGTTAATATAATTCATAAATACATTTAATCAAATAGACAGTAAATAGAATTTTGAAAAAAAAAACCATTTTTCTCGTGAAAATCTTATGCGTATATAGCGTTTAAATTAAATATTTAACATTTCTCAGAGAAAAAAAATGATTTGTAGCGAACGATTATGTGTTATGGTTGTGATGTATTTGTGTCGCACCGTTCAGCCCCGATTAACTTGTTTGAAATTGGTAAAACTGGTATTTTTCGTTCGCAGGACATTTCACTCAGATCGTGTGGAAGAACACACAGTATTTGGGAGTAGGAATGGAGAAAAAGTCTGGAAAAACTGTTATCGTCGCTACATATTATCCACCCGGCAACTACCAAAAAATGTACAAGAAAAACGTTTTGAAGCCTAAATACGAGTAGCAAATGTTATTCGCTTTATCTTTATTTTTATTTTTTGATATTTTGTCCTTTGTATATTGCATAAATATCGTTTAATATTAGTAATATTACCTATTCGCACGTGTGGCAGAATGGAAAGAAGACGAAATTTTAGACACAAAAAAAAAATATATATATTTATTACGGATGAAATCATAAATAAAAGAATTAAAAATATATATATTTCGTAATACTTTAATTCAAATAATATTAATAGTTATAATTTTTTTTTTTTTTGATCATAAAAATGCAAATGTTAGACTATTTAAATAATAAAAAAAATTTCATCTCGTTTAGTCATTGAAAGCGCGATAAATTTTTTTTTAAATTAATTTTTTGGTGTATTGTATCTGTATTCGTACCTCACAACTATGTCCATTGTGTTGACTATTCAATATTTCAATAAATATGAAGGCGAATATAGCAGTGGCGGTTAACCCCACTGCCAATGAAATGACGACACAACATAGAGGGCGTGCCACACACAGGAAAACGCCTATAAATACCGGTAAGAAACCAGCAGATCGTTCAGTGTAGTTGTGGCGGTCACTCGCGACCCACGTTGTTCACGCCTGACCGCCGTGACTACACTAAGCGGTCCGATGGTTTCGGACCTCTATTATAAGCGTCTGTCTGCCCCCCTCTATTTTGTTTAGTAGCGCTATCTGGTAGACTACTTTCTTTTCCGGTTTTATTACCGGTCGGTTGTAAATGCGCTATGTCTGTATACGCGCATGTTTATTTTGACGCTGTCTGAGCGGCCGATCGTACGCGCGTATGGAATCTTTATTATTTATTATTTTTTAACTATTATTAATAATAATATCACTTTGCGTATTTCAATGGGATGAAAGGAACGAAGGACTTGTCTTTCCTCGTGGTACACTAGTTTACACGTTTACTCGATTACTTTACACGTTTACTATTTATTTAATGTTTTCTCTGTACGCAACCGACCGAGTTTGTCTTCAATTAAGCGTACAAAACACGTTTAAAATATTGAGATAGACTTAACCATTTTTTTTTTTTTTTTATTCGAAATTTCGAAGAGTTAAAATTTCCTATCGTTCCCGCACTATATAATCTATACAAATCGATCGGTATTGTGGAAATGTCTATATTTTTTTATTGTTTATCCAAGTGAAAATGCAACATTGTATTATAAAAAAAAAAAAAAAAAATTATGTAATACACGACGCAACTAATGCTGGAGTTACTATTAATATTCCTTATTAATTAGTTTTTCTGAGCTGCGTACCTATATATTCAGTATTTATAAGTATTAAGTGTACCCGTAGAAAACGAATTACGAAATATAATAATGTTCAACTGAGGTAACATGTTCTATATACCTATAGTAATACGACGATGATCTGCAGGATAAGTGGTACCTATACTATTTATATTGAATCGGTCTTAACTTTACATACGATGTTTTAATATTTTGATCTGTTCAGGTTTCAAAAATATCGACAATGCCGTCTTAAAAAAAATAAAAATAATATTACGTTATTTCTTGCCCCCGCCCCCCCCTCCTACCATGATTCGCTCGTTTATGGTATATTATTGCTTGTCGATTGAAAATATATCGATTATTGGATAAATATATAACGATTATTATTTTCAAATATATTTCCTCTTATTTAATTATATTATTTAACGTTTAATAATTTTTAAAATTTTTATTATTGTACTTCAATGTATTAACTACAAAATACTTGCACGAGTAACAATAACGATTACGTTAGTGGCTTTAATTGAAAATAATAAAACAGGAAAAATTTTGTTCGTTGATGGTTTGTGACTTGTGCATGCGGCGCACGAAATTTATTTAAATCTCGGAACCAATACGAAGTGCCGCCAGCGATGACGCGGTACACGATGATAATAATGTATTTTTTTCTTGTGAAAAACGAATTTTAAGAAAAACAAGTTTCACGCATTATCCGTCAACGTTGAAATATTTCACGATTGAACAACAGATTATAAATTGTAATCGAACATTACCGCGTATAATAATATTACTATGAATTAATAATATAGTAAATAGAATTTTGAAAAAAAAAACCATTTTTCTCGTGAAAATCTTATGCGTATATAGCGTTTAAATTAAATATTTAACATTTCTCAGAGAAAAAAAATGATTTGTAGCGAACGATTATGTGTTATGGTTGTGATGTATTTGTGTCGCACCGTTCAGCCCCGATTAACTTGTTTGAAATTGGTAAAACTGGTATTTTTCGTTCGCAGGACATTTCACTCAGATCGTGTGGAAGAACACACAGTATTTGGGAGTAGGAATGGAGAAAAAGTCTGGAAAAACTGTTATCGTCGCTACATATTATCCACCCGGCAACTACCAAAAAATGTACAAGAAAAACGTTTTGAAGCCTAAATACGAGTAGCAAATGTTATTCGCTTTATCTTTATTTTTATTTTTTGATATTTTGTCCTTTGTATATTGCATAAATATCGTTTAATATTAGTAATATTACCTATTCGCACGTGTGGCAGAATGGAAAGAAGACGAAATTTTAGACACAAAAAAAAAAAAAATATATAATTTATTACGGATGAAATCATAAATAAAGAATTAAAAAATATATATATTTCGTAATACTTTAATTCAAATAATATTAATAGTTATAATTTTTTTTTTTTTGATCATAAAAATGCAAATGTTAGACTATTTAAATAATAAAAAAAATTTCATCTCGTTTAGTCATTGAAAGCGCGATAAATTTTTTTTTAAATTAATTTTTTGGTGTATTGTATCTGTATTCGTACCTCACAACTATGTCCATTGTGTTGACTATTCAATATTTCAATAAATATGAAGGCGAATATAGCAGTGGCGGTTAACCCCACTGCCAATGAAATGACGACACAACATAGAGGGCGTGCCACACACAGGAAAACGCCTATAAATACCGGTAAGAAACCAGCAGATCGTTCAGTGTAGTTGTGGCGGTCACTCGCGACCCACGTTGTTCACGCCTGACCGCCGTGACTACACTAAGCGGTCCGATGGTTTCGGACCTCTATTTATAAGCGTCTGTCTGCCCCCCCCCTCTATTTTGTTTAGTAGCGCTATCTGGTAGACCACTTTCTTTTCCGGTTTTATTACCGGTCGGTTGTAAATGCGCTATGTCTGTATACGCGCATGTTTATTTTGACGCTGTCTGAGCGGCCGATCGTACGCGCGTATGGAATCTTTATTATTTATTATTTTTTAACTATTATTAATAATAATATCACTTTGCGTATTTCAATGGGATGAAAGGAACGAAGGACTTGTCTTTCCTCGTGGTACACTAGTTTACACGTTTACTCGATTACTTTACACGTTTACTATTTATTTAATGTTTTCTCTGTACGCAACCGACCGAGTTTGTCTTCAATTAAGCGTACAAAACACGTTTAAAATATTGAGATAGACTTAACCATTTTTTTTTTTTTTTTATTCGAAATTTCGAAGAGTTAAAATTTCCTATCGTTCCCGCGCACTATATAATCTATACAAATCGATCGGTATTGTGGAAATGTCTATATTTTTTTTATTGTTTATCCAAGTGAAAATGCAACATTGTATTATAAAAAAAAAAAAAAAAAATTATGTAATACACGACGCAACTAATGCTGGAGTTACTATTAATATTCCTTATTAATTAGTTTTTCTGAGCTGCGTACCTATATATTCGAGTATTTATAAGTATTAAGTGTACCCGTAGAAAACGAATTACGAAATATAATAATGTTCAACTGAGGGTAACATGTTCTATATACCTATAGTAATACGACGATGATCTGCAGGATAAGTAGGTACCTATACTATTTATATTGAATCGGTCTTAACTTTACATACGATGTTTTAATATTTTGATCTGTTCGGGATTTCAAAAATATCGACAATGCCGTCTTAAAAAAAATAAAAATAATATTACGTTATTTCTTGCCCCCGCCCCCCCCCCTCCTACCATGATTCGCTCGTTTATGGTATATTATTGCTTGTCGATTGAAAATATATCGATTATTGGATAAATATATAACGATTATTATTTTCAAATATATTTCCTCTTATTTAATTATATTATTTAACGTTTAATAATTTTTAAAATTTTTTATTATTGTACTTCAATGTATTAACTACAAAAATACTTGCACGAGTAACAATAACGATTACGTTAGTGGCTTTAATTGAAAATAATAAAACGGGAAAAATTTTGTTCGTTGATGGTTTGTGACTTGTGCATGCGGCGCACGAGAATTTATTTAAATCTCGGAACCAATACGAAGTGCCGCCGGCGATGACGCGGTACACGATGATAATAATGTATTTTTTTTTTCTTGTGAAAAACGAATTTTAAGAAAAACAAGTTTCACGCATTATCCGTCAACGTTGAAATATTTCACGATTGAACAACAGATTATAAATTGTAATCGAACATTACCGCGTATAATAATATTACTATGAATTAATAATATATACCTATTTATTAAACTCGTTTATAACGATTTCATTCGGATAAACGGCGTGTACGGGAGTTATTTGTTATTTTTTGGGATATTTGTTGGAAAAATGTTTACGAGATATTTAAATTTAAAGTTTTTAGTACCTACTGTATACATACCAAAAAAAAAACTCACAAAACTAAAAAAAAAAAAAAAAGTAAAAAACCAAACGAAATAACTCGCAATTAATAAATAATAATTGTTTATATACATTTTTTGTAAAATTGTTTCGCAAAAAAAAAAAAAAAAATATTCGTTTTCGGTCTAACGATATAATGAGACTCGGTTTTTTTTTCTTTTTGTATTTTATAATCATAGTCCGTTTTTTCGAAAAAATATTTAACCGTGAAGTCTTTTTTTGTACTTACTGTATATAGGTACTTGCGTCAAAATTCTAAAAATTATTTTTATTATATTTTACTAATTGGTATTTTTGAAACGGAGGACGGTTTGAAGCGGCCTGCAAACGGCCAAACCCCTCCCTTGCCCATATACGGCCCCTATACGTTTCCTGCATCCTCTTAATACAACAAATCCCCAGTGGCGCAACTACGGGGGTGCTACGGGTTGCTGAAGCGCCCCCAAGTTCCGTGTCACTCTAATTTAAAATATCAGCTATAATTTTACCATTATAAAAATTTTATTTTTTAAGATTTTTACTATCAGTAAATGTTATGTTCTGCAACAGGCGAACGAAGTTTTTCCTCCATGAGGAGGTTGAAAAAAATTGGCTGCGAAGCAGCGTGTTACCAGCAGCGCTTTACTATAATTTAAGTACAATAAATATTGAGCGAGACTCAGTTAATCACATTGTTCCAGACGAAATCTTCAACACATTTGCTAATACCGATATAGGAAATTATGTTTGACTCTTAAAAATTAAAAAAAAAAAAAAAAAAAAAATACAAGAAAATATTATAAGTAATAAAATAAGTTACATTTTTTTCGAAAAAAAAAATGGTATTGTAAATACAGTGATCGCGGTATAATCTAAATATTGGCAATATGTAATGTTGGTTCGGGGGTGTACACGACATTATAAGCGATTCGTAATAGTAGCCAGGGCCGGTTTAAGACGTATAGGCCTAGGCCTACGGCGGCATTATATAAGAGTGGCGTATTTTGAATTGAATACGAAAAAATTATTATAATATCAAAATATCAAATGATTTTTAGATTTGCCTACGTGTCAAAAACATGTCTAGCACCGGCCCTGATAGTAGCACACCCAAGATTTGAATTCCATTTGCGCCACAGCAAATCCCAAAACGAATTTCCTTATTTCTCGTTTTTACGTACACTCTTTGGCTTAATCGCCGCGGCGGCGCCACGCGTATGAATAATAGTGTAAAAGTGTTCAATCGACAGTAGTAATATAATTTAGCAATAAATAACAAATTAACGCTTTACGCGTTACGAAACGGCGAAGCGTGCGTGCGCTATTAACGCGCGATGTGTGTAATTTTGTAATCATCGCGACGACCTCTGCTTAATATAAACCGGTTGGGTCCGAGTTATTTTTTCCACGTTACGCGCGACGGACATATCTTCTTGTAAACAAACACGCGCCACGCACAAAACGCCGCGGTGGACGGGGTACGACCACTACTCTACTGTACACAGTGTGCACCGTACGGACGGACGGTGAGCATCGGCGGACGGACGGACGACGCGACGCGGTTTTTATCGCCGCAACAGTTGACCCGGCGCGTTTCTCGGCACTCGACGCGGGCGGTGTCGTTACTTTTGGCCCGTCGGCCACACGCTTTCACCACCGTTCGTCCTAGTCGCGATACCCGGTGACTTTTGTTACAATATTATCGTTTGTCGGACTGCATGCTGTTCGCCGTTCGCCGTTCGCCACCGAGTGGACACGCGGACATCATGTTCGACGCGATACCGAAAGTGAGTAGCAGCCACACACTCCGCCGAGGTCTGTACAAACGTCGTGCACGGACCGATTTTGATTTTTCTTTCGTCCCCCCCCCGGTCCCGTTTTACAGAAAAAAACGTTGGACTTGCGGTACAACGAGATGTGGAACGATTGGGACGGCACCGGCGAAACGGCGGAGGTGATGGCGGCGCCGCCTCCGCCGCCGACGGAACGGCTGCATCATCCGCGCGGTCAGCTGGTGTTGTCTTGGAAGAGACTGAACGTGACGGTGAAACGGACCGAGGAGAAGTTTTTCACGCGGTCCCAGACGACGTACACGCAAATATTGCGCAACGGTAAAATCGAAACGATTGTCGGAATTTTTTTTATTTTTATTTTCCCGCTTTTCTGTTTTGCACACGACCCGCGTCCGATCGGGGGGAAAAAACCGACAGACAGATTTTTTTTTTTGATTTTTTTTTGGTTTTAAATATGAAAACCTTTTTTACTGAACAACCGTCGCGATTCGCGATCGGTGAACGCGTTTTTCGAACCGTTTTTAACAAACGTTCTGATGTACGGCGTATTTTCGTATATTTATAATATATTGAAATATAAACCTTTTTTTTTTAACGATAAACGTATGTTATTATTATTATTATAGATAGCGTCTGACCAACGCGCGTTTCGACCGGGGTAGCGTTCGAATAGTGTGACATTTTTTTTTTTTATTCTCAATATAAATATGTCATTGCGTATAGAGAAAACGCGCTGCGCGTTTTTAAAATAATTACCACCGAGCGAAGAAACAGCGACGACGGATTAAACGCGTTTTAATAAAGAAAATGAAACCGGTTTAGGTTATTCGAGGCGAAGTGTTAAATACGCATTTTTCTATAGTGGCTTTTGGCTGCAGACCGCCGATTTACAACGCCGATTTACTACGCCGAAACAAAACGAATTTCTAAAGGTTTTTTTTTTTATCTATACACGGTTCGATATAACACGTATTTTCGTTTTGAGAGTCGATTTTTATTTTTATTTTTTTTTTGATAACGCGCGTTACATAATAGACAATAATTATATTTACAGCGTAAAACGTTTTGATTATTAATAATAATCGCCGTAGTCGTCCGAGTAACAAACCGGTTTACGATTATTGAATAGGTACTCGATAGAGAGAGAGAGAGAGAGAGAAAAAAAAAAGTACAAAAACGAAAACGATATTTTGATAAATAAAACGCGCAGCCTTTACGCTTCGTTTAGAGTAACGAGATAAGGAGATAGAGACGTCGAAAAAAAAAACGATTATCAAAATTAATCGTTTACATTAAATATCTATTTATATCCGAATGTTTGTTTACAATAATTGGGACTCGGTTACAGACGCGGTTCGTAATAGGCGTTTTTTTTTTTCTCATGTTAATCGGGAATTATTATTCGTAATAACCGTCGCCGCCGTTCCGTTAGGTCAGTGGTTCTCAACCTTTTTGGACTCGTGTCACCCTCATCCACGATAACCCAACACTACGCGTCTCACTAACATCAAAATTGTTAAAAAATTCTATGTTTTTAAACACTTTTCCCCAAGGTTTTCTTGTCACCCCTACATCGGATCCGTGTCACCCAAGGGTCACGTGTCACCCCGGTTGAGAACCACTGCGTTAGGTATATACGTTACGTATATAATAAATAATCGTTGTTAAATCGACGATTTTTCCCGTTTATATGTTATACAGTTGCGCTATAGACATTAATAAACACATTTTTTACTCGATAATATAATACACGTAGGTATATTTTATGGGGGGGAAAAAAAAAAAATTCCCGAACAGCAATGAAAATAACGATTTTTAAACGTTTTTTTTTTTTGCCGAATCGGAAGGTTTTCTCGCGGTCACGATTAACGCGTAAAAATCACAATAATAATAATAATAAAAAAAATTGTACAAAACGCTCGTGGTTTATCGATTGTTGGTGTAACGTTTTCTTCTTGCAGTCAGCGGAAACGTGCAGTGTGGAAGCCTACTAGGAATAATGGGCCCAAGGTAATGTCATATCATCGTCGTCGGTATTCGCAATACACGCGTTCACCGTACTTGTATAATATGTTATAGAGATCGGATTTATATATTAAGCGTTTAAAATCCTAAAAAAAAATAATATGATTTTTTTAAAAATATTTTATACGCGCATAAATATTCTTTTTTTTTTTTTGAAATTATACGTTTCATAAAAAAATGTATTGAATACTGAAAAAAACAAATATAAAAATAACGATTTTATAATAAATTATAGTTAAATCAATCGTAATCTTTAAAAAAAAATCACTTAAACGGCCGTATACTCCTGTGTACTAGGTGTTGTTATGACGTGTATCGCGTTTATTTCACTTCATTATAAGAGTACTAAAAAAAAAAAAAAATAATAATAATACACGTAATATAATAATACGCGATAAAAGTATTATTCAGTATTATGAGCTGAGAATAATAGTAACGCGCGTTCGAAAAAAAAAACAAAATTAATTTACCAAATAATATTGATAATATATCGCGCGTTCAAGTTGAACGGCGGTAAACGTTACCCGATCTAATCGCGCCGTCCTGCAGGGGGTAAAAACTGACGGAGGTCACAATATTCTTTTTGCATTTTTTTTTCTGAAACGTCTGTGTTCCTAAAACACGCATCGTTTTGCACAGAATATTCTCTAACGTTGAAATGTGCTTTTTTATGCGGTATAAAAAATTGTTGCGTATCGTTCTCGTGTAGGAAAACGAATCGTCGTCGTCGAGAAAGCACATCCAGTTGGTGGAGTTGCGCCGCATACTCTCAGTAAAAAAAAAAAAAAAAATGCAAAAACATAAAAATCCGGTCTCTAGTTATTAATAATATAAATGTTTTCACCGCGTTTGGATAATAAATTATTTTGTCGTTTTAGCGGTTCGGGGAAAACTACGCTGATGGCCACCATAAGTCACCGGACGAAAGGTTTGTGCGAATGTCTACGTACACGCGCGTATCCTAATGCGTATAGCAAAAGGATACTGTTTTCCTTTTTTTTTTATTTAACACGCGCTTAACGTAATATAGCAAAAGGATTCTTTTTCCACGCGTCCGCGGCTCCCAAGGATCCTCCTGAATACGATCTCCGGACGGGAGCCCGCGCTGTGGTTGTTTGTGAGACTGCATTATTTTAACTTGTAATTACATTTTTTCTCTACTCGTTTTTAAATTATAATATTATTGTACGATTCACGAATATCGAATATCGACCGCGTTCGTGTCTCTAATATTTTTTATTCCTACGGTTCGTGCAGGGAATTTCGACGGAGAATTGTTGCTGAACGGGCAACCGGTATCCGAAGAAGTCATGATTAAAATATCCGGTTTCGTTCCACAACACGATATTAGTTTTGATCAGTTGACGGCGTTTGAACACTTGTCTCTGATGGTACGTACATACGTGATTCGACTACACACAGGCGAAGACTGCAACGATTAAAAAAAAAAAAACCTGTGAAAAACCTCGCTATGTTACATTGTATTTTTAAAATTTAACGATTCGTTAAATTATTATTATTGATCGCGAGAGAATAC
The DNA here is from genome assembly GCA_032441835.1 of Slavum lentiscoides. Classification (NCBI taxonomy): domain Eukaryota; kingdom Metazoa; phylum Arthropoda; class Insecta; order Hemiptera; family Aphididae; genus Slavum; species Slavum lentiscoides. The sequence continues at coordinate 8,983,379 of CM063715.1, read as the reverse complement.
TTTTCGAAAACAAATTTCTTTTTTGATTTGTTGCGATTTATTGAAATCGACCGGGTACACGTAATACACAAACGTAACAAAACCGTATGGCTACTACCGACAATTAATAACGACGCACAATCGCCGATGAATCACAATCGAAATGAGATCAGGTGTATATAGACTTTCAAATTGGCGTCAAAACAATTGGCTGCAGTGGCGCCGAAACTATACATGAACTGAAGCGATCGCTTCATATAATAAAAGGGGTGGGGGTGGTCTTATTAGTTATTGGTACACGTGTTTTTATTTTTACATTACATAAATAATAAGTTTGATATTATAATTAATAAATTAAGTTCGTTTAACAATATTGAATCCGTTCGTTTAATAGAAAAAAAAAAAAAATTGAATCTGTTTAAAAGAATACAACTCGGTGAGTGGCAAAATTGACGTTCATTTCATATATGTGGAAGGTGGGTGGGGTGGGGTCGAACAATTTATAAAAAAAATTCGTCGAAATGCCGTTAACCACTGAACAACTAACAACCAGACAAGCGCGGATCCAAGGGGGGGGGAGCTAAGGGGCTTTAGCCCCCCTTGGGCTGTAGTCATTGCTTAAAAATTATACATATAACTACCTAAATAGGTATAATTTTAGGTAGCTGATCATCGTATAGCCCCCCCTTCTGTGATTTCTGGATCCGCGCCTGCAACCAGAGAGCGTGGCCGTTAAATTACTTGTTTAAAAAAAAAAAAAAAACAGCAAGCAAACCTAAGTTCCAAGTTTCTAACCCAAGTGAATTGATAGGCGGATGGGTGGTGGGTGTGTAAATAATTCGATTTCGCTTCACTTAAATTTTATGATTCGGCGCCACTGATTGGCTGCCGTTTAAAAGCTTCTCTCCTCTCTGACAGGGTGCCGGAATCCCGGTTGGGCGTCCTGGAAATTCTTGGACCGTTTGAGAGCACTGCAGGTTGCCCGTGTGACGACGATGTCTGGAGACCGCCGTCTCCTGAATTTTTTCGATGTCCCCTTCCTCCCCCTCCATCATCAATGTAACGCGGGGCAGAGATCGTTGTTCCTGTTGTTTCGTCCACGTGACCAGCTATCGTTCGACGCCTAACGAAAAAGCGTTCAATATCTCATTTCGATTGTGATCAGTGCCGTTCTGACCACCAATAATGCCCTAGGGCAATAATATTTGATGCCCCCCCACCAAAAAAAAAAAAAAAAAATTGTACAACTAACGTAATATCTAATTACATAATTGTATATATCTTAATTTAGTAAATACACTATCGCATCCTCGAAATCGTCGTACAGATGATACAATAAGGGATACATTAATATCTAAAATAAAACAACAAATTTTTTCTTTTTTGACGCCCCCTGCATTCGTAATACTTTGGACGCCCTAGGGCACTTACCCCGTTTGCTCCCCCCCCCCTCTCACTTGGGACGACGGCAACTATGATTGTGATTTTTATCGGCGAGCAAAAAAAAGCAAAATTATCGAATTGAAACACTGCTGCCTTATTTGTACTATAATTATAACGCGTTGTGCGTCGTTTAAAAGGCCAAACTGAAAATGGACCGTGACACGACGGATACGGCGCTGAAGGAGCACGTGGATTGCGTCGCGTCCACGCTGGGCATGGGCGAGTTCTTGGACACGCGCATAACGTTTTTGTCGGGCGGCGAGCGGAAAAAAGTCGCCCTGGCCGTGCAGCTGTTGAACGATCCGCCCATACTGTTCTGCGACGAGATCACCACCGGCCTGGACAGTTACTCGGCCGCGCACATCGTCAACACCCTGAAAGGCGTAGCGCGAATGGGCAAAATCGTCATTTGCACCATCCACCAACCGGCGTCCGGCATATTCGGCAAGTTCGACGAGGCGATATTGTTGACGAACGGACGGTTGGCTTACCAGGGCCCGGTGTCCATGGTCAACCAGCTGTTTGGAAAGTACGTCGAGACGACGACGGATGCGTTTTTATTATAAATATATATTTTTTTTTTTTCGAAAAACCTATACCGCCAAAAAACGAGACCTGCTCTATATATATATACGGTTTAGATTCTCTGAGCGAAGCCAAAGAGTATATAGGAATTCGCAGGTTTGATTTCTCTCTTTTTTCTTTTTTTTTTTTGTCTTTAAACCGCACTGTTTGAAGCGTATATCACGCACGTATATAATACGCACCGATTTTCCAACGCGCATTTCGATTTTCTCGGTAATATTCGTTTTATTTATTTTTTAAGCGCGTAAAAAAAACTACTCGAAAAATCGGTAAAATCTACGCCGTTCAAATTTCGTTTTTTTTTTTTTCCAAAAATAATATTTCGAAACTTTGGAAATTTTTACCGCCTAATCATTTAGAAATCAACGAAGTGTCGATGAAAACAAAAACGTGATTGATAAAAATAGTCGGTCACGATTTTCTTCTTCTGCGTAAAACGACGAATTTTTTTTTCTCGAAAAAATGCATTTAACAGTATAGCTGCAAGCCGACGAAAACACGTAATTCCTTTGTACGTTTCAAAATTGATAAAAATCGATTTAATTAAAAAAAAAAAAAATTTATAGGCGCGTATAGAATTTCATTTATACCGCGGGGGAAATTCGAGTCGGGCCATTAATTTGAATTCATGTTTTACGTGTAATAAACGACTGTAATAATTTAGAACGTAACGGGTATTCTGTTGCTATAAAATTCGAAAATAATTCCGTTTTACAACAGCGCGTCCTGTTTGAACGCCGACGTCCACAGCACATCACGAGCTTTGTTCATGATTTTTTTTTTTTTGATATGTTTATTGAACACTTATGGGTTATCGTGCGTGATTATTAGGTTCGGTTACGAGTGCCCGGACATGTTTAACGAAGCCGATTTCGTGATTTCTATTTTGAACTCCGAAGACGAGAACGTGAAGGAAAACGTCGACAAAATGTGCAGGTTGTCTTCGGACGATAAACAGACGGACATCAACTACGGTCTGTTCAACAGCGAGGTACCGCTGCGTGCATTAACAATTTTTTTTTATATTTTTACGTCTTTATTAATCTTTTTACCTGCTGATATGTGTTTGCTGGCGAAATTTTCAGAAACAATTGGATTATATGCAACATTTACAAACGTAAGTGAACTTTTTCGGCCCGTAAGGAATTCCTTATAACATACGCAATAGTCTGCAGCAGTAGAGGAATTTCTCTGTGGTCTTTCCTGTGTCCTGCTCCACGGATCCCCCTCCTAAAGGATCAATTTTTTGTTTTGTTTTAATGTAGTACACACGTACTTAAAGTCCCGAACCGAACTCGAATTTCGACCTTATCGAAAAAGAAAAAAAAATGTTTTTCTCCCCACACAATTATACTTAAACGTATAACGAATGTGCTATTAATACGGTACGAGCTGTGGACGAACAAATCTGTACATTTTTTTTTTTTTTAGTATTTTATAATAATGAACGATATCGTACTTAACTTAATAATAAGTGAATTACAGGTAATTTATAACATTTCGGAAAAAAAAAAAAAATCGTGTCTAATTTATTGTTTTTATTCGTTTAGACGAAAACCAGCGTGGAGCACACAGTTCAGTTTGATTTTAAATAGATCCGTCAAATGTTTTCTGAGGAGTTACAAGGCTAAACTATTGGAATTGGGAACAATATTGGTATAACGATTTGCGCTGCACTTTAAACGATTTTATATTTTAACAAACCACCGGTGAATCGACATTTATACGAAAAATTCTCAAATAGAATTTATAACAATAATAATTTTGACGCAGTGTTTTTTGTTTGTTTACTTTTTTTACTATATACACTCGTGTAATTTCGTAGTTTTTAGGCGTTATAATGTCTGCTCCGTTTTCAAACCTGAAATTCGACACGAAAGCCGTGCAAAATTGGGAAGGTTTTTGGTTGATCTTCGTCATCAACTTCGTGTTCCATTTCAGTTATTCCGCGATCTCGATGTATCAAGTCACGTTTTCCGTCGTACACCGCGAAGTACACAACAGCGTTTACCCGTTAAGCGTGTACTACATGTCCGAATTCATGATCGTGGTGAGTAGTACGTGCCAACAACGTATTCATAAATGTATTAAAGAGTCCGAGTTTCGAGACGGTTTACGTTTCAGTGAATGATCTAATACGTCAAAGTGACGTTATTTTCTAGTAAATAACGATATAGTGTTACTTGACGAATCAGTTATTATCGTGGTTATTATTATTTCCGGGGTTTGACTTTAATGTCTGCGCAAGATGGAAAATTTGTTATCTCGATGGTTTTAGAGATTGTAGTATTTTTTTTTTTTTGTTTACAATCGTGATCGGTGAGCTTATATAGTGTGGCCACTGTGGGTTTTTGCTCGATCTCAAAACTCTTCTCGAAAATCATCTGGGGAAAAAGAGGATAACGCATTTCGAGAAGCACCGGGCTGTAATAGTGTTACGGGCACACGAGGCTATGTCGCTGTGAGATGAGAAGTGAATGCACCCGTCGAGTAGTTGGGAATTCAAAATGTTGTCACAGTGTTCATCGTCATGTGAAAATGAACAGTATTCTACCATACAAACATTTGAATACAATAATATTAACACCGTTAACGAATACTGTTTGGAATAAACGTAAATATCCTTAGTAAATAACGTTGTAAACCTCGCCAGTTATTCACTATTATCTTATTAACGTTAATTACTGGATATAATAACGTTAATCAATAAATTTAACGTCTTTTACTGTATAACACGGTGACAAATTTTTGTTTCTCGTTCAGGTGATTTGGATAGTAGTAAAAATGTTGTTTTATTGCGTTACTGCGTTTTGGATCGTCGGCGTGGAATGGGGTCTGAAGCAATTGGTCGTATTCTTTTTGGTCGGGCTCGCGTCGTTTTCCTACGGTAAGATTCAAATGGAATTTATTAATACATATTTAACAACAATAATATCGATTTTCTTTTTTTTGCTCGCTAAATGGTCGTTATATATTCATAATGAATGTTGCAGGAAGCATGTTGTCGTCGTATTTCGACCGCATAGAAAACACTATGATTTTCGCGACGATATACGATTTCGTTTCGTTGCCTCTCAGCGGCGCTTACATGTCGTTCAGGTGAGTGAAGTGGAAATAACAGATAAAATACAGCCCATCCTGTTGTTTAAAAATAAGTTGTTTGCGCTATTTTTTTTTTTTTCGATAAAACTAAATTTTTATTCTCAAAAACAAATTTCCGCAATAACGTTTTCGAAAAAATTTTATTATTCAACGCTTACAGTATATTACGATTAGATTTTGATACTGGCGAACGTTTAAAGATTTATGCGACGTGCATTTCATAACAAGTCGGAAAATGTTTGACATTTAAGTTTCGACACAAGCCTTTGGGGCGAGTGTGGTCTGATCTCCTATTACAGTACAACGTTTATAGATAATCCGAGAAGAATCGTTACAACTACGTCGAAATTGAGTTTGCGAAATTCCGACGTTTTAAACCGTTCTATTCTTTCTTTTTCGATTTGCAGTAAACTCTATCGTCGTTTTGATTTTGGCAAAAGAAATTTCGTTTACTTGGCTACTTCGTTGCAACGTCTTAAAAAAAACATATGGTTTTGCAAACGCAACTCACGCAAAACCCTAAAAATCACTCCTTTGCAGCCGGTCAGTCGCGCTTATACACTAATCAATTATTTTTTTATTGTTTGTGCGTGTTTACACCAATGTAGTTCGCTACCGAAAATAATATATTCTCTGCGGTACTTGTCGTTGTTCTTCCTCGGCTGTGAAACTGTGTCGACTTTGTTTTGGGAAAAAATAAAATCTCTACGTAAGTATATTGTAATACGCATAGGTAATGTTCAAAAGATTTATGCCTATAACAGCAAAACGAGTTACCCGCGATATTTCAAAAGGAGCCTCCTGCAGTGTCCATAGCCATGTAATATACGTACCCACATATCGTCTTAAAAATTCACTAGATCGGAATCTTTATTATTATTAAAATAAAACTGCGTTATATACGTTCAATTGTTTTTTGCAAAGTATTTTTTAAACACGTTTTTAATTCCTCTTTTTTGCAACGGAAAACCTTCACTCGTAAACACGATCAATGCTGCTCGCAGTTAAAAGTTTAATTAATTAATTTTTTCAAAGTTAACTTTACACAAAAGTATTTGAATTGACTTTGAATTATCAATGGAATATAGTAACATCAACGTAATAGTATTAAAATATTATAAGTCTAAAAATGATGTCGTTTGTTTATGCCAATCAGATAATATTTTAAATTCAATTAAAGTCAAAAAAAAAAAATTATACTTCGGTTACTTGGCACTCGACTCGTGGTCTCTCATATATCACATCAACGAGTTAAAATAAAATTAGTCGATTTGCTGGCTGCTCAGCCTAGCGGCTGAATAATTATTATATTATGTTAATACTATCCCGTATAGGGACATTATCTCCCGTTTGGAGGCTCCCAAGGAAGGTGTTTCGCTATTGACCCTTTCTCTATATCTTTACACACACACACACACACACACACATGTAATCTATAAACACTTGATTTTAATTACGATTTTTTTTTTCCCCGTTTAGCGTGTACGGACACGTCGAATTGCTTGGATAGCGGTAAAGCTGTTTTGATGAAATACGGTTACGTGAGCGACGAAATGTACACCGACCTAGTGATATTGGCTTTGATCTGTGTAATAGCCAACATACTTGGTTACTTCGGAGTGCTTCAGAGGATGAAAAAGCAACCGGCCTATTGAAGTGTCGCGCGTTTTGTACTCGTTGGAACGGAATGAAAAGTATTTTGTAAAATATAAGTCATTTATTATACGCGTATATACTATATTATAACATGTGTAAATACTCGTATTTATAAATATTATTAATTTACGTAATGGCGAGTAAAAAAATAAAATATTCTTAATATAAGCAATTCAATTTTTTAATTGTATCAATTACTAAATATGTATATAAGTATCGAAATTTTTCAAAATCGTTATAAATTGTTTATAAATATATTTTTTTTAAACGTATACAATGCAGATCGTTTTATAATTCGTCCGTGTATCTATTTATAATTATAGTTTATTTTATATATACATTCAAAACTTATTTTCTAATTGAATATTTGTACTATGTGTTATGTAAATGATATTGTATGGAGTTCTAAATGATTAAATGCAACCGCACGGTTAGAAATAAGAGATGAGTGTAAGAAAACGTAATCTTATATAAAAAAAATAGAAATAACGCTTTTTCGACGCACCGCAACGATTTCAAGCGTTTCAGTGTTTACGCCATTATAAATACGAAATAGTAAAAATTTACTTAAATTTACGTTTATCCGTATACGGCGTATCGTATTCGTTTATTCGAAAAAACCGAGTAAAGGGCAATAATGCTTAAATGTCTGTATCCAGAGTTCACACCGTTTAATGCAGTTCTCGAATCCACGGTTGCGACAAAACCTCTTCGGGGCTATTTCCTACCTCCACTACCGCCATCCCCGCCTTTATCCTTCCCTTTCCATTCCCAATTCCTATCCTCCTCATAATTCGACAGATGTACCAAATTCGCAACCAGTACATAAAATAATTATTTCGAAATTCTTCGGAAAAAAGAATAAAACCAAAATAAAAAACAATAAAGACCCTAGAAAATCGAAAAGCCCAAAAACAAATAGAGATAATGCGTTAAATCATAAGGATTCACAGAAGAATATAAAAATTGCTCAAATAAACGTCGAAAGTCTAACAAAAGCAAAATCGGAGATTTCGAGTAGTATATTTAAGAACGCAGACGTACTGAAAATTCAGGAAACGCATGTATCGGAAGAAGAAACAAAGCAGCTGACAATTTGTCGTATGCAAATAATAAAACCTTAATAATATATATATATACAGGCGCGGATTCAGAAATCCCTACACAGAAGGGAGGCGATACCTAAGGTAGCCGATCAGCTACCTAAAATTATACTTATTTAGGTAGTTATATGTATAATTTTTAAGCAATGACTACAGCTCAAGAGGGGGGGCTAAAGCTCCTTAGCCCCCTCCCCCTTGGATCCGCGCCTATATATATACATTTTAGAAATCGTATAAAATCGGTATTTTCTGTATTTCAAAACGAGAAGGTTTGGGTGTCCGGTTTTTTTAGAAATGTGTAATATGGGTTCTAGTATTTTTAAGGTCTTCGGGTTCCAGTACCGTTGCTTAACAGTTCGGTTTCAGTCCCTGGTTCCTTGTCATTCTTCTCATTGGAGTTGTTTTCACTGAAATCAAATATTTATCGTTGAATTTTATGAATTCGTTTTCGCGCGAGTGGTGGTCACACGTAAACGTCGATTTAACACTCACTTTCCGTAAAATATTGTTTTGACTATTGCATTAAATGGTGCTTCAATGAACAAATGTAACGCAATACTAGCCAAATACGATTTAAATAGAATTAAAAGCCAATTATCCAACTGCCAAAAAAAAAAAAAAAACAATTTACATTATATTCCGCTTAAATACCTAATCACGTACGTACAATATTAAAGCTACTCAAAGCTACGTTATTTTAAATAGGTTATGTGTTTGTCAGTTTAAAGGCATTTCATTAGTTACGTACTGGGTTGTCCGTCTTGGGTTGGTAATGTTGTAGTAGTTAATGTTTTTAATAATTTTTTTTTTATTTTGAAAAAAAAACCGTAAGGTTTTCGATCAATTTTTTTTTTTGTTGTCGCCTAAAAATAAATAGTAGGATTATCGTAACGAATTCCTCGTTTCCTATTTTCGGGGTTTTTTTTTGCCCAATTGCATTAGTTTATGTCCTATTACTGTAATATACAATTGACGTTTTATGTTGTATAATAATAATAATAATAATAAATGTCAAATGTCCCGGAATCGTTGAAATACTTTCAGTTCATAATACGCCCCTATATTTTCGCTTAGAGTAGGTTTATATAATATAGTAAAGTGATTCCGTTATATTATTATAGCGATCGCGTTGGGATATTCGCATTTCGCAGTTACCGCCGAATTAATTTTAATTTATTGAAATATACTTATGTACTCAATGGCCAATGTCATTCGAGCGTATGACGTGTTACATCGTGTTCAATATGATTTACACTTACCAATTAGTGTATAAATATATTTTATTTTTATATACATACCAGTAAGTCTGTAGTAGGAGAAAACGCAGTGCTTTGTTTTTTTCCTGTTTCTAATATAACCAAATGATTAACGAGATATATCGAATACGTCAACCTGCCAAGGATCGTCATGAGTTGGTTATTCAAAATGTTTTCAATTGGACCTGAATAACGTCAATAAGTGATAACATTTGAACGTTTTAAATGCGTAAAATATCTGTTACTATTTAACGATAAAAATAAAGACGGTAAAATAAAATACTTAGGCACCGTAATCAGAAGTAAAGTGACAAATGGAGATCCAAAACAGTAAACTTGACCAGTTGCAATGGTCGAGTGTAGCGTACATAGAGTGTTCGATAACATTGTACGGCCGGTGTCTGTCGTAGAACAGCCCGCTGTATAGTTGGGATTTAATGCACAAGACGATCATGATCAATGTCGAGATATTGACCACGAGCTACAAAAAAAAAAAAAAATTACAGAATTAATATGATTTACATCTCCGTATGTAGTTGTATTGTTTCATCGGTTGTTTAAATATAAAATATAATAATAATTATACTTTAGACAGTTTGAACTTTTTTTCTTTCAATTGTTCAATTACGACTGCAGCCAACAGTCCGGAACAAAAAGGTACACCCCTATTGTAAAATGGCATGTACATAATGTTGAACTCGTACGATAAATTCGGGTTTTCAATATATCTACGATAAAATGGATAAAATTTTTTTAAAAATTTAAATTAAATTTAAGTAAAATTTAAATTTAAATAATTAATTTCTTAAATTTAAGTTAAATTTTTGTTTAGACATTCCAAGTGCCCACGATGAGATTTGTTGAACTTACGATAGTAGCATTTTGGATATGCCGTAGGATCGAGTGATATAAGTCAAAACAAACGGTACGACCAGAGACGTGCACAAAAGTACGTTTATCAGTCTCACGCCTATTTTTCGATTTTTTACACAAACGTTAATGAGTACCGTCCCGATGACTATTAATTGGAGGAGACACGAAACGTACCATCCGGTTATGTAACACTGAAATATAAGTATCACAAACATTTTTTTTTAATTTCGTAATTTCATGAATCTGGGTAAAAATGTCCAAAACGAAATCTTGACCAATGAATTTATTGTCAAAATAAATGTCACGGATCAAATACGGTATTTGAATCTATGAGAAATTTTTATATAGAACTTTATAAAAATGTATACGCTCGAGAAAACGATTTTTTTTCTTTGAATTAATTCTACTAAACGTCATTCACATACGCCTCCGTCACAAAATCAGAATCCGTATCGAATGTTCATGCATATTGACTAACGAGCATAGCCATTTTTACAATTTGACATTTTAACCTACTTTAAGTCCATTTTTTTTTTTTTTTTACCGGACATAATTACAATAGCTAATTTTTGTTTTTGGGATTTTCACCGGACACCACAGTGAATATACGCTGTAATCATTTTACACTTACATTTTTATCGATGGCTATGAAATTAGTTATTCCTAAAATGTTGGTCCACCAGTAGTTTTTACATTTGTCCGCTTCGGGCCATACTATGGCGGCCCAAAACGGACTGTGTTTTAAATGCGGTGCGATGTACGCTACGAATAAAATAACCATACCGTAGGTTGGCATCATTCTGAAACATACAAAACTAATTATGCAAAAACGTTATACGATAGCTGTAAGCAATTACGTAATATATACGTAAAGAGGTATATGCATTTTTTCAATAATACTTTTCGGACGAGATTCTACATGAATCGCTAACTGCAGATAGGGGGGGACAAGTCCATTTATATCAATTTTGAGTTTTTTATCATTTTGCATTAAGCTGCACGCGTAAATACATCGTTTACTGCAAAAAAAAAGTCAAATCCGAGTTTCCAAACGCCAGACATAGCGTTCGAAAATTCCGGTTCACTACAGAAAGGGGACATGTCCACGATTTAAATTTATTAATTGAAAAAAAATGAACAAACTTTTTCTTTCCAAATTTAAGGGAATATTTGACGTTATTGAATTACATTTAGTACAAAAATTTCGAAGTTTTTACGACACCATTTCCATACGTAATTTAGTTTTTCATCGTTTCTGAAAAATTATGAATAGAAGACTTGTCCCCTTTCTGCAATTAGCGAATCAACGTGATTACATCAATAACAATTGTCAATTACAGTTTAGATTCATCAATGATAATTGAACTTGATTTGGTAAACGTCTAGTGAAAATGATAAATAGGCAGAATGAAGCCATTACATAAAGTTTACGCTATAAATTATTAAGTTCAAGATTAATTTAAGAAAAAAAAAATTAACGCCTTATGTAACTAACTCATTGAAACTTATTACGGGTAACGTGTATTAGAATACACCCATGGAAGGTGATAGACTTTAATAATATCCAAAGTGATGTTATATCTAAACATGTACACATAGTATTACATATCATATTCTCTTGAGCAATTTACCTAAAGTATTTGTAAAGTAAGATCTTCGGTAGATTGGTCCAGCCGGTTCCACACTTTATAAGCTGCGGTTTGGTCGTGACGTACAATAGATAAGCGGATATAAAAAGAAAAGGATCCACTATATTCGTCATTGTCAATACAGCATACGGTCCGTCTCTGTACATCTTTGGCAGTTTTATAACGAAAAAACTATTACTTTATTGTATACTCGAAATAAACTTTCTTGTTATGTTAACGAAAAACGTTCTTAAAGTGGTGGGGTATTTGTGGAGAGTACAATCGCATCTTAGTCGCCATTTATATATTTATGTCGATCACGGACTGCGGTCAATGGACTTTTGCATTTTTATCTAGACGGAATGTTCGGAACAATCGATAGCCACGCCTTCGTGTTTTTAAAAAACACGGAAAGTATAAGTACTTTAATGAAGCCATTTTGCGATTTTCTATTTGTTATCTTTTGGCGTAGGGAAAGAAACGACAAAAAACAGCAATTACCCAATAAAATTGTGTCTGTAGGCCGCCCAGATCTCTCGCAAATCACTAAATCAAATATAGGGTTACTTTAATGACGTTCAAACGAGTTGAAATTTTCTACGTCTGTGTGTTTTAATATACAGAAACAATATTTGAAAAATTTTCATTTATGTGTGTGCGTGAAGATTTAAATAAAAATGTGCAAAATACCTTCTCCACGTTCAATGCGTATGACATAGGGTGCGTTATGTACACAATGTATGCATGAACGTACAACGTAGAAAACATAAAAACGACTTTGATACCGTTAAACATATCAAGTTTGTTGTTTTTTTCATATTTGATAAGAATTCTACCATTATGTATAATCGAGAACCAACACATAATTTCCGGCATATTTCCTATATAATAAAGATCGATCGTAAAAATTTATAACGACATTTATTTATACGTTTTTATACGATGAACAGCACAATAATGTGGTTTACTCGTCATATTGGGTTGCATGAATGTAATAGTACTCACTTTGTTTTTCCGAGTCTTTGTTTAAAGTCATCACTATTAAATGGTAAATTGTAGACGAACAACACAATGATATGATCGAAAATATTAACATCCTGAAAATATAGGTTTAATCATAAGATAATGAAGACGTTTTAATTTCAATGTTTCTCAAGTCGTATTTCACGAACGTTTTAAATAAATACAATTGTTTTAATACCTGTATTAAAACGCATTCAGCATTGGCGTAAAAACGGATGTATCATTAGGGAAATCGGGGTTCAAGTGATACTTTTATAGATTATATTTTTAACGAGGTTTCCAAGATCGATATAATTATGTGTCACGTCAATACGCCATTAATTAGTAACAATACTGAGAAAAGTACACATATTTATTTGATAATAATAATAGTACATACATATAATACATAAGCACACGAGCATTTTTGGCCGTTTAAAACATAGTCAATAAAATTACTATAATTTTAATTTAGATTTTTAATTGGGGTTTTTTTTAGAAAATGCTTATATGTATCAAATATATAGGTATATAATATGCGTATATTATAATATATACGAGTATGTATATTTTTAAAAATTTTCTTGAGCATATTTCAATGATTATTCGATGAACTGACATCAAAATCGTTTAATTGATTCTACGTGTAACGTGGCTATAACACCATCAAATACAATTAATATTTAAATATCATATTATTTTCAAAAATTTGTGAGAAAAATATTCAAATTTAAACAATTTTCATAGCAGTTACAAGGATAATCTTACATAGGAAATAAAATACCTTGGCCCATCACTTTACATACAATTTTTATGTGTACGTTTTTTTTTGTATAATATGTGTAAGAGAGATTTATTAAAAAAATATTTTTTTTTTAAATGTTATAAATTATATTTTGTTTGCTCTACGTAAAACATATAACGGATATAATAGATTTTGATTGTGTACCAGGTCACGTAATATCCTGTGTCGAACGGATACACATCCTTGTCGGTAGAACACAATATAGGTTCGACTTTCACTCGGGGTTGTACACGATGTGGCAAAAAGACGTCGTCGAGTTTATTCTGCAATGACGTCTGTAGCTCCATGGCTGTACACGCTTCTGGAATGCATACACCTAAGTTCACTTCATTTCGTCGATATCGGTCCTTGTAATCAACGAACTGAGAATCATAATATCGTATAAGTATTAGTATATTATACTCATGGGTGATCACGGGCAAATGATTTTCCACCAATATTTCAGTGTTTTTTTTTATTTGTTATTAAATCACTTGAGAATTATTTGTAGACTATTTTGAAAATTATATCCCACTCGCTCCTTTATACCTAAACGGAAATATCCTAATATTTTAATTTTCAAACAGTAACACATATCTCTTCCTACATCATTTTATAGAACCATAAATAGATAATTGAAGATGTTTATGTATTTTGTGTTTCCAATAATACTCAAAAATGTAGTCATAGGAGGCGTTTTGTATGTGGAAACCGATTACCCGTAATCCGTTACGATAATAGATTTATATTGTATTCCATAGTGGTTAAAAGTTTAATGATCGGTCGCATTTTCGTATGAATTATAGGCGTACCCCGAGAATTTCGTTCCAAGCGTTATCGTAGTCGTCTAAATCGTCCTTGTTGTTTAGCTGGAAAGTCTTGCCTGCTATCGAACTGAGCTTCACAGACGCCATGCAGTACTTACCCTGCACGGGTAGATGCACGTTAATGCACTCGTCGTATACGCCCATTTGATGTGTACTGCCGGCGAGTAGTCCGATTGGATACCGATTCCAAGACTCGTACACTATTAAACCGTAACAAACGTCGAATTATTTATAATATTTTATACACAAGTGAGGTCATTATTATTACGAGCGAATATCGGGAAAGAGATCATTGGCTACAGACCGCGCTTTTTATTCGCAAAAAAAGAAAACCGATTACGGTTACCAGGCTCGTGAACCGAGGGACTTTAAATCGATTCACGAACAGTTAAATTTTTTTTCGATCAAAATATATGTAATCAAGACACGGATTTACGTGTGAAAAACTGAATATTTAACTAATTAAATGTAAATATATAAAGGATAAACTACCTCAAATTCGTAAGTATAAAATGGTGTATAGCTGACGTTAAACTAGAAGTTGAACTGAACGAAATGCGATATTATAGTGTTAGACGTTTTTCACTCTACCGGTGATTACGGCAATGATCCATTATGAAATACTCTATGTGTTGAAAGACAGAGGCGGAACTATATATAAATATATGTATTTAAAGGCGGGATTTTGTGGTTTAAAAGTTCTCGTTAGCCGCCGCCGGCCGACCGCTGCCGCCGCCGTCAACATTCTACCGAGCCTTCCCCCCACCTCCACCACCGAGGTGTTATAACGCAATCGCGCAAAAATCAAACTCTTGTTATCAAAATGTAATTTTCTTATCATTAACCAAACTTGATATAAACATCTATTAAATAACCAAACTTGTTATCAGTGATTAATGATTTTTATCATGAAAAATAACTTGTTATCAATCTTGGCATATTATTTCCACGTATATATTAAATGACAAACCTATCTATTACGTAACCCATCTATTTTAACCCTATACTCCACCGGGTACTTCACCGACACTTCCCCACCTCCACCGCCACCATCGATATATTTAACCTATACTTACCCCCCTCTCCCCCTCCCTTGTTACTTGTATATTAAATATAATATTTAAAAAAAAATTATATTTCAATACGAATAAGACTATACACGTACGTGTTGGTAACGATTATCGGTGTGGTTATATACATTAATAGTAGAAAAATGTGAAATTATCGGTCGGTATATGATCATACACGAATATGTATGTACGCGGTGTGTTATTAATGAGTAATTATCGAATCGTGTAAAATAATAATATTCTGGGTGAGAATCGAACTGGTATACCGTAATTAATATTATTATTATAGTATATTTTTTCCAGTCGGACTCTCACACCATTGCTAATATATGTGAAAAGTAATACATTTAATACCGAAAAATATTTAAAATTAATATAATGACACACGTATATTATATGTAATAATCGTTAGGTTAAGTCAAATATACACCGAGAAATATACTCGGAATACATTTATAAAATATTTCTCCACCAGACATAATTAAAATTGTGTTTACATCAAAACCGAATATATATATATATATGCAGACGCATTATAATAATATTGTATCGTATATTAAAACTAAATGCTTAACGAGTGTACACTGTACACGAAATATATTTAATGTTATACACAGAAGACGAGAGATTGATTTATATATTATTATACCCATGAGTATTTACACGAAATATATTAATACCTTAATATATATATATATATAGACAGTATTTTCATTATTATTGTAATAATTATAAGTTAAAACTCATCAATCTCGTCACGTATATGCTAAATTCATTATCATAATATTGTATCGCGTATATAGAAACGAAAATTACTAGGAAACTGCTTAACGAGTGCACACGAAATATACGAGTATTTAATGTTATATACGTAAAAATACGAGAAATCGAATTGTATCATTTATCGAAACCGATATTGCCATTTACTTGTACCTATGAGTATTAACACATTTTCGCGAAATATTAATACCATCGTTATCCTTATTTTTCATACAATAGGAGAAAATGCACTCCCTCACTTATTAATTATTACTAATATGTCTCTATATAAGACGATATTACCATTATTTTCAATCAGTGCGTTTTAAATAAAATGTATCAAGACCTACCCAGGCAGACTTGAACAGTTTTATTTAAAACGTAATATTCAGACTTGTAATTTTCTGTGTGTTTAGTGTTTTTTTTGTATTCTATACAAGACGCGTGTTGTATTTTTTCTTGTGTTCAGTATAAATATTAATATTTATTTCAAAATGTTTAAATGTGAAAAGTGTCCGTCCACTTTTACCCGCAAAGATAATTTAAATAGACATATAAAAAAACATAATATCGATCGCTTTCCGTGTGAATATTGCTTGGAACTTTTTACACGTAAAGATATTCTTACTAGGCACGTAAAACGAATACATCGAAATGTCATGCAAATGCCTATAACTGAACCCGTACCCGGAACATCGAGCGATAACAACAACGATCATCAACAACCAGCTAATTTATGGTATGATCAAAAAAGTGATATGGTGTGTGTACAAGCTCTGGACGAATTTGAAAATCAAGGTAAGAAATTACAAAATAAACATAATATAATATAATAAGTGAATTTTTTTTGAATAATCTAAATCTTTTAAAATATAATCAATCTATCGAATTATAATATAATTAAAAGTAACATCATAGAACGATGGACCAAAAATTTTCAATTTACACAAAATACCGTCGCCATCACCGCCACCATCTCCTATCAACTTTTATCAACCACCTCAATGGAAAACATCACGAGAATTATTTTCCAATTTTAAATAATTCAATGTACAAAATACTATTTTATATTATGTATTAAAATAAAAACATACTATTTATTAACCAAAAAAAAAAAAAAAAAAAAATTTTTTTATTTCAAATTTTTATTTATACAATAATTATTTTACAAAATTCTTACTTCCCCATTGAAGGGGTTGTAAGTTATAATTTGGTCATGTATTATTAAACAATATGCTGATGTGGCATCTGCAAACGTTTCGTCTGCCTCAAATTCAATCCTCAGGTCCACTGTGGATGTCTTGACGTTGTCGTTTGTCTACTCATATCGACAACTATGATTGGAGCGTGTTTTTTGAAATTGGTTCTGTTCAGTAAAGGTGTAACATTATCATTACCGTAGTATGATTTTTGAAACTCTGCATAAGCTCTGTATAATGTAGCTATTTTATTCTTTGTGAAATCACATTGAAAATCTTCGTAGGGAAACACGTCTGAATTTAAATAAACTTTTAAATTTTTAATCTTGCAATGATCGAAATACGATATTGGTTTGTTTGTACTATTTTTTCTATTAGTTTGAAATCCTATTATTACGTATCGCGGTTTTTCTAATTTGTTTGATGTCTTTACTTTCCACGAGTGGGTAGTATTTTGTGGTAAAACTGGATATTCACATAGTTCCCACGTTCTAAATGCACACGTGACGGGTTTATGACTGTTTACCACTTTTAAAAGTGTAATTTTTTCTCTATCACTGACTTTAACCATGGGCATCCTCCATAATATTTTAGAAATATTTATTTTAACGTCTTTTAGTTTCTCCGCGTCTATTTCGATAGTATTATCGGTTTTAAATAATTTAATGGCATTAATGTCCAACGACGATCTGTTCATTGTGAGTTGCTGATTACAGTTAATTAATATACGTTTATAATCCTCACAAAATCCAAACAAGTCTTTAAGGTTAATACATCCATTGAACTTGTTTGCTTCTATAAAATCTGGGTTTAAATTATCAATGTCTTCACTCCAAGCAGAGTTACAACGTGCGATAATATCACTATTATTGTACGAGCAATAACCTTTTAATGTCGAAGTTATACCGGGGTTAATGAGTTTTTGAATTTGAACACCGTTTATTTCATACTTCATTTCAGAAAAAAGAAATGCCAGACCATTGTTTATGAAACGTACGTTTTCAGTTAAACCCGCGGGCTTCTCGATATTTCCTTCGATATAGATATAACTCTCACATGGTAGAGTATACGATTCCAAGTTATGTAATGAAATACATACTTCATCATTATTAGACAGTGCCGTTGTTGAATATGGTAAAAATGAATGATACTCGATTTGAGATATCCTGCAATCGTCTACATAACCACCCGTTATGTTTAAATATACGTCGTCCATTATTATAGAGCTTTTATCGAACGGAGAAATTTTAAATTGTTTTTATTTAATTTCTTAATAACAGTAGAATGTTTGACTTTTTTTACACGCGCTATCGTACTGACGTTTTTAACGTTACTGACAGGTTTTTGTTGTACAGCACTTTTTATATTCACTTGAAATTTTTTTTTCTGATATGATTGTAGATGTATTACACATATTGTAATTTTTTTCTGATATATTTTAATCGTATACCTATTTGTTTATTAGTAACCATGTTTTATATATTTATAAACTCATTTGTGAAATAAAAAACTTTTTTCATATATTTGTACTCGAATATATTTGATTATTATTATTATACTCACATGAAATTTTTTTTTCATGTATTTGTACTCAATATATTTGGTTATTATTATTATATTCACTTGCAATTTTTTTCTGATATATTTTTAATCGTATACCTATTTGTTTATTAGTAACCATGTTTTATATATTTATAAACTCATTTGTGAAATAAAAACTTTTTTCATATATTTGTACTCGAATATATTTGATTATTATTATTATACTCACATGAAATTTTTTTTTCATGTATTTGTACTCAATATATTTGGTTATTATTATTATATTCACTTGCAATTTTTTTCTGATATATTTTTAATCGTATACCTATTTGTTTATTAGTAACCATGTTTTATATATTTATAAACTCATTTGTGAAATAAAAATAAAAAAAACATAATCGTTAAAGATTAAATTAATTTTATTGAAAGAAAAACATATTATTTATATATTATTTATAAACCATTTTCTTAATGCAAAACTTTATAAAATGTACAATGTTTTGGGTTCAAATTCATATGAAAAATACAAGGAAATCCGTCTTCGAAGCATAGTTGATTCAATCGAGGGCAACCGAGTTCTTCAATGTTTATAACAGTTACGTGTGGAATGAAGTTGTTGATAATTTTCTGTTTTTGTTCTCCTTTAACGTAAATGTTCTCAAAGTTTAACGAATTTAATATTCTATCGATTTCTTCGTACTCGACATCACCGTATTCCATTGAGAGATCATGGTAATGCTGTTCAAGCCATTTATTTGTTCTTTGACTCTTTGCGTCTTGCGTATTGTTACAGTGTTTAAAATCCAGTGTTGTGTAGACCAAGTGTCGGTATCTATAACCGACATTTCCTTAATAAGGTACTTTGAGTTTGTGTCAAGAACACATTGAATATCTAATATAGCCGACATCGCACGTCTTTTTTCTTTACGTAGTCACTCTACTACTGACTTAATATGATTATCCTTGTTTAATATTTGTATAGATTTTTCAATATCATTTAAAACACCTCGTACATTTAACATATGACCTTCAAGAGCAGCAAAAGCTATATTATTTTGTACAATATAATTCTCAACAGTATTTGCCTTTGCCTGAAGAATAATAATATCGTTTTTAAGTGTTTCGATTTCTGTGTATACAGTCTCTAAATTATGTATTTTTTCTTCAAGCTTATTAATACTGTTTTTTTGTATATCTAATATTTGATTATTAATCATTACATGAGATTTAAGTACTTTGTAAGATTCCTGAATTTGAGTGATAGTTTTATTACCACGTTCACTGATCGAATTATTGAACACGTCCATGACGTATGGCTTTGAATACAATACTGAGATTATAATTTGAGATCACTAGTTTTTATCCAACTGTTGTGCGATTTATCGAAACCTAACCACTTGACAAATATTTTGTTACTTTTTTTACGTACAATTTTTTCAACCAGATAATCGTCAGGATAACGTGTTTTCGATAATTCTTCATTATAAAAACATCCGACCACAGGTCTCCCCGTATAATCCTCTAATTGGTAAGTAGTGGGTAATGTTTTGTTTATTTTTACAATTTTAAATATTTCCGAAGACCAGTTGGGCAAATATCCTTTTGTAAATACACCTTTCTGTGTACTAATACGTACTTTATCGTTTATTTTAAATTTAATTTTTCTATTTACGATATTACGTTGTTTCAATACAATTAATGACGGGTTTGCGTCAGCTTGTATAGGTGTCATTCCGATGGAACTATGCTTAGACTTGTTATATTTGTCTATTAACATTGGTAATAAAGATATCCAATTATGCGAACCTCTAGCTGTAAACTCTCTATACATTAGTGATTTTAACGTGCGATTAAATCGTTCGACGATACACGCTTTCATAGTACTATAAGTCGAATATTTCTTAACGTTATATTTTGCCATTAACTTGTCAAATGTCGTGTTGTAAAATTCTTTACCATTATCGAGTTGTAATAATTTCGGTGAGCGGTGAATTAATAGTTTTGACATTGCAGTAGCAACTTCGGTTCCTGTTTTCGATTTAAGCGGTATAGCCCATGCGAATTTTGTGAAACAATCGATTACGCATAATATATACTTGAACCCTTTATTTTGTTTTGAATACTGTAACATTTCGACCAAGTCGGCTTGCCATAAATCGTCTTTACCGTACACATTGACTTTACGTCTAACAAAATTTTTTCTAGATGGTTTATGTAGTTCAAACGCGATTTCGCGTTTAGACATTGGGTATTCGTTTTATTAAACCCGCCTCCAGTAGTTCTTCGAAAATCGATAAAATTTCATTGGATACACCAGTATTACCCGCCGCTTGTGATGATAATAAAAGTCTTAATCTATCGACTAGCTCGTTTGGATCGTTCCAATACACTAAATTATGCTTTTGCATTTTCATGGAAAGCCCACTACCCGAGGCTGGAAACAATTTTGTAATGATTTCTGTATATTTATTGCCACCTTTTTTAACCTTTTTCCCGTCTTGAGTCAAATGCGCTGAAGTTTGAATAAGTATCTGTTTATATATTTCCAAGTCATATTCAGTGTAAATTGCAGAATGTTTATAAAATAACAAACGGATGAGCCCAGGTGTTAACGGATAAGTAGTGTCTTCGATAATTAACGTGTTTTTAAAGAAATTGATTTTTTTATCGCCTAACGTAATAACCCCATTGGAGTAATTTAATTTAGGACCGTACGTTTTGTCTAAATCAGAAGACTGAAACCAGTTGTTTATTTTTTGTTCATATTGGTTATCACTAGTGTTTTCTTCTTCAAGCAAACTTTCATCTGTTTGTTTAGATTTATTTTTTTCTATATTCTGTAACGGTATAACCGAAGAACTAGATAATTTGTTTAGTGGATCGATAATGGGCTTAAAAGTTTGCGACACTAATTGCTGAACATTAGTTTCACCGGTTTTCAAAGCATTAAATTTACGTCTGATACTATCTTTAGCTTTAACAATCTCGTTTAATATACTTTCCTCGTCCATGATTACACATTAAATGTGATCGATTTGTATGAAACGTCGTCTTATATAACGACAAACGTGTCAAAACCGAGTCGATAACGCCCGTTATCACGTTCACTGTCTTTGCAAATAACGACAAAAGAAAACCTATCCCGATTCCAACACGTTGTACAAAAAAGTTTAAATTCTATAAAACTCATATCGCCAGAACAGTGTTCATTATAAACATGTTTTAAATTTCTCTCGTCTTGTTTAAATAATATAATTAAATTCGCATTATCACGTATTAACTGCTTGGGTACTTTCGAATAACTTTGTGCTAAATAAAATATATCTACTTTATTGTGTCTTCCACGTGAAAAATATTCCCTTATAACACCTTGGTGCTCACTGATTACGTCATCCATAACAAATACAGAATTAGGTAAAACCTTTTCGGGAGAAATGACTTTATCGTTTTCAAAAAACGTAAATATATTAACGCCGTCAATATCATCAATAATTCGTTTCAATAACTGATATTTTGGTTGTTCCAACGTTTTGGCATATATGTAAACGTTTTCGAATCGTAGCCCGTTCTCATTTACGAGTAGAAAATAAATTAAATTTGTTTTACCGCAGCCGGAACTACCCAATATTAGTGAACGTACAGTGTTTGGAAACAATGGCCCATGTCTTGATTTTACAATATCGAACGTATCGATATTATAAACGGGCAATTTTTTTTCTTGTTCGATAAAGCGCATTTTTAATATAAATACAGGGTTAGTGTTATCGATCGTGTCACACGATGTCTCGTGCTCGAAAGAACAAGTCGAATAAAGGCTCGGGGGTCGTGAACTCTCTTATAAATAGTTTGCCAGTAGAACTACATTTACCAGGCTATAGGTATGATAAACAGTTTAATATTAATGAACGAACATAAATATTATTTTATATTATAGATTTTGTGGTCCGGGTACTAAATTACGAAAAAGGCTAGCACGCGGCGATCGTGGAATTAACAGTTTGGACGAATTGGCAAGAGAGCACGATATTGCTTATGAAAACAGTAATTCGTTAACCGATAGACATAAAGCAGATGAGATTTTAGAAAATCGAGCTTGGGAAGTATTCAAATCAAAGAACTCGGGATTAAAAGAAAAAGCAGCTTCTTGGTTGGTGACTACGGCTATGAAGGCTAAACGCAAGATGGGTGCGGGATGTGGTTTTAAGTTTGCTGTTAAAGCAGCTAGGAACGCGATAAAAAATAAAATTGGAGAAAAAAATTTAATGAAACTTGCAAGAACGTGTGTCGCTGCAGCAAAAAAATCGGTACCAAAAAATAAGAAAATAAAAACTCCTAGAATTATACCTATACCGAAAAAGGGTGGTGTGCTACCGTTAATACCGATATTCGCGGGCTTATCGGCACTAGGCGCACTTACAGGTGGTATTGCTAACGTAGTCAAGACCGTTAACGATATGAAATCTAATAGAAACACACCGATCCATTTGGGTAAAGGTTTATATCTATCACCGTATAAAGGTGAATCATATAAAATTGAAAAAGGTAGTGGTTTGTATTTGACACCGTATAGAGGAGAAGGATTAAAAAAGAAAACCAGAAAAACGAAAAAAAACTAATTTCCACGTTACCCAATAGAGCTTTGTACGATTACGAGATTATAAAGTATGCACACATGTTAAAAATACCTCATTTCATTGGAGTATTTTCAAGAGACAGGTTACCTCTCCGTCCTAAACGAAAAGAATCGGCTGTAGTCAACTTGGATATTGAAGACAGTACAGGTACACATTGGGTAGCGTATAAAAAAATCGGAAATTTAGTAGAATATTACGATAGTTTTGGTAACTTGCCACCACCGTTAGAACTACAAAATTATTTTAACGGATGCGATATCAGCTATAATTACAAAAGGCATCAGAAATATAATACTACAAACTGCGGACACTTGTGTTTGAAATTTTTATCATGTACACGATAACATTAAATGGAAATTCTTCGAATTTGTCCTGTGATTTTTTTCCACCTATAGAAGTCACTGAGAACGCTACGATATGCCTTTTAAGTTTACAAACAAATAATTCTATTCCTAACATAAACGAAAAGTGTAATAAAATAGGGATTATGCATAAAGACTCAAGTAAGAATATAATAAAAGATGTGTATACAATTCCTACAGGTGCATATGAGTTAAATGAATTGGAAGCGATAATCAAACAAATATTATCAGATACAGAAACTACGTTTGAATTAAAAGCAAACAACAACACTTTAAAATGTGAAATGAAATGTAGCGATATTGTCGATTTTTCCATGAATAATAGTATAGCCGAATTGTTAGGTTTTAAAACAGATAAAGTATATGACGCCAACGTGCGACATCAATCGGATTCATTGGTGAATATGACCAAAATAAACTGTATATATATTGAATCAAACTTGGTGGCAGGCTCATTCAACAACGGAAGACAGTGTCACATATTACATGAATTTTATCCGAATGTTCCGCCCGGTTATAAAATTATAGAAATTCCTAAACATTTAGTTTCGTACTCTCTTAATTGTACGACAATTAATCAAATTAGTTTAGCTTTAAAAGATCAAAACGGAGAGTTGATCGATCTAAGAGGGGAACCTGTTTCGGTACGTCTATTAATTAAAGATAACGATGGGTCTACAATTTTGTAATATAAAAAGTGCTGTACAACAAAAACCTGTCAGTAACGTTAAAAACGTCAGTACGATAGCGCGTGTAAAAAAAGTCAAACATTCTACTGTTATTAAGAAATTAAATAAAAACAATTTAAAATTTCTCCGTTCGATAAAAGCTCTATAATAATGGACGACGTATATTTAAACATAACGGGTGGTTATGTAGACGATTGCAGGATATCTCAAATCGAGTATCATTCATTTTTACCATATTCAACAACGGCACTGTCTAATAATGATGAAGTATGTATTTCATTACATAACTTGGAATCGTATACTCTACCATGTGAGAGTTATATCTATATCGAAGGAAATATCGAGAAGCCCGCGGGTTTAACTGAAAACGTACGTTTCATAAACAATGGTCTGGCATTTCTTTTTTCTGAAATGAAGTATGAAATAAACGGTGTTCAAATTCAAAAACTCATTAACCCCGGTATAACTTCGACATTAAAAGGTTATTGCTCGTACAATAATAGTGATATTATCGCACGTTGTAACTCTGCTTGGAGTGAAGACATTGATAATTTAAACCCAGATTTTATAGAAGCAAACAAGTTCAATGGATGTATTAACCTTAAAGACTTGTTTGGATTTTGTGAGGATTATAAACGTATATTAATTAACTGTAATCAGCAACTCACAATGAACAGATCGTCGTTGGACATTAATGCCATTAAATTATTTAAAACCGATAATACTATCGAAATAGACGCGGAGAAACTAAAAGACGTTAAAATAAATATTTCTAAAATATTATGGAGGATGCCCATGGTTAAAGTCAGTGATAGAGAAAAAATTACACTTTTAAAAGTGGTAAACAGTCATAAACCCGTCACGTGTGCATTTAGAACGTGGGAACTATGTGAATATCCAGTTTTACCACAAAATACTACCCACTCGTGGAAAGTAAAGACATCAAACAAATTAGAAAAACCGCGATACGTAATAATAGGATTTCAAACTAATAGAAAAAATAGTACAAACAAACCAATATCGTATTTCGATCATTGCAAGATTAAAAATTTAAAAGTTTATTTAAATTCAGACGTGTTTCCCTACGAAGATTTTCAATGTGATTTCACAAAGAATAAAATAGCTACATTATACAGAGCTTATGCAGAGTTTCAAAAATCATACTACGGTAATGATAATGTTACACCTTTACTGAACAGAACCAATTTCAAAAAACACGCTCCAATCATAGTTGTCGATATGAGTAGACAAAACGACAACGTCAAGACATCCACAGTGGACCTGAGGATTGAATTTGAGGCAGACGAAACGTTTGCAGATGCCACATCAGCATATTGTTTAATAATACATGACCAAATTATAACTTACAACCCTTCAATGGGGAAGTAAGAATTTTGTAAAATAATTATTGTATAAATAAAATTTGAAATAAAAAAATTTTTTTTTTTTTGGTTAATAAATAGTATGTTTTATTTTAATACATAATATAAAATAGTATTTTGTACATTGAATTATTTAAAATTGGAAAATAATTCTCGTGATGTTTTCCATTGAGGTGGTTGATAAAAGTTGATAGGAGATGGTGGCGGTGATGGCGACGGTATTTTGTGTAAATTGAAAATTTTGGTCCATCGTTCTATGATGTTACTTTTAATTATATTATAATTCGATAGATTGATTATATTTTAAAAGATTTAGATTATTCAAAAAATTCACTTATTATATTATATTATGTTTATTTTGTAATTTCTTACCTTGATTTTCAAATTCGTCCAGAGCTTGTACACACCATATCACTTTTGATCATACCATAAATTAGCTGGTTGTTGATGATCGTTGTTGTTATCGCTCGATGTTCCGGGTACGGGTTCAGTTATAGGCATTTGCATGACATTTCGATGTATTCGTTTTACGTGCCTAGTAAGAATATCTTTACGTGTAAAAAGTTCCAAGCAATATTCACACGGAAAGCGATCGATATTATGTTTTTTTATATGTCTATTTAAATTATCTTTGCGGGTAAAAGTGGACGGACACTTTTCACATTTAAACATTTTTGAAATAAATATTAATATTTATACTGAACACAAGAAAAAATACAACACGCGTCTTGTATAGAATACAAGAAAAAAAAACACTAAACACACAGAAAATTACAAGTCTGAAATATTACGTTTTAAATAAAACTGTTCAAGTCTGCCTGGGTAGGTCTTGATACATTTTTATTTAAAAACGCACTGATTGAAAATAATGGTAATATCGTCTTATATAGAGACATATTAGTAATAATTAATAAGTGAGGGAGTGCATTTTCTCCTATTGTATGAAAAATAAGGATAACGATGGTATTAATATTTCGCGAAAAATGTGTTAATACTCATAGGTACAAGTAAATGGCAATATCGGTTTCGATAAATGATACAATTCGATTTCTCGTATTTTACGTATATAACATTAAATACTCGTATATTTCGTGTGCACTCGTTAAGCAGTTTCCTAGTAATTTTCGTTTCTATATACGCGATACAATATTATGATAATGAATTTAGCATATACGTGACGAGATTGATGAGTTTTAACTTATAATTATTACAATAATAATGAAAATACCGTCTTATATATATATATATATTAAGGTATTAATATATTTCGTGTAAATACTCATGGGTATAATAATATATAAATCAATCTCTCGTCTTCTGTGTATAACATTAAATATATTTCGTGTACAGTGTACACTCGTTAAGCATTTAGTTTTAATATACGATACAATATTATTATAATGCGTCTGCATATATATATATATATTCGGTTTTGATGTAAACACAATTTTAATTATGTCTGGTGGAGAAATATTTTATAAATGTATTCCGAGTATATTTCTCGGTGTATATTTGACTTAACCTAACGATTATTACATATAATATACGTGTCATTATATTAATTTTAAATATTTTCGGTATTAAATGTATTACTTTTCACATATATTAGCAATGGTGTGAGAGTCCGACTGGAAAAATATACTATAATAATAATATTAATTACGGTATACCAGTTCGATTCTCACCCAGAATATTATTATTTACACGATTCGATAATTACTCATTAATAACACACCGCGTACATACATATTCGTGTATGATCATATACCGACCGATAATTTCACATTTTTCTACTATTAATGTATATAACCACACCGATAATCGTTACCAACACGTACGTGTATAGTCTTATTCGTATTGAAATATAATTTTTTTTTAAATATTATATTTAATATACAAGTAACAAGGGAGGGAGAGGGGGTAAGTATAGGTTAAATATATCGATGGTGGCGGTGGAGGTGGGGAAGTGTCGGTGAAGTACCCGGTAGAGTATAGGGTTAAAATAGATGGGTTACGTAATAGATAGGTTTGTCATTTAATATATACGTGGAAATAATATGCCAAGATTGATAACAAGTTATTTTCATGATAAAATCATTAATCACTGATAACAAGTTTGGTTATTTAATAGATGTTTATATCAAGTTTGGTTCTCGTTATATTAAGACATTGAATTATTATTATTATTATTTTTTTACAGAGAATTTTTAAGGAGACAGGAATGTCATTAGGAAATAGTAAAAACTGTGCAAGTATAATGGGAAAACATAAGCTGTAATTATAGATTGTGCGTTTGAACTCGATGTAAATTGTTGGCCAAAATATAAAGTACAATTTTTAATATTAATAAATTATTAATTCAATAACATTGTTGTTTCCGAGAATAGCTTAAAATTATAAAAATCCTCGAAATTATATCATTATATATATGTGTGTGACGGCCCCAAGGATGCAATGGGAACATCCACGTGTCACTTGTGTACTCGGTATACGTAATAGAAACACTCTCACCATTTGTGTTGTCTTATGTTACAACGACGATTACTCTGTAATTTATTTAAACCACATATTTTAATTTATTTTAATTTATTCGCTATTAACGTAATTATTCTACTTGGGAAAACTGGCGATGCGATTCAAATTTAGGTATTATAATAATTATTTTTTACAGATACACAACACGTACGATACCTTTACTCGTTATCGACGCGTGTAGTATAAACTATAGAAAATTAACAAAAAAAAGTGAATAATTTTAATTACGTAATTAAAAATGTTTTATATGAATATAAATGCGTATAGGTAGATATCAACAAAATGAATGACGTCATGGCGTTAAAATAAAGTTTTTATTTTTTTATTTATTACATTCTGTGTTATTTTATTGAAATTTCAGAGAAAATAATATAATATAATATTGTTTAAAGTTCAGTACAAGTGAGGTCCCCTCGTTTCAAGTTAGTGTTGGTCAAAAAATATTGTTAATAATTGTGTATGCGGAGACGATATTTTTGATGTATTTTCATGGTAGGTATTATAGGAATATATGAGAATTATGATACTCCTCCCACCGGTTACTGCATCATCGCCATCTCACTTCATCGTCTCATCACAAGTAGATATAATAGAATTAATCGCATATCCATATATTATGTTCAATTTTCGTAAATCATATATAAATCAGGGTCGATAATTGCCGGTTATTTTCACGTTGTTTATTCGTTTTTCACCTCTCTCTTTCTCTCTCTCTCTCTCTCTCTCTCTCTGGTTTTCCAGTCACCAACTTGTGTCTCTCATTCGTCCGATTTTATATCCTCTCACAAAGACAAAAAAAACCAATTATATTTTTTCCTCTTTTCTTTTTTTTTCCACGATGATAAATTTCTCCAACACGGAGTAGAGTAAAGGAATCATCCCCATGGCGGAAATCCTAAACGCCTAAGGAACACGAGGTGAGTTGAAAATTGTACTTATTATTACAATTAAATTTTATTTTGGCCGGAACATTAAACAAATAATTCATCAATTAATTGTTTATTTAATTTAAATATATTATGCGTATACATATATGTATGGTTACAAAAACCCATTGTTTTTCAGCGTCCACGAGCCTACGGAAACCTCTCGCGAGGTTATTTTTAATTATTTCCTTAAACACTATTTGAACAAATATATATATATTATTATTATAATTCTAAGTGCTAAATTAGTCTATAATTTGTGATTTTTTTTTTTTTTGATGTTCATTAAAGACTTCTCGTAAAAAAGGTTTGTGTAATGTTAGGCACAAGTTCAAGCTTTTCCTTTTCAAAATTTTTGTTTTATTCATTTAATAGAAATTAACAATAATTTTGTGTTACTCATTAAATTGTAGTACAATTTTTTTTCTTTCTCATTCCTTCCGTTTCATTAAAAATCCACGTGCTCCGATTCAGTGGGTCTCGGTTCACGATTGAATTATATAATATAGGGGGGTTCTCGTCTATTAGTTCTAAGAATTAGAAAAATCTCATTATATTTGTAGGTAATATAAAAATTATATTTAAAAGTATATAGTATTTGTCGACTTATTGTATCGAAAATTTGTTTTATGTATTATGTAATGTATGCTGAGTGATATGAATCCCAGCCGATTATTTGTAATAATAATATTCGGTTACCAATTTTGTTACCGTTTTCGATAAAAATTCAAATCAAAAATAAATAATAATATAACGATAATCTATAAAAAAAAGGTAGAAGATTTTTAGAATTAAAATACAACACTTTTCTAAAATACTCAATGGCCTTAAGTAATACTTATGAAAGAAATTTTTTTTTTTTAATTTTTCAATCATTACGGAAGTGAAATGAAAATCTTCTTGGCGTTTTACTGTTTTATGAAAAAAGATAATTAACTATAGATATGACCAGGGGCGTAATTACGGGGGGGGGGATATGGTGATGGATCCCCTCCCATGGGCTTTCTTTTTTTACATAACATATCGTCTAATGTACAAAAAATGTAATAATTAAAAATAATACTGTTTTTGCGTTAACAAAATTTGTTAGTATTTATCATAATTCATAGGATTCCTCAGTTTACTGACTAGTTACTGGTATGATACGGTTAGGTTAGGTCACTGAAGAAAGGTCTATCCATATTCAGATTTTCAAGTAAAATTGGATGAAGTACTCAATAAATTAGCTAAAAAAAAAAAAAAAACGAAGAAAATTAGAAATTTTATTATAAAATATGTCATTTTTATTAAAGAAAATAATAAAAATACGAGTATCGCAATTACTTTATTAATTTCGATTGATTAATGTTTAAAGGGTCGTTACTCGTTACAGTTATTATGGATTATCCAATAATGCTAAATTGTCTATCCCCTCCCATATAACATTCGTAATTACGCCACTGGATATGACTCGTATAATATACATATATATATATATATACTTGTGTGCGTTTGAAAAATTGAGAAATCGAAATTCTCGACTGTTTTTCTTTTAATGGCCCGAAGATGTCCTGGGCGAATTTCCATGGATCTCGCTATACCAGGTCTGTTTAACTCCCATCCCGAGATGTTATATCCTCCAATACATTTATAATATTTATATATCGTAATAGTTATTGATATCAGTATGAAAAAATACGTACTTTTTATCGCCCAGTACGTATTGTTTTTCAAATGATCGACGTACGTTTCCGTCTGCTCTCGGCACGCCGCCGACGACGTCTCTCGTACGCCGTCGTGGCGTACCGTAAAGTCCGACAGGGCCCGGTAAAACGCGTCGGCCGCCCAATGATTGGGCAAACGGTCTGCGACATTGGCGTACTGTCGCGGTGGCGGCGTACTCGGGTCGGAAGTCCGGTTCGACGGTGACGAATACGTCGTCTGCTGCCGGTCTTTCGGTTCGCACACGTCGTCTTGTGAATGACTCGAAAAGTGCACGGCGTTCGTGACGTTCAGAAAACTTATTATCAACACGAAGCTCACGAGCTCCCGTGTCATCGTTGTTTGCCACTCGCGTGCGCGATGCGAATAGGTACCCGCGTATCGGAAGTCTGCACAAACACTATACGAATAAATCCGGTTTCCCTTATATACGAGTCCCGATTCTCGAGGTCGTTGGAAATGTATTCAATTTTTATGAAATATGTGGGAAAAGTTTGTAAATAAAAGCGCGTCGTTCGAAGGTCAAAACAATACTTAAAATTATTTCTTTTTTAAAATTTAATTTCTTTCAGTAGATCCAATGCAAATGTTTCGTTTAATAAATTTTAACGTATACAATTTTAATTGGTGGAGTCTGTATAAGTTCGTATAAAGACGGTTCGTAATTAGGTACCGTACAATAATATATATATATAGTATGACGTATTCTAGTATATTAAATTTTCATTGGTGGTGGTGGGGCGTATAACTTCGTTTGAAGGCGGTTCGGTATTACGAGTAGATACCGTACAATATATTATGTTAGCTGAATAATGTTGATTCTCTTGCATCACTAAAGTGTATTTGTGGTGGTTCGGACGTGGTCGCCTGTAAGTTTCTACAGAGGTAAATAAATTAAATTATCAATGACATACGTAGTCGCATAAATACAAAATTATTAAGATCTTAAGTCTTATGTCGTTATTTTTTTTTTATGCTAATTAGAAAATTTTGATATTTTTTAATTGTATATCGATGCGTCCAGGAATTACTTTTGTGGATACGACATGTGCGGCGAGAGCGTCCGGAATAATACTGATAGACTCGGTTGTGAATGACCGACGACTGTATTAAGAGATCTCGCGAGCACTCCCCCAGTGACTATAGTTATTTTGACGTAAGCGATTTTTTTTTTTTGATTAGCTGTTGTAATCCTTTTCCGAGGATATCAATGGTTGTGTAGAAAGGTGAATTTGCATTGGGTTAAAAGAAAACATTTTTTTCTTTTATCGACATTTTTATCTATTACAATATTTTTTTTTTTTTATTAACATACAAATCATACAATATTGCAAAATATATCATATAGATTATTCATTATTATATAATATGTGGAATAAATTTTACAATTTATTATATAACCACAATTACAAAAATTCTTTATTTTTATTAAATAATCAACTATATAGTGATCAACAAATAACGATACAGTGATACACTTACAATTATAATGTAAAATTAAAATATCTTGTGTTATCACTGCACTGTGTGGTGTATACATCATACTCATCATTCAGTTATCAACAATTTGCATAGGTGCACAAATATAATGGGTAATATGCACTACTAGACATTAATACATTATAGTTTAGACTGTATATATCACAGACCAATGAGATATGATTTTTTTGTTATTTTAGTACTTATAATAATAACTATAATACGCCTACATCATAGATTTTCACCCATGTGGATTACCGGTAATTTTGTCATTTTAATATAATCGCTTATTAACGAAATTTACAATCATATTTGATGCTCGTTGGCCATAAAACTGAAATAAATATTAAAAATATCTGCAAATCAAATACAATAAGTAATACAAATGTTATATTTAAAGTTATAGATATCATAAAATTTAATTTTATAGAAAAAGTTTTTACGTTCATGATTGTTTCGACCCAAAATAAATATTTCAGAAATCGTATAAAAAAAATCAGTTTGTTTTGTATTTCAAAATACAGTTTCCGTCTCGGTTTTGGTATTTTAAATGTGTATTATCGGTTCCATTATTTTTAGGGTCCTCGGGTTCTGAAACTGTTTCTTTTTGGTTTGGTTCCAGTAACTGGATCCTCATCATTTTCTTTATTGGGTCAGAGTTTCTTTTACTGAAATAAAATAGATATGTAATCATTATGTTTTATGAATTCGATTTCGCGGGTGGTCAGATGTAAACGTCAATTTAATTCTTACTTTCCGTAAAATATTCTTTTAACTATTATATTAAATGGTGCTTCAATGGCCAAGTGTAACACAAGGCTACACGCATACGATTTAAATATACTTAAAGTACAAACATCCATCTGCAAGAAAGAAAAAAAAGTAATATTATATTCCGCGAAGATGAGTGTTGAGACGTGTCATATTGTGTTGTGGTATAACTGTATGACTAGAAAAGATAGAATAAGAAATGAATAAATAAGGTGTAGTGCAGGATTGGAATATATTATTATGGTGACAATGAGGGAGAATAGGTAAAGGAAGTTCAGACATGTTATGAGGAGTGACGAGATTTATAGTTAGGTGGAGTTGCTATTGAAATGAATGAAGAAGAAAAGAGATCTCCCTCTGATTAACTGTCGAAGGAGAGGTGGAATGTAAAGCGTAGACCATAGCCCATTAATCCAAATATATGTGATATTGTTTTAAATACAATTTATTGTGTTAATCTATAATCGTATTTAGAAACTCGACTTATCACACACATAAGAATATTGTAAAACGGAATTGTACCCGGTGTACAACAGTAACCACCGAATTAATTTTAATAAAATATACTTATATAATCAATGGCTAATTTCAAGTATACATCGTATTCATTATGATTTAAAGTCATATATACTTACCAGTAAGTCTATAGTTGGAGAAACGGCTGTCCTTTGTTTTTTCCCTATTTCATATATAACTATAAAATTAACGAGGTATATCGAATACGTCAACCTGCCAAGGATATTCATGAATTGGTTACTCAAAATGTATTTTATTGGACCTGAATAATGATGAAATATGAAAATTTGAAAAGCGTAAAATAATAATAAAAAAAAAAAAGAATTAGCGACGAAGAACAATATTCTAAATTAAATATTACAGGAAAAATATGTGTCAAACAATCCGAATAATGAAAATAAAGACAGTACTTACCATAATCTGAAGTAAAGTGACAAACGGAAATCAAAAACAGTAAACTTGACAACGTGCAATGGTCGAGTGTAGCATAAATAGATTGTTCGATAACATTGTACGGCCGGTGTCTGTCATAAAATACCCCGCAGTAAATTTGAACTGTGAAGCATATAACCATCATGCTAAATGTCAAAATATAAACCACGAGCTAGAAATATAAAACAAAAATAATATGTTTGATTTACGCACACAAGTAGCTTCTTTTATCGACTATGTAAGTAAATAATATAAATTATAATAATGTTTAGGTATACTTTAGACAGTTTGAACTTTTTTTCTTTCAAATCTTCTATTACAATGGCAGCCAACAGTCCGGTAAAAAAAGGTATACCCCTCATGTAAAATGGCATATATATATTGTTGAATTCGAATGATAAATTCGGGTTTTCGATATGTCTACGACAAAATTAGTATTTTTTTTTTTTCAGTATGTTAAATTTCTGTTTAGACATTCCAGTGCCTATGATGAGTCGTTGAACTTACGGTAGTAGCATTTTGGGTATGCCGTAAGATCGATTGATATAAGTGAAAGCGAATGGTACGACCAGAAAAACGCACAAAATTACGCTTATCAGTCTCACGCCAATTTTTCGATTTTTTACACAAACATAAATGAGTACTGTCCCGATGACTATTAACTGGAGGAGACACGAAATGTACCATCCGGGTAAGAAACACTGAAATGAAAGATTGGCATATTTTAAAATTATTTTTGTGTTCAGGTATGTAGGTAAAAATGTCCAAAACAAAATCAAATATTTCCACATCATAAATGACCAACAGGTTTGTTTTCCAATCATTTTTTTTTCTTTATAAATTTATTATGAGAAATAATTTAATAGAATCTAATAATAGAGAATCTAAAAATGAATATGATTTTAAAAGATGATTTCTTTTTTCTTAATTTTACTCGACGTCATTCATATACGTCTTCGTCACAAAATAAAAATTAATATAATATGATGATACAAAATGAGCATAACCATTTATACAATATGACATTTTAACTTATAGGACTTTTTTTTTGTTTTTATTATTATACATAATTAGGCACATTAGCTAATTTTTGATTTTGGTACTTTCATCGGACACCCATTAAATATAAGTCGTAATCATTTTGCACTTACATTTTTATCAAAAGCGATGAAATTAGTTATTCCCAAAAAGTTTTTCCACCCATAGTTTTTACATTTGTCCGTCTCACAATATATTTTGGCCGCCCAAAACGGACCGTGCCCCATGTGACCTACGATGTACGCTGAAATTAAAATAATCACTGCGTAGGTTGGCATCATTCTGAAAAAGGAAAAACTAATTGTGCAAACCCTTAATCCGCTATACGATAGTAGTGAGCATATATGTAAGATATATTATAAGATATATACTACATTTATATATATATACTACATAACTTATGTGTATAATATATATACACATATATGTGAATATTTTTCAATAGTATTTTTCCAATGAGATTCTACTCGTATATATTCTGTACGTAGTTACATTAAAAACAATTATGATATATGTTTATCAATTAGATAATTAAAATTGATATAGGTACGTTTGTGAATAGATAAAAAGAAACAATCACATAAAGTTTACTGTTTAAAATATTAAATTAAAGATTAATTTAGGAAAAAAAAAATTAAAAGCGTCAGTTTACATGACTCTTTGGAGGATGTCACACCATGATTTTTTCACGCGTGAAACATGCTTTGGGAGATGAACGTTTCTGTTAAATTAAGTAGCTTTAGTGTATAACAACCCCTATAGAAAATTAAAGATCATAATTTTGCCTGAATATTTACATAGGTGATTTTCGATAAAATTATTAGAAATCAAGTTTTAAGATTTTAAGCTTTCCGCTTTTTTTATGCCTTACAAATTGTTTTATAATAGTTTCATCAAAAATCTCCACCCTAAATATTTAGATAATTTTATAATCTTCACTCCGTATAGAATTCGTTACCAGAAGCGTACATTTTCTAAAGCATGTTTGAAGCGTGAATAAACCACGGTGACATTTTCTTAACTCGTTGAAACTCACTACAAGTGACTTGTACTAGCGCACATCCCTGCGAGGTGATGGGCTAGAGTAAAATCCAGAGTGATATTAAATTTAAATATACACATAGTATTGCATATATATTCTTGAAAAATGTACCTGAAATATCTATAAAAAACGATCTTCGTTATATTGATCCAGCCGGTGCTAGATTTCATAAGTTGTGGCTTGGTTGTGACGTACAATAGATAAGCGGACATAAAAAAAAATGGGTCCACCATATTCGATATTGCCAGTAAAATATACGGTCCCTCTCTGTATATCTAAAATGTTGTTAGAAATTAACTATTATTGTATTATAATTAAAATAAACATTTTTGTCGTGTCAACCAAGAATGTTCCTATTTGGTGAGTTGGGGGTATTGGTGGAGAGTGTAATTACCTAACAATCTCACATGGACGTTTATTTATATTTATTTATCTATGTCGATAGTGGTCTATAAACATTTAATTTCAATTATGCACGATGATGGAAGAATTAAAAATTATGTAACCAGTAGTATATAGTATGGCTAGATGAAGATTAAAGTTGGAGTGGTGAATGGTGAAGGGTGATGTATTACGCGAGGGAGTTGTGCCAATAACAAAAAAAGAAACGTTAGGTTCACGATAACTTGGGAACTAATTTTGGGGCATTGAATAAAAAGGATGAAAATTAAATAAAAGTAGCAGAAATGACAAGGTCAAATATAATAAATGACACGATTAAATAGAATGCGGAATGAATAAATATATATATTTAATATTTCTATATATAAGAAAATTTAAGATATAAATATATGTGGAAATGTGGGTGTAGGTTGTTAATGAGATTATGTACGTTTATAGAGTAGATAAAGAGATGGTTGTGCGAATTATATTAGTGGATAGGGGGATGTGGAGGGTAAAAATATAAATAGCTGACTAATGAACGTAGTAGTATGGGATAAATGAGAAGAGAAAGAAAAAGAGTTTCATTATATTTTGAAATAGTGAGTTTCCTCTTATGTTTTGAACATTTGAAGGGTTAAATAATTTTCGGTTGAAAGTGTAACTCTGACTTATACCCAGGTAGGTACGCCACGAACTAAATTTAACCTAATGAGTCCGTCTTTTTCCCTTCTTCTACAAAATAAACTAAGGATACCATTGTGGGTTAAAATCATATATGTATATATATGGTGAAGGGTTAAATAAAAATTGGCATAATACCTTCTTCAATTTCAGTGCGTATGGCATAGGGTTCGTTACGTATACTATGTATGTATGACCGTACAATACAATTATCATAATAATGAATTTGATGCCATTTAACATACTGAGTTCGCTTTTAATATACAGAAACAATATTTGAAAAATAATCATTTGTGTGTGTGTGTGTGTGTGTGTGTGTGTGTAAATGTGAAGATTTAAATAAAAATATAGAAAATACCTTCTCCACGTTCAATGCGTATGATATAGGATGCGTTGTGTACACAATGTATGTATGAATGTATAATATGGATATCATAAAAACGACTTTAATACCGTGAAATATATCAAGTTTGTTGGTTTTTTCATATTCGATAAGATTTCTTCCATTATTTATAATCGAAAACCAACACATAATTTCCGGCATATTTTCTAGAAAATAAAGATCGATACAAATCGTACAAATTTATAACGACATTTATTTATACGTTTTTATACGATGAACAACACAATAATGTGGTTTATTGGTTATGTTGGGTTAGCATGAATATAACAGTACTCACTTTGTTTTTCAGATTCATTGTTTCGAGCCATCACTATTAAATGGTACAATGTGGATATGAAACACAACAGCGCAATTGAAAATATTAGCATACTGAAAATATAGATTTAATTATAAGATAATATAGACGCGTTATTTTCAATATTTTTCAAATTGTATTCTCGAATATTTTAAAGACGATATAAATAAATTGTTTTATTATGTGCATTGGTGTATCATTAGGGAGGGGTTTCAGGAGATATTTTTTATTACAGATTATATTTTTAGAAAGGTTTTTTTAAGAACAATATATAAATATATGTTTTGTCAATAATTCATTAATTAGTAAGAAACATACACATATTTATTTGATCATAACACATAATAATATGTAAGCACATGAGTGTTTTTGGTCATTTAGGATATATTTGATAAAATTATTTTAATATACGTAAATTTAGATGTTTAATCGGGTTCTTTTAGAGAATGTTTATACATCAAATATATAGATATATATGTATATTTTTGTTTAACATTTCATTGAGCATATTTTAATGACTATTCGATGAACTAACATCTTTATCGAAATTGATTAATAGATTCTACATGTAACGTGGTTATAACACTATCAACTATAATTAATATTAAAATATCATATTATTTTCAGAAATTTGTAAGAAAAATATTCGAATTTAAATAATTTTCATAGTAGTTACAAGTATATGTGCAAGAGAGATTTGTTTAAAAAAAAAATTTTAATATGCTAATAAATGTCATAAATTATATTTTGTTTGCTCTACGTAAAACATATAACGGATATGATGAATTTTGATCGTGTACCAGGTCACATAATATCCTGTGTCGAACGGGTACGTATTCTTGTCAGTAGAACACAATATAGGTTCGACTTTCACTCGGGTTTGTATACGATGTGGCAAAAAGACGTCGTCGAGCTTATTCTGCAATGACGTCTCTAGCTCCCTTGCTGTACACGCTTCTGGTATGCATATACCTATGTTTACTTCATTTCGTCGATATCGGTCCTTGTAATCGACGAACTGCAAATCATAATTTCATATAATATATTTGCATTATACAGGGTGATCGCTGGCAAATGGTTTTCCGCTAATATTTTATACAAGACATATTTCAGTGTTATCTTTTTTTATTTGTTATTAAATCATTTGAGAATTCTTTATACTACATTTGTAGAATATTTTGAAAATATACCCCACCCACTCTTGTGTATCTTAAATAAATACCATAATTTTATGATTTTTAAATATAAATTTGTGTATCTCTATTCCTGTAATATCATCTTATAGGACTAAAAATAAATAAATGAAAATCTTTTTGAATTTTGCGTTTCCAATAATACTCAAAAATTTAGTTATAGGAGTCTTTTTGTATGTGGAAATCGATTACCCGTAATCCGTATCACTATTACAAAAACAGATTTATATTTTATTCGATAGTGGTTAAAAGTCTAATGATCGGTGACATTTTCGTATGAATTATAGGCGTACCCCGAGAATTTCGTTCCAAGCGTTATCGTAGTCGTCTAAATCGTCCTTGTTGTTTAGCTGGAAAGTCCTGCCTGCTATCGAACTGAGCTTCACAGACGCCATGCAGTACTTACCCTGCACGGGTAGGTGCACGTTAATGCATTCGTCGTATACACCCATTTGGTGTGTACTGCCGGCAAGTAGTCCAATTGGATATCGATTCCAAGACTCGTACACTATTAAGTGGCAACAAACATCGAATCATTTATATTATATTTCACACAAGTGAGGTTATTTGTCACGAGCGAATATCGGGACAGAGAGCAGTGGTTACGAACTACGCTCTCTATTCGCAAAAAGCAAAACAATTCTTGTAAACAAAGGTATTTTACTTCGATTTTCCGTCAATTTAATTTTCATCAATCAAATAATCTTAAAAATATGCGTGGTCAAGTTTTGAATTTACGTGTGATTAACGTGATGAACAAATGTAAAAAATGTTTCACAAATAAAAAACATAAATTACACGACAAACTCAAGTGTGTACTTATTTTTATTTACGTAAAACTAGAAGTTAGATTTTTAAATATACGATTGTTGTGTCGGGTATTTTTTACTCCACCAATAATCACGGCAAACGTTCATGAGGTCTTTAAGAAAAATTAATGATTACTATAACGTGTTATAATATATTGCCAGCGATCGCTTCAACGGTTATGAAATATTGTATGTTGAATGATAAAGGCGGGATTTTGTGGTTGAAAGGGCCTCGTCATATAAAGACAGTAGCATTTTTTTTTTTTAGATTCTGAGCGAAATGAAGAAGCTTTTGGTATGCCCCGTTTGCCTTGGCTAAACCAAAGGTTTTACAATTGCGTTAATACAAGTAGGTTATGTTTTTTTCCTGTCTACATATTTTCGACTAGAAATAATGTCCTACGATCTCGTCGTGCATTACGTGCTCGCAGCAAATCGTATTTATTTGGTCTTTTATTTGAAACGTATTTCGATTTGCTCAGTAAATGGAAAAAATACGCAATGAAATAAGCAGGAAAAAAGAAATAATAATAAGAAAAACTGTAAATCAGTATTTTCAATAAGAAAAAGTTTCTTTTATAACTAACGATGATTCTCGTAATCGAAACGTGTAGTGTACAAATTTAATACAACAACACTTTTCTACAAAACTCCATGGCCTTAAGTAATACCTGTAATGGAAAATTTTTTTAAACATTTTATAATTACTCGTATTAAGTGAGTACTGTTTTATGAAAAAAGATCGTTTACTGGGTGTGACTCGTTTAACATACTTATGTACGTTTGAAAAATTTAGAAATCGAAATTCTCGACTGTTATTCTCTTAACGGCCCAAAGTCCCGGGCGAATTTCCACCATCTCGCTACCAAGTTTATTTAACTCCCACCCCGATTATATACCAATATATTCGTAACATTTATGTATTATAATAATTTTTTTTTTATTGCTATTAGTATGAAAAAATATGTACTTTTTATCGCCCAGTACGTATTGTTTTTCAGATGATCGACGTACATTTCCGTCTGTTTCCGGCACGACACCGACGACGCCTCTTGTACGCCGTCGTCGCGTACCGTGAAGTCCGACAGGGCCCGGTAAAACATGTCGGCCACCCAGTGATTGGGCAAACGGTCCGCGACAATGGCGTTTTGCCGCTGCGGCCTACTTGGGTCGGAAGTCCGGTTCGACGGCGGCGAATGCGTCGTCTGCTGCAGCTCTTTCGGTTCGTACACGTCATCTCGTCGACGACTCGGAAGCTGCACGGCGTTCGTTACGTTCAGAAAACATATTATTAAAACGAAAATCGCGAACCCCCGTTTCATCGTGGTTCGCTATACAATCGTACGCGATGATAACACGTAGCCGCGCATTAAATATCTACAAAAATACTATGAGCAATTCAGGCACTCCTTATTTATATATATATATATATATATATACGCAACAGCTGAGATTACATTTTTTTGTTTTACATATGTTTTAAATACATTTGTAATTAAAGTTGCATTGTTTACACGTAAACTGACGCCTTTTCAAAGGGAGCACTGCTTAGGATCAATCAATTGTATATTTTAATATATTAAATTTTTATTCATCGAGTAGGTATATACGACATCGTATGACCTTTTTTTTTTTATGGTAATTGAAAAACGTTAATGTTTTAAAGTTTTGCATTGATTTGGATACGAAATGTAAAGCGAGGTCGTTTAAATGTGCGTATACGCATATGGGCCATTTGCGCATCGCTATTGTTTTTAAAAAAGTTGACGGCTTTTTGGTTAACGCTATAGTTATGAATGACCTTTTTTATACGCTGTTCACGCACAGCTATTGTTAAAAATTACGTTTTTTCTTTTGTAAATATTCGTGTGATGCACAGACTGCTTTTATATATCTTATACGATATTTATAAGCTACTAGCTCTATGAACCCGTTTGTGTCATTTAAAAATTAAATGTATAATTATATTTTTTTTTATAGGTACTTTATTTATTTATATTTTCTCATTTGTATATTTTAAATAAGTCTCGTTTACGAATTTTACGTTTTTCAATTCCTTAGAACATAAACGGACTGGCTCTTCTGTTCGATGTAATATTTTTACCATATTAATACCTATAATATGTTTCCACTTGAATTTCTTTTAAAACTTCAATTACATAAAATTAAATTGAATCGATTGAAATAATACAAAATAAAACCCATTCGCGCGTTATTGATTTATCAGTATGTAATGTGTGATATGGGTTTCAATCGTTTTAGGGTTCTCGGGTTCCAAAACTGGTTTTGGTTTAGGTTTGGTTCCAGTCCAATGGGCCCTGAACATCATTCTCCTTAATAGGTTACAATAGTCGTTGCTGAAATGGAATATGTATCCAGTGTTGTGCAAAGATAACTTAAAA
Organism: Slavum lentiscoides; assembly: GCA_032441835.1. Lineage (NCBI taxonomy): Eukaryota > Metazoa > Arthropoda > Insecta > Hemiptera > Aphididae > Slavum > Slavum lentiscoides. The sequence continues at coordinate 8,940,897 of CM063715.1, read as the reverse complement.
TTAATCTAGATAAGATAACGGATAATTAAGTGAAAATTTATCTAGATAAGATAATAGATAATAGGTACTAAGGTTTTTTATCAAGATAATAGATAAAAAAATTTTAAATTATTTAGGTAAAAAAAAGATAATTCTTTTTATGTCACATGAAACTGAAATGTTTGGGTTATAATTTGTATTTGTGCCGTTGTACCTTATAAAATTATCATAATTTAATCTATATATATATATAAAATCCAAATACTACTGACTCACTGATCGCTGTATCTCAAAAACTATTCAACGTACGCATTTGAAATTTGGAATAGAGGTTCCTCTAATACTTTCACCGAGCAATACGAAAGGATTTTAAAAAATGTTGCGTTTAAATGGATTAATTAATTATTATTCACCGCCAATACTTATTGTGCGGCAAGGCGCGGCGGCCCGCGGGTTTCCAGCTATCTGCAACCTATTCTTTTTGTCTGCCAATTATGTGTTTGATACCGGCGTGTAAATATGAATTGTTCCGAGAAGTTTATCGATAAAAATAATGTCATGCATCGCGCGTACACTTAGAAAGCCCGTTGTCCGACAGATTGGTGGGGGCAGAGATTGATAAAAAAAAATTCACATTTCTGTTACCAACTACAGAAACCTAAAATCTGAAAAATATAATAATGACGAATTTAATCAGAATATAACTAAATACTTACTTACCGCTTATCAATATTAACACTTATCAATTATTAATTTACTTTTATTTATTTCATATACATTTAAAAATAATATTTAAATGAAAATAATGAAAATAATAGTCAGTGATAATATTCATCATAATAATCGTCTTCAGTGATAATGTTATAACTAATTCTAACTACATCGAACTAAACTCAGGGGCACAAATTATAAAACAAGAAAATTCTTCATAATAATTTTAGATAAAATGTAAGTTGGTATCAGTGATAAGTCGGACTGATAAATCCTATTCCCCTTCCATTTTGTCGGACAACGGGTATCCTCCCGCTCGTACACCAATACTCCTATTATAAAAATAAAATTCACACCGATAACATAAACCAATACACATACAAATTTTACTAACGTTATCTCTTCATTGCCTTGCCGCGGTGCCTCTACATGCACGTGAACGAACGCTCAACAATGTTACCCATCTTCTAAAAATAATTCTTCTACCCATCTTCTATCCATAATATTGTAAATATGAAAAAAAAATACACACGGGCGAATCCGGGTAATTTAGCTAGTTAATTCATATAACTACGGAAAATAACATTACATTGAGTGTAATGATAAATAATTTGTTTTGATAAATTGATTGGACAAAACTTGGTGTAAATGTGTAGTACATACAGCTACACAGTGGCGTAGATACGGGGGGTGCAAGGGGTTTCCGACCTCTCCCCGAATCATTAAAAAGATATTTTTTTCATTTTCACAATTTTGAAATGTCACTTCACTGATTGTGTACATGAAGCAAATTTAATATTAACCGACACATTTATTGTATTCTATATAAATAAAATTCTATAAAATTTTTATTTTTAAAATTTCCTTTGAGACCCCCCCCCCCCCAGAAAATATTTCTATCTACGCCACTGCAGCTATATATGGATTACAAATTATGACTATTATCATGGTCAAAAAATCATAATGTACGTGTACATGGTATATACAAAAGTAAAACACATATATGTTCTGTGAAAATTAGAACATTTTAAAAAAATTACAAAGAAATAACCAGTTATTCAGTTATAATCGCTGTGAAACGCGTGTCATCTGAACGGTCCCATAACGATGAACAGTATTCAGGGCCGGCAGTAGAGTCATTGGCGCCCTGGGCGAATAAACAAATATGCGCCCCTCCCCATATAAATAGTAGTCGTTTTATTTTAAATTAGAACATTATGTCATTGAGGCACCCCATCTTTCAAGAAGCGCCCTGGGCGTAGGCCCAGGTCACCCACCCCTAACGCCGGCCCCCTGACAGTATTTCAATTCACGATATCACGCGCGTTTACGCGCTGAAAGAGAATTTCCGCGAACGACGTGCGACACGGCCACTGCCGACCGAGACTACTACAGCGACTGCGACTGCCTCCGAAATTTATGTTTATGAATTTTTGAAGCGTCTCAAACGCGCTTTATATTCCGTTCGATATTTTTTTTTATGCGGTTTCGTCGTACCGTCTGTTTCCGAAACGCCTGTTTTTTAATACGTTACTATATAAAGGTAGCAGGCCGGAACGGAATTAACAATAATAATCATAATCATAATAATAATAATAATAATAATAATAATAATAATAATAATAATAATAATAATAATAATAATAATAATAATAATAATAATAATAATAATTTGCCGATATCAAAACATATCTCTAAGGTTTAAAGATTTGAGAATTTCAGTTGTGTACCCGATGTACAATATATTATGTACATTATAAACAAATTAAAAATGTATGTAATGGAAGTTGAACTAAAAAAAAAGCTTTCATTAGAATAACTAGCAGATGATCCAAGTTACTTTTATCTAGATAAAATAAAAATAAAATTTTTTTTTATCTAGATAATGCACAACACTGTATGTATCATTATATTTTTTGAATTAAAATTCATAAATTCAAATTGATTTCAAATTAAATTATGAGGTCAAATGTTAACGTCGATTTAACACTTATTTTTTGTAAAATATTGTTTAAATTATTATAATTATGGCGCGGATGTTATAGTAGTAAAAAACTAGTAGAATTGATTGCAGTATTACACTAAAAATTAGCGAAAATTGCACTTGAAAATTTAAAAACTGCACTGAAAAATAACGAGGTTTTGTTATAAATATTTTTAATTAATTGTTATTTTTTTTTTTTTTTTTTACTTTACAGTTTACAGCATGGGGGTCGCGATGGTGGAAGGTACGCGAACTACGACGCGTTTTGGTCGCCGCCGACTTGCGCTCTCTCAGCGCACGGAGTATAGTTGGTAATTTAGAGAGGTCAGTTTTCGATTTTTCTTAATGCTTTTTCTAAGCGTCAGAAAGAAACTACTAAAAATAAGTAATAAAAATGTTATATTTAAAGTTATGGATAGCGTAAAATTAAATTTTACAGAAAGATTTGGTTGTTTATGATTTTTTTCAACATAAAATATACATTTCAGAAATCGTAAAAAAATCAGTTTTTTTTGTATTTCAAAATATAGTTTTCGGTTCGGTTTTGGTATTTTAAATGTGAAATATCGGTTCCGTTATTTTCAGGGTCCTCGGGTTCTGAAACTGATTCTTTTTGGTTCGGTTCCAGTCTCTGGTTCTTCATCATTTTCTTTACTGGGTTATAGTTTTTTTTACTGAAATAAAATAGATATGTAATCATTATGTTTTATGAATTCGATTTCGCGGGTGGACAGATGTAAACATCAATTTAACTCTCACTTTCGGTAAAATATTGTTTTAACTATTATATTAAATGGTGCTTCAACGGCCAAGTGTAACACAATGCTATATATACACGATTTAAATACACTCAAAATCCAAACATCCATCTGCAAAAAAAAAAAAAAAAAGAAGAGTAGTTATATTATATTTCGCGAAGATGAGTGTTAAGCAAGGGCATCCGCTGGGGGGCCAAAGGGGCCATTACCCCCGCCCCTGGGATTTTTTTAAACTGCGTAATTTAATATAACGCGTGTGGCATACCATATATTCATATACCAAGTTTCTAAAATATATTTTTTTTGAAGCTAAACAGTTATGGTAAGACATTGTGATAATGTGATGAATATTATTATGAACATATTATTATAATATGAAGTTTACTATTATAATTTGCATTACACTAATATGAAAATGTTAATACAGAATACATAAGGGCTTTTGTTTAATGATTTAATGTTGAGTATTTTTTTAGTCATGGAGATCCTATCTAATCTTTTGGAGATCGAGTTAGGATATTCACAGTTACCACCAAATTTATTCTAATTTTAATAATCAATGGCCAAATTCAAGTACACATCGTATTCATTATGATTTATAGTTAATATATACTTACCAATAAGCTTAGAGTTGGAGAAACCGTCGTGCTTTTTTTTTTCTCCATCTCTAACATAACTAGAAAATTAACGAGGTATATCGAATACGTCAACCTGCCAAGGATCACCGTGAATCGGTTACTCAAAATGTGTTTTATTGGACCTAAATAATGATGAAATATGAAAATTTGAAAAGCGTAACATAATGGAAAAAAAAAATTAGTTATTAAAAAATGTGTCAAACAATAAGAATAATGAAAATAAAGTCAGTACTTACAATAATCTGAAGTAAAGTGACAAACGGAGATCAAAAACATTAAACTTGACAACGTGCAATGGTCGAGTGTAGCATAAATAGATTGTTCGATAACATTGTACGGCCGGTGTCTGTCATAAAACACCCCGCAGTAAATTTGAACTATGAAGCATATAACCATCATGCTAAATGTCGAAATATAAATCACGAGCTAGAAATATAAAACAAAAATAATATGTTTGATTTACGCACACAAGTAGCTTCTTTTATCGACTATGTAAGTAAATAATATAAATTATAATAATGATTAGGTATACTTTAGACAGTTTGAACTTTTTTTCTTTCAAATCTTCTATTACAATGGCAGCCAACAGTCCGGTAAAAAAAGGTATACCCCTCATGTAAAATGGCATGTATATATTGTTGAATTCGAATGATAAATTCGGGTTTTCGATATATCTACGACAAAAAGAGTTTTTTTTTTTTTAGTATGTTAAATTTCTGTTTAGACATTCCAAATGCCTAAGATGAGTCGTTGAACTTACGGTAGTAGCATTCTGGGTATGCTGTAGGATCGATTGATATAAGTGAAAGCGAATGGTATGACCAGAAGCACGCATAATAATGCGCTTATCAATCTCACGCCTATTTTTCGATTTTTTACACAAACATAAATTAGTACTGTCCCGATGATTATTAACTGGAGGAGACACGAAATGTACCATCCGGCTAAGAAACACTGAAATGAAAAATTAGCATTTTTTAAAATTATTTTTGAGTTCACATATGTAGGTAAAAATTTCCAAAACAAAATCAAATATTTCCACATCATAAATGACCAACAGGTTTGTTTTCAATCGTTTTTTTCTTTCTAAATTTATTATGAGAAATAATTTAATAGAATCTAATAATAAACTAATCTAAAAATGAATATGGTTTTAAAAGATGATTTCTCTTTTCTTAATTCTACTCGACTTCATTCATATACGCCTCCGTCACAAAATGAATATTAGTATAAAATGATGATACAAAATGAGCATAACCATTTTTACAATATGACATTTTAACTTATAGGACTTTTTTTTCTACCAAACATAATTAGGTACAATGGTTAATCTTTAATTTTGGTACTTTCACCGGCACCTACTGGATATAAGTCGTAATCATTTTGCACTTACATTTTTATCAAAAGCGATGAAATTAGTTATTCCCAAAAAGTTTTTCCACCCATAGTTTTTACATTTGTCCGTCTCACAATATACTTTGGCCGCCCAAAAAGGACCGTGCCCTATGTGCCCTCCGATGTACGCTACGAATAAAATAATCATTACGTAGGCCGGCATTATCCTGAAAAATGAAAAACTTATTATGCAAACCCATTATACGATAGTTGTGAGCAAATACGTATGATATATATACACACATATATGTGTACATTTTTTTTTAATAGTATTTTTCCGACGAGATTGTATAAAATATTCTGAACGTATTTATATAAAAAACAATATTATGATATTGGTTCATCAATTAGATAATTAAAATTGATTTAGGTACGTTTGTAAATAGATAAAAAGAAACAATCACATAAAGTTTACTGTTTAAAATATTAAATTAAAGATTAATTTAGGAAAAAAAAAATTAAAAGCGTCAGTTTACATGACTCTTTGGAGGATGTCACACCATGATTTTTTCACACGTGAAACATGCTTTGGGAAATGAACGTTTCTGGTAAACTGAGTAGTTTTAGATTATAACAACATCTATAGAAAATTAAATATCATAATTTTGCCTAAATATTAACATAGGTAATTTTCGATAAAATTATTAGAAATCAAGTTTTAAGATTTTAAGCTTTCCGCTTTTTTTTATGCCTTACAAATTGTTTTCTAATAGTTTCATCAAAAATCTCCACCCTAAATATTTAGATAATTTTATAATTTTCACTCCGTATAGAATTCGTGACCAGAAGCGTATATTTCCTTAAGCATGTTTGAAGCGTGAATAAACCACGGTGACGTTTTCTTAACTCGTTGAAACTCACTACAAGTGACTTGTACTAGCGCACATCCCTGCAAGGTGATGGGCTAGAGTAAAATCCAGAGTGATATTAAATTTAAATATACACATAGTATTGCATATATATTCTTGAAAAATGTACCTGAAATATCTATAAAAAACGATCTTCGTTATATTGATCCAGCCGGTGCTAGATTTCATAAGTTGTGGCTTGGTTGTGACGTACAATAGATAAGCGGATATAAAGAAATAAGGGTCCACTATATTCGATATTGACAGTAAAATATACGGTCCCTCTCTGTATATCTGGAATTTTGTTAAAAAAACAACTGTTATTGTATTATAATTAAAATAAACATTTTTGTCGTGTCAACTAAGAACGTTCTTATTGGGTTGGTTGGGGGTATTGGTGAAGGTTGTAATCACCCTTCATAGACATTTATTTTTATTATTTATTTATGTCGACCGTGGTCTATAAACATTTAAATTGAATTACGCTCGAAGGTGGAATAATTAAAAATGATGTAACCAGTATTATATGGTATGGCTTGATAAACAATAAAATTGAAATGGTGACTGGTGAGAGGTGATGGGCGATGTATTACGCAAGAATGTTGTGCCAATAACAATAAAAGGAATGGTTTTACTATGAATTGGATTTTGAAACAATGTGTGGGAAATTGAATAAAATGAATGAAAATGAAATAGAAATAGCAGAAATGAATATGTTAAGATGGATATGTAAGCCGTAGGTTTACACTATTAAATAGAATATGGAATAAATATACATATATATATATATATATATATATATATATATATATATAAAGAAGTTAGATATTTCATTCAAAAAATTAATGAGAGTAGGTCAAAGTAGTTCAGGCATGTTAACAAAAAGAAATGGTTATGAGTTATTTGTAGAGGGCAAGTGAAAAAGTGGATGTAGGTCGTTAATGAAAATATGGACGTTTATAGAGGAGATAAAGAGATGGTCGTGCGAATTATATTAGTGGATAAGGAGATGTGGAAGGTATAAATATTAATAGCTGACTGATGACCGTACTGGTATGGGATAAATGAGAAGGGAATAAAGAAGAATTTTATTATAGTTCTATATTGAAATAGTGAGCTTCCTATTATGTTTTGAACATTTAAAGGATGAAAGAATTTTTGGTTAAAAGTATATGTAACTCTAGCTTATACCCGGGTACGCCACTAACTAAACTTAAGCTAATGAGTCCGCCCCTCTCTCTCTCTCTCTCTCTCTCTCTCTCTCTCTCTCTCTTTACAAAATAAACTACGGACGTAATTTAGGTTAAAACCATATATGTATATTCATAAACACGTGTATATTGTAAATTGTAATATATAAATGTGAAGCGTTAAATAAAAATTGGCAAAATACCTTCTCCACGTTCAATGCGTATGACATAGGGTTCGTTACGTATATAAAGTATATATGACCGTACATTATGAATATCATAAAAATGATTTTGATACCATTAAACATATCGAGTTCGCTTTTTTTTTCATATTCTATAAGATTTCTTCCATTATGTATAAACGAAAACCAACACATAATTTCCGGCATATTTTCTAGAAAATAAAGATCGATACAAATCGTACAAATTTATAACGACATTTATTTATACGTTTTTATACGATGAACAACACAATAATGTGGTTTATTGGTTATGTTGGGTTAGCATGAATATAACAGTACTCACTTTGTTTTTCAGATTCATTGTTTCGAGCCATCACTATTAAATGGTACAATGTGGATATGAAACACAACAGCGCAATTGAAAATATTAGCATACTGAAAATATAGATTTAATTATAAGATAATATAGACGCGTTATTTTCAATATTTTTCAAATTGTATTCTCGAATATTTTAAAGACGATATAAATAAATTGTTTTATTATGTGCATTGGTGTATCATTAGGGAGGGGTTTCAGGAGATATTTTTTATTACAGATTATATTTTTAGAAAGGTATTTTAAGAACAATATATAAATATATGTTTTGTCAATAATTCATTAATTAGTAAGAAACATACACATATTTATTTGATCATAACACATAATAATATGTAAGCACATGAGTGTTTTTGGTCATTTAGGATATATTTGATAAAATTATTTTAATATACGTAAATTTAGATGTTTAATCGGGTTCTTTTAGAGAATGTTTATACATCAAATATATAGATATATATGTATATTTTTGTTTAACATTTCATTGAGCATATTTTAATGACTATTCGATGAACTAACATCTTTATCGAAATTGATTAATAGATTCTACATGTAACGTGGTTATAACACTATCAACTATAATTAATATTAAAATATCATATTATTTTCAGAAATTTGTAAGAAAAATATTCGAATTTAAATAATTTTCATAGTAGTTACAAGTATATGTGCAAGAGAGATTTGTTTAAAAAAATTTTAATATGCTAATAAATGTCATAAATTATATTTTGTTTGCTCTACGTAAAACATATAACGGATATGATGAATTTTGATCGTGTACCAGGTCACATAATATCCTGTGTCGAACGGGTACGTATTCTTGTCAGTAGAACACAATATAGGTTCGACTTTCACTCGGGTTTGTATACGATGTGGCAAAAAGACGTCGTCGAGCTTATTCTGCAATGACGTCTCTAGCTCCCTTGCTGTACACGCTTCTGGTATGCATATACCTATGTTTACTTCATTTCGTCGATATCGGTCCTTGTAATCGACGAACTGCAAATCATAATTTCATATAATATATTTGCATTATACAGGGTGATCGCTGGCAAATGGTTTTCCGCTAATATTTTATACAAGACATATTTCAGTGTTATCTTTTTTTATTTGTTATTAAATCATTTGAGAATTCTTTATACTACATTTGTAGAATATTTTGAAAATATACCCCACCCACTCTTGTGTATCTTAAATAAATACCATAATTTTATGATTTTTAAATATAAATTTGTGTATCTCTATTCCTGTAATATCATCTTATAGGACTAAAAATAAATAAATGAAAATCTTTTTGAATTTTGCGTTTCCAATAATACTCAAAAATTTAGTTATAGGAGTCTTTTTGTATGTGGAAATCGATTACCCGTAATCCGTATCACTATTACAAAAACAGATTTATATTTTATTCGATAGTGGTTAAAAGTCTAATGATCGGTGACATTTTCGTATGAATTATAGGCGTACCCCGAGAATTTCGTTCCAAGCGTTATCGTAGTCGTCTAAATCGTCCTTGTTGTTTAGCTGGAAAGTCCTGCCTGCTATCGAACTGAGCTTCACAGACGCCATGCAGTACTTACCCTGCACGGGTAGGTGCACGTTAATGCATTCGTCGTATACACCCATTTGGTGTGTACTGCCGGCAAGTAGTCCAATTGGATATCGATTCCAAGACTCGTACACTATTAAGTGGCAACAAACATCGAATCATTTATATTATATTTCACACAAGTGAGGTTATTTGTCACGAGCGAATATCGGGACAGAGAGCAGTGGTTACGAACTACGCTCTCTATTCGCAAAAAGCAAAACAATTCTTGTAAACAAAGGTATTTTACTTCGATTTTCCGTCAATTTAATTTTCATCAATCAAATAATCTTAAAATATGCGTGGTCAAGTTTTGAATTTACGTGTGATTAACGTGATGAACAAATGTAAAAATGTTTCACAAATAAAAACATAAATTACACGACAAACTCAAGTGTGTACTTATTTTTATTTACGTAAAACTAGAAGTTAGATTTTTAAATATACGATTGTTGTGTCGGGTATTTTTTACTCCACCAATAATCACGGCAAACGTTCATGAGGTCTTTAAGAAAAATTAATGATTACCATAACGTGTTATAATATATTGCCAGCGATCGCTTCAACGGTTATGAAATATTGTATGTTGAATGATAAAGGCGGGATTTTGTGGTTGAAAGGGCCTCGTCATATAAAGACAGTAGCATTTTTTTTTTTTAGATTCTGAGCGAAATGAAGAAGCTTTTGGTATGCCCCGTTTGCCTTGGCTAAACCAAAGGTTTTACAATTGCGTTAATACAAGTAGGTTATGTTTTTTTCCTGTCTACATATTTTCGACTAGAAATAATGTCCTACGATCTCGTCGTGCATTACGTGCTCGCAGCAAATCGTATTTATTTGGTCTTTTATTTGAAACGTATTTCGATTTGCTCAGTAAATGGAAAAATACGCAATGAAATAAGCAGGAAAAAAGAAATAATAATAAGAAAAACTGTAAATCAGTATTTTCAATAAGAAAAAGTTTCTTTTATAACTAACGATGATTCTCGTAATCGAAACGTGTAGTGTACAAATTTAATACAACAACACTTTTCTACAAAACTCCATGGCCTTAAGTAATACCTGTAATGGAAAATTTTTTTAAACATTTTATAATTACTCGTATTAAGTGAGTACTGTTTTATGAAAAAAGATCGTTTACTGGGTGTGACTCGTTTAACATACTTATGTACGTTTGAAAAATTTAGAAATCGAAATTCTCGACTGTTATTCTCTTAACGGCCCAAAGTCCCGGGCGAATTTCCACCATCTCGCTACCAAGTTTATTTAACTCCCACCCCGATTATATACCAATATATTCGTAACATTTATGTATTATAATAATTTTTTTTTTTTATTGCTATTAGTATGAAAAAATATGTACTTTTTATCGCCCAGTACGTATTGTTTTTCAGATGATCGACGTACATTTCCGTCTGTTTCCGGCACGACACCGACGACGCCTCTTGTACGCCGTCGTCGCGTACCGTGAAGTCCGACAGGGCCCGGTAAAACATGTCGGCCACCCAGTGATTGGGCAAACGGTCCGCGACAATGGCGTTTTGCCGCTGCGGCCTACTTGGGTCGGAAGTCCGGTTCGACGGCGGCGAATGCGTCGTCTGCTGCAGCTCTTTCGGTTCGTACACGTCATCTCGTCGACGACTCGGAAGCTGCACGGCGTTCGTTACGTTCAGAAAACATATTATTAAACGAAAATCGCGAACCCCGTTTCATCGTGGTTCGCTATACAATCGTACGCGATGATAACACGTAGCCGCGCATTAAATATCTACAAAAATACTATGAGCAATTCAGGCACTCCTTATTATATATATATATATATATATATATATATATATATATATATATGCAACAGCTGAGATTACATTTTTTTGTTTTACATATGTTTTAAATACATTTGTAATTAAAGTTGCATTGTTTACACGTAAACTGACGCCTTTTCAAAGGGAGCACTGCTTAGGATCAATCAATTGTATATTTTAATATATTAAATTTTTATTCATCGAGTAGGTATATACGACATCGTATGACCTTTTTTTTTTATGGTAATTGAAAAACGTTAATGTTTTAAAGTTTTGCATTGATTTGGATACGAAATGTAGGGAGAGATCGTTTAAATGTGCGTATACGCATATGGGCCATTTGCGCATCGCTATTGTTTTTAAAAAAGTTGACGGCTTTTTGGTTAACGCTATAGTTATGAATGACCTTTTTTATACGCTGTTCACGCACAGCTATTGTTAAAAATTACGTTTTTTCTTTTATAGATATTCGTGTGATGCACAGACTGCTTTTATATATTATCTTATACGATATTTATAAGTTATACTAGCTCTACGAACCGTTTGTGTCATTGAAAAATTAAATGTATACTTATATATTTTTTTTTTTATACTTTATTTATTTATATTTCCTCATTTGTATGTTTTAGGTAAGTTTTCATTTACGAATTTCACGTTTTTCAAATTCCTTAGAACGTAAACGGACTGGCTCTTCGGTTCGATGTAATATTTTTACCGTATTAATACCTATAATATGTTTCCACTTGAATTTCTTTTAAAACTTCAATTACATAAAATTAAATTAAATCGATTGAAATAATACAAAATAAAAGCCATTCGCGCGTTATTGATTTATCGGTATGTAATGTGTGATATGGGTTCCAATCGTTTTAGGGTTCCAAAACTGGTTTTGGTTTAGGTTCGGTTCCAGTCCAATGGGCCCTGAACATCATTCTCCTTATAATAGGTTAGAATAGTCGTTGCTGAAATGGAATACGTATCCAGTGTTGTGCAAAGATAATCTAGATAAGATAACGGATAATTAAGTGAAAATTGATCTAGATAAGACAATAGATATATTTCGAATTATTCGTACTATTCGAACGAATAGTTTAAATAAGATAATGTGTTTGTTTTGTAAGTTTTTTTACATTTATTTTAAAAAAAAATGCCGCGTAAAATATTCAGAACAATACAAATGACGCGTTTCTGCATCGTTACAAATGTTTAACATAATATGACTGAACCTCGCCGGGGGAAAAATTCGAATTTCTGAGTTCATCGCGTGTCAATTATATTGTGTCGCGCCGTTCATTGTCTAGCTTTTTTGAATAAATTATCGTGTCGTATACGTCTATAAAATGATTAAACTCTTTCGAACCATTGTCGTGCACGTGTGATACGCGCCGCGGCGAACTAATAATAATCGTTTTTATTTCTAGCGCAACGACAATCCACGTGGGCGCCCACACAAATTGCCCGTCCAGTACCCCTCGAAGGAACGAATGCTTTTCCGATTTCCTTTCGATGACTTTCAGAAATTCTTGAACCTTTAGTTTGTAAATCACCGCCTTATTGGAAACTAGAAAAAAAAAAAAAAATCATCCGTTTTACTACGACATAACGCGTTTTTTATTCGATCGACGGTCTCGTAATTCAATATAATATTTTTATTACAATACAATAATTATATCATTTCGCGGTGTACAAACACATTATATTTTATTCGTGTAAAACAAAGATCAAACGGATATAGAACTGAATGTTATGTGTGTCTTCAATCGGTCGTTTCGGCAGGCACTGCAGCGGTTTCTTGTAGTAGCCTCTTGTTTTCTTCCGAGAGTATGGAGAATTTTTTATCGTATTTCACGCGCATGTTTTCAAAACGTTCCGACTGTTGTTTATATTCGGATCTCAACTCGTCGTTTAATCTGAAAATCGTAAACGGCGCAATTAACGGCAGAAAGAAAGAACGTATACGTTCTATAATAATCATACGCGTGTCCAGACCTCCGTGGCTGTGGAGGCCAGTCATAAAATTTAAATTGTTTATACTTACTACAGCGATCTATATTCTATATCTATGTTTGTGACTTTTTTTGTTGTATGGCAATTATATAGCACCTGGAATTTTTTCACTCCACAAAATCAAAGATTATCTTGATCTTAAAATTGGTTTCCTATGCTATTACGCAACTAATAATTAATAAGGCCAATCGACTAATGTGCTACTTAGTTATTTTTTATAAACATTTTATATTTATAGTTTAAACCACGGCAGATTATAAGCCAAGAGGCCAAGAATCAGGTCACTGGGGAGGTCGGTGCCCATCCTGCCTCTCCCGTAGACACGCCTATGCTAATAATATAATACGTTTCCTTTATATTATAATATCTATTATGTAACATTTTCGAAACGAATCGCTAGTATGATTTAGTAGCTGGTTATGATCGATACAACAAGTCACAGTAGTAGTCAGTGTTTGGAGAGAATTTTTTATTTTATTTTCTCTGAGTCTACTGGTCCACGAGAATCCTGCCCATTTTGTTTGGAGTCCACATACAAAAACTCTTGACTCCCGCGAGTTGATTTTAACTGCGTAGAGATATATTTGATATTTGGAGACACTTTTGCTGTTATAGGGACGCGTGCAACTTATATTTACATTTCGATTGGTTCCGAAGGTGGCGTAGTTCAATATTGTTTTGTCGGCAAAAAACTTTTCAAACTATAAGAACACTTAATCGTGTGCAGCGTGCCAGTGTTCGTGAAGTCGCTCCATCCCAAGTTTTCTCGAACTTGTTGCCAATATTTAGCAAGTCATTCGCAAATATTTGTAAGTACGTTTTTTTCAGTTTTACAAGTTAATGGTTCCCCTTGCAAAAATGAAAAAAATCTTCGTTGTCCTTGTATCAAAATTCTTTACCGTTTTCCGAAAACGCACTCTAGACATTAGCAATCCACATAGATGGACTTCAAAATTGCATCACGTGAGCTTCCTATACATTAGGTATATTTATATTTTTCGGTTTTGTTTTTTTTTTCAGTTACGACTTACTAAATTTTGTAATCATCGGAGTATACATAGGTTTCATCGATATAAAGTATTGTAAAAAAAAACCAATATTACGACTTGAGTGAGCCGACTTCACGACTTACAAAGACCGGGGCCGTCGTCAGAACGATTTGCGAATTATAAAAGTGGACTAGCGAATACTTGCGAATGACTTATTAGCACACGTTTCGTTGAGTTCGCGACACGAAGGCGGGTCAACTTTACGAACGTGCGAATATGCGTTTGTGGTTTTTTTTTTTCAAATTTTATAATAGTTTGTTACACGAAAAACATTAGCGAAATAAGCGTTTGTATTATGTTTCTTCGAGTGTGTTACCGATGTATTGTTATCATTTCCTTTCGCATTCAAAACGACTGCACTGGAATATACGCGTCTGCGACAATAGTGTTTTGTCTGTATATACTCACTTTGCGGCCAAATTCATTTTGTCGATTATCGCGTTGTGGCGGCTTCGCTCCTCGTTGATTTTGCCCTGCAGACTCTCAAGATCCTCCGTCATGCGAGTTACTTCGGTGTTGCGAATAGCCAACATGTGCTTCGTGATGTCCACGACTTCTTTCAGCGAACCTGTCTGAACACGAGAACGCAGTGATAATAGTCGTCTAACAAAAGTGGCGTACAATATAATAGGTATACGCTATAATATATAGATATAATATTAAAATATCGCTCGTTATATTCTACAATTTAATGTAAAATAGATAGCGCACAAACTTGTGACGTGAGGGCTTCGATGTGCTTTTCTTGTGTGGCGCACCGGTCGGTCTTTTCTTTTAACAAGTCGATGACTTTGATTAGAAATTTCTGCAGGTTTCGGTTTTGTCTTTTTAAATCTTCGTGCGACAACTCGGATACGTCACGTAACACTTCGCCGATGTCTCCCGTATCCTGTAACACGATAATTGATTTTTAATATTAAAATATCTTATTATAGTAAATACGCTTGATGTTAAAAATGTTGTTATTCGCCAACGGTTTTTGTAGAAGAAAATATAAACAATTTTTCTCTTTTTTTTTTTTTAATTCATATATATTTTAATTATAGCGGGCGAATAACAAATATGTAATAAATAATATATATATATATATATATATATATATACAAATATACATATGCGTATGTATATGCGAATATACAATCAATTCAAGGAGTATTATGCAAAATAAAGAAAAAATATAATACATAGTTGTTATATGTTTATTTACTACCGGTTTCGACAGAATGTCATCATCGGGTAATTAAGCGAAAAGAAAAAAAAACAACTCGACTATATTTCTTTGACGTATCTTTTATTTAATTATTTTATTTATATTTTTTCTTTTTACTATTTTATTTATATGCATAAATATATGTACGTTATTTTCCAATAGGGTGACGGTGGTATAGATATTAATTTTTCCAATGGAACAGATTTCCGGACAAATTGTTTTGTTCGATTGAGCACTCACTTTGGATTATTGATAACTACGTATTATTTACACCGAGAAATTATCTAAAAATCCAAAACGTGAACAGCGTTTATAATATACAGCTAATAGCGTATACAGTTTCAATCGAAGTACGATTTTTTTTTGTTTTTTTTTTTTGTAATATTTAGTATGAAGTTAAATAAGTTTTAAAACGCTTTTAATCAAATCCTTAATAGACATTATAATTGAAACGACAATGACGTAGAAACTGATGTACTCGATATAATTATTATTATTCGTCCAATGTTAAAAAACAATTATATATATATATATATATATATATATATATATGTAACAAATAACAATATAATAAAACATAAATTGTACGGAAGGTAAACGACGTTTCCGTATAATTATTTACATCTAACATTGCGAAAACACTTGAACTTAATTAATACGCGTTTAAAGTAAATTTTAAAATTTAAGTTTAAATAAACATTTATTTTTCTTGAGCATTACGAACAATGTGGGTATATAGTGTTGTTTATCGAGTTTAATTTTAATAAATGTAGGTATATACACCAGTATAGCGTATCTAGGATTTTTCCACGGGAGGAGACATAGAAATTTTAACAGATATTTTTATTGTATTCATTATACACATATATTGATGTTATTATGTACATGTTGTATGTAAACAGACATTTGTCATTTGTGTACAAAATTTGATTTATTTATTTATTTTTTCAAAATTCAATTTAATATATCATTCGTTCATACAATTATCAAAATATTGTTTTAAATAACCTCTCGGGAGGGGGAATATGACCCCCATATCCCCCAATAAATACGCCACTGATATACACATAATTTTTTTTCCCGGCCCAAAATCGCAAAATTATTGTATTATTATCGTATTTATTCCTGTTCCGGAAGATTATACGTGTTTAAGTCGGAAAAGCGGATACATTTTTTACCATATTGTACGGGCGAAAACAGTCGATTAGTCAGTAAATCGATGTCCAGCGAGGGCACAACAAATCGTTGTAATTATCATGTGAGTATATATAACGACAGATATATCATAAGTGCCTTTTTTTTTTTGTAGGCAGGCCTGATTATTATTCTTCTAAAATCATCCAACGACATAGGCGTGTCCAGACCTCCGTGACTAGGGAGTCCAGTTATGAAATTTAAATTTTTTTCACTTACTACAGCGATCTATATTTTATGTGTATATTTGTGACATTTTTTTTTTTTGTTGTACGGCAATTGTACAGTACCTGGAATATTTTCACCCCGCAAAATTAAAGATTATCTTGATCTCAAAATTGGTTTCCTCTATGCTATTACAATTAATAAAATAAGACCAGTCAACTGACGTGCTACTCAGTTATTTTTTTAATAAATATTTTATATTTATAGTTTCAACCACGGTAGATTATAATAAGCCGAGTGGCCAAGAACTAAATCACTGCGGGGAGGCCGGTACCTCCCCCGTATAGACACGCCTGCAGTGTCCAACGAAAACATCAAAGACCTATGGTAAATCCGAAGAAAAAAACCAAAAATCGTATCGACACGGGAACGCGACGAGAAAATCCGTAATTTCAATAATGATAGAAGAAAAAATATGTCGTTTACAACAATAATAATAATTTGTCGTCAAAACGTCAGAGTGTTGTTGGGCATTGGAGAGAGACGATTGCGCGGCTTTTGTCGAAAACGCACTACGCCTTTTCCCATTCGAACGTATACATATAACGTATATCAGGTACCGAATTCGCGCTTAACACATATAATATGCATATATAAATTTTTACATTTTAATAACCGACACTATTACCTTGACGGATCCGTGTTTAGAGGCGTCCATATTGCGTTTTATTTTTTTGTCGAGCTGCGCCAGTGGTCAGAGGTCGTAGACAGCGTGCAGCATATGCGTCACGTGCGCGTACACAACGATATAATAACACTAAAACCAGCGTACACGGACGCGCGTTTTATCGCCGTGTTGAAAATTATTTCGCGTTAAACTGACCGCGCGAACAAGCTGAGCGCAGAAAAATCAAAATATTATATCAAGCGGCCCGCCGAGTAACAGCCGCGGTGATCCACATTCGAGCGCACTGCTGGTCAGATGCCAAACGATTCGGTTTAAAAATAAATCCAAGTCGAGGGCCCATTATCGCGTAGTGTCCAGCTATGTGTACGAGCGAAAACAAAAAAATCCACAGAAATTCTCGAATTTCGTATAACGAGGTATAAATGTACGCCGAGCGTGTTAAGTGCGTGTCCGGGCCATGAGTCGTAATATTTGTAAATACATATTAGCAATGCGTTACGATCGAGTGTTGTTATAATATTCTGTTCAATTATAAAAAAAAAAAAAATTAACAACAAAAAAAAAACCGACAAAATCCGTTGGCACGAATATTTTTCGATTTTTTTCTTTTTTTCAAGTAATTAATACTCGTCCTAAAGAAACGGAAAATGTAATCTGGATTTTGGAAAAAAAAAAAAACCTGATCGACAACTGTTGTAGCGAAAACGATAAATTACACCGCGAATTGAATTCGAAAAAATTGCCATTTGGTTAATATATACGTATATACGTATTTCCTTTGAATAATAATATACGTTTTGATTTATCGCGATAATATTATACCGATCGGTTTATTAACGAATTATTTATTGAACTAACGGTGCAGGTGGAAGATTGAACGGGGGTCGAATAGTAATTTGCACATTATTTAATTAATTAATTGAACGGGTCGAACAATAATTTTTACACTAATTAATTTCGTAAAAACGAATTGAATTATCGGTGTTGGTTTTTTTTTTTTTAAGAGCCAAGAAAATATGGATTTTTTAAGAGATTACGGTATTGATTACTATATATAGTGCACTTGGATTAATTTTAGGTCAGATAAGGTTTACACGAGTTTCTTGTAAAGCTTCTTGAATTCATTTGTCGCCCCGATAACACCGACAACGATATTTATTTATTTATTTAATTTTTTTTATTAGCTTTTAGTTAAAACTATTACAGCTCAACAGTTAACGGTTACATAATGTGTATCTTTTAAAGACTCGAACAAGAATTGAAATTAATTATCCTAAAAACATAATATGGAAGCAATATATAACTACAGTCTACAATAATACAATAATAATAATAATAATAATAACGATATTCAACATTGTAATATTATGTTCAGCGCCCATACATTTCCACATTATTATTTATTAATATATATAAAAAAAAAAACGGATAATGCCTGTCGCGAGTTTTATCAAAGGAGAATTATAACGCACAATACTTAATATCATAATAGGAAAACACTCGAGCACTCGTGACTAGAAATCATTATTGTAAATCCAAGTCAACATATGTGTATTGTGACGTTTAGCGCGAGAACCAATCAGCCACGTAGTCAGAGGTTTGTTGTTGAAATGCATATAACACGCGCAGTTAAAGCGCATGTTATTTTTCTGATTCGATTTTATAACGATTTCAGAAACGAGATATTCTGGTCAAGATTAATAACTGTTTTTAACAACGTTCTGGAAATGGCTTATTGTCACGAAATGCAACGTCTCTCTTGAAATTTTTTTTTTTTGTAAATTTTTGAAATTGAAATTTCCTAACTAAACTTGTGCCGTTTTTTTTCTTCTTTTATCTTTGTCTTTTTTGTAAGTGCTACTTATTTTATCGTCTATATAGTCCGCGTTTTATGAAATTCAGTGCGCGTTTTAATCGCGACTTGTTTATTGTCTACTATTATCGTAATATCCATTTGTTGGAACGTATCGTACAATTATATTACTGAATCTGACGATCGATTTATTATATAATATAATATTATTGTAAATATTCAAATTTTTTTACGCGTAAAAATCAAACTGGATATTCGCACGATTTCTAACAAGCATAATACATAAGTATATATATATATATATATATATATACATACGCGTAAGTAAATAATACATCATCACCTACTTTCGTAATAACTGCATTGCAATTCAACGCGAAAATTGCAATTATCATTACGTAGATCGAGAGAACAGAAATTCGTATTATACACGTGCACGTTCGAGTGTAAATCAGGGCCGTATTACCGCTTAGGCTGTGTATAGGCTAAAGCCTAGGGCGGCAAATTTTTTTTTTGGTGTGAACTTATAGTGAACTTTCACTTATAGAAGTAAAATATCAATACCTGTGTAAATTAGGCGGTAAATTTATTTCAGCCTATGGGCGGCAAAAACCTTAATCCGGCCCTGGTGTAAATATTGCGTTCTCTTTCAATTCGACACAGACTGAATTATTATAATTAATACGTTTAAATATTCTGAGTTGTTTATACTGTGGTAAAATTGCTAAACCTTCGATTGACCGCATTAAAACGCGTGTTTCGACTGTTAGCACCGAGCAGAAACGTTGGAAAAGTCGTTATTAAACGGTAAGCGACGACATTTCGTTCCGGTCTGTTCCATGTTTTCCGTATAATTCAATAAAATAGGACTCAACAAAATAATCAAATAAAACAGCTGATAGGACGAAACCGATTGTCGAACGAAATATTTATTGAACCAAACGTACTGGACATATTTTTATACCCGTTTAAATTTATAAGTTTTTTTCAAATAAACGATATAGTGTTCGTAACAGTTATAATTGCAGTTATTTCGACGGTTTTCGTATTCGAATACAATTATTTTGGAATCGCTTTAGCTGTATACACGTAAACCGATAATTATGTTTTGTACTACTTAAATATTGTATAATTTAATCAAGCGTTTTTTCACATTAGGTAGCTTTTAGCTTAATAAGTCGCTTTTTTTTTTAACAACTTGACGCATCTATAAATGAAGTCAATGCAATAACGCAGTCCGTACATTAACGCTAAAATAATATACGAATAAATGTTGACTTATACATAACGGTTGAAAAATTAAAAAAAAAAAAAAATTATTAAACTCGTCCGTCATTGATTATTATTTTTCGAGAACTCTTCACATATTTTGTGTTTACCATTTTTTTCTTCTTATTTTAGGTTAAAAATGGATGCTGGTAATACGAACGATCGGCCTCTGCATCCTAGAGCCAGAGCAAACGTCCTCGAAATACTTACGTTTGGGTAATAGATAATTTAATAAATTATTGTAAACGTTATTAAATACGATTTCATATTGTAATCGTTATAAAATCGCATTCTGGCCCGGTCGAAATCGAATACGAACCAAAAACTTAATTACATGTTTGCGTGTATACCCGGAATCAAAAATGTGTGGTCGTAGTAGTTTTTTTTTATAGATTTTTCTGTATATATATATATATATATTTTCTGATATTTCAATAGATGGATTTTGAAACTCTTCAACACGGGACAAAAAAGAGATTTAGAAGTAAACGATTTGTACGTAACGCTGAACGAGCACGCG
The DNA here is from genome assembly GCA_032441835.1 of Slavum lentiscoides. Lineage (NCBI taxonomy): Eukaryota > Metazoa > Arthropoda > Insecta > Hemiptera > Aphididae > Slavum > Slavum lentiscoides. Next base: position 8,919,531 of record CM063715.1, on the reverse strand, counting down.
TCGTCATTGTTAGGCGATGAATTGGAAAAGTAATTATTTATTTATAACGCGCTGTTTTTTTTTGAATACTGGAATGTTTCGTGTGCTCGGTTCAAGGAAATGGAAAAACGAGGTGGTCAATGCCAAAAACGCGAATCGAACGCCAAGTCTGACGAAAACTTTAATTCGAATGTTTGGGCTTCGATTCATGCTGTACGGATTATTACATTTTATCGTAGAAATTTTTTTAAGGTCAGAATTATTAATTTTTTTCAAGTTTAAATATTTTACGGGAGTTTATTTTCTATCATATTCGGATGTGAGATTTCACACGTTATACAATTATTTCAAAATAATACGCTATATTGTTTTTTTTTTTTACATTTAATCTCGATAAGTTGAATTATACGTTTATACAAAAGTTTAATTATTTAAAAAAAAATTTTTTTTTTTTTGTCATTTTCATTACAACAAACGGAATTACGTATAAACAGTATAGAGAACAAATTAAAATTTGGTCGATGACATTTTTTTTTTTTTTATGAAAATGAAAACAACGATAGTCCGTAGGTATATAGTGTGAGAAATGAATTCCCGAGATAAACAGTATTTATTTATATTTTTATACCGAACTCGCTTAAAATATACGATAATATTATAACAGTTGATAAACGTCTGTATTTCTCGGTGTACATATATAGAATGATTCAACCTTTACTGATCGGTGGACTGTTATCGTACTTCAATCCAGACGCGTCCGACGGCCAAGACAATATAAGCAACGCGTACTTTTACGCGTCCTGTCTGATGTTGAACATATTTGTCACGTTAGTCATGTACCACGCGATTCAAATGGAGATCTTACATTACGGGATGAAGATGCGAGTCGCCTGCTGTTCCGCAATATATAAAAAGGTTGATTTGCGAGATTAAGGGAGATTTTCGTATATAAAGAAATGGATAAAAAAAAAAATGCTTCTAGCTTTTTCCTATCTTATTTACGGATAAAAATTTTCTACTTTTCCAAACACATTTAGCGCGGCTCCAAATCTGTAAAGTTTTCGTACCTGCGTCCCGTGTGCCAAAAAAAAAACAATTCCGATTCCACATAGTTTTTACCGTTAAATTCATATTATTTGTTCGCTGAACGAGCTGTTAATTTTACGTTATGTGTTTTTTTTTAGCCCTTTGTCAACTTCTTTTAATGGTATGTCTAACATACAACAAGAAGTTGCTTCGTCAGCCCGATAATCTGACAAATATATTTACCTAAGCCGGTATGGATATCGTTGAGGCTGCAACTTTTTTTTTATGACTGTGGGATATGCGCCGAGTCGTCACTTTTTTTTTCGATTTAGCACCATTGCGGAAATTAGAAAGCATACCGTGTCAATAGTATACGTAAAAAAAAAAAAGAGATGGAAACCTATAGAAATTTTCGAAAAGGAACAAAATTAAATTTATATTTTGTTGTTATTATGTCGTGAATTTATTTGTAATATATTACAGATATTATTACACAAAACGTAATACGAGGTTTCTTCTGTAGAAAATATTATATTGACAAATACTGACAATTGTACGAACCGACTGTTATCGTAGATCTATAATAGTCTCGAATGACTTATATAATTTGGTCTATATATAAATACTCTTAAGACATAGGTATTATACACTTGAATTTGTATTTGTACGCAGTTTTATTGATAATGTAATACGGGATACCAGACGGCTTTACTCCTCGTGCACTCCGTTTATTCAGTAATATTTAATATGTATTTTACTAGATGTAGTATATATATTATTTTATTTTCGACCTTAAACAGATCGTTTGCGACAGGAAGAACTCCATTTTTTAATAATCAATTTTTTTTTTTTTATATTATTCAATTAAACCTATTATAAAGATCGTCCACGGGAACAAAAAAAAAAAGAGAGAGCGTATGGAAACCAAGCATGAAGAAATTGATTAATACCGACGCATGACCACGGTCTTTGGGTTTCTTCTATTTTAGATAAGAAAATTATAGATAGCCCGTGGCACGCTCCAGACTTCAGAGAATGCGGATGCGAACTTTCGTTTGGATATCTCGAACCGTGTAGATTTTAACTCGGGAACACAATCGCAGACGAAACAGAGTCAGAAACAAACACGTTTTATATATTATAATATATAATTTTATTTTACAAAACACTTAGGGGTTTTTTGCCTTTATATTTTTTTTTAACATTTCATGAATTCCAAAAAGAAAAATTGTAATTAATAATTTTATTTGAATTTCCTCTAACGCTTTTTTTATTACATAACGCAAATCATCGGAAATAACAATCGAACAATATAATATCCAAACCGATAGTTTTCAGAAAAAAAATTTTAATGACGAGCGACGAAACGGGGCTATTCATTTCAAAGGGCACACAAACAATAATGAATATTCAAAAAAAAAATTTATTTCGAGTGTATTTTTTTTGGGGGGGGAGGGGGGTTTATTGCATATATTTTTAGTGATGCCTTAGAACTACGAGTGCTCTCTGCCTGAACTCGGGCCGAGTGCAGTACACAACGTATAAAACAAACACTATACACCACGCGCATTGATTGTGTTTCGCAGGCATTGCGTTTGAGTAAAACGGCTCTCGGCGAAACCACTGTCGGTCAAATAGTGAATCTGTTGTCGAACGACGTGAATCGATTCGACGTGTTGGTGGTATTTCTCAACTACTTGTGGATGGGTCCTTTGCAAACGGTCGCGGTCACGTATTTACTGTGGCGAGAAATCGGAGTGTCGTCCGTGATCGGAGTGATGATATTGCTCATGGCCATACCGTTACAAGGTTTTGAAATGAAAACGAAACGAGTACACGAGAAATAATGTTTTCGATTGCTGTTTTTATATGACGTCGTCGCAGGTTGGATGGGAAAGAGGATTTCGGAATACCGGCTGAAGACGGCCAACAGAACTGACGAGAGAGTGCGTCTGATGAACGAAATCATCTCGGGAATTCAAGTCATCAAAATGTACACGTGGGAAATGCCGTTCGCGAATCTCGTAGAACGCGCGAGAAAGTAACGTATAGAGTAGTAGACCTCTAAGAATATTATAATATCGACGATCATACTGCTCGAGTGTTTAATACGGTATTTTCAATCATTTTTTTTTTTTTGAGTATTTTTTTTTTTTTTTGTAAGCTCAATCATATTTTTAATAGTGCCTACATAAAAATAATAACTCATCGCTTAACATGTAAAAAGTAATTATTTCAGAAAAAATATGAGTAGAAACTGTATAGCTGCAGTATAGGTATTTAAAACGACATCGATTATTTGATCAATAATCTTATTACTATATGTTCGGTGTATTTATGCCTTATTCAAACAACCGAGTATATATTTTGATTACACTATGTATTATTTTAATCGCGTTATATTTTATAACTAATTGGTATTGTTAATTTAATTATTCTAGTTATACTGTTTTAATTCGTAAACACAGAATTTTAGAAAAAAATTATTAAACCTCCCTGCGGCAAATACACAATATCGATCACTGTTCATATTCCGTTAAACAAAATAATTACTATATTTTTATATTCGTATAACTGAAAACCTTTTGGTAAAAAAAATTAATTAATTTAAAAGTATTTTGGAATACTTTTTTGTGAAGCGTTCAAAATACTTATGCAACACTATTGTCAAGAAATATTCGAATACGTATTCTAAAAAGTTTTTTTTTTTTCGAAGTATTCGAGGAATATGTATTTCAAATCATGGGTGGATAGGCACTTTTTGGCCCACCGGGAAATATTAAGTAGGGGCCCCCACCGTTCACGGTCTCCAATACTAAATACAAAACTAAAATTATTTTTTGTCTAAATTTAATATGTATTTATTATAATTTTTTTTTTTTAAATAGTTTTAAATTAATAACATTTTACTTAATATTGAACTTTTAGTGCCCAATTTATTAATTATATCTTGTGAATCAATTTTGTTTAGAATGTCTTTTTCAACATTCATCAAAATTAAACTTTCTAATAAGTTTTGACTGATAGTATTTCTTAAATAATTTTTAACGTGTTTCAATTTTGAAAAACTACGTTCACATTCAATTACAAAATTACATAAACCATAATTAACATCGATTATGACAAAGGGCCAAAGGGCCCCGAGGCACAAAATACGGACGGAAGCCCCCCGGGAAAATCTCGGTTTCCCGGTGGGCCTATCCGCCCATGTTTCAAATACTTTTAAATAGTATTTTACTCGAGTCTGTGTCGACGGTATAATATATATATATATATATATATATATATAGTCCACTACGGGAATATGAACCGCCGTTATTATTTTTCAACGTAACTATACGTACAGGAACGAAATCGATCAGATCAGAGGGGCGTCGTACTTCAGAAGTGCGCTGTTGTCTTTCATGTCGTTTCACACGAGGATCGCGCTGTTCTTCACGTTGTTCTCGTACGTGTTGCTGGGAAATTATATTTCCGCCGAAAAGGTTAAGAATTTCTCGTACCGAAAGCGCCTAATGTATATAGATCAATGTTAAATTTGTACGTGTGAATACACAATAACAAGCCAAAAATATTATAAAAAAAATAATAATAATAATAATAATAATAAAAAAATCTATAGTTTTTGTGTTAAATCCGTTTAAATTTGTTTCGACAAAAAGTCATCGTTAATATAGCGAAATAGAGAATTGCGACAATATCGCAATTAAAACGAATTTAATAAAAAAAAGTTTATAATATTTCTTTATTTTTCACAATACTCTTTGGCTTGATCATTGTATGTTCACAAATATAAATTTACGATTTACGAGTATTAATTATTTTTTCTTTATATTCCTTTTACGTATTTTTTTTTTTATTGTTTTTGCAGTTTATTGAATTTTTTAAATATTTTATTAAACGAACGAAAATCACTGCGAAAGAATAAAACAAAACCGTTTGTGTTTACGCGTAGGTATTCGTCGTAACGTCGTATTTCAACGTATTGCGGACGACGATGACCGGATTTTTCCCTCAGGGCATTGCAATTGTTGCGGAAATGACGATATCCATTAAACGATTACAGGTTATACTTTTTTTTTTTTTACGTCGATCTCGTTCTCCGAGTGCACTGGCCGCAGGCAGACGCGAGGAATCTCAAACGAATAAAATGCGCTTTTTTTTTTTTTACAGACCTTTCTTATGTACGAAGAAAAAACCGGTGGAAAAGACGAGCATCATCGAACGCAATCGAACGACGGCAAGCCGATGAGTGCGGGTGCTGTCAGAAAGGCAATTGACAGCGATGGAAAATCTCCGTTCAACGATACGAAATCCAGTAACAACAACACCTGCGAAACGTTGTCTCAATCGAAGAATTTCGGAATAGTCGTTTCTAACGCCACGGCCAAATGGACGAGCGGCAGTACCCTGCACAGCGAAAATTCATTAAAAAACGTTCATTTGACAGTGAGACCCGGTCGACTGGTCGCCGTGATCGGTGCAGTAGGAGCCGGAAAAGTATAATACCTATTCGCTGTATATAACAAACCGTCGACGGATTATAATACAAAAAAAAAAAAAATGTTTTAAATTATTACGCCTGCAGTCGTGTAATACATAACGTCTTTCGTTGCAGAGTTCGTTATTGCAGGCGATCTTAGGAGAACTACCGATTTCCGCAGGACGGATAACCGTGCGCGGTGTGGTATCTTACGCGTCCCAAGAACCGTGGTTGTTCGCAGGTTCTGTCCAACGAAACATCCTTTTCGGATCGCCCATGAACAAAGAACGTTACAATAAGGTAAACGTCGCGATTACAATAGAACTACAACTGAAATTCGCGAAAAGATTTCCCTGCGGGGCAACAGCCCCGCCTAATACGAGAGTCTATCGTCTATCTCCGGAAGTATCTCTTACCAATTGGAGGGGGGGAGGAGACCGTTTTAAAATTTGTTTTTTTCCATAACGAAAAAGAATATATCAATATTGAAATTAACCGCGGTCCGCGTGAGCTCCTTGGGACACGCACAATAATAAAATTACGATGAATCCCGTCCGGAGTTTATTCCTGCGCGGTTTATAGGAAATGAACGGGTGCGTCGTTTTATTATGCGGTTTGTATAGGTTATAAAAGTATGCGCATTGAAAACAGACTTGAAACAGTTTCCGTACGGTGACAGGACGATCGTTGGAGAAAGAGGAGTTTCTCTCAGTGGCGGACAAAGAGCGAGAATAAGTCTAGCACGGTAAAAATAAATACTACAATATTAATACTTCGTTGTTTTCAAACGTCTTTATTTATTTTAGAGCTGTATACAAACAAGCGGATATTTATTTATTGGACGATCCGCTGTCGGCCGTTGACCCTCATGTCGGCAAACATTTGTTTGAAGAGTGCATAAAAGGTAGTTTGTATTAAAAAAAAAAACCTGTGTATTGTAGGCATTTTTTTTTTTTTTGGCGTTATATTATAATAATATAATATTAGGTACCTATGATTTATGTTATACGCAGGTTACCTCAAAGACAAAACTTGCATTCTCGTCACACACCAAATACAATACTTGACTAGTGTAGATCAAATCGTTGTCATGGACAATGTAAGCAGGATTACGAGTTTTTTTGCTTTTATTTAATTATAGGCTATGTTATAAGAGGGTGGAAAGCGGTCGTTTATTATATAAGGGGTCGTGTTTGTGTGAAACATATTAATATATTAAACAAGGAGTAATGGATGGCCAATCAAATAGTTAATGTACTATACGCTATAAGCCCAAAAATATAATACACTTTTATTGCGTATACGTATTTCGACAACTACTCGTATGTACGTTGTCATCATCAACGCGAACAAACTGCTACTAAACCGTTTGACACTACATACACCCGTATTTATACGGTTTATATCTCCGATGACGTCACGCAAAACGGACGCGTCGATTGGTCGTGAGTCAACGACCACGCCCACCGCGAGTCTACGCTGCCACCATCTGATTTACATTAAATTAATTTCAATAATGAACTTTGTAATGGACTCAAGTCCCTCCAATTTAACAAGTTATTTTTATTTTTTGACATTTCTATTGCTTCTCTTACGTTTAATTCTTTATAATTATTTGCATTTTTTTTTTAAGTTTTGCTGATTTAACCGCTGAACTAACCATAATATTAAATCAGCACGACCAACCGACGCGGCCGTTTTGTGGTGACGTCATCGGAGATATAAACTGTATAATTACGGGTGTGTATAGTGTCCAACGGTTTAGTAGTAGTTCGTTTCGTGTCGAAATACGTACACGCAATAAAAGTGTATTATTTGTTGTAATTTTGGGTTTATAGTGTATAGTATAAGAGAAATATGTTTGAATCTAACACCGACTCCTCTGTCCGAACGCTGAACGTCGGGTAAGTTTCTCATTCGTTCTTCGTTTTTTTTTTCACTTTAAAGTTATGTGCGGATTAGCCTACGTGATAAAATAATAATATGATAGTGTCGATTTATGATTTTTATTTAGAAATTTAATCAAAACGATTTGTTCGGCACCACAAACACGATTTGGCCTAAACGACCACACGAAAAAATCGTTAAGCGTATTTATGTACAGGCGTGTTTCCGGTCTCCGGATGTGGCCACATAACGCACATCTCGGAATCTAAAATAACCGGATTCCATTACACTGCTATTAAATCGTTCTTTTAGGGCAGTGTTTTGGCCGAAGGTTCGTACAGCGAACTTCAGACGTCCAATTTGAGCTTGACGAGATTGCTCGGATCGTCGACCGTCGTAACGAGTGACGGGACGAGTCCGAGTGCTAAGACGAACGCGCGCTCGAACTACAATCGACAGGTGTCCGTTCGGAGCGTTGATTCGTCCGTCGAAGAGATGACGTTCAACGAAGGTCGAGCCGAATTTCAGACGGACGAAACGCGGACTTCCGGGAGCGTGTCGCGCGGCGTTTACGCGTCGTATTTCTCCGCCGGCGGAACCAGTTGTAAAATATTTTTCTTCTTTTTTATATGCATTTTCACCCAAATCGTAGCGTCCGGCGGAGATTTCTGGATCACTCACTGGTACGTGATCTGAAAAAAATTTAAGTCAAATTCGGTAAAAAAAAAAATTTTTTTTGGGGGGGTGTGCTGATTATGATAGACGTCTGAGGTGCTATAAATTTCCTCTAGCAGTGGCGTAGCTAGGATTTTCTTAAGGGGGGTGTTAATTATAAACATTAAATATTATATAAAATATTTACAAACTATAACTTTTATTTTAATTAATTAATACGTATACATTATGTCGGTATAGTATAGTTAATAGATAATAATAATAAAAAAAAAAAAACCTAATCTCACTCCTCTCCAACGAGCGCGTGCCTCCGACGGCACAGCACTGCCGCCGTAGCTGCCGATCGCGCTCTATCCTTCTTTCTCACGTCTCTCGACGACTCCGCATCTCGCGTAACCGATACGATCTCGCAAAATCAACCTTATATTCTCTACGCAATAAACGTTCACTTTCTTACAATTAAACTCTTTTTATTGTTAGTATTTTGAATATGTAATATTATAATAATGTATATTGTAATATATATGTAATAACAATGTAATATATGATACGGCTCAAGGGGGGGTGTCATATCCCCCAAATACCCCCCTTGTATACGCCACTGTCCTCTAGCACCCCTTCTTATTCGCGCCTGTGATATTGTTTATGTGTCGTCTGCGTATAGGGTCAACCTAGAAGAACACGTTTTCCGTAGAATAGAAAAAAACGCCACGAGTGTCGCGGACCGCGAACCGTCCGCGAGATCGACGTGGTTGCAGTGGTCGATTTCTCGACAGACCTGTTGTACGGTTTTCGCCGTATTGACTCTGTCGACGATCGTGACGTCCGCCATCAGGTGCTGCACGTTCGTGTCCGTTTGCACGAGCAGTTCGATTACTCTGCACAAAAAAATGTTCAACGCTATAACCAGAGCGACGATGTATTTTTTCAACACGAATTCGTCCGGTAAAAATCAAATGTCAAACAACACTGTATAATAAAATTGCGTTTGTATACCTATTTAATAATATTATAGTGATCCGCCCGAATCGACTAAAATTTCGGCTGTGTGTGTGTGTTTCCCACGAAAAATTATGAAATCACTTTAACCGCCGCCACTTATTATTATTTTTCAGTTTTCCACCAAATTTCAAATTTTATTCTTTGAGAAACCCTACTGAAATTCATGATGTATTAGCATATTTTTTCGACTGTATACATCTCATTACTATAGATGCTCCGTCGTTAAATTATTATTATTATTATTATTATTGAATGAAATAAAAGTAATGAAACCTACGGAATAACAGTATTATTCAAGGGTTTTTAAAAAAAAAGAATCTGATCTCAATGGATTAGTATTATTACAATTTAAAAAACAATTTAGTGAACAGTGGATCCACCCAATATTTCGTCGTTATAACTTATAACGTTGTTATTGTTGTTAAGGACGTATACTAAATCGTTTTTCAAAGGACATGGGAACTATCGACGAGATGCTGCCGACCGTCTTTATTGATTGCATACAAGTAATACGTTATATTATTAAACATTTAAAATAATTTTATTACGTATACGCCACACAATAGTCCGGACAAATTAATTATTTCTTTTTTAACTCATTAAGTTAAAAGCCACTTATTATATTTTGTGTAAATTTCTGAAAACTTTACTTAACTATAAATTGAAAATCACGATGTTTTTAATTACAAACAAAATTTTTAAAATAACACGAAAAATGAATAGCTGTTATGTTAATTGTTAATGTTACCAATTACCAAATAATATAAACAATGTACTATATTATTTGATGGTACGTGTATATAATATTATTGATAATTTAAAATATTTCGAAACAACATTTGTATATAAGTTAACACGAAACTAACACGTTAAAACCATCAAAACAATGGTAACATGATTTTAACTTTTAACTTATTAAATTCCAGCCTCGCATATATTCGTAAGTATACTAATTATATCAATATTCGATTGTTAAAACCAGATGGGACTGATGTTGATATCAATCGTTATTATTATCGGAATCGTAAACTTTTACTTAATGATACCTACATTAATCGTGGCGGTAATATTTTATAAACTCAGAGGGTTCTATCTGTCGACCTCTCGCAGCATCAAACGACTGGAAGGAGTTAGTAAGCATAACTAATAACTATTAAAGTCGAATAATATCAGGTTTTTAATATTGCATATATAGTTTAACACCAACGCTGGGCAACTTATTCGTCGAGTTGAGTTAATATTAAAAGAGAAAATGTATATATATAGCCATATAGGTCGATTTAATTGTCAAAATTTGCTAATTAATAATTATCAATAAATAAAAAAAATAGCGTAGTAAATGAAATAAGAACATCATTGCAGCAGCTGAGATAAATTTTAAAACTAATCACATTAGGCGCACCGTGTAAATTTACAGTTAAATGCCTGTAAAACAATTATATTTTGTTGAAATAAAACCTCTTAAACAAAATAATGTCGAATGTTCAATAACTTTTTTGTTTTATTAATGGCGCATATAAATAATACAAATTTTATTTAAAATTATTGTACCTTTGTACAGTTAACTTACAAATAATTATTATATATTTATTAATATTATACATTTATAAGTTAAATGCATTTAACTTAAAGTTTACACGTAAAGTTTAAATAATTATAATTTATAAAATATTAACTATTATTTTATATATATATATAAAAGGAAGTATTAGTAATTATAATTAATTTATAACTTTTAACTCGTTATAATGCGCCCCATCCTTGTTTAATACCGTTATAAAACGTTTTGAAAATATTAATTTGTATATTATAGCACGGAGTCCCGTGTTCGCACATTTGAACGCGTCCCTTCAAGGTTTGACCACGATTAGAGCGTACGGAGCAGAACAGATTTTATGTAAAGAATTCGATGATCATCAAGTCAGTAAACATTAAACATGTAAACGTATTTCACAATAACACACAATATAATATCATATTCTAGGATCTACATTCGTCGGCTTGGTACATATTTGTGTCTTCTAGTAGAGCTTTCGGCCTGTGGTTGGAGTTAATCTGTTTTATATACATATGTATTGTCACATTCAGTTTCTTAGTTATCGGTAACGGTAAGTTATTAGGTAATTATTATTTTAAAAACGTGTTATAAAACTCAACTCGACACTGTATTCGCCTCAGATACGTACGGAGGCAACGTGGGTCTAGCGATTACTCAAGCGATTGGACTGGCCGGTACGTTTCAGTGGGGAATGAGACAGTCAGCAGAGTTGGAAAACCAAATGACGTCGGTCGAAAGAGTACTGGAATACACGAACGTACCACAGGAAGGTGCTCTGGAATCACTTCCGGGTAAATATTATATTTGACAAGAGATTTTTACACTGTAAAGCGAATAAATGTATTTTTTTTCCTAGACAAAAAGCCGCCAAAAGAATGGCCTCTGAACGGAGAGATTATATTCAAAAACTTCTATTTACGATACGGCACGGAAACACCATTCGTTTTGAAAAATCTCAATATTAAAATCGAGTCGATGGAAAAAGTAACGTGTGAAATATAACTTTTAACATTTCGTTTTTATTTTATTAACAATTTTTGTTATTATTATTGTCTACACACGCGCTTGTATATGTAATAGGTGGGAATCGTCGGCAGGACCGGTGCAGGAAAATCGTCCTTGATCGGCGCGTTATTTCGACTGGCCATCAACGAAGGTCACATCGTTATCGACGACGTGGAAGTGCACGGTCTGGGACTTCATGACTTACGGTCTAAGATTTCCATCATTCCTCAAGAACCGGTGTTGTTTTCGGGAACGATGCGAACGAATTTAGATCCGTTTCACGAATATTCGGATCACGTTCTTTGGGATGCATTAGACGAGGTAAGTTATTCGTAGTTTCCAACGAACAAGTATTAGTTCGTTCCTCACAGCTCTAGCACATTATTTTTCAATAAACTTACATGTTCTGAAAACGAATTTGGCCCTAATTATTTTGTTAATCTACGTTTCTGCGTAGTAAGAAATACATAAGTGTATTATTATAATCCTTATCCTCGGATCGGTGGGTACGCGTTGAATTGAGCTAAAATAATACACGCTTGCAAGCCTATCTCAGTAACAATAATAATATACATTTCGATTATATTAATAATTGTTTTACACCATAGGTGAAACTGAAAGAAATCGTTGAAGGTTTGCCCGACGGTTTGAACTCGAAAATGTCCGAAGGCGGTTCTAACTTCAGTGTGGGACAAAGACAGTTAGTGTGTTTGGCCAGAGCTATTGTGCGAAATAATAAAATTCTCGTGTTGGACGAAGCCACTGCCAACGTAGATCCACAGTAATATAAACAACGCATAATGCAATAGAGAAACCGTATATTATTTATTGCAGTGGTTATAATAAATGCAACAAATCCGATATTTTTCACAGAACTGACGCGTTAATACAAAATGCGATTAGGAATAAATTCCAAACGTGTACAGTGTTAACGATCGCTCACCGTCTGAACACGGTGATGGATTCGGACAAAGTGCTCGTAATAGATGCCGGTGCAATGGTCGAATTCGATCGTCCGCATAATTTGCTGCAAAACGAAAAAGGATTCTTGTACAAAATGGTAGAGCAAACCGGTCCTTCTAACAGTAATTTGCTACATGGTTTAGCCACGGAGGTGAGTACCGCGCGAATTCGAGATACTGCTGCAGGATACATTTTTTTATAAAATTCTTATAAATTCATCGCGATAAAATATTGTCTTTTATTAAATTTTTCGCAGAGCTACATTAACAGGAAAGAATCCCCAGCAACGAAATCGTCAGACGAAAATATATATAGAAAATAGAAACATCCGTGATACACACAATCGAATATCGGATGTCCATCCACTTTCCTTTTTCTTTTCTATAACGCGTGTATATTAATATAATATAATGAAACAATATTTACAGTTTTGTATAATAATCGCCCGTCATCGTTAAAACTCATAATATTATAAATAAAAAGTATGAACTTTATCCGTTCATCAATATATTAATAATTAAGTCCTGATTTATATTAATACGTAATATATTATTGACTATTATATATATATAATAATTGTTATATATAATCAATGGTAATATTACATTGTATAGGGTTGTATTTTCAACTGGGGCCAAGAGGCCGGGATTAAATTTAAACACGTCTATAATATAATTTAGCAATAATGAAAATATTTTGTTAACAAGATTAGTATGTATAAGGTTTGTTAGAAACTGACAAAATCACCATCCTTTCATAACCTTTTTTAATCACTTCGAGTGATTCTGCGGTTTTTTTTATGAGTACTACGCATATTTAAATACTAAATACTTTTTACAATACGTTTTCGTATTAATATGTCCTGAATACTTTGTTTTTGTTGCAAAATATTTTTTTATAAAAATTAAAATCCCAAAAAATACCAAATCATTCGCCTATGATTACGTATAAGAAATACTGATTGAAAAACTAAGAATATATAGCCTACGTTTCAAGGACGATTTTGGTTTTACAATTTTTTTTTTATATACGTATAATAAAAAAATATTATTTAAATCCTGTCTTTATCGCTCGTTTTACGTTTATAATATGAAATAGCACCAACAACCAATGTAAGAATAAAAATTGATGCCCTGTCCCACGCCACGACGCGCCCTGCCACACTGCCCCGCAGCACCAATCGGATCATGGTCCGGTCCGGACCGGACTGATTCAGACCTGACCGTGCGGAGCAGTACTACGTAACCAACGTAACTATAGTCCTCTCCCGACGACGTGTCTATTGCCGCACTGCGCCTACCTATTACTCATATCAGTGCTGTAGCCAGGGGGGGGGCACTACGGGCACGTGCCCCCCGAAATTTTATATATATATAAATTTAAGCCACTAATAAGTTGATGTATTTTAGAATGACTATAATAGTGGTAAAAAAAATCTAGTGCCCCCCCCCAAAAAAAAAAATAAATTTCTGGCTACGACACTGACCTATATAATACGCGTATGTAACGGAATCCGCCCGCAGCGCGAAAACGAGATCTCTTATACAATAATTGTATTAAGAGATCTTAATCAATAATAAGTGTATTGTTTTTTTTTTTTTCTATATGAAATATTATTTCATACAGAAACAAAAAAAAAAGCAGAGAACAGCCGTAGTAGTGTATAGACAATTGTAGACAAGATTAGTAGACAATAGTAGACAATTGCGAGACAACATTTCTGGTTTTTACGGTAAACGTGTGTTAAAATATTTGTGGCGCTATCTGTCGTATATAATTATTTTGTTACAAAGTCCCGATTATAGTAGGAGCAGTGTATAGGCGATTTATACGCGTTTCTTATCACTCGCTGGCAGCCTCTTGATGACTTCGCACGCGTAAATTACGTACCGTCGCCATTGTCTACGCGACGACTAAAAAAAAAAAAAAAACGCGATTTTCCCTCCCCCGAACGATCCGAAAGCGAGTTCGAAAAAGCGCTGTGCGAAATAGAATCGGGTTCGAACGCGCGTAAAATAGCGAAAAGTCACTTCGCCGCCGCCGCCGCCGCCGCCGTATTATTATAATATCGTACCGTAACAAGTACCTAGTACTATCAAAGGTTGGTGATTATTATTATTATTTTTGATTTATTCTTTTTTTTATTACTAATAACAGAAAAATATTGTAAACGAGATACGAATGAATTAGTATAACGGCTTCGCACGTCGATTCCCCGTGCGTATTTCGCCCGGCCGTACGGTGGTATTCTATTCGTCGACGACTCGCTATGGCGTAGGTACCTCCTACTGATCAAATTTTTTACGTTATAAAGCTAACTGGTCTTTGTAGATTTCGTTTTCGTAGTGTATCGATATTATTTGGATTACGGTTATTGTTTTCTTTTGTACGAGTGCGAATAATTCGCCGAAAAATTAACACATTTCGGTCGAATGTTTGTGGCCGGTTCACACGTTACACCACTGTTCACCCGATACGTATAACAAAAATCGAAATAATCGGTATTGATATTCGGATTTTAAATAAGTACTGTTCGGATATTCTTTTCAATTGTCATTATTAGCCAGGGTTCTGGATCGTTTTCTATCGTTCGTGCTATTCACGCCCATTACGCGTTTTTCGTCGGTACGGTCTTCACTCCGATACCCGTGTTGTTATCGCCGTTCGTATCTCGTTTGTATGGACCAGTGTTCGTAATAACGAAAAAATCATTACGACGGTCAATAATCGTCCGGGATCGATTTCGTTTTTTTGTCGTTATTATTATTTTAATTGTCCTTTTTCTATTGTTGTAATATATTTGTTTTTATAATTATCCGAGACTACGATGATTCACGGTGTTTTTATATCACTTTTTATAAATGGTAGCACTGCGTCCGTCCTGGCGTCTATCACTAATGTTTTCTCGCGAATGCCCGAATTTTCTTACTTCGCGAAACGTTTCTGATGTTTTATAGTTTTTGTCCGTTCACTTTATTATAATATAAAATAATCCCGTAATTGTTGGGTATACCGAGTGGTAATATTATGATTGCACGTTGTTCGGCTTACGGATATTAGTGTGTTGTTGTAAGTATGTTGTTGAATACGAGATTTTTCCTCTATTTAATTACGGTCTGTAGTTGGTTTTTTACTCGTGTCAAATGTTCATTAAGGTCAAGAAGAAAATGGAGAACGCGCAGCAAAATTCCAACGGGTCTAATTTCAACGATTACAACGATGTGAACTTGACAATACGCATTCTGTTTCACGGTCGAGTATGTATATTGTTGGATTTCTCACGTTCATATAAAGTGTGTTCTTAGGGGTTTTTTTTTTTTGTTATTTCACTAGCAATTAATAAAACGTACAATTGTTTAAACTGAAAATACTTGCTAGAAAACGTTTTTTAAAAGACATTTAAAAATGACAAATACTGTTTATTTAGGTAATTTTTTTTTGGGCGTTTTGAAACGTATTCGATTGGATAATAGCGACGTAATATTTAATTTTCAGGAAGTTGGCAACGTTATCGGTAAAGGAGGCGAAACTGTGAAAAATATCAGAGATCAAGTAAACCGCAGTTTTTATTATTTTTTAGCCGATGAATTACGGTATTAAAAACGAATGTATATTTTTATTAATAATTTGTATTTAGTCTGGTGCTAGAGTTTTAATCTCCGATGGGTCCACTCCGGAACGTATTGTTACCATTACCGGAACTACAAACGCTATTTGTAAAGCTACTGAACTTATTGGACTGAAAGTGGAAGAAGTAAGAAGTTTTAAAAATTAATGAACTAAACTTTGGCTTAATACGTATACATTTTGTCTCTTAGTTCTTTGAAAGACAAAATGGCGATTGGAATGGTCCAAAAGCCCCGTTGACTTTTAAGTTGATTGTGCCCGCTTCGCAGTGTGGTTTCATAATTGGCAAAGGCGGTTGCAAAATAAAAGAAATCAGAGAATCGAGCGGAGCTGCCATACAAGTAGCATCGGATATGCTGCCAAATTCGACTGAACGCCTCGTTTCAATTACTGGTACCACGGGAACAATATCTCAGTGTGTTTATCAAGTGTGCAACGTGTTGTTAGATGTAATATTTTATACTTTAAGTCTTACATATTTACATTTGTACGTATTTTCAAACGACATGCTAATTTTTTAGTCTCCACCACGCAGTGCAACTATCCCTTATGATCCTCGTAGTAAGACTTCCGGATTTGCTAGTAGTGCAGTCGGTAATGATGTGAGTCGATTGTCACTAATTAATTAACGTCTACTAATAATATCGATTTGATTAAATTTTTTAATGTTATTTTTAGTTTGGAAGGCAACGCACTAATCCGTTGGCAAGCCTTGCAGCACTTGGATTGGGAACTGCTTCGACTGGAGGTATCAATCCTGCTGGTAAGTACTAGAATGATCATAAATTAGCATTAAGAGGACATCAGGTTCCTATTTGTTGTCTCTGTCTATATCACATTACGTAAAACTTAAATTGTGACAGTTACATTAAATTTCGATTTTATTAAATGCCTATTACCGAATTTCAAGACAAAAATATTTTCAAAGGATCGCCAAATTTTATTTTTATAGAATACTGTCTGCTGTGAAATTACAGCATTTAATTAATTTTTTTTTAATAGCTGCAACTTCAGTTAAACTATATTTTACAAAAAAAATATTGTCAAGCTCACAGAAATAGTTTTCTCTTTAAATTCCACACTGATATAATTGTTTTTAATTTACAATATTTCTATATGTGATTACTTTTTGGATTAACAAAAATTTTAATGGTCTTGTATTATATTATTATCTAATGATTGCAAAAGTGAATTCAGATCAATTTTAACATTTTCCAATAATATTGAAGAAACGGTTTTGCTGTAGTTTAGAGACTTTTAAATGTTGTTAAATTATGAATTATGATGAGGTCTGTATTTATAAGTATTAAAATTCTAATTTGAAAATATGGTTAATTCAACCAGTATAGTAATTATTACTATATTTAAAATTAATTTCTTTTTATACGCATTTAAATTTGTAAAATCGCGTAAACGCTATGATAAAATTTACTTTTTTAATGTTGTCGCTTGCCAACGCAAGATGAATAATATATTCGACTCTTCTGCCCAGTTTTATATGTATATTTTTTAATGAAATTTCTTTTAGCCTTGGCTGCGTTAGCTGGAAGTCAGTTGAGAACAGGGAATCGTCAAAATCGAAATAATGCCGGAGAACATAAAAATCAAAATTCTAATTCAAATACTGAAACTGTATCGATGACTGTGCCCAATGACTTGATTGGTTGTGTTATTGGCAGGAGAGGAAGTAAAATAGCAGAAATTCGGTACGCTTTAAATATTGTAATGTAATATTCAATAATATGTAAATATATAAAAGTTATTCATAATTTATAAGTCCTGTTAAAATGGTCTTCAAATATAATTTTATCTGTGTTCGGATTTATATATGTATAGTTTTATTTTTGATAGGCAAAATATGTTCCATGAGTTGTAGTAAAAACTATTTAACCACGTATTTCAGCATTGTTTAGTATTTTTAAGACATATTTTACAATCCTATTTTGATAATTTTTGATTTGTCACAACATTTTGGTAAATATTTTTGGAGAAAAAGTATATTTCAAATACTATATCTTCTAGTTTAGATGATAACAAAAAAAAAAATATTTTTAGTACTTATTCAGTACTTAGTTTATAATTAACTACCTGTATACAAATTTCAGTCATCTTCATATCCTAAAGTATATAAACCCGAACCGTAGTTAGGTATTATAATAATTAGTGAAAATAAAATGACATTCATAAACTACATGTGTGTATGTATTTTATGTAGTCAAATAAGTGGTGCATTGGTACATATCGCCAAAGGTGAAGGAACTCATGAAAACGGAGAAAACGAAGATCGGCATATTACGATTACAGGAAACAAAGATTCAATTTCAGTTGCCAAGTATTTAATCGAAATGAGGTATATACTTATTGTTTTTAATTGTTATACTAAAGAATATATATTCGTGGGATCATAGTCAAAAATGAATCCTAACATTACCATTTATTAACAATCTTCCCTTATATTTTATTTAATGTCCTTTTTATCTATCACTAATCCCAATGTCTTCTCTAGCGTGGAACTGCAGAAAGCCAATCTTGAGGGGGCAAACTCATCCTCTAGTCCTGATGATGGGTCCAGCTCAACCTTGCCTACTCCTCCGACGGTGGCCGCATCTCCTTTGTCGTCCGCCATTCCGTTGGCTCAACTATTTGCCAAGCCGGGCGCCATTAATGCCCTGTCCAGCTTATCTGCTCTTGGTGGCCTAACTGACCTCCTAGGAGCCTTATCTGGCGCCAATCAATCCCCTCCGATACAGACCACGGGTGTCCATCGCCCGAAAAATTATTTCCAGAGAAACCGCAGCCCTTCAGGCGACAAAACCAAAGCGGACAGGACCAAGTTTAATCCTTACTGAACATTAATTATTATTACTACTGTTATTATGATTGATCCTGAATCTGCCAATTATTGCAATCGATACTAGTGTTTAATCCTACCCGCCTCCATTTATTTATTTTAAGTATAAGTAAATTTTTATTTACATAATTTTATCATTCTTAAAATATTGTTTTTTTTCTTCTAATTTTTAAATGTCCGAGAAAGTTTCTTATTATTATCTGTTTATTTGTCATCCATTCATTTTTTTTTTTTTCAATATATTAGTGGATTTTGTTTTTAAGAAGTTATTACATGTAAAAGTAATTTAACGTACCTAACAAAATTTCTCTTATGGGTGGATTATTGCATTTTTTAGGTTTTTACAAGATAATTTTTAAATTAATATAAATATTGTATTGTGTCCATTTTATTATAATAATTCACATTTTTAGTTTTAGATTGTTTCCAATCACTACCTAGCCTTAAAAATCTTTAGTTCTTACGTTATTATATTTTTGTAGATCTTATGAATAATATAATATGTATATCTTGTATTCCTTACTTTATTTATTTCTTAATTTTTTTTTTTTTTTACTGGTATGAAATCCATGAATTAAATCAATAAAAATAAATAAATAAACTCGGTCAACTCGTGTTGATATACTCTTGTATATTATTAGCATTATTTTTTTGTAATTAAAAAGTAACCTATTCTTAGTATAAACTGTGAATGTTCAAGTATTTTCCAATATTCATAAATATACTGGTAGTGGAGTTGGCGTAATAAAAAAGTCCAATCCTGGGGCAAAAAAGAGAATAGTTTTCCTTATTGCGTGCTTTATTTTTAAGTCGACGTGGCAAAAGTCATCATGTTTTTTTAATTTTGCATATGTATTGATAAATTTTGAAATACGTTCCCGATATCTAAATATAGCTCAGTATTTTTTTTCTTGTGCTTAGGTTTTTTTTCATTTTGGAAATCCTTTAAAAATTACCACTTTGGTGATAAATACCATATATACCGTACTTGTATAAAATTTGTAGGGCATTTCTGGCATAATTTTTGAAAACAAGTGATGAAATACATTTTTTATTTATTTTTTTGTTTTAATTAATTTAAAAAAGTATATACGAGTATAATGATAATTGATAAAATTAATTATTTCTGATTTCTAGAAATCTAATAAATTCCGTTTAAGTGTATGTTTCCAGGTATTTTATATTCCAGAAACAGATAGAAACTCCTAATAACTGACATTTTATTACATTCCCATTCCAGAATCTTATATATTTTTATTAACACGATAAGGTATTATAATTTTATATCCATATATTATTATTATTATTATTATTATTATTTAATATCGAAATCAGTTTTACATCAATTTTAATATTTTCACATTCTAAATAAAGAATGGGGTATTTATGATAAAAATTTATTAGTGGGGGTGGAAATAAAAAATAATTTCTTATTATAACTCTCTAAGGAACGTTTATTTTTTAATTAAAGCTTTGGTCAGGTCGTTTTCTTAAATTTAAATTTGTTGTAGTAAAAAATAACTGGGTGTTTCAGAAAAAAAGTACTACTTTGTATGTGTATAAAAATAAACGTTTTATTTTTTTAAAATTTATTTTAGTTTTAAAGTTATTTTTAATGCATTGAATACATTTAAAAAAAGCACCAAGTGAACTTGTATGAAATTGTACCTTTATTTCATGTGTCACTTCAATTTTGGCTGAAAATGCGTACAAGTGTAGCATGTGATTTTAGTACAGAATTTGATGTTGCAAATATTTATAAAAAAATGTTCATACGTATCATAACAATTCTACAACCATTCGCACGGTGCTTTTATTATTATTATTTTGATGTATTAAACATATACGACTATGTTTGAATGCAGTAAATACAATACATTTGAATACACATTTTTTTATTTATAAAGTAAAAATCATAATATGATTGTATCATTTTTTTTTTTATGTATTATGAATTCAGTTCAGTTGTATTGTATTTGTCAAATTTATTGTTTTTATTATTACAGCTTAAAAAAATATCTGAAATCAATTTCTTTCTCCGATCTCTCAAATTCTTTGTTATACTATGGCTATTATATTGTACATAATCCAATACTTTAACACGATATTGACTACAGCCGTATTAAATGTAAAAACGATTAAAACCGTTCTTAAATACGCTATATTAATATGAATATAACTGTAATCTTATAATATTACTTCCGTGATTACTCTCATAATATTTCACTTAAAGGCTACAGTAGTTTTTATTTTCTTCCGAACAAAAAAAAAGAAAAAAATCATTTAAATTTTACGCTTGCATAAGAATTTATTGAATTCATTATTGTCCTTTTTTTTCTTTTCTTGTAATTTATTTATTAATTAATTTCAATATATATTTTTTATCTTTATTTATTTTTAGACATTTTAGCAGAACCATTGATAAGTTTTGAAATGAGTAAGTACGAATAATAAATGTATTCAGATATTCAATTATACAGTTATCGATGTTATTAATCTCGAATGTAATTTATTAATTAGAAAAAATGTGTTTTATTATGTAATGTTATTAATTAATGTTTAGGTAATATATATATATATATATATATGGAGATAAACTTGTCGATTTGTGCTTGGTGTTGATGGTGCTTCTAAATTTTAAAGTGTTCCGAGTGGGTTTTTATTTGGAGCAGATGTAAGTTTTCAAAAATATTGTATAATTACTGTATGATTAAATGTTCTGTTTTATTTACTTAACTCCTATCTTTGTTTTGCAGTAATTTTTGTGACAGACTAATGGAACCTATTGCTTGATTTAGTTCAGAACGATTGCCGGATTGTAACATATTTGTGTCCGCGGTACATCTTTCACTGCTCGATAACAGTGATCAAGCATAATAATACGAAGAATGTAAGCCATTGAAATTTTCATCTGTACGCCGCAACGTGTTTTCTCCAAGATAATGTATATGTAATACATTATTATAAGGCTGTGAATTTGACGTACTGAAAACTTTTAAAAATGCATTTAAATAGAAATAATTGTTTTTAGTTCTCGTTAACTTTATGAATTTTAAAACAGCAATATAAATTATAATTTTGTATAAATTTAAAAAAAAAAAAAAAAATTAACAGAATCGATGAAAATACTATAAGGCTCTATGAAAAAAGAAAATAGTGACCTAACAATTAAAGTGTTGAACACTTGTACTTATACTTGCTATGTTTCACGAATAAAACGTTTTTATTAAATATTTGCTTTACGTCTGTCGAAAATTGTCCAAACGATGAGCAAAAATAATCGTAACCGACAAAATTAAATTGGAATTTATTTTTTATTTCAATGTGTGTGTGTGTGTGTGTGTTATGAGGCCATAATTAAGTATTTGTTAATCAAAAACAAATGCTCGAAGATGAATGGCGATCGAACACACTGTACCTGACCGGCATGGTTGAGTCGTAGGTTTTGGACGTTTCCACTGAAAACAGTGATTTTTAAAATTGATTTATCCTCCTGCCTCAGCCGCCAATCTTCAAAGTTATCTTCTACTAGATAATAGGTAATGCGTTTTTCTTGACCATTTAAAAAAAAAAATATATATAAATATTCGACGTTTACTTAAAATCTGTACTATATATAAGTATATAATATATTATCGTCGTGATACCGTTCTTCCGTGAAAAAGATATTAAATACACCATTGGTTTCCGGCTAAAAGCTATGTGTTACAAAAAAAAAAAAAAAAAAAAACGGCTCGACCGTGCACGTTTTTTCGTACAGCCTGCAATTGGGGGATACGGAAAAGGTAAAAATAAAAAGTCGTTTTTGGGTTGCGATCAATTTCAACTGTTTTCCGTTTGAATTAATGGTAAAAAATATATTTTTTTAAGGCGTCTTCATTTAAATAAACCTCCCTGCGTCAATCGCAGTAAAACAACTAAAACCGTTTTATAATTATAACGATAAAAAAAGAGAATGACTTAAGGTATTTAATATTACGGGTCACTTGGATTATTTAAAAAAGAAGAAAAAAACATTGTTACGAGATCGACGAACCAAACCGGGTCTTCATAAAATCGTATGGGGTATGGTTGCCAGATTTGAAAATGTAAAATACGGGACAAAAAATAAATTTGACTACAATATAGTGTACACATAATTTTCATTATTAAATGTTATCAGGGCCGTCCCGGTGGGTGGGAGGGATAACACCCCCAATATTTAACAAGTCGACAATTTTTTCGGTAGTGAAGATGTTTTTTTTTGCTTATTTTGGTAGTCGGCAAATTACTGAAATACCCCCTCCCCCCACTAATATTTCTTCAGGACAGCCCTGAATGTTATTACATATAAGTGTGTGCATAATAAATCAATAAAAATAAATATCTTTGAATAAACTTTTATCAAAATATATAAATATATATTGAAAACCCCAAACACCAAAATACAATATAAATATAAAAACACTTAGAAAAAAAAAGTGTAACCTATTTAACTTTTTAAAATTTATATTTTATATTATGACGAATAAAGTATTATGAAGAAACTAGTATTATAAGAATATTGTAATATATAATATAAATTTATATATTCTTTTCTTTTGATGAAGTTTAAAAACGTTATGCGAACGTGATGGGATACGTTTGAAAAAAAACGGGACATTTTGGTGTCCCGAAGAGAGTTGCCGGGACAACGGGACAGATAGTTAAAAAAAAAAGGGACATAATAATACGGGACGTCTGGTAACCCTAGTGTAGGGTGGTGATGGTGTTGCCGGCATTGCGCGGGGCCGCGACAAGTGATTCTGGGAGAACGGAGTAGGTACTCCTTTTTTTTTCTAAATTATTTACTTTTAATTTCACATAACGGGACGGTCTGCGGGACTCTTTTTACAATTTTATCGAATTATAATGAAAATAATAAAAACGTGTCTTTACATTTCATTGTCAACGGCAAAACAATAAAGATTTCGATGTTGATATTATAAAAAAATTCAATAGATTTATTCGATTAAAAATATATAGTGATGGTTGGGGAGAGCGAAGACTTCACGAATTTTCAAAACGTCAACATTTTCAGGGACGCGCATTTTTTTTTTTTTTTATATACAACTTTTGCATTTTCCTTGTAATTTTTTTTCCAATCCGAGCACTACCTGCACAAGCAATTGTTTAATTTTTTTTTTTTTCAATTTTTCTTCTAATCTTATTTGTGGGGGGCTGAGGCTGATAATTAATTAATTTATATGTATAGACGGTACCCACTAAAAAACTGATTATTCATTTTGGGGGCTGCAGCCCCCCCTGGCTACGCCACTGGCATATAGTATATATTATAGTCGTGTGTAATGTAATAATGATCGTCTACGCGCGCGCGCGCGCACAAAACAGAAAACCCTTACCGCGCGTTTTCTAAAAAAAAAAAAATCAAAACCGTATAATAAATAGCGAGTAGGTACCAGTTGAATAATAATTTTTTTTTTTTTTCACATAATATCGATCGAATATTAATAACACACGTGTTATTTTCGAACGGTAATAATATAGCGGCCGAGTTTCAAATTAAAAAAAAAAAAATAAAATGAAAAACCCGTTAGACTACGGAGCTCGTTTTTACATATTTTCTCCCCCTTTATATAGGTACGTACAATAATTACAACGACTCGTACATATCATAATACGCCTATACGACGCGCATCTTTCGTGGTACCTATAGGTATATACTCATCGTGTGTTATTGTATTGCCGCGCCGACCCCGTTCGAGATCGAAAACAAACCGATTTTACATAATAATAATAATAATAGTATTTAATCAGGTCTCCTCGCCGCTCGTCCGTCTATATAAATATATTTATGTATATATACGAGTACATTTATATATAACCTACTTATACACTATATCGTGTTATATATATATATATATATATTAATATGGTGTTATTATCGAATGGAGAATTATGTAAATCTCGAAACGGCGTCGGTTCGATTGTATATTATATATTATACGGTTATAAAACGTATTTGGCTATGGCTATATGTACTCGTATATTATATGCTTGTATATACGGGGTGCAGCGCCGGATTGGACGGAAACGGCCCGCCGAGATTTTACTTTTTGAGCGGTACAAATTATAAACCACTGGCCCGTATACAAATAATAATAATTATAATAATAAAAAAAAGCGTCATTTCCTTCAAATTTTACCGAATTTAAGAAAAAAAATTCGTGTAAATTCCCCGCCGCCCTCACAAATCGGCCATTACTTTCCAAAATAGGAAATAACCATAAATGATGTAAAACGGGATAAAACGCGTCCCGTCTGTAGTTTATTAGGACAAGAGGATCCCGTAATAGACATCATTATTACCGGTCTAGTGGTCGTTATCATAAATTATACTGGGTCGTTGGAAGAGGTCAACCTCCAGAAATAATTGTATATTTTAGACGTACATGTGAATAACTGTTCGGAAAAAAATTCTATATTAATTATTGATATTTATTTAAAAATGTTAGCCTATTAAATTTCTTATTAGTTACAAAGAATAATTTTACAAATCGTATTTATATGTTGTTGTAAGTCGATGGCATTAAAACACAAGACCGGCCCATACTCTGAGCGGCCCACCGTGATTTTCTCGGTAGTTCGCCTAGCCAATCCGGCCCACGTGTCACGAAAATCTGATAAACTGTATAACGCGTTTTATTCGACGTTTTTAAAAAGTTTTTTTTTTTTTTTTTGTTCTTCTAAATTTCGCGCGTTATCGTATATATAATGTATTTTTAAAATTTAATTTCAATCGTAAAAGACTTAAAAATCGTATACTATATTTTAGAGAAAAATTGTATCGTTCAAATAATAAGTTTTAAAACTCATATATTATATTGGGCGAGTACGGTTTTTTTTTTCATCAAGTCCGTTAAAATTCAAATGTTTTTCTCTCGTTAAACGTACTGTATATAATACTACGCGCAGTAATTGATAACGCTTTTTTTTTTGCAGTTATCGATGTAAAAAAACTCGCGTAAAAGTGTAAAACTTTACGTGTTGCTATTGTACTATTTTAACTTATACTTTTGTTTTGAGTTTTACTCGAGTATTATTGCGTTTGTCAGAGGTCACCCTGTATATGTAAGTATTATACATATTGTTGTGAAGTCGACTATAGCGGTACAGGTACGCTTGAAAAGAAAAAAAAATTTTATTTTTTCGAAAATATCTCTATATAGATCTGCTGTCACGCGCGTTATAATAACGGCGGCGGCCGTATAATATATAATTACCGGTCCCGAGGGTATTATTATTCATTTTTTTTTTTTTCAAAGTGTAACCCTCGATGATGGAACGAGGATAACGCCGATAGAAAAGTACAGAAGAAGACGTCTTCGCCGACGACGACAGCGCCGTCGTATATAAGGATATACGACGGCCGCTCGATAGTTTATCGCGTAACTTCTGACAACGAGACCAGCGTAATCGGAAAATATGACGATTTCATTTTTTTTTTTTTCTAAAAGGGTTGAGAACGCTAGAGCTCGTGCGCCTGTTTTTTTTCTATCCTATCACTGATGAGGTGTATATAGGCTACTCGCGCATAATATTAACAAAAACCAGTCTTATTACAGCCCGTCCGGTATTTTGTCTCTTCTCCTGCGCGCTGCGTTCCACCCGCCATCCTTTTTAGGTTTTTTTTTCTTCTTGGCGGTGAACACACAACTGCTGCAGTTATTTCGGTACACCAGGCACGTACACAAAATAAAATTTCGGGGGTGGGGGGTTAAAAAATATAGCAATACAAATTGTACAGCAACATAATAAAACAATTTCTTCCTCCTCATTATTTTTTAATGTGACTACAAGAAATTATTTCGGGGGGGAGGCGGGTTTGAACCCCAAACCCCCCCCCCTGTATACGTGCCTGCGGTAGACGATAATATCTCATATCGTATATATATATACATAATTCGTATACATTATAATAATGTAGGTACCACCAGGTATCATAGGCGTGTCTACGGGGGAGGCAGGGTGGGCACCGGCCTCCCCAGCGATTTAATTCTTGGCCTCTTTGCCTATAATTTACCGTGGTCGAAACTATATAAATATAAAATATTTATAAAAAATAACTAAGTAGCACATTATAGTTGATTGGCCTTATTTATTAGTTGCGTAATATAGCATGTAGGAAACCAATTTTAAGATCGAGATAATCTTTAATTTTGCGGGGTGAAAAAATTCCAGGTGCTATATATAATTGCCATACAACAACAAAAAAAGTCACAAATATTGATATAGAATAGATCGCTGAAGTGTAAGTAAAAAATTTAAATTTTATAACTGGCCTCTCCAGCCATGGAGGTCTGGACACGCCTATGCCAGGTATTATAATATGTGCAGTGTGTGTGTGACTATTATATATGGGCGCGTCTTCGTACTTACGACGACGACGACGTCCGAGTATACACACAATATAATATTCGTTGCCGTTGGTCTCGGTCCGCGAGAAGTCTCTCTCTCTCTCTCTCTCTCGGAGTATAATATTATGTATACTTATTTAAACGCTCGCATCCGCGACTATATATTATAATATAATATTCCTGTATACCGCGGAGTCGTCCACGGGCCATAATTGAATAATATATTTTATAATATCGTTTTCGTCGAAATGAAAATACCTTACGTGCCTATAACGCGACGGCGGACGAGAGAGCCGCGTATTGATCTCGAGAATTACCACCTACCTATATATAGGTATCGCGTATATATGCAGGCCGATCGGTAGAGAAAAAAAAAACCTATACGATGATATAGATAGTACATTGGCTTCAAAGCGGCGTTTTTTTTTTTTTTGTGCCATATCGACCGTTTTTATTTTACGTTCCGAGGTCAAGGGGTAAAATTGGAAGGTCTTTAAATAAACCGTCTCATACATAAAATGATTTAAGTCATAACAATAACTCCATCTATCGGCCTACATTTAAATCAGTTACATACATCAATTCCTTGGATAACGACTTTAAATCAAAATAATATTTGTTAAAATAAACCGGAGTAAATAATTTCGGCATAAACATAATATTGACCGTGTCACGCGTATGGGACACTGCAGGTCTATCTAAACGTACACTCGTGTCACACATATACGATTTTTTCCCGTATATTTTTGCAGCTCGCGCGGTTTTTTTTTTTAAATACTGAACGTAGCGAATTTGGTTTTACAATGATGTGCTTTTTTTTTTTATGTCTGCGTACCCAAAAGTTTTACCGCAGTATAGGAACGATCATTACAGTTTGTTTCTGGGCAGCAAAGAGCCTGTATAGTTTGGTACACTTCAGAGAGAGAAAGGTCATTTTTCGACTTACCTTAAAAGCGCCTAAAAAAAATTATAAACTATACCCCAACAATTGCCGAAAAAACGCCGAAATCGATTATCGCGTGATTTTGAAACCAATGCGGTTGTATAGAAATTTGAAATATTCACCGAACGTATATGTAACTTTATACTATATTGGGAGGGGGGGGGAGGAAATTGTGTTAAAAAATTTCTATCGATTTTCGGCTATTTATATCTATAGCATTTATAGATTTTGAGATATTTATAATTCATAAAAGAGATAATTTTTAAGACTTAAAAAGTTTAAAACACAGTGTACGATACTTCGCAATTATATATATATATATATATTAAAAAGAAAAATCTTGAAAATCGTTTGTCGCAATATTCTTTATTGACATATAAACGTTTCATATTTTCCCGACAAAGCGTATTTTATTTTTTGTGGAGAAAATCACGTTTGTACAAAAACTAATAGTCTTGGGAATTTTTACCAAATATGTAAAACTATTTGTACTGAATTAACGAAAACAATTTTTAAAAATTTTTAGTCACTCAGCTGTTTATTGTGATAAATAAGAAATCATATGAAAACGACGTGCTGCTGCGTGCGAAGTTAATTATGTACACTCGCTATACACACGATGTTATTATTATTATATAAAACATAAAGTTTGGATACAATACCTACATATAATATTACGTACACCTCTACGCATTCTGCAGTTGTAAATAATAGCAAATTTTCTGTAACGTTTTCGGTGTTTTCTTGTTTCGTTAAAATAATAAAAAATTCGAACGAGCAGCTGCGGGAATGATTTCAATAGTTTATATTTTAGCATTGAGACGAGTGCAGGGAAAGCGACAAAAAAAAATAATTTTTTATATTCCAAATACAATATAGTTGTTTTATTGCGCCGTTATTCGCTGTAGAGATTAAGAAGAAGAAGAAAAAAAAACTGTCGATTTCTTTTCTCCAAAAATGTGTGCGCATAGCAGGATTACTGCAATGATTATAAAATTAGTGTAGTATAATTCACATTACACGCGTATATATATAAAAAAAGGAATTTTAAAATTTAATTTATATACGCCTTGTATATTCTAAAAAAAAATCACTAAAATATGTAAGCGTAGGTAATTACTAGGTATATATATATATATATATATATATATATATACACGCCTGGTAACGACGTTCGCGGTGCACTTACCATTTTTTTCTTTGTAGACCTCGGACGCGTGCGTCGTTATACTGCTGATGCTGCTTCTGCTGTTATACGTACAAATATAAAACAAGTTTTTTCGGCATAAATGTATACAATTATATGAAGTTATTATATATAACTTACTTTTGTGGGCAACAGTTTTTTTATATATTATATACACACGTCGAGCGTACACGGAATATTATTCCGATGGGTATACCAATTATTATGTTATATATATATATATATATAGTAGTTTATTTTTAATGAAATATTAAATGTATTATATATATATATATATATATATATATATATATATATGTACATGTGAACGCGATTACCGCGCGCGCGCGTTTTAGAGTGGTTAAGACATAAGTACATAATATAATAATAATTGTGTTGTTCAAAGTGGTCGGGTTATAAGCTGGTTATACGCGTATATAATAGCTTTCTATATCATCCTTATTCCATTCCTGTACACTATACCTAATACACGTGCAGTATAATACAATATATTATATTGTATTATTTATTGTACGCGCTCGGGTACGCGGTTATCCTTTGACGGCCGACGATATAATAATATATTCATGGGGCGTAACTATAAGATTAAACAGTTAGAGGGTGTAGAGCTATGTAGCTGTATAGAATCCAGAGTATATATAAGATTAAAAATAAGAATCGACTTGGCCGCAGAGCCAATTTTCAATAATAAATGTAAAATAAATATAGACCTGATAAGACACGAAAAAATAAGTCTGTCCCGGCAGCGACAATTTATCGATTGATTTATATATTTTTTTTAAATTTAAATCTCTACACAATCTTCGATTTGAAGTGTTCTTGGTGGTTGACCGCGGGTACGGCGTGTCCGAATTTAGCTGGAAGTTTAAATGATTTACCAGTCGAGAGCGAAAACGTTTGCATGTATATATATATATATATATATAGTTGAAGCCTTTCCAGAAACGGTTTTTAAACGTGTAAAGTGCGGTTTGAAACATAAAGTGATGCTTTCGTAATCGCGTAGAGTTATCGATTGGAATGTCTGTATTTTAAAATATTTTATTGTTTATAGCTGCACCCCGTAATTGGACGCGGCCGTGCAAGTCCAAATGGGCATATAATAGTAAATTAACGATTTAGTGTTGTCGTTGTGTTCCCGACAGCGGATAAAATATTATTATAATTATATAATTAAAATTTTTTGTATACTAGCTGCTCTGTTTTTTGTTTCAGAAAAAAATGTGTAGTTTATAGTTTAAAAAAGAAAACAATTTGATTTCTGTTCGTTTCTACTTAAATATTATCTATATAATACTACATAATAGGAATTTTTTTTATATAGTCTGCGGTGGCGCACACAGATCTATTTTTTCGGTGGGAGTTATTAACGAAAATATATATAATCCATTTTATATAACTATCCACTATTGTGGGAGAAAATTCTTGTTTGTATATCGTATATTATATTATACACAAAACGCGATTTTTAAATATTTCGAAGGGAATTATAACCGGCCCTGAACTCCCCTGTGTGTGTGTGTGTGTGTGTGTGTGTGTGTCATTAAGAGCGATTATACGCTGACTGATATAATAATATGTTAATAATGTGTGAGTAATAAAGAGAAAAACGTATGCTGCACAAAATGAGTTGGTGTCGTTGGAAAACTGAACGTTACATCTTCAAATTGTATACGGCCGACGATGTGCCCAGAGGCGGCGGTTCTGGCCATTTCCAAAAAGTTCAGTGTCTTATCGTTTTGATAGTTAAAGAATTAAAATATATATATATTTTTTTTATAAATATACTCGTGTCCGTACGAAATTTCAGTCCTGTAGAACCGTCCGCGGACGTCTGCAGATAATTCGAGTCGAGTAAGGTGTATATAAATACGCGTGTTTAATCGCCCGATCGTCTCGCGATAATCACATCAGCAGTAATAATTACAATTTCAATGGTGTGACACGTGTGAGATGTATACTTATACTACATAAATGGGTATACGTTCAATATACGCGCGTATTATTGAAACAATTTTATGCACTCTGAGTGTTGCGATATTCGAGATATACCTAACAGAGGCTCGGAACTATAATATAGCGATAAAAAATGTATATATGTACACTGAAAAGTGCTGATATACGTTTTTTTTTCAGTATTTAATGTAAGAGCTATAAATATACGAATAGGTAAGCGTTTTTTTTTTCTCTGTACGGTTTACGCCGTTTAAAGGAAGCGTAAAGACAAAATAATTACCGACGAATGTAATATTGCGAAAACCCCGTTTCCGTACACCGATCTCATCGCTCATTTCACCGCGCCGAGATCCAATGAAAAATCACGGGAGCAACAGTGGGAAAAACTCCCAGCATCCCTTATGCCTGGGTCAGGTCCATTTTCGAATAAACTGACCACAAAATTCCTGCCCAAAACACGGTTTGAAACTACTTTAAATGGGTAACCGTCAGATTATTGTGTTTTACACTCCATACTATATATACCGCTGACGGAGGAGTCATAAAATAATTTACTACATACTCATTCATAATGCGTTTTAAGTCAGGACTCGATAACAGTGCCCATCGTGCGTACCCTTTCCAACTGCGATGACGAATATTTTCCTCCACCTGTTACATGTCCGTCCCTATGGACCCCAACAGAAATTCAAACTGAAAAAAAAAATTATTTTCTTCTTTTTAATGCGTCAACTTCTACTTATCTTATACTTATCTTCCTGCAATAACCACCTCTCCCTCAATGTATCCATTTTAAATTTTATTCATGAAAATTTAACTACTACATATACGGGCTTGACGTTTTACATCTTAGCTGTATTGCAGTAAGTATTATATTCTGTTCGATCTTCTCAATTTCTGTTATAATCGTTTATAAATGTTATTTTACTGTGTTATTATAGTAATTGGTTTTTTTTTTGTTATCATATGCGGTGTTAAATTTTCTAATATATAAATGTATTAATTGTTGAGCCGTAATAGTTTTAACTGAAAGCTAATAAAAAAATAATAATAATAATTTGCAAAAATAAAACGGTTTTTATTTTTGTAATTCTAACAGAAATAATAAGAAGCGAAAAATATTTTTTTACGACTCTCGTCGTCGTCGTCGTAGTCTTACTAATGTAATAGGTACGCGTTTTCTAATAATTACCATTTAAATTGCGCGGTATATACACAGACGTTATTAGTAATTATTTCACGATGAAATTAGGTATTAATTTTTTTTTTTTATTCGATTATTTCACGCGTCTTTTTTTATCGGCGGATATACAATATATATTATATACTTTCGCGAAAACTCTGACGAGTAATAATTAATATTTTCGTGCGTCTATCGCGTCTTCTTATACCTCTATATAACGGTCGAAACGCCGCGATGGTTTATTTTGTAAAAAGTGAAATGTAAATATTATACTAGGAAAAAAAATCTACAGATTTCTTCGTCAAAACGAGAGAGCGGACCGTGATGAGCCGATTTGACGATATTTCGAGAGAGAGAGAGAGAGAGAGAGAGAGAGAAACCGAGACCTATTACAATTTATATTTTATTTAATTCCCAGTGCCTTTATTTATTTATTTATTTTTGAAATATTTTTATAAACGCGATTTAATTTAAGAAAAAAAAAAAAAATTTAGATAAAATAATATCGAAAAGAAATCATCGGAGGGGGGGGACAGTATATACTTATACGAGATGAAAAATATAGAATTTCGATTCTGATGATGGGAAAATCAGCGTAGCGCGTTCGAAAGACTTCAATTTCGACTTTCGAATATGTACTCGACCGGTACTAATTATTACGTAGGCTCGAGGGCCCTAAGGTTAGGTTTTATTCCTGTTCGATATTGTATCGACGGTCTTTGATCGAACCGGCGGCACCGGAGGAAGGAGGCGGTCGATGGGAAACGCGCGATAAAATAATACGACCGACGTACTCGTGTACTCGTCGTATTACTGTGTAATATTGTGTTTGACATATTTTTTTGTATTTTCTGTTTTTTTTTTTTCAACGATCAGCGATCAAGTTATACTTACATAATATAATAAGCGCTTGTAAACGCTATAAAACACGCGTTTATTCTCAAATCGCTTTTTGGTATATTCCCCTCCCCGGTCTGCACATACGTATACTGAACGATCAAATATAACGTTTCGACCGGATGAAAGTTTTTTCTTTTTCGAAAACGATTGAGAATAAATGGAGTATTCGATGTGATACTTAAAACACAGCTAAGCTGTTCTACTAGAACTCAAATTTCGTACGGGCACGAATATATTTATATAAAAAAAAAATATATGTATATTTATTTTAATTCTTTACTTTACTTATCGAAATGACACGACATTGAATTTTTTTAAAAGGTGAACGACAAAAATATTAGAACGATAGCAGTCCTGTCCGTACGCTAGAACCGTCGCTGACTTAAAAGTAATTTTTTTTTTTTTTTGTCACGATCATTATTAGTATTCAGTGTTTCGAAATAAGTGTTGTGGGTTAGTTTATTAGGTCGTATATTAGTCCGCTTTATTATTTATTATTATTATTATTAGTACATGGCGTCTGCATGGTTTACTACAGTAAACAATACGATGAACGTCAATAATTAAATATATAAGTAGGCGACTAAGTGAGTATAAATAAAATTAATAATAAATAAATGTATAATATATATATGAATAGAAAGTTGGTAACAGCTGAGCAGCTCTTGGTATCGGTGCGGAAGTTTCTTCGTAGACGGACTTTCGGATTTACCAGCGTTTTCTCCTCCCTCGTGGGATTCCTCTCAGTCCGCCGTCAGATTTTGTTAGAAGGCAGGTCTCAACTATATACGTATGCTCCATCGTTTGAATATTTCCACAGCCGGAGAGAAGTGATTCAGCCATCCCTCGTTTGTGGAGCAAGCGGTTACACCTATACCTCGTTCGGTTCCGATTACGTTCATTACTGTCCGTATATATTGAGCGATCGAGCTCATCATATCCTGGAGGTTTCCGAGTTGGGTCTTCGATCAGCTCTGCGTTCCGACACGCGTATCCAACGGCTTTTCCATAGAGACTCGGTTTCGGGGTCTATGCCGCTGCACGGTGCTTCTAGACTTTAGCCTTTTATCTGGATGTCGGTAAATGTCCTCGTGTGTTAGAAGGCTTGGGTTTTTTTTTATATTTGAAAACGCTTTCGGGCTTCCTGGCGTAATATGCAAAAACAAGCCATTTTCAGGGACACCGCGTAACGATAGACAAAAAGTCTGCAAATCGAATAAACATCACAAATGCGTTTTCATATTTTTTTCTTATTGGCTGATCCGTAACGCGTGCGTGTTATACGGTAACAGTATAAAACACACAGAACACGTTTCACGAGTTACGAATACAAAAAAAAAAAACAATATTTTTTTTTTTTACGCATATTTCGGCAGCTTTTTCGATTCGTCACAATATTTGAGTAGATAAACATTTTTCGTAAAGAGTTCGAGAAAAAAAAGTGATAAAAACACTTTGCAGCTTCCTCCTAACAGTGCACTTAGTGCGTATCTATATACACATTATAATGATTAATCCACATACCTATAGGCGAAAAGGAGAAATATTTCTAAAAAAAAAATATATATTGACGGCATAACCGTAACTTTTGACCGTGATCATTCTTCAAGGACATGACCCATATATAATAATAATAATAATAATAGTACACGCGTATTTATATAGTTTCCAATGTATGTGTGTGTGTGT
This sequence comes from Slavum lentiscoides, assembly GCA_032441835.1. NCBI lineage: Eukaryota > Metazoa > Arthropoda > Insecta > Hemiptera > Aphididae > Slavum > Slavum lentiscoides. The sequence goes on along the minus strand of CM063715.1, from coordinate 8,884,201 downwards.
CTATGTCATCGGCCTTGACCACGAATAATTTTCATTTTAAATTACACGAGTATATAGTGTATATAGTATTATATACTATACCAGCTGTATATATTATATAGTCGTTTAAGGTCAAACGAGTCGGAAGATTCCTGTTCACCGCGATCTGTTACGATATATTTATAGATATAGAATTTTTAAATACACTGTTTTTGTAAACCGTTAATGATCAACTACCCTCTCGATATCGTACATTTAAATATCTTTAAAAACATCTAAATTCCAATCGCTTATATATATATATTTACTTTCGAGTTTTAAATATAGAATACCGAGTGTGACCCGCGCTTCTGTAAACGCGTTCTACTCTATACGCGCTTTCGGTCGTTATCCGTTCTAATTTATCGTCCAATTATTTATTATTGTTATCGTCGTCTTGTAAGCCGTATACACTATATAAGCCTATATAAAAGCTGTATATAATTTTATTTTCTCGCGTACGCGGTCTGTGTAATGTAAAGCTGCGTAAACTACCTAATAATACAAAAAAAAAAATAATAATAATAACGACAAAATAAAAAGTAGCGAGCCGCGGGATGTTGTGAGTGTCGCTTAAGCGAATTACTCGGATAACGATTTTAGAGCGTATTATTGTTATCACACTGTACGTTTGAAAGCGATGACAAATCATTACATTCGACGAAACGATTCTGAGCGGAGCTTCGGTGTAATATTTTGGGTACATAACAAAAAGTGACCATTTTTATATGAATTGAATATCACAAAACCTATAACTGCAGCTATATAAACAGTCCAAAATTAAAGGAAGTTATTGAAATTTTTGTTTTCCTCGATATAAAGTATATATATCGACGAAATCGCGTTTTTATGTACTTTTTCGGTAGTTTTTGAGTTATATTTTTAGGCGTTTTTGAGAAAATCGAAAACGACCTCTAGAGTAAGTACCTACTGGATGCGCAATTCGAAAACGAACTGTGACCGTTAAAGATCGGAGCGTTCTTTCTGGTAGAATTTTTGAGTATAAACATAAAAAAAAAAACACGTCATTGTAAAACAAATAGATTCCTCTCTCCGATCAGAATCTAAAAGTAGAAATTCGGCGCGTTTCATATTAATACATAACCTATATGTTATAATATTCGTACCGTACAGTTTTCAACAGCCGTTTGGACTTTTTGCAGTATACACGATTTTATAAACGTATTTTTCGCGCGTACTTATTATAACTCTTCGTATGTGTATTGAAAATCCGATTATATTCGAGTTGTTAATATTTATATATTCCGAGTTATTGTCAAAAACAGCCGTTTGTTATTTTACGCGAAATATAATTTTTAAAAACAATTTTGATTTTTTTTTTTTTGTTCGTTAATCCACGGAGATTTGCGTTTAGATTTTGTTGACTACACTCGCGTCGAGAAAATATTATTATTAACCCGAGTCACAAAAATATACATTGAAACGTATTTCAACAAACACTGCACGCAGTGGCGCACACATTAAGGGTCGATGGGGTCGATCGCCCCCCCCCCTATTCAAAAGGGTGGGTGGGGCGATGTTGGTGTTATGGAGCTAAAAATTTAAATAATATAATTTTAATCATAATTAATACTATAGTGCGTGCAAGGTTGTCATTGGGTGTCTACTGGTTGTCTATTGGGTGGTGGCCAGGCGTGCAAAATATTGTTAGACCCATCAATGTGCAGTTCAGTGTGCGCCATTGACTGCACGCGTATACCTACTACTCTTTATATATATATATATATATTAATATAATGTAATAATATATAATAATATATATATTTTTTTTTTTTTGTTAAAAGTTGTTAACGACTCGTTATAATTTAAGTAGTGTAGTTGCGGTCATATTTTCTTGTGTACACGCATATAACGCGTATTGAATTAAAAAAAAAAAAATTCGAATTAATTATATTATTATTAAACGAATGGATCCGCTCACGGGCCGCGGCGTTTTTAACTCTTAGTTACGCACCGTCGCGTCGTCGTCGACAAAACCCTCCGTCCCTGCGCAGGGAATTATTGCCGCGCGCGGACGAGTGGATATTACTGTTGTTGTTGTTGTACGCAGCGGCGCGTCGTCATCGTCACAACGCGCACGCGGCCGGTATTAGATTTCTCGTCGAGTTTCCGGTAAAGCCTGCGTATATATTTCGAGGTGTATTATTTCGTTGGTCGAGTGTTTTTTTTTTCTCTCGGTATACGCGTGTACACGGTGTTTTTTTTTTCTTCTTGTAAACGATTCAGGAATGCGGTAGAACAACAACGTTGTTAGGTCGGGACGTAGTGCGCCGCGTATGCCCACCAACGGCAATCGTACATACTAATAATGATATGTATACTCGGTCGATGCGCGGGAAACAGAGAAAACGTACCCTTATTATTTATTTATTATTATTATTATTATTATTATTATTATTATTATTATGTGTTTTTATGTGTACGAGACGTGTGTGTGTGTGTGTGTGTGTATACAAGTTCATCGATCTTAATTCTTGTTTTACCGAAATATAAATTAGACGTTTCGGGCGCGCGCGCGCGACGCACCGTAACCGTCGACGCCGACCCGCGTAACAACTCCAGACTTCTCTTCCCTACACTACTCCAGGCACCGCCACCCCACCCCCAAAAAAAAACTTATACAGAAATCTTAACTTTTTCAATATTATCTTCTACGATCTGACTGAAATTAATAATAGTATAATATTAACGCGATTGGAATCATTTCCGAACTGCAGTAGGTATATATCACGACAGTTGTTTATTATCAATAATAACGGTCCGTATATATTATTATTGTTTCGATAAAACCGGAAGGAGAATTTAAACTCATTGAAAACGTTTTTGAGTCCGCGGCGATACGAATTCTGGCTCGTGAAAGGTTAAACCGTTTTTTTTTTATACAAACATTACTGTCGCGCATATTATATTCATAATATATATATATATATATATATATATCATTCTTATTGCTTTACCGGTGAAGTTTTTCCTTAAAACTCGATAAAAGGCGGCAAGAATGCGGAGGACAAGAGAGATTGACTTTAGCTCTTGTGTACAACGATACACGGATATTGCAGATAATTATACATACTTTTCTATAGAAAATATAATGTATATATATATATATATATATATATATATATATATATATATAATGCATATATAAACTGTATACAGTTTTAAGCGAAAATGTGTACAACAATGGGTTTAAAAAAAAAAAAAAAATCTATGTACTAACTAATTTTCAAAATTATTGATTTTCAAAAAAAAAAAAACTCTGTACTATAAAAAAATGTATCGTGGAATTTGTAATTTTCGCTTATACGTTATATATTATTAAAATAGAATTAAAACGACAGATCGTTTTATAAAATTATTTTATTTTATACATTTGCGTCTATTAAACGTAATCTAGCCGCAGATTGTGCAGGTGGCGGGAGAGTATACACGATTATTACATCAGCCATTGCTTTTGTTTTATGCGCCTCCCCTCCCCTCCCCCTCGTGGAATATTTTCTGGATCCGCCCCTGTACGGGGACTGTCGTCGTAATGCACCGGGGGGCAAGTTACGCGCGCCTCTCCGCCTCGACCGCCGTCGCCGCCGCCGCCGCCGCCGCGTTCGTCGTCGTCCGCCTCGTATAAATAGGGTTGTTGTACCGACGTTCCGGACGAGTCTTTATTCGGACGCAATTCACGTCATGTATTTCAACGATAAACACGTCGCCCTCGCGGTACGTACCTATACCCAATAATAATTGGGTAATATTGTTGAACGATATTATTATTATTATTTTCGTTAGGTTTGCGGGGGTTGTACGATAAACATTTGTTTTTTTTTTTTTTGTTTTACACACAGTTTTCTCTTTTCCAGGCTGTCCTAGTCCTGATCCTGTGCGTGTTGAACACGGACCAGACACTGTTCGGCCGGAAGAAAACTACTTCGGCCGCGCCGCCCACCGCCGACGGCCATGTCCAACCGACCGGGTGAGTCGAGTCGTGTTTCTTTTAAAACGTTTTTAACGCGAAAAATCCGATATATGTATATAGTTTTTTTTTTTTAATCTCGAATTCGACGAAATTATAATATTCGTCAAATATTGGACGTGGTTTATTATACTATTGGCACTTTTACGCTGTACGTTCCGGGAGTGCTAGTCTCCGCGGTCGGGCGTCCCGCGACGCTTCCTCCCGGTTGACATTTCAATACGTTTTTTCGGTTACAAAAAAAAAAAATGATTATATTTTACGAGTTTTGAACTCTAAACGAATGTACAGCAGCGTCCGGAGGTTCTTCGGACGTATCGATTTAGATCGACGGCGTGTCCGGAAGAGGGTCGTGAATGTATCGAATTACGTGTCTAATTCAGCGTATGTCTTTTCCACGAATATTGTAGACCGATTCCGCACAAAGAATCATCGCATTGGTGGCAAAACAAGTATCATCCGGAAACTTCTGCGGCGAGCAGCAGCGGCAGCAGCGGCAGCAGCAGCAGCAGCAGCAGTGACAGTTCAAATCAAGTAGCCGTGGCCATACCTCTCCATCAAAAGGTATAATTTTGTCGTTCAGAGTACCTACTCGTGCGTACGATTTTTTCTTAAATTAAGTATACGAACAGGCGCCCTGCAAACTTCTCGCGAATTTACAAGTATATATCAGACAAATACGAGTATCATGTTCTTTACATAAACCTAGAAACATTACGATTGCAGAAGTCGTTCCTTTCTGCGCGAGCACACAACGAGTGCGCTTTCGTTCTTAAAGTCAAACCAGTCTTGGCCGGGCACTCGTCTCTAGTTTCCTCCCCGACAGCTCGTATTCAGTATAACAAGAGCGTAAGAGTATTCTTAATTTTCGCGTTCAGTGTCAGTACTCCACTGCCTCGTGGTCCAGATCAGTCGGTCCCCGTAACAGTCTCGTACTAAACTTTTATAATATATTCTCGGACCGGAAACGACTGCCGCCATCTTTGACCACGCGTTCCTCGTATCCTCTCGTCGGATCTCGTCAGCTTAGAGTCTCGTTCGTGTTCCGTCCGTCTGCTCACGTTGGTGTACCCACCTACGTTTATATTATTATCGAATGTGATATACGGTTTTTTATTATTTATTAATAGTCAAACAAATCGTCGAAAGATCAGGTGTTACCACGTAACTCGTCAGTCATTCAAGTACTCGAGTATATTATAGATATCACGTATGCGATTTAATTCAATTTCCGTGTGGTTATTCGTGCGTATATAAATCGCGCGCGTGCCACTCGCGAACGTCTATTACTGACGACCATTAATAATATCGTACGTTTAGTAATATATTATTATATTATTTTATGATGCCTCGTCGACGGTGGCCATTAAAATGACTGTTTACAATAGATTATTTACGATAAATTATGATTGTTAACCGAATGAAGAATAGGTAGACATGATTTATATTTTCAACACGATATAATGTGTTTAATGGCGAGTGGAATTCCACGAGAAAGGCACGTCGAGGAATCTTTTTTTTCCGTCATTTAAGTCTAGTTAAAATGATTTCGAGTTTCCTTCAAAATTCTGAGGAGGGCGGTCAAAGAAGTCACATTTTGTTTGATTTCGTGGAGTTTTGTACGTACCACTAATGCGAATTACATCTATTGTAACGTATACGTAGAGGCAACAAGTAAAATTGACAAACAGTTATGTGCACTTTGCGCGTTATTCGAAGACCGTTTTGAAGTTTTTATGACTTTGAATTTTTTTTTTTTTTTTGATGGAAGGGTTTTCGCGTTTTCTGATTCATGTTGTGGATTCACACCTGCACGATCACTAGTATATTAAAATTTATACGATTTAAACGTCAACATTTTTTTTTTATACTACATAAATATGAAACCATAATCATTATGTGCAGAGTCCAGTAACTTTTGGATTTCGCGCGTATAGTGGTCGGGTGCGTCGATAAATTTGTGGGATACGGGAACAAAATCGAATTTTTTTTTGTATTTCAAAATAATAACCCAAAAACGTTTAATAACACGAACGTAATTAATTTTATACGTCTTTTAATATATATTTTTTTGATTGCGTGAAATTCGTATTTTTATTGAGAATGTTGTAGAATTCGATAAATGTTTAATTTCCTTTTATTAAAGCGACGGAAGTTTACGCAAACGCTTTACACGCGATTTTCCAAAACTCGAATTGTAGTCAAAACGTGCGTTCTACTACAAGAATATTGTAAACGCTTTTGCAGTTTTGCATTCCAAAAAAAAAAAAAAAAATTATTCGGTGTATAACGCAAAAGCTGTAACGAATGGTCAATGATTATATAGTCATATATCAATAAGCGGGTTGCTATAAAATATATTGACGCAAAAGGTGTTAATATCAGTTGTTTAACGAATTTCCATAATGGTTATAACAGGAAGAATCATCGAGTAAAATATACGTTTGCTCTTATCAATACCATACGAAACGTTAAAGAATTTCAATCGGAAATTATCACGGAAACGTATTTCAGTAAAAACTGTTTGCTTTCGGTACAAATTCCAAAGCGAGACTTATCCCTCCAAAATCGGTTCTCAGCGGTTCGGTGGGGACGAATTTTTTTTTAAAAGCTAATTTAATCCTCCGCCTCTTCGATTATTTACCACTGGATATAAAAAAAAATATATATATATCAAACCGATTAATACCTAACCGCGATGCGTTGATCATGTTTGACGCCGTGTAAAAATCCGTATGCCCTATATTCGACAAGGCAAAAAAAATCAAAAAAAAAAAATCGTTTAATCGGAGATAGTAAACGAATCGAAAATAATAATAATAATAATAATCGGCAGTGCCATCCTAACCACCAATAACGCCCCAGACGCCCCCCACCCAAAAAAAAAAATTTTTACAACTAACGTAATATCTAAATACTTAAATTTTATATATTTTAATAGTAAATACACTCATCCTCGAAATCATCATCGTATAGATACAAGGGAAATTAATATCTAAAATAAAACATCAAATTTTTTCTTTTCGTCATTCATTTTTTTGACGCCCCCTGCATTCATATTACTTTGGACGCCCTAGGGCACTTGCCCCGTTGGCCCCCCTCCCTTGGGACGGCTATGATAATCGGACGCGATCGTCGCACACGATTTACGTATAAATCTGAGAGATTTCAATGCGTATACGACGACTTTACTGAACAGCATTCCGGCCGAGGATTTCCACGGAGCTGCTTGTGTGGCACGGAAATCACGCTGGCAAAAGTGTATCGATGCGAACGGGTCCCTGTTTTGAGGAATATTAATAGTTGTTGTACTAATTGTCCGATCAAAATAAACGTTGTAAAAAAAAAAAAAATCGGCCTCGTCACTTTCCGGACAAACCCCGTGTGTATACGCGTCAAAGATTAATAATAATAATGATCACGCGGACTTGTAAAAGTGCCCGTTTAAAAACGTTTCTTTTTTCCTTTTGTATTCGGACGTCATTTTAAATGCTTTTCGAGAAAAAAAAAAGTATTCCGAATGTACTTTTTTTTTTTTACCCATTTATTTCGAATACGAAACAAACGCATAAGCAGGTGTTGTATTCTTTACGAGGCGGCTAAATAATAACCTACGACAAGCACTGTGTTCGTGAGACGATATATTATTATCAGAGACAACAACAAATCCGTTGTGCGCTCGCGGTATACATCGTGTCTGAATCGCGCGGTTTATCGAGTCGGACGATCGTAAAAATATAGAAGAAAAAAAAAACGACGAGAGAAAACACAAGAAAAAAAAAATATATAAAAAAAAAATAAAAAATGGTAATTGAACGTAAGAGATTGATTTTCTCTCTCTGTACACTCCCCTCTCCTGTACACACGCGTTATATCATTGAAACGTTTTTGAAATTCGCGCGTATTTTCTCGAAGAGTGTACTCTTCGTGTACTCGCGGTTCGTGATCGAAGAAAGCGACACTACCGCCTCGGCGAAGGTCATATATTTGCTCGTGCGTGCGGCGTGTATAGTGTACCGTCTATAGGCCCAGGGAAAAGAGGCAAAAAGAGGAAGAAAAAAAGAAGCCGAAGAGAGAAATCGCACGACCGCGGGACGACACGTATTTCTACGTACGCAATGTATAAATATAATATTATGTGCCGCGCGTCCTTTATTAAAATATTGCAAACAGCAGTTCAATTCAATACTGTAATCGCCTCGTATATATATATGTATATATACGATATTTAAATTTATGAAATTCCGATAAAGCCGTTTGGATTTATGGTCGCCTCGGGTCGAAATCGCGCGCCTATTACAGCTGGTGGGTAGGGAATCTAATATAATATAATAACCGAACTCCGTAGCGGCCGCGACGCGCGCGTTTCTAGACATTTTTTTTTTTTATGTCTATTTCAGACCGCTGCTTACTACCCTAGCTCCGTGTAAATTCGAAACCGTTTCGTTTTTTTTTTTTACGCAGGACAACGTTTAATAAAAGCAGCAGAGGGCGGGGGAGGAAACGAAAAACGACAGGCGAAAGAAATGTAGAAAATCGAAAATAAATACTCGTCGTGATCGATAATAACGCGTATATTTTATTTTATTTTCAACGAATTTAAATAATAATATTTATTTCAAAGGGTCGTACGATAGATTTGAGAAATAATTATACGAATTAATGCGACATTCTGCCGCCGGGTTGTTCGGATTTTTTTTTTTTTAATTCGGCTCAGCAGACTATAAAATACAATAACAGAAAGACGATTTCGGTTCGAAAAACCTCTTTCCACGCTGATATAATATTACTGCGGTGCCGGTGAATATTGGTGAACGCTTTATTGCAGGAATAAGATCAGGATATTCTGCTTTTAATTAATTTAATTCAAGAAGCGAGCTTCTTAGGTTAGATAAGGGGAGGAATTGCAGCGGTTAGGTTTAACACGTAAAGGGGCCAGGGGCTGTCTCGTCTCTCCCCGGTAAGTTGTTTTTTTTAAATAAACGATGGCGTACCACTGCCGGAAATACTGCTCGACCGGCTTACCACCGGGCAGTGGGAGAGTATTTTTGGTAAAAAAAAGAAGGTCAGATTAGGTAACCTAATCTTGTGTCGAAACTGGCTCGGAATTTATTCGTATCCAAATTTACCGCGGAATTTGTTCCGGGCAGAATTTATCGCAGAACGTTTTTTATTAATAAAAAAAATATATATATACAATTACGAAAATCCGTATATTTACTGGTGTATGTTAACGAGTTTTTGATTTCGTTTCCAAACGAAACGCTCATCTGGCGAAGTCAATACGACCTGATGTGTCGTATATACAAAATGGCAGCCGCGAATCTACGACTGAGATTTTTTTTTGAATTTCATATCATTATTATTACGTGCTCGAATCCGGCTATGCGAGGTATATCGGATTCAACGGGCCGAAAGATATTTACGGGTCTCGGTTTTGCCTATCCGATGTTCTTCTATTCGCTATTAGGTTAAGCGTATACCTACTACATAATACAACGATATCTCCGTCGTCCAGTCTCGATTTATAGGAGTCTTTACGCGTGCGCGTTAGATCCAGCTGAAGTCTGCTTTCTTCGCAATTCAAATTTATTTTATTGCGCGCGCGCTTGCGTGTACAATTTTAAATATATAATTGTCGCGATGGTCGGTTACTCGTGTGTACGTCTTAACGTCGCCGCGTATATAGATCTCTCTCTCTCTCTTTTTTATTCTACGATCCTTCGATCGGATCCTTTGTGTACGTGCCGTACAATGTTTACCGATTTCTAACGTTGTACACGTGTCCACGTTATTATACGGGGGAAAAAAAAAACACTACCGCATATACGACGCTTTCAAATACTACGACTGATTAAACGTCGTCGTTTATATATTATTATCATTGTGATTTTTGTCCGACCGCGATCGGAATTTATTTATTTTTTTTACCGATTATTTCGAAGTAAATATTATTATATAATGTATTGTTAGGGTGTGCGCGAAGAGCGTAACTATAGCGAAATTCAGACCATTTTGAACGATACGCATTTCGCCCATATCGGCCAACGATCGTGTAGTTTATTCGAACATATACTATTTATATAACCTAATCCAAGTTGTTTCGTTTTGTTGTTGTATACAGTTGCAAACGTTTTTCGAATCGCACATAAACTCCAACGTGAAATGGGTACCGTGTCTGTGCCCCGTGCGTAAGGGCGAACATCACATATTCCACCAACAACATCAGCAACAGCAGCAGCAGCAGCAGCAGCCGTCGCAACAACAGTCGCAACAACAGTCCCAACAACAGTACGCGACGACTTATTATCAGCCGACCACGACCAGCTCGTATACGCCCGACATCAACAACGTACCGCGTTTCATCTTTGCCAACTATCCGATAGAGGCTTGAGAAAATTTTTATACATTTATATATAAATGTATTACGCGTATATTTTAATTAATTTATTATTATTATTTTTTTTTAAAAGGCATTAAATTATTTATTTACTGTATTATATGTGTGTATTGATTATTATTGTTTGATCCTTTTACGGGACCGAGAAACGATGTGTATAGAAACGGCGAGCAGAATATTACTTATAATAACCTGACGGTTTACCTTTACAGCTGACCTAACCTGCAACTAAAATACTATATACATGTTGTCAAAATTGTTATAACTATGTATGTCTGTATCGTGCGATTGGGAAACTATTGCGAAGACAATGTGTACAAAACGCTTTTCCTAATTTAAAAAACGTTCACCAAATAAAAAAAAAAAATTCGTGTTTTATACGTACACTGTGACGGGTTTTCGCGAAAAATCTAACGAATATATTAGCACATACACGCAAGAAATTCGCGCGTTTTCACTTCGACTGTATCGGAGTTTTTTTTTTTCTTTTAGAGGGTTGAAAAAAGTAAAAGCGTACAGGTAGTTTCGCGTGGTCACGATTCGGAAAAAAATTTCTACAATTAATATTGTTCGTTGCGTTTAATCTTCAATGCAACCGAATACAGTTCTTGTACGTATTCGTATAAATACGTAAAACTTTCATAAAAAAAAAAAAACAATATTTATATTCATATATACACACACACACTATTGACGACAACATGAACGCGTGTTGTTAAGTAATTTATATATAAGTAATAATAATAAAATTAGTAGACAGGTCAGCTGGTTAACTATTAATAATATTAAACGTACATATATATATGCGTATTATTTTTTCATAAAAATCATTTTTTTTTTTTTTAGATTTCTCTATAAACGCGTTTAATAGCAGGTAATTTGTTTTTTTTTTCGCTCGACAATTTTTCATTATTATGTAAAAACATAACGAAATTTTTAATCACACATATACCTGTGCGTGTATAATATATTTTTTTTTAACCAACTGAACACGCGGTCTATAATATACTCACGTGTATCAACTCCGTAAAATTATTCGCAATACGCATACGTTGCATTTAAACGTTATATTGAATTAATTTTTTTTACGTCACTTTAAAAAAATAAAAAACATTAATATCGTGACGTCATCTGCTGTAAGGATTTCTTCGATACTCGTCGCCGCTGCGATCAATCGCGTTTACGAATGGTCGATAAATGATTTCCAAACGACATCGGAGTTTAGAGAAAAGAAAAGTCTAAAAATTCGAATTCGAGAATAGAAAATTGTGTATTACGAGCGCGTAAATTTATACTAATAAGACGCAGTAAAAAAAAAAATTGTTTTCGACACACCCATTATCGACACATATTATTGTTAACTAGTTCAATATCAGTTGCGCGGAAGACATTTTTTGAAATGTCAAATTTTGTAAAAATGAAATCGGTTTTAAGCAAATTATAATCTTACCGCGGAATCGACATATTATAAACGTATATTGTATAAAAAAATTGTTGTCGGATGGCAATAGGTATTGCGAGAGTCGTGTAATTTTAACACTGCGAAAACGTTTCGCTCTATAGTTGAATACTGCACGTTTTGTACGAAATCGAACCAATGCCCCGGTTCCCTCGCTACATATTATTTGATATTTGTGTTTAAATCGGTGACATATATAATTCCTTTTAAATTGTAAAATAATTTCCAGTACTTCATTTTTTTTACGTGTTACACGATAATCGTTTATTATTTCTACTAATCCCGCCCATAGTTAAATGATAATAATATGTAATCGCGAAGAATAATATTTTACGTGACTTTCAGCTTTCATCGGGTGATGCCCGTTTTTTCACTGTATACATATTATTAACCGTTTCGAATATTTATTTTATGAAATCGAGTTTTAATTTTTTCACGGTTCTTGCAGGCGTACAAGCGATAAAATTTGTTTTTTTTTTCAAAATATAATTATATCGCGTTGTATTGATTTTGTCGATCTGTGATTCGTAATTTTTATAGTTTTTATACCGAAGGCGTAATAGAAAAAAAATTATTTCCTAGGGACTATTTTTAAATCGAACCGAAATCAGTGAGTAATAAAACACGTTAGAACGGACGGTGTAAATACTTTTATATAGAAATTGCCGTTTTTTCAGCCCGACGCGACGAGGAGTCGGAGACGTTTTCCACGTTTTCCCGAACGTCCGGCCGGGATGTACCGCGCGTCGTTATTCCGTCGTGAAAATCCGCGTAGGTAAAAGTAAAGCTCGACCGATCTAACACTGCTCAAACCGCTCAAAAGGATCGGCACGAAATTTCGCATGCATATTATTATGACGTGGAAAGGATTTTTGAAAATTCTACGCTTAAATGGGTATATTAAATAGGAGTTTGAGATTTCGTGAGGAACCCGATCGTACCGTGAACCGCAAAAATTAATTGTGGTTACGCATATATATATACGAGTACATATAGATAATAGATGGAGCAGTGGCGCATCCAGGATTTTTTCAAGGGGGGGGGAGTCTAAAAAACTACATTATGAAAAACATAACTTTGAACAGATAACAGTGTCGTTGCCAGTCCATATTATCTTAGTTCATGGTTGTTGACAACCGGTGTTATCTATATCGTATTCGAAATGTTGACAGCAAAATACGAAAGTTGTATCGGAATTTGGATTTTCGTCGATAAATTTAATACTATTACACTAGCCAAGGGGGGGTCCGGACCCGGAGTCCACCCCCTTGGTTGCGCCACTCAGATGGAGTTTCTAAAGATATTGAAACAGAACAACTTGATCCGGGCAACGGATATGTTTGATTACGGTACCTATACACGCTGTTCGTCTCGTACCGGGCAAAAGCGTTCGCGGGCGAAGCCGGGTATAATTCGGCTAGTATAATATAAAATAAAGGGGGGGAAAGAAAAAGCAACGGAAACCCGGCCGCGCGCGTCGATTAATCACGCGCGTCCGTAGGAGAAAGATGCGACGGGATGGCGAAAAAAAAAAAAAAATTATTAAAATAAAAGTAAAAAAAAAAAAAACCGTTCTTCGCAAGTCCGGCAGACGCGCCGGTACTGCTTACCCGGGGCCGGCGAAAGCGGCGGCGAGCGCGCTCCGGGCGACAGACACGCCAATTATTTTAACGCGACTGTACCTATTATAGAGAATCCAAAAACTCGGAGAAACGCGGCGTATACGGCCCGTGCTGCAGCAGGACGTCCGGGTGTAGGAGGAGAGAGACAGAGAGAGGAACAATATTACCGGTACGAATACTTTGTAGCGGGGAAATGAAATAAAAAAAAATGAATAAATACGTATGGGAATTATTATTATTATTTATTTATATTTTGCGTAAGAATCGCCATCTCCCGTAGCGCGTTCGGGATGGGGGATAGGTCAAATGTCGTCCGGCAGCAGCAGCAGCAGCAGCAGCGGCTGCAGAAGCGACGGCTATCGGTAAAACGTGATCGGAACGCGCGTGCGCGCGTGATGCGCGGTAGTGTACCTCCTATATTGTATACTTGCGGTTACAGTTGGTATACGTACCTATATGCACGTAGTGGTTCGCTATGAAAAAATTGCGGTACAATATCCAACAGGTCCATGCGTAGGCGTGTGTAATACACGGTGTTTCCGGTGACGTGACGGTATGGCGAGGAATTTTTTTTATTATATATTCCGCCGAATAGCTGACATTTTTTTATTTGTTGGAGGAAAAAAAATCGGGACTCGCGGTCATGGAAGAAAAAACAAATTACGAAGAAAATTTTTGGTGTTACGCGCAGAGTGCGCGACGGTCGGCAAGACCTATTAATAAGGCTGCATTCCTGCAGGAGACCCCCACGATTTTACAGGGCTCCCGCGGTTTTGTCCATCTCATCGTTCTCTAATTTAAAACCTTTTAATATGGATCTATACTTAACCGACTCGGTAGTGAATGTAACGCTATAATTCCGTTCAAAATAAATATACCAAAAAAAAAAAACACATCGTGTGATACAGACGAATTTATTTATATAAATATATTATTTTTATAGTTTTAATGGTGTTATTCGCGAGTTCAAAATGTGGTAGGTATTAAATCTCGTTATTTCAATTGTCGCGAATTGTTAAAAAAATTTGGCGTTAAAATTCGGTTTTAAATCGAAAATCGGACGTTGCGTTTTATGTTTCGGCATAGGTACTTAATAAAAACATTTTTTTTTTTTTTCGAATCTGTCCGAAAACCCGTCGCTGCAGATGGACGTTGTCACGGTCCATCAGTGAACGTTTTCAACAGGGACGGTTAGGTTTATCAAAGGCGTTCCGTGTGCGGATTACGTATTCATTTTTTTTTTTAATTATTTCATCATTTCATGTTTAATTTTTGGTGTTCGCCGCCGGAACGACACGGCGAACGCGCCGTACACGAGTAAACAGTAATGTATTTTATATACACTGGCTGGCGCGGAGGCGGCGGCGGCGGGGTAAATAATAAGCCTATGCGTATGTATAGAGAGGTGTTGACTGCGCAGCTATTGCTCTGCTGTACCGCGCGATATCCACTAACAAATACGAGAAGTTTTCTCCGCCGTACATAATTATTTTTATTTATTATTATTACCGTCGTCGCTATTCGAGTCCGGCATATGCGTATATTATGTACGAATGTAAGACTTTCCATCGACGACGTCGTCGAGTGAACTCAAATTATTGTTATTATACGCGTTTGCGCCGTCGTCGTCGACCAAACTCGTGTAACGCCGCAGCTATATCATAACTCTTGTCAACTTCTGCGCGCAACGCGTGGTACAGGTATACGCAGCTATAATAATAATAATAATAATATTATGCGCGGCTGCCTTCGTCTCGAACTTGTCGTAGTCCTTCGTCCTTCGGCCTCCGTTTCGCCGGTCGACTTTGTACTGCTCTGCTCTGCACCGGCGCGGCAGTCATTACGACTCTGTAATGTGCGACAGTAGTCGCGTGCTTGCTGGTATAATGACCGCATCCTGCGCGCGCGACGAGGTTTTATTTTCTCTTTTTTTTTTTTCAAAAAACGGGAAATTTTTTAAGTGATTCGGAAAAAAATTCGGGCGAAAAAACGCGTATTTCCAAATTGTATTGTTGAAAATTAAAAGTAAATTACAACGCTATATACGCTATTTAATAATGCGCTTCAGACAACGCCAAACCGCACACAGCCAACGTCACGAAGCAACTTTTGGACTCCTTTGGCTGGGACGTTTTGAACCACCCCCCGTACTCCCCCGACCTTGTGCCTTCAGATTACCATCTATTCACTTCCCTAAAGACGCATATGGGTGGAAAAAAATTTACAACTGACGAGGAGGTGAAGGGAGCGGTTGACAAGTGGTCGAAAGAGGTGGCGGTAGAGTTTTCTGAAGAAGGCATTAAGAAATTGATCCCCCGCCTCACCACATGCATTGAGAGGGATGGCGACTATGTGGAAAAATAATTTACAAATATATTAATGTAACTACGTGATTTTTTTTTTTTAATAAATTGTTTTGAAGCCCACAAAAATCGAGTACACTTACTTTCTGGACGTGCCTCGTATATTAATTTTCGAAATTATTTTGTCCGTGTGACACGGTGTGTGAACACGTTCACTGAAATCGAACCCTATTGCATTGCTCTATTTGAAACGTCTCCGTGGCGACTTTTTCTTGATTTTCGATTCGGCGGCATTGTTTATAAGGTGACCACAAGACGGTCTTGTGGCGGCAACCGATAAATTTTACCGGAGAGCTGTCGAACAAAAGTCCGTCGACTTCCCGGTGTAGGTTATTAGTATTTTTTTTTACGAGCCGAACGAGTCTCTTCGAAAATTTCAATCCTCGTTTTGATCGGTCTATTCACTACGAAACGGCAGGGCTTGTTGAATGCGAAACGATATCATTTTCATCTCGGCATTCTGCCGACTCGTCACTCCAGCTATCAGCACTACTTCCGAATGTTTCCGTTTCCCTGGAACACTCTGAATAATATATGTGTATTAAAAAAATAATAATAGATATACGAAACCGCACTCCGCGGCGTGGATAATTTTAAGATTTTTGTTCCCCTCCCAGTGAAACAGAAACGAAATATTATGGAAATCGCGTTTAAAATCAAAAGTATGTGACAGGATTACTGCGACAATCGTTAAGATTTATATATTGTATTTAACTCCGTACGTACAAATCGCGTGAAATCGTGACATTAACATATGTAATTACGTCTCGTCCAATCGTTATTTACAGCTGTATTTACTAGGTATTATATTATTAATATACGCATATACACATAGAGAAAGTTCTAAAATTCTGATCAAATAACCGCGCGTCGTTTAAAATATTTATTTATTTTTTCTAAAATACAATGTAATTATATATGTGGAATTTTAATCGTACGTATTGCGCGATGCAAATAAAATTGCGAATTTTATAAATACTTACAGGATTAAAGATATGCGATAATACGCGTGTATATAAACTATATATATTACACTGTTTTCATAATTATTTTTAAAAGTAAATAGCGCATATAGAATTATATACGTATATACTATTATTGGATAAAAACAAGAAGGAATTACAACTGTTGGGGATAGACCGATTTACTGAATCAGCACAGGACAGAGAGAAATGGAGGGGGATGTTTGTTTTGCAGCGATGGGCCTCAAAGGCTTTTCAAAGGCGCGTTTACGTTTCTTTTTTTAATAAAACCCGTCTTCTCGTATAGGTTTTCGAGAAAGAAAAAAAATAATCAATACGGAAAAATATGTGTTCAGTCCGCGATTACTTACTATTATTCGTCCGAAATTCATTTTCATATCGATCACAATTTTCACGATCTCCAGTCCTGTCCTGTCGTTTTGACGAAGGACGATGTCGTAACTGATAACTAATACTACATGCTGGTCAATATTGTACACATAGGTGAGACTCTATCCGTGCCCAAGTAAACTGTTGTTGAATCGTATGAGAAAAATCGGGACGTGTCACTGAACGCCTTTCGGTGACGATTTGTGTGTGAAAAAAGAAAGTAGTTTCAGTATTTTTCGAATCTAATTCAAAAACCATAGCACTCAAACGCGTATATAGAATTTCGGTACGATCTAGTGTGTTTCCCGAGAAAAAGATTTCATTTTTCTTATTTTTTTCTCGACTCGCTCCAAACACATTTGATAAATTGCAGTTTGGAGACGAAATATCTCGTACGTACAAGGAAGAAAAAAAAAGGGTAAATCGTTAGATTAATCGCGTTATATCGCGACGGTATATCATTTTTGTCTTGTAAAATAAGTCAAAAAAAAGAAAAAAAAACACAATTATTTGCGTTTGAGATTCCGGAAAACGACGGGTTTTATTAGTGCAAGAATCACGAAGAAACGTGTAATGTAATATTATATTTTCAGTTATTTTATTGGTTTTTGTTTTCGAAATAATATCACCAGCGTTGGAGCCACATTTGCGACGTTACGATACGTGGCCCAGATATTTTCACCGGGCGAACAAAATATACGAATATATCACGCGCGATCTTTACTAAAAAAAAAAAAAAATTTCGATTCCATCAGCTTATCACGCGACACGATCAACGGTAATTTATGCGCGGCACGAGTATATATTGTACGAAAAGTGACGTCTTGTTATGAAACGCTGTAAGTAAATATTATTAATCGACTAAATTTTACTCGACAGATCAGAAATTATTTTCGTTATACGTTATAAATACGGCGCGAATATCACGAATAATATTGTGTTTTGAACGGTATTTTTTTTTTTTACCTCGAATAGGATCTTGTAGCGTACGTCATAATATGTATATATGTAATATTAGACACACTTTTTTTTTTTTAGAATACTATTAGGATCGTAATTCGTATAGTCTTCATACACCAGCTACACGCGTATTATAAAATATGTATTATACCACACGAAGACGGGAGTTTCACCGTGTATAGACCCGTTTGACCAACGGACGTGCAGACTTCGAATAAACGCGTATTCGGCACATTTATCCGCGACGGCCGCCCCGGGCGGGCGTCTCTTCCGAACCCACTGCGCGTGTAGGTCACGTCTACGCGCCGAAGCGAATTCGTTGGCGAAATCCCGTTGATTTTGTCCGAAAAAACTCGCCGGGTTTTTTTTTTAGCAAAAATTCGTGTTTCCACATCGGTAAAAATCAAAAGAGGATGTTGAAAAACTTAACACCGAAGTCAACGATAACAATGGTTTTTTTTAGTATTTTTCCCTCGATTTCGTCCATAACGTTTCAATACGCGAGGTGTGGACGATCGTGGACGATTTTATAGTAAACGACATTTTATCGAGTCGTGCGAACGCTGGAAACGGCGAACAGATTTCATCGACACCGTTGACGTTGTTTTAAATCAACGAAATAAGTTCTATAAGTTTACGTAGAAAAGTCGTGGCCGATTATTTTCTTCGTTCCCCAGGAAAAAAACGTCGATTGTCTCCTTATCGAGAAAGTCGCGTACGACCAAGTGCCGGTCAACGCGGTTTTTCTCTTTGACTGTTCTATATGGTCATATATACGTTTTTTTTTTTTGCTTCCATTCGAATCGACAACAATAAACACACGCGGGACGGGTTTAAAAATACGTAATAATTTTTTTTCTTCTGAATTTATCTCAGCTTAAAAAAAAAAAAACCTTCGTAATACGCACTGCGAGACGAAAGGTAATACGATCGGAGAAATTATACGCCAAGTAGAAGATGGAAAATTTAGCGCGCAAATTACCGGAAGGAATAAATTCTCTGTATAAGGACACGAATAAGAAACGTTTGAAAAATATCGTATGACGCTGTGTAATGTAAAAAAAAAAAAAGCGAATACAGAAATAAACGCGCTACGGTTTTTTTTTTTTAGTGTACGGTTTTTCTGCGCGTGTTGAGTTGCGCATATGCGTATTCGTAAACGAATTTTCGGGTAATTTATTTCGACTTTTTACAGGGCGTTTCAAAGTTTTTTGTGGAATGAGTCGATATCACTCGTCATTTCTAATCACTCATCGACAAAACATTCCTTTCCTTTTTAAAATTTCTTATTCCGGTTTTTTTTTCCTAACGCTCAAAAAATCCATCATCGTAGAAACGGTCTCGTTTGCCGGATAACTCAGCGGTGGAACGCCAGGAAGTCAGCTCCGATTTTCTTCCGTCGACTTCGATTTCAATATTTTACCAGCTAATACGCCGTTCAATTTCCTATGTAGACTTCGTCTAGAGTCTTTGTTCGCCACATTCCTTTTAGTTAGGTTTTAACGATTCTCCGTTACGCTCTCGTCACGAGAAGGAACAGATTTCGTCTCCCGCGTAATTTTCGCCAGCCCTGCCTCGGACGGTCTGAGGGTCTCATTGCCATATTGCAATTGCGTTATTCCTTTGACAACTTCTTCTTCTTCTAGTGTCCGGTTAAAATTGCCAATAATCACAATTAGTTATAAAATAGGTAACATGTATATAAATGAGTAAACAGATAAGTAAATAAATAACTAAATAAATAAGTAGTAATAGTTAATATTAATGGTCGGTAACTTTGTCAAATCTTATATTGCAGCCAATGTGTAGCTATGTCTATGGCATTCTTGTTCACTTGTGCTTTGACAACTGTAAATATCAAACGTTCCACCACTAGGCAAATATAGTGTTTTTAATTGTTCGGTATTATAATATAACGTCGGATGGTTTTCTAATTTGTTTCTGTTGTCCGTGACACGTGTTAATAGTTTTGTTAGTTTTAAAGTCCTACTGTTACTATACTGTTGTTACGGTTATTATATGTTACGTTTATTGTTCATTGTCGTCGGTGTTATGTCATATTGTTATTACGGTAATTGTCAACATTTAATGAGTTCTCGCTGAATTTCTTTTAGATAAAAAACAAACGATATTAGAAAGTCAACTGTATCACTTTAGTTTGTATTTTTATCAGGGCTCGCAAACGTTATAATAACGTTTTGATTATAACGTTATAATTGCAAAATATCAATTGAAATGAATATCAAAAAACGTAACGGAAAACAATAAACACTAATTTTAAACTATCACAAATTAAAATATATCATTAAACGAAATAATGTATTAACGTTATATATCAAAATATCGAAAAACGAAAAATAGAATTATCGTTATTTTAATATTTTTTTTCCAATTTACTACGGAAAATATAAGCCTATGGTGTAGGTTTAATATAGTTCTATAATAAGGCTGGATTCACACGGACGCGTAAAAATTATTCAAAGATACGTGTCTGAGAAGATGTCATCTAGTCAGAAAAGTTTCTATTGGTAATATAATCAACATTTTAAGAAAAATATTCTGCATTGGAATATAAAGTAAAAAAATAAACCAAGGTTCTCACTGAAAAAATGTATAAAATCAAAAAATTAAGGATACAAATTTAGGACTTTTATAATAAATGAAGTTTAATGAAGTACATTACGTTTATGAGATTTGAAAACGTGCTATAGTCTATGGAATATGAATGAATTTATTTATTTGGAAAAAAAATCGATATTAAACCAAATAACGTTAAAATACCGATGAACGTAAAACGTAATTATTATATAACGATAAAACTTTCTCTAACGTTAAACACAAATAATCCATAACGCTAAAATATACCATAACGATAAACGCAAAAGGCAAATAACAATAAAAAACGTTAAAACGTTAAACATTTCTTTTTTTTTTCAAATGAGAGCCCTGATTTTTATACAACACAACAATTACATTATTAATTTATTTTTAGCGGATACATATAATAGCGGTTTTAAAACTACGATAGAATTATTTCAATTATAAAAATATTTCATCGAATTTGAAGTACGTATAAAAATGCTCGGGTTTCACACACATACACATACACAGACCCACAAACATACAAACGAGTCGAAACTTATTTTATTCCAGTCGCTTTTCGCATAAATCATCGTTTTTTCTTTCTTTTCTTTGACATTCAGTTTGTAATTCGTGCGTTGATTTTATCCGATAATTTTTTCTTTTATTTTTATTTACTATGTATCTATACGTCATCTGCTTTCGCGGCCAATAGACGTTATACTGTGTATACACATATAATATGTAATATATATATATATACGCATTAAACCGTATTACCTATTTTTTTTTTTTTTTTTTTAGTCCATTTGTTTTTTTTTTTTTGTGCGAAATTTCGCTTTATCTCGCGCGCAGTCGGTACTTTTAAGTAGAAAACATTTTTAGTTATTTTTACGTGGTTAAAATGATAATAAAAACGCGCGCAGTATGTAATTTCGTGATACCGATTGTATCCGTCTGCGGCGGGTATTTTTTTTTTTTTTGTACAGTTTCGTGCTCGAGTTAAAAGTGAAAATATTTTATTATTAATACGCCTTTTTTTTTTTTTTGTACATAATTTAAGCATAATTTTTTCTAGCCGAACATTACAATTAAGTATAATTATTAAACTAGTGTTGGTCGCCTCTAAGCAGTGCGTGGAGGTTCTAGTTAGTAGTTCGTGTTACAAAATATTACTAATATAATAATAGTATACTATTATATTAGTAAGCAAGTAAATACTATATTATCAATCTCTATAAATTTAAATTTAATAACCGATTCAAACTACTACTATTCAGCTGATGTATTAGTAGGATGATTAATTTAACCGACGCGAATGCGGATAATAATAATAATAATAATATTAAAACAACGATCGTGTAGACGAAATAAGACTCAATTATATTATGTGTAAACCTAATATAGTTAGTGTCGTTAGTGAAATTTCGCTTAACCTAATCTTACCTAACCTAACCTGACATAACCGCTCGCCATTTGATCATAATGTACGTGCACGGTGTTTGCGACCTCTCCTATCGGGAGACAAAATTAATTTTTTTAATTTCGAAATAAAAGGAAATACGCCTGCGCGCGTCGTTTATCGTGCAGATATGTTCGGGCTGCGTGTTTATCAGTATATACACATATTCCGTGGACGGTCATGTACATTTGTAATTATTTAATTATATTGTCCGCAGTCGAAAAACGACGAAAAAAATAATAGTACTAATAATAATAATAAAGAAAAAAAAATTAATCGAGATGCGATAGTGCCTATATGGTATATATTATTATAATCGTAAACGTTATTTTTCCAACACGATTCGAATTAAAAACCGCGTGTACCCGTACATTATAATATAGAGAGATTCTCAATACGATACAGACGAATATTGTACGCGCGGAGACGGACCGCTACGAATTTCACTTATTCAGGATTCGTACACGTCACAATTACCGTGGGTTGCAAGTGCGTATATTTTATACGGGTACACGTTTTACGTTTGGAAATAATATTTCTCGAGTACCAGCTATTATAAAATATGTGTATTATAATAAGTCATCTGCAAAAGTCGTGACGATAAATGTTCGACACGTGGTGATTATTATTGCATTTGAACACTCTAACACGCGTGGTACGGTAGGTACGCGCACACTGCTTACACCTGTAATTATAAAAAAAAAATAATAATAAATAGCGTTTCACGTATTTATTGTTGTGCGCGCAAATGTACACAAGAAATCGAATAAGAAACTCGTTTGATTCTGATAAATTCGTGACATTCCCGTATTCGTTCGTGTTCCTCTGCACAATAGTGTGTGGCTGGTACTGCAGCGGAGATGCAAACATCATTGTGGGTCCGTTTACTTCCGCGGAGACCGCGGACCACTCGATAATCGATTTACGGGAAAATACACGGACGCAATTATAGGAAAACAAAAAAAAAGTGTTTATATATTCGTTTTATTTGCACGCTGCAGCTTGCGAAGCCGAAACTTCTTGGCGCGATTAATCCAAATAGCACGCGCATTGTGATCACTAAATTTTTAATATGAAATTCAAGGCGTTAATATTAAAAAATTATAAATTTTATGAGTTGAATTGGACTCAATAGGTTATACTCTCGGTCCCGATATTATATTCAATTGATTATTTAATTCGATTTGGTTGTCCTCGAATTAATTCCATACGTATTTTTTTATTGGACATTTAGTTCAATTCGGAATTGTCATTGTCGATGTTTGTATTTATCAATATACATACGTACTTTATCGAGACGCAGGCAAATAGAACGAGTAGAGACAAACGATTTCGGATTTCACGTAAACTGTTGAAAAACGTATTTGCACAAAATAAATTCCATATATTTTTTCATAAAAAAAAAACACATTTTAATAGGATATCGTTAATTTTTAATTCGAATTTGTAAAATAAACTTTTAACTCGGTTTGAAAAAAAGTCATTAAATATCTTTTTAGGACTCAGCCTTGAAATGAATACAATACCAAAAAATAGTACAGTGTTAGTTAAAAAAACACTTTTTTTTTTTTTTCGAAACCACAGTTAATTTATGGACTAGCGTCGAAGTCTATCGAGTTCATTTGACGATATATACTGTATATATAATGTTATTACATACTCCTCCTTATGAACAAACGTATGAATCTCTTCTTATAGTTTACACCTCTTGTCCAAACAGGCAATACATTTACAAATATGTCTTCTCATGATCTCTTCTCTTAATCTCATTCAATTGTTATCCTACCTTGTCCGCCAGATGTTCATACTTATTCGATTCTCAAAACACATTCAATATTCCTATCGATTACCACCAGTCATAAAATTATATTAATATTTGATTTTTTTTGGCTTCAATGTCTAATGATTTTGTTTTTTTTCTTTCTCTCGTTTTTCTTTTTTTCTTTTCGTTTACAGGTTAGGTTAGGTTAATGTATATACATATATATATTGTATTTATAATTGTACGTATTACTATAAAAAGCTATTAAAAAAATAATAAATAAATAAATAAAATGAAAAACATATTATTATATTCACGGCGATGTCTCGTAGTAATAATTATCTAATAAACCGACAATTATTATTGTACGTATTTTCGGGATACATAAAATAACACGTGCTATATGGCCGTCGAACATTAGAAACGTACATAGCGACACGGTGTCTGATCGTACACGTACAGATAAACGCTCTGCAGAGGCGCATAAATAATAAATTATAGTTTAAAAAAACTAAAAGAACACGCTTTAATAGCAAACCGAACTAAAAAGTAGAAAATAATTTTTAAATGTGAGGAGTTTGCGTTACAGCAATAGAAAGTCCAACAACCAATTATATGATTATTTAATTTGGAATAAGATTAAAATAAAAATGAATTTATTAACAAAACAATTCAATTATTACGGTAAGATCTTCAAAAATCGGTTATTGGCAATTTTTTTTTTTTTAATTTTAAATTATTGTTCAATTGATTTTTAATGATTTATGAAAAAAAAAAATTAAAAATGTGGGAAATTCGATCTGAAGCAGACTTCACGACGAATTCAGATCTGTTTTCAAATTTATTATCCCGCCCCACTAGATCGATCGTTACGTTAGGAGTAGAAAACGCCTATTTTGCTGTGTTTCGTGTGTGTAAGACGAAAAGAGAAAATACCCGCTTTCAATCCCTTGATGTAAATGTTGTGACTCGTATATGTATGCCTTATTGTATTTTTGTGCTTTGAAAATGTCGGAGACGGGAAAGAATCCAATAACTAATTTCATTTGAGAATGTTTCTAAAATTGACAATATGGTAATTTTACTACTATATTGTAAATAAAGTATAAATAACGAGTTATTAAATATCATACAATATTGTTTATAATTATTATTATTATTATTATTATTAGGTTCTGAGTGAAATAAGGAATGAATTGGTTTTACAATGATGCGTGCGTTTTTTTTTCCATATTATGTTGTACCCAAAAATTCGACCAGAAAGAGTGCTCCAATCTTTATTACAGTCTTACCCTGTTCTCGCGGATAACAAATCGCATCCATAGTTAGTACATTAAAGAAGACATTTTTCGATTTTCTCAAAAGCTTCTTAAAAATACAACTCAAAAACTATCGAAAAAATCACACGAAAACGGTTAAAACGCGATTTCATCATTATTTCGAAACTAATGATTATAGAAATATTTGAAATATCCACCAAATATTATGACAATTTTTGCACCCTTATTAGTATTTCTACCAATTAGGTATTATGTCAACGAGTATATTAATAATTCGTTTCGTATACGAATTCTTATGTTCTTTTTGTTTACCGATATCTATTTTATTTCGATATTTTATTTACTTTGTGACGACGAATAATAGTATCCATAGTTTTCGCGTGTATAATAAATTACAAGCCGCGCGGACCGTCGCTTCGTCTCATTAGGAGTTCAGCAGCCGTCCGTCATTGTTCTTTAGCGTTTATTTTTCACATGTAACGTTATACACTATTGTTTGAAACTACGTCATTGAACATGATAACTGCAACTATTTTCGCTACTACGATTGGCCTCGGAGCATTGGCCAAATACAGCTACAAATGGTATGCGAAAAGGAAACAGTTGACACACGAAGAGAAATTAAAAAGATTGGAATATAAAATCGAGAAGGCAAAATTAAAAATTGAAATGAAAAGATTAGAAGTGGAAATAAGAAAGGAAGAAATGGCCTACGATATTAGAATGATCGAATTGCAAAACGAAAAGGAACGGCAAATGAATAGGAAAAGGATCGAGATTGAAAACGAAAAGGAAATGGAACGATTGAAAATGGTGGATATTGAAGTGGATAAAGAATTGAAACGACAATATAAATGATGGGATTGGAAACTGCGAGTATAAGAGTGAGATGAAATAAGAGACGTTTCTGTATTGTTTCAATATGTTTGTATCAATTATATTTGTACATTTTTTTTTTTTTTTTGCAATTATCGCTTTGTTTATGACGTTATATTTTGTTGATTTATTTTTACTACGATACTCTTTGGTTACCTAGCATTTTTATTGTTTCGGTATGTTTACGTTTATATCTGAATTTTTTTCCGCAATTATTATGTAATATATATATTGTTTTATTATTATACGTTTGTATTTGTGTTTTTTTTTTCACGGTTATTATATTGCAATTTATTATAGTTTATGTACTGCGATATGATAATAAAATATTATTACATATTTTATATATGATCACCGACCAGCCCATTTAGAGAAATGCATTGTGAAATTATTAGAAAGACACGATAAATTTGTTTTGTGTCACTCAATTATACTAATGAAAAATACGTCGGATATTTCGAAAATATATACGCATGTGCGTACTTAAAAATTTATTTTTATATTCGACTTGAACGGTCGAATATTATGTGGAATACAGAGAGGATGAAAATAATAATAATAATAAAAAATAAGAAGAAGACAAATCGATTAAAATATATTGTATTTAAAAATCGGATTTTATACGATTAACGCGTTTCTGAAACGTATATTCGGTGCGTATTTATGACTTTCACGTGTGTAATTTATTCTCGTTAAAAACGATAATTACTGTGCGCGCGCCTTTCGTTATTAACCGAAACGATTACAATTATACATTTTCACGAATTGTTCATTATCATTCGGATAGTATCGGATTCTTTTGTACCTGCGTTCACAGCGGATACAGAACCTTACGGGCTATCAATAGAATGATAAAAAAAAAAATACATATATTCTATTTAACCGTATTATTATTCACGCAATTTTAAAGACAGTAAAAAGAAAGAGAAACCGTCAAGTAGTTTTCTTTTTTTTTTCTTTAGCCCATCTATTCGGGGACACACAGTTAAATGAATTAATCGATGAAAGTTTAATAATACACTGATGATTTTTTTTGTAATTGAGTATGTACAGAGAGTGAGGAACGTCGGTCATTATCAATATGAAACGACCGTTTAATCAATAAAAATTCTTTTACAATTTTTTTTTTTTTAAATAAAACGCGTACGAAATACGTACATAAACGCGGTAAACACCTACATAAAATATAATTATCCAACGGACGAGTTATTAGATCATTTTAATATCGTATTTAAGTGATTTTTATGCACGCGTCGCGAATCGTCTTCCGCGCTCGGCGTACCGAATTAAAAAAAAAAAAAAAACAGTTTTACTCCGTTGAATCAAAACAATTTTAATCAACTAGGTCGCGCGTACTATTAATTACAACACTAATTGAACTACTAGAAAATTATGAAAACACGCATTATTATAACTACGATCGAACGTTTTTATTTTTTCTCTCCCATAATTTCAATAATATTTTTCGAAGCGAAATGCACTTTTTCTCCTCCCTCCCTCCCCCTCCCCCTTTCGATCGCTTGTAATAAAAATATTACCACAATATTCAACTAGATAATATGGTTATCGTAGGTAATTTTTTTATATATTCGTATATATATTTATCGAGATGTTTGTATACACGAACCGAGATCGCGGTTTACCTACTTTACCTACCTATATATACGGTCGGAATAGATTTGTAATATTCCAGAAATTTTGCCGAAGCAAAAGTCTAATCGAAGTAACGGTTTTTTTTTTTTTTAAATTACGAACGTAATTTTACTATAATTATATATGCACACAAGTAAATTCTGAGATTTTCAAACATATACGATAATGTATGTATGATTAACGTTATAACATGAAACTGCAGTTAAAACGAGATCACGAAAGCGCTTAATATATTTTAATTTCGACGAATACGCCCCCATTGCAAATAACAATGTGCAGCGCGTCGCAGCCGCGTAACTATATATAATCATAAAACTTTCCAGGTGACTGAAACGAGCGGATTGCCTTAATTAGAAATTATTTATAGATGTATATTTTGATAAAACTGCGATTGTATAGAGAAAAAAATAAAAACGTTTTTTTTTTTTTTCATTTTCAGTGAAAGAATGGGTGATGTTAGTTATTAAAAACAACGAGTTCCCGGCGTAATGTACGTTATCGTAAATACATGTACGTAATTTAGAAAAAAAAATATTTTTTTTTCTTCTTTTCATAACTCATCATTATTATACATATAATATAATCTAACGGAACTGCATTAAAATAATATAATAATTATTTAAGATTAAAAGGGAAAACGCGCGCGTTATCTGAAAATTAAATACACGTTTTACGCGGTGTCGAGTTTTTATGTTAATTTTTTTTTTTTTTTTTTTTTTAGTCTTGCGCGCGTATTATAATATTAAAATATACTTTCCAAACCGAACAGATTTTTTTTTTTATTATTATTATTATTATTCGCTAAGTATATTTTTTTACATATATATATTTTTTTTTCTAATAAATATTTTTATTATTATTTTATACAAGTACTTTTTCGAAATAGATTTATATATTGTAAATTTTTATTTCCGTAGCGAAATTCACATTATGCATAGGGATGCGAGTGAACAGACGTTTTACGCATTTTAATATCATGCAAATCGTGTACGACTATTTTTCGTATAAATTTTTTGGATAAAAAAAAAAAAATTATATTTAATAATATACGCCTTATGCTTTACACCGTTTTTACGTAGGCGTGCGTAAAGTAATAATCGCGGTGAAAACCAAAACTGTACGCGTACACTGCATACACACTAATATGAAAGTGTATAGATCCGTGTGTCTACCATAGGCGCTATATCAAATGAATTTCGTATACAATACCTTCCAATACAAATGCAATACTTAAATCGTTGAGTTTCTCGGTGAAAATTATTCAAATACACCTACTTTTATAATATCAAATTAAATAATGCGCTTAAATAAATGACCTAAACATTTAAGGACACGACTTGTAAACTATAAAAACTGCACGCGAAACAAATAATATATAATGTTATTTTGAAGCTGAGTGCGAATTTTTCGCCAAAAAAATTCTATTACGCACGAATCGTAACATTCTATTGCTCTAAAACGAATTACCTAAATTCGTTTTAGAGTATTTTTCGAGTTCAAACAGAGCTGTAATATCGCCAGTTATTTATTTTAACGTTTTGAAATTCCGAATCAGCAACAGGAACGGACCATAATGTATGCATGCGAAAATCTATAGTGTCGAAAGATAAAATATCTGAAAATTCTTCCGATTCGCTCCGATTATCACAATAAATATAATTATTATTTTTTTATTAAAATATATTGTTCGTATTCTAATGACCACAAAAAAAAAAAAAAATTGATTCGAGTGGATATCCTAAATTTGAAAATTGTCAAAAGTACCGGGTTGCACCAATACGTAAAAAGTTTAGGAAACTCTGGCGCAGATGGTTTTTCACAAAAGAAACAGAGCGTATGCAACTGGACCGAACGCGCGAAAAAAAACTCCATTAAGTGCGCGGAGACCTCTTACGGGTGAGTAAGACACAATATAGTCCAATCGTTGCAAGACACAATAAAAAAATTAGTATTTAATTTTTTTTTTCTCTAAATGATTGTGTAAGTAATAAAATTGTTATTGTAAGCTCTAAACGAATATTGTTTATTTTGAATTTCCTTTGGAACGCTCTTCGTATATCGTTTCCGTTTTTCTCGACCAAACATCGTCACTGGAGTTTTTCGTTTCGATTCGATTATTCCCATTGCGCATAAACGCGAATAAACGATTATATCATATTATAATAGTCGAATATTAAATAGAAAAAAAAAATTTTTTTTCTTCTCAAGGACGGACCGGACGCGGTATGTAGTATATATATAGAGAAAAATAACGTGGTGGTTGGGTATTCAGCCAGATCTTAACCAGTCAGTGGCGTAATCATGAGGGGGTTATGGATATGTCCCCTTGGTCATTTTTTTTTTTTATAAGCGGAATGGAATTTTCAAACAAAACACAAGTGTTTCCGATTAAATTCGTACAATCAGACGGTCGAAATATCGTCAACACCAAGGGTGTCCAAACTTTTGTGAAGACTGGGCCACATCATATTATGGGTAGACGTCGTTGTGGGCCACATACTTTTTATAATAATAATACATTCAAATTTAATGATTAAATTATATTCTATATTACAACAATACATTTTTTTTTATAATTTTACTGTAGCGAATAAAAAGCTGAAATATTTTACAAGTATTAATATTTAATTATAATTACACGGAATATTTTGTAGTTTTATATTTTTAAAATAAATTTTTTCTCGTAATATTAATATATATATACACAATTAATTAATGTTTTTTTAAATTGAAGTGAGGGCCGCATAGAAATCTACCACGGGCCTCGGGTCGGACACCCCTGGTCAACGCTATACAAAATCTATGGTCGAAAAACGCGAAAGACGCGCGTTTGTGTGTCAACAGAATATACGCGCGTACGAGGAACGGTTTTTAGGAGACGACGCCTAATAGTATTGACACCGTAATCGTTGTGTTCGTTGACATTGAGTCTGTGGTGGCATTTCAAAAAACGGTTCTATAAAACGCGAATACCGTAATTTTTTTGTATCTATATCGATTAAACGAACGCAAATGCAATAGAATTATATACTTGTTCTTATAAAAAAAAAATATTGATTCTTCCTCCCCCGCCTCCCCGCTCCTTATGACCTAACCTCAATTGATCGGCTGGAAGTTTAAGGGCACGAAACTCGGAGGTGAAACACGGGAGAAACTCCGGCGCGCGCGCGAGATTCGTCGATGGAAAGCCCGGTCGCATACTGCGGTTCCCCCCTTTTCGCGCGACTCCTACTACGGCGCGACCGCCCGCACGCGGAGTTTATATAAAAGATCGCGGTCGCGGGTCGGCCGCGTCTTAGACGATACCACGGCGACGGATCCACCGCGGTCGTAACACGTGTGCTGCGCACCGCCCGGCGATTTGTTTTCGCCAAATTTTTTTGTCATTTTTTTTTCGTTTTCCAACTATTCCGCACCATGCGATTCTCGTTCGATTTCGGGTAACTGCCACACTGCAGCCGGTATTATCGTATCGCAACGAAAAATTATTGCTTTTTTTTTTTTGCTTTTTTGATTTGTAACAGCGTTTTTATATTATATACGATGACGTGATCACGCGCGATTCACACGGTCCGAAACAGTAGTAAATTCGATTAAAATTTTAATAATCCGAATACGTATATAGACAATTATACACGTTTTAAATATACCGTCTTTGTGCTTATATTATACATAATATATATATAAGAGGATATACGCAGGCGTTTCGAATTTCGCGACGATGATAACGGATAACGGAACGGTGAGTACCTATAATCTGCGTACGCGGAGTTTTATTATATATTATATATTTTTTGTTTTCCAACGAATTTTTTTTTTTTTGTCGTCTATTCGCGTGATTTTATATAAATCGTAGGCGAATAGTATAGTTGGCGAGTACGCAACACGGTTTATGGAACGTTTTTCGTAATAAAAAAAAAAAAAAAGTGATCAGTGTCTAAAAAATATATAGTATTCGGTATTGAAGCGTATTCGAACGCTGTTGCGACGTGACTTTAAAAATATTAAACGATATTAAACGATAGTATTGTACAGTCGATGGATATAGTGAAAATCAAGACGCAGTTACACCGTCTATATCGGTGTCTTGTTCCTTGGATGAATCGAGTTAGTGGGGCGGGAAAAAATCGTCGTCCGCACAATAATGTTACTTCATTTGGTTGGGGTTTTTTTTAACCGTTTCTCTCCGAATCGTTTCGAGTTTTGAAACTTTAAAATCGTAATACTGACTGCGATCGTTTATTTCCCTGCACCCTTTCAATTCGAAACGACGAGATTTATCGAACGAATACGTAATAATATGGTTTCGGCAATAAAACCCCCTTAGGGTTAGTCGTATGTTTTTTTTAAATTTAATTTCTACGTCTTTAATAATTTTCGCGAATTTCGCTTATCGTTTTCGATTTTTTATTTATACGCTCTCGTTGCGCAGTCCGATTCGTTATTAGCTGTGTTTCTAACGTAGCCAGAAATTATTCGCGCGTTTCCATTGTCTGTGCTCGGTTCGTTTTAGGAGAATTTTTAAAAAAAAATACAAATTTTTCAACAAAAAAAATATTATATTAACCTATATATATAATATACGGTACGGAAATGAATTCGGAACACTGCAGCGGACACAGTGGTTTTAACTTATCGTAAATGTAGGTTGTATTAATTAGGTAATTAAAAAAAAAAAAATCGATTCGTACGGTAATTAAATATTATAATCGCGCGTATATTATCGAATTAATTAAATAAATATATATATATACAAATATACATGACCTGTCGGCAATTTTAATAAATAAAATAATATAGTTTCATTGAGATAACGCGATAGCGTTAACTTATAACAAGAGTCATTTGAAATTCGACGCTAACACTCCCGGAACTAGGACGGTCACAAAAGTTCTTTGACATATTATTTTTATACCGTTTGAATATACGAAACGTGTAATTTCCTTTTTTTCTTTTTCCAAGAGCACCGAACGCGCGCGAATAAATACCTTTTCAAAAATAAAATTTTACATAAATCCGATGAAGCCCGTATATAGGTGAACCTCGATTAGTATGTATAGCCACACGGTTTTTTTGTCAAAAAAAAAAAAAAAATCCTCGTTCTATTTCGTTTCCTCGAGGCTTACCAGAGCACTCGTAAATATGAAAAATTTATTTAATAACGCACATAACACAGTGTACCGGCTATACTGTTTTAATAACGTTGATTTTCTCGGTTCGTGTACGTATAATATAGGAAGCTGTCTGTACGAAGAAATGACACAGTAGACTGATACCGTTGAATAATATCGTTCGCTACCAGTTCTGTCTTATTATACGTACACGAGACATTCGCGATATATTCGCAAATAATATCGAACAGCAACGATAAAATTTCACGTATAAAACACGTATTTACGAATATTCGCAGGTGCTGGTTTTGCTGTCGTTCCTGGCCATCGCTCACTGCAGCGCGTAAGTATTATTATCATTATATTCGACGAGATATCATTTTAAAAAAAAACGAATAAATAACGATCGTTATTACTAACGCGAACACGTTCACCGCGTAAACATCGATTAATTATCGTAATTGGAACGATTAGAAAGATCAGAAAAAGCAAATTGAATCGGTCAACGGGATATTGAATAATAAGTATTTTTATTCGATAATTTTTTTTTTATTGCTGCGCGCACGAGAGTAATAATAATTATACTGCAGCAGAAGACGCTGCAGTATATTAAAAAGGAGCATCTCGCGCTTTATTATAATATATTATCGTATCGCGTGTACGAGCGCCTCGGGGGCCGTACGCAATATAATAGAAATAAATACGCGCGAATACGATAATTTGTGAACTACAGAGAATAGAACGGAACTTCGTGGTGTAGAAAACCAGTTTATCCAGAATGCCGCCGCGGCGTATGACGTGCCGAGGATGCTGCAAATACTGAAAGAATATACGGAATAATATTAATACTCGGTATCAGCAGCGAGAATATTTCTCATATACGTGTGGTTAGGTCGATCTGAAACCTAAACCTCATCCCGTGCGCGCGTTCACTACTGTTGAGTGACCAAAAAAAAAACGTGCGAATCTTTTAGGCGTATTTATATTGTCGCGGTGGCGTGAATTCGCATTGATTTCTGGTGGTGGTGGTGGTGGTGCAGAGAAATTTCTAACACCCACGAAAATACTCAAACTTCCTTTGTATACCATAGACAATTTTTATTTTCCGCCAAAAAAAAATTTTTTTTTTTTTTATAAAAATCTTAGACGAGTATTGAGTACGATTTTAACTGTAAAAACTTTATTATTATAAAAAAAAAATAATTTTTTTAACCGAGTCGACGTTTTCTTCTTACCGTAGTCATATTCTTTGGAAATTTCAACATTCTAAGGTAATAAATGTTTTCGGAATAACACGGAGAAATATTCCGACGAAATCGCATTTTTACTACTATTTTTTTTTCTGTGTAATTTTTCGATAGTTTTTGTTTTTTTGTCGCTTTTGAGAAAATCCAAAAATTACCTCCCTAAAGTACCAACTAAATAAAATTAGCTTTCGGAAACGTTGTGTTTATACTTCGGAGCACTCCTTCTGGTAGAATTTTCGACGATTACAGACATAAAAAATTTTTTAAAAAACGCACAAATACATTCGTCGCTCCGTTTAGAATCTAAAACGAAAATTCGCGTGTAAGCGACAAAAATCCGTTCTATGATATACATTATACATTGTAGCAGGGCCGTATTACCGCTTAGGCTGTGTAGGCTAAAGCCTAGGGCGGCAAATTTTGAAGGGCGGCAAATTTTTTTTTTGGTGTGACCCAAAAACTACGTTGTTTACGTATCACTTATAGAAGTAAAATATCAATACCTATGTAAATTAGGCGGTAAATTTATTTCAGCCTATGGGCGGCAAAAACCTTAATCCGGCCCTGCATTGTAGTATAACGTATAATGACGATTTTCATAGGTACATATTTTATATAACTGATTCGTAAATGTTTTCACGACAGAGACGTGCGAGCGGCGACGGCGAGCGGCGGCGGCGGCGGCGGCGGCGGCGACGACGACGACAAGAACCGGATCGAGCCGAGCGGCCAACTGCAGACCGCGGCGGTCGGCGACGAGCGCCCCGGAGGCCTGCACGAGGCGACCACCGCGGCGGCCGGCCGGTCCGGAAGACAGTTTTACCAGACGTTCGCGGGTTACCACCAGCAGCCGTACCCGGTGCAGCGCAGGGCGTACAAGGGCCCGGGCCGTAAGAAGAAGAAGAAGAAGAGACCGTTGAGGACCGCGGAATCGGGCAGACGGCCGAGGCCGCGACGCAGGCCGCCGCCCGCGGCTATGATGGGCCGGTACAAGAGGTTACCGCCGCCGTTGCGCGCGCAACACGTCGCCGGCAACTACGTCGACACGGCGGCGGCGGCGGGCGGCGCGGACTACGAGGACGGTTACTACGAGTCGCCGCAGTCGTTCGACTACGGCGAACGGGAATTCGACCACCACGAGCCGCCGCCGGCCCCGGCGTACGTGTACGGGCTGACGGGACCGGTGACCGCGGCGGCGGTCGCTCCGGCGATGGCCGTCGTGCACGCGCCGCCGCCGTTGGCGGCGGCGGCGGCGTCCGGTCGGACGCGCAAACGTCATCCGTACGTGGCGGACGAGCCGCAGACCGTCGCGGTCGTGCCGGTGGTGCGCGCCGCCACCGGCACGCGTCCGGCGGCGTCCGCGGTGCAGGCGCCGCCGACCGCGGCCGCGGCGGACCCGATGGAAAAACTCCGGCAGATGGTGCACGAAGCCATGGACGAGCACTTCGCCACCAGACACCAGGAACTGTACACGGACGGTTTCGAAAAACAACAACAACTGCAGAAACAACACCATCAGAATCAGTTGGTGTACAGCGCCAAGTACAAGCGACAACCGGACAAACCGCAACAAGAGGACAAACATCAGCAGCGCGCGTCGTCGGTCGACGCGAACCGGCCGTCGGCGACGACGACCACCAGGAACAAGGACGCGGACGCGGACGCGGACGGATCGGACGACCGGCTCACGTTGGCCGAGATATCGGCGTACATGGGCGCGAAACCGGCCGAGACGGTGCTCAGCGCCGGCGGACACCGTTACGTGTTGTCCGACGCCCTACAACACAGCTACCGGCACCAGCAGCAGCAGCAGCAGCAGCAGCAACAACAACAACAACAACAGCATTACGGCGGCGGCGCGGATCACAATCAACAACAGTACTTGCGTTACGTGTCGCCGTTCGAGGCGCTTTACGAGCTGCCGGTCGCGCGGTGGACTTACAAGTGATCGGTGTCCTCGCTTCTCCTTATATACGTATACGGTATATATTTCGTCCTTTTCCCCCGACCACGAATCTATCGTCAATTCTATTATTATAAATCCTGTAAACCTTATAACGATTCGTTACGATTTTATGATGAAAAAAGAAAAATTATTGTAACGTTTTTTTTTTTTTATAATACTTTATATATATACTTTACAAAGGCGTCATTCGTAGAGAGAGGACAGTGGCTACGAAAAATTCCACTCCACGTCGTACGACCCTAAAACACTTGAATAGTGTTTCATCAGTTATACGTGGCGATGAAATGCGTTTTTTTTTTCGGATAATTTCTATTTTTTCTCCCTCTAAGCGTGCCTGACCCGCGTAAACGTTTTCCACGTGGTATATAATATTGCGTACAACCAACGCAAACCGATTGAATCGAATACCGGGTCGGTTAGAGGTTATTACGAGTGACGCAAAAAAAAAAAAACTGTAACAATAAAAAAAAAAATTTGTTTTTTTAAAAACTCCGTTGAAATGACGCCTCTGCAGTATAGTTACAAAATTTATATTTATATTTTCTATTATTATATTGTAAGTCATCGCGCGTATCGTCTAATATTCGGACACGCGTATATAATATTTATTTACGCCGATGTATCATTATTGTGTATATATAAATATATATTAGTATTTTTTTTTTTTTTTTTGCAGTACAAATGACTAAGTTTTACAAAATCACAGCGATTTCTATTGTTTGCCGATAAAACGTAAACGTAATATTTGTCCCGATTTATACGAACGTGCGCGCGTTTTATATATTTTTCCAGCACAAAAATCATGGACTTTACGTGTTGTACCTTTCTATTTATTATTATTATTATTATTATTATTATTATATATATATATAAATACGTATGTGCGCGTGAACGTGCGTGTACGAACGATTCCCATATAGTTCGCGATAATTTTTTTTTTTTTATTCGAGAGAAATTTACCGGTTTCGTACAACTGTACATCTGTATCGTGTACGTACCGTACCTATAAGTATATATTGAAAACGGGGGAAAATAAACAAATACTATTTTTTTTTTTTATTATTGTTATTATTTTTGTTACGATACAATATATATATATATATATATTTGTAGAAATGTGAATAATAATAATTATATACTAACGATTTCCCGCGTGATTATTTTTTTTTCTTCTGCAGTTTTTTTTCATTTTAGAGGTGTATGAAAGTTAAAATATTAGGTACTGCCGCCTCGCGTGCATGAGTGATTAATGTCAAACACTTCGTCGTGCTTTCGACAAGAACAGAGAAGAAAATATACAGGTACTGATTCAGTGGCGTACTTTCAATTTCTCTCCGGTGATGGTGGTGGTGGTGGGGAGGGAGTTTACGCGAAACATTGAAACTTCGTCCCCGTAATATTTCGAATTCGACCATATTATTAAACTAAATCGAATAAAATATATATATATTTGTCGAAAAAAGAATTCAAATAAAATTGGTTACAAAAAGAAATTGTGATTTAACGATTTTCAAGAATTTTTGAAAAAATTTGTCTCGTTTTAACTACAGTACAGAACAGTGGCGGATCTAATATTTTTTTTTTGGGGGGGGGCCCAAAAATGTATAATTCTATAAGTACATTATTTAGGATTTGATGTAAGACCTTCAAGTAAAGTATTACTTAAATATACTTATATATTACTACGAATATATAACAGCCAAGGGGGAGGCCCGGGCTCCTCGGGCACCCCCCCCCCTTGAATCCGCCACTGGTCCAGAGTTACATTTTTTTGGCGAAAATTTCAGGTTTCTCTACAATTACGAAGGAGGAAAAACGATTTTATGACATTTTTCCGTATAATTTTTAATCTGACGCTTAAAAAAAAAAAAGTATTGAGAAAATCGAAAAATTTCACCATAAAATTAAAATTAAAAATTATAAGTACACGCTTATTTGTATTGCCGTTTCTACAATGTATTTCGGTAATTAAAAAGAATTCAAAACGCCCGAATACGATATGTAAAAGGTATCGTCAATATCGAATATTCATTTGCTTATTATTTGATCGCGTTTGAAAATATCATAATCATCCAGCCGTAGTAGGTCGCAATTGCTATTAATATTGTGTAACACTACTAAACGCGTCCAGCGATTTATAAAATAATATTTTTCGATACGTTTAATTCGTACGCGTCGTCGTGTCGATGTGTTGTACAAAAACGTTTTTCGATTGAAAAAAAAAAGTGTAATTCGAAAATAATTCTGAAATCCGTTATGACTAGGTGAAAAAAAGTACAACGCGTATTGGTTTCAAGACAATATTTGTGGTGTTCTGTCCGGTCCTTATTTGAGTAGTCCCAGAGAAAAAAGTGTACATTTCCCCCCCCCCCTCGTAGTGGTTTAAAATATAAAAATTATAATTTTATACAAGCGCGTGTTCATACAACCGACTTGGGTAATCAAATTTCCTCGGTTTTTTGAAAAGAACGCGCCAAAAATGATCTTTCTCTGCTCGTTTTTCTAAAACCTAGCCGGCGAATAAATAGTCCGAAAATTCACTTATCTACCGCGAAAGTATACGTAGAACGTCTCGGAATAAGAATTTTATAAATATTGCGTGGCATCAAAACGTGATTACAAGACTTATAAATATTACATTTTTTTTTTACTTTACTTTACAAAAAAAGTGTTTATAACTATTATGTAAAAGTAAATTTTACACATTTCTACTGGTTTCGATTGCAACGACGTCCCGATAACTGTTCAGAATCCCGCAGTAAGACGCCTATATATATAGTGGCCATAGTATATATAAAACGTCAAGCACGGCGTGTATATATGTTATAACATCAACGTGCACGATTGTTTTTTTACCGAGATGACCGAGTTTTTAGGCGCGAAATAAAATGGGTTTGTTCAAACGGTCTTAAGTAGTCTTAATTTTAGATATATGAAATCAATGAAATTATACGTCGTTACCAGTCCTTTAACAGTGGATTTGCGAGCAAATTTTTAATAATTGATAATTTGTATAGTTAGTATAAAAAAAAAAATGTCGGGATTTATATTTATAAAAATAAATGGCTGTTTTTTGAAATTAGTAAGTATTTTACTAGTTTATTTTCTCGTCGAGTGATTATATCGATGAGAGGAATCATCCAAACCTTTTACCTGTCTGTGTAGGACTTTTGACGTCGAATACGAATTTCCAGTGACGTATCCAGAGGGGAGGTCCATGGGGTCCGGACCCCTCCCCGAAATTTTTTTCGTATTTATGTATATCGATATTATTAATATTAATATATTAACAATTTTTCAAATAGACCACCCCCCTCCAAAAATAAGATCTTGGCTACGTGCCTGACGATTGCAATTTATTTCCTTCTTTTTTTTCTTCTATAAGTTTCTAAATTAAATACGCTTTTTACCATAAAAAAAAAAAAAATTCAAACGATTTAGTATACAAGTTATGGAAATATATAATGTGACTCATAATAATTATACTCATACACACATGCGTGTGTGTGTTTCGTAAAATATGCGCATTTTGCGCGTTCGGCGGTATAGAAATATTTTGTCACGCAGCCGCCGCCGCCGCCTCGCACGTATAAGTCTCGATAAAAAAAAAGACAATTTTTTTTTTTTTTATAATATCTTCGATATAATATTTTTCCGCAAAATCACAGAAGCGGAACAAATTGGAGTTAAACGCCCGTCGCCTGCGAAAAATATAGAAAATATATTATTATCGTTTCCCCCACTACAAGGCGTACCTAACTGCATAACGATTAATCTCTCGTAATATTATGAAACACGTCGTGTGTAATAATATTCTCGCTTTATTATATCTTTTGACGCGTGCCCGTGATCGACAACATCGAACACCGCGCATAAAATATATTGCATATTATGATAAAAAAAACGTTTATAACGAATTAACGAGCCGAGTACAGGTGCGATACATATAATATACGTCTATTAAAATATTTGTAAGACTAAAAACCGCGTATACTCGTACAGTATTTAAAGTATTTAAGTCCTTTATTTTGAGTGAATAAAAAAGAAAAAAAACTGCTCAAATCTACCTGATCATACGGTACACCGTTACGTGGTGTCAGCTCATCCTTGTGTCACTAGCTATTAGGCACCTATTTATTTAACACGTTCTCGTTATTAAATTCCGCTTTACTCGAGTCGTAGGACATTGGACGCGTCCGTTTTGTAAAAGTGTCAATGACAAAAACCATACTTACTCAAATCACCAGAAATACAGCGTAGTTGTCGAGTCAGCTGGTCACATTTCCAAAATAAAATTATTTCTTTTGTATCGATAATAAAACGCATACGTTTTCTGTTCGTGCGATAAAAAGTGTCTTACGTCCAGGACTTTTCGGCGTGAAATACAAAACGACGAAACGTCTCGTTTCGGCTCAGTACTGCTCGGTACACAACGGCCGTGTAGTTCTTCTTGTACAACAACGATGAAACTACTCGTTAAAAAGTCAAAACATAATTAGTTTTGTTATTATCTTATTAAACAAAATAAGACGGCTTATTCGAGTATATTATGTCGCTTCTCGCATAAAACGACTCGTTTTTCTCCTTCGATAAGACGAATAACATATTATTATTATTATTATTATATATTAAAATCGATACAATATCGTAAATCATCGTACGCGTCTCGTACAGATCGTGGGATCCAGTGAAAAGCAGAACGCGTGTGTAACAGAAAAAGTTTACTAAAAGTACACGCATAAACAGTACACGCGTATATACGTATACGATATTATATTATTTATGGCGATTGGCTTAAAATAATATAAAAAATATTAATGCAGCTGTTATTATTTATTATATAGGTACCGAAGCATCGAGACGTTTTTCCAATTCGTTTTTTTCTTTTTTAATCAAAAGAGATGAGTCACATTTATCATACACACGTCAATATATTATTATTATTATTATTATTATATTCAAAACAGTACAATCGTTTTATTATAATCAATACACTGTGCGTATATTAACTTAAAATTAAATACGGATAAAAAAATAATAATAATTTGCTTTCTCCGCGCATAACAGACAATATTTACACGTGTACTTATTTTAATATGATAATTTATTACACGTTATATAGACGTCACCAATAATTATTTTTAGGTATTTTTTTTTTTTTATGTACGCTTAGGAGTTTGTAATAAATTACCTACGAATTTCACGATAATTTATTGCTCGCGCGGCGACGACACGGACAAATGTTATTCGGCGAAGTTAATTATAATATGACTACGCGTTTATAGTAGAAATTTGGAATGTATTGTATTGTACATTTTTTTTTTTGTTCGTTTAATATATATATATTATATATGTATGTATATTTACTATATAAAGTCCAAATACGCTCATTCATAATTCCGTTATATTATTAATATTATTGTCATCGAACTGTACAAATAAATCGTATAGAAATATGGATTTTTTATAATTCAAAACCGAACGATTATTGTAGACGGACATACTTGAAACGCGTTTACAGCGGTGGCGGCTATACATGACGGTCAAGGGGACGGGGCGAAAATGGACTCAACCCTCTTTGCCAATGAAATATTCACATCGACGAGTAATGACCAAGAGGAAAGATCTATATTAATGAGACGAAATGCAGTTGTGGAAAAAGGAAGAACAACGTGCATGGAACGTAAACGAAATAACAATAAAACCGGAAAAGAAAGTAGTCACCAGATAGCGCTACGACACAACATAGAGGGCGTGGCAGAAACACACACACACACACGCAGTCAGACGCGAACTACGTTGTTCACGCCTGACCGTCGTGACTACACTGAGCGGTCCGATGGTTTCGGACCGCTATTTATAAGCGCTTTTCTGCTACGCCCTCTATGTTGTGTCGTAACGCTATCTGGTGACTACTTTCTCTTTTCCCGTTTTATTACGGTCGGCTGACGCACCGTGTCGGTATATGCGCGTGTTTAGTTTGACGCTGACCGATCGTACGCGCGTATGCGATATTTATCATTTATTTATTATTATTATTATTTCGCGTATTTCAATGAAATGAAATGAACGTAAGGATTCGTCTTTATTCGTTGTACACTCGTTTACAAATCGGTGCTGTTAGGTCGGAGATGTACTAAATTAAAAAATATCAAATCCCATTGGGGGCGGGCGGGGGGCGATCCACCTTATTCTAGACGAACGTAAGTAAAAGGGCTTAAAATTGTGCGCGCTACAACACACATTTTGTGCAATACGAAAACACGTACCTACATAATGTATAAAGGTTTCGAATTTTCGGTTTCTAATTGTTTCGAAGCGATTCATTAAACAGAAAACAAAAAATGTTTATTGAAAATGGGTATACTCATAACGTTTATTTTCGTCGTTTTATTCGGTTAGTAGATAATAAAATAAAATAAATGTATTTTTAATAAATCTCAAAACGTACAGTGTGTGTGCAGTACGAAAAAATAAAAGTTTTAAGTACTGGACTTAAATATTATAATATCCGGAATGTGTAGGGACAAACAACGTCAGTTTTCATTGCAAATTGTTTGTCAAACGTATTTTTTTAAATGAATGTACGGTTTTTCGTTTAAATTAATAATAAACTGTCGAGTAAATATAGTCGACTATAGTATTTTCGTCAACATTTTATGCTGAAATGTAATTTGAATTTTTAACTTTATTAATTAATAAAATTTAATTTCATTAGGTTTAAAAAAAAAAAAAAATCGCCCCGCAGCCTTGCGCAGGTCATCTACGCGCGCGCCATCTATACGCGGCGCGTTAATCGGTCAAAAACGCAGTAAACTGTACGACTGGCTGTACGCGTTCGTGTCGGACGGATCTTCGTCCAAAGCGGCGACGGCGACGTCGTCGTCGTCGTCGGACGTCTCCCTGAACTCTTCCAGGTCGTCGTCGTCCTTAATGTCCTGGCCGGAGGAAAATTCGCGCGCTACGCCCGCGTCCATGGCCAGCCTGTAGCCCTCTCCGAACCGGTAGCCCTGCACGTCCTCCACGGACAGCTCGCCGCCTTCGCCTCCTTCGTTTACGCCGCTGCCTCCGCCTCCGCCGCCGCCGCCACCTCCGCCACTGCCTCCGCCGCCGCCGCCGCCGCCGTCACTGGCTTCGCGGTCGCTACCGCCGCCACCGTCCTCGTCGTCCGCGTGCGAGTCGAATTCGTCTTCGGGCGTCTTCGGCGGCTTCGCGCGACCGTGGCCGATCACTTTGTTGAACTGCGTCACAGCCTGCGCATCCGACACACACACACACACACACACATCATATACACATAAACAAAACGGTTACGCGGTCACACGACCGACATTTTATGCAAAATCATTTATTTATTACGTTCTTTCGTTTAGTTGGTAATTTTTTTTTTGTAAATATCAATCGCTACACTCGGCTGGGAACGTCGATTTTTTTTTTTTTGCCGAATTTTCGACGTTTTCTTTGACACTCTCAAACAATTCGTCTTTTAACCGAAGATTTTTTTTTTTTCTTATTTTTATAGCTAAATTAAATACGGCGCCTAAGTCTTATTTCTATACGAGTTGGTGCGTTTTTCTTGAAAATGTCTTCGCTCGAGAAATATATACGATTTTACGTATTATAATATATTTTATA
Source organism: Slavum lentiscoides (assembly GCA_032441835.1). NCBI lineage: Eukaryota > Metazoa > Arthropoda > Insecta > Hemiptera > Aphididae > Slavum > Slavum lentiscoides. The sequence continues at coordinate 8,840,467 of CM063715.1, read as the reverse complement.
CGCGTATATAATGTATTTGCGTACTGAATAATGTTTAAAAAAAAAAACGGTATGAATTCGTGCGCGATTTCAATAAGTGAAAGAACGGTGTCGTGTCAGAACGTGTGATTTTAAACGTTTCTCACGTAAAATATCCCCGAAAACACGTGACCGACAAGTTTCTTAGAGAAATAAAAAAAAACAACTCTAAATTCGGCTTCTCGTGTATACGAGAAAAAAAAACCTGCTCGCGGACGTGAGGCAAATCGTTAACGGGCGTCAGTAAAAAAAAAATAATAAAATAATACAACAGATTTGAAATTAAAAAAAAAAAATCGCTTTACTGTGTATACAATAATACAACAAAAACACGTACACATAGAAAATATGTAAAAAAAAAAACAGACGCAACTATATAGAAAAGCGTATTATACATCGGTATATCTCTTTATATAAAATAACACTATAATAATATCGTGCAATTTACAATATAATATGTATGCACGCGGACGTATAGGTTCTTTAATATTATTGTATAAAAATATCGTAATGGCTGCAGCGGTTCGCGCGCGTGGTAATGGATTTACGCGGTCGCTTCTGTCACAGGAAATGCGATACCCGAAAGTTGTACGTGGAATGACTTGGAAAATGTTCGGTTAACGAATTTGGCGTACGCTGAAAGAAAAACAAAATTAACTGAAAGAAATTTCATAAACTATACTATATTTCGTTTGAAAGAAAAATGTTTTTTTTTAAATTTATTGCGTACGATCAAATCATATAGGAGGAGAAAAAAAAATTGTTGTGCGTGCACGTGTACTCTTCTGAAAATCGGAGTGTGTTTTTGCGCGCGGCCTGTCCCGACTATACAGATTCTAATTTAATGGAAAAATTATAATATATAGTTTCAAGTCGTACGCGTATTTTCGCGGTTTCAGTGCCGAACTTCGGGTTCGTTTTTGGAGAATTTCTGACGAAATTTCGTTTTTATATAGGTCGACCTCGAATATTCGAAGAAAAACGAACCTATACATAGTCCTTCGCCCATCGTCGTCTATATATTATATATTGAAATAAACTTAAGTTATATCGTGCGCGTGTGTATATTTATATAGTACTGTTCGTGCGTGCAAAGCGTGCGAAATAAAACTTTCAAAAAAAAAAAATTTTTTTTTTTAAATCTTATTGTGCGTGCGTGTTTGGGAAAAAGTTGGACATTTTAATTCTGTAAGTATCGAAAAATATCTCTCTCTCTCTCTACACACCTATATGATAAAACGCATTGTCTGTCCGTCTGTTTGGACGTTTATAATTCTATATATTCGATCGATTTATACGTCAATATGGATTCGTCTCTGGATTCACCGAATGTCGTGGACTATCTGCAGTATAATTTTCTTTGCTCGTCAAAGAAACCCGAAAACAGTGATTTTACAACAATCCGCCGGTATTTTTTATATTACAGAGTTACGGGTAAATGAAAACCGCTCGCTTTGACGATAATAATAATTTGTAGTAATAGCTGTGTATATTGGTCACTTCTAATGAGGAATTGTATTTTTTTTTTTTTTCGAAAATTCGTCATCTTAGTCGGACGCGATTTGAATAGAACGTTGCGGCAGTATACAATCTCAGGGAAATAATAGACTCTCAAAATAGAATCAGACGATTATTACGTCGAAGAAATGAAGTTAATATACACAAATTGAATCACGTGGACTCTCTTTAGATAGATAGATAGAGAGAGAGACATTACAACTGTTACGTGAATAGTCCGTTCAGACCGACCGAGACATGCGTTGCAAAAGAAAAGAGAAACTTCTGCATAACGGGAGGTTGAACGCAGAACAGTTAGAGAACGACACGCAATACCGCAGTTACAAAATGAAACTGCACCAAGATCGTTTAGTGATCGTTTATCTCATACCGTGCTGAAAGTCTCGTTTATTATGTAAGACATAGCCTAAATCTCAATAAATTTTATGAACGAATTCGTATCCGACTGATGAATAAGGAGTGTTTGCTGCATTTAGATACTGTTTAGATTTAGATCGTTTTGTCGACGGGGTAAGGTCAACAAATTAGAGCCTATACGAGTCTAATAATAATTATTATTTATATCGCGTATTTTACACAAAACGAAATCTAGCGTTATGTATTAAAAGAAAACCTAAACAATAAATAATAATAATTGTTTATTATTGTAATTTCGCTATATCAACAGATATAATAATATCAATAAATCGCGGTTATCTGGTCGCGATGAAAATGGAGAGGTCACGAAGGACGAGAAGATTTTTCAAATGTCCGGACGAAGACATATAATTTATTATAACTATACAGAGCTGTGAATTTGTACAAAACGTTTCGCATTTTCAACGCTTTAAATTCACAACCCTAATTATAACGTAGTTTTTCTTCTGATGATCAGTACATATTAAAAACGATTTTCAAGTCCATTTGAGTACGGAATCCTACACTAAAATATACAAGTGGCTTCAAATGGTCGATCGATTTGATTTTAAGTGCGGGTTTTATTATAAGAAATAGCGAATATATTTTATTGTTCGAGACGGATTTTTGTTGAAAAAGCGACACGTGCATGCCCACACCTCGTGTAACGACGATAAGTAATTCGTATAATGAAAATTTGTTGTGATGATATTTTAAGGGTAAAAAAAAGAAACGAGTCTGCTATAGTACTCGAGAAATTGATGTGTAAACGTCGCGTGAACGGTAAAAATGGAACGGGCAATTGTGATTGGGATTTGTGAATATTGGTGACTTTATTCAAAGTAATTTCGATAATGAATATTATGACAACAGCTTGCACGTTTCCGTCCCATTTCCCGAGATTTACCCTCATACCGTCGTTTACACATCGAAAATTCTCGACCTACCTTAAAGTTGCCCGTGACGGGCTGTTGCTGCTTGCCGCCGGTCTGCTGCAGTCTGGCCACGTTGTTGGTCAAGTCGATGTCCACGTGCTTGACAAAGTTCGGCCCGTGTTGGTCGGGCACTCGCAGACGTATCACGTTGAACGCGGACGGCGGTTCGCCGTCGTCGGTGGGGTACTGCTGCTGCTGCTGCTGCTGCTGCTGTTGGTTGCGGTACTCTTGGCGGCCGTCCACGAACTGTTGGATCTCGGACGGTATGAACGAGCCCAAGCCCTGCGGCTGAGACGACGGCACGAACTGCACTTGGCCGGACACGGGCCGGAAACCTCCGTGTTGCGGTGCGGACGCTTGGGACGGCAGATAATTGTTATTGTTCGTCTGGTGGTGTTGCGCGTTTTGCACGCGCAACTTGTGCGCGGCCGTGCGCAACAGCGGATGGTGGTGGTGGTATTGGTGCAGGTGCTCGTCGGACGACTGTTGCGGGTATGCTCCGGCCGGCTGTTGGAAGTACTTGCTGTGACCGCCGCCAAAGTGGTTGTGCCCGAGGTACCCGAAGTGCTTGTGCTGATGCCCGTGGATGCCGGTGTGCTTGTGGCTGTGCGCCGACTGGCCCACGTGACCGTGGTCGTGCGCCACTTTGCCGCTGTGCTTGTGGTCGTGCACCACCTTGCCGGAATGGATCAGCGGTATGCCCTTGCCGGCCAGCTTGTACGTGTGCACGTGGTTCACGTGCTGCGGCATTTCCTTGGGCACCACAATGACTATCCGGTGGTGTCTGCGCAAAACGATAACGGGTGTGATGACGCTCAGACGCTGTGTGCATTGCGCGGTTGGCGCTTTTCATAGATTATTGCCCGTCCCCGTTGCGGCGTGTCGAAACAACGGCGAAACGGTTTTGCGTTTTTTAAAAAAAAAAAAAAAAAAAGTGGTATACCAAAGATCGTTTTATCGAATGATTTACAGAACTACGTCGGTTTCCAATAATTTTACACTTGAAATTTCAAGGCGAAACACTTAATTTTAAAACGATGAAAAAATCCTGTTTGTCAGACTCGGGTAATTTAAAAGTATACAGAACATGAATTCCAGTACTCGACAAAAAGTATTCGGAATTACTTTTGGGATACTTTTTTTTTTCACACTACTTTTCAGCAATACGAATATCAACAAATATAGTAAATATTGTATTATTTTATTATGAATATAAACAGTTATCAATATTGTGTATTTTGTGGGGTTTAATAATTTTTTTTTTTTAAATTTAAATTCTGTGTTTATAAATTAACGCAATAATTAAATTAAGAATACGCCGATTACTTAAGGAACACAACGCAGATATTATAACGCAATATAGTGTTCTACTCGATTATTTTTATAACGCTGGATTCAAATATAGCAAGGTTATCGATAATAAATTGATGTCGTTTTAAATACCTACTATACAGTTACCATAGTCGCTATTTCTTATTTTTTTTTTACTAAAATAATTACTACTTTTTACGTTTAACGCAATAAGTCATTGTTTTTTAGTGTAGATATACTGTCTAAAATATGATTGAGCTTTTTAAAAAGTGCTCGGAATACCACCCGAGTCTGCTATTTTTTTTTTTTTTAAGAAATTTAATCGCCGCAGCTTCGACACGACATGCGAACGCGACATACGTATCCTCGAAGGAGCCGATCGTTTTTAAAACACAAGCGATTTCAATCGAGAAAAAAAAACGTCTTTGCGCACTCCTATCCTCACAAAACGGTTTTCGATCGCTCGTTTTTTTTTTTTTTTTTGGAAAATATGAAATTTTGAAAACGATCCTAAAACCGATAAACCCCCACTCGGTGAGAGTTTTCAGTCTTTAAAGTGCTCTCGCTTTATTTATGGACGAGTTGAAGCGCAGACTCACTCGTGATTTTCGGCCGCGGCGATTTCGTCCTCGTACTCGGCTCCGTCTCGTTTCCCGGCTGCGTCTTCCGAACCGCCGCACACCGCAGCGAGTACGCAGCAGCAGACCAACAGTCGAAATATTTCCTGTACGGCGCACCGAAAAAAAACACCAAGAAAAAACAAAAAAAAAATCGTCTCGTTCAGTGGCGTAGATACGTTTTTTTTCCTGAGGGGAAGAGGAGGGTTTCAAAGGACTTTAAAAAAAAAAATCCAAAAAAAATATTTTATATAGAATTTGTATTTATCAATAGAAATTTTTAATGGAAAAATTCCCCCGAATAATTACAAAAACAAAAAAACAAACTCGTCACTCCGATTGTTGTATTTTTTCGCAACCAGTCGCGTTATTTGTACACAGCCGGTACGGTTTTTACAAAATGTGGATTTTTCAAGAGATACAACTTGCTTGATCACTTTTAAGAAACTATCCAAATTTTCTCGTACAGAATTCCGAATTATTTTCTACGATCGAGCAAAAAAAAAAAAAATTCAATATTTCTTATCAATTATTTACATATTTCGTATACGCACATATTCACATACATGTGTAATGCTCAAGATTCTGAATAATATTCTGAGTAATATCGTTATAAGCATAAGTGTTCAGGGGTGCAAATATTTCCTAATAAATATTATATTTAATAGCAAATAACAACATAAAATTATTTTAAAAAATACAAAGGCCCCTGAATACTATTTTTTATAATACACAACAACTTTAAATATACATATAAAGTAAAAATACTATATATTAATAATAAACAATTCGTTATATAGGGTGTCCCATATCCAATATTAGTTTCAAATTTCATCAAATTTGTTTTCAACCTTGGTTTAAAATCATTTTTTTTTTTTTCTGTACTAAAAAACTGCGCCTTCTGTTCTATATAGAGTTTAATGAATTTGACAATTTTGTGTGTTTGTTGTTCGAGGTTTATTTTTCCAATTTCGACTCGTACTATAATAGTCCAACGGATAACTACCATAATTTGACACTATATTGGAGTTCGAACCGCTGTTCTCGTATCAATTTTGCATCATAGACTGTTGTTTTATTAATACAAGGCAAAGATTTCAAAACTTGCAACATAAAAAAATTTTGGTATAAATAAAAAAGATGGGGCCCCCGACATTCCGGCCTGCACACATGGCTCCGCCCCTGGTTATAAGTATAATCAATGGCGTATACATGATTTTTCAATGGGGGATCAGAGCTGGACTTAGGTATGTGGTGTCCTATAGGCGGAATTATGCCTATGGGCCTTAATAAGGAACCTTATAAAAACCCTTAGAAAAAAAAGATCATATGGGGGATCTGACCCCCACATCCCCCCCTTGTATACGCCCCTGGGTATAACGCGTTCAACGAGATACAATTATTCGACATTTTAAACGGTAAGAACATTTTTTTGGTTGGGGGGGGAGTAACCTCTTCTGTACTATCCTCGTGTTTACGGCACTGGTATCATTGTATTCACATTGATATCCTATTAATAATAATAATAATAATAATAATAATAATAATAATAATAATAATGCGCGTAATAGAGTTATGATTTGTTGAATTACTACTTTATTTCGACGATGTTATAAAGTTACTTGCGGTCTCGTAGGAAGTAATAACGTAACGCGTAATAAGTTAAAAACCGCTGTAACGAAATAGTATACTTATTGAGTATTTTCATTACATAACGTTTATATGTGTCATTCTTATTTTTACGTGTTATTACTTTTTCGTATAAAGCGGGTTTTCGAAATAAAGGTTTAAATTTTTAAAATTTATATTAATACTTAAATAATGAAATTAATTTAACATTCGCAACAATTTAAAAAAAACACCAAATTATCAGCCGTTACAATATTCATATGAATTGTGCACACATTAACATATAATTCGACATTTTTTTTTTTTTTGTCTATCGATCGAAATCGCATTTTTTTTAAGTCTATCGAGAGGACAAGACACGAAACGGGATCGTATCCTTGTAGCTGAGCGAATGATACACAAAACGAGGCTCGCGACAAACTGCAAATTCCGTACCGCGTCGAGAAATTCCGATTAGAGTTCGAAAAACGAGAGAAGTAAAAAAAAAAAAAAATGATTTTTGTTTTTTGTCAAGGAAAACCCCGTCACTTCGCCTTCCGAAGAACCGGAATAACGCTCGCGATCGAACCCGAATTATTTCTCATCCATATAATTCGTATACGGAATTCTTGAACGGCCCTCGTGAGATTTAAATTATTTTCTCGACTAGAAAAAGAAAAAAAGTAAAAAAAAAAAAATTGTTGTTCCGACTTCGAAACGGCATGTTTTCGTCGTACGCGGTAGTGCAGTATAACCGCCAGACGATCGAGCGATTATTATCGTCGACATTACATAACGCTTACAATATTTAAGTGATTTTTTCCCGAGGTAATGCGCGATATTATTTCGTTACGAGCAGCTAAAACTGCACAGATACGCCTAAGCGCAGAAAAAAATATTATATATTTAATATAATAAAGACGACACGCGCGAATTGTAGGGGTGAGTTTAATTTGTGAAAATATATTGGAAATAGATTTCGTTTGTATATACCTATATATTTATATATAGTGAAACACAAAACTCTCTCGACGAGTTCTTCTCGGCGTTCTACGGAAGACATTCCGAAAACTCCCTACTCGTTAAGTATAATTTTTTTTTTTTTTTTATATACAAGTTAGACACGTGACGGCGATTGTCCGCCTCGTGCTGCACGTGCTGTTTGGGTTCCCCTGGAACGGATTTCGAAACGACGGGAAAATAACGAAAAAAATATAATAAAATAATAATAATAATAATAAAAAAAAAAAATCTCTAACCGTGTAAAATCGACGAATTATACTGATTTATATAGGTCCAGCGTTCCGGTACCTAACCGAGAACACAAAATCCATGTAAACGCGCGATATTCCACGACGACGACGCGTCGAATGTGTGCCAACAAATAAACTGCGCGCATTACGGAGGCCACAGACAAGACCAGACGACGCGATGTCACAACAATATACTCGTTTTTTTTTTTTATTATTACGATTTACAATATTGTTTTTTGATAATTTAATAATATAATAATTATCTTTTCAAATAAGTATTTATACGATTTACAATAGGATCGCGGTTTTGATTTCCGTGTGGGGAAACGTGTGATGCGTCTAGACGTTTTTTTGCGAGAGCGGAGGAGGGTTAAATAATTATTTTCATAATAAATAATAAATCAAAATGTCTGTGTGTGTTTGAACACCCAAAACCCTACTCTGCGTACGATCAAAACGCGTTACGTACAATTCTCTACATCAGCGACCACCAGTCTTGCAAAGAATACATTTAAAATATGTTAATTATTCAGAAAATGTGGTCTAAAAGTTTTCGAATATTCTCCTTTTTTTATAATATCGAAAAATTTGTCGTTTGACTTCCGACTTCCGTACGAGGCAGCGGTAATACGATTTTTCACTTAATATACGTTTATAGTGAAAAAATTAAATATGTATATTTTTAAACCAAAATCGTTAAAAACACACATTGTCTCGTAAGGAATACTTTTGAAATGCACGCAGAACATGTATTGGAATAAAAAGAGAAAAACTGTAAAAAGTAAATTTTAGATACACGTGTTTAAACAGTTTACAAGACCTGCCCTTTGTCCATACATCACGATCACCATCTACACAACTCCGATATCTTAGTTCAGGACCAAATTTTACACCCGGTTCTCAACGGTGAGATTCCGAACTCTCGTCGATAAATCTCTCATCGTAGCAAATTTCTCAATTACGAATTGAATGTGCAGACAAGTAATGAAATATTGTTCCGAAAACGTTATTAACTATTGTGGTGAACTGTCGGTCCTTTGTTGAGAAATCGGCCATATATCCTTAAGAGTTCTTAAAAGTATCGAAAACGGTTAGGTTGTAAATAGTCACAAATTAAGATATATTTTTTTATTTAAGTACGAATGAAAATTACGGTTACGAGACCTATGTAGATTGATTGAGACCTAAAGGTGTACCTATATATTGGCCTATAAATAATTAGAAAAATCATTCCGATCCCATTCTGCATAAGCTCCGCGATTATTCGGGGGTGTCGTATAAGTCTACTACGAATAATTTAAAAATATCTGATATAAAATGTGTACACGAGCAAAAAAAAATTAACTGAAACCGACAAACGATATTTCGTTCGATTAAACTCTAATTATTAAAGCTTTGCACATAACGAACGTACGAGGCGTATATTGAGATAATTTTGAAAATAAAAAAAAAATAGATAGCTGACTCGAAAAAAAAGCGAGAACGAGCACGATAGTAGATAAAATCGTAAAATATACACATAGAATAATAAGCGTCGATGTTTGATCAATGCGACATTATTGGATTTTGGAAAAACTATGTAAGATAGACGAAACTGCAAACAGTAACAAATATTGTTAGAATTTAACGCGTTAAAAAAATTTTTAAATAGGAATATCGATCGAATTTTGATATTTTCGTGATAAATTTATAAAACAAATATCGTGTAAAAATAAAAATAAATATAAAACGTCCGTTTACAATATTTTTTAGCTAAAAACTAAAAAAAAAAAATTATTTAAGATTCTCTCTACTTTATAACTCTACTATATTCTACGGAGCCATTACGAGTATATAACCCGGGTAAAACATTTAGAAAAAAAAAAAAAGGAAATTGGATGTTAAAAAGAAAAAGATATTATAAAACGCAACGAAATGGGTAAAAAAAAAAGATATAAATATTATATTATTTATACTTTACCATATTGTGTGTTTACGACGACTTGTATATATATATATAAATATTAATACTAATATTATCGATCTGCACTGCGTACGCGTATACGCGTCTATATCATTTGGTTCTGTGACAGTGCGCGAGTTATTGAAACATTTTATGAGACATAATATAATATGACCAACGGCGAGACACACGCGAGGACAGCCGACGGATTCGATTTCGAAACGTAACCGAAATATAATAAATGTACTTGTATTACTTAGATAAATAAAGAAACACCCCCCGAGAAAAAAAAGAAAAGAAATCAAAATCAGAACAACCGACGCCGAACCGAATCGATGCGCGGATAGAGTATTTCGATCGGACGCCGATAGATTACATGTGGCCCGCGGTGGCCGGCGTCTTCACTTTAAATCGCCACGTTTTTCCGGGAAACGGGGGGAGGCGAGGGGGAAACCGCGACGCGCGCGCCATCTCGCGGGGCTTTTCCGAAACGACGCGGTCCTGGGAAACGCGCGCCGTGATTACGCGATCACCGTGGAAAATCGCGGACGGCAGACACGACGACGTTCCCGCGTCTGCACTCATAAAAAAAAAAACAATACGCAGCACACGGTGAAATGTATCGTTATAATATAAATTTCTTAACCGGATGATTTCGGATTGGAATCGGAATTTTTTTTTTTTGGGGGATATTAAGGATCCATATAGAGAATACACGGTCGTTTTTCGGATATTTTCAAATGTTTACCATTTACAGTGTACGGCAAGCGACTCGCATTTTTTTTTCAATTAAAAAATAGCAAACGCCTATTTATTTACAGATTTAAAAGTACTGCGTACTACGAGTATATATAGGTGTAAATATTGTGTTACCCTAACGGCACAATGATTCCCGCGGGAGTTCTTACGGAATTCTTATTATGTTGATGAATGACACTTTAAGAGTCCACAAGGGTCTCTCATTGAATTCGTATATATAGAGGACTTTCGTTTTGGAGTTTACAAAGAAACTCTTGTACTTTTGTAGGCCACTACCCGAAAGGGATTTCCGGAAAGGAGTTCGCAAGGAACTCTTGTTTTAATAAAAAAAAAAAGTTTTCATTATATATATATATATATTTTTATAGTCCATTATTTATGGCTTTTACTGCTACGTGCTTTCAATACTTTACTATTTTCATTTTTCAAATTATTTTTACTCGTACAAAGATTTTTAATTTCAACCATTGATTATTAAATATATAATTGATTAATGTATATAATCAATGTTTCAACTAAGTGAAGTTACTTTTTTTTTTTTTTAAAATATCAACTTGGCGAGTTTAAAAAATAACATTGTTTTGTTAACGTGCCCAACATTGTATTTTCGATACAATCAAAGTCAAAAAAAATAATAATAATAATAATACTAACGCCAGAATTGGTGTAGTAACATACGTACTTACACACACATAGTAAAATATCGTTCGCCTGTATTATAACATATTATCCGGCTCCGGTGTTCCGGAACAAATATGCGTATATGGCAGCAGCACAGCATGTGCGTGTTCGTTTCGACGTCTTGTCAACAAATAAAAACGTAAATTCGCCAAAAAAAAAAATAATAAAATTTTGAATATAATATTATATATGACAAAGGTGATATTACACACACACATAATAAATAATATAAATATTATGTGTAATCGTATAATATACGCGTCCATATTCTAACTTGTATACATAGAAATACTGTAAACATTTTGTATTTTTTTTTTTTTACACAGAAATATTATGTATTTTCTCAGGAACGATCAACATACAAATTGTGGGAGTGAACTCACAAGTTAGAACACCTTTAACTTACAAATGGCCCCGTTCGATTCGGACGATATAACTTCACACACGTCTTTCTTTACAGACACGCGAGCATTTCACGCGTGTACCAAATATTATCGATATTGGCAAAACCAATTATAATAAGCTATATTATTTTAATATTACGTGGTAAACACAACGATCGCACACGTCGTATTTCATATGTCTAGAATATTATATTCATATATAATAATATCTTATATTCGTATTATATAGGTATATACCAGTTATAACCGTTTTTTTAGGTTACACACGTGTTATACGCGGCGCGGCTATTAGATATCGATTTCTTTATATATACAAAAAAAAAATATATAAAATATATTTAAAAAATAACTGTATAAATGCATATGTGTGCGACTGCTGCCGAATAATATCTACGCGAGTCCGATTGTTAGGAAATTTTTTTTTCCTTCGTTCATTTTTACCAACCGATGGCGCATGTCATATAAATATAATATTATAAACGCGCGCGTATGTCTGTCACGCGAGAAATGTAAATCATATATAATATGTCATATCGTTTAATAAGAATATAATAAATTCCGAAAGTAAAAGAAAAAAATAAAATCTCGAATTTATTGATACGCGTGTCCGTACACGAGCCACGGTTTTTTTTCCACTTAAAAAACACGAGCATATACAATTACAGTGTTGAGTAATATGCGTATTCGTTGTTTCTATACGTATTTGTGTAAGCGATTTTCGAGTGATTTTTTTTCCCGTGTGATTAAACAAAAAAAATATTTAAATTATACGAAGAAAATATACGTACAAATTTATAGGTGTTAATTAGATAATTTCACACAACCTCAGTGCGGTAAAACGGTTTTCTTTTCAACATGTTCAAAAAAGATTTTTAAAACGTCTGATATACATTATTATTTCTCACCGAATTATATATTATGTAAAAATATACTTTTCTCTCTCTCTCTCTCTCTCTCTCTCTCTCTCGTAAAACCAAACAATAATTGTTATTACATTTACCAAATAATAATGAAAATTTTATATATACATAATACAATAAAAAGAAACTATAGGTATAGGAAAACGTACGAAAGTGGATTGCAGCTGCGAACAAAAATTTAATAAACAATTATAAATCCGCTGTACGTAAAATATATTCAACCGCGGTTTTCTATACATATATGCATAAAATAAATTAATTATTTACTATACTTTATTGTGACTCGAATTACCCTATACATAAGTACACTAAGTATATACTATATAATATATATATATATATATATCGTTTGCGTAGGATTTTTTTTTTTTACTCGAAAATTATTGTCAGCAACAGCAGCAGTAACATGCGCAGACAAACGATCTCGGTCCGTGACCAAAATATAAGTATATACCGGCATGAAAAAGTGAAACAATATAATAACGACCGGAAAAACGACCGTTTGAGTATAACGTATACAATATATTATGATGAAAGTGAACGCACGTGCTTGTCAATTTCCAATTATAAACGATATAAACGTATAAACTGCACTGACACGCACACTGCCCATGACAATTCGCAATATTACAATGGAACACGCGCACACAACGATACGTAGAATTATAATTATTATTATTATTATTATTATTTATAATTATTATTATTATTATTATTAATTTTAATTTCTATTATTATTAATTATTATGCACGTAATTTGAAGCCAGACTAAATACAGGAATTAAGATAATGGTAGCGTCGGAGGTGTCAGACACGGTTAAAGACACTACTGGCTCGAGACAAGGAGATGAACGTTATTTATTGTAGTTTAATACTCGAGAAAGTGATTAGAAAAGCGAATATTATAGTGGAGGAATAATTGCTAATAAATCTCTTCGCTTAGGCAGCGACGATAAAACAGAACGTGTGGTAATGAGTCGATTGGAGAAGGAACATCAACAACGACAATTTATGAACGTCAAAGGACACACACACACATTCAAAAGTGTAACGCATTTCGAGTACTCGGTTCATATTTTAGCACAAGACACTGACGTTAAAACGGAAATTAACACGAAAATACAAACGGATATTATAAGTGTTGCATCGCACTTGGAAAAAGTTCCGTGTCGAAAATATGACCAATAATTGTGTGTATGTGTCACGGCTCCTTAGAAAAGCTGAGGGATTAAGATTAAGTGCATTTGAGAGGAAAATTCTGAGAAGAATATGACGTGTCGACATCCAAACAGGAGTATAAAGAAATAAGGATATGATGCGATGAACTGTATTGCAAAGGTCGGATATTCTAAGAGAAATCTCAAAAACAAGACTGACGCGGGCAGGACGTGCGTAAAGGAAACTAGGGTTTGGACCATGGAGGAAACCTAACCTAACCGAAAAGCGACCGCTGGGAAGACAACGTGTGGAAAAAGTGAAACTTGCAGATTTGCATAGGAGGATAGCAGCAGTCGATGGGGAGGAATTGAGAGAAACGATGATCTCAATGGCCGGAAAACCAAAGAAGAAGAAGGACTTGCCCGTTTATTATATTGTTTCACACTCGTACCTGGCAAAAGTTTCGGAGACGATTTTCACGCGTTTTCGCGTAGCGTCAATTAAAGAAATTAATTCAGAAATTCACACCATCGACACAATATTATTATCACGAGATTTAATCTCTTCGTCGTAACAAAACGCATTGTTGAAAATCTAATCACGAACAGTATAATGTGTAATGCATAATGGGAACGAGACACCGTTTTCATTTATTTACATATACGATGTATATCTCTGATCTATATTGTCATCATAACGCCGTGCACTTTCGTCTAAAATTAAAAAATTAATAATTACTCTTATTCAACACTTTGTCTTTTTTTTTCTTATAAATAACACCGCTCGCTATACCGTTCTTCATCAGTCGTTTATCGTCGTCTTCGTTCACCATATCATAACGGTTACGTACACCTACCTGTATACATACAGACTTCATATAACTTGCAGTATACCGAATAAGATGATGCACGTCAAACACGAGGTAAATAAGTATATTCCGTAATCTACGTTTTATTCTACTAGAGATAATATACGTATTTATATACACTGTTAAGCGTTTTTTAATATTTAAGTCTGTAAAATAATATTCTCGTCGTTTAATTTGTCGAATTCACTACGCTATAAGAACATATTATATCGATATCGTAAAACAATTTTCGAATATATCGTGGATAGCACTATAATTAAATTGTGACGCTCATGTTGAACTTAGACTTTAAACACCTGTCGTGTAGCAAATTTGACATCACTTATTATAAACAGGCGTACTTCTATTGTAAAATAATTTTCGTCTTCGAATAATTATGGCAATTCGAAAAGAAGGATGTTGTAACTTTTTTATTAGATAATGTTTTACAAAAAAAAAAAAAAACGTGTCATTCTCTTAAAAATATTCTCCTCTAAAATTCTGATAATAATATTATGATATTTGCCGACATTTTATATCTGCAGTATGTAATGTAAAGTGGGATTTCGCCATATAATTTGTTATACAGAATCGATAAATACCGCGGTCCTTTTTACATTTATAATTTTATATTTGACGGTAAAACCATTTTAACATTATATATTTTATATACATTTATTAAAGACAAAAAATAATTTTTTTTTTATATTACTTTCTTAAAAGTATTGTCTAAATAATATGTTTACTATAGTTAATACTAATGTTTACTCTTATATCACGGTCTGCTATATATATATATACACACACACACACATTTAAAATCAGACGATAAAAAAAAAGAGAGAGAGAAATTGTTCAATATTACTTATTATTATTATGTATTTATTTTTCAGGTCATGCTTTTCATTAGTATGATTGTTATGAGTAATATGGTCGATTTAATTATGTGTGGAAATAAAAGGTAAACCTATTATAATATGATAATCATTAGCAATATTATATCGTTTTGTCATATAAGATTTAAATTCACATAAGATTCATTATACCTGTTGCCACAATATAAAAGCATAACAATATAACAGTAACGGTAAATACACGAATTATGTTATTACTGTACAGTCGTTTAGAAAAATAAAACCCTTTGATACACATGTTATCAATTTTTTTCCGATTAAAAAAAACGCGTTTCATTATACGGATAAAATTTTAAATGAAATAAATCGAAAATCAAATATATGTATAATTTTTTTCCTTAAAACGTAATAAACGATAACATTTTAATAATTTTTTTTTTTTTTAGCGTTATCTTTTTTAGTTTTACCGTGTGATATCAATATAAATTTAAACACGTTCCAACAGTTTATAATATCACATACCGTATAATGGCCATTATTGAACACGCGTTTTTTTTTAATTATAAGTACTTCGTCGTAAACCACGTACAAAAAAATACCGTATTAAGCAATCATAATAATATATAACTGTGAAACGGACTGTAGTCGTCTATGTTTTTCGAATTCTATGCCTTATTCCGGTTTCTGACTAGAACAAAGTCGCCGGAACACCGAAATTTCTAATCAATCACATGCATATGTCTTCATATATGTTCACGCCAGACTCATCAACACGATGTCGCAATAATTTAAATCGTTTGAATTTTTATTCGCGTAGAATCAAAATATACGTTCCTGAATACACCAGACACGTGCACCATCACCACGTGAAAAAAGTCCCGGTGTACATAGTGACTAGAGACAAGCCCAGGGTGATGCACGCGTCGCACATCGAAGACGATTTCGACGATTCGTCGTACAGGAAATCTCCAAGGACCAAAACGCAGCCGGACTATGGCGACGCGCTGATCCAAGGCATCTATCAGGGAGACGAGAGCCACGTGCACGAGGACGTCGGGATCGCTGTGGAATACACGACGTCACAACCGTTGCAGAACGCGGAAGCGATCGTTAAAAAACAACAGAAATTACCGTACGCGTTGAAAAATTATGATTTTAAATCGTCACAACGTACCGGAGCGCGTCATAATCGGTTAACATTTTATAACGATTGTTGAGAAGAAGAAAATACATAATGGAATGTATACCGTGCGTTACGGTCAAAGTGTATATACGTAATATTCGGTCATTGGAATAAAATGCCCGGGCACTGTGTACGATGCCCAATCGTTTATGGGCAGTGTACGATTTTAGCGTTTCCGGTATAAAGCAATATAAGTATTTATTAAGGGGAATGCAGTCTTTAAGAATACTAATTCGTCAATCGTACCGTTGCGTTTCAATATGTACCACACGGGTACATCAACACGTCATGTAAATATAATTACAATTTTTTTTTGGTTCTGAGCGAATCGAGGAAACTGTTTTTTTTTTACTCATTTTAAGTTATCGTCCCATTAAGTGATTACTGCAATTACACATTACAATTATTTCCCACGGTCATTCCGTACGATGTACCTGGCAAAATAGTATGATTGTCCGCATTGACCATTGAAATCGGGCATCGTATACATTGCCCGGTTATACACTTTGACCGTAACATGGCTATTGGTAATATGTACCCAAGTACCTATGTATAGTGCTAAGATTCATAATTATTATAACAGTTTTCTCTAATTACTTTATAATTATTAAAATTATAGACGAGTACTTAACACGAAACAAAGTCCAGAAAACGTTTTCTAAACGACTGTTTATTTAACCACTTGTTACACAGTAAAATGTAATGAATCGTTATGTAAACACAATTTACGTTTATGATTATGATTAAAAAAAAATTACACAAAAAGCCGGCGATTAAATTTTGAAACACACATGATGAAGACGGAAATTTTATTATATTGTATTTCGTACTTATTAAAATATTTACGTATACCGACGGCCAACTGTCAACAAATGATATTATTAATATTAATATTCATCACCGGCGCCACCAAAGTAAAATAATACCACTGCTGGTCTGCAGCGGTGACGGAACTACGAAAAAGGAGGCACTGTATAGGGTTGACTTTTGTGAAGGGGCTCCACAGAAGAGTAATTCAAAAGTATTTGTTAAAAAAAAAAATGCGATCTCGGGGGAAAATAATCGTTTACATAGTATTTACTAACACAAATACAATAATATTATACTTTTCCCATCGCTGACTATTAACGTTGAAGTTTTTTTTCCTCGGCGTAGGTCTTCGATTTTTTTTTTTTAGTTTGCTGAATTGCGGGGCCCACGGGAAGTCTAACTGATAGTTCCACCGCTGCAGGTCTGCGACTGTAGGAGGCAGTGCACTAAATCTTTTGTCGAACATCCGATAATATCGAATATCTTATGATTTATCGATTATATTACCACGCTACATTATAATATCATGTCACCAGACACCCACACGGGATATTGAAACGGCTACAACCGTTTTGATAAGACATTATACATTGTATACTGGTCTAATAGACAAATTAATACAATAATAATACCGTTGTTTATATAATTGTCAGTTATATAATAATCAATGATAATACTGTATAATGCGTACACGAGTTTTCATTTGAATAAATATAATTTTATAATAGCTCTGCAAGTTAGCACGAATCGAGAATATTATTCGACGGGTCACAGCATTCCAAAATGATGAACATACTGAACCCGAGCTTCCTATAGGAACTCTTAAAAAAATATATATCATTTTTGGACGAGGCAATTAAACCGTATAGCATCGTTATCAGCTGCAGTACTCGAAACAAATTTAATTATATATATATATATTTTTTTTTTACATTAAACGCATATAGGTACTTAAAATATAGAAAATACTGTATACATCGCATAATCAATATAATGAATGTTTTCGAACGCTCATTACACTACACACTATACAATTATATGATCGGAATAATCGTTTTCGTCGACAAACTTCGTTCGAGAATGTAACTGCGTGTTAAAACTCTATAAGAAAAAAAAGAACAATTATTTACCGTCCAGAAAATAAGTTAATAACGCGTATAGGTAGGTACCTCGGCAGCTACGCCGTGTAACAATTTAGCATTGACGTATCCAGTTTGTTTTACCATTTTATACAAATATCCGTCTTTATTTTCCAATAAAACGTGCGGATGATCGAATTCAACTACCGAACCGGCTTCCATTACGAGTATCCTGTCAGAATCCATAACCGTGTTCAAACGGTGAGCAATCGTCAACACCGTACACGTTCGAAATTTATTTCTAATCGTATTCTGTATCAACGCGTCGGTTCTAAAAAATAAAAAATAAAATTGCGGGATATAGCAAATAAAACAGATGCAATTATTTTATATACGTATAATCGATTGTGTGTGTTTTTTTTTTTACCCTGGATCGACATTGGCGGTGGCTTCGTCCAATACGAGAATTTTATTGTTCCGCACAATAGCCCTGGCTAAGCACACCAACTGTCTTTGACCGACACTGAAGTTCGTTCCGCCTTCGGACATTTCCGAGTTTAAACCGTTACATAAATCTTCTACGACGTCTTTGAGTTCCACCTAAAAAATAATTGTTTTTAAAACACCTGATATTCGTTTCTATTCGGCGTGTTAAATAAATTTGAACATTGCGTATATGCATACGTATGAGATATTATAGAAAAAAAAAAAACATTAATATTTTTTCCCCCTTTACTTCTTCTAAAGCTTTCCAAAGCACGTGATCCGGGTGTTCGTCGTAAGGATCTAAATTTTTTCTCATCGTTCCGGAAAATAAAACCGGTTCTTGCGGAATGATGGATAGTTTAGATCGCAAATCGTGCAATCCTAAATCATGCACTTCAACGCCATCGACAATTATGTTGCCCTCGTACAGAGCTAATCTAAATAACGCCGCGATCAAAGACGATTTTCCCGCACCAGTTCTTCCGACAATTCCAATCTACGTACAGACAAACGCACGCGACATTATCGCTAGGTACCGACGATTAAATTATTATTAACATTTTACAGCGAATGGACGTGCACGCGTTAGATTAATCAAACAATTTCTAACGTTACAATATTTTTTTAAAAAAATATTATATACGTACTTTTTCCGACGGCTCGATGGTTATGTTGAGATTATTCAAAACAAACGGTGTGTGACATTCGTAACGCATATAGAAATGTTTGAATAAAATTCGACCTTTATCTGGCCATTCCTTTGGAGGTTTTTTGTCTGGGGAAAAAAAAATCAAAATTACAAAATCAAAATCCGATGATACATTCCGCAGTTGTAGTAGATATTATTTTAACGTGTATATTTATAATACAAGGAGTCGATTCAAAAGCCGATTCGTGCGCAACGTTCGTATATTCTACAACTCTTTCAACGGACGTCATTTGATTTTCCAATTCTGCCGATTGCCTTACTACCCATTGAAACAAACTCATCAGTCCAATCGCCTGTGTAATAGCCAGACCGACATTTCCTCCGTACGTATCTGTGAAATCAAACGTCAAACGAATTATAAAAAAATACTATATACAATCAACGCGATACATTTTGATAAACAATCTAATTCGTTTCGTTTTTTTTTTCTCTTTTTATTTATACGTACCTTTGACAATTATTATGAAGCAAAATGTCACAACACATACGTAGAAAAGGCTTACTAAATCTATCCATAGACCGAATGCTCTGCTTAAGCTCAAAAATAAATACCAAGCCGACGAATGTAAATCCTGAAATCGTTATTACGTTACAACGAAAAATGAATTAATAGAAAATCTAATATCATATATAGAGCATATATTATGCGATCTTACTTGGTGGCTGGCAAATTCTCGAGAAAGAATTTGTTCCACTTCAAACGCTCTAATCGTTGCCAATCCTCGAATCGAAGAATTCACATGAGTGAATATAGGACTTTGCGCTACGTTATTCAATTTGTAAAAATATTACGCCATATCATTATTATACTACGCAAAATGTGTAATTAATAAAAAATCGCACACGCTGCTTACCGACTCCTTCTAAACGTTTAACGTTACGAGTGGTTGTCATATACAATTTTCTCAATTTAAAAAAGACAATCACTATAATTACTGTCGGTGGGATTAAATAAGGATTTACAATTCCGACCACTATAAACACTCCTATCACCATCATTCCGAACTAATAAAACGAAATATTATTTAAAAACACGCTTACACTCGAGTAGTTGTTATAATACTATATTTACTTGTACGACATCAATAAATATTGAAGGTAGCAGTTCGTCAATAACTCCTATGTCTTTTGAAAAACGATTAAGAATTCTCCCTGATATTTAAACAGATTTGTAAACGTATTAGAACGCGATATTAAAAACCAATAATCTCTACCATATCTATACGTCACCTGATGGGTTTTTATTGAAAAAATTCATTGTCGCTCGTATAATTGAACTGAACATGCGGTCGTGTAAATTCATAGACGACGTGGTGCATACGGATATCAATAATGCCGATTCGGCAAAGGCAGATATAATAATCGACAGTGTAAACACAGAGAACACAATGACACAGGTATATCTCGATACGATAATCCACGGATTCGCTGCACCAGACGAATCAATGGTCAAAGACGTAGTACTTGTATTACTGGTAAACATCGAAGGTCTGGTCGTACGAAAAACATGATCTTCTAACTGAACCCTACACACACACACACACACAGCCATCACCACATTTACAGTCGTTTAATACTTATAGGTTTCAGAAGAAGAAGAAAATAAACGAATATAAATAACGTCCGATAATAATACCAATAAGTTATCCAGTAATCTCCACCCGATGCAAGTGCTTGAGTAAGAATGCATACCAACAATAAACTTAATAGTTTGAAACGACTTCCTCCAGCAAGAATATATGATAGGTATAAATTAAATTTCATATTTCCTGATGTGCGCGTTTCAGCAGATTCCACTACGTGTTCGATTTCGCTCGTTTTCGTTTCTTCTGCGTTATAAACACTCGATCCAGACGTTTTCCGAAAACATTTTTCCAAAACGGATTTCTCCATTTCACGTTCGTCGTCGAGCGGACGATTTTCCGTTTCTGTTGAAGATCCGAGCAATTTCGTGAAATTCAAATCGGACGTTCGAAGATCTCGATACGAACCCTCTCTTAACACTTTCGCCTATAGGTACAAAAATGACATTGACTCGTTACTATTACCATTCGATAAAACAAACCCATTTTTTGTTACTATATAGTCGTTACGTATTCGTGTAAATTAAAAAATATATTATAAATTCGTATACGTTTTCCATCAAAACGATTTGGTCTACGTCGGTTAAATATTGGGTTTGATGGGTTACGAGTATGCAAGTCTTTTCTTTCAGGAAATCTACAATACGAAAGAAACGGATTATTAAAAAAAAAAAAATACCGAATCGGGGTAAAGTACAGCGCGTTACCTTTAATGCAATTTTCAAATAAATGTTTGCCAACACGAGCGTCGACGGCAGACAGAGGATCGTCCAGTAAATAAATATCCGCTCGTTTGTACATTGCCCTACAAACGTTTCCCGATGGCGTATTAAACCGGTTTTTTTTTTCAATTCTTCAAATCGATTCGTTTCTTACCTAGCCAAGTTTATTCGCGCTCTCTGACCACCGCTCAGACACAATCCTCTGTCTCCCACAATCGTTTTGTCGCCGTGCGCGAACTGTGCCAGGTCCGTTTCCAACGCACACGCTCTTATGACCTGCGGCAAAATACGTCGTACAATACAATTCAATATGATGAATAAATCACAAATAGTTCCGATCGAAAAATATGTTTATTAGTTTAATAATAGTAGCAGCGACGAAAAGTGTTTATTACATTTTTATATCGGGTTTCGTCCACGGGCGAACCGAATAAAATATTTTGTCGAACTGTACCTACAAATAACCACGGTTCTTGCGGTGCGTAAGACAATACGCCGCTCACGGAAATACTACCTTCGGAAATCGGCAATTCTCGTAAAATCGCTTGTATTAACGAACTCTGCGTGATAACAACAACAACGATAACGTATAAATAATTACGGTTTATTTTTGTTTTCAAAATATATATATATATATGCGTATACTTTTCCGGCTCCCACTGCACCGATTATCGCCACTAATCGACCGGGTCCGACGGTTAAGCTGATGTTTTCTAAACAGTTGTCCGTTTGATTGTCTGTCCACTTGGCAGTAACGTTCGAAACGATTACCGCAGCGGCACAATCGTTCGATCGTTTAGCGTCGTCTACACTACCGTTGTTCGACGCTGCTGCTGCGGTACAACCGCCGATCATTTTTCTACAGCCGTTCTTTGCCGTCGAAACGTTTGCCGAACGGCTATTGTCTTTTTCTTCGCATAAAAGAAAATCCTAAAAACCGTACGATATACGCACACAATAAGAACGCGTGCCACGACGATATGCGTGTGTATATATATTATGATAATATATTCTACTCGATTAAACGTGCACCACCAACACACCTCAATTCGTTTGATTGACACGAAAAGTTCAGCGGTTCGACCGATACCCGGTGGAAAAGCTATCGTCAACGTACCCCGCAAAACGTTATAATACGACGTCATAATGAACACCTGAAGTCGGAAGGGCACGAATTTTATTATAATAAATGCTTTGTAGCTGGTGGTGTGTGTAAACCGCATAAAAACATAACATTACTTTCGATGCAGTTACGTAGTTTCCAAACACGACGTACGAAAATAAATTCACGAATAATGCGATCCTCGTGTTGAATAAAAAAAACGACGATAGAATGCCTTTGATGTACGACGATTTGGCAATTTTATCCATTTCTTTCCTGTCGCGAAACGATTTTATTAAAAACAAAACGTATTCCGCATACTAGTAGACATTTTTATATTGTATATACTTTCGAGCGGATTTCGTGAGACTGGTGAAAAACGGTTCCCACGTGTACATTTTAATCGCCTGTACGCCTGAAATTATTTCGTTCATCAACTGAACCCTGCTGTCCGTTCGCTTAGCGATCTGTGATCGAATTCCAGAAGTCTTCGATCCCAGCCATACTATTAAAAAAAAAAACATATACGATATAGTATGTTTTAAAATTCGTTTTTTTTTTTTTTACTGTATACGATTATTTTCATATATAATATTTATTAACTTTGTAACGGTATAAACACGAATAACGCAGTCACGCCAAGTACTGACGACACGCCTACTTCTTGCCATAAAAAATATACTGACACAATCGCTTCTAATGGTCCGATCCATAAAAACGGTACGTACAAAAACGATATATCGAATCGATTGACATCGTTTGACATAAGGTTCACTATTTGGCCGGTCGACGCCTGGTCAACACAGTTCGTTTTCAGCCTCAGTGTCTGAAAAACGAAAAAAAAAAACAATTATTTTATCCTTTTTAATTGCATATATATTGTATAAGTTCGTAAACTAAAAATATACTCTATATGTTTACATATAGAGAATAAGTCAGTGGCGGTTATACATGATGTTCAAAGGGGGGGGGGCAAAAATGGAGCCAACCCCCTCTGCCAATGAAATTCCATATCGATGAGTAGTAACCAAGAAGAAAAATATATTAATGTACAGAGACGAAATGCAAATGTAGAAAAAGGAAGAACAACGTGTATGGAACGTAAACGAAATAACAACAAAACGGGAAAAGAAAGTAGTCACCAGATAACGCTACGACACAACATAGAGGGCGTGGCAGAAACACACACACACACCGCAGTCAGACGCTAACTACGTTGTTCACGCCTGACCGTCGTGACTACACTGAGCGGTCCGATGGTTTCGGACCGCTATTTATAAGCGCCTCTCTGCCACGCCCTCTATGTTGTGTCGTAGCGCTATCTGGTGACTATTTTATTTTCTCGTTTTATTACGGTCGGCTGACGCCCTATGTCAGTATATGCGGGAGTTTATTTTGACGCTGACCGAGTGACCGTTCGTACGAAATCTTTATTATTTATTTATTTTTTATTATTATTAAAAATAATATTATTTCGCTTACTTCAATGAAATGAAATAAACGTATGGATTCATCTTTCCTTCCTTGTATACTCGTTTACACATTTACTCCTTTATTTTACACGTTTACTATTTATTTAACGTTTACTCGTTTACACTGTAGACGACGACCAAGTCAACTACGCACTAAACGCTCGACCAAAACCGATGATCAGCGCGTACTATACGCGCTGATCCTCGGTCGAGCACTAATTCCAGCCTTATACATGATGTTCAAAGGGAGGGGGGGCGAAAATGGAGATAACCATAACATATTTGGACCAACTCACATGACACAAGTCGGTGCTGTTAGGTCAGAAATATACTAAATTTAAAAATATCAAATCCCATTGGGGGAGGCGATCCACTTATCGCCCTCCTTATAACCGCCACTGGAATAAGTATTATAATTAATCGTGCAGCGTATACCTTATTATAAATAACATTGCACGTTGCCACGCGAGCTTTCATCGCTAGATTTGACATTATTATGTCGTAATTGTTGAAAAGAATCGACCTGATTAATAAAACGATAATTAGTCCGACCGCCAAGTACACTCCAACCGGACTCTGATTATTTGATTTATTCGTTTCAAAATGTATGACTAATTTTCCCACCATAGTCGACATGCTTACGCTGTTTAATAAAACGTACAAGCGTTATATTTTTATTCATATTAAAAAAATTTAATATCAATATAACGCGACAAACCAATTAAAGATTTATATACGTATATAATTCTTATTTTTTTTTTCTAGTTTTTACCTCAAAAATATTTCTATTATCGTGATGTAAATTCCACACACCATAAACCTCGCTCCGAACATTTGAAATAGCGTTTTAAAAAAACTTGGCTTTCGGTTTTTGTTTTTTGCATTTATTATTTCATTATTCCATAGTCTAAGAGAGAAAGACGTGTATAATATTATATATATATATATATTTACGAAAACGTATAAATAATAATAATTACGGTTTACTTTTCTAGTTTGTTTCCCAGCGAGGCAGACGAGTCTTCATCCAAAACGGCGTACAAATCGATTAAATCTAAATCTTTTTTCAATCCTTTTTTCACGAGTTTTAAAATCCAACTTGAAAACACAAACGCGATGCACACGCGTAATATTGAAGTTACGGGCGTTGCAATAAACATTTTTTTAGAAATTCTTTATATATAATTGAATTTTCGTAAGGTATCTTATATATATATATATAGAAGTTCTTATTTAATATTTGTAAAATGTGAGCAAAAAAAAAAAAAAGTGTATATTATATAAGCCTGTAACTACATAAATACGCAATATTATACAATGTTTTTATATTAATAAATATTAAATAATAACTACATTTTTATACTAAATTCTTCAAATTACTGGAATTTTTTTATTATTATTACTTTTATCACAGAACACACAGATTAAATATTAAAAATATCGTGGATATCATTGTATTTTATTGTCAATGTTATCAGAATAATAATTATGTATTTATACCAATTAAGAAAACTTGTAATTATTTCCAAGTAATATATGCGTATATTATTTATACAATTATGTCGAAATAAAATATTTACCTATGAGTAATAATTTCTAAAACATTAGCATTGACTCTTGGACTGGGTTGTTTTACTTCTTTGTAAGTTCCATCCATATTTAGTCCGGAACAGTAAATAAAATGTGCAATACTGAAAGCAATAATAATATTTAAAAAAAAATAGTATTATTTATTGTATCCGTCCGTATTCTTTCTTTCTGATTTTTGATTTTTATATTAGACATATTATACACGAGGCGAAAAAAAATTAGAACAAAGTTAATTTTTTCACTATATACGGTATAGAAATATTTCAACAAAAATATGCACACGAATGAACGTACAATTTATTAGATAATAACATTAAAATCGATAACGATATTCGTTTATAATAAAATACCTCTTATATATTGCTTTTACTTTATTATATTATGCTTTTGATCTACAATTTTATTGTATTCACACAAAAATCGATAAACACACTTTTGAATTTTATTACGCCTAAATAGGTACGTAATAATTTGTTTTTTTTTTAAATTCCTCGAATTATTATACTATATATATATATATATATATATATATATATATATATATATACACGCACGCTTTACGTGTAGATTAAAAAAAAAATGCGAAATATATTATATTTATACATATGGAAATAAACGCTGGAATTTGCGATTTTGAATATTTTACAAGGTTTTACGACTATATGTATTTATATAAGTAATATAATTTATTGCTTTACACATACCAAAACGATTTTTAGATTATAATAGTATTTACTCGTGTTTCTATATTTTTTTACCGTGCGCCACGATTAAAACATTATACTATATTATTATTATTTTTATTATTATCAGTGGCGCCCACGTAGGTTACCAAGTAATGCGACTGCACTAGTAGTCAAATGGGGTGGGTGGGTCATTTTAGAAATCTTATGTGTGTATTTAAATTGAATAAAATTGAAGAATCGTTTGGATTTGTCGTTTATAGATGGACAATGACAAATACGCGATTGGAAATCACTTTATCGTGTATATTTAATATGATATATAAATTAATCATAATGATGCATAATTAACGCAATTATAGTGTAATAAGTCACCATTATATAATATAGTTAATGAATTTAATTGAAAACCTTTATGTACATACTAATATTTTTTGTTCTGTATATTATATTGATGAGTTTAAAAATTTGAAAATAACTTATATTCGTGAAAAGCTATGGAGTGATGGTCATTTTTTTCTTTACAAATTACCACGCCCTTTTTAACTTGTAATGACTACAGTGGTGTATTAACGGTATATATGCTTAACTTCCTTCCCAGAACCAAAAAAAAAAAACGACTTACCAAAATTACTAATAGGCTCAAATATAAATATATAAAAAAAATTAATTCCACTTTTGAAAAGTTTAACCCCCCTCCCCCTCCCCCCCGAAAAAAAAATGAAAATACGCCACTGGTACTGGGGTGATGGGTGGGTGTTAAAAAATATAACTACACTGGCTTTTGAAAGACCTGTGGGCGCTACTGATTATTATTATTGTTATTATTATTATTATTATTTATATCTACAATAAAATAAACAAAATACCTAATATTATGTTATATCCACGTCTGATGATTGCAGTTACAAATTAATTAAAAACTAATTCGATTCAATATAATACGAGTACATTGTATACATACTCGTAGGTGCCTGCGTATAAAACATAGGTAAAAAAAAATCTTATACTTAAAAAAAAATCGTTTTTTACCCATTTCGGCACAATATATCTCTATACGCATTTTTGGTAAACAAAAAGTGTTTAGTGTACAGAGTGTTTAAAAAAACGAAATGTGTATGGAAATGTCTCGTTTTTAATTTTTGGATTTTAAATTGTTTTCAAGACACTCGTAGATCACTCAAGTTTAAAAAAAAAAACCTAAGTGTTTCACCCGAATTTCACTTAGATTTTACCAAATTATATCGGCATCTTATACCAAAAAAAACACTGTAAGTGCGGAATTTATTACAAAAAAATTTAAAACCTGCAGTGAATTTTTGCTATAAAGTTGTACAAATACACGACGTTTTTTTTTTTGTACAATGAAATTCGAAATAATCGATTTTCAATAATATTTCGTATACGAAATATAAATAATAACTATATATAATATGTACACACGCGCTAAACTTAAAATTCTACCATAAAATCGTGCGTGCCACACGGTTATTAATTCTATATAAAAAAAATATATATATACAACGTGTCGTGAATATATATATATAGTCATGGAAAATTAAAGTAGATTTTGCACCCATTCAAGCGGTGAGTACATAATTTTAATTTTTTTTTACGCGTATTCAATGACGCGTAGCACAAATTTAAAAAAAAAAAAAACCGCGATAAAAAAATAATATCTGAACATTAATTTTTTTACCGACTCGCTTTATTTATTTTTTTAAACGCATACACTAATCCGCAAGTAACAGTATAATAAATAATAATTAATAAATAATATAGAATAATTAGAAATAAGTATATATAATGAAAACTTACTTTTGCAGACTATATACCTATATATATAATATTGCTTATTCAATTGTACGAGATTCTTTAAAATGCAGCGAACATACCGATTGTAAGTATACGTTATTATGTTTAGCAAATAAAAGAACGCCGTACGTGTTCGCAGCTACAAATCAATTAATCTCCATTCTACAAATTGATATTATCATCAATCGCAATTAAAATAGCGCTGCAACACTGCACATTATTACGCGCGGTAGTGGGAATCGCGCGTATAATGAACGAATCTTTTGTAGTGGTGGTACCTATGTATAGTATAAATAGTTTGCGACGCGAAATTTTTTTTACAAATATTAATCATACAAAAAAAAAAAAATTTGAAAAATCGTTTTCTTCTAAACGTACACACACAGTGATCGAAGTGGATCAAAATAAGTGGGAGCGGGAGATCAGTGGTCCAAGTGGGGGGATAAGGGAGTATGATGCTATCCCCTCACTTATTTTGTTTAAAATTGTTCATCTCTCCTGGATTAAAAAAAAAATTTTTTTTTTCTATAATTTTTAATATTGTAATGTTACTGGCTAATTTTTTTTTTTTAGAAAAATATCTTTTGAACCATTTTTTTTTTTATATATATTCTTTGTAAGAACTGTTTCGTTTTCTAACATTTTAACACTCAGTAAATCTAAAGGTCACTCAATCAAAATCATAAAAAATATAGTTCACCATCAAGGTCATAATAGGGCCGGTGTTAGAGCCCCATTAATAGGGCTTTATTTTTTTTTGCTTACTTTTCAACAATATGGACAGTTTACAACTTTGCCCCCCCTTTCGAAACTTGAAATTACGACACTGCTTCTATCCTCCCACTTATTTTGATCCATTTCGACCACTGAGGTGGATGGAACTATGGAAGCAGTGTCGTCATTTTGAGTCTTGAAAGAAGGAAAGGTATAAAGTTGTGAACGGTCAATATTATTGAAAAATAAGCAAAAAAAAGTCTTTTTTTTTAACAAAAGGCTCTAACACCGGCCCTATATTAAACTTAAAGTAAACATATATACTACAAAATATCTACTTCAACTCCAGCATAAATTTTTATAACATGTTCCGGATGAAAATGTCTTTTACGTGCAAACTTATAATCTTAGTATTGTAACCATTATCCTTTTTAATAATTTTTGTCCATGATGTTAATGATGTTTTGGGAACAGTAACGAAGAACATTCTCCATATATGAACTCTTACAATTTTTTACACTGGACTTTTTATTAAAAAAAAAAGTTTTTAGACATTTTATAAATTATAGTTACATAAGGAATGAAAGGCAAAACAAACAAAATCTTAATTCTTAATACTTAAAATACTTTATTTTATTACAATATAACAAATTGTATACGATTTAATCAAGTATAGCGATAAAAGTTTTCTTGGAAACTTCTTTTTAAATACAATTTTACATAACGTAATAAATTTGTAAATAATTGATTATAGAATATATTCTATAATATTCTATATATTCTATAATCAATGGTATTATTTATTTTAATGTGCGAAATGTTGATTATAACAATATATTTTTGTATATTATAATTATATATATTATATTTATACCGATACATTAATGCAATAATATTATACATTTTAATACACAAATGTACAATTGGTTGATACAAGTTACAATAGGTAAAATATAAAAATATATTTGAACTTAAATAGTAGTTTTTTCAATAATCGTACAGATAGCGCTTCGGCCTCATAAATCCCCCCCACCCAGAAAACTTGACCGCAGTGTCGTTGCCAGTCAATATTATCTTTATCATAGTTCATGATAGCATTCTATTTACCTTTTTCTACGCATGATAGTGATAGCATTCCAAACCACTGTCCGTGGCAAAATTCATAACAAGTAATAACAGATAAAACTAAAAAATGTATCCGTTCCGTGTTCCTACAATGTTCCTGTTGACACGCGAATACTTGGCACTCAGAAGTTCTGAATCTGAATAGTTTTTTCCTGTTTGTGGTGACAAATTAAGTGACAAAATAATAGTAACGAGTCAGCCGAATTAACATCTAATAACAAAACATCCGAGCGATTTCCAGAAATCACTTCTTGTATTTTGAACATCTGTCACATTTCAATTCCAGTATGATAAAAACGAACGTAGCCGAGCTTCGTAATATTCAATTATTTCTATAAAAAAGCGTTAACTTTTATTGCTCGCGGTATCTCCACATCACATCTAAACAAACGGGCATTTTCTGCACTGAACAACATAAAAACAAGCATCAGAATGTTTGACAAACATTGAGGCCGATCTGTGTACTTCCGTTTCAAATGTACAATACACACACACACAAAAAAAAAAACACCAGTCTCCTAATTTAAATTTATAAATGTATAAATGAACTTAATTAAATAAGTAGTGAATGCATTTTTCAATGTAATATTTTATGGGCTGTTAAAATATATAAAACAACTGCAGTGTACTGCTAGATAAAAAAAAATTCGGAACCCGCAACAGAAATAATTTTTATATAAATAGTGACTGATGACACCGTAATGAAACACGGTGAGTGTATTAGTTTAATATTTAAATTTGCGAGGAGCCAAGTAAAAAACAGGCATGTACTTACAAACTTACAGTAAAAAAAAATATGAATCTAAGCTATGAATCCTAAACAGAAATTTTTTTTTGCAAAACTAACAAATACAAAAATGATCGGTAAGTTAAGTTTTTATTAATTTTGAAAATTATAAACAATTGTTTATATGCAAAGTTAGCTGTTCAGAAAAACATCCAAGCATTAGTTTTCATATAATACACAAAATTAAAATTTTCTTGCAATAAAAGGGAAAACAATTTTTTTTTTAAATTATTAAAAATATATATATATATAAACAATATGGTAAAAAACCTATCCAACAATCCTTGGAGTGATTCAGATTTTCTTAAAAATGATTAACAATACACTCGGATATTATTTTTGTATCTGGATATTTATATCGCTAGTAGTATACAGCACATCACCATTTTATCAACAATTGTCAGTGGCACCTTCACAGAGGCATTTAAAGTTAATTCAAGGGGGTCAATTTTTACAATTTAAATCATTATAAATTAATATAAAGTATAGTATTTAATATCCCAGTACAGACAGTACGTAAGCATCAGATACATAGGCGCAAATAGCGAGGGGGCTAAGCCCAACCAATTTTTTTTGAGAATTTTGAATTGATATAAAAAGTGTTTGGGATGGATTTAGACTTCAGCCCCCAAACTGCAAACACTATTTGCGCCTATGATCAGATATTCAAACAAGATGCACTTCAGGAAACTCATAAAATAATTTTTTTTATTCACACTGTTAGAATATAATTAATACTTGTGTTGATATTAATTATTGTATAATTTGAAAAATTTAATACCAATTGTCATCATTAAGAATATCCCATTAAAATCAATATTTACAATCTTAATTTGTATTAATTCTTAAATGGGTGTCCATTTTGTATCTAGAAGCCTTATGGGTACATTTCTTGTTTCCTAATGAATAATAATAATCTTTGCTTCACTTAGAATTTAATACACGAGATAGTATCTCTAAAAAAACAAACGACTTTTGGTTATAGTACAAGTACCATATATTATTAATTAAATTGATCGATATACTTATTGTAATATAGATTCAAAAATTAAGATCTAGAATATTAAGTCATAAAATAAACATGTAACCGTTATTCATATTTGTATTGTATACCATAGAAAAAGCACAATTACATTGTATATTTTATATATAATATATAGCTTCAGGAAAATGAGAAATGTCAAGAATTAATATTCACTCAGGTACATAATTATAAACATGTATTAATAATTCAAGACATATATGAAGGAAATTAATATATGCAGAGGAATATGGATGGAACTAAATTTGGAATACATAATATCAAAGCTACAAAATTAAAAAAAAAAGATAATAAATTTTGAACTCTAATTTTAAGCAACAGAATTATTTGTTACAACAAACTATAGCAATTCATAATAGATTATTATAACTGTACGATTATTGAACTATTTTAGATAGTATTTACTTAGTTACTTATTTACTCAAAATGTGTTAAGTATAATTGTAATTAAAAAATAATTTGTGAACGACTTTAATAACTTAAATTTAAGTAATACAAAATGTGGCTAGCTATTGCCGTTCAACCAATTACTTTTTTATAATTTTTTTTTTTTTTTTTTAATGAACACTTGTTTATAATTAAATATACATATATATATAAAAAAAATTAAGGTTTTCTACAAATTAATATTACACGCACACGCACACACTGACAGTAATAACCAACTTTTTTTTGTTTTGGAATTTTTTTTTTAATGAAATTTTTTCATGTATAAAGAAAACCCAGGAAAATTGTCAATTAAAAAAAAAAAAAGATAATTGAGAGGAATGTAAAATAAAAATTAGGCTCGTTCACCACGAATACGTCTGGCTAACTGAATGTCTTTAGGCATAATGGTGACACGTTTGGCGTGGATGGCGCACAAGTTAGTGTCTTCAAACAAACCAACCAAGTATGCTTCGCTGGCCTCCTGCAAATAAAATTGTTTTGATTTAAACATTTAAACTGTTTTAGTAAAAACATTAAAATATATATTCAACGAGAGAGACCAATCGTATTTTTTTCTGTTGCTTTCTCTCACGGCACCGATTACGTATATAAGAAATGTTTTGAAGACCCTGTATAGTTTCAATATTTCACAATATGCAGCAATAATGAACAAATACAATCTTTTTCGGCTGAAGACTGAAACGAGAATATACACGTGTCTAAATGTGAAGGGCATTTATACGAAATAGCCGAACATATAATGGCGGGTCGAATACTTCACCATACGACAATCGGACCACTTAGAAAACGAACAGTTAATACAAAATGATATATATATATATATATATAAGTATGTTATTTCACAAAAACGAATTACGAATTTAAAACTACAGAACACTGTATATTTTAAATCGTACCAGAACACCGAACACTCATCGAACGAACGACGTAAAATCGTAACGTACCTGCAATGCGCCGATGGCCGCGCTTTGGAAACGCAAATCTGTCTTGAAATCTTGAGCGATTTCTCTGACCAAACGCTGGAACGGCAACTTACGGATCAGCAACTCGGTGGACTTTTGGTAACGACGGATCTCACGAAGAGCGACGGTACCGGGGCGGTAACGATGCGGCTTCTTGACTCCGCCGGTGGACGGTGCGCTTTTACGGGCAGCTTTAGTGGCCAACTGTTTGCGGGGAGCTTTTCCTCCGGTGGATTTACGTGCGGTCTGCTTGGTACGGGCCATTGCTCACCTGCAAATCGCAACAACAACAACAACAGATTAATGACGCGACAACGTACCGTCCGTCAACACCGCGTACGGTCGACGGAACGAAAACCCGGAGTTCTCTGTTCGGCAAACGTCAACGTCGAGTCGGGCGCGCGGACGTTCGATCGGGTCTGACGTAAACGTCGCCCGTTCGTCGAACGACACCGAAATACGTTTCGCCTCGGCGAGAGTCGCGTCGGCCCCTACGCGGATCTCCTTACGGTCGCCGAGAAACGCACCGAACACGGCAAAAACGGAATAAATTTGACGAAAACGGTCGCCGGACTTACCTCGTTAGTGGTTTTGACGTGACGAAACGAAATATAAACCGTCGGACGGAGTGAAAAAAAACTGGGTTCGCTGGAGAACGTCGATTGTGCGCGAAACGGACCAAAACAATGAACGGACCACGGCAACACAATGGCGTCGATCCGTTTGTTACACACGGGACCCGAAAGTCATTGATCGACGTAACGGGCTCGCCGATAGGCCCGCGCCGCGTGAAACGAGCCGCGCGATTGGTCAGAATAACGAACGTTGCGATTGGACGGCGCGCGCGCGCGCGCGCGCACTGTCGCCAACATCGGACGTTGCCGCGTTTTTTTCTCGCCGCCTTCGCTGTTTGCGCGCCAAAAAACCGCGGGAAACGAATCGTTTGAACACGAAACCCCGCGCTCGTTGACGTTTCAAAACGATACCGAGAGTGTTATTTATTATATTACGTTCCCGGGCCTAAAATCGTGTGCAGTAAACAAACGGACGAGTGTGCCATACATTTTTAGTCAATTATTTGAATTGTTTTACATTACATATTATTTATACGCCGTGATTTCATAGTCGAATTTCGTGACGTCCGTAGAAAAAAAAAATAATTAATTACCGCGACACCCGGAGCTTTTATTGGTATAGGTCAGACCTGCGACACGCGGAAAGCTCATAGGTAGTGGTACGCGAAGAAAATCTCCGTTTGTAAAAAAAAAAAATTTGAATGCGTCATTACTATAACATTAAATATTATATTTGGTTTATTTTTATTTAATATTAGCTGGTTTTATATACATATATCGAAGGCAAGAATACTCGGCCGCGTTGTTCACACAAGCTCTACGGTTTCCAATCCCTTTTGTGTCAATACATATCTGTTGCGAAAATACATTTTCCCACTTGTTGTACACGAAAAATAAATATAGAAATCGATTGAACGTAGAAATAGTGATTTAAGTCTTTAAGTCACCGATATTGATGTCATCGCATCGTCCGTTCAAAACAACACCAACCGTCTCATTAAAGTAAACCATATAATAATTGTACACATTTAATTTAATTTCTTTTTGTGCAATTAAATACTTATATTGTCATAATTTTGTAGTCCCTAATGAAATAAAATTCTATACGTATAAAATAAACGTATACATTTTTTATAAGCAAAAAAAAAAAACACAAAGATTATTAAGTCAGGTGGTACGTAAAAAATTTTCAAACTGTATAGGTTAGGTACGCGAGTATAAAAAAATTGAGAACCGCTGGTGTTGGTTATTTGTTAAAATATTAAATTTGTTGGGAAACGAGAATAGTCTAGAACGTTCGCGGGCTATCGTTACGGGGAAAAACTCGTATGTGTATGCCGTATGGTACGACATAAGAGTATCAGACGTGTATTATATTATATAAGTAGGTATTCAATTCAATTAATATTTGTAGCAGTTTTTTGAGGGGCTATAATAAAGAAAATTTGTGAGTACAGTGGCAAAACATAAAAATTTTAGGCACCGATATGTTCTGTCGGTGAGAATTTAAATAAGTAATAAGTCTTTGAGGATTTTTTGTTTCCCAAAATAATAATATCCATTCTGAATGCAAATAATTACAACGGTGCAGTTAAATCGAAAATATTTATATTTATTGAATACATAATATAATCGTTTACATGTCCAAAAACAATAATATATATATATGTAACGGAACAATGTGTACAACTATGAAATAATTTTAAAATAAATATTATGCACTTTTTTTTTCACTATCGTTACTATTATACAAAATATCTTAAAAATTATGTATTGTGTAAAAATCAAATATAAAATAGAAATGATCACTTATCGATTTATCACATATATGAATATATTTATATTTAATGAACACAAAATATATAATAATTGTATACTTATGTTTAAAAACAATTTTTTTCACTATTGTTACTATTATACAAAATATCTTAAAAATTATGTATTGAGTAAAATCAAATATAAAATAGAAATTATCACTTATCGATTTATCACATATATGAATATATTTATATTCAATGAACACAAAATATATAATTGTATACATATGTTTAAAACAATAATATATTTGTA
The DNA here is from genome assembly GCA_032441835.1 of Slavum lentiscoides. NCBI lineage: Eukaryota > Metazoa > Arthropoda > Insecta > Hemiptera > Aphididae > Slavum > Slavum lentiscoides. Next base: position 8,804,287 of record CM063715.1, on the reverse strand, counting down.
ATGAAACAATGTGTACAACTATAAAATAATTTTAAAACAAATTTTTTTTTCACTATCGTTACAATTATTATACAAAATATCTTAAAATGATGTATTATGTAAAAATCAAATGTAGAATATAAATTATCAATTATCGATTTAACACATATTATATGAATATATTTATATTTAATGAATACATAATATATAATATAATATTGTATACATATCTAAAAACAATAGTATATAGGTATGTAAGGGAACAATGTGTACAACTATAGAATAATTTGAAAACAAATTATGTATTATGTAAAAATCAAATAAAAAAATATAAAAATCCAATATAAATTATCACTTATCGATTAATTACATATATTCAGTCGCAATTTAAATTCAGAGTTTATTATAATAAAACACATATTACTCGGATTATTTTATTAAAACGTACACAGCCTTTATCACAGTTAATTTGTTTTGTTGTACAGCATATTTTGTAGGTATGTAAAAAGTTTAAATTGATTTCACGTGTGTAGTCCAATCAACTATTGTAGAACAATCTTTACACCATAAAACATTCCACCTTTAACACAGAATTTCTATCGTAATTATTACATTTATTTTTTCAACTATAATAGTTATTTTATTATAAAATATACTAACAATTATGGGCTTATTAATTAAATTACAATAAATGTGTATTACTACAGTACTATGTTAGCATAAAATAGCATAAATTATATTGTCCCCAGGACAATATAATCAAAAAAATATAAAGTATGTCATTTTTGTTATATTATATAAATATATTTACGAGAATATGTGATCGAATATTTGGTTTTAATGTAATTATAAATCTCATACAAAAATATGAGTTTTAAAATTTTTAGTAACAATTGGTGGTCTGTTGAACTATTTAGTGAATGACACTAAATACAGTAAACCACTAGTTTGCTTGTTCGTGCTGCCACTGCCGTGCCAATCTATCTGGAGACAACTATACACCACACTAATTAAGTTCTAACCGTTTATCGTCAGTGGCAGATAAATTGTCAGAATCCCCACTGCCAACGTTCTACTGCAAAGAAGAAACAACAGTTTGGCCGACTGTTGATTGTCATTCAATATAATATGCAAAACGTACACGCTTTTACGCGAGAGTACGCCAAACGTAATTTAAATCAAAATGTAATATCAACCACAATTACACACCTAAGACGGCTACAAATTTACACGATTTTTTAAATACCAATACAAAAAATTTAACACTGAACCGATTTGAATGTTTTGTCTCTGATTATTTTATTATTAAATATTATTTCTCATTATCGACAATAAATCAATCTCAATATTTTCAATTAATCTGTTATAGTTTCTCAAGGCATATTCTTTAAAGAATGTTCATTAAGGACCAGTGGTGCCGAACCTATACATGAACTGAAGCTATCGCTTCATATAATAAAAAGGGTGGGTGGTCTTACTGGTACATGTATTTTTGTTTTTATATTACATAATATACTAAATAATTAATAAGTTTGATATTATAATTAATAAAAGTTCAGTTAACAATGACTGGATGGATGGATGTGTAAATAATTCGATTTTGCTTCACTTAAATGAATACGACTCGGCGCTACTATTAAGGACTAATAATTTTGTTTATATAAGCTACTAAGTACAGTAATTATAAAATAAATTTTAGCTTGACATTCAAATGATAACAATAAAAATTATACACATTTTATGCAAATATCCATTAAATATAAACCAAAACTGACGATCCAACTCTCTTTTTAATGATTATTACTAAATTTTTTTTTTACCTATATAGATTAAAATGTCAAATTTATAAGTTTGTCATATTTATTTAATTGACAAGGAAAATGTTGCATTTTTATTAAAAACGAAATTATTTTATTACTGTTTGAAAATCAAAAAGAATTGTTGGAACTCACCATTACTTTTGCAAAAATAGTTTTAAAGCTTCATTGAATTTTTCTCGTTATCGTTATGTTTTTCAAATGATTGTAACGCATTTGATAAAACATTATCAGAAGCCAAATTGCAATTCATTACATCTGTATAATTCTCAAAATCCGAACAAAAATTTTTATTAGCAAATGAATTAATCTTTTGTAACACTTCTTCGACTAATAATATGTTGTAATCGAAAACGGATAGTTCTATCTCTTCAACATCATTGCTAGGTAAAGAATTTTCATCAGTAATACAATTATTATCAAATTTTTCTGAAATTTCAAAACTGTTATTTTCAGTATTATCCATGTAATCGCTCATTACAAATTCATTATAATCAGAATCAGACTGCTTTTTTTCTTCTTCATCAGTCTTTACATTAATTTCTTCAATTATATTTTCAACTACACTTTGACACTCGTTAATACGTTCTTCTTCATTAAAGTTGTTTTCTGTTTCATCACAATACATAACAATTTCATTATTTTCGTTTGTCTTTTCCGATAGTTCGAGCGAATGATTATGATCATGCAAAAGTGTCAGAATTGCTTTTTCAGTTATCTTTATCGTACTGCTGTCGCCTACTGAATTATCCGTGTACCTAAAATTAATTAGTTTATATACACACAAGGTATATATATATATATATATATATATATGTATATATAATTTAATAATTACAAAACTTCTTCACATTGTACTATTCTCACACTTAAAGTGGAAGGGCATTCCGTGTGCTTGGGACGTTTAACAGCGCATGAATTAGGAAATAATTTATGCAAACACCTAAAACCTACCTGAAAATATTAAAATTATAAACATTAGTTAATAGTTTGAAACAAAAATATTCGCCAATCTACTATTATAGTATTATTTTATCGATATTTACATTAAATATAACTTTTGCGTTTTTCGATTTTGGTTGCCATTTCCTTCTGTAGACGATGTTAGATATACTTCTCATTTTTGAAAACCAAATAAAGAATTTATTCTCATCACAGTTAGGAATTTCAAATTTTGCTTTGAATTTGCCTTGGCCAAAGTGTTGTATGGTTTTGACTTTGTAAACATAAAAGATGGATGGTAATAATTTCTGGAATAATAAATATTTACATGCAACAAAATTTAAAAAACAGAAAAATACAAAGGAGTTAGAAAATTACACTATGATCTAAGTGGGTTTTATTAAATATAATTGTCAATGGATTTTTTTATTTTATATAAATTCATTTAATATGTTATTTTTAAGTAATAAACGTTGAATTTTATGAAGTGCCAAGTCATAACATCACCAATAATACTCATTATTATTGTCTAACAGTAACAATTAAAAAATAATCATTTATTTTTATAAAATCTAATATAATACGATAACAGACTGGTATTAACAGTAAATAATGTGTAAACTGTGTCTAATTATTCCATAATTGTTCGTATTTAATTCTGTTAAACCGTCTTAAACGATTAAAAGATAACTTATAAAATCAAATAATAATTTATAATTTACATAAATCAAACGAATTACAGAATACATATTTTATTTAGGGATATGTATAATGATTAACAAATGTATTTATTTCAATTTTCAATAACATTACAAATTTATGTAATTTTGTATATTTTAATTTATGTATTTTAAACAAGATTTACTAGACTTTTAAAAAATTATTTAGAAATTATGTAAAGTATACTTGTAACATTGAATGTTCTCTCATATCAGTCAATTCGAATACTTTATCATTTTTAGGTTTAATCCTGAAAATTAAAAATAAATTGATATACTTTTTATATAGAATTTTTCTTATAAAATTAAAACCTACTTTGGAACCCTTGTTCGTGTAACAGCAGTGTAATGTTTCAACTTTTCGTGTCGTCTAAGAGAACTCAATGCAATAAATTTACATGCACATAATTCACAATTATGATTAGCGTGCACTTCGTTGGAACGCCGTGGTAGAGTAACAAAATTATGTTCATGTACATTTGACAAGTGTCTTTTTAAATTTTTCTTTTGAGTAAAACTTCTTTTACATATCATACACATATACATTATAAATGAAATTGATTCACCTAGACAAAATACATGGATCAGTATTAAACATTGAAATTATTGTATTATCTAGAAACCATAATAATTTCTACAAGAAAATGTTTTTTTTTTTACAAAAAAACACACACACACACACACAGGGGGACGCATATAATATTAGAAAATATATGTTTGAAATCGTATTCTTTTAGAAAAATAATTTGTTGGAAACATACTTTATTGGAACTGTATTTTATAGAAAAAAATACTTTGTCGGGAACGTATATTTTAGGAAACGTGTTTTATTACAACTGTATATTTCACGAACCATATGAAACCTTCTGAAACTTATTTTGTCAGAAACATATTTGTCGTGAGAAGACATATCAATGTGCAACACGCTAAAAAAACCATCCACTTCAATTTTTTTTGTTTTTGCTATAACACCCGTCCTAATGATGACTGGAACACCGTATTAATAGGATATATTTTCGGACATATTATTAAAAGTTCTCGACAAAATATTTTTTCGTATTAAGTAAGTTTCCGACAAAATATAAGGTTTCAGAAAAATATATTGTGAAATTTTGATTTCCAAACACATACATAATTCCGAGCAAATATACTACTCCAACACAGTGGCGGCGCCAAAGGCCCATCTTGAAATTTTGATACAACCCAAAAGTTTGAATTCGAATTCCACATACCTAGTTTTGATTTGCTAACGTAGTATTAATATATTTTTTACGTTAAGTATATGATTTTGAAATATATATATATGTTAAATTTATAATACTATAATATACACCTATTATTTTAATTAAGATAATGTATTAGTGGCTATTTTATTTATTACAATACTTAATCGAAATTTGTTTTTAAATAAGCATACCGCTAAACAATTAACTTGATGCCCTCTCCGAAACTCCTGGTCACTGTCACTCAGTGGCGCGACCAGAATTAAAGACCTTAAGAAACTAAATACCGGATTAAATAAGCAATTTTTTTTGTTACAAAGGTACCTACCGTATATATAAATATTGAGAGCCCAAGGTTTGGGGAGTCCAGACGGTAGGCACCATTGTGGCACACTCCCCCACCACCGGGATCGTGTCACCTTACTGTGTGACTGCGTCCGTGCCTGCCCTAATATATGTTGGCCCCCCTAGAAAAATAACCTGGCGTCTCCACTGCTTCGACAATAAATTTTTCCAACAGAATATTTTCCACTGAAATGAGTAGTTTCTGAAAAACTTTCGTTTTCAAATAAATACGGGTCTACGGGAACATACGTTCCAATAATAAAATATTTCCCAACAAAATATAGCCCGCCTTCCCACACAAACGCACACGGTGCTTATTATGACTGATGATACTCGTGTGTTTTGTGTTCGATTCGATGAAACGTGATTTTCGAACCAAGTTCATTTTTAAACCCACCGCTACGTTTCGTGAACAACTATTTAATTAAAAAATACACCAAAATCATGTACTCACTGGTTTGATTTCCGAAAATATTGACCAACGAGTGGTTTCAGTCTTACGCTCTTCTCGTTCGATATATTTTCTTCTTCTCCCGAATAAAAATGTCTACCGAGCGGCGTCCAAAAAAAAAAAAATACGGACCACCAATTGCCGCCGGTCGGGCAAAGAGATCGTAACCACGGTCCTGGTAACAACGGTCAAACCGCCATTGGATCGAATTAAAAAAACAATTCCCGTACGTTTAAAACACTGTATTACGACTGTTGCTACTTTCCGAATCTGGACCGAACACGCGTTTCGTATATGACTTATAAATGTGGACGGATCATCGGACAATCGGAATGGTTATGTGGGCATAAATGATGACTTTGGGATTATAATTCTGTTTGAAATTCGTTTGTCACGATGGGTTTGTTATTACCATACAACGAACCAATCGTACACGACGAATTTATCGCGGGAAATTTAAATAAGAAATATTTATATTTTTTGTCTGCAGTAAGTTGCGGTGAAAATCAAAAATCTTAAAACACTGCAATCGCATCGTAAAGTACGTCTCGGAAAATATATTATTTTTCAAATTTCGTAACAAGCGTTTTAATGTCAAATGTAAATTAAAACCAGAAACTCGAATTATGTGCCGCCAACTGTAAAGACACAAATATAGTTACGGACATGGGCGCTCGGCCATTTCCTTCTTCCGCTTGTCTGTTCAAGTACTTAATCGTATTTGACTCTTATTTTTCATACTTATTTTCTCGGATTCACAACTCAAAATGTATCAATTTCAGATACATCTGATCTCCACTGAAAACTTGAAAACAGTAAATAAAAAAATAACCGGAAATTGTTTTTACCAATATAATCGCATTCAAAAAAAAAAAAAAAAATGAAAATTAAGTGTTTATTTGTAACATCGAAACATTTTATGAAATGCACTGTTTTCATTATGTATTTAGATGTTAAAAAATATGTATAAACATAAAAAAAAATTCAAAAACTATTAGTTTTAAATAAAAAAAAAAATTACTTTTGAAGCACAATTTAAAAAGTAAGTAAGGCCGCAAATTTTCAACTCCACTATCAATTCCAGTGTTAAAAAACATTGAAATATAATACAATTTTAGATTTAACAGAAACAACAAATACCGGTGCGACATTCTTAATAAATTACGTTTTACATTTAAATAAGAATTAATTTTTTTACTTTTCACTGTTGTGTTCCCTATCTCACAGATACATTGTTGACATAAAAAAATATGTCTCATAAAATACAAAGCAAAAAACGTTTTTAATACGATCCATTGATCACACTGTAATTAATAAACAAACTTATTAACAAAAAGTACTTTTCTCACGATATTCGAGATAGTTTTTTTCTAAACATATAAATACAATATTTTATGCAACACGTGAACTCTATTATATATAGTATGTACAAAACAAAACCTACATATTATATTTTCAACATTTTAAGTTTGATTTTATCACAGGAAAAGCAAATATTTTTTCATTCAAAATTGATAATTGACATAATATTCAACATAAGACGAAAAACACAAATATACAAATGTTGAAGCCATTAATTCGAATTTGTTCTTACATAAATAAATAATAATAAACACAAAAAAAAATGCCAACGAGCTTCTAATAGAATGAAAACAAATAGTAATTTAATTGAATAAATGTTATTTTCTTTTTTTTATTGGGGAGCTGTTCGACAAGGCGGAAGGGCATGTGGTTCTGTTTAAACACGAAACACAATGAGGACTTACAGGACGGCATATAGTCTGTCCGAATCCTACCAACATGTGATTGACTTCGCGCCAAAGTTCTTTAGGCAACCAACATTCCAGGGCTTTGCGCGTGTCTTCTGGCGTTTTCGTCGTTTTCTTTACCCATCCCAAACGATTGCTTATTCTGTGCACGTGAGTGTCTACTCCTGTAAATGACAATAGGTTTCGGTTATTCAAATTTATTGTTACCGTCGAAACAAAATCAATAATTATACCGATTCCAGTGACTTCGTTCCACGCACAACTCATACAAAGGTGAGCCATTTTGGGCCCCACGCCGGGCAACTCGCACAGGTCTTTAATCGTGTTCGGTATGTCCCCGTCATACTTGTCTTTCAAAATACGAGTCGTACGTTTGACGTACTCGACTTTTCTCTAGAAGTATATAAAAAAAAACGAACAAAATTTTATTTGTATTAAAAATAAAACTTACTCTTTTTTACCTTCCAAAATCCAACTGGATAAATTAGTTTACCCAAATGTTCGTCTGAAGTTTCCAAAATATTGTCTACGGTGAGGCCGTGCCGTTTCAAACGCTGCATAGCCGCGTAATTGACTTCGTCTTTAGTCTGACTGGACAACATCAACGAAACGAGTATGTGATATCGAATTACCTACGGCACAATAATATTATTGTAAGCGTTTGTTAGATGCTATACGATGTACGTGTGTGTGTTTATGCGCGCATACTTCTGGCGATTCGTTCATGTCGGCAGCTTGATCGCATCCCATATCGTCTACGGGCGCGACAACGTTTTTACGCATTTCTCGTATATCTTGTAACGTCTTTTCCCAGTACGGCGGTTTCCAATCGGAATTCGATGTGCCGTCGTCCGATTTTATTGACAAATGTCTTCTCTTTTTCGCAACCGGTTCGTTGTCTTCGACTTTGTTAGAATCGATTTTGTCCGTCAGAGAATGTCTGTTCTTCAACGATTTAGACATAACGGCTAGTGAAACGCACAAAACGTGTTTTCTAAAGAAAAATAAACACCACAACTGGGTACATTCATGAAGTGAACTCTGTATTTTTTTACACACGAAATAACCGATATTATTTCAAAATTAACGCGTATAAAATACCTAAAACACATTACAGTATTACGCCTTACAAGCACTTCATCGTGGCCATACACTTTAGAACGTGTGTATTTGACTAAATAACTATCGTTAAATTTCAAAAAAAAAAAACAGGACGTGATTGTAATTTTGTGTTCTTATCACTCACCATTTATTTTGATAAACATAAACTCCCTCTATTTTTTCGTGTTTTAACGAAATTTTTTTTAAAAATAAAATGTAATATTAAATTTTTTGGAAGTTATTAGTACCCTAATAGCGGAGAAGCTTCTGGGAGTGCTCACTTGTACGGTTCCCTCGCAAGAACCTCAAACGGAGCAATTAAATGTATCTCGAGGTCAACTTTCATCGAAAACGAATCGACATTTTTCATTATAAAAAATAAAAGCGAGTGAAAACGTGTTCAAACAAAAGGGTTCTTGTGTACAAGTGAATAATCTTCAGGAGTTTCTCGCTGAGAGCTCCCAAGACTTTTATTAAGAGCTTCCCAGGAACTATTTTTGCTATATAAGCCTTAAAGTAAATCGATGATGGCGTGCTTCCTAAAATCGTTTAAATAGACGTTATATTATTTTTTATTATCCATTCTTTACCCTTAATTAATGTGATCACCGAGGTAAAATAAAATTGTTTAGAGGATGGTCTAAACGCATTAGAGCAATGATTTGAAATTACAAAATTCGATATGTCGTAGAATTTAAAAACGAAACTTTTATTTCGCATTTTTCTAACCGTTTTAGTTTTTAAGCATTTTTTTACTATTTTTAGAATATTTTCATTTACATATATTTTATGTTTGGAGTAGGACATGCACGTTTTAGCATAAAAAGTTTTAATTAAATATATTAATAATTTAAAAACATTGATTTTGTTTAGTAAATTCCTTTTATTACTCCCGGCTAGTTGTACCTGTGTAATTTTTGGAGTTCCGATACTATCACCGATCAAGGTAATTTACTGGTGTATAACCGTGATAACTTAAAGTTATCCGAGAATAAATAATCGATGTTCGACGTATATCGGTTTTAATACAAAACCAATTGATTGTGCCACTTGCAAGCAGTTAGTGTCAGATATCAGTGATCATACGAGTATTGTCATATACAAATAGTCGGGTTCCACTTAACATTTTGTATTTCGTTGCAATATTGGCGAAAATGCAATAAATTAAACCATCTGATGGTTGTTCATTACGTACATATGTGTATGAATATTTTATAAATTTCAATGTATTTTTTAAGAACATTTTATTCTTAGCTTTTAGTGCATCAAAATCGGTGCCCTAGTGATCACATTCAATTTCCAACGTTGATGTTTCAATCAATTTCAATAATCTTATTGACAAGTCATACAATTGAAAAATTTAATTTGTTTTAAATTGCAGTTTTCAAAATCTGAAGATTATATACATGTGATCAACAAGTCTTATTAATAATATAAAAAAATTTATTTTTTATTTCGATTATTTTACCTATAACTTTATAATAATAAATGGTTTGTTTTTAAATGCAAAAAGAAACTTATTATTGATAATCATTTATTCAGAGTATCCAAAATATATAAAATAAATAACACTGTAATGATAATAACATTAAACATAATAATATTCTTTTTTTAGATCTTTTATATAATATACATACAGAGTAATAATAATCCATAAAAAATAACACTTCTATTTTTCAAATCTCACAGTATTAAATAAGTTATTATAGTCTAATTTCCAAGTATAAACGTTATAAATTACATAAAACAAAATCTTATGAGTATTCTCAACAATATAAATTAACAATTCATTAAAAAAAAACATTTCTATCATTATAAACATAATGATTATTTGATATGACGATATCAACTACTACGCCCGAAACAAATATAGAAATTGTGAAACCATCCGTGGAAATGCATTTCACTATAAATAAATAATTATAATCATTTTATTTTTTTAAAAATTAGATATCAACGATATCCTGAAATGGAAAAAAGTAAAAATAAAATAAATAGTATCGTTATAATTCTTTTATTGGTGAGCTGTTTAACACAGCAGAAGGACAAGTGGTTTTGTTCAAACACGAATCACAACAAGGACATACAGGTAGACATGTAGTTTCTCCAAATCCTTCCATCACGTGATTCACTTCGTACCAAAGTTCTTCAGGTAACCAGGACTTCAATGCATTACATGTGTCTTCTCGCGTTTCTGTCGTGTTTTTCACCCATCCCAAACGATTACTTACTCTGTGCAAATGATCGTTTACTCCTGAAATCAATACCAATATTAAATTTATAGTAAATTACAAATAAAATTAATAATAACAGTATTATACCGATTCCGGTAAACTTGTTCCACGCGGATCTCACAAAACGATATGCCAATTTGGGGCCCATGCCGGGCAACTGACAAAGGTCTTCCACTGTGTTTGGTACAATACCATTATACGTATCATTCAAAATACGAGTCGCACGTTTAACATAACCGGCTTTTCTCTAAGTACACATTAAAAAAAAAATAAAAATTGAAATATAATTCAGATTTAAAATAAAATCGCAGAAAAGAATGTGTAGTAGTATTGTACATTCGCAAATTTAACGGGACAAATTAAATCGGCCAACTGTGCTTCTGAAGTTGCCAAAATGTTATCTACAGTTAAGCCATGCTCTTTCAGACGTTCCAACGCTGCGAATTTAACTTTTTCTCTAGTCATAGTGGACAGTATCAATGAAATCAGTACATGATATCGAATTACCTATATTTTTTTGGGGAAAAAAAAAATTAAAAATTGTAAGTATTAACTTGTGTGTGTGTACTTACTTCAGGCGATTCTTTGAGGTCGGCGGCTTGATTAAATCCCATGTAGTCAATTGGCGGAATGACGTCTTTACACATTTCTCGTATGTTTTGTAACGTATTTTCCCAGTTTGATGGTTTCCAATAGGAATTTGAAGTGCCTTCTTCCTCGTTAGTAACAGATTTTATTGTCAAATGTTTTCTTTTTTTGACGTCTTGCCTATTGTTTTCGACACTGTTAGAATCGATTCGATTGACCAAAGGTGTATCCTTCAGAGAACTAGACATGACACAATTAATAAATATTTATAATTAGTAAAAGAAATAAAAATTATATAAAAAAAATCTTATATGAAAAACATGACACAACTCAATAACGACAAAAAAATTAATTAAATCGTTATTACTATTCTTCTATTAGCGATCTGTTTAACACGGCAGGACAAGTGCTTTTGTTCATGCACATATCGCAATGAGGATCTACAGGTAGACATTTAGTTTGTCCAAATCCTTCCAACACGTGATTAACTTCGCACCAAAGTTCTTTAGGTAACCAAGATTCCAATGCGTTACGAGTGTGTTCTGGCGTTTCTGTCATTTTTTTTACCCATCCCAAACGATTAATTACTCTGTGTAAATGAGCGTCTACTCCTGAAAATTTAAATACCAGATCGTCATTAACAAATAAAATCAATAATAATAGCCCTTATAGTTTATACTTATTTCAATAAATTCGTTCTTCGCAGATCTAATAAAACGACACGCCAAACTGGGTCCCATGCCGGGCAATCGGCAAAGGTCTTCAAATGAGTTCGGTACGTTACTGTTATACATATCTTTCAAAGTTTGAGTCGTACGTTTAATATAACCGGCTTTCCTCTAGTATACATAAAATAAATATATATATAATTCACATTTAAAATGTGCAGAAATTAATATATTTACCGTCCCAAATTTAACAGGGCAAATTAAATTGGCCAACTGTGCTTCTGAAGTTTCCAAAATATTATCTACAGTCAGACCATGCTTTTTTAAACGTTCCAACGCTGCGAATTTGACGTTTTCCTTAGTTAGAGTTGATAGTATCAATGAAATCAGTACTTGATATCGAATTACCTGCAACATTTTTTTTTTTTTTTTTATGAAGAAAAAGAATATTTTGAAATCATGTGTAAATGTAAGTATTAACTTCTGTGTGTTTACTTCAGGCGATTCTTCCGGGTTCACAGATTGATTGAATCCCATATAATCCACTGGCGCGATGACGTCTTTACACATTTCTCGTATGTTCTGTAACGTTTTTTCCCAGTTTGGTGGTTTCCAATAGGAATTTGAAGTGTCGTCTTCTTCGTCAGTATCGGATTTTATTGTCAAATGTTTTCTCTTTTTGACGTTTTGTGCGCTGTTTTCGACACTGTTAGAATCGATTCGATCGGTCAAGGAACGTTCATTACCCGGAGGACTGAACATGACTAATGAAATGCACAAAACAAGTTTTTCTTTTTTTAATAAAATTAAACATCAGAGTCGTACGTTGGAATCATGTGTCGTGTATTATGGTAGTTACAAACGTTAAACTAGTAAAGAATAATAATGTAAAAAAAGAATCTTTAAACCACTACAAGATTCTTTATATTATACGAGAGAACTTTACAGATCCGTACGATACTTCAGTCGTTAAATTTGAAAAAGATACTTTTAACGTTATCACAGGACCTCGACATGCTCTTATCATTGTTATCATCGATAACAAAAAATTATCAAAGAGTATTGTTATTATAAAGTTGTAGCGCAGATAAGATTAAACTTATCTGTGGTTGTAGTTCAAATAGAATAGGTAAAGACGATTTTTTCTATTTATTTAATATCGATCTCCAGGTGGTAGTCGCTTTTTTATTTTTTAATTAATTATGTAAGTTAAATAAGAGTTTGGAGGCTTCTGCGGTGTAGATCAGGATTTCCTTTAATATTTATACGTCCAAATCAAACGAATATTGGCAGTAGACCTATTCAAACAAGCAAAATATTCGATTTTTTATACTTGAAAGTTGAATTATACGAGTTTTAAGACGCCCAAATGGTGGGCATTTGAACTCAGAGTTGAGGGGCCTGGACATTTTTTTTTTTAGTGGGGAGGACGTTGAAATTTATTTATTTATCAAAAATATTATAATACTTCGATACTTTGGTATACATATATATCACATACCAGGGACTGAAACCTTAATGATTTTATCGGTTCGGTTCTTGAAAAAAATAAAATTTCGGTTCCGAATTCGGTTATAGCGGTTCATGAAAATTGTGAATTTTGGTTTTGGTTCCGGTTAATACCGGTACAAACCTGTACTTCAAAATATCGAAATTACGATTAAAAAGTGATAATATATTAATTTATAATGTAGAGTAAATATTATTACAGATTTAATAACTTTTTTAGCATACCAATTTTTTGTTCAGTGTGTTTTTTTCACTTTCAGCATACAAGTATACCCAGTATAAGTAGCCCGTCTAATCATTTAAAGTTTATACATTTTTGTATTTTTTTGGGAAGTTTATTAGAAATTGATTGGACTTTTACATAATCTCTTGTGATAAAATATATTAGTGATAAAGTATAAAAACCTGTATTTTAAATATTGGTTCCGGTTTTGAAAAAAAAATTAGGGTTACGGTTAGGTTTCGGTTCTAACATTTTCAAAGGGTATTGGTTCTAAACCGGTTCTTTTCGGTTCTGTTGCTGTTTGGTTCCAGTCCAACATACCCATTTTTAATTGTTTTATTTATTTTTTTAATTTTGTATTTCAAAATTATAAGTTAAATTATTAAAGTATAAGTTAACAAATAATTAATATAATTAATCCGTGTCTAAATACAAAACACCCATCACTACTTAATAAAAATTTATCATGATTTTTTTTTTTTTTTTGAAAAAACTAGTACCTGTGTATTATTAATACACAGGTAATAATAATTAATAATTAATAATAAAATAATAATTAATAATATATTATTATTAAATATTTAATAACATGCAATGGAAATGTCATAGTATAAGAGGTATGTTGCGTATTTTGGTATAAGGCCCAGAAAAATTTTCACTTATTGTATGTGGGGGCAGTGGCGGGTGTACATGATGTTTAAGGGGAGGGGGCAAAAATGGATACACAACCCCCTCTGCCAATGAAATATTCACATCGACGAGTAATAACCAAAAAGAAAGATCTATTAATGTACCGAAACGAAATGCAGATGTAGAAAAAGGAAGAACAACGTGCATGAACGTAAACGAAATAACAATAAAACGAGAACAGAAAGTAGTCACCAGATAGCGCTACGACACAACATAGAGGGCATGGCAGACACACACACGCAAACATACACACACACGCGCACGCGCACACCGTAGTCAGACGCGAACTACGTTGTTTACGCCTGACCGCCGTGACTACACTGACCGGTCCGATGGTTTCGGACCGCTATTTATAAGCGCCTTTCTGCCACGCCCTTTATGTTGTGTCGTAACGCTATCTGGTGACTACTACTTTTTTTCCGTTTTATTACGGTCGGCTGATGCGTCATGTCGGTACATACGAGTGTTTAGTTTGACGCTGACCGAGCGACCGATCGTACGCGCGTATGCAATCTTTATTATTTATTTTTTTTATTATTATTAATAATATTATTTCGCGTATTTTAATGAAATGAAATAAACATAAGGATATTCATCTTTCCTCGTTGTGCATTCGTTTACGCGTTTATTATTTATTTAAAGTTTACTTGTTTACTCACGCATTTACACATTTACTCGTTTACACGCTGAACACGACCGACCGACTTTGTCGTCAGCTAACTAAACGCTCGATCACGACTAATGATTCGCGTGCACTGTCACCGCGTACCGTATACGCGCTGATCGTCGGTCGGGCACTAATTCCAGCTTTATACACGATGTTCAAAAGGGGGGGGGGTTGAAAATGGCGCATAACCATAACATAATTGGACCAACTTACATGACACAAGTCGGCGGTATTAGGTCAGAGATATACTAAATTAAAAATATCAAATCCCGGGGGCATACACCTATCACCCCCTTATAACCGCTATTGTGTGGGGTCCTACGAGTTATATATACTCGCGAGTCACAATAAAATAACAAACACAAAATATTCGATTGAAAAAAAAAATGTATTTATTCAATTTTCGGAAGAACCGAATAGAAAATATACAGAAAAACTTATAGATAGGTATATATAATAATATATTCGTCGTACAATTGCAACGTAAAAAAAAAAAATTATAACAATTTTGAAAGATTTAATGGAAATTATAATAGCACGTTTCACTGATACGATTAGAATTTTTGTTTTAATATTGAAAATAATATTTAGTCTCGTTATTGTTATTATACGACCGGACGAAAGCTGCAAATATAGTTACCGCGCACGGTACAGGCGAAATATATTAATTATATATTATATTATATTATTTATATTACAACGGTTAAAAAGTATACATTTTTTTTTATAAACTAAAAAATAAACGGCGAGGTAATAAGCGAACGAATAATATAAAATATATATAGGTACGGACGGATATAAAATTTTTTTTACAAATTCGAGCATGTCTGCACGCGGTTTAGGTGCGTTGCGAATGTTAAAAAAAAAAAACGAAATGATCTTTTACTGAAATTCTCATCGTTATATTACAGTGATGGTATATTAACATATTACAGATATATAGTCTTATCAATACCAGTGGCTGTCATAATGGTCGTCGTGATGATCGTAATGATCGTCGTGATGGTAGTGGTGATCGTGATGATGGTCGACCGTCTTGTAAATGTACACGGGTTTCTTAATGTACACTGGCTCCTTGATGTAAACTGGCACCTTGTGCACGTGGTACGGTACGTGGATTATGTGATGTTCGCTATACGATACAAATAAAAAAACATTTTCAATTTCAAATAAATACGTTTTATATGTAGGTGTATGTATAGTTGCGGGTACATAATACATTATACTCACTGTTTTTGGTGCCAGAAAGAAGGAGCAGCGGCTGCCACGGAGAGGATAGTCAAAATGATGGCGACCTATGAAAATATAAAGACAAACATGGTTGACACGTCGATTTAGATTTCGTACAGTTTACTCGAGTGGAAATTGAAAATAAATTATTTATCGAGTAAAAAATATATAGAGATTTTTCTACTTGTACATAAATTTGAGAAATTCAAATGATTAAATTTACTTGTTACAGATCGAGATTCGAGATAATGTTATATATACGTATATCTAAGACTATATTGACGAAATGTGCACAAGTTATTTTTACAATGCAAGTATATATATTATATAATATGTAATTATTATTATTATGCTCGTGTTGCGAGTAAAGAGACTGAAACGACAAATATTGCGTTCGCATCTCAGCTCAGAATTTGCTCATATATGTGTAAAGAGTATTTCACGTTTATCGCACGATCACGCAATTATAATAAATATATATCCGTATGCGCGTATACTATATTATAGATCGTATCGAAAAACAGCTCATCTTTTCCCGTTTTTACATTGTCGGGTAGCTTTTGAAAGCTACAACGACTCACTAAACATTGCCGGCGCAATGCTTTTCATTCCGAGTGCCGGCCCCTCGGATGATCCTTAACCTATCCGCTCGATGCTTCGGTCGCTCAACTCTCCGGATCTATCACCGTCTTCTTTCTATGCGGATTCACGGGCATACATAGCTGCCGTAACCTGCACGTACAGATCAGCGTTTCCCTATACCTAAATAATATAGCCGTGGCACAATCGACACTGACTAATATTTATTTATTTTATTAATACCGCGGACTTTTATCGTATGGATACACCTACCAAAGTAATATTGCGTCAGTATAAATTACTAAAGCGAATTACTTAAAACGTTGCGTTTATTTAGATTAGGAAAACTCGTGTGTAAAATCGTATTTTAATTTATTACAATGTATTGGATATGGGGGAAAAAAAACAATTACGTTGTAAAAATCTAATGAGAAATTCAAGCTCGTTTCCCTTTCATTATTACATTAAGTTTTCTCCTCCGTGGTCGAATGATGGTGTACGCATCCTTCCGAGTTCTTCAGTCACGATAATTTTCAATTACACTGTTTGTCAAGACGACATACGAGTCGGGCGTAATTGCCGGAAAGAGCACTGTGATCTTCATTATTAATTATCGAAAACTGTTAAAATGTTTTCAATGTCATAATGTTCATTATTAATAGTCGCGACGTTTCCCGGCACACCGGTCGGGAAACGTATTACAGTACAGATGGTACAGAAAGGTCCAGCTCCGCCGTCAACGCGTTTCTGCAATCGGGCCTCCGTCTGTACGTATATAATATATGCGTCCTCATACACCGTCCCTGTCCAATCGAAAACCGTACGGAAGACGGTATCAAGAATTTATTTTCGAAATGTCGGAGTAAAAAAAAAAAAAAAAGTAGTAAAATAATCGATAAAATCGCGTTTTAGAAACCGTCGAGACGAAAAACCACTTGCCCGGTCACGCTGTTGTTACCGGAAAACAGTGATACGCGAACGAAATAATAACAATCGCGTAGCACTTTTGTACGCGTGCAATAAAAAAAAAAAAAAAGTCGATAGCAGAGATAGTAAAATATCGAGAGAGAGAGAGAGAGAGAAAAATAAAACGCGATACGCAATAAGAACGTTATAATAATTTTTTTTTTTTTATACCAGGAAAAGTTTATTATAAAAATCACCGAGGATTATATAATAATATTACTTACACTGCGGCACATTATTACTACTACGTATATATTATAATGTATGTAAAACTTGTACACATTATATACTCACGGAGATTTTCATTTTGATATATATCTATAGCGTTTGTAAATCGATGATCGTGGTGCTCGCTGCAGCTCGAGAGTGTTTTTCGAATGCTTTCACGTTCGCGATCGCTGGCGTACAAGTAGTCCGGATCGGTAAACGCGAGCGCTTATATATCGAGGAATTGATATACGCGCGCCGCCTGCAGCAAGCGTGTGTTCGTAGTACACAATAATGATTCTCGCGGACGGCGGGACCGCACGACGATCGTAATACGTCTCGATGGCGACGGACACACGAGCTGTTGCCGTGTTTTTTTTTTTTTCTATGTACGAGGAGGAGGAGCAAATAGCAATCGAATATTATTACACATCATATACTGTATACGGGTAGGTACCTAATTATATTGCGTTACAGATGTCCGGCAGACATACACAGTTTAAAAAAAAAAATATATATTCGTTTACGTAATATAGGACGTATACCCGTGAATTTTTACGCAACAACGCGATATATACTTTGGGCATTTCGCTATTAATATTTTTTTTACTTTGGTGTACTTAATTTTTTTTTCCCTCCCCGAAACCGCGCGGAAAAGCCTATCATCCGAACCAGCTACTATTTACAGCGCGTACGACGGTGCAGGTGTAATCGTTTATCAACACCGCGCGATGCTGCTCCGCATTCGGAGTATATATTGCATTCGTTGTGTATAATGTTTTTTTGAACATTATAATATATTCTGTTTGTTGGTTTTTCGCTCCGGAACGAACTCGCGTTTCGTCTTTTTAAACAATAACGGTCAAAATAATCGACCGACGTTTATATATAGGTGGTCGTCTTTTTTTTTTTACGCCTTCTGAGCGAAACGAGCTGGAAGTTATTATGTATATTGTCTATATTTTTACAACGACGTTTATTTGTTTTCTGTGTAAACAAATTTTCTATTAGAAATAATGCTCGGACATGTGATCTCGTCATTCGCGTCACGTTCCGCTATAGAAAATCGTATCGGTATAGTTTTTTTCGATTTTTTTCGATTTTTTTTTTAGTATAAAGTTCTCTTAATTCAAAAAAGACAATCCGAAAATTGTAGAAAATTTTCTAAATACTTTTTTAATCGCGGCACAGAAAAAAACTACCGAAATAACGGTCCTATATATAGATGAGTCTTGAAATGTATACCGCGGAATACTCGTGACTTTGCGTTGTACTGCAGGTAACGTGTGAAAAATTGTTCAAAAAATGTCTTCTACAATTTTAGGCTATTTATATACTTTATTTAGCTGTTTAGGTCACAAAAGGGCTGACATTTTTTTTTTTAAACGACATACGTCCTACGCGTTATTTCAACTGTATTTAAAAATTCTTGACAACATTCTAAATTACAACTTTTCTTTTTTACCACTTTAAATTTTCCGATAAAGTGTATTTGAACACGTCCGAAGCTCCGCTCAAAATCCAGCTATAATCGAACGTAATGATTTGTGCGATTGTTTTCAATTTTGTATTTAAATTATCTAAGTAATTCACTTAAACGACACCCACAACACTAGCGCTTTGCTACCCCCTTTTTTTTGCGCATACGTTTGTAAAACCGACTAAAACCGACATTTTGTCTCGGACGATTTAAGTCTCGGTCGAGTTTTGGACAATTGGTTTGGATAGGAAGAAACTTTTTTTCCCCGTCGTTTCGTCTCTATATACGTATAAATCACTGTCGTAAGCCCTCGAAATCGACGCCGAGTTAGAGACGCAGTTTAAAACGATAAAATAATCGATATTTTCACATTTCGAACTCGGTCAATTATTTTTAACTTAAAAAGTCGATTCCACAAAGAAAATTCGTTAAAAAAGGAATAGGATTAAAAATAATTCAAAACACGAATTCATTACACACCAAAACGCGTGTAATTATGTGAATTTATTAGGTGGCAGAATTGAAAAAATATAATATGAATCTGCGATAGAGCGTGTTTTCGATTAGCGATTGCACACTGTATGTGCTGTACATATATAGTAATAATAATATTATTTGGTTTGGTAAACAGTATAATATATAATAAAAAGACATTCGAAAGAAACGAGTTTTTTTTCCTGAATGGCAGAGGCGTGTATATAGATTATGAATGGGCGAGAGGAATCCAAAAGTTCAATTATTACCTACTTATTAACGTATCTGTGCAGCAGAGTGTCTCGGAATAATAATTTTGAAAATATTGCGCAACGTCAAAAACTTACATTTAAAAAAAAATAAATAAAAATCAACAGCTTTACTATTATGTAAGAGTAAATTTGACTAAATACTTTTATTGTTTCAGCTGCAACGACGTGCCAATAAATATTCAGAAGGGCTTGACTATAAATGGTTAACCCTAACGTTCTCGGCCCTCATCTAGTGTTCCTTAGTTACGTCCAGGTCCGGATTAACTATTGGACCAAATGGGCTTTAGGCCTTCGATCGTATTTTTCGGCCCCAAAATTTGTTTGTCCATGTACCGTACGCTAATAGACTTTGACCTAATAGAAATACTTTAAGACTCTATTCGTATTTAATATAAGGATCGTTTTCGCGCTTTTTCGAAGATTAAAAAAAAATATATTTACCGTCGAAGTCGTATATAGTTATATAATTATCTATAACTATATATAGCCGTACTGAGAATTGAAAGCGAATGTATAGTAGTCAAAACACTAGATTTCGTGAGCACTTGGTAGGGTTTCTGCGTTTAGTAGAATTCGTGTATTATTTTTAAAATTTAATTTTACATTTATTTTTAATGCTTAAATGAGCTTATTCTATTTGATTGAATTTTTTTATTTTGCGTTCCATTTAAATAAGTAAGAACATGTTATTGATATTATTAAATTATTTTCCGTGGTATCTATATATATATATACGAGTACGTTTTCTGTTATTAAACATTGAAAAAGGTAGTTATTACTTATTTTCAAAAACAGTCCATTTATTTTTAAAAGCCGTATGGTCCCGTTTCGCGTTTAACCCTGTTCATTCGTCAATGACAAATGTCTGCAAGTATACGCGTTTATAGTATATGTCACAACATCAACGCGCGCAAGATTATTTATTTCCGTGATGACATTTTCAGACACAAGAAAAAAATAAAGCAACAGAATTTATAACGTTTGGTACTGTAATTTGTATGATTATATAGTAGAAAAAACTCTGGTAATTTAAAAAAATTAGCGAGTTTTTCCGGTCGAAAATGTAATTTTTTCCTCATTCGGTGTGAGTGAGGAGACATCGGCCCAAAAACTTCCCCTTACTTACGCTTATGCTTCAGTAAACGCGAAAGTACATAAAAATAAAAGCTGGTCGACTATTGTTTTTTTTTTTAGTTACGAGATACTTAATACGCCGATTACACGGCTATTTGTAACACTCGCGTTATTTAGAAAAGAGTTCACGTTCAAATAATATAACAACTCGAATTTCTGTATGTTACTTGTGTAATTTTATACTGAGTATCGTATTTATAAGTGTTTAAGTTTTTGTTCTCGCCATCGTATACGAATAATACGTGTGTGCTATATTATATAATGTTATATAATACATCATATACATACATTATATTCGTATCTGTAACCAGGGCCGAACTCCCGGAGTCCCAGTGTCCAAAGGCGGTTACCAAACGCAGTGCCTTTTTTAAGCGATCTAAAAAAAAATACTTTTATTTTTATTTTACGTTAATATACTTTGGCTTTTTTAAGTGAAAAAACGGAGCTTCGGTGTACACATACAGGTTGTCGCAAAATTTAAAGTAGTAATAAAAAAAAAGATTGTGAAAAAAAATAGTTGAATTAACGCGCAGGACTCTTTGTCGTATAAAATGTCCAGCTTTTTAAACTAAAAATTATCCCTTCTGTAACTTAAATAGTTTGACGTCTAATTATAATTGTGCTATAAATAGCCCAAAATTAGAAGAAATTTGTTTGAAAATTTTCTTACGCATAGAACATACAGTAAAAAGTTACATTTTCGGTGTAAATTTCAAGACTCTAAGACAATTATATTAGTAGTTTTTTGTGCCGCGTTTAAAAACTACTGAGAAAATTTTGTTTTCCTTCCGATTTTCGGGTTTTTTCTCGAATGTTACGTATAAACTGAAAAAAAAAAAAATCGAAAAACGTTTCACTGTAAAGTACCGACTACAAACAATTTTGCTACTACCGGAACGTAACGAGATCATCGGAGCATTCATTCTAATCGAAAACTCGAACACAGAAAAAAAACAAACATTATTGTAAAGCCAATAGCTTCCTGCAGGCTTCGCTCACAATCTGCAGTTCTATTTATAAGATATGCTGAAAACATTTGAAAAAGCTAGCTTGTAAATAAAACGGACTACTAGTTTTAACTATACACTTTGTACGCGTTATATAATTTTAAAACGACATAATTTTTAAATCTCCTTACTATACGCGCGATCGACTTTCTTTTCTGCAAAGGAACGAAAGTCTTCGCCGCAGTGTATTATACACAACCTAAACGACTGCATTATTTCCGACTCAATGTATATAATATAGGCACGCAGTACGGAGAGTGGTCAGTCGAGCCTGTAATATTCTCTGCCGTGTTGGTTCTCAAGTAATTTTTAACTCTCCTGTATTACAGCGCTGAAAACGATCGTTCTACTTAAAACAACAATCACTGCGACAAACGCCACGAACTGCGTACACACGAATCTTATGATATAATAATCGATTTAAATATCGATACTTAATCGACTTATACGCGAAATAAAACAAGTCCATTATTATGTTCTGCGTTTGACTGAGTTTTTTTTTTTTAGTACTCGCAGGCGGAGGATCCCTCGAAGTTACCTCTGTACGGTTGCTTCGTTCGCCCGGGCCAGAAGTTCGACAGCATTTCCTAAAAACGCGTCCAAGGTTTTGAACCCGTTTAGCCGGTATAACCAAAACCCTTAAAAACCCCGATTAAATTATCAAAACCGTAAACCCATATAACCCGATTGATTTTGATGACATATAACCCGATACACCCAAAACCGAAATTAAATTCCGGTTTTAACCCATAACCCGTAAACAAAAAAAAGTTCGAAAAATTTCTAAAATAAAATACTGATTACGAACAATTTGCTACTATACCGGAACGTAACGAGATCATTCGAACATTCTTTCTAGTCGAAAATTTGTACACAGAAAATAGATAAATAATCGCATCATTTTAGAACCAATCATCTCGCTTCGCTCAGAATCTAAAAAAAAAATGTATTGTGAATATTCAACGTTGAATATTTACACGCGTTATTATCGTATATTATAATATTATACGAGTACAGTAGTAAAATTTTAACGTAAAAAAAAAAAAAAAAGTAATAGGTAAATATATTTTATCGGCTAATTCGTGTATATCAAACAGGTACTTTACTTCGCTATGTATAAACGTTTAATTCATGAGTTTATATTAATGAACGAAAACGTGTTTTTTCTTCTCCAAATAATCACTTTTAATCGCGCAAAAACGATTGAAATACTCCGCGCTTTTTCACTTTTCAATATCTACTTATTTCAGACGGATGTTTTCAATAACGATTTTAGAATCGGTATACCGTATAAATAGAGCTACTCATTAAATTTCCAAAAAAATATTGCGCTATATTTTACTGTACTGTTACAGCAGAATATTAAAAACTCCGACAAATTATTTATATTAGTATACAATACGCACTATAAGTGTACATAATATGGGGTAAAAAACATGCATAAAATTATTGAAAATGCTTGTTTTTTTTTTTATTAGAGTGTAGAATTTCTCGTTTTTCCCCCTGCAGCGCAACCACATTTTGATTTCGCCACTAAATTTTCAAAATATTATAGATTTATTTCATTGATAATTAATTCTGTATTAACCGAGTCGAATCGAGTAAAAAAAAAAAAAAAACCGATTTAATTCGTTTTTAAAAATCAATACGTTTTTTGTAGATTTCGGTCCGGAACAATTTCGCAAAAGAGCGAACATTTGAATAATAATCATCGAACTCGAGTCCTGTATAAATATTATTGATAACGGATTAAGTTCGTGGTGTACACAATTGTATGCTTTCTGTATATTATATTCGGTTGATTTATATACTTATATATAGAGTACGTTGATCGAATTTCAAATAATACCTCGACAGCTGAGATATACCATAAACGTATATACTCGATAAATAAATGGAAATCTATACTTGTCCCATTATCACGACGTAACACGTATAACAATAATTAGGGATACGAGTTTCACGTGTGCAATTTTTTTTTGCACATTTCCCTACCTGCAGCTGCTGCGCTCGGTGTACATTGTGATTTAAATACAATAATTATTTTGAAAAAACGCACCATTTTAATGAATTATCCTGTTGGACATAACGAATAACCAGTCGATCCAGTTATTATTATAACACTCATAAAAGTAGACCGAAATGTGTAATAACATATTATAATATATATGTATTTAACCACACCCAGTGCACGTTCACGAACAAAATGAGTGTTTTAAACTGTTTTCGACCACCTGCTAACTGCAACATTACGGTCGTATATGTATACTTAATGTAATCCAGTTTTCGGTGTATTCAACTCACAAATATTTAATCGTTATTATTACATTTTCATATTATGCAATATCGGAATAGAAAAAAAAAAAAACGTTATCCGCAATTCGTATTATTATTACGAATTAATATTTATTGTTACATAAAGACAAATCGCGTCGGTTTTATTTATGGGAAAATTCTGGTTTACAGTTTAATTTTCGTACGAGCGATACGCGTTAATAGCGTAATTGTTGTTGTATTTAAAAAAAAAAAAAAAAAACCAATTTATTTTTTATGATTTTTCACGAAAAGTCTTTTTGAACTGAATGAATATTTTTTTTTTCGAATACTCGAAAAAGAAAAATCGTTCGGAATAAAAAGGAATTACATCTAATTTGAATTTACGTAACATTGTAAGTAAAATAACTATATACACATATACGGTATTGAGTTTTTTTTTATTATAACGGACGAGAGAAAAAAAAACGAGGATAACTCAAGGTCAGGAAATAATCAATGGCTTACTGCACGCGAGAAAAGTAATAATTTTGTTTTTAAAAATGAAAAAGAAAAAAGCGATTCTCCTTGACATTGGTTGCGGCGGACTGCTGCAGTTATACCGCTGGGAACTTTATATCGATTAACGACCGCGGTATACGGGCGGTTATTGCTTTCGTAAAAGTATCGTTAAGTGATTTCCGCAGTAATTGAAAACGCAAATATACGCGACTCACTTCGTTCTGTCGAAATGTGTTTGCGGAAAACCGGCTGTTAAATTATATTGCGCGTTTGTCGGACTGCGCGCGAACGCGGTGTAAAATTCGGATTATTTTCTCTTGAACTCTATATTATGTGAATCCTATAAAGGCGGGTTCTATAGGCCCAAGTGTCTTAATCTCGAAATAAATGGTGTAAAAACGTCCGAAAACCACACGCGATGACCGCGCCATCCACTACAGATATCGGACCGGTGGTAGATTTCTCACGTTCGCGGCGCACACAAGAATAATTACTAAAATATTATAATATTCCATTCCGAAAGACTTATTTGAAAACCATTCGATTACCGATTATATTTCGCAACAGGAATTCCGACGGCTTTCTCGACATGTGCAAATTATTAATAACGTCGAAGAATATTGTTAAAAAAAAAAAATTTTTTGAATTATTTATTCGTATTTTTTTTTTACAAAACATACGATCGGTTAGTATTTGGTCAGGATTTCGTAGAATTATTTGCAACGCGCGTAGGCGCATCTTTTATTCGTAAATAAGTTTGTATTACACATAATATGATGTAATTATGTAACGTATTCGTTTTTTTGCTTTTCCGGCCTGTAGAAGTGTAATAGAGTACTTTAGCGCGTTATAGCGAATATATATTTTTGGTAAAAGTCGGGTTACGAGTTCTCCTCGTTGGGCGCAGGTGGATACGCGTCGTCATCGGACGTCTGTGGTAATTTGTTGTTGTTTTTTTTCCCCCCCATCGAGGTTCGTTTAATATTTTTCACGAAGAGTTCGCGCCCCCGGGGCTCCAGTAAAAAACACATATATTCGTACGAACGCCGTGACCTGAAAATATAGGACGGCCGCGATAGTTACATGCGCGAATAGTGTATATTATAAAAAAAAAAAAAAAAACAGTGAAGTAATTTCTCATATACCTACGCCGCGAATTGGCTTTAGGGCAATATTTCAGCATAATACGCGGGTACCTATATATCGCCTATAATACACCGCATAGATTAATAAAATAATAAACAAATATTATAAGTATTATGTGTGCGTGTGTGTAGCTTTCGAGTTTCGCGTTTTTATCATTTTTTTATGCTTTTTTTTTTTGTTATCGAAAACTGGTTTTCTAGAGAACGCGCGGCATTCACCACCGCGCGGCGCGGATAACACGCACTGTCTAAACACACGCCGTTACGTACAAGATTAATACCGCGCGAGTATTAATGACGAAACTATATAATATGTAATATATTATTATTATTATTATTATTATTATTATTATTATTATATTGACTGCTGCGTTTGTTCGCTGCAATAAAGTTCGTTTCAATTATACGGTAATGCTCGACGCAAACGACGCGATGACATAACAACACCGCGTAAATTCTAATTTATCTACCTAAGACGCGCGGTGTGTTTATTTCGTTTCTCTCTCTCTCTAAAATATAGAGTTGAAAAATATTAAACGAAATCGAAAATTAGGCGAAGAAATATATGTTTTTCTTTTTTTTTTTTTGAGTAACGGTTTGAATTCGATTAAATTTGAAAATAACGGCGGACGAATCATTCATGATTTTCGCAGGATTCCGCTCGTTACTATACGTCAGAGGCGTACTCAGGAATTTTCAATGGGGGGGGGGGAGGGGTTGAAAATTTTGTTGACATAAAATTGAAAATAGATTGTAAAAAAAATATTTGTTTATTTTTGCCCTTCTTAAAAAATTTTTTTTTAGAAAATTGCTACTGGTGAATTATATTATTTATAAGCACGAACGCACAAAACTACATCGGTTAGTGAGGTCGGGGGTTCAAACCCCCCCTTGAGTACGCCCCTGCTATACGTTAATAGATAATCTCAACGACTGCGGACGTTGTGAAGATAAGTACAAATTATTATTATTATTTTTATATATATAACGAAACGTAAAGTTTACTCAGAAAAAAAAGCGTTTCACTCAATCTTACGGATCCAAACTACTATACACGGTAACGATGGTATCGAACTGGCTGGCTATAGTGTTTTTCGTATTTATACGCGTTTCATCTCTTTCATTCGACGAGCGCACGTGAAAATAATTGCCGCGTGTAGACAATAATCAAGTATACGTTATGCCCGGTGCTTAAGTACCGTCCGTGTTTTTTTAATTTATTTTAAGTATATTCCATATACGAGTAATTGCAATATTCGACAGCGAGGGCATTGTTTTTTGGTATTCGTATACAATTCGTAATCACGTGCGTTGTTATTAGTAGCCGTTAACGTTGTAATTAAATTTCGAAACGTTCGCCGAACTAAAATACGCTCTAAATTTGTTTTTAGAACAAGTCTCGACTTCGACGAGTCAAAATGTACTTGCTACGAAGACGGTGTCGTTATAAAGAAGACTTGGCGCGTACGTGTGTATACGAGCGATTATCGCAACGATTTGGATTTAAAAAAAACAGATTTATCTTGCGCTGATACTCTAATAAAGTACACATTATCGTGAACAGGTTGACCGCCACGTCTATTGTGCTTTTACCCATCGTTTGATAGAAATTTACCGCGCGTTTTCTATCAGACTTTTGGATAAATACGTCGTTAAAAAATGGATTTTATTACATTACACGAGAAATATCACAAAACCATTTAACGCGATTGTCAAGGAGGCCGTGACGGAATACGTTCCCGTATAAGAAACTGCGTGTTTTTTACGGTTTTCCATAACCCTACGGGGCCTAGAAAACAGTTTTGATTTCTACATTTCTTGGGTAATTTCTCGCGGTAAAAGTATACCGTAGCGCGTTTGATGATCCGCACAAAGCAATAATAGCGAATTTCGTATTTTTAACGTGACAGTCCAACTGTTAATATAAAAAAGTGTGTACCAGCCGTACACGCGTATCGTATGAATAATTTATTTCGACACGTAACGTTAACACGCGTTAAAAAATTAAAATTTCGGTTGTATATAATATTATATATGCGAGTTTGGAAAAAAATATTTTTATATTATGTTACTATTACCGTTTGGGTTTTGTCCAGCCCGTTTTCTACATTATTATGCGCACTACACCCCGACGACCGACGCAACGGGGCGATGTCACAATTTCATATTTTACAACAGCGCTTCGTATAAATAATCGTCCGCTATTATTAAAAATCAAAAGTGAAATGTTCATATAGTTTGTACGTCATTATTTATTGCCAAATTTCAAAAGTAATAATCGTGCATAAATATACTTGTAAGCCGAATAAAACGGTAAACGATTCGCTATACGATATTTCGTCGGATTATTATTTAAAAAAAACTGTTCGTCGATCATTTTGCTGGTATATAGAGACACCTAAAACAATAATATTATGCAACGTATAAACGTATAGTGATTTTATCAGTGTTTTTTTTTTCGTTTCTTTATGTTTTAAAAATAACCTAACCGCTCGCGTTGTTTATATTTTATGAGCAAAACGCTTTCATACTTATAAATATATGTATACGAAAAAAAATGCATTTTACAGCTATAGCGTGGGTTATATTGCGGCGTGTTTTTGGTTTTATAGTAAGAAAAAAAAAATCATCGAATAAAAATACGTTTCTATATTTATCATATTCAACGGGTAAAAGTATAAAAAAAAAAAAATTGTATGTCACGAATAATACCGTATAACACATATTTATTTCAAAGTGTAAATATATAAGGAAATTAATACTAATTATATAATATAACTGCGTTTTCGTCAAATATTTTTATAAAATTTATATCGATCGATCGTGTTCCTTAAAATTATTATATTATACGTTTTTAAACGCGTACAATTTATACGCTATTATTCTATCTCCTATATGTAATATAATATGCACCGGAGCACTCCACACGTTTGTATTACACATATACGGTAACTTATTTTAATATAGATCGAAAAAATAGTCGAAGATTCCGAAATACATTATTTTTCTCGAGTGACTAATACTATATAATAATAATAACAATAATAATATATACAAATTCGGTAGGTATCATTTACATACACGCTGTCGAATAAATCTACCGGTATATTTCGCGTATAGTTCAATACCAGTAAGTGTGATAGCGATGAATGAATTTTTTCGTTTGGATTTTCTTGATTTTCGGTTTGAACTTTTTCGGTTTTAAAATCGGCTTGTGATGATGATGGATGTGATGAATCAAGAGTGGAACGTGGATGATATGCTTTTCGCTGAAAAAAAAAAATATTGCGATTATTGTTAATTGTTAATATAGTGCGTAATGCGAACGTTGTTATACTAAATAAATAGTAATAATAATAATAATAAAATGAATATACCTCGATTAATTTTCAAATAAAATGTTTAAACCATAAACAAAAAAAAAAAAAAATGATGACAAAAATATTCCTATATTTTGTTAATGTATTCTATTCGATAAATGCAGCGTATATAATAATTCATTTTTAATCGTAGAAAATATTATTAAGTGTTTCGTGTAGAAAATTAATTTATCTCAATTTTTAAACAATATAGTCAATCGTAATATTTTGAATGATATTTATAAAATAAAAATATACATTGTACATATACACGCGAGTAATTACACAATGTGTGGAAACAATATACAATCTATAATATATAAAATATACTTTTGATTATAATTTTTTTTTTTATACATTTTGTCTAATCGAAATGATATAATAATAATAATGATTGTTATAAAAACATGGGTAGTTTTTTTTTGCGAGAGACATTTCACATTTGGTAGAAAACGCGTCGTGTTATACCGAGTGAATTTACATAATTCAGACGATGAAAACGTCCAGTTTTTTTTAATTAATCGCCTCGCTCGGTGTAAAGATACCGCGTATTATATAAAATATGATGATAAACTACGACCAAATAAAATGCAGTTAACAAAAAAAGATTCGAGCATGATAATAATAATAATTTTTTTATATGGATTTTACAAATAGTTTTGAAATTCGATATGTCAAAGTACGACTTTTCCAGAAACGACAGTCGTATATAGATGTTACGATATAATCGTATAGTTAATCGTCAGACCGTGAATTGAAATCAGTAGCAGTCATGCTATATCATCGCTATGATGACGAGAATTTTATTTTTTATTTTTTGTAACGTACATAATACGTATTTTTTTTTTTTTTTTGGAAAAATAATGGGTTGTTATAACGACTTGTTTCATTTTATAATTTTTTTTTTTTAGTAAACAAATATCTATATACAGGTATAGTATCAGATTATATATATTGTTAACAGATTTGAATCGAGATCGTATATATATCTTATTGTATCTTTCGGCAGGGCCTGAAAAAAATTTTTTTTTGGACTTACGAATCCCTTTAAGACACAAGATATGGTAACGGATCGTCACGTATTTTAGAGAAATTATTATTGTTAACTGGCACTATTTGCTATAGTGTCGGAGATCTTACTGCGATACGGAAGAAACCCGTGTAGTACACACAAAAATGTATATTTTTTTATATATATTTCATTTATATTTGTTATAAATGCGTTAAATCGTATTATTAACTATAACGATTAATAAAGAGTAACACCTTAGTCATAAAATAATAGTTTTAATAATTTTTTTTTGTAAGATTCAGAGCCACTCCGCGTGGACTCTTCGAGTATTTACAGCGACCATAACGTATCACTGACCATCTGCAGTTGTATAGGAATAAAAACGAATACATCATGCCCATTCTCGAACACGCATAGTCACACAATAGTTAATGAGCGAAAATAGTATTTTCAGAAAACCATTTGTAAAACGTTATTTTATCATAAAATTTTAAGAAAAAGGTGGCGAGTTACGTGCATAGGTACTACGAATGTCGGCTCGAGTGAAACTCGGACAGAGATTTTCTTTTTATCATTATTTTGAATTTGAAAGCAACGATAGATCGTTTTATTGGAAAGACCAAACTGAGCAATTCTGTACGGTAAGTACTTATTATAACGAACGCGGTAAATATTGGCTTGTCTTAAATGTTGAGCTCTTGTAAAAAAAAAAAAATACAAAGATCTCTCGTGTCCAAAACGAATACGTTGACGATTTTACAGGAGTTTTTTTTTGTTGTAATTTTTGAATTCTCTTCGGAAAACTATTTCGGGGAAAATCTAGAAACGTGCGTCAAATAGTGTATATAATACTAACTACATAGACATTATACGATTTGTTACCGGGAAGTGATACACGTCAAAAAAGTGTTTACAGATGAAAAAAAAATCGCATCATTGTAAAACCATAATACGTTCTTCGGTTCACTATGAGAATCTAAAATTTACGTATAAAAAGAAACTGCTTATAATATACAAGCAAAAAAATAGAGCAAATAATGTGAATTTTTTTTTTTAGTTTTTAAACTATTATGCGACTCCATTTGTGATTACACGTGCGGTGATTCGAGAGTGAACCGGCCTCAGATGAAAACAACGTTCGGCGGGTTAAAAAATAAAATTATCGTTGAATGTTTGAAATTCGATCGAATGTCTAAGAGGTGTACTTATACGTACGACGACGATAATAATAATAATAATAATAATAATAATAATAATAATAATAATAATAATAATAATAATAATAATAATAATAATAATAATAATAATAATAATAATAATAATAATAATAATAATAATAAATAATAATAATAATAATAATAATAATAATAATAATAATAATAATAATAATAATAATAATAATAATAATAATAATAATAATAATAATAATAATAATAATAATAATAATAATAATAATAGTAAAATGTTCCGCTCTTACTGTGTGGTGTGCGCGGATGTCAACGAAACGACAGCTAAAACGATAACGATCAGCGCGGCAACAGTTATGTCGAGAACCTGAAAACAAACGAAAATTTACAGTGGAACAACGACGCGTTGTTAGTAGCGTTTATTAGAAGCGTATTTTTGTATATGGTTGCGAACGCTTGTTCACTGAACATGGCGAGAAGCAAACGGGAAACGTGGATTTTTTTTTAGGAAGTAGAATAATTAGCCGGACAGAAATGAAAAGTAACTTAAACACCGAGAGTAGGAGGAAAAATGCATTCCAGTCAGTACTGGTTAAGAGAGAAAGGAGACACAATATTCGTTTATGACTGCGTTAGTTCGAAGGACGGATAAGTGGAGACGAATGAAGGTACGCGCAAGGTGGTAGTCGTTTATTGAAGAAGACCGGTACGGTGCGGATGTGAAAAGATTAGCTATACGGACTGAGAGAAGAGGATCGGATTCGCAGCGACAAGGCACGCGGCTTTTAGTGCAAGAGCGGACTGACGCCTTATTAGAGCGGCCCGGGAGATTTCGTTTGAAGCTGTCCAATAGTAATTGATGAGAAAACTGTTTAAAATTGTACTTTTCAAAACGCCTCGTTTTTGGCTTGATCCCGTCTACTCATAAAAACAACAAAAAATGTTCTTAAACCGTTGTATTGATTGAAAAAATCAATTGAACGATGTGTTAATATGAATAAGACATCCCACATTCGAGGCGGCTCCCCCGATTTAACCGTTTGACCGGTCCATCGGGAAATTTCCTGATCTCCCGATCGACCAGTACGCGCTCTTGGTTCGACAGCGGGAGAAGCTGAAGACAAAAAACGTTTTTTACTGTCGCGAAATCGCTTTTTTCTTTTTGCGCGGGGGCGGTATAGGAAATAATATATATTAATTAAAAAAAAATATATATATATACGCGCCGCGACAGTAATGAAACGAAACGGGTTTTTGTATTAGGAGCGCGTGTATAGCGTTCGGGAAATCGATTCCGCGCGGTGTGTGAGTATATTATATCAACCGGGAAAAATCTGTGTAATATATATAACGTTACATAACGAAAATTGAGTGGTCGCTTGTTTTTTTTTTTTTTACATCGTTTCGCAAAATACACACAGCGGTGAAATAAACAAAACGCGTAATCCGTTTCACAATACTAGAGAACACATCGCGAATCAATAATCCGTATATTTTATTTCCGAAAATCCTATTATTATTATTATTATATATAAATTGTTTATTTATTTTTTCTATTCACGTACGGATATAGAGTTCGATGAGACGGATAACAAAAAAAAAAAAGTATATATTTATTATGTTTTACGCGTGTCGCGCGCATTATGTGCCGTGAAGAACGCGATATGTAAGAAAACGCGTATCTCTCTCTCTCTCTCTCTGTGGCGTATATGTACGACGTTATATAATATTCACACACGAACGGTATATTTGAAGCGGATCCAAACGTTGTATCGGATATCAGACGACGACGAACGCGACGAATAAAAAATAAAAATAATTTTCTCAAAATAAACACGAAATACAGTCAATATACTTATATTATATAGTAGGTACGAGCGGTTTTTTTTTTTACACGCTATAGTTCCTAGTTATTATTGAAAATATACTTTAATAACGTTTAATACGGCCGCGTGTAATAACTAAAAAATTACAGTGCGAGTTAAAAAAAGGAACGAAGGAATTTCGACGACGAAATATCGAAATCGTTTCCTGTACGAAAGGCTCTTATTAATTATTTGTATAAATATCGCAACGAGATATATAATATGCACGTATAACTATCGTATATTCTCGTACTGTAAAATATACGTTTTTTTTAAAAAAATCTCATTTTCTTTTGAAAAACGCGTGTCGCGTCGGCTAATTTACTAGCTTCAAAAAAATAAATAAATAATGCGCACATATACAAGAGTGTAATGTTTTGAAAACGAAAATTTGTTATGTGTTAAACGTTTCGCGAATACATATACACGAACTAAATCTTATGTATAAAAACACCATAATATATAGGTGCTTGGAAATGTAGTTAAATGATCGTATCGAATATAGAAGAGTTTCGCTAACCGGAGAGTTTAATTGCGCACGAGAGTAGGACGAGAAACGGTATTAAAAGAATAATAATGATGGCGAAACGAGCGTTCCGGAAAA
This sequence comes from Slavum lentiscoides, assembly GCA_032441835.1. Classification (NCBI taxonomy): domain Eukaryota; kingdom Metazoa; phylum Arthropoda; class Insecta; order Hemiptera; family Aphididae; genus Slavum; species Slavum lentiscoides. The sequence goes on along the minus strand of CM063715.1, from coordinate 8,770,066 downwards.
ACGTACGATTGCTCACAAACTAACACCTCAGTGCTGAAACGAGAGAGAATTTCGTGCGGTGGAGTGTTTTGTGGTACGGACGTGAAACGTGGACGATAGGAAAGTACGAATTGGGAAAGACTTGAAGCCGTAGTGACGTGGATGTGGAGAACGAACAGGTGTTGGAAGACGTAAATGAAAAAAAGAAGGATTCTATTGAAAACCACAATGAAAAGAAAAATAAAGCTAAATTTGACACTATAATATAACGAGTTCTCGAACAACACGGTGGAAGGAAAAGCATTGAGCCAGAGATCTCGACGGAGACCCGCGCAATCTTACGCTTCAAAGATATCTGTGCGACTCCTACCACGAGACGAAGCGAAAAGCATCCGATGGCGATGTTTCGATCAATTCAGATGGCTGTTCCAACAAGGCGCCGCTGCTTTTAGAGATCGACGAATATATATTGTAACAAATGAAATTTGACGACCAGTGTTGATTCACAAATATATATATATATAAATTCAAAACGTTAAAATTCTCTAAAAAAAAAAAAAAAATAATCGCAGCGCGTTGTAAATAGAATAAAATGAAAAGATTCTACTATAGAACCGTTCAACGGTCGTGCGGGAGTGCAAGTCTGCACAGAGAGTGTCCGACCCAATACGACAGTACAGACGATTTCATTTTTAAACGATAAGGCTCGCGTATACGGAACATAATATGTATCGAACAAAATAATAATAAACATTTCCTGATCGCCGATTTAAATCGAATCACGTTTTAATTGCGTGTATTAAATGACAGTGACGAATGCGATCGGAAGAGCGTCGAGGTAGTGTTTTTTTCACGACAAATAAATCAAAACGGTGTGTTTAGAAAATAAAAAAAAACGTTACGAAATATATGAAAAAAAAAAAACGAATAATCGACACAATCTATTTTAACGTTACACTAAATAATAGATGGTGGTCTGACGACTGAAGGAGGTCCTGCTGCTGCTGCTGCTGCTGTAGCACACGCGTCGGTCGGCGGATACGCAGAAGAGAAAGTGGATTAATACACAGAGAAGAGGATTTTAACCGAGTGCAATACGATATATCGATCACATCTTCCGCCATAATAAAACGCAATATATCGAATCCGTATAATAAATATATGGTTTATTACAATGTATTATATATAGCGGAACGCGGATAAAAATGATTCGGTTTCGCGCGGGTTCGATTTTAACGGGGCGACATAAAAACGTCGTCGCCGAGGCACGCGTTTTGTTTCGCCGCGTCTTTTATACACAACGCTATTACATAGCAATGCGCGTTTCTTTCTTCGAAAATCGCATAAAAATCCGTAAATAAATTACCGCGAACGGGTGAAAACTTCCCGGAACGACGCGCCAGTTAATCTCGACATTTTATTGTACAAAAGCCGTTTCTTTTAAACGCGCGCACGCGTTGTGTTTTATGAATAAAACACACGCGCACATTTTTTCAAAGGATCTATTAAACTCCTTTTCAAAACGATGTAAAACGATATTCGAGACGCCGATCTATGGAGTGCGAACGAGAGGAGAAATAGACGTTTTTCGCTTCCCGTCACGAGTGACGACGACAACAACAACAACAGCAACAATCGTCTATACATTAATGTATAACCAAGTCGAAGAGTCTGTTTGATCTCTGGGACTACCGGTCGGATTTGAAAAATTATTTTTGCGTTCGACAGCCCAATTCTCGAGGAAGGATATTAAACATCGCGCTACGGCCCCCGTAGGAGCCGAGCAAAAAAAAAAAAAAAAGAGTCAGCAAAACCGCTAAGCGAAAACGAAGTGAGTAAGGGCGACGCAGTGGGCCGACAACGTCCACAGTGTCAGTTAACGATCAAAATGAGTTTTAAAAAGTCGGTGAAGTTTTATTCGTCAATCTCGTAGACAGACGCGTTAACGCTTAGCTGAGCTAAAATAAGGTTATTGTTATTGTGTTTTTTTCATAGGCGTTTTTATAAAATATTCGAATAAAAACTTTAATCTATACGAGTTAAACGCAATAAGTGCGACGAAATGTGGTAAAGTATAATTATTATTGTGTTGGAAATGAAATAAAAGTTGAACTTAAGTCTTTCTCTTTTTTTTTTTCGCATATATATTTTGAACGTCCTTACTCCGAGTATTGAATAATCCAATTGAACAAAATTCGAATCATATTAGAGGTGGTGGCATCTTTTACGGGCAACAAAATGCGCGAGGACAGCATATATATATATATATATATAAAAAATAATTTGTTTTTATAATTTTGAAAATACAACGTTATTACGAGTTTCACTCATAAGTTTTATAAACGAAATTTATTATTATGTATACGCTATAACTTATATACGCGTATATAAATACATAATTTTACAATTTATTATTATTATTATTATTATTATTATTATTATTATTATTATTATATACGATTTCACCACGCGTATGTGTATTTCAAACTACGCGGATACGTAGGACGCGTGTATGGTACGATACAATAGATACACCATATAATAGATCAATAGAAACGAATTTATTGCTATAATGTACGGGACTCGTTGCGCTAAAAAATTATCAAAATATACTCGGACGTATTTACGATACAAATAAGTGAATACTTTTATTAAAAAAACATATATAATTTTAATTTATAGTTTGTTTTTATATAAATATTTATAGTTATTATTCGGTAAGGGGGGTTTGCTATAAATTTTCAAAAATGTACGTACAAATAATAAATAATAAAATAGTGGTGCGGCCGATAGCCCATAAAAATGATTAAACATTGAATATTTAAGAATACGCGGTGATAAGAATAAAAGGATGCAAATACGCACAATAGATTAAGAATTATTTTTTATAATATAAACGATTCAAAATAAAAGTATAACAATCGTACACACAAATTATACCTATGTGTGTAATTATATTCTATCAGGTGCGTAGTCGGACACGATTGAAATTTATCGATTATAAATTTAATAATATTCAGATTACCGCGGCTGGCGTAGAGCGATTGTTTTTCTTTTAAAAATTTGAATTTTTGAATACAAAATATTTTTGTCCAGGACGATTCCGTATATACGCGGAGACGCATTACGGTTCTGTTCGAATTTCGCTCGTTATGTACGTATACTGCAGTAGTGTTATCGACGCGTTTTCAAATGAAAATCGACGTGTTAAAAATTTGTCGCCTGCTAATTTTCATTGTGTTCGGTCGAGAAAACTCGACAAACGTTCGTTAAATTCGATCGATTCCTGCGGCGTATTTCAATAATAATAAAAATATACTCTTTTGCGCGTGAAACTTGACAAAATTAATAAAAACCATACGCTACACGCGACAACGAAACGTTTCAAACCGCTCACTTACGTACGCACAATATTTTCTTATTTATCAATAACAAAAAAAAAAAAAAAAAATATATATATATAATATAGTAAACGTAAGTGCAGTGTTTTGGAATATATCGCGAAGAGCTGTATAATACGCGTTTATACGTCCGAAATTGTGTACATCGACAGACATATTCGCGTTAAAATATTTTTATCCGCCATATATTATATGTACGGAAATTAGACGTTTAAAATCGAATATTCGTTTCGAAACACGTGTTATTTTCGAAGCAAACCTCAGGACCATTGTGAGGCGATTCGTACTATACATTGAGCGTCATTAATCTCGAGTGCATTCGCATTATATCGAACCCGCTGCGATATCGTTTATTATCCCGAAGGTGATTTTTCACTGCGTTTCGCATTAGACCGGGTTTTAGGTTTTCATCGTCGGAATTCCGATTTTTTTTTTTTCACGCACAGAAATAATTCTCTTCTCTAAATTCGAAAGAAAAAAAAGTTATGGATTCGAAAGAACAAGCGTTATAAATTATTGCAACGGCACGTATTTTTTTCCCATACAATTTTGTTAAGCCGTTTATTTTTTTTTTAACGGACGTTTTTAAAACTAAACCGTATAGTATAGTATATAATTAGTCATTCTGCAGACCGCGCTAATATAATGTTAACGTTTCTATTTGTACATAAGTAAGTCGCACAAGTGTCGGTAGTGTTTTTTTTTTTGTGAACTAAAATCTATTATATATTTCCGTAAAGGCGCGAAATATTTTTGAAAAAAAAAACAAAAATTTATCTTTTTAAAATATCATATAAAACAGTAATTCCTGAAACGATTCGTCAATGAATCGACACGCACAATTTAATACATTGTCCGCAACGGTGCTCCCAAAAGCGAGGAGCGTATCTCGTTTCTCCTTTTATCTTTGGATTATCTCGGATTTCACACAATTCCAATGGTATATAATATTACCGTGTACGTATTCGGATCTCGATTACCGACCGAGGTAAATTTTCCGGTAATTTTTTGTTTTTTCTCGACGAGTAGGCGATTTGAACAGAAATAATAATTTAACAATAAATGAGAACAAACAGGTTTTTTTTTTTTTGTTGCCAGGCAGGTGTAAGCACTGCATTTTTTCCCCCGGGACATGAATTTCAATATTCGGCGCCTCACCGAAAGTATTTAAAACATTTTTTTCTTTTCTTTTTAGGAAAAAGATTTATAAAATATAAATAATTCTAAGTGTATACATAATAATACTCACACGTTTGTTGACCATTTTCCGGCGTTTTCAGGCACCCGAAGCTTCGCGTATATTGCGCAGCGGTATGCAGCGGTTGGCAACAAAACACGGACTCCGGAAAATCGTCGAGCTCCGCTAATGCGGACGGTGATCACTAAAAAAAAAAAAATAATAATATTTTTTTACTATTAATTATCGACAATACGTGATTTTATATTAATATTGTTGTTGCATATTACGGTCACGTGCGAAAGCGAATAAAACGGAACGACCGCGTTCTTTTCTATATAAACTATAGCGAACAGTTTTCCCGCCACACGCGATTTCCACTCGGATGACCCCTACCGCGGCGCAAGATTTTCCGCGCCCTTCCGCCGTCTTACATCGCGAGAGATTTTCTTCCCTCCTCCGCACCGCAGTGCTCATATTGCGCAGCAACGCTACGCGTTTCGCGATAGCCCGCGTTCCGATCGTATTTACCAACCATCGCAGTCGGTGCATGGCGTGTCTGAGCACATCAGTGGCGTAAGAGGCGGATCAGAGCAGGGTACGGTCGCACCCGGGCCCGTGCGCTTATAGGGGGCCCGAAGTAAAACAATGTGTCAATGTACTATTTATAAACAATTCAAAAAAAAAAATTATATTTTCAATTTTTTTTTTTAAAATTCAAAAACCTACTTAAATTTTATGAAACTTTTGTTTACAGTTATTAATTATATATATATATATGTTGTAAGTTAAAATGAGTAAACTAAAAACTATTATGGCTCGACAATTATAAATAAAAGATATCAATCTAAAATGATCCATTAATAAGAAAGAAAATTAAATAAATAATCATAAAGATAATAATAACAAAAAAAAAAAAATATATTAATAATTCAAAAAAAAAAAAAAGTAGAACCGACAAACGAGTTTTATACGAATATCGAATAATATATAATAATAATAATAAAAAAATTTTTTTTATCTATTTGCCCGCCAAGTAGTGTGGTCGGCTATGGATAAAGTTTGCCTCGTCGATGAATTCGTCGAACAGCCTTCGGCGTGCTTGCGCGCAACACGCTTTATATTAAAATTTTTATATTTATTTATACGACTCGTGAGGATTTACCGTATATGCAATTTACACGATGTGCACGTCATGCGTCATAAAATTTATTATAATATATATTATACGCGTTATTATCGCGACCGTATAAATAATTAAAGTAAAACCCTCGTGGGACACATTGCTCTTGTACTAATTATACTCGTCGTGTGTAACGTGAAGTTTGTATGTATTATACACTTAGCAATGAGCTTTTCTTTAATATTATATATAACGGATCATCGTATAATATCGTATTAAGATAGCAGCTGCCATTCAGTTATGTGCGCGTGCCGAGTGTTTTTGGGATAAATATTCGAAATACTTGCAAAAAAAAAAAAATTTGTGTTCACAATTCAGTTATTTTAAACACTATACATGCGTCTAACGACATTATTCCGAATAAATATTTTAATGATATTCCATTAGTTTTGAGCGGTAAACTCGTGTATAAAAAAGAGGGGGAAAAAAATACTAATTACGTTTAATATGTGTTCAAAAGCGAAATTTTACGAGTTCTTCGGAAGGAAAAAAATTGCTTTCAGAGTTAACCGTAGAAGAAGATGAAATACGAATTATCATGATCATAATCAGTTGTAGAAGGCTGCAGAACACGTGGACACGTAATGAGACAAGAAAAACCAGTTCAGTGTCAAACTTGTGGGGAAGCTCTCTCCGTCAGACACGTATTAATACACTGTCGCAACCATGCAAAACCAAGGGAACGTCTAATCATCCCTGAACACTTACACGAAGCACTAGGACCTGACTCGGAAAAAAAACAAATCCAATTCTTAAAACGTACTAGTAACTGCGTAATTTAATCTAATTTATATTATTTTGTACGTACATACAAATATTTGAATTTTTTATTGTTATCTCGGTAAATTCTTTGTAAATGTTGTAACACCGTTTTCTCGTAACGTTTGTAGAATAGACAATACATAACGGTTAGGCCATGTGTATACAATGTGTGTAACGGTCAGCGTTTTCCTGAATAAAGAAGAGAGGTAGCAATATTAAAATCACGTGTTCTATCCTACTCGGCAAGAAATTATTTTTTGTTCCACGAAATAATAATTTGTTCCACGAAATAATAATTAAAAATAGTACATTCCGTTATCTGCGTATCGGTTATCTAAATATTTGCTGAGCAAGACAGGAGATTCGGGAACGCCTGACAACGGAATATGGCCTATCCATTATGCGTATATTATCTATGCGTTTGTAGTTGAGGCACAGATTAGATGAATACAGATGGATCACTCGGCCCGAGAACAAAAGAATTGCAAATACGCTCTTCTGATTGGTCCCCCGCATATCAATGTAGGCGCACACGACGATATAAATTATTATGTTGGTATTTTACAATATTATAGTAGGTACAACTTTTTTATTATCTCAAATAATGTTATCATAATAATGGTTATCACGTCCCAGTAAAAATTTAACGCAGGTTAAGCGCCGATTTTTTTTCAACTGTGTGTATGAAACGAGTATATTTAACATGAGGCATTATATGACACGATCGCCAAACCAGAATCACTATGTAAACAACACAAATATAGATTACCTCACGGGAGTAATGTCTAAATTTTAGGTAAATATATTGTGCTACCATGCGGTAACACTGATATGTGGGGGATTGAAATGACGTCATTTTTTTTGTTTACATCGCGAGTGATCCATCTGTATTCATCTAATCTGTGGTTGAGGCTCAAATAAAAAAAAAAAACAAGGGCTGGCAGATCGTATTTTCACGTGTAAGCGCCAAAAACGTGTGGCACACGAAATCACGTGCCGTTTATAAATATAGTTTTTTTTTTTTTTTGGCTTTCCTGAAAAACGTGTCGCGCTCACAACAAATTGTTCGTCTTGTAACCGCACCGAATGATATTTCGACATGGTATATTATATTCTTATTTTAGTCACTATAAACGACGTTAGGAAAATGTTTACAAATCATTCGATACGATTTTCCCACAGTTTTATCATAGCCAATTCGTATGTAAGCACGCGTGTTTCGTACAAATAATTATTATAATTATACTCGTACTACAAATGAATTTAATTCGATAAAAAAAAAAGTCGCGCGTACGCGAGCAAATGGATTTTTTTCTGTACTCTTCGTACAAACACGTCCCGTTGTTAATTAAATAGTTTCAATGTTTTTTTTTTTTTTCATACATTTTTTTTTCTCTAACATTTCTTCATTGGTCGCCATTTGTTGCATAACTATATTTTACTATACACACACACACACACACGCACGTTATATGTATATTATATAGAAAAATCCGACTGGCTCATTCATGTGAAAACTGCGACGTCATTAATTTAGTATTACGTACGTATTGTCATAAAATTACTGTATAATGTGTATATACACTCGAAATAATATCAATTTTGTTTTATCGAAACTGTCAAGCATATAAAATATTTACGAAAAAAAAAAATAAATAAATAAAAAAAATCCGTGAAAGTATATACATAAATGAAAAAAAAAAAATGCATGTTTAAATAATTTATTACTCAATGCGGCATCGTTATTTTACTGCACGTCCGTCTGTATATATTATAATACAATAATAAGCTGTAATGTAATTTCCGATATTACTTTCACGGTATTCTCGCGGTAAAAATCGCAATAATGTTATAATAATAATATAATATACACTTCTTCGTAAACGATTTTTTTTTTTTTCGTGTCGATATTATTTGTATTACATCAGAATTACGCCTACGATTGTTTATTTTTATTTTGTCGACTCGGTTTTTTTTTTTTTTTTTTTACGCTGGTATAGTATAACATAACAAACAGATACGTTACAGTGTAATAATATATTTGTACGCGCGCACAAAGGAATTTAAGTAACAATAATAATACGTTTATCGACTATCGCGGTACCAATTATTATATAATATTATGATTTGATTTAACTCGACGAGTTCGGAACAGAGTAAGTAATAATAATATTAATACGAGGTCGATAGGTTCGAGCATGTAGAATCGGCAGTACAAAGGACGGTGGTTCTGAGGAATGCATGAAAAACAGAATAAATTAGTGATATAAATTAAGTGCTTTGTGCGACTACATAGAAGACGCCAATACGATTGTATAAAAGTAGATAAAACAGCGACGAGGTCAGCAATGTTGTGCGGTTCGGAATGTTGAGCAGCGGACAGGAGAACGGAACACAGGATGAGAATACTAAAATGTACGCGTGTGTTTAGGAAGGATAGAATGAGGTATGAATACGTAAGGAGTGGCGTCTGTTGTGGAGAGAATAAGGGAGAGTAGGTCGAGATGGTTCGGACCATTAATTATGATAATCAAAGATGATTCCGGGGCTGTGAGCGGTGTTATGTCAATGAATGTAGTAGAAGGGAATAGAGGAAGAGGAAGACCGAAGTTGCAATGGATGGATGGAATCGAGAGTGATATTGAAGATAGCTGGTGTGAGTGTACAAGAGGAAGGAAATCGTGATTTTTAGGGAGATGTAGGTAGGATGGCCGACCCCGGTGTAGTTGGGAGTGTAAGGTGACAAGGAAGAAGAAGAACTATACGACTACAATATTCGTTTCCCGTATTATTATCTTCGTAACAAACGTACTTGTACGTGGACGTGGGAAATAATGAAATGAAATTCACGACTCAATTAATATTTTATACACGTGTGCTAGTTCGCAATAACGTAATTTATTGTTGTACTTTGTGTGTACTGTTTTCAGTGCGATTCTGTCGTGGGAGAACGCATTTCAGCATTTGAATCACTTTTTTTTTTTCTTTCTTACGGTTTATGATGTAATTTTCAATTTCGCAATTGGTCTGTTATACGCGTTGACGTGGACGATGCGTGTAATACATAATTTTTCTTCGGTACTGTTTGTACTTTAAAAATCGGATATTCTATTTTTTTTTTTTTTTAGTAGCGAAAATAAATCGTCATAAACAGTGCTTTTTCAATTAATTAAAACATAAGTATCGGGAGGATTGTTACTGGAGGGACGCTTGCTGTCTTGAATTCCCCTCAAGTTACACACCAATGAGTGTTATACAGAATTATACAGTCTATTTGTGTATAATAACATTGTAACAAAAAAAAAAACGTACCTATATAATTATAGGACTGACGTACAATTACAATTAGATTAGATCTGAACATAAATAATAACACTGTAATATAAAATGAATTATAACATCACGTAAAGGAGTAGAAATATTTTAGTTTTGGCCGGCTAATAACGTGATTCATACCACTGTGCGCCGGTCGAATCCGGTCGGTCATCTCCGCGTCCACCGAATATTCCGTCTTGGCTTTTGTCGGGGAAAGTTCTTCGATTTTTCCGTTCCTTTTGCTCTCCGAAAAGGTGGACAGGACTTCCGCTTTTTCATAAAGCACGCGTCAGTGTATACGCGCGTAGAAAACGTGTAGACGTCGCTAGTTTGAAATAATATTTGAATACATAACGTTGTAGTTAATATTCTCATATGAATTCAATATTTTACTAGGTATACTATGCGATTATATTGCGGATATTGGGTCTGTAAAGTGCACGGTGGATAGGCAACACAATTAACGCGCGTCGCAGTGTTTGCAGCTGGTTATATTCGCGCCGCCCGACCACACGAATATCCGACCGTGAACAAACAGTGTTCAAATATTGTTTCACCGAAATCACTACAATATCGTATTGATTTGCATTCGTTAATGAGACAATAATGTCCGGATTATTGTATAAATAATTATATTTTCAATAGTTTTTAATATTACGTATATACCTTAAAACGAATTGTATACGCGTAAAACGGTAGAAAATATGATAGGTCATTATAATTGTCTGTGACTTTTTCGAAAACTAAGCGAACGAACGTTGAGCGAGTATGTAAATCGTACACGTGGCCGTCTTCGTGGCCGGAGAATATAACGTATTTTAATGAAAACTGTAAATTCCATTAAATTTCGCGCGGTTCGTACTCGAGTTTTCGCGTGTATATTGTTAGGAGGGCGACCCACCTTTGTGTTTTTTGTACATCCACGTCCCACGATAAAAAGTCTTCATCAAACGTTAGCACGGGTCGTAGACGAAGGCCTTTTGCTCGCATAGACTCCGTCGAATTTCATTAAAAAAAATTCATATATTTGAAGAGTAAAAAAAAAAAAAAAATACGTTAAAAAAAAATTACAAATTACTACGGAAAAAAATATGATTTTAGATTTGAGTAAAATCTAACGGTACGACGATTATGTATGTTGTTAAACGTTTCGAACATTGATTACTGCAAAATAAAAACATATAAAATTACTCAAATATTCGAAAAATCCGAACGAAATTTCTATTGAATCGTTCAAATTTCAATTCATTGCCGATTTCGTAATAGTTTACACCGGTGTACGTGCTGCATTGATATACGGTCCGACTATACGAGTATACCGAAATGATTATGTAAACGTCGTATATTATTATAGTTTGTGAGGGGCGCAGTTAATTGCCGACGTTTTAATTATACCGTGTATTATTATTATTATTGAAAATCAAAAACACCGTATTTAAATTGTGTAGTATTTTTATTATTTATTTTTTTTTTATTTTATAGTTTTTACCTTGGACCAGTTATCAGGTGATATAATAATGTAATATTGTGTTACGAGTGCATGACGCGTCCTCTAAAACTACGACACCGATTATTCATATACGTTACGGTCGCCGGGTGTACAATGTGTACGGCGGACAGAGTAAAAAATTACAAAAAAAAAATAAATTATAGGGTTTGCTCGTACACTTACCGGTCTGCGGTTAGGTTGAATTCAAATTGTATTGCCCGATAGGTATTATTCGTTGGTAACGTGCGAATTAATCGTAAAAATCTTATTAATACGTTTTGCATGTTTAATCGCAATATTTGTTCCTTATTTTAACTGCACGCTATTCAACGGAACAATTAGACCTCGTTCAACTAACAATTCAGACTTTATTGTACGAAAAATGATTGAAATATCCGCACGCGAAATACGCGAGACAGTTCGATTTATCGAGGATAAATTATCCCGTACAGTGAGTATCTCTTTAAAACACGATGTCTTTAAGAGAAGCGACTCGTTTCGACTCGAATTTGATATCGGTCAATGGTAGGGGACGCAACAGAATGTGTCAAACCAAAAGATTAGTGGTATGCGGTGGCGGTGGAATTGCGTTCTACCGAGTGCCACGCCAATAGGATCACGTGCAGCGGTAAATAAATCACGAATAAATTGTTTTTAAACGATTTACACTGTATCGCAGGGAAAACATTGAATCGTCGTCACACGTCCTATAGGAGTCCGACCGAAGACGGAATCGTTGCGAAATACCGTTCATCGCGAGGTCCGTTCGGCTCGCAATGAACCTCGAAGTTTACGATACCGCAGTCCTTCTTTAGAAGGTGGTCTAGTCCAGAATCGGTGAAACAGACACCGTAATATTATTAGACAGAAGTATCGGCCGTGACCTCGTCTTAGATTTGCCGAAAAACAAACGGTATAACGCGAGATTTAGCAGTGAACGAAGAAAATAAGGCGATATGCTTATAAGCATGCACACACGGACTCGGACGAAAATATGGTATCGATAAACGGGAGATCTATATGGATTGTGGGTTCGAGGCACTGCAGCTTTTCACCCTTCTTCACAAAACATTTTAAGGACCATTCTTTGGTGAAGTTATGTTTGTTAGTGTTAAAAAAAAAAAACACTTGAAACGTTATGAACTTGCATATTTTGTGTTCGTTATTATTAAAGCTAGTTTCTTAGTTTTAAGTATTTGTGTAATTGTTCGACTATTGCTTTAATTCTCGTCATATCTCGTGTTCATAACTACGCTGAAAACGAAATGTTATTCACTTCGTATTGATCGATGATATCAGTAAACTGTGTCGATTATGGGCAACTCACTCGAGTGAGCACTTCGATTCAGCTAGTATTCAGTTATAAGGTTTGGTAAATGCGTAAATATTTTCTAGTTTTACGTATAATGCACGTGTAAATAATTACTTCTCGTGCGTACTGTTATCAATTGTAAAGAATCGTTTAATCTTGTTTTTTTTAATTACATATAGTTAAAATATCGTAGTTTTTGCGACAATGATTCAGCTGTGCAAACGACGTTTATCTACGTCAAACGCGCGCCACTGTGTAAATCGTTATAGACGTTTAATATATCATTATTTTGTAATATTTACTTCTGAATCTATCAAAACTCGCGTATTTCGTTTCGTACGTTTGAACGAGAAAAACAGTTCGGAAATTCGAACGTATATTTCGATGTGCCGTCCGTCGCGCAAGGGGTAAAAATAGAATCTTCCCGATTAATAATATTGTCTTAACCGTATAAGGTAAAATTCACTGATATGTATTGTACTATTAGCATCAGTAATAATATTGTACATATTGTTTGAAAAACATTAAATCGCGATGTGTATCATATTATATGAGATACTGATGGTATTACACGCCTGTAGCTGCTCAAACTTTATTAGAAAAACATGATAACATATTGGTTTTATAGTCAAGATGAGACACGTTGATACGCTAAATCGTAACGTAGGTTTTATATATATGTATATACTTATACTACGCGTATCTCTAAATATAATAAAGAATACTAATAACAATAAAAATAAAATAAATGTGTATACATAAAGAAAAAAAAAACTATAAATATCTATATTTAGGTGAATTTTAAAATTTTGTTTCAGACATTTTATATCTTGTTTCAAAATTTCTATTCGTTTCGCCGAGAAAAATATATATTTTTTACAACAACATTTAAATTTGCAAATTCCAAGATAATTAAGTTTTTCCCAAAATTATTAATTGGAAATCGTTTTATTTTATAATAGTTAAGTGTTCAATTAAATTGTTATTGACATTGAAGGTGATTTTAATGTTATTTACACTATTACTTAATATTTTAGCGAATTATTCCGATAATATATTTTGATAATACTAATTTTACAATACTTAATTACATTATTGATTTGTTTAGGGTTTTTAAAATATATTCCAATTTAAAATAATAATAATAATATATATTCGTATATAAATAAATATTATATTATTTGTTTAATAATAAAATAGCGTAAAATTTCGGATTTTGTCCAACGTTATCAGATATTTTAAACAACTAAACGAACAAAAAAAATGTATATATAATATATAAATATATATAAAAATCTCGTGTCACGGTTTTTGTGGTCGTACTCCTCCGAAACGACTCGACCGATTTTATTGAAATTTTTTTTGTATATTTGGTAGGCATGAGAATAGGCCGTAAAGTATTTTTCACTCTCCTACCCCTCCCGAGAGCGGTAGCTAATACGGGAAATTTTAGGATTCTAGGCGTTAAACAGTTACCATGGTGACCATTTAAATTGTAATTAAAAAAATAATTTATAATTTATTATACTAAAAAACATGCACGATGTTCGTCCTCGATAAACTCCGTAACTACTTAACCAATTTTTATTTTAAATTATAAATTATTTTTTGATAACAAAATTAAATGGTCACCGTGGTAACTGTTTAACGCCTAGAATCCTAGAATTTCCTATATATATATATATATATATATATATATATATATGAACAAGTTTTCGTTCAAAACTGCGCACGGGCGAAGCCGGGTAATTCAGCTAGTAAATATATATATTTTATTAGTTCATATGGTTGGCATATGCTCTCGAGGGATTAGAACGTATTGACTATGCGGCATCATCGATTGTCATACATGTAATACGGACTTATGACTACTTCAAATTGTGTACACAGTCACTATAATATATTTGTATATGTGTAAATGTGTGTGTGTGTGTGTGTGTGTGTATTGTTTAATCAAATAATTCTAGCGAAATAATGGTAAATACCAATGTATACCACACGGTATAATATTATAATATATGTATACATGTATACATATGGACTGCGGTAACACGAGCCGTTACACATTACATTGTAATAATAATCGAAGGACACGGGATCCGTTTAAATTAGCAAATCTTTTTTATAATATTATTGTACGTGTCCGGAGGAAATGTGTTAAATTTAACAAGTAACGCGACACTGAACGGTGTAAATATTTATAATATAATTTTAGACAAAAATTTAAATAAAACGGAATACTCGACTCGAAATTCGTACCGCGTCTGTATGGCGATATTATACCGTTTCGATGGATTGGATCTCGCAAAGATGAGACTAAATTTATTATTTAGTCGGTAGTCGAACGAATTCGAAAATTCGAGTATCCGAGAAATGTTATTCGTATAATAATATAGTCTTGCTATAACGAAATACCGTGTACAGTAAATATATATATATATATGAAAAAGCAGACAAATCGTGTATATTATTACTATTGTATATAATATATTATACAGAATGACTAATTTAGACGAATAAATACGCCTAAGTAAACGCGTCCTAATTTGTAAGTTAAACGTTTATGTATGTATAAAAATTTAAAAAAAACTACGCTATATAATACGAAACCGAATGATTAGTATTCTGTGAATACGACCGCAAGAAATAAGAAATTACATAATAATAAATAATATAATGAGAGTACGCGAGTGGGTCTCACTTTCATTATACTGTCACGTCAAAATTAATATAAAAATGAAGTAATATTAAATATATATATATATATATATATATATATATAGAATATACATAAACTTCAGATTTGATATGATTTTTTTATTTTTTTTATTTAGTTTTAAATTTAATTCCTGATATTACAACTGAAGTGTTTTGTTAGGATTTCACTTTTTAAAAGAAAAACGTAATGAGTGGTTTTTTTTATTTTTTATTATTATTTTTTCAAACAACATCATCGGTGCAGTAAAAGCAGGAGCGTCTGTGTGATGGAAAACACTATATACACTATTAAAGGTATTAAGGGAAAAGATCAACGAAGATAATTCTAATTAAAGACAACGTTTTTATTTTCACTTCTAGTTTTATATTCGTGGCACAAAATATTATTGAAGTAAAAGAAAACAAAAAATAAATGTTTTTCTTTTATGTTTCTATATCGAATTTATTATAGAGTTGCGTAACAGTAACATGACGGTAAGTGTCTATAAATGTTTGAACGGTGAATCTGCACGTGTTATCTATATATTATAAGTAGTACTTTGACTAGTTCTAACAATAATAACAATAATATAAAAATGTAACATTTTCTAATAAATCGTGTTTATTTTTAGTATTATTTATATATTAAAAAAAAAAAACAAAAACAGATAGTCAGTCTTGGAAAAGGGAAACATATAAAACAACCGTTTCCATTTTGGATATTATACAAATCAATAGCTAATAACGTATATATATATATATATATATATATATAGTATAACAATAGAAAAACAAAATTAAACGTAAATTGGTGTTATAAAAATATAATCCTAATATTTAATCCTTATTCGTCGTTTTCAAACGTCGTTAACGACTTATTTTTTTTTATAAGGGAAGCTTTCTCCCGGCGGTCCGTAGCTATCTAATCCCGGGGCAGAATACGAGTCGCCACCGCTGGAGTGTCCTCCGAAATCATCGGAACTGGAACCATGTCCACCGCCAGAGTAACCGCCTAAATCTCCCGAACTACCTCCGTACCCTCCGGACGAACTACCTCCGTATCCACCAGATGAGCTCCCACCGTGTCCTCCAAACGAACTTCCTCCATATCCTCCCGAAGAACTTCCGCCGTATCCACCGGACGAGCTTATTCCGTGTCCTCCAAACGAACTTCCTCCATATCCTCCCGAAGAGCTTCCGCCGTATCCACCGGACGAGCTTATTCCGTGTCCTCCCGACGAGGTTCCGCCGTATCCACCGGACGAGCTTATTCCGTGTCCTCCCGAAGAGGTTCCGCCGTACCCACCGGACGAGCTTATCCCGTGTCCTCCAAACGAACTGCTGCCCCCGTATCCACCGGACGAGCTTATCCCGTGTCCTCCAAATGAACTGCTACCCCCGTATCCTCCGGACGAGCTTCCACCGTATCCTCCGGACGAGCTTCCGCCGTATCCACCAGACGACGAGCCTTTGTGGTGACCGGCCGAATATCCACTGAATAAAATGCCACTAGAAGAGCCGCCGTAGCCTCCTGAAGAACCGCCGTAGCCTCCTGAAGAACCGCCGTAGCCTCCTGACGAGGAACCACCATGACCACCGGAACTACCACCGTAGCCTCCCGAGGAACCACCGCCGTAGCCTCCCGATAAACCGCCATGACCACCGGAACTACCACCGTATCCTCCCGAGGAACTACCGCCGAAACCTCCCGAGAAACCGCCATGACCACCGGAACTGCCACCGTATCCTCCCGAGGAACCACCGCCGTAGCCTCCCGAGAATCCGCCATGACCACCGGAAGATCCGCCGTATCCTCCCGACGAACCGCCATGACCGCCGGAAGATCCGCCGTATCCTCCCGACAAACCGCCAAAGCCTCCGGATGATCCGCCGTATCCTCCTGAAGAATCGCCGCCGTAGCCTCCGGAAGAACCGTGATCACTGGAAGAATAATCGTCCGACGATGACGGTCCACCACCGTAACTGCTGGACGGACCGTCGTCGTAGCCGCTGCCGCCATGCCCGCTCGATCCAGAATCGTAGTGACCGGAACTCCCGTGGCCTGAATCTGGAAAAACAACATCGTAGACGGAGTCCGTTTATTATGAGTGCGACCAGAGGCGGTTTTGACGAAACTTTTAGGGGGTGATTTAAAATATCAAACCCCTTCTCACATGTATATCTCTAGTGTAGTTTAGTTCATTAGTAGAAAATGGGGGACTTGGAGGACTTCGCCCCCTAAAAGTTTAGTTAGCCCCCTCAAAAATGGTTTGAAAAATTATTATTTTATTTAAACGTATTTATATGTAGATATATATGGAGCGAAGCGAAAAAAAAATTTTTTCAATGGCAATTTAGTATATTGTCTTATAGCGACTTAGACCCCCCAATAATTTAACCCGATTTCCGCTAATGCACCGCTAGTACTCCTCAAATTGCGGAACCGGGCATTAGCTTCACCGATTAAATAAAATATAGACAAATGTCACAAATTATGTATAAATTTGTAAATTTCAAAATAAAATTTTTGGGATTTGTGATAGTGAAGACGACTTATTCTATTGTTTTTGAATTTTTTTACCTTTTGTCACAATAATATTAATTTTTGTGTACTTATTTAAAATATAGATATTATGTGTAAAAGTAACGTCCAGTGAGGGGGTATACGAGTAGTACTGACCACCGTAAGAATCGTCTCCGTCGCTGCCGTAACCGCCGGACGGTCCTCCGCCGTAACCGCCGGACGATCCTCCGCCGTAACCACCAGAACTACCGTGATCGTGATCGTCGTGGTGATGATGATCGTGATGTTCCTCGTGGTGTACGTGGTGATAAACCGGTTTTTTCACGTGGACTTCCTTTACGATAGTCGGTACGTGCACACGGATATGTACGCTGTAAAGAGTATAATGCGATTAATTCGTTTTGAAACGTCGCGGAAACGATATATTATCGGGAAAAATATAGTCAAAGACAGAAATTCCTTTTTGTGTTTTCATTTCGATTCGTCGTGGCTTTATTTCTATTTCTATTTTTTTTTTAATAGTATTTTCACGTTTTATTTTGTCCGGTTCGGATTTTTATCGCGTCGTGACTACCGCCACCGCCGTGTGTTACTAATTATTTTATTATATTGTTATGTTTATGCGCGCCGCGTTGCGGTATTTAATACAATTTATCATTTTTTTTTTTTTTTATTTGGATCTAGGACAAATCCAGGCCGTTTCGTCATCGCGGCGGCGATTACAATACAAAACGTATTGTGTTAAATGAAAAAGTTCAAATAAATAATGTAAACGAAAAAAAATGTAATTCTTTTAATTTGTTTGAAAGAAAAAATATTACGCGCGTTATACGCTCGAAACGTATGAATAATTAGTAAAATTAAGCGCGCGCGGCGTTGGAAAAATATAAACGGAAAAACGAACTGCGGCGTACTCGTGACGAATTATTACCGATGTAATATTTGAACGAAAGAAAATTATTTTATTTACGCGCTTTTTAAACAATCAGTTAATACCAAGTGAACTCGTTATACAATTGTTTACAAATATCGATATTTTTTTTTCGAAATTCAGTCCGGCTGTGTGAGCTGTGCGATTGTACGAATGTCAGAGAAAAATGATCTTTTTTATCCGAAAAATCCGCTCGACGAGTTTACTTTCTAATTTACTAATTTGATATTACTGCCGTTACTGCGGGTTATCTAAAACAGATAAATACATTAAAAGTAGGTGCCAAACAAAGGCGCGCGCGTTGACTATATAGTTTGAATAGTTAACAGCTCATTTCGTTATTAACTAATTAATTACTTTGATTGTACGAACACGGTTAATTATCGCAACATTAAAAAAAAAAACTCATAAAGACAAACCCGTTTTTTTTATACTCCATTTATTTAACGAACGAACGAGCGACGTATTAAAATTAAAATCCTAGTTTTCGTGATAAAAATAGGAAATTCGACATTTTTTTTCTGTAACCGAGAGAATATATATTTTTTTTCAAACTCGAATAGTCGAAAACGTTTTTTTTTTTCCCCTATTAACTGCGAATCGTTTCGACTCGACTATCACTCGAGTTATGTTCAACGCTCGAAATGGAGGGGACGCAGGGTGATGGAACGTCTCTTCAATTTTTTCATTTTTCGACAGCAATTCTTCAAATTGTTTTCATTAGAACGAGAGGACGGAACGCGTGTTATTTCGTTGAAATAATATTGAAATTTTGACTTTAATAAGTTTTACCCACAGTAAATTTGCGTCGAATATAAAATACAGAAGTAAATCACAGTCACCAACAGTTGTGGGAGGTTATTTAAAATTAATTAGGTACCAAATTAGCTAGAGTACATTTTATACAATTATTAATTTGAGTTTTAAAAAGGAAAATTGGGTAAATTAGTCTATATTAAAAAGATAGGCTAGAAGAGATTTTAAAAAGGAATTTGGAATTATTACAGTAGGTTATACACAGGATAAATTAAGGGATAAAGCAAGAGAGGTTGTTAAAGAAAATTAGATAATCAAATAAAACAATTATCAATACTTGCCGCATCCGAACAAAATCGAGGAGTAATTTATTGAAACCAGTAGAAATAGTGAATAATTTCATATTATCGCCAAATACGGAAGTGATAGAAACTGTAGAAAGCCCTTTGTTTAAAACAAAATTTAGTAAAAATGGCTTCAAATTCAATAATTCAACCAGATACTTTCTCAGGAAAATCGTGTGAGGATATTGAAAGTTTCATAAAAAGTTTGAACTTGTGAGTGTTGTTAATGATTGGAATGACAAAGATAAATTAATTTTAGTACAATTCTATCTTAAAATTCTGCTGAAAACTTTTTGATCTATTAAAATTAAAGGATGAAAATATCACATGGACTGAGGTTAAAAAGAATTTATTGCAAAATTTACAACTGTAGGCAATAAACATATATTGAGAGCTCAGTTAGAAAATCTAAAATTGGAAAAAGGAGATACGTATAAAGAATATATAATAAAAGTTACAGGGTTATGTTATAAAATTAATGAAAATATGGAGGAGGAAGAAATATGTGAAAAAATTTTAAAGGATTGCCGGATGAGATTTATAACAAAATAGAATTAAAGGATAATTCTACAATAAGTCAAATAACAAAAAATATAGAAATATGAATTATCAAAATTATTAAGACAAAATAAGGATAATTCTAAAATTGAAGAGTTGAGTAATGAGGTAAAAATTCTAAAACAACATATTAAAAATCTTAATTTTGAAAACCCATAGAAACTGCTAAAATTAATTTTCGAAGAAATTTTGATAATCAAAATACTAATTATTATCATGGACCACGGTACAATAATTATCGTGGATCACTGCAGGTAATAATGGCTATCAAATACCACAAAACAAAAATGGTTATCAACAATTAAGGGTAATATTAATTTTCAGGAATTAAAATATAATAGTAATGGTCAAAGAACCCAATACAATAATTATAATCGGAATAATTTTAATAATAATAATAATTATCCTGTTGCACCAAATTTCCGTAATAATAATTATCGTGAATCACGCGGACATAATGGTTATATGGGACAGCGTAGTGATACAAATTATTGGAAACCCCAATATAATAATAATTTTCAGGGATTACAAAACAATAATAACCACCAAAATAAAATAAATAATAAAAATCCTTCTTACAAATCAAATTATCCACAGATAAATGTCACTAATAATCAAGATAATCAAAATAAAGAACCGGATAATATGAATTTAAAAACATCGAATATAATTTGTTTGAATTGTGGTTTACCAGGGCATATGAGTGATTCTTGTACGGTCACAAAAACGGACAATGAAACACTTGACTAGGGGTGTTCTGAACATTTAAAAATTCCTAGCACACCACAAACACAATTAAAAAATATGAAATTAATTGTAATAACTTCGATTTAATAAATACAAAAAATTTAAATTGCACACATCTAAATAACTATAACAGCTATAAAATCGAAATACCAGGAGAAATAAATAATAAAAAATTAATTTATTGTTAGACACAGGAGCAAGTATAACAGTTATAAATAATGAAGATTTTGTTTAAAAGAAATTAATCCTATTGGAACAAATATAAATCTCGAGGCCGCTAATAATACTAGCTTAAAAGTAATAGGAAAATCGTTAGTTGAAATAAAATTAGGGAAAATAATAATTCAACACGAATGTGTAGTAGTTGAAGGAATTTGTTCCCCGATATTAGTAGGAATGGATATATTATCAAAATTAAAGACTATTATAAATTTGGACAACAATAATATAATTTTAAGTTAAAAAGAAAAGGCTATATTTAAAATTGATATTAAAATAATTCTAAAATTACACATATGCCACTTAATGAAGAAAAAGAAAATACTGAATTAAATACAAATAATAAGGATGAAGAATTATATATTAATGAATTAATTACACATTTTGAAAAAGGACCACAGGTCCCAGGAGACGGTGATTGTGGTGCTCATGCGTTAAGTATATGTTTTAACAATTTTGGATATTTCTTAACTAGTCTACAAATTTTAAAAATGATAAATATTAATAAATGTCAATCAGGTTATAATTTAACGGATATAGATCTTGCTTTTATTTGTGACAAATTTAATATGAATTTAATAATTATACACGAACATTTTTCACAACAAAATGAAATTTTAAACTCGGCGTTAATATATTGGAAATCCAATAGACAAACAGTTTGCTTGTTTCATGAAAAAAATCATTGGCGACCGGGAATATTAAATAAACAAAATAAACTTGTTATACATAATAGTTGTATATGCTACGAATTTCCGTTAAAACCAAACACGCAAATTACGCAAGAATCACAGACAAACGAACACAGTTCAATGACATGTAAAAAAGAAACGGTTAAGTACTTTTGCGCTGACTGCAATGTTTTGTGTATAACCATACAAGAATTAAAATACACAATATAAAAAATCATAGATATGATTTGAATTTCCTTCTATAAAATGTGACACTTGCAAAATTATTATTCTAGGATACAATGCGAATTTTAATTTACACTCGAAAGGAGAATTTCATAAAATAACGTTTTTATAAAATCAGCAAGAATAATAAAAAACAATAAGTTAAATGAACGACAAAATTTACACAATACGAATATAATTCCTTTTAAACAAAATAAAATAAATTTAACTCATATTCATTTCCATAATAGAAATGTAAATATTGCAGTTAATCACAAAGATAATAATAGCAAACAAAAACTAATAAATAACAATATTAGTATTAAGACACCAAATGAGCAAAATAAAATAATAAATCAAAATCTATACGAAGAATTTTTTCAAAAAAATTTGAAAAATGAAATTTTTGACTATAGCATTCGGGAGGTTAAATGTGATTTATTTAGTGAATATTTTAACGAAACGTTTCATTTAGTACATTGCGTATCACAGGATTTAGCTATGAAAAAAGGAATTGCATTACAATTTAAACAAAAATATGGTAAAGTAGATGAATTAAAAGAGCAAAACAAAAAAGTAGGAGAACTAGCATATTTAAAAATTAAAAATCAATACATAATTTATTTAATAACGAAATCAAAATTTTATGAAAAACCAAAGTATAAAACAATCTTCGACACTTTAATTAGTTTAAAACATTTTTGTCAAAATAATAATTTGAAAAATTTAGCAATGCCACGGATTGCGTGTGGTCTAGATAAATTAAATTGGCAAATTATTTCGAAAATTATTCAATTCGTTTTCCAAGGCACAGATATTAAAGTAACTATTGCAATAACGAAACAAAAAAATAGTAAGCCTGATCAGCAAAAATATTCCAACGGTAGAGTTCATTCACAAAATGATATTTCTTACTCAGTTAAAAACATAAAAAATAGTAATACGTATATATATTCCAACACATATTACGACGAAAGTGATACTACTAAAAAAATAATAAAAAATAGTTTCAATAACAAACACGCAAATGAAAACGAAACCGTTTACGATATTAATGTGTTGTTTAAAACAAAAGAAAACAATAGTGTTCATTTAAATATAATGCAAGACATCATAAAAAATGATAATAAAAATACGGATTTAAATGAAAATAAAATAAATTTCGATATTAATCCCGAATTATCAGATTATGAAAAAAATAAACTAAGAAACTTATTAAATAAATATCAAGATTGTTTTGCACAACACAGTATGGATTTAGGAGCGATAGACATAGGTGACGTTCCAATTCCAACTATAAACGATGATCCTATTAGTCTACCACCATATAGATTAGCATTAACAGAGCAAAAAGAATTACAGAGACAAATTAATGAATTACTTCAAGCAGGGTTAATTACACATTCAATTTCTTCATATGCCAGTCCAGCATTTTTAGTGAATAAAGCAGATGGTTCAAAAAGATTAGTAATAGATTATAGAAAATTAAACAAACAAGTTCCACATCAAAATTTTCCAATAACACATATACAAACTATTTTCGATTGTTTAAAGGGGCCAAATATTTTAACATTATGGATATGCAACAAGGGTTTTTAAATATTTTATTGGGAATGACAGATGGACATAAGTTAGCATTTATTACTCCATTTGGACTATATGAATGGACACGTTTCCCCTTCGGATACAAAAATTCACCTAGGCAATTTTCAAAGGCAGTGTCAAAAGCTCTTGCAGGATTATTATATTTAGGTACTATTAATTATGTAGATGACCTTATAAATTATGCAAAAACATTCGATGAATTACTAGAAGTTCTTGAAAAATTATTACGAAGGATAAGAGAAACAGGATTTAAACTTAAAGCAAAAAATGCAAATTTGGATATTTTGAACTTAAAATTTTAGGACAATTAGTTAATCAAAATGGAGTCAAACCAAATCATGAGGGTTTAATGGCTATTCAAAATTTTCCTACGCCTACAACAATTAAACAAACACGGAGTTTTTAGGTTTATGTAATTTTTTAGAAAATTTATTCCACGTTTTGCGGAATTAATTTCACCAATTACTGATTTGACCAGAGGTCACTATCCATCTAAAATTCACCAGTAAAATGGCAAAAATCCATCAGGAAACATTCGAAAACTTAAAGAACATTTAGTCAACCCCCTTATTAAAACATTTTAACCCAAATTTACCAATAATAATCTGGACAGATGCAAGTAAAATTGGGATAGCTGGGACCCTTCTACAAAGAGATGATGATCAACAGTTACACCCAGTTTCATATATTTCCAGAAGGTTAACTAATACAGAAGAAAGATATAGTGCAATAGAATTGGAGTTATTAGCGATAATTTATGCATTAGAAACTTTCCGTCCATATGTGTACGGAGTTCATATAGAAATATGGACAGATCACGCTCCACTTAAATATCTTGAAAATATTAAAAGTATGTCAGTAAAATCCAAAGGCTTAAAAGTAAATTAATTGACTTTGATTTTACAATTAAATACCGAAAAGGTTTATTAAACCAAGTATGTGACGCTATGTCGAGGAATCCAGTATCTGATCCCCCACTATAGAACAAGAATTAGAAAAGAGATAATGATTTAACTATTTGTCAAATAGAAACCGTCAATATACAGTTAGAACAACGAAAAGACCCAATATACAATAAAATAATATTAGCAATAGAAAATCCTGAAATCTCAGATCACATATGGGTTAGAAAAGCAAAAAATTATTTTATAAACAAAGAAAACATTTTAATGTATAAACATATGTCTAATAAAAAAATAGTTAATCTCATGGCGTTACCCAAAAATAGAATAAATGAAATTTTGAGTAACTTTCACAACCATCCTTTTTCAGCACATTTAGGGATAGATAAAACTTATAAAAAAATTATTGAACGCTACTTCTGGCCGACTATGTACAAAGATATTCGTAAATTTGTATTATAATTTGCATATAATACAGCAGTTAATGAAACAACGAAGTACTCACCATTCTATTTATTACACGGATATAATCCACAATCTATTTTTGATTATAATTTTATTAGTACAGATACGTCATCAGATATTTTAGCGGAATTAAAAGTATTAAAAAATGTTAGAGACAAATTACCCGAAATCCTAAACGAAAATGTATTAAAAAATAAAAAACATTATGATCTACATAAAACTCTAGTAAATTTTCATCCTGGAGAGAAAGTGCTAGTTAAAACAGAAAATAGGAAATCGAAATTTGCATATAGGTATATGGGACCATTTAAAATTATACGAAAAATATCAGATGTAACATACGTTGTTGAAATAATTAAAACGGACAGCTAATAAATGATTATAAACACGTGAGTCAGCTAAAAAATATAAGAACGTGAAAAATAAATATTATTATTTTCAATAAAATATTATTATTCAATAAATTTAATTACTATAATGTACAATATACTTTAGAGATAGGAATAAAAAAGGGTAATTAAAACTATTATAAATATTACTTTAATTTTTTTTTTCTCGAAATAAATATGAGTATGGATATTTTTATGATATTTTATTATTATTATTTTTTTTTTTTAGATTACTTGTAATCAAATTGGGTGGTTAAAACAATTAAATAAATAAAAAAAAAATATATTTTAAATATGATAATTGTTTATTCATAAAAATGGGTTACGTGTAAGAATATTATATTCCATTAATAAAAAAAAAATTTTTAATTGTATAATTTTAAGTGGAATAACAATTTTTATTATAAAGTAGATTTATAAAAACAGTTTATGTGTAAGAATATTACACATTAATAAAAAAAAAGAATTTTCAAATTGTATAATTTTAAGTAAAATAACAATTTATTACTATAAAATAGATTTATAAAAAATGGGTTATATTTAAGAACATTGCATTTATTAATAAAAAATATTTATATTGTATAATTTTAAGTATGATAAAATAGATTTATAAAATGGGTTGTAAAATATATATTGTAATTTTTTTTTCTCTCGCTTCTTTTATAAAGTCTTAATAATTTTCTTATTAACACAATCAATAATAATTTATAATCTATGAATCAACGTTTTATGTTTTATGTAGACATATTTTTTTTTTTATTCTTTATAATAATTCCAAACACTATACTCTTTTTGTTAATTGTTTGACTGTTTGATTGTAATTTCTTATTATTTAATAATCATAATTAAAAAATAAAAAAATATATAAGGCACGTTACATATTAATCAAAATTTAAAAAAAAAAAAAAACCATAGAAATGTATAAAAAAATGTTTTTGTATTTGTAACACCATAAGAGTCAACATTGATGAAGAAAGAATATATATTTTAGAAAATCAAGGGAAGAAATTGATATTTTTGAAAGTAAACAATTGGGCAAATCGAGAAGTTTCTCAAAAAATTTTGTGAACCGGGATTCGAGGTCGTCATTCCTGAAAACACGCAATAGTTATATCTATAGAAGAGGAAGCCTTTCATTGCATATTTGTTGATTATATGCGAAAAATTAATGATGTTGCCGAGAGTAAACACTACTGGAATTGAATTATTTCTATATTGAAACATCATTGGTACCATTGTTTTGATGTTTTGAACACAGTAAATTTGTAGCAAATGCCTTACTATTTTGCACCGACTAGCCCTATGTAAATAAAAAGGAGCTCCAGTTGATCAATTGAAGAGGACAGCATCAATATTTGAACTATGAATTTCCTACAACGATAGACCAGTATTAAAAAAAAACAAGATTTGCCATTGTCGAAATCAAAATATCAATTTCCAACCGCGAACTTCAAATTCAAAGCAAACCATTATAATACTGTATATGAATTAAAATTTTTTTTTCTTTTGTAAAGGTGGCTGTTATACACAAAAAGAAAAGGGAAATGTAACGTAGTTACATACGTACCAGTTTGAATAGTTAACAGCTCATTTCGTTATTAACTAATTAATTACTTTGATTGTACGAACACGGTTAATTATCGCAACATTAAAAAAAAAAACTCATAAAGACAAACCCGTGTTTTTATACTCCATTTATTTAACGAACGAACGAGCGACGTATTAAAATTAAAATCCTAGTTTTCGTGATAAAAATAGGAAATTCGACATTTTTTCTGTAACCGAGAGAATATATATTTTTAAACTCGAATAGTCGAAAACGTTTTTTTTGGATTAACTGCGAATCGTTTCGACTCGACTATCACTCGAGTTATGTTCAACGCTCGAAATGGAGGGGACGCAGGGTGATGGAACGTCTCTTCAATTTTTTCATTTTTCGACAGCAATTCTTCAAATTGTTTTCATTAGAACGAGAGGACGGAACGCGTGTTATTTCGTTGAAATAATATTGAAATTTTGACTTTGTAAATTTGCGTCGAATATAAAATACAGAAGTAAATCACAGTCACCAACAGTTGTGGGAGGTTATTTAAAATTAATTAGGTACCAAATTAGCTAGAGTACATTTTTATACAATTATTAATTTGTACGTGTTAATAAATGACAATTAAAAAAAAAAAAAAATGTATTCACTGTAATTTTCGGTACGTATTTTATTGTAATAATTTGATTAAGATGAACGGTTGGGGGGGGGGGGGCAAAGCCGTGTTGTATTCAATCACTGTAAAGGACACTAATTTTTTTTTTTAAAGTCTCGGAGTCCCTTTTCTTTTATTTTTCCAATTCGAGCACTGGTTAGGTTATTTTTTCTGCCCCTCGTTTCATCGGCTCGTCCAACGCTCGTCTTCGGCAAGTACTCTACTCGAGCGTCCAACAAAAATATTTACTCTCCGGCATAGGCGCAAATAGGGGGGCTGGGGCTAAGCCCCCCTAAATGTTGTTTAGCCCCCCAAAAACTAATGACATATGTATATGCACTACATTATGGTATACGAAATATTTTTCATTTCTATTTTTGCTCATCCTCATCGAAATAATGCAAATATTTTATTTTATCAAAAATTCAGAGCAGTAATGATGATTACGATACAATTTAAGGGGATTGGAAGCGGATGTTTTCTCTCTTTGTCTTACACACATGAAACATAGCAAAATAGACGTTTCGTACTTCCAACGTACCGATCGATCTATTGGTGCGATAAGAAATTTGAAAACAGATTTGAATTCCTCGTGAATTTGACTACAAAACGACTTTCCCACTTTTTCCATTTTTTTCATAAACCCTCAAAAAATTAACCGAACAAATTAAAAAAAATTGTTAATAATTCATTTTGAAGGTCTTAAAAAAGAAATAAAAAAGTGGGAAAGTCGTTTTGTAGTAAAATTCACGAGGAATTCAAATCTGTTTTCAATTTCATATTGAATCTCAAACAGTAGTCGTGAATGCTGACATGTGCGTGCGCGTGCGAGAATATCCCATATAGCCACGCGAGGCGACAGTGCGTACTCACACTAACAATCATTTACGTTTCACACAAGCACACTGCGTAACGCGCCCAAAACATTAAATTGCCTATACACGACCCCTTAATAAATGGACGCTTCCAATCCCCTTAATAAATTTAACTACATTAAAAATGTACAGTATTTTCGATATATTTTTCTAATATTCCTAGTTATTGGGTAATTGAAAGTTGATGACCACCTTTTTTTTTGCTTATTTTTGGCATCAATCGGCAAAATTTCTGAAAGTGAACACTTTTTTTTTGCCTATTGATTTTTAGCCCCCCCCCTCCCCTAAAATTTAGTGCTAGTTGCACCTATGCTCTCCGGCGGGATTCAATTCCGGTTTTTATTTTGCCTAGCGTGTTGTTATTGTTATACTCACTGTTCTTTGCCGAAAGTCGCGTTCGTCTCGTGAAACGCGGTGACCATGGCGAGGAAAAAGCATACCTGAAAAAAACGAATAAATCCTCGTTACCAGGGTAGTTGTTATGTTTAAAACGTCCGAAAAGAGAAACATAATGGTTTTGTTGAAAAAAAACGTCGTTTTAAACGCTGTATTTTTTATGTACGTTTAAAACAAGACGTGTTTTTTTTAGTGAATTAAAAATTTAAAAAAAAACAATCTATATTATATATATAAAAAAAAAATATTCAAATCTAATATAGACAAAATTGGTTTTGCGCGTTATTAAACACGCACAGACATATTTAAAATTCGGATTATAAATACACCGTTATACGACTCACTCGGTACGTTTGACGCCGACCTCAAATAGAAAAACACCCGACGAGTTCTCAGTTAAATAATATAATAAAATAGAGTAACACGCAGATTATTCTGTGGTCAAAAGAAAATATATTATATAATATTACGGATCTTCGAATTTCGATTACCTACGGAAATTTCGAACCGAAATAATCTGTCCTATTCTTATTATATGGACCTTCAATAAAAAAAGTTCGTTTAAAAATAAGTATATTTAAAACTAGTTGAAAACGGAAGGAAAAAAAACACGTTTAAAACACTAAACGTTTTTTTTTCCAACCCTTGGTCGTTAACATTGGAGCGTTGAAAATTCCGAAAAAAAAAAAAAAAATGTTTTCCGCCGTTTTTCGTGTCGTTACCGCAACAGCGGTCCGGGGTAAAATAACATTTATCGAACCGGAATTATAACCGCAGACTGTAAAACGGAACATGGAAAAAAAAAACGACGGCGGCGGCGACGGCTGCAGCGTCGTCAAAGCGCCGCCGTCGTGAGAATGTTTATTATTTTTTTACACTCATTACTTTTTTTTTTACACGACCGGCATTAAAAAAAAAAAAAACGTAAGAAAAAACCAGTTTCGCGTGCTACACAACGATGAGCCGACGACGATCGTCGTCGCGTGGGCTCGTCCGGTGAAAGGTTTCCGCCAGTGGACGGACGATAATATAGAAAGCGATTTCGATTTTTAATAAATAAACGGCGTATATCGCGAAACGATTATAATTATTATTATCGTTCGTTCGGATCGTCCTCGGGGCCCGAGAATAATAATCATAATAATAATAAACGATTTCGACTCATAGACCTTATGTACTTAGCATAAGGTCTATATGTTTCAACTACTATAATAATATTACGCGAAAAAAAAAAGAAAATACGACGTCGCGGGCGCATCCCGTCCGGCCGTGCCGTCATCGACTACTAAAAAAAAAAAACAAACAAACAAACCGTTTTTCCACGACGTACACCGCGGACCGTTCGAATTAATTTTATTTCGCGTCCGAAATTCGGAATATTTGCGGAAATCTTACGAAAGAAGACCGGGGAGGGGGAAAAAACTGGCCGAGAACCCGAAAGAAAAACCGGCCCCGAAAGAGCCGAAAAACGCTATAGGGACTGTAGTGTTGACCACGGGAATCGTGAGAAGCTCGGCCGCGGAAGCGCGAAAAGATATTGCGAACGGCGGGCCGTTGCAGTATAGATTCGGCTCAAATGAATCGGGATAAGGATTTAAGAGAGTTTTGTTAATTATTATATGTACGCGTTTGATGAAAAGATTCCGAGGTGCAGACGCGTGTGAAGTTGGCCCCCCCACATTTTCGGATCAGTCCCGGACCAACGCTAACATTTTGCAAATAATTTGCAGCGCTTGTGAAACGTTTATAAAAGAAAATAAACGATTTTCGAGATTTTTTTTTAGTCTGATACGGCGCACAATTTCCAAGCCTTAAAACCAAAAGTCGCTTGTTTCTTACGAACTTACATCAAAATCTACGACTGCTTCAAAATTTATAGAAAATAATTTTTCCCCGACATGTAGAGTTACACATTTGGCGCGAAAATATATTTCGAGTTTCTGTACGACCGCGAATTAGTTTCGAAATTACGAAGAAACAATCGATAATCGCGTTTTTACGTGATTTTTCGGTAGTTTTTCTGTGACGCTTGCGAAAATTATTGAGAAAAAGTCGAAAAATGACCTCTGGTAAAAGTACCAGCTATGCCAACTATAGACGCTACCGGAAACAGACGGTATAATGATCGCGGAGCACTCGTTCTGTTAGGAATTTTTGGCATAAAAAAAAGAAACACGCGTCATTGTAAAACCAATTGCTCAGAATCTAAAACGCGAAAATTTTAACTCCGGACACGGACGGAACTATACGGGACTGTATGGAGCTACGAAACGCGATGTCCTACGTACTAACGCGCTGTGTTAGGTGATCCGCGAAATTACCAGAAAACGTTAAAAAAAAACTGAAACGTTTATACGATAAAACAGTTTTATCGGGGGCAAATAGTATTTTTTTTTTATATAATAATAAACAATACAATATTAGGTCGTTGATTGTCTTAATATGTATCAAAAACGATTTTTTTTTGGGGGGTGTGGGGAGGGCTATGAAGTTTCCGCCGAAATCGTCGATGCGAAAAATCCATGCAAAAGTTAAAAGTTCTTGAGGGTGAGGGCGTATGAGGAAAACGGATTGGACCGCGTGGTTTTGGCTGAAATCCGTCCTCGGACTTCTTGGCAGCAATTTTCGCTGTTTTTGCCCAAATTGTCGTTATTATTTGTTAATAATGATAACGGATTGTTTTTTTTTTTTTTATGGAATAAACACCGCGCTAAGACGACGGTTTAAATAAGCGTTTTACCGAAAACGCAATTCCCGCGAGACTGCAGTGTCCTTATCGAGACGATTGAACCGAAACGAGTTTTGCAGCGCACATTGAAATTGTATAGGTGCCCTGACGGGGAAATGGACGAAGCAAAACGAGGTCCGATAAAGGATAATTACTACTTTTATTTTTTCAAAACATTTATTTCGTTTTTAATCGATGTCACAACATAGCGCACAAATTGGCCCATTATATTATGTATTACGTATATAGCTGCTGGTGACACGCGCATTATTTTATATGTATTTAAAAACACAATTTTTCTTTTTTTTCGGTTTAAGATCGAACGTTATCGGAAATCATGTTATTACAACATTTTAATGACATGGCGTGGAAAAAAAAGGTAGCGAGCCGCGGGGTGTTGTGGATATCGCTCAAGTGAATTACTCGGACAAAGAATTCAGAGTATTGTTTTTATTATAAATTTGAAAGCAATGATAAATCATTGCATTCGATAGAACGATTCTGAGCGGAGCTTCGGTGTAATAAATAAACGAAGAAATAAACGACAATCGATTAAGACGAAATTGCGTTTTTAGCGTTTTTATGTGATTTTTGGTAGTTTTTCCTGACTTTTGAAAAAAGTATTGAGAAAATCGAAAAAATCGAAAAAAACTAGATGCAATTTGCAATCAGAAAAGGTGTTACACGAAAAGATCGGAGCACTCCTTCTGGTAGAATTTTTGGGTACATACATAAAAAAAAATACATCATTGTAAAACCAATACGTTCCTCGCTCCGCTCAGAATCTAAAAAATGAATAAATTTACGATTTTATGCATATATTATTCGAAATCCTTTGTAATTTTAATAAAAAAAAAATCGTAATAAACGTTACAGGATGTTTGTTAAAAAAAAAAAAACAATTAAATATATATATATATATTTTATAAAAAGCTTAGAAATAATTACTGATCAATATTAAGGTGTACATAATATAATTATAAATGTTGATATATACGATAACTTGATTTTATTTAAGTGTACTAATTAATTTCACTTTTACTTTGTAAGTAATAAACATATTTATGAAAAAAAAAAAATAGAGAGCGAGATTGTCCAGATTGGTATTATAACGCGTATTTATTATGTATATATGCGTATATAAATAGACGTTTTGATAGGTATTTTCATACGTAACGTAACGGAAAGTGTATATTGACAATAATTTGCTTAATTCGTGTGTAGAAAACAAATATACGGTATGTACAATGATACATTTTTCGAATTGTTTTGAAATGATTAAGAAATCACAGTAAAAAACGTTCGATTAGGTAATAATAATAATAATAATAATATAATACAGTTTTTTTCTTCTAGACACAACATGAATTAGGTCGAAATCGGATCATTAATTTTGTCGCAATACGTTTTCAAAATGGTTTCGTAGAACACATCGCATATTTCTTAAGTACGATATATTCGTATAGGAAAACAAAAAAAACGAATATATTTTTTTACCGTCTATACGTATTTATACGGACGGTTATCAAAACGATATTATATTAATAAGCACGGTTTTTTTTATCTATAAAATAGTCGTTAGAACGTTGACATTCAAACGTTCGTATTCTGTGTGTAAAGAAAATAAATACGGAAGAGTTACGAATGAAATCCGTGCATATAATATTAGAGTTTTGCGTGAAATTCGACCGACACGTAATTATTATATTAATCGTATAGGTTTTTATTTTTTTTTTTTTAAATAAACACTATTATCGAAAGACGCTTGTTTTTGAAAGCAAAAATAAAAATTTGTTTTTTTTTTTTTAAAAAAGTAAATTTACATTTTTACGCGTAATATAATAATTTCGAAGTTAAGTGAAATCGAAAACGTTAAATAATAATGATAAATGTGATAACTCGTGTCAGGGTTTTCCGATCGCGCAGAACATACTCTTCTTCGGTGGCAATATTTTCACTAATATGCACAAGAGTATTTCGAAATATTAAACGCGTTTCAAACCGAATTAAACAAAAATCAATTAAGTATTAATTAAATGATTAATTAGACGAATTAAAAACTAATATTTATTTAAATTAAAATTATA
This sequence comes from Slavum lentiscoides, assembly GCA_032441835.1. Lineage (NCBI taxonomy): Eukaryota > Metazoa > Arthropoda > Insecta > Hemiptera > Aphididae > Slavum > Slavum lentiscoides. Next base: position 8,736,131 of record CM063715.1, on the reverse strand, counting down.
AAAACAATACGTTATTTTCTCGAGACGATTCGGATTATAAAAAAAAAACCGCCTTTTTTTTACGAGATACTAACGGGAAAATTTCTCGAGAAAAAAAATTATCGTATATATGTATATATATATTATGAATTTTTGCACTTACTGCGATCGATAAGTTCCCCATGTCGACTATACGATATTGTATTATTGTTATCGTATACCGTGCTCGTTTACTGCAATATCCGATATGGTAAGATCGCAAAAAATTTATGACCAAAATTATTATTATGGAATATATATTATATATATAAAAAAAAAAATTTTTTTATACACCGATCACTATAAAATAATATTAAAAAAACCCGAAAAAAAATGTTTCGAGTACACAATAACTGCAGGCGGTTATATTCAAATCGCCAGCGAACATGTGAGTGAACTCCACTGTCGGTTGTCCGACGTTTTTATATCCGAAAGTCACATAAATACATTCGCGCGTATCCACCTATAAATAAGTCGATTGCGGATCTGGTGGGGCTGTTGCTGCTGCTGCTGCTGCTGCTGCTGCACTAGTAGTGTCTTTGCGGGCTTCTTCGGAAAACGAGTCGAGGCGATAGTATATACGTACAGAGGAGAGTGTGAGCGAAAAATAATAATATTTCTGTTCTATACAACAAAATAAAAAACCGCTCGAATATAATATTTCACAAATCATAATATTGGTAATCGTATACGCAGTTATAATAATAATAATAATAATACAATTAATATACGCGCGTTCCGTGTTAATCGCGCAGAATAATATTGAATACGCAATTCTGTGAAAACGGCGTGTACGCGATTAAAATTTAGAAAATTACGATTTTTTTTTTGCTTTCGAAAAACGCGCCTGCGTTGTATAATTCGAAATCGAACGAAAAAAATAAAAATTGTCTATACACATATATTTTATTATAACGATAGGGTTTTAAAATATATTATAATATAATATGTAATTTAATAAAACTGTTTGTCGTTTTTTTCCCAAACCATTCATTTAATATGGTTTTCGTTAAATTATTATCTATCTGTACACACGGTCGGATATTAATAATATCGCGAACGCGTTTATACCGAAAATCTGGAGACGGCGTATTCCTTTGAAATTCGTATACGGATTATACCGTATAGTGAAATTCGTTTAAATATATTGTATTATAAGTAATTTTCAGTTTTTGTAAAATCGTCGATCGATTTTATTCGCATTTCTTCTAGAAAAAAATCTACTGGAGAAACGATGTGTTCACAGTATATTAGCTCGCGGAATTTGAAAAAAAAAATCACATAATACGGACCTAAGGTTTTAGTGATTATATTTACTTTTTTTGTCGTCGCGCGTTTTTCTATAGACTAAAATCGCTTAAATCAGACGCGTCATTCAAGGATCAAACCGAATCTATCGACGTTATAATATACCAGCTAACGCGTAAACACAGAGGACATATAAATAATAATAATAATTGTTATTTTTTTTTTTCTGCTCGCGCGGGAGTATTAATTAATAATTACACCGAATAAAGTTATTATCCTCGCGAGGTCATTGTGATTTTGTCAACAACAACAAAAAAAAAAAAAAAGAAAGGCGCTTTGTAAAATTACCTTCGAAATTTGAATAAATTGTCGTTTTTTTTTCCATGCGTTATGCCATATTTAAATAGTTCTTTGTGATTAAAACACGCGTCAATTATGTACGTGCGTAATGCACCTACACCGCATGGACATGTGAATTCATATTATACCGGCCTACATTTAAAATACAAAAGACACGAAAACAATATAAAACACAAGAAAACGTTAAAATTATGAAATTTTACTCGTGTAGCGTGTTACCCGTAATAGTGTAAAAGAAGATCCCTATAGGAAGGCGTGTAGAGACCATATGATCCTTTTCGGCTTCGTCTTAAAGGAACGACACTCCCAAAGGATTTGCAGTTACATACTATATATAAGAACTAATAGTATTTGTTTTGCATTATACACGTACGTTTTTTAATATAATTTTTATAACGAAAAACACTTCCGAACGGGAGATTTTCTGGTATACGTTTAACGCGACTCCGTGTCAGAGTACAGCTCGATATCAGTACGGTGTTAAGCTAATTTTATTATTTATAATTGATAGAAGACGAAAAAGAGTCGTGTTTTTTTTTATTCTTTCGAACTTGACACAATTTATTCAAAGGCGCGAGCGTTAAAACAAAAATTAATTTGTTTTTACAAAATAATAAAATAAATATTATTAGGAGACCCGACGAAGAACACACAATCAGTATTTTCCTTTCCCCCCCCCCCCGGTCACCAAACGAATCGCTATTATTTCGAACGAGATCATATTATATTATTGAACGGGACTGCAATGTAGGAAGTTTCTTTAAACGTTTTACTCTAATTAAGTATAATATCCGCGTATACGTGTATCGCGTATGGAAGTCGGAACAATGAGAGAGAGAGAGAAAACGTTTCAGGAAACCTCGTATATGCGCGCCGCTTTTTGTGTATTTCGCACGCGAAAAACACCGAGAAAACGACGTTTTAATCGTTGAATAATAATTCACAGACATGTTGTTCTCCGCGTGATTTTATATTCTTTCCAATTTCTACACACATTATATTTATATATGAAACGGTATATTGTCTTTGAGAAATACGTGTCATTCAACACACGCGTTATTCAATATACGCGCCTGCTGCGGAACATGTTTTCTGTGATACGTTCGATTTTTTTTTCTTTTTAAATAAACGAGATATAAAAAAAAAAAATAACGCGAATAAAGCGTGTCCGAGACTTACAACAGAAAACTCATCAAAACGTACTTTTTTCAAATACCAAACGAATTCCCCGAGTGCTGCGCGACATACCCCCGCAGCCGCAGGCTATTATATATTCGTATAATTCAAAATCCGAAACCAATACACTATTGACGCGGTATTTAAAGTAAAAAAAAAAAACGCTTTCGGAAGAGATTTTCTCCAAAAAAAAATGTCAATAAGATACAGCGAAATTACGCGCCGCGCCGAATTAAAATATTTATTAGCGTACAAGTAAAACGCTTATATCTATATTATATAAATGTAATTGATAAACAATTTTTTTTTTTAATTGTAAAACAATTTTTAACCGATTTTCAAAACGAATAATACATGTGGTAGCTGTGTCGAGTATCGCGCGCGTTGTTGTTCACTTACAAGTAATTATATTTGATAATTCGAATCAACCGTTCCATCGTTTTTTTTTTTTGCCCATAAATTATGATGTGATATAACGCGCGTATATCATATGACAGGATCATGACTTGAATTTTAAAAGTGGTTTTATGTAAAACCCGGTGCACGATCAGACGCGGACGCGGCGTCGGATATTATTTTATCTAACGGAGTGATTATTATATTACTGAAATTATTAATTACACTTTTTTCCCCCGACTCTTTTTTTTTATAATAAATCATTTCGTAACGATAATTACTGGAGTTACGCAACAACGATTTTTTTTTTTTTTTTAGAACTCGGAGGATTGCGCTAGAAAATTTCGAGTAAATAAATATGAATTTAACGCGACACACATAACGTTCGGACATTGTAATCGACCCGCGCACGCGTCCGGTTAGGTTAGGTTAGGTTAGTCATCCGACCGTCTTTTTTTTTTTTTTTTTAAAACCGTATTTCGAACGTACCGCGGCGGATTCAGTTTAAAAAAACCAGTGTTGTGCTTTTTAAAACGTACGCGTTTTATTATAAAAATTATTAATTTAAACATGTGGTGCGGTACACTACGCGAACGTTTCTTTACAATACAGAGCGATTTGAAATCTATGACGGCGATTTGCAAATGGATCATTTTTTTCTCTCTAAAATTCACTCAATCGTCCGGAATATAATGGTCGAGGAATTTTATCTAGTAATAATGCACGCAGCTCCCGGAGGGAATGCTCCGAATTGTAGAAGCTGTCCCGGAACGAGAATCGTTTAAATGCGCGTCCCCGCAGGACGCTCCTGTATGAGTTAAATTCAGGGTTAAATCTTTTTACGGTAAAAAAAAAAAATAATAAAGCCACAAAGGGATTGCTTTCGATGATTTATCCGCGAATAAATATGATTTATTCCGTCCGTTTTTTTTCTATGTTATAAATATTTTAATATATAAATTTATATAATATGTGAATATACGATCGAGCTACAAAGAGTAAACTTTACTACACAGGAGTTGATGTATGAATAGGTGCCCTATTAATTTCGTTTTCCTATTCAGACATAACACATTTATAAGAAATATCTTCGAAGGAATGATCTCGGGGAAAAGATCTAGAGGACGCCCAAGAACGTCATATTTCCAAGACCTAAAACATCTCATGGATGTCACATCCTATTCACAACTGAGAAACATGGCGAATAACAGAGACTTATGGCTATCACGACAAGGCGAAGCCTTTAGATGATGATGATGATGAGGAGTTGATGTATGAGTAATTTGTTTATTTACTACAGGTTTCGGCAAAAATCACATCGGGCGCATTAAGCGGAAAACGAAAACAGCGTATACCAGAGAAATATAAATAAAATTAAAACGAACATAATCGCGCGGGGTGGGAAACAAATTTACCGTTATTGACGTATAAAATATCGATATTTAAAACCCCGTTCTATTCTCAATATTGTTTTTCTTTAGAGTTTAGCTTTAGTTTTACGTTATACTTAATACTTCTGATATTTTGTTTAAGTCAAGAATTTACTGTACTACTACTTGTACCGGGTTTTGACCCGTTTACAATAAATAAATATTTTTAAATTTGTTACGTTTATACCGCGCACGCGCACGTAATCCTTTCAAAACCGAATTCATACGAATTATATGTGTAATAACGTAATTATGTATTATGTAGAAAATTGGGATGATAATAATATAACAATATAATATAATTGAATAATGCGTATGTACACGCTTATTCGACTTTCGTTTGGCAATATACGTACACGTACGCCTCGCTGCTGCAGTATACGCTCATCTATCGATATTTTTACAATATACACTTACACAATACCAGTAATATACCTAATAAAATGTTTACAACCACATCAAATTCACGTCTCATAACGTACACACGCACGCGCGCGCGAGCGTATGTTATAAAATAGTTATACATATTTTATTGAAAAACGTTTCGCAATCGAAAGACAAACCGTTGTATTTCGATCAACGATCGAATATTATATTTTTAGCGTCAAACCGTAAACGGTACCTAAATAGTATATATATATACTTAAATATTACGGAAAAACGAAATATATATATATATATTTTTTTTTTTATATACAGTCGATAAATAATATTTGACTGAAAAGTGTTTAAGGTTTATTACAGGATCAGTATACGACGATTATTATTATTATTATTATTCAAGCGATATGACTGCATTACGATTGTACGCATTAGCTGGTGTTATTAAAGTCTCTCTCTTTCTCTCGAGTCGCATGCGTATCGTTGACGGCGATCTCTTTTGTACTACTGCGCTATACGCTGCGCTGCAGCCGTACGAAATATAGGTACGCGTTTTATCATTTGTAATAATAGTATATTATGCGTATGTGTTGTGTATTATAATTTATTTATATAATATATATTTTGTGGGAAAGAATATAATATATAAACGCGGTTTTTTTTAAAAAAATATTTCCGTTACGTAACGTTTTTTTTAACCTGTACGCAGTCTATACGGCCTCCGTTTAAGTCGCGTAAAAGTCCGTACGATATACTTTGTGAAAAAATATTACGAACTGCTCGTTGAATATTTAAAATAAAAAAAAAATTTTTTTTTCCATACCTTTCGTTATCGCGTATTTCATGGGTCACCAAATGGCGGCCCGCGGACGAATCGTATCCGGCCCGCAAACAAATAGGAAAAAAACGATTATTTTTGTACATTTTTGGTTTTTACCGACGGCAGTTGATTAATATATTGGTGGTGGAGCATTTATTTTCTATACTTTATAATATTTATTAAATCTTTTAATTAACAGGAAAATAGAAACGGAATGCATACGGCGGCTTATTATAGAGGTCCATTTTTCATATAGGAAAAGTATACAGAATGCGCGTTTCATGTATTGAGTTCAGTGGATTATAATCGCCCGTTTCCAACATTATATGTTATCACTTGTCAGATTTATCACATTTCGCGGTAACCAATGAGAACGTTAGAATCAACGTAACCCAACTTTGTCGACTCGACAAAATAGAATTTATCAATAATACCTAAAGTAACGGTGAAATGTATATAATTTGACCAGACGTTAAATTCAAACAAAATCGTTGACCAACTGCACGGTGTTAAGAGTGTATTTAACTACGTCAGTTGGTCGAACCGGCTATATGCGTTTTTTAAGAAGAAACGTTATAAAAAATAAATTATAATGTTTTACCGAGTGTATTGCCGCATTGAGAGCGTTTTGTACGGCACAAAAAAATCTTGCACAATTTTTTTATGACCGATTGTGAAAGACCGCGGAAAATTTCGCGTCTCGTCTTGGAATTCGAAATTCCTATAGCAAACACACACACACACACATTACCAGTAGCGTGCCCAGGAATTTTCAATGGGGGGGGGGATGTTATAGGTAAATATAGTAATAATACATTTTAATAAATTGTCATGGTAATACCAAAAACTCAAATGTTTATGTTTCAAGCTCTCCAAATTCGTTTCTTGCTTATAATTGTGTACATTTGTAAATTTTTCTATAATTAAAATGAATTTAAATTTTAACACACTAATACCAAGTTGTTCAATTAACATAACATACGTTATGTATAGTAAATGTTTATTGTCATAACTCATAAGTAATAACTTTTTGCTAATAACTAATAAAAAGTATTAAGTAATGACTCTAAAACAGCTCTTATAACTATAATAAGTTGTTTTCTGTAGGTCGGCAAAAAAGATAATGGGGGATATAACCCCCCTCTTCTGAGCACGCCACTGCACATTACTACTATATACGAATAACTTACTCGTATATATTGTACAAAACGAACGTACACGAGTAGTGTGTGTGTGTGCAGAAAATAATGTCTTTTTCTGGCAAAGTCTTGGACGGCGAAAGAAAACGAAAACCGTTTTAATATACGAAATCCGTTATATTTATATAGATGTATATAAATTCTGTTTTGGAAGAGAGGTAATCAATATGTACAAGAAATCAAACGCAATAAATTAAAAAAATATATAAAATATATAAAACAGATTTATAAATAATAATATCTATATATATATTACGTAACACGCGGCATAAAGTTGTTTTTAACGAATCAATTCCACGTCTATATATATATATAAACGCGATTTCTTCGCTGTTTTTATTTTTTTAATTTATTATTTTCTTTTTCAACTCCACGTCTAATTTTTTTTTTATCGTAATATTCATAATTTTCTCTGCGTAATTTGTTCACTTTTATTATTATTATTCCGTCGTTGTATTTTTCTTTTCGCTATTTTAATAATACCCGCGGATGACGCGATGATTATTATTTTTTTTTGTTGTCAAAACCGGTAATAATAACAAACGAATTTATAATATAACTCGTTTATTATATTTCTTCATTTAACACTCTTCGCCTTAATCGCGCATATACAAATTTATTATTTACTATTGTATTAATTTACATTTTTTTTCTTAAAAATTACAATTTCGTTCACATAATCCCTTTTTATTCTTTATACGTAGTTAACATTTTTTTTTGTTTTTCACTATTTTCGTATTTAAATAACTCGATAAATCGGCGGCAAACGCGAAAGCCGAAGACGGAAGAAACGAAATGGACAAAGGATTTTGAACAGAGTAAATCAGGACCTCCTAAAATCGTGTGCACCACGACGACACACGCTGTGCCGTCGTGCAATACGAATTACGAAAAGTAAAACGTGTAGCGTACGAAATTGAAAAGCGCGCGTCGTACAAAATATATATTTTTATATCGTTCAGAGGTGTCGCGGGTAGATTTTCCCGTTTTCAATATTGTTTTTGAAAATCGATGAGAAAATAAAGGATTTTTGTGTATTGTACGGTTTTTTTTTCTCTGAATTATTTTGTTTTCCGTCTCATTTCACTCTTGTGTTTTTCATTAATTCAATATTCGAAACTTTAGCGAACAAATTCGAATAGAGCGCGTTTGGCTGTGTGAGTACGAAAAAAAAACCGACAATTTCAGGCTACGGAATAAATATTATTACATCGTGCGTAACGATAATACATTAATATTATTAAAATTATAAGTATAGGGCTAGGGACTTCATGTCCTAAAAAAACGTTAAAACACGCGTGCGTTTATGCCCTAAAAAAATCACTAAATGTGCCTTTATATTATAATAATGCATTATATAAAAACCAGAACATTTAAATGACGTTATACACTACGTATCTGTATACTGTAGATTGATAATGAAAAAATTATTAATTTATATATTTTTTTTAAATAATAATAATATTAATAAAACTAAAAGCATCGATAATTATACCGCGATTATCATTATAGAACACGTAAACCGCGTGAAGACAAAATAATATTTCGGCGGTTCGTGGTTTCAAATATGAACCGTCGAGCGGACAATGAATTCATCGAATATTTTTTCAGGTATACACACATATATATATATATATATTTTTTTTTTTGAACAATTTAAAAAATAAATTAGATACTCTTTTTTATGAAATTAATATTTGATTCAGTGTGAAATACGCTTCTGAAATCCCTAAAATATAACAGAATACGCGCGCGTTAACGCGTGAGAAAAAGCGAAACGCGCAAAACATGGAAGAAAAAACTTTTTTTTCTCTACAAGCTCCTATAGTATACGAGATATATTATGAAACGGATTTCTGTATCGCCGCACAAGCTATGGTCTCGAATATTATTATTATTATTATTATTATTATTATTATTATTGAAAAACGCGCAAACTCCTACGTACCTAAGTCCCTAATAATAATTACAATAACCGACCGCCGTCGATTGTAGCGGCGGCGTGGCCAGACGCTCGTTTATATTCGCGTCGTTTTACCGGGCGGACGCGCGCCGCACGTTCCTGCAGCGACGGCGTAATGCGAAGATGTTTGTCATCCTTTCACCTCGCCGGACTATCGTCGTCGTAATGTTCTCGGTTAATTTACGGAGGGGAAAAAATAATAATAATAATAATAGTAAAAAAAACTCTTTAAAAACGTAAGAAAAAAAAAAAAAAATGACCGGACTTACGTAACGGCTCTCCCGTCGTATATCGAAGAGATTTCCGTCTGGAAATAATAATAATAATAATAACGACACGAGCGCGCGCGCGTATTACGTTACACGTAGCCCGAAGCAAGGGACGCACCAGCTGCCGATCGGAACGGTCGCTAGGAAGAACGGTTGAGGAAGGAAAGAAATCTGCAGGTGGGCACACGCTCATCACGATTCCGCGGGCACATTGTACGCGCGACGCGAAATATAAAATACGCTATTACGTCAAGTGTATAACGTACGAGTACGTGGTAGAAAAAAAACCGAATTCGACCGATAGCCATCGTCGAAAGCTTTTTTTTTTAACCACAATATTATATACTTAGCTTCCTTATAAAACAAAAAAAAAATATAACGTTATCCTTACCGTTGCGCGAGAAAACCATAACTACGACGACGACGTTAGGTCGTATAGTCACGACAGCCGCTGAATATTTCCTCCCGTCTGTACGCGTGAAGCGATTTAGATAGTGACTACCTCACACTTGCATTTAAAATTGATTAAAGCAGACGAGATAAGTCGCGATAAAAACACACTGATAAAACGCAATAACGTTGGTCGAGAAAATGGCATCATCCGAAGACGTTGTTCCGATTTTATGGTGTCTCTTACGAGAAATCGGGCTGGAAGAAAAATACTTTGGGTTCGTCCTTTGAACTTGAAACGCACAAAAAAAAAAAAAAAATTATAAATAAAAAAAAAATTTTAATGTCCTATATACCTAAACATAAAACGTTTTCGGATTTTTTTTATTTTTATTACCTTATACAGTAGATAATAATCAATAGTACAATAAGCCAATCAAAATATAACTGGTTCTGTTTAAATAAAGCGCTTTGACTGAAGGCAAAAACGTTTTTTTTTGCCTGCGCTTTATCGGCGTGCGTGTCGTAAATGAAACACACGTGTTTTGTTTTTCGTCATTTAAGATATCTTTATAACTTTTTATAAATCAATATTTATTAAATAATCACGTTTTATTTTAAATATTAAATAAATATTTAATTAATATTCCAGTGCTGTGTGGGATAAAGCGTCTTGCGTCGTTTTAAAGCACTTATTTTGCTTTACCCTGCAGTGTGCCATCACACTTAGAGTCATAAAAGGAAAAAAAAAATTGTCGAAAATTTTGGTCGAAATCGCGAAAAACATTGTTTGAAACAGACGTGAGTACGTAATGCCGCTCCTATTATACTGTTCTTCTTCCTTCAAGACAAAAAAAAAAAATGAAATACGAAATCGATAAAAAAAAAAACGATCCGTTTTATTACAATCGATTTACTACGACGATATTACGACGATTTTACAATTTTTTTTTTACGTCTCGATTTCTGCTATGTGTTTGTCGACGGTTAAATCCGATTCTGTATCGTATTAAAGTAATTGCTGAGTTTATCAAGACCATCTGCCGTCCTATAGACGTCAGGACACGTCTGTTTAGTCCATTATTAAAAGATCTTTCTGCGGAACGTTTAGAATACAAAACGTTCTCAGCGTTATGCGTTGACGAATTCTTTGTTATCGACGTGTTTTTTTTTCTTTCCAAAATATGTTTTATGAATTGTATACGTTTGTAGAACAAAAAAATTTTTTTTTTTTACCACCGTACACGCGTACACGTATATCGTCGAGTCGCTTTTGAAAACTTAAAATACCGCATATACATATTGCAGTGCGTTGTTCAGGAATAAATCGTATTTTGTATTTATTATTTTTTTTTACGTTGTAAAAATGTTAAATGTCAATTCGTGCGTTTCGAAAATGCGTCGTATTGACTTCGGCGAGAGAGTGTATAGTTTTTTAAGGACACATCCTTATTACTGCAGGGTGCAGAGCGTCTCGTGGGTCGTCGAGAGATTATATATAGCGTCGGATACAAACGGCCGTGTTTGGAATTTTTTTTTTAAAAATTCCTTTAGAGTTCGACCATCACCATCATACATTCACACGTACAAATAGGATAAATCAAAATTAATTTATACCGAATAAAAATTATGCGTTATGAAATCGGGTCGGCGAGGATTAACGCGTACACGTTTTTAGGCATATAGTATAAAAAAAAAATATAGTTTTATCTTAACATGTTCACACGGAAAGAGAAAGATATCCGCGGTGTTATGGCTCGTATACGTATTTTTTTTATTTTTTTATTACACATCCGTAGGTATATAATATATTGTGTAACCGCGAAGTGACGTTTTATTTGAAAGTTTTGCCCGAATCTTTTTTTTTTACTCGAACGGATTATGCGCTGCGCTAGACGATCGAATTACGATACATTTTAATATATTTAAATAGTTCCTGCTGGCTCGTCTCGAAATAAATAGCTCCGAAACGTTGTACCTATACGTACAAACATCACGGACCAAGGCGCGATTATTATTCAACACATACGATTATAATAATATTCACCGTGACGCTGCTGCTGCTGCTGCTGCTGCTGCGTGATGGTGATTCGCCGTGCGATATCGCCTTAACGACTTTGGGGTTTAAAAAAAAATATAAAAACGGATATTATACGTGTAGGTTGTTATATATGATAATTAAATTTTTTTTCTCAATGTTTTTAATAAATAATACGCGGAATAATCCGTTCCGGTAACGCGCGCCTCTATATACATAATATACATTAATCATACGATGCCTATTATTTTGAAATATTAACGATATATTTTTTATGGATGCAGCGCGACATCGACGACGGCGGTAAAAGTTTTTAACAAGTCGACTGCCACGAGCTGTATTTTCCCTTCCGCGTCACAGCGCTCGGTCTTTTATTATTAATAAATAATTCGTGTGTGTTAAAAATGTTATATAATACGCGTATTTATGCGTAACAAACTACAAAAATATTCCGGTGAACTTATAATAAATAACAAAAATTCCTCCACTGGTTCCCTTGGCTGACTCGCATGGGGTTTACTCGAGTAGAGGGAAAAGTTAAAAAATTAAAATTCTTACAATGTCGGTTTTTATTAGTTTACAACGACGCGAAATGAAAATCCATACAGTAACTATCTTACACAAAAAATAAATACGCAACGCTTTAACGGGAGACACGATGCTTTAAATTTTCGACATTTGGCTTCAAATCTGTTTGTATTAATATTATTAAAATCTCGTTTACGTCTCATACACTTTCAATGCTTTTTTCCGCCGCTGACATGGACCGCTTGCTGGTCGGAATCGACCCCGAACGATCGATACGGACCGCTTTGGGAACCGTTGGTTTATCCTCCATGATCAGTGCGATCAATAAAACCGCGAATCCCTGCGAACACCGAACATCGTAATAATGTTTAGCATCAATAAGTGTTTGTACGCGGCCTGTAGGATCAATTCGGTGTGACCTCTATACACCATGATCATGTCACGGTGCAATAGAGGAAAGACTGCTATTAATTACTCGTGACAGTCAACTCGCAGCTAACGTATACACTAATTGTCGACATTGAAATTTTGTTCGTTTTGACTGTATAACGTATTAAATACAATATGCGTGTGTGCGCGCGTGTACAATATATCACAAGAATCGAAGGAGTAAAAGTCGAGAAATTATTAATAGGAAAAACGATCCGTATGCGTGCGGTATATACTTATATGGATTAATCGAACGATTAGCCCGCGTCTCGTGACTAGCAGTAACGTTTGTGTAGTCATCGGAGTGATTCAAGTCGTACGACCTCTAGACTGGCGATAATTCGTTATTGCAGCTAAACAGAAAGAAATATATGTGTATTGCACAATATCCGAATTGGGCATAGTCTAAGTCTCGTATCGAGTCGGGTTTTTTGATTTTTTTTTTTTTTTAACGCAAAGCGTTTACTAATTTTCGATCTGCGTTTACAACATCACTGTGTGGCCTCCAAACGGGATTTCTTTTTCAAATGCGCGTATACCTGCAAGAATGAATCCTTACGCTCATTTCATTTCATTGAATTACGCGAAATAATATTATTAATAATAATAAAAAAAATAAATAATAAAGATTGCATACACGCGTACGATCGGTCGCTCGGTCAGCGTCAAACTAAACACCCGCATATACCGACATAACGCGTCAGCCGACCGTAATAAAACCGAAAAAGAAAGTAGTCAACAGATAGCGCTACGACACAACATAGAGGGCGTGGCAGAAGGGCGCTTATAAATAGCGGTCCGAAACCGTCGGACCGCTCAGTGTAGTAACGGCGGTCAGGCGTGAACGACGTAGTTCGTGTTATTTCGTTTACGTTCCGTGCACGTTGTTCTTCCTTTTTCTACATCTGCATTTCGTCTCGGTACATTAATAGATCTTTCTTCTTGGTTATTACTAGTCGATGTGAATATTTCATTTGCAGAGGGGGTTGGCCCCATTTTCGCTCCCTCCCTTGAACATAACCGCCATTGGTGGCGACATACGTTTCGAAAAAGCGAAACCCCGGGGAATTTTGTCGATTAAACGTCATGACGCAACGCTGTCCAAAGTGAATTCAAATCGCGCGTTTCCACGATAAATTTTCGTCGGAAAAAATTGTTTTAAATAATTTTACGCTTACATTAAACCCTATCGACCCGGTGTATTTACTAAAAAAAAAAAAACTAACAGGAAATCAGAAAAAAAGTCCGACTTTAAAACATATGTATTACGATTTTGTTGTGATTACTGTATTATATAATTAAATACCAGTTGAATTTATCCGGCTTCGCCCGTGCGCAGTTTTGAACGAAAATGTAATTATTTATGACCAAAAAAAAAAAAAAATCGTAAAATTATTGAAACGTCTCGTCGAAAATCCGTAACGTCTAAATAAAATCCCCTACCCTCTCCTCCTCAGATAGAAAACGAAAAAAATTGACGACCTGTAGACACTCGGAGAAGTATTTGGAACAACTCTGTGAAAAAAAATCATTCAATGATATTGTTATCATCGGTAACTATTGGTACGTAAAAAAGTCCTGTCCTTCTATCGACCGCCGACGCGTTCCCAATGTAACGGTACGAAAATTCTGGATATTTGCTGTTAGGCATACGATATTTTATAAAAGTATTGCGTATATGATTTCCAGTAGCGTCGTGATTTCCAAATAATAATTGTGTTCCAATAGTCGTAATAAAAACAAAATTAATATTTTTTAATTGAATTTTCGCAACGTTACCGAAGCGCGTTAAACTCCCGGGGCTTAATCGGGCGATTAAAAAAAATTCAAATACATTACAAAAAGGATAATATTATAAATAATTATATTAATTCGGCGTACTATATATTATTTCACAACGTTTTCGAGTAGGTATACCAAGCGCATTTGTGACACAATAACGCGCGCATCTAATCGGTTTTTTCTCACTCTTCTTCACACGCGTCCGAATAAATCAATATAAAAAAAAATCCAGTTCTGTTCGCGGCGTTTGTGAAATGCGTGTTTTTTGGTTTAGGCGCGTCCAGTCGTTTCATTTCGGTATCGTATATGTATAACGACTTTCGATTTAATTTAAAAATAACATTGTAACATAATAAACGGCGGTGAACGTAAAACGCGTCTATAATAATCATTTTAACTGGTCGGTTTTACTTTTTTTCATTGAAAAATTACAATATAATATATTATAGAGGTATAGTTTATGGACGGCGTGTTGCGCACTGATGACACTCGGTCATCTATTTCAGATGCGCGCACAACGTTTCGCGATATTAAACTGGTTTTTTAAAAATATTTTACGCTCTATACACACGTTTTACTAATAAATAACACGAATCGAAAAATCCGTCGTAGAATAAATACCGTTTTTGCAGTCGTGTTCGAATTCACATGGTATTCATACGATTTTGGCGTACAATCGAAAATTTGGTTTATTGATTTTGTCGAATTCTACTTAAATGCCGTTAGAAAAAAAAAAAAAATCTTTTATATCGCCTCTATAACGGCGATATATTTCTTTTTTCCATCGAAGTTTGGTAAATATTTGTTATACTCGGTATTCAAAAATATTTCTCGAACGTATATATAGTATAACTTGTATCTTTTTTTCTTATAATCTATATATTTAAGTGTTGAGCGCTAAATAGTTTTCACTAAAAACTATTTATTTTTTTTTAGAACGTGTATTTATATAGTGAAATTCGTATATAGAGAAAATCTGACTCATCGCGGTAATCGCACGTTAGTCATCATCATATTTTTTTTTGAATTATTAGATCGAATTATATAAACAGATTATTAGATTATGAAATACTATTATACTACACGTGTATTTTTTTGTTTTTTTTTTAGTTATACAATTGGTGAGAAAGTATAATATCGGAATGCGTCAGTTACTATATATATATATATAATATTATTAATTACAATTTACGAGTTAAGAATTTTTTTTTTTTAAATTACAAGTACTTTTTTTGATCTCACCTGATATTATGTATTGTAGGCGATTTAAACATTTTCAAAACGTTCTGTTTTATTCATAATCTGTTCGTTTAGTTATCTACAGCAGTGTTAAAAAAAATTGCAATAATCGAAAACCAAATCCGTCAATCTGTCTCGGACGTAATAGTTATTTTTTCGAAAAAATTGTCTGGAGCGTGAACATAACGATTTTTGTCTCAACACAACATTTGTGTTACACTCACCATTCAATAACGATCGTCTTATTTATTATGACCGAATTCACCATTATAAGAATTATTAAATGTTATAAAATCTCAGCTTATACTCGACCTAAACGATTTCAGCCTGCAGACGATTTTCGACGACCCGCAACAAACGTAACACCAAATGTGGACGAGTCGCGTGGATGTAATGTACGGTGTGGAGACAACAAGGTAGACACGCGAACGAAAAGCTTTATGCAAAGACAAGAGTCGGGATACAAGGCAAATGCGAAGAAATTACAGACAATAATGGTGCAGGTCGTTTTTCTGTCGTCAAAATCATAGTAGGAATTCATTTTTTTTTTAAAACTATAATCTTTATTTTTAATTTGTTCACCACGGGGCTAATTGCAAAAAACGTAAAACGTATGTAGAATAATGCACGTGTCAGCGTTTAAGTGTAATAAAACACGGGCACGGTATGCGGATTACGCAGAGATGTAGAAGAAGTTCGCGATCAAACACAGCTGTCGCCTTCTACAAAAACTCTTTGTCAAAGCGACCCGGTTCTCTTCCATCAACAAACTGGAAATCTTTCGATCCAAGTCTACCACAGACATACGAATCCTACCGAGAACAGAATCCGCCGAAACTCCTATAATACGTCCAGGAAAAGGTAGTAAAAGCTAGAAAAGCACGGTACGGAAAAGTGCGAGCAAATAGCCGTTAGGGTACAAAGGAAAGAAAATACGAGAGACGACAAACGCATTTGGCGTCGGTTTTTCATTGTAAAAATCAGCGACGGAATTCGATTTTCAGAGATCGACCGATCTCTATATAAAGTAAGTTTTATTCGATCGTGAACATTCGCGTAGATGAAAACGTCAATTTCACAAAGGACGCGTCCAAGAAGCCAAGCAACCGCAGTCGAATCCGGAGTATACCCAGTGCTATGGAAGAAAGAATCGAGACATAAAAATTTTCGACGTCCAACGATATAGAACTGGATGACGCGCACGATTTAAATATTAATAACGCGCATTATCGTTGTTTTTTTTTTTTTTCAAATTGCCGGACGATATCGCGATTAATTCGAATATTTTTTTCTTCCTGTTTCGTATCGATAAGATCGACAGGTCAAGCAAAGGGTTATAAGTGTACACGTTTTAACGTTACGTACACGCAGCTGTATAATATTATACTTGAAAACTCTCGGTGCGGTCTCGAACGTGCAATTTTGTATATATATATTGCCTAACAGGCGTGCGTGGATTTGGTATTTAATTCCGTATACGCGGGGGGATCTTCGCATCCTCTCACTTTTCCATTCGCCTCTATGTACGTATATAATATTATCCTTTCTTTCTACTGTCGTCTCGTCCTAACAAAAACTTATGTAACGTATACGGTTTTTTTTCTTTCTCTAAGTACACGCGGAAAGAATTATAATTTAATTTGCGGGCAAAACGATTTTTTTTTTTTATCTCCGTCCAATAATATCCGGAAATCGGAATTAATCATTTTTTTACTCTCATAAAAGTATAAATCTTGATTTTCGATAAAAAAAAAAACTGATGTAAAAGCGCGCGAAAAATCGCATACTATATTATACCTACACTGGTCTCGAACACTGCAACATATACGGAGGTGTGTTCAAAAATTATTGGGTTATTAGTCAGTCTCGCGATTATACATTTCGGGGATATAAAAATTAAATAAAAATAAATTATAATATTAAACAGTAAAATGTATATTTGCAAACGAGCCTCAAATATTATATCCGAGTCCTCCCGCGATTTTTTCGCGAACCGTTATTTTATGAATTTCTATAATAGTTCACTTAGATTTTCGATCGCGTGAATGTAAATTTTAGTAAATATACGTGATGAAAGTATCAAATATAATTCCTCAAGTTTTTACACATCCATATAAGTCATAATAATGTGTAAGAACAATAAAATTATCTCCGTTTTAACAGTATACAATTATTATTCTCTTTTGTTTTTCTTTAACATTATGACGTGTACTGTGCGTGAATGGGCGTGTTTAAACAGCGCGTAAATCGAAAAATAGTTTAAAAAATACTTATTCATTATATTAAAAAAAATTTATTTTTATTTTTATATTATATTATTTCTGTTATAGTGTAAATAGGCTAGCCCAGGGGTCGGCAAACTTTTGAGAAGGAAGAGCCAAAAGTTACAATTTACAAAATTTCCCAGTTTTTAAGAGCCACTAAAATTTTTCTTTTCAATATTATGTATTTGCTTATATACGTATATTTGATTATCGATTTAAAATAAACGACTTTAAACGCGAAATAATGTATATTCATATATAAAAAAATACAAATATTTTTAGCACAAAACATATACAAATGTAAAATAATATATATATATATATTTTATATAATAAAATATTGTTTTTGATAATAAAATAATTAATTTTTGCGTATGGAACTGGAGAGCCGCAACTTTAGATCGAAAGGGCCGCATGTGGCTCGCGAGCCGCAGGTTGCCGACGCCTGGGCTAGCCAATCGAATATTTATATTATTATATAATTTTATATGAAACGGAATAATAATAATTTTATATCCTAATACACGCTATACATATACGCCGTATATATTTTACTTATGCCTATACATATATTATATAATATACGTATATTGATTAAATCAGGAAATTTTTATCTGCTGTTATATAAGTACGATTTATCACACGTCTTTCGGTATAATACGGTCAGTGAAATAACACGTTTTTATGAAGGGCCTGAAACTTTATAATTTCGCGCACGGGCCTCAACTATATAGTATAATCCGGTTACTGGTATTAACGTAAAATAAATCTATCTTTATTGATCTTGGAAAACGTTTGAAAACTTTCGATTTGTTTTTTTTTTTTAAAACGTTAAAATGGCCATACATCGCAACGAGTATTCACTTGTCTTCAACGTTAGTTTTTTTAGAAAAAAAAAACGGTTCGCCGTGAGCCGTGACGTAACCAAGGGGGAGGTCCATGGAGTCCGGACTCCTTCCCCCTCCCCCCGAAATTTTTTCGTTATTATATTGATATTATTAATATTAATATATCAACGTTTTTTTCCAATATATTTTAAATAGACCATCCCCCCCCCCCAAAAAAAAATATAATAAAGTCCTTGCTACGTGCCTGGTCGTGAGTTGCCGCGAACGGAATAATTCTGTTCGATCTTGTAAGAAAATATTATTGTACATTAAATAGTGATTTAACGAATTTTTCCCCCCGTTGTAATTTGTATTTTTCATTTCCGTCATATTTGGACGCAACAAAAAAAGAAAAAAGTTTTACGCGTATACGTTGAATTTGAATACTCGGAGACAAGAGATCGTTATTAATTCTTCGCACCTATTGCAACGCGTCCTGCTGCAAATTGCGGAAGACCAGCACGTATAGACGGTTTTTGATCGTCTTCTCCCGACGATAATTCGGCGTATTCCTATAATATTATTATTATTTTTTTTTTTTTTGTATATCATCATTCGTCGTTAATAATTATTATTAATAGTAGGTCGTTTTATTCGTACACGGCCATTCCGAACGATACATCAAACGCGTTTGAAATGGTTTCCTCAATTTACTGGGGGGAAAAAGAATTACTCGACCGGCCGGCATCATGCGATGACGACGATTAAAACGTCGTGGATTCGCGAACAATACGCCATTAATCGTCAGCGCGTTCGTAATAACTGTACACGACGCTCGTATATTATTGCATAAGAATATTACGAGATCACGGCGATGTTATCGTTTGGACGGAGAGCGAAAAGAAAAATGTAAAAAAAAGAGATTTCTACAAAAATTCTTACGGCTAAGTCGCCACGACGGAGTCGGCGGTGTCTTTACGCGTAAGGGCTGGGCGAGATGATATCGGTTTTTTTTTTCACGTAATTTAGAGCCGACAAAAAACAGTGGCGTCACAATCGTTGTTCAATTTTTAACGTATTCTACCGTTAAATTTTTTTTCTGTAAAAGAAAAATTCGGTTACGCAACGTGTTCCGTGTGTTTTCAACACTATCCGATTTTCAAAATTTTTTTTTTTTTTAATATTTGGTTTATAGTCGTACCGATTATTATCGTTTCGGACGAACGCGTTTACACTGCAGGCTGACGGTTTAATAAAACGTGTAATATATTAATTAATAGAGCTGAGGAGGTTTTTGTTGCTGTCCGGCTTCAAAACGCCGCGCAAAAAGATCTTTTAGCGACGGTATCAGGTTTCCCTACAAGCAGAACAAGCAGGTGATTGGAGCGGCGAAATTTCAGGGGCGGCAAAGAAAACTTTTTTTAATAATATATTCATATTTATGTTTTGATGTCTAACTGTTTTATATAATATTTTGAAATAATAAATAATAATTAAATAAATAATACACTTTGCTGGTTAGAAAAACACTTATATGAAAATGAAGGGGCGGCAAATTTCCTTCTGCTTGTGGGCGGCAAATTGCTTAATCCGCCGCTGTTTAGCGGCCTATACGACGGAGCTGAAACGCGTCTGAGATTCATATACGTATAGGAAGACAGACAATCGGTAATTACATTACTTTTGGAATAATTCGAGAATATTCAGCTGTAGCGAGCAGAATAATTACGGTAAACAGATACGTACGTATCAATAAAACGGATTTTATATCCGTATATTGTATCAATTTTTTTATTTAATTTTTTTTTAAGCGAAGAAGAACATTATAGGGGCGACGTCCAGTGGCGTAGCGTAAAACTCGGCGGCCCTAGGGCCTATAAGAGACGAAGGCCCACTTTATCACAGAAATTAAATTACAATAAGAATATTAATTATTAAATAGTGATTTTGAAAGCAAAATTAAAAATTTTAAAATTAATTGCCCATTTGAAAAACACTTGCGACGTCTGTAAAATAATGAATGCCACCGTTTTTTTTTTTTTTTTGTATTTTAAATTAAATTAGTTTCAATATAAATATTATATATATATAAAAAAAAAAAATGTTCAGAGTTTTTTTTAAATAATTTAGATCCTCTTGTGGCCCCTCAACTTGGACCTATATTGGGGGCCCCAGTGGCCCCGGCCTAAATACGCCACTGGGCCGACATCGGATCTTTACATACGGCGGCAAAATCCTAAATTATATAGTCACTGTTGTTGGTACGTCTGGTTTTTTTAGGTTGCGCCGTGCGGGGGTTATCGAACGGTCGCAAACGTTTTTTTTTTTTTGCGAAAATTCCACGAAAACACGTGGCAAAAAAATATATGCGACGTCAAACGCAATAAGCGCGTATAGAATTTTTCGCGAAAATTTTTTTTTCTTTTTTTCAAACTGCAATAGAAAATTTTATTAAAAATTTATTTGAAGCGTTCAAAACGATTTACCCCAGCTGCCGTTAAGTAATTTTCGGGCTATGCGAAATATTCGTACGACGTTTCAAGCTATTCGTTTATATATATTTTTTTGTTTTCAGTTTACACGAGTATAATCGGATACACACAGAGTACCTACATAAAAACGGGACGTATTTTGTTTTTCTAAAAACTTGATGCTAGTTTTAAGCGGACTCTATTATAGTAACGCAAAATCACAGCTGACGGGAACCGATCCTGCAGGTCTGGCCAGAGATCGCTATAATATAATATAGGATAACGTAAACACGTTTATGATTCCAGCACGACGGTACGATTACGATTCTCTTTGGACTATAATGTATTATTGAAATTGTTGGTGTTTTTTCGCCTTATGTAGTGATTATTAGAAAGGAAAAAAAACGTGTTTTAATTAACGACATAGACAAACGGCGAATAAATACCGTTATATGTGCAAGAAGAAATTTCAAACATTTAAAATTAACTAGATTTCGGTTTTGGAAAGGATCGTGTTCGAGAGTTCTTAATTGCACTCGATACCATCTCGTATTATGAAATGTTTTCGATTTATCTTAAGTATTGCGGATTTTCCGTAATATTGTTATTTACGATGTGTGTTTGAATTGGATTTTTATTCTAAAAACGACGCGCGGTGTTATTAAATATTTCGTCGAATATCAAAGT
Organism: Slavum lentiscoides; assembly: GCA_032441835.1. Classification (NCBI taxonomy): domain Eukaryota; kingdom Metazoa; phylum Arthropoda; class Insecta; order Hemiptera; family Aphididae; genus Slavum; species Slavum lentiscoides. The sequence goes on along the minus strand of CM063715.1, from coordinate 8,714,216 downwards.
AATAACTACTAAAAAAAAAAAAAAAATGACTGTTCTCTCTAAACTTTTGCCGTCTACACGGATATAATTGTGTTGTTTTACGGGCTCAAGAGAAGCATCATAATATTATATAACACGATCGTTAGTTTCGCGTTTGATATACTAAAAATACGGGGCGAACATCCACAGGTGTTTTGTTTCAATGCGATTTTAATTTCAAACGATTTCTTATTCTTTCTTATTATATATATATACTCGTAAATTACATAAAAATATATTTAAAAATAATAATTATTTGCGCAAAACACATTTAATATACTTATAAAAGATATATATATATATATAAAAAAACGTACGTAAAAATTTCGTAAAAATGAGCAAACAAAAATATTCACAAACATTAGAAAAAAAAAAAAAAAAAAATGAGATTCATACATTATACATTTATATAATAATAATATCGAACACAAAATACGTTTTGAATTTTCCTCCAATTTAACTTAAAAAAGTAAGTTTTTTTTTGAAAATTAAAATATTGTTTAATATCCTTTTATCGCCGAAGACGTTATATTATTATTTTAAATCACAGAGATTTAATATCGTACTTAAAATAAATTTTTTTTTACTATTTAAAAAAAAAAAATTCGACATTTTCGTCGTCGATTATTATTATTAATATTACCACTGAGTCTTCTCTAATTTGATTTTGAACTGTTTTTCGTCCGCAGAGTAGCCTATTAAAAAAAATAAAATTCAATATCGTTTACGTTTTTTTCATTTCTTTTTAAGTAATTAATAAAAATACCGTATTTTTAAATATGCTTACCCGTCGTCTGAGCGTTTGCTGTACTGGATATATGTTTAGACCACTGTTTCTAAAAACGAATATGTTTATTAATTCACGTTGATTAGCGGTTAAGGTAAGCCTTTATTTTCACGTCTCGACGCGATTTTTATACTTTAAATATTATATAAAAACCGATTAATATACTCGCGTATATTATATATTGTTTGAACTCACCGTAGACGGTTGTGGGACGTGGTTCTTTACGTGTTTTCTGAGCGAACTGGGATCGGTGTACCGTTTATTGCATCCGCTCACCGTGCACGCGTACGGTTTCTGTAAATAACGTACATTTATAGGAAATTAATTTAATTTCTTTTCCGTCTGAAAATAGAATATTGCTTCGTTCGGTTCTTCGTACGGTTTAAAACACACGTTTGATTTTTATTCGAAACAAGTCCAGCGTTTACATTTCCTGGGCGTGGCCGAGACATTTACATTTGAAATCTTTTCGGACGATCAAATTTCTCGTAATATGTGCAACGAAAACAACGCGCTCCGAGTAACCGCAAATAGCACACGGGATTGTTCCAGAAAGCAGTAAATAAAATTGTATCCCGGTGAGCTATCAGTTGACTTCAATAAAATACACGTGTCAAAGTTCCCGAAAAACTTGTTTTATTGAAATAACAAGAGTTCGAATGAGAGATTCGGAAATATTTCGGGAGCATATCTTTTTTATATAAGAGGCGGAAGCTCTCTTATGACTCGTATTAAGTCACATTGTGGAAGTGTTACAATGTTTAACATTACGAGTGGAAAACTACTCAAAATATTTTCTTATTTCGGATCTCAAATACGTTTGAATATCAAGTGGAACTTTAGTCCTTAAATCGATATGAAAAAAAAAGAACACGTTCATTATAATAACAATACGACTATAATCATATTCAACAGTACTCGATAATAATAATATGAAGTGTTCAGACGGCATTATGTATATGCAATTTATGAGCGTACTTGTGTGTAGATTTTTATTTTTATTAACACTGTGTATTTTTTTTTCGCGTTCTTTAACACTCGCTTTTTTCAAATCAAATCGAATATCGATCGCAGCTGTATTGTTTAATAACGTAATTACATTCAGTTCACTACGCGTGTTGAAGATTATTAAAAAAAAAAAAAATGTTAAATTAAATATATTCTCGAGCAGAGTACCTATACCTAATATTCGACGGCGTATCGATACTGTAATATACAAAAAAAAATCGATAAAAAATACTAGTAAATATATAACAATAATTTTGACCGGTAACTATTTATTTTTGTTTTTACAATAAAAAATTCTCGAATATTAAAATTTTTTTATCCGCGTACCAATAACAATTTAAAAAGTCATCGCGTATATATATGTTAAATATACAGTGCAATATCATAATGTCAAAAATATATAAATAACGTCGAGTTGTTCTTTTTATTTCCAATTACACCGCAATTAATTACATTGTTACACAATAATAAAATTACATATTGCTCTTAATAATAATAATCGAAAGAATCACGATCATAAAAATCATCTTCCGTTATTGTTATCGGTCGTGACCGAATAAGAAGAGCAGACCATTTCGTTCGAGAGTGTTTTTTTTTAACTTCAAGATAATTATAGATACAGCTATGTTTACGTATATATATATTTTTTTTTTTTATAGTAAACAATTTTTTAAATATTAATTTTTTATTTACTTTTTTTTATTTAATACCTATTTATATTATAATTTCTATCGCGCTCTCCTCGATATGACGTTTCAAATTGTACACGCGTCTTATTACGACAGTGTCTGTAAATATGAATTGTATTTTCGAAAAATTTCATTCCTATAAAGAACTCCCAATTTTATACAGCACATTATACATTTTATATGGAAAATTTACCAAAAATAAATCACTTTTTGGTTTAGAACGATTTTGACACGTGTTACGACGCTTTTCGGTAGCGAATTTTATCTATTCGGTACTATTTATATTCGACAAGGTTTTTTTCGATTTTTTCTGATAAAGAGCAATTAAAAATAACCCGAAAATTGCGAAAAAACCCCCCGTTAAAACGGTCAAAATATTCGTTTTGGACACGGACGTTTTTTTTTTTGTATTTTTTAAGAACTCGAAATGTAACACAAAACAGACGCGTGTAATATTTTAACCGTATCTAGCGTACACTACAGCGTGGCTCAGAATCGTTTTTCGATTCGTCATCATATTTCAGGTTCTTGAAATAATCACGTTTTCGAATTTTTCATCTACTTGAAAACTAGACTTTGACAATATAATATGTAATTACATATATATATATATATATATACCTGTTCGAAATGTGTTCTCTGGTGTTTGGCCCGGTCCGAACTGTTACTGAACGCTTTCGAACAACCCAAAAACTGACACGAGTATGGTTTCTCGCCCGTGTGAGACCGCTGATGGATTTTTAAATTCTCCAGTCTGGAAAACGCTTTTGGACATCCGGCAAACTGTATACACGAGAAAATACGATATATCGTCTTATTTAATACAAATCATATATGAAACCAAAAAAAAAAAAAAATAAAACACATTAAATTATCCGTTATACGAGTCGTCAAAATTCGATCTGTCTACTAAAATGCCACTCATAACGATTCATCAACATGGTCAGAAACTAAATATACGGCTTCGAAACAGATAACTATAGTTTCTATACGTCTGCCGAAGACTGTACGACACATTAAGAGACACTCGTCTCCGTGTATCTGTGACTCACGGACAACGTGGCAGCGGTTAAAGAATCGTGGTGTTTGGATAGTGTTTAGAGTTTAACCGCTTTTTTCAGGGCTCTCATTTGAAAAAAATATAATGTTTAACGTTTTAACGTTTTTTATCGTTATTTACTTTTAGCGTTTATCGTTATGGTATATTTTAGCGTTATGGATTAGTTGTGTTTAACATTAAAGGAAGTTTTATCGTTATATAATATTTTCGTTTTACGTTTATCGGTATTTTAACGTTATTTGGTTTAATATCGATTTTTTTCCAAATAAATAAATCCATTCATATTCCATAGACTATAGCACGTTTTCAAATCTCATAAGCGTAATGTACTTCATTAAACTTCATTGATTATAAAAGTCCTAATTTTTCGATTTTATACATTTTTTCAGTGAGAACCTTGGTTTATTTTTTACATTATATTCCAATGCAGAATATTTTTCTTAAAATGTTGATTATATTACCAATAGACACTTTTCTGACTAGCTGACATCTTCTAAGACACGTATCTTTGAATAATTTTTACGCGTCCGTGTGAACCCAGCCTTATTATAGAACTATAATAAACCTAAACCATAAGCTTATATTTTCCTTAGTAAATTGGATACAGATATTAAATAATAACGTTAATTCTATTTTTCGTTTTTCGATATTTTGATATATAACGTTAATACCTTATTTCGTTTTATGATTTATTTTAATTTGTGATAGTTTAAAATTAGTGTTTATTGTTTTCCGTTACGTTTTTTGATATTCATTTCAATTGATATTTTGCAATTATAACGTTATAATCAAAACGTTATTATAACGTTTGCGAGCCCTGCTTTTTTTGCCGAAAGTTGAAGAAAAAAAAATATTTTGCAGCGCTTCACGATATTGTAAAATCGTCGCCTGACAAAAGCAGTTACAACGTTTCGGAGCTTTTGATTTTTTTTTTCAAAAAAGGCTACAAAAACTGCGGCGCAATGCGATTTCGCTATTTGTTACCCTTTGGATGTAATAATATATATATATTGCCTATAGTATTCAAAAAATGTTTGATAAAGATAACAAATACTAGTTTCGCGTATAAATCATCATCATCATCTACATTCTTACCGTAACAGGTCATAACCCGATGGTATCTTATAGACGATACTACTGGTTGTTACCTTTATAAAAGTTTTGCAAATACAGTATATTTCCTATTTTTTTTTTTTTTATAATACATACATTAAATTTTTACTATAATATTATATATTGTTATTTTTATAATATACTTAAAGAAAAAATGTTTACTATCTACATAGGTAAACAATATGGAGTCTTGGCCCATAAGAAATTCCTGATTACGCCACTGCGTATGTGGTGGTAATTATGTGAAAACCCTCATACGCATTATATATAATATAATCCGCGCATATTTCGTTAAAAATTACGCGTATATTTTCTGTTTCTTTTAAATAATCTTAACAATAAATGGCTGTGTCGTGGAGACCAATATAGAAATGAGAAACAAAACGACCTGGGGGACCCGGTCTTCGTTAAAATCGATAGCTCCGCGAAACGTTACGAATGCGAAAAATGAATGGAAAACGGTGCGCGCACAACGTGCAGCAGCCGCGGGGACGACGACGGGTCGATATACGCGTCGGGCGCAAACCGGCGATTTCGCTTATTCTAAACTCACAAAAGCCGCTCTGATTTACGCGCGTACAACTGTTGTAGTCTACAATAATTATTATTCGATACCCGAATAACAGTGTATTAAACGCGGTTAAATATTAAAATTTCCCACGTGTGATTTACGTTTATTTCCGGGGGAAAAAAAATTTTCCAAGCATATTTCCGTTGTAAATTCGTCACGATGGCGCAACGTAAGAACGGTGAGGGAGAAGGTGGTTAAAATAATTAATCTCGCGCTAATTATTTTTTAAACGAGAAAATAAATCGGGAATAAATGGATAACGTGTTGGCATAAACGATTCTCCTATTGATGTTTTCCACTATCGGTGTCGATCACTTTTTTTTTTTCAAATCTCGCTTTTCGCCGTGTAATCCATGTAATAATGTCAAAAGTAGACGATTGAGCGCAATCTTAGCGTTAAATTTAACGAAAAACACTGCAGGATCGTTTAAAAACACCGTAAGCGTATGAAAAAGCTGCGGAAATAAAATTGTTTACTACGGCACAAATTTGGAAATTTAAAACGAACTACCGACAACCGATTCGATCGTAATTCGACTTTTACGCACCTCTGTATGTAGGTAACTGTCGTTTTTTGGCTGTGCGAGGGATGAAAAATTGGATCGGATCGTATAAGACGCGCGCGTGTGTGTGGACGGAAAAAAAACGCGTACTGTTTAATGCATAATATATATTTTACAGAAAAAAATTCGTGTCGATTCGGTCGATAAATTTGATGGAAGTTTCGGCCGTAATGTCGCGGCTTTATAAGATTCATTTGAATTTTAGTGTTTCCAAAAATTTCACTCTAGTCGCGCTTATAAAACGCGTGTTTTAAGACTTGTAATTTATTTTAACGTGTACGTGTATAATAATGTTTTTTACAAGGTCATATTTCATGGTGTTTTTTTTTTTTAGTTGTTGTTTTAGGGCGTCTGAATCCAAATCCTAACGGTAAACGTCTACTATCCGTCGACGAGAGAAAATCAATAGTTTTGCGCAAATTGTTCTGCAGAAACGACGAGTCGTCGTACAAATTTCGTGTAAGTATACGCGTATATATGTATACGGATCGATGCGCCGGACGCGAAACGCGCAGTAGTAAATTAGATAATAATAATGTTATTCTATTGTAATATATATATAGAACATTATTTATTGCATTTCTACTCTAATTATAATTTATTATAAATTAATATACAAGTTAAATATATATTAGTGTGTCCGTTATTTATATAAGGAAACACATTTTTTTGTTAAATTTTTAAGGAGCGCCGGCACAAAATTTATTAAAAATAAGGATAATAAAAGTTGGAGTAGATCACGTTCAATTAACAGGGTTTTTATACCATTTTTTTGTAATTTTAAAACTAAAACGAGTAGGTATACGTACCAAATAACAAAAACGAAAGACGAAATATGATAAAAAAAAAAATATGTTGCGAAAACACATAAAAGCTACACGCGTACAAATTTCAAGTGTAATAGTGTAATCATTAAATTTTATTTTAAGAAAAAATGTCCGGGGGGGGGAGGGTCTGAATCCCAACCTCCCTGGCTACGTCCTTGATCGTAGTAAATTAAATTTCCTATCTTCCTTTCAGCCGCAGTAAGTACGAATATAATAATTTGTACTCCACCGACAACTCGAATAATATTGGCCGTCGGACCAGTGGTTCCCAAATGGCGGTCCGTGCTGTGTCAAAAGTTTTTTTTTTCAAATTCACATAAATTTTTTAATTTGAAAAAAATTTCCGGCTTAAAAATTCAAGAATAAACAACGTCGCGTTGTAAGCGTAACAAACGTAAGTTTAGCCTAACCTAACCGTTATATAACATGCGGTTATTATTTTTTTTTATTCCAAGAGTTCCACAACTGCAGGTCAAAGACGTTATTATAAGTATACGGAGACCCGCGGTGTTTGAAAATCAGCAAAAGTTACTCGAATCGATATTCGGGAACCGCTGGATTAGACGAAATTCCGTACAATATTTGAGTAGTACTTTAAAAAAACGGAGGTTTTTTTTTTTTTTTGGAAAACTCGATAGGAATTAAAATTAATTTTTTGTATAAAACCGAGTGCGTTTAGGCTTTTACCGTGCATTTGTTTGGTTTTTCTCCGGAGTGCACTCGCATGTGTATGAGAAGCTTGTACCGGGCGTTGAACGGGCGCACACGCCGTGGGCAGCCTCGCCACTGGCACGTGTACTGTGCGCACGCGCCCCGGGGTGCAGTGTCCACGTGCAGTTTCTCGATGTGCCGCACCAGCGGTTCTTGACCTGCGCCATCGACTTTTACCGTGCACCCTTCCCACTCGCAAACCCGAACTCCGTCGCAGGGATCGCCTGAAAAACGGAAAAGGAAAATAATAATAACCGCGTATCGATCGCCTGCAGGACCCGTTAGACAACAAATAAATAAAACCAACGTAATAATCAGGCACATATATAGGGGGGTTTGGGGTTCAAACCACCCCCCGAAATAATTTCTTGTCACATTAAAAAATAATGAGTAAGGAGGAAGAAATTGTTTTATTATGTTGCTGTACAATTTGTATTGCTATATTTTGTAAACCCCCCCCCCCGAAATTTTATTTTGTGTACGTGCCTGGTAATAATATATTATGATATTATATTATAGTCGAGGGGGAGGGGGACCGCGGTCGAAAATGTACGTCTCTCAAATATTTCGCGCGTTTATAATACGAAAAGCTATTCATATTCGTTTTTGGAAAAAATAAAATAAAATTCTCTAACTAGAAAATTTAAACGAGAATTTGCGGCCGCGATTGGGGCAGCAAGGACGAATACCCAAATATAATACGAATACAATATATACTTTTCGACGTCGTCTTGCATAACCGAAAATAAACTTTTCAAACCGATTTAGAACTTTACCCTCGACTGTCCTATAACTGCTATATGAATAGCAGCTAACACTAGAATTTTGAAAAAACGTACAAAGACTCGTATATATAAACACGGGGTTTTGTTTCCACGCGCCGCGGTGCTCGTATCGGTGAGGGACACCTCTTATTTTTTTGAAAATATTTCAGCGTCCGTCTTCAAGTTTTCGAATAGAAGCAATTATTGCGGTCGGCGACTATGATTTGTCGTTTACGTTTACGATTTTCTCGCACAAACAATATATGTATATTTTTAAAAAAAAGTCACTTTTTAACAGAACGTGTTTACGGATTTGTGTTTATGACCGGTGAAAAAATATAATGTACGCGAAGTGCTCTGTCGGATCGTATATTAAACGTTTTATATTCTGAGATTATTATTATATATATATATATTTATCGCACAAAAATAACGATCCAAATGTTATAAAAATTATGACGTCGCGATTGTGGCGTGGAGAAAATTTTCCAAGAGTTCCAAAGACGTTACAAAGTGATTTCGGAACGTAAATTTTTTTTTGTTTTTTTAATATTATAATATACTGCAGTTGCGTCTTTCTACTGCCGAATTCAAGCATAGCGGTTACGCGTTAGTAATTAATATTAATAATTTCTTTTTCTTTTTTTTCCATACTCCCCGAGCGTGTGATGTAATTTAAAAATGCAGTTAACTAAAATGTAATTAAAACGCTGCAGTTGTAGACCCGAAGCTCGTGGTGGTGACCTAGATCGGTTACCGAGTGTATACCGCGCACACGGTCGAAGGGCGTGTTCACACTCTCTATTTATAAAATATTACATACACCCTTGGAATCCCGGGCCAATCGTGACGCGTATTACGCGCCAGTCCGGGTCGTCGACCCCCCGCGACAGAGATATGTACGCGATACGAGTGTGTAATAATGCGCGAAATAAACGAAGCTATATATTTTTAGACGTTACAATATAAAAACGGGACTTGGCGGTTTTCTTTTTTTCATTTTTTCATTTTAAAACAGACATTATATCGTACATCGGTTATACAAAATATAGATATATTTACGTACAATTATATACGACTACGCAAAAATATAACGCGTGTGTTTGTTTTGTTTTGTTTTTTTTTTTTGAAGGAAATCGATTGTTTTGCCATCGAATTTCCGTCGATGGCATAACGAAGACATTTTTTTTTTTCGGTGTCACGTAATGCGCGCGGCAGTACAAACGCGGCCGGGAACGTCGTCGACGGCAATTATGACAAAAAGGAAAATTATATTTACCACGTCTTTCGGTTTTAAAGGAGAAAAAGAAAACGGAGTAAATCGTTTGGAAAACATCGGAAATATACGAGTGAAAGAAAATATATGGTTTTGACCGGCTGAAACGACGCGTATTTCTGTACTTTGTAACGGTATTAGGATAAGAAGTTTCGTTCGGAGTGAACGGTAAAGAACTTTTACAAAACCGTACGGAACCGAGTGTTGATCGAAAATTTGAAACGAATGAACGAAAAGAAAAAAAAAAAAGTAAAAGCAGCGCAGAAATGAGAATTGAAAAAAAAAATATGAGTTAGTCGCAGAAGGATTTTTGACGAAACGATCTGTTCGCCGCGGTTAATTAGACAATTCGTTTGGTAATCAGTTTTGTCGGGAAAATGAAGTCGTTGAAATACGCACTATAAGCGCGAGTGAGGTTTTGTCTCGGTTTTATATACAAATTTCTAACGTATTCAATCGCGACATATTATGATCATTAATTATACGTTATACTAATTCAAAACATCACTGAGGGGAACGGAATTTAAATAATTGATTACGTTACCTCGATATATTGCAGGTCCCAATAGATTGTCGAACATAATAGCGTCGCAATCATCTTTTGCCATGACCACCTTAAAAAAAAACGGGTAAAGAGACGATATCGCGTGAGTCAGTATTTAAAACGAAAACCGGAATGTCCTATATCAAAAGAATTAAATTAAACGAACCTGATTGTCCGAAACGTGAAATCCATTATCGTCTTGACCGTTCGTCAGGAACGTAACGTCGAAAGCGTTGAGGTCGGCGGCGGCGGCGGAAATATTGTGTCCGAACGAGTCCAAGTCGTGAATGTCCTGGAAACACACACACACACACAATAATAAAAATCCAATGATTTCGTAAAAAAAAAAACGATGATCGTTATACCGGAGTAACGGCGGCAGTGTCGGCGAAGCTGGACGAGCCCAAGGCGTACGGGTTCCGGATCCTGTGCAGTTCGTCGGAGAAACTCCTCGTGCCTGGTATCATGGGCGGCAAGACGGGCGGTGGCAGCGACTCGTCTTCGGAGTCGACCGAATGCCGGTTCTGTTGGATCAACCACGCGGACGACTCGATGGTATACGACGGGCAATCGTAGTACAAACGCTGTTGATGATGCTGATTGCGACGGACGTGTGCACCGCGATCTCGACGGAAACCGTCGAATCCTTCCTCGTCGTCGTCCTCGTCGTCTTGGTCTTCGTCTTCGTCTTCGTCGTCGTTGTAGACCGCGGGCGATTCGGGTCGGCCCAACAGTTCCTCGTCGAACCAGTCCAGTCCCACGTCTTTCATCCAGTCCTGCGGCTCCGGTCCCTGCAGACACTCGCTGAACCAACCGCAAGGATCCGAGTCGTTTTCGATTTTCATGGTCCGGCTCGAAAACGATTATTTCTAATAAATTATCGAAACTCCGGGATGACCGGTACCGTCGAAGGATGTCGCAAAACAGTCGTACGTTCGTCTCGGCGTACCGTCCAAGACTGACAAGTCTTCGTCGTCACCGTCGCGGCTCGGACGGGCTCGAAGGGACGTTTATTTTTTAAATACATATACGTATAATTTTTTTTTTCTATTCTCTTTTTTTTTTTTACTGGCTTACGCGTTATTTATCACCGAGTCGGCGGCACACGTGATTTTCACCTCCTCCTCCTCCTCCTACAACTCCTTTACCGAACCGTTTTTTTTGTGCGTATATATATAGGACGTCCCTGTCGCGCTATTACCGAGTGTTTAGCTCGCGTTTTAGACGTCGTGCGTGTTCGGGAGGCATTTTTTCCCCTCCTCCTCGTCATCTTTCAATCGGATGATAATAATAGTTGATGAATATTATTACGTTGAAGGAGGACAGCGCATACATACGCGTGCACACAACACGACGACGACAATGACGATATAGAAGAGAAAAAATAAATAATAATAATATTTGAAAAAAAAAAAAAAACCTGCCAAGTGCTACCATACCGTATATTTACAGAAAACATGTGTACGCCATATATATCGATAGTCGTTGTCGTTCTCTTTTTTTTTCACCATATAATCATATGTAAAATAATTAATAATACCTCCTCTACCGCGCTCGCGCGCGCGCGCGCAAACGCATGTCAATTAAACGGGACGGCCGTATAATATATACATTTGGTGACCACAATATTATTATTTTTTTATTATATATATATTGTGTGTATACGCGCATATTGTGTTTTTTTTTTTTCGAAATTTCTTTTTTATATATATCATTTTTTTCTCTCGCCTTCCCGACCGTCTTAAATATATATATATTTTATTATTATTATTATTATTATTATTACTATAATTATTATATGCACTCCGCGTTTTGTAATGAGCCGTTCGAAGCAACATCGATGTGTGTACATGAAAACGTGTGTATGTGTGCAGTATGCGCGTATATATTATAAATACGAAGTGTACTGCAGGGACGAAGCAGAAAAAAGATTCTGTTCATTTTTTTTCGAAGAAAAAGATTATTATTATTATTCGAGTAATTAGTTGCAGTATTCCACATGAAAATATAATATGTTACAATAACGTGCCGCGTTGCGAATATACACGCACCGAATATACCGAACGATATATTATTATTGACGATTTCGCAGTTTCTTTATAATTTATTTTGACTTATTTTTTTCACCATTTGTACTATAAATATATATATATTTTTTTTTTACTAAAATTAAACGTATTCTTCAACGTAATATTATTTGATTAAAAAAGATAAAAAAAAAAAAAAACGTTGAATAAATTTAACAAATTTAATCAATGTATATTTCATATAAAACAAATACCAGGAAAACGTATAATATTTAAAAAATTTTATCATTTTGTTTCAATCCGGAATTTACATTATCTTATGTTAAAAAAAATGAATAATTTACATTTTTTAACGAATTAATATCAGGAAAAAAAATATTTAATTGAGAAGAAAAAAATTAATTTTTTTTTTGACGTGCGTATACTATAGCTGCAGAGTGTAATTATCGAAAAATGTATACTTTGCCAATTTGAATAAATCAATATGTATTTATAATATATAATATACATTATACGTATATATATATATTATAAATATATCTATACAAAAACGTTATAATTTTCCGTCTCGTCAAAGAGACTTGAATCAGCCTCTGAAAACCAAATAGTATCACGAAAATCACCGAAATGGCGGCAAGCAAAGCGAAAACCTATATAAAATATTATGTCTACCATGTACTGAACGAAAAGAGCGCCATTTTACATTTTTCAAGACACACATTAGACCATTAATGACGTCAAACCTGCAGGGCTTTCGACGTATCCGAAATAAGCTGGAAAAAGGAGTAGAATTTTTCCAATCGACTACTCTAAAAATGTTTCTAGAAATAAAAATAATTCTTGAATATTTTTTAATTTATTGATTTATGGAACTCATTAATTATGCGAAAATTCAAAACAACCTATTCGAAATGATCGTGTTGTTATAACAATTATAAATATTTCTATAGTGTTTTATTTTACTGTTATTATTAAAAATACATATTTTTTTTATTATTCCTACTTGATATTATACGTAAATGTAATAGCACATACTTAACAGAACTTACGCGTTCTGCAAATAACACGATAAATGTATATTTTATATTGTAAAAACTATCCGAATAAAAATTTAATAAAACCAAATTTAAATATAATTTTTTTTCTTTTATTCCAAAGGAAAATATTGTTCGAAGAATTTTCAAATGAATTCCATTTTCTATATATTAAAAAAAAAAAAAACAGTAAATTTCAAAAGACATCAAATATATTATACCTTTTTATTGACTGTTCGCTATATTATGTAATATTTCTATTTACTAAGAAATAATATATAAATAATTTACAATAAAAATATGTATTAAATGATCAGAAAATAAAATCAAATACAAGTAAAACTTGAATAAATAATGATTTCGTCCTTTTTTTTATACTCGTATATTATAGTAAGATTTTTTTTTTTTTATGTGCTACAAGTGCCGAATTTTCACGAAACACGCGTTAAAAATGAAAATTTCCTAATTTAATCTTCTCTCCCCTCTTATTTATTTATAAATCTAAATCAATGTTTTATAATAATTTTCTCACTATTTTTTTTTTTTTTTTTGTCAACCGCTTGAATGTGTATTTATTTCCCGTAATTGTCAAACTACAATACGCGAATTATATATAAAAGAAAAATTAAATTTAAAACGAAACTCCATAGACGCAAACTGTATATAGAATATATGATCCGCACGCGTTATACAATACATAAATAATTTTTCTAGGTTGTATTGAAAGTCTTCCATAAATTACTTTGATGGTAATACATATATTTGAACGTTCGTATATCGACGACAATTAAATTGCATAGAAGTCAAAGCGTGGTTATTTAAACTTCAGACCGCGTTAAATGATGATTAGGCAAATATCACGTCGAGACTCGCGGCTATACGAGTGCATAGTTTTTTCGCACAAAATAACAAAAAAAAAAAAATTCAAACCGGTTGCACAGGATTTTATCGATTTATTTTTTTTTGTGTGGGGGGGAGGGAATGGTTTTTTTGATGTGTAAACATCTGTTACGGCGGTATTAGGGTAAATCTCGGGAAATGGGACGGAAATGTGTAAGCTGTTGTCATGACAACTAATAATAATATTTATTAATATTAATAGTATTAATTAATTTACACGCCGCAATATTAATAATATTAGTAATTAATTATAAATCGCGTGTAACGTGTAAGCTGTTATTGTCATGACAACTATAATAATAATATTTATTATCGAAATTACTTTGAATAAAGATACCAATATTAACAAATCCCAATCAGAATTCCGTTCGATTTTTATCGCTCACGCGTCGTTTACACATCAATGTCTCGGAGTACTGGCAGACTCGTTTTTTCTTTTTTCTTTTGAATATAACAAACTCACGTTATCGTATCTACAGACAGTGTACTCCCGATTATCCGTAGGTGGATTATCCGCTTTGCGGATTATCCGTAGTCTTCCGCGGAATCAATACAACAAAAAAAATATATCTTTACAACGTACATTGTACATCATTATCGGTTTAATTTTGGATTGCGATAGCCAGTGGCGTACATTCAAATTTGTTCTGGAGGGGGGTTTAAAAAATAACCAACACTAAAACCATCCCTTTAAACGGCGCATGAAGGAATTTATGAGTAGGAGCCGATAGTGCACACAATACCTGTGCACCGTTGTAGAGTGTAAAAATTAAAACATGTTATAACGCGCAACGGGCCTTATAATAATATCACAATTTTTTTTTTTTTGGTCCTGGGGTGGTTTGAACCCGAAACCCCCCGTATGTACGCCACTGGCGATAGCCGATTACTCGATAAGGCGGATTGTATACATTAATTGCATTTGATCACTGTAATAACGCGTATACCTATTGTACGCGTATACGTATTTTTTTGCATATAAATAATTTATAATTTTTCATATATTTTAATATATTTATAATTTTATAAATTTTTCATTATACGTACATTTGTATCTTTTATTTTTTATTATAAAATTTAAATTTAATTTTTTTAATAATACATATTATACGTATAATTATAAGATTTTCGTTTGAATTTTAATTTTGCGGATTATCCGCGGTGTATGCCGAGCCACCCTAATCCGCGGATAATCGAGAGTACACTGTATAATATGCATAATAGATATTCGTGTGGAAGACGTTTGGACTTTTAATCTCAATGCAGTACAACGGCGAAAGGCGTATTATTACGAATATTATGAAAACAACGATAAATATATATAGCTATAATAACCGAACGCGAATTGAAATGATTGGTATTATTGCGCGTTTTAGAATGAGATTATATAAATACATAGGTATACGCGTATAATAATCGAAACGAGTATTCGAAAAGTATATGAAATATGTAATATAATTACACCGCGGCTGTAATGGAAATCATCGCGATTATATATGTAAATATTCATCATACGGAGTTTGAAATCGAATAGAAACAATCGAAACGGCGGCGGCGGCGGCGGGAGAATATTTACATAATATTGTAATGCGCGTTTCGGGCGTGAAAGTCGAACGCGCATATATATTGTGACGACTATATAGACGTGACGCGTGCATTATTATTACTATTATAGGGCGTGTTCGTTTGCGATTTTAACAAAAAATCGTTTTTTTTTTTGTATTTCCTATAATAATATCCTCATTATTATTATGAAAACCCCAAAATATAAACTTGACCGAGTAAGCGAGTTTCCATATTAAGTCAGTATGATTAAATCAGACGGGAAGGACACACGAGAGATCAAGAGACGCATAGGAATGGCAAGAGCAGCGTTCAGTAAAAAATCCAAACAATTTACGTCTAAAAAAATTGAACCTAAACATTAAAAAAAAAAAGACTAATTAAAACATATATGTTTGGAGTAGGTATAGCCCTATACGGATGTGAAACATGGGTTATAAACGAGACGGAGAGGAAAGCATTAGAGACGTTTGAGATGTGGTGTCGGAGACGCATGCAAAGGTTAAGCTGGGTGGAAAGAAAAAGAAACGATGATATACTGGAAATAGTTGATGAGAAACGTTCAATCGTAGGGTCGATCGTAAAGAGAAGATGGAAAATGGTGGGACACACATTAAGACGTACAGAAGAACTACATATAGTACAACACTAGAAGGCATGATTGAAGGGAAAGGACCACCTGGGCGACCTCGCAATACATTTATTGGACAAATTAAGAAAGATGCAGAAGTTGAAAGCTATACAGCGCTGAAAGAAATGGCGAGTAACCGTGAAGAATGGAGGAGAAAAGTTGCAAACCAACCTACGGGTTGAAAAAAAAAAATAATAATAATATAAAATATATATGATTTCCACGAGTAGAAGTAGTCTCCAGCTGTTCCTTATATTTTAATGTATTTCTCGTTTTGCAACGCTCGCGGACCACTATATAACAGCTAACTACGCAGCCAGCACCCCATGCGTATAAATTACTAGAAAAAAAAAAATCTCGTTGAAATCGAATTTTCTCGATACGTTTTAGCGCGTCTTTTTTTTTTTACAAACGACATTCGTACAACGCGCATAACGAATAATATATATATATATATAGGTATACGAACACTTTCCCCCCGAATAGAAAAAAAATATATATATTATTTGGCAAAACGTTTCTAATATAAACGTATATTTATTATGATACGATATACGAGAAAATATTATAATGATGCGATTATGCGGTTTATCTAAGTTTTTTTTTTTTTTTTTTTCATAAACAAACACGTGTTTTTCGATATTATAGAACACGTGCCAAGACATTTTTTTAAAATATTTATTATTGTTCTATATTTGAACGAGAAGAATGAAAAATAATATGTCACGAAAAAAAAAAAAGTATACTTAATATCGTAATCGTTTCTTTTGTTAATATATGTATATATATTTTTTTCATTTCGAGTTGGTTGAAAAAAAAAAAAAAGACGAATTTCTTTAAAAGCTATTTAAGGACACGTGTCGGTTGAAAACACAGCAGGAGATTTAGCTCCGCGCAGTAAACGCCGCGAAGGTGAATCGGTTGCGTTGTTGACCAACAGCACGCGTTATATCGTTCCAACGTGCGACGGGGTCGGAGAATATAATATAAACGAGCGTATTTTTAAAAAAAAAAATTTTTTTTTTTTAATCAAAATTATAAGGAATTTTACAGTTTTTGCATACTAAAACGACGAGAAAAATGATTTAATTCGTTAAATAAAAATTACGTAACACGAACCGGCCGCTTTGTGAAAAACTCTGTATCGACGGTGTCGAAACAGTCCGAACCGAAGTCGGTATATAATTTTTAGACACCTGCGCGAGCAATAATTGAGTTATTTATGGAGGTACGCTCTGCAGAACTGTATGCGGACGACTGCGCGTTTGACGGAACGAGAGGGCGATTCTCTTTTAAATTCTGCACGAATTAAGCCTTTTACGAAAACCCGATCGTAGACGATAATATATTGTCGTCGGCGCGTTTTTATCGAGACGAGTGATATACGAAACAGAAAATTATTGTACCGCGAAAAGGGTCGCGTGCCGAATGACGCCATCTGTCATCGAATACGATTTGAGTTTTCGTTTGCACACCCGGGCGCTTTGAAGACGTTTGATTTATAACGTATTATATATCGCGCGATAAATATATATATTTTTTTAAATACGGTTGAAAACGAAACGACTAATAAAAAATAAAAAAAGCGGTTAACCCTAAACGTTTTAAAATTATTAAAAGAAAGTCGAAGATTGAGTAGGGACGATGGGTGTCGTCGTAGGGACGAAATCTCTCACCGGTATGTGATTAATAATAACACTACTCAAATATTATTAATAAATAACACTGATCCTGCGTTTCACGACGCACGAAAAGTCATCGTTGATCGAAACAACAAATAATTTCGCATGAAAAAAAACCCGTATCGTTAAATAAAATAGATTTGCAATTACAATCCGAAACAATACGTACTTGCGATTTGAAAATAATAATAAATTAATTATTTTCCGGATTATATATAGAATTTGTAACTCGTATATATATATATAGTATCGAAAATAATATACTCTATCGCAGCGGTTCCCAACCTGGGCATAATTACCCCCCAAGGGGTAAAACGTGATTTTCTGAGGGGTAAAGCAAAGAATAATTTTTATTTTTATTATAACGCGGTCGAAAATACCATTGTGCGACTATAACGACACTGCAGTATATAATATTATTGGATACGGTTATAATAGTAATTTCGGTAAATTCTTTTTTAAATTTTAAATTTTTTATTTTTAAATAGAACTTTTTTTTTTGGGGGGTAATTGCTAATATCTAACCCGATTTATGGGTAATGGTCTCAGAAATGTCGGGAACCGCTGCTCTATCGCAAAGATCAGTAATCAAAAATATTTTCAAAAAAAAAAAAAGCTATTTAATTTTTAATTATAACATACAGTATTTATTTTATTAATTACGACTTCAAAATGTATACATATATATATATATAGGTAGTCATTTCGCGAATTAATTAATTATACGTTTTGACCTTTGATGAAAAATATACACTCGCGTATTATTATACAATCCATTCGACTAAAAAACGATTTTCTTTTTATTTGCTCAGCTCGTGATTTTACTAAAATAAGCGTGGAAAAGTGGTAAAGTTATATTGAAATTATCGTTATTTGGCAAAACGTCCGATCATTC
The DNA here is from genome assembly GCA_032441835.1 of Slavum lentiscoides. Lineage (NCBI taxonomy): Eukaryota > Metazoa > Arthropoda > Insecta > Hemiptera > Aphididae > Slavum > Slavum lentiscoides. Next base: position 8,695,553 of record CM063715.1, on the reverse strand, counting down.
GAATACGAAAGGTATAAACGTTTTTGCAGCAAATTGTTGAATCGACGATTGAAAAAAACGTCACGAGTCAATATTATTTAAAACTATTGGATAGGAACTTTTGGAACGACACGGTTCATTGACTAAAGACGTTTTCGCTCTCAACCAGATTTTTCGGTTGTAATTTTATAGATAAAAAAAAGTATAGAAAAGTATAGACATTTTTACGTTCAACGGATAGAAACACATGACTATATAGTATACGTTTTTACTAATATCTCAATTTCATAAAATATTTGACTCGTGACGTTTGTGCAATCATCGATTCTGTTGTATTTTAGTATCTGATAATAATAATTCAGCGTTTTGATTCGTTTTATAAGTTCTATATAAGTGCGCATATAATATTATCGATATATCGTTCTCTTAAGGGGATTGAAAGCGGGTATTTTCTCTCTTTGTCTTACACACATGAAACATAGCAAAACAGACGTTTCGTACTTCCAACGTACCGATCGATCTATATTGGTGCGATAAGAAATTTGAAAACACATTTGAATTCCTCTTGAATTTTATTACAAAACGACTTTCTCACTTTTTTTATTTCTTTTTTTTTAAGACCTTCAAAAACGAATTATTAACAATTTTTTTTTTTTTTAAATTTGTTCGGTTAATTTTTTTAAGGGTTTATGAAAAAAAAAAATGAAAAAAGTGGATAGTATTTTTTTTTTCCTTTAAAATCGTATATTACACACTTTATTTTTCTATAGAGAGAACGTTATTTATAAATAATTTACCGCAGAAGGGACTCGACTTCTAATTATTAATGTAAAAAAAAAAAATGGTAACGGAATTTCCCCCCCCCCGATTCGAATAATAATGTTGAAATTTTATCGATAAACATTTCAAACAAAGTGATTTCCGAAATTGCGTCCGTAATATTTTAAGCTTTTTTTTTTTTTTTGCCTCTCTCCTGGAAAAATATGGAGAAAAAAATACGTATACTCTTTACCCAATTCCGTGGTTCGTGTAATAATATTATAACAAGGAAAAATGTTATTATTGTTGTCAAAGCGTACGTTGTGCTGTTAATATTATTATTATCGTGTTTATTATTTTTTCTATCGAAGACAAAAAGTAAAAAAAAAAAAAAAATCTAGTACTCCTCAATACGAAACACACACGTGGTATACACGATCCGATATACATGCGCGACGGCCACTGCGGGAACGCCATGTGACCGACTGCGTTTGCGTGTAATTAGACACCGCCGCCGCCGAGTCAAGTTCAATAGCCCTCGACCCCACAATATTATTACTTAGGTTTTTTTTTTCCTCTGTTTATTTGTTTGTTTTTTTTTTTTTTTCATCATCCCATCTATAACGTACCGCGATGCTGTATATAATAGGTTCGTAACATATTATGCGTACGCGTACAAAAAAAAAAAAAACGAAAAAAACGTACCAGCAGCAGCAGCTAACACTTGCACCTCACACATCATCGTCGTCGTCATCGTCACACTTATACTACCCTCTTAAAATATATTTTATTTTCTTCACGCCGTAATATTGTCATCATAACGCACCGTAGCGTACGTGCCTTCTCGCCTTTAGAACATATCCATTACGATATTGCACGTCATATTATAATATATTGTAGTGCGACGTTTAACTCCCATTATACGTGTTATTGTAAAAGTAAGAAATCCTAGGATTTACCGGTAAGTGCCCGAAAACTCCGAACGATTATTGTATGTCGGGCTTTTACCAACGAGACATGGTCCGGATTAGGATATACGACAAATGTCGGTGGCAAAAACCGGACAAATAATAAGATTTTTTTTCAATTTCTTTACTGCACTGTGCGAAGAAAATTGTTCGGGTTCAATCCGGGTGAAAACGAATTGAGTGTTCGGCAAGCGATTTCTTAGTTTCCTCTCACGTTCTCTATAACTGCAGGTAAACAGATTGATGAGATCGTTTGAAAAAATGCATTGCCGATGCAAATGTCGATCCGAATACGGTACGCGCTGATCGTCGGTCGTTTTCGAGCGCTTAATAGCTGATGACAAACTCGGTCGGTCGCAGGCCCGGATTGGGCCGGCGGGCTACCGGGCGAAACCCGGTGGGCCGTTGAAAATTTTAAAGATTTGGGCCGGTTCGATAATGGGTTTTGAACCAACAAAAAATTTTTTTTAAGAGCTTGGGCCGGTCTAGGCGGACAGCCCGGTATGTAATTTCTTCCCAATCCGGCGCTGGTCGGTCGTATACAGTGTAAACGAGTAAACGTTAAGTAAATAGTAAACGTGTAAACGAGTGTACAACAAGGAAAGATGAAACCTTACGTTCATTTCATTTCATCGAAATACGCGAAATAATATTATTAATAATAATAAATGGTCAAGATTATTTACACACGTGCACACACACACAACGCAGTCAGACACGAACTACGTCGTTCACGCCTGACCGCCGTGACTACACTGAGCGATCTGATGGTTTCGGACCGCTATTTATAAGCGGCTTTTTGCCACGCCCTTTATGTTGTGTCGTAGCGCTATCTGGTGACTACTTTCTTTTTCCGTTTTTTTACGAACGGCTGACGCGCTATGTCGGTATATGCGGGTGTTTAGTTTGACGCTGACCGAACGACCGATCGTACGCGCGTATGCAATCTTTGTTATTTATTTTTTTTTTTTACAAATATTATTTCGCGTATTTCAATGAAATGAAATGAACGTAAGGATATTCATCTTTTCTCTTTGTATACACTCGTTTACATGTTTACTCTTTTATTTTATACGTTAACTCGTTTACGCTGTACATGACCGACCGACTTTGTCGTCAGCTAAGCAATAAACGCTCGATTATAACCGATGATCAGCGCGTACCGTATGCGCTGATCGTCGGTCGAGCACTAATTCGAGCCTTATACATGATGTTCGAAGGGAGGGGGGTCGAAAATTGATCATAACCATAACATAATTGGACCCACTTACATGACACAAGTCGGTGCTGTTAGGTCAGAGATGTACTAAATTTAAAAATATCAAATCCCATGGGGGGGGGGTTGCGATCCATCTATCGCCCCTTCTTATAACAGCCACTGTTTGAGGGTCCTACGAATTATATACTCGCAAGTCTAATAATAGGAAAAACAATAAAATAACGAACAAACACAACAATTATATTCGATTGAAAAAAAAAAAATTATTTATTTAATTTTCGGACGAACCGAATAGAAAAAATACAGAAATACTTATAGATAGGTATATACGAGTAATAACATATTAATCGTACAATTCTAACGTATAAAAAAAAAAATTATAACAATTTTTAATGATTCAATGGAAATTATAATAACGCGTTTTACTGATACGATTAGAATTTTTGTTATTAAATAATGAAAATAATATTTAGTTTCGTCATTGTTATTATGCGACCGAACGAAAGCTGCAAATATAGTCGCCGCGCACAACATAAAGGGCGTGACAGAAAGGCGCATATAAATAGCGGTCCGAAGCCATCGAACCGCTCAGTGTAGTCACGGCTGTCAGGCGTGAATGACGTAGTTGTGTGCGTGCGTGCGCCTTTCTGCCACGCCCTGTATGTTGTGTCATAGCGCTATCTGGTGACTACTTTCTTTTCGTTTACGTTTCATGCACGTTGTTCATCCTTTTTCTACAACTGAATTTCATCTCGGTACATTAATAGATCTTTCTTCTCGGTTATTACTCGTCGATATGGATATTTCAGTAGCAGAGGGGTTGGCTTCATTTTCGCCTCCCCTCCCCTTTGAACATCATGTATAACCGCCAGTGGTATAGAAGCCGAGCGTGCACTAATAAATATTGAAATTCATATAATAGCGATTCATATACGTATACGTGACGGTTTTTCTTAAATAAACGTAATTCAACGTTTAAAGAAGGGAAAAAAGTACTCGCTGTAATCTTATACGAATCGCAATAGTTTTTGAGCTTTTACCGCTGACATCGGTTGAATATCCTACGATTTACCATATTATCTCGTTTGTAAAAGCCCCGCCGACTACAACAGAACCATTCCGAGTTTTACCGAATAATATTTTATATTTGTATTAGTTTTAGATTCTCGTTTAACGTTTACAATAAAAATAAATAAAAAATACACGCGGTTGAAATTATTATAAAATATTTTGTATACTATACGCGCATGGTTTATCGCAAATATTTCATTTTATAAAAATTGATTTCCCCCAATACGTTGTGCAATATAAATCGTCGTGTACGTAATATGGGCGAAAACATTTACTGATTACTATTATACCATTTTAAATAAGTAAATAAATTAGCGAGCGCTATAAAATAAATTGCAAAATGAGATTTATACTCGTATATGAATAAAACATGCGAATATACTGTATACACAGCAATTTGTTTGAACTCTTTGAGATCGATCGGATATTTATATAATGTACGTTTTATTCGGGATTTTTTTTTTTTTTACATAGTTATGAAACTAAAATTTGTTTCCAATAAATCGCGGAGAATCGTTTAATATTTTAAATATTTAATTTTTTTTTTTTTTAACCGTATAACATTATAAACTATACTGATGTTACTCCGTCGACTGTATAACATTGTCTTGTAAACCTATAAAATGAATAATGTACACGAACGTATACATTATAGTGATAAGAGCTGCAGGTAACGATAACATATTATAAGTGGTTTGAACGGGTTAAAAGTCGAGAGACGAAACCGGGATGAGAAATTGGAAAAACGGAATATCTAAATACCCTTGTATTACATTATAAATTACGCAGTTATTCGATCAAACGTTGTATTAAATAGTACGTATAATATTAATTATCAAACGAAATGGAACGGTGCCGTTTAAATTCTTGAAAGTAAAAACAATACGAAATGTATAAATCTCCGTCGAACCGTATTTATTGTATAATATCATAATTCCCATATTATTATATATCCGAGTCGATTTTAGAAACGTATACCGGCAAAACTTTCTGTTTCGAATATTATAAATTCGTTAACGATTAATCGTTCGAAATCTGTATGATCAAAAGTTTCTATACAAAATTTCCGGAAAAAGTGATTTTATTATATTCGTCGAGAGAGTCAATCTATACAACAGCTGAACGCATCGTAGATACGTTTTTCCGCGTACTCTTTATAAGTAATTATAACCAGAAACCTCGTTAATACTCATATATATATATATAATTTAAGACGTATAAGAGAACAAACAGAAAATTCTAAAAAGTTCGAATTGGAATTTAGATAATTAAATCGCGTTTATAGACCCGTAAAATAATCCGTTTTGTTTGATACTTTCGGCTGCTCGGATCTCGCAGCTCGGGTAATTTCGCTCGAATTGTTCGAATAAAGTAGTGAAAAACGAGCTCGCGAGGTCAGTGTATAAGTTTATTCGTTTATACACGTCAGCAACGATTACACGCGCATAATTATTACCGACAAAACCGATTAAATCCTATCGACTTACGGTTTAATTAGCGTTGAGAAAACATAAGCAAAAAAAAAAACAGAAGACACGCGTCGTTGCAGGGGAGTGACGCCAATTACAGCCTCCTCCCGGTCGTCAGTACGTCCGGAAAATTTACACAAATAAAAAAAAACGCCTTCGTATTAAAATTTATAAGGTTTTAGTCGAGAGTCGATGAAAACGATTTATTTGCCGCCACCGCTATTGCGACGATTAAACAAATACCGCGTTAAAAGTGTCTGTATATACCTATATAAGAGACTAGGAGAGAGAAAATATCTGTTGTCCAAAATATTCGGCGTGTAATTATTCATAAATTATTGTTATTTATTGACTTTGACGAATTTGTTTGAGAGAGAGAGAGAGAAAAATACTCGAATTTTTTTTTTTTTTTTAGTAAGTAATAGGTACCTTTACTTGTTATAAAAACGTTATTCGAACGTTCCGTCCAAATGGATGATTAACACAATAGTGTGTGTCTGTGACACTGTCGCGTCTAAAGCTGTATTGTGCGAATAAATGAAATAACCTACGTCGTATTATATAATATTTAGGTCGGTTGGTATAGGTTTGGTAGAGAAAAAAAGATACATAGAAAAACGTTAACGCTGAGCGATATTTTATTATTAAAAAAAAAAAAATTATTATTTAAACGTATACAATTTAACAGATATATTGTATACGATGGCGATGACGTAACGTGCGTGTGTTTAAACGATCGAAAAGAAAAAAAAAGTATATATATAACGATTATATTTTGTATCAAAAAACTAATTGTCGAATATTCATTTATAATATATGCCGTTTCTCGAATGGAAATTATTACGACTATACACTACTCGTATAATAATATTATTGTACGCGTAAAAGAAGAAACAATTAATCTACGAACAATATATAATATAATATAAAATAACGCGATTAATAATAATTAATTGTGGACCTATATAACTGTACTTAGAAGCAGATTACTTTATATTATTAGACAGCATCCGTATAGATAACAGTGTTCACGTCTCGTACCGCGGCCCGGAGATGATCGGCCGATTCGAGACGAATATAATTATTCGTTTTCCGTCGTTTACGTTAAGCAGTCATTCGAAGTGCAGCGCATTTACCGAAATATTTTTGAATATCGTATACTCGGATTTGGATTTTATCGGGGTTTTTTTTCTGTCGAAGAACAGCGCCACGCGTCCGCCGTAAAATCTAATTATTCGCAACATTTTCTTCGTCCGTTGCACACGCTTAAAACGATAGTAAAATTAAAGGTTAGTATTTTTTTTTTAATATATATAATATAATTTTTTTTCCGCGAGTTCCATGACGTTTACGAGGCTCACACACGTATGTAATACTATATTATCGAGAAAGTATAACACTATATCTAAACCTATACGTGCATACACTCGAAGTAATTCCGTGTAAAACCACTGCTGTATATGCGAGTACGCTGGATTTTGTAACGCGAAATTCGTTTTTTGATTCTATAATATTATATATATATATATATACTTTTATATTACTTAATAATATATAATACAAAATGGTCTACGCGAGTATATATTATTATAATAAGCTTTATGAGGCGCGCGCGGTTTCCTCGTACACGCATAATATATGAGTACGTATAGACGCGCATTGTGGTGAAAACTGCAGGAGTTTTGCAACGCGAACCGTATACATTTAACAACAGGCGTGAAATTATTTTACAAATTTATTATATTATGTCGGGAGCACTAAACGTACAAGAAACGTGTGTTTTATGTTTTTTTTTTTTTTTCGAAAGTTTTTTACATTCCAATAAATTACTTGTACGAACCTCGAGTCTCAATACTGCAAGTTACTGGTTTCGAAAAAACCTTTTCCAGTTTTCCACGCACTCGAGACGCAATCGTTTTGGAAATCGACCTGACTGCACGCTCATTGCCGATTAACTATTTTTTTTTTTAATATTTATATACATTTATTCAATTTTATTAAGTAAATTTATGGATATATATATAGGTACATAAATCGATTCTTGTGTTGAAATCGGAAGGCGATTGTGGACAACGAGTTTCAAATTTAAATATATTACCGCGTTTCACGAATGAGGTGATTCTCGACGTTTAATAATTTTATGATATCGAATAAAATGTTCGTATATAATATGTTAACATTTGGATAATGTCGACATTAGCCATGCGTTTTGGCTAACGTGTAATACTTCGTTTATTAATATAAAATATCAACACTGTCCGGATAATGTTAACATCAGCCAGTCACTAATGGATAATGTTAAGACTTAAAAAGTTATGTATTAAAAGTGATGGAAAAGTTTTTGTTTGGTACTCTGTATAGTGTATACTATTGTATCGCAATAACAAAGCACTGGACTGCCAGAGTTTATAACTTATAACTTATCTTAATTACAAAGTGAAGTATTTATCTTAATTGGACGAAATATTTGTTATAATTTTATATGCTATACAATATATACGTCGATCTGTAGTTAGTCGGTTCATGCAAACGGAAATGTCATAACAATCGATGCAAAAGTAAATCTTCCAATACTTTCTGCAACACAAAATGTCATGAAAGCATGCCATGTAATAATAAATAAAATTATTTTATAATAAATATTCTATTTATTACTAATTACTAATTTATTGTAACTTAAATATAATATATTTAATATTGTTAATATGTTAAAAGTATTTTATCTCATGCCTGATACATTCTTATAGTTGTTAATACATTAGCCAATGGCCCTTGACTAATGTCATATTATCCGGTAACGTTAACGTTATCCAAGATTTTAACAATATGCATGGCGGGTAATGTTAACATTTGTCTAATGTCACATTATCCGACTAATGTCGACATTATCCGAATGTTAACATTACCCATTTACCCGTAACATATATACCTATTGATATATTTTTTTTTTTTAGCACTACAGCCGTATTGCAATACACATACGTAGGTATTATATTTCGTTTTTCCTACATTATTTCAATCTCGCAGAACATCGCATTTCGTCTCCTATGTATAACCGATATTTCGGTGAATTTTTTTTTATAAATATCTTAAAAAATAATATTATATTGCGCGTAGATCGGCGGTAAATTATATTGTTTTTTAAAGGACTGCGCGAAATCATCCGCGGTATCGTATCGATGTAAATTATAAATTACGCGAAAAAAAATAAACAAATAAGTACGATTTTCATCCTATATATATATATTATAGCCTAAAAAACGGGGAAAAAAGAAACGAGACGATTTCTATATCGAATATGAATAATATTAGAAAACGTGTTTATATACATAGGTATATCTAAAAAAAAAAAACTGTTGTGTTATATTTATACAAACGAAAAAAAGTCGAAAGACTTTCTTGCGGACGAAGAACGGATATAAGAAGCAGATATAAGACGCAAGAACGTTCCTAATTATCGAAAAGTTTTTTCGAGACTATTTAATGTACGTACACTGCACGAATGGAGCGGAGGTTATTTTTTTTTTTACATTTATTTGATACTGTTATTCATAAGTCATTCTTTACGATTATTTTATTATTTATTCGACGAAATAATATATATATAATTAAACGTTATATAATAATTCGTCGAATTATGGTGGACGTTCACGCAAAATGACGAATACTTCACAATTTCAACGTGTTTGCGGTGGTAATTTTATTACGTTTATTTAAAATTTAAATTTTAAATTTTTTTTTTTTGGAGAGGGAAAGTATGAATAATTACATAAAAAATACACCGAAAAGATGAAAAAAAACCCCCGTTATTTTGTTTGTAAACATTATATCGATCGGCGGCGAAAGAGTATAATAATATTATTTCGACCGAATCGTTTAAATATATTATTTATACGTATGTTTCACCTCGTAACCTTACACGATATCATTATGTGTTCGTGCGAATTTCCTAGAGAAAGTAGAAAAAAAAAACGACGTGCACTGCACACGCATTTATATATATATATATATATATATATATATATATACGGATGTAGCCGTGTAAAAAATAAGAAATAAAAGATATACGTGCGCCGTGGAAGGAAATATTATATAAGTTACGCAATATAATAATTTATCGTCTATATATCTCTCATATTTTTCTATTTCAATTGTTATTTAACTGTTCCGTTGTTGTTTTATTATTATTATTTTAAAAAATACAAACAGCGTCTCTTAAAAGTGTGTGTTATAATAAAAAATATATATTTATTTATTTTATGACGTAACAACACGAATGACCCACGATAAAAATTACGGGAGTGCTATGAACTGCTGCAGCGCGTATGCAGGACGACGCGTACGGCTCGAAACGCGTATGAAACCAAAAATTAAACTTTTTTTTTTGTTTTGCGAACGAATTTCGTATGTATTACCCATGCACAAAGATGTTCTCTTCTTAATGGCTAACACAGATTTCCTTCGAAATCCGACAACAGAAAAAAGCGATTATTTTTTATATATAGGATCATAAACACTACTAAACTGCACTAGCTGCCGGTCGGGAGTTAAGAAGAAAATAAAAAAATCTCGTATGAACGATATCACTCCCGGGATGGTCAGATGAAAACCGTCGTAACGGCTATATACGAAAAGAAGAAATTGCCTTTCGAAAGACCAGCTGCAGCATCTCGACGTTTGACGCATCGACTGATCTGTTCGCAAATCGCGTGCGCACAGATCACCGAAGGGGACAAACCAGGAATAAACGATAGAAAAATTGTTTTGAAACGTTATCGATCGCATCGATTTTTACAGATTTTCCTGCTCGTTTTTCGCGCTATTTCCACGTGTAAATATATTTACGGTTTTTGCAGGGATGCGCCGCCACTGATCGACATGAATTCCGCCGCCAAACATTATCGTTAAAAATATATCGTTAACATGACCGGTCACACGAGCTTTTTCTTTCGGAAATCTGTAAATATTTATTATATATTTACACTGGCATACAATTATATACGGTGTAAAAACGAGTGCGCATAGCGTTTTCGTGCGGACCGTATATATTTATGGAGATAAATCAGAAAGAGAACACGAGCGTTATCATCGCACAGAAAACGGAGAACGTCTCTCGGCGTTGGTCAAACTCCGAAATGCCGAATGTACGATTTATTATTTTATACACGTTTACATACAATAATAATATAATCAATCGAAACATATCGTACTAATTAATATTAATCGGTTATTCGACGAGTAACAACGAATACGGCACTAAGAAAATATTATAAACGCGTTATAGTAAACGATAAAATATTATATAATAACCGGGACTTAAGAATACTTACGACCGGTCACTGCAACATATTACATACAATCGATTTAAAAGTTGTTTGAAGCGTATATAAGTATCTGCCGCGGTACTGGAGGTGTTAATTATAAATAAATCGCTGTTTAAATTTTTTTTTTAATTTCTTCTTTCGTCCGTGTAACGGGTTCCATTATAGTTGGGCTGCGGAGACGTATACACCGCGAGAGCTGATCAAATCGTTCGACTGCCGCTATTATAAAACATTAGAAAAATATATATATAATTCACAAAAATCCGGCGGATTAGGTTTGACGGTTTTAAACGAACTTTTTCCGTTATGCGTAACCAAAATTTAAACGAATTACGTCTTTCGCGGGATTCCTCGCTGTGCTGAAAGAAAACCGAAAGAATTATGTTTTTAATATGTATCGAGAAAGTGAAAACAACGTACGAACTGCAGTATACATATGTAATGAAGATTCGTCGATAATACGCTCAATGAAATTATAAAAGTGAAATCATAAACTGTATATAAACGCTCGACAGAATAAAACGTCATTGCCCCACGCAATGCCGATTTAAAATCCACAATTTGTTATAATTATTACTCGTCAGGGACGTATTTAGAATTTTTTTTTTTTGAGGGAGAGGGGCTGAGGCATTGAGTAAATATCATTGTTGAATTATTTCTAAATTCTAATCCAAGACTAAATCTTAAAAATAGGACAAATTACCAAATTCTCAACGTTTTAAAAACAACTACGCATATTAGGAATTTATTAAAAATATTACATCCTGTAGCCATAGGGCGTAGAATTAGTAAAGAAAATTCCTGAAATTTTGGGGGGAGGGCTCTGTACTCGAGGACCCTGTTACTCGTGTACACGAAATAATAAAAAATTATCTATTTATAGACGCGTATAATTATATACATCGTTCAACTAAACTATGTCGAAAACACTGCACACTAGCCCCGCGACCTATCGCGAGATAGATTTCAAAATTAATATAAAAAATCTGTATACAGATTTTTTATTATTCACGAGTATTAATTTTAATTTTAATTTTTTTTACATATCCTTTTTATTTTTTATTAATTTATTTTTATTTTATTTTTTTTAATTTTGTCTATATTTTATTAAAAATTAATATAATATACTTTTACTCGTGATGATATGGTACCTGTAACCTAACACGTAATTATGTTAAAAACAAATTGTCTGCTATATAAGTGAATAATAATAATTTTTAATAAAACAAGTTTGATATAATATTATAGAAATTAATAAAATGCCCGCGCGTATATGAAAATACAAATTCAACGGAGAAATATGCGAGAATAACATTTTTTTTTTTCTGTGATAAGTAGTCATATTAAAATTGAACACGTTAATTTTTAATTTTTTTTTTTAATAATTTATACAGACGTTTACCAGCGTTATCGCTGCAAAATATGGCGTTTGTAAAGTGTACGTGTAGTGTAGTGATATTGTAATCTAATATTGAAATTCTGCGTTGTAACACGATTTGAGACTTAAACAAATACAACGATAATGAAAATAGCTCGTGAATTATTTGTTGCATACCGTAAATGGTTATAATAAATTTACGAAACGCGAAAACGCGATGGAATATGTTTTTGAGTTTATACGCGATATATAGGTTTACAATATTCAGAATGATATATACACGCAAATCGCAGATAAAATGCACATAAAATCTTCCAGAACGTATTTGAACTATATATTATAATAACGCGAAATTATTTCTCGAATACGACGACGAAACAATATAAAAAAAAAAAAATTTCACTGAAAACTATACTGTGCAATTAACGATAATACGCTGAAATATTTTTTATAAGAATAAAAAAAAAAAAAAATCGCCTTCTTATTTCGAACGCGCGTTTCGAACCTTATAAACTTCACTCGATCCTCCGATGTAACATTTGTTGCCTACGTTTTCCCCTTGAATTTCGTTTATTGACGCTTTTTTTTATATAATATAATATAAAATACGTCGTACGTCGTGCTGCACGCGCGTTATTTTCTGTAATCTAGACAATGACAGTGTAAAATAAACGTTATCGTGGTCTATTATATACCAACGGTACTTATATAATTTTGTAATTTAATAATATTATTTTTATTATACACTACTTGAAGAGCAAGCGTATTATCAGCTGGGCAGGACATATAATTATATGGAGAGCACAAGACCAAACAACCCGATAGGCAACGAAACGGATCCCCAATGGAAAGAGACCACTAGGACGGTCAAGACCAAAGAAGATGGGCAGATGACCGAGTTAGGATGAGTGACTTGTAAATGCTAGGAGTCATAAACCGCGAAGAATTAGCTAATGACAAAGAAGCATGGTGGTTGCGGCGAAGGGCCTGAATGGTGAATACTAAGCCAGAGAAAAAAAAAATATATATCTACTATTATTGATTTTACGCGCAGAAACTTTTAATACTTAAAATTTGGTTTTAACAAATTTAACTTTTATAATAAATTTAACGGTTCTAGACATTTGAACGTCGAGTTCAATACTGCAGGAAAGCGCGTTGCTATTATACGATAGTATTCGGACTCGATGCGGTTTTCTATTTTACTGAAACTATTTTTTTTATAATGTAAACGCGAGGGTTTTTTTCCGCATAAATGAGTTGTGGGCCCAGTTCAATTAAAACTTTCGATTATTTCTGTATAATCTTTTCGTATACGCTTGCGATCAGAAATTGTCCAACGAATTCCACGATTCAGACGTATTTTTACAAGCTATATACTGTTTGTAAAAATTTCTATAAGTCTGCAGCCCGTTTATTCGACGAACATCAGTTGCAAAATTCACATTTTTAACTCGTATTACTCTATCACGAGAGTATATATAATAAATGCCGATAACTCGAGTATCTTCACATTTATACCGAAAATTCGGATTATTTTACACGGACTCCCTTCCCAGGGGCCGCGCAGTTTAAGAACAGTTGGTCTATAATGTGTACCGACGGTGCAGTGACTACCGAAAGTTTGGACTTTATTGATTTTGCAATATTTCTAAGCTTCGAATTATTACGTACCGCGTGAAATACGATATAATAAACTATACCATACGATTTTCAGATATTATTTTTAGGATTTTTTTCCCGATACACTGTTTAGCTGCGTATGCAAGGTTTTCGCGTTGTTTTTACGGTATTCGAATTGATTGCGAACGTGCAGCAGCCTATGGTACAAAAAGTTTTGATTCCGCGACAATAACAGTATAATAATTGATTTTTTTTTTAACACGCACATGACATGTCACGCGCGCTTTAATGAATCGTCGAAATCTAAATATTTGACGATAACTAAACGATATTTCCAAATCAACTTACACATCGAGTACGCTAAGGTGTGTAGGTCTTATAATAACGATTTGTATAGAACTATAATAAGTCACGCGAATCGAATGCCGTATAGGTACGTGCGCGGATTAATATCAAAAGCGTTTCGGACAATGTTGAATTCAGACGTTTTCTTTTTTTTAGGGGGGAGGGCACTATGAGAGGTGGAATCTATCTTTATTATTAAAAAAAAACTAATACAAGTCCGTCCGGGCGTTCTATCCGGTAGATTTCCTTCATTTTTTTTTTTTTAAATAAAATGTATTCGTGCACTTCGTTGATTTATCATCAATTATTGAAAATCCTTTAACTTTCGTCATTCTCGAGTCATACTCGAACGCGATTTTTCACGGTAACTTTTCTCTCCGTCTGCACGTTCGTTTCGTCATATCTTCGGTTCTAATTGAGGTACCCTGCAATTCATTCTCGTCCAAGAACACTCAGTGGACCAAGCTCTTTCATTTGACCTTTTAACCACGCAAATCGGTTCAGTTTAAGGGAAGTTATACGAGGGAACATTCGACTCGGCTTTTGAGTAAAAAAAAATTGGTAAAAATTAATACAAATCCGTCCGGGCGTTCTATCCGGTCGATTTCCTTCATTTTTTTTTTTGATTCATGATTTCATTCGATTTTTTGACTTGTGTCTCCTATATACTTTTTTTTTGTACCTTTGACGACGTACGTATAATTACTGACTTTTTGACGAAGGCAATTTTATATCCATATATAGTCATTGCCGCACTGGTCCACTATAGTTAATACAATAAAAATTCACCGACTTTACTATATATTTTAACTTATATATACATATGTTTAATTATTTATTTATTTACCCGCGTTTAACAGGTGGGCGAACAAAATTTCAGGGGGGCTACTGACGTATAGATGTACCTGAATTCAACCTCTCGCGGAGTTAAACCGGACCGCGTGTTTTCGGAAAAACAATCCTTTGTCTCGAGCAACGCGGGAATTCAAGCGAACGACAATCCATTTTTTTTTTTTTTTATATATTCATTGTAAAATATATACGTTTAAAAATCACGCGGACCCGTAACGGGACGGTGAACGACGACGCGTAATATTTATAGACTGCTCTTACACTGCTTTCATGCTGCACTGGATTCCTCGTATTCGTATAGTATATATAACATTACGAGTCGCGCAGACACCGACCGCTCCGACGTGGCGCAACGATTATGTTATTAGTGCGTTCCCGTACGGAATTCCGTAGAAGAAAATTAATATTTGTCGAAAAAAAAGAAACGACAAATAAAATAGTATAATGCAGCGGCGGATCAAGCAATTTGCCGCCTACAAGCAGAAGGAAAGCAGAAGATAAAATGTTTTTACATCTGTGGGTAAAACTCAACAGTTTCACTAAAAATAAAAATATGCGTTGACCACGGGGGCGATTCCATCGAGATAAACAATCCTTTATCTAGCTTGATGACCACAGCACTCGAATGTGTTAAATAATTAATAGTTAAAATATTATCGAAGTCAATATTTTTTTTTATTTTTATGAATAGCAAATTTGCCGCCCCTAAAATTTTGCCGCTTCAATCACCTGCTTGTTCTGCTTGTAGAGAAACCTGACGCTGGTATAATATACGAGTATATACATGGAACAGAAGAAGAAGAAAAAAATTACACGCGTCCAGAATTCTTGATCAGCGGTTCTTCCCGACCACTTCTATTCTACGCCCTCTTTGTAAACGTTCAAAAATCTCACGCCCCCCCTCCTATAAATTGAAAAAATTGGTCGCCTTTTTTTTTTTTTTTGTATACTTTATAGATTACGATGCGTTTGGCCGTTAAACGGTCAAGTCATAAACACTCTATAAATTGATAAATACAAATTTTACTTCGTGGCGGCTGCTCGCCGCGCCTCCCCCCCCCGTGTTGGGAAACACTGTTCTAGACGAAGACGAAGAAGAAAAATAATAATAATATTTTCGACTTTTTTTTTTTTAAATTTTTTTATTATTATTCGTTAATTAATTGAGTTAAAGAAAATCGTAAGACGATTTTATATTTATATTATGATTTAGTACGTACATAATATAGTGTTTGTTAATTAATATAACTGCAGTACATAATATAATCTCGTTTTTCCTCGAAACACGAATAATAATCAATTACAAACAATAACGCGTTAATTATTCGTGTTTATTTATCGTGTGTGCACGCAGCGTTTCATTAAAAAAAAAAAAAAATCGCACCTACTTATATTTTGATTAAAAAAATCATTAAAAAAAATCCTACGTGAAACAATATATATATATCGTATACGGTTGAATAGTTATAATATTAGTATATATATATATACATAATATTGTGTGCAATTAATCGTACACTGATTTTACAATAAAACCTACTCATGTAAAGTCGTTTTTAGTATATATATATATATAGGTACGTTTAACGATTTATTTAAATCCGATCGAATTTAGAAAAAAAAAAAAAAAGAAAAAGAACTTTTTTATTTTAATAGAAAAACCGACTACGACGTATAATACACAATATTTCTAATCGGTACGACTATGTATATAATAATAATAATAACGTTTAATTTATATATTATATATTATTTAAAGCGTAAAAAACGGTTGATATTATGGTTTTTTTTTTTTTTTTTTGTTATAAACGACGTCCGTGTTATATAACGTCCGTTTAAAAATAAATAATACGATATATAACTGTTGCGGGTTAAATGACTTATTTTTCTGAGACAAATATTCCATTATTCCGTACATACACTCTAAACATTATCTGAATAAATATGCAGTGTGTGTGTGTGTGTGTGTGTGTGTGTATATAGAACACAGGTTAACGCCACCACCACCACCACCGCCGCCACTCACATATGTTATATCGATTTCGGGTTCGTTGACACTGGCGACGCGCTTCGCCATAACGACACGGCCGCCGTACGTCGGAATATCGAACGCACTCCTGCAGACGTGGCGAGGAGACGCGTTGTGTTCAACAACGACGCGAGTAGCGTGTATTCGGATGGGTGACCGTTCGAAACCTCCCCCACCGCGTTTATGAAAAAAAATTATGTTTTTTTTTTTTTATGCTTGTTATTATTAAAAATGTGAAACGGATAACGTTTACAATCGTTTGATATACGTACGAATTCGTTAAAGCTTTTTCACCGTTGCAGGATTTTAACGAATAAATATTAGTTGTTGAAATAAATACATATATATATATATATTAGGTAATTTATTATTATTGTCTTTTTTTTTTTTTCGGAGATCCATATCGGCTCGCGGTGTTTTCGCGCCAGTAACGTATAGCAAACAGTGTTTTTATAAGAAGCACTTGCTTCTGGATTTTATAGTGGAGCGCAGGAGCGTATTTAGAAATTTTTTTTGGGGGGCTGAGGCATTGAGTAAATATCATTGTTGAATTATTTCTAAATTCTAATGCAAGACTTTCTAATGCAAATGAAATTTCGGGGGGGGGGCTGGAGCCCCATAAATACGCCCCCGGTCGGGTGGGTCCTATAAGCGGTTGTGTACAGCAATTGAGTCTTTTAGACTTTTTGTCATTATCACAACGTGCAAGATTATTATCGATTTCCGAGTTGACATTTTGAATTGCGAAAAAAATAAAGAGTTTAAGAGGACGTCTGATCGACGATTTTTCAGTGGTATATACATGCAGTGTCCGTGCAAAACAGAAATACTCTTTAGAGTGGTTTTTAAGACAAAACATACCTACAATAAAATATAGACGAGGACGGTATTTTCGAGGGAACTTCACACGAGTTTCGCATACAATATATTACGTATATATAATAGGTCGATACCGCATCAACGCAAAATTACAAGTTTTTTTTTTAAATCTCTGTAAATATTCTCCCGCTTGACATTTTGAATTGGTTCCCTTTGAAACGTTGTCCTCTATATAATATACATCTTTTCGGGGTATTTTTCGTCTTTGAAATCACACTGAATTACACTGAAAATCATCGGCGAGACGACGTCCTCTTAATACTTACATAGGTACATTTGCGACTATATACGTATATATATTTCAAATGTATATAAACGTCCGTTATTTATGTTCTAAAAATTCTTCTTCTCAGCTTGCCGGTCCGTCAAGGACCCATTGCTGCCTTCAACAGGTCTCTACGCGTTTCTCTCTCTATTATAAGTCGACTGTTATAGCCAGTCTCTAGGTTACGTTCTGGTCTATTGCTCACAGATCTCTATGACAATTAACATCGATCCACCGAGTCCTGCAGGGGCGGTCTCGTTCCGTTTATTCTTTTCACCGGGTATATTTTATTATTATTATTATTATTATTAATCGGCCATCTGCTCTGCTACGAAACCACATGTATATTCCTGATAAACGCTAAAATATAATGTTCGGTTTTAAAAATCAGCACATTTTTTTCTTTTTATTCTAAATCCGGTAATTTTCGATAATCTCCCGCGGTCCAAACAATTTTTGTTGTATAATACGTACGTACTACATTCTCCTCTAAGAATGTAGGAAAACAACACACTATAAAAATAATAAAAACATTAAAGCGTTGTGTGTACGTATATAAGGTAGGTAGGTGTACGGTCTAATATTAGTTATTACGCGGTGCAGGACATCACACCGCCTTTCACTCGAGTGTGTATTCCGTTGGAACGCGCGCCCGCGCGGTTGTCCGATCTCCGTTTTGGGTTCCGAAGGACGACGACGACGACGACGACGCCCCGGACTTTCGGTCGTCGTCACGGGGGTGGGGAGAAGGGGAATTTGAAAACGGCCGGAAAACGTTAATTTCGGTTTTAGAAAACGACGGGGAATACGTACACCGACCGCCCGTGCAATACGTAACAACGGTGTTGTTTACAAGGTATTATAACGCGTTATACCGCGCGGTCATACCGGACGGTATCGACATCGACCGCAGTCCGAATTATCCGGTAATTTTTCGTTATTATTGTTTTCGTTTCCCCCCCCCCTCGCACACTGTGACGGCGCGCGGACGTTTATACGCAGTGTAGCACGATTTTTCGTTTTTTTTTTTTTCCGTTTCGTTTCGTACGGCCGCGCGCCGCGCTCTTTGATTTTTTCTTCTATGATCGCGCACTGGCGGCGGCCGTGATAAGAGGTTTTTTTTTTTCGGTCACGGGGCCATCAACAACAAAGATGGCGTCTTACGGGTCGGGTCGGGTTTGTTGACGTTCGTGGTGCGCGCGAGTTCGCCTGTATAATAATAATCGGTAAATAACAATAAAAATAACGGCAAAGCGGAGGAAAAATAGCGGAACGATAACGTCGGAACGGACGGTTACGGTCGGAAAACGAATCACGGAAAACTTCGGAAGAAAATATTCACCCGGTCTTATCTCGTCCTCGGATGTCTGTGCGCCTACTCGGACAACACCAACAAAAAAAAAAAAAAGAAACAAATATTCACCGTATAGTACATACCTACCTCTAATCGATTTATAGTGCCTCACTCTCACGCTCTCACTCTGTCTCACACTTTCTCGCTCTCACTGTACTCACTGCGCCGAGCGTGTGCGGCGGATTACGCGCGTGTGTTCGATTTTTTTTTTTAAATTCTAAATTTTTTACGTTTTTTTTAAAAAAATTTTATCGTTTCCCCCCGTAATATTTCGGAGAGCGATTTTTTTTTTTGTGTGTTTTCGACAATCATGTGTAGTGCACGATCAACTAACGGTCCGTCATGTCGGTGTGTCGCAGCAAAACTCGTCTTCATCATCCGTTCGACCATCGTTTCGTAGACACCGTTAACCAGCGGGGTCGCTGGACAATCAACAACACCACCACCACCGTAAACGCATATAATAATAATAATAATTAAATCGGCGCACACATGAGCCGCACGATAAGACTGCACTACAAGACTGACCATCGCTTATAATTTAAGACTGAAGATAAAAAGCAATTTGTACAAGTACGTATCCGATGTGTATTACGCGTGTACTGCAGCGTTGTTCGCGCACAAACTGTGCTTTTGGCGCTCTCTGTATCGTGTATCCGATCGGTCTGCTGTCGGCCACACGGTCGTTTACCCCCCCGTTAGGTGTCAAAATGTGTAAATGTCCACATTATAATCGAGCGATACATAACTGATTTTAAACGTAAAAAACTTCTGTACATATCATAATCGTTGTTTAAATAGATAACGTATCGATCATCACTATTACACATTCTGAAAAGGATCGGCAACAATGACATTTGTTCATACTGTAAAACAAAAACATGAGGTCCTACTTGTTTCGTACGTCGACATTGAAATGAAAGAATATATATATGTATATATCTTTTTTGTGTTATTGAAGGTTATGGATAAAATATATACTTGGCCGATCTTCTTTGTACAATTTATTTAATAACACAGTTCGTAATATTTATGTTTTTTTCTCATTTACACAAAAACCTGTAGAATCGATGGATAGCTTTAACGTTTTTTTTATTTTTTATTTGTTAGGCCAAGAGACGTTTTCGTTATTTTTATTACGATCCGAAATAGCAATCTTTTTTTTTATCATGTAGATTAGCCATAGAAATGATTATTGTTATTTTCCTAATTTATATTACATTAGCATCGAGGTTAATAAACCAACTACAATAGTAACAGTCTTAGATGTCAACACACATTCTATTGAACTATATTATCAATTATAATCAACACTGATAATGTATTCCTACTGGATTATTATAATATATTGATAGCGGTAGAAAAAAACTATATTGTGTAGGTAGGTCGTAATGTTATTATGGCATATATTGGCGAGTAATATATATCTGTTCCTCAGAATGACGTGTTAGTTTTGAATGTCGTTTGAATTTACTTGCATTGTAGCGTGCGGTGTCTGATTATAAATCAAAACCGATTTAGTAAAATAATGACATATCGCGGTATATGTTATGTATTTTTTTTTTGTATCGACACAAGATGGAATAAATTTTGAATTTTTTTTTTTTGTGTAATAGTAATACTCGATAGCCAAATGTTACACGACTAAATGAATTTATTTACAAATGTAATTTTCGTATTATTCGTCTGTTGCGTGTATTAATCAATTTTAAATATACCTACGTTATTTTGTAATAATAATATTGTAAAGAGACTTGTTTGTAATTTATTTTACTTCAGAATCTAAATCGATTTATGTTTAATTGTCACTAAACAGCTGATTTGTTTATATAAACATTTAATAAACCTTTTGATTTTCAAGGAAACGGTTCAATAAAACGGAATGCAGATTAAATTGTCAACGTTAGAAGTACGCTCGTAGTACTGAGCAATCGATACGTTCAAAGTAAATACGCACAGAGTCGCCAGTCACTACAGTATCATTGAATGTTTATTATTATTTTCAAATCTAAGATAATTTATTAGGTACTCACTACTATATTAAGTATATATACTTATTTTAATCTTTTTTTAAAAACAAGCATTTACTATTGTTTCTACATTTTCTTTTCTGTGAACGTCTTCGATGTCGAGTTTTTATGTGTATGTATATGTTGTTGCCTAGGTGTTTATCAATATTTCCACATACATGTGGAAAACATTTTTTTTTTTTTTGTTACATTTGTATTTCACTGAATGAAATTATACTATATATCCGTACAGTGTGTTGGTTTTTGCTATTATTTTGTTTTGTGTACATTTAATACATACAGATACTAACACCATTTGAAAATAAATCATTTTAATGGTACTCGAGGTAGTTAGGTTCATTAACTTGTTTATATGTGTCGACATAAAATCGGTTTAAATGTTCAAAACGGAATTTACAATTAATTTGTTTATTTCATGACTATTAAATCGGACCGATTCATTCTTTTCGGTTTTTCATACAAGTGTTGGTGACGAATTTAATTTGTACTTGTATACATGTAATAACTGATTCTTATTTGTAAAGTTAATGATTTAGTAAAAACAATATTCTTTGTTCACGAATGACAACGAACGAGTAAATGCAATTTCAAATTCGGAATATTATCGTATTCGTTTGTATTATGTGGTAACCGCCAAACGTGAACCCGGATAACTGCTAACATAAGTTCTGTTAATCTTATTTTACGCGTTAATTTGGTGAATTTTTTTTTTTATACATTTAAAATGGTCTTAATTAGGTACTTACAACTATACAAAACATACGCCTACCTATGTAAACGTTTTAATTTTTGAGAATTTTACACCAGATAAGTAAATATGATTTAATTTCAAATATTTTTCACACCTCCGTGTAATATGTGCACAATACTAAATGTGTTTTTTTTACTTCTTTTAGTTTTATTGCCTAGTTTTCTTTTTTGTTATTTCAATATTGTATTATAGGTAGGTAAAGAGTCGGCAATAAATCTGTATTGTGGTTTTAAAATATACGATATTGTTTGTTGTTGATGTATTTTATATATCCCAAGGTGGAAGTGTTGAATTTTCATATTTTGACGTTCTCGTAAAGTACGTAACATATGAGTTACCTAGTGTTTTAAATAATTTTTTTTTTTAAGTGTTTGTATTTGAATTGCTGTTTATTCAATATTTATTAAACCGACTAAATTACATTTTTTTCTATTACGAGTACTTGTGGAATTCATATAGATTACTTAAAAAGCCAAATCTACAAAATTTACTTTTTATTATAAGCAAACCTATATATTTAGACAACAATATTACTGCCGTCTTCAGTGCAGAACACAAATACCTTTGTCAAATTTTGGTTTTCAATTGAATTTATTAACTTTTCGCCTCTAGATTAGTTTCGTCCGTTCTTAACATCACATATTACCAATTAATTTTCCAAAGGTATCATCGGTATGTACGTATTAACTGTTTATGTCGTCGTCTCCTCTTTCCCATAAGTACTTGGTAAAAATAATGAAACAGAACTGTGTTCCCTGGGTGTACGCTAATAACTTTTAAACGTTATTTTCATTTGATTTCCAATCGGCAAAGGAAAGATCTTAGAAAACGATTTTTGTACCGGTTTTGAAGCGATATTATTGACTTATTACTCGATTTTTAATGTTGAATGTTATTTTTTCAGATTCGTATATTTCTTGCAGAATGTTATTATTTCTGTTTTCAGGTTTTTAATGATCTGTTCTATAAAATATATCCCTCTGAAGTTATATAAAAAAAAATTTTTTTGTCGAATATTTTGGCGTATAAATTCGAATTATACCTCCGTTTTTCTCAACAAACAGGGTTATCGAAAACTTAACAAGACTTTTGCGCAGTGTTCGTTTATCGCTCAGACTTTGCGCAAAACAAACGTGAAAAGCAATTAAAGGCGAATAATATTCCGTTCGAGTGTATTTCTCGGAAAACTCACCGCGCGATTTCGAATCGAATTCGATTCGCGCACGCGCTCTGTCCCGTGCAGCGGCAACGCCGCGTATTTCCGAACCCTAACCGACCCGGAGCACCTACACGAGTAGTCGGTTAAGATTCCGTAGTGCCCCACGGCCGCGTATGCTTTTTTAACGCCTCGAACCGATTTAGGACACAATAACGCGTCATACCGCTGTTTTCGTTCGACGATAATATTTATTTTACTTGAATTATCATTGTGTAACGTATTTTCAATTCAGTTTAAAACACGCTTAAGAGCAGTGGCGTAGCCAGGAATTTTGTTTGGGGGGGGGGGGAGGGCTGAGGCTTACACATTTTTATATAGTGGCTTAAAAAGGATCCTCCAGAAAAATACCTGTTATATATGTAAGCATTATTAAATTGGGGGGCTGCAGCCCCGTCGGCACCCTGGCTGTGCCACTGCTTAAGAGTAGGAGTTACAGATTTGGTATTAATAAAAAATAAAAAAAATAAATTAATTATATGATAATAAATCGGTTTTTGGGGAACGGAGATGATAACGAACACTCGTGCCTCAAATTGGTTAGGGTGTATTGATTTTGTGGTAAATAGCAGTTATATTAGCACTGGCTGTTTACTGCGAATAATTAATAGCGGTAACAGTTAGTATTAAAATGTTCAGTGTAATGTGTACGTGTGTACACACTGTAAAATAGATTAGTATACGTTATTATGAATTTGTTTAATACGTTTTTTTTTTTTTTTGATAAAGATACATTATTATACCAGATTTCTTTCTTTTTTTTTTTTTTGTGCGCCAAATTTTAAAACTTTCTATTTGAATAATTTGGAGCGAAATTCATCACGACACGTCGAATACGTTGAATTTCTCGTGTACTTCGCTGTTTACCGTTAAAATTCAAAATGTTACTTTCTGGATGATATTTAGTTTTTCCTTAATCATATATTCATGGAGACTATACAGCAATTAGCAGCTGTAGCTAACCGGTTGCTGTGTTAATCTCTCGATATTTTTGCAACTATATTAACGCGAGTATAGAAATAATAATGACTATTTAATAAGCGCGCGCGTAGAAAAAAAAATAGCGAATAGCAAGTGACGCTAAAAACAAAAACAAAAAACCTTCGTTAAAAGCCGCGACAATTTTTTATTTCAATTTCATTCGTTTTCAATAACTTCAGAACGTTTTATACATACGAATGCAATGGACTCGACGAAAAACCGGTAGTCTGTTATCAAAGGCTAATGAATTTTAGCCTCCGCCTCGTCCTTTTTTTTTAAGTGTTATCGTAATTGTTGTGTAATCTTGTAAACGAAAAAAAAATTGTTCATAAATCAGTGTAGAAAAAAAAGGTGTAATTCTATTATTATTTTTTTTTTTAATCGACCTTCGTAAAATAAAATTTTCAAAACGTGATACTTTTAATGTCAAAGCCGATAGGCGTTGAGAACGGTGTATAGAACGTGGTGGGTACTTTAGAATGTAATTAATCAGAATAGGTTTGAAAAAAATATATTTATATGAGGATATTTTAGATGTAAGTTTCGAGAGGAGTGAGCGAATGTAGATGGTCATAGTAAAAAAGTAGCTCGTCCTTCCGTATCATATAGCCTTGTTCTCGTCCCTGCACGTTGTCCCGTGTAAAATTGTGTTGAACCCTTCGACGAGACGACGCGAGGTAAAAAATTGTGTCGAAATACGAATTCGTAACACTTTCGATACCGTTAAAAAAAAAAAAAAAAGAGCGCTCGAAAATAAATATTTTGACAAGAGAAAATTCGATTTCACGAAGGTTGACCAAAAAAATAAACCATAGCTAATCCCGGAAATTGTCGGTAGATTTTGTTGACCCGTTATTTTTAGATCAAATTCTCGAGTAACGATGACGTCTGTCTGGTCTATACGCCAAATAGATGTTTTATCACGACACGATATATATTATTTGTTCGTGAAAAAAAAAAGAATTTTTGTTCGTTAAAAGAGAGTAAATTTTTCGCTTCGCCATTTTTTTCTGTTATTTCTATATATAGCCAATAATGCGTTTTTCGTTGTACTTTATAATATATGGGGAGGGGGGGAATATCGTATAATATTTCGATTTATTGTATATTATCGCGAAAACGATAATGTACAAGCAATTTATTTATATTTTTACTGTTACTCTGTAAAAAAAAATCATTTTTTTTTATGTATGCACATTTCTATTTTTACGAATTTTATGAAAACGTTCAATTTATATTATTCATGATATCGGTGAATTATATAGATAGTGAATGAAAAAAAAAATTATAATTACAATATCCATAACGACAACCGGGAATATGTATAGTTCTTAGAATATACTTTTGCGTTTTGAATAAAACTCGGATTCCAAAGAAGTACCTATCGGGGAGTTTTTTTTTGTTATCGAGTTTTCCTCGACGAACAAATATTATCATAATAACGACGTTTGGGGAAGAGGAATTGTATTTTTAGAACTATTCCGCGATTTATAACTCGATTTCGAATTCGTTCAAAAATATTACTCGGTATCGTAATACGACAATATTACTCGAAAACGTACGGTGTTTAATATTTTGTATAACGTATTGCACATACCTACGCGACACAAGGGCGGTTACAGAAGTCCTTAAGGGGGAGGTTGAATTTATTAGTAATGTAAGCTAAAAAATAGGACATCGGCTATATTTATTTTTTTTAAGTCGTTAATTTTTGAGATTAAGAGGAACTGTAATAGACGCATCATTCTATTGTAGACTATTATGTCATATTTCTTTAAAAAAAAAAACGAATTAATCTTCGTAGAATATTATAAAAATATTTACTTAAAATTAAGACAAAAAAAAAAATGTACAACAGATTTTATAGTAATCCATCAACCCATTACACTAATAATTTCGCGTGGTTGAATATTATACTCGTTACTATGGCTATGATTCGTAAATTTTTAAATGTATGTATGTGTCATACAAGCGTTATCAATTATTATAGTTTTGTACAAACTTTTATTCGACAATATATTGCAGTAATATATGAGACATGGCATACATTTGCGACAGGCCCCCAGAAAAATATTACAAACCCAATATAAGATATCAATTTTTTATTTTTTATTTTGTGAACCGGGGGGAGGGCAGTTGTCCTCATTGCTTCCCCTGTATCCGGCCCTTTGACGCGACATTTATGTTTTATATTTCGCGAAACGACTTTCTGCGAATAACTGAAATCGCTCTGTATATATACACACTAGACCACAATACTAGACGGGGACGCGTAACTAGTCTAAAATAGGTCATCGCGGAGTCACTGACGCCGGATTGGTCCGATCAATAATGATAATAGTTAAGTGTTCAGATTGCGCAGTGCACGCGATGCACCCTAACTGAGTCGTCGCCTCCGCTGCAGCGGTGAGAGCAGCGTCCGTTTTAATGTACCACGTATACACCACGCGAATAATTTCCCTTTAAAAAAAACCATTATAATAATAAGGCTTCTGACAAATAACTCTATAGAAAATGAGTAATTATAAATAAGCTATACCGCAGTACAAGTACCGAGGAAATACATTGAACGCTTTTATATTCATTGACGTTTGCTGACCGATTTAGTAAAAAAAAAATTTAATCAATATGACTATTATTATTATTAGCTCGTACTTCTTTGACCAGTTGTGGCGTTCTTGGAGTGATGCTATTAAAGCAAACCGCACGTGTAACGCGTGGAATAAAATTTCACGCCCTGCATTTATTTCAGCTAACGTCGTTTATTTCTTAATTTTTGAGTTAAAAATTTTTTTTTTAATTAAAAACAAAATTGATGTAAATTAAAAAAGAAAAGACACTACTTTGACACCACGGACCACTTGAAAGGACTCCGCGGATCACCAGTTTGGAACCGCTGATTTATATAGTTGTTTTTCACGCGAATGCTGAATTACAAAATCCCGTATATATATTTAATAGAAATTACACTTGGAATAAGTGGCAGTAATAATGTCTACAAATTGAAAATAATGTACAAATACCGCTTTATGGATTAGCTCGTGTTTTTTTAAAAATTTTATGGAAAACAATTTTCGAAATCGGTTTTGATTTTAAAACTTGAGAAGTTTGCTTCTTCGTGTATAAAATACACGACTTATTTTTTTGTTTTGTCTTATACTGATTAAAAACAATTTTGTAATTTCCACGGTTTAAGTATATTTATTATTTATACACCTATTTGTAGGTAACTTACTAAATCCAATATTCGAAATCGCCTTACTTTTATTTCGTTTTTCGTAACACTTACATTTTTAATACGTTGTAGCGTAGATTAAATAGATTATATTTAATTTATAATATGGTTTTTAGATATACTCTTATTTTTAGAGTGTTTATCAATGATTTGATAGCAGTGCACAGGTTTCAAGTATTATTATTATAGAGAAATGGTTTTTTTTTTAAATTAATTAATCGTGTGTAGGTATAGGTACATTTTTTCCTCGAGGTTTTAAACAAAT
Organism: Slavum lentiscoides; assembly: GCA_032441835.1. Taxonomy (NCBI): domain Eukaryota; kingdom Metazoa; phylum Arthropoda; class Insecta; order Hemiptera; family Aphididae; genus Slavum; species Slavum lentiscoides. The sequence goes on along the minus strand of CM063715.1, from coordinate 8,667,561 downwards.
TGATAAAAATGTACAAATATGTGTTGAATTCTTAGTGCAATGACTGAAATCAATTAATAAGTTTAAAGAATTTTTAAGAAAAATCTATTATTTGATTTTACTGCAGTGTTCACATGTTAACATTTATTTCTATTTTCTATTATATTATTATTTCATTTTTAAAAACTAAAAAAAAAAAGTAGGACAATCGGTAATATTATAGTTTTGTGTTTGTACTTTATATGAATAATACGTACATAATTTTATTTAGGTAGAAATTAACTTCGTAATTTTCTTGTTTATTTACATAAACTAAGTACATTTTAACGTCTTTTGTTAATTATTTTATTACGCTATATTTTGTAGCGTTTTTAATATTGTTTTAATTGTTCGTAAGAGGTAGGTAATGTACTATTACTACTATTTACTATTGTTTTTAATATAATAAATATTCTAGTGAAATGATAAAAAAAAATCTTTACAGTTCTAATCTCTTAAACATAATCTTAGAAGTAACACGTATATGCTAACATGTATACACGTGTATAACAAATACCTACTATATTGGTGATTCCTTCCTTGTCTCCATCTCGATCAGCAAATTACCATTGTAAATCGATGGATATTATGATCTGTGTTTATTATTATTATTATTATTATTATTATTATTATTATTATTATTATTAATGCTGTGGTAAACAAAATCCATTGAAAATAAAATAATAAAAACGGATATCTTTGTTAAAAATATTCTTTTCCTCTCTTATTATCGTTTAGTACATAATATACATATACATATATATATATATATATATACACATATATATAATTTAACTTATGACAGTTATTTTGTTTTGTCTTCTAACTATAAAATAAACGTTTATGTATGCGTTTTTTAGTTATAATAATAAATACGATATTTTACTTTTAACTAGTTCATATTGATTTCGCTTTTCGACAAATAATTTTTCTTATCATACTTATCAATTGGTAACAAATATTGGAATGTCAACATATAGCTTGGCTTGCGTAACTGTATATATATATATACTTATGATACAGTATGTTTATTGTATATCAATATATTAATATTGTACATTTGTACAGTACTTAAAACAATATATAGGTATAGTTGTTGTTGTTGATTAGTATATGTTTGGAAAATGTATCGTAGAGTATTGAAAAACCATGCAATTTAAAATGGAATAAAATAAAAATTTAACTTTTTACAATTTTACATTACCGTGTCGCGTATTATAAGTATTAAAATGTCTGCTTTTTTAAAAAAAAAAACGTAGAACAAGAAAATGGTACATAAAAAAAAAATCTTTAAACAATTATATAAATATTTTCGTCGTCAGATTTTATAATATTTAAAATGGGTATCGTTATTATTTTTATTGAGAATAAGGATATGTCCAAGAATGTGTTTCAGTAATATGTCTTAAACGATTAATTTTTTATATATATAGATAGTTAGGTACGCCTATACTTTCATTGTGCTTTTATCTTATTTATACTTTTTAAATAGTTTTTTTTTTGTGTGAAGTTAGGAAAAGATAACAAAACTGAAATTCTTTTAAGTCGTGCAGTATATACATATATATATATATATATATATGACCAAGTATAATGTGATAAATGTGTTTACCTCATTCGGCGGCGTAACACTGCTGTAACATTATAATAAGATGACGTGTATGTATGTATAATGTATATGTATATATATATATATATATATATATATATATATATATACGAGTTACGCGATTATTATTGCCAAATAATTAAACCTAATATACACGTATACATTTATGTAGGTAGTAATAATCTACATCATATTTTACATTAGGTATAGCAGTCATGGACGACAATAGTAACTCGCCTCGTGGAGACGATTGTGGCGAAGGCGAAGAAGAAGAAGAGCGAGAAAAAGGGACGAGTGAAAAAGGATCTACCTCGACAAGGCTCAGTATAGAAGGATCTTCGGGCACGAATCCACCTAGGTAAGAAAATTACTATAATTATTATTATTTTTATTATTGTTTTAAGTCCATTATTCTGGAATAGAAATCCTTCTTAGACCTACACGACGACGCGTAAGTCTGCTGAAAATAATGCACACAACTCGTGAACATCATACGCGTCTCAGTGGGTGTGTGTTAAATCGTAACCGAAATCCCCACAAACGTGTCAAAAGTTTTGTTGTATTCCGTTCACGCGTTCTGTTGTATTCAGTAGTCTTCACGATGGAGTCGATGAGTGCAGTGTACTAATGTCAACGCGCGTTTAAAACAGCGTGCAGTAATTGAATTTTTAACAGCCGGGAAAAGTGAAAAAGTTCACCGTCGTCGTTTATACAAGAAGCTGTGGCGATGAAACCATATTGATAGGATACTGAGTGAGTGTAGGCGGGCAATAAAATTTCGAATATTGCAATTGTAAAGGAAATATTGACGATGAACATCGCAGCGGTCGTCCAATTTCTGTGACTGATGCCAACACCACAGAAGTCAGGTGGACGAATTGATCCGAAGTAATCGTCGCATCACGCGTAAAAACGCTTTGCTACTAAACTATAGACATATCGAAAGGTTACCGTAAAATCCGTGCGTACGTATATGATGTACGCTCACCGAAGAAAACAAAGGACAACGTCTGAGATTGTTGCTCGAGAGTAACTGTTCAAACGTTACCGTGAAGGATATTTATTATCAATTTTGTGTCTTGGAGAGGAACCTCGAGGGCATTTTCATTTCACCACTGATGATGATGAAGTAAAGAATACAGTAGTAAAGTCGCGTGCGCAGGATCGAGAGAAAAGGTTGCGGAATTTCTTCAATGACGGGATGAGAAAACTGTTGTTCACCGTTGGGGTAAATGTATCGAGCGATTATGTTGAAAAATATATTTACCGTTTTAAAGTAAATCTAATATGATTTAAAAAAAAAAACAAACATTTTCATTTAACATCATGTTTTTGTTCTCGAGTTATAAGCACTTATGCATGCGTTACGCTTCAGCCAATCACATAAATAACTCGTAGATTACGGTATGAAATATATATTTTATAATAGAAAAAAAATGTACATATTACATTTAAGTATATTATGATGTAGTCTAAAAATACTTAATGTGATTAACTATAGTATTTACGAATGATCATCGCATATATACACGTATTTAATAAAAGTTTCCACCACGAAATCGATTAATTTATTATTGTAGACACGATATCACTTTAATAGCGCCATGGTTTTAATAAAAAAAAAAAACCGTCTAGAGGTCGTCTCCCATAATCGGTCAAACCCATTTCAGACAAAACAGGCTGGATGTCAATTAAACACTAATTGCATTTAACCCTGTGGTCAGTACAAACGTCGTACATGTATAAGTGTATGGAATTTGATTTTATGTTCAGTATTACATTATTAACTGCGTCGTCTGTGCGCACAGTGTCTGGCAAGGAATTATAATAATTCTGAACGAGGTTACGTTAAAATTGTTAATCAACTTGGTAATCATTGTGTTTAAGATAAAACAGTTTTTAATCTACAAAAAAAAAAAATACGTTATTATATAATAATATATATTTTTCGAAAAATAATGTAGTAAAATTTAAAAACAACATTCTTTGAATTATTTCATTCGCGTTCTATCACGACTATACCTACACTTCAGTACGACCGACGTCATTAGGCGAAAATGTTGTATTTTTATCATTTTTTTTTTCTGTCTTAATGAGACGCATTCTACAAGAAATATTGAGTTTTATTAAATATTTAGAAAAAAAAATTCTGACCCGAGACAACTAGATATATTTTGTCCTAGCGGGAGGGGTTATAATTTATATAAAAATTTCGTGTCTGGCATTGTTTCTCTGTGGCGTTTTTCTCATATCGAAAATATATTTGCAATACAGCACGGTTTTAATAAATTTTTACTCGTAATTATGTAATATTTTCCTAATAAAAGTTTGGTTATATTTTCGAAAGACACGATATTTCGTGACGTAATATTGCTCGTTTTCTTGCACGCCACAACCCATTCCGATTATTCCGATTAAGGACCAATTGGCTCTAAAACATTTTGAAATACACATTCAGATGTTGTTTTAATTTGCATATCATAAATCATAATATATATGAAATTATATAATATAATCTTTTGTGTATTTGCGTATTTTTCTATATTAAAGCGCACTGAAATACAAAAACATATCGTTATGAGTAATTTGGAGTTTTTTTAAATTTACTACGTGCAATTTGGAATTTTCATTGATTGAACGAAGCCTGATCATACCTGAAGTAACTGTTCGGTATATTATATTATATAGTTGTGATAATTACTTGTTATAGACTATAATTCTGTCATTTTAATTATTATTATTGCATATGGCCAAAATTGTAGTTTTTCAAAACCGTGTAACTGTGTATAGGTATAAAAAATAATTATGTTAACATAATATGTATTCAAAAGTTAATTTAACCGACATTATCAGCACAAACTCGTTATTATTATTTTTTTAAATTTCTATAAATTAGTACATTCCACATATTAAAAATACCTTGTAAAAAGTGCATGTTTTCACGTACTTAGAATATAATTTTTTTAACAGACAGATATGCAAGTCGAACACGTTTTAATTATTATTTTATATATAAATTGATTTTTTTTTAAACGATTCATACTTATTATTTTCGCGACAATTTTTATTTTATGAATTTGTATTCTGAGATCCTGAAATCGTTTGCATATTATTATTGAACGAATATATTTTGTATACCTATAATAATGTAATTTGTTAATAATCAGGCGTTAAAAGTTTTTGAGTATTATTGCAGCGGAATTCCAGAGATACGCAAAATATTTTTCTTGCGTCTTCTCCTCCCCGTTGCTCTTATACTCTAAAATGCAAATGTTGATAAAAATAAAAAAAAAAAAAAATAACTCGTTATTGTCTCACAGAATTATTGAACGTTGTTCGTTGAAAAATTTCATATTACGTTGTGAATGAATAAATCTTTTATCTTCTCGCGCAAATGCAATTTTCAATATTTTTTAATTTCTTATTCGTGTATAATATTTTTATATATTTGTTACGCATTGTGTTTGTTAAATTGTCTTTAATGTAAAACGTATCAGTGCGTTTATAATATTTTAATTTTGGATTAATGCAATTACGAAAAATTAATTACTTTTAAATTTCATCAAAAAACAATTTTGTTGTTCGTCTAAATATTATTATATAAGTATAATATATATATATTAGAATTTTAAATAGATTATAAACTCACTTTGTTTAAAAAAAAAAAAAAAAAATTAATAACTTTTATCTAAAGAATTTTTTTCATTAAATTATTCATTAACATTTTGAATGGAATTATATTTATATGTAAAACCACCTATATACATATTTATGATTGATAATTTGAATTTTTATTTAATAATAAATATACTTTATAAATAATCTTACGTTAATCTTTTATATATATATATATTTACAAAAAGAAAAAACATTTTTGAAAAATCGCTGTTTTGTGTGTACGGGACCCGGCGGACTGTCAGAGAATCGTCAAAACACGAAGCAATTCTGTGATCAAATAAACTGTTACTCGCGTTACCTTCTTCTGAATAATATACATGCAGATACAATGCATTTTGATACGCCTATTTTATACCGAAAATAATCGTTAAATGTCGAAAATTTAAAATTGTACTTCCGAATTCATGTACAAATTAAATTCGTTCACAGAATAGTGTAAGCGTGAATTTATGATACAACAATTATTGCAATCGAAAAATGTGTGTACGCATTTATTTACAAGTGAACGTTGGTTTTTTTTTTTATACAAATCCGTATATTTTTTGTGTTTCACGTCGTTTCCTTAACCTTTTGATAATAATTTTTTTTTTTTTTGGAGGACGACAACTGCAGGTGGTCGCGCACGCATTGTGATAATATAACCCGCGCGATTCGTGTCATGATAATATTTTTAACGAAATATCGAAAAATAATTGCTTACGTAATGTCGACCAAAGACGAAAAATAGCGAAGAATTTGGGTTTTAAGACGGAAGCGAACTATGTGCTACAGAACAGTAGGCCGCGATATTCGTATGGCCAATTTTTTTTTTTTTAATATTATTTACGTTTGATAATATAAAGAAATATTATTAGGTCCCCTACGTCGTTTAAAACGATACGAATTGTATATTTATTTTAAACATACACCCGTATACGGTGTTGGACGTATTATTATTAAAGATTATTGTTATTCGCGGTACGAACGTGTGTTGTTGTTACAATTGCGACATTTTTCCTCGACGAACGATGTCAATGAATATATGGTTTTTTTTTATCTGAAAAAATATAGCGAAGATCGCGCGAACCCCCGTGTATTTCGGCCCGATCGAATGAATAGAAACCTCCCCCCACACACCTTTACAGTCCGTCTCGCTGTTTTAATAGGGAAACCGAAAACGGGCGGGTGTGAGGTAATCGGAAATTTTGGATTTTCATACAAAAACCGAACAGGAGGCCAACCGAAAAATCCTTTCTTGTTTTCGAGAGTCGGTTTTCTAAAAAAAAAAAAAACTTATTAAGTACACGGGAGTTTTTTTTTAATGCGTATATATATATTGTGGGTCAGTTATTCGACCGGTGTATCCTTCCCCTCGTTTCCCAGACCCTGACCTTGGACACCACGCGAATTATATCGCGTAACCGTCGAGCGCGGTAGGCTAGGCAGCGGGCGGCGTCGTCGTTTTCACCGCGATGCAACGGCCGTAGGCGCAAACGCGGGGGCTCCTGTAGTGGTCCTACAACAACAACAACAACAACAACACCACTATGACGACGACGACGCGGAAAGTGCATAGCTGCTGCTGCTGCTGCTGCGACCGTACGTTGGTGTCAGTGTTGCCGCGCGCGCTCGATAAAACCGTGCGCTGGCCGCACTGGACCCGTCTTGCGTCGGCGCGCGCGCTCGTATACGACTATAATATTATGATACGACCCACCGGCGGCGGCGGCGGCGGCAAGCGAGCGCGCCCGCGATTTTTTCGAATGTGTCAATGTCGAGCGTTTCGTCGGTGCGGCCGCCAGTAGTAGTAGTAGTTATCGAGTCGGAAGCAACATGTGCACGTACACGCGTATCCGAGTTGAGTGCGGTTAGGGTTTCGGACGTCGCCGTCGCCGCCGCCGCAACCGCCTCTAACGATGACGACGACGACGACGACGATTACGCGGGCGCTTTAAATATGGCGTACACACCCGTCACTCGTGTAAATTACCGTCATGTCCACGTCGCGTCGTCGTACGTGTGTTTTTAACGCGTTTTGAATTTATTTTTTCTTTCCTTCCACCCCACCCCCCCCCCTCGGCCAACAACCGCGTAAAAATATTCGGTTTTTTTTCTATTATTATTAATCTGTGCGCGCGTCGCGTCTTCTTCCTGCCGTCTCCCGATAATCCGCCGGTAAAAAGCTGGCTTATTACCGGGGATACGATCGTTTCTACGACGGCATGATGGTTCCCATCGTCGTCGGCGGCGGCTGCATCGCCACCACCACCACCACCGCGGCGGCGGCAGCCACGACCACCGCCGCCACCACCGTAGGACAGCAACGACCGTCGTCTCAAACGGTGCAATCGACGTCGTACGGCCAGTGTTTCGCCGGCGATTATAACAACGGTCACCGATACGTGCACCATCAGCATCAGCCGCCGCCTCATCAACGGAATCACTACGGCGATCGTTACCTGCAGCAGCAGCACGCGAATCCTCCGACCGCGTGTTTGCCGCCGGACAACAATAACTTTTACGGCGGCTATTACCCACCGCCGTCGTCACACCACCACCACCACCACCGGCACAAGAACGGCGGCAACGTAAACGCGTTTTCTTCGTCGTCGTCGTCGTCGTCGTCTTCTTCTTGTTCTTCTTCGCCCACTTCGCCGTCCGTTACCGCCGCGATGACGGCCTACCAACGTCACAACGTCTTCTCGCCCACGTACGACTGTTACGGCGTGCCCGCTCACCCGTCCGTCCTGGAGGACGTCGTCACGGATTTCGCGGTTCCGGAACCGCCGGCCCGGCACGCGACACCGCCGCAATACCATCAATTAATGAACTACCACCAAAGTCCGTCGTTGCTACTGCCTGACCAGCACCACCGCGGTTACGAACAACAACAACAACAACGAATGGCGGCGGTACCCGTGCCGCCGCCGCCGCCGCCGCCGTCCCAACAAGACAACAACGGTTGTAGTAGCAGCGGTGGTTACTCGCCGTCGCCGTACGAAAACCATCATCACGATTTCGCGCCCGTCAAATCCGTCGGATACAAGTAAAAACCACGTTTTGATTTCGTTTTCGGGGTGTTGTGGTTGGAGAGGGGGGTTATCGCGTGCTACGTTATTTGGGATAATCGCGGTGGACGAGAGCCGCCGTTTTGCCGAGAGAATTGCGTCGTCCGTCTTGTACGTTATCTCGTCGTCTGTACGCGGCCGGTGGTGATTTCGATGAAAACGACCGGTTTTATCCGCTTTTAAAATCTGTCTTTTGGTCCGGAATAGAAATGTATTTACCGAAACCGTGTGTGTAGTAGTCGGTCCGAATCGACTCTTATTATTATTATTATTATTAATATGTCTCTCGCGGGTTTTCGACGATTACTTTCCGAGTAGTTTTCCACGCTCGAATGTAATTATTGGCCAAGTCGTTATTTATAAATCGTTGGTTGAACACCCGATGGAAACCGATTGTAAAACCCAGAGAGACGAGTCGCTGCAACGTGAGGATGGATTGTCGGCCGTAATATTCGATTAAATGTTATAATAATTATTGTCTCGTACGCCCTCTCGTACAAGTTTTCTCCGCGCGTACCTACCGCTGGAAAACGCGAAATTCGTAATCGAAAAAATTCTTCGTGCTTTTCAAAATCCCACCCGGTTTTTACGGGTTTCTCAACGATTCCAGAAATATTCGGGCTATATTTTAAGAGCAGAGTGAATTTTCTTCGTTTTTTTTTTCTTTATCCGCGCGCGTTTTAACAAATATTATATCGTCTACTATCCAGCAGTAGAGTTCTTTTTTTTAGTACCGCGTTCCAAACGATCGCGTGTCATTCGTCGTTTTTAATTTGTTTAACGAAATAAAAAAATGTCGCCCGACACGCCGGTCGGGGTAAGTTTTTTTAAAAATGATTATTAGTCCAAAGTGGATATTATAGTGTACTCTTTACGTGGCGCGAAACCTAACCTAACCTAACCACACGCTTTTGCAATAGGTTCCCATGATACGCCTATCTGCAAATCGTACATATTATAGCGTTTAAAAAAAAGACAGTATAACTAGCTCTTCAAATAAAAATTCTCGAAAAAAAAATTTTTCTCCGAGTCGGTCGCCCGTGCGTCTCACATTGAAACGCCCATTATGTGTGTATTGGTTTTTAATATACAAATTCGTTTGCCCCTCGATTCGCGTTATATTAATATTAACGAATATACTGCAGCGTAAAATTTTATCAATTTCTAGGCTGGAATAAAACAGATTTTATAATATGTATTTTGTATCGGTCATTAATTGTGACGATAATTGAATATGGGCGTTTCTCTCGTATTTTGTCACTGCCGTGTTGTAATACTTTTGAATTGATAAACGATAATTATATATATATATATAATGGTATTTATCGAATTGTTTAAACATACACAATATATAATATTATCTCGGTGAAAATGATCCTTTGTGTTTTGTGTACCCGCAATGATTGTTGGTCGTACTCGTTTTGAAGACAATGGGCATAAAAACCTAGTTTTTTTTTTTTAGTAGCGACGATTTAAATGTATTATTTACATAAAAAAAAAAAAAAACGTTTGTTTCTCGCTGTGTTATGTGTATACAAACCAGCAGTTTATTGAACAGCGTAAAACGTTTTTCGTAGGGTATTAAAAAGTCGAGATGACGAAACGCCGAAAAGTCCTGTTGTGTGCTGACGCGTCGTACGAATTCGTACAACGTTTTTTTTCTTCTCCGGAATAAAATCGGTCTTTAAATTTGTTTGAAACGTGCATTTCAATTTTTTTTTTTTTTTGCTAGTCTCGACCTTACTTGTAGTTTCCCCTCGAAAACTAGTATTTCCAAGGATAACGTGAAAAATAGTAGTCGACGCCGTTCCGAAATTCCGTATGTCGCACCGGTGTTTTCTTTTCTGTCTTTCTAAAGCCCGCCACACACGGATGAGCGAAAAAAATATTGTTCAACAACGCTCCTCGCCCGTGTGAAAATCTCGTTTCGTGAAATAAAAACAAAACAGTGTGTGTTTCAAAAGGAATTATAAAGAACAACGAAGAAGGGACTCGTGATTTTACGCTCAAGGAACGTTGTGAGTGAAAAGCCGACGGTCGTGCTCGGCGTTTCCGGAGCCGATTTCTCGATGAAAAGTTAGTACTTTTCTCTCTCTCTCTGTTTTTTTGTAACTATAAAGGTCCGTCACAATGCCGCGAGAACGCGCTCGTTCGACTACTAGGAGGTATAGGTGGAAATTAAACGTTTTTCGATGAAAGTCCACCGGAGACGATTGCAAACGTGTTAGCTCGAAGCCAAAATTCTGTCGCTTGTACTCGGACTTTAGCGGCGTCTCGTTGGTCGAAATGCGAGTTCGATCGATTCTTCATGAATCCGCCGATGAGATGAATTTCTCGTGTTCGGCCGATGAATATTTCTCAGCACTGTTTTTTATGTATGTATTTTTAGACCGCGGACCCGTGCGTAACTCCGGTGCAAAAACGTACTAACGGCCTGCGTTCAAAAAGGTCTTTTAGATGTTTACTGTACTCTTAAAATCACTCGCAGATCGTTCGGTATAATCCGTTGCGAGTTTTTTTTTTGATTTTCGGTCAATACACCGTGTACGTATGTATGTATGTACGTGCCAATAAGAAGTACTGTTGCGCAGACATTTTTCATTTTTACCGCCGAACCCTTCGTCGTCGTAGCGCGCGTGTCTTGTGATGCGGACGGAGGGGGTAACGCGCTGTGAATACGTTTTAATACGCGCACAATCCGGGAATCATGACCGGCTGGTCTCGCGTCTATTTTTTTTTTTCTAATGGAAATGTACTTTCATTGAAATCGAATACATATTAATAATAATAATAATAATATTCGGAAATATTTATGGAAAAGATGAGATGTTTATATATAGATGAATAGGACCTTATTAAAACGCCACCGGTGATGCTGCGCGGGTTCGTTATAAATATATATATATATATATATGAAGAAGAAAAAAACCGAACAAAACAATTTTTCCGATAAAAATATAAAATTATTCGCTTTTCTTCTTCTTTTTTTTTTTTTATATACAAACGAGACGCGTTTGTTAAAATACGGAGAGTTTTCTTTGAATAACGCGCGTTTTACCTAAAATCATATTATATTCGTTCACGTACCTATATATATATATATATATGTACTTTCTTCAATGCTCTCGTTCGTATACACTCCTTGTATACTTCGTACATATATATTTATATTTATAATTTATTAGCGTTTTCCCCGTAAGTTAAAATCAATATTATCGTATTTATATATATATATATATAAAATATAAAATCGCTATATTTCGGTTGGTTGACGTTTTGACGTCAAATACAAAATTATTTACCACTCGTTTTCTTTCTTTTTTTTTTGGGGGGGGGGGTTATCTTATATATTTATATACGCGTACTATTAATAATTTATATATATAAACGATTTTTTGCTCGTCCTACGACGTTTTCTAAACCATAATAGTTGTACGATTCTTTGAATTACGATATTAGCTGGTATACATCTCGAAAAATCAAAAAAAAACTTCGTTATGGCGTTGTATTCGCAACGTTCCTCGTAGATTTAACGTCGAATTTTGAAAATTGCAGCGATATATTATGTGTTTTGCATTGAAAACGCGTGTAGATTTGTTCCTCGGGCTTTTCAAATCGCAGAAATCAATAATATTATTGTGTACGTTTTTTGCAGTAAAGTTCAAAACGTATTTTACCGGGCCGTTTAAAAACTTCAAAATACCTTATATAACAATCTACGTCCTGTGTGTGTGTGTGTGTGTGTAGAAGAGAATTTTACCGATAGAAGAAATCGCCTATTTATAGTCGTCGAGTTCAACAACTAATTTGCGGGTTTAACAATCGGTCGTTTAAACTCTATACGCATATTGTATATTTTATCATTATTACTATTTTCACCACTTGAATCTTCTGTAGCGAGTTATTTCATTTCATTTTTTTTTTTCAATAACAACAAACGCCTTGCCGATTTTTTTTTTTTGTATTTTCGGTATAGTACAAAGTATAATAGTGTATATAGCGGAGAAAAAAAGAAATAGTTCTTTGTGTTATTTGCAGGCTACAGAAATTACCTATAAATATTGCCCTTGTCTCCCAGCCGCGCGATGCGTAATATCTTTATGTGTTCGGTATCTTCAGTTGACTGTTTCTAATTTCGTTAAAAAAAAAAGCGGTACGCGTAAATGGATTTTCAAATACATATAATAATAATAAAATACGTTATCAAATTGTATTATATTTTAAATGGTCGCTTAGAACTATAAATTCGAATGTTTTTTTTTTAACGATTAGGTGATTAATTTTTTTTTTTTTACTAGACGTATTATAATACACTGTCAATAGCCTCGGGTCGTCGTTTATATATTTTTACAGGTTTTTTTTTCGCGCTATAATAGTCGAATATTTTCGACTGAATGTTTTCAATAATAAGAAAAATATATCTAGTAAGTAAATTTACCCGTTTATAATACCGAATTCGGGTTAAATATTGAAATTCGCATATACCCGCGCCAAACGTTTTTTTTTTTGTTCTTCTGTACGCTTACATAATCCGGACAAACGCGTACTCAATTTCACGGTTAAATCGAATTTCGTGTGTAAATAAATATGTATACGCGGCGTATACTGTTTTGAGTATTTGAGTGTGTCCTGACCTCTAATAAAAAAAATATATATATATATAAAAGAGATTTGTTACAGAATCGTTTTTCATTTCCAACGAATGTAAGTTATGTAATACACAGTCGGAATCGAGGAAATTTTTTTTTTATATGTACTCTGGTCCGTTTTCAAGTTCGTGCTCCAAACCGCGCGTTTTCGATAATTCCGTATGGAAAATTTCCAATCTCCGTTTTAATATTCGTTATAATTTCCCTTTTTTTATTATTATTAAATTTAAAAAAAAAAAATTTTTTTTACAATAGTTTTACCGGCGAAATTTTTCTTACTTACGATATATATATATTATAATCGCGTCTGCAGTTTTTTTTTTTGTGAAAATCGTTTCGACTGATATTTCGATTAAAATATCAATACACAATATGTGTAGGTATTTGAATCCTATTTTTAACGTATTTAAATTCGATTAATTTTTATCTAATACGCAATATATACAACGTAGTACCTAACGAGAGGGTATAGGAGAAAAATATAATCGATAATATTCTACATTTCTTTCTTTCTGTCGGACGTACTTCGTTGCGCGTGTGCGCGCCACAATCGAAAAACGATAATAATATTTACAATATTCGTATGATATCCCATCGGATTTATCACGGCGACGACGTTATATTATAGTACTCACTCGTGTACATATATAGTATAATATATACACACATTATTATGTAACTAGTCTGATTTATAAATTCGCAGTTTCAATAGTATAATATTATATTATAATGTATTCGTTTTGCTGCTCGGCAATTGATTTCTCCCCTCTCCCCCATCATCGCCGTGTCTTTTACGCGTATAATATACACTTTATATCGCGCATAGTGTATACAATGTCGTCTAAAAAAAAAAAAAATCCTCGACATTTATTCCCGTAGTGTGTGTGTGTGTGTGATATGCGTTGGTTATTCGTCGGAATAAAAAAAAATATATATATATATATACGAACTTAAAGTATACGTATTATTAGTAGTGAAACAACTCGACGTTTTTATTTTTTTATCGGAAACACTCGACTCGTAAAATAAAAAGAATCTCGAAATTATACGTGACCTACCATAACGCCGCGTTCGAGTACATATTATACATATTATTATATATATAAATACCGAACGGCTTGTTTTATTTTTCAACTGATTTTTTTTCTCTCTACTTATTTCCAATATACTTGGCGCGAGACAAGACGCTGTTACTAGAATATATTATGTTGTGCTGCAGGATTAACGTGCATTCCGAAACGACGACGACGTTTCTTCGTATATTTTCTGATCGCAGCTGTTATCGTTTCTTTAAAATGTTTATACCTTTCACCGAATAATTACGTATTCATATAATATATATTTATATACTCGTGAAGAACGTATTTATTGATTTTCTACCTCGTGTGTGTGTGTGTAATTTACAAGTCCGTTCGATTTATTGTACGGCGGAAACCGATTCGATTATTATTATAGTATGTAACGTACGCGCGTAATATAGTATTTGACTGGATGCCAATCGCGTACAATATTATGTAATATGCGAACCTTTCTGGCGAGAAATGCCGTCCTGTGCAGTAGGTAAATCAGAAATCACTTCCCCGTATGTTCGGGTTAAATTCTAAAATTTTATTTTTTATGTGTTCCGCGCTTGCTCTTTGCCGACTCCTCTATACGTGGTTTTTTAAAAAATTTCAAAATCGAACGGCCGGCTGTTTAAAACTATTTCCACGTCGCACACTGCACCTGCATGTTAAACAATACTGATTTAACCGCATAATAACTATATGTACCTATAAACGTATCTACGACGTGCAAAAACAATGATTAAACGCGGTTTTACCTTCGTCTTTTTCTAATATATACGCGTTTTGACAATAATAATATTAAAAAAAATGTGAATAAAAAATCGTTCTGTTCTATTGGAAACGTACCAAAATCGTACTGACAAACAACTTGTCGTTTTGACTGAAGGAAAAAACGACATGCAAATGCATAGAAATCCTAATGATTGATATGTAGGTATTATAAAAAAAATCGTTCGAGGGCGGTTTTCGTGCGGAAAATTGTTTTTTTTTTGCCCCCGTCGAAAATTAAACGGATTTTTATTATTATTATTTTTTTTTTGTGTATCGGTCTCGCGCACGAAAGATCAATTTTTTTATACTCGCACGTATGTAGAATATATCGAATTTTAAACGTTTGTTTTCCGAATTTTTTTTTTGAATCGACAGTTTTTCTTCTGACGTCGGGAGTTCGAGACACTGTTGACTATTGTATGTGTTAATTAATTAATTTTTTTTTTTACTCGTCCGCGTGTTTTTTAAATTACCTTTACCTTTTATAAATTTTATTCAATTAAATAAAATTTCTATTATACGAGACACGTTTCTACGTAGGTATATACAATATGCGCACTATGATGATGTAATTTGCGTTTAAACGGCTAATGCTGCAGTTGAAAACTGCAAAGAAATTTCCGTTCGGTTCCCGCGCGCGTTTTATGTAATGTTCACAGAAATTTAATACCCCGAATAAAAACAGTACCTGTTATAGTGTAATTGCCTATTTCTTATTGTGACGCATAAATATAATATATAATGTATAATATAAATGCGTATACGGCGATCGCGTGTTAAAACTAATAAACAAATTATTTTATTAAAAAAAAAAAAAACAAATAAATAACTGATTGTCTTTGTTGTTGTTTTTTGTGTAAAACTGTAATTTAGTCTATAAACCGTATATATGGGTGTTTCGAATGTCATATATGTCTATATAATATCTTATAAGCTACGCGCGCATACGTTTTTTTTTATTATTATTATTATCATCAAAAACCCCTCGAATATTGTTGTAAAAACTAAAACGATGTATTGTGTTGTTATACGGACACGTCCTTGTTTTGTTAAATCCGTTTCTGTGATTCCGTTTCATTATAAACAAAACAAAAAAAAAAAAAATCGTATACTTACTGGCTGTAATGTATTGACTTATCTCTTTTACGCGCGTATATCATAAGGTGATAAAATATTATATAGGTACCCGTTTACAAAAAAAAAAAGCCATTTAAACGTTCTCATAAAAATGCGTTTTATTTCGGCAGAATGTGTACGTTATTCGTGCGTGTACCTATATGTAGATTCGATATAATATTGATTTACGTTTGTTCGCAACGATAAAAAAACAAGTACGAAATCTAATTTGTTTTCTTCTCATATTATATAGTTCCATTAATAAATAATAATAATAAAAAAAACGAGTATTAGGGGTAATACAATGTATGTCCGTGTGTACTCGAGTGACTCGTATTTGAAAAATATCGTTGTTTATGGATTTACAGGAAATACTGGTGCAACTTTTTATTTGTTTCGTGTCGATCTCGAGTTTATCGAAAAGTTGTAAAAAAAAAAATAACGTATTTATTACAATAATAAAAATACGCTCGTTTTTTTTTTAACGCTCGAAATAAAACGATCCTTTTACGTATATATAATAATATTATACGGATTATAAAGATCCACCTACGCGTACAACTTTTTCGAAAAGTATTTATTGCGAAAAAAAAAATATTATACGCAAATTGTATTCGCTCAAAAAAAATATTAAATAACGCTCGCGATTTTATAGATTATTTGATGTATCTATGCGCTCGTATATAGTTTTTGCATTGAAACGGGTATCGGACGGTGGACCAACAACCGAATATTATCCGACACGGATAATTTATAATATAATTAATATTGTAACGGTGTATATTATATTCGTTAAATAATTTGAATATAGTAAAAATAGTTAACGACCGTTTTGTGGAGATATTGTGATCGGAAGACATTCCAAAAGAGTTTTTTTTTTATACTCTCGCGATTTTCAACGGCTATTGTTTCGAATTAGTTTGAACGCGACCTTTGAAATTCCTCTCTAATTAATAATAACATCAGATTCGATCTCACTTCGCTTTTTCTGTAGCTCCACTAGAAAAACGCCACTATACGTGTGCTTTTCCTCACAAATTGTTTTGCGCCTTACAAATTGTCATTCCTTCTTAAACGCGTACCTTTTATAATACTATATCATTTGTCCGCAGTAATTTTTTTTTCGTCTTTTTAGCGTTTTAGTCGTTTCTTTAATTAAACGTTTAATACGCGATTAAAGACGTATTTGTCTACGTGCGTTTCGAAATTTATGTAAAAAAAAAAAAAAAAATGGACTTGGCTTTTAATAATCGCGCGGGGGCGTCTTCGAGGTCTTGGCCACAGTCTGTATATAATTTTTATCATTTAAATTATTTAACGAATATATTATTATAGTAGATATTTAACTGTTATTATTTATTAATATAATATAAATTATTCGTGTGTGTCGATTGTGTCCCATTGACGACGTTGTTGTGAAATGTCGTAATTATGGAAATGGAATTTTCGATGAAGAAAGAAATGTTATATTTTCAGTACTGAAATATCCGACCGCAGTGTTCGTAAAAAGAAAAAGAAATTTATATATTTTTAGTAATATTATTATATATCTTTATACATTACAAAAATAGAACTATTAAAATTGCGAGGAGTATATATATATATATATATATATCACTATACAGCATTATTAGGATTACTAGCGAAGAAAAATTTACAGCTATTTCTTGGCTCTTGTCCCGATTGCATCGATGGTACTGAATTAACTTCTTAGCCATCGTTATAATAGTATTCGTGATGCGAGCTAATCCGATGATATAACTTTCTTTATAGAGGACGTACTTGTACTATACCTGCTTTAAGCTGTTTATTATTATTTCACTTGTATCTCGCGCAGGTGTGTAAATTATTTTGCTTTATATTCGTTTTGAATTTTTTTCTCGTAAAGTACACGATTTTATACCGTACAATCGAATCGAGGATTTCTATAATGCAAAAAATGAATTCTAATATCCGCGTCGGCTAAAAATGCAAAACTATATGCTACTCGGATTTGTTGTTTAATATAATAAAACGAGAAATAACAACGAATAACATATAATAATATTTCGTTGTTTCGTTCCCCCAAATACGTATACAGTGCATAACTATAAAGACTAATTTTTTTTTTTTACGACGAGTATCTATATATATAAACGAATAAGAAAAAAATAACACTATCGTGTCACGAGTGTGTGTGTATTCATTGCATAAATATAAATACGTTTTTATCGAAGTGTCTTGATAGAATATAATTCGTGTTACGAAATATGTATTTTTTTTTTCTGGTAAAGGTGCAAAGGTAACGTTAAAGGTATATAGTAAATATATTAAAGAACGCGTATAATAATAATAATCGAAAATTAAACACAGAACAAACATCAAAGGTCGCGTCGTCAATATGAGAAAACGTAGTGTAGTATGTGTAAAACGGTCAGCGAATCGCGCCATGCGCACGCATGTTATAGAATATTATAGAGGTGAATTTTTATGAAAACGCGGTTGTTCGTGCGTTTTTGAAAGCGTTTTGGATATCCTTTAAATTTTTTTCCTCCTCCGTAAACGGGATTTATTTTTCGCGCGGAAGCGGCGGTTTGTGAAACGAAGTTAAAAAAAAAAGAAAAATCGCTTTTTTGTCGGGACGTGACCGCGTCGTCGATTTTTGCATATTATTCGCATCGATCGGATTAAAATTTTTTTTTTTTGTTAATCGTTCCCTCGTTTATTGTTTTGAATCGTATTTTGATCGCCGCGACTGTGTGTACCGATCCTGCATACATTATCATAATATTAATGACAATGGGTTAATCAGTGTATTATATACTGACCCAGGATTTAATTTACCGTCGTCGTCGTTTTTTTTCTGCTATAAATTTTGTCGAGAGAACGTCTTGTACGCGCGCGATTCGTTTCGCTACAATGTTTTATTAATACGTTTTCTGCGCTTTTAAACTCGTCTTTAGCGGTAAAAATCGAACGGAATTATTGTGATTGCGGGATTTGTGAATATTGGTATCTTTATTCCAAAGTAATTTCGATAATAAATATTATTATCAGTTGTCATGACAATAACAGCTTACACATTACACGCAATTTATAATTAAATTAATTAATATTATTGCTAGTCGTCATGACAACAGCTCACACATTTCCCCGTCCAGTTTCCCGAGATTTACCCTCATACCGCCGTAATAACAGATGTTTACACGTCAAAAACGCGTATAATATATAATACAAACGTAATAATTATTACGTATTTATTATATTAAATATTATAACGTCTTGAACGCCGTGTACTGCTGTAGTAGTAGTATATCGTTCCCAGTATACCGCGATATACGATGAGATATATAAATATTATATCGAGTTTTATTTTGTTGTTTTCATAAATATATATATATATATATATATATATATATATATATATATATATATGTGTGTGTGTGTGTGTAATTCGGTTTACGCAATTATTATTAAGTCATTATATCATGTTTTTCTTTCGACCGACTAGTTATTATAATACATATGTACAACCCACGTGCGCCAATGCCATGTCGTCGTTGCAACTTGCAATTATATGTATGTATTTATATAAACGCATATTTTTAATCGCGTTTTAATATTGTTGTGTATATGCATTTCGTATGTACGTTGTACTTGTGTATACACCACGATCGTTGAAATTTCAGAGCAGAAGAAAAAACGATTTTTTTTTTTTTCAAAGGAGAAAAACGGCGTCGTATATATTTGTAGTGTATACTGACTGTAATCCCTCGGCAGTGTGTCCTGTCTGCGGTGAGCTATCGGGGATAGTAATAATTTTAAGTAAAAAAAAAAATTTAAATAACGCGCGCGCGCGCGTGGTAGACGGTTTTCCACGAGGATACACCGTTTTTCTCCGCGTATAAAGGGTATATAATATAGCTGTAGCGCGTTTGAAATAGGTACGAAATTATTTATAATATTGCAGTAATCGCAACGAATTCGTGTTGTTGCGTATTTTTATATATTTAAAAAAAAAAATCGAATATAAAGTAAAATATTTATAATATATTCAATTTTTTTTTTTTTTAAAAAATTAAAATTTTTGCGACAAATGGTGACGTTTACCTGTATGAGCTGAAAATATCGCCGCGGACGTCCTATATGTCGCCCTGTAAGGCCACGCTGTGAATATTTACCCGTGTGTATATTATATAATAATAATATTAAATTTCGTAATTTCTCGAATCTCTTTATCCGACTTGTTGTTAACCTCGATACTACATTTTTTGGATTTTTTTTGTTTTAATCCTCCGAGAACGTTTTTCGAATTTTTCGTTCGTATATATTATTATTAATACGTATATTGTGTACGTACTCGTTTTCGTTTGAAAGATTTTATAGTACAAAAAAAAAAAAAAACTTAAGAAAACGAAAATTTCATAACGATGCGCGCGCGTGTGAGTTTCGGACCTCATTTTTTTTTTTTTGGTGTGAACCGTATAAAAAATATTACGCGCAGTAAACGAAATCGCTGTAGTGTGCACTATGTGTGTACCGCGATATAGTTTAAATATATATTATACAGTAAACGTTGTAAAAATTGTATTTTCTGTACAAAAAAAAAAAAATGTCTTGCCGTAAAATATAAATATGTATGGCCTATATATATATATATATATTTTTTTTTTTAATATACTCGAAAAATACGAGTGTTTATACACGCGCGAATGAATATATTGTATTGTGTCATACGCGTCGACCAAATAGTATAAAATAGTTTGTTTTTTTCGTTTAAATATTGTTATTATTACGCGCGAAATATTTTTGTGGCGCTGCGTTCAAACAATCGGCTGGTCCGTTTTCGAAACGTCGAGAGAGAGTATTAACAATCCGTATATTGTACAGTAACCCCCGTTGGGGTTAATTTCGACATTTTATACGCTTGTGTGCAATAACGTGTCGTTTTTTCCTCTCTCTCTCTCTCTCTCTTAACCCTCGAGTTTTTTTTTTGTTTCCAGCGTACACGATATTCTCCGTCTCCGAAAATTTATAACCGATCCAAGTTCCTTTTTTCGCGTTAAAATTACGATGAAACAGAAACGGGTTTATCGGCGATTCCCTACTGTTTAACACCGGCTTGGGAAATAATCGAGTTTTGAAAAAATATTAAACAGTTAAATTTCATTCGTCATCTTTGCGGTATAGTAGCCGTGCACTTTCCGACCACGGTCGTTATCGTTACGCATTTAAACGACAACGATTTTTTTTCTTCTACCAGTATAGTCGGGGTCAGTAGCAGTTCGTATAGATGCGTCGTTTTGAAGCAAAAAAAAAAAACGAAACGAAGTACGCTTTTTAATCGTTTATCCGCGATATAGTTTAATGAAATTCCAAAAATAAAAATACAATATATTTCGATATAATATTCATACACTCGTCTGGTACACTCGTACGCTTTTGTAACACAGAAGCTATGCGAGTTTCGTTTTTTTTTTCTTCGCGGTATTTATGTATGTATTAGGGAAAAAAAACCACTTTTTTTTATGCAAATTCAATATCATCCTCCGGATAAAAAATATATTTCGCATAAGCTCTCTTAAATAGAACACACTGTATTTATATGTATATATATATATATATATAAACCTATTTACACACGCGAGTTTCATCACATGGTATACAAATTGATTCTATCTACTGCGTCTTACTATATATGTTATATACTACGCTTTATACGCGGTATTTCTCCCACTCGGCTACGCTGCTGCAGTATTTGCAATACGTGCGATTATGCAATCAAAACAAATGCGCACACGTATACGATATTCTACTTTTCGCTTTTTGTTTATAATAATAATAATAATAATGTGCGTTTAATGTAATGAATATTGTACGACGCGATTGAAAATCGATATATAAGCGTAAATGTTATATATATTTATTTTTTTTCAAATACGTTTTTTATACCAAAAAAAACTTTGTGACTCGTGTCGAATCCGCTCGGCCGCCGCGTAAGTGATAAGTATTAATAATAATAGTAATATACCTATATATGTAAAAAAAAAATATATATCATACCAGTTTGAATTGCAAAAATATTGATTTAAAATCGTGGAGATGATAATATATAATATGACGAAAAGAAAACGCCACTCTATATTGTGCCTACTACGGTTTTCTTCGATATACAATAACGCGTATACTTATTTTATACAACAGAAATGTTGTCCGTATTTTATATTTTCTTTGTAAATTGTATTTGTCCGGTGTACAGGTGTATATTATAATGAATTGTAGTAAAAATTTATTGAATCTCGTTCGAATTCACCGTCGAAACGTATATTGTTCCATACGTAACTGTTTGTATGTAAAAAAAAAAAAAAATAGAAATCATTGCGAAAGAAATGCGTGCCGCCCGGAGACCCATTAAGGACGAACTTCCGAGCTCTGCGCTCTCTAAAACGTTTTGTTTAATCGTGTACCGTATATATTATAACGACTGAACCAATGTACTGTATTGGCATTACTAAAAGCCTAAATAATAGTTATTATAAATAATAAAAAAGTATTGAAAAAAATTCCGAATATACGTATAGAAAAAAATACATATAAATAATACGCTGGGCGGATACTATATAATATTATATTTCACGTTGTCGTGTACTTACTGGAGATATTAAAACATTTTGGCAGTGTCAATAATATTGTAAACTTTTAGGGCGATGACACGCTGTTGTTTTCTACTGTTGCTGCAACGTGTACGATCGTATATAATATTTATCTAATGGGATTTATGCGTATAAGAAAACATAATAATCGTCGTGCAAATGTTGCCAAAAAAAAAAAAAAAAACGATTTGGCAGTCTCGATAAAACTGTGGCGCGTCGTCGAGTGGAAAATATTTCGCGTGCTTTTATATAATAATATAACAACGGTAGGTGTTTGTGTGTATTCTTCTCTGCTGCAGGGTAAACGTAATAAAATGCCGTTAAAACACTAAATATAATAATAATTATTCGTTTTTCCGAACTATTTTTTTTTCTTCGATTCCCGACACACCTGACGTCGTTTTTCTTTATTTCTATAAATCCCACATAGTTTTCAAAAAAAAAAAATGTATTTAATTCTGTCTAATACGTCTTGGCGTTGATCGTTAAAACGAAAGCGGGTCTTATAATATTTTCGAATCGAGTGAAATAACATTATTTTTTAAAATTTATATTGGCGTTAGACTTATTTTTTATATCCCGTTTGGGATTATTATTATTTTTTTTTGTACTCGAAACCTTCAGAAAATCCGTGCGGCTTAAGTGTTGTGAAAGACGATAATATAGTCATTTTGCCGTATAATAAAAAAATTAAAAAATCAACGACAGATTTTCTGGAGCCGATTCGACGTTTACATATTATAACACATTTGAAAAAAATTTTCTTTTCCTCTCTTGAAATTCTTGAGAGTTTACAAAATAATATTGTCGTCCGTTATCGCCTTCGACCACACGTATATATACTATATTATATTGACTCGATATATTTTTTTTTCTCACACAACGGCAAATAGTTTCGATTAATCGAATCGTATTAATGTAATATATTATGTCGGAATTGTATTTTCATTATTGTTACATCAATTATTATTATAGACACAAATGATTTATTGTTCATGAATTTCGTGTACAAACAGAGTGTGGTGTATGCGTGTACGCGCGCAGAGTCTGTGTACAGCAGTGCTCGTCGTAGCATCATCATCAAAAATTTACTTAAACAGTCTTTTATCTTCGCGTTATATATATATTTTTTTATCATACACACACACACACACAACGACGCGTTCGATATAATATTCTTCGTGGCAAATATACGACCCGATCGAATAAAAATCGGTATTATTCAAAAAAAAAAGAGACGCGTTCGCTCCTCTGCCGCTCGCCGTCTTCATCATCGGTCGGCCGAAATTGTCACCGTAAGCACTGCGCGGGGTAGTGTTTCGTCGCGCGTCTCGAAGAACGTAATAATAATATCGATTTCCTTTTTTACGAGGCAGAAAAAACTGTATAGTAAAAAAAAAAAAAAAATTCGTTACAATTCGAAATCGGTGTGTGATTGATCACTGAACTCGGTTACACGGAACGCGTATATCGGTCAAAATATGATAGGAGGCCGCCGCCATGTGCATTCTATGAGATATAAAAGTCATGGAAAATACGACGAAATATAGTTTTTTCCATGACGTTTATCGTGTTTTTATTGTTTACTTTGTGATAACGGGACACAAAACGGCGTGCTCGCGGCGGTAATCAGTGTTTAGCACCGAAAATCAGTTATTTTTACGTAACAAAGTTGGTAACGAAAACGGGAAAATAAAAACGGAATGCGCGTAATCGTCGTACTATCGCGCAGTTTTTTTTTTTTTTAATTTTTTTTTTTATTTGCAATGCGAAATATTTATAGACGTTTCGCCGCTACTACCGACTACAACTGTGTGTAATAACGGAAGAGAGCACGCGGTTAAAAATAAAAATTCGAAAATATACTCTCGGCGGACCGTGTCGCCGCCACTACTGCTCGTATATAGGAACGAAATTGTCAACACGTGGTTTTTATTTTTGTGTGCTCGTTGAAAAAGTGGAAGAAACCGTTAATACGCGATTTTTTTTTAATCGATTTTTATGTATAAACGGGGGGAGGGGTTATTCTAACGCGACGATTTTCTTCTGATGCTGCTTCTGCTGTTAATCTCTGGACAAAAATCTCCGCGTGACTAATATACGAATATAACGCGCGCACCACAACACACACACACAATATATATATATGAATATAAATATACTCTCGATAAGAAGAGTAAAGTTTAAATATTACGTGTGTGTGTGTGTGTGTGTGTGTGTGTGTGTGTTCCAACGCGACGAAATATATTCAGATTGCAATCGGGCGTGTATTACAACAAACTGCTGCTGCTGCCATTATTTTGAACAATAATGCCCTTTGAAGTTCACACAAGCACAAGTATAATACACACATAAAATATATATGTTTTATGCAAAAGAATATAACCAAATAAATAAATAGTTAAATAGAAATAACGCACCACACACACACACCGCCTTATTGTGTGGTGTTTGTGTACATCGTAAAATAATATAATACTATCGCGGTGGTTTTACTTAAAAATATATTATGAGCGCGCTTTATATATTCTAATAATAACTAAAAAAAATATATATATATATATATATAAAGTTTATCGATGATATAGTGTCACACACACACACACACACATAATATTCTGTTCCTATACACGCATAATATTATAATACTATACCACATATTACGTGTTGCAGTGATGGACATTTTTTGTCTTGGAACTTTTTGTTTCGTTATTAGTTTTTTTTTTTTGTACGTTTAAAACACCTCTCGGTCTTCATTACTTCCCGACGAGTACTTTGATAAGATAAGAAGGCAATTTTTTTTATTATTTGTTTGACGGGTATGTCTTATGGGAGTCGTACCGAAAATTCGCCCGACACCGAGAACGTTACCACGATGACGTGACGAACGGAAACCCGTTGCTGGTTTAACGTATTCCTGTGTGGACTAAATTCAGTAGCCACGAGACGTATCAGTGTATCTACGCGCAGCGTATAGATATTTCGAATTTTTTTTTTCCTCGTTCGATTAAGTGTTTTTTAATTTTTTTTTTTTTCTAATGCCGTTTCCTCGACCAAGTATATATATATATATAAATAATATATACTTAATAATATTCGTATTACTCGTGTAAATATTTGCGATTTTTTTTTTTTAATTATAGTCTGGACGAAGAGAGCGCCCTTCACGATCGCCGTACGTTTACTGTTTAATAAAACGTGTTTGTGTACGCGCATGTAGTAATCGGTTGACACGTTATTGTATTTGTTGTGTTATTTTGGCTATGACTGACTGACCCCCGGGGCTGCTGATGAACGGCGTCGTGATTATTAATTATTATTGTGTCGTGTGTTATATAAATATAAAATACGTGCAGTACAGTACGGCTGAAATCGATGATAATTATTAATCGGAGCCCGGAAGTCGGTGCATTTGTGTTTATTATTATTATTTTTTTTTTTATCGAGCGGTTTGAAAAAAAAAAAATTCGTTTATAGATAAACATTAGAGCCGTAGGAATTTAAAATACCAATAATGAAACGCGCGTATTAATAATAATTATTTTATACACTCGTATTATACACGGGTTCGCACGATTATCGTTTTAACAGTCTGTGTCGCATACTGCTCGTGTATGTATTATAATGTACATATTTTTTTATTTTTATGCTATATTTATATAAACGTGTGTACGTACAATCAAACCGAAGAGTGTTGTGAAAAATAAATATGTGTATTGAAGTTATTGTGGTGGGTAAACGAGTTAATTTACCATAGTATCCCGCGGTTTCGACGAAAATGCAAAAAAAAAATACCGAAACGGAATAAATAAAATAAAAGCGAACGTATTACGCGTAGAGAAAATCATGAATATCATTACAATAAAAAATATGTAGAGTTTAGAAGAAAAAATTAATAAATAAACGGCGAAGAAAATGTGTGTGCTACATAATGGGTATATAGCGAATTAAATTTGTAAAAAATAAAACTACGGCGCGTTATATTATTGATATTATTTAAAATATTTTTTAATGCGTAATTTTTCCAAAACTGAATTTATATATATTAAAACATTATGTTTTATACATATTTATAATAATTATCTCTGTGTATTATAAAAGTAATAGTATATTTTCTAAAAAAAAAAAAACGCGGTTTCTCAACATTTGAATTCCGATTGACTTTTTTAAATATTGTATTTTTATTATTATTATTATTATTCAATACACGTTATATTGCGTGGTGTAATTGGACGTATTTTTGGTTATTGTTATTATTATTGGTGACGTTTCGATCATCGTTATATTATTCTTTTTTTAAGTCGAATATTTTTTTTCTCTCGTTATTTTCTGCCTCTATTTGTTATATAGTAAATTTATTGAATGAGCACATATATATATATATCAATTTTTCCTGTTTTTTTTTTAACCCTTCAAGGCGAATACATCAGTAAATAACTATTCTTAAAACATTTTTTTTTTTTTAATTTTTAATATAAATAAGGGGGATAATATTGTAAAAGTATACGCTATATACAATATTGTTATTGCGTGTATATCGTCTCGAAACGCACGGTGTTCACGTTTTCGGTTTTAATGTGATCACATTGATATCGATATCGATCGCAGGTATAAGAAAAAATAAGAAAGAAATACACTGTTACGCGTTTATTGTGCGCATTATACTAAAACTATGTTTAAAAAAAAAAATAAAAAATCACTTTACCTAATCAGATCTGTTTTGTTCGTTGTTTCGCAGTTATTTTTCTGAATCATATTTTTTTTTTTTCATATCGATATTATAATAATATCAATTTCTCATACACGCGCTTGTTGAAGAATAAAACGAAAATTGTTTTTAAAATGGATTTTCACTGAAATTGTATACATTTTTCGTGGATCTGCGAGAAACGAAATTTATATTTATTTTTAATTAAACAACTAATACGAAATAATTTACACTATATATATATATACGGCATTTATATTTTATTACGCGTGATGAAAATATTATGTGAACTCGTTATAATAATATATTGTATTATTATTATACGCATCGTTCTTCGAATCGATGCGTATATAATAATTGTGGTTACGGTCCAAGTGGAAAAATCGTCGTTGTAGCAGTAACGCCATAAACACTGACGGGGCCGAGTGTACTTTGTCGCGAGGTTTTTTTTGCTTTCAAAAGCCACGTGGATAATACCGCATTTTATTAATTGTACGAATGAAATAGACCAGACGCAATGCGGCTAGAGTAGTATACTGGTGGAAAATGCCGAGCGAACGAAATACGTTATAATAAATTTATTGTTCATTCGATTCTGAGCGGAACGATGAATCTGTTGTTTTTACATTGATGTTTATTTTTATTTTTATTTTTTTTTTCTATCCTGTGTATAGATTTTCGACCAGAAGGAGTGTTCCGATCTCTTCGGTCACAGTTTGTTTCCGGCAGCGATTCGCATCTAGTTGGTACTTTAGAGACGTCGTTTTTAGCGTTTTCTCAAAAGCGCCTAAAAATATAACTCAAAAACTCAATTTCGTCTCGATCGATTGTTGTTTATTTCTTCGTAATTTTGAAACTAATAGTCGTAGAAACCTGAAATTTTCACCAAATATGTAATTGTAGACTATATTATATTTACGAAAAAGTAAGCACCGCTCAGAATCGTTTTATCGAATGCAACGACTTATCATTGCTTTCAAATTTAAAATAAAAAAACAAAACTCTAAAATCTTTATCCAAGTAATTCACTTAAGCGATATCCACAACATACCGCGGCTCGTCGTTACCTTTTTATAATATTTATTCAGTCGCTCGGACGTTATTAGAAAAAGCAAAAAAAAAATGAAAATATTTGATTTATATAGGTATTATAACAATTCCTTATTGCGAAACGTTATTAATTTTATAGATTAATATTACCCATTTACAAGCCTGTATAGATTGGCGCGGCAAAGTCGTTGCGGATTTTATGGGCCAGAAAAAAAAGAGGGGAAACATTTTATTTAACGCCACGAAAAAAAAAACTCTGGAGTATCCTGTTTTTCCACTATTGGACCGTGACACGTATTAATAATAATATTATGTGCAATGACAAAATAATCAAAAGTCGCGTTGTTTTTGTCGTACACGCATTATTGTAGTTCGTATATAATATTTACACCGGGTTTGAATAACTCTGGAATCCGGACTTATTATTATTTTCCGCGGGTCATCGATTGCGTTCCCTTTTCGTTTATCATTATCAACGGTAAAACAGATTTTTTATTCAAATACAATACCCGTTTATTTCGTTAATTTATTGGTAAAAACTAAAAATGTTAACTTTAAATTCATTATGTTCGCGCGTTCAAAACCGATTTTCTCTCAGAGTCGTTATTATTACATTTTTCTTTTTTTTTTTTAATTAATCAATTAATTAATTAATTACCTATAACATATATTTATTTATTTTAAAACTTATTTCGTTCTGAATATTATGATAATAATTATTTACTCAACAAGTATCGATTGTTTACGAGAATCGCACGTGTCTTATAATTATTTACTGCCAGTGGTTGTGACGTATTATTATAAACATAAAATAGTATAGTTTATCGAATAAAAAAAAAAAAATTTATACGCGCGTATATGTGTGTATACCACTGCCAGTATAGTACAAATCACTCCGTACTGCGTATAGGATGTGTGTATACATATTATATATACCTGTAAAAAAAAAAATGTCCTTTTCAACGTGAACTGCACTTAAAAGTCTAAATTACGATTCCGAATCAAAAATTTACGTTCCTCAAAGTAAACTCGTGTACGTGTGCCTTAAAGTTTTTCAAACGTAGTTTTTTGCGAATCGTCTACGGTTAATGGGATTTTTAATGGAATTTACATTTTTTTTTTTTTTGCGATATATATTATGTAACGAACGTATGCGACGCAGACCAACCTTGAGACGTATTTTATTAATATATATTAATCATTTTTATCGAAATCGTTTATATATATAATATTAATTTATTCGGTTATAAAATATTTAAGTGTATAATGTCTCGCGTTTCTTCGATTACCTATTTACCGACAATTTTTTTTTTTTAACTCTGACAGTATTTCACACTCGATTGACGATATGATTTCTGCGTGCGTCTGTCGAAGTAATTTTTTTTTAAAATTTAGTCACGGAAATGTTCCTATAATAATAATAATCGCTAAAGAAAAAAATTGACTTAAAACCCCGGTTGGTATTATTGTATATTATTAATAACGATTTAATTCTCTTTCTCTCTCGCGTCTGATTAACAAGTTAAATGTTTTAAATACCTATAGCGTAAGGTTTATTTCGATAACAGTAGTAATACAATGTGTTTTGTATGACCTTGAATAAGATTAATCTTCGTTATATATTCGCGTGTAATTTTGAATTGCGTTTTTTTTTTTTTTTTACTTTCCGCTTACCGTCTATCGACCTTTTACGATCTACTTGAAAGTGTACTCTCCGTTTTAAAGCGCTTCGCAGCCGGGATTTGGCAGGACAACAAATAAGCGAGAGATCGGTATAAATAGGGTATTGAGATCAATCGCATTCGCGAGATGCTGATGGTGGGAACGAGGCTGCGCGAGAAATATTTTATACGCGCGTACGGTTATCGCTGAATTATTTGTTATATTATAATAGGCGCGTCTGCAATACTGATGAATCGTTTTGGCGGCGGTAAAAAAACATGATCTATACCAATAAAATATAATAAAGCTGAAGAGTTCGCGTGTTTGAATCTCTGGAACACAACCAGTCGGATTTGAAAAATTCTTTTTTGCGTTTGATAGACCAATTCTCGAGGAAGGTTATGATGGGCCGTTTAACGTCACGCTACGACTCTTAGGAGCCGAGCGAAAAGAGTCCGGGGGAGGGGGGAAACGCTGAGCGATGACGGAATTCGTCAGTCATAGATCGACCTTGGCCGAGAATAAAAAAAATTTGGGAATTAAAAATGGGAGATGTCGTCTATACGTTAAAAGCGGATTAGAAGCATTCAGTTAGGTAGTCGTGATAAATGAATTAACAAAAACGTTTATAAGAGGTGGCATTTTTTTTCACGTGCAGCGAAGTGACAGCTAGTATATATATGTAAAATATTTCGGTATTAGATTTTTTTTTTTATGTCTGTACCCAAAATTTCTACCAGAAGGATTGCTCCGATCTTTTCGTGTAGCACCTTTTCTGATTGAAAATTGTATCTAGTTTGTACTTCAGACAAGTCGTTTTTCGATTTTCTCAATACTTTTTTTCAAAAGTCCGGAAAAACCACCAAAAATTATATAAAAACGCTAAAAATGCAATTCCGTCCTAAGGGGATTGTCGGTTTATTTATTACACCGTAGCTCCGCTCAGAATCGCGGTGTTATATCGAATGCGATGATTAATCGTTGCTTTCAAATTCTGTAATAAAAACAAAACTCTAAAATCTTTGTCCGTGTAATTCACTTAAGCGATATCCACAACACTCCGCGAATCGCTACCTCTTTTTTTTTAGATTTTCATCGACTTCGTACAAATCCGTTATTGTTATATGACGTGTAATATAGGTATACTATTGAAAATGATGTGTGTTTGTGTATATACTCGCGGAGAGAAGTTCACAGAACGTCGTATGTACGAAAATAAACTTTTTTTAGTAAGGTCGTCATCGACCATCATCCGAAACCTGAGACTCTTGAATAGTTTTACGTGTGTGCGCGCGCGCGCGTGTAGCGACCCGCGAAATAGAAATTTCTCCGAGTGCAATGCTAAACCGTAAACCGCGCCCGAGAGCGGTTTCCTTAATAAATTATATTATTATATAAAACGATTTATCCGAATAAACGGCGGAAAAGTAATAAACCAACACACGTATTCGTGTTGCGCAGAAAGCGCATAAAATTTGAACGAGATAAATTGCTGCGACTCCGTATTATTATTATTATTATTGTTGTTGTTGTTGTGAGGGAAAAAATACAAATTTTTTTTTTTACAATTATTATACTCCGTTAGTGTTTCTCATTATAATTGTCGCGCGATTATGTGCGAGAGAAATTTGTCGCGTTTTTTTTTTTTATTTATCTGTGGAACAAAAAACTCGGGAACGATTTAAATAGATTGAATATATTAAGTGTTGTATGTTCTGTTGAATTACCCGTTCGCGTTTTAAAAAAAAAAAAATATTTTCTTAAAATTTTCTTAGCGATTTAAAATGCTTTCAGTAATAATATCTCTCGCGTCGTATAAAATTATGTGTACTTTAATACATCCACGGTATGTGTAAGTTTCAAGGGCAATATGACTAAATAATTATTTATTCCCTTTGGGGGATATAAAATACACCTACGTACTGGTCTGACTTCTCGTTTTTCGGATTAACATCGAAACTATAAGGCTTCTTTTTTTTTTAAATGTTTTCAAAAATAGGTAATAACCGTTTTTTTCTCAATTTTTAACGACAAAAACGCGTACTGAAGCGCTTACTGAGGTAAAACACAAAATCTTTTTTTTTCCCCTCGTATAAATCGTTTGTGCGAATACGAAATTTAAAAACAAAAATCGATCGGATACAGAGTACATTTATTTTTTCGCTCAAATAGTTATTGTTAAATTAAATAGTAAAAAATAATATTAATTACGTAGTAGTAGTTTTATTACTGAACGTTTAAAAAAAAAAACTTTAGTTTTCTTGTTTTAATGGGCGCAGTTTTTATCGCTTCGATACGGCTCAATATGGCTTTTGTTACGTTCTATCAACGATTAGATAATATTAGAACGGTAAACGTTTTTTTTTCTTTTTGATTTTCGAAAAAAAACGAAAGCGATGATTCTCCCCTACTACTATTACAGTCCCGTGTAACCATTAAAGACGTGTCTATTAAAATTCAAAGCCAGACAATTTTTTTTTTGTTATTATATTTGAATTCTATATAATTCGACAAATAAATTTCGGAGTCGGAAAAAACCAACGGTTTTAATAGCCTATTTATAATATTAATAATACGCCACAGTTTTTTTTTTCTTTAACAATTTAATTCTGCGCTGTATATATACACGATTTCTTTGCCGTTTTTTATATATATTTTTTTTTAAATCCTAAGTTTTCTTATTGTAACGTTCATAATTTTCCCCGCGTAATATTTTGTTCGTTTCTTTATTTTTTGTAATATTCTTTGGCTTGTTTTTGCGTGTTTCTACAAATATACAAATTAATCGATTATAGTTCTTTTTTTTTTGTTCTTTCGCATATCCTTTTTATTATTTATTATTATTATTATTATTATTCTCGTTTAATCTTTGAATTAAAAATAAAGTAAAATAAAAACTACAAATGTTGTACACACTACGTATTTTGTTATTATGTACGGGAGGAAGAAAAAAAATAACTGCGCGCCGTATAGCGTATATATATAGAAGACGTTTAGTAGTAGTGGTAGTAGTAGTAGAACGTGCAGCGTGCAGTGCCACGCGCACGCTCGTGTTTGTTGTGTTTGCAATATAGCTGTTGAGCGCATGCCGCGCGTAATACAAATAAATATAATTTATCGAGAAAAATAGGAAAAATAATATAATGTAGTAAATAAGGAACGGGGAATGAAAGAAATAAATAAAAAATAAAAACGGAAAACTCCTCCGTTTGTGTTTTATTCGTGCTGCGTATGTGTGCCGTGTACGTTTTTAAAGAATCCGCGTCGGTGTGTGTGTGTGTGTGTGTGTGGTGCAAACGATGCAGTGGGGCGGACGGACGGGGTAAAAATAGAATGCAAGGGCGAAAAAAAAGGAAAAAGTTTTGCTATTCCGAAAACGCGCGTGCAACGATTGAGGGGTGGGGAGGGGGAGTCTGTAGGGAGCCCGCGGTAGGAGGTAATTACATTATATATATATATATATATATACGCAGTATTCCCTTCTGTTTCCTCCTGTTTCTCCTCCGTCTGTCCGTCGTGCGTTTTATATATACGCGTATATATTGGAATAATAATATGCAAGTCCCCGTTTCAAGGTCGAAACGCGGCGGCGGCGGCGGCGCAATTCACTGCAGCAGTGCCTGCGCGCAAACTCCTCCTCTTGTGTCGTACTCGGTTTTGTGTGCACGTGTGTGCAGTGCCAGTGCCCAGCGCGTTTTTTTTTTATATCGAATTCTATAACGGCTCGTTGTAAACCAGCTGGTCTCCCCTCCTAGCGTCTCCCAGCATCTCCGAGAGCCAGTAGTAAATTGGAATTTTTTTTCTTTTTTTTACTTGTATTCGCAATAGTCGTGCCAAACTAAGAAATAAATTTTCACCCGTTCGCTCCCCCCCCTAACCCCTTGCAGTACATTCTTACAAATGGCTATTTCTTTTACTCGTTCTTTGAAATATTGTATGTAACTAAATTCTGTCCGGCAATGTGTCTCCTCTTTGTTATCCGCAGCATAATTTTCAGTATCTCCGTAAAAGTATTCTTCGTTCGTCGATTAATCGGTTTTGCGTGTGAATTTCTACTCGGAAGGCCGTATAGCCAGGGAAGGGAGGTTTAGGGTTCCGATCCCCTCCTTCTGAAAATAAAAAGACGGGAGTATCTATACACTGCATGCAGATACATCGGTACGTGTACATATGTCTTGTCAGTAGCGTATCTAGGATTTTTCCACGGGAGAGGATATACAAATTTTAACAGATATTTTTATTGTATTCATTATACACATATATTGATATTATTATATGTATATGTTGTATGTAAACAAACATTTGTCATTTGTGTACAAAATTTGATTTCTTTATTTATTTATCCAAAATTGAATTTAACTTCATTCATTTTCATTCATACAATTATCAAAATATTGTTTTAAATAACCTCTCGGGGGATATGACACCCATATCCCCCCCTGTAAATACGCCACTGTGACTTGTATATATCTCATTTATTTTTTACGCGCGACAAAAAGTCACCTATAGCTTAGTCCCCTCGTCTCCTCTTATAGATATATCTATATCTATAGATCGCGCTGTCATCGCCGTTCCAATGTACAATAACTGGCAACGACGGTATAGAAGGACCTATGGGGGGGAGGGACCTGGCCGGGTGGTGAGTAGAGCCGGGTTCGTGACGTCGTGGTAACGCTCTCGGTGTCGCACAAATCTATAGAATGACCCCAGTCCATAAGACGTATAACGTGTCAAAATCGAATGATTTATATTCTATTATTATTAGTTTATTATTTTTGTTTTATTTCGTATTTACACTCTCAGCCACCCTTCACAAACATTTTTTTACTGGCTACGGTCTCCTCGTCTATACACGGAATTATTTATTTGTATTTACGGACGGGGGGAGGGGGATTTTCGACTGTCGAGCGGAGGCGGTTGGATCGAATCTGTCCTCCGTCCACCGGCCGAGGAAAGTGTCGGCGCGCAGAGAACGCGAAAATGTATCGAAAATCTGCACGTAAGTTTTTTTTTTCCACGACTTATTCGCGTGTGATAATCAAAAGCGGACTGCGCTGTAGAGAAAAGTGGGGCGGCCGACGGTCGTCATATTAAAGGACCGGCACAAGGCGGATATTCGTGTGGCAGCCAATAATTATTACTTCGAGTATAAGTGTATGAAATAAATGACGAACGTATGCAAAACCATACAATTTATCAGCTATTATTAGTATTTATAGACATTGGGATATAATAAATTGAATACTCGAACGCGATCGACGCGTATAATACAACAGTAGAACACTGCAGATAATGCCGTCGACTGTCGGCCTGTATTTATTTTAAAACCTAGACAACAATAACGAATAATAAATAGAAGACCACTCCGGTGTACAATCCGCGTGTTTTTTTTTTTTTTAAATAAATTAGTAATATATTACTTTATTAGTTGTTCGATTATTTTTATTTTGCCTACGATATATTATATTATGGATAGGTGGGGGAAAAAAAGTGACGGGCAAAAGAAAAATTGATGCAGAAAAAGGCCAGGGAAAAAAAACAGTGTACGACTTTAGATAAAATGTTTTTTTTTTTAATTGTTTTGAAATATAATGCGGTATTTATTGAAAGATTGTTAAGCGTAATCCGACATTTTTCCCAATGAATATACGATTTTTATTTGTAAAAAAAAAATGGTGAAGATATCGAACTCTAGCGTATTCGGGGGCCGATTGAGCGATTATATAGAATAGTAGGCTGGACCCTTCCCTGCAGCCTCTCTCTAATATAATAATAAAACACCCCTTGTTTTCGATGTGTGTGTGTGTTTGTCGTTGCAATCTGTTTAAATTTTTTAAACGAATCCTAAGCGTATTATTATTATTCATTATAATAAAAAAAATTTTAATCACCCGCCCCCCGTTGTACATATTTTTTACTCTGAATGTAATAGTATATTTCGTTAGGATTCGCGTTATTTTTCCTGTTGGAGAACTGGTGTATTTAATTTGCGAATTTTTGTTTGTTCTTTGTGCCGCAGTTCCAGTAGACAGATGCGAAATCTAGCCGAGAAACAGCGCCGGAACAAATTGAACACGTGTATCAGCGAACTGTCTCAACTGGTGCCGTTGATATCGAATTCCAGTAAGAAAATCGAAAAGACGAGCGTGCTCAGACTCAGTGCCGCGTATCTTCGGCTCAGTCGACGTGAGTATATAACATACTATATTATATTATATTTATACGAAAA
Source organism: Slavum lentiscoides (assembly GCA_032441835.1). Taxonomy (NCBI): domain Eukaryota; kingdom Metazoa; phylum Arthropoda; class Insecta; order Hemiptera; family Aphididae; genus Slavum; species Slavum lentiscoides. The sequence continues at coordinate 8,631,325 of CM063715.1, read as the reverse complement.
GCGTTTAAAGTGTTTAAACTGAATCGTCGTTCGCGTGTTGTTGTTTTCAGTGTTAATGGGACTCAAAGAAAAACGAGAAAAACTGCCGGTATACATAAACGAGATTAATTTGGCTGATCTCATGCTCGACGTATGTATTACATTTATTTATACGAAATCCACGCGCGCGCGCGTGACTCTGTCGCAGAGACAATAATATAATATGTCGCATATTATAAAAAAAAAAAAATTATAATAAGTGTTTTATTTTTTCCAAACCCTTCGATACGATGAGAGAGAGAGAGAAAGATAGAGCAGGAGTCGTTTATTCGATTATACAGGAAATAATATCTGTAAAAAAAAAAATCAATATATCTCGCGTTATTTTATTATATATTAACCACTTAGGAATGTTATTAGCACGTTATTATTTCATAAAATATATTGTAAACGACACGAAAAAATTTGCATTAAAATAATACCTATATAAGTATGTAGACGAGCGATAAACATAATATATATATATTTTTTTTTATCCGAAACTTTGTTCTTTCACATACTCAGAAAAACGCTTGTGTCTGCGTGCCATACTAAATATTACTGAATAAAAAAAAATTTTTTTTTTTTTGTAAACTCCTTTAGAAAAACGATCTCGTGCCTCTTCTTCTTCCCTCTCGTTATTTATGATATTTAATAATATATATATGAAAAAAATATAAACGCGTTATTTCTTTTATTTAAAATATAATAAAAAAATGTGTGTTACGCGCACAAAAAAATATATATATATATATCGATTTCCTAAGAACTCGGCCTATAACCATAATAATTTATGAAAATCATCGAGTGTTCTAATTTATACGCGTGTTTTATTCGAATAATATTGTTATTCTTCATTATTTTAAAATTGTGCAGACGTGCGGTGTGGGATTATCTCCGTCTCTCTCTCTCTCTCTCTCTCTCTCTACGCGATTATATTTGTATATTTATGCGCGCGATCGCGATATTATGATAATAATAATTTTTTTCAATTTTAAAAATATTATCGATGAATAAAATTACAGTAATGAAAAATAAAATTGTATTAAAATATAAAATACAAATAAATTGTCGATCGTTAATTAAATGCGTTGTCAACTGTTGCTGCAGCAGTCTTCGTAATGTTCTCCATAAATCGGCGGGCTTCAGATGATCTGCAGACGCATTCCGTATATTCAGTTTTTTTTTTTTTACAAAATTCCAAAGACCTGAAAAGAAAAAAAAGCGTGAAAAAGATTTTTTTTAAGACGGATCGATACTGTAGATTCCTCCTTGCGTGAAGTCGTTACAAACGATTTGGCTATAGCCATAAAAAAAAAAGTGTGAATTTGAGATTCATAGCGAAGAAAAAAAACTGATGGTTACCGATATAATAATTAATCGAGTTTTACCAACAAAAAAAAAAACTATTCGAACTAGCTAAAATAAAAAAAGCTCTTGCTCAGGAGCGTAGACACAATGTAGGTGTATCGTTATTGATAATATTATCGGCAGATCATTATTGAAGCCCCCGATTTACGGAGAATATTACGAAGACGGTCGACGACGTTTATAATGTTAAGAAATAGACAATTTATATTTTAAAACAATTTTCAATACTGTAATTTTATTCGTCCGTAATTTTTTATTTTTTTAAATTTTAGAAAACAAAATCGTTTTTTTTTCTGTTCGATATTTGTGTGAATAACAATATGTTTATTGTATAGCGTGTAGAAAAACAGAGCCCCCTGCACACTGCAGTTTATAATGTGTATTTATTTTTTTAAAAAACGACTTAACTCGTGGTCTGTATTTTTTGTAAAAAAAAAAAATCATTACCAGTATTGTTATGACGTGTGTGTACTGCCACTGTTCGAGAAACTCCCATCTGCTACAAGTGTTACCATCTGCTCACACACACACATATATATATATATATATATATTATATATCGCCCAATAATAATTTCTTCGCGTGTCTCTTATTGTCACTTGTACGCACGCATTATTATGTGTACTTAACGTATATTTCGTTTTTCCTACTATAGTAATATATGCGCGCACCTACGTTAAAACGAATGTCTTATATTAAAAAAAAAATTAAAATATATATATATATGTGTAAGGACAACACTTCAGGAATAACAGTTGTGTAAAATACAGATAATAATATGTCGCGCGTATTATAATATATTGTTTTTGAACATAAAAGTTTTCGGATCGCGCGTGTGTGATTTTCGAGAAAAATAAAAACGAGTCGTATACGAACAAGGTATATATTACGCGTTTATAAACGGTGTGGTGGCGAGGAGGAGGTTTAAGAGAGAACAGTTTAAAATAATTTTAAAAATAAAAAAATCTATACGATTTCGTAATAATTAATAATATATGTATATAATAATTCGATTTCACGTTGATTTTTCTTCTTTTTTTTTTACACGCGTTTCCAGGACAGAGATATTTATCTCATGGTGACTTCTGCTGGAAAAATCGTGTTCGTCTCTCACTCCGTGGAAAACATACTGGGCCATCCTCAGGTAAGTCTTCTGTAAAATAATATTATATCTCGCGTTTTTCGGTTTTGTGTTTTTGGCGGTTAGCGGGAGAGAGACACATATTATAATTAATGCGTCGCCAACGGATCGTAATTTGTCATCGATACCGCTGCTGCCGACTTGCGCAGCCGTCGTCGCATTGAAAATATCCATCGTGACGTTTATCATAATAATTTTAATAGTCAATATATTGAAATGTAATAATAACAAGCGAGCCTGTTTTATGTTGTTTTTTTTCATTATTATTACTTTTTACCTTGAAAACAATTTTTTTTTTATACGTAAAAACTACATAGTAGTACGCGCGGCGCTACTATGTTGTGTATGTCTATAAAATCCGGTGAAAATAACGTGCGCGGTTTAAATAATTTTTTTTTTTTTATAAAAATCGGTTGAGAACCTGTGGGAAGAACATATACGAATCGCTCATTGGCAGACATATATTTCCTATATCTTTAGTGAAATTTTTACAAATTACTCGTTATAACGGTGCACTTATCGCGGCTGCTCGGAATTTACACGACATAATATAATAGTATACGCGAGCGAGCCGGTATATGATATTTTTCGTTTCGATAATGACACGCGTTATAATTATATGTACTCGTATATGTATGCGGTGAATTCCGCCGGCTGTACTTCAATAAAATAATATTGTAATAAATATTTTAAAAAAAATCCTGTGTGCGAAGGATTCGTTAAGAATAAAAAAATTAAAAAAATATATATGTCGTTCGCGTTTGATATTATAATTTTGCTGCGCGTAGAATGATTTTTTATAAAAATCGCGCGTGCAATCGTTTATACGCGTTCAGTTGTTTTTTTTTTTTGTACATTTTTTTTAACATTATACGAAAATAATGTATATGACAAAAACTTAGCAGGAGCCGTATATTTGGACTTATTTAAATGTGTGTATCGAACACGAAATTTCGCGTGTACCGCCGCAGTAAAGGAGAGTTGGTAAAAAAAAAAAAAAAGCTCATTATTTCCTTTTGAATTTTATATATATATTTATATATAAGTGATCTATTCGCCGTTTTTCTAAATCCGAATTTTGTACTTTTTATTAACAATATATTGCAAAGAAACACTGCAGACCTGCACTGCTGTATAGCGGCTGTTCCTCTTATACTAATAAACGTCCCCTCCAAAATATTGTTTTATTTTCAAAGAAGAAATATAGGTACATTTCGGAATAATATTGAAACACATTTTTGGCCGCGTTTCTGTATAATAATAATGTGTGTGTATACATATATGTGTACATATATATATATATTGCTAAAGTGAAATCCTCGGACTCGTTACCCCGAGCCCGTAAGAAATTAGTAAAATTTAGCTAAAAAAAATTTTAAAATTTTAGTGATATTTTTGAATACCACTTTACTTCTCAAATAAATGTTACTACAATAATAATAATAATAATAATGATATCAGAGCCTGCAGCAATAGTTGTTATTATGTTTTTTTTTCTCGGTCGACTAGCGCTGGGCGACTGTGTCTAATAAAATAGAAATAAAAAAACTCGACATTATAAAAATTGTTGTTTGTTGACTTTTTTTTTTTTGTGCTTTTCTAAATCCTCTGACGCGAAAATTTATGAAAATCGTATGCGCACTTATATACGTATAGCTGTGTGTATAATATGTACTGTCTCCGCGTATATTTCATATTTTGTACGCTTATTATATATTATATTTAAGTTATCGCGCACATATTTATGTAAATACTTTCATAATATATATATATATTTCTTATTGGCAACTCGTTATCCCTTCGGCAATCTCCTCGTATACACACAACGATATGACGACGACAACGTCTCGCGTGTCTCCGTTCAAAACGTGGTGTTTATACCGCGCGTTCCGTAATGATCGAGTTGCCCTCGTTTTATTTTTGTAAATTTTATTTTTTATACACGATTGCGTATTACAATAATAACGTATCGCTCGTGTCTTTGTAAAAAATTTTTAAAAAATCGAGAAATGTGTGACGAGCGAGATCGAAACGAGGTTTAAAAAAAAAAAATTTAAACCGATTTTCTTCCGTTTATTGAATTTTCTGACCGTATACGAAATACGCGTGAGGAACATGATTTTTTTTTCAAATTTCGAGGCGATTCGCGTGCCCGGTACAAATTTTTTTTATAAGAAAACTCGCAAAATTTATTTAAATTCAATACTATATCGAGAATATCGTGTCCTTTACGTACACTATATAATGCACAGTATAATAGCTGTAGACGGCTGTTTCGATTTTTTTTTACCTTACTTTTCGTTATTTCGTTTCTAATAAATATATGGACGTCATTACGTCAACTTTCGGTTTTTTAAGAATAATTTTTACCTTAAAAAAAAAACTGTTTCTTCCATGCCTGAAACGCCACAATGCGATGATAAATAATAAACATAAAAATAGCAAATAAGCACTTTTGTATGGACGAGATCGATCGAATTAAGTCGGGCATTCCAGTCATCGGAGAGAACTTCGGCAATGGCACATATATTTGTATATAATATGTAATATCAACATTTGAAAATAACTGTTATCGCCGTGTATGATGTCCATAGACGTTGAATGTAATAATTTCATTACATAACCTTAAAATATTACTCCGTGCGAGAAAGAGAACCATTCTAATGGTGACTTCTCTCTCTCTCTCTCTCTCTCTTTGAAATGGACCGCTACCCCACGCACATTCGATATAGGAGTGGCCTGTCCATATATTTGTTATCTATATGGTTATTCTAATCAAAACGAAATATTATGTGTATAGTAAGACATGGATGTTTCGATTTCTTTTCTTTTCGATTTTTGAATTTCGTTTCTGTTGCGTTTTGCCAGATTTCCCCCTCGCCCCCCCACCTTAAAAACGATTTATCGTTATTCTAATCGAAACGAAATATTTATACGAAATAAAGACATTGAAAAAAAAAAAAACATCTCGTACATACGAAATTGTTGTTTTCGGTGTACACATACGTATACTCGAAATATTTAATAATCTCTTTTTCTGGCACTCCGCTCCGGCCAACGTTAAATCGAATTTTTCCACGTATATATTATTATAATATATAGTTTCTCTCTTTCTCTTCTATTTATAAAATTTACGTTTACCTTGGGCGTTATAATATTATTGTAATACAGTCGCGGCTAGTGTAACCAGTGCATTTATATAATATCAACAAAATGTACACACACACACATAGTATTGATTCGCCGCTAGCTAGCTAGTAGCCCCGTCCGTGTGTTAGCCGTGGCTCGCCGGTGCTCCTCCGCTCCACCGCCTCCTCCGTCATTTTATATGCACCGTCCAAGGACACCGGCTGCCGCCGCCGCCGCCGTTCTATATCGTCGTCGTCGTCGTCTGTGTCCGGAAGATTAACCGAATATTATTTGTTTCGATTATGCGTATTTTAAAAAAAAAAAAAACTTTGTCATCCTTGAAAATTACTCATCGGACACCGATGGGTCTGTATCGTGGAATAATAATCGCGTATGAGATGGTGGTATTGTACCTGTTGGCGAATAAAAAAAAAAAAAAATTCGCCAGTATACTGCGCTTTGCGATATATATATATACAATATCACTTTCGACTCGTTATATGCGACTAATACCGGTCCGGGCGTCGTCTGGTTGCGCTGCAGTTTGCAATATTATTACGTACATAATCAAGGTCGACCGACCGCGCGCGCTTTTATTTATCGAATCGCGTTCCGAATTCATATAAAATGAAATTCCAAAATAGTGTAGGTATTCCGTAGACGACGCGGTCGTTTGTAACGAGGAATTTTTTTTTGGATTATGAGCGAGGAAATAAGCCGGCTATTATTATTATTACTATTTGTTTTTTTTTTTTAATTAATTTTTCGACTACGTTGTGGTAGAAGTAGTGCTTTGATTTTTATTATTATTACATTACGGATGTCATTTCGAAAGTATATTATTAGTCTTGTAGAATCTCGTAATTTTTCGCCGTATAAGTAAAAAAAAAAAAAATGTCAACTTTTTGGTCGTTTATATTGTAACGAAAAAAAAAAAATCTTAAAATTAAATTATCTTATTTATATATATATATATATACATACGGAGTAGTGAGGTCTTATCAAATCAATAAAAACGCTTTTACATACATGTACGTATAATAAAAATGTTGAATAGACAATAACGACATCAGTTCGCGTCCGAATAGAAGAAGAGGAGACTTCCTCTTTTTTTTTACTTTGAAAAGGTGTTTTATAGTTATATTTTTTTTATCTCGTTTGTTGATGTTGTTATTGTCGTCCGTTTATTATTAGTTGCAGAATAAAAGTAGAATATATATATATATATGATAACAATGTGCGTGGTGCACTGCAGTGTATATACAGACCACGTTACAATATATCAGAAATCGTTATAGACGCGTTGATGAACCGTTTGAGCGGTAAAAGAGGTGGTAATTTTCGGTGTTTTATAAGCGTTGTGAGATCGAACACAATCGATATTTGTAATAATAAAATAAAAAAATTTAATAATAATTATTAATAATATAATACCATATTAACGTCATTAAAAAATATAAAAAATTATAAACAGTTATTCCGATTACGAGCTATTTAGTGTAGTCGCGGATTTTCGATATTCCGTATAAAAACGGTAATTTTAGGATTTAATGCGCGAAAACGTATACGGTTAATTTATACACTCTATATTGTATTAATAAATAATTTAGCGCTCCGATATTTTAAGCTCGGAATCGTTTTTTATTTCGAATATGCAAAATTCGTTTTCATATATTTATTCAATAGCGATATCCTGGCTATTTTTTAATTTTATAATTTCTTTTTCAATTCCGATTTTCTCTTGTGCTCTCTGTTGTTATCACTGTAACGAACGGTTTTCCGAAACGTTTATCGCGTCGTCAAAGTCCCGGGAGATGTTTATAATTTTTATTTTTTCCGTCTAATATATAGGTATATTAATATAATATCATATATTGGTACTGCGTTGCAGACTCCCTCGGACGATCTCTGTACAAACGTTGTTCTCCGCGCGCTCCTGTACGAATTTAATCGCTTCTTCGTACAGGAATCTCGTTTTTTTTATTTTATTTTTTTCTTAAATATATAATCTGTATACAACTTATTATACTTTTGTATAATAATACTTTATCAAAATAGTCGCGCGAGAGTTTTTTCGAAATAATATTTTACTATATTGTGCTCTTCTCTCTCACACTCCCCGTTTATTGTGTCACGACGCGCGTCTCCTCTCCTTCCACCCGACACCCCGTTCGTGCGCGCGCGCGTAGCATTGAACATAATAAAACGTGAATAATAATAACCCGTATTGAAAACGCATATAAATACTACTTTAAAAAAAAAAAACTGTTAATAATCTCGGCCAACGTTTTCTGTAATGTTAATTTTTAATCGCCGCTATTCGTGTGTGTAGTGTGTGACGACGATTTGAATATTGAAAAAAAAAAAAAACGTGTGACGTTTCACCGTGTGTACATATTACAAACGGTGATGTGTTCCCATAGAGTTTATAACACTCCCATATATGTACGCCGTGTCAAGATTTCTTTTTTTTAAATCGTGGGTATGCTGCTGCGGAGAGTGTATATATACTCTCGAGTCTATCAATGAATTATTTCAAAGAGACTCCTCGCACAAGGAGTCCTTACTTACCTTCTTCGGTAAAGGACGCGAAGAAATAGACCGGGAAGGGATACAGAAACGATTCTTTATCGATATATTTAAGTAAAATTTTTTATTTTTATTTTTTGAAACGAATAAAATAAAATAACGAAAATGAAACTTATTATTGGGGTATAGTGGCATATACGTAGAAGACCTTTTTTCGTTGAAATTGTTAAAATTGTGCCGAGTATGTAAAATATATAGTTCCAGTAAATTTGATGGGAACATCACTGCGTTATACGTTATGCGTTATATAATATACGAGCTGTGGTAGAGTTTAAATGGAAAATAATTGTATAGACCAAAACTATTTTTTTTTTTTGAAGACCTCCGAACTGTTAAACCTATTTAGAGGTTTTTTTTTTGCTTTGAATTTGTACCGAAAGCGAACGTATATTTATCCTTTTCGGTACTATTCTGATATTATTATTCATAGACTTTTTTAGTTCGATGTTATACCGCCATTATGAAATTTTTTTTTTTTTGGCGACAAACCAATATTATCAATTGCAATAGTAGTAATAGTTATGGTTTTGGGTGACTTCACGAGACCGTCTTCACAAAATATTATCATCGATATAATAATTACCACTTTTGCGCGTTATGCGCCAAACAATTTTGGGAATTTTATTATTATTATTATTCTATTGTTACTATACTGATTTAAGTTACTGGCAATTTGGTAGTTTGTAAATAAATATTAAAAAATACGAGAGAAAACAAAATACAAAGCCTCGCGTTTACGTATTTATATCGCATAAATTTAAGCCCTTCTGTCATATTAAAAAAAAAAAATTAATTTGGAGTTGCATAGTTAAATATCTTTTTTTTTTTGCGATTTTGTCCTGACTTAATGACCTAAACGTCTGATTTCTCCTCAATATATATTCGAATTTCTCCGCCGTGAAGTACACCGCGGATTTTACGCGTATTTAATAAGTATATATTATATTGTTTGCGTGAAATATGCGAATTTGTAATCGTTTTAACCGCGCAATATATCGTGACACGCGTCGTTAGTACTGCTAAAGATACGTGTATATGTGTGTGTGTATCAAACAATGTCGGCGGTCTCGATTATTTAAAGAATTTCCTTCCACCGATAGTAAAATAAGTACTTTTCGCGAATTTTAGAAATTTTTTTTTTGATTGTAAATAAATTTCGTTTGAACTGGCTGCTGCGGCTTTCGAAATATATATATCGTACGCGATTATATATATATAGGCGTATTTATTTGCTCGCGAGTAAAAATTAATAACGTTTTCGGACGAAAATATTAAAAAAAAAAAATTCAAAACGTTAGGTATTCGGTGGCGATATTTTTCGAGGAATATAATAAGGACCAACAAGGACGCACAATTATCCGAGTTTGAATGCAGTCAATTTGCGCGAGACGAATGAGAGAGAGAGAGAGAGAGGGAGGTTTTCGTTTTCCCGAAAAATATCGTTATTCGTCGTTATATTATGTATTATAAAAATATATTATGTCCCGTGTGCCACGTGCGTTTCGTTCGGCCCAGAGTTTATCGCATCTATTTCTGTTGTAATACCGCTGCTCGCCCTCTTTTTTTTTTTTCTTCTCGAATTTTGAACGATAATAATTTTTAATATACATACATGTTTAATACACGTATAATTATATTATAGTGTTATTTTTCCGTATTATATCGGTTTTTTTTTTTTTTAATATTATTTACAGATCGATCTCATGGGCCAGTCGCTTTTCAACATCACGTGTCCGGAAGATCACGCGGAGCTCAAGAAAAATCTTAAGTATAACGACGGAACTTCGTCGTCGTCCTCTTCCTCGTCTTCCTCGTCTTCGTCCAGCAGTATCGGTGAGTATTTTTTTTTTTTTTTTTTTATTAATATACGCTCTGTATATTGTGTAACTTCAACTGAATAAACGTGTGATTTCTCAAATAGCGTATATCATAATTATATGATGTTATGACGAAGTTTTTTTTTTTTAAATTAAAAAGTCGTACGAAAAACTTCTGAAACGTTTTTGGATTTTCGGTGGTAACCGAACGTCCGGGGGGGGGGGGGTTGATAATGGAAAAAAAAAAGATTTTTTTTCTTTAATAGGAAAATCAAAAAATAATGCCTTTTGTTGTGATAGGAAAAAAAATGTTTAAATTTCTTTGCGCTGTTATTATTTATTTGTCGTCAATCGGAAGGAACTTAAAAGCTGTTGGATTTAATGACGTGTAACGATAAAAAAAAAAATAGAGACCTTGAATTGTGCATATATCATAAATTATGAGTGTTTGTTGTATATACCGCTTCGGTGATGTTTATCAGTTATCGCACGCGTCTGTAGTGTAAGTTTAGGATTTTAATGCGCTAAAAACTGAGAAAATTTTTTTTTTTAAATTTTAAATTCCATTTTTCCCCGTAAATAATATTTTCAATTGAAATTCCATATTGATTTCCGGGCGTTGTTCATTCTACATCGAAATAATTTTAAAACCCAGTTTTTAATTACTTCCTCGACAAACTACTCGTGAAATATATTATTATGTAAAAGAAATCATATTTTACAGTTACTACCGACGACGCTTCGCTGAACGAGAATCGAGGAACCGAAGGCAGTTTCAAAATTCAACGTCGATCGTTTTACATGCGCTTGGTCAAAAAGGCCGTGTCTCGTGGTGAGCAGCCAGAGTTCGAGCTGGTACACGTGGTCGGCACGTTGATGATGCAAAATCCCGGAATGAAAAGTATAAATCAAACGCGCTTCTAACCACCGACACTCGATTTAAATTAAAAACTTTATTTTCATTTTTTAGATCCTTTATTGGGTGGAAACGACATAGTGTTGAACGCGGTCGTCAGGCCGTACAACGAACGTCGTGTCACCGAAGTATCGCTTTTGGAAGCAACTCGAGAAGAATATATCACCAGACACCAAATCGATAGCCGTATTATTTACGTCGATCACAGGTAAGAATTTATTGAATTTCTCTCTCTCTGTCTTTCTCAAATTGAATATATTGTTCTAAACAAATTACTGCCGATCAGTTCGTATTTTAAAGTATCTGTTGCTAATGTCGTCTTGTATAACAATAATCGTATGAAATATATTTATAGAATATCGATTGTATCCGGGTTCATGCCTCAAGAAGTATCTGGACAGTTAGCGTTCACGTACATGCACAAAGACGACGTTCGCTGGGTGATGATCGCTCTGAGACAAAGTATAATATACATCATTGACATATTATAATGTACAACGTGTGAACTTTCAATATTAATCGCCGCTTCCTGTTTTATTGCAGTGTACTTCAAAGGTCAGAGTTTTGGCAGCAGTTGTTACAGACTGCTGTCGAAAAACGGTGAATTTGTGTACATGAAAACGCACGGCTACTTAGAATTGAATCCGAACGAAGACACAATCGAATCATTTATCTGTGTCAACACCCTGGTGAGTGCAGACGAAGGGAAAAAAGAAATCATTAAAATGAGAGAAAGATTCACGCCGTTAATTCGCAGCGAATCAGAACCCGGAATCGCTGCAATCACTAATAACCAATTTGTAAGTATATAATATTATTAGGTACGTCGTTGACAGTTTTGCAGTTTTAATTATCGTTACGATGTGCGTATTGTAGATGGAAGCCGATTCTACTACGTCTCTGGAAGACGCAGCTACTGAAGACCCTAAGACACTGGACAAAGTTGTCGAGCAAATGATTATTAATATTCCGGCGCCGGCAATAGACAACGTCAAAGAAACTGCTCAGAATCCTGGCCCTTTGCCCGACAGCCAGTTTATTAAGGTTGCGCTTTTGTCAAAGTCCATGCCTCCGGTGAAAACGTCCAACGCGCCCAAATTCGATAAACGATCGTCCCTATCGCCTCAGCCGAACATTAAGCCGATCACCCAAGACCGACCGTCTGTGCTTCGAGTTGCGCCGCCAGTTGCACGACAGCCCGTTGTCGTTTACAACCATCAGACCAGTGAAAAAGTAACAGAGAAAGACAGAGAGTATTACGAGCGCCGAGGCGGCATATTAGTCGTTCCCAAACGACAGAACGATGTGCAGATACCGGAATACTCGCCAAAAAAAGCGAAAATCGCTTCGGAAACTCAGGTCGACGATTCGCCTACCTGCAGTCAGTATAGCAACCAAATGGACGGCTCGCAGTCTGACAATCAACAGAGTACTGATGGTTATGGGTCTTTGGACGGTTTTCCTAGCTTACAAGATACCACTACTACCGATCAATTTATACAGAATATCGATGAAAACGATATCGAACTAGGTACGGTTAACATTATTTACAAAAAAAAAACGTGTAATGCGTTCATTGTAATATCAGTCGTAATATGCGTTATATTTATTTATTTAAATTGTTGGAATATTCTTCTTATTTTATTTTTTTTCCTCAGATCCTTTGGCTGTTGTGAATATGACGGAACTCGACCATTATTCGGTGAGATTTAATCAAATTTATCAAAGATTTATCAAATTATTTTTTTGTAATTTATTTTGTTTCTGAAATTATTATTTCTATTTCTTACGTATATTTTTTTATCTTTTTCTTTTATTATAAATGTATAATAATTAATCGTCTTATCTACAAATATGTCTACTACGCCCGTGCACTTTGACGCATAACTTGACTTATCGTTGTCAACGGTAGTGTCGAGTTTATATAAACCGATAATAATTTTATATTTTTTTTTCCTCCTTATATCATTGGTTCATACTGTTCTACTAATGAGATAAAACGTGTATACTTTTTACAAATAAGTATGGAATAATCGTTTGAATAAGTACACTCGGGTTGATAATTAGACGCAGACGGAACCTACTTTTTAGAATTCAGAATGAAATCAAAAACTAATACAGCAATATTTATATACGCTTTTCTCAGATTATTCTCAATTTGATATTAATTACTTTTCAGTCTAAACGGTTTTCCTCGTCTCCCATTAATTAATTAATAATATTGTTGTGAAAACAATTGTACGGTTTATAATAATGTTAACATTTCAGTAATGACCGAGACTAGGTTTTACAACAACTATTTTCTATACGTACTTATTGTGTTTTTTTTTAAATTTCAGAAAACGCTAGACTATAATGACACTTCGGTGGACCCGTCGTTCTTTACGCCGGAAAGCTATAGTTCTTATGATACGGGTAATACTATATTTTAATCGTAAACATAACAGTTGTATATTATAAAAAATATGGTTCGTTTTACAGGTGTTTACACTGATGGCAGTGCTCCAACAGATTTGATTCAAGACAACGTGAGTTCCTTTGGATGTCCTTTGGTTTCTGTTCTGGTATGTTACAATATTGTTTAACGTCTGTCTTAGATAATGCACGTGTTACAAAAGGACGGGAGCGTGGAAAGCGAAATGCTTGAAAAACAACAGATCACGCTCAAAACTAAGATGGACCAACAAAAAGGTCAGCTCAAAGAAATCCAGACCGAATTGAACTCTCTTTCGTCGAACGCTGACACTCATTTCCTAGCTACAAACTTTTCTAACCTAAAAGTACGTATTCCAATTTGTGGTTTTTCTCTCTGCTTTGTTGACTGGAATTTATTTCGACCGTCATTGTTTCCGTACAGGCAGTGCATGAGCAACAGCAGCAGATGTTACGTAAACTTCAAGGAGTACACCAAAACATCGGGGTGTGACCATCGAATTTGTCGTTTATAACCTTTCGATTTTGATAAGTATAAGTGAGTGTACACTTCGACTAATTAATATTTTCGCTGTAAAAATCTAATCTTGTTACAAAACATAATAAACGATGGAGTTTTTTTTTTTTTTTTAATTTATATTTCATGTCGAAAACTCCGATTGGTTGCAATCGAGTTTGCACGTTAGATATAGTGTTCAAAGAAGAAAAAAAATCCATTAACGTTTTTAACTTTGTCGTTTTCCAGTTTATTATGTACGTTTTGTGGTATTGGTCTAGAGCCGTGCAAAATTAGTTAACAGACACGTGACACGCCCAAAAATTCAATTTTATAAATTAATCGTAATCTATTATTAATAAGAAGAGTAAGTAGTATTAAGTATAATATTATACACACATTATATACAAAATTGTAAACTAGCTATTTGTTAATTTTTCTATTTGTGTAATTTTTTTTTTAACATGGTTTAAATTTGTTTTTGATATTGACATTTACCTTATTTCCCCGAGTTATCTATCTATCTGTTAAAGTTATTATTATTATTATTACTATTATTTTTATTATTATTAATAACAACTATGATTTTTGTTATCGTTACCCTAGTATTTGTACAACATCTACGTAGTTTCAAAGAATTATCTTTACTTTTTGATTCGTTTTAGATTCGTTTTTTTTTTTTAATATATATATATACATACCTACAGCAGCTGCTCAAAGAATTTAATAGTGACTGACTTGTGTTCATAATACGAAATATTTCATTTCTCTTTTTTTTCTAAAAGAAACTCAAATTACAATATCGAAATAAATGTCCGAATGAATATATATATATATTTTTTTTATAAATATACATCGCAACTAAATATATGTTATACATTATAATAATATCCGTTTCAACGAGTACAAAACCGACTGCACATTTTTTTTCCTCTTGTGCCATTTTATAATCAAACGTTTTCGTTTTAATTGTCTACCTCGTCAATCCCAAATATCGACATGAAACGATCTTTAAAAAAAAAAATATATACAACGTGTTACCAGTATATCATCTTTTCCATACATGATACAATTCAACGTTTTGTAACATGTAGTTGAACATTTATATCTTTAAAAACTTTGATATTATTATATTAATATTTATAAAAATCGCCCATTTTATATTTGAGAGCATTTTAATACAAAATTAATATTAATAGTTTATACCCAATAACATGATTTATATATATATATATTTTATATATTATTTTTAATTATTATTATTATTATTTGTTTATAATTATTTTTATTTTTTTCTATGTAAAGACTGAAAAGCAAAACATTAAATGTTATAATATTTGTATATGTGTCAAAATGTAATGATTTTAAATGATACTGTTTTCTATATTGCTTCTATATACATGTGTACGTTAGGATATTATTTAATATCAAATACATTCTATATATTATATATTAAAATATACATATATCAGTATTGTACATAATATCGTGTAAAATGTTACCGACTCCTTCCTCGCACTCTATCCTCGCAACGCGTTCTTACTTACATTTTATAATCGCCTCGTAGTAGTATTTCTTTTGAATTACGATGTTCGAAAAAGAAGAAGATGAAAAAAATGATACTTACTGTGAAATAGAAACGTACGCTTGTTAATATCGTCTAGTACGTGCAAGTCACATTAAGGTATTAAATGTTTTTGTCGTTTACACTGAAGATATGGTAGGGTTCGTGAAATGTATACTATGTGTAATTCATAGAATAAAAGGCGTTCACTTCGCTTTTAACAATTTATTGAATTGAGTTAACGTTGTTGAATACGTGTATATATAAGTCTGTTCTCGCCCAGCATTTATGGTAGTCCGTTTCATGGCGATTCTATTACGTCTGAAGTGTAAACACATAATGTATGCGCTGCTGCCGAGTCATAAAAAAACGTCGAGTAGACATCATCGGCACATTATGAGAGAAGACTTAAAACCCGAAACAAACGTAACACTATATTTTAATATTACGGAGCATCCGACTGCGCGGTGTTTGGCGTTTATATAAATTCTGTCGAAAACATCAGTTTCGGATAAAACAAATCACATTTCACACCTTACAAGAGACACCTCGGCCCCTCTCGTTGAGAATCTCTAGACGGCTACAAATCACGTTATTTTATTAAGCCCCTCCGGATTCGTCCAGCTATACAATCCGACTAGTTAATAAATAAATTCGACTAAACAACAGAAATATACTAAAGGAAATTTTTTTTTTTTTTTAAGACGATCAGTAACTGTATATTTTGTACACCGCTTAAAATCTAGTTAACAATTCGACCGTTTGGATCTTTTTTATACTTGAACTCCCTTTTTTCTAGGTTATCTTGGAAATAAGATTTTCGATGTTTTAATTAAAACGATATTGTTCGCATTTTCGAACATTTGTTCTAGTACCTATACATTAATTATATGAATTTAATTTATTTATTTATTTAATTATATAAAAAAATTATCGCGTAAATAACTAATAAATGTTATAAATCGTATAAAAAAACCCGAATTTAATGTGTAACCTTTTATCCGGTATAAAACAAAAAACTGAAGTTAAATATTAAGCCTAGCTCCGTCTTCTGCTCAAACATAGGTACGTTACAAATTAATTTTTGTCCCGGTATTTATTTTAAAATATAGTAAACCTAGCGCGTATAATAATATATATATTCCAAAACTATTTTTTTTTACATGTTCGGAAAATCAAATGGCGACAATTAGTAAAAAAAAAACCAATTTATTTGACAATATATTATAAGCAGATGTAGAAATCACACACACACACACACACACACACACACACACACACACACACACACACACACACACACACACACACACACACACACACACACACACACACACACACACACACACACACACACACACACACACACACACACACACACACACACACACACACACACACACACACACACACACACACACACACACACACACACACACACACACACACACACACACACACACACACACACACACACACACACACACACACACACACACACACACACACACACACACACACACACACACACACACACACACACACACACACACACACACACACACACACACACACACACACACACACACACACACACACACACACACACACACACACACACACACACACACACACACACACACACACACACACACACACACACACACACACACACACACACACACACACACACACACACACACACAGGTCAGGCGCGAACTACGTTGTTCACGCCTGACCGCCGTGACTACACTGAGCTGTCCGACGGTTTCGTACCTCTATTTATAAGCGTCAGACTGCCCCCCTCTACTTTGTTTAGTAGCGCTATCTGGTGACTACTTTCTTTTCCGGTTTTATTACCGGTCGGCTGACGCGCTATGTCTGTATACGCGCATGTTTAGTTTGACGCTGTCTGAGCGACTGATTGTACGCGCGTGTGGAATCTTTATTATTTATAATTTTTTCATTATTATTAATAATAATATTACTTCGCGTATTTCAATGGAATGAAAGGAACGAAGGACTTGTCTTTCCTCGTAGTACACTAGTTTACACGTTTACTCCGTTACTTTACACGTTTACTATTTATTTAATGTTATTTCGTTTACACTGTACACAACCGACCGTGTTTGTCTTCAACTAAGCATTAAAAACGTTTTTAAAATATTGAGATAGACATAACCATTTTTTTTTTTATTTGAAATTTCGAAGAATTAACATTTCCTATCGCTCCCGCGCACTATATAATCGATACAAATCGATCGGTACTGGAAATGTATCAAACGTCTATATTTTTTATACTTTATCCAAGTGAAAAGGCAACATTATATTATAAAAAAAAAAAAATTAAGTAATATGATAATACATGCAACTAATGCTGGAGTTTTATTATTTTCTATACTAATCAGTTTATCTAAGCTGCGTACTTATATACGAGTATTTAAAAGTATTAGGTATATCCGTAGAAAACAAATTACGAAATATCGGCTTTCAGACATAAAATTGGAAGCGAATAAAATTTGAATATTCAACGAATACTCGATTAATTTGTTTTAATGTTCAACTGAGGGTAACATATACTAGTAATACGACGATGATCTGCAGGATAAGTAGGTACTTTATATTGAATCGGTTTTAACTTTACATACAATGTTTTCGTTATAATTCGCAATAACGACTATACTGTATTAAATTTGCGCGAAAACCAATAAGCAATTCAGATTGATTTTTTTTTTTTAAATAATAGTAAATGAAATTCGTTCGTCCTTACTTTGTGAGTGAATTAAATTATTTATGGAAAAAGAAAGTGAGTGGATTTCAACGTACACACATTTATTATAAAATTTCATTTTTCCTGAATGTAAACTAATATTTGCGTAACCCGATTGGAATAGTGTGTTATATACTAATTCAAACAAACTTTTTTTACCCTGTGCCGCTGTTGATGATATAGTCAATAGTACTTTAAATAATACGCAGAATTAAAAAAAAATTTCGTTTAATTTACTAGAAAAGAAATCTGTTATTACTTATTTAATTTTTGGTAGCAAATGTTCCACGACGAGTAAAAACCAAGAAGAAAGATCTATTAATGTACCGAGACGAAATGAAGATGTAGAATAAGGAAGAACAACGTGCATTGAACTTAAACGAAATAACAATAAAATAAAAAAACTAAGTACTCACCAGATAGCGCTGCGACACATCATAGAAGGGCGTGGCAGAAAGGCGCATATAAATTACGGCACTGTGTTGTTCGCGCTTGCCCGCCGTGACTACACTGAGCGGTCCGCTGGTTTCGGACCTCTATTTATAAGCTTCTGTCTGTCCCCTCTATTTTGTTTAGTAGCGCTATCTGGTGACTACTTTCTTTCCGGTTCTACTACGGTCGGCTGACGGGCTATCTCGGTATACACGGGTGTTTAGTTTGACGCTAACCGAGCGATCGATCGTGTACGATTGTACGCGCGTATGCAATTATTATTATTATTATTTTTGCATTATTTGTAATAATAATATTATTTCGCGTATTTCAATGAATGTAGAGGAAACATGAATATTTTTTTTTTTTACTTCTGTGTTAGACAAAAAAAGAAATCGCTCATAGTTCAGGCTCATAACATGTACTGAAATATAATCGAAAATAAGATGAATTAGAGGCTCCTTAAGTTGTTCTCTGTCCTAGGCTCCAAAACAACTCTAGTTGCGGGTTAGCGGCGTTGCACAGCGAGCGCGCGTTCCGAAAATAATGGAAAATCGTTCCTCGTTGCAAGATAAATTGGCACGGCGGCGACGGTGCGATAAAGGGAAACCAGGGGTTCTCCGTATTTGGATTATGTATCATCCGTGGTTATTTTTATACATTTATGATAACCGGTGCGGCGCGCACCCGCACGGCCGAAACATACCGCGACTAGTTTGGGCTACACTTACTGAAAAGCGCCGCCGTGCCAATTTATCTGGCAACAATTATATACAGAGAAAAAAAGCGTGATTTCGTTAAAAGTAAAATTTGTTATTTATATTATATATATATATATCGATTTTTCGAACGTTTTCCTCCCGCGGAATAATAATAATAATAATATATATTTTATCGTTATAAAATATACACCTATACAGTGAGAGAGAGAGAGAGGAACGGGGAGAGACTTTTTGTGCACGACGATCGTGGGAACAACGAGCCCTCGGATACGATAATACTACGTTAATAATACATATAATATCGTATTATCGCGTTCGCGTGTACATAAATAAAAATTTCTCTGTTCTCGCGGTGTACTTTTTTTCTCTCTCTCTCTCTGTACTCGTTGACGAATCGAACAGCGTCAGTGATTATTATAATTTATACGAATAATACGCGCAATATAAGCGCAGTAAAGTAATACTCACAAATAGGTTAGTACGACCGGTACTTTCAGTTTTTCTCTCCGAGTGGAAGGTGTGATGGGGGGGGGAGAGTAGAAACGCGTCGTCCCCGATTTTATATACGTTACTGGAATTGAAAATTTTTTTTATTATTTGATTCTGATCGAGGAAAAAAGCTCGTATTGGTCTTACGCGATATTTTTTTCTATTTTTTTTTTCTGAGTACAAATTTTCGGTTGAAAAGAACGCTCGGACGATCTCGCCGTCATGCTATAAGTAAGGTTAATTAGTCGATTTTTTTTCAATATAATTTCGTCTTACGCGTATAACAATATATTCTGCAAAACCTATAATCTGTGAAAATTGGAAGAAAAACTATTTTCTCAATAGGTTTTAACGCTGCCGAAGAAAAAAAAACCACGCGTGTCATGAATTTCAAAGACTTTTTTTTGAAAACGCTGCGCAATCGATACTGCAGCTGATTGCAAGTATCTCGTCGCTTGATTTTTCTCCGTATAATCTATTAAAATAAGAAATTTTTTTACGATCGATCGAGAAAATTTAATTTCTAAAAAAAAAAATATATATATTTTAAGAACTTCATATCATCTTTGATTGCCGCAATCGGTTTCGTGATTTTGATTTGTTTACGAAAATAATAAATGCACATTCAATAAGTTCTCGATAAACATTTACCATTATAAATATAACATTATTCATCGAACTGATTCATGATGGAAGAATTTGAATAATTAATTTCAAACAAATTTATTTTTGGGTTATTTTGAAAAAACCCGCAGCCACTCCGTGGGCCCCCGAGTCAGTGGCGGTTATAAGGGTGGCGATAGGTGGATCGCCCCCCCTCCTCATGGGATTTGATATTTTTAATTTACTATATCTCTGATCTAACAGCACCGACTTGCGTCGTGTAAGTTGGTCCAATTATGTTATGGTTATGCTCCATTTTCGCCCCTCCCCCTTCCCCTTGAACATCATGTATAAGGCTGGAATTAGTGCTCGACCGACGATCAGCGCGTACAGTGTAAACGAGTAAACGTTAAATAAATAGTAAACAAGTAAAATAAACGAGTAAAAGTATACACGAGGGTACAACGATGAAAGATGACTCATTGCGTTCATTTCATTTCATTGAAATACGCGAAATAATAATATTATTAATAGTAATAATAAAGATCGCATACACGCGTACGATCGGACGCTCAGACAGCGTCAAATTAAACACGCGCGTATACAGACATAGCGCGTCAGCCGACCGTGATAAAACCGGAAAAGAAAGTAATCACCAGATAGCGCTACGACACAACATAGAAGGCGTATAAAAATAGCTTATAAATAGCGGTCCGAAACCGTAGAACCGCTCAGTGTAGTCACAGCGGTCAGGCGTAAACAACGTAGTTCGCGTCTGAATGTGGTGTGCGTGTGTGTGTTTCTGCCACGCCCTTTATGTTGTGTCGTAGCGCTATCTGGTGACTACTTTCTTTTCCAGTTTTATTGTTATTTCGTTTACGTTCCATGCGCGTTGTTCTTCTTTTTTCTATACATCTGCATTTCGTCTCGGTATACATTAATAGATATTTTTTCTTGGTTATTACTCGTCGATATGAATATTTCACTGGCATAGGGGGTTAGTTCTATTTCCCCTTGAACATCAACCGCCACTGTCTCGCGTAACCGTCTACAGACTCCCTAGGGGTTCGTGAACCCCGGAACTATACGATCGACTGCGACTTATTTATACTTATTTAATTACGCGTATCTATTATATTACGTACAATGAGATAATGATTTTAGATAACCTTTATCTCTCGCGGACGTCCGCAGCCTTATAGATAAAATCCTCGAAACCTTTATTGAAAATGTATCGCGTCAGAAACAAATTCGATTTTATTTCGCAAGCAGATATCGCGCGCATTGTACAATTTGTATTTATTGCGTAGTTTTGTGGCTAAACGTGTATTATAAAATATATTGGAATTCTTCGGCGAGAATGTAAAAACGTCTTATACATATAAAACGAATTTCGGGGCTGTTTTTGAGTTCGGACAATAATATATAATTATGTATACGAGACGCGAACGTATATAAAAAAGAAAATATTAGAATACAATAGTAGCGTATGAAAAAAAAAAAAACGGTTTATTCAGAGTCTGCGGTCGAAGCGAATGCCTTCTCTCGGATTTCAGAAGTTGACCTTTACCGAAACCTGACGAATTTCTCGACGAAAACGGTCGAAAACAGGTTTACACTCGCATATATACGATAATAAATGTCCAGAGATTTTACATTATTATTATCATTTTGTTTCTCCAGACACGAATTATCTGTCGCGTACAATCGTACATAACTGTTGTCCGGTGACATAAATTTCGTTTCTCGTTTTCTCGGCAAATTTTATGCCGTCGTACGTACAGTCCGGGTTAACGCGAATTTTTCTTTTACAGTTATTTTATAATATAAGCGTAGTTTTTACATTTACAAATTATTAATTTTTTTTTTTTGTATACGCGCGAAAATAAAATGTGATTAAAAATATACGTGATATAGAAGAAAAAAAAAATTTATTAGAAAATTACTACATATAGAAATCGACGTTGCGCGGACGAGTATTATTATACTTTTTATTTTAACCTAACCCTTTATATTATATGCATATAGAGGCTAATAAGATTTATCGTCGATACCTGTCGGTGAAAATTTTTAGGATTTTTTTTTATTCAAGGAGTGTATAATTGCAAACCATATTTTTTTTAAACGCGTTTTATAATATCGTTTACCAGTGTTATACGTTTTTAAGGTTGAAAATTGTCACAGTTCCTGTACGCGCCAGCTATTTACCCGCACCGTCTATATAAGAATTACATTATTCTGTATATCGCAGTAATTCTATTACGGAAAACTGCGATCGTGTATCGAAATCAGCTATCGAGAGAAAAAAACTGGTACGTATAATTATTGCGTATTCAGATTTGTTTAAGGGGATTGAAAGCGGACATTTTCTCTCTTCGTCTTGCACACACGAAACACGGCGAAATAGACGTTTCCTACTTCCTCCAACGACGTACCGATCGAGATCTATAGTGATGCGATAAGGATTTCGAAAACAGATTTGAATTTCTCGTGAATTTTAAACGACTTTCCCACTTTTTCATTTTTCTTTTTATCTTAAAAACTTCAAAAATTGATTATTAGGAATTTTTTTTTTATTATTTTAAATTGGTTCAATTATTTGTTTAAGGATTTATGAAAAAAAAAAATTGGAAATCTCAAGTAGACTTCACGGCGAATTCAAATCTGTTTTCAAATTTCTTATCGCACCATTATTACTATAGATCGATCGATACGTTTGAAGAAGGAAACGTCTATTTTGCCATGTTTCGTGCGTGTGTAAGACGAAGAGAGAAAATGCCCGCTTTCGATCGCCTTAAAGAGTGCGGATACGCCCGTGTTTAAAAAATCGTATAATATTAACGTATGTATTATTACTGTAGCATCTGCAGCAGCGATTGCCGAGAAGACTGAACGGCTGGCCTCTTGCAAAATAGAACAATTCAACTGTTTGTATGACGATTTTACCGATATAACGACTTGAAAATTGATTTTAGAAAAAAAAAAAAATGTATTTCTCAAACGTTTCAATAACGTATTTCAAATTTTTCCCCCCGTACAAATACACGCGCGTTATTATTATTATTAAATTCATATCCGTTTATTGAAATGTTTTTGTAAAAAAAAAAAATCACAGCTATTTATTTCGCAGTAATTTTTTTTCGGTTTATTACATTTTATTGGGACGGTATAGTATAAGACACGCAGCGTAAGAAAATAATATCCAACAATATATGCGTGCACTGCCGATTTGACGACTGCTGCAAATGTAAAATTGAAAGGTCCTATAGTACGACCGTTTTTTTTTTATATATTACATAATTTACGTAAAAACAATTTTTTCCCATACGCGTACAATCGTACACTGCAAACTCTTCAAATATGTATTTATTTTTAAAACGGATTAAAGTGAAAATATCATATTTTTCCAGTATACCCGAGTATATAGATAGAATTTTCGTATTAAAAAAAAAAAACGAACCAAATAAATGTCGAAATACCTAATAATAACTAAACACAATAATATTTAAGGGGCCTGCACCGGGCCTGTATGGCAAATGCGTACGTTATTGGAAAAATTCTCACGCCTTTTGTAGAGTGATCCGATTTCGTTTTTTTTTTTTTTGTTTTGTTGGAAAGAGGAAAACATTTCGCATGGCGCATTGGACTTGAAGACAGACAGACAGAAAACGAAAAGCTCGATTTTATATGCTTTACAGGGAAAAACTCTCATGCCTCCCAGAGTTGTCCGATTTCGATAATTTTACTGTTGTTGGATAAAGGAAGACTTTCTACAGGGCGCGTTGGACTTCGATTTTAGATTACCACAATAAAAACTAAAAAAAAAAAGTCGTTAAAAAAAATTGTGAAAATTGTTCATATTCAAACTCTTATTATAGCTTTTAGAAATAAAATGTTGAGAATCCAAATTAAAATTCAAATACGAACATTTTCGTACGCGTCTGCAGACGGCTGCACTTGGATTCGGAAATACGAAATCCTATACGCTTAGAAAAAACGTTAAACACCGTGGAAGGCGCGGGGCCCCCCGAAATGACGGTGCCCCGGGCAGCTGCCCATTCCCTGCCCTGTGCGCTATAAAACGTGACGGATTTTTCGTTTTACAAACGGAACTCCCCCTCAAACACACACACACACAAACCGGGTAGGTCGCGTTACCGAGTTACCGCGAAACGTGCGAGAAAACCCGTCGAAAATATTTTCGTCACTCTCGCCACGTCGTGACCGCGCTCGCACGCACAAGGGTTCCCCCCCTCCCGGGTAACCATGGTAACGGTAGGCGACGCGAAGTTCGTGCGCCGTCGCCGCGAAAAGGGTCGGTGGCGGCGGCGGCGGCGGCGGCGTAGCGGACCGCAGAGAACGTTCGTCGGTCGCGCACCGCGGTCGCCCGTGACGCCGTCAATAGTTTCACCGTTCGTTTTACCACAAAAAAAAAAACGTGAAAAACCGCGATGACGTTACCGCCGGTCAGATCGACCGCCGCCACCTGCAGCACGCGTTCCGCACCGGCCGACCCGTCGTCGGACATGTCGCCGTAAGTGTGTATACCTGCATTTTTCTTTTTTCCATACTCTTTGTAAAACGATACCCCCGAATATTATAAGACCTCTTTGCTTTTTTCTTAATATTTTCTCTAGTAAAAATTTTTTGAAAAATCGAACTCGCTTTTTTACGCGAACAAAACGCTCGTTCCTCGTCCGGACTACGTTTTTTTTTTTTTGGTTACATGCTTATTTCAAACGAATCGTGCCTGTATAATAATATATTATAGAAGTACTCGGGTAAAATACAGGGATTACTACTGCGAGGGAAACGAAAGTGAAGTAAACTACATGCACGTGCGTGTGTGTAAAAATTAGAAACACTTGTACACAATAATTTATGTAGACATCAATATTATTGAATCGCTTATTTTAATGCGAAAATAATGATTGAAAAATTACGGCGGCGAATAAAATTGGCGACAGAACGCAAATTTTTCGTTTTAATCATTTTTTTTTTTTTTTACACTTCAAGCGTACCGCGATAACGATTTTCCTTTAGGTAATATGTAAACAGTTTACACCTGAATCACGGGTTAGATGAATAATCATATTATTCATCTAATCTGTGCCAGAATATATATTGGCTAAACGCGTATATGCGTCTTCTCTTATATACGAATTAATCACGGACGGAGATTTTCACACGGTTTTATGTAAATAAATTTTGCGAATTTGAAAGCAACGGCAGATATACCGTGCCGCGGCGATTTAAATAAAAACGAAAAACCACGCTAATATATATAGTTTATATAAAAAATATATTAATACCGCGTGTGTCTGTATAAACTTGTAATACGCATTTCGAGTTCTTGATAAAAAAAAAACGCGAAAATTGTTGTTCCCTATACGCATACACAGTTTTTTTTCTCATATAAGTATTATTATAAAAAGTGTTCGGAATCTAAAAAAAAAAATCGAATTTCGTTAACACTCGCGTGAGTCGTATACGCGTAATTAACGAGTCTATGCGCAAAAAAATCTTAAAGTATACCTCAAAAACAGTAAAAAAATATTACCTTTATTTATGAATTATTTTATAGGTACACACTAATTATTATTATAATTTATGTAAAATTAATAAATTTTCTTTGTTAAAACACTATTAATACTATAACAATAAAGTCGAAATAAAAATAATGTTGTAAAATTGATTGTATTTCAATTTATTTTCTATCATAATTTCATTGAATTAATGAATTGTCTATTTGTTATTTTGTACAATGAATCGTAGTTATAACATATTATTCTTTATTAATTAATTACGACATAAATACTCCACGGAAATAATTTGTATATAGTAAAGGTCCCCGCGCACTGCACTACTGTATAACTGCAGACATCGCGATAATTATACAAATATATTACGAAACGTCTAATGAAAGGTGGCGAATTTTTTTTTTTTTTTGCACCTTCTTATTGAGGTTACGAGATTTTAGAGAAACGCGAAATAATTTAAATACGAAGTAGCGAAAAAAAATTGCATCTAAACCGGTAAAAATAACGCCAAAGAAAAAAGAAGAAAAAACGTTTAAAACGCGCAAAATAATACTCGGGACGCCGCGTATAAAACGATATTAATTTTATAACTTCGCTGTTTTTATCGGTATTCGATAATATTAGCACAAAACCTATAGAATAGCCATGCAGGCAATGATAGTACCGATAATGTTACAACCGTCAAAACGTCGCCCGATTGCAGCGTGTTGCGAGATAAACGTGTATTTTATAGGAAGTGTGTTCTCGCGTGATGTCCCACACACACACAGAAAACGATATTAAATCAGTTTATCGGTATAAATAACGGGGGTTTTCAATCGTTTAATCGGTTTAAGCCGAGTAGGTATAACAGTATTAATATAATATTTAATAGCATTGATTATAGAATATAATATTATATTCTATAATAATCAATGGTAATAGTAATATTGTCTGTAGAAATTCGCACCGGTTTTTCTCAGGCGTTCAACGCTCCGTGGCAAAAATAGCGCTACACCACGCGCATCACAGAACGCACCGTGTTTTATGGAAACTATAAGAGATTTCAAGGAGGAGCGTATTTTTTAGCTACCGACTTGTATATTATGTGCTTGTTTTAAAGTTTTTTTTTTTGAAGCGCGTATGACTCGGAATCCTCTGCTACCTTAACACTATTCTCCACCGTCCTTATAACTTCCTATATCATACCTCTCCGGCTCTCCCCAACTCATCACCTTCATCGCTCTCACCACACTCACGTTTTATCTTCTCGTCATCAGACAGAGGTATAGTACCGATTTAGATCGAAACGTTTAAAACACGGACGAAATTTGTTATCAAAAGCAAATGTGAATTTTTTTTTAACATTATCCTCTATCAAAATAATTAATAAATGTTACGATAATTGAATTATAAGTGAAATCTTAAAACTTCGTTGAAATGTACAACTGAGCATTTCTTAAAAATATTAGAGCTGCGCGTTTTCTATACTTAAAATTACGGAAAATCCGTCTTAATATAATATACTGCCTGGGGGGCTTCAAATTTATGTAGTTACGCCACTTGCAGGCTACCGACACGTGCCTGTTGTAAAATATCGGCTGACAAAGAATAGTTTTAAGTATATTTTTCAAACACTTGTTTTGGAAAAAAAAAAGAATGCCTCGAAATCCTTGGAAAATAATTATATTCTCCTCTTTAGATGTGCTAAAACCGCGTGTTTTTTTTTAACAATAAATTTTACAAAAAAACGATTAAGCGATTTGAATTTTGCTATCTTAGATAGACCGTCGGAGGAGGCTATAAATATGTAATAATACAGTCGGTTTTGAAATGGTTGTGCGTTTAAAAATCGACAAATTCTATTTGTTGTTTGTTTTATTTCTTTTATTTTTTTACACGTTCGTTTAAATTTTCTTTGGATTCGAAAATCCTATAAATAAAATATGAAAATCAACTAGTCCGCACTACAGGACTAAACCGTGTGTTTATATATAAACGCAGAGCCGTATTTTAATTTTTTTTTTTTGGGGGTGGAAGACTTTCGGGTGTTTATAATTTTAATAATTATTTACGAACTACGAAAATTCCTTTTTTAATTTTTAAATTATTATTATTATTTGGAAATATATTATATTATATTAGGTTATTATCGAAGAGTATTTGCTCGGAAACGATCGATTAAAAAATTGATAATAATTATTGTATAAATTTACTTTTATCTATATATTTTGTAATAATTAAATTTTTTTTTTTGGCCAGCTCAACAAAAGATATTATTTTTCAATGTACGGAGTAGAAATCTTGATAAATGTTGAATGTGTGTGGGAGGAGAGGTAGTGTGAAAATTGTGTTTCGTCCTGGGCGCTGAAAAAAAAAAACGTGAATGAGCCTCTGTATACATTATACACACGTTCGGAACATAAATTACAATATTTATTATTATATTTTAATATATACGAATACGCGTTTTAATGTGGGGGAGGACGTTTACAGAAAAAAAAAATCATTACCACATAACATATTTCGCGTACCTACTACTGTGTGTTTACTGTTATATCACACACGTCGTCACGATACGCGAGTTACAATAATAATAATAATAATAATATTTATAATACACGTCGTTGTATTGTCTCTTTGCGTATTCGTCCGTATCCGCGTATATTATTCGAATTAAATAATAATAATAATAATATTATTATAGTCGTGTTTTTTATTCGTTCAATTCTCGCGCGAACGCACAATAATTATAACAATATTATTACAACATTAATAACTCGTCGTAAACACTTTTCAAAAACGAAAATCGTTTATGAACTCGTATATTTATCAGTTTGTATCGGAGCTGGCGGCGCACGATGGATATAGATTATTACGAACGGTTCCTGCAGAAGTTCAATAATCACTTGCTGAAAATATACGAGCGTCTTGGAATAACAGTTTTGAAAATATTGCTGGACGTCAAAAAAATTCTTATAAAATTCGTATTTTCGGACACGAGAAAAAAATAAATAAAATGCCTATATTATGCGCGCGTTTAATATATAAATTTGCGATTTTAATTATTATAGTATATTATATATAATCGGTAGAAAAAGTCAGTTTTATTTTTGATACATATCTGTTTTAAAAATTATTAAATTTTATCTAGCGAAAAGTGTAATTTTTTTCGGCAATAGTTCGAAACCGTCCAAATTTATATATACCCCTTATGCGGTTTGTTACGTATATTTACGTTTTTATTGGCAATTATTTTTATAACATTCGAAGAATGATAAACGCGCGTCGCGATCGCACACGATTTTCAAAATTCAATAATTTTCTCATGTAATGAACATTCTCGACAATGAAATGAAATGTACTTACAACAATTTATAATGACCGCGCTCGAGTATATAATATAATATATAGGCTCGGGTCTTACGATCCATTATGATGATACGCGGCTATCGTTAATGATTTTAAAACATTAGAATTCTCTGTGTTTAGATGCTTATTGTACACGGATTTGTAGCGCACGTTTAAATGTTATATAATAATATGAAAACGCTTTCGAAAAGCTGTGTTATTGAAACAGCAATCAAGTCCGTATTCAAGTCATAGTATATACTATATAATGTACTGTATACACATAACAGAACGCTATACGCACTCCTATGATTTTCATCAAAATAATTGCATCACGCGAGAAAGACCTCTGAAGTTTATATATATATATATATATATATAGTTTAGGCACCAAATTTTTACACACAATAAATTACCTATAAAATAACGTAGACATTTTTTTTTAAATATCTTTAATTCTTAAAAAGTTATAAGCATTTAAAAATACGATTTAAAAAAAAAAAATTGACGAGATTTTTATTTTTTTTTTAAATTGTACTTTTAAAATGCTAATAACTTTATAAGAATTAGAGATATTTTTGCGGGGAACAGCAAAAAACAGCTCTCTGCAGTTGATTTATTTTGTAATTTTTTTTTTTTTTTGTAAAAATTTGGTGTCTTAAGTACAGGATTTTTTCCCCTAATGAAACGGTTTTTTATCCGTGAACATTTGAATTTTTAAACACTTTCCGTATTTTCGCGGTACACAGTTCTGTCGCGAGAGTCGCACCGTTTCGTTTGCCCGTGTACCGCTTAAACACCGGATTTCGATCGAACCGAAAATATTCTGATGTTCGGTACTCGAAATACGAATATGTTATGAAAAAATGCGCTGCGGCAGGTGTTAAGAATTTGACCGTCCCGTTAAAATTTCTATACAATATAATGACTTTGTATTTGTATTGTGTCGTTACCATATATTATATAATGTAATATTAATAGCGTCTAATAGTTCTTTAATATAATATATAGTAATAGCCGCGGCGCGCACTCAACAGCCGTTGCGCGTAACGCGCGAACGACAATTATTTTTCACTCGTCGCACATAATATATAGGTACTTAACGACGATTTATTACGGATTAATTTTTTTTTTTTTAAAGTATTAAGGTGTTTTTTTTTTTTTATTGTTATTCGAAAGCTAAAAAACGCAGTGGCCTGTGGAAATTACAAATTTCCTATCGTCGTGTTTTATATGGCGGTCTATTAAAACGATAAGTATTTTTTTATTTTTTTTTTTTGCTGAAAATATTTAAAGTATTCAAATAAATAAACATTGTATATGTATAAATTAATAAAACGCACGTATGACGTAAATAAGAATACAACTACAAGTTCAGTAAAGGTTGATAAAAATCAATGAACATTTAACCTCTCAATATCTATAATGTTATTTCACTTGTTTTTTTAAGTGCGTATAATAATAATATTATTATTATTATGTTCAGTGCTTATACCGCGCGCGCGTTTATTATATCGAAACGAACTTTTTCGTTATACACTGTTGTAGGAGCGAAAAATTGGTTTTTTAGTACGTATTATAATAATATTCGTGTAAAATCAAATATAATAGAAATCGACGAGTCTTTATATATATTTTTCAAATAAATGAATTCAAGAATTTTCTCGTATACATAGGTACGTATAATATATTTATAATTTTTAATGTAAACGTATATATATATATTATACGAAACGAAAGTCGTTTCACAAAAATTCTCTCGCGGTATAATGTAATAGCGGCTGATATAATTATAATAATTTTATTACGTTTACCCACTGATATGTTAGAATATTTGACGTTATAATTATTCCGATCGAATCTTTTCATGATGTGTACCTGTAGGTTTTATTTTCGTCTTGTTCATTTAAAAATAAATATACGTGTATATATTTTAATAATTAGTAATTTTTTATTCGTGGCCGGTGAAAAGAAAAAAAATCTTCTTTAATTTAAACGCGTTTATGATTTCGATAATAGCGCTGCAGTATATGGCTCTATTTGTATGCGGTTATGTTTTGATTTTGTGTAAATGTACGCGTTTCTTAACAGAGAAATCGGTCCGAAATTAATTTGTACGTTATATTGGTATAGGTATATATATATATATATATATATATATATATATAAATAATACAATTGTTTTTTTTACACATATATATGTGTAAAAAAAACACGTTACCTAATATAAAAAAAAAAAACATATAGTGAAACACGATATTGTAAATACATTTAGAGGTATATACGCATGAGTGCTGCGACAGTATACATTTGTTTGACATCAAGGACATTATATATTATTTGATTATTATAAGTATATATATATATATATATATATATCGAGTAAGACTTCATTATATATATATTTAGGTGTATATAATTGTGCGTCGTATATTGTGTAACGTAAAGTTTTTAAGTTTTTATTAGAATTATATTGTTTTAAATAGTTGCTGCAGCGTAGTGCGCGGTGTAACGTTGAAAATATCGATTCTTTATAAACCGCACGCATAATATATTATATAGTTTTCATTTTATAACTGAAGTATTTTTTTTTTTTACGCGTTAATTGCGATTAAAAAACAAAAAACACGCCGTATATTATCGTATGTTATTAATAATATTATTTTTATATGTTTAAAATAATATTCCATGTACATCATATACAATCTCGGGCTTATTTATATAAGTACTTAATACATGAACCGATTTCGTTCTAAATATTCGTTATTGCGAATTCGCATTTATTACGTTATCTTATAATAATAATAATAATAAAATTTCGATAATTGACACTATACCTCTATATAAGATTTAAAATGCTCGGTCGTTTATTTGCGCATTTACATAATGCGTGTAAATTACTTACGAGTATATATTATACTGATAAACGCGTACTTGTACTCAAAGCGAACAAAATCTGTATAATACAAATAGGTAGTTGAAAATTGAAAACGTGTATATACGACACTAAACAAATATAAATAATATTAATATATTCCGCGCCGTTACACTCGGTGCTTGAATTGGAAAATAATTACAATAGGGAGATGCAAAAGTGTAAAAAAAAAGAAATTGCGCGTCCCTGAAAATTGTATTGTCTTAATCAGCCATCGCTGTATTTTTAATTAAATAAATCGATTAAATTTGTAATAATATCGACGTAAAATAATCATAATTTTGGCGTCGGCGGCAAAATTTATAAAGACATTTTTATTAATTCAATAAAAAATTGTAAAAAGAGTCCTGACCATCACGTTCCGTTCTCAGCATCCTGTATTATGAAAAATTAGAAGGGGGTACGCTAAATTATATTTTGTTTTTTTTTGAAAGAAGAGATGTTTCATCTCCCCACTAGTTCAAGCACTGCAGGTTATACTGTATATTATATAAAAGAAACGCGCATCATCGTAATACATTCTGTTCGCCGGAGCGTAAACGCGCGTGTATTAAAAACGATAATTACGTTTAATTTCGTGTTTCGACCGTAATACGCGTATAGGAGGTATATTAATTTTCGTATACTGCAGTTTTACAGTATTATTACCGAAATAATAGGCGTTTGAAAAAAAATTTTTCGAAACTAAATTACTTGTATTTACTCGTACTTTGTCTATATAGCGTTTACACTAATAAATGAATATTTTATTTTTCTGATATACCGGTGTCCATTATATCGTATACTCGTATATATATATACTTATATACCATCATCGTGTGTATATAATATGTGTTTTCGTTGTATATATTATGTGAGATTAACTGGAATACGCGTTACGAATTAAACGTAATAGTAATGAACACGAATCGGCAATATATTTTATTTGTGTCGTGTTTCAAAAAAAAAAAGAGAGAAAAAAAGTCATCTATTACATATATAAGTGTTTCGGTACGTATTTTTCGCATGTCCCGAACAAATTAAATGATTCGATCGCATGTTTTTATAATTATTATCACGTAGAAATAAAAAGTATTGTACAATAAAAGTTATGTGATGATGAAAGAAACAAAAGTCCTTTTATCCTGCGCATTTTATAGTTCTATACAATTATTTGCTATAGATATATGGTAAACAATTTTGATTTTTTTTTAACCGTATATACAGTTTGTATAAAAAAGAAGTATTTTCATAAAAATTAATTGTGTGTTTAAACCCTGCAAGTTTCGCATCGTACAAAAAAATAAAACAGTTATTTTCTCCTAGTTTTTTTTTTTTTGTTTTTACTCCGTTTGGGAGACCGTATAATTTTCTCAAAATAAAAAAAGATCGAAACAAGAGTATTGAAAATAAATCGCGTTCGAAATCGAAACGTTTTGAATGAAACCCCGCACGCGTGTATATACGTATACAGGTGTAAACTGTATAATATAATAAATATTATTAAAATTCGAAAGAAAAAAAAGTGTTCTTTTATTTAATAAAATATATATTGGCGCGCGTGGCACTTATATATGCGCGGAAAACAATGATTTTGTGTTATACAAGTATATATACCTACTCGCGTATAATATACGCTCACTTTTTGAATTATTGAGATATATAAATGCGATATTTGTATATTATTATCGTATATTATAACGTTTTGAAACGTTCCGTATGAATGTTATAAATATCATACGAATATTATGGAACCGAGTTAATAATTATATAATAAATATAAAAAAATATATATATCATAAAGATTCGCGTTCCGATATAATATGAGACGGCATCGGTATATATATAATATATTTATTAAATATCGATATTCGCTGCCGTAGAACGATTATAATACTAAAAATAACATAAATAATAATATTCGTAACGAATAATGGCTCTCGTATTGTATGTTATACATTTAAACGATCGCGCGAAAATTGCGAAACACGACCGTTTCGCGTATAGAATTTAAACGGTTTTAGCACCCCAGAAAATTAAAAAAATATATATACTACTAAAATAACGCGTTGTTAACGGTAATAATGTGGTATACTTGAAATACTCGTATAATTTTGTTATTTTTAGACCCTCCAAGAGCATACGGGGCGAGGAAATTCGCGATTTAGTGACACGCGTTAATTTTTTTTGTACTGCAGTGAGCTGCATACTTTTTCAGTCTGTGCTCCGGTCGATTTTTACAGTAGCGAATTTCAACTGTTGTCGGTACGCATTACTGAAAACTTTTTTCATCATTTTTTTCCAGTAAATATATATATATTATAGTTTCCTATAAGAAAAAAACTATATTAAACAATTCGCAACAAACTCCCTCCCCTTCGGGTAAAATTGTCGACGCATGTTCGTTTTGAACACGCGGAAACGTTTGTATTTATAAGACCTCAAAACGTAACACCGATCGTACGTTAACTACAATATTTATATATAAATATTTTGTTTTTTTTTTAAATAATAATATAGCGTTATTGTAAAATCCCCGTCTATACGCGCAGTAGTAATATTCGTTCCAGCCGATATCCAAAACTTCCCCCGTCTTTTTTTTTTGTCGTATAAATGTTTAAGAAATATAATAATAATATTGTATTTATACGTTGTATATCCATATAACGGGTGGAAAATTGATTGTACACTTTTTTAATTTAAAAAAAAAATTTCAATAATCGCGTCATTAATATATATTACATGCATTTTATTAGTTGAAGAACAACTCGAGCGTATATTTTCGTTTTTAGAGGCTATTGCGCATTTATCTCTTATAAATTACCTACACGCAGAAACAGCATATATATATATATATATATATATATATATATATATACCTATAGATATATAAAACAATTGACATTTAAATATGAGGGGTACTTATATTGTTCTGAAGAGAGGAAAACGCGTATTAATAAATAATAATATATTTTGAAGAGCGGTTGATAATACGTATTTAGCGAGTAATGATCGTAATACACACTGCGCGGTCGCGTATTTAGAATTTTAAACGAAGGCCATAACAATTAGTATATATTTATATGCTGTATCCGGTTTTATGTAGATTGTTATGGATTTATAGTCTTTCACACCGCATCTTTCCCCCCTCCCCCAAACATATATTTTTTTCCACAAAAATGTTGCAATTTTCAATTATTATACTTACTTTGTTTTTAAATGTCAGTTTAAAAAAAAAAAAGATTTTCATTATATAGAGAATATATTTTTTTCTCTTGATATGCAGGTTACTTTTATTATATTTTATCAGAATTTTTCTCGTATATTGTTACTTATGAATACGCGTTGTATTGCCGATATATTATAAAAGAGTTTCGTTAAAAAAAAAAAAAAAAACCAAGTAAATATGCCGTATTCTGTCAAATAATCGATTCTCAGCGACTCGAGTTTTTAACTTTTTATATCGACTGACGTATATTTACAAAACTTATAATCATTAATATTGTATTCTCCGCGAATTACCATAATGAACTCGTATAAGTGCGCGTATATATATATATATATATAACTCGGGCGGATAAGTTTAGAAAAAAAAAAAATTTCTTTTTACAATATTTCCCCCTCACGACGACGCGTTATAATATGTTATTATTTTACCCGCAGTCATATCGTGTTTCTTAATTATTTTTTTTTTTAAATATATATATTCTATATATACGCATCTAGCGATTTCTATTTTATATACATTTGTTATGTACAGCAAAAATATGGCGAAAATATCGAACGGTTTCGTGGTAAATTTTCACCGATATAATTAATATACTTAATTGAACTTATACAATTATTATAATTGTATAATAGTTTAAACTCGTATTACGCGTTTGTATATTGTGTTGTTATCGAAACGAATAAAATATATGGTTTATATTAGTATTTATAATAACGTGTTATACAATTTTATCCCAATCCGTCGCACGGCAAGTCTATATAAAATTTTAAAAAAAAACTACATGAGCCACACACTTATTACGCCATTTCTATATAGAAATTTCTATAACGTAACGGACTCGTATGTGTGTAATAATATTTAGTGTAATTATATATCGTATATACGTGCAGTGCAGGAGACGGATTGTATGCTTATAATATTATGATTTTTCCGATAATCGATGACGACAGTTTATGTAGACGCAATATAATATGTTCATAACACGAAAATCCATTCTTTCTCGCCCGGTGAATTTTTTACACGGAATTTTCACCATAAAAAAAAATACTTTCTCAAAAAAAAAAAAAAAATATAGTCAAACTATATAATGTGTACGACGTGATGTTCACGCTCGTCTCAGCTCGCATTATTATATTATTAAAAATAAATCTATCGAATATTGTATATCAAATGGTATATAATAACTAAAAAAAGGAGAATAAGCATTTCGAAGAACGCGCAACTATATTGATTTGAATCCGTTTTCTTTAAAACCTCTATATAATAACATCAACAACTTTTTAATATAGTTATATAAACAATAAACTTGTTTCATTTATTATCCGTATCGTATTTAATATCGATAATATACGACAACGTGTACTGCACGTTTATGTCCATTACTTCTATATAATTTTGAAAAAATATTTTCACTGATCGACTTTTATACTATGGCTTAAAAATTGCAATGCACAATCGGATAGTGTTGTGTTGCAGTGAGCACGTATGTACAGGTTATACTTTTGCGCCCTAAACAAACGGGTATTTTTAATTCAATTTCAGCGAAGTAAATTAATCGAAATTGAAATTTTCATAAATATAGAAAAAAAAAAAATTAAACGGTCAATGCTTAATAACCAAATATATTTAAATAGTTTCATAAAACTATTATATAGTTTAGATTTTGTCCAAAAATGTTTGAAATAAAATAGTCGTCAAAAAAAAAAAAAAATGAAAAATACGATAATCATTATAATTTTTTTTTTTTTTTAATGTCGAATAGAATAACAGTTTTCGTATACCTACTGCACTATTGTCAGATCTCTGCAGTACCGGGACATCCTGCAGCAGTATACGCGGTACAGAATGATTCGCAGCAGCAATACCGTTATAATATGTATAATACAATGCCCATTATGTGTATACCCGCTGATCGGTGGCCGCGGCGGTCATCATCTGCCTGACAGGTTTTCGTTATAATAATAATAATATTATTATTATATTACGAGAATATTATTGTTGTTACAAGAAGTACAACATACAAAAGTCAGGTATATATACTTCTGTTTAAAATACACGTTTTCTTAAATAATTGTAAATTATTGCTAGGTTTAAAAAATAAAATTGAAAATAAAATACACGGTTTATTTGGATTTTTGTGTACGCCTATACGCTTTTTCGGGTATAGAAGGAGTCGAGTATGGGATTAAAGAGGTTTTTCGATATCACGTTATTAGTATATTCTATAGTCGGTGCCATATACTTCGAAGACGCAATCATTTTTCTATTTTTCCATTAAAGAAAAAGTACTTTTTACATACGGCATGCGGCGTATTATTGATATTTTTTTTCTAACTATAAAAAGGATAATAACGCGAAATAACAAATAAAATTGTCATGGGTCTACTGCTATAACTATACGAAAATAAAGCGGTTACACGTATTAAATATAATTTTTTTTTAAATTATAATACGCTATCCCGCCGTACCGCGAAGGGACGGTTGACTTACACGAACTGGTCCGGCTTTTTTTTCGGCTCGTTCGTTGAAAAAAAAATCAAACGGGTTGGTGCACGATTAGGCAAAAAGAAAAAAGTTCGCTCGTATATTTCTGTAGTATTTATAAAAAGCTCGCCACTACAGCCGCAGGAGCGAGGAAGAAAAAAAAGGAAAAGAACGGTACTCTCGCGTGTACATACGATTTTATTATTTTTATTCAAGTCTGTAGCGGCGCTGCAGACCGCTCGCGGGCGTTCGCCATTATATTAATATGTCGTTATCGTTGTCAATTGTGTCCAATTCGTGTATAATTATTATTTATTGTTACACTAATTGTGTACCGCTCGAAAGACCAACCCGCGATGCAGTGTTAATATAATACAAGAGCAGTAATTATTATTAATTTATATATATATATGTATATACAATTGTTCTTAATAATGTTTTTTTCCCCCATCAAAATTTACTTATTATAAGTCGGTAGGGAGAGAGAGAGAGAGAAAACTTACCAAAAGAATTATATGTTTGTACATATAGTACACGCAAACACATTTTATTTTTTGTCCAAAAACACGTCAGTTTTATTTTTTCTGCAATTATTACGAGTATAAATACACCGCGTTAGGTGTGAATGAGTAAAAAAAAAAAATTACGCGATTTTTTTTTTTTATAAACAAATTTAACGTTTTACGACAGTAATATAAAGTATTTAAATATATTTATCGAACCCGCGCGGTCTTAAAGAGATTGGAGAAGTTGTTATTTGCTCTCTTATTGTCTTGTATTCACGCGTACAAATGTGGTATAATAAAATATACGCGTTATTCCTTTCGACGTGCCGAACGATCTATAATTTAATGGATCCTGAATTTCGTATATAATGCGAATCGTGCAGTAGATCGACTGTCGTCATATTTTTTGATCATAATAATAGAGCTTCAAAAATTCAATAATTAATCTTATTAAACTTTACATTTGTTCTGTCGATTTCTGAGGGATTTCGTGTGACGGAGAAAAAAATTTAAAACGCGGAAAAGTCGATCTCTAGTATGTATCACGACAAATCCGTTTTCAAATCTCTTAAATCAATATAAGCGCGAGTTTTGTCCTCTTATAATTTAGCGCTTTACAACAGTGGTATATAAACACATAGCGTAATATTGTTTATTAACAAAATCGTGTACATTTTTCAAGGTGTCCGCTATATATACATATTTTTTCTTCTATTACCCGAGTTTTTTCGCGTAATGATAATAAAAAAAAAAAAAAATAGTTCACACGGCATCTATAGAGACACGCACGTATATATACGAGTACAAAAAACATATATGGCGCGTTATATGCGATGATTGTACGTATCGATTATCTCGCAACTAAATAACCGATATACGTTCACTGTTGCAATATAATACAGAATCACAGGCGCTTTGTAGTGAAATATTAATTGAAAAAAAAAAAAAAAAATTCCACAATTATAATTAAAAACTGGACCGTTTTTGTTCGGTTTGACGGTCCGAATTTCTAAATCTTTCCTTATTTACTGTTATGTTATGATAATATTCTATAAGAGCGAAGAAAACGTAGTAATATATTGTCGCGTATATTATATTTTATACATATTGTATATTACTAGGAGAAAAAAAAATCAATTATTATGTAATAGAAACTGGTATTCGCGATTTGTGCAAGCGCGAGTGTCACGGATGTAAAACACTTTTTTTTTTCTCCCTCGTTTTCACTTTTCCGATATTCTCACTATACTATACGCACACATTATTATACAATGCGGATCGACGTCTCTGTTACACACGCGCTTAGAGTCATTATTAAAATACACGAACGCGAGTGCAGTTTAAATAATATCTGTTTTAAATCACATAATTAAAAAAAAAAAAGTGTTTGCTGTCGTTTGTATATGGGTACAGAGCGCTGTTAATTTTGTTATAATATTATTTTTAACTCGTATATATACATAAACCGTAAAAATCATATTATATAGGCGCGGGGCAACGGACTGCTGCCGACCGAATTCGAGCACATAAACGTTAAACAATAAGTGCGAATTCGCGTTATCTATTTTCACAGTCCGTTTAAAACCGGCTTTTAGAATAATGAAATGTCTGCCTGCAGTTTTGTACTTTTTTTTGTCTGTATAAACCGAAGGAAATAAAAAAAAAAAACCCTCAAAACGTAT
This sequence comes from Slavum lentiscoides, assembly GCA_032441835.1. NCBI lineage: Eukaryota > Metazoa > Arthropoda > Insecta > Hemiptera > Aphididae > Slavum > Slavum lentiscoides. The sequence continues at coordinate 8,591,150 of CM063715.1, read as the reverse complement.
CGCGCGTGTATACGAAACAAATAGTCAAAAACTACGCGAATGGTGGTTAGTATAGTTATTTCGGAACAGCTCGGTCGAAATGAAATTTCAATAAAAATCAGTATTATTATATTATAACCGGAAGGGGCGAAAATAAAATTACTGAAACATCGGATCTATACTGCATATATATACATTGGGCCAGATTTGCAAAAAAGTTCTCTATAAACACGCCCTTGCTTATAGATTATACAAAAACTAATTGCAAATGTATATATAGACGAATTTTGTTCGCGTATATTGGTAAAACAATCGAAAATAATTATACATTATATACTGGCGACGATATCGACGGAAACGATTTAATGAAGACCGCTGCTAATTGTCCGTGCGTATATATATATATAATTGCGTCTCATTTGCATAAATTGTATTTAAAAATAAATATTTAGCTACTATTATAATAATTTCGCTAATCGGTCTGTTGTATAATCGATATAATATGTGCTTGCGACATTTGAAAATTTTCTCGTGTTTTTTCTTCTTCTTCGTATATACAGTCAATCAGAATCTATTCTGTTTTATTGTTTGTTTTTTTTTTCGCGACACGCCTTATATATATGCGTATAGGTGTGTCGCGTACTATATCAACAATTTGTGTCTACTGCAGTACAAGAAGGGACCGTATAACACTATATTTCGATTCCCGAAACTCGTTTTAAGATTATATATTCCGTTGCGGTGTTTATTAAGCGTATAGTTTATATTCGACAGATATTCGAAATAATCGTCCTGTATATTATATATTTCGCTACTATTGCAGTATGGACGCCGCGATTATATTAGCTTTTTATATAAAATTAAAAAAATTAAAATTAGTCACGAGCATTTTTTCCCACGATATATATATATATATATATTAGTAACGAAAAACTGAATACAATAATATATAATCGAAAAATAATCAAATAAAGTAACAAAAAAAAAAAAATTAATTAAAATTAATACTCGTATCAATAATAAAATTTGTATACATATATAATATATATATATATATAGAAAAAAAATATAGGAGTCGTATTAAATTTTTTTTTTATTTACTACCGGTTTCGACAAAAAAAAAAAAATTCATTTTTATTCTGTTGTTGTATTTTTCTTATTCGTTTTTACACGCCTGCGGTAATATGATCTTTTTTTTCGTAACACCGCGGCGGTAGTTTTTATAAACAAATTTCAAACAACCACTCCTTTCTTTATTATTACTTTTTTTCCATAATACTCTTCTGCTCGATTGTATATGTTCGCGCGTATTCATGTACATTTTTTATATGTGTACAAATCTATAAACATTCCCCCAACACATTAGACGCAACACTATAGGAATCAACACACAGACACCGATAATCAAATCTTGGAGTTGTTAAAAAAAAAAAAAATCCAATATGTGTATAATTTAATATAATACAAATTAAAAATCCTACAAATGTTCATATTATAACTAATGGTTGTTGCAGCTGTCGTTGTTATTAAAAAAAAAAAAAAATCCATAATTGAAAATATTTTCATCGCGGACGGACGTGAGGGGGAGGGGAAGAAATTTTGGCCGATGACAAAAAAAAACTATATAGATATTCTTATGGTTCGAAAAAGATATATATTTTTTTTGATGTGTAAACGTCTATTACGGCGGTATGAGAATAAATCTCGGGAAATGGGACGGAAATGTGTAAGCTGTTGTCGTGACAACTGTAATGATAATTATATTTATTATCGAAATTACTTTGAATAAAAATACCAATATTCACAAATCCCACAATCACAATTCCGTTCCATTTTTATCGTTCACGCGACGTTTACACATCAGTGTCTCGGAGTACTAGCAGACTCGTTTTTTTTATTTTATGATGTCTGTTTTAGTACTGCGGTATACAAAGGATTTACAAACGTTTAAACGATTTATATTTTTTTTTTCGTATAATACGTTTGTAATCGTCTCGAGCGTAGTGCTCGCGGTAAAAGTAAAATAATAAAAAAATAATAAAAAAAATAATAAAAACATTAAAAGTCTCGGCGAAGAGCAGCACACGCGCACAGGTGCGCGACGATTCGGAACGATAGAACAGCAACTGCACTGTTGGGTATATGGGGCCGGGTGGTGGCGGCGCGTACCACGGCGCGTTCGTTGCGGTGCACTGCCTCGTAGTAACCACACTCGTTGAAATGCGGTTCACGCGACGGCAGCGGCGGTGTAGTACGTCGACGCGAACGTTCGGATTCGCCCGGTGTATATCGGTTTGAGAAAGGAAAAAAAAATTGTTTTTCTACTTTTTTGGACATTATATACGCGCTGTAAAGCGAATAATATTTAATACGCGTTAGCGGTTTCGAAATGTTTATATGAATGATAAAAAAAAAAAAATAGTATTCTTTCGTTCGGTAAAGTGGTAATATGTTCGCGAAACGCTATATATATAATAATATGTGCGCGTATTGTTTTCTTTTCGAACGCGAACAATAATAATAATAATAATATGGCGATCGAAGAACAGCAACAGTCCGGACCGGACGTCGTCGAAAGGTAGTTATAGACGATCGTATTATTATTATTATTTTCTTTTTTAAATATTATCTGTGCGAGAACGGGGTGACGGAAAATTATTCACTAATCGAATATCATCTGGTATATATATATATAAATATATATATATATACTCGTATATATAAGATATTTTAGGAATTGGCCAAAAGAGTCGACTCATCGCGGATTAATAAAGACGATTTTCGACTATTCGACAAGTTTTAAACGGGATTGTAAGCGAATAATTTCACTCTTATTGTCTCACACCGAATTCGGTCCAAATAAACGTATAGTCGGTTTCCTATATATTTCCAACGTTCCCGCAGCAACGGATCGACCAATAGTGCAGATGCGATAGGAGAGCGATTCGTCGTGAATTTTTTTTTTCACCTTAAAATCTTCGAAAAATCGAGTAAAAAATTTTATTTTTTATTTTTCGAATATCTGTTTTTCGAAATGTCTCGTCGCACCGTACTTATATATGGATCGATCCGGTATCCGGTAGGAAACGTCCGTGTTTCGCGTGAAGAAAATATACACCCGTTTCCGCCAATATCTCCTCAATAACGGATGAGGTAAAAAAATATATTAACTATATATTTATTGGTTTTATTACGAAAATTGCGCGATTTTTAAAATATTCTAATATTTCAGAGAAACGCAAAAGTTTGCCCGCATTTAAAACATATACGAAATAGTAGCCGTTTGATTACTAGAAATTGTTTTATAATTCGACATAATATTATGTATATACGAAGTACGAATAGATATATAAAAAAAACCGATAATTTTTTAATAATATAATGTCGAAATCAAGTTAAATAAAAATTATATTACTACGCGTATATTATGTCTTTACGGGTGCAGTGTTTTTCATATACTTATAGATGATATTCGGAAATAGCTCGTACAGCGTTTTACCGCCGACTGATCCGTTTATTTGTGTGTGATATCCGGACCCTCTTTTTTTTTCTACTCAAACTTTCGTCGAAATGATGGGAATAAGAGATAGTTTTACTATATAAAAAAAGAAAAAAAATCATTTTCAACGGTCAACGAGTCCCGACATAATATCTCGGCATAATTCACACGTATACGAAATATATAGTCAGTTATTATTATTATTTTTATTCTACGCGCCAATACTTTTTCAATTTTTTTTTTTTTATAAATTTACGAATATAATTATTATTAATATATTATGTAATTATTGTATGACTCGCCTATATTTTCGGTAAAAACGTTATATAGTCTCGCCTGCAGTATATAATATATATATATATAATTAAGTTCAATATTCCAACGGATTTCTATACGAATATTACAGTACGAGAAGAATTATAATAATCTCTTCGCCTCGTTAAATCGTGTTTTAATCGCAGGATTTATAAAACCGGAACGCGCCGTGTTCCTTATAATAATAATAATAATAATTCGCGGTGGTCATACCTACAATAGATTTGTAGAAAGGTATAATAATATAATGTGCGCGTACACGGGCCTATACGTTTTAAATGCACTGCAGTTAGTACCTATATATGTATATTCAGGACCGTATATATATAGCGACTTTTAAAATCGCGCCCTTTCGGTTTCAACACTCACAACTATAATGTGATATTAATTGTATATAAATATTTTTTCCTTTTGATTTGTATAAATTATCGTTGAAAATAATTATATTATATTAAATTTTTATATATTAATTGTTTAATATCTCTTAAATTTAGCGCCCGCGGGGGCTCAGGCATTTTTTCGCCCCCGCCGCCTTCTTGCTGTACGGATCCGAGTGTATTACACGCTGCTCTCGTAATTATAATATATAATACGCGTTATTGCAGTCGTTAATTTTATTTATTTAGTTTTATAATCGATTATTATTATTTTTTTTTATACCAAATATCACGCGAAAAATAAAAAAAACATATTCTCTTAGAATTTGTGATTTCATTAAGTTTGGATCGCTGTATACATAATAATGCGTATTAGATACTTCTGACCGCAGTGATAATAATTTTTCGTAACTCGTTTTTATGTATCTCAAAAAAAAAAAAATCTGATTTATTTTCACACTTATTTTTCTCTCTATATTTCGTAGTAATGTATTATTATTACTACAAAGAACAACGCGTATACAATAATATTGAACAAAATGCAATTTTTAATAATTATAAAAAAAAAAACGATCGCGGCTGCAGTTAAAGATTTCGAATACGCTTTTTTTTATATAAATGAAGAAAAAAAAAATATGAAAATAACGATTTCGTATTCGTATACGCTTATAGTACCGCCTAGCTGCAGCTACTGCAGTTATAAAACTTTTTAATTCGTCTAAATACACGGGTTATAAATTTTAATTTTTGTACATTATATCTGTTGTACTCGCGGTAAACATCAGTACTTAATTGCTTAAGTGCGCGTATACGTGTTTATTCTGTTTGAGCGAACAAGTGGCCGCGGCGACGTAACTGTTTTTTACCTTTTTATAACACATTTATTGCACGAGATACGCGCAAAAAAAAAAAAAATAATATTCATAAATTGGTATACCGAAAATCGCGCGTCATGCTATATAGGTACAATTTAATTTGATATTTATCGCCGAACAAGAGATATAATTTTTGATTAAAATATGATGGATATAATTACGCGTTGCGCGTATATAAACATCATTTTCCCCGGTATAATTTCGTTTTATATAAACACAGACTCGTTAATCAGAGCTCGATTTACAGATTTCGAAGCCGGAGACTTTCGAATTTTTTAGTTTTTTTTTCTTTCTATTCTATCGCACATTTTAAGAGTTAATACATTGCAGTTTGTACAGCATAAAATGTCATTAACAGTTGTTCGGAATTTTTTCGATTGGCTAAAACTGATTTGAAAATTCATTATATAAATACTGCTACTTTAACGAGGCCTGCATTTTTCGATTTTCCCAGTAGCTGGTATGGATCCAGTAAAATCAGCATTTTAGTACTGAGAAATTGCAGCGGTTTTTTTTTACGCGTACTTTTGTTAATTAAATTATTATTATAATGAATAGGAGTGAAATTAATATTCTCGTAGAAAAAATAATAATAATAAAAACTTATATTTTATTTCCTTTGCGAACTCGCCGCAATGACGTTGTCGTAAGATAGGTAATTCTTTTTAGTTATATCACTTTCGACTGTAAGCAATGATTGTGTTTGAATTATCTTGGATTAAACATCATGGTCTCAAACGCTTTTGAGCGCTGAAAACGAGCGTTCGAGTTTGTACAAGGCGTTGTTAAATATAATATTTGTAAAACCGTTTGTTATGTCCTATATATTATGTAATACGGCATCGGTCTATATAAATTATTATAATAAATCAAAACGAGGCGTCTCAAAAACGGAGCCGGCCAGGTATATATATATATATATATAGTGACCTAGGTACTCGCGCTTAACGCCCTGTCGTTCTGTTTTACAGATTTCTATAATATTTTTCGTTTTCATCGAAATCATATACATAAATACTCGTTGATTTAATACAGAGGAGTTTTATTATCGTTTCGTTAAATAATACGTTTTACAATATTTGTACCGCGTACATAATATTATTATAGTGCGGAGTTTTTCGACCGAAATTACACATAATACGTACGTATATATTTGTCTAGATTGCGGTGCTTGCCGAGACAAAGGTATCCGAGCAGTTCCATCGACTTGACGTCATTTCAGGACTCCACCCACGGGCACGACTTTAACCAAGGACACAGTCGAGTGGTCATGACCAGGAAAACGGAACGCAGGATATTTATCGCCCCGTCGAAATTGGGACAGGTGCGCGCGCGCGCGCGTTATTTTATAAAATAATATTGTATTTATTATTCGGTCGATCGTCCGCGTGATACACGGAGCGTATATATAACGTTTTTAAAAATTCGAAATATTTATATGATTTTCGTATTTGTTTGCACGCGTATACAATACTGCAGAAACCCAAATTCGAAACGCTCACCAAGGAAACCGTACAGACGTTCCGTGGTAACAGGACCGAGAGGAAAGTGACTTCCGAGACGAAAAACGTAGAAGAAGTCGCCGACAACAAATTAGCTGGTATGTGCCGCAGAACAGTACCTATATTTTATATTTAAACCGCCTTAAACGTCCTGTACTCGTCATGAACTTACACACGTAGTGTTGTTATTATGCCTAATATTTATGCTCTATTCGAACAACACTAATCGCCTTCGAATAAAACGGGGTAGGTATACGACGCGTCATAGCCGAGTATTAAAATTTTCGCGGCAATGACATTGAAAATTCCCGGCACTTGATCTTCACGCGTCGGTTGATTTCTTCTAGAAAAACAATTCTTTATACCTACTGTCTATCTATTATAATATATGGCCGAGCCCAATTTTTCGTCGTGGTTTCTTTTTTCTTCTGCTTGTACAACGCGCGAAACAACTGTATATACGCTGAGTATATATATTTTTGAGACTCGTACGTCCAAAAATAACAATATTTACGCGTTTTTAAGTTGAATTAAAAAAAAAAAAAAATGTTGTATTTATAATGTTTGTTTTGCACAGACGGCGGATCCGACGATTTCCTGTCGTCGCTGTCCTCCAGGTCGTCAACGTCGTCGCCCGAATTAAAAACGTCGTACAAACAAGTGAGTTTCTATTTCGATAAATGTTGTTAATTTTTTAAAACGTTATTATTATTATTTCGCGGGTTAAATATAAATTCTTTATACTTTAAAGCCGTACCGTTATAGTAAATTCCGTTGCTCAAATTCGACGGTTAAAAAAAAAAAAAAATTACAAACCGTCGACTTGACACGATTTTCATAAAACTATACAGAGAGTACATAATAATATTATAATGAATTCAGTGGTGTTTGCGTTAGGTTTTTTTTTTTTTAGGATATAATATACTATAAATCGCGGTCCAGTGCCCAACGCTGAATATTTTATATATTTTTCTTAAGGTATTAATATATGCGGCGAGAGATTTCTTAATTCTCGACTGTTTAATATACGTTTTTTATATGAAGTAATATTTTAACGAAATATCAATTTCATTTAATTTATATTTTTTTTAATAACAATTGATTTTCGCACGATTCTCAATAAATATTTTACACGAATTCATCAAATTTTTTTATTTTACACTTTTTTTTTTCTGTAAATATTTTGTTTATTTCAATATGACTATATGCTCCGTGTCCTATCGCGATAATATAGAAATTTAATTCGTTTTCGATTTCTTCGGTTAAAGTCAAGCTTCATTTCGGTGCAAAACGCTTGCGAAACGGACAACGGATAATATTACAGTACACGTACCTTAACGATTTTTATTTCTTGACAAATTTTGAACTATTTGAGAGTATATAATACCCTTGATTTTTCAACAAGATCTTGAACAAAACCCCGTTGGCCGTTTTAATTCTATTATTTTTATTATTATATCATTTTAAATATTATAATAATAATTTCATCAACGAGTTTATCGATTTTAAATGTTGTAAAAATATTAATATAATATTCGTAATAGCTGCGTAAACGTGAATATACGTATAATCGAACAACAACATTAACAATATTATTATTATTATTTATTTTATTTTTTTATTATTATTATTATTATTAGAGACGTAAATTTGTACATACATATTTGCCCCGACAATTAAAAACGGGAAATAAAATATAAAATAACAAAATAATAAATTAAAACAAAAAAACAGAAAAAAAAGTTACAACATTATTATTATTAAAACACTTGTAAAGTTTATGTGTACCTAATCTAATGAAAATATTTGAAGTGTTTTTCGTTTTCGTGAAAAATTTCCGACTCTCTGCAAGAAACGTATCATATCGTCATGTTTATATACCAAATTTAACCTAACCTCGTATGATAGCGTCAACTCCGTTTTACTATTGCGGGTGATGGAGTATTGAGGTTTTTTTTCTTTTCTACTGTAATAGGATGTGTGGATTAAAAAACACATATCGGATTGATGTACTGGAAGTGTCACGAAAGTGACATTTGTGTGCGCGCGTGCCGAGTGGTGTTGCGTGTTGCGACTACCTTGCAGTGCACGCGTATCGTCGCGCGGTGTTGAGAGACTTGAGACGCGTACGACACATCATGTGGTATACGCGTATAATATTGTAATAGAAACCTTGTCATCGTGTACGCAATGCCACCGACGGATCTGCATGTAAGTGGACGCGTGTCGATTAAAATAAGTAAGGTCGAACGCGTAACCTGCACCACCACCGGGCCGTGTTTGAAATTATTGTAAATATTTTTTTCTCATCAGATAATTATGTATGAGATTTAAAAAAAAAAACAATAAGTCTACCGAGCCAAATACGGATGAAAGTTTAAAAATTAAATAAAAGTAGACGTCAATTTTTCTTAAGTAAATACGTTTAAGATTGGAAAAATGTACGGGATATGAAAACATTAATTATTGTTATATAATATTATGTATAGTTTGGGTTCTAAATTCGGTATAATTTCTCGATTGAAACGTTGTTTCGTAGTCGAAACGTCTTTTTGAAACATTACGAAAACGAAAAGCGTCGGTTTCAAATTAAACGCGTTTTCAGCGATATGTTATATATGTATATATGATGGCCGTAATGTGATTATTTTTATGCACATCGATGGAAACGTTTCATGAAATTTCAAAAACCCATTAATATTATCTGAAAATATAATAAAAAATACGTACGCGCGAACTTGTTTATATACGTTTTTTTTTTTTTTACTCTTGTAATAATATAATCGACTAAAATTCGAAAGACTTCTCGTATACGAAGGCCATTATATTTGTATGTAACGCGTAGTCTGTATACGGTGCACTTTTTTTGAATTGAACAACAAAAGTATTTATTACAACCGCGTCCTTTGTATATGAAATCACGACGGTATAGTGAAAAAGCGGAATTGTGTAAGAATATTGAAATTTAAAAACCTATTGTTTTTGAATAAAAATCACCGCTGTCGTAATAATAATAATAATAATAATTAATAGACGCGTTTTACAATATTGTGAATCTACGGGAGAAGAAAAAAAAAAACCGAAAACCTCCAGTGACATTTCGTCAATATCATTATTATAACGTTATACATACGCATAAAACCGCGCGGTGCAGCGTATGTCGCGTTTAAAGTGTTGTGCAAACATAATATTTTGTACGTCATAATATTATTTTTCACAGTCTCGTTGTTTCGTGTCTATATATATATGTGTGTTAATATATGTATGTGTATAGAAAATTAGATTTTTAACCAGACTTTTGTCGAAGTGTTTGTATAAAACAATTCGTTATATAGATATGCGCCAATTTTACGGTGCGAATAAATATAATAATAATAATAATAATAATAATAAATAAATAAATAAATGATAACGTTGCGTTTGAAATATTATGTGTTATTGACAATAAAACGCGTATCCGTTTCAGAAGTGTAACGCAGTTGTAAAAACACAGAAAAAGGTACTCATCGACAACCAGTCGTTTGTACGAGAATGTTTGGAAGCGCACAATCAGTACAGGAAAAAACACTCGGTTCCTCCGATGAACCTAAACAAGAAAGTAAGAGTTAACACGAATATTTTATACGATATCACGTCTGATATATATATAACGCGTAGACAATTATTTGTATATAAATATTTTATCGAGCGTTTTTTTTTTTTAAATTTCTCGCGCGTCGAAACGCGAAAGAAAACGTAATTTTTTTCCTCCTACCACTCTCCCTGTAAAACCGTTTCCGTCGTAGATATTTTACAACGTACCTAGACAATTATTCTCAATACACGTGTTTTATTCTAAAAAAAAAAACCTATGTTTACGAATAAAAATCGAGAAAAATAAAATTGTTTTTCTATCGCACCGCGTCAGCTGCTGTCTGTCTCGTCTCGCCGAGGAATAGACGTTATAGGTTTTCCAAAAATCAATTCCTATACAGCTATACAGACACGCTTTCGAAGCAGGGGGAAACAAAAACCGCATACCTATGTACATCAGAATACGAAAAAAAAAAAGAAACAGAATAATAATATACGCGTGACAACTGCAGAGCATTGTTGTGCTTTCACTTCGCCGCGGTCAGCGGACAAAAAACGATAGGAAAAAAAAAATATTATGTAAATATTATTATCCTTTTATTTTGTTTTTCTCGTTAGCAGCCGCCGCCGGTGTATACTCTTTTGTATACGCGTTTACGTCGCTGTGTTATGTGTAAGCGAAAAATTTGGATTGACGCGTATATATAGTGAAAAAAAAATCTTATTCGTTATTACGTATACGCGAAATAGATTTTGCATTTTTATTTTTCTTCAGTTCATCAGCTAATTTCCATTATAATAATTATTACTTGTATTCTGCACGCTGTACATATACGCAGTGAATTTACGAATACAATTCCGTACCATTCTTGTGTAAATATTTTGTCGTCATACCATACAGCTCTAACTACTGTATATTATTATATTTACCGTCGTCTTATATTGCAGTTATTATGTACGTTACCGAATAAGCTGTATTGTAATGTATAATTATCGGCGTACTACACGATATATTTTCATCGACTGTTGTCGATTTCGTTTACAAGATCGAAATTCTATTTATATACATAATAGGCACGTGATGAAGCTGGCGGTAGTGTTACACGCTTCTTTCTGAAAACCCTTTCCGCAACAAATCATATGTCGTCGGACGATTGTTTGGGAAGAAAAAAATTCCACACGAGTTTATCGACATTGAAATTTGTATATATATAAATAATAGTGCAGCCAATTTCAAACGGAAATCTAAAAAAAAAAAAACTAAAATAATTTTGTAAAAAACGTTTGTGGTCTTTGGATAATCGAAACGTGTTCGACGAACACGCGTACTTTGAGAAATACTCGCGTCTGCAGACAAGAAAATATAATATCTGACATTTTTTTCCTACGTACAGTAAGAGCGTATTTGTATACCTTAACATTAATTTTTTTTCCCCCCATAACCGGTGAAAAATTTATAAACAGAATATTATAATATTGCGTACTTCGAGCAGTTTCGGATACATATCGTATTTCGGTACGCATTGTAGACGAGGAAAAAAAAATTTAGATTTTTTCAATATTAGTGGGTTCGTGAAGTTGCCAACTAAACGAACACTATTTAATGTCGATAAACTGCTGTAGAGTTTTTTTTTTCTACTATATATATATATATATATCTATATCAAGTCCGAGCGCGATGATGAAAAAACGTTTTTAGAATAAGATTGCGCTAAATGATTCACGTAAATCGAACGTATTACTCGCATATACACTGGTATTCGATCATATATTATACACTAATCATTATCGTTACGATAAATATTATTTGATTACAACATTAAAAAAAAAAAACACGCGATTTCATTTTTCGTATATAATTTCAAATGATATCGCATTGAAAATACTCGCGATAATTGTATACCGTTTTCTCGCGTCTGTATTTGAATTTATTACGTTGGAAAATGGACAGGCTAACGATGGAAACAAACTTTTTTAAAATTAAATTTAAGTCGATGTGTGACGGGAATTATATGTACAGACATCGTTTCGGGTGAAAATCCGACTGTATCGAACGTATAAATATAACGTTATCAACGCCACCACAACCGCGTATTAGATTAAAAATTCATCGAATACAGTTATAAACGGGGGAGCACACGGGGGCCCGGATGCTGTGCCCGTTCCATTTGATTTGTATATATTAAACAATAATTTACGTTTTTTAATATGTTTTATGAATGCAAAATCGATGTTTATATTATAACCGATTAAACTTGTGATTATTAAAATTAATACATACGATACGTATATAAAATAATTTCGAAAGTTGCGTATAGTATTAAATATCGATTATTTGAAACGCCTTTTGTCGTTAAATTCGTAATTTTTTTCTTATAGAAATATATGATTATGCGGATATCTCTATACCCGTTTTTTTTGTTTGTGCCTCCTCTCTCTCCTCCCCATTTACGCATTTCTAAATACGTCCCCCCGGTTACAAAACGTTTTGAAAAAATGAATTTTTTTTTGTTTTCACTACAGTGTATTAATGTATATGCACTTAAATATACCTCTGCAGATCATATTATATAATATCGTTTTATATTGTGTGTGTGTGTGTGTGTATAGCTGTGTAAGTACGCGGAAGAATGGGCAAACTATTTGAGCGTCAGAGGTTTACTGGAGCACAGGCCGTCGTCGCCATACGGCGAGAACTTGTTCTGCTCTTGGACGTCGCTGCCCAATCACAGGATCGAAGGCAGGGAACCGGTGGACAGCTGGTACGAGGAAATCAAATTCCATCCGTTCGGCCGCGAACCGACCACCCTCAAGTCAGGTGCGCATATTGGTCGCCGAATAAGTAGTTTTGTCACCGTCATTTATACAGTCATATAATTATATGGTTCGATAAATAAGAATTTATAAAAAAAAAAAACAACGAGTACAATCGTCAAAAATATTGTTATTTGTCGCTAACCGAAATGTTGACACTCCTATACCATTATCGTACGTGTCGTACAATAGATATTGTAATGATTAGCGATTAAAATATTATAATATCGTCGTAATCACTCTAACAAAAAAACAAAAAAATCTAATGCTCGCCATTCGCATAAATATGAAAACGAATTACTACGGTTTAAACGATAATATATAGCCGACTATTGGAAAAAAGACCCGAGTAAATATAAATATTTTCCGATTGCTCAATATCGTATAGTACAACGATATTATATATACGCTCTCAGCAGGCCAGTCATAATAATTGTATTATATTAGATAATAATATATACTCGAGCGTATTACATACGATTGTATGTATAAGGTTTTTATTATTATTATATTCCGCACGTTATTATTATGTTGTATGACAAATCGAAACGTGTATATAATGTAACGGTATATAATTGTATTCTGCTGCAGTGTGCTTGAATTGTGGAGAGACGTGGGAGGACGGACGGAGTACCTTTTCTTAAAAATATTTCAACGAGTCTCTTCTGTTTTTTTTCCCTCCACCGAACGGTGGTCAAAGACTCATTTTCATGATCATGTATCGCGCAAAAACCGAAAAAGTTGTACGCCAGTAGTGCTCAGAATAATATCGATTTTTGACGTTTTACAATAAGTCGTGACAAAAAAATTGGTCTAAACGAAATAAGTATTTCGAATTATCTGAGCGTACATTTATACGAATCTTCTGTTCAATGCGCAATTACGCCGGGCCGATGTGGGCTTGGAAGAAAATGAAAAAAAAAATTATTTTTGTATTATGAAAATTGTGGACGACGAGGAGGTTGTGGAATTTACAAGAAATTTTAACATCAATCTTTTATGTGGAACGCAAATTTTCAAATATACTTACTTATACGTGTCTATATTTATTTATAACAGTTTTCCCAATTCAAGCACCGCTGTTGTATATTTCGAACGAATCAATTACAAGCGGTATATTTAAAATATTATTATATATTATGAAAATTTTATTAAAACGCCCTATATACCAATACGCTGGTAAAACAATATTGTTTTATAATATAATTTACGCGCGGGGGTTACGTGATATAATTGAAAATTTTTTTTCGTATACAGTTCAGATATTGTGTGCGTAAAGAGGCGTACTCTCTCTCATTACTGTCGTTTTTTTTTTATTACAAAACTTAAAAATAATTTTAATACATTCATCTCTCCTTATTGCGTCGACGATTTCCAAGTTTTCGGTCGTGATAATATCGTATCTATGCGTGAAGCAGCAGAGCGGAACAGTATCGCGGAGATCTGTCAAACGCTATAATTTTTGTTTTATTCAACTAAATTTTAAAGTTTTTCTTTTTTTTTTTAGAAAAAAATTATTATTATATACTTCTGCAGCGCTATAATAAACATAATTTTAATATCGTATAAAGGACATGCAATTAAAAAATGTAATCAATACACAGCCAATTACGCATAAAATATAAATTTTAGATTTTGACGTTTAAAAGTTTTAATTATACGCCGCGTACTATTACGTCGTTAATTTTTAAACAATTTTTTTTTTTGATTTGTTAAAATTAAATTAATTTTCGAGCTATTATAATAATCAATGTTACTCGATATACTGAATCAATTTTTCCAAAAAAAAAAAAAAAAGAAAACACGTATTGAATTTTTGCAGCATTATTGTCAGATCACACTTTGCAGTATTTTCTTCATTTACGGTAAATCGGCCCCTAGGTCCATCCCGACATACGACCTTGCCTCCAGTTTTCCCTATCCGATGCCTGTATCCTCCAGTCTAAACCTCCTCCTAACTCTTCCACATTCTTCCTTACTACGTCCTCCCATCTCAAGCGTGGTCTTCCCTGCAGCAGCGGTCTTTTCCCAGTAGGATTTTCTTCTGTTACTACTCGCATGATTGGATTATTTTGACTACGCCAAGCATTCTTCAGCCCACTGTAATCTTTTGTTCCTTATCGTTCCCAGTATTCTCGATTTCATCATTTTTCCTTATCCTCTACTCACCACTTAGCGTGTCCTTTATGTACAGGTCCAAAAGTCTTTCGCTGTATTTTTCTCTCTAAAACTCTGCAGTATTATAGTGATTGCAAAAATTAGTATATTATACCTGTACGACGATATTGTAATAATCCGTACGTTTTGTTCGCATCACGCAGGACACTTCTCGCAGGTGATATGGGCCACTAGCAAAGAGATGGGAGTCGGCGTGGCTTCCAGCCGATCCGGTCAGGTCTTTGTGGTCGCTTGTTACGATCCGGCCGGAAATTTTCTCGGACAGTTCAGGGAAAACGTTCCACCAGTCGGGTAATTTACAGTCGAAACCACGGTTTTATCAAATATTATTCGTGTGTATAAAAAAAAAATGTGATTTTTTTTCTTCTGTTTTTAGCGGTTTTAAGGACGCGCCGTTGTGCAGTCCTCTGCTCCTGCAGTCTCCGTACACGGACGAACAGTTGTACAAAGACAGTTTAAAGCTTCACAACGATTACCGGTCCAAACACGGTTCCGGACCTTTGACTTTGAACAAAATGGTTAGCGTTAATCTATTACGATATAAATTATTGTTGTGTACCTATGAGTGTGTGTGTGTCCCCATTGTGATTATTATTTTTATGAGATAGCTCAGAATTGCTCAGAGTTTACGGAGTCGTAATATTTAAAAAATTTTTGAAAATATTTTCACAATTTTTAGATTCTGAGCGGAGCGAGGAATGTATTGGTTTTACAATGATGTGTTTTTTTTATGCCTGTACCCAAAAATTCTACCAGAATGAGTGCTCCGATCTTTTCGTGTAGCACCTTTTCTGATTGCAAATTGCATCGAATTTGTACTTTAGACAGATCATTTTTCGATTTTTCAATACTTTTTTCAAAAGTCACGAAAAACTACCAAAAATTACATTATAAAAACGCTAAAAATGCAATTCCGTCTTAATCGATTGTCGTTTATTTCTTCGTTTATTTATTACACCAAAGCTCCGCTCAGAATCGTTTTATCGAATGCAATGATTTCGAATTTATAATAAAAAAAAACTCTAAAATTTTTATCCAAGTAATTCACTTAAACGATATCCACAACACCCCACGGTTCGCTACCTTTTTTTTTTCTCTCGAATTTATAAAACGACAAGTTGCGAGTGCGCCAGCGGGCTGTTTCTAAAATGTAAACTACTGTGAAATCTAAACCGAAATAGGAGCGCTGATTTTACGCTGATTTTTGTTAAACAAAAAAAAAAAATTAGCTCCGAAAAATGGTTGACGTTTTGTTCGAATTACACGGAAAAATTCAAAATCTTCGTGCGTGGAAAGAGGATGAGACTGGAATTTTTATTTTTTTTTTAGATTTTATATACTTCGTATACGACTGCACTGTATCCATCGAGCGCCATTGGTAATATTGTATTAATGGAATTTCTATAAATTAAAAATAAAATAATAACATTTCTATAAACAAAATTAAAAAATATTATTTTTAACGAATTTAATGCGGGAAAAAAACGTTACGCTCCGCGACGCGTTGTTGTAGTAGTAGAAAGAGAAAAAAAGCAGTGTAAGCGGCCACGTGAAATGTTGAAAAATTTTAAACGCTCCGTTCGATAAAATGAAAACCAATCACTCGTACACGCGTGTTTTATACAATATTATAATAATTTCCGTTTAATAAAATTGAAAATTATTGTTTTTTTTTTCTATTTAAGTTGTGCCGTAACGCGCTGACTTGGGCGAAGACGTTGGCCAAAGACGACAAGTTCATGCATCAACCGGACAATCCGTTTGGCGAGAACTTGTTCAGCATGTGGTCGTCGAATCAAGTGACTGCCAAAGACGCGATCTGTAACTGGTACAAAGAAGGAAAAACTTACGATTACTCGAGAGAACCGAGAATTCTCAAAACAGGTAACGTGATACAACCGTTTATAATATAGCACGCGTACGAGTTCCATTTAATCGACGACGACGTTTTCCATGTGCCTATCCTATATATATATATATATTTTTTTTTTATATAAAATATGAGATTAGAAAGTCTTATAGTAGAATGTCGTCGATTTGACGTTCTACTGGTCTAAGACGTACTCGTATATTACTGATGCTTCGATAGTTAACCAAAGGTTTATTATTATTTTTAATGTTGTTTATTATTATTATTATTATTATTATTATTATTGATGATGAGTACATTCTACTCGTATATTATGCTCGGTCGTTGCGTCGAAAATAATATTTATACCGATTTTTTTACGTTGTTTTGTATATTAAGTAAATCGTTATAGCCTCGTACTACGTATATAATATACGCCACGGAACATTATTCGAACGAAATCGTGTAATTCGAGAGTCAATTCAAATTACAATCGCTATAAGTTCACACAACCCAAATGAACAGCTACAGAGTAGGAAAAGCAAAATATTTCAAAAATACGAAAAAAATTCTAGTTCGTTAAATGGTATATATATATATAAACCTATTGGATCATTACGATCTCGTGTTTTTGGGATGTTAAGGGGATTAGGTACTGTGTATTGTACAGACAAGCTTTTTTATTTCAACAAAAATTAAGGAAACAAACGGTTTTCATTAATTTTTCGAAAGTCGGGTGTTCGCGAATATTATACTTTTTCACTCGGCTGTTCTTCAATTGGTCCCTGTATGTACTTATGATCACGAATCATGGGATACCACAAAAATTACTTTCGTTAGACCACGTCGTTTTGGAGTAAACTGCAGAAGAACACGAATCCGAAGGTTTCTGTTGACTTTGACGGCGATTTCTGTAATATATATATAAATACATTTTTTTTCCTGAACAAATAGGTTTGAAGTAAAATTATATTTACATATTCAGCTGGTACACGATTTATTTTGTGATTGCAGGACACTTCACTCAGCTCGTGTGGAAGGGCACAAAATCCATGGGCATAGCGATGGTGAAAGGCAAGTCTGGAAGAATTGTGATCGTCGCCAATTACAATCCGCCCGGCAACATAATGGGACAGTTTATGGATAACGTCCTAAAGCCTTGTTAAATCGTTTAATTTTTTTTATTATTATTTTTATTTTTTTTTTTTTTACAAACAGTACTTGCATTCCTTTTGTTTTTTTAAATTGAAATTTATAATTCAATTTTTTCTTATATTGTTGTATATTACAAAAGTATTGTCGTTTTTCATTTTTACTAATAAGTAAAAAAAATTTAGGTAGGTATTCATTTTTCTTTATTATATATTACCACCATTATTGTACACACCATTGCATATTGTTGCGTTTTATCGAGGGCGTTATATATGTATAATTGAATATTTATGGGCGAATCAAAACATTATCGTATAATCAACTTTAATTAAATAAAATATTTTTGCCAGTTTTATACGAATGTTAGTTTAGATATTTATATTTATTTAATATCATATTGGTGAAAATGAATAGAAAATTTACTATGGAAAAGACGTGTATTTTTATTCACATACTTATATTTACAAAATGACGGTAATTATTAACGTGCGTGAAGTTAACAAGAAGGCTCACAGCAAGTGATAAAAAAACGTATATAAATTGTCTATACACTGCCACGGGGCAATATAGTATTATTATACTACACATGGCATGTCTTTTGATTGTATGCTCGAACATGCAGGAGTAGAACTTCTATCAGATTACGATATGGTACAGATGATCGAAAAAGGTACATTATTTTATTTATTATAAATACTTGGCTGATTAATTGTATTGTACTGGAATACGCGGTGGTCTCACGCCCGAGCGTGTAAAACGTTATAGCAAATAAGCCAATAATCACAAGACCCCCGAATGTGATCCGTCTAAAGCATTTTATTCCATTTTAAATTAGATATTAAATGGATTAAACGAAACCACGGATATTGGATTAGCTGTAGAAGTAGACGTTTTATATCCAACCGGTTTACATAATGACCTACCATACGTTCCGGAAAGAATCACACCACCGGGATCAAAAATTAATAAACTATTATGGCGAATTTTTATTCAAAAACAAATTATGTAGTTCACTATAAAACGTGAATAATAAAATATAAAATGTTCACCATAAAAAAAAAATGAATAATTTAAAGGACACCGAAAAATAATTTTTTTTTTTTGTATTTTAATATTTGGAAATATAATCGGTATATACTCGTATAAAAAAGAATTCCATCAAATCCAACAGAAATATTATAATATAGTTAAATAATATTAATAATATTTAATTTAGGTATAGTATAAGATATAATAATACTAATTAAATACTACAATAAACTGTACTGTTGAAACAAATGTAAAATTGAAAAATTTTTTTTCTATATAAAATATTTAAATCTCGAAATGAATTATACTAGAATAATTTAAAGGGCATCGAAAAAAATTCTTTTTTATTAATTAACGCGTTGTTCGGTTTTCTGAAACAAGTATATTTGAGTAATTGTATAAATATTAATGTCTAGCGTTTTATCTGCGATTTCTGTTTAGTGAATTTTTATTGTTTTGGTGCTTGGATTAAAGAAAAATTCTTACCGTATGCGAGATTTACAAAATACGCGAGACAACATTTGATTTTTAAACATGGCAAGAGTAACGTTTTTTTTTTCAAACCGATAGGGAATTTTCTAAGCTTTCCGAATATAATATATTTTAAGGTGGCACGCCTCCCGGGAACATACCATCAGCAACGTAACCACGATCATAAGAAAACGCATCGACAACGGTTTTCAAATTCAGTGTGACCACTTTAACGAGTTCAAAATATATTGTACGCCGCATTAAATTGAATATACACATTATGATTGTGTACAATAATATTGTATGTTACGAGTATAACAGAATATTAATACGACAAACGTATATTAGGTATGTTCTGTGTGACAGCACACAAAAAAGCGATTGAATATATTCAAACTTTTACGGAAATTGTATTATTGAAAACGGCACCATCTAACGGTATAATTTATCATAAGCGGCGTTCATGTGATAAAGATCGCTGCGTTATTCTATACACATATCGGTATATTATGACAAGCCATCTCTACATAATTATTATTGCTCTGTGACCGGCAAGCGGCAAAAACCGCCGCGTTTAATCATTAAATTATTTCTGTTTTTAATGGTAAATGTATATTATAAAATATTTGTGGTACCATCTATCGTACAATTATTATTTTAGCACGTTCGGGTACAGAGTCCTGATTAGTAGGAGCAGTGTATAGGCATTTTATTATACGTTTTTTTGCTGGGAGCCTCTTGCCTAGCTTCACACCCGTAATTATTACGCGTCTTTATATATAGTGTATAATTATAATACGTATGTGAGACGGCACAATGTTGTTTCAGGCTCTTATTATTGAGATTCAGCTCGTCTTACTATATACCAACGCCGATGCGAGAAATAAAAAAAAACGTCTTTTTTACGCGGATCCATTGGAGAATATGCGACTGGAGGAATTCTATGTGTCTACGTGTCGTCGAAATATATGAACGAAAACGCCGGGCCGTGAAAATAACGATTTATACTTTGAAATCGAGTAAACACGAAATAAATAAAAAAAAATAATAATAATAATAAGGTGACGGTGTGATTTTTTTTTTTTTCTATCGACGAATTTCGAAAATGATTATTTTAATAAATAACTACCTGTTCCGAGAGGTCTTCTATCTTCTAAACACCCAATCATCGTTAAAGCCGTCATCAATTTTATCACCTCTGCAGCAGGCTTGCGCATTTGAAGAACTTTGGTCTTGACAGTTATGTATTTGATTACTTTTTTTTGTTTATTTTGTTACTTTTTGTTATAATGTCATATACTTGTGTATATGTGATAATAATAATAATAATAATAATAATAATAATAATAACAACTATTCCGAGGATAGGGTAAAAAAAAAATAATAATAATAATAATAATAATAATAATAATAATAATAATAATAATAATAATAATAATAATAATAATAATAATAATAATAATAACAACTATTCCGAGGATAGGGTAAAAAAAAAAAAAACGTTCGAAAACGTCAAACGTATATAAGTAATGCTAGATATTAATTATTATTGTTTATTAACTCGCCAAAGATATTGTGGTCCGAGACGAAAATAGATATTATCTGACCTTGGCGATTTTTTTCACTCTCCTCGTGTATAATTCGTTATTATAAAAAAAAAAAAAAACCGCGAGAGATAATATAATAATAATATATACTGCAGTTTCATTGAGACACCGCTGTGACAACACTATAAATCGTCTAAAAAAATTGTCAAATTCTACGATACAAACATATATACCTACTCAATAACTATCGGATGTTTTTTAATATATTATTATATGAGCGTTATAAAGTTTTATCCGAACAATTATTATAATACGACGCGCGCGCGATGAAAATATTTTATACGCGTTCTATGCGAATAAATAATACTCGTATAAATATTATACAAGTACGCTAGGTTTTTTTTTTTTTTAAGAAATATATAATTATATACGTTTTAGTATGATTTTTAATATATATAATAATAATAATAATAATAAATTAATTTTTAATAAATAATTAATTTCAAAGTACCTAATCGCAATACCCGTTATTCTGTCCCATTCCTCATCCCTAGATCTTCTCTTCTAATTTCCTTGACAGTTCCCCTATCCCTCGACTAATGCGTTCTGCCAATCTCGACCCATCCTTCACATTATAAATAAACGGTTTTTATTTTTGTTATTGTTTTTTACTTATGTTTTCTTCTTTATTGTTATTGTACTCGTTGTTATTTGTTAATGTACTGTATATATTTTTCAGGGCTCGTCCCGTAATACAAATAAATAAATAATAATAATTTATAGTAAAAAAAAAAAAAACGCGAATGTTAATTATTTTAATTTTCCCGGCGTTATATTATACGCATATACTATTAGGTATATACAAATAATATTTTGTGTTTATACCGTTCGGTTTATATTGTGCAGTAAATATATTTTATTATATAAAACGATATAATTATATGAAATTCCACGAGAAACAAATCAAAATATACTTAGGCAAAAGAAAATATTATGTATAGTTTCAGATGAAAATATCGGATTTTTTCGCGTGGAATTTTAACGAATTTATGGCGTATGCGTATATAAGAATTATAAAAATTTATTAGTCAGCTCTGTTCGCAGACAATAACAAATCGTTATTATAGTAAATAAAATCAATGGAGGGGAAAAAAAGTGTGCATTCGCTATCGGCTCAATTAACGTGTATGGTATACGCACGCCAATTAGCAATTATTATTTTGTTTTCGCGAATTGTTTTTCAATTTCTATACGACGTGTATCATTTGAAGAGAGAAAAAACATTTTTTTTTTTCTATGTTTTATAACAATCCAATACGTTCGTATTTTTTTTACGTAACAATTTATTTATTTATTTTTAACGAAAATACAAACAATAATAAGTATGTATTATTATACACGGGCGCAGTGGCGTACACAGAAATTTTCAATGGGGGGTTATATAAAAAATATATATTAGTTGAAAAGATTTTTATAAAACGTATCAAATAATAATACAAATAATTATAATTATAATACAATATCCAATTTCCTTGGTTTTTGCCCTAATTCATCGATGACTTCTTCAGCTGTTAAAGGAATAATTGTTCCATATTTTTCTTCTTACTATCCGCCAAAAAATATTCATTTATTCTCTTCATTTCTCTTCGATATTTAAATTTTAAACAAATACGAATGAACAGCAAAATATTAAAACAAAACACATTCGCGAAGTCGTAATTCGTAAATCGTAATATTATAAACGCTCACAAGATATCAGTCTTGCTAAATTCCAAAAACTTGACAATAAAAATAAATATATAACTGCGGTGCTGGCGGTAAATTGACAATATCAATAAATACGAACATATTATATTATTCGACTGCGTGATTTCAAACAGAAAAGCGCGCACGGATCACACGGTTACTGATCAAATGCAAACTAAATATAGCTGGGTTTTGTAGCAGCAGAATTATTAGGCTGGAGCTACACTATGCGTTTTGTCGGTTACCGATTAACCGGACCCGATCGGTAATTGAACGGGAACACCCAAAATACACACATATTTAAACGCCAAACGCACTATCGCAATCACATTAGACCGATTCTCCGCAACCGACGGAATATGACCGCAACATGCTGTGGTCGTTCTTTCCCGATACCGATCGTATAGTGTAATATATAATCCAATGTAAAATGGTGAATTTTGCACAGTCATGAAAACAAAAAAAATTATTTTTCTATGAAATTAAGACGTCGTCGGTCGCGCGCCAAATATGGTGCTATGGTGCTAAAATCACTACGAAAAATATTTTTGTAAAAAGTCAATGGGGGGGTTTGAACACCCAAACCCCCCCCCCGTGTGTACGCCACTGCACGGGCGCCACTAGAGATGAAATTTTGGGGGTGTTAAAAAGTAAAATTATACACCTGCACTCATAGAGCTCATAGTGTGGGCTCAGTGGCGGTTATAATGGGGGGGGGGAGAGCAATAAGTGGATCGCCCCCATGTGATTTGATATTTTTAAATTTAGTATATTGTTAGTACGATCTAACAGCACCGACTTGTGTCATGTAAGTTCGTCCAATTATTTTATGGTTATACCCCCCTCCCCACCCATTCGTTGAACATTATGTACAAGGCTGGAATTAGTGCTCGACCGACGACGATCAGCGCGATCATCGTTATTGTGATCGAGCGTTTAGGTGCTTATAGATGACGGTCGGTCGTGTACAGTGTAAACGAGTAAACGTTAAATAAATAGTAAACGTGTAAAATAAACGAGTAAACGTGTACAACGAGGGAAGATGAATCCTCGCGTTCATTTCTTTCGTTGAAATATACGCGAAATAATATTATTATATTAATAATAATAATAAAAAAAATAAATAATAAAGATTGCACACGCGCGTACGAACGGTCGCTCGGTCAGCGTCCGAGCTAAACACCCGGTACCCGCGGCATATACCGAAATGGCGCGTCAGCCGACCGTTATAAAACGGAAAAAGAAAGTAGTCACCAGATAGCGCTACGACATAACATAGAGGGCGTGGCATAAAGGCGCATATAAATAGCCGTCCGAAACCGTCTCAGTGTAGTCACGGCTGTCAGGCGTGAACGACGTAGTTCGCGTCTGACTCCGGTGTGTGTTCGTGCGTGCGCCTTTTGTGCCACGCCCTTTATGTTGTGTTGTAGCGCTATCTGGTGACTACTTTCTTTTCCCGTTTTATTGTTATTTCGTTTACGTTCCATGCACGTTGTTCTTCCTTTTTCTACATCTGCATTTCGTCTCGGTACATTAATAGATTTTTTTTTCTTGGTTATAACTCGTCGATGTAGATATTTCAGTGGCAGAGGCGATTGGCTCCGTTTTCGTCCACCCTTGAAATACTCATGCGTATAACCGCCACTGTGCGCCACTGTCCACAACCGCAACAACAATTTTAGTTGTTAAATCGGATTAGTATTCAGTAAACGATCATATTATTATAAATGCCGACAAATAATATTATGAGCAAAAACCACCCGGGCAAAAATACCTACCCTATACATTATTGAAGTCAAATTTAACAACAATAGTTTAAAACGTCAGAGCATATAATAAATTCAGTAACACAGAAACCGCTTTATTAATATTAATTATAATAATAATGATAGCGATACCGACGGCAGTGGCAGTGCAGGCAGGGGCAGGGACAGTGGCAGTGCACGTGGCAGGGTTAAGTATGATTTTATTGTATTTTTGTTAATAAATATTATAATGTAATTCTTTATCCCGAGTTCACCATTTTTTTTTCAACAAATACTCTGAAATTATTGTTCTCTGGTACAAAAATTAACCCTGGGCTCTGTGCAGGCCTTCCTCGTAGTTCCGCCACTGATCATTATAATAATATTATATTTAAATTGTTAACGAATAGATTCGACGGTTATATAGTTTATAGTTTAATTAGAAATTTATACTAATAATAATTAGGTGGTTGAATTTTTGGTTTACCACAATTTTACACACATATACCTACCTATATAGCTGTATAATTATAATTATAATATTGTTGTTCAAAACCAACAAAATACTATATACAGAATAAAAAAAATATATATATGTATAAATATAATTTTTTTTTTTAATCAACGATCCTACATATAATTTATATTTCGTTTGATTATAGTTTTACATTATAATATATTAATAAAATAGTAAAAACAAAAAACAATATTTTTTCGTCTCGGCTGCGCTAAAGGAATATTATACATTATAATATTATCTATATATACTCCGTATGGAAATCTCGGCGACTACTATAACCCATGAAAGGCCATTATATTTATACTTTAAGGTCGTACACTGCAGAACTGATAGTATATACAGCGATTCGCGTTCGGAATTTTCGGTTATCCGCTTTTCCCGCGGCGTTTGTCTCGGTTTTTTTTTTACACTGTCATCGTTACATTTTATTTCAATCGATTAATTATTATTATCATTATTATTTATATAATGGGCGTTTGGAAATATCGTCGCGTACTCTTCTAACACATGCGATCAAATGAATTTACAAATCAATAACGACGTAACGACGACGACAAACTGTTTCAAAAGTCGGACATTATATAAGAGAAATGTGAAAAAGAAGATGCTGACTACCTATACGTGTGCAGGACATGCTTGGACGAAGCAATAATGGGTCTTTATATTATAGTAAGGATATCTAACCGTCGAGCAAAAAAAAAAGGCTACGGCTATATTATAATAAGCGACAGTTGCAGGTTAAACAGTCGCGTGTTAAACGCGCAATAATGTCGAAAAAGTGGAAGCTGATTTTCGGTCGAAGAAAACCGTGTAATAAAACGATTTAAAAAAAAAATTTATATTTTTTTTTCGCTTTTTCAATTATGATTTTGTATGTTACGATATTGTCGGATTCGTATATATATAAGAAACCTGCAAACTATATACATATATTATATACAATGGAGTAGTAATGCGATCAAAGAAAAACGTTAAAAAAAAAAAAAAATTTCCAAACGTTCCGCATATTTATGTATAGACCCGCGAAACATTTTGAACACTTTGCGATACACGTATAGATTTTAATTAAATAATTCATATAATAATCAAATCAAAATCTAATATACATGCGCAATAATAGGTGTAAAAAAAATACTATTTTTTTCGCTTCCCTCAAAATAATAATAATAATAATATGAATTGTATTATAATCTGAACTCGTACACCTGCAGCGCAAGGTCGAATATACGAATAATAATGATAATAGCCGTCGTCGATATCGAATTTATATATATAACGTATATGCTATGTAGGAAGAAATCACGAGAGTTCTACTCGAATGATTCTGCCGCCAATGCCAAAATAAACTGCGCGCAGTCAGTGTTGGGGTCGATCTCTATATATTATTATTATACAATTGGCATATTATACCCTGCACTTCGTCTCACGCCGTCGGTCGGTGCTGTACATTTTCTTTTTTATGTCTTTCTATCAAATATCGTCGGATATAGCTGCTGGTGTCGATGTTATATTATATGTCTGATCGATACGGACCGTATATAAGGATGCGGATGCCGAATATTATAATGGTTTCAAGTTCAAGCCATCAATATTGTGTAGGATACACGCGTTTTATTACTTACACAGTTCAAGTTCGCAAGATATATTATTAATATTAAGTAGCTGGTAACGAGATATGCGACACTCGTACAATGTATTCATACGTACGCATGCGCGTCTGCAATCAGGGGCGAAACTATTATGGGGGAGAGGATTCAGCTCTCGAGTCGGTCAAACGAACTGTTTTTATTACAATCGGCCGCTTAGAGGAAAAGTCGAACGTTCAAAATCCATTCGACGGGAAAAAGTATATATTCCGTTTGATTTCGATTTTTATTCCTCGCGACAGAAAAAAAATTTATAAATAATACCGAATAGGTAAATATACTCGTAAGTCGAATATAGACGCGAGGAAATTACAATATTGCAATATTTTAACGTGAATTCTACAAAAAAATATTCGAATACGTGCAGTTTGGTAAAAGATTCACTTTTCGTTTACTGACGTTTTATACTCGTATATTTCCCTTCTCTTTTTTCAATATTGTTTTCTAAATGAAACGCTGCGGCGTGCAGGGACTCGTTTTTATACTTCTATAATTGTATCGCACAAAAATAAAAAAGAATTTTAAAGAAAAATATTGTTTTACACGTTATACCCGTATGTCATCAGACAGAAAATGTGATCGAGTCCCGAGTTTTGAGCGTATTTTAATACCTTCTGTTCAATTATATTTTACGCCAAGTCATTACGTTTAGAGTTTTGGTAATATAAACAGCGAGAAATGAAGTAAAAACTAGTTTATATATTACAGTAAGACTGCAGTGATCTGAACGATTTTAAATTTAAAGAATTACGTTACGCGAATAATTGCGGCGTTGATTGTGGATGAGAGGTAGGTATAGTTGGTTCGAGGAAAACAATTTTCCTCGAATAATCTTTTCGGAACGCATATATTTTCAATCCTATGCTATTTTACGCGCGTCCTTCTAGTAATTTTTTTTTCTACAATTTTAGCTATACACTATACAACTATAAAATACTGTTGCAGGTGCATTTCGAACTGACAAACGTACCACACATATTTTTCATAGCGTGAATTCTCCCCCCCCCCACCTCCAAACGTTTAAACGATAATAATAATATAAATTACGCGGCGGTTATCATTGCGTAACAATTAACATTTTTTACGATTTTCGTTTAATCTCAACACGCACGAGCAATCTCCACCTCCTCCTCCTCCTCCTCCGATCATCCTTTCCACACACACACACACACACACACACACACAGGTGTCGAGCCCGCAGATGCCTTGTAGTTAGAGTCTTGTAATTACGACAAATTAATTACAAATCAAACGTATAAATACTATATTTTAATCGTCGGTCAGCGCAGATAACGTCGTCGTCGTTGTCCGCCATATACTATTATAGCGATATGACGATGACGATTGATGGTCCGATGTTTCGGAACGCCCGCGGCACGGTAAACCGTCTCGCGGCGAATCGTTCACTTTCTTGTCACCGGCAATCCAGAACGGATCATTGTTGTGGGGTGGTGTGACAATGATCCGCCACGTCTTCGACCACTCCAATTCGTTTACATAGGAAACAAAACCTGCAAATAATACACACACGCTGGGCGTCTCGAGACTGACTGCAAATCCAACAAGCCCAACACTATATATATTATATACCAATACACGTACGTATATATTGTCCATAGTAAACATACGAATATTTATAATATCATACGAATGCAGAGCATATTTTAACATATAAAATAGATGACACTAGTGCTTCCCCCCCCCCGCGCACCCAGTGACGATTTAATGTCGTCCAGTGGTGAGTGAGAGTCGTGCTACTGAGCAAACGCATTTTTGGGTTGACAGAAGTGTTGTGGATTCTCCACTACGAGTTTCCTTGGTGGAAAATTTGACCAGAGTACTCCACCCGGTAAAAATTATTTAAAATATGCTCTATACAAATGTGTATAATTCGCAATAACGTGCGTATACTTTTATTATACGAACAATATTTTAAGTACTCGCTTCGTTTTTCCTATGTTTAAAAAAAATTTTTTTCATTAACAGTCACTACAAAGCTGGTTGGCAGCAATTCTGTTCATCCCTATTTTGTGCTTTCTTCTTCGCAATTCTTGTTAAGATTTAACACTAACGTTTTTCATTATTTGTTGTGTATATCGTAGTAGAGAGGAAGGTCTTCCTAGCGTATTTTCCCCCTCTATGCGGCGACTTAAATTAACTCTTGCTAAGAGTCCATTGTGTGACAATTTCGTTCTCCTACTTTTTTGACTTTTCGGAAAACTACGCCTTTCACCTGCTCTTCTTAATACCATCTCATTTGTAACGTGTTCCATCCAGCTGCTCTTAAGTATTCTCCACTGACACCATACCACAAAATCCAACGGTTTCTTCTCTTCTGTATTGCCTGCGGTCCAAGTCTCACTCACGTAAAGCGCAACACTCGCCATGCGTACGTTCTGAGCAATTCGCTTCTGGATTTTAAATCTACATTTTTTTGATGCAAGAAGGTTTTTGCAAATATAGCATTCATTTCAGCGGTGTTCATAATTTTGTGTGGTAATAATATTGCGAGTGCTTTAATTTATACTGTTGACGATTCGTTATCGTATAAATGTATTTGGTTCTAATTTCAGTCGATCACGAGTCCAGTAATTGTTATTTTTCTTGAAAACACCTACCGCGTCTTAATAAAACGAAAATAATAATAATCAATTTTTTTCAAAACTGCATATTGTAGAATAAAACGTGTTATTTATATATATATATATTTCTATATTTTGATGACTACAGTATATTACAGTAACAATACGTAAACCTACTGATTTTTTTTTATCTTATGCATTTTTTACTCATATCGTATTCCATCTGCAGATTGCTGGTTTACCGTCTTTTTCTTCTGTTGGAAAAATTCAAATTTACACTCGATTGAGAACGAAGTTACTGCGGCACACGACGTTAAAAGCGCGGTCATTTTTTTGCTTCTGTCGCATGAATTCGTATAATACAAACGAGTAAATATACGCGCGTGTTAAGCGACAGCAAGATGGCTCGTGTAATTGCATAATTTTATGTGTTTCGAGACGAAATCGAATTATACGAACGTTTCATGCAAACCGTCGATTTTTCCGGAATTTTTCGATAATTACGCGCGTTTTTAAAAATATAAATTTTCTTCGTCATAAATAGAGAATTCAAACGACAATTATTAAACAATAATCGTTAATATACAAATATTGTCGTAATGAAATTTGTCTTGTATTGCAGTATATCTTGACAATAATTTCAAACGTCTTACCTATACATAAGCAAGTACATTAGTCTCAAAAAGAACAAATCCGTCCCCGTATAACAGATTTTCGCTTTTTTTTTTATTTACTTTTTACATAAATTATTATACGCGCCATCTCAAAAGATTTAGCAAAACAATGGATTATCGTAATATTATTTCTCGTAGGACTACTATAAAATTACTCTTTTTTCGAATATTATATACAAGAACACGCGCGTTATCAAATAAACATTTTAATCTCAAATATAATAATTATACATAGTCTTTATCAAAGTATAATTATATTTAATTACAATTTATATGTATATATATAAAGTGTACACGTATATACTCAAATCGCATAAATTATATTGTTTTACAAAAAATATAAATATATTATAATACCCAGCGGCGTTTCTAGGGGGTAGGGGGATTTAGAGGGGGTCAGTTAACTCGCGATTAATATTTATACTTATATTATAGTGGAATTCGACCTAAAAAAAAAGTAAAGAAGTTATTTAATTTTTTGAAATTAATAAATCCGTGACTCCGTTCAACAGTAACTGCTGCAGAAGAAACATTGTCAAACTTATCATATATATACGCTCAACAGGCACGTAGCCAGGATTTTATTTTAGGAGGGGGGGGGGTTATTTAAAAAATATTGGAAAAAAATGTTAATATATTCATATTAATAGTATCAATATATAAGAACGAAAAAATTTCGTGGGGGTACGGACCTCATAGATCTCCCCCTGGATACGTCACTGACGCTCAGCGTTGGAAAATCTATACTGTAAAAATTAAATAAATTTAAAAAAACAGTTTTCCTTCCGGATTTTTTCGGGTTGTTTTGAATTAAGCATAAGGAAATTACCGAAAAATCGAAAAACGTTTCAACCAAAATATCAATTATTTAGACACGATTTACTACCGGAACGTAACGCATGAGGAGATCATCAGAGCATTCTTTCTAGTCGGAAACGCGTACACAGAAAAAAATCAAATAAATAAACGTCATTGTAAAACCAATTCCTCGTTTCGCTCAGAATCTAAAAGTCATTGAAACGTTTTCACAAACGAAAAAAAAATTATAATCACATTCGGTTAGCAGATTTTTGTTAAGTACAATACTGCGGTCAGTCAAAGTCGACGAGTAAAAAATGAAAATCGTTCAAAGAAAAATAGACAGTTTTAAAAGCGGCGTCTTTTGAAAACGACCGATCCGCAATCGTCCTGCAGACCCTATCTGTATAGATCAGCCACAGCAAGATAATATAACTATAGTGTATATATTATATTGAAATTCGAGTAATTTGAAACCGAGAGGGTATTTAATAATTTTCGATTTCGTTTTGAAAACTGTATACGTATATTTTGCCTGCGTGTAAGCGTCATTATTTACCGAATTGTCGAGCAACACATATATATAAATAGCAAAAATATTTGCATTATTAAAGACGATATTTTGAAATAATAATAATAATAATAATAATAATAATAATAATAATAATAATAATAATAATAATAATAATAATAATAATAATAATAATAAATCCAATAGTATTATATCAATTATAATAATTTTTATAATATACGTACGACGTATGTATATAATTATATTATTCTTTATGAAATATATGAGAATCTCTAACAAAAAAAAAAAACTGCGCGTCATTCGCGTGCGTATATAGACATATATGTAGTAACGTTAAAAGCTGCACGCTTAATATTATTCATATTATCCGTGTAGAAAGATTTCTAATATTTTTATTTTTTGAAATCAATTGAAATAAATGTCATCACAACATTCTATCGCGGCCACCACGTGGCTATATAATAATAATAATAATAATAATAATAATAATAGCGAGTCGTACACACGCGTATTCAATTTTAAACGTCTCTGCGCGTGAAAAAAAAATTATTAAAAACTAATTAACACGACGTATTATTATATATATATACACACACATATACTGAGTTACGAAACATTATATTTAATTATATTTATACTCGCAGTGTATATACACAGTGTATTATTTAAAGCTAATATAGTGTCGTATAGTATATTCAACTTGAATACGCAAGTCCTTAACAAATTTTTATATATAAATTTTATATTTAAGTCCTTAAAATGTGTGTAGGAAAACGTTTTTTTTTGTTTTACAATTATATTCAATTACAAACGTAAAAAAAAAAAATCGTTTTCAAAATACGTTAAAATGAATTGCGTAATATTATATGATTATTGTCTGAATTCGTATTATATCGGCGAGATCCGTTAAAAATTTCAAGTGGATACGTCCGCATATGCAGCGTATACGTGATTTTGGAGAAAATATTATTATTACTATATTATTAAGATCGATTACCATATAAAAATAACGTATAGGTGTACATAATATTATATAAGCGACGTCGTTATTACGTCTAATCGAATAAATACAATTAATTTTTTTCCTACAACACAGTCCTGTAGTAGATAAAAGGCGATAAAAAGAAAGAAAAGACGACACATCTTCGGTGACTCATGAGCGATAAAACTTGCATAATACCGCGCGCGCACTAAAT
Organism: Slavum lentiscoides; assembly: GCA_032441835.1. NCBI lineage: Eukaryota > Metazoa > Arthropoda > Insecta > Hemiptera > Aphididae > Slavum > Slavum lentiscoides. The sequence goes on along the minus strand of CM063715.1, from coordinate 8,558,551 downwards.
ATATGAATATACGCGCGTTTTGTTTTTTGTTGTGCGCTGCAGTATATATTATACAGGATGTCTCGCGGAAATCCGACAACTATACAATATTTGTTCTTATCGATTCTTTTTTTTCCGGTAATTATTATCAGAACCCAGCTGCGCTACGATTTATTATTATATTTTAGATTTCGTTTAAATTTTTTAAAATAAAAATATATATTTATATATACGCAGTGTATTTAAATCGAATAATAATAAAAAAAGAAGAGAAAAAACGAAATGGACGTAAAACAATCTTCACTGTTATAATATATATATATATATATATATGCGTATAAGTATTATATATATATAGTAAGTAAATATTTAATATATATATATATATCATTTTCCTTCTAATTTATTTATTTTTTTGATATGTATATGTCTTATGGCTGGGGTCATTCTATAAATTTGTGCGACGCCGACAGCGTTACCATGACGTCATGAACCCGACTCTACTCACCTACCGGCCAGGTCCCCCCACTTCTATACCGTCGTTGCCAGTTACATTGGAACGGCGATGGCAGCGCCATCTATATATTAATATATATAGATATCTGTAGGTATAGATATGTCTGTAGGTACGAGGAGACGAAGACTGAGCTATAGGTGACTTTTTGTCACGTGTAAAAAATAAATGAGATATATACAAGACATATACATGTACCGATGTATCAGTATGCAGTGTAGATACTCCTGTTTTTTTTTTTTTTGACAATTTATTAGCAATATTTCGTTTTTTTTTTGCGATTATTTCAATCAAATAACGATACGTGCACGTTGTACGTTTCAATATAAATTATAAAAATAAAAATAAAAATAAAATTGAAAAAATTCGAATTTCATTTTATTATTATATTGTAAAACCGAATTAATACACGGCGTTGTCCGTGCACAGTCCTTCAACGCGGAATTTTACCCTATTATGTATATATATATATACAGTGGCGTACTTACGGGGTGGGGGGGTTTTCGAGTTAAACCCCCCGCCCCAGGACCAAAGAAAACAAAAAGATTAATAATTATGTGGTCGTATAACAATTGCATTTTTTTTTTTTTTTATGCCCGTACCCGAAAATTCTACCAGAAGGAGTGCTCCGATCTTGGCGCGTAACACTATTTTCCGGAAGCGAATCGCATCATCTAGTTGGTACTTTGGAAAAGTCGTTTTTCGATTTTCTCAACACTTTAAGCGTCAGAAAAAGTTACCAAAAAAAAATACAAAAAAATTACATAAAAACGCGATTTCTTCAAAACCGTTTATCGTTTTTTTCTTCGTAATTTTAAAACTAATTGTCCGAAATGTTCACCAAACGTGTAACTGCAGTGTACTGCACGAACGAGACGAATTTTTCAAAAAAAAATCTTGTAAAATCGTTAAGTCACAATTTCTTTTTAATAACCATTTCAAAATTTTTCGACAAATATATAATATATACATTTGATTTGTATTTTATTCATTTTAATGATAATATGGTCGAATTCGAAACATTATACGGGCACGAAGTATCAAAGTTTTATATAAACCTTCCCCCCCCCCAGAGCATAGGCGGAAATAAGGGGGGCTTAGGGGGCTAAGCCCCCCCCAAATATCTTATAATTTGTATGTATTTTGGATATTAGACTGATTATGACTGATGTTAAAAATGTTAGCCCCCCCAGAAAATTTAATAGATTTTCGCCTATGCCCCTTTGAGAGAAACTGAAAGTACGTGCAGTAAAATCCCGGATATATAACCCCGGTCCGTTGCGTTCGCAGTAAGGACAAGGGCGCAAAAAAAAAAAAAAACCGATGATATTATATCCAGAGATAAAATCGAGAGGACAAAGTATGGCCGGTGTAATAATAGTAATAATACAAATAAAAATTTAAAGAAAAAAAATCTCCGTCGTCGTCGTCGTCTCCGAATCGATTTACGCGATGATCGCGCGCCGCCGCCGCCGCCGCCGCCGCAAGGTCGCGTTATCCCAAATAACTAATGAACCGGTGTACTATACGCGACAGTTAAAAAAAAAAAACCAACGAAAAACGTTGCCGGAGACGTTGGCGCGCGCGCGTCTTAACCGCGGCGGCGGCGGCGGCACCCGTCGCGGGCAGTCTCTCTGCACCGTTGCAATCCACCGTTGTACAGTCGTCCGTCGGTTGTGCAGTGGCGCGACGTCGCCGCCGAGAGACCGTCGTCGGTGTTTTTTTTTTTTGTTTTCCCGGCCCTTGTCGCCAAAAATTACTCGTGACGTGCGTCAAAACAAAATCGCGAATACGTTGGCCGGTTTTCAATAATTAAAAACACACACACACACGCGCGTATTATTGCGCGCGCGTAGAGTGTAGAGAGAAAAAAAAAAAACGAAAATGAGTTATTTTCGAACGTAGCTCGGCCGTACGCGATCGCGAGATCTCTCCCGCTGTCAGCAGTCGCGTTTCGGTCGCCGTCGCCGCGTTATATTTTTCATAATAAAAAAATTATATATAAATCGCCGACGATTTGTTACACTGCGAATTATTTCGTATTATTCCTGTAGCCGCGCGGCAAACAGTAGTAATAGTAGTAGTAGTTACGCGTGATAATTGTATAATAATTTATCGCGGATTTTTTTTGTTTTTGTTTTTGGTCGTTGTTCGCGCGGGTGCTGCTGTTCGCCGCGCGTCCTTCAAAACACACAGCGAACCTAACCGAAACACCAGCGCCCGAACGATAATATAATTATTCTATATAAATAAATAGCCGCGACCGACGACAAACGATTATGAAATCCGCGGACCGCGGACTCGTCGTAGCCGCTGCGTTTGGCGCCGTTTTGCTGTTCGCCATCGGCCGGTGTGCCGGACGGCCGGCGAACGGCGGCGGCGACGACGACGGGCCGCGCGAACCGAGAGTCGAACGTTTCGTCGTGGAAGTGGCGCCCGGCGAGACGGCCGTGCTCCGGTGTCCCAGCAACGACGAGCACCACAGGTTCCAGTTCTGGTGGATGAAACCCGACCAGATAATCGGGCCCGGCACCGCGCTGAACACCACCAAGTTCCGTTACGAAGTGCTCACCGGCACGCTCTACATCAAGGTCGGTGCTATCCTATATTTTATATATAATATATTATAAATAAGTGGTGGTGTTCCCATCGAATTTGTTGAGGGTATATATATATATATATACGCATAGGCGTGACTAGACTTCATCCGCAGCGGCAGCCTAGCTAATGACCGGCGCCACCTTAATACACCGAAATAAAATATTCATCATCGCAAGAGTCAAGACTCAGACTTCACATAAATACGAAAAAACAGGGAATAATATAACGGATTACGGTTTAACAGTATGTCTGTGTTTGAGAAATGATATCGTCAATATCTAATAATAGATGCGATAGTGTAGGGCAGTCTTTATATACTGGGTTTTTCAGAAGTCGGGTGTGGTCGTCACCACCACTTCCTGCCATGTCTACGAAAATTATCTGCCGTCAATAGTTTTAAAAGTAATTCATATTTCTCATAAATTGTACCAGTTGGCATTTGACAGTTACCCGGTACCAGCATAATAATTACACGATATTATATTGCGATTTGCGATAAGAATCATAAATAAACGAGTGCATCAATTCAGAAGACATTTTATTTATTTTTTTTAAATAAAAGTTGTAAATCACCGACTTTTAACTCGGTTGACCGGCGCTTTTCTAAAATTGCAGGGGCAGCCCAGGCACCCTAGGCTGCCACCGTAGTCACGCCTATGTATATACGCAGAACGATTTTAACGATTCCAATGAAAAAGTTTAGGGCGGTAAAAAAAAAGGTTTTTTTTTTTATATGCCAGTTCTATATTATAGGTTATTCACGACCTTGGTACTAACGAGGGAAGAGTGTTTAATAACAGACACATTTCCATTTTCATTATTTTTTAAATTAATTTGAAAATTAAAGGTATTACGTATATTCACTTGGATTTTATTTAAATATATTTATCAAAAAAATTGTTTCTTATCCCTCCCTTTCTGGTCTGGTTCCTTTATCACGTACCTAATGCGAAGTCTGCCGAACCATGTTCTCGAAGCCATTTCACATATTCGCCGATTGACCGTCCGCAGTTGGAGAGTTTATTTATGGAGACGAGAGTCAATTTGAACTTTTTTTTTTCATTATGACTTGAGAGTATACGCAGTATACCCTATGGGAACGCCACTGGATATAATACATACGTGTTACTCGCGCGCAAAGTCGGTGAGTGGCCGGCGCTGTTTTGCACACCTTTCGGAATAAAATAAAATTGCAAATAATCTACGAATTTTCGCTGGCGTTCCAGCAAAATTCTCTCGCGTACAGCACGAGTGCAGGGGCGGTACCGCGGACCACAGCGATTGTTTTGCTGGTTTTGCGGGCCGTTCCGAAGCCGTGTTCAATAGGCGTGCAGTACACAAAAAGTAATTTTTTTTTTTGCCGAAGAAAAACTCCGGCAAAATCGAAATGTTTCGCTTCGATACTGCGGCACACGAGTTCTTTTATTTGTCCCCGAACGCGTATACGGATTTTTTTTTTTTTTTAATAAATCGTAGAGCACTTAAAACGCTCCGTTTTTTCACTTTCGCGTTTCCAAAAATAAATTATTTAAAAAAAAAGTTTCATTTAAAAAAAATTTAAAACTCGGTGTTGTGGAAATCGAAATCTCGAATTCGCATAAAACATAAAACGTTATTATTCGTCTCACCGCGCGATACGTACAGTGGCGTATATAGAAATTAATTTCGGGGGGTTATATAAAAAATTTATTTAATCAATATTATAAATTAACTTTATTTTAATAATTACCGTACCAACCATACATTTCGGGGGGGGGGGGTTTGAACCCCCAAAACCCTCCCCTATATACGCCACTGGATATGTATAACATAGGTATAGAGATCGTTTTGGGGGGAAAAAAAGAAATGGAAATTCGACTCATAAAACGCCTTTGACTCTAAACGTGGTCGCGATTTCGCGTACACTTACTGCAGGCGGCACACGCTTTCCAATTTACGCGTTTTATTTAACATTTTTTTTTTTTTTTTCACTTTTCGTATAATGCCGCACGCGCGTACCTCGTGTCTAAGTGAACGCGATTATAACGGCGAAACTATCGAATATTTTTCCTGCAAAATTAATAAAATCATATTATATTATATATACATACGAAATTCTCTATACAAGGAAAAAAAAAATTACTCGTTTTTCAAAACGCGAAAGTTATCACTTACGTGATAACTCGAAAACGGATTTAATTGCCTCCAAAAAAATATATATTTAAAAAAAAATGCATTTAAACGAGCTAAAAAACTCCGAAAATGTCCTAATTTTATATTACGTACCTATATAAAATTCGCTTTAAATAATTACGTTTTTTTTTTTGACAATAATTGGCCGTGGCCTAACGCGCACCGTACCGAAACAATGCTGTCGTATCGCGTACGATTTAGAAAACAAATCGATGAAAGTATAATGTATAATAATATTTAATCGACTGGTGTATACGGAATTAAGTTCGGGAATCGTTTTATTCATTTAACTACAGCGTACTTATCCGCGATGTCATAACAAGATTGTGTTTTATAATATTTCGATTCTTCGGTGAATAATATTATTAAAAATGCGTTTGAAAAAAACCCCGAAAAAAATGCCCTTCCCTCCTTTAAAAAAAAAAAAATTCGTTGTTATAGTAAACTGCTTATAAAACACGCATCTATTGGGAAAGCAATAACGTTCAGAGAGAAACGCGTGGAAATCCGAGGTTTATATACGTATTAATATATAACGCGCGCGTTTCGACATATTTAAAATTATTATAATTTTAAAATACAGTATTTTGTTTTTTGTGCTCGCAGCAAGTTACACCCCAAGAAAGTGGCATCTACACGTGCGTCTGCAAACATCTCGGCAACATATCGCTGTCCGCGAGATCCGTGCAGTTGGAAATAAAAAAAGACTGGCAAGATCTCTGGGCGAACGACTACACGGTAATATTTTATAAATTAAATATTTATTAAAAAAAATAATAAATGTATACATATAACGCTTGTTATGTAAATGTTTTTCCGTTTCACATTGACGAAAAAATAATTCATTTTTCTTCTAAAAAAAATATCAACCATAACCGAGCGTAATTTATAGTAAATTTCAATACACGCGTATGTATAGGAACAGTGGCGTATTTATGATTTGTTCCAAAGTGCAAGGAGTTATAGATTTTGAAAATTAACTCTGCAGGTGCACACACAAAACAATATAATATTCTAGACTTGGTCATTTATTCAACAGATTTTCACATGACGATGTAGAAAACGTATACGTTATTTAATACATTTATATAAATGTATTTCTAAATCGAATTCAAACCACGACGATTCATTATTAAAAACAATTATAATAATGACAACAAATTTTCCAATTAATGAGCCAAACGTCGCATTCGAAATCGTATAATAGCAAGAAAAAAAAACCTAAAAAGTAAAGAACGAAAAATATAAAATAATACATAATATCAAGGGGGCGATATAAATATCTCCCTAATCCCTCCATTAAATATACAAGTGGCGGTTATAAGGAGGGTAATAGGTGGATCGCCCCCCCCCATGGGATTTTTTAAAATTTTGTATATCTCTGACCGAACAGCACCGATCTGTCCGATTAGCACGTCAGCCGACGGTAATAAAACGGGAAAAAGAAAGCAGTCACCAGATAGCGCTACGACACAACATAGAGGGCGTGGCAGATATAAATAGCCGTCTGAAACCGTCGGACCGCTCAGTGTAGTCACGGTGGTCAGACGCGAACAACGTAGTTCACGTCTTGACTGCGGTGTGTGCGCGCCTTTTGTGCCACGCCCTTTATGTTGTCTCGTAGCGCTATCTGGTGACTACTTTATTTTCCAGTTTTATTGTTATTTCTCCTACGTTCCATGCACGTTGTTCTTCCTTTTTCTACATCTGCATTTCGTCTCGGTACATTAATGGACCTTTCTTCTTACGTTATTACTCGTCGATGTGGATATTTCATTGGTAGAAGGGGTTGGCTATATTTTCGTCCCCCCCCCCTTTTGAACATCATGTATAACCGCCACTGAAATATACGCGCCACTACCCGGCGAATTCGAACCCCGCGCGCGCTTGATTTTCAGTTCGATTTCCAACGCGTAAAACGATATTTTCGTATTAATAATATTACGGATATTATTAATATTTTGAATACAATATAATATTCGGATTTTTTTTTTAAAACTCGTCCGACCATAAACGGTTTTGTCCGCGTAGCTCTATAATTATTTTTTTGTGTTATTTCCTTGTCTGCCGCAGGTGAACAGCATACGAGTGGCGGCCGTGTTGAGCGTGTTGGTATTGGTATTGCTGTTACTGTACTTGTTCTACTTGACTGCGTACAAAAACGGCAACAGGACGTTGCACTTTAGAGGTAAAGCGTACTTTTCAGCAAATATCATTTAGTATATGTAAAATTATTCGAATAAAAAAAATTAAAAACTCCCGAGTACCGAACGGTAACAGGTTACCTATTTATAATTAATAGTTTATCGAATTTCCACATAAAACGTTCATTGGCGTGATCATAAATTCAAAAAAATAAATAGTTATCGCTATTGTTTCGTTTAATAAAAATCCTTTGAAACGTGTATACTACCTATAAAAATGCGAAATTCCGCGCGTTTAATATGAAAAAGTTTTAATTTCTATACAATAAATTAACAAATATAATACCTATACTCACGAGCATAAGTAAGCGATCAATAAAAACGTTACGAGAATATAAGCGAATTTAAAGTGTTTTTTTTTTCAACGCGTTTTTCAATTTTTTTCTTTTTTTCATTAAACGTTAAAATCGAAAAAATTCGCAAATGTACGTTTTAGTTTTTATAATAAATATTTATTATATGTGATTTTTTTTTTTTTTTTTGTTTCTCCTCTCCCCAGACGATTACTCGGACGATGACGTGCCGCCGACTGACCGGCAGATGTACCGGAAAACGAACATGATGAAGGAGAACATGTTCCATCAAAACGGCATAGACAACCCGACGTTAGAAAAAGACATCGCCGAGGTACACGGGCAGCAGAAGACGGAACCGAAAGCGTAGCCGGCGATTTATATTATATAGACTATGCACTCCCGTGCGTTTGTAATATAATATATTATAATAGACATTTCGTATATAATATAAATAGCTATCGTTGCCGAGCGTCTATGGGAAGCGGTGTCTTCCTATTAAGGAAGAAAAAATGCTTCGGGAAAAAACAAAAAAAAAAAATTCCTCGACCATAAAAGGCAAATAGTTATATATTGTATTTCGTGTAAAAACGTTTTTTTTTTTTTGTGAATGTAAAAAAAAAAAATATACAAATTGAATGAATTGTATAAAAAATAAATACATACGTATATATACATATAAGGAAGATTGTAAAATTATTCGATTTCTCGCGAGACAACAAATAATAATAATAATAAAAAAACTTAAATCCATTAAAACATTATTGTATGGGTACATAATATTATAGTAGCGACCTTGCACAGCGGTACAAGAGCGTTGCACACGTTCGCGGGTTATTTTGAATTGTTGTCGTCAAGGGGAACTGCAAGGACGACGCTTAAGGAGAGACGCGCGATAATCTTTAATAATACAATTATCGATACGATACGCGATTCCCGTTTTAGACGGACCAGCCGTCTAGTCGCGCGTCACACGTCCATTGCGCTGTCGTCTTCCTCGTCCTCCTCGTCTTCCACTTCCATCTCGAACAGTCTGACTTTGTGCCTGCTGTGCGACAACAGCACGGCCACCTTTCTGGTGCCGCTCACCGCAAAACTCGCGGCCGACATGTTCTCCACTATCCGGCACGTGTAATCGTCCATCCACTGTTGATCGTTACTCGCCGCCTCGTCCGTACCCGCTCCGCCGCCGCCGCCGCCGCCTATCTTGCACAGGCTCAGCCCGTCCGTCGAACAGTGGCCGCGCATGCTGTTCGTGGACAGCTGCAGGAACAGCGAGTTCCGGTTGGCCGACGAGTCCACTGTCTCCGTGAGCACGGACAGGTGTTCCCGCGAGTAAAACTGCACGTCGTGGATTTTCTGTTTCGTCCTCTCGCTCATGTAAAACGCGTTCGTGCTGCGGTGCGTCACCTCCCGGCTGTCCTCGTACGCCATCAGCTCGTAGAACCCAAAGTCGTACGCGTTCCGGTCCACGCAGCACACCAGCAGCTTGTGCTTGGCCATGTCCACCATAGTCACTTTGTGCGCCATCTCCATGCTGCTGTGCGTGTCCAGCACCACGTTGTTGTACAGCACAAACGTCTTTCCGAAGAACGTCTTCTCCTGCGCGAAAATCTCCATCAGGTCGTTCTTGACCACGTTGAACTGTTGCATCAGCGACGATTTCCGCATCGCCGGCACCACCAGTGGATTCTCCTCCAAGCACGGGTTCTCCTGCAACAGGCCCCACCACTGGTTGCACGTCTCGTACGGAAACTCCAGGTCCTTGTCCAAAAAGTACTGGCCCACCCGGTCCAGTTTAATACTTTTCGTGCGCGCGTTCTCCCCTAAATCGTATATGTACTCGGCCAGCATGTTCAGCTCCTGTTGCGACGTGTCCGTCAACGACGGGTCCACCACCGTGCTCTCGTCGTTCAGTTTTATCATCATGCCGTACAGCCATTTGAAAAACAACTTGTACCTGGTCAGCGACTCTTCGATCACTATTTGCACTTCGTTGCATTTCATTAAAAACTTGCTCACCGACTTCAGCGCCTTCTCCACGCTATGCTCCGTCAGTCCCAGGCATTCGTATTTTTTCAACGACATACCGGAAATTTCGACGAGCTGGAACAAAATCTGATTCGTCACCTCGGACAACTGTTTCACGACCAATTTCTGAACGTTCGTGTGGCTCAGTTCAATGGACAAACCGATCTTTTTTATACCTTTGTCGGTCAAGTCCTTTTTGAGGAAATGATCCATGCGGTCGGACAAAATCCCGTAAACCAGAAGGTTTAGTAGATCGTTTGGTAGCGCTTCCGGGTTTTTTGGCAAATAAGAACCCAATTTCAGTTCCATTTCCATCAGGGAAACGTTCTCCCACGTTTCCAGTATGTTTTTCATGGTTTGGTCTAAATAGTCCAACGACGACAGTAGTCGATCGTGCTTAAACGCCAAATCGTAAACATCGTTCCAGTTCGTGTCACACTCTTGCAACTCGATCGTCACTATTTCGACCTTCCCGTAAAAATACTGAACGGCCACATACAGGTAACTGAAATCGACTGGCATATGAATGTTTAACACGGTACCCTCTTTTTTAAAGATTTTGTCCAATTTTAACGATCCGCACAGAAATATACCCAACGCCAATATCTGCACCGCGCAATTTTCCATGCCGACCAGCAGTAGGTTCAAAGTGTCTTGAACTTTCGGTATAGTGTTTTCTTCTTCGGGCGTGTCGCGTATCACCAAGCTTTGGAGTTTCGGGAGATAGTCTATTCCGCTTGTCTACACATCAAATCAATAAAGACATACGACATAAATATTTGTACGCAAGCAAACGATACCACTCGGGTATAATAGCAGAATTTTATTAACCTTTATAAGCACGGAATCTATGGTTTCCTTTTTTTGAAGGTTTTCCTGTTGCACCCATACCAAAGCGGTGACTTTACTCTCAGTTTTTTTACTGAAAGCAATGTCTTTATTTTCTACGTCTACCAACAATAAATCGCCTGAAACAAATGCACGTGTCAAGACGTCTGCAGTATTGGTGATATAATCATATTATGTCTACTTACACGAATCGTACGCTATGGCCAACTGTTTACCGTCGGGTCTCCAAGCCAACGCAGTCACTAATGTCTTATCTTTCGGTGCGGCCAAAGACCAGACTCGTTGCCACGTAAGACGGTGTAACGACACTTCGCCTGAAAACGTACACAAAATCAATATAGAAGGCTATTTATGCATAAAACGAGAACTTATTAAGTCATAAAATTCGTTTTAATGTAAGGGACTTTTATCGTTCAAATTAACTAACACGCACTAACATAAAAAAAAAAATATATATATATATATATATATGAATAAATTAATATTATTTTATTTATTAATAAACAAACACACTTGCATACAACAACTTTTATATTTTTCCTTTATTTTACATACAATTCTTTGGCTTTATTGTGTACATTTAAGTGTACATATAATATATACAAGAAAATTGTACTTTTTTTTTTCGTCGGTTTTGTATACCCACTATCAAAAGTGTTTAGTTTAAATTTTTTTAACTGGAATTAAAATAAAAACAGCCACACGAATGGGACTGTTGTATGATCGATAAGTCAAATGTGTAGAAAAAAAAAAGAGAACATTTCAAGTCAAATTAAAAAAAATATACATATATATGTTTCCGAAAGTGAAATTTTGGTAAAACGTTACGTAGCAATAAATCACTGATTCTCGTTTACCGTGTTCCTTGGCTATGGCCAACAGATCCATTTTGTTCGACCATTCCATTTTCAGAACGGCGGTGGGCACGTGCCGTTCTTCCAACTGCTTCATACCGTACACGGCCATCTCGACGACACGGAACAACCCGACTACTCGACACTATTACATTAAAAACCACACACTTGTACTTTGAGAACACTTCACAACGGAAAAGTCTTCACATGATTCTTTCGTTTTCGACGTCTCCACAAAGAAACCGTTCGGAAAGTCGGAACTTTCGATACTGTATTGTCGTTATCATTTTTATTTTTCAAAATTCTCTTATCGGTTACCATATCAAAACCGTAACCGGTTATGATAAGAGAAGTTTTTTAACGTAACCGGTCACACTGTTGTTACTGTGACCACGGTATAGAAGATATCTACTATACCGTGCTGTGACTTCTATATCATATTCCACTGATTAGAGGAATCAATCGCCTTTAAATGATAACAGCGAATGGTAAAATGTTACTATAATCGACGAGAGTCTGTACTCTGCAGGGTTCGGCGTTTGCTTTTTTGATTGTGTTCACTGTAATTGTCTTGGAGTGTAGACTATTGTAAGCGTTGTGTTCCGAATTGTTCGATGTATAGTGTGTTCGTTTCGAGTCGAGTCGAGTAATTAATTATTGTATCGAGTTCTTTTCGCGTATAGTCGAAGAAGAGACGTATTGTCGAGATGCCGGAAACGGAAGTCCAAGACGGCAGTCAGACCCAACGGCTGACCAATGCGGATTTCAGACGATTGCTGATGACCCCTCGGTCGTCTCAGCCGTCTGCGACTCCGTCGGCCGGCAGCTCGTCCGAGACGTCGTCGTCTAAAACGCCGTCCTCGTCGAAATTCGAGTCGGGCGGCTTGAACGACAAGGCCGAACTGCGGCGTAAGAAAAAGATATTCTACGCCAAGCTCAAGAAACAGGAAGAGAATAAAATGGCCGAGCTGGCCGAGAAGTATCGCGACAGAGCCAAGGAACGTCGAGTCGGCGCGAACCCCGATTATCAGTCTCAAGATCCGGTGGCCGTTGCTAGTGGTTACAGGGCCGTGGCGCCAGACATGAAATCTGGCATGGACGCGGCTGAACGCAGGCGTCAAATGATCCAGGAGTCCAAGTTCTTGGGAGGAGACATGGAGCACACCCATTTGGTAAAAGGTTTAGATTATGCTCTGTTACAAAAAGTCAAAAGTGAAATTACCGCAAAAGAAACCGAACAAGAAACCGAAATGGAACAGTTGGCGACCACTAAGCCGATAAAAGAAAAAGCGAAAGAAGAAGACGAAATGCAGTTTAAAACACGACTGGGAAGAAACGTCTACAGGTAAAAGAAAAGAAAACGTTACTCGTTAAAAATTTAACGGGTTGGTTTTAATAATTTTTTCACTTTTTTTTTTTTTTTAGAGTCGCATTGGCCGAAAATGAAATTATTCGAAATCCGTCTTTTGCCCCTGGACGTATGGCTTACATAATTGATTTGTCCGATGACATTACAGATACTGATATTCCCACGACATTAATTCGTAGCAAATCTGACGTGCCCAGCATGGACGATAGACCCACATTGACCACAAACGATATTGTCATCAATAAATTAGCGCAGATACTTTCTTATTTACGAACAGGGCCAAAACATTTGAAGAAATTGAAAAAACGCGACAAGCAAGTGTTTGACGATAACATATATCCCGAATTGCCAGACTACGAGCCGTCTACACATAAACGCAACGAAGAGTCTGCTAAAAAACAAACCAGTTACTTTAAACATTCAAAGGACGAAGAAAAAGAAGTGGAAAAGGAACATCATAAGAGAAATGAAATGGGATGGGTAAATATATTATATTGTGTATTTAGCCCATACAATGAAAAGTAACAGGACTATTGATTACTTAATACATATATTAATACATATTTTTATAAGGGAATAATATTGTGATCACTCAATGGATTTAATAATTTTTTTTATATATAATATTTTATTTTTCAGGAGGCATTGAGTAAAACCAAATTTCAGCGCAAAAACCAAATGGGTTTATTGTCTCGATTGGCGGCAGAACCGACTGGCTATGCAGAATGTTATCCGGGTCTGGATGAGATGCATGACGCTATTGAGGACTCTGATGACGAGGCGGATTATACAAAAATGGATTTGGGTAATAAGAAGGGACCAGTCGGTCGTTGGGATTTCGACACGCCAGAGGAGTATGGTACATACATGAGCAACAAAGAAGCATTGCCAAAAGCAGCTTTCCAGTATGGCGTTAAAATGACAGACGGTCGACGTACGCGTAAACACAACAAAGAAAAGAATGAAAAAGCCGAACTCGATCGCGAATGGAATAAGATTCAAAACATCATACAGAAACGCAAAGTACCGTCTGGTAAAGACGAAGGATCGTCGTTTAAAGTGCCCAAGTATTAATTCGATAATTATATATTTATACTGTTATAAATACACACATTTCATTGTAATTTGCAAATAAATTTAAAAAATAAAAACACAGTTATTAGGTGTTGTCGATAAATTAAATTTTGTATTTCAGTTGTATCCATTTCTTAACTCCTTTCAAAGACATCAATACAGGTATCATGACAGGTAAGAATAAAGGAATGTATACGGCATACTTTTGATCATCCGGAAAATAGAGCAAGGCCAACAGTGACGGATGAGTAAATGCAAACTCGGACGTTTCAAATGCTATTTTACTTTGTTCCAATGCTTCTTCCAGTTGTCCCTTTTCTAGACACTCCAGTACTTTACTGGCCGCTTCGACTGACTCAGTCACTGCTTTCCCGACCTCTTCGATTATCACAATGTTACTGATTTCACCCAAAAGTCTCGACAACGAAGTCAGAGTAATACGCGCGTTAGTGTACTGTTCAATGATTTTGAGTCTATACATCGAATCCAACTGCCAGGTCCGCAGAGTAGAAGACTTGAGAGGCATTAACGATACGTGCTTGGAAACATCTGGCACGCCGATTAACGAATGGAACTGTGTGATGATGGGAGACATGATAGCCAGGTCATCGGGCACGAAACTTACAGACTCGTTGCACGAGACTTGATCGGCGTTTAAAAATTGCACTCCACCCCATCGAGCCGACATCATAGCTGTAGTAAGTCTGTTGGTTTCATGAAAATACAAAGGTATGTAAGAACAGGGCGTCACATACACCACGAAATGTATACAAGGGTTCTGCGACACTCCAGATCCTGAAATACATGAAATATTTAACCGTTGACAATATCATTCTACGTAATTTATTTGAAAAATAATCACCGAGTTTTTTTTCTAGCGGGGTAATTATGTATTGAGCTTGGTTTTTGTCTAACACGAATGTACCGTTTAAGTTCACAGGCTTTTGTACCAAATCGATTAAATACAACCATTGAGATTGGACGGAAAAGTTTGAAATTAGTTTCAATTGATCTAGTAAAGGTTGTAGATAACCTGAAAAAATAAAGGAAAAATGGTAAAATTAAAAAAAAAAAAAAAAATACAAATTTCAACAAAACTGACGGTTCAAAGGAATTTCTGGCTTCCAAGACACGTGCAGTCTATCGGGTTCCGGATTAACGACTGTGAGAAGTACATTGTAATCGGACGATGGTCTGACTCGACGCTGTCGTTCCAATACTACTTGTGTGTCTTCGGAATGTTTACCAGGGTTTAACATGGACACCATCGAATCAGACAGTGCGTCCGTTTGTAACAGTCTTTTTAACGTGTCCGTTAACAATTGGATATCTGGAAAACGCATTTGATTCACCGTTAACGAAACGTAAAATCACGGAAAATAACAAACTCACTTGTACCGGTGGGAAAATACACATTACGACCGAGACCGGCAACAATCGTATTATCCACACTGTCGGTTTCAATTAATTGTAATGATCCTAACGGCGTTACGACAGTCTCTAATTCACTCAAAGTATCAGCCTTACGGATAAGTGTAGAAGGCGTAGCGTTGATTTCGAACAAGGCTGTAAAAACGTTTTTCATTCGTTAAACGCGCTTTACGAGTAGATAGGTACGCAGAAAAGCGTTTGATTTCGAATATTACTCGAATTGAATGCAATACGAATGTGTTCGATGATGCGTTCGGTTTCAAGCGGATCTTTGGCATACACGTATACGTCCGTAGCAATAACTACGTCCATGCTACCCAATTCTGAGATCTGTGTGTACGGAAGCGGATGACGCTGTACTTCTGTCATTCTCCACCATAACGGTATACCGATAACCAACAGTATAAACGCGTAGACCGCAGCAGACAGATTCCTCAAGTCTTCTAAACAAATATACAAAAGTCGTTACACCATTTGTTTCCCCAATCGTTGATACCGTGCAAACAATATAACGCGTTACCGTCGTCTTCTTTATCGATTATTTCCCATATTTCATCGCTGTTCTCATCGTTGGTCGATGATGATGATGATGTCGAAACCGCCGTGTCAGAAGCCATTCTGTCTCTTTAATACAATGATCAGATTTATTTATTCTTCGTGATCGCAACGGATCGCATTTCAGACTTTAGAATAACAGAAAGTAAAAAAAAAAAAAACGATTTTCGTAATTATTATTTTTTCTTGAAATACTTTAAAGTGGAAAACAAAAACCAAAAATTATTTTTCGTCCGTACGACAGCAGCGTTTTGACGTTTTCCAGCGATTTTCTCGATCGCGTACAATTTACAAAAGTAAATTTTTTTAAAAAATTTTTAATTCACTAATTTACACGAGCGGCAGCGTCCAAGTAAATATTTTCTTTACAGTTGTAATCAATGATTACCCAATCTTATCTCGCGTACACGACGTCCCATTGGATATCAATTTGCCGCCGTAGGGAGACAACGTCGCGGCATTATCACCGGACGCTTATCACAGCATCGCTGGGAAAATCGAAAAAGCGCTGGTATTTTTTTTTCGCGTAAACTGTTTGTGATTTTGTGTTTGTTTTGAAATTGCGCGTGTTGTGTTCCTTTTCCCCCGTCTTCTCGAGTCGCGTTCGATTCATTTATTGCCGAAACGAGTGGTAAGTCGACCGAAAAATGAATAAAAGAAAATTGGAAGAAGAGATTTTCCAACAGAACAAGTTCGAAAAGTTAAACAACATAGCGGATTCCGAAGACGACGATGATGACGACGACAGCGTCGACGAAAACAATTACGACGTGATGCAAGAGCAAGACATCGAAGGTAAAACTCAACGTATACTCTTACGTTTCTTACGGCCGTACCGTGTATTCGGTCAACGATAAAATCTTAATGATTTTATTGGGTGTCCATGCGTATAGTAGCGTATTATGCTTGTACACTGGTGTTGTCAATAAGACGTGTATTATATTTATATATATATATATTTTTTTTTGCGTCCGACATAGGTCAAGAGGAGGGAGTGGTCGGTCAAGACGGCGAGATACGAATCACGCCTTTTAATATGCAAGAAGAACTGGAAGAAGGGCACTTCGATAAAGAAGGAATGTACCATTGGAAAAAAGAAAAGGATGTGCAGGACAATTGGTTAGAGAATATCGATTGGTGTAAAGTAAACGAACGAAATATATATATATGTATTCGATTTTAATTCTGATGAAATGCGTATTGTATATGATATTGTTATTGTTGTGTGCGTTCAGATTAAAGATATGTCGAAAGAAAAGAAAACCGACGAAACTACGGACGATAGTTCGGAATTCGATGTGACTGCCGCTTACAAGGAGATCATAAGCATGATGGAACCCAGAGAGACCATTTCGAAGACGTTGAGGCGTTTGGGAGGAAACAAACGACTTACGACTGCCGAGAGGTGGAAATTGAAAAAAGCCGGGCTTAGCACTGATGGTGGATCGTCTTCAAAAGTCACTAGACTTACAGAGCTTGCCAATCAAATTTTAACAGCCGATGGCAACATGGACGTTTATCAAGAAACGTACGAACAGATTTCTCATATTGTGAGTTTGTTTGTTTGTTTTTTTTTCATATTAATTTAGTCGATGATAAATCGAATAGTCAAAGGAGAACGAGGTAAAAACTGAGATAGGTAATATTTTTGTTATAAAATATCCGCGGAGAAATGATTCGGGAACTTTGAGTTATCGATTTGTCGCGATTCCACTGTATATTGTTAAATTTTATAGATTTCAAAGTCCATAAAGAAAGGACAGCCTTCGTCTTCTTTGTCATCGGACTTGGATATGTACGCAGATGATTTCGATTTGAAAGAAAAGGAAAAATTAGAAAATCCTACCCAAAGTAATCAAGAAGAATCCGAAGAACCGGAAGAACAACTGACAGGTACGATAACATTTTATTAACTGGCGATGATGTGTAATATGTAGTTGAATTGTTTGAAATGTGCATATAATTTCTTTAGGAGAATCACTACAATGGGAATATAAATTTTCACTGGAAAGTAATGAAGTGTTTGGGCCTTACAATACCGAGCAAATGCAGAAGTGGAAAGTAGAAGATAAATTTAAAGAACCTATTTGGGTGCGTAAATGTAATTCGAATAGTGAATTCCATTCGTTTAAACGTGTCGATTTTGAACTTTATTTATGAGCATTATATTTGATTTGTCGTGAAATGTATAACAATACGGTAATACGTAATTGTAATTTATTTCAAACTAAGGCCTGGTTTATCATGTAATCTGGGTTTATTAAGACATTTTCCAATAATTTTTCGAATAGTTTTTACATTGTTTATTATTTAATTGAAAATTTGTTTATTAAATAATATCACCACGCATTATAAATAATCGTTTTGTTTTTTTTTTTCATTTTTAGTAATTATAATACCTGTCTTAGATAATTTATTAATGATTGACTGTAGTCTGCGTTCACTAGTTCATTATTACATTATACACTGTTTTATCGGTTAGATATATAAGGTCCGATGAGAATATAGGAAGAGGAAGAATTGTTTGAAAAGAAAATCGAATCGTACATTCAATTTAAATTACGTTTCTTTGCTTATATATTATATAACGTACATTTAGGATTTCGAGTGTAAATAAGTACCTACGTTCGATGAATTATACGGTTTTCTATATTATTTTTTAACCGATAAAATGTCACCGTGTAACGTTTTTAAATAACAATTTTTTTTTTTATACATTCGAATGTCGTTTATTTGGTAGTATTTATTATTTTATAGATTCTCTGTTGTTTAAACTTTGGCATGACGTAATGTTCAAAGTTACTAAATATTGATTTAATAAAAGTGTGTAGAAACCGAAATCAATGGCTATTGATTGTTTGAAGTTGTGCGTTATTATTAAAATATGTGACCCGAACTATAAGTATGAAATAAACAATGCATGGCATCCATCTGGTGTTTAGGGACATGCGTTTTGCATGTCGACGCAAGTACGTATAGACATTAGGCATATGTTTTATAAGGAGCGATGCGTGTGGTTTATTGGTCTTAAACGAGCATTATAAAACGGTTTGAGTTTTGTTAAAATTTTGGGCATGTTTATTATCTAACAACATTTACTGTAATAAAGGTAGTTGACTATTGATCATTTTTAATATATCGGGTGAACGGTGCGGCGCATAAACACGATTAACAGTTGAATTGCAGAGATATGTGAGCGTATCATTTGCCAACCCCACCTCCAAATGGAGTGATCATAAAATAATTTCAACTAATAAAAAATCCATTTGTGAGTAGGCGAATAGTTCTACCGACTTACGCACGGCGAATTACAAGTAAACAGATGATTCTGCATAAAGAAATCATTTCTTGTAAAAATCATAAATACGACACGTTTCGATGGGATCGGTACATGTTTATAATTTTCAAATAAACGTACTCATATTTCAGTGGTTTTCTACAGAATAAGTGATCATAAATTACTTTTAATAATATTCTATTTTTGTTTTCGAACATAGATAATATAATGTAGGTATTATTATAGAATATTTTTAAATAAAACTAAAACAACGATAATATGTATAATGCATTATAGATCGTATAAAATTAACGAAATTAAATTTTTCTCACTTACGCGGTATTACATAATATTGTTTAAACTTCTTACACACTTACAATTTAAGTAACAATCGTACAAATTTGATACAAATAAGAGTATAATATTGAGCGAATTTAAGTATGCTAAAACAACATAAGTAGCGTTACAATGTATTATATAACATCTAAACGTTATAATAATAACTATTATGAAATGGTAGATAAAAAGTGCGTTTTCCCAAACGTTTAGTTAAGTATAATATGTATATATATATAATATATCGGACAAAAGAAAATTAAAACTAAGTGTTCAAATAAAACTGAAGGCGAATTATGATACGTTTTAATTATAATAGCGGTAAAATTTTTTCTCTTTTTTTTTTTGTTGGAAATTTTGTGATTATTGATTAACGTAAGTACATATAAACTATTTCAATATATATATATATATAAAATATAGACATAGCGTTTTTCGCGTCCAGTTTTGTTTCATCTAGAGCGTATAACTTTTAGTCTCTACAGTTCTAAAATCCTAACGCGTATATTATGCGTATAATAATAATATTATTATATTAGGTACGTCGTATCGCGTTGTACAATGTATGCAAAATTAAAGTCTTTAAACAAATGCCGATTTGGTACAATATACATAAAAAAAAAAAAAACTAATTACTTAATATGAAATAATATATAAATATAAAGAATAATATTATTTTTTAAACGTAGGTATTGGTGGGGTACACATATAATATTTATTCGAAGTGGCTTATTCGCCTCGTGCAGAATATCATGTATTGTACAGTATCAGTGACGTAACTATAAGTTTTGGCCTCTCGTCTGTTTATACTATCAAACTTTATCTAATTAATTTTACAAAATTTAAGTTCTATTACCTTGATATTGAAATTGATAAATATTAGGTACCTACTATTTTAATACATTTATTATTAATTTTTTACACTTTAGTCTCTGTAACAACAGTACCTATGACGTGAATTTCAAAAAGAAAATTCAAAATTTTTGTGTATGTACAAATATTGTATTTACAAAGGATAATGGTCATAAATGATATTATAAAGAGGTTGCTTATATCGTTGGTTTTATACATTGTAAAATCGAAGTTTGAATATATACGTATATCAGCCAAAATACAATTCTGGATTCAAATGGATCTTCAGAATTCGAAGTATGAAAGAAAAACGAAAATCGCGTGTGTTTATTCGCGTATAAATGTATAAATTATTGCAAATTAAAGTTGTTTTTTTTTTTAACATAACATGTGAATTACAGGGTTCGAACCCCCTTGGTTTCTCGACTGTTATACGATTCAAAATATTTTTGGTAAATAAATAGGTATGTAAGTAATTAAAGAACGATAAGCTTGCTGACAATAAAAAAAATTCACGTTCGTTATTTGTTTAAAAAGACTTTCTCGTAGAAAAGCATGACTTTGCTGGGATTTGTAAAACTTCGAGCCCTCCCTCTGGCCACTGTACCAGTGTAATGTATGATATTATAATACCATTGTTTCCTCTGATTATTATTACAATAATATAGCGTCGTCGTTGATTAAATATTCATGTAAATGTATATTTAATCGATGGCGTCGTTATAAAAAAAAAATTTTTAAATTATTCCGAGCTATAGTATGAAAACCGAAAAATCTCGATATCCGAGAAAAGAAAAGATGTTTTTTTTAAACTATGAATAATAACGACAACGGTATTGTCCTCAAGCGTACATAAAATAGAATTAAAAAAAAAAACGAGAAACGTTATTGGAATAACGTTTCAATACATACATATTATAATTAATAATAATAATAATAATAAATTCGCGCGATCCGTGTGTTTTTTCCGTATTTGTTTCGTGATAGTGCTGCGTTTAACAAGCGTAGCACTGCACCAGTCCCACTTCGTCGCAGTTCATACACTTCAGGGCGATCATTTCGGTGGTGAAGTGATTTCGGTGTACGGATTTCTTGCTTCCGTTGCACATCGGACACGGCAGCAGCCTGTAATCGCCGCACACTTGGCACGTCGTACACGCGTCCGCGCTCTGAAAAAAATATTTCCGTATAAAATCGTTAGGAACACAAAAATTATTTGATGTTTATAAGAAGGACGGATGGAGTGCGACAAATTTTTTTCTTCCTAAAGTGTTGTGTGTCGTTAGTGTGTGTATACGTTATAATTTAATACAGGGGCGGATCCAGGACAAAATAAAGGGAGGGGGGAGATTTCAAAATAATTAAATTACATTTTAAATAACACCAAAACTTGATTCTATTAATCATTTCTTAATTATAACATCACTATTTCAGACCATTCGCGTAGACTTAATCTAACCTAAATACTTGATGTCCAGTAATATTAATATTATAAATCAAATAAATCAAAACACGATTTAAAAAAATTATTTATAAACGAACATTCGTGTAATCATGATTATTTACGTACAGTCAATGAAGGGTTTCTACACTTACCCGGTTTGTACACAATGTTTACCTAAAATTTATGAAAATACCACAGAACAAGACCGTGGTTACGAGAAAGAACAAAGAGAATAAGAAATTTCTTGTGATTTTTATTCTTTCTACGGGTTTAGCGGGATGTCCAGTAATTTAGACTGCGCTAAAGTAAAATATGCAGGTTAGTAATTTTCCAACCGGAACTCGACGAGATTATACAACCATATAAATTTAGACATGGACTCCAGATACAACCAGACATCAAGTGGTTTTTTTTTAGCAAACGAAGGGGGGGGCACTGATTTAATATCGTAAAAAAAAACTGTCTCGATGCGGCTCTACTAAAGTGATTGAAGGAAAAAACACCGTTCGGAGATGTTTCGGTCTGAGGAAATCGTCCAGACTCTGGGGGGTTTTAATTTCGTACAAAATCCCACATTGACATTATCCTCTGTTCCTGCGGAGAGAGAATAAAATTATGCTTTATTAACATTTTCTCGTATTACACACGTGTTTTGCCTGCGACTTATGACATCGTCTGTACGCAGGACGGACTTTTATTGTCAAACGTGTCGGGGCAAATCTAAAGGTTTTCTTTTTTGTCAGAGAGAAAGGTTTAAAGATCACGGGAATAACGGCGAGGTAGGTATTAGTATGTAAAAGGGTTTTGTAATAATCACAAACGTGCGCAGCGCGTTTACAATCCCGGCCGCCGTCTGTTTCTGCGAAATCGAAAATGTATTTTAGCTTTCGACTTTTCGGATAACACACTTTGCCGGATCATCGAAGAGTAAAACACACGGTAGTCGTAGAGCGTTTTTTTTTTTATAAATAAAAAATATACGCGAATATAATGTTGGCATGCAGTTTGAATACTAGAGCCAAATGGCCCTCCGGGACGACCACCTGCGATTTTCTTTTAGTTTCTCGTTCGTTCCCTCCGGTAAACGGATTAACTGCAGCAGACCTGGCGTTTATCAAAAATCGAACCCCGTCAAATTCAATTCCGATTTTGGCGTCCAAAAACGCTTACAAGACGTAGGCGTATAAGTCGAGGCTAAAACACCAGATCATCCGAGTCGACTACAATACGTATACACACATATGAGTTCCGAGGGAAACAATTTGAAGCGTTTCCGTCGGGTTAAATTCGGTAGGTACTACACCGCGCACGGTGTACTGTTGAGGAAACGGAGAAACGCGACGTCCTCACTTAAGTATACCTACCACTCCAGCGAAATTTATTACCGAAAAACGAGTAATTATTATCGGAGCACTCCTTCTCAACTGGAATAGTCGTAGGCACAGAAAATTATAAACGTCATTTATATTATATAAAATCCTGCGTATATACGCACGCGACAACAGCTAAATACTACGCGTCGACATTTTCGGTAAAAAAAAAAAATATAATATTTGTCGAGTTTTTATCTTTCGAAAAAACGCCGGATTGCAAAACACACGCGATAGGAGCCACCAACTAAGATATACAGGACTGGTATCGATATGGTCGGGGGGCGATAGAAGCATGTTCTTCAATTAATGTTTCCGATGGTACGAGAGAGTTTTTAACACTACCTGGCGGCGTCGTCAATACATACTTCGGATTGATATACTTATTATAGTTATTTGAATCGCTTATATTACAGAAACCCCGTAAATTCCAATACGGAATTTTTCGAGCATTATTTCGTGTAGTCTGTAGTGACTATAATATAGGACATTCAAAAAAATTTTGCTCATAGGTAACGCTGATTATAGCCTCGTACCACCGGAAACATTTGAGGTACGTTGACAAAGTATTCAATACCAGTCCTGTACATTAGTCTAGGAGCTTTTTTTTATAACTTAAAAGCGTAGCGAACCATGTTTTTAAGAAGCAGTTGCTTCTGGATTTTAATCGGCTGGACGATGGGTCCTAAGCTCGTGTAGAAAAAAAAAACCGAGTCCCTAGTATTGCTGCAGCCAAACAAATTTCGCTTTCCCCTCCTCCCCCGTCTACTTTCTATAGTTATTCTAAATTTTGTGCACGGAATTTTGGACAAAATTGTTGTTTTGATGGTCCCCTCAGAGTAGTATCTGTGGAACATTTGAAAATGAGTTTACTTGTAAAAATCTGTTTCTACCCCCCTCAAAAAAAAATTATCTACAGTAAAAAAATCATCGTTGTAATAAAACTAAATTTTGTGTGGCGGATCGTTGTTTGTTTCATTGGGGTTCTATAACGAGTTAGTGACACCACCGACTGACGACTGTATAAGGTTTTCGTTTATTTTTCGACGTTTTACAAATAAACGTCGGCTTCGATTCTAAAGTTGTGTGCAATTCGTACGTCGAATGGACGAAAAAAAAGCGATTAATGCACCGATGTTTGTACGTTTTGTTGTCCTCGCGGTCAGTAAACTGAGACTTTTATATGTATTTAAAACGTTTCGAGGGGAGAAGAAATTTCGCGTTTTAAATAGGTGTGAACGTTTTGGGATTTCAAAATGAACGCGTGTGTCTCGAAACAATCCTTCTTGTATCGTGTACCTATATAGAAACGCACACGCGCGCGAGTGTGACGAAACGTTTAAATATTATACATTTTATTTGATATAAGTAATGTGACACTGGCGTTAAGATTAATTTTAGACGAGTACGTCGTATTATATATATATTAATATATTATTTTATTGTCGCGTCCAGATTTTTTTTTCGCAACATTATTTATGGTATATTTTTAAACGTTTCTTTTTTTTTAAATTATATATATAATTATTGGCAATTTCGAATCGCTAAAAATACGTGTTGTTAAAACGTATAACGTGAGCGAAGTGATTTCTATTAAAAAAAAAACAGAATTTTAATAATAACGGGTCGTTCGCCCCTTTATATAGCGAGAATATTGCGTATATTCGCGTGAGCTGTTTCGTATAATAATGGGTGGTCGAATATTTTCTTTCATATATATATATATATATAACGTTTATGTTAATAATAATAATAATAATTATTATTATTATTATATACGCGCGTTATTACAATGCCGGCGTATTGTCGCGGAGCTGTTTATTTACATTGAATTTGCTCGAAAATCGAATTCGCCACATAATGGATTATAGAGAAAGTGTACTATATAGGTGGAGGTTTTGTTTGGACAAAAAAAAAAAACCTATCGAATTCCTCTTGCGACAATGTCGCGTGTACTGTCTGTCGATCACGCGCCGTTATTGTGATTTAAAACAACAACGATATCATAATGAATATGATTTATTATTTCGAATAATATGTAACTATATATACACTGAAAATTCCAACAGAACGATAATACTGCGAGAGACGTATTGAAATAATAACGGCTACGTTATACTATATACATGGTGACCTTTTCACCAATTTAAAAACAACATTGCTAATTGTTTATCTCTTAGTCTAGCTTTAGATGAATCTACTGATATCCAAGATAAACCTCAGTTAGCCATATTTGTTCGTTATGTTACGAGTGATGTAGATGTGAAAGAAGAGTTGTTAGATCTAATTTCATTGAAGGAAACTACTCGGGGTATTGACATTAAGATTGCTCTCGATGAAACTCTACAAAAGCTGAAATTCCACTAAATAAAATTATAAGCATTTCAACTGATGGAGCTCCTAGTATGGTGGGTTGTAAAATGGATTAATAGGACTTTTAAAAATGATACTAATTTCCCAGATTTTATACCTATTCATTGTATTCTACATAGAGACACCTAACTGCTAAATATTTTAAATATGATCATGTGATGGATGTTGTTTTAAAATTGTAAATTACATACGTTCAAGTGCAAAAACACATCGGCAGTTTAAAACTTCCTAGAAGACATAGAAGATGATATTCTAATGATGTCCCATGGTATTGTCTAGTTAGATGGTTGTCGGTCAATAACATTTTAACTAAATTTTTCAATTAATAGAACCAATCAAAGTATTTTAATAGAAAAAAATAAAAGTTTTCCTCAACTTTCAAATCCAAATTGGTTAAGAGATTTGGCATTTTTCACCGACATCATGCAACATTTATCAACATTAAATGTATCTCTTCAAGGTCAAAATAAATTAGTTAATGACCTAGGGCAAAAAGTATTTAGTTTTCAAAATAAACTAAAACTTTTCATACGAGATTTACAATCAAACAATTTTACTCACTTTTCATGTTTAGAAAAAATAGAAGCGTTCCTGATAGAATCAGAAATAAAAATTAATTGTGACGACTATGTACTTAAACTTGAATTTCTATTTACTGACTTCGAAGAACGATTTCGAGACCTAAAGACATTAAAACCCTCATTCGGATTTTTAGAAAATCCATTTTTAGTTAATGTCATTGAAAAGGGATGTCCATTATCACATGTATAGAAATACTCGGTGCAGGGAATCGATTAAAGATCGAGTAATGTGTTATAACTGCTTCGAACGCGTTCAGAAAGCGACGGTATTAATTATTAGAAAAAAAAAGCCACCCGTTTGTCGCACTCCAAACCGGTTACGATTAATATTTAAATCCACACTCCAGTATTATAATTACTATGTTTTTTTTTTATTAAATTACATTTATACGCGCATCGAGCAATAATATTGTCTTGTATAAATATAAATTGATTCGATCGTACACTGCACGCGTTCTCTACCGTTCTGAACGGAATTCGTTTGATGGGTCCTCTTCATTTTTACTTTTTCCCGTTATGCCATTAGACGAATTCGTGACTCGGCGGCACTCGCGCGGGTTGTGAAAAGTGAAAACGTTTAGCATCGAACACAAATTATTTACATAATACAAACGCGTACCTACACGCATATTTAAGTTGGAGTGCATTCGAATTTATAATGATAGAAGAAGCGTTTTGTTTGTTCGTCCGGCACCGGTCGATGGCAGCGGTGATGGGAATAACAATATTATATTATATTCTACCGTATTATATGTGTAATACGCGCTATCAAGACTCGAGCAGAGAGAGAGAGAGAGAGAGAGAGATAAGAAGGGGAGGAGAGAGAGAGACACGGATGGACTGAAAGAATCTTCCAGAATAGGAAAGTTGCCGCTTTTATATAGTGCGCCGATGATGATGATGATGATGATGATGGCATCATCGGACGACGAGACTGTACGGCGGGGCATATTGTCGTCGTCAACTGCACCGGAAGGAACGTCCTGAATGTGAAAACGGATTAATGAAACGCATATAAATCTTTTAGCCTTACCTTAAATGGTTTTAAAATCGATCGGAGTTCCCCAGATTCGTTCAGTCTTTCTACGGCTTCTGCGTCCTGAGAACAAAGTCAAACGTCGTCGTCGTTACAATCATAATAAACGTCAAGAGTCCTTCTTCTATATATATATATATATTATTATTATTATTATTATTATCGCGTTGCCGTTTCGATAAGCCGCGTCGAAATCGGTCAAATTTAAATTCTAAAAAAAAAAAAAGCTTTAATCGAACACTCGGTGTTGATATTATTATATTTATTTTTCGGTTCGGTTGTCTGCGCAGCAAATGCGTATTATATAGGTCTCTTGAATCGTTTCTCCCGTCTTTGGTCGCGTGTACGTCGCGCCGCGAGGGAATCGAATAATAGTGACAAAAAAAAAAAAAATTAAGTTCGCACGTACCTATACGTTAAAAAAAAAAAACAAATGCGTATTCGTGTACACATTATTATACGAAAATCGAAATACATATTTGGTTGCGCAATACGCGTGTGTGGACTGTTTTCTGCAGGCACTGCTGTGCGACGCGTAAACGATTGTTGTGAAGAAATCTCCACGCCTGTACGAGTACATAAATATTGTAACGCGTGAAATTGAACGTTTAAAACCCGTCCGTCTGATTTTAATAGAAATACGTTGCGCAAAAAAAAAAAACGAACTGTTAATAACAGGTATATATCCGAAGATCGTACATTGAAATGACATTACCAACGATATTATATAATAAGCGGTGTACGAGTGTCGATAGATGTGTAGTCAACGACTTTTAAAAAAAAAAAATTATTGAAATATCGGGTTAAATATATTATTGCCGAAACGTGGAAAAACTCTTCCGTTCACCGCCGCGGTTGAATTTCGAAACGCTACGGAATTAACGACGAGACTAACCCCGATGAGATTTCCTTCGACAAACAGTTGTGGCACGGAAATGGTGTCCGCGCCGAGCCGTTCCCTGATCTCTTTCTGCACTTCCCTGCTCATGAACACGTCTCTTTCCACGAACTTGACCAGGTGTGTCCTCAGGATCTGTCTGACTTGCAAGCACCGTTGGTACGTGTCTCGGACTATGCCCATCGTGGTCGTGTACAGCACCACTTTGCCGGCTTCTTTTTCTTGCCACGTCTGAAACAATATAAGCGGTGGTCGGAAAATGATTAAAATCGACCGGGCCAACGCGGGTATTATTATTATTATTAGCCAACGGCTATTTTCCGTATTATTTTGTGCTACGGAACAGCGCGCGACTGCGCCCGGTTTATTATTAATATTTTCGGTGAAAGTATATATAAATACATAATATTATATATGTGTCCCCGGATACACGGGAAACGTTTTGTTTTTTTTAATCTAATCGCGCGCGCGCGCGCGCGCGTGGACCATAAACGTGTTCGCGGTTGTGTTATAAAGACACACACCTGCTGCAGCAGTGTCTCGGGGCCGTCGCACGCGTTACCCCGCCGGTATTCAGGTCAAGGAATGCGCGAAAGGTGAAGGTTCCGGCATGTGCACGAGCTTAACCGCGTTAACGGGTAAATTCCGTCGGGTTAGGTCCGTTCGATCGCAGAGGTTAAACGACGAGGAAAGCGAGTGTATCACTGCCGAATTATTACAAAAAAAAAAAAACACAAATTTAAAAAAAAAATACTAAATACGGTATATCGTATAGTGTGCGCAGGACATTTTTCTCTGAGTGGCAGGGCAGGATCGTGGCAAATTTTTTTTTCTATTGGCCAAAAATGGTATATACTCTCGCGTATTCGTGTTTTTTCATAACGATTATATTATTTTTGCGTATATTACAGCTGCTATATATTATGTCTGCTGAATATGATTTGTAGTTATAAATCATATAAATCGGATAGGTAAGCGAATAGAGAATAACCGGAGTTTTAAATAAAATTTCGTTATAGACATCATGTGAAATATACGTAGGTTTTTTTTTTTTAAATTTTACAATAAATTCGTATCGATTTATTACCAAATTATTACGTATACGCGCGATTTCGATTGTTAATAA
The DNA here is from genome assembly GCA_032441835.1 of Slavum lentiscoides. Taxonomy (NCBI): domain Eukaryota; kingdom Metazoa; phylum Arthropoda; class Insecta; order Hemiptera; family Aphididae; genus Slavum; species Slavum lentiscoides. Next base: position 8,529,332 of record CM063715.1, on the reverse strand, counting down.
TTTAGAAATTTTCAGTGTTTAAAAATTTTTTTCATACTGTTCGCCCAAGACGTTTAATAATAAACCGCGAGTGGCGTAGCGTGAAACTCGGTGACCCCAGGGCCTATAAGAGATTAAATTTATCACAGAAATTAAATTATAATAAGAATATTAATTATTAAATAGTGATTCTAAAAGCAAAATAAACAATTTTAAAAGCCCGTTTGAAAAACTTGCGACGTCTGTAAAATGATGAACGCTACCGTTTTTTTTTTTTTTTTGGTATTTTAAATTAAATTAGTTTCAATATAAATATTATATATATATATATATAAAAATAAAGTTCAGTGTTTGTTTTAATAATTAAGATCCTCTTGTGGCCCCTCAACTTGGACCTATATTGGAGGCCCCGGCCTAAATACGCCACTGATTTTCGGCGGGTCTTAAAGCCGATTAGTGCGAAACGAAATTTTCGTTTGCCCAAATTAAAAAAAAAAAAAATAAAACCACGACGCAAACGTCGAACGCCGTTGTGTCGTAAGACTCGAGTCGAAAAATAAATTAATAATAACGCGGCAAAAGTGTAGTAATATCGTGCGCGGTGTTTTCGGCTCGTGTGTGTGTGTGTGTCGTGTCGTAATCGAAAACGCAATCGATTTGATGCGCGCGTTACGGGTGTTTTTTTTAGAGTTGAAATATATTATATTTTTCGACCAAAAAAAAAACCAAACGACTGTTTACCCACTGTTTTCTCCCACTTCCCGTTCGTCTTGGGCAACGCGATCCACGCCCGGTTCGTCGAACACGCACAAAGCTATTATTATAGTTATGTCGTCGTTCACTGATATACGTGTACTCGTGAGCTTCATTGACAAAAAAAAACGTAGAAAAAAAAAATCTTCGCGCGTCTTCTACAATATATTCCAATATTAATAAATATACTAATAATATCGTTTATAAAACGTCGGTCGATTTTCGAATTTCCTATTTCGGATTTGCGAAATAATAAGGCGAATTTTTTTTTTTTGTTTTCAGACTTCCCACTCGCGCGATATTTTATGGTATACGCGTGTATATACATAATATATGCGTGTGTGCGCGCACACGGTTATTTTGCATAAATTATTGACCGTTCGCGACCTCTACAAGGAGATTCGGGTGAACGGGCGATGTACGCGCGCGCGTGTACACACGTTAGACGACAACGAAAAAAAAAAAAAGGAGTCGAAGATGAGATGAAACGGCGTGGGGGGAGGGGGGAGCGAAAATCGACCGACAAGGACGTTCACATGGAATTTCACCTGTTTCACAATTAAAACGTACTGGCGCGTGCGTGTAATAATATGTAAATAATAACAATAATAATAACAATAACAATAACAATAATAATAATAATAATAATAATAATAATAATAATAATAATAATAATAATAATAATAATAATAATAATAACGCGGCGGCGGCGGTCTGAATAACGTATAGGTATATACTAATATAATACAGATGATGTAGAGAAGGCGATTCGCACCCGGAGGCTGCTGCTGCTGTGTTCGTGTGTGCATATGACGTGTATTATAATATGCGTGCGTGCGTGCGTGTGTGTTTGAGAGGAGACCGCTCCTCTTTATAAATCTAAATTTATTACACACACACACACACACACACTGTACAAGTACGTGTTTATGTGTGCGTGTATGTTTTCTTCTCGTTATTTTTATTTTTTTTTATTTATATATTTTTTTTTTCACGTCGCGGGTATCATTGACCCGATCGTGACGGCAGATATGTGCACACACACACACACACACACACACACACACACACACACACACACGAACACAGTAATAAGGTACATACTATAGAAGAGGTAGGTGTACACGGGGAGATTTCTGTGTTCGCACACGAACGAGCGCCCGACCGGATCTTTCGTTTTGTAATATCTCGTTTTGCATTCCATTACCTCCGCGGAGGACCGATCGAACAACGCGCGCACTTACGTAGGTACGCGCGTTTACACGGATCTCTGTGCAGCTCTCCGGCGAAATCATCATCAGTGCGTGTACATTTTAAAACCAGCGCACAAACGCTATTTTTTATAGAATTCTCGATAACCTTACGCTGCAGTATATTATAATACTATGTGCTTCTTCGTAATCGACCGTTACTGAGATCGTTCCGTCGACCGCCGTAATTCTCGCCACTGTTCCCTCTAGTCGTCGCTCAAAAACTATGCCGACCGTTGTCCAGTGGCGTATTTGAGACTTCACCTCAGGGGGGGGGGCGATGGTAAAAAAACTCCCCCCTTCCCACCAATAAAAAAAATTATATGTAGGAATATAATTATTGAACAAAACACATTTTATTTATTATCATTTTATTTATTTAATTTACAAAACCAAGTCTATATTTCTTTTTTTACTATTAGCAAATGTATCAATTACATCATCTACATTTAATGTTATAGTATGGTGAATATTAAGCAATGCCAAACCCGTTAGGCGATCTTGCCCCATTTTTGATCTCAGCCAATATAATATAAAATAATATAATTTTTTTAAATCTCTCAGGGGGGGCGATTGCCCCTATCGCCCCCCCTTAAATACGCCACTGCCGTTGTCCGCGGCTCTACCGTTCGAACGACGTCGTTTTCCGTCTTTAGTCGCGACCGTCCCAAAAGTCTCTTTCGGCGCACCGCGTCGGACCGTCCGCACTATAGAGTTCCCTGTTGCCCGTTGCCGTAGTCTCCTTGTTTCTTTATTTCTCTAATTATTAAATCGGGCGTTCGATACACCCGTTTAAGAAGCTCTATTCGTTTTTTCTCGAATTATCCATTCTCCCGTGAAACGCGCAATAATATTATTAGTGATACGATTCAGCGTCCCCAGTGTTCTGAGCAGCAGACGCGTTAAGAAAATTCCGTATTATAGTCCACGTTATTGTTTATAATTTAGAATTCGTAACCTGACCTTTTTTTTTTTTTCTCGTTGTAATATCGGCAATACGCCCGCTGTCCGGTTGACCGTTAACCAGTATTTGGGCCCAGCGACGTAATGTATAATATATAAACGGCGCGTAAAACGTTATTATTTAGAGGAATGTCAAAACGCGAGGTCCTCGCATCGGGACGGCACCGACAACTACGTGCTATTCGGTTTAAGAATATACCGGGCGGCGGACGAAAATTGGTTCGTGTTCGCGCAGGTGAGGTTCTATTCTGATTGTCGGCAACCGTCGTGTGCCGACTGCTGCCGACAGCAACAGCCAATGACAGAGCAGCTATTAGCCGCCCGGGGGGGGGAAGGCAACAGCCAATGACAGAGCAGCTATTACCCGCCCGTGCGTCACTCCGGCTTTCATTCAACGTGCGCGTTCCGTTATATTCTTAAACTGAATAGCGTATAAACGTATATATCAAACATATGCGGGCATTTCTAAAACGACTTCGTTGAACTTATTTTGAAGGAGATTGAATGTGTCAAATCAAAATACACATATACGGTAGAAAATGTTTTTCGTGTCGTTTGTAAATATTGTTTTCGGACGTTACGCGCGTATTGCCGATTGTTGTGATAAAGTATATAACGACGAAAAAATTCGATTTTTTTTTGTTTGTTTTGTGAATCCTTCTGGATTGCATCGCGAAATAAACGCGAGCAGAGGTGTAACGAGAGTTTTTTTTCTATTCGCCAACGAAAAAAAAAATATTTTTTAAAAATATTTATTTCCAATATTTAAATACTCCGAAATTAGCGCAGTAAAATTCGAAATACGTACATACGGTTTATTATTATTCGATATTCTTTATAAATGGATTTCGACTAGCCGCCGGCGTCTTACGAACCACCCAAGCGACTGTCCGTACAACAAGCGCGTATATATAATAATATATAATATCGTTACGTGCACGAGGCTTATTTCTCGAGGCGGAGAAAAAAATAAAAATATAAAACCGGCGCAGCGCACGCCGGCGCTGTGCCGCGGCGGTCTTTTCACCGCGTTTAATAGTACACACACACCGCGCGTCTCGTGCGCACGGTATTACAATACTCGCGACAATAACCGATAGGAATATTAAAACGTGTTCAATCGGGTTTTTGGGCGGAAAAACGTTTTTTTTTTCTTCTTTCTCTCTCAGTTTTTATTTATTTATTTTTGTGCGTTACACAATACTCGCCGTATCAATACGCAACGTACCAGTCGTATTCTTTTTACGTTTTTTTTTTTTTCTACTGGTTTATTATGGTTTATTACATTAGAAACGAGCGCGTGCGACGAGCTGAAAGCTCTACTGTCCATCCATCGCAGTGTGCGGCCACCATTGCCACGGGGCTCCAGAGCTCGGCGGGCTCAATTCTAAAACTCTATACCTGTTCGAGATTTGCTCGTGTCTTTCCGTAAACGAAATACTGCATTGCCAATACAGTGTCGAGTTGTCTTCCAAATTGTCAATTTTTTTTTTCTTAACGTTTTCCACAATATTCACACGCGATTGATTCGCAAAACGATTTTTTTCTAATATAACTCGGTGTATTTATATATATATATATATATATTTTGAATATTCCTAGTTTCTAAACAATATTGCATCGTATAAAATTCAATATTCATCATCGCGCGCGTTTCTTCTGCAGTATATCGTTTGCACAAAAATCATCACAATAATGTGTACCATCGAAATAACGCGGCTTAAAAAGTTTGACTTGCCTATATAATCTGCAATGACTTCGCGAAACGACCGCTATAAAAATGAATTTTTGTTGTTTTTTTTTTTTGACAACTTTTAAAATATAAATTAAAATTCGTTTCACCCCTCCGTTATGTTGTGGGACCGATTATATATATAAAAAAAAAAATCTCTGACTCGTGACTATATTCGAATAATATTTTTTATATACGTTTCAAACGTATAACGGAGGTCTATTTTATACGTTCTAAGTATTTATAATAACTGTATTGACGTAAAAATCGTTTTTTTCCCTCGCTATCGCGGTAACCGTCGTTTAAAAACAGTTAAGTATTATCGTCCGAATATAACAAAGTGTGCGTACCTATATCAGTGCGTATTATTATTATTAACTTTATATAAATAGTCTTGCGCGTAGTTATGCGAATTAAAATTTTTTTTATTAATAGTAAAATATTAAATAAATTACGTGGTACGCCATTATTACGGTGTCCGTTGTTTTAATCATACAAATCTAATGTCGATTGTTATAGAAAATCCGTATAACACGCTGTTCGTTGTATGATAGCATTCGGCTAATGCGTATATACATAATTATTTATAACTGCGCGAATACATTAAAAAAATAAAAATAAAAAAATAACGGAAATTAGAATAAATTATATCAGTAGTTCAGTGTTTAATAACGTGTTTCGTTTAAATCACGGCGATTATAATAAAACGTTATTACGTTTTAATATAGTTCGAAAAATATGCGGAATATTTTTTTCGCGTAAATCGGTATATATAAAAAAAAAAATAATGGTATTGTTTTTTGAACCGGATAATTCCGTTATAATATTGGATATACATAGAATATGTATTATCAAGTAATTGGACTCGGGCGAGTAAAATGATTTTCGGAAATTAAACGAAATTACCTAAAGATGGCTTAACGAGAGAGAGAGAGAGAGAGAGAGAGAGAAAACGAATATCATTACGCGAAATCCAATAAATTATTATTATCGTTTAGTCGTAGAGATTTTCAACCGTACAAAACACAGTAATATATTCGAAATAGACTGGTTGTAATATTGGTTATAATACGATCAAATATTATATTATAGGGAACAACGCAGACGGGTTTAGGTGTTTCGAGTTATGTTTATAAAATATGATAGTATTTGCAGTTAAATCCGATGCGCGGTAAACACGTATAACAAACAGCTGTTTGTTAGTTAAACGCTGTAATTTAATACAACTATATACACTGTTTAAATTGATGACGTTATTATAATAATTATAATATTATCAAACCTCTCCGCGCTGTATACAAGTTTTGGCTCGTGTTCGGGGCACGAAGCTATTACGCACACATTAATCATCATAAATAATATCTATAAGCAACCCCCCCAGGGTTTCCGTCGACTCGTTCGTCCCAGATCCAACAACGTTAAATAATATTAATTTAATATAAATTATAAATATATATATATAAATAAACGAAATACGTACCGAAAACGGTTTCTCGCGTACGTTTTAAAACGGCGTATTTTCGGCAAAAAAAAAAAATTTATCAAAGAAAAAAATTGTAAACCGAAATAAACGTTTATTGCCTCGTGGGGTGGTCTTTTTTTGCGCTAAACGAAATCGGTACGACCATATCTATAACGCGTTCACGAAATATATCCTCGTACGCGCGCGTATCGTTTCATATATTAGTAACTATATAAAACGAAAAAAAAAAAAAACTATTAGTATATTGTAAATTTTTTTTTTATGTATTCAAACGTATTAAAAATTAATGTCAACTAACGTATTATAGAATAAAAAAAAATGCGTAGCGTCGTATAAAACCATTTATATTAATTATAATATTTATATAATTAGCGCGTATATTGTGGTATAATAGGCGGAACACAAAGAAAAGAAAATGCGAATTTAACAATAAAGTTTATAACGACCTAGAATAAGAAAAAAGAAATATTTACTTAAATTACCTATAATAATTGTGTAGGTAATTTTGCCAATATTATTAGAACGATCGTCGGTTCAATATCGATTCTCTATAACGTAACGTTTATACAAGCATAATATTGTGTACGAGACGTGTGTTTTCGTATGCTAATTTTTCCACTCTACTAATTAAGTGTAACCCCACGCGTGTTGACGTATAGCGCGTCTAAAGCTGTGTATCTGTAGTCAAAGAAAATCGTGACAGATTTTTCGGTTATTATTTTGTTTGTTTTTGCTATATGTTCCCGAGATATCTCAAGAATTATTATTTATTATGATATTACACGTTTACACGCGTGACTCGATCGAATCGATTATCCTGTATATATATATAAATGTATTGCACACATATATGTATAATGACATTATACAAAAAAAAAAAAAAATCGTATTTTCCTTTGACAATTTTTTTTTTTTAATCAAAAATATTATATACACGCGAACACGTAATACACTCTGTCAAGAAATATAATAATAATCAATAATATTATTTCGCGCAACAACAATGAACGTAATATCTACATATTATTATTATTTTTTAAACGTAAATTTTTCGTAAAAAAAAAAACGCGCGCACACATCGAAGTCACGCCTCGATATATAGTACGATCGAATTACGTAAAAGATTTTTTTTTTTGTCCTATCTCGTTACGAATATAATAGAGAATTTTATATTGCAATATATTTTACATACATACATAACATACATAACGTCGTATATATATATATTTTTTTTTTTGGTGTTTATAAAAAAAAAACCTCTTATCCGTCGTATTCGGTCGCGCGGGCATACGGATTTAATATATTATTTTGCACGCGTACAAATAAAAAATTAAAATAATTAGCGTTTCGACGCGAATTTATAATTCACGCCCAATTGGACGTTTCGATAGTGTATGATATCGCGGGTATTGGGTCGACAGGTCATCGGCCCAGAGTGAAAGCTTAGATTTCTGATAAACGCTGCGTGTAATATTCTCGTATAGTCCACGTATATGAGCAATAATAGTACGTCTATACACGCATTGGAAATATATACAATTTTAATCTCTGACGTTCTTCCGAATACGGAGGAGCTGCAGGTGACGAAAGGGAATATTACAATATGATATTACGATTGCTGCAGTGTTGTAGTATATTGTGACGTGACGGTATATTTGCATCAGAACGAGAACCGAAGAGACCTCTATTTAGTATATAGACTTTTCCGAAAAAGTATTTTTTTTTTTTTTATTGGGAAATCATTTATTTCCAAAAACCCACATAATGAGAGTTCGAACACGAACGATTTTTAACAAAATTTTTTTTTTTTAGAATTTTTTTATTAAGGTAATCTAAAATTCAAGTCCAATGCGCCCAGTAGGAACTCTTCGTTTTTCCAACAACAACAAAATTAGCGAAACCGGACAATTCTAGGAGGCGTGAGAGTTTTTCCTGTAAAATATATATATATAATATCGAGCTTTTCATTTTCTGTCTGTCGGAGCCGTTGACGCGTGCAAAATACAATTTTTAGAATCAAAGTCCAACGCGCCCTGCAAAATGTTTTCCTTTTTCCACAAAAAAAAAAAAAAATATATCGAAATCGGATCACTCTACAAGACGCGTTCGTTTACACAGAAAACATTTTACTCGCGTAGACGCAGTGAAAACCGTTTTTTTCCCCTCCAGAATCCGCGTCAGATATTTAGATATCGAATTGTTCGTTGGCTAACAAACGGTTTTAGCGTCGTTTATATAGTTAAATTACTTGTATATGTTTAATATATGAAGAACGGTTTCGGACACGGGATTACTAATTATTCAAAATTTTATTCCTCCATTTCGAGGTGTAAAGTAGCGTTTTAAAATATATGTAGGTATCTCCCTTAAATTCGGGCCCTCCACTGCACGAAAATATATTGCTGGGTAAATATCATTATATACGCCGAAGACATAATATAGTCTGGGAAATCGTTTTTGCGTTATCGATGACGTATAAAAATCGTAAAAACTATACTGCACCGCGAGTACAAATCATTATTTTTTTTTCAATATATACTACGAAAAATCGAAATAATTTGTTGTAATTTCACTGAAAGAACGGCGTGTAATTACTCTAATCGATTTCGTATGAAATATTATTATTGTCGTGTAAAAATGTTTACATACGTATAATAACAACGTTTTGGCAAATATTTTTATTGCTACCGCGTGCAGTACATACTATTTACTTGTATAATAATGAGGATTTTCTTTATTTACACGCAAAACGAAATCGTTGAAAACCTTCAAACGACGTAATATCATATATAGCAGCTGCATTATTACGTGTATACTAGATGTACATTAGACCGTTCCTTTTCGCGTGATTTTTTTTTTGTTAATTATTTTTGTCATTAGAGCAAGTAGACGTATACGAGATACGATATTATATAGTACACAAGTGAAAAAAAGATGAGAAGTGAACTCGGTGTGTTTACGTACACAAATTGTTGAAATCGTATTTTCGGCAAACAGGTTCATTGATTTATTGTATTATTATATCGGTAGGTACCTACGATTATTATCGTTATCGGCTAGGAAATTAAAAAATGGTTAGTCCATCACTGCTGCAGCAAGAGTAACAGATGTCAGTGACGGAGGCCCTGGGCGAATAAATATTTTTGTGGCTCAATTATAGATACGAAATGGCGGGTCAAGCCCGAAAATAATGAACACGTGAAAACATTAAATAAAATTTTAAACATTTTTCAACCGCAAATTCGTTAATATTCATAGTTAATAATAATTTTTCTACACTTAGTTATCACTGACAATCCAGAAATCATTTCTTGACTGATTTTATTTCGAAGAGTTATAGGTTTTATTTGATTTTAAGTTTGGAAGCGTCTTTCTACGCACGCAGAGTTGACCGCGGAATCGCGTTAACAGCAGTGTACGAGGAGCAATATATGGGAATGGACAATTGGAGTTTTTAGATTTTCATCGAAAATATACACGTGAAAACAATAAAATTAGTTCTGCGCGTAAATTCAGTCTCTTGAGTCACAATCTGTTGAAAGATTTTGAAGATCGATACATGGTTTTTTTTTTAAAAGGCCTTTGTCTTACGTTTCGGTTAATTTTCCAATCCGACATAAAAATCCAAAATCATCTTTGTAACACTAGAGTTGAACAAAAACGGGGTTTAATCGTTGAATTTATTTATTGTGATCCGCGTATATTGCGAGAAAAATATTCTTGTCGGAAATTCGCTTCAGCATCGTTTGTCTTCTCATATTCTGTTTTATAATTAAATACAAACGCCTTTACAGTGCGCCGGAGCTGGGAACAGCAGCTATTCCCGTTTCCTTTCGCAGGATGAAAAAAAACGAATTCGATTTTGTGAAAAAATAAAATTTATACGAGTAAATGTATTGCCAGACGCACATAAAATATTATGGATTGACCACTGGCGCGCACACACATTACGTCTATAACGACGCGGTCCTTACCCTGCAAACACCGCATCTATCTTTTCGCCGTGAAAATGAATAGCGATTTACATTTTTACAACCATCGTTTGGTTTTCACACGCGGCATTGGTGGGAGAGGGAAAGTAAATCTAAAAAAAAAAATAAAAAAAACATTCGCCAAACTTTCCTACGTATATACAGGGTGTCCCAAGGAGATACGACAAATGCATTGACTTTTGTTCCGTTAAATGTGTAAATGCTATAGTGTAAGCGTATTTTTTAAAAAATTTATTTGAATTCAATTCACTTTTCGGATAAATTCAGTAGGGCGGCCGTCATCAACTCGTTGCATTTGTCGCTCGCGGGTTCTATCCAATACAAATGAAAGAAATCGACGTTTTCAAAAACTTAAAAAACTTGTAAAAAACCAATTACTAACCGACTACCAATCTTTTATAGGTATTTACTTATCGAACATAAAAAGTTTTTTAAAATTTAGGATTCATCATCATCGATACTCCATCTCTAGGTCTTTCACATATCATAATCGATTTTATTACTTGTGAAGCCTCTTTACGGCGACATACTAATGATTTTCATTCAGTTCCGTGATTAGCGACCCTTTATTCCGTCTTTGTACGATCTATTCTGTAATACGGTTCGATTGTACGGAATCCTTCTCTACTACAGATCGATATCGAATTCATTGAACTGGTCCAGAAACGGTTTCTTAGTTTTTCAGGTTTTTTGTTAAACCACCCTCAGCATCGTTATAAACATGTCACGGAAGTTTTCAGTCTCGCTTTCCATCGATCACAGGCGACGAAGGACGGGTCAAAACTTTTTAGTAAAATTATCGCACGAAAAGATTGTATTTGTTCACCACTTACGCGAGTTCAAAAGGTCCATACCGCAGATTTCATTAGACATCTCATGTTCCCACTTGCCGCTCAGATTTCCTAATAAATTGTTCTCTTTACCGGATCTACGCGATTTTTAAACGATAACTTAACGTCGGTATTTGGCCATAAATCTTTCCGTTCTGTATATATTGTACTATTATCGTTATCCGTATCACTTATTTTACCATATTTTTTATTTACATAATTTCGTATTGCACAAACGCGTTGTAAAAAGCCGTTTTGGCGTTTGTATAAATCAAAAAAAAATTACGCGATATTTTTTCTAAATTTTTTTTATTTTCTCAACGTCAAAACGTTTTTCTATTTTTTTTTTTTCTAAAGCCCGTTTATTTCCCGGTCATTTTTTCCCCACCATTCTCCTCGTCAAACAGTCTGGTTCAGTAAATTAGTTTTATTTCAATCCGTACCGTATTTTCTGTTGTATTGTACGCTGTGACAAAATTTCAATAAATATTAAAAAAAATAAATAAATGAGAATTCGTAAAAGTCTAACGGAATAGAACGGAAGTCATTGAAGTCTCTATTGTTTACAATATCTTTGGGACACCCTGTAGAATAAACATCGCTATGTGCGTGTCGCATTTGTTATATTACCGTCATTTTCCGGGTGAGAAGGGATAGACTTACTGGATAAAATATTACGGTGATATCGATACGTATACAAAATGTTATGCAACCCTCGTGAGTGTAAATTACCACGGTCGGCAAAATATCCTTATAAATTGCTTATTATTATTATTATTATTATTATCATTTACCATTGATTGACGCGTGTGTTCCGCGTCGTCATTTCGGTCGGCTATAATCGCGCGAATAGATTACAAAAGTGTGCGTATACGAAAAGAATAAAAAATACAACCTATACGCGCACGCGCTGAACTATATTTTTCTTTTTTTTTACGCTGCGATTATAATAATAACATATTATTATTTATATGTAATACAATATATAATAAAAAAAAATGTATATATATATGACAAGGCGTATATATTATATAGAATGTTGCGCGCGCAGGCAGTGGTGACACATAACTGCGGAGTGAAAACAAAAAAAAAAATCATATTAGTGGGACAAAGTATTATGTATTGTATTCGTCAAAATCGAAACCCAATAATAAGAAATAAATACGTTTTTTTTTTCTTCTGCCCACCAAAAATCGAAACAAATCGTTTATATATCCGTACGCGTAATTACGATATATTTAAAAATATATCTTTAAAATTGACTTCGTCGACGTCTCTTAACCGATTCGCGTACCTACTATAATTTGCAGATCGGATTGTTTTTTTTCTCTCGCAATTTTCACCCCGTTTTTCAGGACACGTTTTCCGATGATACTATACCGCAGTATACAATTTAGCGTTACAAAATCGCCAGCTCCGAATTAAAACAACGTTTTACGAGTAGGTATAAAAACGAACACCGGACTCGAGCAAGTTTGAGCGTTGTTCGCGGGCGATTGACGCGAGGCGGTGTGTAGTAGGACACACTATTTTGCAGGCGGAACAAACGAGAGTACACCGTCGTCACCGCAACTCGATGGAACCGTGTCACACACATACCAGCTACTATACACTAATCTAATGACAAAAATATGAAAACCGACACGAGCAAACGTTTACTGAAACCGTGACACCGTTGAAATGGGACTAGGTAAACGTATCGTTATAATACGTGTGACGTATACTACACAGCACAAGTGTCGGCCATCGCTGCGCACGTATACGGAATTATTTTTACACTCTCACTTCGCCTGCGCGTGTACAAATGTGTTCTCGTCAATGTTGCCAAAAATTACTGCTCAGCGCCTCCTTGGGTACAGACTTCAAACAGAATTCTAAAAAAGATCTCTGTACCGACGCATTAACGCTCACAGACAACGCACTGACTTTGACTTTCGGATGAAAAAAATACATACGTACGCGTCAAAAGGCCGAGCAGGTGTCGGAGTTGCTGCAGTGATTCGGAACAACACGAAACTTATACACTACCCAGTCAATTTCCTCCGACGCCGTATCGTTTACGATTCTCAAAGCAGTGAATCTCCGCGTGGTTTAATCAAATTTACCGGACGCAATCATAACCTATATATGATTCGCACGGCGCGATAGGAACAATACCAGAAACGCACGTACTATATTATAAAAGATACGAGCGTTCAAGTTAAAAAAAAAACTAGTCGAGCTATGCAAAAGACAATGGCAATATGTAATATAAAAGTAGGTTATGGGTAATACGTTTTAAAACAGGAGCAGGGTTCGGTCGCTCGCCAAGTGGTCCGTGAGGAGCGATTAAAAAAAAAAAATAGGTATATATTTTTTACAGCACAATTTGTTTTAATATTGAAATAATATTATATGGGACGTGTAAATGAGGTTCTACTCGTGTCTATTAAGGCGCACGATTAGAGAACCGCTCCTTTGCCTCGTTAAAATCGCCGTAATTTAAAATTCCGCGGACCACTTGTACCGAATTAAAAAAAAAAAGAAATACATTTATAAAATAACGATCGAAGAATTTCCATTTTATTGATACGAATTACGAAATGCGCATTGAGTATATACGTAATAAAAACGTAAATGTTTAATAAACAACGTGCGCCCGACCGAAGACTAGTGTAAAATAACGTTCAAATTTTTCTCGCGGACCACCACCGGTTGCTGCAGATGACCGTTGGTTTAGAGAATAAAAATAATCGCGGTAGAAGACAAACAGTTCAGAAATGAATACCGCCGAGATGACGTTTATATCGATCATATAAAACATACGAAAAAACTATAAGTATACAACATTTTGGTGTAGCTGTGCTAAAAAATCAGATCGCAGAGCTCTGGACGAAACAATGTCGAAGTATTTTAGTGAAAAAACGTCAAGTATACCAGAAAAAAAATTAAAAATCTTTCGAAATCGCTTTGTTCAGAAATGAAATTTATATGACACATTATATAAACGCAAATATTATGTATGTTTTAGCGTCTAATACGTCTTAAACGTTATGAACTCCGCAGAATCCGGTGTAAACCGTGTGCAACGAATCGAATGATTCGGCGGCAACTGTAACGCCTGGTGGTTTTTTTTAATTAAAAACATTTTTTATTATGTAAAGATCATTAAAAATATATATGGCACCTACTTTGTTTTTTTTTTTTTCATCGATAAAATGTTGTATATATTCTAGACGTTTAATAGCGCAGTTTCGATAAACGTTTTACTCGAATATTGAAATAAAAATATTTTAGTCCGCGCAGACTTCAAACAGTAATACCGGTTATATTAACGGGGTAAAGTGAAAAGGGTGAAAAAATGAAAGAAAAAAATCGAATTTCCGACCTCGCCATATTAAACGGTGTTGAAACGAAAAAACCTATATATCGTTTTTTTTTTCATATTTTGACACTTTTTCCTAGACTAAAAAGTCACGCACCCCCATTATAATAGTGAAAGTTAAGAAAAATATAATTAAAATGTGTAATTATAATATTGATATAATATAAATAATATTATTTCGTTATTACTATACGCACATATAAGAGTTAGGTATATTTTTACCATGCAGTAGGAAATAGTTGAAAATTTCTTGAAATATTTTTTTCGAACCTTTTGAAAACAAAATAATTTTTAAAAATCCACCATATATACTCAAAGGATTTTTTTCTAAAAAAACCTTTTTTTTTTTTTTAGGAAATTAGTAACTCTGGTGGCTCTGTTAATGGAGGGGAGAGGAGTAGGCTATGTGAGGGGAGGTTGTTGAGGGAACGCTTGAGTACCTATATAGTCCTCCTCCCAATGGAATTCGGTTCGTCTACGCCAATATAAATTATATAAATATTAATATATATATAAATTCAGATGGCTGTTATTATTTATCGTTCGTTCGACACGAGGACGTAGGCATTTGTCTAAAAAATACGACGTGTTTTATTTATATAATTAAATATTTCGCGTGTATCCGACGAGAAAATATATACGTTTTTACGTAAGAAAATATCGAAAAACTCGTCCGCGTTATATTGCAGCACACAAAACTTATGTACATATATTAATCACATATGCGAGCAGTGAGCACATATTATTATTATACGTTTCGTGTAATTTCGAATGATATCGCGGTAATAATAATAATATATTAAACGTATTTTTTTTCTTCTCAAAGCATTATTATTCTGACGGAGAGAAATTTTAAATATACATTTTTACTCTCCTCTCGTTTATTTCTTAATAATTATATATATATATATATATATCGGTAAACTCGATTTTACAAATATCCAATGGTACATAATATAATGTTTCATTTTGTTTGGCGCAAGCACTCGTTATAATTATACACCGAAATGCTTATGAACGTCGTCATCGTCTGCGAGATGATTTGTAATGCTGCCCGTAAAACAGCTAATCTTCTGGTACGAGCGCACTCATTACGTAATTAAAAAAAAAAAATGATTTAAAAAAAATGTGTTTCAAAACTATTTCGCAACGCCTTATCGACGGGCGTGGACAGCTGAGAAATTCCGATATAGTATATTATTATTATTATTTTTTTTTTAGATTCCGAGCGAAGCGATGAAACTATTGCAGATTTTACAACGATGTTTATTTATTTCGTTTTCTGTGTACAAATTTTCGATTGGAAAGAACGCTCGGATGCGGTGCGAAAAACTAGCAAAACAATGGTCCTATAGAGTCTTGAAATGTATACCGAATATAATATATGTATTTTCGCGATATATATTATGTAAAAAAATTTTCTTCTAATTTTCGACTATTTATAGCAAATGTGAGACGTCGAGCTGTTTAAGTTCCAAAAAGGAGTAATTTTTCGGTTTTTAAGGGCTGATAATTTTATATGAAATAGACGTCCTACGTTATTTCGACTGCATTTAAATAATAATAAAAAACGAGTCTGCTAGTGCTCGAGACAACATTGACGTGTAAACGTCGCGTGAGCGGTAAAAATGGAACGGAATTGTGTTCGGGATTTGTGAACATTGGTACATTTATTCAATGTAATTTCGATAACAAATATTATTATTAGTTGTCCTGGCAGCAGCTTACACATTTCCGTCCCATTTCCCGAGATTTACCCGCATACCGCCGTAATAGATGTTTACACGTCAAAAAACTTGACGATCCAAAGTCACAAATTTATTTATTTTTTATTATTATTATTATTCCGACAAAGTGCGGTACTGCACCGTAGCCCAGAATCGTTTTATTACGAGTCCAGTGATTTCGGTCATTGCTTTCGAATCACTAGTCGTAACAAAACTCCAAAACTTTATCCGTGTAATTCGCGCTTAAGCGACGCGCCCACGCGGTTCTCTTCCACTCTTTTATTATTATTATTTATGTTTAAAACGCGCAAAGTATAACGAAATGAATTTTTTCTCTGTGCTCTCCCGAAATCGGCGTTTTAAAAAGTAATTTTACGGAACTTTCACGCCGTTTGTCTTCGAAAAAAAAAACAAACGTAGCGTTCCAGTTTTTAGTATGTATTTTTATTTTTTACCGTCCCTCTTGGGAGTGCCCTAAATACTCGGGCCCGTGACCGCGGGACGGCGACGGCCCGAGTGTATTATGACGAAGAGGTGGTAGAAAAAAAAAACGGTTCACCCACCTTGTTGGTTTTGGGCTGCAGGAACGTCGCTATGCCGGCCCTGACGCGGTTCTTGACGCCCCTTATGGTGCCCTTGGCGCTGCGTATCGTATCGGACGCGGCCGCGGTGGTCTTGCACCCGGCGAACGTGTCGTCGTCGTCCGCCGCCGCCGCCGCCGCCGCCCTAACCGTCGCGTCCTCTTGGTCGAACACGTTCTCGTTCATGTGAAAACTGTAGTACTGGTCGGTGTTGTCCATGTCGATGACGCGTTCGGTCGCCGTGGCCGCGGCGGCTTCGTCGCCGTAGCACCGCTGTTGGACGCGGACGGCCGGCGACGCCCGTTTCGGGAACTGTCGGACGACCGCGGCGGCCGGTGGTGCGGCGGCCGCAGTGGCGGCGACGGTGGCCGCAGTGGCCGGGACGACGGCCGCCGGAGCCGGCGCGGCGGTGGCCACCGCGGCCGCCGTCTCCGGTTCGGCCGTGCTGCTGGTCAGCGAATCGCAACTGCTGCACGTGCCGTCGTCGCTCTCGTCTCGACGGCTGCCCGTCTCCAGGTCGCTGCCCGTGCCGCTGTCCAACGGCGACTGGTGTCCGGACGACGAGCGCCGGTCGTCCTCGTCGTCCTCGTCGTCCTCGTCGTTCGCCGCGTCGTTGTAGTGCCGGCGGAACGCGAACGGGTCCACGCAGGTGATGTTTATCTTGACCGTGCTGGACCGGCGGCCGACCGGCGGCTGCTCGCCGTCCCGTTCGCCGCCACCGCCGCGGTGGTCACCGACCACCGGATCGATTCGGATTTTCACCACGTGACCGTTGGACAGAATGGTCGCGCCGCCACCGCCGCCGCCGTCGCCGGTTTTCAGGCAACCCCGACGGGTCTTGGGCGGCAACGGCGGCGGGATTTTCTTTTCCACTACTGTTTCCAACATTGTGCTTCGGCCCGCGAAACCTGAAACGATGGAATAGTACGTTTTGAAATTATAGGTATAGGTTATATAGTAATATCAGTAGGGATTTCGATGCACTACGTTATATCACAAATCCGTTTTATGTGCTTTTGGGGGAGAAAATTTTTTTCGCAGTTTTTCGACACAATTTTTAGTTTTTATGTTATTTTCTTAATTTTTTTTTTAGAGCATTTTTGGAGTTTTTTTTTTGGATAAAAAATACGAATTTGAAATTTTATTTAAACATTTATTTACACACCAACAAGGTTTTCATTTAAATACAGCAAATTATAATGTATAGGTAATCGCGTAGGTATATCGGACAATATTTATAGTTATAAAGTGGCCGAAGTGTGTTCAGAACTATTAGTTTACATAACATTTACCGATGCGCAGTCTTATTATATTATACGTTTTACGGTTATAACCACCTTTATATCACAAACTTAATTGTGTATTCCAGCTTCGTGTGTGTATACTTTCCACGAGGTCCACGGTCAAAGCGAGACGCGCGTCGCAGGTTTTGTCTTCTTTTTTTTTTTTTGAAGATAAATCTCCTACTTTTAACCATATGAAACGCGTTAAATCCGTTGAATTACGCGGCGGAGAAAGTAAACTTATGTACACCGAAATAGACGATGGTACACGACGTGTACGTATAATATACACGTATATTGGACGTATACGAGCGTTTTGAATTTATTAGTAATGACTTTTTTATCCCGGTGAAACGCCACACGTGAGAATGCTTGGTGCGCGGTACTTTGGGCCCGAAACCAAAAATCTCGAGGAAACGTTCACGATAAACCGAATAAAATAATATATTGTTGGCTGTAATATAATACTGTTCATGGCTCGGTACACGTGAGAAAAACGTATAATTTATATCTGGCCACCGGGACATTGTGGAGAGCATGAAGAAGAAGAAGAAGCATACAGTGCAGCGCGATAATATTTGTACACACCCCGTAGACATATAGAAACGCTTGATTTTTCAACTGTCGGAGACGTCCTAAATAACGTAAACACACTACACAGCTTAAATCGTCAAACGGCTAAATATTACTGAAAATAAACTGAGAGAAATAAAAAAAAAACCCCTTACAGACGACTATTGGCCAGAGACAAAATCCATTTCAATCGAAAAGACAACGTTATCGTCTCAATACGAGGCTCACACACGATGAAAACCGACCGTGACCATATAATATACGGACCCGTGTGCAAATACAATTTCCGTAAAACACCTTCTTCTAACCGACTGCCAAAATCATTCCATCATCAGAGACGAGTTGTCAAACGTATCACTGTAGGGTCCCGCCACATAGAAGACGATAACAAAACGGTCATTACCTTTCTAAAAAAAAAAAATTATCTACGTAATATAATTCAACTAAAATACATCACACATTCATCGCGTTTAATTTATCGAGTAATAATGTTCGATCAGTATCTGGAATACTTTTGTAAAAAAAAAAAAAACTTTGTGAACTAATTTAATCTTTGCTCTGTCGATGCAGTTTAAAAATCAATTCGTAATGATATGACGGTAGTACTGACATTGTTTTTCTTACGTTCTTGTAATCGATAAATTCGTAAAATGTAAATTATTTTTACGTAATATTATTATTTATGTTTTTAATTATTTTAATATTAGTTTCGCGGGGTAATGAGAAACTTCGTGTAAACGAAAAATAAATATTAGTGGTCACTTTACATAATATAATTTAGGGGCATTAAGCTCTATTTATAGATCCCTCGTTGCGTTTATCGTGTGGAAACCCCAACGGGTTTTAAGACAGACAATAAAATGTTTGGCTTACTCTAAAATTCAATTAAACGTCGCTTGACCGGCTGGGTTAAAAATGTTGACGTCACCATTGCGTACACAGTGTTTTAATATCTTACACAGAAATCAAAAAATCATAAGAAAATATCGGTAGACGGTGACATAAACCGATTTAACAAATCGATTAGGCGTAATCATATGTCATTAATTAAAAACGAGATACTTTGCGTGTAAAAACTCAGCGAAATAAACGTGTAGGTATTGGGGAGGGGCCAAGAAAAAAATTAAAAAAAAAAAAATATTGACACACATAATTTACAACAATATTATACACAACTTATACCGTTGCGTAATTATTACTGTTTTAACAATGAAGTATTGCACGCTTTAATTATTTTTAAATATAATTTATGTATCGTAATGTAATTTTTTTACCTTGGAAGTGCCAAGGACCCATGTGAAGTGAAATGGACCTATTTTCGTTACACTGCACTTACCCATATTGTTTTAACGGAACGGTATTCATTTTTCTTTTATTAACGATTTCAGTTATAAAATATAATAATAATAATAATAAATATCTACTAGTAATTTTTGTCTTTCAATACGATCGATGAATTGTACGCGCACACATACAAGTTTGCACAGGGAAATTAGACGTCATTTAATAGTGCCGAATGTCGTTTCGTCTCACTGTAATAACTCTCTTCGCTGTTGTATAGAAACAAAACAATTATTGTTATTATTATTTTTATTTTTTTTCCGTTTAATTGCGATTCTATCGCGACGACAAAGAAATAATATTCAATACGTCTGTTCGGTGAAAGTCTATATATGGAAATTATCGTCGAACAACAATAGTTTTTGTTTATTATTTTTTTTTTTTCAATCAAATCGTAAACTCCATTGACTGCGGTCAGTCACTGCAGTGGGCCACGCAAGGAGGGGTTGTTTTGGAAATACGATGACAATATTCTTCTCTCTCTCTCTCTCTCTGTCTTGCTGCCATCGTTGACGACGTAACGATTTATTTATATAATTATTTTTTGTTTTTATAATAATGATGTTTATTTTTATTTTTTCGATCCTGTGTACAGATTTTCGACCAGAAGGAGTGCTCCGATCTCTTCGCGGTCACAGTTTGTTTCCGGCAGCAATTCTCGCATCTAGTTGGTACTTTAGAGAGGTCATTTTTCGATTTTCTCAAAAGCACCTAAAAATATAACTCAAAAAGCTAAAAATGCAATTTCGTCTTAATCGATTGTTGTTTATTTCTTCGTAATTTTGAAACTAATAGTCGTAGAAACCTGAAATTTTCACCAAATACGTAACTTTAGACTGTATTTACGAGAAAAGTAAGCACCGCTCAGAATCGTTTTATCGAATGCAATGACTATTATCATTGCTTTCAAATTTAAAATAAAAAAAAAACAAAACTCTAAAATCTTTATCCAAGTAATTCACTTAAAAGCGATATCCATAACACCCCGCGGCTCGTTACCTTTTTTTACTCCTTTTTCTATTCATTGTCGTCGCCTACTATTATATGAAGTACTAACAGATTATAAGTATATATTTTTTAAACGGTGTTTAGCGATTTTAGTATTTTATAAACCCGCGAGGGAGGGGTGGGGGAAATGTATACATATATCCAATTATTATTATTATTTTTTTTTTAAATTGAAGCTTTTTACAGACATCTCGAACACGTGAAACGTAAAGAAAACGTAATATTTACCTTACGACCGGTACACGTCATTTCTACATTGACAAATTGAACGAGAACGAAAACGCAGGACCGTATCTAATAGGCGTACCTTATAATACTGCAGTAGTATAATCACTATACGGTGACGGTTATATAGGTACACATTTACCGATTTCGACAGAAATATTCGTTTATTTATTTTTTATTTTTGTTATTTAATCGCGCGCTACGCGTGAAGTATAATTTTTTTTTTTTACGTTAATATCGTTTTTGTTATAATAATTACAATTTACACTAGATTTTAATTACGTAATTTACGTATATATTTTTTTTATTAATTTTTTTTTTTTTTACCTCGAATAACGAACGGCAACATTGAATCGTCGGATCAATCGCCACGTCAAAAGATACATTTTTATTCCGTTTTTCTTTCTACATATTATACAAGTATAAGTAATAACGACAGACTGGACGATCTATACCTACCGAATATTTATCGTGCGATACATATCGCGTTGTTATCCGTGCAATATTGCGTCCAAACGAAATGTCACGATGAATTTCGACATGAATCGCTCGCGGTTACGCCTTCGATAAATCACATTAACGAGCAACGGTCAATATTTTAACGTTTGCTTAACTCCGGTGCAAAACATAAAAGAAAACTTATACAAACACTAATATAGTGTAATCGCTATAAGTATATATTATGACGAAGTGCCAGCCGACCATTATTAGGTTTAAGGTCGTATTATTTTATACGATATTTAGCACTTGGGCGTATTCGTCCGGGAAAATTATATACATTACGGTCGTGTTAACGGAATACTTAATAATTGCCGCCTATTTATATATATATATATACGTGCTCACAAGAATAAATAAAATTAAAAAAAAAAATAACGAGAAAAATGTTTTTATAATATTATATGAGAACGTGTTAAATTAGCCGCTCGCAGTAATATACATTAATATATAGTTCTTATTTTTAATTATTATTGTTTTCATAATACACGCGGCCGCGAGACACAACTACCCTGCACGTTCGTGTAACGAAACTCGTGAAATAAAATTATTATAATTTTTACGGAAATTACAACTTCATATCGCGTTCGGTACATTGATTTATTAACATGTGTTCGCGGAATAATATATGAAAAAATAATTATAACGAAATTGTATAAAGAACGACGTGTTTTACGAAGCCCGTTGGCCGTTATTACATTATTATTATGCCGACGCGATTATTAAAAAAAAAAAAACATAGGTAAGTACGCAAATAAACCATTGTAAATGTTGGGAGGGGAAAAAAACGTTATTGAATAATTATCATAAATTATTATTTAACTGGACCAAAACGGTATAACGCAAAATATTTTTAAAGTGTTATTATTATTATTATTTTTTTTATTCAAAATAGGTATCACGTTAAAATATTCAAAATTATGCAATAAAATTATGGTATTTCGAGTACGGCTTCTAATACGTGGCTTATTATTTTTTCTAACACCGACGGAGGTAATTAGTGCGCGTTTTGCTTACACTTCCTATATTATACGAATCGACATCGCATAACAAATCGAGATGCAAATGTTTTAAAAGGTTTACAATTTTTTTTTTTTTGGGGAGATGGGTTGTTGTTTTACTAGGAAATATCCGAATAATAATCATATATTTTTAGTGTAACTCGAGTTACGAAAATTAAAATAAAATACGTTTAAAAAAGAAAAACAATTCCAGTGATCTTATTATTTTTTATGTCTTCTTTATAGTGACTAGTGTGACTCGATTTATAATGATAATGGGGAAAAAAAATCTTAAAATATACTATTTTATTTATGTCGATTATATAATATTAATTTATATCATCGTTTATATACTTAGTACAATGTGGCTGTCCAGTAGGAAAAAGACCATTATAGGACGACCACGATTAAGATGGGAGGACCAGGTGATGAAAGATGTGAAGCAAATTGTACCGGACGCAGAGTGGCGAGTCTTAGCGATGAACAGAGAGAGAGAGAGATGGCATAGCATATGTTTGTCAGTATGGTCCAGAAGACGGATAACTACCAAGAAGAAGAAGAAATATAATATTGAATTAGTTTTTAAACGGCGCGTGAAATTTAAATTTTAAACAATAATCGTAACATTTTCAAAAAGTTCGCAACGGAACGAATGACGTTAACGATTCGTCCTATGTAAACGATACTCAATAGTCTGACGACCTGCAGTCCCCGAATTGTATGTGTATCGATTATATTTTTCGAGACGATTCGCAGTTCTCGCGGATTAAAAGACGTTATTCTCTTCCCGTCTCATGCGCTATCGAATAACATAAAAATCGTGAACGGCTCGCTTATGGACTGCAATTTATTAAGTTGAACATTCTCTTAACGATTTATAAAACGTATATTTTATAGCCTGTATAATATTATATGTATATATAATACAACAAACCTCATATTGATTTCCAATTAAACGCGCGCACGTCGAATATTTTATATTTTACAATAATTTTACCGAATGTTTCGTCATACATTAAAAAATTATTAGGAAAAAAAAAATCTTAGAAATATTCGTATAATTATATTAATACGGCGATGGAACGAAACCGGTTCGATATATTTCATTTATCGGTGTACTAGATGTAATAAGGAATACACCGAAGCGTAATAAAGAGCGGAGATCTAGGAATCTAGGTTACTTATAGCAGCTTACATAATATTACACAGTGACTCCTGCATAAAATATTCGTTCGCGCCACGCGATTTATAAGTTTCAATCGGAATTTTAATAGACGAACGTATAATATTAAAAAAAAATTTTCTTTCAAGGATACGAGTAATATATATATAATATTATATGGATCGCAGACGAAACCGTATACGAAGTGTAATGATTATCGTAGAAAAAAAAAACATGTATTTACACGAAAAATCGAATTGAATTTTTAACGTTAAATATTTCGAACGAAATTATAATTTTTTTTTTCAGTTACCGCGCGATTGGAAAGTTTTCGTGCGAATAAAAATATCCCGTTGTTTTATAAGACGTCGCCGTTTTTATTGTCTCCCCGGTGTAAATACAGAAACGACAGAACAGATTTTTTTTTTTAATTTCAATATACCAGCAAGCAGCAGACAATTGTTCGCGATGCGAGAATATTACTTTGAAAACTATAATATACGATATTGTCGTTAAACGTTTTTTTTGTTTTGTTTTTTTCCCGACCTCATCTCGTATTATACAATCGGTAAAAAGTGATTTCAATATCGGGAGAAATATTCGGTTCAGTATAGTCGGTCAAAAACGTCCAAGTGATGGAAAATTACAAAACGATGATTGTAAAAAAAAAAAGACTTATATGAAGTAGAAACAACATTATAATATGCAGTTCTCGACGTTCTTCGGACTAGAAATTCGTAAAAAAAACGCGTACGAATCAATTCCGTTTTTTTTTTTTTACTAGAGAGAATAATTTTTTGTGCGAACCATGACTGGAGTGTGTGTGTGTAGAACAATGAGATTTTATTTATTGTTCGGCGAACCATATGCGTGTACAGAGAATAATATAAAAGCGCGAAGGCGTTCGGCGCGAGAAAATCGAAAAACAAAACGCGGAAAATATTCTGAATCACACGAATATTATTTAAGAGGACGCTACACAGAAACGAGAACGTATACAAACGACCGATAGAACGCGCTGTTAGGTGTTTTGTTGCACAAATTATCGGCGTAATTTACCAAACTAGAATTGGAGGTGATATTGGTCGTTTCCGATTTTATTGAAAATACAGAAAATTGAAATTTTAACTATAAAACCGTTTCACGGGAGAAAGAACTCCAAAGGCTACAGTCATACTTAAGACACTAAATTTTCGCACAATATAAATTACAATATTATCTATACAATATCAGAGCTTTTTTTTTAAATATCTTTAATTCTTAAGGAGTTCCGTGATTTGTAGAAAATTGTAAAAATAGTATTTTTTAAATGCTTATAACTTTTTAAGAATTAAAGATATTTAAAACCCGCTCTGATATTGTATAGATAATATTGTAATTTATAATGCGCGAAAATTTGGTGTCTTAAGTACGACTGTGGCCGTCAGGGTTCTTTCCGGCGCGAAGCAATTATTTTGATGAAAATCAAGCGTCCTCTTAAGTATTCTGTATTCTGCGCGCACGTTTATTATAATTTTTTTTTATTGAAATTTTAACTATAAGTTATACATCGATATTTATTTATATTTCGCACGCGTCGGTGATCAAGGAAGAAAAATCCGAAAATATCAATAATAACGATAAAAAGGGCCGTATCGTAACGGTTAGAAATGGCGCGTTGTCTCTAGAAAGCGTGTCATCTGCTGCTCGGCGCAAGGGGAATCGATTTGGTCCGTCGGTCGGCGGTGTTTAATTTTGCGAGGAATTTTTCTTTTTTCTTTCCGAACGCGCGTACACCTCGCACGAGAAGACACGCTGCAACAGTGTGACTAATGTCTATTCGATAATATATGATAAATGACCGGCGGCTGCAGGACAGATCATGCCGTTTGCCGTAAAGAACAATAATATATTTTAATATCGTTATGTGTACGGAGACGTTTATGGTTTTTCGACGTTCCGTCGTCTGTTGGACGTTTTCGGTTGTAACGAGTTTTTAACATTTTTTAATATTATTATATTTATATAAATGGCCGACGGCAGACAGTTTTTTGGGGGGGGGTGGGGTGGGGACAGCTCTGTAATACCAGTTTTTTTTTATACGTACACATTATTTTACACTCGTCCGTATTGGTACGAGTCGAATCGATAATATTATTTCGGTTACGCGGTAAATTAAAAAAAAAAAACTTGTAGGTGACATTGACACTTTGAAAATAAATATTTTACCAAATACGCCGAAGACTGCGCGTACTGTGAATACATTATAATAATATTATTATTATTATTTATACGCGCTTTTATAAATATTTATATAATAATTATGGAAATGTTATGTAACCGAAGACAAAACAAAAAAATTATAATAAGTTACGAGAATAACGTGTTCTTTTTTTTTTTAAAGAGTTCTTATACGTACAATCATTTTTTTGAATAATATTTTGTTGGAAACAACACTATATATACGCAAACGGAACGGATATGAGTTATACGCTTTTTGTTGAGCCCTATAGTGTCTACAAAATCATGCGTTATGTACAGATTTCAACGAGAGAATCGAACGGATATCGTTTTATTATTTCCGAACGGTAAATAAAACACAGTAATTTTGATTACGTCGTCGATTATATTATTTTAAACGGTTTATGGATTTTGAGTTTACGACGACGAGCGATACTACAGTCTCAATCGGCGTACAATATTTGAATATCGGAGCGTATAAAATTGTTTTCGGTAGGTATTTTATGTCCCGGACGATCGATTAATATTGGAGAATATCGATAGACGTTTTTCTACGAAATCTTACGGGTTTTCGGTGGAACATTTATCAAAGGCGCGCCGTATGGTCAACACGAGAAGTGCAAGAGTTGAAATTTTTAGACGGGCGAAATTATATCGTAAAAATCAACGCACTAACGCAATGATTACAGTGCGACGGCCGGCAGTATCGTTATGGTAGTGCTCGTACCTATAATAAAGGATGCGCGAAGAGAACAATTGAATTGTGGTACGGAGAGAGAGGAAGAGTATAGTAATTTTGACTTCGTAACAAGATAGATTGGAATTATTCGGAATCGCTCGATCGACGATGATCGTGTGTCTGGCTGAAAAACAATATCCGAACGAATCATTTTGGAAAGGATATATATGAGGATATAATATCATGTATCAAATAATATCGGCGTGCGCCGTGCGCGTGCTGTACGACTAACGAGAGGAATTTACATTTCGACGAGCCGTTCCGAAGATAATTTCGTATTATTACTATATTACGTGTCTGTTCGGTTTGCCGCGGCGTCATTTTCGTGTTCATATTCCCACGTTGTACGAATTTCGTACAACATAATAAATGTAAATTATTATTATTATTATTATTATTATTAATGTAACGTCACAACGAGCAAAAAGATAAAAACGATATCAAATAAGTCGAATATTAATATACGCAATTAAAAGTCAATAGTGACGGAAAAAGACGTTTTCCACTAGTGTGTGTGTGCGCGGGTTTGAACGGACGACGAACAATATATCGACTCGGTTAGAAAAAATTTAAAAAAGTGAAATTTTTATTATTTTTTTCATTACGAAAATTGGGATTTTAGTGTAAAATTATTTTTGGAATAAATCAACGTGTTTTTTTTTATATATATATATAAATATTCTAAACTACCGTTTTGGTCATAAACATATAAAAAAGTAAAAGTGATTTTTTTTTTTTTGTTAAAATCTTGTGTAGAATTGAATAAGTTCTTTTTATACGATCGAATTTACGTCTTATTAAAAAACATCAAAATATCAATATAATTCCGAACGGTTCGTAATTCGAAAAACGTTTGAAATCACGCCGATACGAGTAAAAGTATAGTGTTTGCTTCAAAACGGTTACAGAAATGAATAATTATGTATAAACGTAAAAACACGCAATACCCCCCTCAAAAAAAAACGCGTAAAATAAAGTTGGCATTATTTTAATAAGGACCGGTTTAAATCGTGCAGGAGACTTATCTCGATTTTTCAAATATCTTATTTTAATAAAAATACGTGTTTACGTATTATAAAAAACAAAATGCTTTCCCTATAATTATGACTGTAAAAAAAAAAAATCAATCGTAAGGTGAAAATTAAAAAAAAAAAATTCTCTTTTTAACTATATAATAGGTACTGCAGCTGTTAACGTCCGCCTTTGGTCGTGAGACGGAACAACGTCAATACACTCACGGAAAACGTGCGGATAACTGCACTTATTGGAGCGTATAAAAGACTGGCGGTCATTGTGACCGAATCGAAGAACAAAAAAAAATTTATATTATATAGTAGAAAAAAAAAAAAAGGAATTGGCCACACTATTATAATACAATATCGATATTATTATTATTATTATTCGCGATTCCGTATATCCGAGTAATATATTACATGGCTGTATATATAATATATATATATATATATATTATTAAACGTCACCGGTAACGGGTGATTGTTTTTCGAAATGGTCTGGTAGTTGTAAATATTATAATATAGTGATGCGAAACCGAGCGTCCTACATTAAAAAAAAAAAACTTCGTATGTGACACTGCTTATTAACGATTATAAAATATATTGCTGGGGGGAAAGAAAGAAAAGTGGATTAATGTCGTGCACCGGACCGTGATACGATATTATAAATTATTATAGTTCGCTAGGAGTGTATACGTCCGTTTACCCGAAATCTAACGCGATGCTGCAGTTGGACGTTTCGACGTGTTTATTATTATTTATTCATTTAATGAGAGTCGCGCAATTTTATACGCCACAACGTTTGTGGGAACGAAAGTGCGCGAATTTCACGACGAGACTCACCGGGGAATATTATTTTCGGTTCGGAAATAAATTTAACATAAATGTATAATACGTGCAATTTGAGACGTTTTTTGAGGACATCCGCCAGGGCCGGATTTCCAGGACGTTTTAGCCAATCCGTGTTGAAAAAAACGTTACACTTAAAAATCTCGCCGTTTCCTCTGCCGCCACCACCAAGTGTAGGCATTCGCGTATAAATCGCGGCCGAAATAATCGTGTTTAACTACTTACTATCATCGATCGCAGTTAACACTTTTTATAAAAAATATTTTTTGTTTGATTAAATACTTAACGTCAGCCCGAATTAACCGTTTCGCTCGTCGTACGCACACTAGTATACTCAAAATAATCCCCCACCCCCCAAAAAAAAACAATGTCATTTAAATAAAACTCTATTTCTATTCGATTTTTAACAATAAAGCTTTGGACTGAACAACAATTCAACGGGGCTGTATTCGTGTAAAAAAAAATTGAGCGTATATTAAAATTTCAATATAATTTTTTAGTTGGTATGGACGCTTGTTTCGATTTAGGGGATGGTCGTTATGTCTTGAAAACGCCTAATTACACCGAGAGACGCGTATGTACGTGTGCAACAAGAAATCCAATGATTTCCCGCAAGACTCGTTTTCAAAAACTGTTTTCCTATAATATATTGTGTACCGACGTGTTCTCTGTGCAGCAATACGATTCGTACAAGTTCACCGTTATTTCTCAGCGCGTGCAACAACATGATATTATATCCGATTCGAACTATAATTATCATCACAACTCGTCGCTACACACACGCACACACACAGGTATTCTACGGTTTTTTTTTTTTTACTATAATAACAATACGCGTATATAGAGTATAGTAAACGTATTATTTCGGACAGCTGCACTCCATGCGTTTGTACGCATAACTCAGAGCACTAATAGGCGGTATCTACTGCAGTGTACTCGAGAACCATTGGAAAAAACATTTTTTAATATATATAAGCGCGCCATTCGTCGAAAACGTTAAGAATATTAAAAAAAAAAAAACAGTTATTTTGTTAGGAAACAAATCGTGGTTATCCGCTCTCGGTGTTAGTGTCGCCGGTGCGGTCGTCGAATAGGGACTTGTTACCAAAGAAATATTAATCACTGGACGTCAGAAGGGACGAGGCGTGTTCCGGCAGCGGTCAGGTCAGGTTTTTCGTATAGGAAAAAAAACACACACACACTTGTAATACGAGAATATTTCCAAGTCACATATCGCGGCCGGAATATTTTACGTTCTGTTTTTTTACCTTTCTTTATAATTTTATATACCACCACACATTTCGAATAATAATTTTTGTAAATTTACCTTTTTTTTTTTCTCAGCTCCTCTCTCTCCTACCCCGGTCTCCGTTCCGTTGTCTCTCCGCGGTCAGTCCGAATTGTATCCGGCGAAACGCACGTACAAAAAGAATAAAAACGTAATAAATTTTAAAACCTAAGAAAAGAGAAAAATGTAATAAAAAAAACAACGAAAAAAAAACCGAACGCGAGCGCGTATGAAATTCAAATGTTTTCGTGTAAAATACGATTTACCGGTGTATGACGGCGAGTGCACACGAGCGACGCGACGTCTTTCAAGAACAAGACTGTCGGAACCAGTCCGACATGGATGGACGCGATCGCGCAAAACCAGTTTGTAATAATAACGCGCGCGCGCTCGGCCCCACCACCGGACAAGACCGCGACACAGCGGTAGACACTCCCGCGGTGTAGACAAGAATAAGGTATCTTGTGGGCTACTTTATTTCTTATTATTTTTTTTTTTTTTTTCTACCCATACAGGAGAGAATATCACTCGTCGATCCCCGTATCATCGAAACAGCAGTGTAAGTACAGTAACTCGACGAAGACGCCGCGCGTTCGTCGTGCGTTGAATAATATTAGGCGACATGAGGACCTATACACTATTTATAATATATAACAAAGGATCGCGCGGCGGCGTTATTCGATATTAGTTTTGTTTCTTCGGCGTTCTTTCCTGGAAAGGACTCGGAGGCGGGCAGCGACTCGTTCGGTACTGGCTACAGGTGGACGCTTCAGGAGCGGATACAACCACACTACTATATTCTCGCGATACCGGATTCCTTTATTGTCTTTGGAAAAAAAAAAAATCCTGAAAATCCGTGATTGATACGGCGTTGGGCCCGCAAAGTCCTGTGGGGACAAAGCGAAATACTCGCTTTTGAAATATTGATAATTTATAACTCGATACACTATAAAGACTCAAAGAATATATACCGTTGATTTGTTGAATTATTAGTTTTACAAGTCGATCGTCACACACTGTTATTAGCAGTTGAAATTCAAGAAAAACTACCGATTATTGAAACAGTTGCATTACGCGTGGTCCACTGTAGGTTTGGCAGGCCGTAGAGATTCGAGACCGATAGGTCTATGTAAAACGATATCAAGTGTTAAACGCGGATGGTGACTTTCGCGACGGTGAGTTGATTTGGGTGCGAAAGAGAATGCGCCTCGAAAAGCGACTCACATTAGCGAAGGAATTCAAACGCAATATGTTTCAATACGATTTTAAAACGAGTTGTCAACAGTGAACAGTGTAGAACGTTTCACGGTTTTAGCCGACGAATCTAACGACGGGTCTGGAATTGAACAATATTTTCGTAATA
The DNA here is from genome assembly GCA_032441835.1 of Slavum lentiscoides. Classification (NCBI taxonomy): domain Eukaryota; kingdom Metazoa; phylum Arthropoda; class Insecta; order Hemiptera; family Aphididae; genus Slavum; species Slavum lentiscoides. The sequence continues at coordinate 8,498,115 of CM063715.1, read as the reverse complement.
TATGAAATTCGGATGGCGTCCAAACAACGGCCGAAGACTTTCAAGTATGGAGAAACGTGCGGGACATTTGGTTCGTTTACAAAAAAAAACACAACGTATAGTTATTATAGGTATATTTTATATTTTTATGTATTATTTGTCAATAATTTTTAGCTTTCAAACACGCAATGTAGGCATATTATACGTTCACTACGACAGTCGAAACGGCACGAAAAATTAGAAGGAAATTTACTATGCAATATAATAATATATTATCGGGTCTTGGACGACTCCGCGTTCACATTGCTGCGTCGTTCCGTTTCCTGGTCAAAATCCAGACTTTCATGGGTTCCGGTTTCCCTTTCATTGCCACAGGACCTCGGTACGTGAAATCAAACTGCGGGTCCCAGTTGTTGCTTTGATTGAGGACGCTGGAAAACAAACAGTAAAAAAAAAAAAAACTCAATATATATTTATTATTATATAATCGCGTATTACGCACGCATTTCATTTCACGACTACGTCTACGAAAACGTATTGTGTTATATACGAGAATATCGGTTCACACGTAGTGTTTTTCAAGCGTTTTTATTGATCCGCGAGGAAAACGATGAGTTTTGTTTTTAAAATAGAATGAAAAAAAACACTGTTATAGACGAGACGGCGTGGTTTTTTTTATCATTCGAAATTTGAGAGTTCAATACCATCTGCAGGCGGTGGCGGTAGCGGTTCATTGTGATTGCGATTGTATGCAAGCGCATACGAAAACGTTATATTATATTTTAGTTTAGTGGAATACAATAAGAAGAAAATTTCCCCAAAAAAAAGCCAATCGTTTCGATGTGATTTTAATGATAGAAATCGCGATACTGCTTTACCATCGGCTACGCGAAACGTAATATCATACGAAAAATTGATTACCGACAAAATCATTTCGATAATGTTATATACAGAAATATACAAAACAACAGCTCAAGGCGTACGAAAACGTATATAATAATAATAACAATTGTATACGGTGAAATGATTATCTTTTTGTTTTTATCACTCATCCATCTACTCGACGATGTCTTCACTCGTTGTCATCAGCTGTGAGTCATCAGACCTCTTATATACTACAATTTCAAGTATTTCCGTCCGTAAACCTTTCTCTTGGAGATTTTTATACTCGGAAAACATATCCGAAACCTATTTAGTTCTCAGACCAACGTTACACAATTTATGCCCTACACTGCAGCAAGCGCATTATAAATAGTTGTTGTCGAATTGAAATTATTTTGTTAATTTTCGTCAAGGACTCGTCGCGGTAAAACTCTCGATAACACTGCGTGTATCTAATACACCGTGCCGACGACGCGGTAAAAAAAAAAAAGCAAAAACCCCTCGGGAGACTGAGATCGTAGAGTTTTATAATATCGCGTGTATACGTGTGTACGAGTTTTAATTAAATTTATTTCGTTCTTTTATTACATTCTGAACGAAGCGACGAAGCTGCTATTGGTTTTAAAATGATGTTTATTTTAATACGTTTTCTTGTGTACAAATTTTCGACCAAAAAGAATGCTCGGTTGATCTCGTCATGCGTTACGTTCCGGTAATAAATTTGTATCGGCTAGTCGATACTTTATTTGAAACGTTTTTCGATTTTCTCAGAGTACTTTCTTTATGCGTAGTAAAAAAAAAAAAAACTAAACAAATCGGTTGGAAAAACAGCCTTCTCAATAGTTTTTAAACGCGGCACAAAAAATTTTACCAAAAAAAAAAAAAAAAAGTCGATCGTAAATTATTATATACTCTACACACACACACACACACTATAATAAATAATATTACACCGAAACTTCGCACAGAATGGTTCTATTGAATGCAATGATTTATCATTGCTTTCGAATTTATTGTAATATCGAAACTCTTAAGTCTTTATCTAAGTAATACGCTTAAGCGATATCCACAACACTCGCGGCTCGCTGGCATTAAAAAAAAAATTTTTCGTCGCTAAACGAACTATAGATTTTCCTGTATATTCGCTAAATAACACATTTTCTGAACAATTTTTTTGTTGCGAGTAAAACGTATAGACCGTTCTTATTAAAAGTATATTTGTATATTTTTGTCGGCACCGTCTCCAACCGAAATATGCTTTTGTTTTGTCCATTAAAAAAAAAAAACGTGATAGTAGAGTAAAAAAAGACATTAATATTGTTGAATAGTGTATATTGCATAAACGTACAAATTAAAGTTTACGGATAAAAACGTGAGAAAGAGCCGATACATTTATTGAGGAAGTAACCGAAGCGTATAACGGCAGAAGCAAAGTGCCATTTAAATAGTAATTATTATGAACACGTGTCGGAGATCTAGAGAAGGTAATGAAGTGCGTGATATTTGCTTAGATTCGAGGATAAGCCGAGACGAGCGACCCAGTCGTTACGAATACACTGAGCTAGTCTCGTAAATGGAAACAGTTTTCGGGAGCTTTTATTCGATGGAAAATTTCTATATTATCACGAGCAAAAAGCAAACGTTTCACTCTGGACGTATAGTCAACAAAAATATTAAAGAATTTTAATTTATCGCGATGAGATCCGTTGATACGAGACGACGTGTACGGCATGTTCTGAACACGGTCGTTTTGCCTCGTGTCGTCACGAGTGTATTTTCATTCATCAGCTGCCGGTCGCAATGAAATTTTGACATTTCTGATATTTATATAATAAATATATAAATATCAGTGATATTATATTACGTTGCTTTATTATGATTTGTATTTTTTTTTATTTAAATTTTTCCACGAAAAGCATAAATGTAATTAAAACGTAGAATTTTCAACTAACCTGTAATAATCATAGTAACTGTTAATATTGAATTAAAATCAATAAACCGAAATTAGAAACGACGGGTTTTTATAGATTTGTTAAAAATCAAATTTCAGTTGTTTTTTTTTTTTTTAGAATTTTCAGCGTTTTTTTCCCCTCGAATTTTGTGGAATTGTAAATCCGAACTGACATACTGTTGTAGCGGTTAGGCTGTTATAGGCCGTCTATAGCGAGGACCGGTGGTAAACGCGTTTCGGTCAATTCAGAAATTCGTCGTCGTCGTCGCGTCCTTTTCGCCTTCATTTCACACACCGCGGTTAGGTTAGGCTAGGTTTGTTTAGATTAGGATTAGGACAGGACGGACGAGGTTATCGTCGGTCGAGTTATGTTTATACGTCGTCGCACCACTGAACTCAGTACACGGAACGCGCATTTTGTATAATTCTTCTCGTATATCAAATATGGAGCCCTATAGCGAGCCGCCATATGCATTTCGTTTCTATTTTTCTGTTTTTGTTACCAACTTCATTATCCGAAAATAACCGATTTCGGTGCTAACATCGATACTATATGAACACGTCGTTTTGCGTCCCGTTATCACAAAGTAAATAACAAAACACGATAAATATCATGGAAAAAATTTAATTTCATCGTATCATCCATGATTTTCATGTCTTTTAGAACGCGTATGGCGGCTTCCCATCTGGGGTCATATTTTGATTGATATACGCGTTTCGCGTGTTGAGTTCAGCGTGTGGCACCTAACTCAAAACCACGCGCAGTCAATAGTATTATAAAGTATATTTTACACGGTATCGATTATGTGTGCGACTTTAAGCGGCCTCGATGGACTGTGTACGGCTTCGGACCGGTAACCGTACGCGGTTTTCGGTCGGCCGGAAGGCGGTTTGACGCGCGGCGAGTACCCGTTCGCTCCCGCGTACGTGACGACCACGCGACGACGACGTGTTTTGGTCCGAGGCTGGGCTAGTCGTTTTTTTTTTTTGCAATTTTAATTCGCTAAAATCATTTTTTTTCTTCATTTTTGACCGTGTCAGGGAATTTCAGGCGTTCGATAATTGACGAAACATCAAATTGATTCGTTTTATTCGCGTTGTTTATCTGATTGGTAAAAAAAAAAACCGCGGACAACGCTAAATCGATTTCGCGTTTTATCGACCCGGTAACGTCCAGCCTCGGATTTTGTCGCACTGTTATTGTTTAACGTGCGACCCGGTTGTTGGTATATATAGGTAACTGTATAATATATACGGTGCACAATCCGTCGTTATGGAGGCGGTGCTGGACGAGTTTTACGCGCAGATCGTGGCCAAACTGGAACGGGACGAGCTGATACCGGCCTACAAGCGGTCCATGCACCGCGAGTACGTGGCCACCGTGGTGGACGGCCTGTGCGGCCGGGACCGGCGGCGGGCGCGCGAGGCCGCCGTGACCGGGGCGGTGGCCCACCACGACCGCGCGGTCCGCGACAACGGGTCCGTGTGCCCGCTGGGCAAACACCACGACATGCTGTACGTGATGGCCCGGTTCGCCGTGGACGCGGACGCCGGTCCCGAACCCGTGGCCGCTCTGTTGACCGCCATTTACACGTAATACCTAATAACACAGCGTTTAGTTACGCGTCACGGCACGGGGCTGCTCGTGTGTACGTAGGAACTGGAATTGACAAAATACCTAAGAAAAATGTCTAAAAAAAACATTTGTGTTATAAAAACGGATAAAGTAATTTTTTTTTCATTTAGTCAGACGAAAATATTAAAAAGCGCGTTAAATTAATACATAAACGTCGGTATTATGAAAAAAAAAATACGCGTATAAAAACATTGAAAAACTGTTAATTTGAAATTTTTCTTTTTAAAAATTCGTGCGTTTCGGTCCGCTACACGTAAGAATTCGCAAAGGTAGAGCAGAAAAATATTTACGAATTCCGAGCCATAAATTTATCGCCATCGTCGTCAATTTTCTATATATATATATATATAAACTTTTTATCGTAGCGTTTGGCAGCAATTTATACTTTTCGAGAGTATAATACTTTTTCTCGAAATCCTTATGGGTGGATATGATTTTTAAAAATATTAAACCGGACCGAAATTGATTTTACGCGTGAGTTTTTTTTTTCAAATCACAAGCGAACATTCACCTGCAGTACCGGCTTGTGTCAACAACGGAGGAATTCGAAATGGAAATTATTATTTTTATTTTTTTTATTTTTGGTTTTATAAGACACCGCGGTGTCGTTATTGTTTTTACACTATACAAACGTGACGAATCGAACGCGATTCGTGCTACTTTGCCAGACTTTTGCGCGTCGAGCAAGAACGTCGAACGATTAAATCCGCGTGAAAGAATATGAATTTTACACAGAGAGAGAGAGAGAGAGAGAGAGAGGACGACGTAGAGTTATAATTATTATTATTAGCGTCGAACAAATAGAAATTTCGTCGTTAAGGACATATAGTAATGAAATTGTTTCGAACTGCGACACTCTAAACTCTCTACATTTCCGCCCCCCTCGTATAGATCTGATTCGCTGTGCCGATCGCGCTTTTATATTATATATAATATTTATGTTGTCGCTGTGTGATTTACATAAAAAAAAAAAACCGTCGAAACGCGTATAATATTGTAAAATATTCTATTCCACGGCTGACGCGCGTACACAGAAAATATTTCGTTTCACTTTTTTTTCTCTCCTTCCAACTCGTTCGAATCAAACGTATAAAATGGTGACAAAAATAGAATTTTTTTTCCCGTTATTTCGAAGTTTTCCGGTAAAATTTCTACTATAAGCGTAACGTCTAGTACAATTTGATTTTCGGTGTTTTTACGCTATTATCAAATATATTATATTATCGTCGTCGTTTGTTAAGAAGTTTCACCACTTGCGTTGTCCGTTTATCCCCCAAAAAAAACTTATCCTCGTTTTTTTTTTTGTTCCAAAGGATACATTGTCGTCAACTTGTTAGTCTGTAAAATTAATTTTTCTTTCTCGTAAAAATACAAATTGTGATTATTCGACGGGTTTTTACAAATCAACGTCGCGTATTGAATTTATTTTAAAACGAGAACTGAATCTGGTTTCGTTGTGGTGTCAACCGAATAAAGTAGTAAAAAAAAAAAACATAATACACACTATATAGTTGTGTTTAACTTCCCTGTATACCTACTGGTTTATTTTTTACATACCGTGATTTTGATGTCATTGTAATAATTATTATACGTTAAGAAAATAAAACGATAAATTCCATTTCTGACAAACAGTTAATAATGTTATTGTGATAAATATACTATTAATCGAATTCGTTTCGATTGTAAATCGGTTTAATTCGTGTACAGACGCGATAATAATAATAATAAAATTGCTGGGTTATTAAATATGTTTATATATTATACATCGTGTCAGGAGTACGCGGAAATAATGAAAAAAAAGATTGTAAAACGTATTTTTATTATTATTATTTTTTCTTTACTACGAGGAAATATTGTTACGACTGCTGTGGGAAAAAAATAAAATAATAATCGTCGTTTGTAAATCTCACAGTTAAAACTTACGATTTTATTAAAATTAAATTAGCTGTAGATACTCGCGGTGACATAAGAACGGTTACCGGGTAATTGAATAATTAAGAATAAAAGAAAAAAAAAAAAGAAAATACTTTCTTCGACATCGTTAAAACTACACGAATACAATCGTGCGCGTGGTGACTTTATGTACACACGCACACGTTTATTGTACTCTAAAAGAGTGAAATGTTAAATAAAAATAAAAGTACAAAATTTCGAATTAGTATTGTATCAAGCGAAATTTATTTTCAATTAATTTTTTAACGATAATAATTTATTCGTTTTGTTTTATGAAATGCGTAGAATTTTTTTTTTTTCAAACTAGATTCAGTTTAAACGCGTCGTAATTAGACAACTTCGAGTAACGTTTTAAATAAATAATTTGTTTAAGGTCATTTAATACAAAATCAACAATAACGTTTAATGGTGAGTAGTTAAAAATCGTACGCTGTTACTTTATGTACTGTTTTTTTTTGTTTTATAACGTGCGCAGAGTCAGGTTGCTTAAAAAATCTTTCGGCACGCGAAATTACTTAATTTTTTTTTTCTTTTATAGCCGTGAAAACGCAGCTCGACTTAAAGTATATACGCGTCACGCCTTAAAAAAAAAAAAAACACACGTGAAATATATTTTCTCGTTCGTTAAAAAGTCAGTCTTGGAATATGAATTGCCACGATACAATATTATAATATACCGTAAAAATAATATACGTTTGACAAAAACACGTAGAATGTACGAGCATTAGAAACTAATATTAATTATAATATATGCGCGCGAAAACTATATATATATGTATGGTCAACAGTTTTAATGACTGTAATATTAGTGTAGATTATGCAAATAATAATCGCTGTTCGGAGAACGTATATAATATTATGGCGATTATACCGCGGTCGATATTTTAATTTCTATGACGGTATTATAGGAATTTAGTTGAAAACGAGAAAAGAAAACGGTTGATTTATACGTTTTTTTTTTAATAAACAAATTGCTTATTCCGTACGTATACGAGCTTTCCTATTCTAGAAAAGTACATAAAAAAAACCGTTTAAATTCCGTAATAATCGTTTTTTTTAGAAACATTTATTTATATAATTCGTTTACTGAGTTTTATTATTATTATTAAACTGTGTTTTTAACGCCGTTTCGAATTAAAAACGTTTGAAAATTTATCGAGAAAGATGAATCTTCTTCTTCTTCTCAGCTTACCGGTCAGGTTCAAAAGGTCACGCCGTCCATCTCTAGTATAAGTCGACTCAAACGTTCTGGTCTATCTCTTAGAGTAAGATGAATAGTAAAAAAAAAAATGCTAAGGATTTAAGGATTATATCGCGTTTATAATAAATGATATCCGATAAATTAAAATATTGTGCTGGAAAGAGCATTGGATAGTGCAGTGTACACTGCGTGAAAATCGTGACGAATATTTTACCTATGCTATTGTGCGTAATGGCGCGATCGCTCGTTTCAGAATGGTTTTTTTTCGTTGTTGTAAGCCCCCGGACGATGTTAGGTGTTTGCACTATAGTTAATTTTTTTTTAATCCTATACGTCTAATTCGGATTTGATGAGATTTAAAAAAAAATGTACAATTCGTTACACGCATTACACTTAGAGTACTAAGCATTTTTTTTTTTTTGTATTATTCTTATCTCGCACAAGGACACCGGCAATGTGTGGTGGGAATAGGGTTAATGCTCGTAAACTCTATGCGTACATATTGCGTACGTTTGGTTACACCGTATATATAATAAGCTTTTTTTAAATCTTAAGTTTAAATAAGGAAACATTGTTTTTTCTTCGTATCGTATTTATTTCGATTTTTTTAGTGTAAGCAATTACGCGATTTGTCAAAGTGGTATTTATTTAATCATTACTTTAAAAATGTACGTAAATTACATAGTATTTCGACAAAAACGCTTTGCGAAATCCGTGTAAAAAAATTCGTCGAGTAAAAAAGGGGCAAAAAAAAAAATTTTAAATGTTGTGATACGATAGTAAATAATTATTATTATTGGGGGCGACTAAATTAAAAATTCATTTGATATTGGTGGGCATACGAATTACATTGCTGGATCGCGCGAGAACTAATGAATCCGAATTTTTCCGAGGGATAAATTTTCAAATGCGATCATATTTCCAGTGATAAAAATCAGGAGAATCGTTTGAAGTACACAAACGGCTCAGACAAGTGTCGCGAAAATACGAAACAAATTTCTATAACACCTAAAACACGCTGCAGTGTGTTGCAACGCATTGAAATGTATTTCGAAAACGGTATTCGCATAAAATATAATATACGTTTCGTTGGTAATAAACGATTATATTATTATTACGAAGTTTTAATATCGTTTGATATATTCAAAACGAGATGTTTTTTTTTTAACGTCATATTACATGCGCTATAAAATCGAGTTAATATATCGAATAACCACACTGGAGGAAAAAAGTAATAATATACGGGGTCACGTGTCAAGGAGTTATAGTAACGCGTTATTAGCCTAAATAATATTTTGTAATTTCATATTTAAACACAACTTCGCGGATCCCACGGTTTCGATTCAAATATCGGTTAATCGCTATATTACATACGTATATAGCGCAATCCGTATAATATTTTCCGAAGTAATTTTTCTGACGCGTATCGATCGATAGAGACCATTTCTTTTGGAAAAAAAAGAAAAACATTCGAAAAAAATTACGCGAATTCCAGACGCGGTAGTAATTTCATTAACTAATCAAATTATTTTATTAAAAATATTATACTAATATAATTATTAAAATGTTTTCCGCCGTTGACGAGACAGAGGGAGAATCGGAATTATAAGGAAATTTTTTTTTTGTTTTTACGCGTATCGCTATTGTAATAACAAAAAATTAATTATTTCGATATATTTATTCCTCTTCGGATCGTCGCGAATCCGGAGCCGGGGTTTTTTTGTCAGTTGTGGCACTGATTAAATGTACACGATTATGAATGTAATATAATGTGTATTTAATCGACGGTTGGTGGTAAGAAGAGGCCAATATTTTACGGAGCAATACTTTTTTTTTTTTTATTAATAAAAGTCTGTTGATTTTCGCTAATATTTATATGAGTACTCGCGGTCTATATTTTAAAGTCGGAAGGAATCGAATCCGTTTGGCATTCGTCCGGGTTATTAGAAAATTTCATTTGGACCGAAACAAAATACGTTAATTTTTTTTTTTTTAGAATATAATATCGCGCATTATATTAAATTTCGTCTCACGTATATAAACGGTACGAACCGCGAAACGTATATACAGAAAGGACGACCGGATATTTGCCAAAAGTTTTCTTTTGATATAATAATATATACAACAATTTTTTTTTTTTTACAAAAATTCGAGAGCGAAATCTGAAACAATACGAGTTTTCGTTGTTTTACAATTATAGAATTTTTAGAACCGGAACGAGCGTGTCTGTTTTCGATATCGTTATTTTTCACGTGTGACATTATGGATCGCTGACGTTTTTTTAATACGCAGTATATAGTATTATTTATGGATACGCGGTATTAAAATACGCGTAAATATTCGAATAAAAGGGTATTTAAACATTTTTTTTATGTACTCCAATATTATTTCGAATACTTTAAAGAAAAAAATAAAAATACGCGTAAAATGACGGTTAAAAAAAAAAACGGCTCGTGATGTCGTTACGAACAAATAGTTTTAGACACGGGATCGAGACGAACATAATACATGTCATTTTCCGTTAACGTTTTTGTATGGTTTTTTTTTTTTTTATATACGAATGTGTACTTCAAACCGATTTAAACGAATCGAAAACTATATAGTGTAGAACTTGTGAATAACGATGATAAAAACGATTTTCGCGCGAATAAACGCCATTTCCTGAACGTAGTCTTTTTTCAAAGCGAAACTTTCTTACGGAGTTTGCGGAGGAGACCAAACCGCGAAAAATCGTCGCGAAAAAAGCGCGATAAATATTATACAGGTATACACCGTTTGATGCTGCAGTGTTGGCAGACGTACGATAATTATCGTATTCGTACGATTTTTTTTTAATGTTCATATAAGTAAATCGTTATCGTACGCGTAAATACGATAGTTTTGATGTTTTTTTTTTCTTTTATTATTATACGATTAGTTGATCGTACCGATATACCGTATTTATCGATAACCATATACTAGAAATAATATATTTGACAATAGTATCACAGAATAGATTCGATTATTATAGTAATCACAATGCGCATATAAGTGTGTTCAATTGCGTGACAATATTATTCTCGAGTGCCTTCAGGGGGAGAGGGTGCGGCCACACTCCTTGGTATAAATCAAAAGGGAGCCATGCCCCCTCGCCTTCATATTTTGCGAATTAATTTTTTTAATTTTTATTATGTTTATTGCGATTAGGTGTCTAATCTTGGATCTATTGTAGGTACACTCTAATATAATCTAAAAAACGTTTTTACGCAATAATTTCTGTGATACAACGAATACAAAAATATTGCTGATATAACGGATAACACAGATGTAATTGCGCGCCAAAGTTGTAAATGTTATCAGAAAATATAACGTAGTTTGCCCAACTCTCATAAAAACTGCCCAAGTTTCGTCCACGCTTCGAGGGTCTTTTTATAATCAGTATTCGCGAACGCGCCGATCAAAACGGATTTTTATTTTTCGCCCGTTTTTTTTTTTTTGGTTTCCGGCTTTGACATCAGAGGTCAATTAGCCCAAGACTGTACAATTACATTAAATTTTCATATTATACATAACAATAGGTAATACAGTAAAAGGGAAAGACAAATAAATAAATAGAATATTTTAATACGGGGTAAAGCCAGCAAAAAAAAAAAAAAAAGAGATGATTTTTAAATTAAATCTAGCATTTGAATAGCTTTAAGGCATAGAACGAGGTTAGTAGTATTATCTCGGCTAAGAGCATCCTCCCGCAGGAATCTTGTAGGTATAGCTCTTTCGAGAGTACAAATTCGTGACAGTCTATTACATCAAAACGATTATTTTATTGATACGAGTCCGCGACGCGTACTACTAATAACGAGAACCGTTCGGTGAGAAAAAAACAAAACTAAAAAATCGATTCGCGCATTATATTTTCTTTCTATTTTTTTTTCTGCGCAGGACGGTACGCTTTCCGGTATTGTTGCGTTTAGAATTTGCGTCACATAATCGTTGAAACGTGGACGAGCACCGCGAGTTTTGAGACACGCGCCGCGTCCGAAACGACGACGAAGAATAGACGCGCGTATTTTATTTTTATAATGTATGCCGAAGCGGTACATCTTGTGGTCCGGAAGTATATATTATATGTGCAGCGTGTGTGTGTGTGACCTACAATATTATTCTCGGTTTGTATACACGGTTTTTACACACCGGTCTTGCTTTCGTTCCCGTTCGGTTATACAGAAAAAAAAAAAAAAATTAACCGCTGTATAATAATTTTATGGAACGTTTTATCGTTTAAATCGCTTCGAAATATGTCGATTTGTACGTGTATTTTTAATACGACCGCCGTGTTCCGGGTTAGGTGTGTTCGTTTGCCGGCGAGAAAGCGATAAATAATAATAATAATAAAAAAAAAAATAAAAACGACAATTATTATTGTTTTCGGAACAATTTTACTATTCGAACGTTCGGTGTCGCGTACAGTACGCGACAATAACGAAAAGATCGGAGAAATATTATATATATATTTTTTTTATAATTAAGGCTTCAAATACAATTCGTTAGCCTACTGTTGCTTCAAGTTATGCACGGGGTCGGTATACGTATAGAAAGGTGTCATGCTTGTTTATATACGACGGGTATACGTTACGAGATAGAAAATTAAAAACGAAAAAAAAAAACACTGTATAAATGCTGTCGGCTCTGTTGCTTTTATAAAATTGACCGTGTTTGTTTGTTGTCCGAGCCCGCAAGAGCTTCTTTTAGCGATGTTGAATCGATATTCGATGTAGTACGATCGAAGTGATACGCGGGACATTCGAGGAAGTATTAATTGACGTTTAATATTGTTATTTCTCACTTTTAAAAAAAAAACTGTGTATTTTGCGTGTGTGTTATCAAAAAAAAAAAATTATATTCTCGTTTTTTTTTTCGTTTACCATAAATATTTTTCTCGCGATTATCGGTTCATTGTAATATATAATATTATTACGGCAGGGTGACTCGAGAACATCGATATATTTAAATCACTACAGTCTCCAAATTTTGGAGGACTGATTGTTTTTTTTAACTCGTTTAATGTTAACTGTTAATAATTTAGGAAAAAATGCGAGGAATTCGACTCGATTAGGAGCGAACGAAATTTTTAATTAACGATTGAAATAAATAATATGTCTATTTAAAAAAAAAGATTATAAATCATTGCGAACACATTAAAAGATCTCTTATTCGAACGCCTAGGAAATAAGAATAAAATAAAAAATTTTCTGTTCTATACATGTACGCGAGTATATTATGGAAACGAGAGTCTCGACTAATGAATTTAAATCCGTTCTAACAACCTCAGTGTTTCTTAAAGCTTTTGGAAAATTTACTTCTTTCCGGCGTGTAAAGTTGTAAAAAAAAGTAATTTATCGATTTAAAAGTTATTAAAAAAAAACATAACGCGTTAAGTGACTTGAGGTAAAACGAACATAACGTTTTGACTTTTAACTCGTTAACGGCCAGTCTTGAAAATCGTCATATTTTCCGGTGTTTAAACGATTAATCGAAAATATTGCGAATACCCGCGTAACTGAAACGTAAAAAAAGATTGGCGGACGCTCGAGTCGAGTCACTTGGTCGGAGAATTTAGAATTTAAAATCAATGACGAATAAATTTTAAGCGATAAAACGGAGTAGTTTATTATAATATTATAATGTCAAGATCACGAAAAAATTGTTTTCGGGCAAAAAAAAAAAACAACACATAATTGTAAAATTTATATACCTATTTTTTACTTCGCTCGGAATATAATTTTCAATAAAAATGGAATGTGTGGAGTAGAAAATCCTTGGATTTATGATAAAATTTAACTCGACTAAATTCGCATCTCTTGATAAAAAAAAAACACGAAAGCGAAATCCTTGAAAAAGATAAACATCAGAAATAATAAATACATAAAATAATAATACATAGCGTATTCCGTGCGAGTCGCTGCTGCAATTGTAAGAACTATATTATTATGAGTACATTACGTAGGACTGAATATTATCATAACTATAATGTAATACGATCTTTACAATATTCAATTTAGCCTTTAGACCGCGTTCGAATTACCTACTCGAAACACGTTTACATGCGGACATATTTGTTGGATTAAAAAAAAAAAAATTATTTCAAATATTCGACAGGGAATTCGAATTTTCTACGGGTTCGTGTAATTTTTCGATTTTTTCGCTGTAGAATTAAAAATGTAAATATAATCCGTATTAAAATTAAATATTATACCTAAGCGTATCAATTTGCTACCGTTTGTTTGTTTGTTTTTTTTTTTTTACGTAATGTTTTCCCTATTTTACGTCTATAACATAAAATAATAATCGAATGGCGTGATTTTCTGTGTAAAAGTAAAAGTTGATTAGTCTACGGGTATTATAAATAATTTATGCTTCGCGTTTGTGTTTTACGTTTACTGGAAAAATAAAGCAATGTCATTTGTTTTTAAATCGTACCGAGAATTGTTTTTTTTTTCCTCGAACTAAAGCTTTCTTATCGATTCATCGATTTTTTTTTTTATGTATTTTTAAAATATTATTATACACAATATATTATATTGTTTTCGAATAATCACATTTTTGTGGCTCTACACAATACGTGTATTTCATATGTTAATAAACCATTTAGATGATCGGTTTTTGTTTTCAAATATAATTAAATCCGTTGTCGTTATTGTAATTTTTTTTTTTTTATATATAGTTAACCGGATTATTTATTTCTATAGAGGCTTACGTAATATTCGTATATTTATCTTTCGAGTTTGAGTGTATTATACGTTTATGTATATATATATATATATATATATATATTTATATATAATTCCAATAATATTAAAATATTATAATATACCTAACTTACACTGTCCGATTGTGTGTTTTATTTTAGGCATATAAATTCGTCAACTATATACATAATATATACTACTGTACGGCTTGTGTTCAAGTCGGAAACGCTTTCGTGAAGTCATAGACGTTAATTATTTCGGTTATATCCGCTTCTCTTATTATATACATATATACGAATACCTATGCAAACTACCGAACGGGGGGGGGAATCGATACTTACACGCCATACCTACTCGTTATTCCATATTGAGTTTCACTTTTTCGTTTACTTTTTATTTATCGATCTATAACACCGACTTTCTACTCGGTATATAAATACAACGTCTTATCGCGCGGTATTATTATTTCGTCGATAAAACGTCTGAATCGATTACGGTTTTTAATTCGAGTGATCGCGGGTGCGATAAAATAAGATATTCGCCAAAAAAACTAAAACTAAAAAAAAAAAAAAGAATTCTTATTTATACGATTTTTTTTTTATTATACTCGTGTCTTTTTGGCGAATATATTTCACGAGCCGAAGTCGGGCCGAAAACGAGCTGGATTTCGGCCGATTTACTCTATAGCCGGGGTTCCCAAACTTATTTCCCTTACCAACAACTTACAAAAAAAGTCTCACAGCCCTCCTATCTCAGAATTTTACATTAATCAATTAATAAGTATATGAAAAAAAATGCAACAACGTATTCATACTATCATACTAGCGCCCCCCTGGATCGTAATATCGCCTCCGGGGGGGCGATATCGCCCACTTTAGGAACCACTGCTCTATAGGATCGGTGCAGGATTTTCGGTGTCGTTCGGGCGTTTGTGTTAATTTTAAAAAGCGGATATATTATATTTTGTAGGTCGTAGTCGTTATTAATCGAATTGCGCCGATTACCAACGTTTATACGGAAGAACGGATTACACGTTTTACATTTCTTCTGTATACCGGACAAAACGTACCCGATATAATGCAGTAATATTATAATTTATATAATCTCTCCCGGACTTTCTCGCAGGCGTTGCAGAACGTAAAATCGAAAATTTCGAAACACGCCTACACCTCAGCCGATATATATATATATATATAATATCCCGCAGGAGCGCCGTTTCAGTTTTATAACGGGGTCGCCAAAGTTTTTGGGCAGGCAAAATTATTTTTTTAACCGGGCCACACGATCTTATTGTTTTATAAATTAAATCCAAAAATTATAAATATCCTAAAAAAATTATTTTCATATAATAACAATAGCGCTCCTCCTAAGACACAATATTCGTGTATATTTGTAAAAAAAATCGTATACTTTGGAAATATGTTTAAAATATATTATACGCATTCATTTAAATAATAAGAAAAACGTCGAGTTCGGTTTAATAAACCGTAATCAAATAATTTTTACAAGTAAATATAATGTCCGTTTTTCGTTTCTCGATTTTCACTTGATTCTTATATAAAAGTTTTTGCATCATATGAATCGAAACCAATATTATTATAGCAAATATACAAGACTTCTAGAACTTTGACCGCGAGTAAACGTCCTCGATAAAAAAAAAAAAAATTGTCTACGGCCAATTGTCTACACTGCATTCGTAGGTGTCGAGTTATATAATAAATAATTATTTTTAGTAAAAAAAATTTTTTTTTTCGATTAATAAATTATACATTGGACACAAAATATATATATATAGACTGTCGATGAAGGATAATAATATTATAATGTACGTTTTGAAATAAGCCGTATACCGGCGCGAAATCGTGCAGATTTGGGTGGCAGCGACGGGGGGAGGGGAGCGAGGAAATAGGGCCGCCAATGTTGTCAACTGCCGTACCCCAAACGGTGCCCCCGGTAATCGTATCGACGACGGGCAAAGCGATTTTTAATTTTTTTTTTTCTAGGTCTCCCAGTCGTTGTCCAACACGTATCGAAGCGTTGCACAAGCCCGGAGGCGCAATTCTAAATATTATAATGTAAACACTACGCGCGCTTATAATTATACACGCGCATAAAAATAATAGTTAACCTAAAACGATCGAAAAAATTCTATCTAATGGTTTTCGATGAGCACCGGCGCCCGATCGCCGGAACTGGGTCTCGTCTCGCACCTCGGCCGCTCGCACCTGTTGACCCACTGGCCACTGAACCCGTTACGGTTCGTCGTCGCGGACTGCGCGCGTGATTTCATAACGATTGCGACGACGATTATTTTTCCGCGGCCGCAATCGTCAACGGGGCGAATTTATTAATTGCGAAAACACACGTTTTTATAGCGACTGTAACGGGCCGGAATCGGAGGCACGATTTTTCCCGATCGTTTTATTAGAGAGAGAGAGAGAGAGAGGACACTTTTCGCGGCAAACCTCGGGCGTCGAAAGAAAAAAAAATGCGAATTTTCACCGCGAATTAAACGTTATTAAAAAAAAAAAATATTTTGTCCCTCCGTCCGAATCCGCAAATACGTTACCAGCGCACGTTATTGTTTCAGGTGCGAGAAAACGTTGGAGAAACTGTTCGAGGGCGCGGTGGTCGGCAGCAAAGTGGCGCGCATGATCAGCGGCCGGCGGACGGATTACGGCGTGACGGCCGCGGAAAACCGGGCCGCGCTCGCGTTCTTCCTGGACCGGGCGACGCGCGCGCGGCTCCTGCTGGACGGCCGCCGTATGCAGGACGTGCGCATGCTGACGTACCGGGCCGCGCCCGTGGTGGTGGCCACGGCGGCCGGCGACGCGTCCGCCGTCGCGCTGCTGTTGCGTTACGGCGTGGCCGAGCACTCGGTGCGCGCGGCCATCGCTTACGTGCGCGACGCCGGCGTCCCCGCCGCCGCCCGATCCTGTCTGGACGTCCTGCTCAGGGCCGTCGTCTGCGAGCGTGACGACGATCCGCCGTCGCAGTCGCCGCCGCTCTTACAGCACCTGGCCAGGTGCTCCGTCCGCAGCGCGCTGTACGACAACTTCAACCTGCCGCACGGCATACCGCTGTTACCGGCCGTGCCCCGGTCCTTAATGTCCTATCTGGACCTCGAGTATTGAACTCGTTTTCCTTAACGCTATGAATTACAATATGTTATCAACAGAGCCGTTCGTTAAACACCGCAGGATTTCCTTCTGGCGTCCTCTTCCGCCAAACGTAGGAGTTTGGCCAAACCTAACTTAACCGCACCCCCTCACCTATGAGCCTCCACACGTGTGGACTTTCTTGAAATTCGACATTCGTTTCCGATTTTTCTTTGTGAAAATCGGAAACGCGATCGAAACGTTTTTTAATACGTGTTTAATAACACTATAAAATGTTTTAACTTCGAATAACTTTCACCGGAATACCGGGTACACGAGGATCTATAGAACCGGGGATGCGTAAGGAAGGCGGCAGATTCGCTTTTGTCGTAAATATTATGAATTGTAAAAGAAAAGAAATTTGTTGTAAAAATTGTTGTAAAAATGTAGAATTTATAAAAAATAAAATAAATAAATCTTCTGAGAAACCGAGTGTTTATCTGCGCGTGTATTCGATCACTTAATACCTGTGTACATAAAAAACACGTATATATAACGCGCTTGATACAATAAATTACTGGCCGCGTAGTGATTATTAATAATAATTTGCTCGAAAGTACGCGCGTAGGTATTCAAATTAAAAATCGTTTTATTCGCAGTCAATGTAAAACAATTATCATTTTATTATTATTCATTGCGCGCGTCCAATATAAATGATAATATAATAATATTACATACCTAGTAAACGAGTTTCCTATTATACTAGAGCATCGTCAAATGTAGTAATATTATAATGATGAACGGTTTCGTATATTAGTATTGGTACCTATCTATACGTATATAACGTTAAATAGTTTTATAATTCAAAACAAAAGTTGTCTTTTTTTCTGCATATTTTTAAACATCGTTACGTTTTAAGAGGAAAAAAAAGTCTAGTCAATATTATTGATGTATCATCGCGTTATAATATATATTATAGGTACTTTATCGACACACAACGTAAGAATATATTAATATGGAGCGAACGCGTTTAAATGCGTACAATAAATTAGAGTTTTTGATATATTTTTTTTCAATCGGGGGGGTTTTTTTTGCAAACAAAATAATTTACCAAACTATAATACGGTCAAAAGAAAAGAAAATGAAAATTTTTTTTTTCTACGACAATATAGAATTGTACGCGTATAAATAATTTATTGAGTTTACACTGCGTGTACACTATTATTAATACGCGTTATTAAACGCTTTAATAATAATTCGACCGTTTAACAATATTATTGAAAATAATCGGTCGGGAAAAAACAGGAAAAAAAATATATATACACGCGTAAAATGTATTGTGAAAGTTTATTATAATATTATCGACGGTTGTCCGATATATTAAATTATACGTTATGTGTTATGAGAATAATAATTTTATGTTTTTTAGACGTTCAAAGACAAACGGTATTTTTATTTTCCCTACCTCGTCGTGTCTGTAAAACGAGAAGCGTTCGATTCGCGACGACATTTACTTTTTACGTTGGATTTCTGTAACACTGCAATATACGTATAATGTCGTTCAGTAAATTTCTTTCGAGACACAGAGAGAGAGGAGAATATTTTATTTAAAATTTTATTTTTTATTTGATATAATCCGCGTTAATTTACCGTTGGGCTAACACAGACACACCTGTATAATAGAGAGAGAGAGAAAAAAACGTTCTCGCTTCGTGCGTGCAAAACGTTCATTTCTTCGTGTAAACACGTCTCGCGGTGAACGCGCTCCTTTCGGTTTTCTAATAAACATAATACTAACACGCGTTAGCCATAACGTTCTTTTAAGTGATATTTGTTTTTCCTCCTTAGAATTCGATTATTGCGACCCTCGAGATACGTACGCATAGTTGTAAACGAATATTATTAAAGTACAGAACCTTAGCAAATCCTCATGGAAAATAAATAAAATTCATAACCTGAATATCAAATACCTATACTATAAGCGGCGTTACCACCGCGTGCTGGTAAATCAATAAATTCTTATCGTTACTATATACCTGCGTTGTTTTGTCTATGAACGGGTTATATACAGTAGGCATAGGCGTGCCTATGTAGATCCAATACTTTTTTTCCATTATATAAACAACCAAAAACGTAATATTAATTTATACTTAAACATTATTTTCACTCTTTAAAACAATTTACCTACCATAAATATATATTTTTTGCGCTTTGTGAAACATTCCTACACTGTTTCATAGACAATGATCTAGTTACAGATGAAAAAAAAAAATGGGAGATATTCTATATTATTCTAAAAATTTGTTGGTTTTATGCCGATTCTATAGTATTAACGCGCAACATCACACGACTGGAAAACTGTATTTTAAATGTAGTTGGGGGACTGATTTTGTTGGTCTAGAGTGGCCACATCCGGAAACACGCCTGTATATAGGTACACTTAACAATATTTTCATGCGGTTGTTAAGGCCAAATCGTGTTCGTGGTACCAAACAAATCGTTTCGACTGAATTTCTAAATAAAAATCATAAATCACGAAAAAAATCGACGGTATCATATTATTATTTTATCACGTAGGCTAATCCGCATATAACTTTAAAGTGAAAAAAAAAAAAACGAAGAACGAATGATAAACTCACCCGACGTTCAGCGTTCGTACAGAGCCGGTGTTAGATTTAAACAAATTTGTCTTTTACTATACACTATAAACCAAAAATCGCGAAAATAATACACCGTTATTGCGTACACGTATTTCGACAACTATGTTATCTTCAGCGCGAACCAGCTGCTACTAAACCGCTGGACACTATATACACCCGTATTTATACAGTTTATATCTCCGATGACGTCACCACAAAACGGCCGCGTCGGTTGGTCGTGCTGATTTAATATTGTGGTTAGTTCAGCTGTTAAATCGGCAAAACTTTAAAAAAATGCAAATAATTATAAAGAATTAAACGTAAGAGAAGCAACAGAAATGTCAAAAAATAAAAATAACTTGATAAACTGGAACTTAAGTCCATTACAAAATTCATTATTAAAATTTAATTTAATGTAAACCAGATGGCGGCAGCGTAGACTCGCGGTGGGCGTGGTCGTTGACACACGACCAATCGACGCGGCCGTTTTGTGGTGACGTCATCGGAGATATAAACTGTATAAATACGGGTGTATGTAGTGTCTAACGGTTCAGTAGTAGCTGGTTCGCGCTGTAGATGACAACGCAATTGTCGAAATACGTATACGAGCAATAAAAATGTATTATTTTTTGTGATTTTGGGTTTATAGTGTATGGTATAAAACAGTCACAAGTTCTCAAGCATATTTCAGTAAATTCGTCTTGTATACACACTTCGTACAATTCTTGGCGTTTTACAACAAATTATAAGTCGTGTAAATGATCTGCGACGTGCAGTCTGTGAGTCCAATGTGATTTATGTGTTTCGTTCGTTATTCTGCACACATTCAGATTCATTTTCGAAACGGTAGTAGTTTACACTTTTACAGGTGCGGTATGTTATACAAGCGCGGAACGACAGCAATAAGTCGTGTTGTGTTTGTTGATGACCAACGGCCGTGAAGTCGGGCGGCGGACTAAACGAAATCGAATTAGTGTATACAACGACGATATCGGGCGGCCAAAAACACCAGAAAAAACGTACGGAACCAGTCGAAAAATATAAAATATATTCTACCGACATGCAAACGTTATCAAAGGAAACACGTACTAAACCAGTGGCGACAAAATTGGGCGACTCGAGCTAAACGAAATAGTCGAATGTTTCGTACGTTCTTGGCCAACACTCTCCATAAAATGACGGCTTGATTTAGT
The DNA here is from genome assembly GCA_032441835.1 of Slavum lentiscoides. Classification (NCBI taxonomy): domain Eukaryota; kingdom Metazoa; phylum Arthropoda; class Insecta; order Hemiptera; family Aphididae; genus Slavum; species Slavum lentiscoides. The sequence continues at coordinate 8,476,858 of CM063715.1, read as the reverse complement.
GTTATCGACAGGCTCAGAAAAAGACACACGTAAGAACCAACTACACGCGAGCATCATATGAGACGAGACGAGCAGGATCATCAGTGGCCAGACTTATGGGGCCAGCCATAAGTCATATATTCTCATACCGATTATGGTTACAGTGGCGTACACAGGATAAGTTTGTGTTAAGGGATTATAAACCCCCCTCCCATACGAAATATTTAGAAGTCGCGTTTACACTATACAAAATAATTAAAATTTTCTCGAGTTCCTTCCTCAGAAAAATAAACCCTGTGCGCGCCACTGAGTAGGTATTATGCGGTATACGTACTTGTACGCGTTCTCCGAGACGTTGATTTTTCCCGGTATGCCAGTGGTCTCGGTCCTGCTGGTCAGATTCACTGTGTTCCCGAACAAACAATACCGGGGCATCCTGTGACCGATCACTCCGGTCACCACCTCGCCGCTGTGTATGCCAATCGTTATGCGCTGAGGAAATTTCACAAAAATATTTTAACGAAAACATTTTTTTTTTTTTATAGCATTTTGTCGCCGTCTGTGTACACTTACGACGGGCACGCCGTCCACCACTACCGTATGGCTGAGGTCCATCATGTCCAAAGCCAGCCGAGCGATGCAGCGGACGTGATCTTCGCAAGGTTCCGGGAGTCCGCTGACTGCCATGTATTTGTCGCCCACGGTTTCCACCTGAAAACGCACCAATCGCGAGTCAATACGTTTTAAGTTTGGGTTAGGTGTACGACGTTGGGTACGACTATAATAATGCTTTTCAAAAGACAAATTCACCACGTTATTTCTAATTTATTTTTAATAAATACTCAGTATAATAAATTTAAACGGCTGTTTTTTTTTTTAAATTAAAAATAAAATAATTTACACACGAACACAATATTTTATTTCGATGCTGGTGGTCGGTTAATTTCTTGTAATACCGTTTTTTTTTATATATATATAGATTTATTCGCTGAACTAATTGAATCGAATGACGTAGTTTCTTTAAACAAAAAAAAAAAAATTATAAAACTCGTTACAAGAATAATTTTTAAAATGTGTTTTTATTGCTTTGATAGTTTCAAAAAAAAGAAAAAAAAAAGATTGTTTTCGTCAGTTCACCGCAATACGCGCATTAATAGGAGAAAAAAGCCATTCTACTGTTGGATTTGAAGTACGTAATACGATTATTATCGCTGATGTGCTTTTTGTGTCAGTGTAACGAATTTTAGTACATCCTAATATTTTACACCACACGGCTTCCACTTTTGTTGAATTAAAAAAAAAAATAGTAATGGCTAACTTTTATAGATATAGATTCTTTTTTTTTTTTACAAAAATTCATTATTGTATTTTTCCGGCACTTCGAAAACAACGTGATCTTATAGGGTCTTGAAATTCACACTACATATACGTGCAAAAAAATATCTTCCGATTTCGGGCCGTTTATAAGCAATTATTAACAATATGTCGAGTTATTTTAATCATAAAAGTGTAATTTTCGGGTATTAAAGACTGGAAAAGTGTTTTAAATAGTTTTTTCCCGACTTCGAGCTGTTCGCAAAAGTCATAGATTTTGATATTTTCTTTCGTTAAAAATGATAATTCTAGGATTTAATACAAGAAAATGTGAAGTTTAATCGTAAATATTATTATTTACTGCGTAAATATATTATTGTTAATAATAAATAATAATACGCCGAAACAGCTCCGCCGCTCGTTTTGATTTGTTATTGCTTTCAAATGTAATAAAAAAACTCTAAAAACTCTTTGTCTGTCGACACCCGCGGCTTTTTTTTTTTGCTCCATTCAACACTCGTTCGTCGCGTGTTAATAACGAATTTTTCGAAACGGATGACATCTCGAAACAGCGAATATAATTATCGCGTCTCACTTTAATGCGAACAACAATGTAAATTTCACGGAAAATTTATGGAAAAACGCAGAGACAGGTCTCGGGCTCTGCATACGAATATTGTATTAAACGTAAAGCGCATGATATATACCGACGGCAATACCACCTTAATACTGCTCATGATAAATATATCCGCTGGTAATATATTATGCTCGTATGTACATTGCGCATAACAGTCGCGGGCGTTACGCATTTCGAATGCGAGTCGTCTATAAACTCAGACGGAGATTTTTACAGTTGCGTATTGATGAATTTTTCGAAAACATCTTATTCGATAGAAAACAGTCTATTTGCAAATAATAAAAAACGAATATATAAGACAAAAAAAACAAAAAAAAGAAATATTGTCTGAATTCGTATTCTAGTATTTCGAGGTCTTACGGAAAAGTGTTCACACAGAGAAAATAAAAACGAACGCGTAACAATAACTGCGTAAAACCAATTAATTATAGTTCGATTCGTTCGGAACCCAAAGATTTAAATGCTGAAATTTTTCTGCGTCGACGTGTACAAATTGTAGAATATTTTATCAGACACTTTGGACGGGTACACTCGGTACCCAAGCAGTAAACACATTTTTATACTCACCACTGCAGTGGCGGCCCGCCAGACGAGACGGAAATTTCTAAAACGTTGGCTTATCACGATAAACGTGTAATAGATTATAACATTTTAATGTCGTATTCCGAAATCTTAACGTTATTGTATTTCGTTCGAAACGCACCGATCGGTTTGACGGAGAAATACGTGTGTGTATATTAAATAGACATTAAAACGTTTCAAATAATTTTTTTATACGCCGACGGCCGATGTGTGGCCTGCTATACGGAGAGGCGAAACGTTTTTTTTTTCGCGATTTAGACTTTTAATATTATTTACTTTTAGTGGCAAAGGGGCAAATGCTCGGTAGAATGACGGGAGGCTATTAATTCTCCTCGGCCGTACACGTCATTGTGAGCTATAATAATACTATATATACTCAAACGACAAAACGTCGTGGTATAATAGCGATTTTAAGCCGGCTATATTGTGTCGTTGCACAACACGGCCGTATTACAATAAACGAACAATTTTGTCGATTACATCATAACAATAATATTATGAGTTTTCGAAATCCGAATTCTCATAGTAAAGGCGTTTTTCCTATATATATGTAGGTATTTCTGGAAACTTAAGGACCGCCGTAGTTTTTTTAAAATTAAAATCCACGGCGGAGTGACATAAACGATAGGCGAATTCCGTATGACGACTTACAAAACAAAAATTTATTTTCTAATATATTCGGGCGTCCGTCGAGATTTTCGTCGAAAAAACTTTGCCATAAAAACGAAAAACGGACTTTTTTTTACTTCCCCCACTAAAAACCTTAAAAAAAATTGTAATTACAATTTTGGAACGTTTGTAACGTTTTTACACTCCCCGTATATTTACTCTCCTATTCCATCGTTATTTTCAATATATTTACCTTAATAACGCCTTCCAAGATAATATATTAAAAAAAAAAAAAAAGAACGCTTTAGGCGTGCAGTAATGTATCACGTGGTGAGACGTGAAATATCGGATTTTTTTTTTGTCTTTTCAATCGCCGCACGTACCTTGTAGACGTTTGGATTTTTCTTCGGGTCGGTAAGCACGTCGAAAGCCGTGTAGAGCTGGTTGAGCATCCGAACGATTTTCATGGCGCCTTTCGAGTCCGCGTGACCGGCACAATAGTCGCTGAAGCCGACTATGCCAGAAAACAGCAACGTCACGCATTCGAACCTTTTCGGCGGCACCGGCCGCTCGTGTCTCAGCTCCGTCGCCACGCTTATCGGCAACACCGAATACAATAATCTGAAACGGACAAAAAAAAATATATCACTTATCGCAGTGAAAACGGGTAGTTTATTATTATCATCAGTGGCAGATATCTGTGGGGGGGATAGGTGGATCGCCCCCCCCTCTTGGAGTTAGGTTAGTTTATTTTATAAGTATTATATTAATTTTTAAATACTTTTTTTTAAAAAAAACTAATGTGAATTTTTAATAAACAATGAAGTTGATTAAAATTTGTTATTATTTTGATACCTAAATACATATTTTAAATTAAGAAATATCTATCCTAAATTAATTAAATTAATTAATTAAATAAAATATCTAAAATATGTCTATTGTCCCTAATTTATTTGAGTCATAAACATAAAATACCGATAATAGGAAGGTGGCGGAGGTTGAACTCCATGATCAGGGGGGAGGCCGTTAACTCGACATTGAGTTTGAGATTGCACCCCCCCCCCCTCAAGACTTTGATATAACCGCCACTGATTATTATTATTATTATTATTATTATCATTATTATTATTATTATTATTATTATTATTATTATTATTATTATTATTATTATTATTATTATTATTATTATTATACACTCGGCGCACCGTGCATCGAAACGTATGGATTTTATTTTTAAATTTTTTCGTTTTTTTTTTTTAATGAAATATTAGAATTTTTGGAACTTTTATTTTTAGAGAATATATGTAATTTTTTTTTGCTATGCATTTTTTGTTTTAGTAATAAAAAATTAACGGTTTTAATTTGAAAAAAAATTAAGTAAAACGATATGATAACGAATCAAAAAGAAAAAAAAACATCATTTAGCGATATAATGATTTGCGATCGATTATGACGTTGCGATTAATAGAAATATTGTTTTTAATTCTATCGACAAAAAAAAAAAAAAAACGTAAATCAAATATGTATACAAAAAATACAATTAATACATGTGTACGTGTGTATATATGCGAATGTACAATTAAGCCAAAGATTATTATTATGGAAAATAAAGAAAATAGTCGTATTAAATGTGTTTATTTACTACCGGTTTCGACAAAAAGCCGTCATCGGTTAATTAAGCAAGAAGAAAAAAAATACAACAACTCGTCGGGCGAATTCGATTTTACCAATATCTTATGAGTTATGAATAATAATTATTATAATTGAATCGGTCATTTCAAAAACAACATAAGTCAAATAAGTTTTATATTATTTTAGTGAAATATAGTGAAAGATAGACAATTTAAAATCACAAATTATGAATGTCATAAACCTTAAAAATAAATGTGTAAAGAGGTAAAAGTACAAAAAAAGTTAAATTTCTGGAGTTATGAAGTTATTTGTGGTTTGTATAAAATTTCAATTCGATGACTTATGTTGTCATTGAAATGACCGATTCAATTTATTATTTGTGCCCGGGTGTACCTGTCGGTTTTTTGTTTTTCGCTCTCCAACTCCCTGTACGTCTGCTGGAGTTTGTCCGTCAAGAATTCCAAGTCTCTGGTCAGCTTGTAATCCGCCTCGAACTGTTCGGACATCAACACCAAATCCCTGGTGGCGTCGTGCAACGGTATGTCGCTGATGTATAAGCCGCGTCTACAGGGACGGGTACGAACAAACGATATAGTCAGCGCACAAATAATGTGTAAATTAAATAACTACGCGAATCTCTATAAAAAAAAAAAAAACTAGAAAATACAATCCGTTTATATTAACTTGGTCAAATCGTCCAGATTCACCACGCTCGGATAACATAAAAACAACATGAGATCCGTTTCGGGCACGTACAGCATCTGGCCCTGTACGAAACAAAAACCACATCGGTTTATTACTATTATTTTCCAAAAATCCTTTAGTGAACGTTTCGAACACTACACAGTCTGCAGGACGCGCGTTTTGACGATAATAATTATTATGCTAGTTATCATATTAACTACGACTCGGAAGTTGATGACCTTTAAAAAAGTTAAAAATAAAATATGCAAACATAATCGAAAAACATTTAAAAATGCCCTAAAAATTAATGAAAGATTATGATTTTGACATTAAGGAAAATGCCTAAAAAACTTTTAATATGAAAAATTAGAAGAAAAAAACGAGTATACGTATTATATAAATACGGTTTTTATTGATCTTTTTTCAATAAACTTTAATATGAAACGGAAATTATAATTTATCAAAATATTATTGCATTTTCCATTTCTATTATGTTATATTGATGTATAATAAAATGTCCACCGATTAAAATGTGTCGGTCGACGTGGAACGATAAGCAGCGAAGGAATTAGGTTTACTTCTAAATGCACCAATTTATTTAATGACGAAAAAAAATGTAGGTTTTCTTTCTTCTAAAATTATCACACCGATCACGGTGGTATTTTAGTAAAATATAATAATAATAATAAAATACAAGAAAAATAATAATAATAATTAATTAACTAGTTTTATTTCACTTTAACTAGTGGGAATCGAGTAAAATTACATAAATATGTCAAAAAAATGACTTGAAAAGTTAAAAAAAAAAAATGCAAATTGAAAATTACTGATATAGATTCGTAAACAAATGAAACACATTTTTAGTTAGGAAAGTATCGACTACTAAGACGTTCCGAAAAAAAAAATAAAAAATGCATCAACTTCCGAGTCCTGATATAATAGCGGTAGGGTTCAATGGCGTTTACTTTTAGTCGCAGAGATACAGAACAGCAGCCGTCGCCGGAATCGCCGTTAGTGATTCCCGGTTTAGTGTTCAGTACGTACACGGTGTTTATGTGCGCCAGTATGTTGTCGAATGTCAGTTCCAGATGAGGTCTTACCTGCCGAGTGAACCGAGTCGATAAATATTTATTTATTTATTTTTTTTTAATGATAGTTAATGTAAGACTCAATGTTTTTTTTAACACCTACGGGGTATAAGATCTGTGTTAATTTGCACGGTTCCGGGCCTCGTACCGCTGGTATTACTCTGGTGATAGTGCAACCGGTCTGAAGGACGTTCAAGTCTCGGTCGAACATCAGATGGAATGGGAACACGTGGCAAAACGTGGCCGGACTGATTTTCGGTTCTAAACAACGTCGACACACAACACACGTTGTTATTTCGTTACAGCAATAATAATAATAATAATAATAATAATAATAATAATAATAATAATAATAATAATAATAATAATAATAATAATAATAATAATAATAATAATAATAATAATAATAATAATAATAATAATAATAATAATAATAATAATAATAATAATAATAATAATAATAATAATGTGTGTGATATATTGATATATTGTTTCGCAACTTCTATTAAGTCATATTGCTCGATTGAACCGTATTATAGGCGTATATAGGTGTACGTTATATTGTGTATTTTTAATTTTCAGATTCAATTATTTTTTTTTTTTGTACGAATGAGTGGTAGGAAAAGTTTCCGATATCGATTTATTTCAGTGGCGTACTCAAACTCAATTTCGGTTATAATAACCTACTTTTTCAGGGTGACACGAACGAAATTTAAAAAAAATAAAAAGTATTATTTTAAACAAAATTGTCTTTATTATTGTTTTCTTATAAACGTATAAGTATTGAGTTTCTTTTTTGTTTCGCGAAAAACTATCGATTACTACACCTCACTAGATATAGATTTTACTGATATTTCTCTATGAATGTACAATGTACATAAAACGGTCATTAAGGGCGATTTTCTCCCGTCGGATTCCTCGAGTCTCGAACGTTTTAAATTCGGCGGCGTTCTCTCCGAACTCCCACACATTTATTTTTATTCGTCTGTTGGAACGATTGAAAAATTTCGTATTTGTCGAATCGAATAAGACATAATATTTTTTACTCGAAATCCTCTAAAGTAAAATAATAATATTTGTAAGAACGAGTAATACTACGTATTTTCGTTTTTATTTTATTAAGAATGAATATTAGCGTAACTCCGACGGCTGACCCGTAAATCACATGTTTTCGTGTATTTTTTTCGACTTTAAAATGTGTGTGTGTGTGTATGAAAGGACGAAGGAAACGTAAAACGTTATTTTATCGTAACGACGATGACCTTGCGATAACGTCTCGACTTCGGCTGTTTGATCGTTTTGACGTTGTCCCGTAGTATTTTTTTCAGTAATCAAAAACTGCACGTGATCGCATTCCTCTTTGGTCTGTAAGATCTCTACCTCTACCTCGGTGTTATGAAGTTTGCTGGCGACGGTCTAAAAACAAAATCCCCACCCCAGAAAAAAAAAAAATTGTTACCCGATCTTTTTAATCGTTATACGCGCGCAAGCAGTGTTGTGAACAATTCTATTTAAAGCAGTGGTGGCGGTAAGGTTTTTTTAATGGAGGAGGGGGGTATATTTAAAGGAATTCTCTCTAAAATATTAAAAATTTTTATATTTTATTTGTTAAATTTGTATTTATTAATAGTTATTTTTTAATAAAAGAATCCCCCGTAATTATGCGAAAACAAAGTGTCAATATTTTGATTGTATCTTTTGATTTGTATTGAATAGTAACTTTTCCCGCATTAATCCGCGTCATTGTATATAATATACGGTTTTTATGAAGAGCAGATTTTTCAAGAGACGTATAGATTACTCGACTCGATTTGAGAAACTATTGAATTTTCTCGTACAGAATCGTTTTTTCTGCAATCAAGTCTGACTATTTTTTGATCAATTATACTCATATCCTGTTTACTGATTCCACACTTTATATGATTTTAGTAATATCGTTATAATATGTAATGAAACTCGCTATTAATTTCACAATCAACAAAACGCAATTATAACATATTAAAGAATTTTTTTTTTTGTTTTGGAGGGACGGAAACCACTTTCGCCCTCTTCGTATCTACGCCACTGAATTTTAAAATACTGTCTCGAAACGGTTTTTATTAAAAAATGTAATTCGTGCGTACTGGAATATTTCTCTGATACACTGAATATATTTGATCGTAAAACGGAAAAGATTAAAAAAAAAATTGTTTTCTTCAAATTCTTTTAAAATACTAAAATAGTCAGTGGCCACCTTCAACGTAAGTGAGTGGTAAAATAAAAAAAAATTCGCGAAATAAGACCAATTACATCGAACACTTCGCAACACTGCGTTGGCGTATAGATTTTTCACAACACCTTAACGATTCCGATGACAATGTACTCCAAACCGGGCCTGTCCGAATAGTAGTGCAAAACGAGCGCGCCGTCCTCGGTCCTTTCGGTGCACCGGAACGACGGTGCTCTCATACCCGGATACAACGTGCCCAGGTGATCGTGCAAAGCGTCCAAATTCTACAACAGAAAAATAGAACACACACCGGGAAATGTCAATAATCGCGTTGCCGGCCGGAAGAACGCTTTGCGCGTCCATAGAAGTTTAATACGTATGTATACGACGGTGTTACGGCGTACTTGAAGAAAGTCCCGGGGTGTGGCTCCGAGCACCTGTAGGATTTTATCGTAACCGGAATCCTGGCAAAACTCGAAAAACATCTTCCCGAACAGTTCCAGTATGCTGCTGGCCGGCAGTTCTGTGTGTTCAAACGCATTGGACCGTATTTTATATATTATATTTACAAATAAAAATATTATATATTTAAATATTTTATATATTATATCGGTTTTACATACTATATCATCGTAAATCATAATATTATATTATATATTATGATACACATCGAAATAATATAATATTATTATATATAACACACTGTAGCGTTCGTCGTTTGTGTTATTAAAAAATATATATATATACCTGTATATATATTATGTAACGTAGGAAAAAAATGTATTAAACGATACATTAAAAAATATAACGCAAACAAAGAATCTATAATGTCACGGATAAAGAAAAAAAATTAATTTTTTCCAAGTACTTTATTACACCGTAAAATTCGGAATATATATATTTTATTCTGTTGTTGTATTTTGCAAAAAGTGATTTATACCTGATGATGACTTTTAGTCGAAACCGGTCGAAATAAACTTCTTTATACAACAACATTATATTTTTTTATTTCTTTTTTTTACGTAATACTCATTGGCAGTATAGTATATTTAAGTATACATTTATTTATATGTATGTATATTTATTGTTTATATATATACATACACAGATTTTTTTATATTTTATTCGTTTTTTTTTTTTAAAATATAAATTGATCGAGTCAATAACATGAAAAATATTGTTTAGATGATTATATGCACGAAACGTATAGAAAAAAAATCGAATCTGTTTCTATCAACATCATAAATACCAGAGGCGTATTAAGGAATATGAAATAGGGGGGTACCAACAAAATTTAAAATGGATATAGATATTCATATTCGCGTTTCTATAAAAAAAAAAATTCGAAATTAACTATAAAAAATAAAGGCGTTTCGAATAATCGAAATTAAATTCAATAATGTTATTTGACTTTCAAAAATTATTTTATGCATTGTATTGATTTTTAATAATTACAAGTCGTAATCGATAATAATTTAATATAAACATTTGTTTTTGCTTTCGTATAAAATTTTAAAATATAAATACAACAAATGAGAGGGGAACGAGCACACTGTGTCCCCCATTAAACACGCCCCGCTGATAATTACGTTTTAATTTTGAAGAGGAAATTTCCAATTAACTATAATTATATTCTTTTATAAACGAAAAAAAAAAACAAACGTTTGTCAATTTTTTATTCAAGTATTAGGATATCTGTCTATTGTTAGTCTATAACGTGTGATAATAAATTTGGTGTATTTTCCGTTTCTTTTGTGCTCAATTTTTTTTTGCGTTCTCATTTAATAAAATTTAAGAAAAACAAAAAAAAATAGTAAAAATCTAAACGATTAACGTAACGGAGCTTACTTAGGATTTGTGCGGCCGACGACACCAAATTGTACGTAATCTCGTCGTCGTAAATTTGTCTGACCAAAAACTGTCCGTCCATCGTGACCTCCGCGTCTTTTCTACACAGACAAATAGTAATATGTTCAGATATTTGTATAAAATAAATGCGTTACAATCGGTTTTTATGCGTATAAATTTGCTTTTCCATTAATTACTACCGCAGTATATTATAATATACAATTATAGCTGGTACTCACTTGATTTTTTCCCATGTCTCTTCGCCAAACGTTTTCAACACCAGTAGTTCCAACGCGTAGTTGACGAAACCGTACTTAAAAAATTGAAAAAAAAAAATATATATCGTTTAATATTTAATAATAATAATAATAAATGTGTTTATATAAAACGTTGCACGAACGATGATTTTTGTAAATACCAGAGACGCAGTATAACGTTTTCCAAAAAAAAAAAAACGAAAATCGATGAAATAAACGAACAAACTATGACAAATTTTATTATTATTTAAGCGCGTATATTGTCCGAGGGAATTTTCACTATAATTTTTATTTTTTCTAATACGAAAACGAACACTTACCATTACGACGGTAGTTTTATTTTGCGCTTTTATAAAAGTTCGCCTCAAAGATCGACGATTCTGCGACGGAACGTAGCGAAACACATTCGTGCTGTTTTGTTGGCCGACCGTATACTGACGAGGGGGCACGGACCATCGATTCATCGGCGCGCGCCGTCGCCGTCGCTAGATGGCGTTTACCGTGGCGGTTTTAAACATTTTTTTTTTTTGTAAAATTAATAATATCGCGATAATTATAATAACGACGACGATGGACAATAATATTTAAATAATATTTCTCCGGTCATATTGAAGAGCCCGGTGCAATAGTCCGTTTAAATCTACACAATTTTTCAGCAGACACCAAAAAAAAATTATTACTTTTTTTTTAATGTAGGATATGATATTAAAAAAAAATTCGAAGTATTATTGCTCGATAGAGTTAATAAATAAGAAAATTTTAATTAATCTTTTGTAATAAACGTAATAATTGCCGTTTAATTACTCGTTTTTATTATGGGCGCAATAACAGAATACGTTCCCGTATGTGGTTATTGCACCGAACGCGTTGTAAGAAATTATAACGGGTAAATATCGAAGAAAATATACCGATATCAACTAATAGAGTTTGAATTTCTCTTATTTTTATAACATACTGAAAAAAAAAATATGGTATTCAAATCGATTTAATGTCGTTATTGCAACTGAGAAAAAAAAACAGTAATGTATACACGTGCTGTTTCGATATGAAAAAATATTCTTTATGCGGAACGCGTATAACGGTTATCGCGCCGAAAATAAATTTAAAAACAAAAAGTTTTTTTTTGTGATATATTTTCGACACAAATGCATTCGGTTTTTGTACGATTCGATAAAAATTTTTTTCTCAACATTTAAAATTGACGTGATTTTTTCGGTAAATTCGCACCGATTGCTTTCGGTTCAACAACGTTATTCTAAGAGAACGTTTAAACGGATATTGGTGTATAATATTATCAAGAGAGCAATAAGAAGATAAAGCGAGTAGACACTGCGTTTTTCGCGTAAAAAATAAAATAAAACTTAATTTCGAAGCTTCGAACGCGTTGATTTCGGTCGAATTACATCACGACTAATATTTTATCTCGCACGGATTAGATTTCTGTTATTACGTTTATCGCATTGTATTTAGTGTATTATCGAATATATGTTTATAAAAATTTTTTCGGAAAAACTTCTTTCATTTGAATATTATTTAAGGATTATTATATTATTATAATACGCTATAGAACGCGTCACGTCGTTTGTTTTGTCCACCATTCATACGAGTATAGGCATGCGTCACGGTAGTCATTCTTTTCATTTCAATTCAGACAATTTTTTTTTTTTTAATTAAAAAAAAAGCCCGTACAAATATTGTAATACGTTCAGTCCATGTAATATACGCTGTCAAACGAATATGATTTCAGAGCATTTTTTTTTTTAACTACTTTACTTTTAGTTCAAACATGCCACAAATTACACGATAACTTTTTTTATTATTAATTTATTTTAATTTATATATATATATATTTACCTTTTGAAACGAAAAACCAAATTACGGCGTTACTATATTGTATTTAAATAACGTTTATTTTCGTACCCCTTGAGTTAAAATTGAAAATAAAAAAAGGCCGGTACATTAATATTGTTTGTTTACAACGTGTACGGCGATAAACGGATATAATTCTTTAAAAAAAAAAAGTGATTTGTCAGTAAAAAATTTCATTTACTTATTACTCAGCGAGTTTATGTTTTTATAATTATATAATGATTATTTTTCACGATGATTCACCGAACGTTACCGTCAAATAATATATATAGCCTATGTTTTTACGTATTTATATTGGCTGGAAAAAAAAATTAATTTATGTGTCTTTAACCGATCAGACTCGGGTTCTGTAATGTGATAAACTTGTTTCGGATATTTTAGATTTTTTTCTTCTTCTAAATTTAATACTATAACGCTTTATTTCAACCGGATAAAAATAAATAAATATATATTTTTTTTCCGTAAAATATCGTGTAATATAGAATAATTAATATGGTTTTAATGAAGTTTGACGTATAACACTATGTATATATAGTTTTTTCACTTGTGGTTTTGACCACTCGGGGTGTTTTTTATATTGTAAACACTCTTGCGTTCCACAAGTGAGTTCCACTCGTGTAATTTAATTGAACGAAGAAAAACGGTTTGTTTTAAAGAGCGTTATTCTTTCGCTGTGAGATTCTTATAATTAAATAAATTATATTAGTTACAGAAAAAAAAAAGAAATGTTATAACCACAATTATAATAAAGTGTAGCATTTGAATCGAAATGTTTACCTTACTGGGGATTTCGTTAAAAATAGGGGTTAACGTAATTGTTTTTTTTTTTAGAAAAGTTTTAAAGAAACCCAATTTTGAAACGATTGAGTTTTAAATAGTAAAAAGTTTTGGCTACCACCAGAGTTTATGACACTAAAAAAAAATACACGCTTTACAGTTTTTTTTTATAGTAAGTACTTATAGTGAGTGCCATTGTGTGTTTGAAACCGCAACAGTGTATCACGATAATTCAATTTATATTTATTAATCATTATTATTGTTCATTATATTATGTAATAATAATTGTTTAAACTAATATTAAATCGAAAACGAAAAAATATATTTATCACTTCAAAATTATTTTAGAGGAACGGAATTTTCTTACTCGGTGAAATAAATCAATTTAAAAACAATAATAATTTTGATTTCAGTTTAATTTTCGTATGAACTTAAAAGAAAAATCATAAATTTTTTTTACTAAACAAATGAACGTTACCGCGCGTATTATCGTTTGTATTAAGAGCGTTTGATTTAATACAGGATAATATTGTATATATAAATTTATAACGTTTGTAAGTATCAAAGCGAAGGGTTTGTTGTTTTTTTTTCAGCGCGCCACGCCGCTATAGGATAATATTTCCGCGAGTGTACCGAGACAGGAATAATTATTACAGTGTTTTTACCGTTATCGAGAACCGTATTGTTTTAGATTATTCGAAATTTCCAAAAATTTCCCACTCCGAAAATGTACACGCATTCGTTTGAAATTACTTTTAAAACATCTTTATGACCGCAATAAGACATAATAATTGAATTTTAAATTGTATACTACGCGCGTTTCAACGCGATTTGAGTACGTCGAACATCATAGCCTTCCGTCCTCACTAAGCTATTTTTAAAAAAACTCGAGAATATACACATACGAATAGCAGTCGCCATTAATCACTTATGACGCAGTCCATTTAGCTAATTCTCGTTTACAACACACGCAAAGTCGTCCGCAGCAATGAACTCGGCCGGAATAAGATCTCCGGGGACAATAAAACGTTTTCAATTCCCCGATCGTTACGTAGTCTCGTATTATATTATGGATTTTATAAAAGGAACGCGTATTATATTTTTTTTTTAACAAATTGACCCTTTCAGACTCAGTGTCCTCCGTAAGAGACACAACAATATTTTATCTATTATAATCACGGCGTCGACGCATTTCGGTCCACCATATGTTGAATTTGCTAGAAAATCTCCGTAGAATCCGAAAATAATTATATAAACGTGTTATTAATATTTCACTCTAATTCTCTAGTCCGTATTAAAAGAAATTTGACAAAAAATCGTTTTTATTCCGGTACAAATGTATTCGGGTCGGAAACAGCGGTTGAACCTATAACTGCACCGTTTATACGAATAACGAGTTGTCAATACGTGTTACGAAATTTCGCTTTGATTCGATCGATCCGCGGTCTCCTCGAGATGCAGTCATTTCAACGAAATCAAAATATTAGTTTGTCTGAAAATCGATCGCGTATTAAATATCGACATTCGATACGAACACCATCAAAAAAAAAAAAATACAAAACAAACGGAACGAATATTCGGAAATAAATAAAAAACCGTTTTAGCTTTTAGCCATCGGTTTTACACTACGTACGTGCTCTTTTTTCCCCCTACCCCGTTCACGTTTTCTAGATCAATACGAACGTTTACACAAATGTTCCATCTTAACAAAAGTGTACTGTCAACACGGCGGATTAGTTCCCGAGGAAATGCAAGACTATACGCGATTTCAACGGCGGCGTGTGGCTGCAGCGTGCTCGCCCTAAGCGCTGCGCGAATAATAATTTTCCAAACAGTTATTTAGAATTTTTGGAAATTTTTTTTTAAAGAAACAAGTGTCGTAGGAATTGTTAATAAATACAATGTTTTTATACGCTATTGGAATCAGGCGACGGTTTTCGTGTTTGATTTGAACGGTTTTGTAAAAAGTATTAAGTACTTGTACCAGGTTTTTGGGGGTACGAACCCTCTCCGAAATGTCTGAGAAAATTTGTAAGTTAAGCTGTGACATATATGTAAGATTATATAACGTATAGTACCTAATAATTTTACATTTTTTTTTTCAAAAACCCATACCGAAATTTTTTCCTGCGTTCGCCCCGACTCGTACAGTTCTTTACGTTTTCTTTTTTTCCGAATATTTTTTGATATAAAAATAAATACTTTTGTATATTAAAAAAAAAAGGTTTGTCCATTACCAAGCGTTCGTTATCGAATAACAAATTATTTTTTCTCGCGTCTATATACGCGCGCGTTCAGGTTTTAAAAGGATTATTGAAAAAAACAACTCATATAACATAGCACAATAATTTTATTTAAAATATTACAATCGGTACATATCCTCGTGTATTATTATCTAAGGCGCGATTCCGAAATTTAATGAAAGGAAAACAACGAGAACTTTCAGTAAGTACACTATTATATACATACCTCGCGTCACCCTTTATTATAATATTAAACCGTATAATTTAACGAAAACAATCGAAATTATTATAATAAATAAAAAATAAATTTGTATCGTACCTATTAATTACATTACGTTTTCGATAAATTTAATTTTCCTCGTTTTAGATTAAGTAATTTAGAACAAAAAAAAAAAAAAATCGAATAATAATTATGTTCGAAAACTATTATTATGTACAATATAGTTTTTTTTTTATAGGCGTGAAAGATTACAAAAATATAATGTAATGTACAGAATTTCAATTAAAATAGAAATAATAATTTTACGCGCCTCATTGCAATAATTTAACGTTAAAAGTTTTTAAAAATGTGTTTCGTTATACGAGTTTTTTATTTTTTTATCGCGAGACACGACGTAAATTATTGCAATATATATATATATATAAGAGAGACGGAAAAGTAGAATATCTCCTTATGGGGGAGGGAAAAAAAAGTATTAAGGGATATAAAAGCAAAACACGTAAAATTACATTTGAGACGTCGTCGTGTACACACGCGTATCATAAGCCTTGATAAGCCTCGTAACACGTTCGCGTGTATACATAATATAATCGTACGTAAATTCGCAAAAACTCATCTCGGAACCGTCGGCAACTCTTTTTAAAGTTCTGAAAATTCGACCGGAATGAAAAACGGATACGCGTTTAAGTAGATACGTGTATATAAGCGAACAGAGGAAAAATAATCCGTTCTCGCGTTTATCTCATAAGTAACGCGTATTATTTACAGGGGTCGGAGTGGTTGGGTTTGAACGTTGTGGGGCTGCTTAAGGTTGGCACGCGTTTTCCGAATATTATTGTCGGGTGCCCCGTGAAAAATTGCAAATTTTTCCCGAGACGTGTAAAAAATAAAAAAACGCAGCGATTAACCAGATTTTTTTATACCCTCTGCAAAGACTACTTCGTGTTGTTGTTCGAACCGTTTTCCACTAATTCTCTAAAGTCCTCGTCGTTCCGGAATCGTTTTGCCTCGTTCAGTGGACCAAAACCGTTTTGAGTGCTGAACAAGATTTCG
Source organism: Slavum lentiscoides (assembly GCA_032441835.1). Taxonomy (NCBI): domain Eukaryota; kingdom Metazoa; phylum Arthropoda; class Insecta; order Hemiptera; family Aphididae; genus Slavum; species Slavum lentiscoides. Next base: position 8,459,857 of record CM063715.1, on the reverse strand, counting down.
TCTCGTGATGGAATTCGGGTCCATCGTTCCGAATCAGAATCGAAAAGGTAAATCACGTAGTGTAAGCATACCGGCTCGCAAAAAAAGTTCAAAACCCGAGCGTCAGTAGGAAAAGTCGTGTCGGCGATTGTTTCGGGATGCGATTTCGCGTGATTATCCGGAAGAGCAGCGTGTGTACAATAAACAACCATTCAGACGTGTTTGCGAACAAAGTCGAGCCTGCAGCAACAACGACAACGCGCGTCCTCAACGCTGCTCAACTAACGCGAGGAACCATCCATAAAACGGGTCGGGAGATACTACCTCATCGTCCCCTCATCTCACAGCCCAGATTTGGCGTCATCTGATTTTCACTCGTTCGGTTCACCGAACGAGGCTTTACGAGTTCCGCGGAACGACGAGGACGTCAAAACACTTCTTGGCGGCGGATTTAAAAAAAAAACAGACCGCGTTGGGATAAGCGCGTCGACGTCGGTGTGTGAAAAAGCAGGAAAAATTTCATTTCGTAAATGTTTCCTGAGTTTTTCCCTCACACCAAGTGTCGAGTTAGTAATAAGCGTTAACTCATTACGAGTGGAGGTCGAATAATATGGCGATAGTATTTAACGTAAAACCAGGTCGGTTATGAAAGAGAGGTACGCGTTTTCTGGTCCGTATACGAAATCTGTATACGTATGACGTGTAATTGTCTGATGATGCGAACGACGAGTCTGCACGCGCAAGTTCGAATTTAGCTGCGTCAGACTCATAATAATAATAATAATAATACTTATTGTATTCTACCGAGTACTTATACACGAGGCTTCATTTCTCTCACACTCAACCTTTTCGAACGTTGTAATCGTCTTAATTATACGAATAATACTTGTTATATATTATAGCGTACGTACGCTTATATATATATATAAACGACAGCTTATTCTGTTGCTCGGCGCATCTCTCCTTTTGTGACCGATTCGACCGTTTGAACAATCGCAGTCGTCACTCAAAAAGTCGCTTATTAAACGTTGTAGAACACGAGTGACGCGTAACCGGCCTGAATTATTATTTTAACGTTTTACGCGCTTTTTTTTTTTCAGACGACATTTCGACACGACTTCATTAATTATTAAGTGTTTACAATGACGCGTGTACAGAAGCACGGCGCATTTCGTTTTCGGATTATGACAAACCGTACGGAATCAATCGTTTGGAATGATGTGTAGACGCATTAAAAGAAAAAACCTGAGTTTAACACACAGAAAAAAAGAAGAAAAATATAGCATTTTAAAGATTTCACAAAAATTATATTCGCATATTTACGCAAGACCTCTCGACCGACAAAGTCTGTCACGTGTTGTTGCTGCCACAATTTAAATTTTTTTATATAAATGCCGTTTTGTATAGTTTTATTTTTCAATTCGATTTTGTCATATTTCAATCGTAATTGAAAATTTTAGTTTTTATTCATTTTTTTTTTTTTTTAATGCTTCGAAACGAATCAAAAATTATTGTACTGTATATACCGGTCGCTTCTGCAGATACGTGTATAATAATAATCTTTTCGTGAACCGCGCCGAGTGTTCGAATTATTCCTCCTATAACCGATATGTCAGCGATTGAAGACTCGGATTTTATTGTAGTAAAAATTGATTGTAAAAGTAGAGCGATAAAAAAAAAATTACAAAAATTTCGCCTGGTAGACCGGCGGTCTTATAAGTGTTATTCAATGAATGTTTAAAAATATCAGAACGAAATTATTTACCATTATAATATATTACTTTAATACTTACGTTGTTTTATTAATTATTATTTATCAATATTTTAACTTATTTTATATATTACAAACGTAAAATGACGCGAGAAAACATTTTTAAAAACATTTTTATTATAAACGCGCGAGAATATCAACGGAACCGCAATAAAATGGAAAAATACCGGAAAAGTTTTTTTTGGATTTCCGACTGGAAACGAATTTAAAAAACTTACTTAGCGACAAATGCGTTAAATTTTACCGAGCACTGGCGTAACAATGATATTATTGTTCAACGGTTGGAAACACAACAGATTAAACGGCTGGTCCCGACGAAAAGTACGACGATTTGCCGGTTATCGCTTTAATGTTCGGTAGTCTATACTTTTCCGTAGCAAAAATAAAACGAAAAATATATACTATATTATATTAAAAGCCAGTGAAAACGTGTAAGAAATACTGCTCACTTTTCAAACGGGGCGGTATAATATCGTAGTAATTCGAGTAAAAGTTAACGATAATGGAGATTGTGATCGATTCCTTTTTGGTCTAATAATTTAAAAACCTCGTTTGTTCCGGCCTCATAAGTGGTTTAGGTACCGGAGCCTCGTGGATCCGAGAAATATATATATCTATAATAAAACACGAAACCTGAAAACAGATACTTGCACCGAGTTCCGTTTTGAAAACGTAAATTTATGTAAAAAAAAAATTACAATTTTTCGGTTCCGAGTGAAGCGAAGAACGTATATTGGTTTTACAACGATATACATGTATATTTTTTTTTTGTCTGTGAACACTTTTTCGCGCAAAAGGGACGCGCTCGGATGATGTTGACATGGCGTGTTACGTTCCGGTATCTAATTGGTATTTTATTTGACACACGTCTTTCGATTTTTCCGGTTGTTATTTCTCAAGCGTTATTTTAAACGACCGGAAAATGGCGCGAAAACCGTTTGAATTGTCAACGGAATAATTTTACACGTTTTCTCGGATTTTCGAAGAGCTAAAAACGCGCCTATAATAATGAGCTTAGCATTAAATATAATATATTTTGTCATATTCGTCAATTATAATAGGCTATAATTGAGCGTCGTTTTTCGAATATAACGATTTATCATCGCTTTCGCATTCAAAGTACAGTCCTGAAAAACGCTCGAACCACAGCACCCGCGACCAACGATTTTTTTTAAATTTCGTTATTAAAATATTCAGAAATTGTCAGAATCACATAATTTTATCGGTAACGTTTCATACAAAGTACTTATACTTACAGAATTCGTATTCCGTAGTTATTGTTATTATTATTCTATATACTGCAATTTATAAGTTTTTATAAAATTATAAATACATCGTTTATGACGAGGAGGAAAATAATGATTTAGTCGTATCGTTTTATAATACATTATTGTTTTATTCAAACGATAAGAGTTTTCGAACCAACGAGGCTGTCCGCCTGGAGATTTTCTTTGGGGAGTTTATAAATTTTTAATAGTACCCGTTGAAAGTATAAGGTAAACTTTTTTTCCAGCTCCCTAGGCTCTCGTTAATGCTCGTCCTCGAGTCGCTCCCTATTGGGAAACTTAAGGACAAAAAAAAAAAAAACACTAAAAACCGTAGAAATTTAATTTATTTCGATTTCTCAAGACGTTAGCGCACATAATATTATTGCGGTGCTTATCGTCTTATATTTATATATATATTTGAACAAAAAGCGGCCGAGGCAAAAAATATTGCAAGCGTCCGTCCCAAAATCCAATTATACGATATAGTCGAGTCCGTCATACATTTCAACGCGATATTAAAGATCTGTGTACCGGGCGAGTGTGAAAAAGAAAAAAAAAATATTAAAATACGGATTATTCAGGTCGGGTTATACTTTTCCAGTTTTCGCGAGAATACGGTTTAGAATATTCGTGTATTACTTCTTATATTATTATACGCGGGACGGTCGGGTTAAGAGGTTATAATATGCTCGTAAAGAAATAGAGTAATAAGTCCTCGAGGATTTGACGAATCTATACGCGTGGTCAATGTTCACATATTATTCGCGTATCCCGAGGCGAATAATATGTGGAAATCGCTCGAATACTGCGGTATTTGAATGCGCGCGTAAAGCCTTTATAATGTCCGTAGATAATATTATTATACAAAATCGATTCTCGCCCGATTTTCGTGTACTTCTTAAAGAACTATAATAATAATTGTATTCTGTCGAGCGTACCGAATTAAAGACATATATACACTGTATTAATTTGTTGTTTTTTAAAAAAAACTTATAAAATCGCTGACAGAGAAAAACTACCGAAATCTGTAAAATATCAAAAGAAATCGATATTACGCGGAAATTATCTCTATACACGACAATACTTTTTTTCCAACGATATTTTTCCACGCACACTCGCATATAGTATGGAAATATTTGAAGAAAAATAAAATCGTTTACAATATTTAATTTCCATAGACGTTATTATCGCGTTAAACGCGATTTATTATATTAGAAACGTTTCGTTGTTCATATATTTTCGTATAATATTATTTAAAGTCTAATATAGCTGGTTTTACGCGTACACTTATCCTCGTCATCGATTCTTTGCTCATTTCGAGTATACGTGTATGTGTATATAGGTCAACACGTTTTAGAAACTACTAATCGTCTTTATTGATGTCGCGAGCGAGTTTCCAAGTTCAAATATATATTATTGGCGCGCAAAAACGCTTCGCCGTATATATACGACAAAAATGAGCGCAAAAATAATTTCGATTTTCACTATATTGTCACGACGACATTTAAAATGTCAAATTCACATTAATATGTCAAAATCGATTTTGAGCGTATATAGAGCAATCTATTGGTTTTACAATGATGTGGTTTTTTTTTATGTCTGTACCCAAAAAATCTACCAAAAGGAGTGTTCCGATCGTCACAGTTTCTTACGGTCAGAAAATTGCATCCAGACGGTATTCTAGAGAGGCCATTTTTCGATTTTCTCAAAATCGCCTAAAACTATATAACTCAAAAACTATTATTAAATTATATGCACTATACACACTCTATTATTATATAGTATTAATATTGAAATATAATATAAAACCGAAGCTCCGCTCAAAATCGTTTTACCGAATGCAATGATTTATCGTTGCTTTCAAATTTATAGCGATAACCTATAATAAACCCTAAAGTCTTTATCTAAGTAATTCACAACATCCCGCGGCTCGTTACCTTATTACTATTACAATATGATATTGATATATGTATGCCAAGGTAGGACAACTGCTCTGCTTCATCTAAACGATGCGGTGTATAAAGAAATAAATAATACTTCATTTATTCTTCTTCTTGGCTTTATAACACTCCAAGAGTCATCGCCGCCGCCGTTACAGTCTTCCCCTTTCCTGAATAATTTCGCTCCAACCTTCTACGTCCAGCGTCCTTGGATTATCCCAATATAAATGTTACATAGCCGATTTTAAATTTCTAAACGTTACACGTCGTTTTATCCGTTCGCGTTTGAGATATTTTACATTTAGTTCGGTTCAATTTGTCAGTCAAATTTAGTTTAGTTCGAGAAGGGCGGTATATTGTAATGTTCCCGTGTTTATACTTATTATGAACGTATGACCGCGAGACTTGCCGAGAGCGAGCAGTGCGTACACAGGAAGATGAAACGAAATACCTCTGAATAGCGGATTCTCTCGGTCACCGAAATGTTTGGGGGTAAATGTTTGAAATTCATTATGTTCTGTGTTTGTACACGAACTCCTACGTTTCCGTTTCGAAGGGAGTTGAGAATTACAATTTTTTCGCGAAACGTCAACGTCTTTCGCTTTAACCCGCTCTCGTCGCATCGAAAACTATAATCACGGTGTTTATCGTATTTTTTCCGCACACGTATATACACTCCGTTTTGTTTAAAACGCGTGGGTTTATAAAATCGAGCTGTTTAGTTTACGGTGATTAATGTATGTATTTTTTTTATTACATTTTTAAAGACTCTCAACATGACAGTGCCTTTTCACTGTGTCGCGTGCTGGTAATCAATACACTGGATTTTGTTCGGAGAGCCCGTAAGAATTCATTCGATAAACGCGTTGAAAAGTATAAATGTTTTTTTTTTCTCTTTTTTTTTTGTTATGTGTGTGGGAACATAATCCGAGAATAGTTGACATTTATTTGAATATATAATATCGAATAATTGTGTGCGCAATAGAAATAATTATCGTATCTAGTACACGCGCGTAGGTTTAGTCGTTAATATCACTAAACGATATGTGCGCATATCATTAAAGACTCATAATTTTATTTTTAAATAACGTCGCGATAATCGTCGTCATATCCGATTTGTTCGTTGAAAAACTCCGATCTGGATGTATAAGACAATAATTATCAATTCAGCGTAATATAATATATTTGTCGTGACAATGCGAAGGGATTCAAACACTCGTCGGATAAATATATACGATACGCATTTAAATATTTCATCCGAACGGAATTCACTGTTCATGAATTATTTATCGAATGTTTTAATATTATAATGGAATGGTCTGTGTACGCGCGCGTCGGGTTTTTTTTTTCAACCGTACAAAACACGTAATATTATGTAAACACTCAAAACAAAATATCGTCTGAAAAATGAAAACGCTTAAAAAAATTCGTATTCTCCACACACGTTTTACTTTTGAAACTGTTATTTGTGTCGAAACGGCGATAATCATCTCGCGTATACGTTTCGGATAGTACACGTCGTGACAATATTTATCATATTCAACGGCGTGATAAAAATACGCAGCATTCGGTAACGTTTTGTATAATAATATGTTTTGGCGAATTAAAATAATAATCGTTTTGTTACCGAGACGGGCTTTAGAAGAAGACTGAATTTGACTGCAGTGATGGAATTTATACAGAAAAGCCAAGAACTATTTGTGACAATCCGTTATAAGTTAGAATTTGATATGAAACGTAAAAAAAAAAAATCGAAAATAATTTGTTATAAAATGAACGAATAAAATCGTATATTTTTTTTATTTTCGATAGGATACCACCTATGCTCCACTCGACGTGACTTTTGGCGTTTTTTTTTTTTTTTAGGAGGACTTTTCGTGTTTGCCGCGATTTGACGAAATATCGTCTATTTCAGCGATCCTTTTGGACCTTACGGAACACTAAGTACATAATTTAAAATTCTGCGGTCCTCTTTTATCAACTTAAAAAAAAGAAAACGATAATATTATATTTATAAAATTATGATATTATAAATGCTTATTTAATCGGTTCTTTTTATTTATTTGTAATACGATTTGTATACATCACGCGTGTACGACGCGCTCCCCATGGAATATTAATAACATAAAATTGCAAATAATGTTCAAAATGTTTTATACGGACCAATAAAAATTCTCTCACGGACCATCAGTGGTCCATGGACCACCGCGGTTGGCGACCGCTGACTCTATTTCGAGAGTTGAGCGTATTCCGTACACACAGTGCGTGTAAATAAATAGATGATACGCTAGTTTGGTTTTTTTAAAAACACTGAACTCGGAACGCGTATATCAATCAAAATATGACCCCAGATAGGAGGCCGCCATAATATGCATTCTACAAGATATAAAAGTCATAGAGGATACGATGAAATATAATTTCTTTTCCATGACGTTTATCATGTTTTATTATTTACTTTGAGAAAATAGGACACAAAATGACGAATTATAATGTTTTATTATATATATATTTTGAGATAAAAAGACACAAAACGACGTGTTCATAGTATCGATGTTAGCACCAAAAGCGGTTATTTTTACATAATGAAGTTGGTAACGAAAACAGAAAAATAGAAACGGAATGCAGGGGTTCATATTTCATATTCGAGAATTATACCGAATGCGCGTTCCATGTATTGAGTTCAGCGGTTAAAAAATATAAAACGTTATTGGAGAACTCGGATGAATGCGTGTTATTTCTCGAGATCCGCGAGCTAATGCAGCAATAATGTACGAATATATTACTACGAATCCGATTAAAAAAAATCCTATACGAAGAGTTTACGAGTCGGACGAAAAGATAAAATAAATGGATATATATGTATATAAAGAAAACGTTTATTCGGTTTAATTCGACTTTTAGGCGATAATCTCTTTCGCGCGTTAGATTCCGAGAGAGTTTACATTTTTAAAAAAAAATTTTTTTCCACACGATGCTGCAAAATATTATACAGTACACGCGTGTACTTATATACGTTTTACTCGCGCGAATGAACATAAATACTATTTCTTTCTCTCGCTTTTTTTTTCTTTTTTTTTTTTTCAACGAAACGCCATATTTCGTCGTTCTATTTTTTTGCGCCTTTAAGTTGTCAACGTTTATTTCACTTACACTTGACACGGCGCGTTAACGTTTCAAGCTAGCCCCGTATTGTAACAAATTACTATATTGTAAGTACACGTACGCAGCAGAACGTATTACAACAACGTCGAATCGCGCACGGAAATCCGCCGGGGGATATATTTTTTTTTATTATTATCACATATTTTCGTCGCTATTTCCGAAATTTAAGAACAGGTATTCGAAAAACTCGACTCGGTTAACAGTCAATATTGATTTCTAATAATGAAATATAAGACGTCGCAGGCGTTTAGCGTGCACAGTAATATTCTATTCGACATTATAGTATTAAAAAAAAAAAAAATCACGTTATACCTAAAATTTTGCTATAATTTAAGGTTTAATTCGTTTGTATGTCAAAATTACATATATATAGTCTTGGAGCTCCAAAACCGTTAAATTTTTATTTGTTTTTGTTAAAGAAACTATTGTCAAGTTAAAATAGTTAATTAAAAAAATATATATATATATACATAACTATAGTTTTCACGAAAACAACGTTTTGTATTGAATACGTTTAATATTTAAATACGTTATTAGATCGCGTCACGATGTAAATTAATTATCATAAAACCTTTAACAGCAATTATTTTCTGTAATAATTATTAAATTGTCAGGAACGGTTGGTGAAGAGTTTTATTTTTTCAATTTTATACCGTAAAACGTTTTTTTTTTAAAGTGAAAAATAAATAACGGTCTCCAAGGACTCGAAACTAACTAAATTTTTAACTTAAAACTCGTTAAAATTTCTCAACAATACGCGCGCAGTATTCGTCGTCGCATCGATCAGCAGTTATTACTTCGAAAATAAGCAATTTTTTTTTTTTTTATTTACTTATCCCGTTTCTGACATAAAGTTTATTCGCAAATATGTATATATATATATATATATATATATATATCGTGTGATAGGTTACGTAAAATATAATGTTTGTCTTTGGTACAGTTTTTCGCGTGGAAAAATATTGTATATATTTATCATCCACCGGTAACAATAACTAATTGTCAACATCAATTTCCTTTAGTACTAGTACGTTCGAAAACATTGTTTATGTGTGTAAGGAAACACAATATAAATCTCCATTACAGATTTTCAGGAAAAATCGATTTTCGAAATGTCCTTCGTTCCGTTTGCCGAGACCGAATAGTAAATTCGTAATGACGTTACAGTGAAAATTCGAAAAAATTTTTTAAAAATATTATGTCTATGCTCGTATTAAATTTTCAAATATTAAAAGAATCGTCCACGTCTGAAATAAACACGTCGATAATTCGATCTTTTTTTATTTTGCGATTTTTGAGTTATGATCAAGAAAACCACCGAGGAAATCAAAAAAACGTGTCTTTAATAAAAATACTCGCCGACTCGGTACTTGTTACCGAAAAGTCCTTTTAAAGTTTAAGACTCTGTCACTCAGGAGCTAAAAAAAAATTCATTTTTATACGAAATAAATTTTAATTTTTTTAACATTTCAAAATGTTTTTCTATTAATTAATTAATTAATTTTTTTTCTGGCTTTGTATTCACCATTCAGGCCCTTCGCCGCAACCACCACACCTCTCCGTGCTTCTCTGTCATTAGCTAATTCTTCGCCGTTGATGACTCCCAGCATTTTTAGGTCATTCCTAACTCGATCTGCCCATCTTTGTCTTGGCCGTCCTAGTGGTCTCGTTCCACTGGGGATCCATTTTGTTGCCTCTCGGATTGTTTAGTTTTGTGCTGTCCTGTCCGGCTAATACGCTTACTCTTCAACGTTGCTACTATGTCCGCTTCACCGAATAATTCCCCAAGCTCCAAACTGATCCGTCGTTCCCACAGACCTGTTATCCTATCTTTTTTTTTGGACCAAATATCTTTCGTAAGACCTTCCTCTCGAATATAACTACTTTTTGTTCATCCGCTTTTATAGTCGTCCGTGTTTCACTTGCATATAAAGCAATTGGTCGTATCATTACCTTGTAAAATATTGTTTTTGTTTCTAGTGAGACAAGCTTAGAATTGAAAATTAATTTATTTTACTTTGAATAATAGTCTGTACACATTTTTTCTATGTAAATACACTATATATATAAATAAATTGTTTGCTTATTTTTATATTTATATTTTAATTTGTCGATAGTTCGTATATTATAAAACTATTTAAAAAAACGAACGGCTAAATTAGTGTAACGAATAAAATCGTCTCGGTTGTACGGAAACGAAATGAAATTTAGTAAACCATGTATTATGGCTCTTTAAAATGATATTTTCGATTTAGTATCGAAATTCTGTTATTACTTCCGCGTTTAGTAATATTGTTCGTCATTTCGCGTACGTATACTTTCTCAGCCGTTGTACCTTTTGTTTCTCAGCACCGAATGAACACTTGTGTTGTACAACAGAACGCGGCGAAAAACGAAATAACGGAAATAATAATTATTGTTTCCGTCATGGCGAACAATAAAACGGCATTACTACGCCCTTCGTCGCGGCTTTATAACCGCAATACACAATAATACAAAAATTATAAGACGCTTAAAACAATGCGAAGTTATGTGTACTTATACAGTTCATTTTATTGACGATAATTAAAATAAATGTTTTACATTTCCAACCGTAATATTATTATTATTACGAATATAATTTATTTTATATTTAAGTCATAAAAAAAAGTACATAAGGGGGCTGTTTTAAGGAGTATTAAATAGGCATTTTATGTTGCATACGCGTATATTTAGGTAAAATCTGTGCGTGATGTGTAAATCTCATATTATCGTTCTTGTCGATAGCAGAACACGAAAATTCTCATACGCTCATGCGCGGGTGACCAACGAACGAAAATTTTTTTCGTTTTATTATTTCGATTAAAAAGACTGAAAGGGAAAGAAAATTGAGGATAGGTACATCCTAAAAATGCGATTTTCATTTTAAGACTGTACGCCTGAATTTCGTAAGCTTTTCGGTTATACAAGGTTACGTAGAAAACCGATTTTGATATTAAAATCTCGTTTTACTAAAATAAATAAAAACAACAGAGTTCGTGTTCAGTGTAGGGAAATTAATTGCCTTTCTTTAAAAATCAAAGTAGAAAAAAAAAAAGTTAATAAGACAAAAAAAAGTTCGTCGACTGTTTCTGTGTTTTGCCCAAAAACCTAAAAAGTCTAACGACTAAATAGTCGATTGACATTGATTTATCTGGCGATTTCCTTCAAAAAAAAAAATAAAGGTCAATCCCATATTAGTGAAGGAATTTCGTATACTTCTTATTCAAATTTTTTCGCTATTACACTGCATGTGGCGATACCAATAAAAACTCCGAGGAAAAAATTTATCAGTTGCGCTTTAACTGCATGTACCTACCTAATCGTTAATTAATTACCGATACAGTACCTGATAATATTAATTGACTTCCCCCAAAAAAAAAAATTCGACTCTTAGATCCGCCACTGTCCGGCTCCCTAAATAATAACGAACGGACGTATATTATAATATTTTCAGGTCAGCGTTTATACAACGTTTATAAATATCAATTAAATTTCGTTATACATTACTTGAATATTATTTGAGCCGACTGATGTATATAAATTCTGTTTTACTACCGACTGTATCGGTTCGGTTTACCCATGTAAAACACTTGGAAATTCGTTTGCCGAGTGCCGCGAGTATAACACGTCATCGACGCTTCATTTTAAACGTCTCGCGTATAATATTTAATCGACGTTATTCGTCTCGTGTTAATTCCTATATATATATATATATATATATATTAAAGAGATGTATATAATACGAAATAGATTTTGAAATTTTACAAAAGGAAAACCGTATATAGCGTGCGCTCGCGGTCGTTCGGTACCGAGCGTGAGTAGTCGAAGTACATAAATCCGCGAGTAAATTCATTCTGTAATTTTCGATAGTATACGTTATAATATTTAATGGGAAACGTCGAGAGAAATATGCGATATTTAATGTGTACAGGTATAATGGCGTTTCGAACGGTTTAAACGAGCACGCGACTATTTTCTAAGTAAACGTGACGTTATATTATATCGAGCGGAGGTGACTTTTTCAATAATAATAATAATAATAATAATAATAATAATAAAAAACACTCCGAAAATACCGTGTCGTAGCTAAAAATTGGTTTGAAAACCCATTTAAAAACGATGTCACACTATAAAGTTCGCGTCGAGTTTTAAATATTATTATTATTATATATATATATATATATATATATACTCGAAGCGTTTATAATCGGTTAGATTTAAAATTGAATCATCTGCATGATTCGAGTGTAAAAGTAATAACTTTGTTTTTTTTTCTTCAAAAAAAAAAAACAAAAACCCATTAATTTTGTGTGTTTACGCGGAAAATATAATATCGGAATATTCCATACAGCGTTTTCGACAATATAAATATATATGGGTGAATATACATTTTTTTTTTTCATTATTATTTATTAGCAAAAAAACTTTTAAAGTATACAACTCGACAATAACACGCGTAAAATTAACTGTAACTGGAAAAAATGTACGGAAAATAATGTTAATGAAAAAATAAAAGGAAAACAACAATGACGACAATACACCGCAAACTTACATTGCCGTATATATATATATATATTTGTATATAGTTGCGTTCCGGCGTTGGGAAGAAATTAATAATACGCGCAGGACAATTGCGAAGGACGATCCCGGAGGTTTGGAAAATGAGCGGAGAAAAACGAAGGGGATTCGATAGGAAAGGGATTGAAAGAATTGTCGTAAGGGACGTAAAGGAATACAACAGTGGAGTTTATTGCATAACGACGAGTTTTGAATGTAATTTTAGTGTAAGTACCTTAAATGAAACGAATTTTTTATTATCTTGCCAATGCGCACAAGACACAGATTAGATGAATACAGATGGATCACTCGCGACGTAAGCAAAAAAAAAAATGACGTCATTCGAAAAACCTCCAAATCAGTGTAACCGAATGATAACAACGCAATATATTTACCTAAAATTTAAACATTACTGTAATCTGTTCATGTTGTTTACATAGTGAATTCCGGTTTGGCGCTCGTGTCATATATTATAATGTCTCGTGTCAAATATACTCGTTTCATACAAACAGTTGAAAATCAATCGGATGCTTAACCTGCTGCGTTAAATTTTTACCTGTATGTAATAACCATTATTATGACAATTTTGAGATAATAAAAAATTGTACAATAATATTGTGTAATATCAGCACAATAATTTATATCGTCGTGTACGCCCATATTGATTTGGGGCAGGGACCAATCAGAAGAGCGTATTTGCAATTCTTTGCCGAGTATTACGGGTATGTATTAGGGAATATCTGTATTCATCTAATCCTGTGCACAAGGTGTCTCACGGAGATATTACGACAAACGCGCAATAACTTTTTTTCCAACCATTCGATATATTTAATTTCTTTTTTTTTTTTTAAATAATATTACTGGAACCACGCGCTACAGATATATTTTTTTAAATTAAAAAAATAGAAATTTTATTTTTAAAAATTGTGCTAGATAAATATTTATCAATCGTCGTTAATTGTACACAATTTTTTTTTTACGTTAACGAACATATCAAACATAGGATACAGTTTTAAGTCCTCTATGATCGAAATTAAATTAAATATACGTTTATTATAGCGTAGAAATTGTTTAGAAAAAAAAAAAACTATAAAATGCCGGAGAGAACAAGAATTTTAGCGGTTTCCTGATTTCCGTTAGACAGTCAACTGCATGTTATATACGATTACTGGGATTTATTTTGAAGTTAATTTTCGATTACTGTAATGTAAGTTTGTGGATGGCAGAAGTTCGTTAAAAAAAAGAGAAAACTCTTAATATTACTTACTACTGTTAATTTTACACGTTGTTATTTTAATAATATTAAAATAAACCGCGGACGACATTATATACAAATGGTAAATGTCGACATACGCACTACACGTAGCGAATACATTAAATAATATATAATTCGAAAAATATCAAAACGTATTTCGCCGAAAATATATTAAAACCAGACGGATTAAGCGCTGCATAATAATATGTATAAAACCGTGCGCGAGTACGCTAGTGTACGAGGAGAAAAAAAACAGATGATATTTGGGCGACGTTATTATTATTATTATTATTATTATTATTATTATTATTATCACGCGTATATCGATAACGTTTTATGTCGTTCGTATAATGAAACTCCAATAAAAGTATGACGGCCAGATGGTTAAAAAACGAGGGGGGAAAAAACCGAACAAATTGAATAGACAAACGTCGTCGATATAAATATAAATTTAATACCGTTTACAGCTTGTAATTATTACGAATTATTAAAAATTAATATCGTACATAAAATTATTGTGAAAGTTAAAAAATATTATTAAAATAAATTTTGAAATGTCTTCATTTTATCGTTAATTTCGTAGTTTTTTTTTTTGTAGAAATGTGATTATGAATGTATCATATATATATCCCTTTTAAATTCTGTTGGTATCCCTCCCCTCCATTACACTTTTCTAAATACGCCCCTGTTATGAATGATATGTTATCGGTATAGACATATAAGTTTTATAACGTTGAACCGTATGTGTAATACGTATATTATACGTAATTTATTTAATGTAACAACAAACATTAATTATTTTAAGGCAACGCGTTTTAATTATTTTTATTTTATACACGGGATACGTTTTTTTTTTTTATATAAATATTCCGCGTTGAAAATATAATAATTATATTAACGTATTCGCATTTTGCCTAAAATCAAATATATTTTAAGGTACCGGTTATATATTGTTGTAATATTCTCTGTACTGGGATTCAAGAGGAAATCATTCGCGATTGAAAACAGTTTAAAAAAAAAATCTTAAAACATTTCCCACAAAAGAGGTAAATAAATAGATTATGTTGAAATTCTCGGTAAGTTTTCGATTCTCACAATATCACACGCGATAAAGTAGCTGGACAAAGGCTAGAGTTGCTCGTCGTCGCAGGACTTAATATATTCTAACGGTCAGTAAGAACCGAATCAGGCATCATACAACAGTCCAAGTGATGGTGTTTATAAACTGAAGAGTAGATACAAAATTTAGTTCTGTAATAATATTTTTGTGATTTTCGAACAAAATTAAAAGATTATACTTTATGCGAAACGTATATATTAAATAATATAAAATATTACTACTTCGCAGTGATTTAAAACGGTTTTTGAAGAACCGAAAACTACGAAACCGTTGTTCAATCCGGTCGAACACATTTAACCACGAAACCGCTGCGGCGACCGCATAAATACCGAAATTCGCGTATATTTAGTCGCGACTGCTGCTCCGTCTGGCTCGTGGGCATTTGATGTATCGTCGTAAATCGCGGACGACTTGCATAATACAAGATATTTGGACAAACACAAACATCCAACTATATAATATACTAATATATATATATATATATATATATATACACGCGAAATGTTTAATATTTATGTGTGTAGGTCGCGGCCAGCTGAAATTCCAAATACGTATATATTATAACCATCGACGGCGTATATAAACATATATGGAGTCAGTAATATTATGAGAGATATTTTAGTTATTTCGGTTATATCATTAAAAAAATAATAAGGTCGGATGTCAAAAATATATTGTTTTTTTTTTTTTTTGCATATATAAGATATTTTTTTAAACTTTTCTCAAATTAGTTTAATTTCAGCAGTTTTCTTTTAGATTCTGAGCGAGGGGTGTGTTGGTTTTATAATGACGCGTGTTATTTAGATTCTGAGCGAGGAACGTGTTGGTTTTACACAATGATGTGTTTTTTTTTTGTCTGTATCCAAAAATTCTACAACGATTTTTACAAGTAATAGTTTGTACCCCGTAACAAATCGCATCTGGTCGGTACTTTAAAGACGTCATTTTTTCTCTTGAAAAGCGCTTAAAAAACCCACCGAAAACTACCGGAAAAATTACATAAAAACGGTAAAAACGATAATCGCGCGTTATTTCTTCGTACTTTTGCGCCGTTTTAGAAACTTGAAATATTCATCAAATAATTCGTAACTATTTACGCTATATTGGGGTCGAAAACATTTTCAAAAAATTTCTTTCAATTTTCGGCTATACACAGCGATTGTATAGATTTTGACGTATTCAATTCGGAAAAGAGGTAATTTTTTTGGTTTTAAGGCTTAGAAATTTAATACAATGTCAGACGTACGTTATACTTTGACTATATATATAAAAAAAAAATCGTTAATCACAAATTTTATTTTTATAAACATTTCACAGGTCTTTCGAGACAAAGTGTATTTTATTTTTTGTGTGGAAAATTACTTTTGTTCAAAACTAATAATGCGGTTCTAGAGACAAGAAATTTTTTTTAAAAATTTAAAAATGATTTATCGCATTATTGCTTTCAGATATCTGTAGCAATAACAAAGCTCTAAAATTTTTAATTAATTCGCTTTAGCGATATCCACGATAACCCGGGGCTCGCTACCTTTTTCTCTTTTGCCCTAAAGACGATATCACTCAACTTTAACGGCACAAAAACACGATACACGATCAGAATTTTAATTTTCTAGAATAGCGAATTTTACGAATTTTTTTTAATCATACGACTCGAATTTTGGACGACCTTAACGGTAAAGACGCGTGTGGCATAACAAGAGAGAGAAGACTTGTAATACGTTATATAATTGCGATTTGGACGTCCCGCAGGAGGAATTTTCCGTCAAACTGCAGGCACCGTGCGACGAGGACTCCCCGGCGTTATATAAAAGGACAGGACTTTTATGTCCTGCACATACTGTACCGGCCGGATACCGGTGGACGGACAAAACCGTTTAACTGGCCGGCGCGAGGGATGTCTCCCGCGGGAGAAAGCCAAAATAATGAATTACCACAGAACGTCGCGAGAAAATCGCACGGGGCCCGTTCGAAACGTTTTGGCCGCACCTGAAGCCGACTGTCGATTTAAAAAAAAAAAATCATTTATCGCCTACGTACGGAACTCATTCGCCGCTAAATCGTTTGAAATTTCTGAAAAAAAAAAAAAACGATGTTTAAAAAAATTTAATATATTCGAGTGAATAATAAATATTTTGTATTAATGTACAGGATGGTCCGCGGAAAACCGATGATTTTATTATTTTATTTTTTTGAATAAGCAATAATCGGGGGGTGTTTTTTAAAAGTTAATTTTATTTGTACAATTTATTAAGCATTTATACGCCATTTTATTTTTATTTTGTTTGAATTACCTCGGCCTTTGTGATGACCGTCTTGTTCATAGCACTATGCCTCTTCATAGTCGAACGCCTTCCAATAAATCTCTGTCGATATTCCCGGAGAACCGTTTCCTTTCGATTTTCGCGCGTGAACACGTGATTTAAGATGTCTCCGGAGAAATAAGTCGCGTGTCGACAAATCCGCTGATCTCGACTCATTCCCAAACCGTGAAATCAAACGTCCCGAGAACGCGTTGCGAAGAACAATCTATGACGCTGTTGCTGTGTTTTTCTTTTTCAATCATCTTGTTGGAACATTCTCTCGATTCAAGTCTTGCGAAATCATGGAATAATAACTAAATCACTATTTAAAAATAAAATTTAAATATTAATATATAATAAGTCACTACGCGTGGCCGACGGACGGAAGTGATTTCTTATTGCGTTTTCGAACGTAAATAATTTCTAATTCTTTTAAACTGGAAAACGAACGTTCAACGGGCACGTTTGTGTACGAAGAGAAAATTCAATATTTTGATACGGAGTGTGCCGAGCGCGTAATGTAAATACGAAGCTAAAGGATTTTATGTACTCTGATTTTAGCTCGTAGTCCTTTTACAACATTGTCGTTCGCGTTATCCAGAACATTTCCGTAAACACTTATTCGTCGGTCGTACCCATAGGTAATACATAATGGATAGGCCATATTCGTTAACGGGCGTTCCCGAATACTCAGCAAATATTTAGATAACCGATACGTAGATAACAGAACGTACTATTTTTCAATTATTATTTCATGGATCAAATTATTATTTCATGGAACAAAAAATAATTTCTTGCTGAGTAGGATAGAAGGAACGCTGCCCGCTACACATATTGTATACACTTGGCCTATCCGTTATTTATTATCTATGGTCGTACCTCTTCCAGACAATTAAATTTTGTTCGCTGGTGTTTAGTTTTTTTTTTTTTAATTAACAAAAATCATTCTGCAAAAATTTGCGGCCTCTCAAAATTTATACATGGTCCGTAGTCCTATAAATCCGCTACCGAGTATATATATATGTAAATAAATTAAGGACCGGAGGAGTTTTTAGTCTTTTTTTCAACTCACCGAGTCCAAATGTAAAATTTAAGAAAAAAAAAGCAACCGAATTTGCGAATTGAAAGTAAACATATTTTAATTAACAATAACAAAAAAGGAACGAGGTAAGACCTTCTGCATTCTAACATAATATAGTATATAATTTTTAAATGTACTTACTATTACGTTGACGTTATACCAAACTGAAATATTCTTGAGAACTTGTGACTGTTTTATACTATACACTGTAAACCCAAAAATCACAAAAATAATACACTCTCATTGCGCGTATACGTATTTCGATAACAACGTTGTTATCTTCAGCGCGATCCAACTACTACTAAACCGTTACACACAGTATACACCCGTATTTATACAGTTTATATCTCCGATGACGTCACCACAAAACGGCCGCTTCGATTGGTCGTGCGTCAACGACCCCGCCCACCGCGAGTCTACGCTGCCGACATCTGGTTTACATTAAATCAATTTTAATAATACATTTTGTAATGGTACACAAGTCTCAGAATTTTTTGACATTTCTATTGCTTCTCTTATGTATTATGTTTGTATAAAACCGACTTGAAATTTACACGTTTTGAGATTGAAGAAAAGAAAGTAATTTTTCGAGTGATAAACTGATTTTTTTTAAGGAAACTTCAACGCGCTAAGTGAGTTAATTAAAATCGACACTGTTAACTTTTGAACTTAATTTTTACTTTTAACTCGTCAACAAACGGTCGTTGTTGTTACACTCTTCGTCGTACTGCTCGTGTAAATCGAAAACTGCAGTGACTTATGAACCACCACTACACTTATTTCTTTTCCGGGAGACGACTATATATTTTATTGCGTATGTTCCTACTTGTTTGCACGCAAAATTATATACATCTTCTTTTTTTTCGGGTTAAATTTACTCGAGGAACAATGTGAGCGAGTAATTGTTTTTAAAACGTAGTAGACAATTTATTTTCTCGAAAAACGAGATATTTTTTTTTTTTTTTGAACGATTAAAATGCTTTAAATACTCAACACAAACTCCATCGACCAATTCTATCGAATGAAAAAAAAGGAGAGGGAAAAGAACCGAAAAACGTTCAAAATTAAACGAATTTAAGCGCTTTAGTAATAATATTCCGAAAGACGTGGATTCGAGAAATTCGTACTACTGGTTTTAAAATTATATACGGGGTTTTTTTTTGTATTATCAGACACAACATTTTTTTTTTTTTGAAAACGGCGTATATTGCTCTAGAAGTTTAATGTAATATTATCCGATCGGAATAGATCGAAAAATTCTTGTGTAAAGCGAAAAAACTAATTAAAATTATCAAATAACAATGTATACAGGAACAGGAATTTGATTTTTTTTTTGTGTAATGCGAATTTCAAATATTTTACGCGAAAACATATTATTCGAAATATGTTACGCCGCCAGTGCATTAGCGGGGGAGGAATCAATTATTGATTTTCCGCGAAGCGTTCAGTTTTGTCGAAATAAATATAGACACACTGCGTGTGGTTCGCCTATGGAAAAATTATCGAATTTTTAAAAAACCGACGAATTTTCACTGGAGAATTTAAATAAAAATCAAGTAATATCGGGATAACACCTACAAATTTTAAATTAGCTTTTTAAATATTTTTCACATTGTATCTATCACAATTCACAATTATCTATTTTTAACATTACTCGGATTAAAAATTTTGATTCGAATTTTTTAAAATTATTAAGCCGTTTTTTTTGGTAAATAATATCTCCCAAATGCCTTGGACTTATGGATTTTATTTTCAAATATTTATTCTCGAGTATCGCATTAATTATTTCTTTTCTCCGTTACATTATAATCGAATAATATTGACTTTCTTTACACCACTCATACTTATATACGTATAAGGATTTAAAATTTTATACAGTCATCCGAAAAGTAAATTTAGCTTGTAGAATCGTATTTTAAATTCATTTCATCGTGAAAACACGATGATGGTTTTAGAAGACGTATTTACTGTAAATACTGGATTTAAGAATTGGAAAATAGTAAGTTTATTGGGTATATTTTTATATTATAAAGTATAATAATTAAATACGTGTCAATAATGAGATATATATCTATATATTATTATATACATTTATATAAAAATTATATAATTTTTTATTTTTTTTTGAAGAGTGTTTTATTAATTAAACATTTTTTTTTTTTTAAACGTACACGTACTTATTAATGTAGTAATATTATGATATCTCTTTAGGGAAGTAATTTGAGTATATTATCGTTTATTTATAAACGTTTAAATTATTGCAGATATTAGGCTGCCCCGAAAATTTCAGTGGATACCTACATATATATATATAGCGACAAGTTACAAACTCCTCTGTTTTGCATAAAGCGCAAAATAAATTCCCAGTAGGATTCGCACGAATGCGCATTTTATAAATTATTATATATTCCGTTATATATATATATATATATATATATATATAATACGGTATTATTTATTATCACAATTTTTCTTTTTTTTTAATTGGCACCTATTATTATTGTTACAACACGTGTACGATCGGCACAACATTGTACAACATATATATGTTCGACACGTTATATAATAACGTACGCCGTTTTACACTTTATTTTTGTTTCCTGCGTAGCCGCGGTTCACTCGTAATTCGTTTTATTATTCATATTTTAATTCCCAAAATATTTACTACGGACCAATTAAGGTTTTTTAAATGGCGTTAAAAAACGAAAAAAAATATTATCGATTTAATACATTTGCGACTACTCGTATTAAACAATAACAGTGTAATTTTACATTAAAAAAAAAAAAAAACGTCAACCGAAATAATTCCAGTTGAATAAATTTAAAATCCGCGGTTAAAACAGTCAATCAACAGTCA
Source organism: Slavum lentiscoides (assembly GCA_032441835.1). Lineage (NCBI taxonomy): Eukaryota > Metazoa > Arthropoda > Insecta > Hemiptera > Aphididae > Slavum > Slavum lentiscoides. The sequence goes on along the minus strand of CM063715.1, from coordinate 8,438,546 downwards.
AATTTCAATTAGTTTTAAGCTCGAAATACGGTTGAAATTGAATTAAATTGTTCAAAAATATTACCTAGGTGTTTTATGTGTTCATTGAAATGATTTGATGCTACGAAAATATCGTCAACATGTATAAACACATAACACGTCTTCTAATAGTGGACCAAATACCACCTGTTGGCATTTTTGAAACTCTGATTCGGAAATGTTTTGACCGAAAGGTATTATTACTTTGTATCGATAACTTTTTCCAAAAAATAAAAAAGCACTCGGTTCCCGATCTTCCCGATCTATAACCTGCCAGTAACTGTATAGACCTTAAATCAATTTTCGGGCTAATATATTGAACGTTTTAAAAATTTGATCAAAATTTGGTCAGTATAGGTATTGGACACTCTCTGTCAGGTATTACGCAGGCATTTAATTTTCTAGCGTCTATACATAGTAGAGTAAAAAAAAAGTAAGTAAAACAAAAATGTATATATTTTCAATATTCAATAAAAATAAAATAATATAATAGTATAATATGCTCTAATAATAATAATGGTTCTGATAATGTATGACGCTATGTTTAACGTTCAACACGATTGAATCACAAAACGTATTCGGCGCTGCGCATATACGGTTTATTCAGAATATTCTTCTCTGGTTTTGCGAATCGAAGGACACCCAAAAAAACGTCTGCGCGTCCGCGTTTTCCTATAATTTCCGAAGAACACGTACGAGTATAATAATAATAATAATAATAATAATAATAATAATAATAATAATAATAATAATAATAATAATAATAATAATAATAATAATAATAATAATAATAATAATAATAATAATAATAAATACCCCGTTCGGGCGGTATTTTATTATTTTCCATTGTGTGCAGAGAATTTCGGGGGCGATTAGACCGCGAGTATGGCGCGAAGTGAAATTCTTAAATTCCCTTCATGTCTTGTATACTTTTTCATAAATACAATTATTGGGTCGTATAAAAATTTACTATGTACCGTAAGCAATTTCCTATATAGTGTTATTTATTTGTGAAATATAATTTATTTCTATTGTACGCGTTACCTTATGCGAAAAAAATATTAAAAACTATTCTTATTTACGGTGTAAAATATCTGAACACTTTTACAACGCACATAATTGTATCATCGTCACCTGCAGCATTCGGGAAATATATATAGGAAAAAAAATCATTGAAACATGCGCGCTTATACACGCTCTTAAAAAGGTAAAAATAAAAATAAAAATATTTCTGTAATAGTAAGAATATATTATATTTTAATAATACGTGTAAAACAGTGGAGTAGCCAGGATTTTTATTTAGTGGGGTGATGAGGTTGATAATTAATTAATTAATATGTATAGAAGACGTCTACTAAAAAGCTGATTATTTATTCGTTTCGGGGGAGCTGCAGCCCCATCAGCTCCCCTGGCTACGCCACTGCAGGTATAAAATTTAAGAAATAAACGCGGGCGATAATAAATTTATTGAAAAACGGTTATATTTTTGAAAAACACTTTTTTCTTCTTCTGAAACTGCAGTTCTGTGTAGGCACAAAATATGCCCTAATCGCACAAAATCTCCAAAACACACAGAAATATCGAAAAATAAAATTCAATATTATTTCTAGCTCACTATACATTACAGTGGTTCCCAAACTTTTTTCCATCGTGGCACATTATCATTAGTTATTATAATTCACGGCACACTTTGGATAAATATTATTTTTAATAAAAAAAAGTTCAAGTTGTCGCGGCACACCTTTCGAATTTCACGGCGCGCCCTTTGGAAAACACACTGCATTATACACCTTGTATGAAACGCGTACGTTTTGAAACATAATATTACACGTTTATAGTTTTTATTTCTATTTCTTTCACGTATATGCGTATTTAATTTATTCGTTTTTTTTTATTGTAGTAAATTTTTCGCAGACCCGTCAATCGGCATTCTTATACGGATCTAAATTAGGATGTGGTCGCGGGAAAAAAAAATCGTTTGGGAACCACTGAAACCAACAAATTTTCAACGGTACACGCGTCGTATCGCCGATCGTGCGAAGGTACGCGTTTTTCAAGCTTTCTGTGCTCTCTCGTTTCAACCATCGCGTTCCTGTATAATAATATTATATGTTATTCCGTACACATTTTATATCGTTATAATAACATCAGGTGGCGGTGTGTTTTGGCGAAAAAAATCCGCGGAGTATAAGCCGTTATATAGAAAAAAAACAAACAAAAAAAAATTAGATCCGAAAAAAAGTGTTTTTCTCGCTTTGTTCTAAAACCATCCAACACTACGTGTACGTTTCAAACCGTCGTCGGTTTCACCGACCCGCTTTTATTACGTTTCATGTACCCGGCCATATTTCATATTTTTAGTAATATTTGTTTTTGAAAATCCGTTTCATTTAACTTTGGGCGAAAAAAAAAATCAAATAAATCACCATGTTCACTTAATCGAATAGTTATAAAAAAAACATTTACATAACTCTTATATACATAACATCATGAAACTGTCTCGTGTACAATTTTGTTTTACCGACTTTCAGTACTTTTACAGTGAAAAAAATTTTTTTTTTGTTGTAGGTATAAGTCGAACCGTTTCAACATAAATAATACAACCATCCATCCATTTGAATTTAACAAAAAAAATACATTAGATCGAAACCTTACGATATATATATATATATATAAAATAAATAGTAATACATAATTTAGCGTATAAATTATATTAAAAGTACGATATCTGTATTTAAATTCCGTTTCCGTCATTGCAGTTAGCGCATAAACTGCACTGTTTATAAATATAAATTTTACAACGTTTACGAATATTCCGTATGTTTCTGAAGGTTGTGTCAAAATACCCAGTGATTGGTAAGTACCTTTTCCGAAGGAATTTAATACGTTTTTTTTTGCTAAAATAGGACTAAGTCCTTTCTCGTTCCAGGTCTGAAAAAAAGAATTAGATTCTTTCGTGGTTCCTAAAAATAGAACACTTATCGTTCCTCGTAAAATTTTTTAAAAAATACACAGGGATAAAATAAAATAATAAAAAATCAAACATACGTTTGAGCGCACGCCTTATTCCGTGTCGTTTCTTTCATTTACGTTTTCAATCCTAAACATATGCAAATATCTAAATATTTAAATTTCAAATACTAAACACGTTATTTTGTCTACGGTGATTCTCTTAAATCGTCGCGCGAAAAAACGCGTCAACAATATAAATATTCTTGTACGAAAATAATAACGAAAATTTATGTGAAAATAAAATAAAATTTTCTCCACTTATACATAAGTACGGGCTATTCAATTACAATATAGTTCAATATTAATGACTTTTTTAGGCAAATACCGTTGTGGATTTTATTTTTCGTCTAAAAAAAAATGGCTCAGACTTCAGTAAATTGTACATAATATAAATATGTAAAAAAAAAACTACTATTATCCGAATTCTGAAACTTTTTCGAATTATGTTTAAGAAAAAAAGGAACGAAAAAACGTTCGTTCCTTCTAAAAAGTAACGAAATTCCAATAGGTTCCTATTCGAGCGAAATCGAAGGAACGAGTTACTATTTAAACTCGTTCCTGCATGAGCACTGTCAAGCACTGTATATATATATACCTGTAATAAATAAAACTATACGAAGTCGATTTCCTGCAAACGCGTTATCACACATAAATCACAAAATATTTCTTTTCGCGCGGTATATATATATGTATTTTTTTTGTACAGATAAAATGAGTTTGTCTCGACAATATATTATATTATACGTATATAACATATATACATTCGCCATAAATTTCAACTGCGCATGTAATTTTCATTTTTCGAGTATATACCGCGATATAATGAAACGAAAATAATGACGGTGAGTACAGGCCCCAATTATATTTTATTTAATATATTATTATATATTATAATTATACATCACAATGTGTATAATTTTAAACAACGCGTTTTTTTTTTTTTTGCCGAAATATAGAGCGGCGTATTACGCGTATTCAATATAGTAACCGAGTGCTTTTTATTTTTTCTTTCGATTGTATCGTCATAATTTAAATATTACAGCGCTCGTCGGTGTGTTATTAACGTGCGCGGCACGTTAATACATATTATATAAACGACGACGACGAAAAAAAAAATCCGGCTTTTATATTCAACGAAACTCTCAAGTTAATTAAATTAAGTAATAGTTGTTGGCACGAGACGTTTAACAAATAAAAAAAAAAAAAAAAAACCAATATGACGTGAAAGTGTTTAAGCACGCGACACAAAGTCGATAAATTAAAAAAAGTCGTATACGCAATATTATATAATACGTTTTATTTAATAGCGCGCGAATGTTTATGGAACCGCGCCGCCGGTTTGAAACACGGAATCTTAATAATACAATTATTATATTTTCGACGAAAAATGAGTAATAGTAAATAATTATTTAAATGATGCCAAACGCGCGTTTCCGTCGAGCGAAAAATCTATATACACCGCTGCAATTTTAAATTGCAATTATCCGCTTCTCGGATATCGTCGTCGTTTATTATCATATAATATACGTTTGATTTATTATTTCCATTTTCTTACAATACAACCGGGTATCATTTCAACTGTATTCGTTTAATCAACACGACGAGTGCCGTGATAAATTACAATTACAGTCGTTGTAAACGATTATTTATAACTGATTAGTTTATAGATATTTCTTAATTAAATATTTGTATTGGCTATTTAAAAAAAAAATCACCCCGTTTTTCTCCTCCCGCCGTAACCGACGCGTATTTGTGTTTTAAACGTAAGACTTTTTTAAAAAAAAAAAAAAGTAATTATTGGAAAACGAACGCCGTATCGTTTGACGAGTATAAAAATCGAATTTAAAAGGAAACACCGATGAGCTCAACACTTGTAAATGTATATTGTTTTAAAACGGAAATAACGTTATTATTATTATTATTTTCGACGCATTCGTGCAAAATCGAAAATAACAACGTCAACGAAATCGACACGTTTTTTTTTTTGAAAATTTATTTCGCGCTCTTGTGACGTATTTATAAATTATATAATATGAAATGAATTAAAACGAGAAATACGAAATTACAAAAACGAATATTTTTAATTTTATGTGTCTTACGAAGAGAAAAAAGCAATTAGGAATGCCGTACGAGTCGCGTTATACTATAATTACATACAAATTAATAACATATGCGGTTGTAAATTTTTTTTTATTTTTTATCAAAACTCGCGAATATCGGGTATTATAATATTACGGACATTAACGATACACACATTTTAATTTTACTGGCAGCCAATTAAACGATTTATAAATATTCGAAAAACCGATTTGTAAGTATTTGCGAAATGACTACACGATTTTAGAACGCGAATCCGACATTACCGGAGAGACGGTAACTTCAGTCAGGTCACTATACACAGTTTCTCTATAGTACACTGTATACACCGCGTACAGAAGCTATGGAAATTATTATTTTTGAGAATCTAATATTTATAGACGTTTTTAAATCCCTGCACTGTCGCGATATTATCGCAGTAATCTAATAATATTATGTGCGATACAAAGCGATAAACATATTTTGCAATTTTTTTTTCTTTTAAATAAACCTCTCCGGAATAGCGCCGCCGCCGGGCGTATAGAAATTTAACGTATATATATATAGTAACGGCAATTTATTGAGTTCGAGTGGTGGCAGTGAAGTGCTTCAGATAACGAATTACGGAGTTTGGTACATTTCCCGACGTTATTCAGTGCGTATAATACGTTTGGCGTTCGATATAAAAACGCGTTTCACGTCCATTCGATTCAATCACTATCGCGGTCCATAAAGCTTCTCCAGGCGCTACTGCGAAAACTGCAGCGTGACATTTACGGAAAGTATGCGCGGAGTGACTTAAAAAACTAAAATTTTTGCCCATCGTCTTCGAACGACTTCAAAACATACCGAATACTCGGTCATCTCTCTCTCTCTCTCTCTCTGCGTGGAATAATATAATACGATAATTTAGGAATATAACGTATATTTTAAGTGCGAAAAAGTAAAAAAAAAAAAAATAATACTATAAATTTACGTAGACACGTTATTGCGTATTCGTGCTATGATGTTTTCATCATAATTTGTATTTCGTGCGGCGTTGTTATATAATCATATACACGCGCTGTGGGGTTGTGCAACAATAAAAGTCTAATAAATCGTCGGAATTCAGAAAGCTGTCAGACAAAGTGATTTTTTTTTTTTTTCAAGTGGCTATGCCGCGCAACAGTACTGGGCTCGGAGGGAGCTCCGTTCATATGTAAAGTACTATTACTGCGGATTTGTGAATAGAATGGTCGTATTGTTCGTAATGAAAGTTTTTTTTTATTTTATTTTCGTTTGGGATACACAGTTTTTTACTCAAAACCCGAAAACGTTCGTACACTGCATGCGTATCTTGTGCGTAAAACGAGTTTTTATATAAATAAAACAAAAAAAAAAAAAAATGCTGTAAACCGTTTCGCTCGTTACATTACATTACGTTATTACGCTGGCACGCTACATTTAGGTAAATTAAATTTAGACAGAAGTGGAACGATTCAAGAGACTATATAGGGACGATTCTATCGGAAAAAAGAAAAACGAAACAGCAAAGGAAATATAGAAGCTAAAATACGGGTTAACGAAGTGGATCTCGATCCCTGTCGCGAGATTTAAACGAGCAATTATATACGACCTTGATACGACCCATCGTTGTGTTATACAGCACAGAGACTTGGCCGATCACGGAAAACCGACGGAAACAGATTTCTTATTTTTGAAAGGAAAACCCCGTGCAGTGAAAAATTTTTGGAGATGTAAATAAAGAAATAATACTAAGTCCCCAATGAGTGGAGAATAAGAAAAAAAGAGAAACTAGTTAAATCGGAGATTACAATTGGCAGAACATTCCTGGAGAAGCCAAAACCTGTTCTTTCATTGAGTATAGTGCTGCAGGATAAGAACTCGACGGGGATAAGACCCTTTAGAAGCCTGAGAACGATGTGGGAAGATGCAGTCGAAAAAGATGTGCAGGGAGAACTAGGGGATAAAGAATTAGATCGGAAAGCACGAGAATCGTATAGAGATGGATGGCGGTCTGGATGTACGATGGGTTGGTCATATATAGAGACCACCGTACACCCCGAAAAAAACGAGAAGATATATGCGACATTTACATAATAATAAAACGATTAATATTGCGATAAAAAAATCCATTGAAGTCATTATTATAATTTGATATTTTTTACTTATATGACTAAGTATCGTGACATTATAGGTAAGTAATTTCATCTTATATCGTAGTAATACACATGACTCTCGATTTATTTTTTTAATATTGTAAAATATTAATAAAAATAAATCGGTACTTTTAAAATAAATTTGCAAAAATAAATTCTTTTTTGATTTAACGCTGTTTGGTTTTTATGCCCAGATAACCAATATAGTTATCAAGCGAAACGTATTTGAGGCTCGTTAACAATTCAAAAGAAATCGTTCCCAACGAGATCGTTGAATTTTATCGGAATCTTATCAACTGCGGATATCTAAAATCAATAATTCGTGACTGTTATTTAGGTCGAGGACGAAAAAATAACATAACGATATATATACCAATATACATACATACGTATATTGTTAAAAGAATAGTTATATGCTTCGAAAATATAACATTATTTATACACAGTTTTCTGTTTTGTATGAGTTTTATTTCACAAGATGTTGCTGTGTCTAAGTAATACAAAAAAGCAACCAAAATGAATATACTCGTATATATATATATATATATCATCTTTGCGAAAAAGTTGAATTCCAGATTCTATCTACGGAAATATATTGTCTTTTGTTACAACACTTTTGAAATGATGATAATAATGAAGAAAAAACTCCGTTTACGTATTATATAGCGTTATCAATAACAATATTAAATAACTTGACATATAACGTAAAAAATTATAAATACAATTTTAAATCATAATTTTTGAACTATTATTTGCCGTTTAAACATGATTTTGAAATTATCGATATTACCCGCACAATTGGAAAAAATCAGTATTAGCCGCGTAAATTTTCAGCGTTAAATCGTTATTGTATATATAGGAGAAGACGCCAGTACTTTTTTTTCTTTTATGCATTTTATACGGAAAAATATGATGTTTTGCTCGGCTATCGATTAGAGGAACTCTAAATTGTAAAATTCCAAGAAAGGTTAATAATAAATGTTACCAATAACGATGAGTTTAAATTAAAAAAATACTGAATTTTCGGGCGGTCTTTCTACATTTTATGGAGTATGAATAATACTACACAAAAACCTGAAACCCCGTTATGAGACGAACGGTGTTCCCATTCCATTTTAGCAGTTACAGGAATAATATCTGAAGACACTCATAAGAGATAATAGAACCGAAATTTTCAACCCGCCTGTACGTTAATATTGATTAAACGTCCTGCGATTAAGGACCTCGGACACAAGTACGCGTATAAGAACTCTCAACAACTGCGGACGAACCCGGCGGCGACCAATACAAATAAATAACATTTTTTTTTTTTGGTCTTTTATTAGTAGTGAATAGTTTCGGTAAACAATAAAATTTCACTAGGGTTTAAAAACCGCAGCGGAAAATGGAGAAAAAAAACATTGCCGAGAGAGTACGCGAATAATTGTATCGTTTAGTACGGAAAACGAGTATTCTCGCGAGAGAAACACAGCGTTTTCTACTCCAGTCATTATAATATATTATTATATCCTACGCGATTTACAACATTATAAATTACCCACAATATATATATATATATTTATATTTGATTTCCGTCAGCTTCGATTATATTATTTTATTTTATTTAGTTTCGAAAGATGTCACAAGTACATAAAAAAAAAAAACGATATTTTACGCACTTTTCAAAAATACATATAAATTACTCACCCTAAGTATATATCTGCAGTGGGCGGTATTGAGAAGAAATATATGTTGTAGATTTTTTTTATGCCGTCGATTTTCCGGCGAGGAGATATACATTATTATAAACGTTAATCGACAAACGTTTCCAATGTTCGAAGCCTTTTCTTTTTACATTCGTAAGCGATTGCTTAATATTCAGAACCTTTTTTTTTTCCGATTCGCTACGGATTTAAAACGCATTTTTTTCGCAGTCACAATATTTAAGAAAATTATTTAGAAGACAATATATATATTTTATTGTATAAGACTGGCGAATATTTTCGTTTCCACGACGATATTCTGAAATTATCGTCGTTTAAAAAACGAGGATTTTCTTTTTTCTTTTTAAGGCGTCAGAAAATTTCTTATCGCGCACGCTAATCCGCTCGCGGCCGGGCGTCTTAACCGAGGCCGTAGAAGATAAAACGTTACTTTGTTCGTAAGCTTTTATTGCGAAATTAATTATTTATTCGCGGTAAATATATCAAATAACAATTAATAGAAGAGTTCAAAAGAAATTCAATAACGGTTAATTAAAACGTGTAAATTCAAGCGCCGCGATGAGAACAACGGCGTCGCATAATATAATACGCCATTAACCACAATTTATAGTATTATGTGGGCGAGCGCGCGCGCCGAAAGCTTCCCGGCGTCGTCGTCGCCGCGTATAAAATATTCAACGCGAAAATTTCGTTAAAATTTACATTTCGCTCGATTTAATGACATTATTATTGTTATTAAGCGGCGGAAAAAAAACAACAACAGCGTTCGGGCCGAAACCTGAATATGGCGTTATATTATTAGCGCGTATAAATAACGTTTAAAATCAATTTACACGCGTGGAAATTTCAGAACACGCCGACATTATTGAAATTCTCTATACCGTGTATACCTACTGCAAAAACGCGCGTATCAACGCACAATTTCAATCCCACGACAGTCATGGTACATATATATACATATATTAATAATTAATAGCAATAATAATAATAAATATTACGTTATATTATATATACTATTGTCGTGTGGCTGGAACGAGAGACAATTTCGTCGTGCCACTAGCATCGCTGCACACGCACTCATACCGTATATAATGTAATAGAATATATAAGCCGGTAACGTCACCGGAGATCAAGGCCGTAGCCAGGGGGGTTCGGGTTCAAACCCCCCGAAATTTTTTTTAAAATAAAATTTAATTATTTTAAATATCTATTAAATTTGAAATTTGTACACGTGTAGATTTATAGATCGCACAGTACGGTATACCCTTGACAAAATTTTTTCGAAAAAAATTTTTCTTATATGTGTATAAATAACGGATAAATAAAAATATTTAGCTTGTATATATTATAATGTATAAAGTTTAAAATTGAATAAAAATGTAAAATAATGTAACTACTTAAATAAAAAAAATGCCATGTACTTAATTTAAATAATAATTTCATAAATTCATACTATATTGAGAATATTTATGTTTTATAACATTTTTCAGTCAAAAAAAATTTATATTCTCAACCCCCCAAAAAAAAAAAAATTTGGCTGGCTACGGCCTTGCCGGAGATTGACTCCAATTATATACACGGCGACCGCAAAATTAATATAGAATAATTTAAAACCGACAACAAAAACACGGCCAAACCGAGATGGACGTGGACCGGGAAATAATGTTTAATGACATTGTCGGGAGCGTAAAATGCACGAACATTTTTAACACGATTTTCGCGCACTCTCGGTAAAAACGAAAATTCGATTTTCATAGGCTTTTACGCTGACGGTTCTCTTTTTTTATATGCGCTCTATTCAGTACAACTGAGTATAATATTCGTTCGGTATTTTATATACGTATAATATTAAAATCGGTTCATTGCGATTATCTCGTGCCAACGAGTGGTCGGACTAATAATAATAATAATTATTATATATAAGAGCACTTCGTCAGAGACGTGATTACGAATTTTTAATTTTTGTTTTTTTTCTGTACGCATAATTGAAATGAGTTTGTTTATTTTTATTTACATTTTTTTTTTATTTTTATAATGAACGTCAAAAGCGTTTTGAAATGACGGGGTTTATCGGTGAATCGATATAATAAATACTATTTTAAACGAAGGACTGTGCATTTGTAAGAAATATTACACGTACCTATTTATTTATTTTTTTTTTTTGCTCGTCTTTTAAATATGTTTTTTTTCTTTTATTACTAAGTACGTTTCACAATAAACAACACGGTTCACTTTTTTGTTCTCCTTAAACTGAATATTGTATATGAAAAACGAGCACATCTCACTATTATGATGAGGCTTATTATTGCCAGTCATTGATCCAGTCATTCCTTCTGCGGTTATTCTAACTTTTAGTGCGTTTTCTTTTTTCTTGTTGTTTCAACGTCATTGTTTGTGTGTTTATTATACGGTGTATTCTGGTCGCAGACAGATTTCTTAAGAAATAAATAGTTTGTCGAAGAGTATTCAATTTCGAGACTTTTATTTGACATTATTATTTTTTTTTGTCGATCAAATAATCGAATGTTAAAAATGAAAGAAACGATTTGTTTTCCGAAGATTTTAATTTGCCATTTTAAAAACCACTGGAATTTAAGTTGGTGTAGACGACAATTACGTCAATGCTAATGCTAATAATAATAATAATTTATATATTAATAATATTTATTATTATATATAATAATAATAATAATAATAATATTTATTATTATTATATAATAACTAGCTGACCCGGCAAACGTTGTTTTGCCAAAAAGTTAAATTTTTAAAATTTAAAAAGGGATTTTTTTCAAAATTTTTTTGTAAAAACCTTTTCCTGGCAATAATAATACGAATAATTAAAAAATTTGATAATAATAATAATAATATTACGAACAATTAAAAAAAAATTTGAGCCAAATCGGCCCATAATAATAATAATTCTCAATTGATGAATTGTTATACATTTTGGCTCCATTTTATATATAATAATATAGATAATAAAATAATAATAATAATAATAATAATAATAATAATAATAATAATAATAATAATAATAATAATAATAATAATAATAATAATAATAATAATAATAATAATAATAATAATAATAATAATAATAATAATAATAATAATAATAATAATAATAATAATAATAATAATAATAATAATAATAATAATAATAATAATAATAATAATAATAATAATAATAATAATAATAATAATAATAATAATAATAATAATAATAATAATAATAATAATAATAATAATAATAATAATAATAATAATAATAATAATAATAATAATAATAATAATAATAATAATAATAATAATAATAATAATAATAATAATAATAATAATAATAATAATAATAATAATAATAATAATAATAATAATAATAATAATAATAATAATAATAATAATAATAATAATAATAATAATAATAATAATAATAATAATAATAATAATAATAATAATAATAATAATAATAATAATAATAATAATAATAATAATAATAATAATAATAATAATAATAATAATAATAATAATAATAATAATAATAATAATAATAATAATAATAATAATAATAATGATAAATACGTATATCAACGTAATATCGTGTATAATGCACGCGCGGCGCGCCGAACGACGACGACGACGACGACGGCGACGCGAAGACGACACAGGGCGGTGCAGGGGACCGGCGCGCAACGCGGACGCTACCCTCGTCCGCGCCCACGCACCGCGCCGACGACGACTCGGAAAAAGCAGTGTGCTGCCGAATGGTTCATGTACGGTCGTACGTCCGTTGGTCTCGGTTCGATTCGCTGTCGTGATTGCCGCATGGCCGCCGTTATCGTATCGTCTCCGCCGCCGCCGTCGCACAGGTAACTAAAGCAAAACAAAATTAATAGTATAATTATTATATACTGCGCGTATAGATCTCGTGACGAAGTCGAGTTTGTAACGACAATTAATTAACGACGAGGATAGATCGTTATCGATCCTAACGGATCGTGTCCACGTACAAATCGGTGTGGATCGGAACAGACCGGTGGTGAGCGGTCGAGTGGTGAGCGAGTAAACAGTGGCGCACAACCCATAAATTCGGGTCCTAGGGACGAGTTTTGGCCCCTCGTCTGTTCGAACTACAGCCAAAACTCTCATCGATTCGTTTTACGAAATTTGAGTTCTATTTTCTATTTTCGCGTATCAAATTAATAACAATTTAACATATTTTTTTTTACACTTTTAGTCTCATCTATATAACAGTACGAATTAAAAATGTATTTATACAAATTTTATTTACTAAGGCCCTTTTGCAGTGTTCCAAGGCGTTTGCCGCCCCGCGTAATTACGCCACTGATCCGCTGTTACAAAAAAAAAAAAAAAAAATCGTTAATACTACTGCGCGTGCACCGTTTATATAAACACACAATTTCTTAAAGAAATTTTTTTGTCAAATATTTGTCCGTCTGAAAGTATAGTGCGTCGTTGAATACCTGCGCGTTATTATTATTATTTTTTTTTTATAGAACAAGAGGGAAAAATATATTTTTCATCCACATGTATTCCCCCGAGTACATTCAAAATTATTGTCCTATAATAAACGTTGTGTACGACGAAGATTGTAAATAATTTATCATGACAGTGGTTCTTAAACTGTGGTCCGTGAGTCGTCCGTGACATTCGCGTTGGGAGTCCGTAATGCCGTCGGTGTAGACGACACACGTGTGCAATAGTCCGAATTATTCGGTATAAATTTTAAAGTACGAGTACACTGGAGTTATCGTCGAAACTTACCTTCTCCTGTTCCGGATACGAGTAAAAATGTGAAATAAGACGCCCTTTTGCAATACTGACATCCATCATCGTTTAATAATACATTATAATCTATAAGATATCTTTCGTACTGATAATAAAAATTACTGACATCGCGTCGGATGAAGTCTTATAGACATTTCTACAAACAGCAGTTTATAAAAATACCCGATTTCGGAATTCGTTAGGAAATTTCCGGCCACGGCGCGCACTTGGCCAGCAATGTCCGAGTGAAGCTCTTAAAATTTTTCAACGCAACACACACAGTTCATTTCGATGCGAAAAAGCCGATCATCGGTTTCCATTAAAAACAAGTTTCGAAAACCGCATATGAAAAACATACGAGTCTTTCGAGCGTGTCGAGCTCAACAACGGATGTCTAGAACGCGTGGCACCATTGTTCGCATTAAAATATAATAATATAAATTAAATTCGTAAAATAAAATTTTAAGTATATTAAAAATTTCCGCGTAAAGTCGCTATAGTATAATACGTATAATTATTATACGTTTTTACGTACCTACTTATATATGATTTATAATATAAAAAAAAAAATTAAAATATTGATGTTATAATGACGTGAGATATTTCGTAAAAAAAAAAATTGTATTCGGAAAAAAATCGGTTAAAAACATTTCTTGATCGGGGTCCGACGCGTACTAAAAAAGTATAACCGCTGCATGTCTTCAGCGTTGTTTGTCGATTTTTGCTGATACGCTACGATGTTGGTTTACGCAAGTATATTTTGCAAGTACTGGGTGAAACGCTTAAACGAGAAGAAAATCAAACAAAACGTTACTCCATATATAATGTGTGTATGATGTGCGTTCGAGTGAAGAAGCGTTTTTTTTCCTACAAAATAGACCGACACTTCTCGTAAGCGTACACACTCACTTCGTTTACTCGTATACAGCGTGTAAGTATAATATTTATCGTATTTATTATCCAGCTGTAATAAAACGTAAGATAGTTTGCATAAACGTTATAGTTTTGCGTGGGGTGTCCAAAGCGATAGACTCGTACCTTTGCCCAGACAATTGCGTCAAATTTGAAAGAGATTATCACGAAAAAACGCTGTAAAAAAAAAAATTTCCTACGCTATTTTTATTTTGCTTTTATAGACTATTTTTCATCACGCAACACGCCGTGCTACGCGTGCGGCTCGTAAGGATTTCTTTTTTTCTTTAGCCATCCTTGTAATAAATTATTGTACATTTGAATACCGTTTTCCGACTGCGCGCGCTCTACGCACGTGACGACACTATCATCGCGGCGTTTAGACTTCGCCCACGCTCAATTTTCTCGTTCACGAAGTTTTCCCCACGTCAGTCTAGCTGTTAGAAAATAGCAAAAAAAAAAAACAAATCGCGCGAACATTTAGCACGGAATTCGTATGAATGTCCTTACTACTCTTGAACAGGACATCCCCGAAAATCGTCCTTGGTCCTGGGCCTGGCAACACGTCTTTCCAGCCTCTCATCGCCCTCTGCCTCGTAGTGAACACAAAAGTTTTTTTTCCGCACTCCAACCATCGCGACAAACATTTCGACAACGACGAATTCGTTTCGCCGCGGAGAATATGAAATGTCAAAGTGGCCCGGACATTGATTTTCACAAAGCTTTTATCACATTAAATACCAAAGTAATTGTATATCAGTAAATAACTACAGTGAATAACTTAAAATCTTGTGTTTATTTAGGTTAGGAAAACACGTGTAAAATCGCATTTATTACAAATATTGAATTTATCGATACGGAAAAACACTTGCATCGTACAACTCTTGTGAGAAATTTGGGCCCGTTTCCCATTTCCTTATAAGTTTCCTCCGGCGAAGTCGAACAGTTCACAAACACTGCAGCACCATTGTTGTGTTTTCTTCTAAACTTCTTCGGTTATAATAATATTTTTGTATTATACTGTTTACCAAAATAATACGAGTCGGGACAGGGGTGTGGCCAGGATTTCATTTTGGCGGTGGTTTTAACTTTTAGTCGTTACTCTTTAGTACCTACCTAACTTCATAGAAATATGATTTAACTATAATCATAATAATTATATAAAAAAATAATATTTTAGATATGCATTATTTTTAATATTGTATTTATTATATTTCTAGAAAAAAATTATAATGAGTACGTACGTCGTTGTGAATGTTCAGAGGGGCGCTAAATCAAGCAGACGAATTTCACTTTTTATACTCGTGTATGTTTTGAAATTTTTTTTTCTGCTCTTGCAAATTGACACCGGAAGAGTGATCAAAATTTCTAGTATTTTTTTAATATTTGGACAAAATATACCATCACATTTATGAAATGCGTTTGATGGTATTTTGTTTTCACCCATTTAGTTTTTCAAAGTAAAAACTCTTTTTTCAATACACCACTACCAGGTAGAACGCATACCAATCACAAAATTGTAAGCATTCTTCAGACGGTCTCCTTTAGAAAAATGTGCAATACGGTTTGACAAATCAATGCGTTACTATAACGAACTCGTAACTTTTTTGTGATTGAACGAATCGTTCAATAATATGGTCGGAAAACCTGACTGTCAGATGATTGCCGATAAGATAACCGTAAAATGTATGTTATCAATACTCGTGACACTTATGGATCCTTCACGGCACACCGGTTTGGAAACGCTAGCCCAGAGCCTACGACGATGGTGTTAATCCGCCGGTCTGTCGCCGCAGACCGATTTATACACTCGTGTGGTGTCGAGTTAATTCGATTTCAACACTAAATCAGTGGCATAACCAGGGGGTTGATAGGGCTGAAGCCCCTGCCCCGAAATGAATAAATAATCAGTTTTTTTTTTAGTAGGTATCGTCTATACACATTAATTATTATCATATCAGCCTCAGCCCTCTCCAAATAAAAATTCTGGCTACGAAATCCTTACTGTATAAAAATCGGTGTCCCGCAGCAGTCTTCGCACACAGGTCCTTTTTTTTTTTACTTTTTTATGCTATTTATTTACCAGCTCGTCCGTCATACGATGACGCTTATACGGTACGGCCGCGACGCGGAACACGTGTGGCGAATGCGGAAAAGCACGTTTTAGTTTCGCCGGTCGCGTCGCGCGCGCACTCCGTGCCAAAATGTCGGTTAAATCGATTATTCGTGTTTCGAGTCTCGTACCGTTTTTGTTTCTATGCCCTATCTCGTCTGTATTACGGCGTGTAGTATTTACTTTAAGTGGCGCAGCTACGAAGAAGTGGTGCTCAGTGTTGACTTTTGTAAACGGGTCCCAAAAATAAAAACAATTCCAAAGTATTTATTACAAAAAAAAAAAATTCAATCTCAGCGGTAAAGAATCGAATGTACGCGTAATTATTTATCAACACAACTATATATATATATATATAAAAATAAAAATATATAATGTTATCGTATTGCAGTTATTATCATATTTTTCTCATCGCTGCTAACTCAATGCTGATATAATGAAATATACTTTTTACATATCACACGGTACTTAACACACGAAGAAAATAAAACTAATCAATACAAAAAAAAAACCGGCATTAGAGTGGGAAATGAGATTTTGTTGTGGAATTAATTTTTTTCATCGCAGAACTTGGAAATTTTCGGGGGGGGGGGAGGCCCTAAGTCGCCGGGGAAGCAACTCCTCTGATTCCCGGTATGACGACGTTTTTAATTATAAGCACCCGTGTTATTAAAACCATAATAACGTGTACGTACCGTGCGGGAGAAAGAAAAGGTTTTTTTAAAATACCGAAATCGCTGTAAAAAAAATGGCGTATATTAATTTTTTTTTTTAACTCCGATTATTCTGTGACAAACCGGTGTACACTGCCCAGAGGATTTCATTTAATTTTCCAGATCAGCATTTTAGTTTCAAGTTATTCAGCTGCCGTGTATAACGTTGCACATTGTTGTGTTTTTCTATACACTGTTCGCGTTCACTAAACGTGCGATTTAACGCGCTGTAAAAAAAAAACTCTATCATAATTAAACATATAGGATATGCATTCAATTGAATTCAAACCGTTCGTATAATAAGCGTTTCGCGAGTGATTTTATTTTTTTCACCGAAAACGTAATTAATAAATTGAAACGCACTTTTTAACGTCGCGCGAACATTCGACTTATCTTTTAAACGACTCCATAATATACGTTGCTTCTAACAATCGAAACAGTTATCACTTACAGAAAAATTTCACGAAATTTCTCTCAAGTATAATATTTTCTGTATAAAATACGTTTTCTAATCGCGTCGATCTTGTCGACGAGTATAATATATTATTGTTGTTCCTTTATGCATTATAATAATACAAGAACTTTTTGATTATAAATTTTCGTGACTGCGTTCCGTTTTCAAATTATATCACGGGCTCTAATTTAATTATACGAATTCAAATAGTGTGAGCTGATACGGAATTTTAGTTCGGGAAGTTTAAAAATATGAGCTGTCGTGTAAAATGTACGAATTTACTATGCGATTTATATTACTGTGGGCGTTCGCGCGAGTTTTTCGTTTCTTATCAAACGCGTTTCGGTACAAAAGAAACGGCGGAGAGTTTTCATTTAAAAACGAATTAGTGGCCGAAATACGATCGTATACAAAATTTGATTTAGACGGAACAACAACGATAACACGTTATATAATATATATATATACTGTATACTGTTAAAGGGCGTATTTTCGATACGTTTATACAACAGACACATGTGCGCAATCAAGCGAAATTTTCAAAGTCCCCGAAGAATAAAATTCCGGTATCGCGATATAATGGATGACCTTTATTATTGTGTATGGTATATGAACTGGCCCGAATTGTTATACGTTTCGGTGTTGTGTTTTTTTTAATTATTACGAAAAGTTTTTTTTTTCGTTATTTACGAAATATTTTAGGGTTAGCCAATAAATTGAATCCGTATTTGCAGCTCCTCTTACTAGTATAGTAATGCCTAACGGAAGAGCTTTAACAAAGAAAATAAAGCGTTTGCGATGCGGTGGACGAGATAACTGAAATGTATAGGAAACGTGTATAAGCTAGTAAGTTTTGGAGAAGGTCTAAAACACAATGTATTCAGAGTATTGGTTTAGACGCGAGAGCGGAACAAATGGTGTTAGAGATACTGCAGTTGGGCTTGATAAGTTATGAAATCAAAAGTTTAAGTGTTTCGGTTCAGTCGTGCAAGAGGACGTGTGCGAACGGGATACTGTGCGGAAAGAGGTTGTACGATAAAAAAAAAAACCATTTAGAGTGAAAGAAAAATTCTTTTTTTTTGTATAAAACTTTGGTTAAGCTTGCGATGATGTATGGAACTGAACGTCTCGCGTTCAAGTAGGATGGTTGGAATGGAGACGGTTTTCTGGCGTGTTGATAGAAGGACGGATAATGATGAGTTGTAGGAGTCGAGACAGATGTAGGCCGAAGGTAAGAAGTTGTTGAGGACACGGAGTCGTTTGCGACGAGCATAAAACAAGAACATATACCAGCTGATCGTTGTCTGTGGGGTGTAACAGGCGCTAAAAGGAAGAATTTACAGTGTAAAAAAAAAATCGACCGATTTACATTATATTTCGAACACGCGTGAAATATTCGTGTATGTATATATAGTGATTTTCTGTTTTCCTCGCGTATTACGACGATTTAATAATAATTATTATCGTTAGCTCATTTCCGTCCGCGCGCGCGCGCACGCATGTGTTACGTCCGCCCACAGCCAATACCGTCGACGACTCCGACGTTCTGTGTGTCCGGGTCCCGGTATATATATATATTCGCTCCAGACACATAAATCATGCAAATTACACCGCGAAACTCTGGCCGGGCTATATTTCCAGTTCGAACAGCGATTAAGCGAAACGACACGTTTATATTTTTGTGCAGGGCCGTATTTAGGGGGGGGGGGGTACGTGTGAGCACATGCTCGGGGGCGGCAAAATATTTATGCAAAATTAATTTGAAAAATGTAACGAAAAACGCATTTTATTTAAAAATTTTACATTTTGTATTTTAGAACAAATTTACGAACCACTAGTTGTATTATTAAGACTACAATAAGCAAAATAATTTTCGGACAAAAATCTGTTTTTAACAAATGGTCAACCGATCTCACCCGATAAAAACCATGAACCCATGAAAACCGACATCGATATTCCGTAGTCAATACTGCGATATGTATTCAGACATATCCCTACGTTCCTGTACACTGAAAAATAACAGCTGTTGACATATGTATTTTGATAACAGATACAATTTCCTGCGACATTTGGTCCTTTCATAGCATAGATACCACGTGTTCTGTGTTAATACATGACGTATATACCGAGTGGTTTATCATAGAACATTATCGTTTCGTACCGAGATAAACGTTGGTAACTTCAGGCGGAGCCTCCAAAAATTCGATGCCAACTTCCCGGCCGAGTCTCCGAAATTTTTGTAAACAACCCGAGTGTCGTTTCTATTCGTATAATGATAACTAAACAATTATCTAAGATCGAGTAATTCCGCTGAAAGACTCTAAATGCGCTGGCAATTATAAACATTGAATCACGACTAACTCTTAAAATGTTGTATTATTTAATATTGTATTTTGTTACGTTAATTCGTTGCATAAAAAAGACTTAATTTGTTTTAAACATTAAATAATTAATATTGAATTATAAGAACGTTGAATGTGTAGAAAATATCAGAGAATCTCGGTCACGGATGAAATAAGTGAAATACTGATAATATGAGGGGGGGCAAATTATATGCTCTGGGGCGCCAACATTTTAAATACGGTCTCGTGTCTGTGGTGAACGGCCCGTGGGGTGGGAGGGAGGAGTGAAATATTTCTGTGTTTTCAATATTTGGTGTCGTGTGATCATAATGTATAGTATTGTTTGATTTTGTTCCGTTTCGGTTTTTCGATAATGAAATCGAAGGAGTTCGGGCCGAACGGCGAGACAAAGCGCCACTGCCATGCACTTTAAAGGAGAGACATTTACGCGTTCCGCGCTCGATTTCATTGAACTTTGCAAGTATTCTCTCGCTGTTTCACTCGACTTGCCTCGGCCAAAAAAACGTTCGTTGATTTTTTTTCCGTCTTCTTATAACCGACCTATAATACGCGTTATACGCGGTCGCGTGTAAAATATTATATATATATATATATGAAAAGTTACATGTAAAGTATTTTCAATTGTAATTAATATCAAACAACAAACCTTATTAAAAAAAAATTGTTTAGTAGATTCTGATGGAAAATCTTTTTTTCTCTTGGCAAATAATCGCAAGTGTCAATGAAGTCCTTCCTTCTCTCCTCTGAGATGGTTAAGATTTTTGCACAGGGAAGTCGCAGTGTTTTTCCCGTATATATTTGAAAAACGGACACGAAATACACAAAGCATTCGCGGGGTGCTTCAATAAAACAGACGATAAGACACCCCATTGAGATTTTACACGATATTTTTCTAATCAAAATTAATATATTTTTTTTCACTCAAATGGATTCCCTCCTCCCTACCATCTATTTTTAAACGATATTTCTGTTAAACGGTACCAAGATGTCTCGACGTTCCACTGAGAAAGCATAAACATTTCCCGAATTGACGTTTGCCTCGTCGTCCAGTGCCGGCCGCTTCAATTACTTAAATATACGCGTTCGGCATATCTACGTATATACTGACATAATAAAGCTGAAGAGTTTGTTTTTTTTTTTTTTGTTTGAACGCGTTAATCTCTGGAACTACCGATTCGGATTTGAAAAATATTCTTTATTGAATTTGATAGTCCAATTCTCGAGAAAGTTTATAGGTTACTTGTAACATCACGGCACGACCCTTAGGAGCCGAGCGAAAAGAAAAAAAAGAGTCAGAAAGAACGCTAAGCGAAAACGATGCGGTGGGTCGGAGGCCAACAATGTCCACAACGTCAGGTAATGATGAAATAAGTTTTAAAAAGTCGGTGAAGTTTTATTCGTCAGTCGCAGTCATGATATTTAATGGACTATCGAGATTTCCAATCCTTTTAAACCGTATCGAAATGCAGATTATGTCCTCGAAATATTATCTGATTAAAATCGAATCACTTTGAAACCAAAGTTTACATTGCGTCCGTGTTTACAACGTATCCGCGAAAAATTAACGGGGTTGTAATCGATCTTTTGAAATCTCCTTAATTTCCGTAATTTTTAAAACTTTTATATATCAAAACAAAATTCCGACATTTTTGTTGGTCCGGGTTTAATTTTGTAAAAACCTTCGTCTTCTATAGGCGATTTTTTCGAAATTAAAATTTACTTCGTATCCATGCGACGTGCGTGAGCAACGGGTAAATGATGTTTGAAACGAGGACATTTTAAATGCACTATACTTGGAATCAAAGAACACCCTTCGTGTTCTCTAGACGTGGTAACAATGATTCCATAGATTTTAGCGGAACTGAAATCGTACCGGTCATATGTTGTCTCACGATTTTATCACAAAGAGAGGTCTCCAAACGTGCTTTGATTTTACAATCGTCTTAAGAAAAATATGCGAAATAAAGTATTACGTAGGTATACAGAACCGTTAGAACGTAATTGACTGTGTTTTCCTACGTAGTGTATTTTTGAACGAAAATAAGCAAAACCGTATAAATCTGTTTCTTCATTATTATTATTATTATAACAAATTTTCCGTATATATAAATTCTTCTTTTCATTTAAAGGCTGTCGTCATTTTTCGTGTTATTTTGCCAAATACGGGATGGGGAAAAGTTGCGTAATATTCTCGTTGAAAATTAATACTAACCTGACTAAAAAAAGCAATATACATTTCCACGTAAAAGTCGCGCCGTTTTCGATTCATATATTATTAAACTCGCTCTTCGTCTCACTGCCTTTACAGTTCTCCCTCACAGGAGTCTTATGAAAACGTAACGTTGTGACAGAAATATATAATTTTATTACAGATAGGATTATAAGTGCACGGCGTTTTCAATATACGCATCACGCCTTGTGTTGGCCCGATTGAAAGCATTACATTCTCATTCGGTTCGGAAGATTTTGATTTCTTTTTTTTTCTTCAATATTATAGATTTATACGTTTTCGTACGTAAAAAAGTTTAGGATTTAATTTATTAAAATAGACGAATATCAATATATACATATGTGTGTGTTTGATTTATACATTTTACATTTTTCTTCATTTTTTTTTTTGCGTGTTTTAAAATATGTAATTTAGTTTATTACGCGCTCACACACGGATTGTTATTTTTTTTCATATAATGATTTTTACGAATTCAATTTGATTTAACTTTCGTCTTTTAAAAATATTTAATTAATTAAAAAATATATCACGTTGTATAATATCAGACTGTATCATATACAACAAAAAAAAATTAATTAAATTAAAAATATCCGATAAGGTTAGAATTTAAAAAATGAATATTTCTAAAAACACGAATTAATTAATTTAAAAAAGAATTATTGCCTTTTCAGCTCGTATACTGTTATTGAATAGTGTTGACGTTTTTAAAATATTAATAAAACCGATTAAAAAATTTAATCTCTTTAACGAAATATTATAATAGGTGCGGACAGGGGCGTGTTAAGAAATTTCTTTTTTTAGTCTGATGGTATTTGTACTTTTCTTATAATTTTTTTCTAAAGTCGTTATTATTTCGGTAGGGATTGAGTTTAAATTCCTCATGATACACTTCTTCTCATTGAAAACACAAATGTGTCTCCGAATTTTCCTGCGATAATCGGATACCATAATATAATATAAATTATTATTAGAATAATCAGCAGCGATGTATCCGAGTTGCCTATGTGGAGCGCCGCGTCAGCGCCATCCGGACGAATTTGTGAAAACGTATATTGTTTTGTGGTTGAGCAAAACGCAGCTGAACCGCCGCCACTACGGTACAAATTGAAATGGTCAAAAGCACATGTTAGTGATTTTTCTGAGAGGAAAAATGACATGGACTTCGTATTGTCTATACGTACCGATGGATCGGACTCGTTGTCGAATCTCTTGAATCCCTAGACGTCTCAGACCAAAATCGGTGGCCATATTTTCATCGTAACGCAGAAACATTTCTATTATCACCATCACTCTTCAAATATAACTTAATCTCTTCCGAAATTTACAGCAAGTAGCCACTGAGTTATTTTAAAGAAAAAAAAACGTCTTTGTTGCCCACGAATTTATGGTTAAATATTAAATGCGCATTATTATTAATGAACCGACTTTATCGGAATAGTATAAGGAACTCTTATGCTTTCGAAATTGATTGATTGCGTGTGAATAAAAATAAAAATCCTCGCATAAATGATTGCTTTTGGAGATTTCTTACAGAAAAGTAACTGAAAAAAAGAACGTTTACGTTTATTACTCAGATGTGGAATTAAATATTGTTAGTTTCGTTTTTAATCTGTTATATACTATATTATATGGACAACGTTTAATCATTGCCGACATCGTAACATTTGTAAAATGTAATTTTTTTTTTTATTTAGTATGTCTGGAATTAATTTAACTCGTAATGATAATCTAGAAATATATATATTTAAATAAAAGTATACAGT
This sequence comes from Slavum lentiscoides, assembly GCA_032441835.1. Lineage (NCBI taxonomy): Eukaryota > Metazoa > Arthropoda > Insecta > Hemiptera > Aphididae > Slavum > Slavum lentiscoides. Next base: position 8,414,245 of record CM063715.1, on the reverse strand, counting down.
AAAAAAAATATTTATGTATTTATATTTGTTGTAAACTCAATATCACTAAAAAAATAATACACTTTTATTGCGTATTTCGACAACTACGTTGTCACCTTCACCGCGATCCAACTGCTACTAAACCGTTACACACTATATACACCCGTATTTATACAGTTTATGTCTCCGATGACGTCACCACAAAACGGCTGCGCCGGTTGGTCGTGAGTCACCGACCACGCCCATCGCATGTCTACGCTGCCGCCATCTGGTTTACACGAAATCAATTTTATTTATGAATTTTGCGTAACGGTCCCAGTTTAAAATTTTTTTTATTTCTTGTCATTTCTGTTGTTACTTTTACGTTTAATTATTTGTAATTATTTACATTTTTTAAACGTTTTGCTTTGACGTCGTCGGGTTATTTCTTATGATATTTTTGATTACTCTTAATCTACCTTAGTGATCCGTATACGTTGGATTCGGCAATATTTTAGTGGTGATAAAAAAATGACTCGTTTTCGACACGTGCGGTATCGGTATCGAAACTGTACTTAATATTACGAGTAAGTACGACTGTCGTGTAATATAATTTAACCATATTTCTCTGACCACCATGTCAATGTAATCGTGAAGTCTGTTGACGATTGAGACGACGTTACCGAATTTGTATAAAAAAAAAAAAAAAAAATTGTTTTTATACGAATAATTATCGCACTAAATTTGCGGAATTTATATAGAAATAACAAGAAACCAACGATGGATATTGATGTTCGCGTCGCGTAAACCCACAGATAGGTGCGGTTGTGTCGGCGAATGATTTCACGAGGAAATACGAACGGTAGTTTCTGCAGTATCCGTATACCGTTTAATAATAATGTTGTTGTGTAACCGGGGGGGCTAAATAAAACAAGCCATTACAGAAACGGTGTATTGCTCGACTATAATATTATGTTATTACTGCACCATCGCCCAGCGGGTATGCGATCCGAGTCATAATCGTAATAATATATAACTAATAGTATATAACAGCGTTTTGCGTGGTATTTTTCCGTTTTGTTAAAATAATTATGTGTTTCACTAAATAGCTAGTTGGTCTTTACTCTTTCTCTCTCGTTATATTTGCTGCAAACAAATTAATATTCTCTTTGTTTTACTGTATTACGCGCGCAGCTATTGCAGTCGCGTTGTAAATATATAAGTTTATAGGCGTGCGAGAGCGGTTTAACTAGACGAAAATGCGTCTGTATAAATACAAAATATTATATGTAATTGTTTTTTTTTTATTGGCTTTTAGTTAAATATTTAATTGTTTTTCATCGTTTCGCAATCAGTATTTTCGTTATGATTTTTTTCCATGAGTTTTGTTGTACGCGCGAATTTTCAAATTTGTAGACACTTTTTTTTTTTTGACATGTATATGTCTTATGACTGAGGTCATTCTATAAATTTGTGCGACACCGAGAGCGTTACCATGACGTCATGAACTCGGCTCTACTCACCACCCGGCCAGTTCCTCCCACTTCTATAACGTCGTTGCCAGTTACATTGCAACGGCGATGGCAGCGCAATCTATATATATCAGGGGCGTATTTATTGGGGGGGGGCTGATGGGGCTCCAGCCCCCCGAAATTTCAGGAACTTTCTTTACTAATTCCTATGACCTATAGCTATAGGATATAATATTTTTAATAAATTCCTAATATGTAGTTGTTTTTAAAATGTTGAGAATTTGGTAATTTGTCCTATTTTTAAGATTTAGTCTTGCATTAGAATTTAGAAATAATTCAACAATGATATTTACTCAATGCCTCAGTCTCCCCCCCTCAAAAAAAAATTTCTAAATACGCTCCTGATATATATATATTTTTTTTTGCGCGTCCCGTTGTATATGTTTTCTCGTACGTTTATTTCTCGAGGAATATTTGTAGTGTATGGAAATTTAAAAGCGCGTTTATTCATATTTTTTAAATCCTATACGAATATTTCCCGATTCGTATAAGCATTTCAGTTGCAGACACGGTAAAGTAGAGTGGTACACTTAAGTAGATTTTGAACATTTTATCCTCTCGGAAATGCTTCATCAGACGTTTCTGAGCCCACCCTGTTAAATATCCCTTCTAATCAAGGTATATATATATTATAGGCATACAGCCTGCACTACCTAATACCTATTAAACACACGTTTGTTATCGTTATAACGGGCGTATTACCGTTTCCACCGAGCTGTACGCAAAAAGCGACTCCTGTATGTGATCAACGCGTTTTGAAAGTAATAATAATTACGGAAATTAACGTAACGTTTTCATTTATATTTATTTCTATTCTATAAGACAAAAAAAAAACAGGATTGCCGTTTAAAAATCAGAATTAGGAACGCCAAAACATATCTCGTAGCAGATATATTCATAATACATACCTATGCAAGAATCTATGTAATCACACTGTATACTTGAAAAAAAAAGCGTGCGATAGAACAACAAATAATCGAGTTTTTATAATATTTTTTAATATTAACGTAAAAAAAAAAAAATTCCAGTTATTTACTATCCGTTCGTTTTAAACGTATGATAATTTTTAATCGAAAAAATAAAACGACAATATTGTAACAATATTATTAATGACGTTGTCTCGTCATTCGCAGATTCGATCGATAAAATCGCTGAGAAATGTTTTGTCCGTTCAGTTCCGGCGGTCCGCCCCGAGCGAACAGTACGCAGACCGAACAACAACAAACGCTGAATTTGAAGCATCTCAGCGAAGCTGTCAGAACTCTTACATCGCCACCGGTGAGTACAACGATAATAATAATAATATATGTGTCCGCGTGTGTATATGTATTGTGCCGCATTGGGATGCCGACAAAACGAGATGCTGGAAAACGGTCCATCCGCGATTCGTGCGCATCACGTACGACTCTCGCACGTCGTTTACATATTCGTATTCTTCCTACAACCCACTAATAATAATGACGTCGCGGAATCTCGAGATTATATTTATACGGCAAAAAAAAAAAAAAAAACGTTTAGTAGGTACTTTATATGCAAACGACTAAAATGGAATTTTACGAAAACGGCAAATTCGTAATTTTATGTTAATTTTTTTTATTATTATTATTTTTTTATTTTTCTACAACCGTAGGTAGGTATAATATATTAAGCATTTTCGTAAATACCGAATATGACGAAAAAGACGATGAGGTCGTTATTAGATTTTATTTTTTTTTCGGGTTGATCACGAGGAAAACCGTCGAAATTCAATATTTATACCACATTTGCCACGCGTACAATATATTTATATTCACACACACACACGAAGAGAAATATTTTAAAGGCAATTATCCGATATAACTACTATATAATTATATATAAAAAAAAAACATTAGATTATTGATGAGAATATATTTTAGGAAAAATAACGGTAACAGTCAGATTTCCGCATTCGTTCGGTTATTATTATTTTTTTTTGTACTTAATTTCCATTAGATTTCGTAAAAATCAAATCCTTCGAGTCAGTTTATATCCAATATAACATACATACGGCATAAAATCGACGATGTGACCTATATCTGTATATATATATTTATTTTATAATAAAAAATTATTTGTAAAAAAGTACAATAATATTTTACTTTCTATTTACATATTATTACATATATATTATATAGATATAGATATTCGAATTACAAATTAATTTTTAGGTGCTTTTATGAGTGTAGTATGTTCGCGATTTCGAAAATTTCCCGCGAAAAAGATACAATATAATAATAAAAATCTTTGCTCGGATTTTTATAGCACTAAAATGTATTGAAATACGACCGAAAAATTTTTAAATTACGTCCAAAAAAAAAAAGTAAGAAAGAAAAAAAAAACGCGTTTTATTTTACGAATCACGGTAAAGGTCCCAGCGCGCGCTTTACAAACGTATCGCGATAATTTAATACGTAAAAACATATTTCAATATAAAATATGCCTGTACAACGAGTACACGTGGCATTTAACCTGTTTAATGCGCATTAGCGAAAAAACAGCGCCTGCAAAAGTGGTAAAAAAGAAAAAATAACGCTAAACGTCTAAAACGGTTGAAATATGCGATACGGAATGCTATACGTCTTGTAACCTGGATGCGCCGAAAAAACAAATTTATATAGTTATTATATATTCCGTCATTTTTATCCGTCGTATTCAATAATAATTAGCGAACGAACTCGAGCCTAGAATTTATAATAAAAATACGCGTCTGACTAAAAATATCATAACGGTTTGCCCCGACCATTAGTAAAGCGAAGTAAACATTATTTTCTTTTCTTTTTTTTTTTTATATATATTAATAATAATTCTGAAAATAATCGCGTGCGCCTGGTGTAAAACTCGGCGCCGCGGTTTCGTATGACTACTACTATACGTATCAATTTCCGAAAATCTTCTCGCGCATACATAACACAAACACACTAAACATTTTAATACGTATATATATATATATATACACGTTTCAGTATAATTTAATATAATAAAAGCACTTAAAATCGCGTCGCGAATAATATAATATAACAGTGTACCGTTTCTTCGCGTTTAAATAATAATAATAATAATATTGTTATCTTAATCGCGTTGAAATTATGGCGCTCGCGTATAGTATATAATATATAATACTGCGGCGATACGCGATATAATGTAGCGTGTTAATAAATATCACACGTCCATGCTCGGCGCGCCGAAACAACTTCTTTAGAAGCGTTTCCGAAATAAGTTTTCGAATATTTCAAAAAAAAAAAAAAAATGTGTCAAAACGTACACGAAAAATTCTCGAGAATTCTTCGAAAGGGGAAGTGAACAATTTTCCACGACTCGTTTTAATAATTACGCGACCATTGTGGCTTTCTGTTTTTCACTTTTCTGTTCGGAAGAAATATTGACGAAGATCGACAAGACAGCGCGGTTTGTTGCTGTACGGCTCCTTGACGTTCAAAATTGTTATGCGTGTTTATCGAATACCCGTCGAGAGGACGTTATTATAAAGCCGCGGTTTTAGTCAAATTATATAAATAGCTTTTCACATTTTATTCGTCCAATTCGTTCGAGTTCCGTCCGTTATTACAGACTCTGAACGATTCAAACTCCCAAAACGGTAGTTCAAAACTTGAAACCGTAATACCTGTGTACGCCGAATAACGCGCATTGTTATTTTTTTTTTTTTTATCATTCTGCGTACAAACCTATCGATCGATTTAGTTAGCCAAAATGCATTTCACAGAAAATCACTCTTCACAAAACAGTAGTTTTAACGATACTGACGAACTTATTATATGTTATACGAGTATACTTATATATATGAAAAAATTAATTATTTTCATTAATTTACGTTAGACAAACATTGGCTTGAATAATATTTGCACTGTGATATACGTATAATTAATTTTTTGATTAATTAAAAACAAAACATTCGATTCGACGTGAATATTATTATTAACTTTTATTTTCGTTACGCAAAATTAAATTAAAACGTTCTTACACGCAATTCGTTATGCACTATACTTATTCACGTTAAACTTTTCAGAACCGTTGTTACAATTTATTATAATGTTTATAGAAGAAGAAAAAAAAACAATCGATTTTACAACTGAAAATCAAATTCGTTTAAAATAAATAATTTATATATAATAATAATATCACCGTATAAACAATGCAGTATTTATAGTATATTTATTGTACAATATATAAAAAGTTAAAATTGAATTTTCGTATTCAGTTTTATAACGCCTGATTTAGTTTCTGTTATTATGTCTGTACATGTATATACTATAGTGAGATAAGTAAAATGTCCAGGGACAGATTATCGAGTGGGTGTTGGGATGCCCTTTAACCCAGTTGACTTTTTTTCTTTTTTCTGTTAAATTCGATATTATATCATTTTAATGTATAAAAAACAGTCACAAATCAGTACGATATACAGAGAGTCCGCATTAGTAGCGTAAACTGTGTCCGGAATAAACAGACATTTTCGAATTGAGGTTTTATATTAACCATATAAGAAAATACCAATTATTTCAAAAACAATTTTTTTTTATTTTAAATTTAGTTTTTGAACGTTTAAAATACAACTATTTTTTAATCGCTATACACGGTTCAAATGAAAAATCATTGAAATCGTGTAAAAATGTATCGAGTCGGGGTGAGTATAAAGGTTTGATATACCTTAACCAAAAAATCCAAATTGAATTTGTCGAAGTAGTTCACAATCATGTTTAAAAAAAAAAATGAATTTGTTGAAATCGTTATTACTTATGTATAGCAACTGTACCGGTTTTTCAAATAATTAATTTATTTAAAATTTCAACAACAGTTCGCCACGGAAAGCCCGCGTTAAAAATGAATTCGAATTAGACAATCAGCCGTTTTCGGTATTTTTTTTTTCCGCTAATTGCTATTAATAAGTACGCATACGCGTGTATTTATTAATTATTATGAGAGTAACTTTTTTTTGTCTTTACGGGTTAAAATCAAAATTATCGCGTAATTGTGGTGTAAGTGATTTTTTTTTTATTATAGATACTGGTAAGTATAAGGAAAAAAAAAGGAATAATTATTAAATTTCGTAATTTTTTTTTTTTTACTCGTTTAAAATCTTATAGTACCGCTCACGAAAAGAATTTCGTTGAAAAATGTCCACTTTCTCTCGTGCGAATTCATTTAATTTGCTTTTTCCACGCATCGTGTTCCGTCTCCTGCAGGCGGTGGATCGAAATCTCAATCGAATACAGTCGTTCGTTAGCGGGTATTCGAAGGTTTTTTTTTTTTGAAAAGAAATCCTACTCATATGTGTTTTTTTTTTTTACAATGCTGCAAAAAAAGGGCGAAAAAATAGACTCGTGACCTCTGCGGTTAGCGTATAGCTCGTATATATCGTGGTGATTTTCCCACACAAGTTCCCGTTTTATCGATACACCGCGTACACACACACATAAATCGCGCGGAACATTAATTTGCCTCGAACAGATACAATATATTCCCGAGGTTAACTCTTTATTCGGTATAGTGTTATCTGGAATGTCTGTTATTGTTGTGTTCAACAAAAGGTGTGTGTGTGTGTGTGTGTGTGTGAGGTGTAACCAAAGTCGAATAATGGAATAATAGAAAAAGAAAAGTCGTCGTATTTCACGTGTCAGCAGTGATGCAGAGAGACTATAATGGCGGTTTGAAAAGAAGGGAAAAAAGCCACCGGCGTGCGGTTAGAATTAAAAGGGGAAAACAGGCCTTGTGTAGAGAGTGAAATACAATATGTCCAGTGTTTTTATTGGATTTACGGATTTCAATAGGACGTTTTAATATTCTATAAATGTATTGACCACGTTATTTTTTTTATTTTTTTAAATAATATTTATTAAGTAATTTTGGGGTATACAGTTGCATTATGTCGTTCGCGCGAATACACGCATATTTTTTTTTTTTTGAAAATTGACTGTCAGCGCGTGTAAATCGTTTTATTTATTTCTAACGTTTTTAGTGGTCCGCGTGAAAATCGATCAAATCGAATTTCTTCATTTCAAAAACGAATTGTACACACATTGAGCAGATACCTCGCACTTGTATATTTTCCAAAATATGTTTTATACATTTTCGATAGTTTCTGAGCGAGTACGTCGAATCGTAAGCGTTTCGGATAATATATAAAAGTATTTTAATAACGATAAAAAAAAAAAAATAAACGCGCGCGATAAAATATCGCAGATCCCGATTGAAACGACGATATCTGTCTATATTTTATACATATATATATACTTTTATGATAATATATTTTTCTTTTGTGTGTTTTATCATCGTTTTTTTTTTTTGTGTGTTTTATATATAAATAAAAAGAAATGGACACAGATATAATATACTTTAAAGACGTTATTTTTTTCTCGTTGTTTTTTCCCCTAACGCGTGACGTTTTTGAAAAATTGCGAAATTTACGGTACACTGGCCGCGGATTATATCGAAGTACACGTTTTCGTATTTTAGATTTTTTTTTTTGCCTCCCTCCTGGATTGTATTTAGACACGAAATACCGGCAAATTTTTTTTTTACAAAAATTCTGTTTCGAAAACGTTTTAATATTATTTTTACGATTGTTTCTCCGCGTCGAAATCAACATTCGAAAAACAAAACCACGCAGACTTTCATTATACAGTAACGCGAGACTCGCCGATACCGAGACTCGGCTAATTCAATCAATACTTCGAGTCGTTACGTGACTGCGGTAATATGGGAAAAAGAAATAACGTTTAAAACGTATAGGTACACATATACGTGTATTATATTATATACCGCGAGTCTATATTACTTATTAAATTCTATTATATTATACGTAATAATATATATAATAATGGCGTTTAAGTATTCCGTTTAATCTCGTCGTCGTTCGAGACAGCTGCAGTGTTTCGTGTGAGAACGCATATAGGTATGGGCGTTTTGATTTGATTAAATCTGATAATAATTTATACGGGGCTCGAATTCTATATCTTCTGAAAAGAACACTACACTATATGATTGATTCACTTAAAATATGCTTTAAAAAAAGTAAAAAAAAAAAAAAAGTGTTTTATTTACGAATTATAAAAAGTAAAAGTCCCGGACGCATATTACCGCGATAATTTAATATATAAAATATGATTCGAACTGTCTAATAACGCGGGGCAATTTTTCTTATACCTTCTTAATGTCACGAGAGATTTTTGCGAAATAAATTCAATACAAATTAGCGAAGAAAAAAAAAATAGCGTTGAAACCGGTATAAAAGGAAACGGCACTAAAAAATATGTAAAACGTTACAAACGCGCTATACAGAATTTTACACCACGGAATCCAGCTGGATGCGCATAAAACAAATTTACATCACCTTACTCCGCTATTTTTCCATATCTGTTCTCGATAATAATAATAATAATAATAATTAGCAAACGCCTGTAAGCATTTCTCGCGTACACGACGTCGTTGTACCGTATTCGTGTACGTATATAACAACTCCGTTATGCACGCGTTTACTGAAATTATTATAGCGGTGAAATATTATATAATATGTGCGGAATTACGTGGCGAGAAAATTAATAGAGAATTCTTCCGGCGCCGCAGTCGAAATTATTTAATACACAACGCGCAGACAATATTATAATGTGTTGTATATCTTCTATAATAAATATAACCGAACCACTGTATACGTGTAATATTCGATACGTACCGGGAAAATTCATAAATACAATATTTATAAGGAAACGGCGAGGCCAAGTTTTCAGTGAACCGAATGATATATCATATCATATTCGCCGAGTACATCAACGTAAAGGTTTCGTTGTTCGTTCCGTAAGTTTTTCTCTTGCACCGCGTACAATAACGGTATCTACCTGTATTATAAAGTTTATCGCTTGCGAAACGAGAATCACAATATTTTGACAATTAAAGATTTAACATTCTACACATTTACCGCGAAGACAAAATTTATGGGGCACGCGTTAATAATTTATTAGATTATTTCGATTCAATATGGTCTTCAGACTTCATAAAACGGTATATTACGCGTGTAATACGCGTACGCTTTACTTTATTTCACTATATAGAAATGGTATAGTTTTGATTCGGTTTTAGCGTATTTGCGCGACGTCTTTATAGACACGCTGTAGGCGTCAAAGGTTTCAGGTATCGTTTGTTTAAATGAATATTGTTTTTTCAGTCAAACAATTTTATTTTGCTCTGATATAAAAATTAATTTATTTTCTTTTTTTTTCGCGTTAAAAAAGAAAAATACCATAGAGTGATGTATAGATGCCCTCCCGTATGCTTGTAAGCCACTGAACTCGATGTATGGAACGCGCATATCGATCAAAATAGCTAGGATGGCGCCATATGCATTCTATAAGACTATTAAAGGCATGGAGGATACGATGAAATATAATTTTTCCATGATATTTATCATGTTTTATTATTTACTTTGAGATAACGGGGCACAAAATGACGTGCTCGTAGTATCGATGATTGGCACCGAAATCGGTTATATTTTTACATAACGAAGTCGGTAACAAAAACAGAAAAATAGAAACGGAACGCATGTGGCGGCGGCTCCTGATAGGGGTCCGTATTTCATATACATATATGTAGCAATACGAAGCAAACAAAATAGCGAAGTGCAGTGCGACCGTATTCGGCAGAGTAAAATATTGTAGTTTCGTTATTATCGTGCCGGTTTTTATCGATTATTGTTTTTTTATTTCGAGTGTCATATTATATTATTTTAACGGACCGGACGAGGCCGCGTTATCATAGATTGACATTAGCATTATTATTGTATCCGGAATTGAATTTAAGGGGTAAAACGGGGTAGGAAACAATTTGTACAATTTTTTTATCTCGCACGTGGTCGTACTGCAGTTCGCCATTTTGCTCGCCTCACATATTATGTCCGACCACGGCTGACAGGCACGCCTTATAAGTAAATATGTTTATGCGAGTTTAATATTATTGTTTTGACCGACTCGTCGTCGTGTGTCCGGGACGTACGCGGTATACAAGAATGTACGTAAAATATACGCAATATAGTCTATAGAATATTACGTTCTGAGTAATCGTTAAAAATTCGTATAAAAAGCGCAGAGAAAAAAACCAACTATAGGATCGATTTTTGAATTTCTACTCCTGAAATATTAACGGTATTAACGTCGAATCCGTGGGAAACTCGTTTTAAAGATTAAAATAACATTGGAAAAATGACCGAATTATTTCGCGAGAGAATCGATCCCGGGTTTTTGGCGGCCGAAAAAAAGAAAACGAGAACATTTTCAACGCGAATTCGCGACCGAAAACTCGTCCGCGCAAATTCGTGCAACTCGCATGGCCCGAGGAATTTTTATAACGCGTTTTAAGAAACTGTCGCCAAAAACACGATTTAATCGACTTGGCACTATATATAGACACGTCCTGACTGATCTCACGCCCTGCAGAGTACGAGCAAAATTCACCGTTGACGTATACTCGCGTAAGTCACAGCCTCACACCGCCGTGTCAAAAAGCTTTCAGTCGCTTTATTCGCGAATCATCGTTGCCGCCGCCGCGACATAAGACGCGTTTGAAGAAAATCTCACAGGAAAATGGACCGCCGCGCGGAGACTGTTAAAAGCCAGCGTGTGAAAGGCTCGCGGCACTCGTTCGAACGCGACGATTTACATATTATAATATATGTCGTATTTTGTAAATGTGTTTCTGTGGAAAAGCATTTTGTGTGCGACAACGGTTTTTTTCTCCGTACAAATCCCGACATCGAATGTCTGTTATACTTATCTAGAAATCAGTTGATTTTTTTTTTTTTGTATTGAGATTTCAATTATAAAATTATTATATCTCGACAATTACAATAAAATCGAAAATAATTTTGGTATTAAAGCACAAGACGAGAACAGAACGGATGAATCTCATGCTATTCAATTTTTAGGCCTGTTTGTAGTGTAAAATCGATGATATGGTTAATTAGGTAGCAGAAAGATCGTTTATAGAAGAAAAGTTGAGATTAAGAGAGGAAAACAAGGTACTTTAAATGAGTTGTTCTATGATGCGAAAGAAAAGGACAGTAACCTAACTGTTGTCGAGAAGGCGTTGAAAGTCGCAAGATGGCGTATACAAATACTGTATTTAAATACTTTTAATAAAGTATTTAAATACTAGTATTTGTATGTATTTCTTATGCGAATACTTTTTTAAAAAGTATTTAAATACAGTATTTTTTACAAGACTGCTTCCTTGGAAATTTCTTTTCGGGCAGTCCATTATAATATGCTCAGTTTTTTGCTGACTCTCGCCGCAGTCACGTGCTGGGTTGTCCTGCAGATGCCATCTGTACATGCGTTGTCCGCATCTACCAACTCCTGGTCTTAGCCTGTTAAGAATTACCCAGTCTTGGCGTGGAAGAGAAAACTGCTAACGGAATCCTGGGATTAGAGATAAGTCTGCTATTCCTGAGCCTTACGTTTTTCCATAAACCGTTACACCAGTCCGTAGCTTCTCTGAAATCGGATTTCAATAGTGTCTTTCCTGTTACCCATGACGGTTTTCTAGATTATAATATAATATAATAATAAATAATAAACGGTCGAAATGAGTTAAATACGGGGTGCTTAAATACGACCGCGTTCTAAATCCGCCCCGGGCGTCGTTTGATTTATTTCACGAATATTTCACCGGAGCTTCTCGATCGCGTCTTTGGCCGTGATGTTTGGCGGTGGTGTTTGTTCGTGATTAACTCATATTAACTTAACGACGCGACGGAGTATATAATAATCAAAGCTTTCTCGTACATAACGGTATCGTCGGTGAACTCCATTTACACGAATACGTATAATATGTGTGTGCAGATTTTCGAAGACTGTATATGTGGTCCCGCGCTGTATACTCGTATAATAGATTTCCAGAGACAAACCCGTGATATATCGAAAGATTTATTGTTATGTGCTGTTGTATATACGGTGCGTACTGCTACTACACGTGCTTGATATTTACGATTCAGGCAGTTGTTGTGCTGCGTGTGCGAGACTGCGAGTTCGGGTGCTGCAGGCGAGGGTCGAGAAATGACTCGTAATTATTGGTAAAAGTCCCGGATGAATAACCGAGCAAACAGAATTTGCGCTAGTTCACTGGCGAACATTATGATTATTATATGTACAGCCTCGGCGGCCAATGTACCGAATTTTTAAAATTCAAAGTTATTTTATATATTGTATACAGACTTGGGTGAATACTTTTAAAAAATATTTTTGCTATAAATTTCAAAAAAAAGTATTCCAAATACTTTTAGAATATTTTTTTTTTTTACTAAATTTCAAAAATATAAAATTTAGTGATTTTATTATTTAAACGAATATATATATATTATACACGAAATGAACAGTGATCAAAATGTGTTTGGAGATTTAATAATAATTTTTTTTTTTAAATTATGTGTTTATGAATTAACAAAATAACTGATAAGTAAATCGGCAATACTTATATATTAGTTATAAATTTAAAATAATTATATAAATAAACGAAATAGCAGACGCGATTAATTCATGGTAATTTTTAAAAAATATTTTCTGGACTCCGTCGCAGACGCCACAGATGAAATAGAAAACGTTTATAGAGCGGAATGTTTTAAAATTAATTTCCGTACGTATTGTGCTTATACAGGAATTGCGTATAATAAATGTAATGTTTTTTTTTTGCTCTCTCCTTTTCGGATCTGAAAAAAAAAATGTTCCGTCTTAGACATTGTGTGTGCGCGTTTTTTCTTTTTTCATATTATAATTTCGGTCTGGAGGATATCGCAGGATACGTTGACATTCACACGACAGTATTATTGTATGGACGGAACGTGTGTTTGCGAGACGTACGATGAGTGTACATAATACATATAGATGTCGTTGGGTATTAAAAATTCTGATGTTGGGGGATCTATCGTGTCTCCGTTTCGTATTATGTTCTTATTTTAATACAACAATATATCACTACTACTACTACTACTACTACTATTACTACTCGAAATACTATCGTTATAAACCGAATGTAAAAATACACCAAGTTTTGAAATTAAATACATCAGATGTTTTTCAATCTATTCGGACGTCTACTCTTTCCTTCTCGTTTTTTTTTTTTTTGCCGGAAGCGAACGTAAAATAACGTACGCGACCCTTAGAGACTGTAAAAATCAAGATGACATGTTTCTAACTATTACAACGTTTGGAAATAAAATCGTAAATAATTGTCATTAGATTATTATGATTTGTTCGAATATAGTTGTAGTAATAATAGAAAAATACCTACCTGCACAATATCGAAATATATTAATTTATAATAATAATAACTAAAAATAACTTGGGGCTAGAAATGAACGCCCTGAAAATTGAAAAACGGTAGGATAAAAAAAAAATTACTCGAAAAACGATTTTCGTTTGCATTAAAAAAGAAAAAAAATATTTAAAAAAAATTTAAAAATATAATAATTTATATGTGTTTAGATAATATTATTGTTGAAAAGCGGGCCGTTAACCGATTCGCCGTTAAACCTTTTTACACTATAGGCATACCAATGAAATAACACTGAACACAGTTTTATTCTCATTAACTTCAAGACGTGATATCATGAAACGAAGTGATAAAAATCGGGTTTTAATTAAAAATACACGCCAAAAAAATACACTCTGTCTTCAAGAAAAAAAACAAAATCGAACGTAACACGAAATGAACGTCGCATAACTATAATTCTAAAACCAATGCTAATTGCGTCGAAATCTCAGCTCTACTTATAACTCATAACAATATATATACACATTTTAGTGGTAGAAAAAGAGGTCAATGAGGGGGGGAGTGGTGTGATTCGAACACCGAAAATGACTTATTCTCTATCGCTATAATACACCACGTATATAGTTGCTTAGTTTATACTCGCTATAGTTACTACTATTATTTTTTTTCTACTCACTATATTACTACTATATATATGTACCGAATTCTCTTACACCGAATGGTTTATTACAGTTGCATTAAGGGTGGCATCAGCTGCTGCGCAGTCGACGCTTTTTGAACGATGTTTGGCAATATAACGCCGCCTTCGAGTTACGTCATAGTGCTTATATTATTATTATTATTATGATTATTAGTATGGTCGTAGTACACGAAGCGCTTTGAGATTTGTTTCCAGTGCTTTTACCGCGGTAATAACCACCATTTGTCAGTCCGGTGCTCTCTACAGCGCCGAAACGATACAATATATTATATATATATATGAAGTGAGTGAGCGAAAGAGCTGAGCAGGTTTCCATCGCAAAGTGTGTTAACGTCGTCGACCCGCGCGCGGCCGAGATAATAATAATATGATGTGTGATGCTGGACGATCTGATATACTGCAACGTGTAATTATATATTATCATAATGAAGATCAGGGTAGAGGGTTTTGGAATGAAAATAGAGGGATGCTAGAGAGAGAGAGAGAGAGAGAGAGAATTTCACTTCGAATACGCAAATAAAATAAGTCATAGAGTTTATACGGTGAAAACATTATAATACACATTATATTCTAATAGGTACGATATTCGTATATTTTACATGGTACTCATCGTTTAATGCATAGATGTGTGCGAAACAGGTATAAATCAAATTAATAGTCGAATTATTCAAGTGCGAAAGCATCAATCGTGAGATAAATAACAAAATTATACAATATAAATAAACGATAATTTATTTTAAAAAAATATTTTTTTTTTATATCGAATCGTCCATTTAAACTAAAAAGTATAAATCACGGACTTTTTTTTTGGTGAAATATTGCAAATAATTCACGATTGATTTCTCTACTAAAGCAAAAAGGAGTTTACATTATTATTTATATACATAACAAATATTATGCTTCTGTGAATATTAAAACATTAACGATTTATTTGATTATTTTGCCGGCTTATAGTGTCACTAAAATAAGGAAATCGAGTTTGATTTTGTCGTGATTTGTAACACTCGGCACGATGTTTTCCGCATTGGTAACCTAAACGAAAACAACAAAATAATTGACACGGAATTCGAGTAAAACGTTAGAAAATAATCGACTTTCTCGTAAATATTTAAACTGATAAATAAATAGAAAGTAGAATTTAAATTTAGTTATCACGTGCAGGGTTATTGTATACGTACATTTTTTCTCCCCTTAACAAATAAGGTCAGTATAGTAGGTACATTATACGTTGTAAAACGATAATCAAAAATGTACTAATATAATACAACACTTATTATAACGCGATGAAACGCTTTTTTTTTAAATATATTTTATTCGTACGATTAAATGTAAATTAATAATTATATTACGTTATTCGATGAAAAAAAGATAAAATGGGAAGTAAGTTCAGTAGAAATGTCTTTCCTGAGGTGAACGTTATAAAAACTTTTAGCTTTTTACTTTAAAATAGTTGTTGATCTCATTTATCAAATTCCTTAACACTATGTATATACAGTAAATTATCTTATACAGTATTACAGTATTCATATTACGTATACAACTGATTTAAGAAAGTAAATTTTATAAAATAAAAAAACACTTTGCCATAAATTAATAAGCGCTTTTACATTGTATATTTTTTCGTTTCGTTCTCTCGTCTAATTGAACGTTTTTGTAATATTATATAAGCAACTTGTTTTCAGTTAGTATTCACCAGAAATGAGATATAAATTATTTGTTCCGTGATACGCGTGACGCTGTGCTTTAAATCATACTATTATCGATATGATTCTGTCAATGTTCTTTGTTTTTGTCTTTATTACAGATATTATCGTTATTTAATGGCAATAATACTCGTTTAATACGCTGCTCGTCGTAGTAGCAACTGCAGAAAACAAACCCCCGGAAACTAATATGATATAAAAAAATAATAATAATAATAAATCACAATTTATTTAACGAACTGCAAAAGCGTTTACGCCGGTCTTGAATTTTATTAAAATAAACCGATTTAATACAACGTTTCAAATTATTATTAAATAATATTTTGAATATTGTAGAGAGAAATGGACAATATGTCGGTGCGGAGAATTAGCGACTGCCCTATATAATTTAAAGTGTTGTGTATACGTGTTTTTTTCTTTAGTTAACGAACTTAAATTTACGTTTTTTAACGACAATACAAATAATTTATACAAGCCGTAACACACAGTATCCTATTGTACGAAAATGATTTAATTCTAACACGATTACTCATCGACAATAGTGTTCCTGTCAGTTTTTTTTCTTCTAAACTGAATCATGCAAGGCATTTTGTTTTTTTTATGGTTGTTGGGGGAAGACACATCAATAATAATAATAATAATAATAATAATAATAATAATAATAATAATAATAATAAAAAAACATTTATTTTGAATTCCTTCTTTAAAACGGTTTTCTCGTAACGAATTCGTTTCTAGAAAAATTCAACTATTTGAAAGTGTATGCGCAGCTGTAATAGTCGTACAGATGTAAATTATTTTCATCGAAATCTCGAGAGAACACTACCGGTTATCGATTGATCCGCACTTATCAAAACTATTTATTTATAATATTGTAATAAATAATAAAATCCAGAACAGGAACGAGCGAGTTTATTTTCAGTAAAACAAATCGCGTTTCCTGCGTGATTATCGTGAATTGAATGTTAATTCGCGCGTACACGACACAACGGTAGCTCGAAACGTATACAGTTTGTTCGAAAATTAGATTTTTTTTTTTTGAGATTCTTTCGCCCGTGTACAGTAATATTTTATCAGTCATGTATATTTTTTTCATAATCTGTACACCGTTCACAAGAGGGAGGGAAAAAATTTTTTATTCACGCGTATTGTTCGAAAACATTCGTTATTTCTTTTCCGTGTTTCTGCATTGTATCACGAAAAAGAACGCGATACTACAGCAGAGCACTGCAGTTCATCCGCCGAATATTTCGAATTCCTACGCAATGACGCGACGGTTCGTGTTTGGTTTTATTGATCCCTATATAGTGCTTAAATTTTTTTTTTATACGAATTAACGGGGTATTTCAAAAAGGATTCCATCGAAATATCCGTTCGATTTTTTTTTTTAATTTTAATTAATTTATATATTATAAATAATTGTTCTTTTTTTTCGAACCTAAACACTGTTTTTCGCTATCATTTTTTTAAATAAATATACTTTGTATAGCGTGTAAATTTTGTACGACGTAATATATATTTTATGTGTTTTCTCGTGTTTCGAAAACTTAGTAAGTTTTTTCTTGTATTTGAGTTTAAAAAGAAAAATCGAATCGTGTACGGAAAATGAAAAATATTTCATATATAAAATTATACTCGTAGAAATTATAAGACGACGGGACGAACGCATACCGGAAGAAAAATAACTATAATTTTAATTACGAAATTGGAGTCTCGTAAAACGTCACGGTGAATTTAATTAAAGCGTAAACATTTTATGTATGGGAAAAAGAATAAGTCGAAGCTCATTAATCCGTTTAAAGACATTTTTAATTTTTTTAAACTTACCGAGCACGCGAAATTATTTGTTTTTTCCAATTATCTACAGTAATACTACTGCAGGCCGCCGGTACTTTACTGTATTAAAATAAAATCGATGTTTCGAGAAATTTCGATTGAATTTGTTTTTTTTCTTTTCCACTTTCAATCGAAATCATCGATCACCAGAGGCGAACGCGGGCAGGGGTTTTTGGGGGTTCGGACGCCCCTGCGAAACGTCTGAGAAAATTTGAAAGTCAAGTTACGACATATATACTCGTATATAAGAGTGTATATAATATAGTACTTAATGGTTTAAAATTTTTTTTCAAAAACCCACACCGAAATTTTTTCCTGCGTTCGCCCCCGTCAACCACTATCGCCGGCGGATACATAACATTTTTCAGTTAATTATTGAGAATCTTGTACATTTTTTTTTTAAAATAAATAATCGAGTAGGTATGCGCGCTTATCGAGGAGATTTTTCAACCTTATGCAAGTCAGAAATAAGTTTTTTTTTTTTTACGCGTACAGTCGACGGAAAAATTAATTTTCCGTTCCTCTCTCGCGCCGTTATTGTCGTCTCCCCGTTATTTTTACGTTTCGCGCTGTTCTATTGTATACGGAGACACAGAGGTCTATTCACGCAACAGCCGCAACACTTCACACACGCCGGTCGAACGCAGACCGAAATTAATATTCGCAGAGTACACGCGCGGTCTTTGTTTTGTTCGAGAAACGTTTTTAACCTTAACCGCGGTTGTTCGTAATGAGTATTGTAATGTATTTTTTTTTTTTTTTTATATTAGCTTCCAGTGAAAACTATTCAGCTCAACATTTTTAAATCTATATATATATATATATATAATAAGAAAAAGAAAGACAAAGCAAAAAATAATAATAATTAGTAAATAAACAAAAAAATAAAACAAAAACGCGGAACTATTATAAAACGAATTAATTGTAATGTATTATAAAATGTTTAAAATATATATATCAAGTTTTATAGTCATCAGTCCGGCACATATATTTTAATACTGGTATATTATAATATTATTTTGTGTTCAATCGTACGATTGTGTAGACTTAAGATCTGTGGTGTAATGGTGTTTGAAAATATCAAAAATTGTTTACAATTTTTATTTTAGTTAAAAATTCCACGATATTTATGCTTTTATCTTCGTCGAGAGCTTCTTCTATATGTTGCGTATTATTTGGATACGTATATTTTGATATCCCGAGCAGGGACGATCTCAGGAAAAAAATCACGGGGGGGTGTAGTCTTTAAAATTGCCGACTAGAATTTGAAATTTCAAATTTTTGTTAACTAATAATTTGACGTTTATTTTTAATTTTCCTCTCTTCGTTTTAAAACAATTTAGTTTAATTCAGGCGAAAATAATTTCCATTCTGCCGACTGAAAATCAAATATTGCCGAGTGTGGGGGGGGGGGTGTAAGACCCACCCCATGACCCCCCTTCGGTTCATCCCTGATCCCGAGCGTTCTTGAACTGAATGTGATCGAGACACTTGTGACTGTTTACACTAATATTATGAAATCCAAAAATCACAAAATAATATATACATTTTTTACCACGTACGCGTATTTCGACAACAACGTTGTCATCATCAGCGCGAACCACATACTAAAACCGTTATACTACATACACCCGTATTTATACAGTTCATATCAAATGACGTCACCAAAAACATTGCGGCAGCCGAACGTGAGTCATCGACCACGCCCTACCGCAATTCTACGCCGACGCCATCTGGTTTACATTAATTTTAGTAACGAATTTCGGCAAGGGACCTCAGTCCCAGTTCAAACAAATTGTTTTATTTTGTGACATTTCTATTGCTTCTCTTGTATTTAATTCCTTATAATTATTTACATTTTTCAAAAGTCTCACTGATCTGATATTAATGGTTAGTATTCAATAGGTGATCCGCAACAGTCGTCTTCTTGTTTTTTTGAAATTCTTCAAATGTTCTTTAAACCTAATATCTGTATTTCTTTTTGTTCGGCCTACATAGCATTCCTCACATTGAATTTTATAAATACCCGATATCTCCCCTTCTTTTATTTTATCCTTTGTGTTTCCTTATATAGTGTTTTCAAATAATTGTTTTTTTGTTAAAAAATAAAAATAATTTGTTAAACTGGGACTTCAGCACGCTCAGCTTGATGGAATTCTGCCTCCCCCCCCCTCCCCGTCGAACGCCGTGTGCGACACTTTCACCTGTAACCGCGACCCGTTCCTGGGCGTCCAACCGTGCACGGTGGCCGCGGCCGCGACCAACGCGAGACCGCGAACCACCACGTCCACCACCACCGGCGGCCCGCGCCCGTCGTAGCGGGCACATTGCGCGCAGCCGGCCGCATCGCTCGGACCGCACCTGAAGCCCGTCGTGACCGCGTCATATAGAAAATATATCGATTTTAACGAATACAAAACAGGTGTGTTGATCCATAGCTGTAATGATAATAATTTTTTTTCTTTGTTTTTCTACATTTTTAACTTTTCGCGAAACGAAATTTGCACATTTTTTTTTTCAATCAACTGTTCTTACCACTAAATTCGGATATCCAATACGTTTGAAAAAAAAAAATTGGATTCCAGTAGACCGCGAAATGTGGTCCTCAACACTGGACCCGTATGGACTGCACCTTCTGCAACTCCCGGCCACGTGCGAAAAACTCGGACAACATCAAAAGCAAAAAATGGGTATTATAGAAGAGAGAGTAGAAATAAATTCGTTTAATATTATGAAACCCAAAAATCACAAAATAATATACACTTTTTTACCACGTACACGTATTTCGACAACAACGTTGTCATCATCAGCGCGAACCACATACTAAAACCGGTTAGGCCGCGCGCACATTGGAGAGCGTCGAGCGTCGAGCGTCGCGGCGCGTCACAAACCAAACATGTTCGAATTTCGACGCTCGACGCTCATGAAATATACTGATTATCTGGTTTTTCCATTATCATTGGTATTTTTAGATCTTAAACGTTGTGCGTCATATTCGGCACAAATTTGTTTGTGCGGCATACAATTTGTGTGTGTGTGTGTGTGGACGTGTTCGCCGCATAACAGCGCACACAAATATTTTCGGCGCATTCCACACACACTATCCGTCGGCCGTGGGTTTTTTGCGCCGCAACATAGATTTGCGTCGAAATATCATTCTACTGTTGATCCGCACGTGTTGATCCCGGAAACACAGTGCACGGCGAAAATATTTATTTATAAATTAAAACGATAATATTTTATCAGATAACATTTTGCGGCGTAAATATTTGCTGCGAATTCTACATTAGACGCACGACGTAAATTTTTACTAGTATGGACCCGGCTTTAGTAGCTGACCCGGCAAACGTTGTTTTGCAAAAAAAAAAAAAAAAAAATTTTAAAAAAAACGTTAAAAAAAGGATTTTCCAAAATTTTTTCGTAAAAACCTTCTCCTGGCAATTACGAACAATTAAAAAAAAAATTTGAGCCAAATCGGCCCAGCCGTTCTCAATTGATGAATTGTTATACATTTTTGACTCCATTTTTATATATATATAGATTTCTTTTAGATTCTTAAATTTCTTTATTAAATAAACCACGCCGCTCAAAAGTGACGCTCCGCAATGTGCGCACGTTGACGCTCGACGCTCTCCAATGTGCGCGCGGCCTTACGCTACATACACCCGTATTTATACAGTTAATATCCAATGACGTCACCGAAAGCATCGCGGCAGCCGATCGTGAATCATCGACCACGCCCTACCGCAATTCTACGCCGACGCCATCTGGTGTACATTAATTTTAGAGTCCCAATAATTTTGCTCATATCGAATTATATATTCCGTAAATATTTTTATGGATTTGTTAGAACATTCGCCGAGTAAAACTACTATTGTTATTGCGGTTTGCCGATTATAAACGTTTATTTAAATCGAACATTTTGGTTTAGAAAATAACCCTATATACGCTATATGTTCACGTCATTGGTAGATTAAAATCAACGTTGTTGTATTACTACAAATACACAACAGTAAAAATCACGGTCCGATAGGGATTTAATTATTATAGCGTATATTGAAATAATATACAGTTAGATTTATTTATGTAAATACGAAGGAATATAATAATTTTACAATTGAAAAGCGATTTTACTTTTCAAAGACGCGGACGATTCGATTTCGATTCCATACAAGTATATCATATTACATTTAAATACGATTCGAATACGTTCGATATATTTGATATATATATATATATATATATATATATATATATATATCTATAGACGAGATTGAACGAGCGTAGCGTATTTTTTTTTCTTTTTCATTAAATATGGTTTCTCTTTGGATATCGTGTTGACGTCGTCGGTTCGTAGTTACCTAGAACAAATATTCGTTTACCGCCTCGACTATGTATTTGAATTTTAATTAAATTTTATCTGACCATTATACATGTGGTATTGATCTGCTCGAAACTAAATATTCGAAATTAATATTTACTCCGTCCCATATTATATTGTACGTCACACGTATAATATACATACACCTACTGCAGACTATATTATTATTATCGTATAATTGACACGTTATTTAATTTGTATATAATATTATACGAACTATTTATATTTTATTTCGTATTGTTATTTTAAAAGTAAATAAATCTACTATAATATTTTTTAACTGAGATTTCGGATGATTTCACGTCGTCGTTGCCGCGACCATCGTGTACTGCTGTATATTCACGTCGAAAATTATTCATTCAATACGAATAATTAAAAATTAATTTTCTTCGTCATTTGTGTCCTTTATTTATATAGGTATTCTCGGTTATTAACGCGATTTTTTTTCCATACAATATACCTAATCTATTTGTGTGCCATTTTTTTTTAACTCGTTTACTCGGATTATTATTATTATTAGGTATTAAAATTTTAACACCACGCCTTCGGAGCCACACGTCGTGCGACAAAATATTATGCTAATGTATATAATAATATGTCTTTTCCGCGTGTTGCGTGACTTTCGGCGTGTACGAATCTAATAAAAAAAAAAAAAAAGAAGAAAAACAACAGGGGAAGCGAGGTAAATGCCATTAACTAATATGTTTGCTCAAAACGTTGGCGACACGAACGTATTTTCTACTCTGAGTATATGATGATACCGAACGAATTACAGATCGTAACGGTAATTAATTAAAAATATAAATATATATATATGATGTACTGGCGGATTTGGCAAGATTTTTGTATATCCGTGAAAAAATGTCCGTACGCGTTATATTCCTCGAGGAATTAATCTAACCAGCTATACCGGTAAATTCGTCTTAAAATATTAAAAATATTATGAGCGTAAAATCGCGTTAGGTTAGGTTAGAATATTATCTGAAAATCGTTGCTATAAGATTTTCGAAAATGTATTTTACGAACAATATGATGACGAGCACAATTTATTTTCGCTAAATAACTCGCGGATGTATGCGTCTTACGGCTTGGGATTATTCCAAGCGATTTATAAGACCGTTTTCATAATAATTCTTTTTGCAAACGTCATGTCGCTAATAATACGTACTCTTTGTAATAAAACAATTTAAAAATGAAAAAAAAACAACGATTTTTTTCTCTAAATTCAAAAAAATATTTTTTATCCGACGTTTTCTCGTGAAGACTTAATATATTTGTTGTAGACTTTTTCAACACGATCGTGTAGTACTTAATAATTTTATAAATGTACAATGGCGTGAGCGTAGGATTTTGATTCGCGTTCGAGCTCAGATCTCAATGCGACGATATTACGTGAACTTTTATCGCTTCCAATCCGTATATATTTAAAATCGAAATAATAAGAAAATTCGAAATCCGAGTATACAGAACACAGAAATTTGTTTCGATTTAATACCGTTTTTTGTTAAGAGGCACCGGGCTCATATTGCGTACGCATTCGTATGTATAAATAAATATATTTGATAAAAAGCGACCAGCTACTGTGTGTACGAATGTCGTGGGCCGCGATAACGTCTGCCGCGGTTATGAGTTTGCCGGCGGTCCAAGCGTTCGGTTGAAAATTTATATTTTATATACCACCGCCACGAAGACGGTTTATTTTCTTTCTTCCATCGCGTCAAGGCTGTGTAAGTTAACAATTTTTTTTTAAATTCCTTTAGTTAATTCGAAAATAATTTTTACCAATTTTTTTTGTTGGTTAAACTACGAGTATATAAGTTAAAAGATAACTTCGGAAAAAAAGTAACTTAAATTGGTTAAAAGTTAAAATTTAAAAAAAAGCTAATGCCGATGCGAGGTACTTACCTAAAACATTAAAAACAAATTTGAAATGGTATAATATAAAATCAAATAACAAGCAATATATATTTTGGAAAATTTACATTATTTTTCGGGGATAAATGTTTAACTTAACTCGGATAACTCTGTAAAAAGTCAACGTTAATACGTTAAGTTTTTTTTTTTCAAAAAGTAACTATTCGAGTCAATTTGAAAAAAAAACAATATAACGCGCTAATTAACTTGACTTTTCCACTGAATTTCAACTCTTAACTCGTTAATGCTTTCCAGCCTTGCATCACGCTATGTGCAGTGTTTTAAACGAACGATGCGAATAAAAATAATAATTCGGAATTTGCCGGTTCGTTGTAAACCGTACACTCTACACCGTGTATCAGCTATTGCGCGTTAAATATTATTGGAATATTCGATTTCGTGAAATTACTGTCTGTGCGACGACGAATTCGCATCGAAAAAAAGAGATTAAAAAAAAATACAGGCGAGAATGAAAAAAAAAACTTTCGAGGCGCCTGGAAATAATAGTGAAGTGGTTTTAGAAGTGTACTCCCTCGCGAGTCGGCCACTCCGATCATTGATTATTATTATTATATTATGTGGATAACCGCAATAATAACGTACGTCTATAGAGTACGCCCACGATGGAAACGATGTCAATACTCTGAACGTAGGTACTCGTTAAATTTATTTGGCTTACGGGGGATTTTTTTTTTATGGTAAAATTACTTCAATAATAATAATTGTAATCGTAGAAATAACGAACAACGACGTCCCCGTATAGAATAAAATAAAACTATGTCGAGTAAATGAATATAAAAACGAGTTATAGACCAAAAAAAAAAAAGGAGTAAACGCGTATTTGGTAAAAGAGTTGGAGATAAAATTTGTCCGGTCATTGAGTGAATTGAGCAGTCGGAAGTAAGTCCTTTCTATAGGTCCCTGGTACGAGCGAATTTGTCATTCGAAATTGCTATTCCGCGCCACGGCCACACATTCTGGCGGATTTCGCATGCACCACGGGTTGCGATTTGAGCGCGTCCGACCAGGATCCGAGCTCCAGAGATTTTTTGTTTTAAATTTCACACTGTCTCCGTGTTCGTTTCCGTTTCATCCGTAGTCGGCCGGAAGTTAAGAGTATTCGTAGTCGAATTTGTTTGTGAGGGGTTACTATTGACTTTAATCAGTGAAATTGTTAACAGGCAATAGAAAGGATTGAAGAGGTTTATTATTTTTATTATTTTTGAAGGAATAAGAGCGATCGCTGTTCATTTTACGAGCCAGTGAATTAATTTTAATAATTTTAATAATTTTCATTACGCGGTAGCATTATCGCGTTATCCTATGCGTTTCGGAAGCGAATTAATTTATAAAAATATACTGTTATATCGTATAATGATCGGATTTTAAATATCCAATTTTTTTATTTATATTATTTATTAAATTTATATATTTTTTTTCATTAAATATGTACGCGGATCGGATTAATTACAGTGCTCCTATTTTATATCGCGACTTGACGTTATATATGTAAATAACGTATAAATCATTATAGAAAATTAATTATAAATATTTAGAGTAACGTTTGTGATATTAATCAATTTTAATTCCGGAAAAATAATATATTTTAACGTTTTTATAATTTTGAAATTTTTTTTTACAATGAGCCTATATATTTGAATAAGCGTAGTCAACAATATTAACGTATATTAATAATATTTATTGACGACTCTAATGTATTTTCCATCGCAATTTCCAACAAGTTTTCAATTGCGATTTCGACACGATTATTATTTGCGATTTTCACGTAATTTTTTTTTTTCATCGCAAATTCAAAAAAGGTTTTTTTTGGAGAGGGAGCTTAAAAGTAAAAAAAAATTTTAAAAACGATAAGATGACGGCAAAAAAAAAATGCACATTCATTATGACGCGGAAATGCGTTTTAAATCATTTTCTCGAAGGAAAGCACGACTTCGCTTCGAAATTTATGAAATTTCTGACCGGGATTCAGCCCATCGAGCCCAGCTCCTCCTATAGTTATACGTGCCCGCGGCGGTATAATACGTTTACGTTTTATTTTACATAACGTGTGTCGGCGCGTCACCGGTGTATCTGATGGTCAACCGTAATAACGGTCTTGCATAATATTAATAATAATAATAATAATAATAGCGATTAAACCGAGTACGAGGCAACCTGCGAATTTTACATAATATTATAATTTATAGTAAATACGATTACGATGTAGGCGGGCCGGGCTCCAAACATATTTCGACGTCGTAGAAACGATACGGTATAATATTATGTATGTATAATATATGAGAGGAACTCTCGCGCGAGGCTGTGCACGCTACTACTACGTGAGTTCCATCATAAATTCCGCCGGCGAAAACGAACCCGCGCGTTTTATTACGGAAATTAAGTGTAGACGTCGTCGCTGTCGGCGGGAATAGCCGGAGTTTTTGAAAACCGCAGATAGAGAGATATATAGATGAAACAAAAAAAAAATTGCTCAAAGCGCGTTTTTATTACGAGCAGTGGCGTATTTACCGGGGGCGGGGGAAGGTTTCAGGATTACTGGATCCCTCAGAATTACAGAACGGGAAAAAAAAGATTTTATGTTTTGAATTGCAAAAGCGTTCGGAGTAAACGATTAATTTTTTTTAGATTCTAATAGTTTTATATCTATACTCGTATCTGTCGAAATTTCCAGTCGGTTTCTACAGTTGTTTTTAATTACAATTTGGGTATTGCAGTGATCGCGAAAAATCCGTTTTCACACAAATAAATACGCGTAGTTGAAACTGATTCTAATGACGGAAAACAGTATGTTTTTTCCGAGTTCGATCGGTTTGAAAATTTTTTTAAATTCCGCGCGCGTCATTGTTTCTATTGGTCGCGTCGTATATATACGTGACGTTAATTTTTTACGAACACTCGATATTATTCCTACGCCCACGCGTAAAATCTGCCATTTTCGTCACTGTGTCAATGTTGATTTTTCATTTTTTTTATTTCTTTTTATTCGACGCGAACGAATTCGATTAAATGTCAACAACACTTAAGCGTCAATTATTCAATCGTCCAGTAAATGTGTATCGCGTATTTATTCAGTACATTATATTATATATATATATAATATAGTGTATAGCGCGAAACGGCTTTTCTGCCACCCAGAAAAAAAAAAACTAAACGCCTAAAGGACGTGTATAGTGACGTACACGCGTGAGTATAATAACGATTGAGTTTTTGAAAAAAAAATCACCGTTTTCCGCGTTTCGACGAAGGACTAGGATTGTTAAGGATCCAAAAAATAGCGAATTTGAATATTATACGTCTGAAATAATATAAAAATTTTATTTCGCATACATTTTTTTTGCGCGTTTTTATATTTTACGATTTTTCATTTGCATTGTACAGTTATATGTGCGCGTATTATTAATACGTTTTGGTTGTATTCGCTGTACAATGCGACGCGAATGCTTTTTGCCAAGTATATTTGTTTAATCATATAATTAATTTGTTTGATATTATTTTTCGGATTGGAAACACGTCGAAATCACCGTGCAGGAAAACGAATCGTATATGTACTTTTACGCATAGAAGTTTTCGAATAATAAAAGAAAAATTTTTTTTTTTAAATTTTTTAATTTTCTATTTTAAAGAGCATAAACGCATTGTTCACAGTGTATTATGTCTCTAAGGTGTTTTAGAGCATATGAATCTTGGGTTTAATCGTTGTTTATCGAGCCGAATTTTTAATTATTTCAACAGTACTCCGCGTATACCGGTATAGGATATATTCGTCGGACTTATAACACGAATTAAAATAAGAAAAACGTCAATACTATTGTGAAATTTCTCGGTCGAAATGGAAAATTACGGTATTAACGATTGTTTGTTTTTTTTATTTCGCTGCAATGCGCTGCGTTGAAATTCTACCGAATTCCGTTGTATTATTCAACGGAGCGCGCATTCTCGCAATCCCTTCGTTCGCGCGTATAAAGTCACAACGTCTCCATCGGATATTGTAATGTATATACCGCGAGTTTTCCAGGAAAGAATGGACAATTCGGAAGTAATGCTCGTAATGCCTTGATGAGTCGGTAGGACGTCGGGGGAGATGATATTATCATTTCGTGCTCACAATTTTCAGCCACTTTTTAATCATGGACCAGTGGACCGGTTTACAACGCGCGAAGGAATTTTACAAAAACAGTGAAAATGTGAAGTCTTTAAAATTTATAACGTCGTGATTACGTTTCGTAGTGTCAAACGTATGTTAGGATTTTTTTTTTTTATGAGACGAGCTCAGTTCATAAAAAAATTACCACCAGCTGAGGTGCACGAACTCAACGAACTGCCTATATAGACCGTCAATGACGGCATTTATTGACCCTCCAGAATAAGGGCCACCTTATTAGCAGAGTGTAAACCAGAAGCCCTACGACAATCGCTTGTAGTCGAAAATCAGAATTCGAGAAGAATTCGTTGCGATTCCCGAGGAGATGTTGCAAAGAGCA
The DNA here is from genome assembly GCA_032441835.1 of Slavum lentiscoides. Classification (NCBI taxonomy): domain Eukaryota; kingdom Metazoa; phylum Arthropoda; class Insecta; order Hemiptera; family Aphididae; genus Slavum; species Slavum lentiscoides. Next base: position 8,385,431 of record CM063715.1, on the reverse strand, counting down.
ATGTTATGGTTTCAAGAACGGTACACGTACCAGCTGACACCGTCGTATCTTCACTAAATTTCAAAAACTGAGATTTTTTTTTTCGTTTAGGGTTTATTAATTTAATTTTTATTTTCAAATATACAATATTTACATTTATTTTTTTTTACTTTTGTGAGAGTTACTTTCACGGGACGTATAACATTAGTTTCTCGTAAAAAAAAAATGAAGTAACCTATACAGAAATCCAGTGTTCAAATACCGTTTGTCGTCGATACGCTTATGAATCTATGAATCGTTTTTCGATTTTATAATCGATTATTACGCAGTATTCAATATCATCGGAGTCGCAAACAAACGCGTATGCGAGTACACTATACAAGTGTTATAAGCACAGAAACCTTTATCGATTTTCCAGTATTATTTTCCGTTTTTTTTTCCTGTTGTTTTTAACATTATGTAACATTTACAGCGAAAGTCACGTTCGCACTGATATGAAGTTCAACTCGTACACTTTGAGGGATTTGCGTGGTTAATAAAAAAACCTAAACGGCTCGGTCGTCAGTAAAATTCGGATCGAATTTGAATTATTTAAATCTAATGATTAGAATTTTTTACAGTTCCGACCAAGCGATCCGGACCCGGTATTTCAGTGTTTCTTTTTTTTTTTTTGTCTGTTGTGACGAGTACGTCGCAGTTTTTCGCTTTTATTAAAATTTAAACCTTAAGCAATTTGATTTTCCATTAAGTGGTTTTCGTCTATACCGGTTTTGTAAAATATTCGTGCAACGTTTTAAGTGTTTTTTTTTTTATTGGAATTCGATTAATTGAATTCGTCGGCATCGGCGGCCAATAATTGCCGATTTCCTATAATACTGCGCATTTAACTTTTAGTATTGCGCACAATGTGTATAGTAGTGTACACAATTTCGGGCACCGGCAAGCGAGGGTACTCGGCTCTGAGCGGCTGTTTTTAGAAAATTACAAGCGTATAGCGCGTGTATGAAATGCCCGGCGTTTTTACGACGACGGTCAACGAAAGGGGAAAACGTATACTTACTTAACGATCGGGCCGACGACGGCCGTAAAACCGACACGTTTCGTAGACTTAACCCGACCTATAAACAACGAGCACGAGAATACGCTTCTCGTAATATAATATATTATTATTGTGTGCATTGACAACAAATTGATATCCGTAAGCAATTTTTTTTAACCGGAACAACGCGACCATTTTCTCTGGTGGACTTCCGAGTTTCGATTCGAGTTTCTCGTTCTTTAGAACGCTTGAATTGCCGTACCGGCTCGGCCAAACAGTGTCGGGCGGTAGCTTTCTGGCAAGTAACATCAAAACGATCGTCGACTACGAGAATATTATTTATATAATTCAACGGTCAATAAAGGCAATTCGAATTGTACGTTTAATTACGATGTATTTTTATCGTTATTACAAAGTCTACAATGAAACCTGAGAAAATTCAAAAACCTGCGATAACAGCAGTTGAATTATAACGAAAATCAAGCAACAAACGGAAAAGAAATTAAGCTGCAAGAACGTTTGAAAAAAAAAGTTATCAGTCTCTCATCAGTATACCCGAAAAGAAATTAAATTGTTCGCCTGAAAATACAAGGTAAAATATTTTAATCCGACTCTGGATTTTCGTGTTACTATATTATTCGTACTTTAAAATGTCTTGTTTTAACACGTTCTGCGAAAATATCGGGTTTTTTTTCCAATAAAATACAATTTATTAATTAATGTTACTTTTTAACTGTCCACCTATATTCATTATTGATCGTTACTGGAAATAACGTTATTGAGTTTTCCTTGTAAACTGGGTAAATTTGAAAATATTCCTCTGTATTATATATTACTCGGTAAAATTTAATACCTATTTGAACTCGATAAAATTAAAACGCGAAAACTGTAACACCGCGTATCGTAATAAAAACTTTATTGTTTCTTATAATATAATAATAACGTTAGAACTTTTATTTGCTTAACGTCAACAACAGGCACCCTAACCGGAACTCGGTTTACATTGTAGGTCTTGAGAGAAAACCGAAAGGACGTCTCGAGGACATTTTCAGTTTCGACCGCTAAAGCTATCGAATGGAACACGAATTTAACTAAACGTTAAACGTGTACTACAATATAAAAAAGAATCATAATTTTTTCCGATTAATTAATCGTTTTAGATCGATTTATACATTGTACTTTGACAAACTATTGAGACAATTAATAATTGATAAATGGTAAATTTTATACGATACACTTCCCAAATCCGTTTACTACACGTTCAAATTTTCGTAGTGCGCTGTGTGTGTTGTAACGAAAACAATAATAGGAATAATCGGAATTACTTGTTTCTATAATATTTAGATTTTTACACAAACCGATAATGCTATAAAACACTGACCGTTGGGAAACGTAGACTTTTCAACTAGGTACTGAGAAACCCATTAAAAAAAAAAAAAATTCCCGACGAAAGTCCAGCTCTTGATGACAATAATTCGATTGATCTGAAAATAATTATGGGGAAATTGCGGATAGCATTAAAACATATATAATATAAAATACGTACATTTTTTTTTCATATAATAACCGGTACCAGCGTGGAAGTGCTCGAAAAAGCTTCAATTCTTAATAAAAAAATTGTTTTAACGATTTAGGAATAACCTTTTCAAATAATTTTATCTATTCCTGGGCACGCAGTTTAGAAAAATAATACGAAATGATTCCGAATAGAATTTAAAAATATAATTTATACACAAAGCGCGTAAATCGAAGAAATCAACTGGAGACACCGCTTTTAGAATTTATGTACACCATTGAGCAATATCGTTCTATCAAAAAAAAATCTTTATCGACTTTTTATATAAAAATTTTGTTTTACATCAATCTAAAAAAAAAAAAATGTATATCGAATGTTATAATTTATAGATAAAATTAAATTTTTATAGACGATTTATTTATGCGAAATCAACGTACATTATCAAAGTTAAATGACAATAAGTATTATTATTTGCGTGTAACGTCAAATTTTTTTTTTTTGCTTATCGCCAAAGAAGCTAAATTTCGTACATTGGACGTGAAGAAAAAGGAGTGAAATTGTTTATAATACATATATGCTACGGAACCGTCGTGACTTGATGAATCTTCTAGACAGTTCTCAAAGTATATATATATATATATATATATACGATGTAGGACGTACAGGCCATAAAATTTTAATGGACTTTTTCGAAAAGGTTGCACGTGCGTTTTCTTTACGATATTTTATCTATTTATTATATACACGCGTATTCCGTTTCCTGCGCAACGAATAGGTTTTTAGAAGCTATTTGTTAACACGGATCGAATAGAATATACGGATATTATGGTGAAAAGTATAATAAGAACGAATATATAGAAGTATCGAAACGTTTTTATACGTTGTATAGAAACGAACACGTTTTTTGAGATGTCGTCGAATCAAATCCAAACAAACGAGTATTACGAATTTGTACAATTATTTTTTTTCTCCTTGTCGACTATAATCGTAGATTCGACCCTTATTAGTATTGAATATTCGATTTTCAAAATTGTCGAGGAAAAGAAAAAAAAGAAATCCCCCATTAAATACGTTCACGGTGCTTAAATAGTATAAGCGCGTATCGCGAAATAAAAATATTTGAAAATGAGAAAAAAAAAGGGGGGTACTATAATAATATATTACATTAATAAAATACACTGTTCGCTTTACGGTTTATTTTCGTTTTATACCGTAGTGAAACGAGTCAGTCGGGTATTATATATTGAACCGAAGACGTCTACATTATATAGTCGTAATTTTTATATTTCAAACACTATAAAATTCCATCGATCATTTTCGACGGTCAACATGTATAATAATATTATGTGTGTAACATATTATATTATATCAAGAGGATACCATTGTGCTTCTCAGGATATACGCGGATTTTTGTTCCGAGTTAATAATTTCGAAACGAAATAATATAAAATGCATATAAAATTATTCGATTTCTGTGTTCTATTTTTATTTTATCAAAATAAAACCGAATATTCTTTCCCCTCCCCCGGCATATATTATATACGTATTTTATGTGTGTGTGTATGTTTATTTTAGTATGTTTTTATTATACATTGTTTTTATATACGTTTTGAAATTCATAAAACACAAATGAAATATATTCGCCAATCGTATCAATATATAAATAATTTTAATAACTTTTTGTATTTTTTTAGTAAAAATATATTATTATATTTTCGTTTTTATTATTAAATATACACACATAGGGTGGCGCAAAAGAACTCGGCACTACATTTGAACGAATACTGAACTAATTTTATTCATTTCTTTAATTCTTTATTCTGCGTATTCCTTTAACATCATTAATAATACGATTTCAAAAAAAAAAGTATTAGCGCGTGTTTCTCACGTAGGAAACCACAACATTTATTATTATTGTCAGTACAGTCGTCGATCGATATTATGACAAATTTATATGACATCGCCACCTAATGAAATATTGTACATACTCGGTGAAACTGAAGCGGTTGTAAATTATTTTTCGCACCGTATCAATCACGGGAAAGTTTCAACAGTTTTTTTTCCATCGAATATAATATTTAAAAACTCTTTTTCCCCTCCTCGTTCTGATGTATAAATTCATATCGAATTCTCGAGATCCGTTTTCGAGGACACGTCGTGCACAGATTTTATATTCATATAATATTTACTGGCTTGATGAACTTAATTTTCCTGGATTATTCTGCGTATAAGAAAATAATAATTTTTTTTTCATTATTCTAAGTGTATTTATAATGGATTAAAATTCGCGCAATTATATACCGATAAAGATTATTTAGAACAGTACCGAATATTGCTCTTTAATTATATATTTTTTTTTTTTACAATAACGCGTACCTAGAGAGTGCGCCTGAGTATTATATATATATATATAAACAAGACGAATGATTTACGTCGAGACGAGGGAAAGAAACCGACGAAATTCTTCGCAACCTAATTCCGTTACGTCAAATAAACAAAGACAAACCACTATGGTGTTATAAATCCCTCCATAATGTTGTTGATACAAAAGCCAACGGTTCTAATATAAAAGTCACGTTGAATATATTATATTATAAGTATTTTTTTTTTTTATTCGGTAAACATTTTGTTTCGTCTATATAGATCTAAAAAAACTCGCGTCTCTGCGCACTCGTGTATATATATTGCTTTTAGCCTAAACGGAAGACACAGTAAGCGTTTGACGCGAGAAGATTATTAGACTTGATACAACGGAAAAAAAAAGAAAATTTCATTTTAATTAATTTTAGTGATACGAAATAGGTTTTTCGTATAGGGTGGGAGGGGCGGAAAGCGATTCGATCTTTGATCTTTATATCTGTAACGGTAGACGAACCGTTATCATAAAAATGATTTTTTTCGTTGTGCAGAAATGTATATATTTACGTCTGATAAGCCTATATAGCTATCATAGGTCTTTTTTCAAAATACCGAAATTCGATTTTACGATAACAAAAGATATTTCGAAATACGTGTAACGAAATTATATAAAAAAACTATGTTTGAAACATTTCAGATATTCGGTATAATTTTAAATTCTATAAAAGTTTTTATTTTCAAAGATCTATATCATGAAACGAATGATAAAGGAAGCGTTAGAAATAGAAAAATTTTAACAGAGAAAATGAATGGAAAATTAGGAAGACGTGGATACCAATAATTCATCAAGTAAAAGAAAGAAAACATGAAAACGTGAGTGTGATGAAAAATCCACATCAACAAATAACGGCGTGCATAGAATGTAAAGAATGAACGGGAAAAGAAAGTAGTCACCAGATAGCGGTACGACACAAAATAGAGGGCGTGGCCGCCAGGCGTATAAATACCAGTCAGAAACGAGCGGACCGCTCAGTGTGGTCACGACAGTCGGACGGGTACCGCGTAATTCTCTGAAGAAGGAACCTGTAACGGTTTCGAAACGTCAGAACAAAATATTCGGTATTAATTAGAAACGTTAATTTATTTTGTACTTTCATTAACAGTTTTATATAAGTAAAATGAATTTTAAACCATTTCAAAATTCGTGGATGTATAGCTAGTGAGTGAAATTTCTATGTTTATAAGAAGGAAATGTTTTTTTCTCAAAAAATTTTCGATAGGAAAATACGTAAAACGTGTACATTTTGAAAGAGGATAATGAAAAAAAAAAACTTAAAAATAAAAAATTTATTGTTTATTATTTGCAAATCACGGCAAATAATCAATTAACGAATTAATTCGTATAGCTGCGGTATATAAAAAATTCCGTTAATTTTCGCTTTCTTTTGAAATGAATTCGTAAGTTATAACGTATATTGTTATATTTTAGATGTTATAATATTCAGGTAATTTATATTATTTTTGGATTGAGTTATTGAAAAAATCGTTTTCACGTAAAATGCCTTCGCGAATTATTAGAAATCGGTCGGTACGTACACAAAACGTTGGCGCTACAAAATTTAATAATAATTTTCCCTCGTAGTGTATCGCGTACAGCTTCCATTATCCTGCACTATAGATCGTTAAAAAGGCATGCAAATTATTTTCCAGGGAATTTCAATACAGAGAAAATACGATAATTTTCTTCTCTGAGAGATGTTTAAAATATCGTTTCGTTTTGTTTTTGTTTAATGTAAACAAAGCGTAACGGACGACAACGATTTAATTAATACAAACTATTCTATTATATATTTTGTTTGCAGTTAAGAATGAAAAATTCATTTTATTTAAATTTTAATAGGGAATTTAATTTCGAAAATTCTGAAATTATACGTGCAGAGTAGCTTGTAATTAAAAAGGTTGTATTAACAATCGAAAATTTCAACAAATTTTTTTTTTTATAAAATCGACTATTAAACTTTATTTTGTTAATAGACGCACAAGCTGGTGAATGTATTCAGACGATTTATATTTTATCAATGCGTAACGATATAAAGTCGAATTTTCTTTTTCTCTTAAAAATATAATACTCACTAATACTTTTCATATAAAGCGTCTTTTTGTTGGCAAAATCTACGGAACTTTTATGTACGAAACGGATTTCTATACACGCGGTAATACAGACGATTTATTTTCGATGATATTTTATTGTAGAAATCATAAAAGTCGGCGTGGAAATTCAAAACGCATACAAGAAGTAAAAAAAAAAAAAATTGAAAATTTTCACCGAAAACTCGGCCGCTTTATGTGAAATATTGATATGTCAATGTGGTCTGAGATTATATATTGAAATCCGTGATCTGTTCTTTCGTTTGTATTTTATCGAAATCCATTTAATCTTCCATACGAAATTTTCCACACAGGCTCTTAAATCCAAAACGTTTGGGAATGTCAGTTCGAAATTCGTTTGAAAACAACATTAGTCACAATAAAACGTGCAAATCGCGTGTTAATATTTTAAGATCCTTTTTTTTTGAGCTCTTATAATAATAAATAATATTTATAGCGCATATAGCAATACATTTTATAGTGTTATGTGAAATTCGAGCTTTGATTATTCAAACTATTGTTTGGTTATCGAAAACAACAACGAAATATAGACGAAACCACAAGTGCGGATTTCTATTTTTTCGAATCGTTAAGGACCACGCCCATTGGATAGTTTACGCGTGAAAACGGACGGTTTTTTTTTTTTATAACAGCTTCTTGTTGCGTCTACATTACCAATGGAATTATTTATTATTTTATCACGCTATTTTAATAAAAATAAATACTACTTCGATTGGTTATTGTATATCGGTCGTTAAAACACAAGTATAATAACAATTATTCGTAAACGTATCGTCGTTTTACTCGTTATTAAAATATAAGCGCCGACATATATGACATTGTGATTCGATTAAAAAAAAATGCAGCTTTTTTAACGTAATTTACAGACTCCGATTAAAAGGATTGGTGCACACAGAATATTATGCGAAATTAGTACCATTCAATTTTACTGTAGAAAACAGTATCATAGGGTTTTTGAGTAAATCACACGTTGTCGTTAACCTTTTTTTTTAATACACGTAAAACGCGTGTAGGGTCGATTTATAGACATCTGATCGTCTATAAAAAAAAAAAAAGGAAAAAATATATTAAACGGATAAAAGTGAATAATATTACGAATTATACGATAAAAGTAAAAGAAAACGAATTAAAATAAAATTCTTATAATTATACAGTACCATTTTTTCCCTGGCGCTTTGTGACGAGCAAATTGATCGACTGTACATCATTAAAATTAAGTTTCTTTTCCAAATCTGTTTCAACGCGGAATATACACGGCAAGAGTATTTACTTTTTGCTCGTTTCGCAGTGTTCATTTCATATAATATTTAATCCTTTTAAGAACTGAAAATGCCGTCTTTACCGAACAATATTTGTACAAAAGCTGTAGGCACTATAATAAGATGCGTATGAAAAATGATTTTTGAATTTTGAAACGTGCATCCGAGTTCTTTAATCGTGAAATAAACGTACGTTTTTGTCTATACAGAAATAATTTATGAGAAAAAGAATACGTTCGTCTTCGAGTTCACTTAAATATTTTTCACACATGACCTATAAACATAATGCTTTAATGGCTTTTTTTTTCCACCTGAATATTTGAAATAGTAGGAAACGCTAATAAACTATATAGATATACTGCGATGTCGGATTTCGCATGTTCGATTTACGTCGATTCTACCATTTTAAAACCGTCTTGACGAGGCAAAAAAAAAAAAACATTTTTATTCATTTATTTTATTTGATAATGTAGAAATCTATTTGTAAAAAAATTACGAATTGAAATATTTCTTTTCATCGATTTAAATAATAAAAAACACCGATATTATATTATAAACGTTCACTCGTGATAAATAAAAAAAACATTTATTAAAAAGGGTCTATAAAATATTATTTATACTTTTTTTTTTTTATAACGTGTGTACACAAGTTAACGAAATATATTCAAGTGCACGTTCTTTTAGAAATATTAAGTAACGCGCGCAACGGAATTGACGCGATGGCCATTTGTCGGCAGAATGATGGACAGATATTACAGGAACTGAGCGCATTATGTGTATAATAACTCTTCGGTAAGTGTACTATATACAGGGTGTTCCAGAACGATTTACTAATTGTAGTAATTTCTCCGCTGATAAACGACAGTATTTTCAAATTCCGTTATTTCTAAATCATTATATTCATATAGGCAGTTACCTATAATGTATTTTCAAATTTAAATATCAATTAAAAAAAAAATTTTAAATACTTTCGATTTGATTATGGTACTCGGTTTAAAGAGTTTTTTATTGAAAAATTTTATGGGTTAATTTCTTGATCACACCGAAGTGGCGATATATACATTTTTTTCATTTACTGAAAAAATAGTATTTAATACCGCGATTTTTGTGATATCTATATAGACACAGTAAATATAGACAGAATATATATTGTATTAAATAGAAATAGAAAAAATATTAACCGTATAAAATTAATCGTTTTTCAGTATAACGGAATTAAAAAACTTTTTCACAACTATCGATTTTTGTTAACTACTTGGGGTGGCTTTCACTGTATCTACCGATTATGTTAATATTGTGATATTAAACGATTACAGAAATACTGAAATCTACATTTTCAGCTAGTACGGTGGGAAAATTTCGATTGAATTGTGAACGAAGAACCATCATCGGTAATAAATTTATTAGATCGGTCCCACAGTAAATTTTAACGTATCAGAGTAATTTTTTTGTTTCTTCGCTAAATATTTAAATTTAAAAAAAAAAAATTTATCGTTAATTATAATTTCCGTTGCCTAACGGATAACCCGTTGAAATCAGGATACGTTTAGTAAATCGTCCTGGCGCACATCCTGTGCACAGTGAAAACAAACGTTTTTCGTCGATATACGCGTATGGGGCCGACACGAGAGTGAGACCCGTCGCGGAGAAGAACGGCTTGTCGTTACTCACGTTAATCCGCCGTATGCATCCCCGTCGGACCGATACGCACTTCGTGAGCCGCGGAGTGAAGTGCTACATAATAAAACGATTAATACGAATGATTTTTACAGCATCTGTCTGTTTGTGCTGCACGTCTGTTCGGGGATCGACGAAAATCTTTGCAATTTATTATTATGTCACCGGGTTCAATGACAGAAACAGTAACTACGATGGCAAAACGATTTTATTCTCATCACGTTGACGTTGGACATATCGATTGACACGATATTTACGCTTTTCAGTAAACACTCTGTTATATCCGTGTGTATTTATCGATTGAAGCCAAAATAGCCTTTCCTGAATACATTTAAAGAGCTATCAGAAACATCGTCATAAATAGAATGTCCGAACGGAAAAAACGTCTAACGGACGCGGCCAGTAAAAAGTGGATGGAACTTCAGAAAAATTACCTCCTAGCCACAATTTATACCGGCCGATATGGAGGTCACTGAAAAGATTAGGTATTGGAGCAGGACGATCAAAAGAAAATGGGTGTTTTGAGATCAAAATATAACTTGCAAATGCGGACAAGAGCAGACAATGTCACACCTACTTGTATGTCCCGCATGGACCAGGTCCATGCACGCAAGACGATCTGATGACAAGCAACCAGAAGGCGGTATACATGACTCAATACTGGGCAAAAGAAAACGTATAAACAATATACGTTACCATTTTATGTAATTTTATTTTATGTTACCTATTTACTCAATCATTCTAGTTTCGTTGTATGCAATTAAATGATTAATTATAAATACATGTGTTGTCTGACACGAGAAAAAATAATGTAATTAACACGTTTTAGAACGTATTTAGGAAAATGCTTCTCAAATAAGTTTTTAGTTTGAAAAAATTGTAGACACTTACCGTTAGAAAACTATTAACTGGTTTGTGAACAAGGTGTTGTCTCGTTTCAAATTAAGTATATTGATGTTTTATGTGCGGTACACTACGTGTCGTATATAGCGAAATAAAAAAGAATTGCAACAAATCATTGTAGTTCAATATGCCTACCATCAGGGTATAAGATTTTTTAAAATTGTAAAATTACGAGAAGAATTTAAAAATTCTTATCGATGCTACGAATGTTATTACAGCGATCGATTTGGAATCATGTCATGAACAACAACAACAAAAAAAACGTCGTTATTACAATAGCTTCGAGTCTTCTAATAGTCGAAACATTTTCGAGACGATCGCATGTCTGTAGTAGAACTGTCTATTCATAGTGCCACGTGAACGTCGATTGGGCCACGACTTAATATGACTCACTAACGATTTTTTTACATTACCGAAATAAATCAATGGAAATTGGCCAATTATTTCTTGCGAGAAATTTTGTATTGCGTGTATATTTTATATCGCGTATATTATTTATATATTAATTTCAAATTAACGGCAATCACAAAGGTAAAAAATATACGTAAATACAGAAATTAAGGACAGAATAATATATATATTAGCAAACATAAACTATTGAGTATATTATACAAGTACAAAAGTATTTTATGAAAGCTACACGTAGATGTATGTTAAAAGAAAGAATGTCTGAAGGATATGTCTGCGAAAGTGGCTGTAGAGGTGGTAAAATATGTGGGGAACAGAAAAGGAGCTCGGCTGCGAGTATTACGGGAAATGACTCTGAGAAGGGTACGAGAAAGGAGGTCAGGAGCGTCGAGAGAAGCTTGTAAGAAAAATTTGAAAAGTCGAGGTCAAAATCAATGCGACCAGATTCCAATGTAAGAATATTAAGGATTCACACAAATAGGAGCATAAGATAATAAGACGAGTAAGTATTAAAACATCAATACCTTATTCCAGGAAAAATCGGTCCCAGATCAAATATAATGAACGGATACAAGAGTCAAACTAGAAGTCTTTGGTGTTACGTCTAATGAATTCTAAGACTTTTAGTGCAGTACTTGCAATAGCGACGATAATACGATGACTAAAAAGAAAAATTTAGAGGGATTGAATGTAACGAGGTCTTTAGTGTTGGGATCTCGATGCAAATCACTTCCGTTAAGGGGGAATAGGAAAAACGGATAGGTGTGCACGGGATCCCCAGTGAAAGAACTGACATTACATTTGCTAAGAAAAGACCGAGTATTGACACCTTTCAATATGCGCTACTATTGAATAGTTATTTCGACTGAATTGTGTGTGCCGGAATTGATTTTTCGACTCGCTCGTCAACGAATGCACGATTTCGGGTTTACTTTGAGCGAAAAAATTGCTTTGAAAAGAAGATAAAAAAAATTATGGTTTTAATTTTAGATTTTAATACGAGTGTTAATTCTATTCGATGTTTTATGTGTTTTATAAAACTGATCTCCGATCTATCAAAGTTTATGATATTGTTAATAATAATAGCTTATTTTTAGTGCTACATTAAATTTCACAATATAGCGAAACTCATCAACCCCACCAACTTATGACCATAACATCACGTCTCCTCCGACGGCATGTATAATAATCGTTAATTCCATTTAAAACGGAAAATGCTTTTACATATTCTTCTAACACATACCACGTGAAAAATGAATTAAAATATGTATGGATGTCCATTGAGGTATAAGTGGACTTACACAATACTCATATATTAAGTACCCGCCAAGCACATAATTCTAATATAAAATAATTTACGGTTTATTCGCGGTTTCGTTTAGAGGTTTTTGATTTTAATCATACCTTTTCGGTAATCGAGATTTCGTTTTCGTTTACCAACATTTATTTATTTCGATTGGTGCGTAATACTTTTACGTCGATATTTGAATTTATCGATTGAGGTTAAGATGTCCTGTAGTTTATTATTTTTTTCAAAGTTTATATCGATATTGTTTCACAGATGTTCAAAATAGATTTCAAGCCCCGGTGTAATGAACGTATATATCATAGTAAATTTCAAATTTCAAATAAATTTGATTAATTTATTAGAGTACATTAAGTGCTGACCGAAGGAATATGTGAATAAAAAGAGAAGATTGTAATATATAACGCGTTTTTAATGTGAGAAAAGTGATCGGAGATTTATTTTTTTTTGTCCATTCTATTTCTGTAGAATGGAAATTGGACAAAGTTAGAATAACTATACTTTTAAAAGCCGTGTTTTGGAATTTTCCAAATAGTTTTAAAAATTCCGTCGTAAAAGTATACAGCAAAAAGGAAAAAAGTGTGAGAGGGAAAAATAACACACAGTTTATACGCCACCGGTTTTTAACGAAATCGATTTTCGTTGTAACTCAAAAAGTAATATAAAACTAAAAATTTTCCGAAGGCCTAACAATGTAATATATTAACAAGAATATGCGACTTGTAAGTTATTTATTTGAAATCATATTACTGAATGTTACGTACAACGATAAAAACATTTATCTAAATTTATTTAAATTTAAATAAATAAAGCTGCACAAAAATAAATTGTTTTCACGTGATTCATGTGAGAAAAGAAAATTATATTAGTCATTTAACTCAAAAGAAATGATTAAATAACAAATAAATCCGAACGTGTGCACGTATATAGTGTAATATCTTTCATAAATGTTTAATTTTAAAAACTCTTATGGCTTTCCGAGATTCACTTCAGAATATTCATTATTATCGGTTGATTTTATGGACCTTTTTTCTTCTTAATATTTATTCATTATTCATATATAGTGGAATATTAACCGTTTACTGATAACCGTTTTATTAAAAAAAAACTCCACCATTAAATCTTCATCTCAGTATACCTAAACACAAGTTCAGACCGTTTTGCAACGTATAGAAAATTAAAATTCATTTTTTAAATAATACGAATTAGTTATTATATTTTTCGATGAATTCCATTATCCAGTTCATAATTCATAATTGAATAAAAAAAAAGCCGTTTCTAAAACATTGTTATTTTAAATATCACGAATATGGTTTATATGCAAAAAAAAAAAAGATAAATCATAACGCGTGTCGAACTAATAATCTAAAATTAATATAATTAAATAATAAAACATGAATAGTCGAAATCATTAACGTATTTCAATATAACAATAAATGCGTTAAATTGTGTATCGTTAATTATCATTGATTTATTTTTAATATTTTTAAAATCGAGAGAACTTAACGTTTTTCGTAATTCATTTAGATATTACATTAAACTTAATGGTATTTCGGGAAATTACATTTATACGTTTTTTTTTTATTACGTAAAAGGGTGTTTGTCGAGTTTTCGTTTATGCATAAATATATATATATAGACTGTTGCAAGGAAATTAAATTAAAATCAAAAAAAAAAAAAACAAGTACGTAAAATCAAATGTTTAATAACGTAAGAATTATTAACGTAATTTGTGTACGTGTATAAACCGACAAGACTCGATATACAAGTAAAAAAAAAAAAAAATTTATTTATGTTTTTTATATGAATTATTATTATAATTTTGAATTCGATTATTATTATCGTAGTAGTTTTTATCGAAAACATTGAAATCTAAACGATCTTATTATATAACCGTCGAATATAAATTTATTCAAAAAATATATTCCTACGATAACGCATGAATATATAGTGTATTAATTACAAAATCAAATGAGAACGAGTTAACAGTTGCACTGATTTTCTGAACTCTGTCGATCCGAATGTACTCCAGTGAAGAAAATGTCACGGAATCTCTCTGTAGTTTTTAAGTCCCGAAAGTCGCTAAGATTTTACGTAATTATTTTTCATCATCAGCCGCGAGTTCAAAGACAATGTCGAATCGTGCAAATTGCATTGACAATACGTCGTGTTACAACAACAGTACGTTGAAAGAACGTCGATTTTACGCGTCTTATTGCAGAATTTCTGTCCCAACAGATCGAAATTCACAATATAATATGTTTATAAAGCTTATACAAATTTGCGAGGACGAAAAAGGAGAGAAAGGATTGATAACTGCTTTACGACATTTCATAACGTGGAGACCTTTTGCACTGCGTCCGTACGAACGGTAATCGTTAAGCGAAGATTTATTGACTGAGACAAAAAAAAAAAAAAGCGCGTACAATTTATCCGTTTATCGGTTCAATCGTAACAAATGGTTCGTCAAATTTGTTATCCTCGCAGGGGCGTTGCATAGTAAAAACGGTCCCGGGGGAGTCGGCCAATTGATCTTGGATTGAGTTCGAGACGTTTTTCCGTAATAATTTATATAGAAAAAATCCGTCGAAATAAACCCGTTGGTAGTTTCAATAAACCGTACGTACCGATAGAATAACACGTAATATGAAGAATCCCGTTTTTTTTTCTCGTTTAAAATAAGTTCAATTCTTTCCTTTCTTTTTTTTTTCGAGGGACGAACACACAACGATACAATATTAAACACACGTCGTGTTTTTGCCGTAAACAAAAACCGTCGTTGAAAAATGAGCGACTGTTAATAAAATTATAAAGTACGTTTTCGCTATACGGACAAACGGTACACAAACGTATATGGTACGTTTTCTCGACGAAAACGTGTCACTGTACCGTATTATTTTTGTTGAAATAACAAAATTAATTATTTAATAAAAAAAAAAACTCTGTCATAGACCTACGACGATTAATTTTTCACAGTCCGTTCGGCAGAGCCGAGTTTTTAAAAGCTAAACGGAGCGCGCTTTTATAGACAAACCGTTTTGTGCGGATTAATTTAATAAATTCGGATACTCACCACCGTTCTATCTGTGCGTGTGCATACACCTATAATAATTTGTCACCGTTTCGTTTTATTTTATTTCATAACGCGGGAAATAAATTTTCGAATATATTTTAATACGCCCCACACCCACGCTGTTTTCAATATTAAGGTACGAAAAGACTCGCACAAAATAGTATTTTTTACCCGAATAAAAATATTTTTTATCAATATTCGTGTGTTTTTTTCTTCATAAAAGTATTCGATGTCATTTAAAAAAAAATCTTCGAATTTAAATTTGGATTTTTTTTCTTTCTTGTTACTGGTGAAATAAACCGGTAGTAGTTAAATTCTAGACAATTTTGGACGACTTAATATAGAGAGGACTGTATAATATCCCAAATGGAAAATCGAGTTTCTCAGTGGAAACACAAAGAGAATGATTGTCAGATGGACCGTCGTTTGATAAAACGTGTTTACACGTACAACCCTATGTCGGAGATTAGGGTGATAATTCTTGAGTGCAGACTATATGCAGATATTTTAAACACGTTGTTTGGGGGAAAGTTTTTCCGAATATTATAAAAACACTTTGAGATTGAATTCCGAATTAAAATAAACTGTTGGAACGCGTTTCACGGCTAGACGTTTCGTTTCCCGAATTCTCCTCTGTCATCGGTGCACGATGATTTTTGGCGCAGTCACTTTGAAATTACTATTGTGAAAAAATGCCAACAAATCGAATTTAAATACCTCGTAATTAAATTCGTTTTTTTTTTACCTCCAATGTTTCACAACGAACCGGTGCTAATGATTATTATAGTTAATCGGTTCGAGTGCGGGGAATTTTAATTGTAATCGTCGAACAATTAAACTGTACTGTCGGTAATTATTTTCTTTTTTTCTTTTCCAGAACGACGTCATTTATTCAGCTTTCAAGTCCATAGCGGAAAAAACCGATTGCCCCGCGTACAGTAAAATACTGTGAGTATGCGTATATTATACCTATACACATGTTATATACGCAGTGGCGGTGCTACGGTGTGCAAGCGCCATGCCTAAATTTGGTTTTGCCATACTTTTTAAGATCGCATGAAAATTTAAATTTAAAATAAAGAGTCACAATAGTGAAAGTTTTACTACAGTTATTTACATACTAAAATATTAACTATAATATTTTGGGTGAATAGTGAAAAAATGAAAATAAAAAATTATTCGGGTTCGTGGAAAATTTTTTAAAATTATTAACAATCAATATCGTATACGCGTAATATAATTATTATTAATAAATCGATACGATAATTTGTTAAACAAATCTACGTATAGTATTTTCAATACTATAATTATTATATTATTTCTTAATGTGTATATCACGAAATTATATTATTAATATTATTTAAAACTTCTATTTTTTCTCTATTCGCTTATACTTATCTAATTTATATGATTCGACTAAATGCCTTTGGCAGACATATAGTTGGTATATACGATACACCGAAAATCCGAAATATCCAAACCAATTATATAATTATTTTAGAAGTGTTGTATTCACATTATACTTCAACAATTTAAATCCAATCATATAAATATTATCATTATGAAAAAAAAATTTGCCACGATCCTCACCTCCCACCTCACGCAGAAAAAAAATGTCTGGCACCGCCCCTGCGTAAACGTTTAAGAAATATTATTACACATACCTATACTGCTGCAATGTATTTTAATTATATAATATTATCATATTAAATGGCACGTGGAGTGCGAAATAATTTTTGAAGCGATTAAATATTATGCGACGATGATACGCTAGTCGTCGAGTCTTGCGACGTGCGGTTATATCGCATAAATACGGAATAATAAAATATACGGTCGGTGTTCGCTTTAATTCGGGGGGCCCAATCGATATTCGTACATTATGCGGCCTTTGCTCCGCGTTTTATACCGGCTTCCAGAGTCCATTTGCATGCAATGTTTATGACAGACTTTGGGTACACATATATGTATATAATAATACGATGTTTGTGATGTTGATGGATTCGTCAACAGTGTGGTTAATTTATTAATAAACTGAACACGTCACTGCGCGTACTTGCGACGCATTCTGCACCGGTACAGGAGTGATCTTCGTCGCGACACCCGAAAACGTTTCGAAATCTCTAAAACTATTCTTCATCATTGAATTCTTCATCGTTTTTGGAATTATTCAATAATAATTTTCTCTAGAATTCTGGCGGCATACTCGACGTTTTTAACTCGATGTTTTTTTTTACGTCTTTCTAGATAGCTCTAAACGGCTTGTTGTTTTTTTTTTTGTTTAATTTCGACTGATACTCTCACTTTATTAAGCGATGATTTAACGTTTTCGTCGAGTCAGGCACCAGTCGCGTTTTGCCGCCCTATCTCCAAAACGGTACATTGTCCTCCAAAATTTAATCTTTTTTCGTGTTAAAAAAAAAAAACGTGTTGGTACTAATTTATTTAATTATAATACGTAAATTTCTTCCCGAAACGACCTTGAACCATATAAATAATGTACAGGTTTTAAATAACCTAAAACAAAAAAAAAATTGTATATCGCAAAACAATCAATTCAGATAATTACGATATTTATGATGTTTGAAACTATTTCCGCGGCATAGTTCGAAATAAATGAAAATACATTTTTACGATATTTAAGTTTTCTTTTTTCAAAATCAATAATTTAAAACAATAAAAATAATTGCACAAAGTACAATTGGCCTGATATCAGTGTAAGAAAGGAGAAAAAGTACGTAAAAGCGGAAAAGACATACACCTGTACCTAACCGTGTATCTATATATAAAGTGTTTTTATTATTTATGTCGCCGGATTGTATTTCTATAACCATCTGGAACTCCTGATCGTGGACGTTTGTAATAGACGTTTGATTGAAATTTGAAATATGTAAAAATGTTTCAAAACTCCGCGGGTACTCGTATACGAGTTTGAAATGCCGCCCGTGGTGTTTCGGATAAAAATTGCCGCCTTGGGCTCTGCATCGAGTCACGAAAATTGACACGACCTCGTGAATACACGCCCGAGTCTTTTTATACGAATAAATTTCCGAAAAAAAACACACACACACGGGTACACCACAACTGTTAAGTAACAAATACTTTTGTGTCGTGTTTTACAAAATAAAATTTAAATTCCGTTTTCGTTACGCGCGTAATGTAATGTTTTATTATATTAATAAATATAATATATTTTATAGCGATAATTATTTGTTTATAATAAAAGCAGCAAAAACGAGTGTGTGCAACTTGCACCGGAACACCGAACCTATTACGTAGTATAACGAGATCTGTCGGGACAACGAGGAAAAAAACCCAAAAATATTTATCTCTTAAATTATTATCTGAGTCGTTTCAATTAAAGCCGTACGTCACGTGGGAAATGTATGCACTACTCCGTACAAGTGATATTATTTTAAATGTTAACGTTTTATATAAAAAAAAAAAAACGTTTCCCCGACAAATTAAAAGAAAAAAAAAAAAGGCTAAAAATTGTTGGTATGAAATTTGTTTATACGAATACAAATATTATCAATTCGATCGTATTTTAATTAAGCCTGTCGGGGGAAAAACAAATTAATTACATTATAATTTTTAAGTAGGGGTGGAATATTTTTTTTTTTTTGTATTTATTACTCATTATTTTCGAACATATATACAGCTTAAATGTAAACGTACTTTTTCATCATTCTCCTTTATATTTTTAATTATTTCTAACGAGGGTTTCGAAAATATTATAATACAAAAAAAAAAAAAACCTACCGGGGACATAATAACATGGTCGTAAGAGCTGGTTGAAGAACACCGTCCTCAACACAATTACCCCGTAAAGTCATCGGAAATTTTCCGGCAAAAATAATTATTTTACCGGTAAGGAGATCGTTGAAAATATTGAATATATAATTGACATACTGTTAGTTGAAATAAACATTATTTTTTTCATTGCAGTATTTTTATAGGATCGCCAAGTGACAACGAATAATAGATATACGAAAAAAAAAATGGAATTTTGAATTTTGATTGCCCCGCTGCATTAATCCAATCCTTCGGTATTTCTTTTTGTTTTAGGGGCTTTCGACTGCATGTCGAACTGTCCGGTCCGTGCCACAAGAGAACGTTTCTAAAAAAAAATTGTTGCCAGTTTGTGCTAACAGATTAATTACGTTTTCCTTACAGTAGGTTTTCTTACTGTTTAGTGTAGTCCATAATGATCGACGGAGTTCAAGTCCAGATAGTTTTGTGTTTGGTTCGTTGACTAAGAGAGACGTTTTTAACGTAGTCTGACCAATGTGTTTTTCCACAGTTCACGCTGGGTGGGCTGGATCGATTGCATTCCCTCGTAACGGCCGGTGTCCGGTGTACGATGGAAAACATCATTACGTGGACTTTATATGGTGTTGATTTAAAATTGTCTCTTGCAGTTTAGAGTACGTCATTTTCCTGCGGATTTCTGGCGGCGGGATCTTAGAGAGGGATAACTGGTAATCGTTCTGCATGCTTAATCGTGGTCAAATAATGCGGTCCTCTAGGATACGTCCGAGTATTTGCAATGAGCAGCACTGTTCGCCTACACTCGGGCGAAATACTCTGCTACCGCTGTACACTTGCGCTGAGAAAAAAATTGATTTTAGTGTTTGTGTATGTGCTCACTCGTACTTAAATAAATTGTGTGCAGTCTCGAGTGAAAATCTGGTTTATTTCAACAAACTATTATATAACGCTTTTTCATGGTCAATACGTTATTAATATAATATAGAATTGCTAATGTTCCAGTAAATCGAAACGAATTCAATTAGACGTATTTATAATTATAACACGATTATTAAAATGAACTTTTTTTCAAAAAAAAAAACACTTTGCGAGTATTTCGTTGTTCGCAAACAATCAATTCGTAAGCAGTTTTATGATTGTTATAAACCTATCGCGTTCTTAAAGTAACGAACGTTAATAATATTGTATAAGTGCGTTATTCTAATTATTATTGTACGAGACTATATACTATAAAAAAAAAAAAAAAAACACTACAAACAATTCGAGTACCGTGGCATATTATACGTTTTAATTAAAAAAATTCGCCTTTGTAAATACGAAAACATTTTTACGCATTTTATTATTATTAACTTATATTTTAATTCGTACACTAAATGTACACATATAACATTAACGATTATCGCATTTTCATAAACAATACGAAATATAAACGCGTCAAAGGGTATTGAAACGAAACACAATTATAATTTTACTTTTTTGTACATTATTTTTTCATGCATACGAGACAATTTTAAAATTTTTTTTTACAATATTCACGATTCGATTAATAAGAAACGTATGGCTACACGACAGACGACGAATAATAGAGAAAATAAAGAATTCCACGTGTCTACAATTCAAACCAAATATGTAAATCTAATATGTAACATAGTATGTGTATTGTATATATGGAATAAGAATAAAAATCGAATTGCGAATAATATTATTATATACGTCGCGTCGTAGTAAATCTAGGGGTATTTTTTTTTCCATATCAAACTGAAAGCTCGTCTTAAACACATTAAATTTCGGTGGCCGACCTCGAAGATTGGCGTTATAAACGAGCCAGTACGTACACCGTGCATTCGTTTGTCGGTATCTAAAGCAATATAAGCGAACGGACCAAAGAGAAAAAGTAAAGTGTAACAAAAAAAAAAAAAAGAAATTACATAGTATAAATTGTGTTCCGAACGAAGGCATCATTTGCAGGAGAGCTGGAAGGGACCGTTGGAATTTTTCGTGCCCTATATATATATACGGTTTATAATGGGAAACGTCCGTGAAAGAACTCCCAACGCGCATACACCGCACCGTTCTCCAAAATGTAATTCCGCTACTCGTTTTTGTTTTTCGATATATACCCTCGTGTAACGAACTTTCAATTACATTTCGTATATATACGCATCTTTGACGCGTACCTACATATGTGTTACACAAATCGTCGATGAAACGAGCACATTTCTGAGTGCGGAATTTTATAATGATGGAACCGCGCGATGATGATATAATAACGCGTAAAATTAGCTCTATTAATATATAGAAATCGAATAAATCATACGTGAAGTGTAAAAATTAATAATAATTTCTGACGAGTTCTAGCCGACTATATATAGGAGACACTCAAAAACGAATTTATTTTCTTTCTGCCGTTATTAAAAAAAAAATAAAAATAAAAAATTCAGTCGTTTTCAAAGTTAGAAAAACGCGCTTTCACTTATTTCTTCGTATACAAATATCTGTCCGGATACCAAATATCTAAACCTCGTTCTTAAACAGCGCTTAATATTTTAATGGTTTTAGGCTATCGGCTATCGGACAACTCCATTTTTTTTTCTCTGCGGACAAAGTGGTTTTATTCAATAATAAAGAAAAATCATGCAGGTGCGACAATTATTTTTTTTCCATAATTTTTTTTCGCCAAGAGATATTAATGTAGAAATGGAGTTGTCCGATTCTGACGTTTTGGTGCAGCAAACAGACAACTCCGGAACTATATATATACGGTTATTGTCACTGCAGTAATCACCGGTAAACACACAATATTTATTTTTTTACCTATACGATATTAACGAATTGAGCAGCCCCGTGCGCAACAGCTGGTTACAATTCACATCAATAATATTATCAGTTATCACGCAATACGGATAAAAAAAATAAAATAAATTTTTACACGGAACATTTTACGGCATCAAAATTCGTAACCATTATAAAATAAGAAAAAAAAAGGTTTTTTTTACGTCCATTGTAAATTCGGTACGATTTCGCGCAAGAACTGGATGGTACACGACCGTTTAACGCGTTTTCACAGTACACTATAATATTCAAGTCAATATATTCTTCTAAAATAAGTTTCGCTACAAAAACCCGTTCCGACTGTAACTAATAATCCGTACGGTAAACGCGAGCGTTTCATTTTTTTTCACACCGCGGTACTCGCTTATTTACCGCTTTTGGAAAAATTCATTCGGGACTCGATATGAGCCCGTAGTCGGTTTTTAACAAAACTAATTTTCAACCCTTCCGGATCCCGCGTATCCTTTTTCTACGGAATTCTATCCGTTCGGACAAAGCGAACTTTCATCACGACAATATATATAATATCACTTCGCCGATTTTCGTAGCAAAAAATTGTATTTTTCTTTCCACGAGTCGCGAATTATTATTCGCGTTAATTTTTTTTTCCATGTATTGCGCGCGCGTTTCTCCTCAAAACACGATTCGCTCCGCCGGCGCGTTTGCAGGTTATGGAAACGGGCTCACCCCCGTTATTGTCGTTTTGTTCGGCCGGCCGGACGGGAGAAGAGAAACGCTCGAGGCGGCTCGCTTAATTATACGCGGTCGCGTTATTGAGCCCTTCAATTATGGCCGCTAGCCCGTTCGCCGCCGCCAGTACAAAACATTCGGGTTAATTACGACGACGAAGTGTATACGAACGCTCTGTGCAGGTCGTCTTGCCAAGCGACAGAACAAAACTTTATGAGAGAAATCCTTTAGGCGCGCACGTCGCAATTGTATTCGTTGTAGGACAACGCGGAAAACGAACAAGTTTAGATATTATATTGGCCGCTCGGAGGTGAACGAGTCGTTCGGACTGAACGGTATTTTTTTTTTATGAAAACGCGCGTTTCTCAAATGATAACGATCATCGTCATCATAGCCGCGTGCCGAGTCGCAGAATGCGTAAACGTACTCCCCCCCCACTCCTAATAAATCATAAGGGTCCTTTGAAAAATGTTCATTTCGCATAAAATGTATATGTAAATGTAAATACGTAAATGCAGTGGCGGTTAAACGGTGGAGGGGGGGGGTGTGACAGGCAGATCGCCTCCGCACGAGATTTGATATTTTTAAATTTAGTTCTGACCTAACAACACCGACTTGTGTCATCGTCTAAGTATTGGTCCGATTATGTTACGGTTGTGCTCCATTTTCGCTCACCCCTCTCCCCCTTTGAACATCGTGTATAAGGCTGGAATTAGTGCTCGACCGACGATCAGCGCGTACGGTACGCGCCGGTTAGTGCGCGCTGATCGTGGGTCGTGATCGAACGTTTAGTGCTTAGCTGACGACAAACTCAAACAACTGACTTGTAAACAAACTGGCGTGTACAGTGTAAACGAATAAACCTGCGAATGTGAGTTACCGTTAAATAAATAGTAAACGTGTGAAGTAAACGAGTGTACAACGAAGAAAAATGGATCTTTACGTTTATTTCATTTTATTGAAACACGCGAAGTAATAATAATAATAATAATAATAATAATAATAATAATAATAATAATAATAATAATAATAATAATAATAATAATAATAATAATAATAATAATAATAATAATAATAATAATAATAATAATAATAATAATAATAATAATAATAATAATAATAATAATAATAATAATAATAATAATAATAATAATAATAATAATAATAATAATAAATGAATAATAAAGATTGCATAAGCTCGTGCGATCGGTCGCTCGGTCAGCGTCAAACTAAACACCAGCATATATCGACATAGCGCGTCAGCCGACCGTAATAAAACGGGAAAAGAAAGTAGTCACTAGATAGCGCTACGACACAACATAAAGGGCGTGGCAGAAAAGCGCTTATGAATAGCGGTCCGAAACCATCGGACCACTCAGTGTAGTCACGGCTGTCAAGTGTGAACAACGTATTTTCCGTCTGATAGCGGTGTATGTGCGTGCGTGCGGCTTTCTGCCACGCCTTCTATGTCGTGTCGTAGCGCTATCTGGTGACCACTTTCTTATAATATTAATGAGAATATCGTTAAAATATTATATCGCGAGTCTAAGCTTGTAATGATTATTATTAAAATATATACGCCCATAAGATTGTAATAAATTTTCGAAAATGAAAATTACACAAATCGCGGCGGACACGTTGACAATTATAATATGTAGTTTTTTTTTAGTAGTTTTCTTCGCGCTTAAAGAAAAACTGAGAAAATCCAAAAAAAAAAACGCGTTTCAAATAGATGTAAGATTCTCTATCGGAAATAGTGGTGTTACGTGTAAAGATCAGAGCACTCGTTTCACACAAAACACAGAAAAAAATACATTTTTAGACCGTTCTTCGTTTCGTGATCAGAATCTAATAATATAAAAAAATTACCAAAAAAACCGACTGCCGAAATCCTGTCGATGATTGCGTTATATAAAATACGAGTAATTAGTATTTCCGAAAATTGCCTACATTTTCATTATATAAAAGTGCCTTAATTAACATGATTTTGTCACGGTCTTGGAGAATTTGAAAATCGTTTTATTTTGTCGAAATCATTAAACCGATTTGTGGTTTTGCACTTTTTTTAAAAAACAATTTGATAAGAAGTTTTTTCCACAAATCAACGTATAATAATATTTGAAAGTGTTTTGTAAAAAAGTAGATTATAAAAAAAAAATCTGAAATCTAAAATCACAACGTATAATATTGTTGTTTGAACGTAAAAATGTCAATTAAATTTCCATAATTTTCGATAAGGTCATCATAATATAATATAAAGTTGAAAACTTATAATTGCATTATTTTATACGTGAATAACAACGCGTTTGGAATATGCTCGAACAATTTAATAATAGAAATAATATTGTGAAAACGCAAGGGATACGTAGAGATAGAAAGACGTGTGAGATTTTAAGAAAGCGCGCCCCGGCTAAATATCGTTTTCGGCACCGAGATAACAAAAAAAATCTTTATTTTTCTTTAAAAAAACTTTGTTAAACTTTTTTTTATTTATTTATTTAATTCAGCTGCTATAAAATGTAATTTACGACGCGTAATACGTATTTTTTCGTATTTAACGATGTACGTAATATAAAACTACGTCTACTTTATATACGCTGGCCGAGAAAAATAAATGTTATAGGTGCGGTCTCTAGTGTAATATATATGCGTATTTCGAAGTTTCGTGCCTAAAATATTTTCGCCAATGTTAATTTATGTTCGAAGTTTAATTATATAAAAATAAACGTAAAATAATTCCGCCTCGATTCGTTTTTTTTTTTTTAATAATAAAGTAATGTATACGTGTCTTTGGAGTTGATAAAAAAAAGTTTTTTACTACCTAATAAAATATTTAAATATTATTAATGTAAACACCGGATTTTATACTGCGTGTACTCACTTAAAATAATAAAACGAATTTTCGACGGACAAAATGAAATGCGTCAACAAAATTTATTGAAGCAAATCGTTTTCAAATGCGAATTCGTCGAACTTAGCGATACTCAATCGCACGATTGAAAATCGATTATTCAGCTGGCGTACATAATTTCTGTGACTATATAACGTCGTTATTGAGATTTGAGATATAAAATTCCAAGTGTACTCGGCGCGTTCGCCGTGAGTATTTTAGAAGAAAAAAAATACACCGAAATGCAACGTTCGCTCACTTCGATGTTCACACACTTATTATTTAAATATTTAGTATTAAACTCTGTTTTCTAAAAGATTTAAACGCGTGTTCTACACATTTTCAGTAGTTTTCCCCCGCTTTTTTTTTCTTCTCTTTGCAAAACGATTTTTTTTTTTTGTGAAAAATCCGTAGAAAATATAGTCGTTTTTCCGATTATTATTTACGCGAATTTTGTAATGTTAACAAAATATTCTATAAATTGTGATTGTTTTTTTTTCTTCCGCAAATCAAACCTTTACTGTTGTTGATGTTCAAAGAAATATTTGAAAAAAATATAGTTTTAGCTTTCGAGTACCTATGTGAAGACGAATGCTTTTCAAATGTGTTCTTTACAGGAATAATCCAATCCGCCGGGACTGTGTATTCACTATTCGGGTTCTATTCGAGAGTTGGAGAGAAAAAAAACATATTCGTATGAAGCTCTTACCGTATAAAGAGTGGGGGCAGTGAAACAGGCAATTTCAAAACAATTAATGAAACCCTGTAATTGATATTGGCGCAATGTAATTTTAATATTGCGTTCTACGTATCTAAGCGTTTAGTTATCATGAATCGTTTGACCGCGCAACAACGTGCGTTCGATGTAAAAGCATTTTATCCAAAAACAGTCGCTGTTTCCTATTCGCATATTTTCGCGAAATATTCCATGGCGTTCGCCTGATTTAACGGCTTGTGATTTTTTTCTGCGGGGGTGTACCAAAAACAACACCTATAGGACACTCGATGATCTCGAACAACGAACGAGAGACGAGGTGACACAAATCTCTCCAGGAATGCTGTGAAATGTCGTGTCAAAAACGCGCCTCGACGAATGATAACTTCGAGTTGGACGCCATCTCGCGGACGAAGTTAAATAAAAAACTTTTTAGGTAATTAGGTATTTT
Source organism: Slavum lentiscoides (assembly GCA_032441835.1). Classification (NCBI taxonomy): domain Eukaryota; kingdom Metazoa; phylum Arthropoda; class Insecta; order Hemiptera; family Aphididae; genus Slavum; species Slavum lentiscoides. The sequence continues at coordinate 8,358,398 of CM063715.1, read as the reverse complement.
ATGTTTTTTCAAGTGGTATAAATAAATTTGTTTAAAAAAGTACTTGTTAGTTGTTTTAAAATCGCCCGTTTCACTGCCCCGCCACGTATGTTTATGTATGAAATTCGCATGTTTTATCAACAAACTTCAAACAGTAGAATATGTAATAATAAACTCGTTGTGAATTATCGTGATTGCCATCCACTCGCGAAATGTTTGTCATCGATACCACCTTTGCAGCGGATGCGAATAAACGCGGTTTAGCCAATATCAATCACCACCGACTGCTTTCGTTTGACGTGGTTTTTCACCGAGTACGACAACATCGTCGAACGGTCGCATCGACCACTCGAATAATATTTTATAATATAGTCTCCGCTGTGTTTCCAATTATTCATTCGTCGCCACGTATATTTTATATTAGTTTTTTATTCGCGTTTTCCGACACTACACACATAAATTCATTGAAGTAATTACTTATTTTCGCAATGTCGGTCTGGTCCATCCGGCTGCCGGTGGATTCGCCTAGGGGTTTCAGCGATTAACAAAATATATTATATATACGTCAAATAACGAATTAAAATCTATGAAAAACAATGGAAATAACGAAACGGAATCCTTTTTTAAACGCAGCAGAAGAGCAAGATAAAAAAAAAATTAATATGGAAAATAAATCCGAAAAAAATTGTGATGACTAAAGTAATAATTCGAGTATAGTATGAATGAACTTCGAAATCCCGCTTATTTAATCCACTTCTTATCTGGCAACGAAAGCAAAGTTTTAATAATTCCTCGCGCACGAGTTCCGTCTGGACGTGCGTTTTCTGTGATGGAAATTTTAAAAACAAAACTTAGATCCTCAATATTAATCAAAATATATACATCTCGAACTTCTTCTGTCTGTTTCTCTATGGAGGATCGCCTACTTAATTCACTCATTTATTATAGATGATTCAATTAACGAATTCTTTTGATCTTCGAGTCGAGAATTTAAAAAAAACCCCATTTTTTTCGAGTATATTGCGAGTTGTATGCAAATCAAAAAGATTGTTTATTTAAAGAGTTTAAGTAAATAAATCTCTTAAAAATACCTTATGGTTTTCTAATCTTATATGTTTACGACCGATTTGCATATCGTTTGAAAATTATGCAAACGCACACGAGCAGTGCAGTCAGTCTATAAAAAAAAAAATTATTTCCTTTACAATATATATTACCATGAATTGAGAACGGGGGCAATCGAAAATTTTTATCCGGCGGATCTCCAATCATAGACCGGAACGAAACTGACTTTTCCTTGTTTTTTTCAACCGCTTCTAGACTTAATAATATTAAATGTGTTATTCGTATAAATCAGGCTAAATTTGTATACGAACAACGCGAATTTCCGTACGTATACTTATACTCGACGGAATGAAATGACAAATACTGACGACACGAAATGATGTGCCACAACGAAATACAGCGTAATCCTCGCAACACAAAACCATCTCCTATACGTACATTGCACGCAGCGTTCCAACACACTTTTTAATGACGTCAACGCGATTATTTTGAACATACCCGTTCAAACAGATAATGACGATTAAAATTCCGAGGCAGTCCTTTTTGATGCTCTGCAGTGTATATAATATCACAAATTAAATTTACTCGTCGTTTCCCGAACAAGGCGATCCGAAGTCGTTTTACGAACGTATTTTGTTGTATGCGCACCATGGTAAACGCGAGGCAAAAACAAAAAGTAAAAAAAAAAATATTTCGTACAACGCGCATGGATCGGCGTAATTGTATGAAAACTGAGTACGTAATCGGATAAAGCACGTACGCAATATACGTATTTCGAGATCAGAAATAGAATCCAGAAATTCTACATCGTTTTCGACAGTTATAGTTTTTTTTTTTGATGAAATCATCGATGATCGAAAAACGTTTTTCTCGTTTATAGTGTTACAAAAAAAAAAAAAAGTTGTATTCTTATTTCGCGCGATCGCTATATGCGTTTAGCTATTGCCAATTGAATTTCGACTGTACTCGATATAATTATTATAATACGTAAACCTCTTGAATTTTTCGTATTAAAATAACCGCTTACGAAAATATTGTATTTCGATTATTTAACCGTTGAATTTCCTTTAAAACGATACAATCCTTTTTTTTATCTATTTATTTAACCGATTTTTTTACTGTCGTACAATGAGCAGCTATTTCGGCGTAAAATAAAAACGAAAAAAAAATACGTCTTATTCTCTGTACGTGAATAGTATTAAATAAACGAGCAGAATTTCTAAACGCGTAGAACAAAAAAAAAAAACGGATTTCAGAATCTCTTCTTTAGTTCTTTCCAATAAAATCACGTCACGCGCTATTTCCGGAAAAATATATTAAGTCTCGCGCGTTATTAAGAGGACGTCTCGCACTGTAAATATTAGATTAAAAAAAAAGTGACTTTGTATAGTACTAATACTGCGCTTCCTCGACTTAGAAACGCGATTCAAAGACGTGTACTGCAGAATGTATCGCGGAAGTAGATTTTTTTTTTTTTTTTAGAAAATTGTAGGGAAAAAAATGTGCAGCTTATTCGATTTTAATAAAATTAAACTGTGTAACTTTTCTATTTTCTAAATCGTTTTTTTTTTTACGAATCGCGTATAACAACTACCTATTGGAGCTACTGAAACAATTCGTTTTAAAGATTTTCGCCGAATAGTGTACGTCACTCTGGAAATCAGTTATCATCAGGTGTCTTCAGAGACGAGCTGTTGATGACGCCATTTATTAAATCGGTGGGCGACGAAGCGCGCCATCGTTTGCGCGAGAAGGTACTCTTAACCGAAAAGAACATATTTCCGAAGAAGAAAAAACCTCTGAAATAATCTATATAAGAATTGAAGTCTTTGTTGAATTATTTCGTATTCATTAAACAATACATTTCATCGGTTGGTCAATACTGGGGATTTATCTGTTTCGCTTTATTTCCGAGCCAGTAATAAAAATTTAATAAAACAAATAATAGTATAAAAAAAAAATATATAAATCGCCGTTCGATATCCACTGTATTATACTCCTTATTTATATAAGCAATATTAACGTACATGTTTGTGTTTTGATCACACTCTAGAGACTATTCGTTTCGATAAGTGGCGTCATTTCCACTATTTTTTTTTTAAACATATTTTTATGCAGGCCACAGCCCTGTCTGAAAGTTTCAATACAGCAAAAAATAAAACAACTTTACCAGTATAATAGTACCCAGTAGTTGCGCAACACGAATTATCATGTTTTAGATGGTAAAAAATTCATGATTCCTTTTTTTTTTTTTAAATTCATTCGAAATTAATTTCACGCGGTAAATAATTTCAACTACAATCTAGCCAATACGTATAACATTAAAAAAACGATTTCTTGCCGCACCAACTGCACGTATTTTTTTTTTAACCCCCATTGTAATAATTATTGTTAAATCGAAGCGATTATTCATAAAATCGGTTTATATGAAAACGCGTTATTATTGTCTATTGATACGATAGAAATACAGAATGAAAGGTATTATCATTTTAAATCGTTATCAGAGTCGGTTTTGCGACACAAACACCACAAAAATACTCGTCTGAAGCCGCGCGACTACCGCGTATAATAAACGCGGTATAAATATAATTAAACGATTCGTGTTTTGTTAAGAACAATCGTGAACACGATTTAAATTCCGTTTAATCTATAATAATATATTAATGCATCGACGTCTTTAAGCGCTTCGTAGTTTTCGATGCAAAAAAAAAAAACGAAATTCGTAAGTGGACGCCAGCCAGTGAAAGGCGAAAAAAGCAAGTAGCCTACAGGGGTCGACCGATTTAAAAAGCGGTGCGAATCAGTGTAAAGTTTGATTTTAAACGAGCGAACGTATTATATAGCTCGAAAACTACACCCGCACTGGTTTCGATTGTATTTTTTTTTTTTTTGAAATCTCGAGTCAATAAGAAATTAATCGAACGAGTTATGAATGTCGATTTAAATGACGTTTCGTGATAAACGAGATTTATTACATATTATAAAATCACTCCCGTTCACCGATTATAATACACTTTTTGCATATACTTGAGAAATATTTCGAGATTTTCGTTATTTCTCTCTCCGTCTCGTCCCAATTAAAATAAATGTTCTTTTTTCCCTCCCTTCCCTCCCCTCGAAACACGCGATATTACAATATATTTATGCGTTTCGGTTTTTCTTTTTTTAACCCCCCCTCCCCATCACCGTGCGTTTTTATAGTAGTCCTCCGGGGATGATGCGCATAATATAATACGTATATTATTTACGTGTAGTTATATACACGCGGAGTCTGATGTACAAATGGAAAAAATAAAAACCCCGAGTAGCGCGTGTACCTAATATTATACGTCGTACAGCTAGTGTATAGTATATAAACCAGCGACTCTCAAAAAAATGATTGTGGGCACGTACTGCCGCGTTATTGTAGTACCGGCGGCGTACAATATTTTATGTATTCCGCCCATCAACAATATACCGTGTCCGCGGTATATAAAAAAAAATGACAAAATACCGCGTATCGGGAAACAAAACAGCGTACAGAACGCGCGGGGATTTAAAAATATTTAAAAATCGAAAAAAAAAAATTTTATTTTCGTGGTGGCCGAAGAGGAAATTCGCTTCGGTCGCTTATGATATATATTATAATATATAAATATTAAAAAACGCCGAGGAAAACTGAATACGAGACGCGAGAAAATCCTCGTATTTACAACGAGATTTAAAGATTTGTATATATATATATAAATAAATATTATATAATTTTAAAACGATTGGTAATTTTTTTTTTTTAAACGTTATTTGCACAATACGACACGTGTTTCGGCTACAGAAACTAAACAAAAGTAATAAATAAATAAAATAAAAACGATAATATTAATACACTTACTAAATCTAAACGTATAAGAATAAAAATCTAACACGAGTGAAATACCGCTCCGGTGGCAACACTTCGGTGTGTTTCTTCGGGGAACACAAAGAATTTTGTTATTTATTATTTGCTGGCGAAAAATGTTTGTTCGCCGACGTCCACTTCGGTACAAAGAAATTATTGATACGTAAAATCCGCCGCGCTGATGATAGACGGATATTATATCTAAACCCGTTTGCTCTTCTCTTTTTGGCCGTTCGCGTAGATATACTGTTAGAATAATAATAAAATAGAAACATAACGTTTTAGCCCGCCTAACGTGTGCGGGCCCGTTCAAATATATTATAAACGGGAAATTTTCTTTTTCAAGTTCACCGAATAAAAGCCCGAAAATGGCGATAGAACATTGTTTTTCTGGCATAATCTGATAAATACGTTTTTTCCTAGTTGCCCGGCAAGCGCTGGATTCTTGTATTTAACAGGAAGAACAAGGTTGCCAGTCAAACGCTTCGACGGCGTGGTCGTCTCCAAACCTTCGAGTGATCCAGTGTGGTGATAATCGCGGTGTGAAAGGTCTGAACTGTTTGGACGTATGTTCCCAGAGGAATCCATTTAATTTCCATCGGTTTTTTGTTGAGTAGTACAGAGCTGCTGTATGCGGCCGAGCGTTGTCGTTCAGGAGATGTCCTGCGTCTTGTGAGAGCTGAAAGTAATCGCAGCATTTACGGTACGACGGTCGTGAAAGTCGATGTGCAAAGTGCCGTTGAAATTATAGCTAACGGAGAGAAGACGATAGTTTTCCTTAAAATTTGTACGAGGTCGCCGATAGTGTGGTTCGTTTTCAACTGCTTCTCGTCCTGCGACAAATCGTTTTTACCATTATAATACACTCGGAATCTTTTCGGACGATTTTCTAAGAGTCGCGGTCAATATTGAATAATTGACGTTGAGCGTATAGTGTCAGTTTTAAGCAGGGCTCGCAAACGTTATAATAACGTTTTGATTATAACGTTATAATTGCAAAATGTCAATTGAAATGAATATCAAAAAACGTAACGGAAAACAATAAACACTAATTTTAAACTATCACAAATTAAAATATATCATAAAACGAAATAAGGTATTAACGTTATATATCAAAATATCGAAAACCGAAAAATAAAATTAACGTTATTTTAATATTTGTATCCAATTTACTACAGAAAATATAAGCTTATGGTGATGGTGTAGGTTTATTATAGTTCTATAATAAGGCTGGGTTCACACTGACGCGTAAAAATTATTCAAAGATACGTGTCTTAAAAGATGTCAGCTAGTCAGAAGAGTTTCTATTGGTAATTTAATCAACATTTTAAGAAAAATATTCTGCATTTGAATATAATGTCAAAAATAAACCAAGGTTCTCACTGAAAAAATGTATAAAATCAAAAAATTAAGGATAAAAATTAGGACTTCTATAATCAATGAAGTTTAATGAAGTACATTACGTTTATGAGATTTGAAAACGTCCTATAGTCTATGGAATATGAATGGATTTATTTATTTGGAAAAAAAAATCGATATTAAACCAAATAACGTTAAAATACCGATAAACGTAAAACGTAAATATTATATAACGATAAAACTTTCTTTAACGTTAAACACAAATAATCCATAACGCTAAAATATACCATAACGATAAACGCTAAAAGTAAATAACGATAAAAAACGTTAAAACGTTAAACATTTTTTTTTTCAAATGAGAGCCCTGGTTTTAAGTAAAATAAACGTATCGACTCGTAAAAAACCTACTACCTTAAACTTCAATTAAACGTCGTAGTGTATACATTAATAATCGATACGAAATTTTTAAACGCGTTTGGCGATTGGAATAAAACAGTATTTGACTTTGGAAAATAACGAGAAAAACAAAAAAAAAAACCCCCAAACGATTCCGTTCTTAAATAATGTATTAGAGTATTTTTCGAAGGCGCGCGCTCGGTTAAGGAAAACGGAAAAGCAGTCGCGTAATGCCTCGCTTGTGACCTTTTATCTCCATCGGTTAAGAAAACCGCCCGTTCGTATTTTTTATTAATACATTTTTTACCTCTACGAATGCCATTTCTGCATTTATTCATCTCGATATATATAGGTACACGTATTTTTTTGTTTTCTTCCGCGATTTTTTTAAACGTGTTTACGCGTTTGTTCATCCAGCGTGACGTAAATTACATGCCGGAAGAGCAAACTTCTAACGAAACGAAAGACCAGACGACAATCATTCGGTTCCCGTATTGTTCAATGTGATTACTATTTGTAGACGCACAGACGAGTTCCCATCATCGTTTAGAATTTATATAAACACGCCGGCGACTACAAACATACCTATACCGTTTCGAAATAATGCGGTCGCCCGTTAGTGATGGGCGGTGTACAGACTACTTTTGACTATCGACAGTTTATCGATAGTTCGATAAACTACCGAGTGTTTTTTTTCAAATGAATATTATCTATGGAATATGTAAAAAAAAACTATCGACTGAATCACTCGATAGTTTTCATTCCTGTTTTTCGAAAATACTGTATTCGTAATGATTTCCAAAAAAAAAAAAAAAGTAAGTATTTAAAAATTATTTAGTATACTTAAAAAATATTCGGAATACTATCCCAAGTCCGACGATACCGTGATGACCGAACGAATATAATAATATGAAATCGAAATAATATGAGAGAACAGAGTACAACAAACGTATTATTTATATATACTCGGACGTAATATCGGATATTAATATCGGAATCTCGGAAACGTATATTTTATAAGATAGAGGAGATGGAGGAGGTGTTTTATATAACGTGTAATACGTTTTGGATTTTCGAAAAAAAAAAATATTTTTTTTTTTAACTTGACATATTTTTTACTTCGGAGTAGCAAAATATTATCTTTGCCCCGTTCCTGCAGGACGTTTCCGGAAACTCTACTACGTGACTATCGATCTGGGTCAAAAGACAAAAAAGAAAAAAAAAAAAAGGAGAAGAAAAAGACAACTCCGAATAATACGAAAGTCCGAGACAAAAGAATGTCATGAAAATAATACATAGAACGTTTTGTTGAAGTTTCTGAAAGTATCCGTTTCGACAAACGGATACGGCCGCGATGGTTTTCGAGATTAAACACACATTTGTGTGTACTCGAAAAACTCCACGTTCCGTCACACTCTTGGCTGAATTTTAATAAATACTCCAATGGGTCAACTCACATGCAGACGAGACCGTGGCGTAATTTGAAATGTTATAATTTTTTATTTTTAAATTGACTAACAGTTTTCGGTTACACTACAGCTAGGTTTCCTTTGTCAAATTAAACGTAGAAGAAAAAACGAGATAATTATCAATTGTTTAGTATTTGATTACAGCTAGTAATAAAACATCTACCGTTTATTACGTACAATTGCAGATTTTTTTTTTATAACGAAAAAAATTAATGAAAACTCGAGAAAAAAAAATGATTTTATTAGTATTAGTCCAAATTTCGCGTGAAAAAAAAATTAATAAATAGCGTAATTTTTTCCCCTACCCGGCCTATCCTAATATATATGTTAACACTCGTATAATATCTATATTAGCCACGCGTTTTGGCTAATTTGTAATTTTTCGTTTTTAAACACGGTTATGAATATCAACAGTATCCGGATATTATTAACACTGTCCAGTCAATAACGGATAATGTTAAGATAGTTATATAAATATATATTTTTTATTTAGAACTTTTAATAAAAACTATTAATTTCGACAATTATAACACATAACAGTGTGCGTGGCGGCTAATATTAACATTTGGCTAATGTCGACATTTTCCAAATGCCCGTAACGTATATTATATTATAGTATATATAAGCGATGAGTGACCGTATTAATATAATTTCCGCGTCGCCTGGAATCCTATTTTTTTTTTATGTTCACAACGAGAAAAAAAACGTGATGGGTTCAAAAAAAAAAACTTTAAAACGCACGCATATCCCGAGACGAGGGTCAGAAGGACTGACTTCGCAAGTGGTTTCGCGTCACCGCAACGGAATAATGTTTTATAGATGGACTGTGTATATGCACACAGTACGCCGAAAACGAGGACGTTTGCAAATGTGCGTATATTATATTATTATTATTATTATTTTATTATACGCGTGGACACGAACGGTTTTAAGGTCCCCGGGCGCATCGTTTTAGGACTTTATGTAATACACACACACACACACACACACAGGAGTCGTAAAATAAAAGTCGATGGGGCGTCCAATTTACTGGAATGGCGCAAACTAAATGGACTACGACTCCATTAGCCGTTTCGATGCATTTACATCGGCGACGGCATGTCATAGAATAAACGTCCGGTTTTGTGGCGAATATTCTTGACGGGTAAATGGCGAGCGATCTGCTGCTTTCGGCCTTTGGTTTCGCCGAAAACGAATAATAATATATAATATTTTAAATAATTATTATAACGTAAATATTATCAACAGCGACAGCGGTAACCCATTGCTAAATATCTAGGTATGACAACAGATAGTCCAAATTGTGACTCTGTCTGCGCGTCCATGGAAAAAACAATAATGTCGTATTTTTTCCATGGAACTGGCATCCGGATTAAGAAAAAAATCATACCTGCGTACAAGGCCGCCCGCAGGGGGGAGCCGGGAGGGGCCATGGCCCCCCCCGCTATTTTATTTGATATTTGTTTAAATTTGTGATGTAATTCTTTTTAAATGTCAGATAATTTAATTTTCAGTGTTTTCGTTTTCTTGTACGTGTGATAAAATATTCGGTTATTATTTCTACTAATCCCGCCCGAAATAACTAAAAATACACTGTATATTAAAAAGAAATTAGGGTGTACGTTTTTTGTTGCCCCCCCCCCCCCGAAATTTTTTTCTGTGGGCGGCCTTGCCTGCGTATCACAAATCTGTTGTCATACCGCTAGATATTTAGCCGTGCGAAAACCGCGAAACGATATCGAGACCATACGAGTGCGATATCACCGTTGAGCGAAAATATTATTTAAGTGTACACAATATATTTTCGACAATTTCGTTTTTTTTTTTGTGAATAATATATAATCGCGCGTGAAAACCTGGTTTTGAATCGCGCATAATATTTTATGTAAAATCGAAGCCGTTATTTTTATAAAGCGTCCAGAGTATATATAAGTGATTCGAGACGTAGTGGAACTTAAAAGTGCAAGGGGCTTTAAGAGCACGTCTTTGGCTACAAAACTTCCGGATTTCCGAATTCGGACGAATGCTTCGGGGGAAAAAAAAATGTACGAAAAAAAGTACCCGATGGAAATGTCACGTTTCAAAACATTGAAATCGCGCGACAGATTGCCGATTATTAATGATTTACTCAGCTTTTTGACAAACGCCCCGGGAGAAGAGTAAACCGTTTATTAAATCCGACCGAACGAAATCGCGGTGTCTAATAGAAATAATATTTTCGCGAAAAATCCGCGGCACTGTTCTTCTTAAAATTGCACTTTGTACGTCACCCTATTTAATCGAGATTAAAATTAATTCGTTTAATTTTTACACATTCTAATAGTACAATTTTATCGTGATTGATTTACGTATATTTCATTTGAAATCGAATTATTAATTTTTAACAATTCGAAAATAAAATCGAGCTGATACACTATAGAAAATGTGCGCGTTAAAATACGGTTATTTTATTATTGAGTTGTTTTGATTTACTAAACACCGCGTTCAAGTCCAATTAGGTCCAGTGTCGAACCAATTAAACCGTGTAAAACGTCGAGATTAAATGAGATATTTGATTATTTTTCTTAAATTTATAATCTTCTTTGTCGTATAAAAATAATACGCATTACATAAATTAAATTTAATGAGAAAAGATTCGAGCGCAGTACAGTATAGTGGTAATTTAAACGTTAATATTATTTATATAATTAATTTTATATTTTTAATATTCTGCTGAAATTCTTTACGTTTTAATTAGTCTGCATATTTAACAACTCGCGCGTTTTTTAGCGCAGTATCGCACTGTTATTTGAATTTGTGATTCAAGCTACACCCGAATAAATAAAGCGTGGACTGCTTATACAATATCTGTCTTGCCGAGATTAGTAATTCTAATTTATCACATTTCCAGAACTAATTGAACTCGTAAATTTACTCAATGCTCTGCAGTTTCGGGCGTTACGCCCTTGTCCTTCTGTAAAATACGCACCCGCGTATATTCGGAAAAATGTAAAAATATCAAATAACAATATCATTACGAGAACGTATATTACACGATATAAAGAAATATATATATTAGGAAAAAAACTAACCGTATTATTCGCGAGTACAGATACGAGAAATTAAATATAGGTAGATTAAAAAAATGTGTCTTATTTATGGTTTCGCGTTTTTATATGTGCGTTTAATGTCATATAAATACGTACTGGATTAAAATCAAGAATGAAAAACGCTTTTGAAAAAAATGCTATTGAAATTAAAAAAAAACAAAAAATTGAAAACTGAGTAAAATAATATATTTTCTATAACGGCGAAATGTCAGAAAAAAAATTAACCTTAATTGTTTTATATACTACAGAAGAAGAAAAAATAAATACGTTAATTACATGTTTTTGTATATTTATTTTTTGAACGGTGATTGTTTTGTTTAAACATATTAAAACGTATTTCAACTTATTTTATTAATTAACTTCGTATAGCATTTTATAATACTCGAACGAATCGTTAGAAACGCCTATTGTCTGATGAGATAATATTGTTTTGTATTTTTAATTTTTGAACGGGAAAAGTTCACAAAAAAAAAAAAAAATGTTAAAACGTAAAATACATAAAAAAACAAACGTTTTAAAAAAATAAAATCAGGCATATTTAATAGATTATGATGAAAACCGCATGTAAAATTGTATGTATAACAGACAAAATTCAACGCGAATATAATTTAAATACTTAAGATATTTTTAACGTTGCAAAAATTATTTCATTTTACGTTAACCTATTTATTTTTTTGTTTACGTCGGGATATTTCTTTAAAAAAAAAAACGTGCGAATTCGCGTGACATTATAATGCCATCAACTCGAACGGCGGTCCATCGTCATAAGTTCCTCGTCTCTGTAACGTTCGAGTCAGGCATACCATCGCACGACCCCTCTAATGGTCACTTCCATTACACTCAACCTCCAAATTGAATTTGGATTCTATTTAATACTATCATCTATTCTTCCTCCATGTATTAAGCTGTTCGACGGTAAAAATCGTCTCTCCTTGTGTCGTCTGCAATACGATTTTGCTCCTTTTTCAAGTTTTCCCTTGCCCCGGCCAACCCTATATTGTAAACGAGCCACGTTAGCCATCAGGTGTCTCGCAAACATGGACCACTGTTCCTCATTCTTGTACACTATCCTAATAGTGTAAAGATAAGTCCTAAAAATAAAACGTAGTATAGCGTTATTCAGTATGTTTTCGTTTCGCGCACAAATCAGTTTCGGTAAACTGTTCCGAGTCTCGATCGTGTATAGGTGAATAACTACCATCGTCTCGGCGCGGCAACGCGCTCGTTCGAGCATGTTATTTTAATCTTTTATCCCGTCACTTGCGGTCGTTTATCGCTTCTTTAATCATTCGACTATAGATAAAGACAAACGGCGGAAAGTATGTGCGAGGTTTACGGAAATTCGATACGAACCCATCTGCAGAAGACGATCTATCCGTTCGCGTAATCGTAATAATTGATGTGGTATTTTTAACGTATAGAAAAAAAGAAGAGCGGGAAAAAGAGAGAAAACACGAATATTCTCCGTAAATACTCGAATTTATGTGTATATTATTGTTATCATATTGATTCTCTGCGTTGTCTTAAGGTCGAGAAAAACATTGATATTCAAACGGTGTACCCATTATTGGGACTCGCGACACGTACGCGTTTGGCGGTCGGGGGGTTTGAAAATATTTTTTTCGCACTAAAAAGAAACAATTCTCCGCACACTCGAATGGCCTCGTCCGGCGAACAGCGGTTTCCAACACATAAATTATTATTTCTCAGTTGCCTTCGCCGTAATAAATAAGTCGAAAATAATTGAATTGAACGCGCGATTATATTGTTTTATCGTGAATTATCGCGTTTCGCGTCTTAACCGATTTCAATTAAACGGGTGAAATGTACCTATACCGTGCACGCGTCAGTCAATATTATTTTAATTGTTATAACTCACTCGACGCGCGCGCGTTAATTGCGTTTGGATTTCTTTTTTCCCCATAAATTGTTCGTTTTAAGACCGCACGACTGATCGAATTCGTTTCGAGAAAAAAAAGATTTTTTAAAATTTTTAATCGAAGAGCCCGAAATAAGTTTCTGCGTATGATAACCGACGCACGCTGATTTCAACGAAACGAATCATTGTACCGAGGACTTAACGATCAAGTGGGTTGACACAGTCATCAGGGATTTCGCTCAACGACACGAAGGAAGGCTACATACGCATCCAGATCCAGAGGCACTGGAGCTTTTACTTACCGGTGATGAGACTGTAGAAGACTAAAGCGCTTCTAACCGAACGATTTTGTTTTGTAAATAGTACTTATGTATATATAAACAGTGAAGGTTAATCGATAGATTAATCCTTTACAACACGTCAAACCACTCGTCATAATTGTTACTCATTTAAGGAATTAGTTTTGAGATTGTTATATTGCAATTGCGTCACCCTCCCCTAAATACGCCACTGATTTAAAAACGGTATGTAATCGGATGGGAAAAAATGCATTATCACCCGAGTAAATATAATTATACGCCTCGTATAATATTTATTTTATTTATATTTTTTGATTTTCGATTATTATCCCGTACAGTTCGGGACGCCCACGAAATCGTTTTAAACGTTTTTTTCCCCTCTTCTTTTTCCCTAAAACGACGGCATTTTGTCGCGACAAAATACGACGAAAACGTCACGGTTTAAGTGGGAAAATATAGCGCGGCCTTTAAAAAAAAAATAAAATACCAATAGTATACGATCGAATTCTAATCGGAGCATCGCGTCCATCCCCTCGAAGCTCACGACATTGTATTCGCCATGTCGAAAGATTTTTTCCACTATACTTTCCTGCAGTCGCAGTCTCCGCATCGTGGTATAAGTGCGCAACGAGACTCATATATAAATTCTAAATTCTATATTATATCGTCGTGGGGCCGTCTTATTGCCCGCCCAAACAGACGCATCAATATGTTGGAGTCGGATTTTGAAATTCTATCATTTTATAGGATACCATACGTCCATACGGCACGATTTTGATCGAAATAATAATAATAAATTTATTTTTTATACACTCATTGACTGATAATTTTCTAAAAAAAATTTCTAGACAGGCCAAAACGATTTTGGGCAAAATAATAATAATTATATTATTTCTCGCATTTTCCAGACCGTTGAGAACCTAGGTGAACCGCTGTGCGTTTTCTACAGTTGACTATATACTTAGTCGCAATGTCGTTTTTTTTTCAACTAAACGAAGGAGATTTTTTCGCATACTGTAAATTTTCATATTATATAATAATATTATTTCAATACTTTGTTTTATATTTAGTCTTTCACATCGTTAATTCAAATAACACTATTTCTACTACTCTCCATAAATACGTTTTAAATCAATGTTATAATACGATTAAATAAATTATGCGTACATTTTTAATACGTTGTATTGAACTCTTAAAACTTAAAACAAAAAAATTACCTCTTTTATGAATTAAATACCTAAAGGCTAAAAATCTATAATTTCTAAAAAAAAAAAATAGCTCTAAAAAATTTAAAGTAATTGTTTGAAAACATTTTTTCCCGAATACAAAGTCATACATATTCGGTAAGTATTTCTATAACCGCATTATTTTCACAATAACAAAGAAATAACGCGATAATCGATTTTATGTACTTTTTTCTGACGCTTGAAAAAAAGTATTGAAAAAAAAATGGAAAAATGATCTCTCTAAAGTGCCTATACTACCGACTAGATTCGCTATCGGAAACATTAGGTAAAACACATTGTAAATAGTTCGGAACAGCACTCGTTCTGTGGTAGGTATTTTTCGGGTATACAGACATGGGAAAAAAGAAAAACGCATAATTATTGTAAAACCAAATACAGCTCGCTCCGCTCAGGATCTAATGACGTCTCCAGCTCTGACAATCATATTTTCGGAGTTATCGACTAATCCGTTTCTAATTCAGTTGGTATTAGTTAATAATAACGGAGTCTGGGGGTTTTTTTTTGTTATCCACGTCGCAGTCGTTGACATAGTTCTATTTCGAACATTCTTGCTCCGGGAACAGCGCCTCCTTCTGTGGTAGAATATTTCGGATACAGACCTAAAAACGCGTCATTGTAAAACCGATACGCAACGGAATCTAATCGGGTATAGGCTTCGAGTACGTGTCCCACACGCGACGATCGGATTAATTTTCTAACCGATTTTTCCCTCTCGCAGAAAAAAAAAACCGCCGTACGCTGTGAACGCCTCGGGCGAAACGTTATACGTGTACGTAAATCCGTCGCGTTCGCTGTCAGCACGTTCGCCGACAAAACAACACGTCGGTAAGGACGAACGCGCGGCGTGATCGATCGATCTATCGATCGTCATCGTAGACCGCATTCTATTCCATCAAACCGAACGAATAACTCGTTACGAAACCATAAGCCTTCCTTTGAATTATCGTCCGCCGAACGTTTGCTGCGTCATCCGCGGGATACAATATTATCGTTTTATCGCTGTGGCTGGTCTTAACACGTCGTTGTTTGCGTCGATTTTTATTTTTATCTAGTATAGTAGTCCGTAAAGCGTCCGACGATGACCGTATCCAAAAAGGCGAACCTACCGCGCGTTTCACAGTGCACAACATGCCGCAAAACACGTGGAATTGTATTATCGGCTTCGGCGATCCTTGAGTCCCGTCTGCAACATAGGAGCAAACAATTGAATATCAACTGGAACGGGGCTGCTTTATCCCTACCGTTTTTTTAACCGAAAATTATGGGTTTCGGTTTTGTCCTCAAACGATCAAATCACTGGATTATCGCGCTAAACTAATAAATAGAACTAATAATATTGTTTGCGATAATTATCGTTTATGCGTACACTGTGTACAAAAGCTTTGAACGATTTTTATCGAAAATATACCCTAGGTTTTTTTTAAATAATTCGTCATATTTGAATTTTTTTTTTTTTTACAAAAATCTTCTGTTATACGATATAATAAATCCGGTGGGGGAACTTAATTCTCACCGGGGGAGGGCTTAGTTCTATTTGCGCCTGCAATATAGTCGACCGTTTCCACTGGACGCGAACAAACGCGAAATTTGTGTTTTTTTTATACATTCGGAGCGTCTAGGAATGCGTATTGGTTTTACAGTGATGTATTTTTTTTCTTCTACGTCTGTATACCCAAAGATTCTACCAGAAAGGGTGTCGCTCCGGTCTTTACAGTTGTAGTTTATTGTTGCCGGTAGCAATGTATTTAGTACTATTTTTAGAAATGTCGTCTTTCGATTTCTTCAAAAGCGTCTAAAAAAAAAAAAAACTCAAAAATTACGTAAAAACGAGATTTTGCCACAGTCGATTACGGCGCAATTCCGAAACTAATGCGGTTATAGAAAATGTGAATATTCATCGAAAACGTAACTTTATATTATATTAGTGGGGAAAGGCGTCTTTCAATTTTCGGCTATTTACAGATTTTAAGGTATTCGAGTCATAAAAAAAGGAAATTTTTAATAATGTATAATACAACGTCAGGCGTACGTCTTACTTCAAATGTATGTTCGAAAAAAATTTTAAAAATCGATTGACACAATAATAAACATTTCAAATTTTTTCAAGACAAATTTTATTTGCGCGCAAAATTACGTTTTTACGAAATTAATGAGATCTCAGAGTGTCGAAATTTTTACCGAATATTATATGTATAACTTAAAACAATATGTGAAAATTTTCACCTACTATTAGGTACATTTTAAGATATCACGTTAAAACGATATTGCGTTTAAGGTTAATCGTAAATTATTATCTATATACTCTATACACGTTATATTATTAATAATAATAAATAATATTGAAAGCGGAGCTCCGCTCAAAATGGTTTTATCGATTGCGATGAATTGCCGCATCGCTTTCAAATTTCCGGCCAACAATTAGGTACCGCGGAGGAGACAATATTACATAACGAAAATCGATATCGCGAAATACCGAACGTTATAATAAAAGGGAGAATTTTCTGAAAAAAATATATATATGTATTACGACTGCAAATTGGTTCTCGTCGAAATTTTTTTTTTTATACTTTTTATACACTCGTACACAAGTAGGTACTAAATTATTATTATTAAATTACTCGGTAAGCGTATAATAACATGCAATTACGAATCCTAAATTTTATTTACCATATAATATATACATTCAAACAAATCTATTATTTAACAAAACATGAACCGGCGAACACTCGTAACGTTTTCGTATACAAAAAAAAAAAAATGAAATAAATCAAACAGTTGTACAGTTATAAGTGTCGCGTGTGTATATATATATTACAGGTGTACATTTAAAAAAAAAAAAAATTAATAAAAAAAAAACATTTCAAAATTTGTTTACCAGCACGCGTTTGGTTTAATATTTCAATCCTATAAATTTCGGACGATAACCTGCAACACTGTTTACATATATGTACACGAAACCGACACGGATTATTATTATATACGTTTTATATATAGCATCATAAATTCGAGCGAGGGGTGAATCTGTTGTTATAGGACACACTATATACGTATATGTTATTATTTATGTTCAATATTTTTTTTTTATAAACGTTGTTTTATTATTTATCAATATAAGTTTTGTTGTCTCTATATCGATTTTATTGGCACGTTTTTTTTTTTTGTTCTTGGACTCGTTGTTTTCCATGTCGTTATACTACCCATCAAAAAAAAAAAAAAAAAATATAGACTTCTTGATTAATAACGACGAGACCGCCGGCAGTGGTTTGTCATCTCCGGGTCTTCTTGTCGATTTGTCTTGCGTGTCGCCTATACGCTGTTTTGTTTTAAAGCTCAAAAAATATTTAATAAACGTATAGAAAGAGAACGTATTCAAACACCGCGTATCGATACACAATACCATATCTATATAATATACAGCTGGTTTGCCGTAACGGATGATAATATTTGAAAATAATAATTCGGTTTTATTGTGGAATGGAATTGTTTGCGTTCCAAAAGGACGAGAAAATTTTGATATTATCAACCTTGAGCCATTTTGTAAATTTATCGTATATTTTTTTCACTCCGAAGCTATTAGTTATTTTTTTTAATACGATTTTTTTTTTGTACCGTAACATTTTTTTTTCTACTGTCAAGTATAATCATTTTTAATTTTAAGATTAAAGAGACAATCGTTTTTTCGTCTCTCATCTTTATGGGGGGGAGAAAAAAAAACGCTTTATACCGCCTGTTTCTAATTAGTATATTCCACTCATATATATATATATATATATATATATAGAGAAAGTGATAATAAATCTTTACCTTACCTAAACCGGCTTAACCACCCGTGAATATTTTTACCAAAAGAGCTTAAAAATAAAAAAGGCAAAAAAAAAATAGGACTATGGAATACAAAAAAAAAAAAAAGGTAAAAACATATAAAAAACAATTTTCGTGCTTTAAATTTAATATAGATAATCTACGAGTCGCAGAATTTATACGCCAATATATATCATAACGTTATGTTTGGTTGTTTGATTTTTTTTTTTTGAGAGTAAGTATTAGAGTAAAAAAAATATTTTTTTATCGATGACGTTATACAGACACTCAAGCGTGTTTTCGTGTGTATCGTAGTGAAAACAACGTTTACACTAATGGAAAATTGTATTACATTGTATTTAATTGGCCGATTTGTTTTTTTTTTTAAACGTTCGTTATTAATATATACTTAACACTTTTTACAAAAAAACGGTAATCGAATCGTCGCAAAAAAAGGATGTTAAATTTTATGGCAAACGTTTCATTTATAAATTAAAAAGGTTTCCTTTTTAATTATTTGTTACTCAAACTTTATATATAATATAAAATAAAGTAATATTTTGTTATTTATAATAAAATTATAATATATTTACGACGAGATTAATACGCACAGAATATTTCGTTACTGATCCGAATAATCAAAATTGATAAAAAAAAAAAAACAAATTGAACTTTGATTCGGTAGTAAGAAATCAGTAATTTATACGTATATTATAATATACGTAGAATTCAACATCCGCAAGAAATATATTAAATTTTATTTTAACAAAAAAAAAAAAAGGAAAGCGACTGTAAGACCAAAAAATATTGCGAGAAACTTCTTTTCGTGACAGCTGCGTTAATATATACACATTATAATGTTTTATACATTTGAAACGATTATCGAGAAGAAGCGAGATACTATCTTATTCGTTTCTTTGCGAAGTTAATTTTAATTAATTACTTTTTTTCCGTTCGAAAGAATAGTGAATTTTTTTTGTTTTTTTTTGTTCTTTCTCGACAGTTATTAAGACTTGTACTACGTCTTGTTTTTTTTTAAAAAACACTTTGCCGTTAATTTTTATCAAAAACAATTCAATTTTTTTTTTTTGCGTAATAGAAAAAACCTTTCCCGGCGTAAGTGAATTTTATTCTATTACACGTACATATTTTGTTAAAAGATTATTGCACGTCAAGAAGAAAAAAAAATCGTTATAAAATTCACGATTTCACGCAGACTATAAACGTTCTTGTTAATATTGAAAAATCAAACGATATTACACGTTTTAATATTTCGTTTATACGGTACATTATTATTATTATTATTTATATACCATAATAATAAATAATACGACAAACATGTATACTGTCGCGACGATACGCAATAATTATATTATATTCGATTGAAAATAATATGAAACAATATTTTCATCGTTTTTATTATTTTGCGGTTTAACGAAAACCACTGACGAAATAACAGTAAGTCTAACAACGGTACACGCGCCTTTGGGATTTTGTTTATGCGATTTGAAGAAAATATAATTTTGTCTATATATATATATATCTATATATTTGATTCGTCGGACGGCGAATCTAACTCGATTTCCTCTTCAATTATTTTTAGACTCCAGGGCACGCAATATTCTTTTTCGAATATATATATATATATATATTTTTTTATTTCGTTCGAATTTAATAAAATGATTAATTTCCGAAAATATCCAATCTTATAAATATCCGTTGATGGATTGAAAAGGAATTAATTTGCAGTCGCGCTGCACAGTATGTTTCGCCGTAGATCTCTTGTTCGTCAAGCACGACGCGGCAAATATCCTATTTAGTTTACAAGTGTATTCGTACATTTACACATTTGTTCTGCGAGACTGCAGTGCATTCGACCTACGAAAGTTGAAATCGAGCCGGATAATTCCAATCAATTTAAAGCGTAACACTTTGTAGAAAAACTCAATAAAATATATACTAAAAAAAAAAAAAAATTAACGCCTTAACTCACATAGTTAACTCCGTATACAAAGGCATTAAAATTGAATATTTTCCGACGAGCAATGAAAATTTTTGTGAAGCAATTTTTACTGAATTAAGTGTGGAAAATTTTTATGGGATTGTAGTAATAATTTATAGGGTCGCAGATTTTAAATATTCACGGTGTGATTTTTTTTTATTACACACTTTAAAAAAAAAAAACAATGAAAGTAGTCACGAAATTAAAGTTAGTATACGTCTTAGAAAAGAAAAAATTAAAAATTAACTTTAGAACCGAATTTACAGTTTTACATTATTAACTTTAACTTGTCTATACGACTTAACACTACTACTGGCTTTGCTCTTATGTATGTATATTATAGAGAAAAACGTGATTCCCAATTCGAATGGTAAACAGTGGTTTAGGTTTAGTGTGTATATATAGTATTATCGTGTAAATAGAAACATTTGCGAGTGTATAGGGTGTGGTGTAAGGAGCTGATCTTTTACCGCCCAGAATCAATCCAGTGATAATACTATTGTATTACGAATAATATTATTAATTGGAGCAATACACATAAATAATTATCGATTGGAAAAATGTGGAAGCTGTGTATGTAGGTATTTAAAAAAAAAATTTTCATTAGAACTCGTTAAAAAATCGTGACTGGGCATAGCCTTACATATATTATATATATATAAGGCTGAATATGAGAAAAAAGGTTTTAGTTTTTTTTAAAAACGACCAAACCCTGAAATAAATTTAAATTTGTTTTCAAACAGCCCATAGTATGGAGTGTGAAAAAATCTCGAATTTTCCCAATCCCCGAAATACTCGTTATTATTTAATAGACACTATTTTATGTATCTCATCATAATTTAATAACACTGAAATATTAATAATATAAAAGATAAATAGTGATAATGTTTATATTTTATTTTCGCATTTATTACAATATTAATGATGCCGCGATAATGGGTGGTGGCTATCAGACCGGTTTCCAAAGTGGATACGTCGTCGGTACGCATATTACCATTCTGCACACGAATTAATTCGGTCCTCTGATTGGTCCATTTGTGATGTCAGTGTTATCAGTGTTATCAAACAAACCAAACGTGCGCACTTTGGTAACTTTAGATGGTTTTTCATAACAAATCAATGGATGTTTTTACTTAAAGTCCCGACAGGAGCTCGCGAACTCGTTAGGATAATACAATAATAATAAACTGATATCACAAATTTCATGGAACAGAAATATAATTCCGGATTTATACTTTTCGTTATCAGAAATATACCAGGACCAATCAGAGAACCGGATTCATTCATTTCGCGCGCAGATTCCGGTAATATGCCGTCGGTACGGTGCGTTTACGTGTTTTTAGGCTCTCGACAATATTTTATTATTGATACTCTCGTTACGATACAACCATAATAATAATAAACGTTCAAATACGCGGTTATATAAACGAATTATGATTTTTTTTCAAACAAAATTTAACGTAGAATTATTGTTTTGCCGTTCTCGAAATACGTAGAAAACGTACAGCTCCGAGCAGGCGACGGTACAACCACCTATCGTCACTCAACTGAATATTATTACGTCTACGCATAATATAATATTTATATAAAGCGGAACGCGATATTAGAGTATTGATGATATTTGTCATTTCCGAATAAACGCGCAATCGTTTAATCGTTCGCATACGCCCACTATTATTATTATTATTAAATAATAAATGAATCGTCTACACGCGTTTGGCAACGATCGGGAATCGTCGCCACATTTACAATATTACGCGCCGCGAATTATTATTATATAACTGGTGACGTGTTTTGTTTGTCCGAAAACACTGCTGTGTGTACAATACTGCGTACGCGTTGACACGTGATAAATTAAAAGCGAAAAGCACACAGTGGTTAGAGGGGAAAAAAGCCACCATGGCCTTTTTTTTTTTTCCGCGAAATTTCCAAACGAATAATATAAGTGTTTCTGATCAAATTCTGACGATCAAAATCGTCTAACACTTTTTGCGCTCAAAAAACGGATCGCGCGAAAGCGGCGCGTTTCAACTGTGTCAACCGAAGGCGAATACGGTTTTTGTGACGGTCCTTAGTGCATATTAACTAAGTGTTCACATTAAAATCGATTTGAACGAAAATTTGTGCAGCCGTTACCATATACTCGTCGAAATGATTGTGTAGCCAAAAATAACAGATCTGAAATATGCGGACTATAACTTTTTTATTAATAAATTTTAAATAATTCTATTATGTGTCTTATTAAAATGAAAGCAGGTGTACTTCAAAAACTATTCGATCAATCCCGACCCTCAATAGCTTAACCCTACGCCACTGTGACGGGGTAGGGGCGGAAAAGGACTCTTAAAATTTATAAAAAAAAAAAAACCACGGGGTAGAGAGAGACTTCTTTCGTGTTAATATTGCGTTTTCGACTGCGCCGAGACTGAGTGCTGAGCGTTTGGAGAACTTCTCGGTGTCGGTGAAATTTTAGCGAACTGTACCGCGGGGGCTCGTGAAGGGCGGTGGTAGACGACCGCGAGAAGGATGAGATGGACGGGATAGAGTCACTGCAACGAGTGGGAGACGGGAGATAAAAGAACCGCGTACCGGGTTTCCGACACTGATTGATGAAAGTGTTGCTTTTTTTTTTTTACTCTTTCCTGGCGGCGGACAATATTGTGTATACGCGTCATACGCGCTGCACAGTATACCGGGGAGTACAGAAATTTCAAAAACACCGGTCGTTGTTTCTCGTTTCGGTATTTTTTTTTCCCCCTTTTATTTTTGTCCTTTCCGACGCGAATACGAGTATTCCTTTACTCTAATCACAACGCGCTACTGTTAAATTCAAAAGTGAACCGCGAGCCAATAGGAAAAAATTAATTTCACCTCTAACGCGCCTTCAGTTAAAAGTTATACCGGAAATAAATTTAACCGATCGAGTTTAAATCTTTTCCATCGGACCTTTAAAAAAAAACTTCGTGTCGTGCCGAAATTATCAAATTAAATTACAAAACTGGAAAATTGCACGTATTTTTCCCCTCGATTCGTAAACGCGTGAAAACTCAAACGCATATTTTATTTCGTTATATAAATACAGAGAAACCTCCCTTGAAGGACACCTCTAAATATATAGCCGACAATTTTATGGCTAGATTTCGATCGTAAAAATGTCCAAGTATATGTATTTTTTACAATGTACATATTTTTACTCATTATTATTATTAAAATAATTTAACGACAAAGCGCCGATGTCTTAAACAAGCTAAAGTAACTGCATTTTTTTTTTTGCACAATAAACGTTAGTTTTTTTTTTTACATAAAATGATATTTACTTATATCTTTAAACAATAAATACGCGTATTATATATAATTACACTCGTATAAATAACAAATACAAAATAAAATATTTCGTTATTACGCATTGAAATATATATACTTAGTTTTAATATAATTGATATGAAAAAAAAATTAATCGATAACAATTTACGTACAAAATGCACTTCACATAACAATTTGGCGTCCCCTTTTAAAACAGCGGACACTTAACCGAGAATGTCCGACGTTTAGATGTTTCACTGTAAACAAACCCGCGAGACCAGTCGTGAAATAATTAGTTCCGGCTGTATAAAACAACGATTTAATTGTCCGAAATTTTTTTCTCTACCAATTATTGGATTTGATCCATTTCAAAATCATTATCGATTTCGTAACATCGAATTGTGAAATGTCGGATTGTTTCGTGGGAGTGTGAGAAAATAAAAATCTAAAATAATTATATTAAAATAATCTTCGGATACGTTAATAATTGTTTTTTTTTATTTCAACGCAACTTTTTACACCGTTTGAAATATTATTGAGACGTGTTTTATTCGATTTGAAAGAGAAAACAAAATTGAACTGGCGTGAATATATGCAACGATTTTTGAAACCCGGTATATAGTTTTAATTAAACGCGTATCGTAACGAGCACTCCTCGTGAACGAACGATAACGAACACCGACCGTGTATTTAAACAAAAATATATAATTACTATAAAATCAATCTATTAATTTTCTATTTTTTTTTCACACAGGAACCAGTTACCGAACGACTATTCGTGCGCGGATGTCAAATTATTGGACGTCCTCTACGATTCCGCACAATCGTCATGTGGTACGTATAAATATAATAATATTCACACCCACAAACGGAGCATATTTTCGGCGGACAAATAAACATACAATTCATGTTTACCGAATTGCTTTCCTATCGAGTGTCAAAACGCAGTTAAACACTTTTTATTAGGAACATATTGTGTCTCGCGTAAACACAATATATATATATATTAGTACTGGACCGGGAACAGTTATAAATCCACCTTTTTGAAAACCGTTTGAAATCGTATGTAAAACACATTTTATTGCCTTGGAACGATGCCACAACGTTATAAACAGCTTCGGTCAGTGTGTATACGCTCAATTAACACCGAGGTACAACACGCAACTCGGACGCGTTTTGTGTAGGCTAATAATAATAATAAAAATCAGAGAAATTCTTTTTTTTTTCTCTCCACAAATAAAGCGTCTTGCGTTTTAATATACAATTCCGTAACGGAATATTTGTGTAGGCGAAATTTATCTGAACGCATTGGAAAACGGCGTTCGTACGTTATCCGAAATAGATCTAATGAATGCGGTAATTCGATCATAAAAGTTTAGGTTCGGCCGATATCGTAACGAAATGCAACAAATTCGACGTAAACGGTTTGTTTCGTTGGAAAAATTGATTTTTTGTGTATAACAATAATTATACAATCTTAATCTTATACGTGTACAGGAATAATCGTTCCGTGGAATGAAAAGTGCAGTGTATACGAGAAATGATCAATTCAATTTACGGTCGGTACCCGTTTTTGAATAATTAATCCAATATTTTCTTATTATTATTTTTTTTTTAGACGAAAAAATCATGAAATAGATTACTCGGACACTCGAAACGCTAATTTCATTATTTTTTTCCGCCTAAACTCCGCGCAGACATCGAATCATGATGACAGACATCGAGAAGCGTTTCTTACTCCTATTATGCACTATTCTGTTTGTCGTTACCAACGATTATTTCGCTTTCGTCGATTTTTGTTCGCATTATGTATATACCAATTAATTTCCATAATAATTTAAATAATAACGCGGTTATTGTCACACATATACACACAAACACGCGCGCGCAGTGGTATTAGATTTTTCAATTTGTATGTCAAAAACACGCAATGTCAATATTGCCAATATATTCATCGACGAGCTTCGCGAAAAAACGTCTGCCGTGGGCGGCGGCATATGCGAAAAAAACAAGCCCGGGCATTAACGGGTTTTACAATCGAGCGAAACAGTTTATTTTTATTTTTTTATTAGCCACTCTACGAGTGTTTATTTGTTAGTGATTAAATGTAAACGCAACGATAATATCCGAATTAATTACTCAATATAGCTGACCGATCAATGTCGCCTATAAAAAAGTGGTGTTATTAAAAGAACTAAACTTTGTGCTGA
Organism: Slavum lentiscoides; assembly: GCA_032441835.1. Lineage (NCBI taxonomy): Eukaryota > Metazoa > Arthropoda > Insecta > Hemiptera > Aphididae > Slavum > Slavum lentiscoides. Next base: position 8,332,426 of record CM063715.1, on the reverse strand, counting down.
GGAGATTTTTCGGAGGATTATCAGACTGGGCAAGGCGAACTCATTCCACCATTTACCAAATCTTCGTCCTAATACTCGATTGCAAAAAAAAAAAAAATTGTTAACAGAAGCGTCCGTAAGACATTTATTGATTTCAAAAAAAGCTTATAACTCAATACGTATAAATCTTCTGGTTAATGTTTTAAAAGAGTTCCAAATATCCCATAAGTTGATAAACCTCAAATATACGAACATCGAACACACTGATATAGTGTAAAGGTCAATTTAGGAAACATAATATATAATATGCAATAAAAGTGGCGAGGTAAGTAAATAAGTGAGGGGAAAAAATGTAATGGAACAGGAATGTATCGGGCTGGGAGAGATAAAAATTATAATTTCTAGTGTTGTTGACAGAAAAAAAAATTGCATCTCAATAGGTAGTCCAAAAAAACTGGTAGAAACAATTGGGCTCTCGAGTGTACAATGATCCAGAATAATTAAAAAAAAAATAAAAACCTCAAGCTGAAGCTTGTCTTTCGGATGCTAATCGAATCAGTAGTAGTAATTATGAGTCGCAAACGTTACAAAAAACCAATAAAAATTCGTCGGCTATATTTGAAAGAAAGGCATCCAAAAAAATCTATGGTCCGTGTAAAGACGTGCAAGTACAGGAGAACGATAAAAATGATAGCAGTGTGAAAATCGAGTAGAGGTCCGAGTATTGTAAAAAAACAATTACAAGAAGGCAAATTAATTTGTCAGAAGTGGTCAGAAAATAGTCTTCAAAAAGTAAGGTCGTTGATAATAATGATACCTACTAAAAAACAAGGAAGAAGATAGCAATGAGACGCCCGAGATTAAAATGGAACGACAGACAAGAGGATTGATATTTGAAATCGGTTGAATTCAACTAAGTCCTAAACCACCGTCGTTATTGTAACGCGTTTATTGGTATTGTATATTGCGAAACCAAACATCGTGCTCGATTTGAAATTTGAATACAAACGTCGCGCGATTATGCGAGTTACGGATTATGTTTTTATTCTAAATTAATGTGTACCATCTTTTGGGCGACTTCCGATCCGATCGAGTAAAACGTTTTAAAAAGTGATAAAACTGCATTACGAATTCCAGTCCAGATACAGCCCGCGTCTTATAAATTACCACGACTTCGATTCTTATTAATTTGTTCACACTCTATTACCGTCTCATCGCTGTTCGTTGTAAAAAAAAAAAAAAACAAAAACTTCGAGTAATAGCCGTTTCCAAATCGTGTCGCTGATAACGCTGTGTTGTAGTAAGTAATATTTTGATTCCGTTACGGCATTCTAATGATTAATTGTCGTTTACGTTTACCGACTACAAAATGCAGGACTAAATAGACGCATTTCGTCGCAGTCGATGTTTGAACGACGATTCGTTTTTCATTCTCTTCGATAATAATTTATTATTGTATAATGTCCTAAGACGATAGAAAAAAACGAATTTATCGTGTGGAATTTACCGTTTTTACACCCATCACTTCGTTGGTTTTCCATCGATTATTGAAACTCATTTCCTCGTATATCGCCTTTATAATGTCTCCGTCTTTTTGATTCTTACAGCATAGAAAACCCACTCAAACTGTGTTCTCTTCAAAGAGATTTTTTTTATTTTGGGCGAAATTCGCTTTCCAGTGCTCATTCGGTCGTGATAAATAATGTTATTTAGTCTCGATAAAACGATCACGTTTTCGGCGATCCACACGTCGTCAAAATGCTCACATTTCCTTCACCAAATCGTTTGTACCGCTTAAAAACACGAGCACGTGACATAACACCATTCCCCGTGTGTATACGTGTTTACCAATAAACGCAATCGTTCGGTCGCAGAATTTATGATTTCAGATATTTCACCTAGTCTTTTTCAATGCCTTCTCGATATAGTCTCGCGCTGTGTATTTTTAAATAGCCCACTCGCCGTATGCGAGATAAGTGTTTTAAAAATCGTATTCGAATTATTCGTTTTGGAAAAACACGACTTTCGTTTATTATTTAACGTATATAAATAAGCGAATATTTTTTTTCGTCTGTGGCCAGTGTTTTTCGTGTACTGCGGCGTGAAACGTTTCTTGATCGTTGAAAATGTAAAAAAAAAAAAAAAAAAAAAAATTTCAATTTCGGCCGTCAATAAATGACTTTGCGCGTAAATGAAAGGCGTTTCGATTTATCGACAAAACAGTGAATGCCAATTTGCACTGTCAATGTGCGCAAACAGACGAGTCGCCAAATATTGCAGCAGTATATAAAGCCGTTCGCGGGATTATAATTGGATTTTAGACGGATTGATTTATCGGATAATTCAATAATAACGTTATAAATTTCGATTTATAGTTGTAATTTATTTCCATAAAAGGCGTACGTTCACGATATAATATTATTAAGTCGTGCGCTTTTAATCCACACACACGCGCGCAACGACGTCGTCTTATAAAAATGTGCCCGCGGGATGAAAAACCGCGATGTGCAGAAAACGCGCATTTCCATACACGTTTCCGAATCGTCGGCGATTTAAAGGTAGAATCGGATTTTTCGAAAGAAAAAAATATTTTCGAGTTTGTGGTATTGCGTGCTTGGAACTATTAAACGGACTTTACTTCCGTTCATCGTCTAACCCGTGGTGTTGTTTCGGTAGAAGTTTGTAACGCGCCCAAGTACCGGACGATCTTGAACGAAACGAGCGTGTAATAAAATATGATTTATGAATACCAGTGTAGGTGCTTGCGGAGGGACACTGTCCTACTAATTTCGCTCTTAAAACGGTCCGTGAACCGTTCAAAATATTATAAAGTTTTTGTTTTCAACGTTTCGCTCTGAAACGATAGTTCCGTAATTTTTCTTCGTAAAGTTTAAACGACAGAAACTTTGCGCCAAAACAGTGTGAGACATTATGACGTTATCCCCAAAACTTGATTCATTTACATTAAAACGCACATGAGTGTGTTTCAATTCGTGTCCGGGCGTTATTCGATTTTGATTTACCGTTTTCGTCGCTGCCTTCGAAATATCAAATTCACACAAAATCCATCGGCACCGTGTCGAACAGATAATGTACACCCGATTATAAATACCTATACATATATTGTCAATAACAGACGCGAACGGGTTCATTCGTTTAATGTGTGATATTTGTTACGGTAATATAATACTTCATATCGTTCGCCGTATTTGTGTGGTCTTAGACAGGTGTACCAGGGCGGTCCAGTGGCAGTGCATATTAAAATATGATATCGTGGTTTTTTTAGCAGTTTAACTGCGATTGTTCTTATATTTTTTTTATTTAAAAACATTTTTTTTTATAAAAGATGAAATCGAAGATATTTTTCATCTCAAATACAAGAGCTAGTGCAACGTCCTTATATAGGTACATTACGATATGAACTCGGAGAAAGAAAACCGAAATAATGAAATCCGTATATATTTTTGGTCGGATAAACACGAACGGCATTCGAACTTCGAGAAAACTTTGCTCACTGGCTTATGTATATATATATATACACGTTTCTGTTAAAAGTGTACGCGCGTTTCCATTCTCAAGCATTCTTCGATACGTGGAATACTGCAGGACCATAATAATAGGTAATATACCGACAAACACTAACAAGGGCAACAAAACAACATCACCCCGGAAAACTCTGAAATACTTTGTTTAATCAATATTAACGAACGAAATTAATTTTTGAAACTGAAATACATCAAATTCCGCGGCTACATATATATTGTATACACGGCTTGAACGCCTTAAAGTCGATCATTTTTATTCCGTACAACGCACGAAAAACGTCTATTTTCATTCCTATATACGTATATAGGTAGAAACGTTTTTCTATACCAGCTATACAATGTTATTTAAAGTTTTCTAATATGATATACGGTACGCTGCAGTACTTTTGAAAAGAATCGCATTTTATTTACTTTTCGTTATTTTCATCTCGGCGATTCTTTAGGTTCGATGATTTTGTTTTTCAAAAGGAATCACTATATAATATAATAATACACATCTATACTATCGATTTCGTATTCGGAAATGGAGAATTTTTTTATTTTTATTTTTCGTATGCAAATATCGAATAACCGATATGATGGAGCACTGAACGGTTTATTATACGATATGTATTTTTTTTTTTTTGTATCTACGCGTTTAAGTATTCGCCGGTGTAAGTAGAAGAAGTTTCCTCGTTCATACATAAAAAAAAAAAAAACGAAATTTGAAAAGATTACTGGAAATAACGCGGACAAACGAGAATATATTTAATATAGACAACAATAATATATCGTTGTACACATATTGTTCGTAATAATTCATTCGGTTTTTTTTTTTTTAAGTGCAACGCTAATGGAGTTTTCATCGATGTATACGCGCGCGCTTCGTATTTATATAATATATTGATTGATGATTTTTCCGTATTCTCTATACGTTTTCATTCCGAGGCTTACAGTTTCACATCCCGAGTGGCGGTTTTCGCTATATATATATTTCGTACTTTTCGTGAAAAAAAAAATCATGTCGGATCTTCTCGAAGCCACGACATAATACAGTGTACTGTATAATATATCGACTCAACGGTGCACTATACGTACGAGTATTTGGAAATTTTTAAACAAATTCCTTTTCTCTGGACACACTTTGTCGACAGCGAAAAATTTCGTCACGAAAACATCGGAAATCCACCGTAAATATACCTACGCGTTGTAACGCTATATAATATTCGAACATAAAAATCGTTAAATGCACAACGTTTTGTACACTTTGATTCGTGTTAAAAAAAAATCCGAGCTCTACTGGTTCTGCTGCGCGTTCTAATATAATATAATTTCCGAAATTAGCGTATTCCCATAATATCATATGACTAACGATGACGTATAAAAAAAAAAGAACTAAAAACCTTTTTTTTTTTTATATTGTCGAAATGATTACACGCGAACAACAGCTATTAACTATCTCTGATAAACTCGTATTTATTCCCTTTTTTTTTTGTGTCGGTTTAGTACTTATTTTTACTGTAAATTTTGTTTAAAGCATATAATATTATTAAAAAACTTATACGTTACGAAACGTAACATACCGATTTAAGGACCTCGTAAAATTCGTTTTATTAATGAGGACCCACTTGGCGCGATAATATTTATTATTGTATTCGATAAATTGTATTTGTTTTTTTCATTCGGAAATACTGATACGGTTACTGTGATAGTATATGTGATTTTATCGACCAATTCATCAAAATGATTAACACATGGTGTCGGAGAAAAATGAGACTTCCAACGTCATCCACGCATTTTAAACGATTTAAATTCTAAAAATATACGTATACGATTGTGTATCCGAAAATAGTAAATAATATTGTTAAAAAGGCATAATAAATTCGTATCGTGATTAGGTGTTTTCTGTCTGCAAAAACGTAGAATATTAAAAAAACGTTAAAAATCACGTTGCAAAATGATTAGCGATTCAATATTAATTATTAAATAATACAATATATTATTAATTTCGTCGTACAAACTTTCATAATAAATTCACTTTATAATGTATCACATAACGTAATCTTTTGGTATAAAGTTTGAAATTTTGCGTGCAATACCTTTCGTGACTATCGAAATTTTGTTTTGTCAAACTGGAACAACAAGACTTAACGATAATTTTTCGTCGCGGTCTTACACGTTTTCTCGTTGAAAACCAAAATCTACACAATTTTCACACAAAACGGGCAAACGCCTACGCGTAACAATATCATATTGTAATAACGGGCAATTTTATACGTTACATGCCCGCGGATATTGTCTTTAGGCGAAAGCCTAACCGAGTGTGGCTGCATAATATAGTTGTATACTAGTTTGCACTTATAAGCTTTTGCAGGCTCGTTACAGCCGTATATTGCTAAAATATTCCCGACCGTTTACAGTGTTTGTACGCTATGCGGAATTTTCGATACTGAACTCGATATAATAACTTCCATCAAATCAACGTAGTAGACACGATATAATTGTGAACACCGAAATAATAATGTATACTATAAAAAAACCTACCGCGTTTAAAGGAAGGAATAATTTCGTGTTGCTTATACGCATAATAAGAGCTGTGAGAAAATCAAATTTGGTATAGTACGTAATATTTTACTACCGAGTCAAAGCCTCTCAAACCGAAGGTCTGAAATTGGGTCGCGAAATATTTTTACCGGGTAATCAATAAGGCTCGAGAATTATTATTATTATTGATGATCTATTCGAAGGCGATTCATTAAGAATTCAGACTAAACCGCGTATAAACGTTTAATGGATATCTGCAGGTTGTTCGCTCAACACACCCTTCTGAAACTTTCCGCTAAATCTATAAAGACGTTACTTCGCATCCAATTGTTCGTGTAAATGTGAATAGTTGGATTTCCGGCGCACCGTACTAAATTTTGGAACAAATTTCAGCTTCCAAACTGCTCACGTATCGAATAAATCAACATCAGTGCGGACATAAATGCGGCCGACAAGAATAATCGAAAACAAGAGCGCCCTTCATATACAACTAATAAATAGCAATTATAATAATAAATCATATATTTTTTCTGTTTTAATAATAACACTTTTTTAACGAATAAATGTTTATACAATGTTATTACTGTATAAAAATATATTGTTAATATTTTATTTATCTAAAAAACCATATGAAAAACAAGAAAAGGTTTTGGCATGATACTTTTAATATCATATTGGGCCGCAGCTATAAAAGTTTAGGAATTAATCGTTATTATATTAATTTATATTGTTTGTCATTATCATAATAACGTGGTGTGGTCGCGTGGGATAAAATTAAATCGTTTATAATGGCCGGTTTTTTTTTTGAAATTTTTGCCGCTCCCGAAACAGTTGTAAAGCTCATTAACAAAGCTCGTTTAACAAAGTTTTTTTATGAATCTACGCCCCTCCAACAGCAGAAAAAAAAATCAGAAAATTGTAAACACGCTTACTGAGCACGGTGTATTTATTATGAGGCGTTCGATACAGAACGGAAAACGCGCAAATAATTACACGGTTTTTTAAAAGAAATTTATAGTATACGGAAATTGTATGTACGCTCGTTGGGCGTTGAACGATCACGTTAGGTTTTAACACGTTTTGTTCGAATAGTAAAAATTTTTTTTTTCAATTACCGGATTGATTATTTACATTAAAAATATAAAAAAAAAAGAATTGAGAAAAACGATCTTCCTAAAGTATACTGCTACCAACTAGACGCGAATTTCTACCGCGGTAACCCTGGGTATACGCCTGCAAAGACCGGAGCGCACTCCTTCTGTTAGAATTTTCGTGTACAGATACACGATAAAAGTATGCGCATCGTTTTAAAACGCGTTCATCGAGCTCCGAACAGAATCTAAAACAGTTAGACACTTGAACGAGCATGCGTTTGATACAATTGCTATTACTTAGGTACAGTGGTCTTTGGAAATGGAAAACGGAATGGTACGAGGCCCTCAAGAGTTTTTGGTACTGAACATTTTCGGTGCACCAGGGACGCATATAAAGTGTTGGCGCCCCGGGCAAATTTTTTAATTCCGTCCCTTTTATGCGGTGGTGGTGGGGGGAGGGTGTTACAAATAAAAGTTACAAAACCTTACTTCTGTAATGGTTTTGAACTAAAAGCTAATAAAATATAAAAAAAAAAAAACCTTGCTTTTATTTTACATAGATTGTATAATATATACTAATATAAACTAATACAATATACGCACTATAAAACTATCAAATAATATTATATTAATATCAAATATCCTAAAATATAATGTGAACACATAACACACTACGTATTATGAAATTGAGCGAAATAAACACGTGTATTATGTACAATATTAACATTAGTAACTACGCCATCTGCGTATTCTGTTCTGCGTAATATCGTAATTGTGTTATCGAGAAATCCCGTGAAAAACACATTTCCCACAGAGAGAACGGAGAACACACCGTTCTTTCGCTAAATTTCACCCGAAAGTCCGCAATATTGAATGTGTGAAGAAAAAAATAAAACATTTTACTCGATTATTAAACCACATCTAAACACAAAAAAAAAGTCCATACGGATTTACCACCAGTACCCCTATTCTGTAACTCGATAACGTGTTAACGAATTAATTCGATAAGAGCTTCTTATTGAAATTTTAAAAATGTATCGAATTTTGCTATCGACATGATCGTGATTCTTTAAATGACTCTATCGATACCTTGCGCTTACAAAGTGTATGTCCACCAAAATGATAAGAAATCGATAGCTAACGATAATTTTCTGGGAATTTATAAATCGTTTCGATAGCTTAACGAACCGAGAGTTGTCGTTAACAGGTCTTATCGAGTTACAGAATAGAGGTACAGGAGGGACGATTGCCCGCCCTGGCCCTCCCCTAAATACCGGCCCGCGGCGCATAGATACAGTGTATTTTCAAACCGCGCCACTGGAAACTTTTAGATTCTAAAAGTCAGTACGGGCCGGGAGATAAAAAAAAAAAAGAATCGTTCGGAAAAAAAAACGCGGTATTCGAAGTACGGTGGAGGGGGCACGCGGCGGTCGTCGATTTTTCCGGCCCGGCAAATCTCGTCGGAGCAGCAGCAGCAGGTGAGCCCCCTCGGCCGCCGCCGCCGCCGCTGCGGACGATACGCGAAACGCGTCTCCGTACGTTTCCGCGCGGCCGAACCATAAATAAAACGCGCTGGCGGTGCTGCGGGCGGTGCCCCGAGCACTACTCGCGCCGCCGGGCTGGCTCTGCAGCGTTTTCGGGATTCTCGTTGATTTATCGGAAACTAAATGCCAAAACCGTACGCGTAATCCGCCGGTACGCGCACTACTGCCGATTTCGTTCCTGTGTTTATTAATATACATACGTATAGACTGAGAACATTAGAGAAGCGAAACTCGATCAGCCGATCGAGTTTTGGAGAATTCAACTAGATGTTGTTAAGCACACAACAATGTATATAAGCTGGAAAACTCTAAACGGAAATTGACCATGAACATAGAACCGGAGAATTTTATTACGGAAATATAGAAACGGAGACGTGATGGTATAGGCTCTCTGTGATTGGTCGGCCATTTAACGGTCTGTTTATGCTGTTTATACTGGCATTTTTTCGCGTTCTGTTTTTATATGATCTTATATGATATAACAATGAAAATGTTATCAAATATTCATGTTTTCTAACCACTGAAGTTGTATGTTTTGAACCACTAAAATTTCAAGGTCATAGACACTGTTGGCCGTAAACTGTAGAGTTTCGTAGGCCTGGTATATATATATATAGAGAGAGAGAGCTGCTGTGCGGCGTACGAGACTTGCCGTAATGAATATTTCGCGTAAAACGGCGGCGCGGGGAGGATTTCGTCACTGTATTGTTTTGACCGTGTACATGTCAACTCGTGGATCGCGCACAGAGTGAGAGAGAGAGAGAGGGAGAGGTCAGGGGTCGATATTGAGCAAACGAGACAGAGCTACGAGTTGGGACTCGGTGTAACCACGTGATTTTAACACAGAATTGTCTGTCCGACCGTCTACTGTATCGCTTTCCGTTTTGTTTACTCCGACTATCACGGACCAAGATATTATCAATAAGGATGGACACTTAGTCCTTATCACAAAATCAGTTTCGGATGCGATGTTATCGATGTTCAAGTACTTTGGTCGCAGAATAAAGAATGAACGCTGATATACACATAGTCATGTGCAATTTATCATTGATGATAGCACAGTATAAACCACGGCCTTAAACGATACCGTGGTATAAACAATGGTAACATCGCATCCGAAAACATGGCGACTGATTTTACCCCAGTCCTATGTTGCCTGTGTAAATGCCTATCAGTGTTCATTCTGATCGTTATATTCTGTGATACAATAGACTGGCGTCGGGATGTTTATCGCTGGTAAAGAAAAGGTGCGCAAGAGACGCTTGGGGGGTACATATAAGGAAATTAACGATTTTTGTCGCCATCTATATTGATTAAAATGACAATAAAATTGTTATTCTGTGATAACATACATTTAATTTATAAACGGATTACATTTTAACATTATAATTCTTTGAGTGTTGTAGTACGCGATGGTACTTTAGGTCCGTAGTTATGACTTTCTGATTTTAAATTTGTTTAATTGGAGTGAGTTAAAATGATATTATGTCGATACATTTTCAAAGAATAAGATATTATAATAAATCACCAGTAGCGCTGAAAAATCCCCATGTACACTGATAAAATAAACGCATTTGCTAGCCACCCCGTTCTACACCTCCCGTCATTTCCATGCCAGTCCGTGCTGACTATTGACTACTATGACAATTTATATCTATAATCGAAATTTATTGATAAATGAATATAAATAATACATGGATGAAATAAATGGATTAGTTTTTTTCCATGTAATTCCTTATTTCTATCACTCTCATACACGTATTTTATGTCAACGTTCTCTCTTACTCTATATGTAACTGATAAGGAATTGACGGTAGATTGCGCGCTCCGTGAGTTAGTAGGTTTATGGTTGTGACCGGTCAGGGGGTTCGCCCCGTTGATTTTCAACAAAAATTGATTTAAAGTATTGTCTCGTCCGAGTTACTGCAGTTTTTTTAACAGTCGTTGTTCCGAACTTCTTTGATCCATTTTTCAAAACGCGCTATAAAAAAAAAAAGTTACTTATCACGTTCTTTAAAACCGTGAAGTTGAAACTTTTACCGGGTTTCTAGGGCGGACTGATAGACAACACCCAGTGTTACCAGATCGCTCTCAGTGATGCGAGTTTCATTACTTTTCAGCCTCACGACGTAGCGCCGTAGCAACTAGATTTTTTTTGCATTTTCACTCTTCTCTTACTCGTCTCAATCGATTTATTACAATTATTTTAGTCATTACCCCACAAAACTGACGTAAAACAAACAATTTTTATCGCGTAAGTTTTCTCTAAATTTTTCATATAATTAATTTCATTTTATAGCCGTCAAATCGTTCGCTTAGTGGAAGACAAATCGTTAAAACAGTCTCAGCGGGGGATTGTCCTACTGGCTCCCAAATACTGGTCGAATTTATTAAAATAAACTATATCAGCAACGGGGTAGTAGGTCGCACCACACGATGCGCTCCTTCTGCTGCCAGTTAAAAAAGAAAAAGAAATTTAAAAACTGATAGTTGAAAACGTGGTAACAAAAAATTGCTCTCAGTGTTTTTTGGCATTGTAAAAACAAATTTTCCCGTAGAATTTTTTCAACTCACACAGATATTGTAGCCACCTCTACAATTATAACTTCAAGTACAAATGAACGATCTTTTTTTTTCATATAAAATTGCTTAAAACAAACTGTTTACGAATTACCGACAAGTGAAGACAGATTAAATATTAATTCATGTATACGCACTTATAATCTCCCTTTTTGCATGTATATTGTATTTATAAATTCTGGCTGATACGATAAAATAATAAAAAAACAATGATAATAATAATAATAGTGTTATGTTTTTATTTTTTTCGTTTGAATTTTGTTTTACACGCGTAATGTTATTATACTGTTCACATTATTGTATATGTTTTTTTTCCCGCCGGCAACTGTTGTATTTGTCGGTTTATATTTTTATTTTTTTCACAATAAATCCCATGAGTTATATTCGCTCGTAAACTATGTATATAATATGTATAAATAATATATTTTCGTACACGAGTCCGGTATGTCGTACGGAATTCGATGAACAATATATTACATATATATTATAAACCTATCCCGACCTTAATGAATATCGTTATAATATAAATTATATATTATCCGAACGGCGAGAGAGGTACAGCGCGTAAATCGTGTGAATACGGTTAGTTTTTATAAGAACGTAAAAATTTTATATAGAAATCAAATAAAATAAATTTTAAATTTTTTAAAAATATAAACATTGAAAAAATAATATTTTACCTCAATATAATATATTAAATAAAACTAATAACGTGCTATACGCGGTTCTTTTTTTTTAAACAATTTAATTCACTGCAGTGTACACAATTCCTTTGCCGTCTTTTTACTGGAATATTCATAATTTTCTCTAATTTTGTTCATTTTTACTTTCTCTATTTTTTTGTTGTATTTTTCTTTTTCACTTAATACCTGACGATGAATTTTCGTCGAAACCGATAGTAAATAAACAAATTTAACACAACAACTCCTCTGTATATTTCTCCATCTAGACGATATGAAAATATATAATTAAAACGTTGCTATAACAAATTAAAAAGGAAAAATACGACTAATTTTACAAATAAAATTACAATATTTTTAATATTGATTTATATATATATATATTTATTTCTATGCGCTAATCGTTTTATTCGCCAGCCTCGAATTTGAAAAAAAAGAAATTAATTATTCAACAAATCATTACGTGCGTATTGCAAAACTTTTCAGAAACCATCAAACAACGTTCATGTCAACTATTATTAGTTGTTGGGCATTGTCGAGCACACGTTGACACCGTCACCTTCATTCCGGTTTTCGGATTTCAGTTCTAAATAAAAAATCGTTTTCCGGATTACCGGTGCGTTAAAAAAAAGAATTTTTCATTTAAAACCAAAATCTAAAAAAAACAATTTTTTTCATCTAAAATCCGGACAAACTGATTGAGACAGAGTTCAAAATATTTACAATAATCAGCCTTATTTAGTGGCTGTACAAATTTAACACAAATTAATAATCGATAAAATAAAGTAATTATTTCCCGTAGAAAAACTGTATCAGCTATTTATTTCCACGGTGCGCTATTGTGCAATTAACAGTGGATAATTTAAAAATTGTTTGCTTTGGAATATTTTCCAAAAGGTATTCTGAAAATCAACCAATTATGTCAAACGGATAGAGCGAATTGATTTTAAATTATAAAATAAGCTATAAAAACATCGTACTGCCAACGTGAATTCTATTCGTTTTAAATTTTGCATACTGACAAAAGTGATTTACCCAACAAATAGCCGACAACCCGAAATAAGAAATCGTTGGATAATTTTTATGTGCGGTTATAGACAATTTGTATTACCGAAATGTTAAATAAATACCAACTTCAAGCACCTCGACTATTGTGTGGATATTATAGGATTATAAGCAAAGGTTTTTCGTTTTTTTTTCACTTCCGTTGTAAGTGTAATGGATTTTCGTAAATTCCTAAAACTGTAAATGAAACAAAAATAAATTGTTTAAAAATAATTTCAAATAAAAACGTATTTTATAATATTCGAATAAGTACATATCGGATTTTTAAACTTCAGCGTTGTATTGTAAAATAACCGTCGAAGTATAGTTTTGATTTTAGTCCGAAATCACATTATTTTTTTTTATGACACATTGAAAATAAATATACTCGGTCGGCTTAAACTACCAAAGTGGAAGAAAAAAATGTAATTTAAATGGATAAAAAAAAAGAGAGTATTCACGGCATTATTTTCTTTACGAAACCATCATGAATATTTATCGAAATTTCTTCGTTCAAATATTATTTAAGTTTAATTCGCGCGCGCGCGATCCGTTCAACCGAGGGCGATTGAAACATTGAAGTGATTTTTATTTAATAAAAACTCGTAATACGTTCGGATTCGGAGAGGAAGAGAAAAAAAAACGATTTCGTTTGGAAATTTTTGAGTTAAAAAATTGGCTACATAATTTAATTGCAATTTACTTGGAAGCGATTGATTTTGAATAATGTAATAACGCTGCACGCGGAGATCCGTTACGGAGAAAAGTTTATAGAGACTTCTAAAAAAAAAGTGTAGGAGATGGTATGATCTCGAGGCCAAGTGGATGTTTTTTTTTTTTTTTGGTATGTGTGTATAATTCTAGTGAGATTCTTCACTAAGAAAAATCCGTTATGATCCGATCAAATTTTACTATATTATGATCTCGCAAATTTCAGCACATAATATTATTTGTGAATATATATGGCGTGCGGACGCCACGACGGTCTGGTATATGAGATTATATTTGCCCCCAATCGACGTCCCGAATTTTCTTGATTTTTTTTATTAATTTTTTATTTTTCCTTCGCCGCCGTGTTCGTGATACTGCAAGTATATTTTCCGTTTAAACGGCGCTGTAAACGATTTTCGAAATGTCCACGATTTTGTAAAAAAAAGTTTTCTTTTTTTTTTTGAAACACGATCAAAATTATGAGCATGGTCATATTTTAATTTTGGAAAATATTTCTAGATAATCTATGACAGAGGAAATAATATTATGTTATAATTTTCTTTTATATAAACGTTTCGCAAATTATATTTTTTTCTGCGGATAATTTCGCGTTTGTTCTAAACTACCGGTCCTAGAGATTTGAAATTTTTTTTGAATTTTGAAACGATTTATCGCACCGCTTTTCAAAATTCACAATAATAACAAAACTCTTAAAATTCGTGTCCGACCAGTTCACTTGAGCGACGGATCCACAACACACCGCGGCTCTTTTTTTACACTTTGATATTCGTACGTTACGACGAAATACACAATATTTATCTGCCACCGTAAACGCGCGGACGACTCAGCGGACATTTAATTTGTTTTTTTTTTTGTAAATTTTTTTTTTCCAGCAGGTGACGGTGCCAAAGTTTTGGAGACCGTAGGCGTGACCATCATACAAGAATGCCGCGACGATCGACAAATCCGGGCGCTCAAGAGTTTGGGCGGCAACATGTATCATTTCCTGACAACGTTGGACGGAGTTCACGACGTGCTGCAAATGGGCGAAGACAAGGTACACGTACCTCGTTAATACGCGAGAAGTGATGATATTACCTGACTTTAGAACTCGCTCGAAAGTCTCGCGACGGAATTCCGTCTCGGACTCCTCGAAGGAAAGGGACGCAATGGCCACGTTTTCGGGCCCGGTTCAAGGAGGATAACCCATGTCCTATAAGACTCGGATATACCCGTAATTTGTACGGTTTAATTAGCACGACTCGCAGATTGATTTTCGCGAACTCACAACTCGTATATATAAAACGACGACGTTATAGGTTATTGTTATATGTAGTTTCATTAAAAATCACATAGTAATAAAATGTGTTACGAAAAATAAGGCTTTCATTGCGAACGTACGCGTTTCACATAACAGCGTTTTCGCTGCGGAGTTCCGAAAAGTCGGGAGTAGATTTTATGTTATTCAGTCAAAGACGAGTCCACGTTTCTTTAGGATTGCCGAAACGTCAGACAGTGCGGGTGAAGCGTAGAATTTCGTTAAACATGACGTAATCGGCACGTGAACAGAAGTTTTTCGCGTCGTAACACCGTTGACGAGGATAGACGAGTATGACGATGATAACAACAAAAGTGAAACTTGTATACACGTGCTCTTTAGACACAAAAAAAATAGACTTTTCGAGTATTACGTAAAGATGACACGTAGAACATTTTTCTATTAATTTTTTAATTGAAAATAATATATTTTATATTCTATTCAGTGCTTCGAAACGCATTTGTTTTATTATTCTCTTACTCCGCGAAAATTGATTGAAACGCGTGTTTACTCGCGTATCGGAACACGCGTATGTATACTCACGAACGCTTTTCGAAAACCGCCAGAATAACGTTTTCGTTGCGAACTACATCGGTTTTCACTATACCCACGTACAATAGCCACGCTGTAATACACTGTAATCTGATTCTACGCGCAAAGAGAAAATAAATGTTTTTTTTTTACAAAACAAAAAGTTATTTTATATATATCTCGCCAAACCGAATTGTATTGTACTAGTACGGAAAAAAAAATGTATGTATCGCGTAAACGTCTCGTCGTTTCCATCTGTGTGGCTTCTGCAGAATCTCGTTTTCTCCGGCTTTTTTTCCTCTAGCGCAGCGGTTCCCATCATTCTTATCGCCACGAGACACTTTCGTGATCAATACGCGTACCACCTTATTTGTTTTAAAACTCTAATCAGGCGAGTCAACATTTACGTTATTCATATTTTTTAGGTAAATCTCAATATTTAAATTAAAATTGTTTAATTTAATGCGAAATTCGTTGTTGTTTATATTTCGTACGAGAACAGTAGTCGGAATGGAAATTATTTTCACTTCTAATATCGAGCGTACTTCTGCACTTATTATTTTTCAAATATAGCGTTTTAGAAAATCCCCTGTTCCCGCAAATGAGTATAGTGACAAACGGAATTGAACAAATATTGTAATGCGCTTGTTTGAAAAGTGATGGGTATTGGATTTTTGTTGAAACCAATGTTTTTCTATTAAACGCGTCTTCCGTTGAACTGTCACTAATTATACATATACAACGAATATCATGCCGTCGATATTTATAAAAATGAACTAATATCAAATATATAACGAATATCATCGAATGTCAATAATAATAAAATGAAAATTATATCAAAAAACTTCTTCGCGTACCATCTATACGAGCTTTCCACAGGTCGGAAACCGCGTGCTGTATCTAACGCGTTCGTCCCCGTTCTCCGCGGTCGTATATTCGATAGACCAGCCATTGACAACACCACCGTAATGGATTTTTAATGTTATTGTAGCTTGCGTACTCCAAAACCTGTAGCATTGTTCTTTAAAAGTACACAGCGATTGAAACTAATACCGGTTCTTCGTTCAATTAATTTGAACGTTAAAAATTTCGTCCGCCATTTTATGCGCGGTGAGGACGATTATAAATTCCGTTTCGTTTCGCCGTTAAACGACCGTACAGGTCGACGAGAAACGTCTACCGGAAACGGGGTTGACGTGTCGCTGAAAGTATGCAATAAATGCGCGTCCCTTTAATTAAATCCGGTTACTCGAAAAACAGGGAAAATTCAGTGGCGGTTTTCGGGGACGTTGACGAAGTGCCACAGCTCCAACTGTAATTTTCGGTAATTAAAAAAAAAAATCGATTTATTTTTCCATGCGAGTACAATTGTAAAATTTTAATTTATTTAAAATATTAAAAATATGTAGTGAAAAATACGCGTTGAAACCGTTACCGAGGAGAACACCTTTGTGAGTGGACCGAATAGTGTAAAACTTTTTTAAAAAAAATCGACTGTAAGTAAATGATTTGTGCGCAACACTGCGCGCGAAAACTCGGCCAGCTCATACACATTTTGTTCGAAAAGATCGAACATCGGGAAAAACGATTATAACTATTAATATTCGTCAAAAAACGTAGGCACTTTGGAAGCCCGAACACACTTAATTTCCGTTGATCAAACCATCGTTTTTTTTTTAAATTCTACAATTTAAAACGATGTCATTCGCTTCTCTTTATTTCTTTTGTCTCGTTTTTAAAACGGGAACTATTCGATGACGTTTTAAGTCGCTGTTAAATATGCGTAAAAAACGAATTCAGATCGATCTTCGAGTGCGAAAAATGGAGGTGCGACGAGTAGTGAACACGGTTTTTCTCCTCGACTGCGTACGAACGTCTTTTTAGTTCGACGAAATAAAAGTGACTCCTATAAAAACACGCCACCTGTGATTTAAAACGTCTCGGCCGAGTACGGGATTTCTATAGGGCGCATCGAAAATGTGACTTCTGCACGGCTTGAAACGCAACCGAACGGCAAACGTTTTAATCAAATTTCGGGCGGAGAACTCTTAAAGAGCAAAATTGTCGATACTTTTTGAAAGGACATCTGACTTTCAAAAATGTGTATACACTTATCGTCACGGAAAATTATCGCGTCCTGTCTACGTGGAAATAAAATGCAAAGGCTTATTATGATTTTATTTCGTTCGCCCTCTCTGTACCCTCGTACAGTGACTTTTCGTGGTCAGCTGCCAGTTCTTTCCGTTCTTCTATAGACGCGGCTGTGAAAACGATATTATCCGCAGCACTTTGTATAATACATTACGTGAATATTTGTCGTAATGGCAACGCGTTTTATTTTACCAAAGCATTTTCGTTTAAAGTTGAACGTGGTATTTACGAATGATCGAATATAACGAACCGTTTTGAGGTTTTACGCGATATTATTTTCGTGCGCAGTAAAAAAGCGTGTGTGCGCTGCTGTTACGTATGTCATATAATATAATGATCAAGTCACATTACGAACGTCGTCGGTGTTCAGAGAGAGAGAGAAAAAAAATCATCTGTCAACAGCGTCATTTGTCATAGACGTTTTTACGTATTTTATTCGCGGTCGACGTTACGCGTATATGTGTATACCATTACGCGCGCGGTATACACTCGGGTTAAGAATATATATATATTTTTTTTTTGACTTCCTTCCGAGATGAATCGCGTAAGAAGACACAATATGAATAAAACTAATTTTTCAAACGTACATACGTAATAACACTGAGCCTATTTATAAATATATACATATAAACAAAAATGATCTATTAAAATATATTTACGTATAACCAGTGGCGGTTATACATGATGTTCGTGTCAATGAAATATCCACATCGACGAGAAATGACCAAGAAGAAAGATTTATTAATGTACCGAGACGAAACGCAGATGTAGAAAAAGAAAGAACAACGTGCATGGAACGTAAACGAAACAGCAATAAAACTGTAAAAGAAAGTACTCACCAGATAGCGCTACGACACAACACAGAGGGCGTGGCAGAAACACACACATTACAGTCAGACGCGAACTACGTCGTTCGCGCCTGACCGCCGTGGCTACACTGAGCGGTCCGATGGTTTCGCAACGCTATTTATAAACGCCTTTCTGCCACGCCCTCTACGCTGTGTCGTAGCGCTATCTTGTAACTACTTTCTTTTCCGGTTTTATTACGGTCGGCTTACGCTCTATGTCAGTATATGCGGTTGTTTAGTATGACGTTGACCGAGTTACCGATCGTATGCGCGTATGCAATCTTTATTATTATTATTATTATTATTATTATTATTATTTCGTGCATTTTAGCGAAGTAAAATGAACGTAAGAATTCGTCTTTCCTCGTTGTACACTCGTTTAGAAAAAAGAGCGCTATTTCTAGCCTTATACATGATGTTCAAAGGGGGTGGGGGTGGAAAATGGAGCATAACCATAACGTATTTGGACCAACTTACACGACACAAGTCGGCGGTGTTAGGTCAGGACAGAGATATACTAAATTAAAAAAATATCAAATCCCATGGGGGGAGGGGATCCACCTATCGCCCTTTCACCTTATAACCGTCACTGCGTATAACTTTCTACATAATATGATGGGCGTTTCTAAATAAATAACATTGGTTAAATTTTGAAAAATAAATGTACAGATTTTTATAATTCAATTCGATTTCATAAATAATAATATTTATATATTTTATATTATACATATATGTATTTAGATTTGAAAAAATGTGTTACGCTGTACAAGTATCGGTACGTAAATATTGAAGGGGAATATAAATAGATTTTGGAAAAGAGTTTTATGTAATTTTAAATTTCGTATTTTATAATCTATAAAATGAGAACGAAAATCGCAAATAATTTATTTAAAATACCGGAGACAGTGTGAAAACCTTTTTTTTTCTCCGCAATTTTTACTTTTTGCACCGCGATGAATGTAAAAACGTTATAACACACACGTTTTTCTCCAAAACACATTTTCATAAATAAAATGTACGTATAAAGTATAATATTTTATAAACGTCGCGGATTTCACACTCGAATGTTTGGGATTACGAGAAAAAGACTAGAAACGCATACGTGTCGTCATTTTTGTTTTTCTATAATAATCCTTTCGGAATAACGAAATAAATATTATACACGATAGAGATATAAATAATATTTTTCATTTTCGTGACACTTACGTTCGCACATTACTTTTAAAATGACACAATTTATAAACACACCTATAACGGTCGAAAAATTATATTTTATATACCATTAAGAGACATTAAGTCAAAAATAACGTTCTCAGAAAATGCACATTAATGCGTTATGTCTAAACGAAAGAAATTTTACTTTTGAAAATTAAATTCAATACTTGAATTCACAATATTTTTTTTCCAAAATTGACGGTTTTCAAAATAATTCCTAAATTTTGTGCGTAAAGATTTTCACACGCTCCTGTAGTATTTATACTAATAGATTCGATATTGATGAATTTTTTTTATCCGTTTAGAACAAACCCACAAATTTCAAAGCAATAGATGTAAACGATTATTTACGATACATAATGTCATTTGAACCTATGGCCGTTAATCGGGTTTAGTCTCAGTTTATTTCAAGTCCATATACAAATATATCGATGATCAATATATTTGGGGCAAACATTCGAGAACATGCACATGCCTAGTAAAAGAACACTAAAACGACATAAAATAGTTTTTAATGAGTTTATCATATTCATTACACGAACTGTGCTTTCTTTATTCATATAATATACTTGATTGAAACCCAAGACTTTTCCGATCAACTATGTGCAATTACAACAACGTTAAATTTAAAACAATCACAAAGTCTAAATTAAATAAGTAATCTGAGTTAAGTTGATAAATAATAATTTTTATTGTTAATCGTACATTTTTTTTTATGATTATAAAAACAAAATGACGTTTTTTTTATACGCAATTTATTTTAAAATATATAAAATAAAAATAATAACGTATTGTATTCTATTATAATTCGTAGACTGCAAACGTTTTTATCCCGAAACCTTAAAAACCCGACTGTTTTTCACTCTGCGAAATATTGCCTGTCGTATGCTAGCCATCAATATTACAACACACAAAATAAAATACAACTGCTCTTGTGGAAATCATTAAAACCGATTGGTTTTAACCAGTTTGCTCTTAGCCTCTACTAAAGCAATAAAACGATAGCCTGGACGGAAACTATTAAAAGGTATGATTTTTTTTCAAATTGAATTCCAAACATGAAAACATAGGGGGCGTTGTTTTGCTCTTGGACTCCACAATGATCGCAATGATATTTTCTAAAATTCGACAATATCACCCGAAATTTTTGTCAATTTTTTCACGTACCAGTCGCGCGGTTTCGCCCGTGGTCAGACGGAACGACCGGGTAGACATTTTCTATATCTGAATAATTTGCAACAGTCTACATATTCGTTTTAGACGCACACGCGAAATACTGTGAGTGAATAATTTTTTTTTAAATTCGATCGCGTTTCCTCGATTTTATATTCCCCAAACGCGTTCTGCGACTAGCCAGTATATAATAATTTATATAAAAGTACATTTGGCGTTAAAGACATTTTTTTTTTTTTTACGAGCGACCCGTCACAATATATTAAATTCTCATATTAATTTCATTCCGTCCTGAAAATATGTAACCCGTCCCGTCGTGACGACCTGCACCTTGGATATATCACAGATATACATAGGTCCGCGCGCACGGTCTCGTAAAAACGAATATTATTTCCGTCTCGATGAAGTGTATCTGATAGGAGAACCTCGGTCCACTCGTCGTAAAATTATCGGCAATATTAAATTCAAGAGAATATTAGATTTTGTATAATATTATATTATTCATGAGTCGACAATAATAATAATAATAATAATAATAATCGAACGTACACGAAGAGCCGCGAGTCGTTGTTTATTTCATTAAAATACTCGTACGTACCGATAAATTCTCGTGGAAATTTTCAAATAAAGTGTAATGTACGGTGGCGAATTCTATACAATTCGCCACAAGTCGAGAACTCGTTACGACGAAGTAAAAAAATAATAAGAAACGTCGGTCTAGAAAACCGTGAACCGCTTAAACTTCAAATTATCAACTGTCATCACATCAGTTCATCTCGCAAGCGTCTAGAATATATTTTATTTTTAAACTCAGTAAAGTATTTAAAATATATATATATATATATTTCGTATAAATCCCGATTTTGGTAACCGGTCAACATTATGGTGTATGATTTTGTATAAAAATGGTTTTGATCACATAAAACACGATTTTTAAGAATTAATACGGTGTTCAGACAATATAAAAATTATAATTTCATACAAATTTTAATTTTTTTTTTTGGATACCGCAGGTTTTAACAAAACCGTTATTACTAAAGTTAAAAACCTTTTAAACGTAAATTTCTTTGTACTTATATACAATTAATTTGTAGTGTATACATTGTACAAAATAAATATATCACCTTATTTATGTTATAACCTAGGTATTCGCATAATAATAACAATAACGCGCAAAGTTTATAAGCCTTACGGTCAAATACGTCGAATCCAAAAATGAAAAGAGTAAAAAAAAACAAAACAAGAAATAATTTTCCGAAAACTATAACGCACGAGTCATCGGAAGATCGGCAAACGTTTTAAGATGCAGCGTATACAATATTGTAAATTGCCATATATTCTTATATACTAAGAGCAAAAAAAGAAAAAAGGAATATTGTCCAAAATAATTTATTACTCAAGTAATTAATCAAGTAACTAAATTTTTTGTAATTGTGATTAAGTGACGTCTACTGAATGTTACAATTTTAGAAAACAAAATAGTTTTCTTAAAGAAAAAAATGATTCAAACACATTTAAAATAAAATAAAAAATTAGGCAACATAAAAACTACAAATTATTATAAAAAGGTAGCGAGCCGCACGGTGTTGTGGATATCGCTCGAGTGAATTACTTGGATAAAGATTTCAAAATTTTGTTTTTATTATAAATTTGAAAGCAATGATAAATCATTGCATTCGATAAAACGATTCTGAGCGGAGCTTCGGTGTAATACACTTTGTCGAAAAAAATAAACACACGTGTATACAATTTTGTTGAAAATTTCAAGACAATAGAATGATTATTTTCGAAATGATAGCGAAAAAAAACTATACGTGATATTGACGAAATCCCGTTTTTAACGGTTTTTCGGTAATTTATCGCGTCGCGTTAAAAAACTATTGAGAAAATCGAAAAATGATCTCTGTAAAGTACAAACTAGATGCGAATTGCTGCCGGAAACAAATTGTGACCGAAGAGATCGGAGCACTCCTTCTGGTCGAAAATCTGTACACGGGATAGAAAAAAAAAAGTAGTAAACATCATTGTAAAATCACTAGATCCCTCGCTCCACTTAGAATTTAAAAAACAAAACAGATTTGTAAAAATCCAAGATGGATGAATAATTTTAAATAAATCAAGTGGGGGACGGCATCTCTACATTATACCTCCTTCCCAATTCGACCATTGATTATAAGTACGCGGTACCTACTCATAACGAAGAACGAAAACATATCAACAAATTATGATGGCGTGTATATTATATGTGTAGGAATTTTGTAGAGACATTTGTTGTTTGAATATGAAAATTCATGTGACGTGTTTTTAATTTTAAAACCGACTTACAGTTGCTCAATTTCATATAACATCTTTTCATCCGTGAAACGTTTATGTAATTTATAGGCGACGCACATTAAAATATATAATAATACGCCGGTTTTTTTTTTCTAGATATACGAACAATATACACGTATATATATACGCGTCATATAAAGAACGTAGGATTTACTGTACAGGGCAAACGATTTATTTGACTTTTAATGCGAAACCACAAACAACATTAACAGACTGAAATGTTATGTGTTAACGGAGAACGGCCGCAAAATGTTTTACAATATAAACGAGCCGGTATTTAAAACACGTATATAGACTATTGTACGGATTACGATACGCGTAGTTTAGTTAAAACAAAAAGGTCGTGTAAAAAAAACGCGTTTTAAACGGGAGAGACATTTAAAATTTATATTACTCGCACTATACTATTCGTATTTTTTTAATACTATAAATCGCTTTTACACGTACGACACTGAACTCAATACACGGAACGCGCATTCTTTCTATATTATAATTATTGTCGTATATGAAATACGGGGACTCCTATATTATAGTGAGTCACCATACACATTCCGTTTTATTTTCCTGTTTTTGTT
This sequence comes from Slavum lentiscoides, assembly GCA_032441835.1. NCBI lineage: Eukaryota > Metazoa > Arthropoda > Insecta > Hemiptera > Aphididae > Slavum > Slavum lentiscoides. Next base: position 8,308,581 of record CM063715.1, on the reverse strand, counting down.
ACCGACTTCGTTTTGTAAAAGTTACCGATTTTGGTGCTAACGTCGGTACTACGAACACGTCGTTTTGTGTCCTGTTATCAAAAAAGTAAATAATAAAACACGATGAAAATATCATGGAAAAAATTATATTCCACCGTATCCTCCATGACTTTCACGAATAAAACATAAATGTCGACGCATATGGTAACCGTAGTAGACGTTCGCATAATATAATTTACGTATGATAGCCCGTCGTTACTGCCAATAGTATAATATTAAAAAAACGTCTTTTAAAAAAATATATATATTTTTTTTTAATATACTTCGTTGTTTTATTTGCGTTTGTGTATCGGAAAATTTCCCTACAGGACTTTGTAAATTTCATATTTTACACGTAAATAAATAGCGTGGAAATCGGTGATTTCCTCGTAATTTCCGACAAGTCGGATATTAAAATCGATAAAAAAAAAAAAAAATACATTTTTTTGTTGTTTTAAAGCAAACTCGAACTACTGATAGGTCTATGACTGTTTTGTTTTCACAATTATATGTCACGTTCTCCAAACTCTTTACGATATATTATGCATATTTTGTCATTATATCGCCATGTTGATTGACACGTGAATTTCAATGTTGTTTTATTATTAAACCGTTGTTTTCGTAACGTCGCGCGGATGTTTGTTTTCGATTAATTTTTTCGCAGACAACCTTCGTGATAACGTACGTTTCGGATCGTTGTCCACAATATGTTTTATAAGCGAGTGCGAAAATAAAGCCAGACTCTCGCGGAGGAAAACTGCACAGACAGCTTCTCGGTTACGTGGCGATTTCTTGATACGTATACACGAATCAATAACTAATAAGTTCATTTCATAGAGGACGTATCCGCAGGGGACATCATCATTAGCGTTATATGGTATTGCCAACAGCATTCTCGGATTAAACCGTAGTGCACGAATTATAATAAAATTAAATAATTTGTTGTACTGTGTACAGTTCACAAAAAAAATAAATAAATTATGTTTTCAATCGTTCGTATTTTTTTCCTATAAAATTTTTCACGTTTCTCCGGGGGTGGACACGACGACCACGATCTTTCATTGAGAACCGTTATTGTTATAGAGAATATATTCAATTATTAAAATTTTTTTAATATCGTTTTGAAAATATTTTAGTATTTTAAAACGCAGTGCTTTAAGACATATATTATCAAATATCGTCGTACAATTATTACTATTTAGATAATTTTGTATGGAAAAAAACCCTCCGCCCCTCTTATTATATAATATATTATAGAAAATACGATATTAGCAGTACTTTTCGGAGTCGGATTGCGACCATATATAACGTCGTTCGAATTAGATAACACTTTCGCGAGACGATCACGTTTTTCTGAAATTTGACAAAATTGTCGGTATTGAATATTCGGCTGGAATTTCGCGAACGCGGCACATTCGAAGAGCGAAAGACATGCACTGAGATTGCGCAATAATAACAACAATATCAAAATCGTGAATTTCGTAACGAACACGATTTTTCCCCTCCGCTTGTCATTAGACATATTATAGAGTTTAGTAGAAAGTTTGAATTACATAAACGATGTGTACTTTGTGTTTTTATAAACATTTTTTCCCCAAAAAAAAAATTATCAATTTTTTATTGCGAAATTTGTATCGATTTTTCCGTTTATTTTTAATATTCCACAAAAGCTATTGAAAACGTATACACCGAAGTGAAACGTATTGCGTAAATACTTTTCAAACAATGACTTCGTAATATTATAATATTGAGTCACTAATTTATATTAAGTATCAGAAATAAAATCTGAAAGTCTAACGGATTATTATCGACGTAGTTACCATACACGATTCGAGACTTTGGTCTCCTAAAAAATTTTACGCGCCCGTTCGCCCGATGGGAATTGCATTGCTTCCTCAGCCCCCGAACAGTTTTTCGAATTTATTTACATTTTCAGTACACTTTTACACGAGCACACAATATATAAATGCGTTTTAAAATACGCATAATATTTCGTTCCACTAAAAACCGACACGTTGGTAGTCCGTTGTTATTATTATTATTTTTACCACTTCAAAGCCTCAAAGGTATTTTTTTATTCCCCGTTCATTATAAAAACGTGCACGATGCGGTATATGCTGAGAGGGGAAAGGGGAGAGGTAGCGCCGTTTAAAAAACATTAAAAAAAGAAAAAAAACGTATAGGAATTTACCGGAGAAGAAAAAAAATCGAAACGATATGGAAGCGGAGAGCAGAGAGAAAAAAAATCGATGCTGCTTTGAACGTTTTATCATCGAAAACCATATTGATGTCGAGCAGGAGGAGTAAAATTTGTTGTATTACGAGTAGTATTATTATATTGTTATCGTTGCATGTTTTTATAATATCGCCGGTGTCTTTTGTAAGGATTTATATTACACATAAAAAACGATCTTGTACAAACGTATATGATTTATTGAATCGGTTCTCAAAAATTACATAAAAAAAATATTCTCAAGTTTAAAAGTTAAAACAAACACACTTTTAGAATAAAAATGTATTGATGTACGGAAAATATTACAAATGTTTTTGAAAAAACGTACGGGCGATTTTAATAAAAGTACACTCGAGTAAAAAAAATTTTAAAAAATAGCTACAAAAAAAAGTTATAACACTTTGCAGTTTTAATATATTTTTTTATACTCGGTTTTTTTATAATAATATTTTACATACTTTTACTAGAAAATTTCAATTCGAATCGTTTTTATGCGGCTTGTGTCCAATTATTTTTTATAACACTTGTCATTCTGACTTAACGTCATTTGACACGTACTTCTCATGATTTCCGCTTCCGTTTTGATACTGAAATAATAACGGAAATTCGTTAAAAATCGTCGAATTTTATATATTATTTATAGAAACTATAAAAAAAAAAAAAATAGTTTTTCTATATACAGTTGTGTAATTTAATATGTTCCGTGTAATATTACACGAGTCGATAGAAAACGTATCTATAACGTAGTATAATATAGCGCGTAATATTCTTTACGCTGACTATTCGATACGAGACGCGTTTATCTCTTCGTGAAACCTCGAAGACAAATAATAAGTTATTAATTTTAAAAGCTTGAAGCTTATTCTTGTATATATATATATATATAGTTTGTTTGCAGATATTTGCTACTTAAATTTAAGACTCGGTGTTTAAGTTTGGGACCGCGTTTTTGTTGTTTTAACTTTTTCCCCCGGCTCGATAAAACTGCGCAAAAGTATCCTCAACTCGAATGATCTATATAATGATGATGGTACGCAAACGGCACTTCTTGAGTCTCTTACAGGAAATCAATGATATATATATACAATTAAAAAATAACTCAAAAACCATTACTCGAGTTTTTTTTGAATATATTATAATAATAAATTACATTGACGACAGTGGCGACATTTAAATTTTCACACGAAATATAAAATAAAATGTTTAAAAAAAAAGCGGTAATCGATTACAATCTTCATAACTTTCTTTTTCTCGGTGCTATACCGGCCATTCAGGCATTTTGCACGCTTCTACCGAATACCTCCATCCATTCCGGGGTCCAATGCATCATCCAATCGCCTCGAATCGTCGGTGTCTGAGATATTATGCTACTTCATCCTAACAAATTGCTGTCTTCCTCTCGGCCGTATTTTGTCGGGTTTATGATCAGGACATTTCGTACGAGATTTCAACCAGCCCGCCAAACGTGGGCAGCCCGCTTCAATCGCTTTGCTTTTAGGAACAAATTTTATGTTTAGCTTTTTGCGTATAGCATTTCTAGATAACGTTTTAAATATTAAAATAACTACGAAGCGATTATATTTCTCTAAAATATTGGCGTCGTTTGTAAACACAGTCTGCGCACACCAATGATTTTTATGTATTCATAATATATTACATTTCCGATCGAAACTTGTTTTCTAATCTCTTATGACGAAGTTACTATATCCGATTTGTATATAATCGCTTTCCGTTGATCCGTTGTTGAATTTGAAAATCGTTAATTCTTTCCAACGGTATTATGTTTATAATTTTATATAAAAAAAGAAATTAATTGTAACACGCGCGTTATTGAAAAAAAAAAATTCAATTAAAAAACCTATCTTAATCCGTTTGAATTGCTTTACGGAAAATCTAAAAAAAAAAAGTAAACGTTAATACAAAAAATAATTTCCACCGAGGCAATTCCATTTGGGAATTTTAAAAGTATCCCGTTCGTCGTAAAGTATACGACGATTCTATTATGATATTTAACTTTTGTTTACAATAAATCGAACTTAATGGTAAATTTACGGGCATTCAAAACCGCTTGACAAATATTATTATTGCCTGCACCGACCCGTCGGAACGGCCGTAACTTTATATCATACATAATAATACGCCGTGCAATATTGAAAATTTACACTACCTATAAATATATAGGAATTATTAGGATTTATTGAAGAGGAACGCGCGTTGGTAATATATTATATAATACAGAGTTATTCGTTTAATTGTGCCGCCGGGACGGATTATAAAATATAATTGACAATAGTATTTCAATATATGAAAAAGAAACTGGCGGACGTTATGCAAATATAAAATACTATTGTAATAGTATTTTCAGAGGGTTTTCGCGTTTTCGGCTCGTGCAAGCTGCTCACGGATTTCAGGGAACGATTGGAAGCGAGTATTTTCTCTCTTCGCGTCTTGCTCACACGAATCATAGTAAAATAAACGTTTCGTATTTCCGACGGACCGATCGACCAATAATGACGCGATACAGGTTTTGAAAACGGATTTGAATTCGCCGTGAGTTTCACTGTAGAATGACTTTCGGTCTTTATTTTTTTTTTTAACTCGAGATATTCAAAAATTGATTATTAGCAAAATTTTAAAATCTGTTCGAGTATTTTTTTTTTTAAGGATTTATGAGAAAATAAAGAAATTAGAAACGTGGAAAAGTCGTTCTGTACAGCGAAATTCGCGACGAATTCAAATCCGTTTTTAGAATTTTTATATCCATAGGGCGATCGTAGGCCGTACGAAAAGATTATTTTATACTATACGATTCGTGTGCGCAAGACGAAGAGAGAAAATACTCGTTTCCAATCCCCTCAAACACAGTTTTATTTAAAAAAAACCCCTCTAATATGTGCATATTAATTCATACGCGCGAATATAATAATCCGCTGGCCGCGAGAAGTAGCGCCGATTGAATAATTTCAAATTTTTTTTTTTTAACGCACCGTGCTAAAATTGCGGAAAACGATTATAGGTACATGCGTAATATTTGTAGATTTGTTTATTACTGCAGGCACGGTAATATAAGTATATGAGGAAATTCGCGCAGATTTTTATACTCATTCTGTAATCGTTCTGAAACGGTCGAAAATTAACGATTTTTTTCTTTCTCAAAATTTTTTCCCCGTGAATTTGTCGCTGTAAATTTCGAATAACAAATCGCTACATCTAGTGAAAAAAAAAGTAAAAATTACTTATTTTTCTTGTTAATATATTGTAATTATCACGTGTTTTACAGGAGGCCAGCTCCGACTTGACGTGCCGACCGGGCGACGAGCCGGGCGTTCTGGACCTAAACCTCCGGACCAGTCGACCGGACGGAATGCGCGTGGCGCACCTGTTGGCCGGCACGCTGTCCGGCGTCGCGACTAGATTTTACGGGTCGCGACCAGACATCAGACTTGGAGCACATCCAAGCGACCCGTCCTCGTACCGGTGAGTCGTTTATTTGGCGCCCCGTGTAAAAGTCGTTCGGCGTTTAATATTATACTCGTGTAATTAACTGGGACTTTATTCACTTAATAAAAATTTCAAAAAAACATTAAAATTTACCCTAAAAAAAAAAAAAAAAAATCACTAAAATTACTCCCTTAAAACACGCTACGCTGTCACTAAAATATGCTCTCCCAGTACGCATTACAATAACCGAAACACTTAAATGACGGTATATCTTTTACTTTAGTAACCACACATTATATAGTTTAATATAAATAAATAATTAATATATATTAACGAAGAAAAAAAAAATTAATTTTTATCGTTAAAAATGTACAAATTAATAAAACTATATAGGTAAGCATAGATGAGTAAATTATGAATAAGACACATAATGATAAATGATACTAATTTTTTTTATTTTTAATTAGTATATTTAATTTAGTGAAATATGCTCTTAAAATTCAAATGTAACGAAACATGCATTGATTTGTGGAAAATAAGCAAGAAAAAATTTTTTTTCTAATGTTATAAAACAATTTTCTATATCACAAAAAACACGCGAACTCCTATAAGTCCCTAGCTAGTTCTAAACTGCACGGAATTATAACGCAACGCGTACCTATTCTGTTCATAAACCGTAAGAATATTTTACTCTTAATAAATTGATGACATTTTTTATTCGAAGTTCAAAAAAAAATTTGAATCGACATCGTTTGCTTATGTTAATAAAATATTTTCTAAGGAAATTTATACGATTATTAATATACTTTTTATTTTCAAATTTCATTGTATTTCTAGACATGTAACAAAATATTTACAATTAGTTAAATTTACGCCAAAGTAAAGAACATTGTTTCATAAATTATAGTCATTTTGTCACTATGGTGTCGTGGCGAGTGCGCGTGGTCTCGCCCGTGGTGCCGGTATAAGAATGGAAATTTCGGTCCTATATTCGGTGCAATGGTTTTAATTAAAATTTTTTTTTTTTGAAAATAATGTTACACCAGTGGCAATTAATTATTTATATCACATTAATATATTTATAACGAAACGTCTTATTAACGTGCCGGTGGGTTTTCGAATATTTCCGAAGAAACCAAAATATTAATTTCTAATTATATTATTTATATAATCGGTGACGGTTTGGAAAATCACGTGGCTCTGTGCAAGAAAGGCACGTTATTTTGCGAGTAAAATGAAAGGAATAAAAGTATTTTACAATAATTTTTCTCAATATAATAATAATAATTTACTCGTATATATTGTGATGAGTCTTATTATATTATTATGTTGTACGCGTGATAAAATCTAAAGTATAAAATTTAATTATACGCAATATATAGTAATTTGTATTTGAAATTGAAAATAAAACTCACTTTTTTTTTAATAATAAATAATAATGACTTTCGTATTCAAGGAGCGGAGCCATTCGATATAATATATTATGCCGTTGGTACGATATAATATATATTTAATTTTTGTCATTCATTATTAATGTATACATTTTTTTTTTTTTTTTTAATTTCAATATGAATTTTAAGAGAGTAATTGCGACAACTTTTTTTACCAACGGGGAAAAAAATATTCAATTTGTTTCTCTTTTATACAATTTATGTATACGTATAAATGTTAATAACTAATATTTTAAAAATTATTATTATTTTTTTTTTCATTCGTTAAACAGATTATAATATTTCGTATGATAGGTGACCACTTGTAGGTCATTTTTTTTTATTATTATTATTATTATTTTTTTTTTTAATCGCACTCCCGTGCCAAAACCGCTACGAGCCGCCGCCGCGCCGTCACTGTGTCATATACAATTTCGCTAACCCCGTTCAAACCATATATATTTATATATTTTTATTTTCCTATATGTATTATTAATTTCATACAGTATTTATACACACGCGCGCGGTGTGCGACCCCGAAAATCCATTATTTGCGTTTCGCCTGGTAAACAAAATTGTAAAAAAAAAAAAATAAAAACAGAACAGAACAATTGTCATCCCCCGGAGGGTCGGTTCACGACGGTGCTCGCGGCTGCTCGCATAAATAATTAATACCGAAAGCGTTATCGAACACGCGCGTATTGTTTGTTTGTCAAAAATTGAAATCGGAGAGCCGGAATTCTCCAATAAACACTGCGCTGCTAACAAACGTAAGGGAGAGTGTATCGAATTTTACAGCGACATACCGCGTTCGCAAACAAAACGGGGCGACAAAAAATAATAATAATAATAATAAAATATATATATTAATAAAACGATAATAATATATTCAAGTATGACACGCGTTTTCGATTTGACGCATTGCATACGCTATATATAGTGCTCCGCACGATCCGCGATTTAATGTGAAGACACGGCCTAAACCGGAGCCAGAACGGTCGCGTTGTCATTTCAATATTATGTATCGGGCTGAACCGGACACCAAGCGCTGTTTTTAAAATAAAATTTATTAGCAAACCGGACCGGACCAAATTTTCTATTAGACTGAACCGAGCACTGATACGTTTTATGTATAGTGAAGACCACACCCAATATTTTACATTTAGACCGGACCGATTAATTGTGTTTAAAGACCAAATTAGGCAGGACACGATTTCTAAACGACAACCGTTTAATTTTTGTTTTTTTTACTATTGGCGATTGCGTGATTGCATTGAGTATATTTCTTTTTCATTTTTATAAATGATATGAAAAATATATCTTTTAAAATTTCCATTTCTAATAATATACTTGTTTAAAGAATTATTGAACGAAAAAAAAAGACTAAAATGATATAACCTAGCCGAAACCGGACTGAACTGAATTAGTATGAATTTTGAAATGGGACGGGACCCATTTTTTTTTTTTTTGGAAATCTATCAGTTAGAACACACCAAGTATTTGATTGATTCCTTCGAACCGGACCGATCCAGACCGGATCGTGCGGAGCACTACTACACGCGTTATTGAAGTACATATACCGCAGAGTGTCCCATGAACTCCGCTGGTTTTAAAAACTGAATAACGCAATCCGTTATTTTCAATAAATGTATCGAATTACATATTTCCGTATTCGGTATTTACTCCGATTTAACAACGTTCTAAGAAGTTTTCAATAACTCGTTCACAGACGTCAACTATCACACGCTGGATTTCTCCTTTCAGTTCGTTCGTTTTCCGTAAACTTTTTAACACGATCTCGCCTGTCGTTCCTGACGTCCGCCTCGAGTGGAGATCACCGCGATGTCGATCTCCATTCGTCGTCGTTGCAGCATTGTCATTTCGATCCTCAAAAAATGAATACAAACGGATTCAACAGCGGGCAGTGTATCCGACAACGGAGAAATCCGATTCGTTTAATTTCCCCGTTCGATTTTTGAATCGAAAACAAAACGGCGAGAAAGCGAACCAAAGCATGATGACTCGTTTCGTGTACATATTCTGGGTATACTTCAACGAAACACTAACTCGCACATGATTTTGAATTCAAACGACAATATTGCTATATACGTATATATAACGAAATATATTCGATTGGAACGAAAGCGAGTTATCGATTTTACAATGACGCCTTTTTGGTTCAGGATTTTTTTTCTTTTTCTGTTCGAGATAAGTTCAATTCGAGGCAATAAAAATAATGCGCGCGTGCACGTAACCCGCGGTTGCGTAGGTGGACATACCTATAATATACTGTGGAAATACGTGATTTTTCGGTATTGTCCAGCGCGCAAAGGGCGTAAAACCGCGCGTGTTCGCTTGAATTGTTAATACACACGTATAATAATCGTCGGATTCCGGTGTATTACAATTATTATTACCGCGATGGGGCAGAAGGATTACGGCGGTGGAAGTGAAAGACTGAATGCGTGAGCTTCGAATCGTATTCGATATTCCGAGCGAAACGAAGAATTTATTGAAAATTTTAGAAGCAGAAGAACTGCTTCGATTATTCTACAACAGCAGTTTTTCACACGTTTCACATTTCATTCGTTTCAGCCGTTTTACACGTGCGTGTATCGCGTTCGTTAACATTGTAAACTTGGGCGACATACTTTTTCGAATACAACTAATTAAAAAAAAACTGTCGCCTTCGAATTAAAAAAACCCTTTTAAATCTGTATCGTATAAATGACGTTCACTTGAGCCGATGGATATCATATCACTGGCGTCTCGGTATCTTTTAAAAATTAATTAAAAGTTTTTTTTTTTTTTACGTGATATTTTATTGTTTCGAACAACAATATTATTGTCTGTAAACGACGCGTGACCGTAATTTATCGTCTCAAAATAATTAACTCTTTTCATCACTGGCCACAAAATCTTGTATGAAAACAATCCGCTGTTATTAACGCGGTTTCGTTGATCGATCGTACGTGATTTGGTGCAAATAGTTTCTACGTCGAATATTTTTAACGCTTGTTATTAAAAAACGCGAAAATATAAGACGAAAAAAAAAAACGAGTGGACGGAGAAATTTATTCGTAAAAAAAAAGGAGAGAAATAAAAACCCGTACAAAATGAAATTGTTTTTCGACTGCGGCGCGTACAACGGATTACGCAAATGTCGAAAATTCTGGAAATTATTAGAATTATTGAAGTGATAATGTTTTGGTCGGAGCGTGAAATATTAAGCCGCATAATAGGTTTGGTCGAATTCTTTTAGGACATGGCCACACGCGGATTTACAATATTATTTGGACGTTCACTAGCAGAAAATCAGGCAAAAGTCGAGTCGTTCTAATAGGAGAATCGCAGACAGAAATGTAAAAAGGTGTGGAAAATTTTTTTTTTTTGCGCTTCTCTGTCGAAGTAAATCCAATCAGTGACGGCTATATCAAAGTCTTCAGGGGGAGGGTGCACACTGGTTTAGATCAGAAAAAATATTATTTCATAATATGTAGCCATTAGGTAATATAAAAACGAATATAAAGTGACAAAAACTCCAAAGTGGGAGGGGCGATCCACCTATGTATCTCCCCCTCCGCCCCAGATATCCGCCACTGAATCCGATAATAATAAAAAAAAGAGGAATTTCGCTTTATGGAAATGCATTTGTGTTTATATGGTAACGCGTCCAACTTTCGAGCGGGCCGGGTTTACAATATAAACTTCGGAGGATTCATTACTCTGCCGGGCGGCCCATTAGACGCGCGACCTCTCTCCGCGCCGCTAACGCGACGGCATTATATAAATGCACTTTCGGATTCATCAACGTCAACGAAAACGGCGCGTAACCTCTCGCGTCGCCTGCCGCTGTAATTTTAGTCTCGCGACCTATACGTGTGAAGCCTCGTCGATTCGGGTCACCGATGTAAAAAAAAATATATATATATATCGTTCTAACGTTTATAAATATTTTGCTGGAGACGTGGAGATTTGCGGAGTAGATGAATAGATGCGAATTATGGAGATGTGTGGAGAGTACCCGTGGCGGCGGTGCTAAAGGGTTTCCGAACACTTTACCCCCCCCTCCAAAAAAATTATTTTCACTATTCAAAATGTTCATATACTGTCATTCGTTAATTGCGAAAGTATAATTACGGATTTCTGTGCGTATTATTATAACAATATTATACTGTTATAATTATAATATAAAGTTTAGAAACATTATATATATATATACTGGAAGGCGTAAATAATAATCGATAAGAAATATTATGATTTTTCTATTTTTACTCGATTGTAGAAAACGCGACAAAAATCCGATTGTTTCTCTTTAATCGATTCAAGCGTGTTATATATCTCTTGAAAAATCTTCTCTTCATTAAAACCGCGTGTGCAATTTTATGTATGATTAATGCGGAAGAAGTTTATGAGATGTACTATATACTTTGTTTCGTAATTAAGAGTGATTATTTCATTAAAAATTACTTAATAAATTTAAACCTTTGAACCTTCGTATCCACGCCATTCTGTGGAAGGGCACAAATGTACGTGCAGGCAATGGAGAACTCGTTTAGGATTTCGTCCACGTTTTACAATTGACCATCCTTCCTACAACACATAATAGTTCAATTATCTGCAACTGTTTCCTCGCACATCAATTTGTTAATTTTCTATATAGATTTAAATATTTAATTCGTCATGCATACCTTCCGTTGTTTTAAAGTGTCGAACACACTGCGCATACATAAGTCAATTAAATTATATAGTTCTCAAACAACAATAATTTTAATATTAAATTTCCAATTTTAACTATTTTTTTTTTCTTCATCTACTAATTTACAACACTATTAAAACCGATAAAATCAATATACATTTCGGTCTGTAACAAATTTAAAAAATAGGTCGTAAACAAATATTACCAGACATTATGTAATAAACCATTATCAAAAATGTTATATTAATATTTTGTTATTGTTAATCTGATGCACAGAAAAATTAAAATTAATTTCTTAATAACTAACCGTTGTTAAAACGACTGCAAATACACCGTGAAATAATGTTATACTTTATACCTTAATATCTGAAGGTTGATAATTTGTGTGTTTTCTACGAGAATTCGTTGTTCGAGAGAACGCCGCCATTTAACTGTCGTCCGTTTGCCGTTGAAAAACATATAATTTATTGAAATTTATAAAAAAATTTCCAAAAAAAATTATTTTTTTAAATTGCGCATATAAATGAAAAAATTTCGCGAAATTCTAACTGTGTGTTTTATGAAAAGCGGATGCATTATGACTCACATCGCAATAAATTTAAAAAATAAAAGTTGCAAAAGCAAAAAAAAAAGAAAGACAATTTTCAGCTCTATACTTATATATTATCGCCGGTATTATAATATTATATCTATTATTATAATACTGGTGGACCTCGTATAACGTGCGATAGATTAAAGGTAAATATCCCCTGCGCGCCCATCAATAAATTTTCGGATCCCTGAAATGTACGATGGCCAAAACGATGTGCGCAGGGACAAAGGCGCGGAGAGAAAGAAAAATAAGTTTCTATAAACACGGCGGGTGCCGTTATTGTTAATGGTCGAAGGGTAATATTTTACGATTACCGACGCGAGCCATCATAAACGACGTGTCAATTAATATTGGCCGCGAGCGGACAATTTTGATAGAAACGAAATTACGTTTTTTTTCGCCCTCGAAGCGAATGAAAAAATTGTCGCATAAATTTATTTCCTTCTTTTACAAAACTCGCTTATTTTACAGAGAATATTATAATGAAATAATAACGAGTTATATATACAGCACGCATTATACAATACTGAGAAATATATCCCGGATACTACGTTAAAACACACTACGCTTTTGTGGCTATTATTATTGTTTATTTATACACAAATACCATTTACATAACGTGGTGGTTGAGTGTCGGATCAGGTTTGCTTAAGTATAAGTAGTTTCCGATACCGAGAATTCACCCATACGACGGGCGTGAATAGGTGGCCGATCGTTAGGATATTAATCATTGACGACTTACAAAGTTTTGGAACTATCGGTGGTGTGTTCTCAGGTCGGACTAACTCAAATAAGTAATTCCGACACTGAGAATCTACCAAGTACGAAGGGCTTAAATAGGTCGCCGAGAGTGAGGTGTTACTGTGTTAGCCCTGAAAAGGACTGTCTTATGAGTTGATCCTGAAGAGGACCGTTTTCGTTGGGGTTTTGGATGGTGTCGCCGGGCTCGTAGTCGACCGTCGGTGTCGTCTGTTGATCGTTCTTGGTGTTTCTGGTTCCTTGACAGTTTGTTAAAAGCGTTATTGATATGTTGTCATGACTGCTTCTCGGAGTGGAATGTTTTTCTCCGGACGGTCGTCCCTTATATATATATATACAGATCCCCGGTGGCTAGGCGTGCTGTGATTTGTCGACCAATCACAGCTCGCCGTTGTGTTGCGTCGTTGTAGTCACGTTGCGTGCGCGATCATGACCACACGTCGGTGCGTCTCGTTGTCGTACCGACTCGTAGACTTTGCGTTTTAGTCTTGTTGCTCCGTAACAAATAAATTATGCATTTTGAATAAAATAGAAGTGACGATTGATTGAAATCATGATTATAAATGGATAAAAATTTATGAAATATCAGGTTTTCTATATCTAATTATGATATAGCACGGTTTCCCCGCTGACGGACATTGACCCGTATTCGCGGACGGCCCGTATCTACTGTGAACTCAGTACATGGAACGCGCACTCTGTATAATTCTCGTACATGAAACATGGAGTGAACAATTATAGTGAGCTGTCATACGCATTCCATTTCTGTTTTTGCTACTAACTTCGTTACGTAAAAATAACCGATTTTGGTGCTAACGTCGATACTACGAGCACGTCGTTTTGTGTCCTGTTATCTCAAAGTAAATAATAAAACATGATAAGTATCATGGAAAAAATTATATTTCATCGTATCCTCCATGACTTTTATATCTTATAGAATGCATAATATGCATTGCATATGAAGGCCTCCTATCTGGGGTCATATTTTGATTGATATACGCGTTCCGTGTATTGAGTTCAGTGCCCGCATCGTATTCGCCGTCAACGGACTCTGACCCGTATTCGTATATAAATAAAGCGTTAAAATTGGAGAACGCAAAAAGAATAAAGGTAACACTCGAACATTTTCACTCCCCGAGCGGAAATATCTAGATGCCGTATAAGAGGTTTTCACATGAAAAATGTATAAATTGACGTTTGAAAAATAATTAGTTATAATATTATATGTAGTAATTAAAGCTATATCGACTTACCGCGGTATGTAAAACAACTACTGAACTACTTCCGTAATTACACACGCCATGTTCATATACATTTCCCGACTCTAATGGAGTACCTCAGCATTGTCCTCGTTATCCTTTATCGTTATCCTCGTTATCCTTTAAAAAGGATCACACGTGACACTTTGTATTTTATGATTAGCTGTATTGTTACTGCCGCGATTTTGTCCGCTTGGACTTTGAAAAAAAAAAGTTCAATTTCTACCGCGCGAGTAACATATTATATAAACACATTTCCGGAATAAAAAGCATTCAGCTATACATAACTCCCGTGCAAAATCCTCTAACTATATATGTGTGAACATCTCGTCAATGTCGTTTCGAAAATTTATCCCGACTCGAAAACAGACAGACACTCGGATTTTATTCATTTTTCTAGATTATCGTAACGCGCGCGCGTGGTTATGAACTAAAAACTCAGTTTTTGAATGGAAAATGCGCGTTTTTCTCATTTTTTATTATTTGCGTACAACCAAATATATATTATAAATTATAATACACCGTATACATGATAATACTCGTGTTTTTCACCTCGAAATTTCAAATTTTTATTTCGTACGCGCGCTTTCTAAAAATCTCCGCCAATAATGATCGTGTAATGGGGGAAAAAAGCATTTACATGTTTACAGTTCGGTAACCCGAAATTTTTTGAAAAATTTTAGTTTCGTAGTAAAATATACTTTTCTAGTGGAATTCATTTTTCGATATACGAGCGATCTATTAGTTTTACATTAATGGATGTATTATATGAATATATTTGAAAAGTCAAAGTTTCACGCGTTACGTTCTGCACTAGAGAGATTGAAAAGTTAACGTACGAATAACACGTTAAATTAGCATTTGTTATACTAACTATATATGAGTACATTCGCTCTGTTACATGTACAGTATATATTTGTTAAAACACTTTTTTTTTTTGAGAATATATTATTCTGAGATGCGTCTATGGCGTGTACACTACATACAACATTTTAGAGCAAGATCATATATATATTGATATATAATATTATATATATATATATATATATATATATAATATATATATATATGTGTATATATATATATATATATATATATATATATATATATAAAAATTTGATATATACAATACTCTTAAAAAAAAGGAAAGAAAACGTTATGATTTTCTTATACGGACATTTCATTCGAATTAAAATTCATTATGTGCGTTCAATGTATAAATAATTATAAAAAGAGAACAGTATATAAACTAACGATCATGTGTCTTGTAACTGTTTTTTTCTTTTTTTAAATTTGATTTGTTCCCCAAAAAGATAATAAAACTAAAAAAGACGAAAGAAAGAAGGAATTCAAATGGAATTTAAATAAATATATATTTTTTTTCAATTTGGAACGCTAAAGTGTTAAAATGTAAATTGTAAAATATCAAGAGAGAGGGAAAATAATGTAAATGACAATATTCGAGCCCACGCAACGGCGTACACTCGTATACGTATATGGTTATACGTACGTAAGTTTCCATAATCCCACGGGTAACATTATTTTATGTACACTGTTCAGTTCGACGAAATTCAATTACGAGTGCTTTTTTTTCCTTTCTACTTTATTCTTGTCGAGTTTAACATTTGTACGTTTCAAAACGGTAAAAATACAAAAAATAAAAATAAAAATGTTCATTACATGACGTATTATACGCGTGCAGTTTAGCATAATTAGTGTACGGCGTGCCTATATTTAATGAATTTTTTTCAATAGCACCTATTATGAAAATAACGTTTTACGTAATTTATTTATTGAAAAAAAAAATACCTCCTTGTTGATTTATATATACATAAAATCCTTTATTGTCGGACAGTAGCAGTTATAAGAGGGGGCGATAAGTGGATCGCTCCTCCCCCTCCATGGTATTCGTAATTTTTTTAATTTAGTATATCTCTGACCTAACAGCACCGACTGGTGTCATGTAAATCGATCCAATTACGTTATGGTTATGCTCCGTTTTCGCCTCTCCCCCCCTTTTGAACATAATGTATAAGACTGGAATCAGTGCTCGACCGTCGGTCGTGTCGAGCGTTTAGTGTTTAGCTGACGACAAACTCGGTTTACACAAAGATGAATCCTTACGTACATTTCGTTCATTGAAATACGCGAAAAAATATTATTAATAATAATTATAGCAAAAAAAGGAATAAATAATAAAGATTAAATACGCGCGTATGATCGGTCAATCGGTCAGCGTCAAACTAAACACCTAAACTAACACCGACATAGCGTGTCAGCCGACCGCAATAAAACGGGAAAAGAAAGTAGTCACCAGATAGCGCTACGACACAACATAGAGGGCGCGGCAGAAAGGCGCATATAAATAGCGGTCCGAAACCATTGGACCGCTCAGTGTAGTCACGGCGGTCAGGCGTGAACAACGTAGTTCTCGTCTGATTGCGGTGTGTGTGTGTTTTTTTTTAAATACACAATACACGTAATATGTAATTACGTTTATTTTATTGTATGATTTTCGGATTGTAAAACTTTCAGTATTTCGCCACATTTTTTTAATATTCCCTTGATATAGTTTTTTCCGAGACAATTGTTTAGTTTCTTTTCGAGAACGTATAAAAACCATAAAATCGATTAAAAAAAAGTGATTCAATTATCCGGCAGTGACAACGAACATTAATGACACATTATTTTTCATTCCAATAAACGATAGTATTGATCACTCTATCTTGGCATTAAAAAAAAAGAACAAAATTATCAAAAGCTTAAAATTTATGCTGAATAATATATTAATCGCTGTTGTTGAAGATCGAGAGAAAATGATGTTTGCAATGCTTTCTTTGTCCGAAATAAGCATTATAAATTGGGGAAAAAAATCAATAATGTTGTTCTTAAGAGATTCCGCAGCGTTCATAAAATACTCGGCTGTCCGATATTTGACCGCGGCTAGAGACCTGTCTCCGGAGACGACAAAAACACGACACTGTATTAGAGTAGTTTTCTACGTCTTTGAAAAGTAATTATAACGTCTAATCTCCGGGGCAGCAGCAGCAGTGCTCCTCTCTCTCTCTCTCTCTCTCTCTCTCACTCATCTCCGCGCGTTCGATTATATAATATTATAGAAATTCGCGTCAACGTTAATTATTATTATTATTATTATTATTTTGTTGTTCGCTGTATAGTTGCTTCATCACGAGGCGGACAATTCAAAGTTTTCCATTAAAATATTCATTAGCGTCTCGACGTTTGGTCCGACGACAAAATTCACTCCCCTGCACTTGCCGTCACCAATAACGTCCATGGTGCGACGACACAGTACTCCCATACGGTATAATACTCTGAAGCGACAAAGTTCAACTAATAATTTCAACGATCACCGTGTTTTAATAACAGCGAATTTAACTCTAAATAAACAGCGCATTAGATAAAAGGTTTCTCGAATTTTTTTATATTCTAGCGTATGTATCGGAATAGTGTTTCCTGCTATATGCAAAAAAAAAAAAATTTTTTTTAAATCGAAATTTATTCGTGAACTTTGCGACTTTTAACCGTATTCCACGGTCACGAATCGTTCGGGCTTTTGAAACGTTACGATTAGAAAGAAAAAAAACTCCAAGTGTGAAAAGCAGTTTAAAAAAGACACTGCAGTAGTCCTACGACGAAAAATAGTAGTTTTTTTTTCACTCATATACGCTAAAACATATATCGATTGGAACATCACTGCTGCGCGTGTGGCTTTCTATATAATATGCGCGTATAACACAATATGCCGTATAGCAGTTATACGGTATAAGCACACGAATTGTGACGGAAACACGTTTTCGTTTTCTACACATATTTACATAAGGGCGTGACTTGTAATAATTGTATTTGTCGATATCGCGTGCCGGTATATCGGAACGTTTTTAGAAAATATATGTCAGAATATATTATTAATATGACGATATTCGAAAACGTTTGGATCGTGAGTCGATATTATTATTATAAGTGTCTGTACATAAAATGAACTAAACGACGTTTAGTATAAACGTTATATAAACTAATTTCTGTTGCGCGTAAATTGTATATATATAAAAAAAATACGTTGTCCAAAAAAATAAAAAAAATCGGTATTTCGAAACGTGAAGTAATTATTTTTTTATTATTCACAGGTACACCATAAGAACCGCGGTGAACGATGAAAACGTGGAAGACGACTCTGCACCGGCGGCACTGTCGCACCGAGCCAACGATCTGAAAATGGGCGTAACGAGTTTTTGCAAAGCGTTCCCGTGGCACTTGGTGTTGGACAAACGACTGGAATTCGTACAGTTGGGCACCGGGTTCATGAAACTGTTCGGGAAATGTCTGCAACAATTCGGTAAGATGAGTTGTATTTAAATGTTTTTATTAGTTTTCTGGTTTATAACAGCACAACGACCGATACGAAACGCGGATAACTACTGTAGATTTAACTCTAATAGAACAAAAATATTGATCGTTTAAATAACGTTAATAAACAAAAGGATTGTACGAAGAAGAAAAACCAAACAGATTATATTATAGTACGTGACGGCTTATAATAAGGAATGAAGAAATTTGTGTCAGAATGACGTTTTCGGAGGATTGCGAAGGTATAGAATTGATTGATAGGACTGAAAACGGTTGACAGTACGAAGAGAATCGTTTAAAGAAATAATAGGAAGACTATACGTGACCCCCGGGAAATATGCATTATTCATAATAATATATACGTGTTATTTTCAATTTATTATTATTTTTTTTTTAACAATTTTCTTATTTTAATACGTACTCGAATAGAAATGTAGTGACCGACAACTCTACACGGGTATACGCGTACGTTATAAAAATATTGCTACACGCTATTATACATAGTGGAAATATTAAATTTTCTTCTGTCGTAAGACTATAATAATATACCTAATAAATTCTATAACCCGTGGACTATAAATAAAATTACTATTTGTGTTCGGCGAATAGTCGCTTTGTAAAAAAGAAAACAAAATTGTGAAATTTCACTTTTTGAATAATAAATAAAACGAATTACTATAATTTGAAGAAGAAAAAAATGGATAAGGGAAAACTTTTTATTAAGTAGTCATTTACAGTACTTGAATAAAAAATGAACAGCGATTTTATTATCATTTACAGTGGAGGACACGGAACGTACAGAAATGGAATAACAAAATTGTATATTCGAATGTTTTGAAAAGTTTACCATCCGCCTTGTTCGAAACGCGGTCGACTATAGAGGAATTTTTCATTTTTATTTTTTGTTCGTATCCAGTCAATAACTGCGTTGTTCTCTGTATATGTATACTTGAATAAAACTGTTATTAATAGTTTCCTGAGTAAAACTCGGTCTATCGAATAATACACTTCGAACAAACTATTATACACTTAAACGATATACGTTAAATATATAATACAAATTCGGAGTACTCTAAAATCGGAATACGTAATTGACTATCAGTGGTGGATGGTAAAATTTAGGAAAAATTTGCCATTAACGTATTTTTACAATATTGCAGTTATTTTAAAACTGGCTATTATTTCAAATTATTTACCGTGCTCTCAGCGCATTCTCTGGTTCGGTACCATCAATTAATCTGGCACTGCTTTTCCATCGTTTTCCTAACCTTACAAATATTTGTGACATAGCACATGTTGATGGACGCCATAGAGTGTCACCCAATGTTTGGTCATTCGCCCCTATATAACTCGGTAACATATTCGCTAGATAGCATGGATATTGATTCAACATTATCAAATGTTTAGTATACAGTAATGGTATAAAATAAAACATAAAATACGTCTTGTAGCCCATGCTCTACACTACATCTTGTACGTTATTTACCACACAATATTTTTTTTTGTTAAACATTAAATTAAAAAAAAATTTTTTTATCGCATTACGATAATACGCAATAATACATGTTTCTCGTATGTGGCCACACTGATTGAAGGAGCATTTGTCGAAACAATATTCTATACTGTAATGCCACCTCTATATCACTCTATGGTGAACACGTGTAAATGTGCGAATGTGTAAATGATTTATTTGATATTTAAATCTCAAAAGTTATTTTTATTATGAAAACAACTTGTTGTTCTATTTTGGACATAGATAATATATAATGGATAGGCCATATTCGTTATCAGGCGTTCCGAATTGTCTGTCTCACTCAGCAAATATTTAGATTACCGATACGTCGATAACAGAATACACTATTTTTCAATTATTATTCCACGAAACAAATTATTATTTCATGGAATAAAAAATAATTTCTTGCTGAGTAGGATAGAAAATATGGTTTTAATATTGCCATCTCTCTTCTTTATTCAGGAACGCTACACATATTGTATACACATGGCCTATCCATTATCTATGATTTTGGCCCACAAACTTCTGAGCAAGATAATGCGAATTTTTCTAAAAAAAAAAATTGCTCTCTAAACCTATATTATTATTAATGATTGTATCGTTCTCCTGATTTTCGAGAGGGGTTTTAACCCCAAAACCCCCGTGGATCCGCAACTGTTGATTTTAAATATAGAAAATGTTTTTCTTTATAAAACGGATAGGCGTGTATAACGAATAGTTGAACGATTAAGACCGTCTTCCACGGTGCACTTAACAATATTGTATCATTCACTCCGTTCGTCCTATAACGGCGTTCGATTTTAAACGGTTTGAACACCGATTTCCGACTCGTTATTATTTGTTTAAAAAATATCGCAATGCGTGTTAAATGTGTACAACGCGCTCTTTAAACTCAGTTTTTCGTAATAAAACATGTAATAAATGTGCGTGTAATTAAACGCTTCTATCGGTCGTTATAAAACAACAAGTTTTAAAGTTTAAACGCAAGAGTGTTTCACGATATGAAAACAAATGGCCGGTTAATGGGTTAAGTTTTCCGTATGCCCGAAGAGAACAATGATTTTTCGAGTCTCGCGGTTTTCACCGCGGAAACGCTGCTTTGTATTGCTTTAAACGTTTTCCACGCGGCGTTTTGAAAAGACCAACGTGTGTTTATGATACGTTAATTTTGGCGTGTAATTTTGTCTTTTATATGGAATTTTTTGGAGTGAAAAAAGTAAATGTTTCGCGCGTATACGAAGCGTGTTTTGTAACGAAACGATATCATCAAATATTGACGAAGTCGTCAGTCGTAATCCGGCAAATTGGCTTCGCTTCTAACGGATGTACTTTGTTCGGAAACGGCCGTTTCAGGAGAGTGTAAAAGTCGACGTACCCATACGTTTTGAAAAATTTAGTGCTATTTATGTGAGCATAGAAATACAAATCGATTATGCGTATATGGAGAAATTTTGTGGTCATAAAAAAAAAAAATCGCGAATTTATAGTCGATATTCGTCCAAAATAAAAGTTACTCGTGCGTATTTATAATAGTTCGTCCATAAACAATAACGCTGCGTATCGACATATTGTTAGAATACAAAATGTATCGAAAAGTACAATGTAATTTATACGAATTAGGTATATAGTTAAAGCGCCGCACTATCGGAAACGACTTATAAAAAAGTATTGAATTTTGCATTTTATCACAGTCTGCACAGACAATGACGGGAGAAAAAAGATACGTGTCAATGATAAAATAATTCGAAGTTTAAAAGCAAGTTTAAAGCGGAATAACGTGAATAATATATGATATTCATTACGATTCGATTTAACTATTTCAGTTTTATCGGGTATGAGTTACGTATCCGTGTATTCATCAAAACTTTAGGAAAGAAGAAGTTTTAGAAGTTTTCCCCTAAAAATTCTATCCGAGTACACGTGTTTTTCGTGTAAAAAGAGCTGAATCCGGATGATTTTATCGCTACATGTATTTTCACTACTTTATTTCCTATTCGTTTTTCCATTTTCTCAATAGTTAAGCCTAAGTAAAAATAACGGATTTTTTTTGTTTTTATAAAATTCTCGACCCGAACTACGTTTTTGTATTTTTTTTTCCACTTATAATTCAAAATGCAAAACAAGATCAAACGTATACATATTATAATATGTATTTTATTAGTGTTTATTACATACATTATTTGTAAAATATAAACGTCGTCTTTCAACGATTCATCATATCATTCGAATTCAAAATAATAACAAAAACCTATAAAATCTCGGTCCTAAATAACTGTTTAAGAAGACATTTCCATTTGTGGGAATGATATTTGTTCACAGACAATTCGACGTATGTATAGCGGTGTTGAGACATACACTCGTGTATGTGTTAAATTTAAATTTCTGTACGCACTCGTTCGTGACTGATACTGACGTTGTACTTTTAAAAACGACGTATTAAGCAATTTTCACGAGCTAATATAGTCTTCGTATAATTCTTTCAACGAAATCATAGGAAAAAAAAACACGCCAATATTGGAACGAGTGAGGAATGTTTATTAGGGATTTTTTTTTGCCTCCAAATCTATATTTAAAGAGAGTTGAAATTCGATTTTGAATTTATTACACTCGACCACTGGCGGTTAGCTCTCGGCCGAGTTTCGTATTCTCTAGCTAATTATTCGTGAAAAAAAAGAAACACCGATTTAGCTAGTATGACAGTCTTGCTATTAATATACGATCGATGTATCGTCACGTTTAATTTTCCAAACTCCGAGTCAACTCGAATAGAGTTCAGTATAATCGATTGCTACACAGGCCGTATTTTAAGTGCGCTTTCTAAATGTCTACATTGATTTCGTTGAAGTTTTAACCGTTTCTTCTTCTATATATACCGTACCGTCGGAAATAATGCTCGAATAATGTTTATTCCGATCGGTTTGATGTAGTAAAACGAGAGATAGAGAGAGAGAGAGTACATAATAAGAAACGTTCTTTGTATTATAAGCGGAAAAAAAATCCGAATTAGCTTCCGCGCGCAGTTCCTTTTTTTTTTTAATCACCTCGAATTATCGTCTTTAATAATATTGTCAATAAAATAAAAAAATTTATTTATTTTTTCTGTAATTACCGGAATATAAAAACATCGAATCAACGGCGTTTCTTTGAAAATTAATTAGCTTTTATTTTCTTTTTTAAATATTAAAAACTAAAAGGTTCGTAAGAATTTTATTTTATTTTTTTTTAATCGTAATCGATCGACAAAACGATGAAACTAAAACGTTTAAATAACCGATAACCACGTAAAACGTATTATCGTCTGTATATTATAAAGTCGTTGATTTTTTTAAATAATGTTGAGAAGAGAAAGAAAACGTATATAAACAGAAACCGCAGCAGTTATGTCGCGTTCGTTATCGCCAGTTTGTTTTTTATTTTACCAACTAAAATTCAATCCGTTTTAAAGCGAATGTCTTCCGACTGGATTTTTTTTTTGCGCACAAAAAGTAGTAATTATAAAGAAAAAGTTTTGCGCCGAATCCGTGCAAGCTCATTAAATTTAACTTTTTTCGCTAGAAAATTCTTTTAAACCTTATTGTGTATCAATCCGTTTTCCCTTTTATTATGCGTATATATACACGTGGTTCGCGTAAGATTTTTTTAGATTTAAAAATTTTGTTCCCGATATTTGTACGGGAAGTAAATAAAAATGCAAATATTTTTTTTTCTGTTTATATACACACAATACTACAGTGTGTTGTTTGAACAAACTAATAACATTCCCCGGACTGTCATCGTTGTTTGTTATCATTTTTTTTATTATTTCAAAATTGAATACGCCTCGAACTGCGATGCGAACGATGCGTATTTTTTTAAAACCGCGCGGTATCGAATGTATCGAAACGTGTATTCTTTACGAGAGAAAAAAAATTTTTCATATTAATAAACTCATGAAGAAAATATTCAAAATGAAAATGTTATTGTTTTTATTTTATTACAATATTGTTTTTTCATAGAAAAAAAATAAATGTATCGATCGACTAGATTATCGACAATATCCGCAGTTAAAAAAAAAAACATTTATTGTTTAAAATACAACGCGACAACGTCGGACACTTTGGAATAATTTCGATTATGTTAAACACGCATTACTATATGTAAATACACTCCCTCGATTCGCATA
Source organism: Slavum lentiscoides (assembly GCA_032441835.1). Classification (NCBI taxonomy): domain Eukaryota; kingdom Metazoa; phylum Arthropoda; class Insecta; order Hemiptera; family Aphididae; genus Slavum; species Slavum lentiscoides. The sequence continues at coordinate 8,284,107 of CM063715.1, read as the reverse complement.
AATTTTAAATTTCATTTCATTGTACTTCGGCTGGTCGTTGAAAATGTCGATGTGCAAATATTACTAGACGCGAAACAGCTGGGAGTTTGCTTAAACTCCCTGCAGAACAGTGCCCGATTTAGGCGAGTACCCAGGTGTCTAGTCACGTGGCTTCAATTCTCGATAGGCCTCATTCATTATGTTCATTAGAATTTATAGGCCAATGACGTGTAAGGACATAACACGTTTGTATAGATTAAAAAAAAATGCATATTGAAAGCGATAAGATCCGGTACGTTTGTTAACCGTTTTACCCTGATCAGTTATTTAAAGACGGTTTTGATGATTGGAGACATGATTCACAACGTATTACCGAACACGAACTTTCAATTAAACACGGGATAGCAGTTTGTACTTTGTCTAATCGTTCATCAGAAAAAAAGGCTTGTTGACATAATATAAAAAACAGTAGATTATTAGAGTAATTTGCTAAAACGAGTTGTTGCGAACAAACCATTTTTATTCTTATTTATTATTATAATAATTGTATGAATAAGTAGTTTTTCTTTACGCATAAAAAAAGAAAACTGCTATTTATCAGTGTCGAAATGCTAATTTTACTGAGTTATACCTAACGAGAAAATCGAAAAATGGTCTCATTTGAGTACCGATGTTACAATGAATTTTCGATCAGTTAGTCAATCGAAAAACGTCTTGAAAAATCGTTACGAATTTACGGTACAAACAATGAATCAATTCTTGAAATGCGGTAGAGTAAAAACGTTTGAAAATTCACAAGTTCAAATAACGAGAATGGCGACCTCTCGAATATCAAAGTCCCCGGCCTCCAAACCTGTAAATCAGGCTCTACTGCAGAGTGTATGGCAATCAATTTTTTTTTTTTAGAGTCGTCTTAAACTATATACGAATAAACTTTCGGCATAAATAAATAACGAGAATTTTCTTAGCATACGCGCTTCTCGTTACTCGCAATGGCCAACACATTATAATCATCGGGTACAGACGTACATAGTAAATGTCTGGCTTCAGTCTATACAAACGTGTGTTCGGATTATCTCACTATTTCATCACACACGTGCCGGAAAGGGTTAATTTGTCGTCTCGTCAACGCGTAAACGCGTACGACTATAAGTGAATTAACGAAACGATTATGTTATATACCATCGCTTAATTCCGTTTTGCAATCCGACGTGACAATTTCACATCCATCACTTCAAAAAAAAAAAACATTTTCGCGTGGAAATCCGTCCAAACTCGGACAAAATTTTTTTTTTTTTTCAAACGATTATTTTTCTATTAAATATACGTATACGCGTGTGTGTGCAGTTTTAAATTTTACACGCGGTCGTAATAAAATCTCGTTTTAGGGTATTTTTTATTGTTTCCGTCAAACGAGTTACGTTTAGACGGTCGAAAAAACGCTGTACGGTTAGGGCAGATTTGCAGTGTGTGTAATAGCTGTTGGACGAACAAAAATAATCGATACGAACGGCTAATATTCCATTACGAGTTTAATTTTCAAACAGTCTTTAAAAGGTCGATAATTACGTCTCGGCGGTATAGCCGGTAACGCGTATTGATAATAGGGTTTTGCAGGTTATTTTAGAAACGAGCTTTAATTCCCATTCGTTATTTCTTGTACGAATAGGACTCGGCTTTATATGGAAATACATATACATTTACTGCGTGTAACTAGGCAAGTGATAAATTCGTTTCGAACGATTTGTAATAAAATGAGCCACGCTTCATGTATTTCGTCATAAAAACATATTTTCCCTTATTTCTCAATAATCCATCGATGACTAAAATTCCATGTTTTTCCCGTACACATATCAATTCATACATCTATCCACTTAGAGGAGGACACAATAAAACAGCTAGAAGAAACACGAAAAATTACCTTGGCTCGATGTTTAGGGCTCGTAGGAGAAGCTGAAAAATATACAGAACGAGTACAAGTACCATTGGCAGTGACAACGAAAAATTAACCGGAGATGTCCGTCGCGGAATAAAGGAGAAATTATTGCAGACTCAACTCATTCGAACATTGGAAATACGAAATTTGCACCCATTACACGTCTGTTTTAAAGTCGAACGTTCCTTTGTGGTCGGTACAATTTTGTATTACCGTAAAACCGTAGAGCATTAAAATTTCGACGATTCGAGTAGCGTCGCGTTGCAACGAAAATCCCCGGAACGAGGTTAATTATACATTGAATTGTATTTATTTTTTTTAATTTTATTTTTTTTATCGCGTACATACTCTGGTTTTTTTAAATCCGAGTCCTACTTATAAATTATAATATAACGACCTGGCATGGTTATTATACATTTGTCGAATCCGGGTTCACGCGATCCGAATGCGCCTCCTGCAGCGCAGCAACGTATTTATATAAATTCGGCGAGACGTTCCACGGAACTCGTTAGTGGTCTGTTTATTTCTTTTGGAAAGTATTCGAAAATAAGCTAAAACTTTTGCAAAAAAAAAAAAAAAACGCTTTTTTTTCGTTTTTGGTTTTCGCTCCGGTAGATAACTCAGGAGGGGCACGGCCGTATATAACTGTAAAGGTGACAGCGTATTATATACGATATACCTTCTATTCCGCTATGTATATATAAATTCCTACGCGAGATTCTCGTTACAATTCCAGTAATAAAGTTTCGCCGGCCGTTGCACAGTATTCGAGACCGTGAAATATCATCGGTTTTTCGCAGTCGTTAAAGTTCGCGGAAAAAAAACCGATCGAGAATTTATCGATTAATTTTTTACGCGGAATACTATTTTCGTCGTATTCGAGCAAATTCGCTAGTACAGTTTTTTTTTTTTTTTCTAGATCAAACCGATTGTCGGATGTAATTCTGTTATCTTGACATACGCGTATATATATATGTAGAGAAATAAGGAAATCGCAAAACTCTGCAAAAGAAACAACGAATTTTCACAGACGTTTTTCCGATGTTCGTAACAGGAGCGAGGATTTATAACACACAAAAATGTATCGGAAAATGCTCTATAAAATGATCTAAAAAAAACGTAAATTATGCCCTACAGGCAGAAAAAAAATGTTTTATTAAATAAACGGGAAATGGATTGACGAGTGACATCGCGATAATGTGATGCCTAAAAATAGATTGTTTGGTGACACGTTCAACGAAAGTCGGAACGGAAAAGCGGTTATTGTCCTTCTTAAGGTTCAGAAAATCGAAATTGACAAAACAAATCGACGGATATTAGCGAAACATGCCGCATCGAAACTATGAGAAAATAACAGTAAATATCTAAAACGTTGGAAACTCGCAAAAATAAGCAGGAACATTAATATTTCGAATAATTCGATAATTTTAAATGTCTTTCTTTACTGATTTTTTTTTCTGTAGTCCGTAATAAATGCCACGGAATCCGAGCCTCGATCGAGTAAAACTATACATTTCCCACTGCATCGTTATAATCTTCATCGGATATACAAAGCAAAAAAAAAAAAATCGAGGTTTATTACGACCATGTGCCCGTCGATAACCGTATTATATTCACAATATATAAAATGAAATCGCGTTTATAGCTACTGCAATTAGCTTTTCATTCGTACATCAGACGGAGTTTACACGTTTTAATTTCGGTAGAGTAAAAATATTTTTCGAATCGTACACAACAGAAAAAACTCTCGCCGTCAGAATGATGTCTATATTATAAAATATATAAATCTTGTAAACCAGAAAGACATGGGAAATTATTATTTGCCCGTTTCGAACGAGTCTGAGTATAATGTCTTCTCGGACTTCGGAACCTTCCAGAAGAAAAATATTACTTTCATGCCGCTCGTCCCCGCAATAATCCCGTCTGACCTGCCCTTCCATTCCAAACTTTTACAGTTTTCTCTGAAATCTATTTCACAATATTAAACAAATTAAACCTTCATATTTGTACGAATAGATACACACGAGTTCGGATTGATTTTCGTACGGAAATTATCACACATAGAAGCCTACTGAGAAATTGTAAACGCCAAATCCTCTTACTATCATTGATCGCGCGACGAAATATATGTATATAATATTCCTATCCAAATATATTTTAGTCTTGATTCACTAAAAATTAAATAAGTTTTTTTTTCTTCTTTTAAATACATATTTCATTGCCTGATATTTTAAAAACGTTATCGAGCTACAAAAAAAAAAAATTGAAATTCTTGATAAATTTTATAAAATAATACGTTTTCATCGTTGCATACATTTTTCCCCCTCCTACATATCGATATTTCATGGTACGCTTCTAAAAAATACCGTATTACATACAGTTATTGGCCATCAAAGTGTAAATAAAATGTACGCTACACTGGTGGAGACACTATCCATATCAATTTTTCGTCCGTTTGAATTCAAATTTAATTCATCTTTCAGTAACGGTCCGTGTCAACGGTGCTTTTCGTCTACGTTAATGTGCACATTGTTAACGTACGATACAAAGTGATCTGTCACGTAGACATATAAATATTATAATTTCTTTTTTATAAAATTATTTTTAAACCGAAAATATGAAAACACAATATTAAAAGTTATATATACCTATCTATTTATGCGTATTTTTCGTTATAACGCGCTTTTCTCGTAAAATTAATTGTTCCGTAGTTTCCAGGAGTATTTTTTTATTTTTTTGTAGACGATTCTCTCGTTGATTTCATTAAGTTCATATTTGCATATATATCAAGATCGAATATGTCCGCACAAAGCAATACAATCGAAACGAGAAAACTTATTCGACAATCAGTTGTAAATTTATTGAAATGATATTTATTTATTCATGAAACTCTCGTTAATTACAAATAAGAAAAAAAAATGGCTTTTTAAAAAAAAAATACACCGATTCTGCGCTTGCTTACAGATTCGAGAATTAGTCATTTGCTTCGTTCCGAGCTATAATAATATATTTCTCGTTTCGATTTATTTTATTATAGTAATACTTTTCAATAATAACGATAATGATAATAATAATACAGCGAACACAATTATTTAAGTGCCGAGACCGTCGCCGCACATAAATAATAAAAAATAAAAATCGTATCTCATCGCAACGTTTAAAACCAACAATATGAAAGTTTGAATTAATCGATTTAAAACGTATTTTCTACATTTATACGCGAAATAATAAAAATAAAAACACGAGTGAAATTCTAACAAGCTCTTCGATTTATGTGCTTTTCGATCAATTTCCAAACGTTCACATTCGCGTAACCAATACTACGGGTATTTCGGTATCATATAGTATTTAACGAATGTCCGAAAACCTTCTACAACACAAAAAAAAAAAACGGAATTAAAACAGAATACATGAAAATCCAATAGTCGAATTATTCCGTTATAGACGCTAATAAATCAAAAACGATTTCGTGAAAAGCGACATTTTGATATTTCGCAATCAAATAAAATCGTAAACGCGTATATAGTGTTGTGTACACATTTTTAATTTATGTAGCTTTAGTGTGGTAAAAATATATTTCGTTCGATTTCCATAATTGATCGAGTAAATCATTTTGTTGGAAAATTTGTTTTTTTTTTTTTTTAGAAAACAACAAGTGAAAACTATGAAATATATGCCGCGCACAGCTTTTTGGAAACGCGATATTTGAAGATATACCAACCCTATGTAGTTAGAACGTACTTCGTAACATATACTCGGACAGGCTTGTGATTATCTGAAAACAGAAGATAACCGTAATATTATAATTACGACATTACTTCGTATATAATATATGGTACGCGAAATACTAATGACATCGCTACATATCCTTATATAATTATTATTTTCCACCATATTTTCGAGCGTCCGTCTTGAAACGGCGTTTGTCCGAGATAAACTTTGTTCGAACTAATATCTAAAACACATTATCCCGTGTAACAGATTTGAGTAATCAAATTAATGCACTAGGCGGCATCTGTCAGACCCTATCTATGCGGACGAAGCGCAGACCCGTCGTTTTAGACTGAAACAAAATTGGTTTCCATTTTGTCGGGAACAGTCTGTCTGTTCGATATGCTCTAATTATGCAAATACGCGCATATTATAATCTGATTGTTTTAATTGGCCCGAGGCGATTCGTTATTCGTCGTTCAGATATTTTCTTACGATTTATAACGAGGGTAGTCGACGAACGCAGGAAAATTCGAATATCAAACTCGAAAGAGTGCGGTACACGTGAGCCAACAAAATGGAAAATCTTCGCTATAAATTCTTATGTAAAAAACGGTTTTTTTTTTGTTCACGGTTAGCCCTCGAGACGAAATCTCGACTTTCGGGGTACCTACTTAGCACCGCCAATTTCGAAAATGGCACACGGATAAATTGCTTTATTGTGCAATCAACCAGTTCAACGCACATGATTTATACGTTTCGATTAGAAAAAAAAAATTAAATTTTTTTTGTAAACCTTAACCGTATATTCTGAAATTTGACAATTTCGAAATTAGTATCGTCAAATAAATCAATAATAATAATAATAATAATAATCTACGGGAGAATTATATTAATTTTATTGCGATATTAAATACTTGGTTTGTCACGCGGTGACGAAGAATTCTCGGTCATCATTCATCATATTGTTATATAGAATACCGGCAAAATAAGTGCACGACTCCTACCCCGTAGAGATGCGCACAAAATATTTCTCATTGCGCGGTTACTATAATACGGCTCGTAAACCCATATTATAATATAGTAATTATTATTAACGAAATGCCTTTAAAACGTTTTACCCCGTCTTTATGGAGTAAAAATCGCGGTTTAGCGATTAGTTTTTCCTCATATTATTTCGTTTCGCAAAATATGTTTCTCTAATTATTTGTTAGGCGAGAATAAAATATATACTTTTAAAAATGTAGTAAAAAAAAAAAAATGAAACCCGGTTTTAAAGTGGCGTTAACTACTGTGTTACGCAATATATATTTTCAGACTTGGCATTTTACGCAGTTTGAAATATATAATAATTCCCTATAATATACGAGTATATATATTTATTTAATCCGTTTAAAACGTTAGTATTTGACTCGAGTCGAATGTATTATTATGAAGTTCTATACGATATGTTATAATATCATGAAAGTATGGTACTATGTATATATTTAATATTATGTTTTTATCGTATATTATATAGTGACTATATACTATACTTGAGTACTACTAAACTATTTAAACTATAAGTATATGGAACGAGCACACACAACGTTATAATATAGGGTATATAATATCACTTAAAATTTGTGTTATTTCTAACTACCATTAGAAAAGAAACTTTTTACGCTGTAATCCGCGTCTTTCGCGTCATAGAAAACCACCGGTTTTTTTTTTTTTATTTAAATCTAATATATAAAAATCTTGTGTCACGGTGCTTGTGGTCGCACTCTTCCGAAACGACTCGACCGAATTTAATGCAATTTTTTTTGTATATTTGGTAGGTCATAAATTATTTTTCACTCTCCTACCCCTCCCGAGAGTGGTAGCTAATACGGGAAATTTTAGGATTCTAGGCGTTAAACAGTTACCATGGTGACCATTTAAATTGTTATTAAAAATAATTTATAATTTATTATGCTAAAAAAACATGCGCGATGTTCGTCCTCGATAAACTACGTAACTATACTCAACCAATTTTTATTTTAAATTATAAATTAATTTTTAATAACAATTTAAATGGTCACCGTGGTAACTGTTTAACGCATAGAATCCTAAAATTTCCCGTAATATATATATATATATATGTGAACAAGTTTTCTTTCAAAACTGCGTACGGGCGAAGCCAGTAATTAATATAAAATATAAAATATATATTATATTAACCAAAAAAATATACATATATATATACAGAAAATCCAAATATATCAAATCAGCAATTCCTGTATAATACGTACGATGTTTTACGTGTATATAAACATATTTATATTTGCGAATTTCGTGTTTACAGGTCGATCGGTTCACACGTACTTCAAAATCAGAAGACCGAAAAACGTTCGGCTCTCGTTCGAAGGCATCGTGAACAGGGCCAATTCACCGTTCGTGTTGACGCTCTGCCTACCGGAGCCGCTAAACCATCATTCGGCCGAGGTGATTCGTAGTTTGGATTACAACGATTTTGCGCGCGTTTCCCTAAAAATACCAAAAAGATGCGACCCGTTTGCCCGCAGAATTTTGTACGAAATAATAGGCTACACGTATAATATGGAAACCGCGTTAAAACAGAAATTTTAAAAGCAGTTTAATGCAAATTTGTCGAGAATTTATCGGGCGGATGCGCGAAATGTAGCGGACTTTTCGTCGAGTACAGCGATTTTAAGGCGTTTTGAAATTCACTTATAAATAAAAATACCCGAGTCCATAGTGCCGAGTGGATTCGGATGCGTTTCGCTCGACGGTTAGGGAATAATTTACAGCGACGATAAATAATTCCTTTCGATAAAACCATCCCGAGTGAAACTTCAAACATATTAACGTTACATCTTGACTTTATAAATTCCAACAGTCCTATACGTTAAATATTCTAAAATTTAAAAAAAAAAACAATCACGCTCCAATTTTTTCTGAGAAAACACGATCAAAAGTAAAAAAAAAATACATTCGCACAAATCCACAACATATATACGAGTAGTAATCATTATCTCGTTCTATTTTTTTTTTAATTAACTGTATTTGAATTATTACGTTGTTATTGACGAAACGCTGGGTTGTGACAATATATTTTTTTCCCCCAATCGCGTTAAACAGAAATATCGTTTTCCAGCTATATATTACTTTCAAACATATATGTATTGAAACTATATAAATTATAAGCGAAAATGAATTTAGGAATTTGTTCATAAAACTCTAATTTGCGGAACGACGCTTGGAACGTAGGCGCGGTTAACCATAATAATATATCATAAAATTTCTAATAATAATTCGTATCCTTTATTATTTAATTTGTCTAGACGTTCACAAGAGGTAAACGTTTTTGAAGACATTCGTATTAATAACAATAAAAATATATTATATTATACAATATATGAAATGTTTAAGATTTTCCGAGTCGATCGGGCAGGGTAATCTGGAGACATCGTTTAGAGGCTTTTTCGACGGAACGCAAACTGATTATTATACTGCGCGAAAAAGAGAGAAGAAAAAAAAATCGTCTCGATTAAATTCGCCAAAAAATAACGGGATAAACGAGATTATTATTTTTTTTTTCCAAAACACCATGTACACGGACAATCATACGAACAAATATTATTGTCTAATCGATTTAAACGATAAACGTATAATATTAGCACTCGGATTATCGCGTTCGGTTTATTGCATTAAACACGACCAAAATGTATCGTCACGTATAACAAATTCTTAACGATTCCATGTATATGGATACGTGTTTGTGCGAGAGTTAAAATAGCAATTGGATTTTATTTATTAACGGAAGTGTATGAAATTTGTTATGGTAAAGAAAAAAAAAAGTGCACCGATTAAAAATAATTTATTGTTTTGCTATCAAAACGACTTACAACTGGAAACAGGATCGATTGAAATCCGTATATTGCGGCGCAGCGCTGAAAACTCGACTACAATACAGATTAATCGTACAAAATAAATCCGACGCGTTAAATCTCCTCGCTCATTATAACGTTTTGATAACATAAAGCGCGTGAAACGGAAAGGTACGTTTTTTTTTTTTTATATAGAATCGGCCGATTTCGATAAAGTTATTCGACGGTAAAGAGTGAAGTATGGCGTTTGTTACGTTTGTAGGTATAAAGAACATCTGTAAAAAAAAAAAATTTCAAATATATAGGTTCTCCTCTTATCCGAATTTTTAACACGCATTTGTTAAGCCGTACCGGGCGCATTAAAAACAACTACTTAAAAATAAAACTTTTCCTGGTCGATCTCGATAAGATTTGGTTAAATGGCGCTATTCGATTGTGTTCGGGTTTAACGTTAAATTTCCGTTTTGCCGAAGCCTTTTTTTTATTCTCGTGAATATTTTGTAAAAGAGAAGAATTTCTTCTCACAAAAAAAAAATATTTTCATTCTTCTCCGGTGAAAACGGCGTGCGAAACGACCGAGAAGAGATTTTAGAATAATACTCGTCGCGTCGGTCATTTTCGGTTTTCTCCTATATCCGACGACGACTATGTGAGGAAAAAAATTTAAGCATTTCGCAACTTTAATCACACACTCGCGCAGTTTAAAACGGTCGGTCTGCTATATGTGTTGAGGAGATTAAGCGTCGAAACGCTTCGTAAAAGCCTTTTATATATATATATACGCGTACGAGCTTATAGTTTTTCCGGTTAAGCTTCTCCTATTACGCGCAGTTCTACAATACTCAAGACGGTGTTATGTTCAAAAATAATATGGGGATCGTTGTGCAGATATTATATTAATAGCTCACTCTATTTTCCATATTTATATACGTGTGTATCGCAAAGGGTTTGTATATGTTTGCGAAGAGAGGGAAAAAAATCACCGTCGTCCCACACAGTGGTACACAGTACACACATTTGAACGGGTCAATTATTCAAATATTCGGACATTTCGCAAAATTTGTTTGCCAACAGCAGCAGCGATTTCGACCGTTCGGCTGTCCGAGGTGTGCTGCCCGAGTTCATAATTTATTTTCTGTATTTATTTCGTACTTTTTTTTTTTTTTTTACTTTTACTTTTTTTCGCTCCTCCGCAGTTATTATCGATATTATCACCACATCGTATTATGTTAATAGCCGGACTCAAAAGTGACTATTTCGTTAATTTCGAAAGTAAAACGTTTTTTTTTCTCGCAACGATGCGGTTAAGGAAAGAAAGAAATAACATCGTCTCTTATAGGACTGCAGCGTCTTGAACGTGTATGCGGTGTAGTTAATCTGAAAAAGAAGGTTTTAATAAAGCACGGATAGATTCGAGCACTGCAATCATGCGGAAATTCGACAGTCACTATATTTAACGCATACTATTATTATTATTATATTTCTATTTTTTTTTTTTTTTTGTATATTTTAAACGAACACGTCTAATAAAATTACTTTTAATTAAGTGTCAACTATAATTTTTTTTTTTATTCTGTTCCATAAGTTTAACCGAAACGCGATTTTTCCAATACTATATGAATTTTCAATACCGATCCGGAGGCAAAATATGATGTCTAGTTACTACTAAATTTATAAACGTCTATTGTGACCTTTTTATTACTATATGCCCGGTAAAAGATCAATTAATTTTTTTTCCTCTACATATAAAATTGACCCATCCTTGTGTACGCTCTTTAACACTGTGATGTACGTTTATTATTTGTATTCGTATTTATGGTTGCTAATATTTATTTATCTGCCTTTCTTATATAAAATGAATATTTTTTTTTCTTCATCTAAATGTAACTCATTTTGTTAAGAGCATAACAGTGAAAACTGTGACTGGATTAAAACATAAACTTGTAAACCTGGTTTTAAAATTTAACCTGTTAGTGCCTGATCGCGATGATGATACAGTATAATACGACCCCGAATAATGTAAAACACTGTGGCCTGTAGTATTTCGATAGTAGAACGTGGCAATCGTTATGTAAAAATATAAGACCATTGGGTCGACGCGAATTCGCAAAGGGTCGAGCGGTCGTAATACTGTTTAGGCGATAACGGTGAAAAAAGAGAACGCGAAAAAAATACATAATGTGCGGAAAAAAAGGAAATGTATAGAGTTTGAAACAAAAAAAAATTTCCCCTCTTTAGTTTGCACTCTCTGACGACGTTAATGTTTTCCGTAATAAAATATATTAAATTGAATAAAAAAAATATATCGATGTACGCGTACATACAAAGAAGCCAAAGAGTATTATGTAGAATTTTAACAATTACACTCTTCTCTTGTCTCGTAAAGGGTCTGGAGTTCAAAGGACAGATGGTTTTGTGCAACGAGTCCGGTTCACTGCTGTACGTAGGCTCGCCACTGTTGGACGGACTGGACAGTCTGACCAGCCGGAGTCTGTTCATTTCGGACATACCTCTGCACGACGCCACTAGGGACGTGATATTAATCGGCGAACAAGCCAGAGCTCAGGTAAGACACGATCTAGTTAAACACGCTCGGCAGTGTGATAATTTTACGATATTATTCCTATACGTACACGACCTGTCGATTATACGCGCTGCACGCGTTCTACATCAATAACAATAACGAAAAATATTTGTTTAATATTCATCACGAAAACCGACCGGCTCGCCTCACTGAAGTGTCTGCCGGTGCAGTGTATATGTAGTCGAACCCGTCCCTTTCTGTAGTTTCAATCCGTAGATTGGTTTGCAGCCATCTTCCACTCTTCCCTATTGTCCTCTTTTCTCTTCGTTTGTACATACGAGTCGCATCCTTGGTCTTTTATTATTTGCTGAATGTATCCTAGTCTTGGCCTTCCTCTGCGCGGTTCTTACGTTCTACAATCAGTCGGTTAGAACAATCCTTCATTATATATTGATAATCATGTCAATACGGCCTATCCATTCATTTCGTCTTCTACGGCTATACTCTTTCATAATAATTGCCTTCCTTCTGATATTCTTTCCAGTACTTCTTTATTGCAGATTAGGTATATCCATCCAGCTAACATTTTCCTATAAACCCACGTTTCAAACGATTCTTTTTCGCTCTTCCGCTGTTATTGTCTAGGTTTCACACCCATGTATAAGTCTATAGGTACACCATACGTATATGTTGCTTCATGGCTGATTTTTACGCTTTTTTGATGTGAGTAGGATTTTTTTTATTGTTAAAAGCTATTTTTGTCTGACAAATACGTTTTATTATATACCTCTTGTTTCTTCCATCTTTACTGATTGCATTCCCTAGGTATGTAAATATTCATCGTGTAAAACTTAAAAAAAAATCTACCCGTTCGTTTGACTCGTTTGTCCGAACAAAATAATAATAAAAATTGTTTTTTTTTTTTGGGAGAGTTTCGGAGACCGACCGCTGGATACGGACACCACGTTGCAGTATTTAAAGCCGACGTGAGTGACAGCGAATAACGCGCGTGCGCTAAATCGCCCCGGTTCGACGATGGGTCGAACTGTTGAAGAAAACGAAACGAGAGAAAAAAACGTGGTGGCGGGCGGTCGTGTAGCGCGATTAGTATGCCGTTTTATTGTCGTGTACATGTCGAGAACGACAATAGTAATAAAAAGTACCTTATGAACATACACGCAGTTCTGCTACTTTTTTATACGTGGCCTCGATCACTACGGGTGGTTTTCTTACTATAGGGTGTCCAAGAAAGAACGTTTTTATTTTAAAAAGTTCGACATTTCCTCATTTTTGGATTGGTACCACTGTCTCCGCAAATTTTTTTTATCTCAAATACCTGAAGTTTCGTTTGGCATAGATTGTTTTTGTTTTCGAGTGTTTTGAAGGCGTCAGTAACTATATGGAAAGATTGCCCATGCAACGTTTCCGAATAGGTTCATCTCGTTGCGTGGGGACCACGGTCTTGCGACCTAACCCCATGCGACTTTTTCCTTATGGGGTTACGTTAAGTCAAATGTTTATTAGAATGAACCCCTTGATCTCACCCGACTCAAACAAGAAATCAGGAGAGTGATGGAAGAACTGGACGGCGAAATGTGTGAACGCGTCATCGCAAATTTTATGGACAGGTTAATTGCCTGTAGGGCTAGTAGGGGGGCCATATGCCCGATATTGTTTTCTGTACGTGAACTTCAGGATCTCCTGAACACAGAAATATGTGATTTTTGTGAAAATTTTGATCAAAAATAAAAAAGTTATTGTATATTTTTAAAAAACCTTTTTTCTTGGAAAAAACAACAATTTTTTTTACAACATAATAACGCGCACCGTATTATTTCGTTACAATCGATTTTCTACAAAAAAAATATATATATATATAAAATTCCCCTTATAAAACATCCGAACATTTATGATTTTTCGAAAATAAAATGCAACGTCGTATTACACACATACATTTTGTATGTTAATTCTCGACCCACAACGTATAAGAAACCGCCGTGTAGGAGAGAGACGAGGGAATATTTGGTTAGGAGGCGGAATAGTTTAAGGAAGAGAACAGGACTGCAGGACGGTCCTATAGAGGCCGAGTAATATGACTAAAGAAAGAGAAGTTTATATGCGTAACCGTCATCGAAATACGAATAATTTTCAAAAGCATATTTTAACAACAGTTTAAATTCTGTTCGAAATTTACATTCCTAAAAAGGAAACGTTTCTGCCTAGAAAAAAAACACTATCGTGATGCTATTGAACACGATTCGTTCTCGTTTTTTATTTTGTTCATAAAAAAATATATATATATATTAAAAACCGAAACAAAACGTTACTGTCATTCGAACAGCACCGTATACATTTGTCTGTACATTAATCTGTAATAATAAATTGACGAAAAACGATGATAACAATATATTTAATAGAAAAATTATAGTGTTTTATCCGAAGCTTAACTTTCTGCGCAGCGTAACTATGTATTCGATTCTTGCGCTTGTTGAAAATGTCTGTAATCGTATTATCTTATATACATCGTATACATCATTATAATTATTATTTTTTTACTGGTTAGACATTTTCACCGACTCGAATATTCGTGTGTTTAATTTCGCCTTTCGAAATAAAAATGAAATAAGCACTATACTAATGAAATAGGTACATACATATGAAACAGCCCAATGTGAGAACACTGTGTGTTATAGTTGATGTATTTTTCGGATTTATCCATGTTGCCAATTTTGTTCTGACGTTTCGAAACCATTACAGGTTCCATCTTCAGAGAACGTAGTACACGTCTGACTGTCGTGACTACACTGAACGGTCGGCTCGTTTTTAACCGGTATTTATACGCTTACCGGTCGACCACGCCCTCTATGTTGTGTCGTAGCGCTGTCTGGTGACTACATTCTTTTCCCGTTCTTTTTTTACATTCTACGCACGCTGTTCTCCCTTTTCTACACCTGTATTTGTGTATCGGCTCATTTATACGTTTTTCTTCCCGGTCGTTGTTCGTTGTTGTGGATTTTTCATTCTAGACGTTCGTGTTTGTTGACTGTTTTCATTCTTTTCGTTTTTTTTTTTTTACTCATTGTATTACTAGTTTTCCATCCATCTTCTCTTTTAAAATGTTTCTATTTTTCTATTTGTCTGACGTGTTCGGCTACTTCTGGTTTTGTTATTCTTCTGTGGTTCGTACTCCTTTATCCGCACTTCAATATTGCTCTTCTTGTTTATCCTATGTAAGATTTCCTGCATAAGCATGGTATTTCATTAATTCCTGAGGTTTGCATTTCCGGTATTTTGTCTTTCGGATTTCAGAATGTCGATCCTACATTCGTATGAGTGTCTAAGTCGGTTTTACGTCAAATTTTCTGTTACTCCTTGTATGTATGGAAGTATGGAAAGAGTAATGTTCCTTGTACGTTGCATTCTTCTTTTTCTTCTGTTGTGTTATATTTTAATTGGTCGTCCACGTTTTTCGTTTGTTTTCTGCTCTTTTTCCAGCTTTATTATTTAATTTTCACACCATTGTGCGAAAATTCTTCACACAATGGCCACGAGAGCATCAGGGAGATAGCGGATGAACAAAATAAAGAAGTGGAAAAAGATTACCCGAGACGAGTCAAACAAAACAACGGTTATACGTTAAAAACCATGACGATATCGTATCAGACCGGATTTTCTTTTTTATTCCTATTTATCGATCCGCATTCCACATATACAGCGTTTATGTTACGTATGTATCACGCGAACCCTGTAAACTAGGTTAGGCCGCTGACGGGGACGGACAAATTGAAAATCACCACCGGCATGCGAACGTGTGTTTATATAATATAAAAATATCACAGCGCATATTGTATACTGAGCGTACTCCGGAAAACGGGTCTGTGAGCCAAGTGAGCCCCGGAGTCGCTGGTATACGACTATAAGAGTAAATACCAAGACGAGCTGTCTGTCGCTTTTAAAGGATTTACCAACGTTTACGTCGTATGAAATGCGTAACGGACAAATAGTTGAAAAATCTTTTAACGCACTGCACGATTTACATATTTCTGCTCGTGCACACGATAACGGTTAGGTTATTACATACGCGGTAGCTGGTTAGGTATATAGATTGAGTAAGGTATTTATGAATAATAAACGGTGTTAGGAGCCCCGAAGTAATGTCCTCGTTGTATTATTATTTAATCGAATTGTGTTTAATTTATAATACGTATATAATATGTGTAGGCGGTAATCGTAACGGGTAAATCGATTATTTCCGTTTTTTTTTTTTCAATATCTCACTAGACGAAATTTCGATTTTAAAAACTCGAACAGCGACGGTAAATCATCACGAAAAGACATTTTCGCTGCAACTTATATTTTTGAGCGCACTTTTATACGCGACTTTGACTTACTCGGCTGATCGTATACATTTTTCTTGTTTATAAAAATAATAATAATAATAATAATAGCGTATTGTTTGCGCGTTATTACTTGTCATTAACGTTGACGAATATCGCGCGGTTTTATCTAATATTATATAATATTTATTTATCGATTATTTTTTTGTAATACAGTTTAAAACCGCGCAACACTGTTATATTATAATATTATACTCTGCTGCGATATTTATTTATTTTAATATCGTTCAAATAACGTTTTTCTCGTTATACGGCCGCGTCTGTCCTATTAAAAACGAATACCGCGATTTTATATAATATACTGCAGGTAATCGCAAAATATTAAAACGACCACAGTATATATTTCCAGTTTACCTATAATATATTATTTTTATTATTATTCCATAAAACCGTGTAATTAAATCGAATCGGAAATTATTATACGTATATTATATGATCGTCGCGCGTAGCCACGGCGACGTAAATGAAAATATAAAAAAACGCGGCCGGCCTGGAAGACGCGCGTTTGTAAATATTGTATTTTATAGCGCAAAGTCTTCGCAATTATTATACCCTTACGACGCTTCAACCTTATACGGTATTTTTTTAAATTTATTTTTAGAATAAATTCTTATCACGATCGAAAACCCTACAGCGGTGAATTCGTCGAGACGATTCGGAGAAGGTATATAAAAAACCACAAATAATATTTAAAAATAAAAAAAAAATCTATATATAAATGAATAGAGCGGACGCGTGTTAAAGGGATTAAAAAATAAAAATTTATTTACTTTACTACCGGTTTCGAGTAAAAAAAAAAGTCATCGTCGGACGGGTATATGAAGTGATAATAATATGATTTTATATTTTATTATCGATTAAATTTACGAATAAGAACGTATTAATGAATATATAAGAAAATAAGAACAAAAAAAAACGATAAATTATATCTCGTAATTAATAATTTAAAAAATGTTTATGTTTATGAAAATATTTTAATGAAAAAATCGAATTTCTGTTACAATAAATACATTTATAATGTTATTAAGCTACTCGGTTTAGTATTGGAAAGAAACTAAAAAAAAAAATATTTCTCTCCATCACCGCGCGCGTTATCGTTATTTTTCTTTTCCATAAACTATAAACACTGTCCGTTTTCTTTTGTACGCTTCCGTGGTCCACACGCTTCAGGTTATAGGTTATAACCTGACCTAACCGGTTTATTTCTCCGCACTTATTGCTCGCATTGTTTATACGATAATTCAATTACAAGGACCGATTATTCCAGATTGGACCGTATATATATATTGGAAAAAGCTAATGGATATGAAGATAAAAATAAAAATTGCATTTGAAACTACCTACCGGTTTCAGGTATTCGGGTGAAAAATTGAAAAATAAAATGAAATACTTTTTTTTTCGCTTTTTTAAATAATTTGTCTCTAGTGCCGACAATGAACCGTCGACGACGGGAGGATTTTAGTAGTAGAACTGACGGGATGGCCAGGAAGACGGGGAGACGGTTTCCAATGAGCCGCGCAAATCACGGGCCCCTCCTCCCACCAAAAAAAGTAATAATTGTAACATTAATTTTATTTTTATTGAGTATTTCATTATAATATCCGTATTGAGTTATAGCAACGGGAAAAAGTGTGATTTTATTGTATTATGTGTTACGATTCTTTCCTAATCGTTTTGGCATTTTTTTTCTTTTTTTTTTAACAAATACTTTTGGGATCAAAAAGTCAACACTGGACGGACCCGATTCCGCCAATGGAGTGATACTCGTGATAACTCGATTCGACGGCGTATTGTGCAATATTGAATAGTTGCCGAGAGAGAGAGAGAGAGAGAGAGAGAGAGAGAGAGAGAGAGATACGCGATAATGATAAGATACGTCACGTAAATGTAAAATTACTAAAATTAAATTTTTTACAAATATACTACGATAGTATGTGTGCGAATCACATTTATTTTATACCATTTGTATCCACATAATATTTATCAGAAGAATACAACTCGAAGAATGGTCTTGGACTGTTTTATTATTATATTCATCAGTCAATCGACTCGACGTAATTGAATCAATTCGGTTTTTTTGCGTTTTATATTTTTATTGTTTTTTCGTCAACACGATAAAGTGTTACGTATAAAAACGTTTCGAGAGTTTTAATTACTCGCCATAAGAACTCTGCGTAAATTATAAAATATTGTTTACGCCACTGATGATATACCTATATATATTTGCAACGGTATTAAAGAGAAAAATAACGTTACGAGTGATTCAATTTTATTTTTCTATTTAAAGGGCGAACGCGCATATATTTCTTCGTTTTCTATTTTTTTTTTTTCCAAATCGTTTAAATTTCGCACTACCGCTTCGTCAAACGACGTTTTGATGAATATAAATTTTTTTTCTTTTAGTTGTTTTAGCCGAAAAGAAAAAAGTGAAATTCATTGCATAAAACATATCGCCTTGCCTACCGCGAGCTGCTAACCTATATTATAATATAACCGAATCGCCCACAAATCTCCAATTCCGGCCGAAAATTCGGCGCGTACCGCTGCAGACCACTATAGGAATCCGTACGTATATATAGTAATGAATCAAACCGTTCGTTTGTGCGTGTACTGCAATTATATTAAAATAATATATTATACAACGCAGCTGGCTGCTTCCTCCCACCAAAAATAATAATTGTCCGACGGACCGCGGTGTCGCGGGTACGCGTAAATATATTATACGCGTGTATATACTGCAGCAGAGAGAAAACGCGATAAACCGCTTATACTTATACGTTGGCCGTTAATTTGAAAATCGATCGGAAAAATATTGAAGCCGTACACATGGCGGCCCCAGACCAATAATATTGTAGTCGGTCATTTATATTGTATATATAGAATAATCTCGTATCTCTTCGATGACCTCTTGCCGATCGATTTTCCCCACACAACGCGCGTTAATAATACGCATTAAAACGTTATTACATAATATTATAACGTGTCGAAATTCATATACATATATTATATTTTATATTTTTCCCGCGCATATTCGAGTAGGCGAATATTATATATATATATCCTGCAGCGCGACAATCGAATAAAACAAAGTCTTTTCTCTGTTTATTTCTTGCGAAAACGCCAGCCGAATCGTCCGCTGTTTACACGATATCATAATCAGCGATATTACGTTTCGTCCGTGTCGAACGCATAGATACTAATACATAATGGATAGGCCATTTTCGTTATCAGGCGTTCCCGAATCTTCTGTCTCGCTCAGCAAATATTAATTAGATAACCGTGAATTACTTGGATAACAGAATGTATTATTTTTCAATTATTATTTCATGGAACAAATTATTATTTCGTGGAACAAAAAATAATTTCTTGCTGAGCAGGATAGAAGATATGATATTAATATTGCTATCTCTCTTCTTTATTCAGAAACGCTGCCCGCTACACATATTGCGTATATACACATGGCTTGTCCATTACGTATTGTCTACGGTCGAGGGCAAAAAATAAAAATAAAATTTTTTTTAATTTTTCCCAGCGGAAAACTCGCGTTGACGACACGTGTGTTGGGCGCCGCAACCGTTTGTGCTTTTTGAACATTTTTACCGCTCGTTCTATGTTTTCTACGCCGTCGGCACGAAGGATTACTATAAAACTAATTATATAGTGGAAAGTGTGGCAGGAAAGGATCGTATAGACAAAGGCCAAGATTTGAGTACGTCCGACGTTGTATAAGGCACCGAGGACGTGATTCACGTATGCAAATTAAAAAGAAAAACGGATAGTATAGAGAAGGGTGGAAATTAGCTGCAAACCAATCTACGGATTGAAACCATAGAGATTACCGCGTCACGAGATTCGACTCTGAAAAAAAAAAGACAGCCGATAATATACAAAGCGTTACCGACAGCGGTCATTACTTATTTACGCCTTTAAAAGACTTATTGAAGACCCGGTGCAATAACAATATACAGTTGTTAATGCGTCTAAATTTACAGAAATTTTCGGGAGATACAAAAACTTTCAGGTACTATCTTATTTGTCGATATATGTATATTATAATAATGTATTTAAATTGAAAATTTTAATAAATCGTTATAATAATAATTACCGTTTTATTTAAAATTTTTTTTCATGAGTCGCAATGATTGAATACGTCAAAATTGTTGCACCGAATAATAAATTCTTAATGAATAACGGGCAAAGTCTAAATTTCTTTTATTTTCATAATGTATCGTAAAATATTCCACTAATTTAATAGAATAATATTAATTTTTTACTGATTAAATTAAAATTAACGAACTCGTTACTGACATTAAAAATAATCGTTTAAATTATAAAAAAAAAGATTTATTACAACCTATTTTATTTAGAATAATAATAAAAACGAACAAAAAAAGTACGTACCAAAAGTATACTAAATCCATTGAATATCGGTGTTGCACCGTATAGTATTAACTACCATAGGTTCAGTGCGAAAACAAAATACGTCCTGAACGTTTCTGATCGTTGCAAGGGGGAAAAATGTTGAATTATAAGATATGTGCGGACGCGTATACGAATATTTCGCCGAATACAAATATAAATTTCAAAAATAATAATATATTAATAAAAATAAAATATATCTTTTTTGTATATATATTGTCTTCAATACAAATCCATTGGACGCATTTGGACCGATAGAGGCATTTTTTCCTCGATATTTCCGTATTGTATAAACACGATTTTTCGAAAATTGGACCATATATCTCTGCTGGTTATCGCACCGGCGTGCTTTCAATTTTGCAAAATAACATATTATACCACGGGATTGTGTATGTATATTCGGGTTTTTCGACCGAACGTTATTATTATCTTTTTTATAATATCCCGACGAATATATTATTATTATTTCGTCGTCGTGCATTTTTTTCTTCGATTCAGGCCGAGAACGACTGAAAACCGAAACAAAGAACCGCGCGCGTATATAAAATATATCTCTTAACGAAAAATGTACTCGGTTTTTCTCTCGTGTTTTTCAGAAATATATCATGAGCTGTATACCTTATGTACCTTTTCCCGAGGCCGAAATTTCTTCTCGGATAAGTTTACCCCGGTGGGGGAGGGGTTTGAGGAAGGGGGGAAACTGTGCGTAACGAAAACGTGTAATTTTCTGGGGTTGTATACACCAATAACGGACAGCTGAAGTCCAAGTCCGTTTCAGAGACTTGACTTTTATTATATACGACTGTACACACACTTAAAATGTTTTTTACGTATATACGCGCGTGCGATCGTTCGCGGAAAATATGTTTTCAATACGCAAGCAAACCGAACAGTATAATAAAATATTTTATGCACTGATGGCACGCGTAATAAAAAATAATTTTTTTACTGTACGAATTCCAGTGTTTTTACAGCGGTTTACTTCTTCGTAATAGAATTTCGTGGTTCGACTTATTATTATTATTTTGTTCGCATCGTAATCGTATATTCGCAGCGGTTTTAACATCCCCATAAAATAACGCCGAGAATTATTTAATTTTTTATTTTCGAATATAATACGTATATTTTATATTTTAAAATCCGAGACAAAAATTCTATTCGTAATAACAATTAATTCGCAACGTTACTTTTAATAAAAAATTACTGCACTCGTATGCGGAAAATTCAAAACACCAAAAAATGTGTATTGTCGAGTTTCTGCAGTTATATTATATAAAGTACGCCGCCGCCGTATAAAACGAACAAAACGAAAAGTGACATTCCAATATTACTCGAACACTTTTCGAATACTGCAGGTTACCAGTCAAAAACTTCTTTGACGTTCCCCGCTTTTCGATTGATCTAATAAAAATATTACTCATACCACTCATATTATATACGGCCGTACGTATAGCGCGAACCCGCCCATACCGCCGACGGACATTTCGCCGCTACCCCCTTCGTTTTTTTGGTTTCGCTATAACTCCGGCACTTTTGGTGGCTGGGACACCAAACCGACGCGAAACATTTTGGTTTAGTGTCCTTTATGAGGTACGCCCAGCAAGTTGCCCCAAAAATCCCAAAAAGGGATTTTTTTGAAATTCCTATGTTACCAAACCGAATGGGTTCAACCTCGGTAGGCTTTCTCGGGCGGATATTTAACAAATAAACCGCTGACTTTTGTAAACATAGTGAACACTATTAGGGGGAGGGTATTTGGAAGGAATAACTTTTTGGAATCGTCATAGCACATTTAGTTTTAGTCGTAGAGTAACCGGGATACCACTGCTGAGTAGAGCGTACATCTGTGTGTACCATACTAAAAATATCACCCCCCTTCGTTTTTTTGGTTTCGCTATAACTCTGGCACTTTTGGTAGCTGGGACACCAAATTGACGCGAAACATTTTGGTTTAGTGTCCTTTATGAGGTACGCCCAGCAAGTTGCCCCAAAAATCCCAAAAAGGGATTTTTTTGGAATTCCTATGTTACCAAACCGAATGGGTTCAAACTCGGTAGACTTCCTCGGGCGGATATTTGACAAATAAACCGCTAAATATTCTAAACATAAGAATGAAAATCGGTATATAAATTAATTACAACAATAAAACAAATAAAAATTTTATTAAAAAAGTATATACGTATAGCAGTACTAATATACGTACTAGCATTTTGTCCAGTGTATAAGTTAGAGTCTCACCATGATAGTTGTGAGAAATATGTGTGATTCATATACTAAATTAGAAAAATACTATAATTAATTTGGCATATTAATTTAAAAAAATCCCTTTTTGGGATTTTTGGGTCAACTTGCTGGGCGTACGTCATAAAGGACACTAAACCAAAATGTTTCGCGTCGGTTTGGTGTCCCAGTCACCAACAGTGCCGAAGTTATAGCGAAACCAAAAAACGAAGGGGGGTGATTTTTAGTATGATACACACGGATGTACGCTGTACTCAGCAGTGGTATCCCGGTTGCTCTACGACTAAAACTAAACCTATATGTTTAGAATAATCAGCGATTTCAATATTATTGAAAAAATTTTGGGTGGGGGGGGGAGTCCGGACTCCATGGACCCCCGCCCCAGATGCGGCCAGGTTAGGTACCACTTAAAAAAGATTCGGCGCGGCAAAGTATCCGTCGGCGAATTGGTCTGGCGGCAAACGATCCGTCGGTGAAACGGTGGCGGCGTATCGGTCGCGGCGATACTTTCGGGTTCGCTTAATTCGTGCCCGGGCCTAACAGAAATCACCGTAATAAACGAAAATAATGTAATAAAGTAATAAACGAACAATAATTATTACACACATCATTTTACACGACTTTAATTATTAGTTGTATAAAATTTACTGAAAATATAAAAACAGAGTAGGTACTTTAAAATATTTCGAGGGGAGTTTGAACTCCCAAAACCTCCTCTGTATACGTGACCGAAAGCCTGATATCATTGTACTAGCGAAAAAAAAACTTTCTTCCATAATTTATATTAATTGTATTTGGACGAGAACGAATACAAGAACAATAAATGAGATGTTATAACATAAAATTGACAGTAATATGGTTATCGTGAATCAGGGGCGTATTTATGGGGGCTGATGGTTTTCATTTGCATTAGAAAGTCTTGCATTAGAATTTAAAAATAATTCAACAATGATATTTACTCAATGCCTCAGCCCCCCCAAAAAAAATTTCTAAATACAATCCTGTCGTGAATTATTGCACTTGTGCTCAGAGTGGTTTTTCGAATACACAATGATTTATCGTTGCTTTCGAATTCATAGTAAATAATAAACCTCCAAAATCTCTGCCTGAGTATTAATACTCACTCGAACAAAATCCACGACACTCGCTATACTTTTCCTCCTACTTTTTTTTTCTCGTTTACAAAACATTCGGTACTCATCTTCGAACGGACTTCGGCGGTACGTCCCGACGTCGGCGGCGGATATGTCGACAAGTGAGTAACGAGATGGACACCGCGGACTCTCGTCGTATCCGTGCCTGAGCTGCTGTGGAGGTGACATTCACGGAGGACACGTTGACAATTTAATGGAGATCTCAACGATAACCCATATGGTTTGGAGTAAAAATGTATACGACGCACACTTTTTGAACGAATCCGCGTGTACGCGTTTGGAAACGGAAACGTTGGCGACCATTGGGATTCGCAATGTACAGGAACGGAATAATACAGAAGTCTGCTGCTGCAGGAGGCCCACCCGGGGAAACGGTGTAGGAGGGAAAAATCACCGATAATATATATATTACGCGTATACGTGACCGGCAGAACAAACGCTATAATTTAGTAGAGCCGAGCTTTTTTTTTTTTGTTTTGTTTTCATCGGCCCGATAAAAACAGAATCTCGTTTCGACGTCTGCAGTACTCTTTACAAAGCTTGTATGTCTAACTCGAAACTGACGTGCCTGCGACCATTATATAATATGCAGCGTGTATAATATTGCTAATCGGAAACACTGTATATAACTCTGCGCGCGCAAATTCGTCATATTTAAATTCTGTTTTTTTTAACGACATCCTCTAATTTTAATTACGATTTTTTTTTTTTTTTAATGAAATATCGCGTTAAAATCGACTTTTTTTTTGGTAAAAAATTTACCGAGTCGCTGTCGTTTGATATTAGAAAATGTCGATTGTTTTAAACAGCTTTAACTCGGACAAATTCGTGTTTGGAAAAATGATTTATAAGAAAGAAAGAAAAATGAGGGAAACAGTTTTTTTTTCTCCCGTCAAAATCCGTTGTCAATAATCAATCGACCGACATAAAATGTCGATTTAAATAATAATAAATTCAATTGTATACCAGCTATTGTGTTCGTAATGAATAAAATTAAAAATATGTATAAAATATATTTTTTTTTCGATAAATTTTTAAATTGTCGGCCTGCAAACTATTCAATATATTTAATCCGGTTTGAAAACTTTGAGTTTGACGTGCTTCGTATGCATATACACTGACAAAATTGCGCTATACGTTTTCTCGTTTCAATACTGCTTGCGACAAATTTCACAAAACATAATACGCTATGCCATTGGTTCTCAACCGGTGTGTCGCGTGTTACCGTGATGTGTGTCGCCAAAAAAATTTTTTATTCATAGTTGTTTATACTTTACACACTGATTTACTTTTATAAACTAATAGTTTTTTAAATTTCAGTACCTACCTTAAACTGTTTGAATTTTAATTATGTAAATTTATAATTTTTTTATTTATTTTTTAATAAAATGGTAACATATAAAATGTAATACTTTACATAGGTATGTATTTGTTAATTTTTCAAATATCCATTAAAGTGTGTCGCCATTTTTACGGATCTGAATTAGGGTGTCGTCACACAAAAAGGTTGAAAACCACTGCACTACGCGGATTATAATAGTCTCCATATCATATATATATATATATATATTTGTCATATAAACACACATATTATTACGCATAACACTATAATTTTATTATACGGAATAATTCGTATAATTAATGCGGCCCAGTTAATTGAGGGGAATAATTTTCAAAGGTTTTTCGCTTATAACAATATAATATATAATATACCACATTTTATTTACCGTTATAAAATATGTATACGCTGTGTATTTTGAGTTTTCGCGGCGATGGTCGAACAAATTATCAGAATAATTTGGCGAATTTAAATATTTTACCCATTTAATACACACGTACAAAACTATGTTTATTTATGCGCATTATTCATATGCGTCCTTTGTATTTGTGTTGTTAATAAATATTCTATATAGTTAAACGACGCGTGATCGCGTACATTCGCAAAAATATAATATAATATATATTTCGGTTCCATTTTGAATACGATATAATATCGTATAGAATTCGCGTTTTACACTATAATATCGTATATTTATTTTTAAATTGTAAAAAATATAATATTGAATCTGTTAAAACGTATAATATGCCTAATAGTAGCAATACGAGTGTATTTTATCAAGTTTTAATTGCATTGGCTCGTGCGGGGTTTACATACGCGTAATCTATAATGACAATATAATATATCTTATATACGGCGGCGGTTGTGGAATTTATACAATATTATAATATTAAATGAACACTGGCGCGCATAATAATATAACAGACGAGTGAACGACTTAAAGCGCGATGACACTCTCCTTAGGTATATACGTGTATATACATATATATGTATATAGGTACGCGAACCCTTTGAAAATTGGTTTTCGGATTCGTTGTACTGTGAAACATTTATCACGAAGAAAATATATAAGAAAAGAAAGTCGATTTTTTGTAAAAAAAAATTCATAACGCGTCTCCTCCCCATACATCAATATCAAATGATAAAAATGTGACGCGTCACGTTTTAAATTTATGAATATACGAGTATATAGAACACCGCGTTTACATAATACGGAATATTTTATTTTTATAAGCTTCTTATAAACGGCGAATTTTTCCCGGTTTCGCACTTATATAAACTGCAGAAATTTGATTATTTTTCCAATTTGAAAAACGGTTGTGAATGACGCTATACCTACTATATACGTTTCGAATTCTTCAAAAAAAAAAAAATACAAAAACGTATCGGAAATTTGACCGGCGTGTTTTGCAATTTTTTTATTTTTATGTTTTTAATTAACGCTTTAATATTGGAGACTATTGCAGGAAAAAACCAAAAAAAAAAAACGTGTCGAGTATAAGAACAGTTGGCTATCGGAATTATTTCGATAACGTCCGCGAGGGCACTGCAAAAAGTGTTTTACAGACGGAATTAAAAAAAAAAAATTGTTTTTTACCGAATTCAATTCACAAGCCCGTTAATTAATTGTAATTACATTTGTAAAAATAATATCATATTATATTATATATATGTATAGGGAAGTTTTAAACTGTTCGATATTATTTCAAATTAAATCGCGGCTTGCTAACTAAAAATTGTATTGGAATAACGGCGGTGCCAAGGGAGTTTTTTTTTTTTGTAAATTACAAAAATATGATAAACTTATATCGTTTTTTTTTGGTTTTTTTTAATGTACGAGTATACATATAGACAAGACGTCTCTTCGTGAATATTATATATAATAAACGACATTATAAAAACTAATAAATGCCTGTGGTTAAACGTTTTTCACGAAATATCGGCATTTTAATATAAATTTTTTTTTTTACAAAGAGTTTTCTTGTTTCGTCGTCGCTATGCCGCGATATCAAACAAAAAAAAAACAGCCTGCAGCGGACGATTCCACGCGAAATACTGTTTTTTTGTTCGTTCTTTTTTTTCATATTTCTTAATGTGACTTATTATTTATATTCACGCATTTTGAGAGCCTTTTATTTTATAAAACGAATTCTTTTAAGTCGATATTGATAATAATAAGCGATCGTCAATGATGCGGTGCTGCAGCGGGAAATTCGGTTATTGCAGTAATCCTATATGATGAAAGCTTTTTTATTTTCTTATAGATATTTAAATAATTGAATTAGAAAAGCGCACACGCGGTGTGAATACATTTCTTTTTTTGTTTATTTATATTATATTATAGATTTTTCTATAAATATATAATTACGTTGTAATTTGTAATTTTTATTCGACCGGCGTTCGCTCCGTATGAAAACAAAACCTGCAAACATGTATAAAATATATGTGGAACACACTCTATTGAATTTGAACTGCAATTTTTAATAAGTTACAATGTACACCGCCGTCTAATAGAAAATTGTCCGATAAATTACGTCGCGCGACTAAACAATATATTACATAATACGGGAAGAGAAAAAAAAAAAGGGTAGCGGGTGTAACGGACGTCGCTTAGGTGAATTTAAAAGATTTTTAGAGCTTTGTTGTTGCTATAAATTTTTGAAAGCGATGATAAATCGTTCCATTCTCAATAAAACGACATTCTGAACGGAGCCTATATAGGTGCGATAAATTATTTATTATTAATAACATATACGCGTATACGTAGTGTACAAACATTAAAATATATTACATTTTCGCGTATTAAATTCCATAAATAATTATACAACTTTTATGTAATGAAAATATCACGACGGGTATACGCGCGTGTATATATAATGATCGTCGTCGAAATGAATAATACACTTGTTCGAAAAAAATTGAAAATGTAACTGAAAAATTGTGACCAAGGATTTCCAAGGTTTTTTTTTCAATACACATATTTGAAACGAGACGTTATACAAAAAAAATTGTCAAACCTTAAAATAAATAAAAATGCATTTTTATGATTTAATTAGCCCGAAAATCGGAAGAGATTTTTTTTTTTTACACATAAATAACGCAACGTTATACACGTAAATTTCTTAGGACCGTTGTTTTCGAAATGCCGGAGAAATACCGTTCAAAAAAAAAAAATTTTGGTAGTTTTTTTTTTTTGAGCCACGTTTAAAAACTAATATAGGAAAAACGAAAAATTACTTCCATAGAATTTTGTAAAATAACGTAATCTGATATCGGTACGAAAGTAAGTAATAATCGAGGCACTATTTTACTATTATAAAGACCTATATATATATATATAAGTTATACACGCAGAAAAATAATAAATAAATATCATTGCAGCGAAAACCAATTCGATCGGAGAATCCGAAAACTCCAACGAGAAATATATATTATTATCTTTCCGTATATTACATTGTGTGTACACGAATGACTCGGGGTTAGTAGTATATACAGGAAACACGCCGTTTGTTTACAATATATTATATAGTATACGCGCGTGCATTATAGAAATATAAGAGTGCAGTATTTATTTATTTTGAAAAATCGTATCGAACATTTGCGTTACGATACGAATATTGGAAGGCATGTAATACCAATATATTTTACATATCTTATAATAATAGATATTTTTATATAATATATATATTTGTGTTATTTTTCTACGCTATTACGTCGTGGAACAGTAAAAATTTAGGGTTTCGACTGCATTTATCGAGTTCGAACCATATTATAGAGAAGAGTCCGCGCGCTGCTGGGAAAAAAATTCGCTCTCTCGACAATTGCAGCGTATTCGGCGTGTTCATGAAAAATCTTCTTCTCGCTTCTAATAAAATTAACTAGATATTTATTTTGTGAAATAAAAACGAAATTATTCGATTTAAATTTTGGTTTCTGTTTTTCTCAACAGCGAGAACGTAGAAATCACCGCGTATATAGTCACGCGAGAGTCGCAAAAGCTGGTTACTTCGTTTAACGTCCTCGAAGTACGCTTTGAGAACGCCGTTTACATTATGTATATTATAATAATTATTATAGGCGTCCGGTTTTCTGTAAAAAAATGTGATTTTAAAATCTTTTTGACATAATATAACGGCGCTAAAAACGTATACGTTCCATTCGATTTTCACCGTTCAATTATATTGTTATACACGCAGTTTACCGGTGTAACGCGTAAAATTACCAATAACGTTTGGAAAAAAATATTCAAAGAACGCACGCGCGTAATAATCAAATCGTCGTATTGTTTTATGAAAATCTTATATTCGAACATAATAATTTTCGGTAGAAAGCGAGCGAAAAACTGTTATAAAATTGATATCGCGTATAATACATGACGTGCATAAATAAACGGCTTTTTCGCCATATTATTATTTCGTTATAACGGCGGTTTCAGTATACATCTACGCGAGTGCACACATATAAAATTCCGTCTCGTGTAAAGCGTAACAGAGATACGTGAGAGACGCGTATTACAACAGTTCCAAAGTATACACACCGCATATAGTGCAGCGGAGAGACGTCGGGCGAATTTTTTTTACCGCGTTATACTTCACTTAAAAGGAAATCGTTTTCTACATAATATCGAGCGGATAGTATATATAAGTGTATATAATAATTGAAGGAATGATAGAAGGGACAAGATCAAGAGGAAGACCTAGGACGAAATACATTGGCCAAGTAATACAGGATGCACGAGTCACTTCCTACAGGAAGCTCAAGTGTATGGCGAATGACAGAGAAAAATGGAGAAGGCATTTATTGTGAAAAATTTGTTAAAGATCAATCTAAAAAAAAAAAATATATATATAAAGACCAGGGGCGTAATTACGGGGGGTGGGGATATGAGGGATGGTTCCCCTCCTCCCGTGTGCTTTATTTTTTACATAATATATCGTCTAATATACAAAAAAATATAATACGAAAATTATAATAAATGAAAAACAATAAAAAATAATATTATTTTGTGTTAACAAAATTTGTTGGTATTTATCATAGTATTCCTCGGTTTATTAACCGATAACTACCCCGACTGGTATGATGCGGTCAGGTTAGGTCACCGGAAAAAGGTTCACCGCGCATTTTCAGATGTAACAGACCTACTGAATAAATTAGCTAAAAAAAACGAAGAAAATTACAAATTTTGTTAACGTAGTTTTTATTGAAGAAAATAATAAAAGTATAAAATACGAGTGTCGATCACACTAACTTTGATATCAACGTTGGAAGGGTTTTTACAATATTATTGGGTTAAATCCAATGATTCTATCCCTTCCCACAATATAACATTCGTAATTATACGCCACTGATACAGACAACCGGTTTTGGCCGGTATATCGAAAGCTTTCTCGAATTCGTTTTAATGAAACGAAATAAAAAAGTCAAAAAAAAAAATAATAATAATGCGATTTCGCACGACGCGTGATAATGTATTCAACGTCGAAATAATTTATCGAGACCCTTAAAAGCTTTCGCGGACAAATTAAAATTCCCAGAATAAGGAGAAAAAATGAACTATTTATATTTTACGATGATCTATGTACGATTAATAAAAAAAAAAACAATATAATATAATGAGTGTATACACGGCCGACAATGTATATACTCGTATTATTTCAATTATATTATCTCGGTCGTTTCAGAATTATTGCGCGTGAATCTCCGCGGACAGACTATTTATAGGTATAATTACGCGCGTTTATTTGTATTTATTTACTTTCTCGAAGAAAAAAAAAACTCTTTAAAAAGTCAGTGAAATATTATTTTACGGGACGTTTGTGTTTCGGAGTCGTTATCGTTACAGTAATAACTCGAACTTTTCTTATTATATTACCGATGTTTTTAAAAATAATTTCTCATTTTTTTCGAAAGAAAAAAAAAACGATAATAATAACAATTGAAATTCGATTCATTTTTTTTTTTCTCGAAACGCGAAGGCTAAGGAAGAACGGAGTGTAAACAAAATATGACTTTGTACGTTTTTTTTTTTCAGACTCGTTTTTAACGTTTGTACAAAGAAGAATAATACGTAAAAGTTCATATACCGCGCATACTTGCAGTATACCTACGTATTTTGACGGAAAACTGCGCCGTTATTATTATATTATTATATTATAAATGAGTTACCCGGTTGTTATTTTATAACGACGCGGACAAATTGACATCGATATTCAACTCGATAATCGTGTTTATACTTTGTAATTGTGTTTGCACATGCGCTTTGACGTAAATACGTCCATTATTATAATATACCGCGCGGGTAACACGGGACTTTTGATTTTTTTTTTTTTTAATTAGTGCTCGCGTTTATACTCGCTATTTTCGGAGAATATTTCCATCGGTTTACATTGATTATAATATATAGCGTCGCGATATTGTATAAACAGACATCTTCTGTTTTCTTAATACGCGTTGCCTGCCAGTGCCGTAGATAGGATTTTTATATGGGGAGGGGGGTTCAGTGCTATCTTGATTCGTGTATTATAATCGTGTATCGTAACGATTTATCAGCACAAAAATCTATAATCGTGTTTGTCAATGTTTATAATGGCATAGACCGAATTAAACATTTATACGTAATGTTATTATATACACATTGTTATATTATAGGTACCTACTTATTTTTCATAAATAAGAAATCTACTTAACATCAATAGATGTTGGTAAAATCTAAATATGAAAACATACATTTTACTGTAACGTCTGCAATGCTGTTGTGCGTTTAAAAATTGAAATTTTCACATTTCCGATGTTCAGTAGGAGGGGGGTTTGAACCCCTAAATCCCCCGTGTCTACGGCCCTGTTACCTGCAGTAAACGCAATCGTTTTTCGAACGCCTCTTTGGGCAACACAGACCGCGTCAACGGACCGTAACGGATTCGTTGAGCATCCGCGCGGTGTATCCGATACAGCCATTGGATTGAATCGTAACCGAAACCGAACTGACGGTAATTTATACGAATTTATATTTATCAAAAACGAAATCGAAATTCGGTCAGAACACCGTGTTTCTCATCGGGGACGATAACACTTTTTTTTTCTTGTTTCGCGAGGTTTTCTCGTATTAGAAACGTCGCGCGGTCCGATCTAAAAATAAACATATAAATATTGAAATACCGAAGGCTGCAGAGATTCGAGAAGAACCGATCGGACTTCCGGCTAACCGGGTCACGCGCTTATGGGCCTGCAGATTCACGGATCGGTTGACGCGATTTCGGCTTCGAGCCAACACACAAGTCGCGGTGAAATAATTTTTTGATTATTATATAGTATACGATATAGTATAGTTGGATTATAATATTACGGAAAAGAGAGCAATCGATTTTGCGTTGTGTTAAAAGGCGAGATATTTTTGTCTCCCTAACACTGAACGTTCAATGAAAACTGGATCTGAACCACCAACCGTCTCATTGATATATAGCTGGTGTAAAATTCTTCTTTTTTTCTTTTCATTCTTTCAATACCTCCGATTTTTTTTTCCTACACTTTACGATTTCGTTATTTTTATTTTTTTCATAGATCTTTTCAAATTTTTTTTTTAAGATTCAGCACTCCTGCAGTATACTCCGCCAGTTTCCGCAATAGCTTTAATTACGGTATTATAACACACGGGTGTGGCAGGGAATCGCAGAGAAGCCGTTTTGCTTCTCAGCAGGGGCGGCTATAGTGCAGCGATTCAAAAAGGTCGGGAAGCACTGCAGGGTTAGATTATATATTACAATTCCGCACTGGCCCGGATGACCGGTTGAAAAAGTTTTCAAGTTAATAAACGTCTCGGTAATTATTACGAAATGTAATTAGCGTATAAAAAATACAATTTATTATCGCAACGACCGTAAAACGCGGAGGGAGGAACAAAAACGATATCGTTACATTTTCAGCTGTCACGCTCCGGCAATGAAAGTCAAATGTTATTTAAAAAGTTATTTTTAATTTGTCGGCGTTTTACATTCAAAAAACGTTTTACTCGCAGGTATACGCTATACGCGTACGCTATACTGCAGTATACACTTTTTTTTTTTTTTTTACTAATCAATTTCAATTTATTCGTTATACCTGCATTGTTTCGCGGAAATAATAATTATAATAAAACGAATGACAAAAATATCGAACGAACGTTTTAAATAATTATGAATAATAACCGGCAATGAAAAAAAAAAAAAAAGTACAATCGAATAATTGTTCCCGAAATCAATACGATAATATTGAAAACAATAAACACATACGCTTTTTTAATACTATATATTGAGAGAGAGAAAAAAACGTTTATTTTTTTTCAACGCCACAAAATTATTATTTTAAATAATATATTGTAATGGCCGGTTTCGCGTGTCGTATCGATCGCGTTATACTTTATGCGCGTATAACATTGAAAACGAATGGATTTACAAACGAATAATAATATTTTATTAAATCCGTGACATTATTTCTATACGGATATCCTTTAATTTTTGTCGAAATATTACGTACACGAATTTTCAGTGTTAAATATGGCATCATATACCGATTTTTTAAATTATAAATTTGAATCGTCGAACCGTTTCAGTTCAGTATATGCCTACTATCGAATACAATATTAGTCTGATGACGCCAATCGAAATTCGTTTGACTCTGTAAATAGTACGTCGTCCAGAAAAACCGATATGTTTTTCTTGACTTTTATTGAGGATTATGAAGTAGGAAAAAAATCATAGTTTTTATCTGAGAATTGACGATAATAACAGCTACCTATATACACTTGTACGTTGAATTTTTTTAAAAAAACCTACGAAAACGAGGAAAACATTCCGCTCGGCGCAGACTATTATATTATTATATAATATACGCGCACTTTGAATATTACAAAAACGTTTTATAATACACAGCGGCTGGGTAGTTAATATATATTTGCGTATACGACTGAGTCGACTAGACGTTTGTAGTTTTAGTGCGGCCGGAAAAAATGTAAACAAACAAAAATCTGAATAAATATTAACTTTGACGTTTTTTTTTTTTTTCGTATTACCCGGTTGTTGACTGTTCGAATTTCTCTGCACTTGTACGAAATTTATAATATCGAAAATCACCTTTGGCGTTTTTTAGCCGAACGATAACGTTCAGATATATAGTATGTATGAAATATCGCGGAGTATATTATTACATAAAATATCGTTTGCGAGCAAATAAAAAAACGAATAATTAATCGCGGTGTTTGAAATTATTATATATATATATATGAAATATACATATATTATTATTATATAATAAAACGAAAAAAAGTACCGTTTTCAAAAACCAATTCTAAATATAACGTTTTTCGAAAAATAATTTTTTCAAATAATCGAATTAAAAATATTTTTATAGAAAAAAATTACAGGATTTTCGAACGGTATACAGACACGAAGTTATTCGATAACCCTTTAAATAATATAATTATTTTTTCGAAAACTATACCTATATACGTATAGAAAAAAAAAAAAAGTACTTTTGTTTACGGCGACGAACATTGTCGCACCGTCATAATGGTTTGGTAAAAAATATTTTGTGTCGCGATTTAACGAACCGTTTCGAAACGACTTGATATATACGATACTATATTCGCAGTGTCAAACGATTATTTATAAACACACTGGCCGATTGAAACACAAATTGATGGCGGTCGACAAACGAACGTTATACGTATAGAAAAAAAAACCCCGTTTTGAAAATGAAAAATAACGAACGGTTTCGTTATAGTCGACGTTATATATATTATATACATATAATTATACGAAAAGCGACGAACGACTGCGAATTTGAATTTATACGGATTTCATTATTTCTATCATAATATAATATAGCAGTCGCGTATATAAACGGCTCGATCGGGTCGTATTACAAATAATTTATAAATGTATTATATTTGAATTCGGTCGATTTACTTGGTATAACGCGTTCGAACGTATATCATACAATATATTATTTATGTCGTTATCCGGCGGACGTTAAACGATACACGTCCACTTTTTAAGGGATAGGGTTAGTTTAATGAAATTTTCAAAAAAAAAATCTATAGTTTTAAAATATATTTTTAAATTCCTTAAAAAACAGTCTCCGCCGTTACGGTATATCGTTCTTTTATTGTTACGCAATCGCGAGATATTTTATAAAAAGAAAACTGTTTTGCGGCGGACAGGATAGGTTACTCGAATCCTATTCATAATAAGATTTCCGCATTTCTACACAATACGTAGACGGGAATTTTATCTGTGCCTTGGGTTTTTATTAGAATCTCGATCGCTCTTTCCTTTTTATTTTTCCCCCCCTTGGACGTGAATAATACAAGCTGTCGCAGACGTTTTTAAATTCCAACAATTTATATAACGTAAAAAATGGATATATTCGTTACAAAATACGTACCGATATTGCAAACGTGATGTGCGTCGCAATGCAAGTTCGGTCTCGCCATATGACTTCACTCGGTTTGTACGAGCATATAGAGAAGAAAATGATAATAGCAATAAAAAGTAGAGAATTATTATTATTTTTTAAGTTTACAGTTAATTTCGTGACGGTTTCCAGAATTCTATCGAAAACTATATAGCGTGCTAAGCATTTAAAATTATAGGGGGGACATACGAAGATACCGAGTGTCCGTGTCGCGGGTTTCAAATGGAATAATATCTGTGATCCAGATAACCTGCACATAATGTCGATCAAAACATTTACAATCACGTGCGGCTTCTTTAAAAGCAATCGTTTGTTTTTCGTTTGAATATTATTATTATATTGTGCCAGTAAACAATTCGAATGATTTTGGCTAAAAATCAGTGAAATCGACTGTTTGCCCATCATGCACAAAGATATTATAGATAGTGATGCCTACAGTATTGTCAAAAATGTGCGCAATTATTACGCCGACCGAGAACTACGATAATCGGATATTATTCAAATATAACGCGTAAAACAACGCTGAACACGTTTATTTATTTATTTATTGTATATATATATATATGTAGGAACAATCGTACTTATTCGGGGTCGTGTAAATACAATGGGTTACTGCAAACTTTCCAAATTGTACTTATCCAAACACTGATGTTTTGTCGACGGTGCGATTCGCAAGGAAAAATATTTTCGACAACATAATAATACATTATAATACACGCATTGTTTGTTTTCCTATTGGCCTTTACAGATTCATCTAACCGAGAAATTAAAATATTCACAAATACATCTGTTGTATGCGTGAAAACGTTTAAAAAAAAAATGGTTTAATTTAATTCGATAGTTTTACTATATTAAATTTATTTTCGATTTTATGGTAAAACGCGCGTATTTTTTTCGTATAAGTAATTATAAAGACAATAAATAATTAATTAAAAAATGACGTTTCCACTCGTCTCGCAGACAAATTTATTATTCAAATTGTTGTCTTAACGCGCGGGCCCGATGATTAAAATTCAAAAGTTCATTTTTCCCCGGCCAAAGTTCTTGCACATCTCATTAAAATCATACGCCAAAATTAATCCACATCGAATAATATTGCAAAAATCCACTGTGATAGTTCGCGTCAAATAAATACGCTTGACGGACGCTGCAATGTTATTGTTTTATAAAGTTTCAATTAATTTATTTTTATTTTCAATGTTTACACTTGTATCGGGATGACACGAATTATTGCGTTCATACGGGAACTCGCGTTCTTACGATACAGTCGAATTTTTCGGGACATTTTTCGAGAACGAAATTCTATTTTTCTGCACAGAAACATAATATTGGAATATCTATAATTTTCAAGATGAACGCGAACCCGAGTTTTTTTCCCGTTAAATATATTTAATTCGAAACAGGAAACAATTTTTTTTTTACATTTATTTTTATTATATAACGTATCAGACAAAACACATACGTACTTTTAACGAATATTGTAAACTCCTTTTTTGTTTTCCGTACAGGGCAGTGTTGGAATGCCCATAGTTTATTATGTAATATAATAGGACGAGCAAAGTTCAAAAAAAAAAAGATGAAATTTGTTATTTCGACTTAATGCCATCGTGCGTTTAACACGACATTTTAAATGACTTACACACGAAGGAGAGAACCATAATTGTAAATGCAAAAACGCGCTAAGAAAAATAGTGAAAAAAAACAATTTAACCAAAACTTGTTCTTTCGACAAATTATTTGTTTCAAAACGAACTGAGTTATATAGTAAGTCAGATTGAAATTACAAATAAAAACAAAACTAACATTACTCTGTTATCAAAAAAATCGAACACAAATATCACTTCACAGCCCACGTAAAACAAATGACCTAGCCAAAGTATAAAGTGTTATGAACATTTTTATGTAAGACTATTGCAATTGTTCACTAAATATCTGTACACTTTTCAAATATATTGAAGAAAGAAAATCGTTCCTTTAAATAAACGGGAAAACGAATACAAATTCTCCAAGCATTGGAAAAGTAACGGAAATTAATTCGATTTTTTTTTTTTACGAGGTGCACATACAATTTAACATAAACGCGCACTATTTTTGAATTCCCAATTTCACTCTCTCTCTCTCTCTCTCTATATAAGAATTTTAAAAATCTCATAACTTTTTAAGAGTTAAAGAAATTAAAAGAAAAAACAGTCGTGTTACTGTATCGTTAATATTGTAATTTATTTTGTGTCTTAAGTACAACTGTACAGTAGCGTTCAGGGCTACCGCGAAACGGTTTTATCGTAGACACGTGAATATTTTTTTTAATTTTCAGTACTATCGCGATACACCTAACGGAGCGAGTCTTATAAGCTTAAGCTCTGCTAAGGACAGGATATGGGCTCGTACTGTATTTCGATTATTACGGGTATTGTATGATATGCTTTCAGACGAGCCGGCCAACCGTTCTATACTGTCTTATCGTTTTCGCAAAATATTATCGCTCAACTGTCAAACTCACGTGAAAAATATTATCGATTTCGTTCTCTCCGTGTCTGCGTGTCTCGTAATCCCGGTTTTTTAGAAAATGTTCATCATTTTTTTCACACATTTACTATAGGACACTACTCGTGATTCGGGCGTAAAACTCATTGTGCAATGGATAAAACTTCTCGAATCGTATTCACAGTATTATAGTTAGTAGGACTCCTAACAATTTAATGTGTACAAAAAAGAACCTGTGTCTTGGCGTTTATAAGATTTTCATACGGTGTTTTAGGTTTGAAATTATTCATTTCCAAAGTTTCATTTGATCGTTGTTTCCTCCCCCTCCCCCAAATCGTCTATTTGAAATTGTTGAATATCAAAACACTACGTCACAGGTAAAATAAAAATTATTTTCTGTACGTCGTAAAAAATTAGAAATCGGAATCAGGAAACGCGTCGAGTCATTCGATTGCTTTTTTTCTCTAATATACAAACACAACGTTTCGATCCCTATTAATAACTCATTTATTTCGATAGATCTTCTTCTTCAAATATTGTTATAAAATGTGATATTTTACACAAAAAAAAAATAATAAAAAATCAACGCATTTAACAATATTTATAGAATAGAATATATCGTCTATATACCAATTACCGAGATTTTTTTCGCGAATTTTAATTAATTGCGTAAATAATAATTGTATAGGTACAGCGTTTAAAAGAAGTTTTCATATTTTGAAACGCTCGGAGATTTTAATATAAACGCGAAGCAACATGTTTTTAATTAATTAACTTAATCAACGAGATTTCATAATTTTTCACGTGCATTCTCGTTTCAAACGCAATATAATACCGTTTAATTTGTTTTTCTAACGGCCAGGGTGAGGAGAGGAAATATTTTTAGTTTAATTAAAATCTACGTTTATTTTAATGAAAGTATAATTTCGATTGTTCGAAAAAAATTCTACAGTACACTCTCGATATTGTATTACTTACACAATATCACACGTTTTCAAATAGTAGGGGTTTTTTTTAACTCGGCGATTGAGAACTTTGAACGATTTTTTAAATACTTATAAAAATGGTTTTTGCCGTAAAACAATTGATTATTATGGTTCACTTATCCTTAATAATATTTAACATTCGGTTGATAACGGAAATAATATCGTACTTCACACAACAGTTTTATTCGTTTCATTTTTATTTCCTCCCAAAAGAGGAATATTATTTTCAATGCACGCAGTTGAGAGCCGATATGTTAGAATCGCCGAAATAGAGAAATTAATCGAAAAAAAAAGAATTATGGTATAATAATAAAGGTATGACGAAGATTCTGTATCAGTCTCACAAAAGAACGTACGAGTGAAGAACTGCGGCAAATCGATAAAACGTTTTATCATTAATTTAAATAATTTGCCATTACTTTTAACCGAAAAGACTTAATATGCTACATTACGCTCACGATTGGCGAAAAAAAGCGATAGAAACTGAAAATGTTCTCATTGCGAACACCCTCCAACAGTAGAGTTTAGAATTTCTATTATAATTTTCCGTTTTATTAAATTCCAATAAAATGTATAAAATCGAAATAACCAAATCTTTATATTTTAATTCGAAATTAAACGTAACATGGTTTATAGTGGAGACGAAGTTTTTGCGTTCTATTTTAGCCCCCTACCCAGATTATTATTATTATTATTATTATTATTATTATTATTATTATTATTATTATTATTATTATTATTATTATTATTATTATTATTATTATTATTATTATTATTATTATTATTATTATTATTATTATTATTATTATTATTATTATTATTATTATTATTATTATTATTATTATTATTATTATTATTATTATTATTATTATTATTATTATTATTATTATTATTATTATTATTATTATTATTATTATTATTATTATTATTATTTATTATTATTATTATTATTATTATTATTATTATTATTATTATTATTATTATTATTATTATTATTATTATTATTATTATTATTATTATTATTATTATTATTATTATTATTATTATTATTATTATTATTATTATTATTATTATTATTATTATTATTATTATTATTATTATTATTATTATTATTATTATTATTATTATTATTATTATTATTATTATTATTATTATTATTATTATTATTATTATTATTATTATTATTATTATTATTATTATTATTATTATTATTATTATTATTATTATTATTATTATTATTATTATTATTATTATTATTATTATTATTATTATTATTATTATTATTATTATTATTATTATTATTATTATTATTATTATTATTATTGTTAATATTATTATAATGCGTTTGTCGGGTATACAGACGTCCGCTTGGTTAATTTCGCGCATTACCGTATCATATCGCGGTATGCATTATAAATGTATACAGCAATTTTCAATATTCGCGTATATATATATATCACGCTTAACGAATGACCTATGACAATGTTACAATATACATTGTAATATAACCCGTTAATATTCATCCGATGATTATAGTGATGCATTTCAAACGCGGCCCGACAGAAACGCGTAAAATGTATTATTATTATCATTGCGGAGCATAATGGAAAAATAATATATACGTCTCCGCGATATAATATATTTATTTAAAACGTAATTATCCGTTTTGTACCCGTTAACGGAGTGAAACGTTTCACCGTGAACACGAATAATAAAACAACAAACGTATTATATAATATATACATAAATAAACGACCGGAGTATATCCACGCGTAAAATAAATATTTATTTATACGTTTTATACGGACATAAAAGTCCAATGACAATGCCGCAATTTTTACACAGTATTACGTATTATTTATGAAGCTAAATTCACAAATTAAAAAAAAAAAAACAATTATGTAAAAAAAATCAAAATCAGCCAATTTTTTTTTTTCATTCTATTAATCGGCGAATTAAAGCGGGTACCGAATTAAGGCGAATAAAATATAGAAGGACGTGTCTTAAAATTATTTAGTGTAAACTCGAAATATTAATAATCATAACTGAAAGATAACAACGATAAAATCGTTGAGTATAATTTATATAAAACAAACATAATTTTCTTTTTTTACTTCGTATATGTGTAAATATTAAAACTTAAGAAATACGGAGTAAAAAAAAATATATATGTATCAAAATAAAATAAATATCAAAAGAAAAGAAATCTTAAAAAACTATTTACTCTAGTTCTTAAATCAAACCCGGCTGATGTACCGAACGTATAAATAGAGTAGAATATCATATTCGAGTAGTAATCGATATAATGAATTTATAATGCGCGTCAGGATTAGTGAAATTGCTCAAACGATACGTCTAACAAAACGTCTAATTGTTGTGCGATGCGTTATTATAATTATTACAGAAATATGTGTGTTAAAGTCGGAATCAAACGCTCATTGCCCATGCGTATAACGTACATAAATTTATGCGGCTCGCTTGTAAAAAGCGACAATTTTTCATTGAAATTCAACTGCACCGAAAAACGTACACGTTCAAAAACACATTTGGTGACTACTTAAGACATTCGATAAGTTAAAAGGTTTTCTGTGTACGAATTTTAAGCCGTTAATTTTACCGTAGTTTTTGTTTCCATTTTGTTGTTTACGCTTTTTGGGGAAATAATTATTCCAATTTAATATATTGTCATTCCGTCGAGTAGTGCGAAATATAAAGCGAACCGTTTTTTTTTGTACGTTCGGAATATAATGTAATGTATACACAGGGTCGGCCTGGCCATGGCCGCTAGGCCGCGAATGCGGCCGGGGCCCCATCTTTTTTTTTTTATACCAATATTTTTTAACGCTACGTCTCCACCAGTTTTGAAATCTTCGCCTTGTATTATTACAATGTATAAAAAAAAAAATAATGCAAAAATCGATTTGAGAACAGAGGTTCGAACCCCGGAACCGTACACGTCAAATCGTGGTATTTATCCATTAGACTATTATAGTACGAACCGAAAGGCGGAAAAAAATAAACCTATTAAAGAAACACGGTAAAATTGTCAAATTTCAAATTGCTATGACTTAAAAACTAAATCCGACCACCAAATTCTAACTCCACCATAGATTCTTTTATTAACCTGTATTAACTCTATATGGAAACATAAGGCGCTAGTCTAAGAAAAAAAAAATCTTATTTGCTCGGTAAGAATTTTAGAGTCACTCCGCCCTTGGATCTGGGACCCCCTATATAATGAATTGTTTTTTATTGATATGTATTTTTTAACTTCATATTAAACTAAGGGGCAGGGGGCCCCAGAGTAAAAAGATCCAGGGGCCTTTGGTGTGCCAGGCCGACACTGTGTATATACATATATATATATATATATCAGCTGTCTTCGTGAGACCGCGCGTGGGGAAGAGGGCCACAAGAAGGAGAATTTGCAACCCTGAAATAGTATAATATATAAATTTAATTTCGTTATTTTAAATCTTACACGACGTAAAACGCGCGCTCTTGGA
Source organism: Slavum lentiscoides (assembly GCA_032441835.1). Lineage (NCBI taxonomy): Eukaryota > Metazoa > Arthropoda > Insecta > Hemiptera > Aphididae > Slavum > Slavum lentiscoides. The sequence continues at coordinate 8,241,113 of CM063715.1, read as the reverse complement.
TTTAATGAAAAAATATATTTAATTTAATTGTAGTGCGTCGCGTGCGATTAAAATTTTAGCGATTTCAAATCTTAAACGAATTAAATTCTTTTTCGAAAACAAATTCTAATTGGTTTTTACGATTTTTTTTATTATTATTTAAATCACTCGTTTCTGTGACTCCTAGACATTTAATCAGAATTTAATAATTCGACGATATTATATTACACACTTATTTTCTTCGACGCGTCTCTTTCGATGATCAATATTGCGCAGTCGTATTGAGATCGATCTTAGAGTTGATCTATTCGGAGATCTTCAGCTCTTTTCGAAGAACTCGTGTATTTTTCTGCACTTGGTTCTGTTAGAGCGAGAAATAATCTATCACGAGAGTCGCGTTTTTTTTTTTCTTTTAATTTCTGGTTAACCGTCAGTCGTACGTATATTTCGACGTAGTCGTTTGTCCATATACGTAAAATACAATTTGTTTTATAATTTCAAATTGCGTTAATAATTTACGTTTAAAGTTTAAACGATAGAAAAACATTTCGCGGTATAATTTCCATCGCGTTTTTATTTGCGCGCTTCCGTGATCGTTATTATTATTATTTTTATTTTTCAATAATGTCTCGGCGACAGTATATAGCCATTGGCTGCTAAGAAATTGGTTGTTTACAATGGATTATTCACAATAATATATTATTTACAATACGTAGAATAGAGACCTAATAATAATAATAATATTTTCTTTTGAAGTTTCGCTTCTTCGACGAACTCGGAAGAACAGTATAGTGGCAACACTAACGAAGACGTATTTCTGTGGACCGAGATAAACTTTCTGAGTCAGATTAGCATTGAGCCTATTCGTTTTGTATCGATTGACTTGTATAAGTTTATTTATATATATACAAATAAAAACACAATTTCTACAAAATAATTTTTATTTTAAAACGCGTGTTTCGAAAACAATGTTTTCGTTTTCAGTGTTAATAACTATACTATATTGAGTCGTTCGTAGACATATTAACACACGGACCGCGCATTCCACCCGTCTATTCGTTATCAGTTACGTATTATAGAGTAAGAGAGATCGTTGACATAAAATATTATGTGTATGAGAGTGATAGAGATACGGGTTGGGAATTACATGGAAAGAAAAAACTAATCCGTTTATTTCATCCGTGTATTATTTATTTATTGCAATTCTAACTGTAAGTTATATATCTCAACAATTATATACAAGGTATAAATATGTCACATTAAACGCGTGCAGCGTATAAAATAAAATGATAACATAAAGACACAATTACATTTTTGAGAGAAAGAAAAACAAAATTATATATAGAAACATAAAACACAAGCATACGCATGCACATATATATTCAAGATATTATATAAACAAAATTCAAAATAAAATCAGAAGGCCGGTACAAAAAAGTATAATTAATTACGGCTTCGATGATGACGGGATTATTGGTTAATAATAAATTAGAAGAAGTCGTATTATCAACGTGAAAGGATGCGCAAATAGCCCGTAAAGCCTCCGTTTCATCAGGCCATGGACACTCCCCCCACTATTTCGATTTTTTTCATTTCGGAGCGGAATGATTGATGTTAGCGACAAAGCGGAAGAATATGATGTTAGGAACAAACCTGCGCATGCGCATTGTCAACGCAGCCGGTTTCGCGCGCATTCCAACGCGCTACAACACGTCTCTACCATAATCTTTTTTTTCGTTTCTTCCGCCGATCGTACCATATTAAGTACAGATTGATTGTACCTACCTACATAATATTAATAAAAATATATAATTTTCTAAAAAATATTATATAATTATATTATTATTATTATTATATATATATATTATTACACCTATAAGATACAAGTATAATAAATAAAAACGTACAAACACAGATTCTACGATTAATGATAACACAATGTGTAGATAAAAACATCTCGCATGGTAAGAAATTAGTGATAATTACTAAACAGCTGATTTCAAGGCCATTGAAATTATAATCTCGAGAACAAAGGAAAATCGTTCAGTGTCCTATCTATATTAATCTGTGGTTTCATTGAACGTGACAGGACAGTGAAAAAGAAGGTGGTCAAAGTCGCATGTATCGCCAAAACAATTAGAAAACAATGCAGGCTGGACTATCGTTCAGCCCCAAAATTATTTATATTCATTTATCAATAAATGTCGATTATAGATATCAATTGTCATTGTAGTCAATAGAACAAAAGAGAAAGTGATAGTAGACAGTGCGGCCAACTCGTATAGCTCTGTTTCTTTTCCTCTTTATCGACTCCCTGACCTCTCTCTCTCTCTATGCGCGGTGCATGAGTCAATATGTCTATGGAATCGTTTGGCGCGTATACACGCCCATTTATCGATCGGTTGCGGTCATCCATCGATGAGTGATTTTTGTACTACGGGCGGTCTTTCAGTTCGCGTTTATCGAAATTTGGTTGGCGGTTTTTTTTTTTTTTAGTGTTCGATGACGAAAAGCCACGTTCGAGTCCGATCGTTTATACATTTAAGTCACAAAAAAGAAAAAAAAAAGGAATTTTTCGAAACGATCACTTATATTAACGCGTGTAGTATATTGTATTTTCGGTGTTAAACAGATATTTATTCGAATTTACGAACCGGGTATTTTTTTTTTTTTTATTCGCTACGAATACGAAAAAACCACTATACACGACTGAATTTATAAATTTCTTTATAAAAACAACAATTATAATAATTTTGTAAAATAAAATTACCGCATTATTATAATTATTTTTTTTTTACAAATACTTTTTCCTGCTTAATCGATATAACACATGACATTTTTCTAAATATTTTAAAATTAATTTCAGCGTCTTTCGTCGAATTATAATGTATACTAAAAAAAAAAAAAAATGTCAAAAATATGATTCTCGATAAAAACTCCTGTTCGTTTCTATGATATAACGGGGACATTAATTCACTCAGTAGAACAAATATTGCATTGAAATCGCCGCCGTACTTCCTGTTCACTCGCGCATCCGGCATATATGCGAGGGATAAAGTAACAAACTATATTTTCGAATTGCATTCGTTTCGCAAAGGAATTATTGGATTTCTAAAGCGCGGACGAGTCGCTTTACTTTCAATTTTACTTGTTGCCGTTTTCATATAAGTCGTTTTCTCAATAATAACGCGATTCAATAAATATATAGACATTTATAAACACGCTTAAAATTGGATTAACGATTTGATATTAATTTTATATATATATATATATTTAAATATGATTAACGAAAAAAAATCTTATAAAAAAAAACTTATTGTGTTTACAATAACGTAAGACTAGTCCGAATAGAGTTCGAATAAAAACTCATACCGCCTACGAAAGAAACTGTTTTACTAATACGTTATTAGACTGTTTAATTTTAAAAAAAATTTTTGAGATCCTCCTATAGGAATATCCGGCGTAATGTTAATATTTGAGAAGAAAAAGGAAACGTTTCGTCTGTTACGCGATTCTCAAAGGAAGTGAACTAAAGTAAAGAAAAAAAAAAAAAAGTTCTAAATAAAAATAAAATAACGGTATTACGATTTTAAATTTCGTTAACGGTTTGACCGAACAATAACCGTTGACATTAATATTAACACAAAACCGTTCGCGTAATTAAAACGAGCGCATAAATAAGTAAAAAAAAAAACGATTAATTGTACACAATATCATCGTTTGTGCCGGTGCGTTATAATAATAATGATAGTCAAATTCACAGCGCCGCGTTAAATTTGTCCTCGCGATATAAGTTTTGGTAAAGTTGTACACGTCAATATGCATACTAATACTATATACTTTGGATAATTACAGAGAGGGGACTTGAGATTAGCTACCGCGGGCTTTCGCGAAAAGCGCATTAGATATATAATACATATTTATAGACTAAAGAGGTTTTTGGATTCTACATTTTATATTGAATATGTGAGCTATAACCGCCAAAGTATGGGAAAAGACGATATATAAAATGAAACCATTTATGACCGAAAAAATTAAAAAAAGAAATTCGTTTTAATTTTAGAACCAGCAATAGCTTTTTTATAGATTCTGAGCAGAGCGAGGAATTTATTACTTTTACAAAGTCGTGTTTTTTTTTTTATATCTGTACCCGAAAATTCTACCAGAAGTAATGCTTCGATCTTTACGCAGTCACAGTTTGTTTCCGGTAGCAAATTGCATCTAGTCGGGTCAAAAAAATGATCGAAAAGACTTCGAAAAACGCAAAAAAAAAAAAAATTGTTACAATAGTGTGCAACAGCCCCTCTTCCCTATATAAATTTTTCAACTACGGTAGTGTAAATAAATCCGGGCCCTCATTGTATAATAATATTTATAATCATTTTAATATAAATTCTAACATATAATTTTTTTATTTTTACAAAAGTCACCTAAAATATGGATTACACAGCTTCTTTTGCTATTATTATACACCTCTATAAAACATCAGTTATTTTAGTTGGCCTAAAATAAGTTTAAAAACAAGTACATTAATTTACTGCAGTTCAATATAATAGTCAACATTATTTAAAAAACAGTATTCATATAATATAATATGAAATACAATGTAAATTATTCAAAATTAAAAATAGCATTTGTACGCACAAAAATAAAATTGTATTGAACATATTTTGAATACCCGAACACGACGAACATCTATATTGACAAAATAAAATATATAAAAACTAAAAATCATTTCATTTTCGACCGGCAAAAATAGCACCTGCACCTGCAGGACAGGCGGCATGACATGGACATTAATATTTTTATATAGCGGCGGACCAATAGCTCTTATCTTCCAGGATTTTTTTCCCATTTATTTTTTCCATGGAACGCTCGCTCCGCCCGCCTGCACATATCGTTATAAAAAAAAAATTATGTACATAATATAGTAAGAAATCAAATTATTTATACACCAATATTGATTATAAAGACATGGTGACTAGCTGGTTGCGTGACTCGTGTCTCATTTTATTTTCTGATTTAAATTAATAATGTGTATATTATGTTTCCCCCCCCGGGACCATAGTACTCACTGAACCCCCCCTCGATTTGTGGGGGCCCCGGTGTGCAACCGTATATAAAACGCGTTCGTATCGCGTCCAAAAAAATTTCAAAATAAATTTATGCGAATACGTGTCAGCCGAGATCCGCGATTCGGCTGATATTATTACGTGTATGTATATAGAGCGCGTGGACGAAGTTCAAAACGGCGGGGCTCGCGGTAACGATTTCTCGTCCGTCGCCACGTGCAGTTCTGCAGCATCCAGCTCGGCGTATCGATCACGTCGCGCGGTCAAAAATAGCGATCCGGCTCGTCTTCTTCCGGATGACATTTACTCGCGAGTATTATAAAAAAAAAAAAAAAAAGGCCGCGTAAAAAATGTATGTGCCGTTAATACAATGGTGCTGCGAGCCCCGGGGACAAAGGGACGTATAACACACGAGCGCGCACGTACATATACGTTAAAGAAGTCGGTATACCAAAAAAAAAACGGGTCCGGTATTGTTCGTCGAAAGGGTCGAGAAGTGTCGGTGACACGTGTAAAAAGAACGGTATCGTCCCTGCTGCAGAAGTGGTGTCGCTTATTTCTTCGAGCTCGCTGAAACCGCTACGACGACAATAAAAATTTCAAAAAAAAAATACTCGTGAATCGCGTATTTTCTTTTTTTTTTTAAATCGTTCGAATCTAGTACATATCAAACGTTTTCATAATTCGGCCGGAGCATTTTGCACGATTTTCAGGACGCACTGAAAGGACGCAAATGGTATCAACCGCCCTTAAACACCCAAAAAAAAAAATAGTTCTTCGTGTTTAAAATTTTTGACGTGTACATGCCTTGTGGCTGGGGTCATTCTATAAATTTGTGCGACACCGAGAGCGTTACCGTGACGTCACGAACCACCCGACCAGGTCCAGGGGCGCATTAAGTGGGGGGCAAAGGGTGCGTTTGCCCCGGGCGGCAATTTTTAGAGGGCGGCACACTGATCACGGACATTTGGAATTATATGTTTTAGTCTGTTGGAATTTTAATCTGTACTGTAAATTTATGGGCGGCAAATTATATTTGCCCCCCCTCCCATCCCTAAATATTGATTCTTAATGCGCCCCTGGCCAGGTCCCCCCACTTCTATACCGCGTCGTTGCCAGTTACATTGGAACTGCGATGGCAACGCTATCTATATATAGATATAGATATTTCTATGGGTACGAGGAGACGAGGACTAAGCTATATAGGTAGCTTTTTGTCACGCGTAAAAAATAAATGAGATATGAACAAGACATATACATGTACCGATGTATCTGCATGCAGTGTAGATATACACCATTTTTTTTTTTTTTGCACGAAATCATCGGCCGTTAAAACGAAAAATTTACACCTTTTACGACTTAAACAATTAAGATATCTAATCATTTCTGTAGCCCAAAATTGAAAGACATTTTTTTTTTTTTTTGCGTAAATTATTCAAGACGATAGAACCCGCTGTTTTGGTTTGAAAACTATTATTGAGAAAATAGTTTTCGATTTTTGGGTCGTTTTACGCGCAAAGAAACTATACTGAGAAAATCGAAAAACGTTTCGAATAAACGTTACCGACTGATTTTGCTACAGAAACGTAACGACGCGCATGACTAGATCGATGCAGCCAGCGTTCTTTCTGTTTGAAAATTATTGTACATAAAAAAAAAAAATTTTGTAAACATCATTGTAAAACCAATAGAATTACGCTATACGTACGTGAATACACAATAATATTATGTGTACATCTGTATTTTCGTTACTGAAATATCGGGAATTCACTCGACTGTACCGATATATTATGTAACAATTTAATGACTATTATACGCATTCGTATGTCATTAAATAACGCAACATTTCGTCCGGTCTTATCTCTATGTGTGTGTGTGTGTGAAAAAACGTTTTTCTTTTTTCGAAACGAATAAATTTTAATATTTTCAATTTTACAACGGACTAAAGAAAAATGTAACGTTCACCATAAGAAAAACAAGTAAAGTGACGTCCAAACTCACGTAATAATAATTAAATAATTTTCGTGTTATGATAAAAAAAAAAATTTCGATTTTTCGTTTAATTCGATCGAACGAAAATCAAATCGTTAATGCGTTTAAAGAGCAAGGATGGGCCGTATATAATATCATAAAAATCTGTTTTTTTTTTACGTATAATTATTATTTTAAGTTTCGCAAATCTTTTTCGAACAAATTATTTTCTATAACTCGGAATAGTTCTCACGTGTAATTATAAAACGGTTATTTCGACCACGTAACGTCTCCTTCACAAATTTAGCCGTTTTACGTTATCGCACATTTTTTTTATTTTTATTCGTTTTAAACCGGTTTTGGCAGGAATGATCCGAAACACGGAATGCTGTTTTAATAAGCTTTAGTTTAAAAAAAAAAAAACGATAATATAATGCAATCGTTATTCCGATCGCAGTAAAAGCCATCAAATGACTCCGTATTAGATATAGGCACTGCAACGATTTAATATCATCTCCGCGGTGAAGTTCGTGCCACGTCTCTTTGAACTCCCAACACAAACCGGCTGTTAATTTAAGCGATTTCAATTTCCAACGCATACTCGATCGTGTAATAATAATACGTATACAAACAATAATAAACACACGCAGTTCACTCGATCGAAAATCTTTGTACGGCGTTTCTTCGTATATTAAACATTGTCTATCCGGTGTTAATGCGCAGTGACTGCAACATAATAAATAATATGTTAACTATAATGAGAAAGCAGAAAAAACAAAATCGAAAAATCAAATATAAATAAAATGTTTATTTTTAATTCAATTTTTCTTTTTTCTGTGATATTTAAAGTTTTCTCTGATTTTCTCTTGTTCCTTTTATGTCGTATTCGATGTTTGTTTTATTTTTATTTCTTCCTGTTAAGAATTTTTCAAAATTGTCAAAATCGATTACGGTAGGTATTTCGAAACTATATAATCATCTCGGAGTCTTGAAATTTACGTTAAACACACGCGTACACGCAGTACAATTTTTAAATATTATCTTCTAATTTTGGGCTATATAGCAATTAATTTATACCGACCTCGCTTATCCCGTTTTTTTTCCATCATCAGTATAACTATACGGCTGCTACAATATTTTAATCGAACTTTATTACGACTAATCAGGTGTGTCTGCAGGTACATTAGATAGCAACTTCGTTGCGTTTTGAGGTGTAAAAACGAATGACGTCTGGTATTATTTTGTATTCAGAAAATTTCCTTTTTAAAGTAACCATTTTTTGTAAAATTGTGTATATTCGAATTGAAACTTATGATATAAAAATATAGAGTTTAAGAAACGCTATGGAAATATTGTCAATGAATTAATTTTTGTGTTTTTTTAATTCTGTAAAATAAGTCGAACAGTATTGTGTTATCGATAATCCTATAAAACTATACGACTAAAACGCAAATATATTAAATAATTTGAATTTTTTTTCACCCAGGACACACTACGTAATCGGAAATGTTAAAATACGACACGAATATCACGCGTTATATTCGTGCGACCTGCACACGTTATCGTATCCGACATTAATAATTCGTCTCCGCGAGTCCATTGTTTCGGTCAAACGTTAAGTGATGCGTAATACAGTGTTTCGAGATCCGTTTGAACTCGTTCTAATGTGTACACTAATTTATATTATTCGCGAACCACCAGTACGAAGCGAGTGCTTTGAAGATCCGCCAACGCATATGGGTTTTCGCAAAACGAATAAGATATATCTGACGAAAATTTCGTCTGAGAGATATCAAAGTTTCAGAAACAGCTGTGTAGTGCACACGCAAACACACGTATATTTATACGGCGCAGTTCTTAGTACAAATAAAATGTATTAACAAAACATAACGAGAGCTCTGCGAAAAAAACTATCCGAATGTGTGCACTTGTATACTACGTGTAAACTATTAAAAGTTCAGCAAAACCTTTCGAACATATATAGATACTAACAAATGCGAAAATAAAACTGTATAAATTATAAAATGGTATTTTTTTTTTTTAATGTATCGATTATTATACAACTGTGTCACACAACGATAAATATTCATAACAACAACTCGGGCGATTCGGAAAACGGTCTTATTCGATTAACACAATCGATACATAATAGTTATTATATATATATATATATATATATATATTGTAAATTATGTATTGATATTGTGTACAAATAATTAAATGTATATAATATATGTATATACCGTATCGCGCGGTTGGAATCCGAAACGTCATTTGTTGCGCGAGAACTCGAGAGGAATTGAATTAATAACTTTCCAAAACGATCTACAATAGTTATGTAACGTAACTATTCTCGATAAATTTCAACTCGAAACTTTATTAATATATATTAATTGTTAATGGGCATTGGCCGTTCTAAATTAATTAATTAAAAATAATAATACGAAAATTATTCGAATAATACTCGTAATAAAAACAAAAAACGTAATTTTATATACTTGAAATGATATTCAATATATATATATATATATAATTTATTTATGATTTGAATATAATAATATATAATATACAATTAGAACGCGCTTTGCCGATATAAATTCATTATAATATTGAATATCATTTCAAGTATATAAAATTACGTTTTTGTTTTATTACGAGTATCATTCGAATAATTTTCGTATTATTATTTTTAATTAATTAATTTAGAACGGCCAATGCCCATTAACAATTAATATATATATATATATATACAATTAAGTTATATACACGTACTGTATTATTCTTGACGTATTTTTAACTTGCAAATATGTCATAAATTATTAGAATTGGGTGGTCCACAAATGGAAGAAAAAAAATATATACACGTATACGTAACGGAAAAGCGCGTAAGAGAAAACAAATATATTTACCAATGTCGAGAGAGAGAGAAAGAGAGAGAGAGAGGAAATGGTTAGGTTTTTATAATTGAGAAAAAAAATTTTACATTTTAACGAAACGTGTGTGTGTGTGTGTGTGTGTGTGTGTGTGTGTGTGTGTGATGATAGAAATATTATTATGATTATTATCATAATATTAATTTGACATAAAAAAGACTGATTTGATACAGGTGAACAATTCACTAAACAATCATGTATTAAACTCGTGTATGTATTCGTTTAAAATATTCTGTGGGAGTAAAAGAAATACTTATATATTAATATTATATGCTCTACGAAGTTCTTTTTTTTTCTTATTTCTTAATTTCAACGAAAATGTGTGCGTGAAAAACGCAATATTGAAGACCGCCGCAGTCACGTAGGTATACGAAAAGATTTACCTCTTTTTCCTCCAACAATGCGATCCCGATTCGCTATAGAGAGCAAAAAAAAAAAACGGCATCTGTGGTCCACATACCTCGTATATCGTAACGTATGTTTTCCGTTTAGCTTTTTATTTCTTTGGCGTAGAATCAGGTCAAAGAGACGTATCAAGCAAATATGTCTTGTGGGGAGTTTTTTTTTTGTATAAAAACGACGTATAACTCGTAGAGTGATTTCACGTTTAAAATCGTTACACAACGGTATGTTTGCTTTTTACAAATGCTTAGACGGTTGGACGTAACGATATATTGCGTTTGAACGACGTTCGGTCGAAACGTCCCTATATATATATGTACGCTCTCATATTGTGGTTTTTTTTTTCTAGATGTTTTTCGAATTATAAATTTCAAAAACCGAAAACAGTAATAATAATGAAAATTATCATTAAATGCGTCCGGTTTGATGTGTACGCAGTAAAAGCTCCGTGCGTCATACAATGTTATTTACCGAGAGTTTTTCGTCTGTAGTTTGCAGGTTCAGTCTCTCCTACGCCGTTGTCGTATACGTATATAGTAGCTGCAGTCGCTGGTATACACCAGCTAAATGCATAAGCAAACGTGAATGCCGGTTGAATTTCGTTATGAAAATTAATTTAGTTATCGCTTTGAGAGCGAATGCCACGCGAACTGTATCGATTTAATACGTTCCCGAACGACGTATTCATATTTATTTCATTTATTAACGTAATAATATAAATTATAATAATAAACACTATTACTGTTTAGAGGGAATTCGCACAAAGTTACTATTGACTAATTGTCTTGGATTCTGAGCGAAGCGAAAAAAGTTTTGATTTTACAAGGATGTATTTTTTTTTTGTCTTATCATTTTTTTTTTTTTATAAAAGTAGTGCTCGAATGATCTAATTGGTACTCCGTTCCCGGTATATAGTTTCCTGAATTCAAAACGACCCGAAAAACTAGTGAGATTGTCGGCACGTTCGTTTTGGAAACGGAAAATTTTTGTATTTTCACGAGTTCCATAATACGCAAACTAAGATTTTATTTACCGTGTTCTTTAATGATGCTTACTACGTACTATGAATTATAACGTAGTTCAGAATCGGTTTTCGAGTATCACGGAATTCTTCATCGCTTTCAAATTCAAAATCATAACAAATCTCCGACTATGTAATTAATACTGACTTCAGCCGACATCTACAGCATCCATATCAGCTCGCTGATTTTTTTTCTTTCCTTTTTTTTTTCTATCGTTTTCTATTGTTGTTTGCTCGTCCGTGATACTGATAATAACAAACGAATATCTCTCTTGAAACCTTTGGAATATCCTCGAAATATATTTTTTTTATTTATACAATTTCGAAATAAAAAAAACTTTGTGTAAACGACGGATAACTGTTACACGTTTTTTACACGGATTCGTCGTTTTTACTCTTGTAGTGCGCATTTTTTCGCTACGAAAAACCAATACGGTTAACGTCGAATGTCCATTGCGTAGCCGAACAATTTCCGTCGTTATCGAGTTCATCTTGTGTATGGAATTGATTTCAACAACGTTAATAATTTCAATTTTGTTGTCTTTATAAGTACTCGTGGAATACGATGTACAATACGTGCACCGTCGGTACGTAATGCGTAGGAGGATCGTACGATTTCGCGAGAACCATAAGAAAGAGTTGTACTCGGAGTGCTCAACAATAATTTATATATTTATCCAATTTCAAACACAAATTTAAAACGGAAAACAAAAACGTTAGTGCGTAAATGAAAACGAAAATTGTTCAAACAATGCAATAGGAAACGGTTTACGTTTTACTCGCCTCGTTCCATTTTCGAAATACAAAACCACACTATTTGTTTTAAAACGTGATTTTTAATTGATCCGTACCCTGTAAAACACGCAGCAATTATTAAGCCGTAAAAATAATACGATTTTACGTAGGTGCGTTTCGTAAGTGTATTTAATTCCGTTTATTTTTTCGGTCAAATATATGTTTATGCGACGTTATTTTTAGAGGGGAAAAAAAATATATTTTTTCGTGTAACGCGAATTTTCGCGAAACAAATGTTTCGGTTAACATTCAAATTCAAAAAAAAAATAAAAAATAAACCGTTTTGATGATAAACCCTACTGTTTCCGTGTACTTTTGAAAACACTCGCACACAATTCCGTTTGTGTCGTACTCGCATGGGACCGGAGAAAAGTAATTTTCGACTCGCGTGGGCGACGAAACTTCCAGTTACCCTTTTGAATTTTAAAAAAAGTCGTTCGCGCGAAATTTGAAAGAATTTGCATTTTTTTTTTATATATATATATATATATAACGTCAATTCGATTGAAATGAATAAAAATGAACAATACTGCGCAGTGTCACGAGGTATAAACTGATAAAAAAAAAAAAAATAGAGTAGTAACTTTCGTATTGATATCAATCAGACAGCAAATATGTTTTCAACGTGTATAATAACGACGAGAAATTATAACAAAAAAAAAATGTATATAAATTTCGTTGAGATGTCACAAGACGCGTTTATTACAAACGTTGATGAGAATATAACACTACGAGGTGCGGCTGAAAATTACGACATAAACGTCTTTAGGAGAAAAAAACAAAACACGTGTAAAAATATATTAACGACAATTAGATGCGTAAAATGTTAATCAGGATCGGTTACATTTTTATTTTTTTTAATCGATTTTCCGTTCTCAATAAGATTTTAATTTCGTACGTAACGCTCGTTTATATATACTTTACGAAGAATTAGTTCAGTGATTTCGAGTAATTTAAAAAAATCATGTCGTTTAGTACCATGTTCATACATTATAATATATATATATATATATATACTACTACACAGTAGTTGCACGCAGGAAATTTTCGTTTGTAATTTATACTGACAACACTCGTACTCGTAGGCAAAAATGGGGGGCTTGGGGGGGCTAAGCCTCCCAAATATCTTATAATTTGTATGTATTTTAGATATTTGACTGATGTTAAAAATGTTAGCCGCCCCCCCCAAAAATTTAATAGATTTCTGCCTATGCTCGTACTATAAGGCATAAAAATTTTAAAAATATTTTTACACTTTAAAACATTTAGTGAAAAAAAGCGGCCAATTCGAATACTACGAGACACGCGATTATTTAAATCGACAATCTCGGTTTTAATAATATTTTCGAGTGTTATTCAAACGCACAGTATTATTTGAGTATTTTAAAACAATAAATATTATACTTCAGCGTTCGGCGTGACCGAAATTCTACTTTTGTTCCCTCCACGAATTCCGCCTATGCGCAATTATTATTTATATTAATAATAAAATTAATTATTATTAATAATACGTCGTCTCGACTGCGAACTATGCGTATACCGCGTCTCTCGGTGGAAAATGTATAGCAAATAGAATAACTGACGGGAACTTCTTTGTATTTCGTTAAAACTTTGCAGTTTTCGGAAAGTCTATAGCAAAAACTTTCGGTTAGTCTTGGCCATCGGGGGTTTATTTTTTTTTTTGCCCCGTCACACTCCCACATTATTATTGTACGCGTCCGTCATCGGCAGAACGCCGCCAAGCTGGTCGTGTGAAAACCGACGTTTTCTTTGAACTTCCATCGTTTGCTTGATGCACACGTGTGAGACCGGGCCACCGGGGATGGTCAGCACCTTCCAAAGGGGTAGTGGGCAACTCGAGTTCGGATGAAAAATCGTCTTCGGCGCCAAAACGTGTCTGCTTTCGCAATTGCCGGCAGCGAATAATCGCCCGGGATAACCGTTACACCTAAAAAAAAAAAACTCAGCTGAGCCTCGCCCGCCTGGCTTTATTTCAGTTCCAGTGGAGTGCGAGGCGCATGAAATACAATTAAATACAAAATTCGTTCTCGTCAGTTCGTAAAAATATAAAATGAATTGAAATAAAATAAATACATATATATATATATAAACTGGTGCGTTGAGTCTCTACGCGCGGATGAAATGAAACCTAATACAGTAATACAATAATAGTACAGTAATGCAATAATAATAAAAAAAAACTGGTTTGTAGATGTATCAATATAGTTGCAAAAGACTCTGTAACTACAGATGGATTGTCAGTCATCGTATTCGGCGATTATAGAAAACCTAATTCGAAAATTTCCGTGCATAGGTATATTATCAAAAAATAAAATAAATTCGTATTTCCTATATGACGTTTAACGTCTTCGAAGTCCACTAAGAAGTTTCACTTCAATATTATTAATATATATTAAAATATAAACAGCTTATAAAAAAAAAAACGTTTTTATAGTAAACGTATTCGGCGATTTTTCTTCGTCGTATACAATTCTATAGTTTGTCCGAAAATTACTCGGTCGGAATCTATTAGCTCCCGACCTCTCGACCGTATTTAATAAGGCACTAAATTACCAGAGAGGATTTCGTCGTGAAAAATCACACGTCATTTGTCATTCCGACGGTACTTGAAATATCATTGCCGCATTAGGCACTGTGCTTTGGGTCTGCGACTAACGAAGGTGAACGATCACTTTCAGTGTTCTAAAAAGTGAATTACTGCAGGAATTGGCAAAAGTCTAGGTGAAGCGCAACAGTCATTTCTTGCATTCTCATAACATTAAAGAGAAATTATAAAAAAAAAATCGTTGAATTCGCCAACGAGAAATGTCGAAAAAAAATAGGTAGGTACAAAGTTTTAGACGTTTCTGCATTCGTTAACATTTACTCGTATGGTAAAATTTTTTGACATTCGGTAAATTGAAACTGAAATGAATTTAACTATTGAAAATAAAGAATTGACTCGTGTATTTTTTAATGAAATTTTACCATATGTATCGATTTAAAATGATAAGCTGTAGAATGTAAATATTAATAATAAAAACGATTACTTTTTACTGTTGAGCACGCACTGCCTTTTTTTCGTGTTACACTTGAAATGTGTAATATAAGTGTATGCGGTTATTAATGCGATATAATATAATATTTATTATACAACGTCATTATTCAAATAATATTCCGCGGCTTATGGAATTATTAATGAATTTCGATCCGGCACATGGACGTCTGCAGGGTAAATGAGGCGAGCTGAATTAATTATTTATACGAAATTCGTCGTCAGAATTAAAATCGATAGAAAAATATTTTCAAAAAGAAATTTTTTTTCTGGGAAATTAATGTAAATTTAAAAATATATATATATATATAATTTCTGGAACTCTAATTACGACGCGTAAATCCCTAGTAGTGAATCGAAACGAAATCTCGTCCGTATTTCGATAACATGTCACACGCGATACAGTCGAGAAAAAGACAATTTCATAAAACAACAGTCGCTTACAACAATTTTCCTTCGTAGGTACCGTGTCCAGGACAATATCGATCTTTCAAAATTCGCGCGTGTGATAAAGTACGTATACCGACCAGATGTGTTGCAAAGGATGACAAAAAAAAAAAAAAAAAGTACAATGTAATACGGGTAAACCCCCTTTATATAAAATACACTGCAGGTGTATAAAATTCTCCGAGAAGTGAAATTTCGGGTGGAAAAAAAAAAAGAGTAAGAATTGAAGAAAAGCGACATGACGTGCGAATGGCAACGAAAACAGTTTTATAAATTTATAAAAGTTTCTAAAGAGACAACAATAGTTTATTAAAAGTCTGTTCGAGGACAATGCGTGTATAAACTGCGCTTTAAATCGTGGGAATGAATATAAATTTATAACACGCAGTTTATATTTATGTGTCCATTTCTTTTTTTTTTTTCGTTCAGCGTTTCCGTTATAACATCTGAAGGAAAATACTGCGACCTTTTTCTTTTTTTTCTGTTTGTCTGCCGTGTATTATATTTATGTTTAATAAGTTTAAAAATAATAATAATAATACTACGTTTGCTTATTGTTCGTAAACGTTGATCCAAAAAAAAAAAAAAAACAGGACGAAATATAATATATTATTCCATTAAAATATTAAAAATATCTCGCGTGATATAATTGTACACGAAAAAGAATGAATAAATAACGGAATTCAAAAGAAGAGTCGTAGGAATAAATTGAATTTACGCCGACGCCACTGGAATATATTTTTTACTTTAACGATTTGTACAGTCGCTTATGGCCTCGAATTAAAAGTAATGTAAAAAAAGAAAAAAACTAAAAACGTATAACCGAGGCCGAATTGTAGAATTTTTTTTTTTAATGACTCGTAAACACACGGAAAATGTAAAATTACTTTCGAAAAAGCGAAAATCGACAAGTGAAAATTTGTAGTTCGGTACATTTTTTTCTCCCAACCTTTGACGCAATAAATATTTTAATATTTCAATGAGTTTTCCGAATGTGTAGGTGTATAAGTACACGATTTATAACTTTAAGTTAGTACGCTCGTTTATAAATTACTCGGGTTGTTTTATTTAAACGTATTTTCGGTGCGATTTTCTTGTTCCGCGGAAATCAAATGACGCGGAAACGAAATGCGAATAATTTTCTCGAACAAACGAAATAATTTGGGCGAAAAATAAATTCGCGAAAACACGGGGGAAACGCCGTTGTTTTCGGAATTCGTCGTTAACCCGCGACGAAGACGCAACGAATAATATAATAATATAATGAAAATTTCAAAGACATCGTTTGCGCGTATTGTTGTTCGCAGGACGGACTCCGGAGGAGAATGGACAAGTTGAAGAGTTCGATCGAAGAGGCCAATTTGGCCGTGGACAAGGAAAGGGAGAAGAACGTCAGTCTTCTGCACATGATTTTTCCGCCCAACATCGCCAAACGACTGTGGCTCGGTACGTTTAAAATAGTTTTTTTTTTATAGTTTAAGACCGAGCTAAGTACGAGCATACACGATTTCTTTTTAACTTTCTAAAAATTGAGTTTAAATTTAACCGAGTCAAAACAGTTATAGTTGATTGAAACGTGTCAAGTTGCGTTTTACGTTAGGTAACCGGAAAGTTAATTCGCTTTTTTTTTTTTTTAAGCAGAAATCAAACGTCAAAACACGTTTTCCGACGATTCGTATGGAAATTCGAAATTTAAACTATTGGCTATTATTTATTTGTTTTACGTTCGTTTTGAACGTGTTCGGGTAATGTTTTGATAAATCGAGCACACGCCGACATGCTCGGACCATCGAAATCCGAAATCGAACTAATCGGTCGGAACAAAAATAAAAACTCTAAGATGACGTTGAAAAAAATTCGTCAAATATAAAAAGTTTAGTCGATTTTAACTTTTCGCTTATTATATATTTAACATCGTCGTATGCTGTCAGCCTTGATTTTTCGTCTTGACGAGGTGCGTTTTCTTTTTACCCCTCGTTTCTTTTTTCACCTCAATTCAAACGTCGTTCGCTCACATTCCGACGAATTGTCACGCTCTCTGCAGGCCCACCACGGATTTGATTCCCCGGAGAAACATAATATTTTGTCGGCGGCGTCGTCGTCGAAAATGTAATCCGGACGATATGTTTCGACGACGGAACGTGATTTTCTCTCTCGGCGTACACGAATTCCGTTTGCACTCGTACGCCATCACCGTCACTAGCACCGAATCCTTTGCGAGAGGAGGAGAATTGCTTTATTGGCCAACCCGTAATATAATGTTAAAAATTATCCGCGGCCTTTGAACACACGATTTCTCTTGTGTTTACGTAACAGTGGCGACTATAGATGATTCTTAATGGGGGGGGGTGTGAAAATGGAGACAACCCCCACTGCCGATGAAATATCCACATCGACGAGTAATAACCAAGAAGAAAGATTTATTAACGTACCGAGACGAAATGCAGATGTAGAAAAAGAAAGAACAACGTGACTGAAACGTAAACGAAATAACAATAAAACGGGAAAAGAAAGTACTCAGCAGATAGCGCTACGACACAACATTGAAAGCGTGTATAAATAGTGGTCAGTCTCAAAGTCACACACACATGCACGCACGCACTATTTACGTACTTTAATCGCGAACTACGTTGTTCACGCCTGACCGCCGTGATTACACTGAGCGGTCCGATGGTTTCGGACCTCTATTTATAAACGCCTTTCGGCCATGCCCTCTATGTTGTATCGTAGCGCTATCTGGTGACTACTTTCTCTTTTCCCTTTTTATTACGGTCGGCTGACGCGCTATGTCGGTATAAGCGGGTGTTTTAGTTTGACGTTGACCGAGCGACCGGTCGTACGCGCTAATGCAATCTTTATTATTTATTTTTTTTATTATTATTAATAATAGGTTTTATTATTTCGCGTATTTTAATGAAATCAAATGAACGTAAGAATTCATATTTCCTCGTTGTACACTCGTTTACACGTTTACTCGTTTATTTTACACGTTTACTATTTTATTTAACGTTTACTCTTTTACACTGTACACGGTCGAACGAAAGTTACCGTCCAATCATTTTCTATTCGAGCTATCCGGGTGTCTCAGAAAATATCGAATGTTCAACTGTGATACCGAATTCTATAGACAATGCAAGAACTAGAGAGAGAAAGACTACCGTTGTAGTTAATACCTGTATTTTTATACTCGGTATAATGCCAAAATTGCACGTCTTAGTGTGCCGAATACTCGCGAGTTTTGGCAAGATTTCTTATGAAAATTGAATAAAACCCGGTTTAATGTGTATATATTGTTATAATATTCTTGTTCTTCGACTCTAAAAATAACGCCTAGACTCGTCTACTGCAGCTGCAGCGTTTTGTAATCACTGTTCATGTATTGTTGAGATCGAGACGATTCGGAAAAAAAAAAATATACAAAATAAAGCGAGAAAAATTGTTGTCGCTCGACGTCCTCTGTATTCGCGCCAATTTCGCCTATACACTCGCGCGATATTATGTCGTCGTCTATAGTTCCATAAAACGTATTATTACTACCATAGAAAGTATGGTTCGAATCGATATTGAACGTACTGTTCGGACGACTATTTAAAATTATGACCTCCACTGTAACTGGCAGTCGGCCATAGTGTCCATGATATTGTTATTAGGTCGTACGACTCTGCCCTACTGGCGACATCTATGAGTACTTGTGACAAGAATAGATGTGACAGTAGTGGTAACCTTTCACTGAAAGTGGTAAACCACAAACGTTGAACATGGTCTAACCTATAATTTAATAAAGATGATAATACAATATTTTTATAATTAATATGGCTTATGTATACAGTAAATCATAACTATAATATTTTTTTATTAAATCTAGTATGTAATATGTATACGAATATACTATAATTATTAAAATAAATCTAGTGACTAGTGTTTACTACGTGTTGACTGCAGCGGTGAACCTGTCAAAATGGAATCCGTAAAGGTAAGTCGAGTGATATTTTCCATTATTAACAAAAATAACACTTTTCAAAAAAGAATTTAGAACATAGAAAGTTATAAGAGTGTAAGGGTGTTATAACATTTTGCATATGTGAAAAATAATCGTAAAAGTATAATAATGATTTGCCGACTTTGGGAATAAATTTGCTCAAAACAATTGATGGGAAAGTCACTGAATACTAACCTAGACGGCAATATTATAATAACTTTAGTATTAGATTAAATTTAAAATATAATATTTTTCATGTTAGTATAATATTATTATAAACCACTTTTTATAATATTACTAGCTGAATTACCCGGCGTTACCAGGAAAATAATTGTGCATTCAACTCCTTTTGGGTGTAACTCGCTGTGGAAGCAATGCCTTTTAAGACTAATCACCCAAAATAACGGTTGGGTTATTATAATTAGTATAATTTGTATTGTATTATATAAGGTTAGGTTAGGTTAGGTTAGGTAACCTAACCTAACGCAACAATAACGGACATTTAAAAAACGGATATTTTTATTTTCTACTAAACGCACGAACATTATGAACTCAATCGCAAATTTTAGATTCTGAGCGGAGCGAGGGATCTATTGGTTTTACAACGTACGTTTCCCCAGCCCCCCCACTTTACGTATATTGAATTTTTTTTTTTCAATAATTAGTACGCAATTAGTATGAATTTGTACGACCGAAATTAGAATTTGTACGGCGTTCGTTTACCCAGAAATAACAATTTTCTAGTGGGGAGGCTGGAGAAACGTTTCAAATCACGTCAAGTTGGTACTTTTAAGAGGTCATTTTTCGATTTTCTCAATAGTTTTTTAACGCGAAGCGATAAACTACCGAAAAATTACGAAAAACCGCTAAAAATTGGATTTCGTCAATATTACGTATAGTTTTTTCGCTGTTTATCGGAAATAATCAATCTATTATCTTGACATTTTCAACGTAATTATATCTTTATATTGTACACCTTTGTGTAAATTTTCAAAAAGTTTCATTCAATTTTAGGTTATTTATAGCTATTTTTAAATTTTAAGGTTTTTCATTCATAAAACAGTTAATTTTGTGTTTTTTGACTTGAAATTTAGATACAACGTCAGACATACATTACTTTAATTTTGTACAAAAAATTTTGAAAATTGGACCACAAGAATTTATTTTATAGCCATTTTAAGACAATTTACGAGATTGTATATATTACGTACCTATCTACGTCAATATCGAATACAGTTATTTCTTCGTATTTTCAAAATAATCATTATACAGTTACTTTTCGTTAAAGTGTATTACACCGAAGCTCAGCTCAGAATCGTTTTATCGAATGCAATGATTTATCATTGCATTCAAATTATAATAAAAACAAAACTCTAAAATCTTTATCCAAGTAATTTACTTGAGCGATATCCACAACAACCCGCGGCTCGCTATCTTTTTTTTTTTGTTATTCATTTTTTTAATAATTTTTGTTTGCAGTCAAATGTTGGAAGAAAACCTCGGGTTTCTTTGGATTTAATAATGGGATTATTGACTTCCGTTGCCGAGGACCTATTTGATTTAGATGGTAATCTTATTCAATACTCACATCCACTGTGGATTCAGCTAAGTAAAGGTGTTGATGGTAAATTGACTGCTCATTCATTGTACTTATCTGTTAAACAAGACCGTCATTTGTGGCAAACACGATTACGAGAAATTGTTGGTAAACCAATTACTCGATCTGAAACTATTTCTTCAGATGAAGAAGAGAACGCAAAATATCAGAAGTTTTCAACAGATGATACTGATGAAGAATCAGACGGAATATCTAAAAATAAAAAAATTTTTGAATTTGACATTCCATACCGAGAATATGTCAAAATGGCGCCAACTGATGTGGTATATGGAAGAAGAAAAACCAAAAATATACACAGTTTTAAAAAGGTGCTTGGACAAATATTATTAACGATTGGTTTATTAAATGTTGTGACATTCCTTGTAACATAGTATACAAAAGATGTCGGCTTGCAAGCGATTTAAGTATGGCTAAGCATTTCTTAAATTTTGAAGGCAAATGTAAAGATTGTTTAGCAAAGGTAATTGGCTGGGCAAAAAAAAAACCAACTGATGGTATGCCATTAACTATTAATATTGTAATGGATGGTATAGACATTTTGCAACAACACGCATTAAAAAGGCCTCTAAATGGAGAAAAACGTCACGAGGTAGGCATGCAGTTGTCTCAAGATTGTGCTAGTAACTGGAAGCGACAAGCAGTTTCTTCACTAACTTTCGGTGCAAAATACCAGCTAACGTTTACAATAATACAGTTTTATGGAAATGTAAACAATCAGTGAGAGATAAAACTCTGGGGATAACAGAGAACTGCCCAATCATGTCACTCATAGAGTTAAGTCATACTCAATATGCTGGCTCCATTCATAAAGTATGTGCCAAGCCGTTTATTGTTCATTACTGGACACCATGCCAATTAGTAGTTTATAAGAGTATTAGCAAAACATACGTTCGCCTATCAATCGATGCAACAGGAAGTATTGTAAAAAATTAAGAGGTCTACACAAAACATACTATCAAGTCACATATTTTTGTACGAAGCAGTTGTTTTCAATGGAGCATATCAGACTTCGGTAACACAGATGATCAGTGAAAACAAGATACATTCACAATATTTTCTTGGTTAACATTATGGATGAATGATGGTGTATCTGCTCCACAAGAAAGTGTATGTGATTTTCAATGGCACTCTTAGGAGCAATAACAAGGGCTTTTGTGGTGGAATGACAGTTCGGACCTACGTAGAATCATGCTTAGAAATTTTAACTTATAAAAATCTTCACAGCCTAAACTTTCTTGTTTTGTCAGAATAGACATTGCACACGTCATTAAAATGGTATGTCGATGGAAATGTTGGAAAGGGTCAAGATCATATCATCTGAAGGAATTTTTGTCAGGTACCAACCTTATTTTAATTATCACTTAATGCTAGAAATGACAGTTCTATATTTTATTCTAACTTTTAAAATGTATATTTATTAAATACAGGTGCATAGTTCTATTAATTTACTGCGACTGTTTGGATAAATTCAAAGACATTTTAATCGATGTCTTAACTGTATGTACAAATGAATATGATGGAAAAACTAAAGATTCTCCTGAAATAAATACACCTTCTGAGAACGCGAGAATTCGTCTATTGAATTAATTAAAGGTAACTATTATGTTAATTATTTAAATAATTCTAAATAATTGATTATTAACACTAAAATAATTTAATAAAATAATTTATAGCATTTTTAGAATATAATTTAAAAAATACATAATAGCATACATAACAACAAACAGGTTTTTGCTCTATCAAACTGATTATATAATAAATGATATTTACCTATTATTTATGAAATATCAATATATTTATTTCTATAGATTAATATGCACCTATATTGTGCACCTAACCTAATGTTTCACTTCTTAAGTATTTATGGGTTTTGCAGGACTTTCATCCTCCTCAACGTACTTAATTCGATCACTAATTTTAAAATAAAAAGGTATCGAGCCACAGGATGTTGTGGATATCGCTTAAGTGAATTACTTGGATAAAGATTTTAGAGTTTTGTTTTATTATAAATTTAAAAGCAATGATAAATCATTGGATTCGATAAAACGATTCTAAGCGGAGTTTCGGTGTAACATACTAAAAGTTACCTCTTTTATGAATAAAATATCTCAAAACCTACAATTGCTATAAATAGTCTAAAATTGAAAAAATGTTTTGAAAACTTTTAAAAAATTTCGATGAAATTAAATTCTCAGCGTTTTTATGTAAATTTTGGTAGTTTTTCTGGCGATTGAAAAAGTATTGAGAAAATCGAAAATTACCTTTTAAAGTACAAACTATATGTAATTTGTAATCAGAAAAAGTGCTACACGTAAAGATCGGATCACCCTTCTGGTAGAATTTTGGGTACAGACATAAAAAAACACACATGATTGTAAAACCAATAGATCCTTCTCTCCACTCAGAAAATCTAAAAATCTAAAATCTATAGTTTGTCTATTTGAAATGCAACAACTTTTAATTTTTTTAAAATTTTTTTAGGTCATTGTTTTTCAAATATAGGGACATATCCGACCAACAGATATCAGACACAGAAGAAGAAATATTTGAAAACGATAAAGACATTCAAGAAGAAGAAAATACGTCTTACTTAGATACGTTTTTAAAAGAAATTGAAACTAAAAGTTGTGTGTATATATCAACAGTAGGTGATCGCCTTAATGCTTACTATATACCAGAATTCAAAACTTCTTTAATACGTATTTGTAAAACGTTTCCAATGTGGACGAACGTTATGGTGCCATTTTAAGTCTCCTTATTTAACAGCAAGCTCAGCTTCTGTAGAAGGTGAGTTTTCACTATTAAAAATTCAATATTAAAACACGAATCTCGGCTTTTATCAGCAGATCGATTTGTTTTAACGCATTTACGAAGTTTAGAAAATTCAATGAAAATTGTGAGAAGTAAACAATTATTTTCTATTAAAACAACTTCGGTAAATGACTCAGACAAAATAAATACTTGCTCGACGACCTCTACTATATGTAATAATAATTATTCTGAAATAGAAAGTTTATGTAATTTAAATCCTGAAGATCCTAATGATACGATAAGTAGTGTTGGAAATACGATGTTATCATCATCATCATCATCAACTGCCATAAGTGACAATGATACATTCAATACAGAAGAATGTTGGGGAGGTCTACAAAATATACGGACTGGACCACTCCTAAATTCTTATGAAAAAATTCCAACAAAAAAAAAAGACTCGATAAATTTGAATGAACAAATTATTTCATCGAGATATATGCCAAGTACTCAAAAAGAGAAAGACAAAATATTTAGAACCATGTCCAGAAATTGATCGACTACTAATTAACAAAGCGAATACACGATCATCGAAAAATATATTGTTAAGGAATGGAAATCTGGTAACTCCTTGCAGTCTTGAAAAAAAAATATGTCGTAAGCAATACATGCGCATTTGATTCGTTGGTGTTTGGAATTTCCATGGGATATATGGACTTTCCTTCATACCGTTCGTATATGAATTCATCAAAAAATAATTTAATGGCATTTGCAAAAGAAATTGTTTTAAACGGTCCTTCCACAAAGATGTATAACAGTCGCTTGAAACTATTACATACCATTTTTGAATCAGAAAACTGCATTGACAATGTGTACTTACTTAATGCTGAGTGCAATGTAAGTCGCATTATTAATAGTCTGTTGAGGAAGAACCTAGCTGTATACAAAATATTGACTGTAGTAACAACAAATGCCGTAATTTCAAAAAATCACGTCTTCGCCAACAATTATACTTAGTCCGGCTGATGGTAAACATATTTTGACTAATGGCATAAGTGTTTTGGCAGATATTATGAAAAATTACCAGAAAATTGAAACACAAATATGTATGTTGAAGTCAAATTTAGCCACATGTGATGGAAAAAAAACAAGTAAAAGAACATTACAACAACATGCCTTCATTGAACTTGATGCTTTATGTTATCAATCGAATAATGTTTTGTCATGTAAATTGACAGACATTCCTTCAGAAATCGACATAGATGATGGAAAGTATGTATATCAATAAGCTAAAACAGCATTCAGTAATTAAATTAAATTAAATTTGTTTTCAGATTTGTTCTTGTTGCTGCAGTTACACATAGTACAGGTCATTATGTAACATATGTCAAAAGAATGAACAATGCATGGGAAATACATAACGATCTGGAGAAAAATGTAAAACGCGTGCATGGTCAAATTGTACACAATGTAACTCCACATATTCTGATGTATATTAAAGTTTAATAATATTATTGCACATTTATAAAAAAGTTTCACTTTATTATTAATAATCGTTTCCTTTCATAGATTTTAATTATTAATATTTTATTAAGTCTATCATTAATAAGACATTTTAACCTAACCGTTTTCGTCCCTCTAGCTTAATGTGGGTGGGCCAACTTCAGAACTTTGAAAGCTCATAACTTAGGTTTGGGTGACTAGCAAATTCTGGGAATGGACTCGCAAATTCTAGCAAATTAAGAGGAAGATATCGGTACCGTTTTCGTCCCTCTAGCTTAATGTGGGTGGGCCAACTTCAGAACTTTGAAAGCTCATAACATAGGTTCGGGTGACTGTCTGAAATGAACCGCGTCTCTCTCGTAATAGGAAACATAACGATGACTTAAGTTCAAACAAAAAAATCTTATATACCAGCTTCGGCCGAGGCGAGTATATGTAAAAATAGTTTATATTATTTTATTATTTGCCGGGGAAAATATTTGTGACTTATGTATTAAACACTCGAGAAAGATTTATTTTTATATATGAACGTAATCGTCTCGCCCGAATCAGAGACGAAAAACAATATTTCGCAGGAAAAAAAAATATAAGAAGTATATATGTAATCCTCCACGAAGATATTAAATGTACAATTTTAAATCCAATCGAAAAGATTCCTCCTCGGGTTTTCGGAAAATAAGATTTCTAAATAAAATTACGTTTTACGTGGGGCAAAAATCATATTACCCGAGTGTTTGCAGAATTTTTCAAAACCAACTTATTGAGACGTCACGTATTTGTTTATTATTATGAAATGTCGTTTCCATATACACATATATTAAATATATTATACGACGTAGAAATGCATAAAAATCTTGTCACACTTATAACGTTTTCGACGCTCTTTAGTAATCACGGCCGTAGTAGAGTGAAATACTGTGGACGGCGATTTTTTCACCATGACTTATTTTCAAACTAATATTATCGTTTGGCCGGTACAGCTGGTTGTCCAGGAAAAGGTAATACAATTATTTTTTTTCCACTCGATTAAAATCGAATTAATTAAATCCTCGGTTCGATATGATGTGTGAATTTGCGTTAAAACTACGCAATATTATTTAATATCAGAAACGTCTCGGTTTACCGAGATTATCGCGCGGAGAACGAGAACTGATACTAATTTCGTCTAGATAATGTGCGTAATATAATAATAATTATCGTGAGATATTACGAAAACGGTCCGAATAATTACATAATATTCAAACCCTTTGCTTAAAATGTTTACAGAAGCGTAATTCCAATGTGGCTAAACATTAATTTAAAATCGTTGCATAACATTAAACGGAAAGTGCCATTGAAATTTGACAGTTTTCACGTAATTTATTCAAACGCATCCGAGTCAGGAAATAATAACGTTGACGCGTACGTCAAATTTTCGCATTAACCGTCTATGAATATCTCTCTCGTTCCGCGCGATCTATATACTCGTATTAGTTTCGTTTTTAATTTATAATAATAATAACAATAATAATAATTTTGACATAATAATAATATAATCTTACATCGTTCCGCACTACGAGGCGTATGTATTTTCCAATGACACGCTATATTTTTATTTTGAAAAACAAACTCCAAACTCTTCGAAGTATTAAAATCGATTTGATATAATTGTAATCGTAAGCCTCTATTTTTGAATTCTTATTCAAATATATTGTGACATGTTCTAGATAAAAATGTGAAATTAACAAATCTCCACTGATTCCTGTGACGTTTCGTATACACCAGCTCTTGTTCATTATATATTGGTACGATTTAAAATAAACACGGGCAAATCACATGTGGTGGAATGTAAACATACCTATAATGACGATTATATGTATTTTTATTAAATTTATATTTATTTATGTTTTCAATTGAAAAAGAAAACATAGACCAAAAGAAAAAAAACGTATCGGTTCCTGTGTACATATCGTCTCTGATTACTCAGAAAGAGTTTTCGAGCGACGCTTATGTATTTATAAATAATCGATGATTATGGTAATTATTTTTATAAATATTAGATACGCTTGTATTATATTTTTAGTTGTTAAAAAATACGAAATTCGCCACCTCGTGTCGACAATTTTACCGGTAGTATTATTATTTATTTTTCTATTTTTTTTTTTTTTTTGTTTTTCCCTGCGTTTGAGAGGAAGCCACCGGACAAATCGAAAAACGTGTCGATTTTATAGTTCCCGACTAGATGGACAATTGTCTACAAGACGAGTGCTCCTTCTACACGGGGGAAGTGTTATAAAAAATAAAAAACATTGTAAAATAGAATAAATTCTTCGATTCGTTCACACAATATAGCGGTGAAAACAAAACGAAAAAAGATTATCGTCCGTGTGATACTTTCTCCCGCCTATAACGACGTGTTGGCCCTTGACGTTCGAATTAGTGAAAACTAGAGTTTGTGCCGCTGAGAAGACTTTCAAAGCGTCTCCTCAGTTGTTTAAGACGAACGCTACGAAAACCGGCGAAAAAGTCCTCGAGAAATTAATAGCGAATACGCTAGGATCGCTATGAAACGGATTTAGTTGACCAAAAAAAAAAAAAAAAAATGTATCTAAATCCGCTTTCGATTCATTACATCGGTTACGGTGACGTTGTCGATTAACTTTATTGTCCCGAGCGTAATCACGCGTAAAGTGATTTCGACGAAAATCCCTGCGATCCTCCCGACTAACAAACCGGAGCTTCTAATTTCTACTGAATTCACACCCCGGAGGGCGTTTTGTGACCGCCAGATAAATTAATCCGACGGGTTGTTAATTTTCAGTATTAAGACGCGAATCGAGAAGACCGACCGTATTCGACTTGGGTCCACAGAAAATGGTGAGCGTCTAACTAGAACTAATGCCGCCATTATGCTTATTATATATTAGGATAAAGCGTTTGACCGTTACGCAGTAGAATAAATCACTTTTACACAAAAAAAAAAACATATTCTATATATTTATAGAAATATTATATTTTTGAATCTCGAAAAAAACGTATTTCGTTTGATTTTAAAGCAAAAAAAAAAAAATACCTTTTTGTATTAAGAAAATAAAATATGCGCAAAACGATGAAATTAATTAAAATTTCGTAAAAAAACAAAAAAATTACTCGTTTTCACGCGATATTCCATAACGCTTTGAACGTAGACCGAATAAATACCAATATTATACCTATATATATTACGGGGCAGAAACAATATAACTGACGGAATGTTGGGAATAACAACGAGAGAGAAAAAAAATTACGGGAATTTTTATTTTATTTCAAATTATATTACACGAACCACGAATATTAAACACCAATGAACGCTACTACCGCAAGAGAAGTGAAATTTTTCGGCAATAACATTATACCGTGTTCAGTATACAAGAATACGCCGGGCGGCGGACGAAAATCGGTTCGTGTTTGCGCATGCGCGATCGGATTGTCGGAAACCGTCGTGCGTGCCGACCGCCGCCGAATGCAACAGCCAATGACAGAGCAGCTACTAGCCGCATGGGGGAGAACGGTCTAGTATCGCTCCGGCGTTCGTTCGGCGTGCGCGTTCCGGTTATGATCTTAAACTGAATTAGATTATTAAATATAATGCGAGAAATCGAAAACCGTTAATGCGTATTTATGTAGAAATTTCCTGTTTTTTTTTTTCGTAGGATTTTTCCGATACAATATTTTACCGCATATATTCTGTCTTCGCAATAATTATAATAAA
This sequence comes from Slavum lentiscoides, assembly GCA_032441835.1. NCBI lineage: Eukaryota > Metazoa > Arthropoda > Insecta > Hemiptera > Aphididae > Slavum > Slavum lentiscoides. The sequence goes on along the minus strand of CM063715.1, from coordinate 8,211,857 downwards.
TTCGAGAGCTCCCCGCGATATGATATTGGTATGCACGAAACAAACACAATAATAATATACGCTCGTTTCCGAGACGTTTTTGTAACGCCGAACACGCGCTCTCGTCAGCTCTGATCGCCGTCGTTCTCGAGTAATGCGACGCGGCAAACGTTTGAACGTTATCGTTATTTTACGTGAAAAACTTTCGAAAAACACAACGCCAGTGGCGATAAAGTATGCGACAGTATGTATGGCATAAGTATACGGAATTTTTTTCTTTTTTTTTTTGGCCATATAAAAGGAATACGAGAAAAAAAAAGCGAAAAATTACTACTATATATTTATTGTATGACATTTCTATATACCAGTGACGTAGCCAGGGGGCTGCAGATTGGGCTTTTTAGTAGAAACCGTCTATACGTATTAATAATTAACGTATAAATTAATTAATTATCAGCCTCAGCTCCCCTCCCCCCTCAAATAAAAATCCTGGCTACGACTATGCTGTGTATTACGTTATATAATATACCGCGGTGTAAAAATGGAATCGATAAAAATAACACGTACGATTTACGACGACTTTAAAAAATACAAAAAAAAAAAAAACACGTGAAATGGACTTTTCGTAAAAACGACGGGACAGTACTCGCCCTTACCCTCTCCACAAAAAAAAAAAGAAAACCCTTCGATCGGGAAACGCTTAAACCGCAGCGAAATCTCGTGTCCTGCTCATATACGCGCGTATTACGCAATATGTAACGGCGGTATGTTTTTTACGAGGACTCAGTCGCAGACGAATACCCCTTACACATTATAACAAACGACGGGTCACGATGTCGCCCTGCAGGGTACTGTGTCTCACAGGGTTTAGCCGCCGCCGCCGCCGTACTGCAGCAACGTCGCGTATTACTATTCGAGAAACGTATAATATACGGCGGCGGCGGCGGCGGCCGCTGAGATTTTTCTCCCGAAAAGTCTTTATTTTTATCCGCGGTGCGAGTACGTTTCGATTCAAACCGCGGTTTGTATTATAGGAATTTTTTTCTTCTTCTTCACTTACTAATAATATTTATTGTAACGTAAAATCGCGAAAAAAATTCGATTCCCGTCCAGTGAATTTTATTTCAATAATATTATTATAATCGTTTGGTATACGAAAATCGAACGTTTCACGTTTCTGCAGCCCGATGAGTTTAATCGATTAACGGCTGCACATACAATAAGAGCGATCGACATGCGTATTTATTTATATTTATCAAATTTTTCAGGGGCGCGTCCGCATTAAAATTTTCGTTTTCACGATTTTTTTTGATTAATTTTTTTCAGTCATAGTAATTATTTAAATACAGCGCGCGTCAGAATTAAAAAAATGTCCGATAATAGTGTCCGACGTATTTCGTAGTTGTTCCTAATAAAATATTATTCGTTTTTCAAAAATGACCGCGTCAATTTTTGGGAAATCGATATCGATTTTGAGAAATCACAAAACGATACCGCGCAACGTTTCGTGACATCGAGTTCGGGCTTTGCAGGCGAGCGTTTATAATAAGTCAAAATAAACTTTTTAATTAACGGATTACACTCGGGTTTTCGTACATTAACTTAATTTATTTTCCCCCTCGCGTAACCGCCAACACGGGTAATGTGATTCCGCGTTTTCTTTGACCGATATTATTACTTTTAGAGTTTTCATCGTTGGCGGAAATGGTCTCTTTGTCCCCAAACACACGTTTTATCAAAAATACGCGTTCGGAACGTTATAATATAACAGTAGGAGGACGTCGGTAGAGTTAAACCGTTTTCGAATTTCGTACGAATCGTAATAAATTAATAACACATATTGTCATGGAAATGTATTCCGACAAATTAGTCATTAAAAAAAAAACCCTTAATAATTATTCGGTTAAGCGAATACAGTCGACGCGTGGCTTTTACGATTAATTAAATTTCACTTGAAACTCGGTTTAAAATAATTATTATAGTATTGTTTCTCTCGTGCCGATATTAATAATTCGTACCTAGGAAACGGTTTTCAAAACAGAAACGTATCGGAATCGCGTTCGACTAATAATAATCCTTTTGTACAACGGTTCCTGTGGCGCGGCTACACTCGCGTTTGTCGAACATATTACAAAATCTATTTTAATCGTCGATTATTTTATAGAGTTCTCTTACGCGATTCCATCCTTCCAATATTCGTGTAATGTTTTTTACGCCACAAAGTAAAATAACCCCGTTTTTTTTTTTTACGTATTTTCGAACCGCTCGGTTTGGTTTTTATTAAAACGACATAATATTTTGTCAAAAAAAAAATTTAATTGCTCCTTTAAAACACACGTTATTAATATTATAATAATATAAATCCGGCTGTTTTCAAAGCGCCGTTTATAAGAGCGTATATTTTGTAGAAAATAGTTCTCCTCGTCGTAATATAATCCGTTCCAATATCGTTCCGCTAATAATAATGTCTCTCCAACTACAGTAGTCCCACATAAAAATATATACATTTATTTCAATTATTCCGTTCGCGTAATTTTACCAGTTTTAAATTTCATAAAAGCTACTCGGTGCTCGATTTAATTTTGTTTCCATTATTATTATTAAGCGTGCGTTTTTCGCTTTTTTTTAAAATATTTATACGTAATTGATTTTTCTTATAGTTCATCGTTTATAAATACAAATAATTGTCGGGCTGTATTCACTGTTGTTTGAAGCATTTAAAATTAAAAGAAATATATAAATAATAATAATTGCGTGTGTTTCGGGGGAAAATGAGAGCGTATAATATTCTTTTTCTACCGCCTATATATACCGTGATCGTATTGCGTTTACGGAAAACACTCGGCGCGCAGTAATATAATATTTCCCGTTGTCGTTGACACGCGCACACATAATAATATACAATCGTCGTCAAAGAAAACTGGGAGAGGACGTGATTGCAATGAAGAAAAATAGCAAAAAAAAACTCACGGTTTCAATTTCCAAACACATATTGGCGGAACAATAAAACAATATATCGGACTGACTGCGTCCCTATATTATTTGGGTACAATACACACAAAAACGTATATTTTTCGACGAAAAGACTTGTGTGTCGGTATATAATATGAAAATAGATTATTATTTGTCCTGTGTGTGTGTGTGTGAGCCGAAATTACGAGTATATAGCGTGTTCAGCAAAAAAAAAAATACAATTCACGTATAGCGTACGTTTTAAAACAGCGCGTGCGAAAACAATATCCTCGAAAATCGTCGATTCGAAAATTAATATTTACTCAGTTTTCAAAAAAAAAAAGAATATATAAATACTATACGCGAATATGGGGAAAAAAAGCCTGCTCGCGAATATTGTCGTTTGTCGTCCCCGATACAATCACACGAAACGCTGCGCGTTCGTCTTTTGCTGCAGGGTTACGTTATATAGTGTTGAAGAGCGATTAATTTTTTTTTTTTACACGCATTTGAGAACACCGAAAAATGACCTCTTTCTATCGACTAGACGCGATTTTCGTTCCGAAAACAATATTGGTCCATGACGGTAAAGATCGCGGAGCACACTACTTCTGGTAGAATTTTCGGATAGACAGACGTAAAAAAAAAAAAAAAACAGCGCGTCATCGTAAAACCAATACGCATTCCCGCAGCTCCGCTCGGAATCTATAATAACAAACAACCGGAAATACAATCCTTTTGCGAACGCATATCGACCATATTATACGGTACGTCATCACGACCAGTCCGAGTGTATATCGTTTATACACGCTGGAAACCGATAGACAGCTCGTTAATTTTTCTTCGTCTCTGTCAGTTAAGACCCGCGCGCGCGCACTTGTGCCGAGCCCGACACTCGGAGGAGGAGGAGCGGACGACGAGACTCGTTAATAATGAGCGCCTATTTTGTAAGGTGTATACGCGCTTACGCTTTTTTTCCCCCCGTATATCTACGCGTCCTTGTTGTTGTTAACATTTATTATTGTTTTCCATGTGTGTGTGTGTATACGTTGTCGTCAAATATTTAATAGAAATTACGTTGTAATGTCGTCTTTGGAATTTATTTATTTCGTTTTTCCATTCGGCGTACTAGACGCTGCGTCGCGAACGACGCTCCAAAAATACGGCTCTCCTCCTCGAAACTATTTTTATTATTATTTCGACGCGAATCACGATATCGAATGATCGCACGAATATGGAAATGCGTATTCGTAAAAGAATACCGTCAATTAAATTGTTAAATATTCCTACAAAAAAAAAAACCCCCCGTTTAAATTCGTTTTGTGCGCTGCAGTTAAACACTCGCCGTTCTTGTGCCTACGAAAATAATAATCGATTACATACATTGCGAAAATCGACCACGAAACGGTTTCCTTGTTACAGGTGATTAAATAATAACACGAGCGCCAGGGTCGGACTAGGCCACCGAGATACCGGGGAAAGGCTCAAGGGGGCCGCGAAAATTATGTCTAAAATGTCAAATTGTAAATTGTTTCCATCGCAATTTTACCATTTTGGGAACGCCGACGATGCGCGTACGCATTCATATTTGATCGCTTTCACATCACGTATATAGCGTGTATGGGTGTAAAATATAGGTTTATGTGATAAATTATAAATTATATATATATAAATACAGTAGAAATCGGTTATAAAGAGTTTTAAGGACCAGCCAGTTTTTCTCGTTATAACCGGTAACTCGTTATATGCGGTTAGAACCAATAAAAGAGGTGCCAAATTCTTTTTTTGATTACGCTGTTTTTTTTCGACATTTTCTAAACGCCCGATTATTCCGATTTGTTCGTCCAACGTAAACTGACGTCGCGACACGGTGGCCGTCTTCACACAACTGACGCTATTTTTAATTTTTATTTACTTGAAAACACCAGAATTTTGTAGGAATCATGTTTATTATCAATAAGTAATCCATATCTACACAACTAAAGATATCAATGATTAATCGACCTAAATAATGGCCAAAAGTTCTTATCTTGCAGGTACCTGTTCGTAGTGACCGGAAGGTCGTTAGTCAAGTTCGTTTTATTTTACTCGTTACAGCCGATGTCTCGTTATAATCATACTCGTTGTAAACGTATATTTTAACATACAACCATATGGGCTTGTGCCGGGACCTAGCATTTTGCTCGTTTTAAGCAATATCTCGTTCTAACCGGTGCTCGTTGTAGTGATTTCTACTGTATATATATATATATATACTAACACACTAGAGAAAACGGGCTACGCGTGACGTAAAAATAATTCTGAATTAAAACATTCTGTCAGCAATATTATAATATATGTAAACACTTGTAAGTCTATAAGTAGATACACTTATTTCCGTTTTACTTACGCTATAACCAGTGGCGGATTAAGCAATTTGCCGCCCACAAGCAGAAGGAAATTTGCCGCCCCTTTATTTTCATAAATGTTTTTCTAACCAGCAAAATGCATTATTTAGCAAAATACTGGTATATTATTATTTAAATTATTATTTATTATTTAAAAATATATAAAACAGTTAGACATCAAAACATAAATATGAATATATTATTAAAAAAGTTTTCTTTGCCGCCCCTAAAATTTTGCCGCTCCAATCACCTGCTTGTTCTGCTTGTAGGGAAACCTGACGCTGGCTATAACTATACCGTAGTGTCATAATCACATACATTATTCGCGTGCCTACAATATTTATTTCAAAGGCAATTAATATAAATTTTATGCTTTTTATATATATATATATATACAGAGATCATTAAAATAACGTTACCTAGTAGTATACCGGTACGTCATCGTGTTTAAAATCAAAAATCTTTCTAAAAGCATCTTATTTTTCAAAAAGTACCGAACACGAGTTGTTTTATTTTTGAATTTGCACGATAAAATTATGTTATCTGTTACTTCGTATTGCGACAATAAGCAATAATAATGTTTTGGGCGAATATTTTCATTATATGTATATCGATCGACATTGGCCTCTAAAAAAATATCGTTTTCCGGGCCGCAACAGTCCGACCGTGACGAGCGCGCAGACCGCTGGCGGAATCGAAGCCGAACTTCTTCCTCGTACGGAACGTCGCGTGCTTATAAATCGTGTTCGGCACAAACGAAGGCGTTTTGTCGGGCGCGCGCGCGCGCGGGGGCGTTTTTATTATATACGACATAAATCCCACGCGAATATCCTCGCATCTCGTCTCCTGCAGCATCAGATTATTATTATTATTTCCTACGCACAACGATTCCGTCGCGTTTGACGCGAATCCGTTCGTCCTCGGCTCGCGTCCAGACTGCTCTCGAAGTTTCTCGTGCTGGGCGCGGTAGCGTCGCGAACATAAAAAAACTAAAAGAGCAGACCCACCCTACCGAATTTTAGTTTTAAAATTTCCTCTTTTTCTTCCTGTAGACAATTTTTTTTTTTTTTTGGTAGAAACAGCGTTCCGACATTTACTGGTATATATAGGTACCCGTTTCCCGGTAGCAGACGCTCCGCAGATAATATTATACTTTGACGGGACCGAAACAACAATTTTGTAAAAATTTCACGCACGAAATTGAGACGAAACTAGAAGTAGTAGACGTGATTTTATGAAAATCGAAAAATAGTAAATACTTACCGACGAGTTTCAGGATCCGTCCGACTGGAATCCAGGAGCAACTGCTTCTTAAAAGCACGGTTCGTTACGCCACTGCGTGAATGAATCGCGGAGCGATAACGACGCACAACAGAAGAATTCGATAATTTTCATTAGACGAAAAAGCTTTTTTCCATACGCGATAATCAATACGTATTTTTTTATCGCTCTAAAACAACGATCGGCAAACCGTGGTCAGCTCTTTCATTCGGCCCGCTTTGAACTTGTCCGCAATGACGGAAGTAATTGGATATTATGATAATATTCGTAATAATGGGTTTACACTCACAAGATACTCTCGCAAACGCGTTCAAACAATCGCCTTTACTTTCCCCCTCCCCCCCGAACTTTCTCCATTATTTTCCAAAATTAGAAATATAGCTGCGAAATACTTGAGTACGTTTGGATCTATATACACATATATACGCGTGTGAACAAGCCTTTTGTCATATGAAAAAAAAACTAAAAACCCGGCCACGCTTAACGGATGACCGTTTCCACCGCGTACTCAGAGCACTAGTGATTTTGATGCGGCGAAATTGAAAAAAATTGCGAACAATATTCAAACAACAAAAATCACATCAAACAGCTAATTTTACCAAACGATATTAAAACTTCTACGCTTATTTATATAAAATATATTTTTTTTTTTATGTAAACTCCATTCTTAAATTTATTATTTATTAATTACACTTTTTTCAATAAGTCAAATTTTTATTGTTTTCCGACCCCCGCAAAACCTTTTAAAATTTTGAATGTAGAGTCTGAAAAAAACGTTGTCGACCATGGCAGCTCTATAGTTGGTCAGCTCTACAGCTCTACAGGTTTAATCCGACCGTTGCGCACGAATAACACGCGTTTTACACCGGTGATCTGTTTCGGTTCCAGGCGAGACAATCGAAGCGAAAACGCACTACGAGGTGACCATGTTGTTCAGCGACATCGTCGGTTTCACGTCCATCTGCAGTACCGCCACGCCGTTCATGGTCGTCAACATGTTGGAGTGCCTGTACAACAAGTTCGACGCGTACTGCGGCCATTTGGACATATACAAGGTGAGGTCTTATGATGATGTAAAACGGGGTCGGTGGAAGAATTTTTTTTTTTTGGGAGAGGTGGGCACGAAACGGAAGGGATTACGACGAATACGGAATTCCGTATACGCGCGCGCGTTGACGGGAGAGAGAGAGAGAAAATTTTTTTTTCAAAAAATATTGAACAATTTTAACACCCGTAGCTAAATAATAAATTAGAAAAACAATAAAAATTCATGTTCGACATTAAAATCATTTTTCTTATTACGCAAAGTAAAAAAACTACCCGAAGTCGAAATTTTTTTATTCGCTGAACACACTGGCAGTTCTTTTCATAGAAATATTCATATCTTATATATACGTTCTTAAACTACGTTTGAAGAACGTTGTGGGGAAATCTAACTCCCTATATATATCTATAGGACTTATGGACTTATACAAAAAAATTAAGTCCTTACCTTTGCTTTATAATATTGTTCATTATGGTCTGTGAGTGATATCGAGAGTGAATTGTTCCAAACTTGGCACGAGTACTCTTTAGTTTCCGCGGATTGAATTCCTGGCTGTATTCAAACGTCCATTGTTCTTTTTTCGCCTCGCGTCCAAATTTTTCACTCCCGCGTTTCTATGAGTTTTTATAAAAACAAAAAAAAAAAAAGTGTCGAGAAATGAAATATCGTTTTTACTTATAATTACAGTATTTTTATTTTTTTTTTTGTAAAAATACCTATAATAGTTTCATTGTGAAATGGCGATTTTCTTTTTTTGTTCTGATATAGATAAACTCATCAAATATTGAACCGAAAAGAGTTTTTCATAAAAAAAAAATCGGTCCGAATTTCTAATGTTACCACGAGATGTCATATTATGTACATTAGTATTCCATGAAATAAAAAAAACTCTAAATACCGCCCGAAGTCATTGGAAATACAACGGCCAATATTAAAGTTGCCGGTAAGCGTATTTTTTCAAAAGTTTGCGTACATGTTGAGCGTGTTCGAAGGACAATCGCGTGTCTGTGCGCATTATTACGAGTACCAATTTTATGTAGTCCGTCATCCACGGACACGTTATGTAATACGTGCGTTTTAGTCAATATTTTATAATAATACTTCACAATAAATGGCTCGCCGTTTGCGATTTATATTATTGTCGAAACACCGACGGTAACGGGTGACGAGCACGCACAAGTTCAGCACTGACTAGTGCGTGCGCGCGTCGATCAAAACTCATCGACAGAAAATTGTAATAAAAATTCCAAACGTCCGTTTTTATTAGAGATTTCACTGAAAACTTCTTCGGATACTTTCCGTCAATTGTGAACATTGCTAAACCATCTTCCTTGTTAAAAATAATAACTGATTTTAAATCAATATTTTATTCGATAAAAATGAATAAATATTAACGCTACATCAATACTTCTCATGTAGAATTTCTCAAGTAAGGATTTTTTTCCCAATTATTTATTGAAATACGTTAGCCACTGTTAGCTGAATATTTATTGAGAAATTTAAGAGCGATTACACAATCAAACATCCATATAGGGATCCAATTATGGGATGTCGAGAGGTATCCATGACCGGTTTTCACGGATTAGCGGAATCCTGTTTCGCCGAGACTATTAATTTAATATATTCACACAAGCTCTATATAATTGTATTTTTAATAAGCTATACATGCGAATGAACTAGAAATTCGTGGAAACTTCGAGGCACCGAAAACATAGCGTGATATCATCGAAAAAAAAAATTGTACCTTTAATTTGTTTGAGAACACTTAAGTACATTTAAGATACTCTAAGAGCGTAATATTTTACGGAAATTTAATTGAAAATCCATTTTTTTTTCTGTTTTCACTTATTTGAATATCTGATAAAAAATTAAAATGTGTTATTTAATAAAAAATTAATGAAACGACTCAGAAGATATAATTGCGCGCCTGAACGCGGATTTAAGAGATAAGTATGGAGTAATTTTTTCGTAGGAGACATTTTTTTGGGAGAAGTGAGTGCTGAATAGCTTCTGTATCCCAAAAATGTATTCCTATAGATACGCCTCCGAGAACAACTATCGTGACAACAACGTAAACACTTGTCAAAGCTCATAACGGATGTGTAAACGCATAACGTGTTAATTATATTTTTCCCCCCCGGACCTAAGCGATTCCGTCAAGCCGTCAAAGTCACGACGAATCGGTTCAACAGGAGTGCCACAATTGGAGATGACGACGTCTTATAGAGAATTCTCTATGCGATACGAGTCGGACGTGAGGCCGAGATTCGTGCAGTTATAGGGTTAATATATTGCATTGCACGAACCGAAAAGTTTACAAGATTTCAGTGCGCAAAAGACTGAAAACACCTTGGGCTGGAATTCTATTTTTTTTTTTCCATAAAACATTATGTATCGCCCACGTGCATATTGTATTATAACCGCGTCGGGAGGAAGACGTAATTCGAACTGACTGGCGGGCGCGGTGGTACAGGAGTCTGCGGAAACGTCTCTCAAGTATCCGGGAGATGAATCGAAGGACGGCGGTCTAAATTGCAGGAGATGGACGATGTGAACGGAGCAAAGGTTTTAAGAACAAGACGTTAAAGTGTCCGGATCCGAATTCACGGCACGTACCACGCGCAAAAGTCCCTTACCCCCTCGTCGTCCCCGTCCTTTGGAGAATTATTATTACCAGTCCCCGGGACATTATGGTGTCGGCAATATTATCCCTTTCCGTCTCCTCGTTTCTCCAGATCTCCGTCCCGTCCGAAGCAAATCGTTTTACGCGTTATTGTTGTTGTTGTTGTTATTCCGTAACGATGTACCGCGTGATGGTAAATCATTCCCGGGACATGATTCGAAAGTAATAAGTTGAATTTATTCGGATTTTCTTTTATATTCGAACCGTTTTACTCGTATATGGTTTTCCAACGGACAGTGTTATGTATATATTTATAGAAAAATTTATAAAAAAAAAATTAATACTCCAATCAACATTTGACAAAAAAAAAAATGCATTATTAAACTCTGTTCTTCGTAGACTAGACCGTATTCGTTTGAATAAGAGTGTAATTGTAATCAAGGGTACACGTAAAATTATACGCATCATTTCGTTCTTAAAAACAAATATAATTCAAACACAATCCACCAAATACATAAAAGAATTACAGAAAATATTAGAAAACCTTAGTTGATGTGATTGATATATTTTATTATGAAATAACGAAAGTGTGTTGTGAGAAAAATTCGCTATGATATTAAATATCTGTGTAAATAATATTAAAATCGCGTTCAACACGAATACAGTAAATCAATACTATCGAAAATAAAACAATTTCCAAATTTTAACGAATTTAATTATCCTAGAATTTACAAACTAAAATGTAGTCGTAAAGAATTTTATATTGGTAAAAGGAAAAAAAAATATAACGAAAATATAAGTGTTAAAAAGCCAATCTGAATTAAAATTGTACAAACCATACTGTTATACTTTCAATATAAATAAATAAATAATGATTTAGATACATTAAATACAAAACATAATATTTACAAAAATTCAGTTTTGGTAGGAATATAAATGTATATAAATTATAATTTTTAATTATAATATAAACGTCGATTGATTTTGATATGAATATATATTACAAAAAATAAGCGTTGACGATTCGAAAAATAATTATAAATACGAAGATTTCGAGATTTCAAAAGTCCTATATATCTTCTATAGAAAGTTTCTTTTTATATGTTATATATATATTATTGCGGTTTTCTTTAAATTTTTTTTCCGCCCTTCATAATATCTCAGATTTATTACACATAATAATATATAATACGTTCGTCTTTTGCGCAACACGCTCGATTTCCTTTAATCGACATAGAACGTTAATCAACGTTGGTTTTGAAATATATAAAAAAAATAAATAAATTTATTTCCAAAAAACTCGCCCGTATTTCTTTGTAAAATGTACCAACTTATATAATGTACGTAGTATTGGGATTAATTCTCAATGAAACTTTTATATTCCGTTTCATATTGAAATAGCATAAGTATATAGAATATAAAAAGATGGCGTGAAAGAAGGACTTACGGTATTTTCGAATAATACGCGGTTCGTTCGTCTGAAAGAGCGCATTGCATTTATAAATTTTTTTTAAAAAATATTTACGCCAATGTTTATAATTTATTAAAGTAAAAGAATTTAAATAAATAATGTAAATATGTACCAATAATTTATTTAAGAAAATTTTAACGGAAAATTGTACTGGAAAATGTAAATATTTTTTAAAAAAAAAAAAAAACAATAATAATAACGCTTACGTTATTCGTTTTAATTTACATTAAACCGTCAAAAAAAATAAAAAATAAAAAATACTATATGTAAAATTGAAATAAATAATAAATTGAAATAGATTCGCAACGTCGAATTAAATCCACGACAATCGTTCAATTTTCTTTCTTAAAACGTGTTTTATTATATTTTATTGAAAAACAAAAAAAAAACCTTTTATTTTCTCAACGAACTCATTTGGTTTTAATGAAATTTGTTTTTGTCTCGCGAATATCCAAACGTCGTGTCCTATATACACTTTAAGGTGTAGAATTTTTATTTACTTCTCGCCCCGCGGCAGATATGAAAAATAAATAAAAAATCATTACGTACGCGGCGGACGTGAAGCGGGGATAAAAATAAACAAAGATGGACAAATATTTTTTATTTTATGAGAAAAAAGCGAGTAGATACCCTGGAAAAAAAAGCAATCGAGCGAAACGATTCAGAGAAGCCTGCGAAAAATACAACGAAAATAGATTTTCTGCGCGAATCGTTTTCTCGAAATACGGCGTATTATGCACGATTTCGCCTTCATAACCTAACGTCAATTTCGTTATAATAATATACCAAATATATTTACCGTTAAATTACTGCTCGAAACCGTAGAATTCATGAATATTCGAAAAAATGAAGTTATCAATTCTCGCGAAATATGCAGACAATTTTCGCCGAGTTAGGTCATACGACCAGCCGCGGAAACACTAATAACGTTCTTAAAAACGGTTATTTTTATAACAATTAATATTATATTAAAGCCAGATTCGCGTAGTCAAAGAAAAAAAAAACAAGTGAAACGTTAATGTGCTAATCATAATTTAAGGCGATTATTACGCGTTATGAATTGATCTGGAAAGACAATATTCTTGTTTCGCGAAACTCTTCATCATTAGAATCAAGTCTTTCCGGCTCCGTTTGATTTCCGAATCTAATCGTGGCCGTGCTTATATAGATATGAAAATACTATCGCGCTTATTACACCTAACGGTAAATGTTTTTGAACGTTTCAAAAAAAAAAATCAAGAGCTGACAATTCGTCCGGCCATTGATGTAAATTATTTTATTTGAATTTTTTTAAATGCGGAATAGTCTTAGTTCACGTGTAAATTCGTGTCTACGGAAATCACACGTTTTAGTAGAAAGAGATCAAAATCCGTGTCTTTGATAAAAACGTCCTTCCGAGGCTTCCAAGTTCCGTTATATAGATCATTCAATAAAACAAAATTTACAATATAGTTTTCATAAACGAAACGTATACTGTCGTTTCTAGTTCAGATTTTTCTAAATACTATTCACCGCGATTTAAGCGTTCTGTATATTTTCTACGTGAAATTCACACCGCACACGTTAAACTTTAGTCTACGGCAGTGGTGGCCAAACTACGGCCCGCGGGTCAACTCCGGCCTGCCATCATTTATTATCTGGCCTGCAAAAGTATTCTACATTACAGCACTTATATTTGCGTGTATATAATATTTTTAATTTACGTTAAAAAAAAATTGAAAAATTGAAAAATTAAAAAAATACAGTATACATTCTTCATATTTAAAATAATGTATTAAAATTTAAAATAAATAGTTCCTAGTTTCTTATTGTTTATCGTCATTTACGTCATTGCTTATCAAATTTCAGGCCCGGCAAAACAATTTTTTTTTTAATTATGGCCCGCGGTAAAAAACGTTTGGCCACCACTGGTCTACGGCAATAATAAAAAAAAAATTCAAAAAACTCAATTCGCCGGCGGCGGTACATTTGTGGGGCCTGCGACATGTTTAAGGGGATTGAAAGCAGGTATTTTCTCTCTTTGTCTTACACACATGAAACATAGCAAAATAGACGTTTCGTACTTCCAACGTACCGATCGATCTATTGGTGCGATAAGAAATCTGAAAACAGATTTGAATTCCTCGTAAATTTTACTACAAAACGACTTTCCCACTTTTTTCATTTTTTTTTCATAAACCCTTAAAAAAATTAACCGAACAAATTTTTAAAAAAAAATTGTTAATAATTCATTTTTGTAGGTCTTTAAAAAAAAAAATGAAAAAAGTGGGAAAGTCGTTTTGTAGTAAAATTCACGAGGAATTCAAATCTGTTTTCAAATTTCTTATCGCACCAATAGATCGATCGGTACGTTGGAAGTACGAAACGTCTATTTTGCTATGTTTCATGTGTGTAAGACAAAGAGAGAAAATACCCGCTTTCAATCCCCTTAATATAAAATATTTCAGTGATACTCGCAACAAAAACGATATTGGAAACAAAAACGATATTCCCTCGTTCGCTGCCGGTTAAAAATCGAAATATTACCGCGGTTGCCCGGTAAAATCCCCTGCAACCGAGTTTCCCACGATTTATGGGCGGCGGCCACCGCCGACTATGTATTATCAGTATTTAACTCGCGAGAACGGAAACGTTATTGTAATAATATTATAATGTTTTAAATCCCGTATTTATGGCCCATTAAAGTTATTCCAACAGTAATTTACTATACGAATGTGTACGATTTGCCTATAATAACAATCCGCAGAATATCGTAATAATTACCCGATACTGCGCGTTTATGTAAATAATATTCGGTAATCTCGCAGCATACGTATTTGCCAGCGAGTTTATTGCGTATTCCAATTGAGAATATTGCTAAAATTAATTTACGCGTTAGTAAATCCGTTGTTTGTAATTTCAAAAAATTTATTTTTTCATTCAAAATTCAATAATTCGAGTTCGGTACCAGAGCGATTACGTTTCGAAACGGTATGCACGAGATACAACAATAACAAAGCGAAAATATGTAAATATAAATAATAATCGTATGCAAAACATACAATAATGTTACAACGGTAAATGTAGTAAAAATTGAAAACACTAAATTACGTTTTTACACTCGTTGTGTTCTATTGTACATTGTAATAATATAGTTATCAGAAATGACTTTGACGGCTCCGATTTGTGTAGGCGAGTTGAAGACTTGTATAATATTGTAAAGACACGCGGAATATAACGTAAATCGACATAATATAATGTTATCGATAAACTCATCGCTTCTACAACACAATACTGTTGCGAGTTTATTCAAAATAATTGTCTTTATAAAAAAAATATATGTACGTATATATTTATCGACGCGAAATAGTACGCGTGTTAATCTGCTCCGTTTCAGCTCTTTTCCGAGCTTAAACGAAACGATATTGAAACGGAGCATTGAAATAGCTCGTGTGACACGAGCTCGAGTAAATTTAACATTTTTTTTTTTTTATAAACGACACGCTTTTACACAGGACGTTGTACCGACGAGCGTTAAAAATAAATTATATTATTTTGTATTCTCCGAATATTTACACAATACACGTTTTACACAAAAATATATTACCCGCACGATTTCAATAGATTATTACACATATAATAGAACACAAACTGTGAATATTATAAAATATTTGATTAAATAATAAACGAACAGTGAATAACATAGAATTATGATATATCGACAATTAATGTCGAAAATACTATGTATTTTATATAGTACGTACGCTATACTTATTTTTAATCAACATAAAATTTTCATAGTCCGTTATATTTTATAGTTTTACACGGATATTATTGAATATTTTAAATCATATATATATATATATAGTTAATCGTTATTTTTAATTCGACGTACATAAGTGTACCGGCCGCGATTTTGATCGCTCAATTATGTTTTCGATACTTTCTTTTTCATTTTCGCGTCGTTTAAATCACACGTATCAAAAAACTCGTAAAATTTGTAAAACACACTCTTAAAATTAAAAAAATTCACGAAATATGCGAAAATTCTGTCTAAAAAATTTTATTCGTAAAATAAATTCACGGTTCATAATTAGCAATAAATATAATTGAAAACGCAACGTCTTACGAGTACTAGTTAGTAGTCAATACTCGTAATTATTACCAGAAAAAAAAAGCCGTGGAGTTGCACAAATATACAGAAGAAAACAGTCGCATCAAATGACCGAGGAGTGCATTGGAATTGCCTACCCGGAATGCCGCGCATAAAATATAAAAGAAAAAATATTTTATACGTAAAAAAAATCTGTACAATTTTGTTGCGCGTCTCGAAACAAAAGGCGCGGTGCCTCAAGTCCTTAATAATTTTAAACCAGCAATTCTGCAGGATTTTAAAGCATTTGCATAATTTTGTTTATTATTTTAAAACATATAGCGGTGTGTAAAAATTAAATATCCGTTACACGTCCCGGCGATATCGGAATATCAATGCGCACCACGTTTTTGTTCGTTTAGCAATACAAAAACACAGTAAAAAGTAAAATTATATAATATTACACAAGAGAAAATTACAATATAGACAAACGAAAACGAACAAATTTAATACAACAACAATTATAATATTATTATAATTCATCATTTTTTTCATAATATACTCTTTGGCTCGATTTTATAATTACACAGTTATACACGAATTCATATTTTTTGACGAGTATTAACGTATAGTTTTTGTATTTTATTTCTACATTTATTCCACACACACAGGTATCCATTTTATTTCATTTTTTTTTTTTTTTTAATGTTTGTTTTCAATATTTCATTATAATATATTTGTACTTATTCTAAGTTTTCCGTCTAAACCGACCTAAGCTTAACCCAGAATTCACGCATTGTACACCATATATATATATATATACGATATAATGTATATAATTCCGAAGATTATTTCCCATTTGAATTCGAAGAGAATAACAAAAAAGAAACTTCATGGAATCCATTGTATACGTATACATTGAAACAACCGGCAAAGTGTTGCTGCGACCGGACAACGGATGTCCGTTATTTGTCTTCAGGACGTTTTTTCAAATATAAAAACCTCGATCCCCGAAATTGAGGACACGTCCGAAAAATAAAATTGATAACCCCGTGCAATGATCAGATATACGTATACTATATGTTACACAGATGTATAAAAAAAAAATGTCGCGGGTTCAAGATAATTCACCGAATAAGTTACTAAACAAGAGATTCGTATACTGCAGTATGTGACTTTTGTGGCTTCGTAACTTATCTAATCAATACACAGTCCGCTAGGAAAAATAAATAAATAAAAATAGTACGACGACGCCGAAATCGTTTTTTTTTTTTTTTGCACACTTCAGAATCATCAATCTCAAGGTACAGGTTATTATTTTTTTTTTGTGTGAAACTTCTTTTAATTCGAAACTTTTTTATAGTTCCGTATAAAATACAATATAACAGCGACGCTTAAAAACAAGACAAACGCGTGGCCGTGCAGTACACACCGTTATAACATAATATTATTTAATAAAAAAAGCCCGTTTACATTTCATTTTTTTTCGTACAAATAAAATAATATTAAGCGTTCTGCAATATGACGCGGTGTGTCGAAACGGAGAAAATTTTTAAAAAACTTCCTAACTCTTTGTGAACTTAAGACTTTTTAATAAATCTTCTGCGTCGTTTCGCCATTTTCTCAGCAATAATCTATCGAATCCAAACGTCTAACGAGAGTCGCGTTTCAAACAAATAAACGACCAATGAAAAAAACCGTCAAAAATTATTCGTATAAAATCGAAATGTCGCCGACAAAATACACGTAATCTTCAATTATCATACTCGGAAATCACTAGGGAAAACGTGTTATCGTGAAAATTACTCGCGACGGCCCACGGTGAGTTTTCAGTCGATTTGTCGTCTCATCTGCAGGACGACCATTCGAAAACCGGAAGGAACGTTGTAAATGTAAAGAAAAGGGTTTCGGAAGCGCGTTTATTATATAAGGTCTATGTAGCGAACCCAATGCGTACGTAACGGTCAGAGACATATTAAATAGTTGAGATTTCGACGAAGCTCGTATTCAGCCGTTGATTATTATTATTGCGTGTAGAACGTAATAAAACAGTGCGGCGGACGTACACTCGACCGCCGGCTTTTCTAACGATAGCGTCATCCGAGTAGCAATCCTTTTTTCATTTTTTTTTTCAAACCGTTAGGGACGACGACGTTTTTATTGTCGACTCGGCAGTGCTATCGCGTATTTTACGCGGTGATTACGTTTGTTTTATGTAAACGTACAGTTTCGAATCGTCGACGTTTCAATAGGAAATTTATCCCGTTGTTAACGAAAAAAAAAGTATTATTCTTTTCCTGTTTTTTTTTTTTTTTGAAGTTTCAATAAATCAATCGTTCGATGGGAATTATTGTATTTGGATTCTTTGTGTAGAATTTTATTATAACCGTTGAAGGAGGAAAAACGAAATAAAAATTGTACACAAGCCGTGGGACAGACGGAGAAATGGCGGCGAGTTTATTCGCATGCAACAGCAACGGACGCTTGTACAGAAGCCGACAAAGGAGTACAAGAAAATATTAAAAAGAAAAATCGTCCGTTAATATTCGAAAATTGCGTTCGTCGATTTCGGTTGTTCACATATCAAAACGTTTAATACACACATAAAACAAATGTGCATAGACAATACGTTTCGAAAATATTTTTTCGCGATTAGCGTATACCTTTTGAAACTTTTACTCGTCGGTACGTTTGTATTTGGAAAATTAAATTCGATTTTCTCCGGAACCGTTTTCGAAACGCGATCGGAATTCCGCTCTTGGAAATCGGTCGGAAAAAAATCGATGTTGTTGCGAATACAAAATTTTAATCGAAATCATAATTGACGCGACGATATAATATGCGGAAGAAAACATAATATTTTATTATTATCGCCTGTCAAACGACACGTTTTTTGAGCTTCTGAATAGGTGTACCAACTATAGACGATACACACGGCTCCCTTAAGAGAATGCTGTACTGAAAGTAAAACACATGCAATTTACCGTAACTTTGTGTAAAAACCAGTTTCCGCCAACATAAAACGCCGGGGCTACAATCAAAATAAAAACACCAAATTTTGGAACTACATAGAAGAGAACTTAATCTATGTCGTAGCGTTTTTAATTTTTTCATAACTTGTTTCAATCCCGTATTATAGTATGTAGAAAAAAAACACAAATCGTAAAAGTTTAACAGTTAATTAATTAATTTAAAATGACTTTATGAAAAAATAAATAAAAGCGCTACGACACAGATTAGGTTCTCTTCTACGTGGTATCAAAATTTGATCGTTTTATTTCGATTGCAGCCCCCGGTGTTTTATGTTCGCGTAAACCGGTTTTAGTCTCTTATTTGAGACGTGTAGCATCCTCTTAAAGCCTTTCGATAATAATAATAATTAGACCGTAGTTCTCGCGATAATAATATGTTTTTTCGTGCGAAAAACCGAACGTTCGAGTAATATAATTGTAATTTTTAAAATGTCTATTTCACTATCTGAAATTTGTTTTATAAATATATTAAAAAACGTGCGTTAACTCGGGGGTTTTCGGCAATTTTCTTTTCGAAAATGTTACTTAATAGTTTTATAACATATCGTTCGTCGGACGTGTTTTCATGTATAATATAGTCGAGTAAAGTTTTTTTTCCACGTACAACGAATTCGTTGCTTATTTTTATGACCAGACGCGTGACGGAAATAAGCTCGATATAGATATATATATTTTTTTTTTTGCACAAACTATTTACTCACAAAAATCCTATAGGTATTTTTTTAGCACGCCAGTAAACGGCATATTTCATATGATTATTTTAATAACGCGTATTCAATATGATTTACGAACGATATTGAACGAAATCCGTTTTTTGTTTTCTCCTCGTACGATTCGCGTGTCACATTCCAGTAAACTGCAAATACGCGTATCCGAAACGAAAATTAAACTTATTCGGCACTGTAGTCGCGAGCGGCGGAGAACGGCCGTCGGAACTTCTTCGGAAGTCTTGTGAACTCTGAATGGGTTGCTTTGCGAACGCGTTCAACTCGGTTAAAGCGCGAATACGCACCGAACTTTTTTAATATAAATAAACAAACGCGCGTGTACGTACATGTAAATCGTGTGTTGTGGAGAAAAAACACGAACGAATATTGTAAAGAAAGTTTGGCGATGTGAGAGAAACTAATACGGAGGACTGCGAGCAGTAAATTGATAAAATATAACGTTACAATATGTAAACTTTGTAATGCACCGAGTCGAGTTGATTTGTTGCTCGATTACACGAGCGGAGACGAGGATAACGCGCAAATAATGTTCGAATTTCAACTCGCGTTGCAACGCCGGCCGAGTCGATTATAATTTTTTTTTTTAACTCGTTAAATCAATAGTTAATTTTTTCCTTTTTTTTACTCTTTTCGTCTTCAAAAGTTACACGTTAAAAAATGCTCCGATTAGCGTTAAAAAAAAAATAAGACAAGACCTCGCAGTAATATTGCTGGAGCATCATCGAGTTATAAGTATTAGAACCATTAGAAACAGTATTGGAATTAATTATAAGTGTCAAATTGAAAACACTTTGGGAGGTCATGCGTCATTTTTCACGATTTTTCTTTTAATGTATTAATTACAAAATGTTAATATTTAACTAAAATAAGTCTCTTTTTTTTTAATTGACTTTTTAATTTTTGATGTCAAGTATATATAAGTGAATTTCAATTCATTTGATTTTTTATATACCTAATTTGACGAGTTATCAGAAAAAAAAAAAATTTGTTCAGATTCGCTATTAAATATTTATTATATGTTTGCTCGTTTAATTTGATCCAAAAAAAAAAATTCAATTAATTTCGAAGTCAAATTGAAAAAAAAAACAGTAATTCATAAATTAAATTATTTAACTTTTCACTCGCGTCATTATGTCCAGTCCCGACAGTGTCACGCTGTAGAGTACATACGGATGAACATTTGTATTATACCTTCTATTTCAGAATGTTCGCCTACACTCGGTTCCTTCGAATTATTACAATTGTCATCGTATAAACATTCCAAAATCGATTTGTTTCATCGTATTTTTGAATTTGTATATCATTACAACGATATTAGCGACGTGAGACGAATCGTTCGGTCGGAATTCATCGTATTATATACCACGTGCGCGCTGGGCAAATAAAACGCGTGAGACCACTGCAGCTGTGTTTACGCGCGTTATTGCGAACGAAACGAAATTTGTTTTGTAAAATTGTTACAAAAAAAAAAAAAAAAAACGTTGTCGATCCGTTTCCTGCCTAGACGAATATGTATTAAATTATATGGATTAAATATAATTAGGAAAAATGAAAAACAAACGATTTTTCCGCGAGTTTTGGTGAAAAAGGCGATTATCCAGACTCGATTCGAGAATTCGAAAATGCCGTAACTATATATGTTATGATATCTGACCGTGTGCTAGAAATCGTTTCGAGGCCTCTTAATTTTTTCTGTATGACCGCGGGGTTTTTTTTTTTGATGTAAAAACGTTTTTCACATTTAGACCCGGACATTACGCGTACGATTTTCAATAATATTTTATTTTTTACTATGAGTATTCGTAAAATCGCGCATTTCGAAATAAATAATTGATTGAATTTTTGAACACTTTATTTTTTTTTTTTTTACACCAATATTAGAATTAAAAAGCGCTTGATTTCGGGAACAAAGTAATTTTGAAAACAATTATATTTTATGGAAATATCAGGACGACTTAAAAGTCTATAATAGTGACTGCGTCATTAATATGAATCTCGATTCGGAAGCCCTCGAGAGTTGAAAGTCCGTGCACGACGCACACCTCGGACGCCCAACAGTTGTGATGGAACAGCGAGAAACGTCCGACGAGTGTTTCGTTATTAATACACGCGAACGTATTAATATTCTTTAATTTTAATTTTTTCTTTTTTTGCCACGAAATATAAGAACACAGAACCGATGAGTCGCTTAGAAACCCGTTACGATTGATGTGCGAATATGATGAACAGATAAATCGACAAGAATCTAATGCGGAGTGGAGAATATACGCGCGAGTATATTACGTGACTTTAATATTTTGACGATCACAAGAAACACAGCGATGTCGAATAATGTTAAAAAAAAAAAAAATTAACGAGTAACCTAATTATTTTGTTATTTATTTTCGATTGGTTACTCGTACAATATTTTAAACGTTTTATTACGAGCTGGATGGTTTTATGTTTTAGTCGTTACATATTATGTACTCGTAGTGCGTTGTTCTCGTTATTTTTGTAAAAATTTTTTTCTAAAAAAGCAAAGCTTTACGATATTGTACGTTATGTAACCCGAATTTATTGACTGCAGACTCGTGTAATACGTACACGTCGTCACAGTATTATTGTAAATTATTTTCAAAAAAATAAAATTCCGATTCACGTTTGACCGCGAATTTGTTTCGCTTGTACAAAAGTCTCCCGCCGCCCGCCGCACATATCGATTCGAGTTGTATGGAATCGCGTGCTGTTCGTTAAACACCTATACTATTATAACGTCAAGAGTAAAAATATTTTTTAATAAATTGTTCCCGTATACATAAAACTTTTTCTTACGCGTTATTTCCGTACAATATCTCGGCGTAATATGATCATAATTTTTTTTAAACGATTCTCGAAATGAAAAACGTGTCAATCGACGTCAGGTAAAATATAAAAAAGAAAAAAAATCCACTTATCGGTATAATTTTTTTTTGTATCGCATTCGTGTTCGACCTGTTTTCTCCGGTCAGCTGGAGAACGCGGACGCGTTTTATAATCCGATTTTTTTTCCGTCGGCTCGGAATATTCGCGAAAAAAACGTGAAAATTATAAAAAAAACTAGCTGACCCGGCAAACGTTGTTTTGCCAAAAAAAACAATCATCAAAAAAATTAAAAAAATTTTTTAAAAAGGATTTTTCCAAAATTTTTTTTTTTGTAAAAACCTTCTCCTGGCAATTACGAACAATTAAAAAAAAATTTGAGCCAAATCGGCCCAGCCGTTCTCAATTGATGAATTGTTATACATTTTTATTTTATATATATAGAAAATTTTATCGCGTTTACCTCAAATAACGATACGGCGCGGCTTTTTATAAAATTTCCTTTAATCGTATCCGCGAAATCGTCAGGCCGCGCCAGCCACGTTAATAGAATATAAAAAATAATTGATTAAAAACGCCGTCTAAAAGCGTTTATCGCGCAATAACGTACGCACGAGTGTCTGGTATGGTTGACCGACTGTAACGCCGTCTTTGATAACGCGCTAATAAAATATTAATAATATCGATAAATATTTTCGATTTTCGGAAGATTAGAAAAAAAAAAAAAAACCGTACGGACCGTATTTAATTGAATCGTTAAAAAACTCGTATTCGCTTCGTACGAAGAAAATCGTTTCGAATAATAATATTTACAGTTTTACGTTTAAGGGGCCTGCGCCCGAACTGTACGGCTGTATTCTAGCTGAAATATACACGTTTTAGTGGAAAAACTCTCACGCCTTGTAGAATGATCCGATTTCGATTTTTTTTTTTGGTGGGAAAGAGGAAAACATTTTGCAGGGCGCATTGGGCTTCGATACTCAACATTTTATTTCGCACATGCCAACAGCACCGGCAGACAGAAAACGAAAATCTCGATGTTATACGCTTTACAGGAAAAACTCTCACGTCTCCTATAATGTCGTCCGATTTCGCTGGTTTCGTTGTTGTTGGTAAAAAGGAAGACTTCCTACTGGGCGCATTGGACTTTGATTCTCAACGTTTCATTTCCAAAAGCTATAATAAGAGTTTGAATACGAACAATTTTTACAACATTTTTTTTTTTATAGTTTTCCAATAAGGTGATCTAGAATCTAAACCGCCGTTTTTCTTCGACGATCCGTACGATCGTGGAAACGGATCCGTACGTATCATAGGATCGCCGTTTTTTTTTTTTCAGAAAACGCGTAATATCGCGAACGGTTTTTGGTAAAAAAAAAAAAAAAATTCTATCCGAAAAGCTCACGCGATCTAAAACACCGAGTGGACTCGCTGGTGTTTTTTTCAAAACCGATACGGTTTCGTGTTGTCGATACGTGAGCGGCGTGTATAAATAATTTGTCTCGCGAACGCGTCACAAACGCTATACTATATAGATACGTCAACGAAATATTTTACGAATACAATACGTGTGTAAAACCACGTAGACTTGTGAAGACGACACTCGTTCATTATAATATTATTAACGTGTTTTTACGCGAGCAATACAATAATATAATTAATATTTTATACGTTTAGGTACTTATGTACAATACTGTTACCGGAACGTCATTAATATAATAATGTTTACGGTCGTGGAAACACGGTCGTTATGTAATATATTCCGCATACGTATGCGTCAGGCAAAAGTATTTTAGAAGTATATAATAAAATTTATATATATATATATACTCGAGGAAATTAATTCGTGTTATAAATAATTCAAATTATTTGTTCGCGCGCGCACATTTTTTTTTTTTATATACCTTTGGCCGCCGAACACCGTTTTTAATTTAATAAATTTCCCATTATTATTCGAGTCAAGGGTCGGGGAATTTTTTTTTTTTTAATATCGGTGGCGTATAGTATATACTCTTAAAGAAATACAGACGGACAAAAAAAACGAGTGACGATCACTTCGTTTCAGAAAACACGCAGTCGTCGTTATGCTCGCACACATTTTTGGTATTACAAAACATAATATTATATTATTATATCCAATTACAAAGTACCTATACTATAAACGATATTTTGTTTTTGTTTTTAACGAGATTTCGTGCGAAACGAGTGAAAATCGATTAAACCACACAAATTATTAAATATTTATTTATTTAAACGAGTTTTTTGTACGCCGTTACTACTAAATATATACATATATGTAGTAAATTTTAATTCGAGCGATACAGTAAACCGTGGAAATTTAAATATTTGTTTCCAAACTAATACCATCCTATCTGTATTCAAATGCGATTTTTAAACGTGTTATTATTTTTTTCTTCTTCGCCCCGTACTGGTCTCATAAACTTGTTTGTTTTTTCGCGGTTGTCAGTTCTGTAGGGGGAAAAAAAAATCTAATTTTACGATTTGACAGATGCGAAACGTGCACTGGAAACGGCGTGGTGTATATACAAAGTTTAGATTTCGTCGAAATTCCTCGTCTAAAGAGTAATATCAAAAAATATATATATATATACGCATACGAGTGAAACGTAATTTTTTTTTTTTGCTTCAGCTATTCATATAATTAATTCAATTATTATTATAATTCAATGATTAAGAATTTTTTCGACCCGAACGGCGATGCAGTGGATAAATTATAAACCTCCTGCAATAAAAATTTATTTGGATACCAGCCGGACATGGTGGAATTCGCGGAAATGAAGGTGACGACGAAAGCATGCGGAAAAGGCAGCAATCTCAGTAGAGATCCATGGACTAAAATACGGCTTTAACTGACCAAAAGAAAACTATGTATAGAAACCTTGACTTCCGACATTTGACAAGAACACTGGACAGGACAAACTGATGAATCACGCGAAATCAAACGGAATTCGTTAGAACGGCAATCCTTCAGAACGTCATTCGCCCGAATTCGAATTGAACGCATTGTATAGACTAACAGAATACGGCCATTTCGTGGAAAACAGAGACCTTTCAATCTGTACTTCGTAGTCCTGAAAATCGAACAACCGAGTGCCTACAGTACGAAGGACTCGGAGAAAAACCTTCGGACAAAAGATGGACCCTGCAGACCCAGACACCGTAAAAAGCCTCCGTTGCACGTTTCTCGAGTCAACCGAACGGATTTATAAGAACCGCACCACAATAAACATTGTGTACATAACGTAACCGTGGACCTGATTGTAATCTAAATACACCGTGTACTTGCTATTGCAGCCGGAAGTTTTTGTTTTAAAAAAAAAAAAAAAATTATAATTCTCGTTTCGTACCGGCCTCGTATTATTTTATCTGCGAAACGTTATAGAAAGCCGGCGGTCGATCATAACCAATATATATATATAAAATATCGTTTCGACTTGCACCGTAAAAAGAAAAAAAAGAAAAAACAATAAGAACGACGTTGAATCAAAAAAAAAAAAAGTATTATACGGTCGCGCGAATAAAACGTTTTAGTTCGCTTTGAACATAATGATATATAGTCGGAGAACCGTGAATTTCTCGGTAGAA
Source organism: Slavum lentiscoides (assembly GCA_032441835.1). Lineage (NCBI taxonomy): Eukaryota > Metazoa > Arthropoda > Insecta > Hemiptera > Aphididae > Slavum > Slavum lentiscoides. The sequence goes on along the minus strand of CM063715.1, from coordinate 8,185,843 downwards.
AAAAAAAAGCCAAAAAAAAATATAAGAAACCGTAATTTCAGCGTACATAACGCGCGCGCGTAATCATCGTTTACGTCAGATTCGGCAATATATACTTATATTTATAATAAATACACGGAAAACAACTGCGGTGGTGATTATATATATATATATATATATATACGCGAGGTAAAGGGTTTGGATTTACATTTTCAAAGTTTTTTTATTTTGGAACTGTTTTAAGGTATAAGCGGTGGTGACGACAACGACGTCGTCGTTTCTTTAATGACGACATTATAATACAATATTATTATAATATGATGATGACGTCTCTCTCTCTCTCTCTCTATCTCTTTCACTCTCTGTCTGTCTCTCCGTCGCAACGTTTTAGTTTAATAAAAATAATAATCCATTCGCGGGACGTTATCTCCGTCCTCGCTGGCCATGCCCACTAAAATAAACATTATAATAATATTTTCGTTCTTGTTTTTTTTAATACGCGGTATGTTTCCGTACGATTTTAAAATTCAAACAAACCGGCACTTTTATTTCAGACATAATCCTCCTTAAACCTTCGCACTATATCCACACCTAATACCGCTTCTTTTTTTTTTTGTACAATAAACACGTAATATAATAGGACATTTTTAAACGTTAGGAAAAAAATTTCCATGCGATTTATACGATATAGGTGTTTTGCGCGGATGTAATTTTTTTTTCATATGTTAATGATCCTATAAAAATGTCATCGATAATAATTTAGATTTCCACGATCGTTTTCTCGAGTACCTTCTTCGTTCGGTTTTTTTTTTTTTTTATATTTCTAAATAATATTCGCGCCACTTAATAATACTGTGCGTACGCTCAAAAAAAATTTATGAAACTACTACGACGTGTATACGTGTATAAAATGTTTTAGGTAATAATTATATTAATCTACTAATGGCTTTTACGGGGAAAAAACGAATTTTTTTTCCCCCGGTCTGTCCTTAAGAAATTTGAACGGAAAATATATATATATTTTGTTTTTGATACGTTTATTCCAGGAATGACTGATGACGAATATTAAATAACGGAATTTTTTTCGCCCAACGTTCCAAATACGCTTTACATCACCTTCGGTTTTTAGAACTACATTCATACTCTCGTATTTTAACTCCGTTCCGTTCGTCCAGGTTCCGTTCAGAATCGTTGCAATTAAATAAATATTTTATAAAATTTTTTGGACGCCAGCGCGTGACGCGTATAGTAATGTCTAATAATTCTATAATAAAACTAAAAAAAAAAAAACTTTTGAAAACTCCGGAATAACAACACTATTTTTTCTACGTACATTTCGTAAAATCGATTCTTTCGAATATAATAAATACGAATAAAAAAAAAACAACAACAACAACAACAAGTAAACGGAGGATTACGTTCTAAAAAGCGCGTTTCGTTTTTTTAAAAGTTAATCGAAACGCTTGGTCATCCTACCGTATGTACATGTTATTATATTTTAGTCGTCTGTAGCGTATAATAATAATTATTGTGCACGTTCAATGGACTCGTCGAAACGCGGTATTCGCTGTTATTTATTTAAGCGCATATTATTATTATTATTATAATCTCTTATATAGTCTGGTGAACGATGTGGTAGAAGTTTATAGGTTCGTTTTTGCGTGCCGAAGGAAGAGGAGAACGTGTATAGTAGTGCTCTGTATGTTTAGCGCTTTTCCGATTACGAGTTTAAAGGCTCTCAGAGTGAGATTATACGCATATAGACACTGGTGTTCGTTCCGAATAAAAATATCGATTATATATACTTTACACAAAAAAAAAAAAACAATCGACATTACGGTTCACTGGAAATTTAAAATAAAAACCAGTAAAAATATACTTAACAATCGTATCAGAAGCACGCTGTGCGCGTATTTAAAATACAATATTTGTAAAAGAAACGTACCTGATAAACAAATAACGAAAGAAATCGTAAATAATATAATCTGTACGTGTGTAATATTTTGTACAACGACAGAAGAGCACGTAACCCGGCCGATTTCGGTAATTGTTATTTTAAACAGTATAATATTATATTTTTAGTGCTGAATATATGAAATATAATATACTATTATAGTGTGTTACACGAAACGAATGTATAAATGAACGGAAAATAGGTTATTTTTATGTTCTTTTTTTTTTTTAAACTTGTTTATCTAAGTGAAAATTGAACAACTTTCGACTGCCGCAGTGTTCGAGACCTTAGTTATCTCAGATTTCTATCTTTTTTTCTAGAAAAAAAAAGTTTTAATGTAGTGTAAACAAAAAGAAACGAGAGAAAAATCCCCGGACTTATACAAGTATAATAAAGACTTTGCGCTTCTCTTATACATTCCGAATTTTCGCCAAATATCATTTCCTTTATTTTTAACGGTACCTATATAAACGCAGAGAAAACAACCGAATCCGCAAGCAAATACATTTTTTTTTTATAGATTTCATATAATCGACACTTTTGATTTCGTATATTAATTTTTTGAAACGTTAAGTGTTCGTAATATTTTTAATTCGTTCAAAACACTGTATGTATGAAGTCTCAAGAGAAAAATCACCGAAACACGTATTAAACGATTTACTACAGTAATAATAAATTAACGTTTCTCAATTTTAATACGCTGTAAATTAATAAATGACGAGATGGTCGAAAAATTTGAAAACTAAATTGTCCGAATATCGTTTTGAACGACGTTTGTCGTATAAAAATAAAATAAAATTAGTAATCGGGTATATTTAAAACGGGAAAATATTTCGGAAAATTTTTGGACCAAAAAAGAATGCAGGAGGTGATTTTGGAGTTAGAGAAGAGACGACGAGTTGAGAAGATTATGTGGAGAAGCCAATATTGTAGGAAACACGAACAGTAACAGAATGAGATGGGCCGTTCATGTACGGAGATCCGAAGGACTATTATGGAGCGTAATTAGACGGAAACCGAACATAAAACGGCCCGGAGGACAACGTTAAGCTGACAGAATTAAGAAGGACTACAGGATGATTGGGATTGAAAACGCAGAGGAAGTGTCAATGGACAGGGAGGAGTGGAGGGATGTGGTTGTTGCGGCGATGGACCTTAAGATGCCGTAGAAGAATAATTGCGGTTACACGGGAAATCCGCGTATAACGTATTGTAATATTATTATTGATAAATCGCGCGGCGGTACGCGTTACGTTAAAAATTTTCAAAAAAAAAACGTGTCCTTAAAATTGAAAATTTCAAACGACGGCCAGAAAAGAACGGCGCGCTTGCTTGCTTGTATATACAACGTAAACATAAACAAATGTCTCGTTACAACAATATTTGGTTTTTATAAAAAAAAATCATCGTATAATATCGATCACTGCTGGGCGCGCGCGTATAACATTAAAAGTAAACATATTATAAAATTTAATCACACTAACGAGAATTTCAAAATATCGTCGATTGAACAAAAAAAAAAAAACCTATACATTTTGCTGCGTTGCTATTGTCGGTAAATGGGACAATGAAGAAGATGTTTAAACGTTTCAGTAAAGTTGCGAACCTATTATATGTTACGTTTTCGGTGGCACGTCTCAAGGCGATCGACTCGACTAAATATGTACACAAATAATATATTATAACTTATATAATATATACAATCGTGTATATGTATATTAAAAAAAAAACTGATAGTCATTTCCGTAGATTAACCGCGAACAAGTATATTATACAAACGCGTTTCCTATACGTTTTACAATCGCTGTAGTAGTAACGACCAACACCACATATGGCACAATCTGCACTGCAACGCGTTTTCTGGTCTGTCCGAAACGCTCGTTCTATACGATTATTATCATTATATTCCAAACGCGCGCGTAATATAACGACGGACTTTCATGAAATTCCGGGGACGATATAGGCGTATAAAACGTATAAAAAAAAAATTTTTTTTCCGCGCTTTAACTCATTTTTAAATCGCAAATAAATTGTAAAATAACGATTTACGCGTTTGCCACAAAGTTCAATTGCGTTCCTATCGAATAGCACACGTGTACCGCACATATTATACGACTACATTAAAAACAAACGATTTGGGAACAACTATATAAGTAAATTATATTAAATTATGGGCGCGTGAGGTAAAATACAAATTATTATCAAATTATATTTTAAATAAAATAAAATAATATAGGTACGCGCAGTCGACGAGTAAAACACGTATACCGTGTTTTTTTTATGTTTATTTCCCGTGGTCAGACTGGACGAGCGTGGTGACAAAAAATAAAAATTAATTCATAATTTTACGCTATTATAATTTTTTACGGCGTCCCACAATGATTCGTCCTAAAAAAAATCTTGAACCCGTGGTTTGTGGCGAACGAACCATCCGACTCTCAGTTGTGTCGACGTACACCTGAACCGAATGACGCGGTTTGGTCACGAAAATAGGAATACAGTAAAAGGGGGGTTCGTCCGAACTCAACGTTTCCTGCAGAGCCGTTTAAAGAGAGAAAACGTGTATACGGACCGTTTGTCTTCGATGGGCGTATACAGTAACGGTCATCTCATGCTCACACAAATGATCAGCTATTATTATGCCCGCTGCTGCGAGCCGATGATCATCATGAAACAAGCAGGACAGCACCCATAGAATTCCGCAGATTTCTCAACGAAGATCTACCACAACGATGGATCGGTCGTCGCACGGAACACTTTGTCGTACTCGGTCATCTCGTTTCGCGGACCTTAAGAGTTTTTTTTCTTCTTTAAGGGTACATAAAAGAGACTGGAAATACGCGTTTAATACGCCGTCAACTCGATTACGATCGACGTGCTTCAACGGATTTTTGAGGGATCTCACTACTATACAATGTGTGCCGTACGAGTGATGGGTGTCGCGTTGAACATTTGACTGTAAACGCCGTAACAAAAACTCAATTTAATATTGTTAACTTGCAGAGAAATTGATCCTGGGCCGATTTCGCCAACTGTTGTTAAATACACTCTAACACCGCGTTAGTTAACAATTTGTTTAAAGTTTAACGTCTGATTAAATTCTATAAGTTTCACCGTTACATTGTTATTGTTAAATTCTATTTGTTAAATGACAAAATGTTAGTTGGGTTACCAAAACGGTTACCTTGATTCTAACGTTCTCATTGGTTACCACGAAATGTGATAACTGATAAGTGATAATATAATATTAAAAATAGGCAATTAAAATCTAATTTACTATAGCGGATCTATGGCATTTTAAAATGCCGATTAAATTTTAACAAGCCGATTTCGGGTGGTTAACTTAACAACGTGTCAAGGTAAACAAACCTAATTTTCACTAACTAATATTGTCAAATGCAATTATTAACAACACGTTAAATCGTTAACAAGTGTTGGTGAAACCGGCCCCCTAAACGAGTAATTATTACACGATTTTCATAAAAAAATAAATAAATGAATTTTTTTCTCTTCGAAATCGGATGTTTTGTATAATATTACGATTATTATAATATACGTTTATTATACGCATTTTATACTATGTCGTATACGCTAAAAACAAACGATAATAACCGTAAACGGGTTTTCTTTACAATAATTTCGACTAGTGCTTAATAGTATTGTTTAGATAAACTATCGTTCCATAACGCTTTGTCCGTCGTACGCATTTCCTGTTCGGATCGCGAACTCTCTTTATGTTTATTTTTCCCTCGTTCTAAACGTACAAGTACCATATTATATTATAAAGACATGACAATATTCAGCTTTTCGCGTTGTACAGAAAATATTACGCACAGCGGTTCTCCGTTATTATTATTATTATTTAATAGCTATAAAACGATTTACGTTCGGAAATTCTTTTAGCAAGTTTTTTTTAAAAAATAATTTGATGATAAAATTTATAAAAAGACCTGCGCACACATCGTATCGATTTCAGTTAAAAATAATAAATTTGTGTTGTATTGTAGAAGGACGGTCAAAAAAAAAATATAAATATTTAATTATAAAAAAAAAATACGTTTATTCCGGTTGTTATTTTAATTAAAACAATTTTTATTTTAACCGCGCTAAATATTTTAAACACCAAAACGTTCTGCGTATATACGCCGTAAATTATAATAACGAAACAAAATGTATGTTTCGAGCATAAAAAAATTTCTAGAAAAATAAATACAATTATTCTAATAAAAAGACATTTTACCTCTTTTTTTCTTCTGGCGGTCGTCAGGACACTGGTATTTGTAAAATCGCCCGTGAAAAATTAAAACGTTCTCTATTTTTTCTTTTTTTTTCGTTTTGTCGAATAATTCCGTTTTATCGTTCGGGTATAATCGTTAAAAAAATATATTTATACCCCGCCTACAACGACACGTAAAATATTCCCCACGTATATTAACGCTCTGACGCACACAACTTTCAAAAAAAAAAAAACTTCGAGTATATTATTATTTATTATACTTTTTTTACGAGAATTTCTCAATTTCAAACATTGCGATAAATATACGAAGTAAATAATACGCGTAAAATAATCACACGCGACTCACACGCCATGTATACATAATTTTTTTTTCTTTGTGAACTCCGCTTGTTAATAATAATTTTTCAATTCCGGTTTTTTTTTTTTCATTTTTACGCAAAAGATATTCGACTTACGAGGCGCGTATATCTATATATAATATTATATATTTTGCATAATATTAATAACACTACTCGGAAACGCATAATATTATATATATATATTGTCGGTATAGCTAAAATTATACATTTACATTTTAAATGGTTTTTTTTTTCGTCGAAAATATAAATATAAAACATTTATAGAATTTAATTTTGCTCGTCGCTTTCCCGGCGGGCGTATTGCACGAATATAAAAAAAAACGTAATCAAACGATAAGTGAACAAAAAAAAAAATCTAATATTTCGCGATATCATACGTATTCGTACAACGTAATATATAATTTTATTTTTTTTTTGAAACCGCTAAAATTAATTAATGTCTTTAACCGGGATAAAACGGATATGAATATTTCAGTTGCTTTATATATATATATGTATTGAAATATTAATTCAATAGTGATTCTCTATAATCCAGTCGTATGCGCTTTCGATTTTTTTTTTTATTCTACGAAAAATGTAAACGTCAATTTACATACGTTTTTCAACGATTTACATATTGATTCGCGCGTTATTTATGCGTGCTCTTTTAATCATTTCATACGATCGTCTCGAAAGCGTTTCGGTAAAACGCGTTGACAAATAAAATATTAAAAGTCAAAATTAAACTCATACAATAATCGATCGGAACAAAAACGTATGGTCGACGTTAACGGGAAGCAAAATCCTATATACCAAGTCAAATACATTTATGTTAACTCGAACTTTTTAACTCGTTAATGCCCAGCTATGGGCTCGCGCGATTTCGTAAAACGTTATAATATATCATAATTAACGAACGCCTACGATTATAAAGTTTTTTTTTTTTATAAAATAAAAACACGACCAGAGTATATATATATATATATATATATATATATGCTACGTTGTGTTGTATCAGTGTTTGAATATCATACCGAAATGGAATTACCACGTGCAACGCTGTTATAAGAACGAATTTTCGAAATATTATTTATTACGGTGACTTTACGTAGAAGGGAAAAAAAATGCAAAAAAAAAATGATTTCCCAATCTATACAAACTTTATAAAACATAATATATTGCGCGAGTAAATCCTATAAATTAGATGAGAGAAAAATGTAAATAAATGTAACGCGAAAATTCGTATAAGTTTTTTTACGTGCAATTTAGATAACGCTGCGATTTCATAATATATATATATAAAATATAAAATAAAATCGATGAAAATATAGGTGAAAAAAAATGTCCACCGACAAAAGTGTACGATTTTTTTCAATATCGCTATATGTATTCAAATGTATAAAAATAAAATAGTTTTATCGTACTTTCACGGTTCTTCGGACGTAAAATGCAGCTGATAGATTCGCGTTTCGCGTAATGGATTCAATGTAGTCGTTTTAGATTCTGAAAGAAAAGACAATTTTTGTATGGTCTTTAAAAATATTGCCGTTCTCGTATTATTAAATGTTTTTTTTTTCAATCTGTGAACACTTTTTTACATAGAAGGATATAAATACACGTTACTCACCGTTAACAAATTATATCTATACATAATTAGTACTTGATTTTACACGGTTTTTTTAAATTTTCCTACGGTAGTTTCCTTAAGCGTATAACAAAAAAAATAATAATAACCTTAATTTTTTTTTTTTTTTTGTAAAAAATCCCCGGTAATTTATCGACATGGACATCAGAAATTGTTGTACTTTTAAGAGCCCGAAATATAATAAAATCATATTATATAATAGTCGTATATCATATTTTTAACAATATTTAATATCGTATTCACACATTGTAATAAACTACTTAACGCCACTCGGAATCGTTGTTCAAACACAAAGATCTATCGCTGCTTTCAAATTCAATATAATAAAAAATTACTCTAAAACCTCTTTCTGAGCAACTCACATGAGCCGATATCCGTAGCACCGGCGGGCCTTTTTTTTAAATTTTGTCTACTTTTCAGTATCGAACCGTATCTAGTCTGTATAGGTACTCAATTTGACACGTTTTTTAAAAATGTCTTCAATAGTTTTCTTACGCGAAAATGTTCATCAAATTAAAAAAAAAATTTCTAAAATTATCGAAATATTTAACTGTTTTGGTTATATGTAAACATTTTTTAACGTATTTGAATGTTGTATGACTTAGAAATTTATTGAAAAACGTATAGTTCATCGAAATCTGACCCTAACTAACACAATAGATAATATTTAAAAAATTATTTGCTATAATTGTTTTCTTTTTAATTTTGTGAAATGTGAATTTCGATAAAAATGCAAAGATGAATAATTATAAACCGAGTTTGGCTGCTCCGAATCGTTTTTCGAAAGCAATAATGGTTTATCTCGTCACTTTAAAATTCAAAATGTTCATACATCTCTAATGTCAATCTCTCGGATGTCTACCAGACAACGTCAGGCGGTTCGCTGTCTTTTTTTTCTTTTTTTATAACTGTTTAATTAATTTTTTTTTTTAATCTTTTTTTCAGGTAGAGACAATTGGCGACGCGTACTGCGTAGCGTCGGGCCTACACAAGTTCAGCTCGATTCACGCTCAGCAAATCGCGTGGATGGCTTTGAAAATGATCGAAACGTGTAAAACACACCACACGCACGACGGACAACCGATCAGGGTAAACAAACGTTTTTCACGACATAATAAAAAAAATTGTTTATATAAACGCAAACGAATTTTATAAATTTAGGCGTGTGTTTTAGAAACTCGTGTCTTAAGTACACCAGAATTTTCGACTTAAACTCGAATAAGGAAAAAATATATTTATAGCAATAATGTGTTGACTATAAGAATTCTGATAATAATACGTAAACAGACAAGAATATCGAGAAGTAAGCGGAGAAAATGTAAAAATTTCTTGGGAAAAATTTTTTTAAAAAAAACGGAAATATTTCGTAAAATTTTTGCCGCGTTTTTGCTTGTTTAATTTATATTCAATATTAAATAAAATTTAATTTTTTTTTTTAGTTTCTAACATAATATTATAACTACGTGTAAAATTATTTCCCCGTAGATTTTTTTTTTTTATTTTCATATGTGGATACTTACGCATTTATTACTTTCTATAAATTATCACTTGTCGAATATTAATTATAATATCGTATAGTCGATAATTTTAATTACATTTCGGAACGGAATTATATATATATTGTGAGAGAAAATAATTGTTGACATCCGAAAACTTTAAACATTAATTCGTTAATAAATGAAGTATTTTTTTTAAAAAAGCGTTGATATATTTTAAAACCGTTGTTTTCTAAGAAATGGCATTTTTAAGAATCGACTTTCTAAAAACATATAATGCTCCGCGACGATATCACATATATATAGTAAGTGTTTGCAGTTATCGTTGTCTCTGCACGGTATTCGACCGGCTGATATAAAACACGCGGTATAAAATTTCGAAAAATAAAAAACAATTCGATTTGTTGAGACGTATGACAACCGATTGTTTTATACGTTATAACAGTGCAGGAAATTAAAAAAATAAAAGAAATGGCCGTATAAAACGCTAAAACGTCTGTGTTGTACACGAAATTCAAACGTTTAACTCTTTAAACAAAAATGTTTGAATGACGAATTTTAAGTTCGTAAAACATTATGAGAAAACCGTGTGAAACGCCTTATTTAGCGGACCTTCAATAATTATTGTTTAAAAATATTACAAAAAAAAAACCCCGACGTTTTCAAATTGTATTCCACACTATATTGAAAAATGGTAATTTTTTATTTTTTAATCATTAAAATTTGTAAAGGAAAACGAAATTTGTTTACAACGCGCGTTGTTGTGTATACACTGTCGACCGATTACGAGTGACGCGGAGTAGTGTTTTGCGAATTAAGCGGCCGACGCCGGTTGACTTTTAGTGAAACGTACACGCCTACTGTAATTCTGAATACGACCATAACCGTTGGTTTGTGCACTTTTAAGCACTTTTTTATCGAGTGAAAACGAATAAAAAAATAGAAAGAAAGAACCCGACAATTTCTATCGTACGCGGAATATTATAGTATTAAATTAATATACCACCAAAGCTGCAGCGACCTCCGTATTAATAATAATAATACAAGTGAACGACATTTTCGTTTGTTTAAATCATCTGACGCACACACATTTGAATACGATGAGAAAAAATTCGCGCAACACTCCGCGCGCGTCTGTTTCGTACGCGCGCAATATATTCTATACGCGCAATACATAAAAAAAATTAATAATAATTATTATTATTAGTAGAATATTAAAAACGAATCGAATAAACAAAAGAATAATACGCGAAAGAAAAAGAAATAAAAAAAATATATTATATTAAAAATTATATATTATTACTGTTCGTATAATATATTGTTTATTATTACTACTACAATAATATATGCCTACCAACTTTAGTAATGTATAAGACAATTTCTTCGATGTTTTTATTTATATATTATAATATTAAATATATTCGTGATTTGTTCGGTTTTCATTCATTCCGTCGTATATTTTTCATTATATCGTTTCTTTTAATAATATTCTTTGTTAATTTTATATTATTTGTAGTGTTTTTCATACTTTTTTATTCGGATCCGCGCGATGATGACTTTTTGTCGAAACCGACAATAAGAAAACAATTTTAAAACAACTACTACTCCTCTACATACGCGTATTTTTTGATTTTTTTTTTCCATAATACCTTTCGGTTCGATTCACGTATATATATTTGTTTTAAAAAATAATTATCAATATTAACTGGTATCGGTAATACGGCTAGTCGCGAGAGTTTTTGTGTGTATATGTGATCTAAATATTTTTATTTTAAAACGTCGAACGCGCGTATTACAGCGGCGGGTATTTTGTACGAGCAAATTAAATCGACCGTAATCTTTTAATACCATCCGAACTATATTAGTTTTCACATGTAATAATGACGATAAAGTGCAGTAGTACATAATATTGTATACGAGCAGAATACAGTACACTATATATATATATTGTACGCGCTCAAATGCTTAACGGTATATTATATATTATGTCGTAAAATGAATCATTACGAGACTTAAGCACCTAACCGCCGCCGACCAGAGGACACGCGTGTGTTTTTCGGTACGTAAAACTCGAGTTAAGCGCGTAACGTAAATTCACCAGAAAATCCAATTTCTCCGGAATATTTTCCAAAAAAAAAAAAAAAAATGTTCACCCGAAAATCTATATACATACGAAGCTTTTGTTTTCTACCTCGGCTCCGGATCTAGTCGTTTCGCTATTCACATAATGTTTCAACGCGATTATTCGAAGACACGTTTAACGATAATTTCAATTGTGCAACGAAAACCGCGTAAAATCGTCTCGAAAGTAATCGATTAATATAATATTATACCGTTTACAACGCGTATACCGCGATAATGGTGTAGGAACCCGAATTTTTCGGCCTTCGTATATTGCGCTAATAAATTCGTGCAACGCGTCGTCTGCAGATCACACACACACACACACGTTTCTGTACAAATATTTTTCCGTTTAGATGAGAATCGGATTGCACACCGGTTCGATATTAGCCGGCGTGGTCGGCGTGAAGATGCCGCGGTACTGTTTGTTCGGCCATAACGTGACGATCGCGAACAAGTTCGAGTCCGGTAGCGAACCGCTACGGATAAACGTCAGTCCGACTACGCACCAGTAAGTATTTTTCAATATCGTTTCGAGTAAAAGAAAAAAAAACGCTCTGACAATGCGGTATAAGATTTTTTTTTTTTTAATAATCTTCGTCGAATTCCACTGCACGGTCGACGAAAAACTCAAGTTTTTACACTTAGTGACGCGTAGTCCCGGTCTTCACTACGTTGTTCTCTTCATTTCATGCGGATCTCGTGATTCTACGCCACAAGAAACGTCTGCTGCGTGTAAATACATAATATCTTCTTCTTTCGGCTCCAGGGGCCGTTGAGGTCCGTAGCTGCAAAACAAACTTCTTTCCATCTGTCTCTATCAAGAGCTAGTTCAAAACGATCGTTTATCCCTAGTTGTATTAGTTCCTTCTCGCTTTTGTCGATCCATCTCTGCTTCGGTCTTACAATCGGTCTCCTACACTGTGAAGTCCAGTTTAATACGTCATTATTGTTATTGATCTAGCTCTTAGTACGTGACCAAGCCGACCTAGTCTTTTGTGTCTTATTTCCGTTATTATGCTTGGTTTTCCGAACAGTTCGTGTATTTCCCGGTTAGACCTAATTTCGTACGTTTGGTAAACATAATATACGTTATCATATTATCCTTGAACAGCCGCTATCGTAGCCGCCTTCCAACAACAATATTCTGGTCCGAGCCAGAAGAATGTTGTCGTCTACGACGAAAAATCGCGTCTTTTACCGCGTACAGACGCGATAAATTCGCGTCTTGACCTTTTTACTTTTCAATTTTTCATTTATCTTATCGGCCTGTCTAGACGGCCATTCGGTCGGCTTATCCTTTGGATACATTCCAATGACTTTGTAAACGCGTTCGATTCGCACAACTCAAAACGAATCGCTCGTGGCGAACGATCCATACCGTTTGACGCTTCACCATCATTAACTATATACAATTATATCTATCGTAACACCACCAACGATCGTTTCATCTCGAAAGTTTTTGTATAGATCTACAATATCGTATGTGTGTGTATATATACGATTTCACTTTATAACGAAATTCGTACGATTCATGTGGATGAGATAATTTAAAAACAAACCCTACAAAACCCGAATTATTCGCAGGAACGTTACACTGCTCACTGCGTGAGTGTGTGTGGGTTTGATGAACGTCTACCACCAGCTGCGTTTTGATACACTTTATATATACACAATATATTCGTTTTTAAATATGTAAGAGAGACGAAATTCGAAGGGACGCGTGTATAAAACGCGCATAATATTATATTACATTTACTACGGTCGTCAAATGCAGCCCGGAATAAATAATATCGCGGACAAGTCGAAACAGACCCGACGATTTCCGAGGGATTTCGCGTTTATTGACAGTTTGCCGTAGACCAGAACAGATCGGGTCCCGGCGCAAATTCAATCTTTATACTCCTGTATTATACGCATAATTAATATAAAAAAAATATGACGAGAAACCATTTTTTTAAAAATTTGAACTATAAATTAAAACTTGTGAATAAAAACTGTCAATTGTCATTCTCCTTTTCGGTTTCGAGTTTTAAGACCGTACCGTTAAATACTCTCAATCGCTGATTTCCGGCTCTACTCTCTTAATGTCCTTATTTACACAATGTAGAGTTCTTTTTTCCTATATAGGTTCTTCTTCGACCACCTGCCCAGCTAGAGATCATATTGGTTACCTTCTTGTTTTCACGCCACTATGGAAATTATGGAAACGCCTATACCGCTATTGCGAATAAAGTAATTGGAGAACAAATACATACGCGTTGTCGACTGTTTGAAGCGAATCAACGGTAGATCGCGAGGGAAAGACGTGACATTATCGTTTCTCGAGCTGGAAAAATAATATTCCGATTTAGTTGAAGAACGTAGCTCCGGGCCTGTCTTTAATCCGAGACTTCGCTGCTTGCTAGACTTCTTTGTCCGACGTTAAGTGTGTGCCTTTGACGTCATTCTTGAGTTCTGGGAAGAAGTGGGAGTCACCGGGTACGTCGAACTTCAACGGTTTTTAGGGCGGCGTTGGTCGTCTGTGATGCGTGCGTAATCGTGCTGCAACAAAAACCGAGTCGAGTGATGCTCAAGCCCGACTTGTAAACGATAACGTACAATAGCTGTCTTTTGACACCGAGTGGAAGTCATTATCTCATTTTGATTGCGAGATTTATCGCCGATTGTGCATCACCTATAATCGTTCGCCCCTCCAGTCCTTACGTCTAAATACGTTGCGTATATTGTTGATGTTTACGGACGTATCATTAATTTTATATTACGCGTTTCCAAATGTATCGCAATATTATCAATAATAATATTACTCTATTAGCGTGTGCAACGCGCTAAGCGAGCGTCCCCGCGTCTATCGATAATTTCGAGACGATTTAAATCAATATGTTATCATTCGTCTTTTCAAATTTGATAATATTCTTTTGGCTTCAATGTAATTTGTCTTTAAAACAAAAAAAAAACTACGAAACGAATCGTATAATTTATAATCTCATGCATATTATGCAAACTTACAATGTATTGGTTTATTTCGATCGGATAGTTTCTCATTAAATAATAATATCGATTAGACGGTTAATCCTGTTCGTCCACTCGACTTTGGCGTTTTCTTCTGCGTGAACACGGCTGAATTCTTTAGTGTTTGCTAATATTATTATTGAATACGAATAAAAACGTCTATAAATTTGTTTTACGCGTCGGGGATTCTCAATACGAAATTCTATATCGCGTATTTTAAGCGTTTAACATTTTTTTTTTTTGCTGTTTTTCCAGTTTCGGTGTCACTTTTTATTTTAATACGCGTTGAATTTGGAATTATTTTTTGTACTTCGTAAATCTCTTAACGTTCAGGAGATACGAGAAAAATTCCAAAATCGCAATTTCGTTAGAAATTTCGCGTATTAAATTATCGCGACGTTTTTAGCAGTGTACATTTATTTTATAAATAAAACGAAATTATTTTCGTTATTTTTTTACTGTTTTTAAGGCATATCTTTTTTTTTTTTTGGTCATATTATAGCGCATAATTCAGTGTCTTTTAACGCTATAAAATCCGAGCCCTGCAGTCAGTGGCGCCGAGTCATATAAATTTAAGTGAAGCGAAATCGAACTATTTACACACCGACCCGATAATTGTTAACTGAACATTTATTAAACATAATATCAAACTTGTAAATTATTTAGTGTATTATGTAATGGGAAAACAAAAACACGTGTACCAATAAGACCACCCACCCCTTTTATTATATGAAACGATCGCTTCAGTCCGCGTATATGTATAGGTTCGGCGCCACTGCTTACAGGCATTACGAACGATTCTGTTCACGGATCTTGACGAACTGATCGAAAACGATAATTTTCCCGCCGATCTATCGCTTCTAACATTGTCATATAATTGTACGTACACCTACTGTAACGGCCGCGCTGTTTGCAGGCTCCTGATGAAGACTCCGGGGTTCTCGTTCCAGGAGAGGAGCCGATCTTGTCTGCCCACCGGATTCCCCGATCACATACCGGGCACGTGTCACTTCCTGTTGTCGTACGTACACCCGGACGTGTCTTCCGACGGCCGCGCAACGCACGACTTGGACGCTCACATCGACGCCGGTCTAAGACAACTCACCCACACGAAAGGCAGCAGCAGCAGCAGCAGCAGCAGATGAACGACACGAGCTTCGTAGACACATAAAATTCAATAACGTTGTATACTACTCTACGTGCGAGTCTTAACTACCAAAAAAAAAAAAAAGTGTTTTTTTCCCCAATTTTTTACATATAAATTTTGTCTTTTCCCTTCTCTCGTCGTACTGTTCTCGCAGAAACGCGTACCTCCGTCTTCCTGCGATTTAGTCTCGATGCCGTTCGAAAGACATGACATGAATGAAAAAAAAAACGATATTTTATTTTTCGCAACGTTCTGCCCAGCACTCTGTACGGGATTTCGTTTGTCCCGTACAATATAAACGGGTAAAAAATAATATATATATATATTAATTTCCGAGTTTATCGAAATAAATATAAACGCGAAAGTCGTCTCTATACGCACACCGATTCGGCCGAGTCGACCGTTTCCTACTCTCTCGCCGCGTACGCATCATCAGGCCCACACAAATTCTTTGTACGCCCCTTGAACGAGTATTTGTCGATTATACAAAAAAAAATAAATGAGTGAAAAAAAGACTCGGTCAAAGGCCGAAGAGGGGGAGCGAACAGACTAAAGAAATCGTTAAAAAATACGCCCGGTTCTCGAGAAACTCGTCTCGAACGCTTTGTCTTCATAATTTATTCTACGTAGCTGGTAACGGGGTGAAAAAAAAATTACGATTTAAAACAACGTCCGTGCAGTGGAAGTTTTGTGCTAATTTATGATATGTTTGGAGAAAGAAAAATATATTGAAATGCTCGAGATATCGAAAACGCCGTTGTAATCGTTTTTGGGTTTAAAATAATATTCAAAAACGAAATACGGAAAATTACAGAATTTTCGTTTTTTTTTTTATTATTCAAAGTAAACACCTGATGATGATCATGATGACTCACGGTCGAAACTACTTGTTAATTTCTTAAACATTTATCAAAATACTCTAGGCATTTTTTTCTTTATAATATATACTAATTTTATTACGTATATTGTTATTTTTTACAATATATATTATTTTATTTAGAAAAATACCCGTTATAACACATATATAGAAATAAATACCGTTTTTGTTTTGATTACGTTTCAGAGGCGAAAAAGAAAAGAAAAAAGTATTAAAAAAAAAAAACTGAATAAGCCGATATTATTACGTTCGTATAGATTCGATACATTAAAAAAGCGTAACAAATATTGTACGCGACCGGGTTTTATTATTAAACCGAGCTTAGCTACTGCAACATATGATTATAATGAGTGCATATTTATAATTATTTCGGTCTTGTCAAAAAAAAAAAAAGAGCTGTATCACACAAGTCTAATAAAACGAACGACAAAAAATATATATTATTAAAATCGATAAAAATATGGTATATAATATGTATATAGAGAGAAAATTACAATAATATTATATGTTTTTTTTTCTTTTCGCGAACGTCATTTTACAATATATTGTTTATCGCCGGCCCAGTGTACGTATATAATATTATAATATCAATTTTCGGTATAGTGTTTTAAATCGTGTAAGGAATACGTCGTAAAAAAAATATAATATTATATTCGACGTAGTTATATAATATAATAATAATAATAATAATAATAATAATAATAATAATAATAATAATAATAATAATAATAATAATAATAATAATAATAATAATAATAATAATAATAATAATAATAATAATAATAATAATAAAATAATAATAATAATAATAATAATAATATAATAATACAGTAAGTACATAGCATAAAATCGGGATAAATCAATCATTTTTTGTACAAATATTTTCCCTCGAAAAAAAAATTACGTTTACCTATATAAATTACGTATGATAAGACGCTTAAAACTGTACTATACATTTATATATCTATAAATATTTGTTTTTTCCTCGTTTTCGGATATGTCACTTTCTGTTTAGAAAATAGTAATAATTTTTATGTACTTATATAATCTTCTCAAATAAAAAAATATAAAAACGGAATACGCTGTAATATTATTATTGTGATCGGCGTTATTATTCGTATATTATACGCAATATATAATAAAATATATTATAATTTATACGAGTTTAATACTGTGTTCCTAGTGTTTGTAATATTATAAAATATTATGTTTCTATAGTATTTTAACGCGAGTATAATATTGTAGTTAATTTAACCGTTACGACTCTTATATAAGATAATAATATGTACATTATAATAGTAATGTTTTAATCGATATATTTACACTGTAAGCGCGTTTTACACACGCAGTTCACTTATATACATTATGTATAATATATAGAAATGATATTGTTATATCCGATAAGTCTATACGCGCGTGAATATTTATATTTCAAACGTTCGCTTTGTCAAAAAAAAAAAATTTTTTTTAAATATTGCCGGTACTCAAGGAACAACATTATTATTATCATTGATATTCGATTGTTTCTTTTTTTTTTTTTCTATATCTTACATTTCTGTATATTAAGTATATTATGATTAACATATTGGTGCGAATTTGAAATATACGTAGACGATAATAATAATGATTATTATATAATAATAATTGTTTAGATGGTATTGCCATACGGTGACGCGTTCGTACTTCACAATTTGTGTGCACGTACTTATATGTACATATATTTGTCAATTATATTATATAAATTACAGTGCTTGAATTTCGGGAGAGGGGAGAAGATGTCTTCTATTTTTTTTGTTCTCCTAATATTTCAGCGTTCCGCTTCAAATATTTTACAAAACAAAACGCTGCTCTATAAGTACTGGACGGTCAGGGAATCGTTTTCACCGTTTTGTGTTTATAATTTTTTTTAGCGGAAACGCGAAAAACAAAAAAGAAGGTCGAGCTTTCGTCGTATTTTCGTGTCTTCGGAGCGAAAACGATATTGTTACTTGTGAAAGAATAAAAAATTTAAAGAAATTCTAAGCATTAAATCAGTCGTGTCGATTCATTGTAATTCACGAAAAGCCGATACGCTTATAGTAGCCGCGCGTTCTCGGATAATAAAGAAATGATAAAACGAGATTAAAAATACTAGAATCCGCGTGACCATTCGGGTTAATAATAATTTATTGGATTTTCGCTATCGATTATTAATTATTATTATTATTTTTTTTTTTTTACAATAAAATAACGATTATTTATGAAAAACAGGATGGTGTAGCGAGTACATATAGTTTACAAGACATTTCGGTTTTTCGGAAAGCAAATGTTTAACGCGCCTATTTTGCGTCCTTCTGTTCATTCCCCTCCCCTCACCCCAATTCAAGCACATTTTATTCTATTAACGTGTTGTAATTTGGCTGCTTTTTACCGCGCACGCCGCCGCCGCCGTCCGTCAAACGGAAAACAACAACGATACATTATTATTTATATAATTTATCTAAATAATACGTATTGTACGTCAGCTGTTTTCACTTACGATATAAATAATTAATTAATATTATACAAATATAAATACACTTGAAAACGACATTTGTAATTTGTATATTCTCCATTGGAATTTCGTCGAAAATATACTGCAGAAAGAAAAAAACAAAACGCTTCGGTTCGATCGTAGATAAATAAAAATACGGTTGCCGGCCATGTATACTTATATAGTACTGCGTGTATCCGAAGAGAATATAATATCCCGGTGGTTACTCGTGGTTTTTTTTTTTTAGAACAATACGGTTCAATAGGTAAAATGATAATCGATTTTTTTTTCTTTATCAATAAACTTTTTTTTTTTTTTTTATTATACAATCAATACAAATAAGTGTAATAAGTATAAGTGTTAATTACGAGTAGAATATTAACACGGTGTTAGCTCGAAAAGAGATGCCGCCCACTGACGACACTCTTATTAATTTGCACCACTTCCTTTTTTAAAAGATTGGGTGGATTGTTGGGCACATGGAGTAATGAAAGATCTTTTACAAGAGGGTTTTTGGATGGTTTTGCAGAGAGTTATGAAAGCGACTCTAGTACGCCTTGACAACTTGTGTTAGAGTTTTCATTTGTAGGTCTGTGTGTAACGTGTGATTTGATTTGTAAGGTGGTGCGTTGGTGATAAGACGCGGAATATTTTATTTTGAGAGACTCGTATTTTTTTGTGGTTTGAATTTTTAGCTGAGTCCCAAATTTGACCTTCCACGTGTCCACAGCGGTTTATACATGGTCAGTTTTGTGTGAAGGGGCAATTTAGATTTAGAATGGAGAAATCGTCTCAGAACGCTAAGACGTGCATTCGATTTAATTTTAGTGGAGTGTATGTGGTGTGCCCAGTTTAGTTTTTGGTCAAAGTGTACCCCAAGGTATTTGACAGTGTTCGATGACGGTATTTGGACATCATTTAGTGTGACGTTAGGGGAGATTCCTTGTCTGAGAGTGAATATGGAAGGATTTGGTTTCATTAATTTTGATTTTCCAGTCATGGTACCAGGTCTGAAGTATATTCGGGTGGGATTGTAAATTATGAGAAGCAATTAGGGGTCGTTGTGCACAGAAAGGATTGCTTTATCTTCGGCGAATTCAGCTACAGTTGTATTCGGATGGGTAGGTTGTAAATATATTGAAAAGAAGAGGAGCAGAAATAGCACCTTGAATCAATAAACTTATTCATTATTTTATACTTTTATTCCCCGTTCGTCTTGTTTTTTACTCATTTTCCTAAATTTTTAGACTACGAAAAAAATAAAACAAATAAATAATATTTATAGGAATTATTAATACTGTTGTATACCGTTACCGTACAGGTAATCGACTCGTTCTCTCTTCGAAAGCATTTAAACGCAATAAACAACACGCGGCCCGTCCACCACCGTGATGTCTATATGAGATTGTGCGTTGAAATACACAAAGCGCGTGCCAATTTCGTTTCATTTTTCAAAGACTTTTATCGTTAGGCGCGCGAGAAACGTACGCGTTTCCTACGCGGTTACCGCGCGTTATTTCGAAACTTTTTTTTTTCTGGAAAAATGTACGTAAATTATTTTTTTCGCCGGCATCGCGCCAACGACGCCGATTACTTTATTCGTGTTTTACTGAGCACAGCGCTCAGAAACAACGTCGCAGTAATCGTTGCGATTAAAAATAATTAATAATCGCGCGAACACCATGTGTCTGGTTCTCGCGGCTTTTGATCTATTTTTTCATCGTCGCATTCGCCGTCTCTCTCTCTCTCTCTCTCTCGTCCCGGGCATTATACTGCAACGAACCGAATTCGACGCCGATCCCGTGTAGTACTTACGCCAAAGTCACGAAACGCTATGATTTTCACAAAAAAAAAATGTTTTTAATGGCAAGTCCCGCAGCTTTGAATTCGGCAAAAATTAACGCGGAAAACGTTTTGTACGAGCGACGAATTCGTTTCTCTCGCCAACGGTAACGGAATCGAATATAATTTCAAATAAAAACGAATTTTTTTTCTGTTTCAATCGAATTAGGCTTTACGATATTAAAGGACGATTAAAATAAAAACGAATTTATTTTCGCAGCTCGGCGCGACGAGAAAATCGTATTTCCCGACGTCGGTGCTTCTCGCAACGCCGAGCCACAAAAGTTGAATGGGAAAAAAAAACAAATCGTTTTTCTCTCTCGAGAGAGAGAGAGTCGTCTTGATAAGACTATTTCTACACTTATATATACACGCGTTTGTTGTCATTGCGAATTTAACTATGTATTATATAACCGATCGATTTTCTTATAAAGAGTTCATGTCGCAACGAATAAGACTCGATACGATTCTGATAAGTACACTCTCGAGCAACATAGTAATGCGTGTCTCCGGCTGGAATATTGTACGTAATCGAAACGCGTCTATGCGTGTATTGTACGCGATAAATATATATATATATTTTTTTTAATATAACGTTTTATGTGCGAAAAAAGCCGACAAAGAAAGCAGAGAGTTCATATAGTATATGGAGTTATCTGTCGTACATAATATTGCACAATAATATATATGAATATACCTCTCAAATATCATTTTAGATTCTGAGCGGAGCGAGGAATACCTATTGGTTTTACGACGAAGTGTTCTTTTTTGTGTCTGTACTCGAAAATTCTACCGGAAATAGTGCTCCGTTTTTTACAATCACACCCATTGTTTTCGGTAAAGAATCGCGCAATTAGTCGATATTTTTTAGAGAGGTCGTTTTTCGATTATCTCAAAAGCGCCTAAAAAAAAAAAAACACTCAAAGATTACACGAATCGAATATCGTTATTTCTTCGTAATTTTGAAACTAATGCGGTTATATAGAAACTTACAAATGTAATTATGTTATATTAGGGGAAAAAAAATTTTCATCCGATTTCCACCTATTTATATCAATTATTATAGATTTTCAGGTGTTTAATTCGTAAGAGAGATAATTTCTGGTTTGAAGGATCCTAGAATGTAAATTACCGAAAAATATTTTGTAAATTTTTAATTTCCCGTGTTTGATGTAAGAAATATTGTGTTAAAACGAAGTACTGTAATGTCAATCGCGTAAATCGCGCATTCTATACACGTTATATTATCGTATATATATATTAATAATAATAAATGAACCGAAGCTCCTCTCAGAATCGTTTTATCGCGAACGCAATGATTTATACAATACCTTTTAAATTTATATATAGTAATAACAAAACTCTAAAACCTTTATCCAAATAATTCACTTAAGCGTCGTGCACAACACCCTGCAGCGGCTCGCATCCTTTTTTTTCCCATAATAATAACGATTTAACTCGCGTGACGTTATTGAAAAATAATCATATATATACCAGTGTTTTATTTTATTATTTATGCGAGCGTATATCATGTATGTACGTGAACTATATACCGTTTTGTAAAATTTAATTTCGTTCGCGTTTCGTAGTAATATTACGAGGCGTTTTTTTTTTTACTAATTTCGATTTTCACCGTATAAAAGGAAATTTGATCGGTATCCGTGTAATGTATACGAACTCGCCGACGCGCACCGATGGCATTCGTTTCCACATTATAATAATAAACACGAAAAACAAAACGATTTATTCTAGAAATCTGCAAAATATAACACGCTCGAAACGTGTATTTATGTCTGTTTTTCCCCAAATATTAATAGCAATTCGAAAATATATATACATCCGTATAAAAGAAATATATATATTACATAAATATAATATGTATTGGTTGTGTCAGGAGAAAAAGTAATATTCCAACACCCCCCACCACTGCAGTTATTCCGAATATTCGTTCGCCTCGTTCATTTCGGATATAAGTGTTCCGAATGAACGAAATAAAAGCGTTTCGTACAAGTCCGGTAAAAAATTAATACGCTCTACAATAACGTACAAAAGTGCCTTTCACCGCGGCGCAAACTCTTTTTTTTTTTTAACACGTCGTTAAACGTTCAAAACGACCGAGTGGGTTATGTCGTCGTACCCGTACTGTATATTTTATTATTGTACACCACGACAATACGCGTACGATTACGATTACACGCGCGCCTATTATAAAAGAGTTTTTTTCATATATATATTTTTTTTTCATCTTCGTGATGTAATAAACGCGCATATAGCCGACTGTCGGTCGACGCGAAGTTTTGCTGCAGCAGAGCCTTCACTGTTTTCTCCTCATCGGCACCGCTCGGTCCGTATACGGTTTCCGTAATATAATATCGAAAACGTCGAAACAGTATTATTTCGATTTATCGCGAAAAAAAAAGGAATTATTGCGATATTTATTTATTTTCGGTGAATTACTCTGAAAGTGTCGCGAACAACGCGATTTCGATGCGGTCCTGTACAAATTTATCTACTAATTATCTATTAACAGATTTATCTACTCTTAGGTTTTTTTAGATTCTGCAGATCCACGAGAGAAAGCTGTTTGTTTTACACAGTGACGGATATATTTTTATAATTATTATTATTTTCGTTTACTGTTTACAACACACAACGTTTTCGACTAGTCAAAGTGCTCCGATCGTTATTACGAATTTCGCTGGGGTGGTCGCTTATAGAGAGGAAGTTTTTCGATTTTCTCAAAAAAAAAAAATAATAATAATAATAATAATAAAGACGAATCGATTGAAATGTTCGTTTTAAATCGTCTGTCAGTTACCGTCAATTCAAGTGAAATAATAACAATTTATAATGTTGAAGAATAGTCAACGGCAAAGTCAATGAAATCGCAAGAAAAAAAACACGACAGAAAATTCGACATATTTATTATAAATTACGATAAAAACGAAATAAAGTACACTCTATAATTATTTTTCAAATATTAAAATATTATAATAAATATATATTTTTTTTTGTATCGAATTTTTATTACGCTTTGACGAAGAAAAAAAATATAAAGCCAACTATATTT
Source organism: Slavum lentiscoides (assembly GCA_032441835.1). Lineage (NCBI taxonomy): Eukaryota > Metazoa > Arthropoda > Insecta > Hemiptera > Aphididae > Slavum > Slavum lentiscoides. The sequence continues at coordinate 8,161,613 of CM063715.1, read as the reverse complement.
TGCCGCCCGCGGTATATAAGTGTCCCGTAAGGTCAACGAGTCAAACCGGACAATTCCGTATGGCGTGTTACGTTTCCTTTAAAATGCGGAATTATCTTTATTCCAATACGCGTATTATATATATATTACAGGCTAAACGAATAATTTAAAAAAATAAATAAATAAACGTTCGGTCGAGTGCGCGAAGAAAACGTTTATGTAACAAAAAAGCGTTTTTTTTTTTCGTTTTTAAATCGAATAATATATATATATATATAGGCGTCAGAAACGCGTAGAGTTTTTTTTTTCTGTCCGTTCGCGACCATAGAAAGTCCGTAAAACACTATACTTTTTCCGCGGTCATTACAATACGCGCGGTATCCGCGGCGCTAAATCAAAAAAAAAAAATGTCTATAAACGCATAATACTTTTTTTTTTATATACAGGCAAACTACTTTTTTGGAAAGAAAGTCGTCGCGGATGATAAACGTTATTGCGCGCGTTTTATTATAATATATTAAATTATTATTGCAGAGACGGTCGTCGAAAACCTTTCGCGCGAACGGATCACACGAAAAAATACGGTATTTACCGTTTACACGAGTTATGTAATATTATACGAGAGCAATTCACATAACGTTCATTTGTACCAGTGATTTCATAATGATTCCGTGATAGGGTACGCCCATCGTCTGAGCACCGAGGGCGGTCGTCACGAAAATTTCTAATTTTGAAAATTTCTCGTCGAAGAAAAATCGATTATTAAAATCTCGGACGGCAGCTTGGCGCGGATTATCAAAAAAAAAAAACGCCGGAATCGCCATTAGACGATATCGAATACGTCTTGAGGTGTTCGAAATCCCTCCAAATTTGAGCAAAAGTTTAAAAAAACTGCCAATATAATCGTCAACTTTCGCGTCGATTTCTTTCCGCTTTATTTTTGTAAAATATAAAAAAATTCATTTTTTTTTTTAAGTTCGAAACGAAATCGCTTTTAATTGGCGACGTTACTTATAATCAGGCCTCGGGACTTTATGCATTTGCATATATTTGTTCGGGAAATATGTAGAAGAAATCGGATTCAATACATATTTGTTTCGTGATATGAGGATTTCAAATTAAAATATTTTTAATGCATATTTTCGGTTTTTTTTTTAGTAATATTTTAAAGATTTATTCGTTTTTATTGCATATTTTCTAATTTTTCTAATTAATTAATAAGAAAAATAAAATTTTCGGAAGAAATTTATAAATTAAATAAAATTTTTATTTTTACGTGTTATAAAAATATTATTTAGAAAAAAAATATATATATGTAACTACCTTGTTTATTCTTAATTTATTTGATTTTAAAAAAAACGTATTTTCTGTTTCTTTACTATTACCTTATTTCATTATTTGGCTATTTTCTATTTTAAATTTAACTAAAAATATACGTATATATTGCTGCATATTTTACTGCATATATTATCGATAATGCATATTTATATTTTTTAAGTGCATATTTAAATACGTATTTTGTGGTCATTCAGCGCATTAAGTCCCGAGCCATGCAGTTATAATAAAGCGTTTATAAATTATTATTAACAAAAAAAAATAGAAATTCTAGTAATTCATCTTCGCTATTATACATGGCCAGTACAACCAAAAAATAATAATAATAATTTTTTTTTTTTCTAATACCCTAATGGAAGGGGCGTGAGGTTTTGAAAATCTCTACAAGGAGAAGAGAAAAATGAGGAGAAACACTGATTTATTATACGGTGTCCTTATAAATATTATCGTTATTTGCTGCAGTTTTCCTTCATATTGTTTTTGGCCACTGTGAACGCGTATTCCGTTACAATAATGTATTATACTAGGTGCCCGGGACGATGAAGAATATTAGACGCTCAGCGAGCTATAACGCGACGGGAAACGGATACTTTCGGAATAATATCCGTTTAGGCGCCATTAAGACGACGATATCGCGTGTTTTTAAACGCATTTTTGATTACACCTTGACGCGCACTTACATTTTTTACGCGTACAAGTCGTTTGAGGCGTTCGAGATACTTTAGATTTTTTTTTTACAATAACGTTACACAGGTATAAAAACACAAAACCACGCTATTGTCTATTATATTATTATTATTATTATTATTATTATTATTATTATTATTATTATTATTATTATTATATAGCGACGATTCATTATATTCTTCGGATTTCGAACGGTCGCTTTACTATCGACTGCGGTAGAGAATTACCGTTCTTACAAATACTATATTATCCGAGTACTTATACTGCTGCGTTGCAGTGGGCGGCCAAATTATTGTGGACATTACGAATTCCGTGTAATTTCGCAGTTTAAACTCAGATTTTCGCGATAATAAATCGGTTCCAATCGATTTTTAATTCCAATTAATACCGTATAGTCTCAACGCTCGTGCCCACCGTTATTATCGATTTTAAATAGTAATTTTAAACCGCGTTAGGACCCGTCTTATTGGCGATAAGTTAAACTGTTCCGTTATAAGTTTATACAGTCATACGCGCGTGTCGTTGTCGGTTCTGTTTTTAATCGAAACTTTTTTATTCATTTTATACTAAGTGAATTTCCGTTTTTTTTTTTTGTCACGACCATAATAACATTTGATTTCATTACGGGCAGGACATAACCCTAAGAAAACGTGCAGGAAACCACTGCTGCAGACTATACTACTTCTGTTTTGTCGATAGTTACTTTAATACGCACTTGATTCTAGTACATTGAGCAACGTGAATTTCAGGGAAATAACATTGGTTTTTGATATTTTAAACAATAAATTATTAAATTTTTTTCAGGAAAGAAGGCGGCGAAATTACGTTTTCGCCCGTCGTATATTATTTTTTGTTCGGGACGGAGAGCAACTGCAATCTTCGTGGTGCCAACCTCTTCCCAAAATTCACCTATGACGACGTCGTGTATAGTTTCGCATAGTGATAAATTTATTAATAAATAATTTTCCAAAATCCTGTTAGCCTTTTATTAAATCGCTTTCTCGTCCCCGGAAACATATCACACTCGACCGCGTTTTCATGGAAATCCTGAATTTAACGGAGTTCACCCACGTGGCTTCAATGCTTCATTGTGCTGTACGAAATGATATCGAGTCTACGGTCAATCATAAAGTTGTTAGCAAATTAAACGTATCGGGGAAATAATTATTTTCAGCCAAAATTTAAAAAAAAATTTATTTTAAATATCATATATTACAAGGTGCAGAAAATTGCGCGTTTTTTATACGTTAACCTGTTAGTTTTTGTTCCAAGTTAATAAACCTTAAAAGATGCCAGAATTAAAGGAGAAGATCCGAGGAGTTATCCGGAACATCTAGCTAATCAGCGCGTAACTCTCAATGTCAATTCAATGTCATCCTACACGGAAGTCATAGATAAAGAGCGGAGATATTGTTAAATTTATCGCGAATAGAAATTTACCATTTTCATTACAATATATATTTATTGTATTTATTAAATCGGGCGTCATATCTGAGACATCCTTCTATGATATCGAAGCATTTTTGTAGGATCAAACTTTAAAATGTCGACTTGAATCGTTCGTTTTTCACGGTTAGTCCGCACACACAATCTCGAACCTCGCAGGCCGTTTTCACTTATTTTCCAACACTTGACACGCGTCGTCGCACGTTGCTTGTTGGCGGATGACATTTAATCACACAACAGTAAGATGCAGGTGATCGAGGAACAGGAGAAACCGGTGTTTCGAGGATCGTTTATAAATACAACTCTGAAACACTCGATCAAACGTTACACTCTAGCACGCCCACAGCGCCCACGCGGCTCGGCTTTTTATTTTCTTTATTATTATTATTATTATTATTATTTTATTGTTATTTTATAAACGGATTTGGAGACATAAATGAATAATTTATTTTGACGTTTTTTACGCGCGCGTAAACCGCGCAGCGTGTCCACACCCGTACGATATTATATTATATTCTTTTCGAACCGAAAAAAACATAAAAAAATTATTTAATCGAAAAACGTAATAGCGTTAACGTTTTATTTTTATTCTCAAACACTGTTTTCGGAATTAAAACGTGGAATTCGAGTAAAATAATAATAAACCGAAATCCCGGGTATATTTGAGGAGAGAAAAAAAATACGTTTTCGGGAAAATTCGATGAAAACGTTTTGCAGAGATGATAATATATATATATATATATATATATATATATATATATATAGTCGATTCCGGTGCGGAGATTCGATAAACTATTAAAACCTAGTACCAACAAGGAAGTAACAATGTAGTGACACGACTAGCTGGTCTTTGATGCTTGTTCCCACATAAGTATACGTGTACTCGCGTGCAGCGTAGGCGTTAGTTTCATTTTTTTTGCCATTGTTTTGGTGCGACGTGGATAAATTCATAAAACGTGTACATATAACGGGTGTTAAATAAATTAATAAATAAATCGTGACATTCCAGCACGACGCTTTTTTTCTTAAGAATTTTAAGGATGTGCGCACAACGAATATGGTTATACGTCATTTGGTCGCATACGTAGGTATATAAAAAAAAATTGAATATTTACATAATTCCGGTATATATATATATATATTTTTTTTTAAACAATGTATAGGTATTATGTAACCAAAGTGTATACATATAACCAAAAATCATAATTTAAATGAAATATTTCAAAAACAAAAAAATAAAATATTGAAATATATTCAACCGTTTTCGAACGGCCGAGATTTTACTCGGTAATGTTTTAATTTTTACGAATAATTAATTTTCTAACGTTATTTTATTTGATTTTTTTCGTGTTTTTTTTTTCTTAATATTTTATTCAAATTATAATTTCCTCGTCGACCTGTTCAACGTCCTGCCAAAGTACACAGAAATAAAATAAATATCAATTTTTTTATGTGAAAACATCTTATACGGAGTATTTTCTAGCGTTACCTTTTTTTGCGTTCTCCAATTTTCCGTAACGTTTTATAACGCTTTGTAATGCTTTTTAGATATAACAGTAGACTCTGTCTTTCCTCGTTTTTAGTTATATAAGACGATTTTTTTATCACTTTTTTTCATATCCATCTATGTGTATAGGTACACACGTATATAATATTTTATATATATGTATTTCATAAATTTGTGTACTTTTATTTGTTGAGAACACGATTTCCGTTCCTATTCGAGATTTTTCAATCAACTGTTATTTCTGTTTTATTCAAAACGCGTAATTATATATACCAGCTACGTATAATTAATTGTACTTCGAAAAATATAACATTTTAACAAGTGTAATTGTTTTAAAATTTTTTAAAAAGCCAATCCTACGAAATAGTATGTTTTAGGTTACAAATTTTCTATTTGATTAATTGTAATTCACGTTTAAATATATTTATTATAATTTATGTTTTTGATTATTTTATAATTTAATATTTGCTACGAATATTATGCATAATTATTATACATTTCTATTGCTACGCTCGTGTTTTCACATCTTCCGAGTGTTTTTTTTTTATAAATTCGAGACGAATTAAAGTCGAACAAAAAAGACAAAGCCGTGTGAAAAATTAATAATAATAAAAAAAAAATGCTGAATATTCGAATCGAAAAACGTATACGAACCAGAGTACACATAAGCCGAATTACCTGTAATCAGTGGCGGATTTTCAAAATTGTATTATTTTTATTTTTATAAAAACAAGTGTTTACTGAATTTTAATCTAAGATATTATATTATACCTACTGGGTCAGACCATGTGTATAGTGCAATATATAAATTATAATAAATATATATATATATATATAAGTATATATCAGCGTCTGGGGGTCCAGACTGTAAATCCGCCACTGCCTGTAATAACAATCACTCGCGTTGTGTACTTGTGTACGCTTTTTTTTAGCGAACCGCAGAGCCCGAAAGAAGAGTAACACGTATTTTATACTTTGTACAGGAAAAATAGAAACTTATTACATACAGGTACGTTCCGCGGACATACAGCGTGCGTTTGTATAATAATAATAATAATAATAAATATCAAACAGGACATCCTTTAGGCAACCGACCGTCAGACCGGCTGTGATGCAATATCTTCGTTCAACAGGAAACAATCGGCCGTCTATTTCTCCTCGTCCGTCTCCTGTTTTTAACTCGACAATTGGCCGTAGTTCCTCTTTTGGCGCGTCGTTTCCTGCCGCGCGTTACGACGACGAAAAATCTGTCCTCTGTGCACCGCGCAAAACGCGCCGCCACGCGACCGTGTCGATAACGTGAAAGAAATAAAATTACAAAAAAAAAAAAAAAAAAACAACAACAAATCGTCGCGAATGCACGCGATACGACGACGAGGAAAACCTTGGCCAAGACGAATCCCCCCACCCCGGTCCCTGCCGATTATAATAATATATTTTTAAAAAATAATAATAATAATAAATTCGAACTCGACGAGTGTATATGTGATACGGCGGCGATTCTGAATTTTCGATAATTTTGGTTTTTGTAAAAACGACATTTTTTCCATTCCCCCTCCCCCCCCCGTCCGACTATCGTTGTGTACGCATTGAAAACGCAATTTTTTTTTTCTTTCGATTTTCCTTAAGTTTTCACCCAATCGTATCTAAAAACGTAAAATTATTATTATTCTACGCCGATTATTCGACATATTTTTAAAATATCGAATAAAAAGCCCATAATACGTATACAATTCAACTGAATAGGCGGCAATCATTAAAACACCGAATATACAAACGTTGTAAAGAGAAAAAAAAAATGCTTTTAGAATTTTTTTATTATCATGTTTCAAAACGCGTTTTTTAACATTTTGTCGAATCGTTATTCGCTTTATACGCCCGTCTCGACAACTAGATGTCGCTGCTAATCCATGTATACACGCACGCTCGTGTATAATATTTAATAAGATAATATAATAATATATTATACGACTGTTGGAATTACGTGTACGATAAGCGATTAATTATGACGTAAGGTCATCATCGGACCGAATACAAATAATATGATATTAATACGAATAATCCACTTGTTCGCTGTATTAGTAATATTTATAATACCTACACTCGAAAAAACAAAAAAAAAACTTTTTTATCGTTCCGTGCGAACGATACGCGTCGTTCGAACGCCACGTCTCCGGTACGATATATTTTTATATAATACATGAATTGCCGGAAATGACGACACGATTCCTAGGAAACGATGACAATTCCCGACGCGGTTAGGAAACGATATCATTGTCTACTAGTAGGTAGGTACTCGTTATCGCCTCCTATAACGAGATAGGTACCAAGGAACGATCACTATAATGTTTTACGATTATAATAATTATTTGTGCGTATTACATAATCGATATTTGTATTAGCACTTTTTTCAACGTTAAACATACAAAATCGTCAAGTCAAAAAAATGATTGCGTGATCTGCTGATTTTAAAATCGAAGCCAGATCCGGCTTATCGGAACGATAAAAATCATACAATGCCTAACGTACTGATATCGTTTCCTAACCGTATTACAGGATTCGTCATCGTTTTCTATATAGGAGTTATATTGTCATCATTTCTTTTAATTTTCAAACATGTGTCGCTTTGACATAGATACTATGATTACTCAAGAGCGCATTGACTGATTGACTGGTTTGGCTCTATTAAATACGCATCGATATATTGCAGAAGTGGATACATTATAGCTTATAAAAGAGGCTTATTTCCTCTTTGGAGTCTCTAAATCCGGCCCCGCGTAGAAATGTGCTTAGAAAACGGTGCTGGGACAAGGAAACTCAAGAAAATATATTATTAATATAAGACGAAACCAGTTATAAAATAATCGTAGGCGGTAATTCCGAATTATAAGTACTATTTCAATTTCTTTTCCGACTTTTAAAAGAGACCGTAAACCATTTCAAAATTATCTTTGGAATTTTGATGTTAACTGCAAAAAAAAAAAAAATTTGTTTCTTTTTTTTCTTAATTTTACGCGATGTTTCACAGCAAATATTTTAGACTGAAATCCATTGACAGTGACTCGCGGCGAAGAAACACAATAAACCCGCAAAGTACGATGGAAAATGTAAAATAACGCCACTGTCCTGTGTTTTATAAATAAAAGTATTCGCACAATTATTATTAGAAAATTAAATATTACAATTTTTCTTATATATAAAACTTAAAATTTTTTTCTCGATAAAATTATTAATAAATTTTCAATAGATTTTGGTAATTAAAAAAAAACTACGTAGGTGACTACGTATGTATTGTATTACGAATTTTATTTTCAATTTTAAGAATACCTTATTGTAAAACAAATCCGTGAAACATACGAGTATACAATACGGCTCTCGAAACACACAAATAAGAACGACCGCGATTCCATTTCATTAAGATACAGAGACCGTCGTTCGTGGTTGAAAGTATAATGTGCTTTTTTCTCTCGGCGAAAGTGGAATCAACAATAATGGAAATAAAAGTCTACCGCAATAAAAGCCAAGTTTTTGTTTACCGAAATTCGAATGAAAGAAAAAAAAAATACTCTTTGATTAATATTTTATACAAAAACCTTGTGTACGATTAAAAAAATATATATATATACGAGCGCATATATTATAAATGTTGAGATAATGTTTTTCTCTTTAAACAAAATAAAAATAACTCGTACATAAATTATTATGATTAATATCCTTTGCGGCGTCCGGGCGAAGAAAATTGTATTAAAAACATTCGAACGAATTAAAAATGATAAATAAATAAGAACGTTGCGGGAAAAAAAAAATATTATTTAAAAATGTATTTCACGGGCGAACAAAACGCGAACGTTATATCAATCGTTTAACGGATTATGGTTACGGTTATAGATTTTTGTTGTCGCCGAGTCGCAGTGTTCTCGACGAATTTTAATCGCGGTGCAGTGGAACGGAAAACGTCTTAAAAGACGTATGACAAAGGCGTTTAATAGAGAAAAAAAAATCGAAATTCTAAAAGAGAAAACAAAATATATTAATTGTACAGACCATATAGAGTAAAAAAACTACAGAGACTGCATAAAATATATATTGATATCGAAGCGAAATCAAACGCCGTCGTACTCTGCTCACAACACACTACGTTACGAGTAGATGGCGCGTTGATAACTAATAAAAATGCGTACGTCGATAACCTTCGCGGTATCAAATAAACGCTATCGAATTTCGTTACCCCGAATATCCCGAATAATTCGTATTGAATTCGAAATTAAAATTTTTTCGAAGTTTCTTCGAGAGAAAGAGTTGATAATGAATTGAATCTATTCCGTAGCGGAGCAAAAATCCGCTTTGAACAAAACTACATACCGCATCGCGTAATTTCGTTTCGGCAGAGTAGACCGTTAGCAGTTCAAGCCTAAAACGCAGCGTCCGAAAGTGTAATAAATTTTATTAAAAAGAAGATTAACACGACGGCCAGCTTAAAACGATGGACGATGGACTACGAGTCATAAATGGGCGTTATTTTTTCAGGCTCGAGTGTCGAGACATTATATTACACGTTACGTTACCAGTAAGGTGAACGACGGCGGTTCGTTCATTTCGTTTTTTCGCTATAAAAAAAAAACATTATTCAAATGTATATTGGATAATACGATTGATCGATTAAAATCCAGTTTTCTCTATCGAATATAATCTATTATCGGAAAATTCGTGTGTCTCTGTTTTTGTTTTTTTCTATCTCGTTACGGAGTGACACGAAAAGAAGCAGGACTTCAGCAGGATCGGCGCTGAACGGTCGTCGTTCAGCCGCACAGAAATGCCCTACGCGCGCGCGCGTGAGTCGCATTGTATATATTATTATATCGAATAATATTATAAAGACGGTCTAACGCGACGAAGAAAGCCGTTCATCATATAATATAATATTACCCGTTCGTCTCGTACTAAACTATACTACAATAATAACGCAATATAATTCTTTTCTAGTTAAATACCCGATCCTTTTATGCATTATAATAATAATAATAATATGTGATATAGGCGTACAACAAACGAACGGAGATTGTTCGGAACAGGGGTGAAAAGAACGTTTTTCTGCCGGCAAATTATTATTATTATCACTACGACGTTTCTTTTGTAAGTCGAGTATTTTTCACCGCGTTCCTTGTTTATTATGTGTATAGTCTCGACTTGTTTAAAAAAGTATTGTGTTTGTGAGTTCGTGTGTGAGGAGAGAGAGAGAGAGAGAAGCACAACACAATTGCGCACAGTATTCAACCAGTGGCGCACATACACACACACATATATACGCCTCCTACTTTAAGGAGCTCACAGTAAAAATAGTAATAATTACACTACCTTGTTTTGGCATTATACACATAAACGTACGTACAATATCCAAAAATACAATATTTTATGTGCGTTTAACCACCAATAACTTTCTTTCGGAAAAAATACGCGAAGATAAATATGCTCTACAAGATCCGCACCGAAGTCTTGAAGACGACAAACAACAAAACTTTATCTAGACGGTTTTACACTGTGAAAAACAAAATGTGTACACACTCGTATAATTTTATATTACCGTATTATAAATTATCGTATCGATTTATATGGGTACTACACACGTTTCGAAAATAGTTTTCGGGATTCAGTCGAGTGCCTAATCGCTTGAGTCGGTCGACATCGAGTTGAACAAATAACCGAATAAATTTTGTCAATATTCATATAATATAAGGAGAAGAGGTTCAAAATTGTTGCCGCTCAAAAAAAAAAGAGAAATATACCACCGCTCGTCTCGCGAAAAACCATTCTCGTACGTGGCGTTCGAAATTAGATTACGGATAATAACAATACTATAGCTGTTCCCTGATTCAAGTTGGAGAACGGTCATCTCGTCCGACGTTATAATTTATTTTAAAAAATTATTAAAATTATTTTATTTATTAAAGAGACTTTCAGTGGAAATTGTAAATGCGTTTGAATTGAATGGGTAAGGCGAGTTCTCTATACGGTGCGGGTTTCCTGCAAAATTCGCAATGCTCATTCTGCACTATTCTCTCGAGAAATCCGTTAGAAAATTCTCTCGGACTCGTTGAAAACAGCCAAAAATTTGCTATCGTTTCGAGTTTTCAATATTTCTTCCAACTGTATGCGGACTTCTACTGTATGGTGAAATTTTTTTTGTTGTGATTTTGATCGAACCTATATTAGCGTTATAATAGATATTTCCAATCTATTCTTCGTTGAACTACTTCTCGTAGATACCGGAATACGGTCGGTAGTTTTTTTTGGGGTGTTTGTCTATTTGCGATGATGTTTAATAATTATAGTAAAGTGCGAGAAATGAAATGATTTCGCGTGTTTTTTATATAGTTTTTTTTAATATCTTATTTTCGCATTCGAGTAAAAAAAAACTAAGGCAGTGTAAAACGTTTTCTATTTAAAAAGAAATAACTAATAGATAAACCTTTGTTGGACACGATGGTTTTTTGACCGCGATTTTTCGTTAAATTTCATATAACCATAGGCACTTTAAGGAGAGAAGAAAACAAAAAGTTACGACACAAATAAAACGGAGGTATTCGAAGAAAAGTCTATACGGATTAGCTTTTGTAAACGAATTCGGCGTGATAAACAATTATCGTGTAAAATATATGAAATTAAAAAAGAAAAAAACGAAACTTCTTACTTTATACGACTACAGCTGTAGCAGTGTCTCGTACTATTTTATTATCATATGATTCGAAAGAACTATACGAAAATTCAAAGTAGAGACATTTTTAAAAATTTTAAACTGTGTCGATTTACGGTAAATTTCGTTCACCGCTTCGTTTCGAGCGTGAGAGAGAAAACACTGCGAAATTTAAAAAAAAAAATATATCAATATTGTATAAGATTGATTTTTTTTTTGGGCGGTATTCTATTTAAATGAGCGCGTGTACACAGTATTTTACACTCCTCGTATCTTATACAACGAGCATATAAAATACTGTGTAAACATTGATTAAAAAAATATTTTATATATATATAGATATTTATGATTATACATTATTTATTATAGTCGTTATATGATATTAATGCGAGCCGTTAAAAGAGCGCGATAAATCTAAAGACGTCTATAAAAAAACATAAAAAAAAATTATAATACACCAACAAGCGGTTAGGTAACACATTATTAAACGTACGAAAACCGCTGCAGTGAAATCAAAAGGATTCGACAGCGTATTTCGTAATATTTTCTAATTTATTTACATTTAATCGCCAATATTAAAAGAATTCAAAAATAAATAAACGGGTTTTTTTCTTCAATTCGAATTCGTGTTTTTTACCGGTTTATTCGTAAATAACTTATTCGAGAACCCTTAAAGTCGAATCAAAAACGTATTAATATATTATTATTATGTTCTTATAGATGTCTATCGATTGATAAATCGTTCGGGTCAATACGAGAATCCGAAATTCCTCTCCAAAATAACTCACACTCGTAATTCCATACATATATATATATGGACGTACCGATGAGAACAGAGACGCGTACAAAACTTCGAATGATCACTACCAAAACACAACAGTCATCTCGTCTCGTCAAAAATACACGTTACATAAAACTTTGCCACTGTTCACGCAGGTCTGCAAAAAACACGGTATTACGCGCGCATTAAACGTCTCCAAAACCGTTCCGATGATTTTTTTTTTTTGGTATAAAATTTGTCCTCTCCCAAGTACCACGCCGTTTCGAGGGACTTCAGCGCGGACCGCCCGAAGAGACTATTTCTCACATATAAAATGCTTCATACGTATAACGAACCCATTAAGCCTCCGGATGGAAACCGCATGTGAATAATATATTTACGGCACATTTGCTTCCCCTTTCGTTCAGTGACCGAATTGGTGACGCGTTTTTGGTAGAAACGGTTTTTTTTTTGTTTCTTAGCGATTTTTTCGCGCTCGTTATTGATTGTCAACGTATAAAATCGTTTTCATCCAATACGAATATACTTTTAAACTGTTGTAAGTGTTCTCCATTACAGTTCTCGAATACATCCATTTTTCACGAATATGTCTATTTTCCAAACGATAATTTTTTTTTGTCGATTTAATATTTTTAAAAAAACCGGTCTTTGTCGATCGGTATAGTAAATATGTGTTGTATACAACACTAGCAATACACACATAACCTAACCTAAACCAGTACAACGCCGCGATACCGACGGCTAGTACAAAGAAAAAAAATGAGCAAAAAAAAAAATATATTAAAATTAATCAGAAGAGAAATTATTAATTGAATAGAAAAAAAAAAGTGACCTACTGCAAGGCATTAAAAATTATTTAACTATATTTATACCAGTTCGACTTTATGATTGAGTATAAAAAAAAAAAAAATGTGTATAGCGGGTGATGTAATACTATATATACGAACATATATAATATATAGATCTTGTAACGTAATATTTTTTATTACTATTATCATTATAACACCTATAGTATAATATGATACTTTATTGCTGTTTTCATGGGGAATTTATTTCCTCTACGATACATCAATATTATATTACTGTTATGTAGCTACCAATATACATATATAATATAAACGTACGAGTGAATTAAATTTTGCACTTTAAACGTTTGAATAATGTATTATTTAAGACGAGTCATCTTACTGAATATTTATAATATTGAGAAATATTCTATAGATATTTAATTTTATATGAGAAAAATCGAATAAAATCGTAACAATATATAATCATTTCTTCGGAATAGTAAAATGATAATTCTGCATAATAATCGTTTGCCTATAAATATATATATATATATATATATTTTAACGTGAACGCAACTATAGTGTATAGAAACATAACCTATAACGTGTAATTTCATAACGTATTTGTCAGAGTCGAAGAAGAATTTTCATATACGCTTTTTCTCCGAGCACATTTTTAGTCGATTAAAACTGACAGTGCATTTACATGTTTAATTAACCTACTTTATTTCCCGCGTAGATTTATAAGTACGCGCGTTGTGTATTTCATCAGTTGTTTTTAGTTCTTACTGCAACTTATCTGCAATCAACTTGTATAATATGTAACATAAACAGAATGACCTGTGGTACATATAATTCGACTCGCATTATTTTATTTAACAGCCGCGTTATATCACACGCGATATTTTTTTTTATATACATTATTTATAATATTTATCCTAGTGTTTTTTCGCTAAATTATATAACGCTCCAACCTGAATATCAATTTTTCTCTCGACGTCGCCGATTTTTTTAGGTATTCGAAATTGTCGAATATATGCAGGTTTGCCGCGTAGCTGTTAATTAAAATCGAGAGGACTCTAGTGAAGTCAAAATCGGACGCCAAAATCCAAAAATCGACAGATAAGTCGTTTTCAAGTATATTATTGTATAGTCGATTTCCAAGTGTAAAATGTTAAACATAATATTACGGAATATATCGATTCGTATCGACGTGTAACTCGTATTGAATGTATGGCACCCGTTTGTTTCCGGTAACAAATCTCATCTATAGCTGTTGGTACTCTTTAGAGAGGTCATTTTCGATTTTCTCAAAAGCGCCTAAAACAAAACAAAAAAAAATTACAAAAAACGCGATTTCTTCGAAATCCATTATGGTCATCATTTCTTCGCGATTTTAAAACTAAAACGGTTATAGAAACTTGAAGTATTCACCAATTATGACACTATTTATATTATATTATAGGAAAATTATTTTCAAAAAAAAAATATCTTTCGATATTTTTTTTAGGTACGCATAAAAACGTAAATATAGTTAATATATAACAAAAACGACCCGTGATTTGTGTGAAATATTCTGGGTACATACTTATATATATATACTTTTTTTTGCCAATTAAAGTTTTTCGACAAAGTGTAGTATTACGATTTCGATGGTAGACGACAATTTGAAATTAAACATTTTTTTTTTTTTAGCCCACCCGGGTTTATTGTAAGAAATCGTATTAAAATGATGTACCGTGTAAGGTTTATGGTAAATTATGCGTTGCTCTTTGCTCCTCCGACGCGTGTTGGCTCAGGGTCGCGGCCTGACTGGCTTCACCCTTACGGCTTTGCCTATATGATTATTACATATATTATAGAGCTCCCGTTCGGAATCGATTTTTGCAACGATTTATCGCAACGCTTTCGTGCAGTAATAACAAAACTCTAAAAAAAAACTTTATCCGCGGACAGTACCCACTTAATAGGGACGTCCACAACACCCAACGGTTCGCTACGCTTTATAAATAATATATATTAGGATTTTCACAGTGTAGAAATTTCACTGTTGCAGTGGCGTAATTAGAAATTTGTTCTGGGGGGGATGACTTTTTTCCCTCGTTTTTCATTACAGTGCAATGGGAAACTTATACTAAACTGAAACTTAAACATTATAATAAAAAAGCGATTTTAAGTAAAGTATAAAAATAGGAAAAAATAAGAAAATTTTGACTCTACAATGACAGTTTTCAGTTATTTTTTTTTATACATGATTAAAAAAAAGGCTCTGGGGGATCTATCCCCCTTATCCTTCCCTTAATTTACGTCCCCGCACTGTCGATTACGCACGCGCGTAGTTTAGAAATTTTCCGAAAATTTTAGAAAAAAACTAAATATATTCGTTTTTTTTTCTACGTGTAAACGTCTATTACGGCGGTATGAGTGTAAATCTCGGGAAATGGGACGGAAACGTGTAAGCCGCCGCCGTTGTCGTGACAATTAATAATAATAATATTTATTAATATTAATTAATTTACGCGCAATATTAATAATAATTTTTTTTTTTACACGGCCGCCACCGGGTTTCTCACACGGGGATTACTCGGGCGGGGGGGGGGCGGTGTTGGTGAAACGGCCGAGTCGCGGACCACACTATTCTTCGAGGGGTTGGGGGGGGGGACCGGCGCGCTACCGCCATCTATCGGGAGATGAGCCGAAACGCGCGCGACGCGTGTGAAACGTCCCGCAAGACTGTACAGAGACGACGATAAAATATATTATATTATACAGAAAGGGAGAAGGAAAAAAAAACGTATTTATATAAAACGATACGCGGGCGAGCAAACGCGCGTGTAAAATATTAAAGACGATATTTTATTTAACGCTCACGCCTTTATCGAGGACCCAGACAAATCTCACCCCGCCGCAGCCCGACCCCACCGGCGGTCGACACACTTGCTCGTGACGCGGGGGACCGACAAAAAAAAAATACAAAAAAAAAAAAATCAAAGGGGGGGGGGCGAGAGAGAAAAAAAAACGGTATTGCGCGTCGTCGTCGTTCCCGCCGAAACGACCGTCTGCCGTAACGTGCGGCGCACTTGTCCCGGCCGGCAAGCACCGCGCGCGCGCCGCGGGGGTCCCTGCAGACATGGTACCGCATCACGTCGCGACGACGGCGACGGCCGCGTTCCGACCGAACGCGCGGCGTTTTTATTATTGTGGACAGTGGTAGGTGCCGGCGACCAGAAGCGGGCCGAGAAGCGATTTTTTTTATGGCGCCCACAACAAAAATTATTTTATCAATAATTATATTTATGGGATTTTTCTAAAATTTAATCATATCCGAGACATTATAGAAATATCGCGTTTGTCTACAATTTTACATTTTTTTTTTTTTTTAATTTTTTCATAAAAGCAAATTTATCTACTCAGAAACTTGTATTTTTTTTTACTCATTTTTACATGTAAAAATAACACTGATGTGAACTGATATTATCGTATAAATTGAATAATAATAATAAAAAATTTAATATCGTATCGTGTGTAAAATTTGTTTTTTTTTTTTTTATAATGTGGCCCTCGATGAAAATATGAAAAATATTATGGCCCACATGATTAAAAAGGTTGTCGGCCACTGATTAAGGGGATCGAAAGCGGGCGTTTGTCACACACGAAACACGGCGAAACGGACGTTTACTACTTCCGACGTGTACCGATCGATCTAGTGATAGCGATAAGAGATTTGAAAAAAAAAATCGCAAATAATCGATTTTCGAAGGTCTTAAGAACGAAAAAAAAGAAATGAAAAATGTAGGAAAGTCGTTCTGTATAGTTCGCGAGGAATTCAAATCCGTTTACAAAATCCTTATCGCGTCACTAAATTGATTTTTTCAAAGTTAAATACTGAATTATGGAATTTAAGTCTTGTATGATCGGACTACGTTTTGTTGTTTGAAGTCTGCTTTCCAGTACCTTGTATTAAATAGTCACAGTGCCGTATTTAAGGGGGGGGGGCGGAGCGCGTTTGCCGTATTTATATATTGAATAATAATTTACATTTTAATACATTTTACGAACGCAAAATCAACAATTATTAATACCCAGTAGTCGAAATGGGGCGAGGAGCCACTCGAATCACGCTGTATACGGTAACATTATATTGTGTCGTCTGCTTTCCATTCGTTCACAATATTTTCGTTTTCCGCTGGAATCGCACGTGTTGCTTCGGAACGACAGTCGTCTGGTCGTACAACGAAAACCTCACGCGGTGCACATCACATGCGCGTGACGCAACGTTTCTCTCGCGAACAGAGGATATAATGCGTGTCGTCGTCAACAAGTGTTCCACGTGTGAAGTCATTGCACACGCGGACGCGTTCCGAGAAACCGAAATGTCACCCATTACGTCGTTATCGAATAGTCCAAGTGTGGGCGGTTGTAGGGCTTCGGTCGTGGATCGGCGACGGGAGCTGGTATGGGTATTCGAAGTGTATAGTATTACGTGATCTCTGTAACGTTATAATTTTAAAAACACCGCATAGTATCTTTTGTATTCGGAGACAATTCGGTTTTTTTTTTCTTATACAAAGAGTATCAAAATTATATTAAATCGATGGTCTTTGGAAAATGGTCTTGACGGGTAAAATTATAAATATTGCTACTGTCACACGGCATTATACTGGGACACGAAACATACAAAAATTATTATAAAAACCCATTTTAACACAAGGTCAATTGAAATACTTAACATAAAACCAAACATATTGCAAATATCATAACATAAATTATCATGTATAAGCGTAGGTACGTCTAAGAAAACTATTTCTTCAAATAATAGAGAAATACATAGTAAGAAATTCAGTTTATGTACGGAACACGACATCATCCATATGGTTGCCATCTCCGCGCAGATAAAGTGCGTATACGTCTTTGTTTGAAGTTTTGGAACACTCGTGCAGTCACTCACGTGGGATGTTTGCAGTTCCTTCTCGAATTACCATTTTGAGCTCGTTCAGTGTGCGTGGCCGGTGTTTATAGACCTCACATTTTAATCGGTCCCGTAAAAAAAAAGCGCACGGTGTAAGGTCTACTACCCCTTAGTAAAACGACGTGATCGGGGAAGAACACTCTCAAAACATCCATCGACCGTCTAACGCTATGAGCAGTAGCCCTATACTGTTGAAACCGGATGTTATTGGTATCAACAAGATGGTTCAGCCTTGGTTGAACAAAGTTTTGTAACATTTTTCTTAAAATAGTGTCTGATAACCGAAGAGCGATCGCATATGTGTGCGCGATGATGTGTGCGTGGTGACTGCAAAACTGACCGCCTCACTATCTCCATTATTACTAGAGTTAGGATGTTGATGACCTAAAAAACGCACAAAAATGCCCTAAAAAAAATGCAAAAAAGCCCTAAAAAAAGTGCAAAAATGCCCTAAAAACTTCAAAAAATGACCTTAAAAATTATCTAAAATACTAATTAAGTAAGTGAAATATGATCGGCGTATGTCTGAAAGAGCATTTGTTTCATCAATGTATAACACTCAAAGAGTAAATCTTATCGGAACGCGATAAATGTAATCACAACAAAAACCCCACAATAATAATATTAAAATTATTTTAAATAAATTAAATTTGTTTGCAAACTTGGGTGTAACATTTGACCTAAAATCTATAATTTGTGAAAAATGCCCCACATTGTACAAAAAGTACAAAAAATGCCCTAAAAGATGAAAAAATGGCTTAAAAATGTTGAAAAATGACGTTAAAAAACAAAAAAAATGCATTTATAGCTAAAAATGCAAAAAATGCAAAAAAATGCAAAATAAAATTAGAATATTCTGCATCAAGGGAGCATGAAACAAATTTGTAGCTAGGATAGCATTGTACAGAATAAAAGGAAAAAAAATGCAAAAGTCATCAACATCCTAACTCTAATTATTACTAAGGAGTCCTAACATTACGCGGTCGATCTGGTGGTATCTTTTTCATTGCAAAAACAGTTTCGCGAGTACAATCAACTAATCGGAAAATCGTGTTACAATCGGGAACACTATGACGACGAGCGAGTTTAAAATGCGTGCGAAACTATCGTTGTGTCGCAATGACTGATTGCTGATTTGAAAAACATATATCTCTACTGCGAATGCATGGCGGATTTCGGACTAAAACATGATACCAACTGAACCTACATTGTTCTACCTAATCATAGGCTCATCCTATCCCTACCCGTCGACGAGTAACAACTGATCCAAATCCATCTGTTTTTTATGACGTACACTGTATACCCTAACGTGATAAAATCTTTTGAACTCTGACTGCCCATCGTTGTCTTGGGGGCTCTCTGCAGATATCCATTTTGTAACTTGCTCGATTAACTTTTCTTGTCCCCGCTATACGCCCATACTTTTCCTGACCGACCTACCCTTCTACTTTTCAATATCACTACTATATCCGCAACGTCTAACACTTACTTTTACTCCCTCATTCTTTCTTCTTTCGTATATTCTCCCGTGTTCTGCTTCTATTTTGAAACCAAATATGACGTGTCGTCATGACCTTTCTTTCAAATCTTGCGCCAGGCTTTGTTCATCGATTTTTGTCGTAGCCCAGTAATAATAATAATAATAATAATAATAGTAGGTAATACGTATTTTAAATTACCATAGATAATATAATATTTCGCGTTAATATCGGTGATGATGGTCAGCGATATAAAAGTAGTGTGCGGAAGTCGAATATGTATTGTACGCGCATTGTTGTTGTAACTAAACGATATATTATTATAATAATATTAAACATCAATGACTTAATAAATACATATTGCTTATTGTTACAACGAATTCTCGTATAAGTCTGCCAACGCATTCTCCCGTCGATTTTTTTCTCTTTATACGAGTGTGTTGAAATAAAAAAAATCTCGTTAATACGTCCAGACTGTAATGCTGCAGATATCTTTATTATCTGATCTAGACAATGTGTAGGTTTTTTTTTTTATTTCAAATATCGCGCAAGCCGCCACGGTTATCCGATACGAATATTATTATTATTATTATTATACAGTTATTATTCGAAGTCAATTGCCAGTGGTCGCCGAAATCGATTTTTAAATCGAATCGATCGGTATGATATACGCCGTCTTGTCGTCGCACATAAATAATACATTATTATGATCTGCGGGGGAAAAAAAAGGAAAAAATCCTATGAATAATGTGTTCGATAAATATTATATTTATAATAAATAATATTCTAATAAAATTAAATTTTAACGTCAATAATACGCAAATAAATGTTAATATTTTACGATTTAATAAATCGTTTCAAACGATATTCAATAGTGGAGACTTTGTCCTACAGCTTTCTTCTGTTCCCTACTCGAATCTCCTAGGACATCTAAAGACAAATTCGCTTCGTCCGCAGCGATCCCCACCTTCATTTTCCTAATTAATTTCCGAATAGTCGGTGATGCTTATGTCTACAGAGCAAAACGACTATTCAACCCGTCAGACTTCAGTCACATTGTCGGTTCGGTGGCCTCCTACTAACGAGATCGTAGGATTGTTACACGAAGAAGATGAGGAAATATGTGGAATTTTTCGAAAATGAAGAAACGGTACTTATTCGCCTATATAAGTAATATCTACATGAAATGTCTTCTGCGTCTGGTGGCATCATTTCTTTCAGAGACGCCATTCCATCCACAGAAAGCTAAATCGTCAATCACGCAACAATATGTTTGCAATGTATATTCGCGTATTGTGCATTTTATTATTGGCTGCTTAAAATTCGTTACTTTTCCTAGGACTCGTTTATTCCACGTATTATTATTAATAGCGACCAATGCATTTCGGCGATTGATTTATCGGTTCGACGTGCTTCTCTAACAGTCTGTCACTCTTTTTGCGATCAACTCGTTTCACGGCGGTTCCACTGCATGTTCCACAATCACTGCGAGAAGGCTTTATCCCACCGATCTGTCTTACATTCTCTTCTTTCAATAGATCAATCCGAAACATATGAAAAAAACATTCCGTACGCGATTCAAGCAGTATTAAGTGCCTTTAATATTTACTTTTACCGGCGTTTTTCGTTTTCAATAATTTTTCGAATTTTTTTTTTCGGTTTAACTGCAAAACGAGATGGTTGGTTTACCGCAAGCTTCGAATCGCGTTGCTGGTATATACTTATATTTATACTTAAATCAATATGTGGTGTAATTGAAACGAAAACCTAGTGTTCGATGTTAAATTTAATATGCCAAACATACGTAAAATGTAGTGAAAAAAAAAAGTTATAATTCAGTGCGTTTTGGTTATTTTCAACGTTTATTTATAGGAAATATGTGCGATCGGTAAGGAAATTCTGCGCGACAAGTGTGTATGCGAAAAAAATAAAATAAACAGGGGGCGTGGACGACAATAAAATAATAAAAGAAATGTGTACATATTTTAAATTCAAGAAATCCGAGGTTCTGTATGAGAGCCGAGACGCGTATAGTTTCGCACGATGCAGTGACAGTTTTAATGTGTAGGTCGCGGAGTTAAGTAAAGTTTGGTGAGAGAAACATATTATATAAGGCGGGGACTCGTGTGTTATTTTCTTAAACGCAGTTCTGCTAAAAAAAAAAAAAAAACGCGACGTTCTCGAGATTATTAAAAATCTGATATAAAAATGTATTATTAACTCTCGTATACGCCAGTCAGAGATGATAATAATAGCGAAAACACGCTGTAAAGACGTTCAGCAAGCATATACTTATTTTTAATTTTTTTTTTTTTTTCAAAAACACTGTTCACACTTGTATAATTTACGATCTCTCGGTTGAAAATTAACGGTTAAGCGGTTATAAATAACACAGAGAATGTGTATACATACGGCTTATTATATTACCTTGTAATAGTGACCCCGTAGTCGGATCTTCAAATATAGAACGTAAGGGTGAATCATCTAGGTCAGTGCTTTACGTTAGACTGATTTTTTATTCAGCCGTTATCTTATAAATCTGTAAGCTCAGCAATTTAAATGTCAGTTTAGGAATTCGTCGACGTCGCAGCGCGGTGGTTTTCAACGTTTTTACTGTACTTCTGCAAGTTTGAGTTTACCGATTTTAAGCCAAAAAAAAAAAAAATTAATATAAATCATTTTATTTATATTCTTTTACGTTTTATTTAATGGCGCGGAAAAAATAATACACACGAATGTATAGGGTTAATAAGAAATTATACGCGAAATCCTCGAACGATTTGTTTGACGGCCCTCGATTTCTTCACCATTAGTTTTTTCTATGTCCGTCAGTGCTGTAAATCCCTGCTCGCAAATATGTACCTACCGTTAAGAATGGTAAAACACTACAACTATAAATATTTCCGGACATCCTATACGTCCAGAACTCGTGAAGGGCCGTCCTTTGAGTTTTAATGACATTATACTGGAACTCTTAAATATAAAAAAAAAACTTATACTCTTCGGGACCGGTTAAAAGTGACCACTGTTTTCACTGCGTTCGAAAATATCGGAAACGTGCGTTTTGTGTTTATAACAAAAACTTCCGATATTTTTATCAACAGCGATCCCTCTGGTGTGGAATAATCGCGACGGATTTTCAAAATTGCACTCCTTTTCTCTGCGTCTCTCTGGACGAAAACCCCATAAAAATAAAAATAAAATCTCGACGAATCGTCTGACTTTTCCGTTTTAGTTCAAAGCGCCATTTTTACGTACGTATAACGCTTTATACTTCCTACTTAAGAGACGATTCCTAAAAGTATTATATACGAATATATATGAATATGACGTGTTACATAAACGAGGAGACACGTCTCACGAGGATTTAATAATTTTAAGTGGCGGGGCGACGGGGTTTCAATTACTCGCGCATATCGTTCACTCCCCCTCACTTAAAAATAATAATAAATCTTCGTGGGATACTGTTATACACGCATGTAAAACACACTATTATACTTCGCCGCGGGTATAATATCAAATTAATAATAGTATGAAATAACCTGGACTTGGATCGAATTTTGAATACGTTCGTATTATATCTGAAACTATCGCGGTCCATCGGACAAACCGTAATTATGTATATATACCGGTCCTTCTCGTCCCGCTTAAATACCTCGAGTTCGAATATTTTTAATTCGAGCGAAACTTTTTTTTTTCGCAAATATTATTAATATTATTTACATTGCAGGGAACCGATCCGGGAAAATAGTGGCTCCAGGCCAAAACTTCTGGTGTTTTTTTTTTTTTTTTAAAAAAACATCGACATTAATTGTTGACAAAAAACAAAAATATGCGTATAATTTTTTTTTTTTTAACTACGCGTGTCGTCGCGTCGCGTCGTTTCAAACAAATAATATTTTCAACAAACTGTATAGCGGCGTACTTAAATATTATGAGTCCTGACTGGATTCGACCGCGACGACCAACATGCGTCTACAGCAAAGAGTACCTCATACAAAAAAAAAAAAATCAAATTCTCTTAATTATTATACTAAGGCCCGGATGTTGATGCCCTAAAAAAAACTTATAAAAATGCATTTATGACCTAAAAAAACGCAAAAAAATGTTCTATAAACCTAAAGAAATGCCCTTTAGAAATTTAATTTACAATCCAAAAACGTAAAAAAAAAACCTTTAAAACTGTTTGAATTATTATTTTTTTTAATTACAATTAATATATACTCGCATATTAAACAACTTATGATTGTATGAGTCATACGACGTATTTAATATATTACTTAATTGCAGTTTTCCTCGAC
This sequence comes from Slavum lentiscoides, assembly GCA_032441835.1. NCBI lineage: Eukaryota > Metazoa > Arthropoda > Insecta > Hemiptera > Aphididae > Slavum > Slavum lentiscoides. Next base: position 8,137,651 of record CM063715.1, on the reverse strand, counting down.
ATTTTACGGTTTTTTTTTTAAACTAAAATTTATTCACAAATTTTAAATTATAGGCGAAAAACAGCGTATTACGTAAAACAGTAATAATATTAAACTTTCCGTTTTTCTATCGATTATTGAAAAATAGATTTAAAAAAAAATGTCCTTAAAATGTCAGAAAATGCGCTAAAAAAATTTTAAAATCTAAATTCCCAAAAAAAAAAAATGCGAAATAAAATTTATAGATTATTCGTATATGTCATTTGATCACGTTTTTACCCAGGGAAAGACGTTGTATAAAAAAAAAAAAAATGCAAATGTCGTCAACATATCCGTGCCCTATACTGTATATAGAAAAAAATCGAAATAATTTTTTTTTTTTTTTTTACACGTTTGTTTCGTATACGGACTCGGTGGCGAACGCAAAGAGGTATCCAAAGAGGTATCGGATACGGAGAATGGAAGAAAAAAAAATGTTTGGTTTTTCTCGTGTGTCAAACGACATACAGTGCACGGTGCACGCACACACGCGCGCGCGCGCGCGCGTTAATATTTTAAAACGTTATATTCCTCCCAGAGTCTTTGGGAAAAGAAAAATAACCACCGCCGAACGCCCGTCGCGCCGTGTAAAACAGAATATTTTTTTTATTTTCCGTCGTGACGGTCGGTGCAGTTGACGGCGTGCCGACCGACGCGCACTTGCCGCGGAGGCGCTGGACGTCCGGAAATAGTGTCTGTGTACGTCTGTTGGACACGTGTGTTCGTGCGGTTATCGTATACGACAAGCATATGCTCTACACGCGTACACAGTGTAATTTATACAGAGTGTGTTTTGTCGCACCGAATGCCACAGTGACGGCGGCATCCGCACGCTCGCGTACGGCTGAATAATGTGTGTAGTACGAGGGGGGGGAGGAAAAAAATAGTAATTTTTAGAAACCGCGTTTTAGTTTTCGAAAACAGTCCCTAAGACCGATCGTTCCGAATGCAAAACGCTATGTAAACACCATCGGACGGTCGGGGATACGAAATTTTTGTAATCGTATATAACGGAAACGGGAGAGGAGCTTATCTGAGGGGCCCCTCCAAAAAAAAAAAAAAATTCAAAGCGCCGCTTTGGACACGACCGGTTTTTCGACATTGTGAAGTATTTCATCGTATCTCAGCATTAGTTACGGGGAGCGGGAGATTTCGTTGCGTTTATAAATCCTGGTCGCATTTTTTTTTTTTTACTTTGGAACCATTTTTCGATCGGTTTTTTTCAACACCGTTCCGGTTACACGAAGTCAACCTGCACTGCACTGCCTACACTTTCATAAAGCACCAGTATCTCGTACACCGGCTATGTCACCGTTACGATTCCGTCTATGCTACGTTCTTCGCCTCTTTTCCCCATTCTGTATATAGGTACATTCGTTTCCAACGCAATCACGGCCTCTGAATCGTATCCGCGCGTCCGAACCGTCTCAAGCCGCACAGAACGAAATTGTAACAGTAAAATCAACAAATTATTTTGATTAAATTTTAACAAGAATGTATTAATTAATTTAACAAAAATTATATTGATTCAAATAAAATTTTAAACAATTTCTCAATTTAAACGAGAATTAAATACATTCAACAAAACTTATTGTTAATTTAACAAAATTCAATTGATTTTAAATTTTCAAATTGACAAATCATTTTGTTGAATTAAACGGTCATCCAATCAAATTAATAACACTGTTTAGTTGATCTAGAGATTAACAATGCTTCAATTCGAAATCAACAAAGTTGCTTGTTGGCCCTATGTTGACAATAAGTTTGTTGATTTAACCGTTATTTTTGTTAATTTTACCTAGATTTTTCATTTCCTACGCGCACGTCCGTCTCGGCGCGCACTCATCTCCAGTTCCGTTTTTCCGTCGGCTCGCTATACATTATTGAAAATCCGCACGTCTCCTGTTGCGTCGCGCAAAAGACGCTCTTCGCGTCCGCATCACGCGTTTTATCCTATTCGTCCGCGTCGTCTTTGCGGGCAATAACGAAAACGTTAGTGCCGACGTTTTCAAACGCGTCCCCGTCCAATTCGACCGCGCTGTATATACACGTGCGCGCGTGGGATCGCGTATATATAGTGCGGTCGTGTGGTAATAATAGTAGAAGGGAAAAAAAAAATTTATAAAAATATAATATGTATACATACAGACACGCGTACACGACGACGACTACGCGCGCCGTTACGATATGGCGCGGAAAGACGAACGACGGTCGTCGACCTCGATACACTGTCCCCGTCCGTCCGTCCCCCGCAAAGGCTCGTCGTCGTCGTTTTGTCGTTTGTTATAACACAGTGCTTGAGAGATTGCAGCAGCAGCAGCAGCAGCAGCATCAGCGTCTGCCGCTCCTCGTGCACTAGGGATTCGATCCGGAAATTCGTTTATAAGACGAACGCGGTTAGGTCGGGTTATGAAAATCAGGTCAGGCACGGGTAACGATTAAAAAACGACGAACGGAATCGAAATGGGCCAAACAAATTATTATACAATTGTTATAAACGCGATCGCCTGTGCTCCTCACACACACACACCGCTAAATCCATGCTACCGCCTACTCATTCCATTATATACAGATTAACGCTTGAATTTAAATTTAAATAAAAATATGCAAAAAATTGATGTGATGAAATATTTTTCCTATTTCTTCCGGTTTTAGTGCGTAAAAATCTATAAGAAACATTAAAAAACTCCCATGCAGTTTTTCGGTTGCAGACCCGTGTAACGTGTGTTCGCCTAAGATCTATATATATATCATCAATCTATTGAACGAAAAATGTGTAGATCGTTATTACGGACGGGGCAAACGTTATTATATGATACGTGAGTTGGCAAGGAGGATTGTGGACGTTAATTGAATTGAGAATTTAAATACTCAAATCTTGCGCTCGGAAAGACGCGCGAGTATGACTATATTTTCGAAATACCCGTCGTTCTTGTGAACTAGAAAATGTATAGCATCAAAAAAAAAATCTAAAACTCGCTCCGAGTTCTCAAACACTTTTTCGTGTGTGTAGTAAAAATTCAGTTTATATACCACGGCGTATTGACTGCGGAAAAACATTTCGTGTAAAATAATAACGAGAAACAAGATTAATCATACATTTATTGTGTATTGGGTATATGAACGACGTTTTATAACAAATATGTTTTGCCGTCGGTTTTCGACGGTCCGGACCAAAACAATTAATACGGATTCGATTACAGGTGTATAGAGATGTGAACGGGATAGTAGTAAACATAAAATTAATATAAATACGTATGTTTTTGGGGAGTGTGGGAAATAAGTCGATACTTTTTCGATGGAAATTCTTAAATTGTTAACGCCGTGTTATGCAAAAACCACAATCCGACTACGCGAAATTCCAAAAACAAAAAAAAAACAAAAATGCAACGCGTCTTTAATCATAAATTCAATCGGAATTGACCTAAAGAGTTTGAGTTTTTTTTAATTTTCGTATGATTTATGCGTGTAATTTGTACCGTTCGCGTACGGAATCAAAACGAATTTTGATTTTTTTTTTTTTGAAAACCGTAGAACGGTCAATTTTTACCCAATTTTTTTTTTTTTTTGAGAAATAAATATATCTGTGAATATTGCGAGACGACGGGAAATGCGTATAAGACATTCCGTTTGTAATATATTAATACGACTATAATAATTTCGGAGGCGGCGGTGGCGGAGGAGGAAAAAAAATAAAAAATAATAAGACATAACTCTTCGCGAGAAATATAAAAACGTTGGCGAGTTTTATTTTTTACCCCGAAAACCAATTATAAACGTAAGCCTTTTATATTATAGGACTGGTGATTTTTTTTTTCCCGTCCATTAACATTCCTCGCGGAACGATATATGTATATACGTATAGGTAACGAAATGCGTCGGCGCAGTCGAGAAACGATGGGGTTCGTGTATACGGTAAATCGAATGCCGCGTTACTCATATTTATTTCCAAATTTAAACCGATACGTGTATTACACGCGATTTCGTCTTAAGGAATTCGTTTAAAATAGCCGTTGTGGCGCGGCGGAGAGACGGAGGAGAGCCGGACGCAGCAGAAACAATAGAAACGAACTAAATGCGATTCGACACACGCTCGCGGTGTGCAATAATAACGCAATCAGAACTGTGCATTTAAAACGCACTAAAAAGAAGAGAAGAAATAACCTATTAAACGTACCGTCGACCTCTAATGTCCCCGGTATTTAGGACGTTCGACCTCGGACAAACGTCTGCGGCCTGGCCCGAGCGTATTAAACGAAAACCGTGTTGAAAATTCCAGCCGTAAGTCGTTCGGGCGTTAAAGTGAAACTTGCGCCAAAGACTATTGGCTCGAAATTCAAAAAAAAATTAATAAATCCGCTCGTTACGCGCTCGTCGTAAATCGATTTACACGTTGTGTTTTACTCGAAAAACAAAACCTCCCCGAGCACTGTTAAACGCGCGAGCGATTATTGTGCGCTGATTTTACCAAAAAAAAAAACAAAATATGAGCAAAAGAAAAAAAATGCCTCGTTTCAGTAAGACTTTTACTCGGCGTTCGACGTCTGCAAAAAAAAAAAAAAACGAGTCTGCTTGTACTCGAGACATTGATGTGTGAACGTCGCGTGAACGGTAAAAATGTAACGGAATTGTGGTTGGGATTTGTGAATATTGGTATCTGTTTATTCAAAGTGATTTCGATAATAAATATTATAATTAGTCGTCATGACAACAGCTTACACGTTAGTACATAATATTGATAATATTAATTAATATTGCGTGTAAATTAATTAATATTAATAAATATAATTATTAGTCGTCATGACAACAGCTTACACGTTTCCGTCCCATTTCCCGAGATTTACTCTTCATACCCTCATACACATCGTTGCATCGATATCGACTTGAAAGATTTTCTGCTCGAGATATTTAGCCAAACGATATTATACGTTTACGCGCTTAAGAATCGATTGTACATATATTTGAAATACAATATAATATACTAAAATATATTTTAAAAATCAACACCGAAATAAAAAATAAAAAAACTTTTCAATCTTCGACTCGACTATCTGTTTTCTTTTTCGGGGAAGGCACGCGCGTAGACTGCACTTGCGGTAATATTGTAGAGAATTAACTCGTAAATACAGGAATAAATCGGCGGCTTTTTTTTTTTTTAATTTCAATAAAATTATTTAAAAAAATATCCGATATCCGTAATTCGACATAAAAATTATTTTACGTGACGCGTTTTGCAAACGCTTCGAATTCCGAAAAATCGACGTTTTTCAACGCGAAACACGATATCGAACGAATATTATAATACTATACATACAAAACGTATTCGAAATCTCGTTCGGTTCGTACAATTTACATATTTTATTATCTCTGGACGTATTATATTATATACTATTAAATTCGAGTGTGTTTGCGTAAAATATATATACCTAATATTACGAGATCGTCGCTGACGTCGCGGTCGTGTTAATTTCCTGATATATTTATAATACGTGTTGGTGCACTCTTCCTGTATCTTTACCATACCGGTCGTCGGCGATTTATCGAAACGTTAAAAAACGATTATGCGCAAACGACTCGTGGTGCTTCGTCCAAAAACTTGTACGCACGGACGGACGTTGCGCGCAGAGTTATTATTATTATTACAGGAAATGTCGAAATAACACTACCGAGAACGTTTTCCATATTAAAACACTGTCGAAATTTCGTGCGTTTTTTTTTTCTATGTCCACAAACACTCACTCGAATCTGTTGTATTCACACGGGTCAAATATACCGACGCAACGCAATATAAATATTTAGACTCTCGTTCTCGTCATAAGACCACGTTTTTTTCGTAGAAAATTTTTCTAAAAGTTCCTCAAAATTGTCCGTTTGTCCGTATAGACATTCAAAAAGCGTTGTCCATTCTTTAATTCGCTCTTCTGTGAGGCGTTGATAAACTTCCTTGCAGTTTTTTCAACTAGACTTTTCCAGTCCGCTGCAGGGACGCATGTACGTATAGACTCCTTGTACGCTTCTTAAACGCTGTGCCTTTCAGACTTAATATTCTAAAGAAGATTTACATTGTCCGAGTGATATTTTACGCGGTTAAAATGATGTATTTAACTGAAAAAACTCATAGTACGTTCGCGCTAAGAACAGAAACCTCGGCGGTTGGTTTAGGTTAAGAAACAATATTGCGATCGCGATCAACGAATTTTAAATTACGATAGTCCGTGCGCGGCCACGCCCGTCGGCGCAAGAGTCGGCCGTCCTGGTCGCTTCTTAACGCGAATGGAGTATAGATTAAAAAAAAAATTTGATATTTTTTTTATTCTTTATCCCCGACACTGATAATAATAAAAAAATATATCTCTAAATACTTCGCGTGCGCGGTGTAAACGTCGCCTCGAGAGCCGCTCGTTATCTACGCAACATTAATATTATATTTATACATACATTGATTACTAGCTGCAACGCGATTTACGCAATTAAATATATATATATAATATTTATTTATTGTTTTATTTTTTTTCTCTTCGAATGTTTACATAACATGTGCGTCACTCGAATCGCCTTCCCCAAAATCCACGTAATCTTTTTTTAGAATAACAGCACCGTCTCCGCGGAACAATCGATTATTGTTTATTTGTTTCAACGATGCATGAAATGTGTCTCGAAACGTCGTCGTTACCGTTCGGATTTGCATCGTTGCATTCATAATAAAATCCGTCGCGTCTTTTTAACCGCTAATATTATTCAATAAAATATAATAATACACCGAATTGATTTCACGCGGTCCAATATCGAAATTGTTCGCATAACGAGGCGTATGAACACATTTGAATCTGACGTGGAAAAAGAAAAAAATGTTTTTTATACTTTCCGTTTTCCATAAATCTCGCGTCCGAATTGCAAATACATTAATATTTTCAATTAATAAGTGAATTTTTTTTTTATGAGTATTATACAAATATTTTTTGTACGTCGAAAGTCGCGTCGTCCTGCAAACGACGTAAACAAATTCGCCGTCGAATCTTATTTCCGTACGCGAAATATTTTTTATTTATTTTATTTATTTTTTTTTTTTTATGTTAAGGAAGAGGAAATATTCGAGTCACTGGTCCACGACGTTTTTTTCCCTCCATCCTTATTCTTATGATATTATAATAGTATTAAAAAAAAGCGATATTTTCTAACACATTATACAATATAATCGTACCATTACTACGCGCGCGTTTACGCACAATTTATATTTTTATCGGTCTCTATTTTTTTTTTTTTTACAAAACGATTTTCCTACCGTTTTTTTCTAATACGAACGATAGTAACTTTATATTTTTGTATACAAGTAATGCGTTTTATGTTTCGCCTTTTTTTTTTTTTTAAATTTAATATTAAACTAAACGCCGCCTGTATTCGAAAAATGTCAACCGATCGAAAAATATCACGTCGCGTTAGTCTAAATATTGATAATAATGACTCTTCAGATGTTTCAACAACAGACGTTAATATTAATTAAATTGTCTATAATGGTACATCAGATTTAATTTATTTCGTCGACAATTATTAACAACTCTGACAGGGACAGGTCCACGATGGACGAATGGCCGCGGTGTCCCCTCTCCCAAACGACTTTTTTTTTTCTTTTTACCGTTCGTAACAACAACTATAATAAGCGTATATATGCTCTGTATAACGCAATATTTAAAGGCGAATTGAATTCTACTACAAGGTTTCGACAGTATAAATATTATATCGTTTCTATTTAAACGAACAACTCGTTTTTTTTTTCTACAATATTTCGATATTTCTTAGCACACCTGCAGGTGATGGTACACTGGCCTACTATGTGTAGGTACGTCCGAAAGACGTTTCTCCGCCCTCGGACGAGCCATAAAAAACCCGATTGCGTTCGAAAACGCGAGAATATCGTCTTTTAATATTCTTTATGCATAATAAATGCGTTATAGACGTTCATCGATTTCAACGTTAATAAAAGACACAGTAAGAGATACGTGTTCATTTTATTATTATTATTATTCACTTTATATTTTATTGTATATATATAATTATTTTGAAATCGTACAGGGAAAAATGTATTAGTGTAATTTATAGCGTTTTATATTATAGTCCTTATAGTGCTTGAACACTGATATAGTATACGATAAACACTGGTCGCACAAAATCCATCTTATATAATTTTTAAACATTTTACTAGTGTTTTAAAGACTAAAAAAAATATATATATATATTTTTTTTAACACCGTACATTATATGCGTCGTTATGACGCACATACATAATATACCACACAACACGCGTGCGTATACGACATAAATCGTAATATACGTAATAATAATAAAAAAATTAATAAAAAAATATTATACGAATTCGATATATATATATTCGCGCGTATGATTTGTCATTGTTCGGGTTTTATGGAAAATCGCTGAACCGGCTTTTTAACTGGCAAACAACAACACATTACGTTACCGAAACCGCGAGTTTCTCCCGAGAAACGTCAGCACCGTCGTATAATATTATTAAGAAAAAAAAAGTAATAATAATAATACACTCTGTTAGCATATATTATAATATCCTTTATTTGTTTTAATTTTTTTTCCCCTTGTCGGACTTCGTGTGCAGTATACTAGTAATATACAGTACATTTACATTATAGTAATACACGTACAGTAGTGTACATTCGGGCGTACTTCTTATATAGTTCTACAGGTTTTCGTAACAGTGCGAAATTTGGTACGAAATTTATTTATAAAGAACAAAAAAACGTTATACTATAAGAAAAAACGCTGTTAATTTTTCTATAATATACTAAACCCCAAAAACCCTCGAAAAATTTAAATTGTAAAATCAGTGGAGTATTTACGAGGGGTGAGGGGAGACCAAATGGTCAATTAAAAATATTATTGCACATTCATAAATTTATGTTCATTAACAGTACTTCAATTCTCTGTTTTAAATAAAATCACGGTCACGATGAAGATTTTATCAATCTCACGCCCAAAAAAGTGTAATAGTGAAGATCTGCAAAATATCGAAAAGACTAATATTACTATTGAGGAATTCTACGTCAAAGGTGTTGCGATATATGAGTGTTAATGGTTTAGCTGTGCTCGGGATTTGACGGAAAAAACGCAATGAAACCTGAAGGAGTAGTACTCTCTCTAATAAAAATAGACGTTTGTAATTCGTATTATTATATTGTTTTCTGTTTTCCAAAATTCTAACATAAATATCACCGAGTTCTATTGACGGACGAATAATTTATCATTATTTGATTTATTAAAAAAAATAAAATAATTCGAAATATTATATAAAATCGTTTATATATAGTAGGCAAGAAATTTTTACGTCATAGTTTAACCCTCTCCTCCCTGTTTCAGTTAGAAATTGAATACACTCTGCTGCATATGCGGTACGCGATGCCGTCGACAATATGACATCTTTTGCTCGTTCGCGCCACATAACAATATTTAAGTGTGAATTAATAAATCACACGCGCGTACTACACGGCCTCCTATAACGACAACGATTCAAAAATAATTCATAAATTTACCAGAAACGCGAGTGGTGTAGTAGTCTCGCATAAAGTTGAGAACTACTGCTATTCAAATCGTTCGTTCTTTGTCAATATTTTAATCCCGTCGCACGCCGGAATATCATATTTTCTAAGGATTAAAAAAAAAAAAGAAAAGAAATCTTATACAAAACGCAAATATAAATAACCGTTAATCCGCCGAACGCGTCGTACGCGCGAGGTTTACTGTTACGCCTTTATTGTATTATTATAATATATTATTGTACAACGAATTTATTTATATATTGTATTATATATATATATATGTGTGTGTGTGTATTTCGATATGTCGAAAACGTCTTACAAGAACAAAGAGTGTACAAATACGAAACGCTTCCTTATATACTGTCCTTATGACTTTTTTGTATATATTTTTTTAAATCCTTATACCACAATAGATTTCAAAAAAAAAAAAATTTTTTTCAAATTCAAATTTCCTATTATACGATCATGCGAACGAACAAAAAAAAAACTGTACACGTAATTCAATTACACCGCCCGTCGAATTTATATACGCGAAATATTTAATTAAATAGGTACGCTTTTTTTTTGTCCAAATTAATTTCAAAACGTATAAATACATCAAAAAAATTAATATAATTAAATAAATATTATAAGTATACGAATTTAGAATAAATTGATTTTTTTTTTTTTTTTATTAAAAAAAAACTGCTATCGTAACGTAACGCGAGTCCAAGAAACAAATCCTATTGAATAACTAATTATTACTCGTATTTATATAGGAAATAACAATTTTTAGCTAATTAGCAAAAATTACAACAAAAAAAATAAAAAATGTTTGAATCTTCATTTTTGGCAAGATAAATCGTAAAATATAATTTACTAAATTATTATTATACGTGTACGAACGAGGAAACTGCGTGTGTATTTTTTTTTTTTATGTTTAAGTTTTACACCTGAAATTCGACTATACTAAACGTTTATAATACGCTAAGGTCGGTGGACCAGCTGCTATATAGCGTTTGTGCGGTATAATAATTGAATTACAGTCGTTTTTACTACGCGCGAATGTATTTATAATATTATTTTAAAAGAAGAATAATTTTTTTTTTTCCAATCAGAGCGCCATTAAACGTATATATTAAATAACTATAAATTTCCACAAGTAATTTTGGTGTACGAACATCCGTAGCATATACTTACGAGAATAACATTCGAAAGAAATGCGCGCAAAAATACTGCGCTGACACAATGAGCAGGGCGAGCACAACACAGTTCGGACGTATAACGTTCTATGGAAGGAGGGGAGGGAGGTGCGCAGGATCAGAACACGAGGACGAGGACAAAATATTATTTGATCTCGTACACGTGTGAGACGGTTTTTACGGTCGCAGCTTCCGAGAATCTCGCACACATGTTTTCACATGTTTTTATGCGTTTAAATACAAATGGAAACGAGTGCGTGTTTTTGTTACAGCGAGTCGGCTCCGCAACTGCGCGTATCAGTTGTAATAGTCGTGCGAGGGGAGTATTTTTTTTTTCTAACGTTTTAGCATCGCGAAACGGGTTTCGAACATAAAATCATTTAAATCTACGAAAATAATCGAGAAATTAATTTTTTCTTAACTCGTTGTTCTTCAGTTTTTTCGCCGGAGTCAAATTGGTTGAACAGTGCCGGAATACGCAAGAAAAAAAAAAAAAACAAGAGCTCTGTTTCGCAACGATTTCCGTCAACTCGAGGCACTGCAGGGACAGACGCTGAAAGTTCAGCGATCCTCGTCCATATCACGAATCCCCGTTTTGCTCACGAGCGAATCGCAAACCGATAAATATTATTGTACACCGATAAATTATCATATTATTATCGCGCGATACGTTAAAAAACTGTTCGGATATTATTACGAATAAAAGAATAGTCCATTTTTTACATTTCCGCATTCACTCCCAATCGTTCCGTCTCATTTAAAAAAAAAAAAAATCTCCTTTCCTCTCACTTGTTTCAACAATCCTAACATCCGTTATTCTCGCGACTTCCTTTACTCGTATTGTTGGCTATGTAATTTAACTATTTGTTTAGCTGTAATAATTTTAAATAAATAAAAACAAAGGATAGTTCAGTGGCGTGTCTGAAACTCAATGATCGGGAGAGGGGGGTTAAAAACGTACCTCAGAATATAACGAGGGAACTCAAACCCACAATAAAATCAACATTATTCTTACCTTGTTTTCTTGATATTAAAAAAACGACGTACCTATTGATCATTGTTTTCTTTTTGTTCGTTCGCGAATCCGTCTACGATTGCTCGAACTCCCAATATCTCTGGACGTATATTATTAATTATTAAAGACAAACCGGTTTGTTCGCCCGTCTTAGGTGTCAACCGAGTCGCTGACTTTTACCAAAACAACGCGCAACGAACAGTAAAAGCAAAAAGCGGCAGCCACCGGTATAATGGGATTACGTAAAACGCGTTTTTAATATTGTAATAAACGAATGTAATATAATTTTATAGTGCGTTTTGTGAAGAACAGTATTTTATTGCACGGCTATTATAGCGATAGGGTAATACCTAGTAAGACAAAAAAATAAAATAAAAATTCGCCGTATAATAATAGATTGTATACAGGCGCGGGACCAGGGGGGCTAAGGGGCTTTAGCCCCCCATTGGGTTGTAGTCATCGCTTAAAAGTTATACATAATATAATACCTACACTATATTTGTCAAGCATTTATTTCTCCTGCCAATTTCAAATTTCTAGATAAGGATCAGTACGTAACTACTACCTAAACAGGTATAATTTTAGGTAGCTGATCACCTCCCCATCCATATTTGTGATTTATGGATCGTTGCCTGATCGTATACGTCTATGAATTCGTAGAACTCGTCATCGTCGTGGCCGAAATCCAGAGGCGTTTCCGTCCGTCACTCAAGTGCTAACGCATACTGGAATAGTTATTTTTTCTCTTCGTATACGTACATAAAAATAAACGTATTGAAATAAATAATTCCGAAATACAATATTATATTATACAGCACGAGGACGTACATAATGCGGTGAGGCGGCGTATGTATCGAATCTCACGGCGTATAGGAGGAGGTTACAGGAACCCTCGTCTGCGTTTCCAAAGTCGTCGTCGGCCGGCAGGAGCAGAACAGGTTGACCTCGAAATTCCGCCGCACAACGGGGAAAAATAAGAATCACGAGAAATTCGCGTAGCTCGAAACACGCGGCGCGCCAGAGAGTGAGAGAGAGAGAGAGAGAACGTGTGTGTGTGTGTGTAAACCGATCGTCGTCCCGACGGACGAGGCGCGTGCGACGTTGTGCGGTTCCGCAAATCGTGCGGATTTCTGCACTGGTCCGCCCGGGTGTCTCGGAAACCTAAAAACCGTGTTTCGTATAAGAAAGATAAACCGTTGTGCAACGTCCGTTATATTATCTTTTCGCGTGTATTCGATACACAACGCGGTGTAATAAAAATGGTAAAAAACGAAAAAAAAAAAATGAAAAAGTGAAACGAACAAAATTATTACAAAACCCAATGCTCGTAAATAAAATAAATTTGTAAAAAAAAATGTATATTATGTGAATACTTGTACGGAATCGAGCCAAAGAGTATTTGTGGAAAAAAATGATTTTAAATTCGTTTAGTGTACAACACCTCGTACATGTATATTATATTTATTTATTTGTCGTATTAAAATAATTACATATATATATATGTATACGACCGAGCTTATGGATGCGTTTTAAACGAGTATCTTGGATACTTTTTTGCTGTCTGCAGACTATTCGATACGTAATACAAATTTGTAAAAAAAAAACGTTTTTCTAAAATAAAAACGTAAAAGGCGCGAAATGCACTCTGTCCGTGATTTTTAATCTTACGTACGGGTACCGCTTTGAAAATAATATTTATTTCGTTCTGAAAATTCGGTTTTTTTTTTTTTTTTTAAACAAATTAAATCGGAGTATCATACCAGTATTTATATATACGGCGAATTAATTACGATATATTATTAAAATTTGTATTGCGGCCGTCCAACAGTCAAACTGACAGGAATAGATCCGCCACAGGAAATCTGTTTGACTCTAAAACGCTTGCGGACTGGCCCCGCGGGGAAGGTGATGCACCGGTGGAAAACCGTATACTTCCCCAGCGACTGTGGCTATATGAATCGCCGCGGACAACGTCTCCGAATATATTTTGTATATTAACCGAATGCCCGATCCGCGCAAATGTAAAGGCACTCTAATAACATGTATGATATACACACGGCCAGTGAGGGAGATGCAGTCGAACGAATAAAAAAAAAAAAGCTGGACGTCAAATTAAGTTCCGATTATCTACGAGCTATAATATAGTACAGATCCTACGAGAGTCTAACAGAGTCTACTTAAGTATTTGTCTAGCGTTTATTTTCTTTATCGATTTACGTCGTGTTGCTCTAGTCTGTGGTACGAAATAATTTTTAACGTATCCCAGTGCTTTTTATGGTATTGAAATTTATTTTATTATTTAAGGCGTCTAGAATTCGAAGTATTACTCCGTGTCCGTGAAAAATCGGCGAGAATTTCTCTCTCTCTCTCTCTCTTCTTTCTCTTTCTCAATCTCCGTTTCTTGCACCTGCCTTCACACACACACACACACACACACATATAATAAAATATTATATTATATCACATATTTATATGCACGAGCACCGTACAGTGTTCCTGGATCTCAAGTATATTTATATACATATATAAAGAGGAATATCGGCTATTGTCCGTCTTCGCGGCGGCGGAGGCGGCGGCTGCCAGACCCGTCCCCGTCGGTCCCACGGGGTGCCCCGCCCGCCCGGATGAAGGATTACATACATTATATTATACGAGCACACCCGCAGAGCTGCGTTATATGCGCTGCGTATGCGCGCACGTAACCGGTTCCAACCCCGACCATATACGTTTATATATATATACGAATCCGGATTCAGTGGCGATACGAAAATAATAATAATAATAATAATAATAATAAGGGGACGAAAAACGTTATCGGCGGCCGGGTAGTTTATAAAATGTATATTTCCCAGAAGCGTAATATTATATATATATATGCGCACAATAGGAATTCCTTTTCGCCCTCGACTGCACCGCCGCCGCCGACGTAGCCGCATCCAAATCTCCAACGCCGTATATACCGCAATAATATAATAAATTTGTATGTAATAAATTTATACCGCGCTGTATGGTATATCCGTATATTATATGGTACGCAGCAGACGGTGTCCAGGACGAGCCGCCGAAAAGAAATCATTTTTTTTTTTTATTAGATTCCGACCCCGAAGCGAGAAAACTGTATTAAAAAACGATATTTTTATTTATTATGTTTTTTTTTTTTTTAAACAAAAAACGATGTCGTCATGCCTGTTTTATTCGATTTTCTCAGTAGTTTCGCGCTTTACGCGCGTAATCCGAAACAACCCGAAAAAAAATCTACGTTTTCTCCACAGTTTTCATGGACCAATGTCGTATTTACGAATGTTATTTGCAGGACGGCATATAAGATATTTTGTCCTTGCGAATGACCCGTAACAAACCTTCCGACATTGTATTATCAAAATTACAGTGCAGTTTACGGTACTCGAAATTTTTAATTTTATTATTTTCCCTTTAATAAAAACGACATTATATTTTATAACGAAATTTCTAATTATCTTCCTTCTTTTTTTTTTTTTTACCGAATTTATCGAGCAGTTCATCTGTTTTTTTTTTTCACTGAATACGGGTAAACCTTTTTTTCGAGGTGACCTAAACTTAACCGCACCATACCTGTAGTCGGTAGTAACCCGCGATTTATTAGACTGAGGAATATTACGAATTATTATTATCATAAATACAAACAGATATTTTTTACACAAAAAAATATTATTTTTAATTATGATATTTTTTATACATTAGACAAATACGTTATGTAAAAAATAAAGCCCATGGGAAGGGGCAAAAAAATTCTAAAAAAAATCGTGTTAAGAACGTGCAACGAACACCATTCTCGTCGAAATCCGTTCTTCTCAGCTTACCGCGATCCATTAAGGACCGTTGCTGCCCCTTTCATCAGGTAATCTCCATCTCTCTCTCTCTCTCTCTGTGTGTTTCACAGGTTATCTGGTCTATGGTTTCGGCCTGAGAGTGATTTCCTTATTCGATCACGTGCAATCACAATTCGCGCAGCTCCGGTATTATAAATGTCGCAATTATTTTGCGATTTAAACGTAATATGTCACCCGCGCCACAAAGCCCACGCTATATACGCGACAAACTTCGACACGTGTACAGGGCGTCTGAAAAACAAAAAAGTTTTTTTTTTGAAAATTGACTGTTTTGTCTGTGTTCACATTTCACTCGGCGGGGTTTTTTATCGTGGGCGATTAATTTTTTTTTGTTTTACAGTCAGACTTTTGAGGCGCCAGCTTGTGATACGCATGTCGTCCCGCGTGACTTTTTTCCTCTCTAGAATTCCTTCAGTTTTTAATTCGAACGGTACGAAGGAAGAACGCGCGTTATCGCTAAAGGAAATTTTGTGAGAGAACTCTTGGCGTTCGTTTTGTCACGAAAAACCGAAGTTATTGAATCGTTAATTTTTTTTTACGGAAAATTTTTGAAATTTTTTTTTTTTTTTGACACACTCTGTACACGATATTGCGCGCCTTTGTCTCTCTGCCTCTCTCTCTCTCTCTCTCTACTTTGTCGTCGTAATAATAATATATTATATTTCGTCGACAAAACGCGCGTGTATTTATAATAATAACAAAAATAATACGCGCTCGTGTACACACGAAACGATACATATGCACCGGAAACGGTACGACCGGTAATGGAATTTACTCGACGAGTGGGCGCGGAAGAGGTGTATAGTTGTAGTGTACACCGCGCGCGTCGCCGTGTGGCCATCGTCCAAGTGTTTGTCTCTGTCTCTCTACAACGAACTCGTTTCAAACAAACACATCTCCCCCGAACACCGGCGCGCGCGCGTGTGTGTGTGTGTGTGTGTGTGTGTGTGTGTGTGTGTGTGTGTGGCCGGACGCCAGAGCATTCCAACACTTCCGCAACTCCGCCGCCGCCGCCTTCGTGTCCAATATTTACGCTCGAGCGATGTGATCTAAATTTCTCGTGTCCGACGATATTTTTGGTCCAACGTACGAACCTCGGCCCGTCAGAACGCGTACGAATCGTTATAAGCGTAAGAAAAAAAAAACAGAAGACGCTTTGGAAAACGTTTAATTTTTCATGGAGGAAAGAAAAAAAAATTGCCGTCCAAATTCTCAAAAATAAAAAAATTATATTTACGCTCTAACCGCAGATTAGACGAATACAGATGGATCGCTCGCGAAGTAAAAAAAAAAAAAAATGACGTCATTCGAATCCCCCATATCAGTGTTACCGCATGATAGCACATTTACCTAAAATTTAAACGTTACTATACCGTGAAGTAATCTATTTGTGTTGTTTACTTATAGCGAATTCTGGTTTGCGCGATCGTGTCGTATACAGTGTCTCGTGTCAAACACACTCGTTTCATACACACAGTTGAAAAAAAAAATCGGCGCTTAATCAGCGTTAAATTTTTACCGCCACGTGATAACCGTTATTATGATAATATTATTTGAATATTATAAAGAAGTTGTACAATAATATTGTATAACACCAGCACAATAATTCATATCGTCGCGTGCGCCTACATTGATTTGGGGGGGGGACCAATCAGAAGAGCGTATTTGCAATTCTTTTGTTCTCGGGCCCGGTGATCCGTCTGTATTCATTTAATCTGTGTTCTAACTTCTAACAGTGAGCGGTTCGTACCACAAGCCTTTGTTTTTTTTTAAATTAAAAAAAATAACTTTAATAATTAAAAAAATAATAATAATAAACTAATAACTTTTATAGTTCAAAGGTGGTGTACTATAAAAAAAAAAAACGCTTATCCCTAACGCATAATTTTAATGTTTGTCTACTACTGCTTTTGCATATTTTTAATATATATTATCACGTGATAATCCGCGCGATATCGCACTCTGAGAAACGATAACGCGCGTATTTAATTTAACATTTTAATTCGAAGTGTTTTTTTACTTTTTTTTTAAACGCAAAGAGTACAAAGGAAGCTGTCTGTTTCGTTACCGACAACTGAAGTGAAAAAAATTGTCTTTCTCTCCCGCGAACGTCATTATAATATTATTCCGTCGTCGCGATGGTGCAGCGTACTATACTTTTTATACACAACTTTACATCGGCGGCGGTGCCCTTTTTTCGACTAAATTCAGCCGCGGTGCCCTGCCGTGATACACCACGAGGAATATACATAAAAAAAAATCAACGATAATTCTCATTGATATAATAAGTTTTCATAATTTTACTGGATATAATACAAGCATTCTACACACCCGACTTAAAATCAATACATTTTTAAACTTGAAAAATTTAATGAAGAATATTAAAAAAAAAAAAACGGAAAAATTATTACAAACGCGTGAATAAAATAACATTATAAATGAGATGTGTGTGTGATTGGCTCGCATTAGTAAGTGAGCGGCAAAGGGCAAGAAGTAATATGTTACATGAATTTACGTGGTTATTATGGGGTCCGAATCGGAATACGCGAAATAAATTTTTTTATAAGATTCGATTTGAAATTTAAAAAACGGTGACGGTGCCTCCGGAAAGTGCCATTTTTCCCTCCACAGTTCGGCAACCGCTGATTTACACAATATACGCCCATAACTCGGCGCTTTGTCGCGAAATCCTCGTAAATCATATAGAAATTCGTATTGTACACGACGTGTAAACGGATATTACACGCGCGTACATTTTCTCCGCTCGACGCGATCGAATCGGACAGAAAAAAAAAACAAGTTTCGCGCGATTATCCTCCAGATAACTTCTTACAAACAATATATGCGCGGTGTATATTATTGCGATAATGAGCTCTACATATTCGACCGAAACCAGTCGTGTTTTATACGCCCTCAAAGACACGCGCGTAGGTAGGTTAACCTGCAGCTGGACCGTACACGTTCTGCTATTATACATATATATATCGCGCGCTGAATCCGGACAAATACAGTGAAATAAGTCAAGAAACTCGCGTCGAACGTACTTCAGCTGCAGTGGTCGCAGGGTGTTAAAAGAGGAAAGAACTGCAGCGTATTTCGTATATTCCGTCGATCTCTGTATACGAAGTCCCCGTAGTTGTGCGCGAAACAGAAAATACAGTAAAAAAATCGCGTCAAAATCTTTAATTTCCTACTTAAAAAAAAAAAAAAACACCAACGGATTTAGATTCGTGCGAATTGATTCCGTTTACTGGGCCGTCACAATTTAAGACCGAAATATTTAAGAGTTCCACTAGAAACATATTGTATATGCTATTCAGTATACCGGGCGGCGGACGAAAATCGGTTCATTTCGCGCAGGCGAGTTTCTATCGGTATTCTGATTGGCCGGAAACCGTCGTGAGCCGACTGCTGCCGACAGCAACAGCCAATGACGGAGCAGTTATTAGCCGTCTGGGGCGGGGAGGAGGGCAACAGCCAATGACAGAGTAGCTATTATCCGCCTGGGGGGTTTAACATCGCGCCGGCTTTCATTCGACGCGCGCGTTCCGGTATACTCTTAAACTGAATAGCATATAATGATTTGTGTTATCTATACTTTACGTTTTTATGCGGTAATACGAAATTGTAATTGTAAAAAAAGACGTTAAAATAACGTTTGAACTGATAATTTGGCAAAATAATATTTAAACGCGAGTTATAATATTATTTTATACATCGTCTCGCTTTCTTTTCAAAAAATAAAATAAAAATCGTCAAAAATCGTTTGAATTTAATACGACGACATTCTACTGTCTAATCGCGGATCATTAATTCGATACTCTGCGACGTTCGATGTCTGTATTTTTATTATTTTTATTATTTTACGGTCACACCGATAACAGTAGAAAACGACATAAAACGTAGGTATTTATTATTGTGTGTGCCTCCAAACCTCACAGTAATCTCGAATCTCGAATCCGGTCCTGCTTTGAAGTATTCGCGCTCGTTTATGAAATGAAATAAATATTATCACCGCTGTAAATATATTTATGTATATATTTTTTTTTTATGAAATTCGTTGTAGATCACCGCGTGCGGTATATAGAGAGTGTCTACAACTACGCAACACCACCCTTGACAACGTAAAAAAAAAAAAAAGCCACTTGTCGATTATGTTATACGATATTCAACCAGAAGAGAAAATACTCTTTTATATATCGCGTTTCTGTATAGTATTGCATTTCTCACCGCGTATCCCGATAATCATATGAAAACATAATAATATCGAACTGTATCGGTACTCGAAAGAAAGAATGAAAAAAAAAATTCATTCTCTTTCTTTGTACCAGGATTTATTATACAGTACAATATAATGTGCACTTATTTAATACGACACTGCACAGGAGTACTTCAAATTTATTTTACTATACAATATAGTATACCTTTCGACAAATATTTATATTTAGTCTGCAGAATGACGTATCATAAATTTTGAATATTGACCAACAGACGCTCGTTATACGCCCGTTACGTGTCCAACTTATAATATATTTGAATCGCTTTTAACTCGTCAACATTGTTACAAGGATTCGGGTGAATAATCGGTAAATCGTACTGTTGACAGAGAATAATCATCGGAAATCGGGGTACCGAAAATACGCGCGATATCATGACAATCTATCTTCTAGGATACGAATCTGGAACGAACTCAATTACAAATAATGAGATTTTATAAAAAAAATATATATACACACACAGACACACGAGACTTGGCATTGGTTTTGGCCCGGACAACAATAATAATTAACGTTCTAAACATTCCAGAATTTCGCTGACATATCAATAGAGTCTCGAAGATTAATCGCCGTTGCCTTCAATGTCATAACACGCGCCCTGCAGACGGCTGTTAATGATGAGCGTTTATTTTTAATGATATCTAAATAAGAAATACGATCGTAAACAGTTTGAGTTCCAGAAAATAATGTTTTCGAAAGCAAAAAAAAAAATGCTCTTAAAATATACACTCATTTTTTTTTTCAATAAATATCAAATACTGTAATAAATTCGTTTCAAAAAAAAATCCAAAATACGATAAAAGCGTTGAATATCAGAAATCGTTTGAAAATATACTGAAAAAAAAAATGTATGAATTGGCAAGCCATACACCAGCGTGTATTAGTTACGCAGTTTAGTGAATCTATATTTTTTTTCAAAATTATTTTCCAATTCGCTTACGTACGGTTTTCTATTATATTCTTTTTTTTTTCTTCTTCTTCTTCTTCTTATTAAGTCTATTGATTTGAAATATCTGCAATACGACTATGTTATTTGCAAGCAAGACAATACTGCTATGAGGCGTATCAATTACACACGAGTGATCGATCAAATCGTATAGCTACTACCGCGGGTTGTTGTTTTTGATAAATGAAAGAAGAAACTAATAATTGTACGAATATTCGTACGGTTATATAAACGCTGAAATTCGGAACAGCGCATTACAATCGATCCCTGCATCCGGACAGCCAGGACAATGTCACGGGAGAAGGACCTCGAGTTATGTATTTCGGGGCCACGCGTATTTCTTAATATTATACACCGAGTACGTTTGTGATACGTACGAAGAAAAATTATTTGCTAAATAAATGAAATATAAATTTTTTGAAAAAAACAATACGAATCGCACCGGCCGAATATATAATAATTTTCATGTATCGAAAATCGATACACGCAGAGTGTACAATGTAATATTACGTCCTTGATATTTATTATAACGTATACATACAGATTGATTAAACGACATAAGTATTATAGACATTAAAGGTTTTAATTCGTGGTAAAATTAAGATTATTGTTTTTTATCGGATACTGTGTAGAGGAAATTTATTTACCTACCGGTTTTTGCCTACGATCATTGAAAATATTGTTAAAGACATCTCTGATCGATACACTTTAGCCTCAAGGCGTTAAAAAAAAAAACAAAATTGCCAAGTTCATATTTCATAATCGGGTGGTATATTATTGTTACTATTTTTATTATATTTTTTTTGTGTTATAAAGAAATATAACGCAATGAAAAATCAACAAAAACGATAAGATTCATATTTGATTTTGTCTTTGCCCAAAGCCGGAAAATCTCCGGTTGCGGCACTGTATCCAAAACGAACCCAAAAACCGAATAAAATATTTTTGACATAAAATTACTGTATCACACTGTATACGGTGTTCGTAAAACGGTTCCCGGACGAATGTCGAAACGAATAAATACTGTGTGAACGTCCAGTGATACTCTTCAGAAAAATTCCTTTTTCCAAGCAAATCGCGCAATACGAACACTCTCCACGCGTTCGAAAAACGCATATAATAGCGACTGTTTGTTCGCCATTATTTTCATTTTAGTTTCGCGTTACCGCGATTATTATCTGTAAAAAAGAGGTTCGAGAAAATGACGATTTCTAGTCGGGTGTGTACGACAAAAAAAAGGCGGCTTTTTATTGTAGTAGAGCATCAGAAAAAAACAAAAAAAATCATATTTTTCGGATTTTAAACGCGTATATAGATATCCGGTAATGTCTATAGTAATGAGTGTAACACGGGGACGCAACCCAATTCCGGAAAAATGACACGGTTTTCTGCAAAAATAGACGGTTCCTTTTCGCGCCAAACGGCACAGCAAACCGCGCGTATTTATAGGTATATATACGCGCGTGGAAGAAATAAAAATAAAAACGCTCAAACGGACATAAAGAAAATCTAAGTATACGCAGTGGGCCAGCAGACGAGTATTATAATTTGTGTGTGTGTGTGTGTTATAATATAGACCGGCTTAATGTGGAAATTTAAAATTAATTTTTTTTTTTTTTGTTACACAAGATTTTTACGTAATATCGCGGTAAAATTGCCGAAGAAATGATAAATAATTTTTACGCGCCCGACAAATATTGTATTAACGATAATATATTTTACATGACCATCACGGAGATCTGACAAATGCAGCAATCATTTTTGATCTATTGAAAATGTTTTTTTTCTTTTCCGCGTGATAATTACTAGAACATTGCTATTTATAATTATTGTGTTTTAGATTTTTTTTTCTTCCGGGCAATTCAGCTATAGTCTCGCATTTTTTTATTTCACGAGAGCTCTTTCCAAAACTAAAATTTTTCAAAACACGACTCGTGTCATATATCGGATGCAAGAACACCGTAGTCGCGGAACTCCTCATTTCCCTATATTTTGTATAGAAGAAAATTTAATCAAATTCGTTCGTATAAAGATGAGAACGATTTTTTTTTTTTTAAATTAGCCTAATATAGGTACATACGGTCTATTACAGAGATTTTTTTTTAAATCAATATTTTACCAAAACTGTCATCTGAATTAATATTAAATTTTTTTTTTTACGTTATCGTTATTATAAAAACGCTATATACAGACTGATATGAACGATTTAATTTATATTTACTTCGAATAATGTCAATTAATATACATAATGCCGTATAGTGTAATAATAACTAATAGTTATTGTGTTTTTGAGATTGAACGGTAAAAAAATAATTTTGAAAATGAAAAATAAAGTCGACCAGGACCATATTACGTTCCGATACCGTTACTGTAAGAAAATTGAAAAAAAAAATGAACGGGCCCGTTGAAAATTCAAAAAATCCAGTCAAGAGCCAGACCGCGCATAACGCTAGTGAAGCGCCGGGGAAAAATTTTGTATTGACCTATAAAAACGTCTGCTGTTATGTGTTTGAAAATAATAATATCATGCGAATTAAAACGATTTACTATACGTGCGCATTATATTTTTAATTCATTAATTAATATTTATTCGTTTGTTTATGTTCGCCACGTACGCGTATTTTAATTTTTAATTCGTCGTCGTCCCGCTGTATACGATATTATTGTTTATTCATATAAAACTGCATTTATGCTCTCGTTTTATAGAAATGGGTACCCTTTAAAATAAAATAAATATATGCAAAAACAAATTCGATTTTCAAAAATATTTTATTTTTATTAATTAAAAAACGTTTACATAAAAATACGTGTATGATTCGTTTTCTGCATTCGTTTTTCTTATGAAAAATCGTAAAATACAGAAACACGCATTTCATGTCGAAAAATAGCAAAACGTGCAAAAACATGCGAAATGAAATTTTGTATTTCAGATTTTAACTCTTATTATAGCTTTTATCTAGAGCTACTTTTTGGACTGTTTAAAAAAACACGCGAAAGCGTATAAATCCGGGCCTCGATTATTTATTATTTGCTATATTTATTATTATTATTATTATTATGATTGACCCTTACTACCCTGTTGTTCGTTTCTTTGCTGCGGGTCAGGCTCAGTCGTCGCGAAAAATGAATTATTCACCACCCTGACCCGCACGACACTATATTGGATAATTTTTCTTATGTAGGACAATTATTGAGAAACTCGCGTACTACATATTGCAGGTTTGAAGTAATATTGCTTTAGTTACGTTGAATGATATGGCAAGCTCCTCAACGGTCTTGATTAGGTTCTTTGAGACAACGCCCTACGCGGAGATTACTATAGGACGGACAGTCACCTCGTTTAATTTCCAGATGTCTTTTAATTGGGTTGAAAGTTCCTCGTTTCTATTATTATTTGCGATTTTCGTCACTTGCTAATATCCTGTCCATCTCTACATACCAACAGAATCACCCTTAAAATTTTCTGTTCTCTCCACTAATTTCTCCTGTTTTGATGCTCTATCTTCGAATAACCTTTCCCTTATTAAAGCCGTCTTAAATCGTATTCTTAAATCTGGCTTTAAAATATAGGTGCTATCGGCTTTTTATCTTTTATTATTATTATTATTATTATGTTATTGTAGTTATATATTTGTGTGTGTGTATATATATATATACACGAGCATATACTTATATTGTTTTTATATCGCTTCCACATTATGTTTTTAGAGGATAAGTAATTTTAATTCTTGTTCGAGTCCTTAAAAGATACACACGTAACCGTTAATTGTCGAACTGTAATAGTTTTTAACTAAAAGCTATAAATAATAAATAAAAATCATTATTATTATTTACTATTTACTATTTATTATATTTAAATTCCTGTTTTAGAATACGACGTGACCGGTTATTACCAGAACCGACGTACACGCATAAAACAATGTGTGCACGCAGAGAAGTGCACAGCGATTATGTAAAACTATACAAGTTACATCGGGCACGGCGTCGGTGACGGCCGGTCCGCCACTCGTATAACAGTATTACACTACAAGTCGCCGTCGCCGCCGTCGTCATAACTAGGACGATTATGCAACGGATGGCGCGCGGCAATCTCTTCGCGCGCGGACCGGGCGGCGGCGATAGTAAAATAAAAATGTATTTATTTATTTATTTTTATTATTATTATACGCGAGCGCTGTGCTCCGAACATTTACGGGTCTCTCTCTCCGCTAAAGTCGCATCGCGTTTGGGATCCGTCCAAACGTCACGCGAGAGACGTTTTGCAATCATTCCAATTCCGACTTGGTTTTTAGGCGACTGCAGTGCACCGCGTATTTGCGTACACCCAAGCGCGCGCACAAATTGTACAAACTATAAGCGTTTTCGTCGTCTCGCGTTATTATTACCGCGCACCGCCGTTCACCGTACCGGATCGCCGCCGCCGCCGCCGCGATTTTTCCGGACGACGCGCGTCGAACCGCTGGCGTGTATAGAAAAAAAAAACCACTACCGCGTTCTTCTCTCGGCACGTTTTGTATTTATTATACACTGCGCGCGACTGCTGCGCTATTTCTGTTACATAATAATAGAGAACGATATAATTAGGACATTTTAATACACTTATGCTGGGTCGCATGAAAATTTACAGAACCGATAACTCGTTATCAGTTCTGTAAAATTAAAAACCGTTCTGTAAAATTTCTAGATGTTATCAAATTTACGGTTTTCGGATCGATAGTCTGTAGATCCGATTTCGGTTCTGTATAATTTACAGGACTGTTTTCCACATAGAATACTCTATGGTTTACTATAGTGTCCTTATCATTTTTCTAATTTCTTGATAATGCGCATGCGCAGGTCGCCAAAAACAATAACATTTGAATAACGATAACGATAAGATTAAAAATGTGTATATACCATCTACCAAGTAAGCGGTTATAACCTCATTAATATAAAATATTTACAATATTTTCATGAAACGAAATTTGTTCTATAACTTGTAATATCGGACTTTATCGGACCAACAATTTACGGAACTATTTTCATGCAACCCGGCATTAGACTTTTAAAACATTTATTCCGAACGTTTACAATAATAACCGTTTTCCCGGCGTTCTATACGGAGTTTTCGGGTTTCGTGAAATATCCGTACAATGTTCTATGGGGGGTGGGGGGCACTGAACTCAATACACGGAACGCGTATATTATCAATGAAAATATGACCACAGAATAGATCAATCAGAATGGACACTGATAACAATTTACACGGGCAGCATAGGCCGGGGATTGAAATCAGTCGGCCGTTTTATGTCAGGTGAATCAGTGTGACCACTACGCTGTATAAACAATTAAATAATAATAATAAATTAAAAATTAAACATAATGTAAAAAAAAAAAACGATTTTTTTTTTCACAACACTGCACAAATAGACCATTGTAATTAAATTAATGTCTGTACGCTAAAACTTATACACGGATCTATTCCGTGATTCTGATTATTATCTATTCTATGACTCAACCGGCAATAATTCTTATCGCAACAACAAAAACGATAATATTTCACCTGAAATAAATAATAATTTAACCACTGAAATTAAAACTATTAATGAAATACATGGTAATATTGATTTACCAGACACCATTGTTTCAGAAAGAGATATAAATATTTTTAAAGAGGAGTTAGCTAATTTGACAGCACCTGTAGGTTTTTCTTGGTTGTTACAACCTGAACCAAAACCATCTGAAGGTAATATGGTATTAGTTGAGGCAATTAATAATATTGTTCTCGATCCAGAAATAAGAAATCTAGTTAAAACTAAAGATTTTAATTCACTTAAAAAATGTCTTCAAACTAAACTCTATATTAATGATAATACTATATTACAAATAGCCAAAGATACTACAGGCCAGAGTAAAAATAATTTATGGTTTTATTATAAACAAAATAAATTGACGGCTAGTAATTTTGGTCAAGTTCTAGCTGCTTGCAAAAGAAATAAATTCCCAAAATCGTTATTTAAACTATTGGAAAATAACAAAGATATTACTGGTATTCATGCTATTCAATGGGGTAATACCAATGAAATCTGTGGTATAAAAGTCCTAGAAAAAGACCAAAATGTAAATGTTATACCAACTGGGTTGTGGTTTGCCAATAATGGACTACTAGGTGCTACACCAGATGGACTAGTTGGCACAAATCATATTAATGGAAGTGAAATGTCCATGGAAGTTTAGAAATGCAGTTCTCGAAGTTGAAATTGAAAAAACTCATGATTATATCTTATATAAGGAACAAAATGAATTATTTGTAAATAAAACACACCCATACTGGGATCAAATTCAAGGCCAACTCTATTTAACCAAACGTCAATTTTGTTATTTGGTCATTTGGACTCCTAATCAGACATTAATAACAGAAATTGAAAAAGATAGTGAATGGGAAGTAAATTTAGAAATCCTTGGATCATTTTTCATTCAAAAATATATACCTTACCTTGTTAATATATAATTTTTTAAATATTTATTTATACATGTACATCAAAACTAATTAATGACAATAAATAGAAAAAATACATTTTAAGATTTAACAATTATCTAATTTTTTTTTTTTTACAAAAAAATAAGTATACAAGTACTTTATGTTATGTAGAACATTTATCCAAGTAATAATTATATTACTTACAGTGGCTTTGCTACACTTAAATCTTACAGCTAAATCGAAATGAGGGAAATTATGTCTTAATTTAATTAAAGTCATAAGAATCTGATCAGGCTTACTAAGTTTCAACAGTCCACTTCAAATAATATTCAATTTCTGAATTTTTAACTAAATTGTAAAGTGCCAAAAACACAGCATTGGAGGGTAACCCTGTATATGAATTTATCAAATCATCATTTTGGCTAAGGTTTTCATATGAAAATGCTATTGCCAAATTATGTAATTTTAATTTAATTTCTTTGTTTTCTTTTTGTAAAAAGTAATTTTCAACATTAACGGCAGTAGAACTATTTACATTCTGGCTTTGTGATTGCAAACTAAAAAAAAAAATATCATGGATTAGTATTTAAATTGTTCTATAAATTGTATGTTAAATATACCTTAAATTTGATGGTAGCTTTAATGATAAGTTCAGTTGTTCATTATCAATATCATTAACTGTATTTGTTACTAAATTATTTTCGCAGTTAACTAAGTGATTATCTGACATATTACTAGCATGCATGGTTATTATTTTTTTAATCGATTTGCGATTTTTCTTTTTCTCTGGTGTTAAATGATGTAGACTAAACTGATGAGATCGGTGAAGGAGAATTGTAGGTCCATTTTTCTTTTTTTCATCTCTGAAATGACAGCTACAAATACGAGCACCTGGTCCAGGTTCATCAGTTCTTCTATAAAGTATAAAAAAAACAACATTATTAATATTTTTAAAACAATTTATAATAATATAACATCTTATATATAATTTAATTACTAGTCACTAGTTACCAATATTAAGAAAGCAATATTAAAATTAAGAAACCTTAGCAACTTGATCCAGCTTTTCTTCTCTTTTGGCGTTTTAGGAAAGCGATAAAACTTACAAGATGGCGACTGATTCTTGATTATATTAGAAGTGTCCAACCACTGATATGACCGCGGACAGGAGGCCGCCACATGCATTCTATAAAATATGAAAGTCATGGAGGATACGATGAAATATCATTTTTTCCACGATATTTTCATCGTTTTATTATTTATTATTATTGATAACAGGACACGTGCTCGTAGTATCGTTGTTAGCACCAAAATCGGTTATTTTTACATAATGAAGTTGATAACGAAAACAGAAAAATAAAAACGGAATGTATCATATATGGCGGCTCACTGTCTGGGTCCGTACTTCATATACTTACGTGAATTGTATACAGAATGCGCGCTCCGTGTATTGAGTTCATTGGGGAGGGGAGGGTTCGTTAATTTTACTCGTTTTATGCGCAGATATCTGCAGGTTACAGATAATAACCGTCGTTCTACAAAGATGGTTTCCGTCCGGAGACTGTAACGCGAAATCATATTTTAATTTCATTCGAACTCCGTAAACTGACGTCGAGTTTTTCACCAAAACCTTCACGAACACCGGTTAACTCGATTCACTCTATTATATATTTCACTAAATCTACGGGTTATGTAATCTCTTTACAATGTCTACTGCAGTGTTCTCCGGGATCAATGCGTATTTTATATAGACACGAAATATAAAATCATAAGGAGAAAAAACAAAAAAAACACACTAGTTATACACTAGTTCCACTAATAAAGTACATACGCAATAGTACAATATTATATTTTAAACGTGTAGCTTTTTTTTTTTTTAACCGACAGCACTAGAAGACGTCGTGTGGTACTTTAAAACACGCCATTGCTATACTGACGTTTATTTTTATAAATACAACCGGCGTAGGACAGTCCCTCTCTGGCTTGTCCGTTATATGATATTAATACATAAATTCGCCTTCGGCGTACAATTTTTCTTCGAGGTATCGACGGTTCAGGAACGTGTTTGCTTCTCCATCTCATCTTTACCGCCTCTGCTCCGAGGGCAACTTTTTTTGGCCGCTTTCTGACGTCTTCCTTCTGTGTCCGAGTAAGAGAAATACCGGCAGAACTTTGCGGCGTCAGCCACAAATATTCGTCGCTTCTGGTCCGCGCAATCGTCAGGGAGTTGACTTTCTACCGTACCGCTGCACGGTCAGAATCTTCTACGTCCCCCCAGAATACGCTGGATGACCGGTGCCCTTTTCATCTGTTCTGCGGATCGTCGCGTCCTGGACCACGGACTCTCTTAAAGTTTTATAGATGATTGGGACAGATATCTCAAACGTGTTTCGTCGACGGAGCCGTTCGGTATCAATAAGCGACGTGTCCAGCACGCTTTCTCCACGCGTTCAGTGTTGCCGTCCGTTCCTCTGCCTTGACGGCGTTCTTTTCGGAAGGTATTGCGTCCTTCGGGTGCGAGCAAACGTTTTTTTTTTTCAAATAATCCGATTTTTTCGGATGGATAATTACATATAGTTTTTTTTCTTTTCTAATTCTTTTTACCTTATGAATTTCATTTCGTTATATAATAATATTCACGTGGGGAAATTCATATTCGACGAATCGCCGCGTCACTCTTAATAATTTTTTGGGTGTCGAATAAATGGGGATTATGTGTATACACGCGGAATCAACGAATTCACGAAGCGTTTATACACGTTTACACGCGCATATAGGTCCTTAGAGTCTTGATTCTCGACGAATGCGGTTTTACGAACGAACGGGTAAAATTGAGAACACCTGCGCTATAATATATCATTATTATTACTACGTGTATGTATAAGTTTTTCACCGAAATTGGACTGGTACCCTTTTTTCGACTACATTATAGCGAACACGACAACCGGTTTCGAGCACGTATAAAGATTGAGTAACGTTTTCCGCGTTCCGTACGAAATGGGTTTCACACGCGAATAAACATTTTATAATAATCGTCCGGGATTTTTAGCCCTTTGGCCGTTGCAATACCCGAAATCACAATAGGAAATTTTTAATTAACAAAAACGCACGCTTCTCCAGTCGGCAGTACATTTTTATGATTTGAAGTTTTTTTTCTCTCGTTATTTATTTATTTCCCACCCCCCATTCAAAAATCGATTTATACGCGATATTTATATCGTCTCGCCCTGCAGGTCCAGCGAAACGTTCGACGAGAATCCGACCAAACCCGCGTTGTGTTATTCGTGAAAAATAATAATAACGAAAACCGGTATTGAACGTTGTTTTTTTTTTCTTAAAGAACGATACCGCGTTTATGATAAATGTTATCTGTCACGGGACACAATATGTATTATTATGTATATTATTATATACAATTGGAATTATTCTCCTATAGCAGGTCCCCTGACTCGCAAACGATTCTTCGCGCACCCATTTGCAGTCAGCAACGCGATCCCACACGCAACAACAAAAAAAAAAAAAAATACGCAACAGAACATTTTTCTTTTTAAACGTCTCCGGCGCAGGTGTTCGGTTTTTTTTTTCTGAAGAAAGGACCAAACTCCGCGGTTAGAATATTTATCGAACGAAAAACACATATTTATTCGGCGTTTTTTTTTCTTCACGCCTATACTGCAATAATAAACGGGGGAAAAAAAACCACGTATACAATATAAGATTTGTGTTATAATTTTTTTTTTTAATCTTTTTGAAATCCGAACGCGTTTCAAAACAGCCACCAGTTCCATATACATACCGGTAAATTTCAACGTAGTGTTGTATAATTTGTTACGGAATTCTCGGTAACTCGTTTGTTGGGCGTTCTGTGAATATATATATATATATATTATATAGACGAGCGGGTAGGTCCGCGGGCGTTATTTTACCGTCGTTTCCGTATGCACTATACGTCCTTCGAGGAAATCGCCAAAGCACATCCTTCGCGGCCTTTTAAGCCCGTCTACGCTCAACTGTCGTATGGATAGTACCGTAGAAAAAGAAAAATTTTATTTTATTAAATTCGGCAAAAAACGCGCGAAAACGTATACAATTGGCGGCGTTCATGTATAAAATTGTAAAGGAGGACGTAATTTTTTTTCTTTTCGACGAATAGCAGAAACTACTATGAAACACAGTTATCCGCCGTGAACCATATTGTACCGTCTATATATATAACTGCGACGCGGATTCAGAAAAAGCTGATGGAAATCGCGAAATCCGGACAGCTACCGTGAAAACTCCTGGAGGAGATCCTACAGCGTTTTCGCGGTGCAAATCGCGATCACTGCCGGATCCCTGCAGACCGTTCCAGTAAACGTACGTTGCGAGGAAAAATATCTTCATAGACCAGCTCCGGATTGAAGACGCCAATACCCTGTACACGTCGATTTCCTGTCTACGATCTCGCGTCCAGTATCCACGTTTTTCATCCCGTCCGACGGAAAAGGGACGGTTTCCCTATAAATACCGCGTGAACACACTCTAAATCTCAGGTTTCCTGTACACCGCGGTGCAGTCGAGCCAGACGACAAATAGCTGCAGGATATAAGCGGCACACGCTTTTCCGTTAAACAAGTAAAAAAAACATGTAAAATAAAAACGGATTTCACGCGCGACTATTATTGTGCAGTACGCCAATTATAATCGTTTTATCACGATCATCGGGCCGTTTTATTACGTGTATCGGATTCAAAACAGAATAAACGAATAACGCCACCGTCGCCACGGGGGAGGATACGAGGGAGCCGGTATAACGCGTTCCGATCTACGGCAGATCGTTGTAAACACGCAATACTGTATACAACAGGGACAACGCGAAAACCGGCTTCGGATTCGGTCAGACAATCGTAAGGCCCCATGCCGTTTCCAGTTCGTTTCCAAAAAAAAAAATTCCGATAACCAATAATAACCCTATTTATATGAATATTGTACGTTGTCACGTGCGCCCGCCAATTTCGGATTTCCGAAATTTTTTCCGAAAAAAATTGTTTTTCGAAATTCGCCGAGTACGCGCGTGAACTATACATTCTCCCAAACGTGACGAATATACTAAACGCATAATCGTTACGGGTCTCGGCGAATTCCGAGTAAAAAAAAAATCCCTTTTCGCTCCGTTCAATTATAGTGTACGAGATAGAAGATAATTCTATAATGGTACTCGACCCGACGAATACATTATACGCGTACAGATTCCAGGGATTGCTGGATTCGTGGAAGGCGCTGCGGACAGAGAAAACTGGCGGACAAGTATATACGCGATGAACACGGCTGAACTGCAGATCACGATGTGTTGCGGACTAGGAGGAAAAAAATGGTCAACCGAAATCCGGCATGATAATAAGAAACGAAGACGCTGCACTTTCAATGGAATAACTCGCCGCCGCTATAAATTACTATATATATGTTTTATAACAAAAACAAAAAAATACATAATTTTCCGTTACGCAATTTTTTTAAATAATATTAAATTTGATAGTAATAAAAAAACGTAATACAGCGGCGGTATGTACGTATAGTGACAAAAAACAATACGCGACGATCTGCGGCGGAGAAAAATCGATCGCAGAAGCTTCGACGTTCGGAGTGCGGATTTGCATTTGAAAACGTAGCGCTCAAATCAAAAACTGACGAGACTATATAATATACGGAGGGAAAAAATAGCGGAGGAAGACCACGCTCTTGCGACTGTACAAAACCGCGGGTGAAATAATAACACTGAGACCAGTGTCGGCCTGGCACACCATAGGCCCCTGGATCTTTTTATTCTGGGGCCCCCCTGCCCCTTGGTTTAATATGAAGTTAAAAAATAAATATCATTAAAAAACAATTCATTATATAGGGTGTCTCAGATCCAAGGGCGGAGTGACTCTGAAATTCTTACCGGGCAAATAAGATTTTTCCGAGCCACTTATGAAAAAAATTAATTTTTTTTGCTTTTTGGACTAGCGTCTTCTGTTTCTATATAGAATTAATACAGGTTAATTAAAGAACCTATGTTGAAGTTAGAATTTGGTAGTCGGATTTAGTTTTTAAGTTAAAGCAATTTGAAATTTGACAATTTTACCGCGTTTCTTCTGTAATAGGTTTATTTTTTCCGTTTTTCAGTTCACACTATAATAGTCTAATGGATAAATACCACGATTTGACGTGTACGGTTCCGGGGTTCGAACCGCTGTTCTCAAATCAATTTTTGCATTATTTTTTTATACATTATAATAATATATACAAGGCAAAGATTTCAAAACTGGTGGAGACACAGCGTTCAAAAATACTGGTATTAAAAAAAAAAAGTTGGGGCCCCGGCCGCAATCGCGGCCTAGCGGCCATGGCCAGGTCGACCCTGACTGAGACATGGTTAAAGAAGAAAGTGTGGAGAATCACTTCCGACCGGCGGCCTTTGGACCGTTGACGCGCGATAAGAGATACCGTGACACGATACAATATATATTTTCGGTATCCACAAAAAGTAATATAATATAAATATCTACTCGAGAGAAAAAAAAAAAAGTGTTTAAATTTTTTTTTTCATTTTCGTCCCACAGAACTTCCGTTCAATTCCGATACACAAACGGTATAAAACACGCGTCTCGTAATTCGCAATACATTCCGTCGACACAATAGGTACGCACACGTTGAGCAATGTTCGTCACGGGCGATAATACTCTTGATTCGGGAACGACTACTATATCATTTATTTCGCTTGGTTCGTAACAGGAAGTTTTATCTCCTTCTCGTTTCCTCCCGGAGTGTCTTGCCCATTATACTCGTATTATTATTATTATTATTATTATTACGAGCACATTGTACAGTAACGACCTACACGCGCACAATGATGGCCTCAATACGAAATAATCCCCCACTTGCAAAACCGTGTGATGTCCAAAACGCGACGCGCAATAATATTATACATTGACTCGGCTCGTATACACAATGGTAACGCGTAAAGAGTTCTCGAAACGAATATCACTTCGTTTTTTCTCCAAACTATTGCGAGAGGGGAAATTACGTAGACTTTTTTTTTTCTCTTGAAATACTCAAATAAGAACAGTATTATAGAGTACCACAAATATCGTTTTAAAACCGGTATTAAACAATAATTAACGCGTATGTTTTTTTATTATATTTCGAG
Source organism: Slavum lentiscoides (assembly GCA_032441835.1). Lineage (NCBI taxonomy): Eukaryota > Metazoa > Arthropoda > Insecta > Hemiptera > Aphididae > Slavum > Slavum lentiscoides. Next base: position 8,103,154 of record CM063715.1, on the reverse strand, counting down.
TAACATTAATCGTTATTTTTAGAAAATTACTAAACTATTGCGAGAGCGTAAATTACGTAGACTTTTTTTGTCTCTTGAAATACTCAAATAAGAACAGTATTATAGAGTACCACAAATATCGTTTTAAAACCGGTATTAAACAATAATTAACGCGTATGTTTTTTTATTATATTTCGAGTAACATTAATCGTTATTTTTTAGAAAAATTACTAAATTAAATAATTTAAAAACTATTTTAATGATCCAAACGCTTTGTTTTTAGCACAACACATTAAACAATATCAATAACGTATCGCTGTAATTTGATTTATTTTTAAATTTAATTCATTACGCGTAAATAATTTATTTTCATTTTTTTTTGTAATTATGTCTTTTTATCGTAATTTTCTCTGTGTGTATTTTGTTCATTCTTCTTTATCTCGGTTAACACCTACGACATGATGACTTTTTGTCGAAACCGGTATAGTAAATAAATTCAATAAAACGACTCCTCTCTCAATAAATATATGTAATAATACTCGATTTTATATTCACATATATAATAATGCAGAGAAATTTATTATTCACCAGTATTTCGTTTCATTTTCTTTCGCAAATTCGTTTTTATTTATTTAATTATTTTATTGTAAATTTCGTACTCGTCTTCGAACCCGGTTGGCGAGATATCAAAGTGACATTTCAAAAAAAAAAAAAAAATCTCGTTCGCTCAGTTTAATGTATTATCGCGTTAAAAAAAACAGATATTAAACATTGTGTTGACGGAACTGTATAATATACTAAACAATACGCGTCTTTGAAATCGTTGTTTTCATTAAAAAACAAACGAAAAATCGACTGTTTCAATCGAAATTAGTGTTATTATCATTTCTCTCTCTTTAAACATTTTTTGTAATTTTTTTTTTTCTGTATTTGACCACCCACTTCGGATAATGAATACGTTTTTTCGCATAAAAACTAATTTCGTTTCGTCGTGGTGTTTTCGTATTTTTTCGTTGCCATAATCGCAACACGTCATTAATATATCATCAACCGAAAAAATTAATAATAACGACAAATTTTTACGTTTACTGTCGAGAGAAGACACAGATACGACGTGTACGCAATAATTAAAATCGATTCGTCGCTACGAAATAATGTGTTTAAAACTTTTGTACGATATCGAATATAATACCTATATACGTGTATACTATATTTATACGACTCGACATAACAACTATATAATATATTAATTGTTATTTGTTTTAATGTTGACATCGTTTTTTTTTTTTCTTTCGATAACACGCTCGGCTCTCGATAAGATATATTGTAATATTTTCGAGTGTAATATTTTTTCTCTTATACATGTTAAAAATAAATCGCGTTAAAAAATATTTGTTTTTTTTTTACGGATATATACATTATATATATATTTAGACACTCGGGACGCGTGTCACGGGGACGTACTGCGCTTAAGATATACGTGTATATCTATAAAAAAAAAATTAAAATTAAATGTGTAGTAACTCTTTTCGTGTCCGGGCCGCGCAAAAACTATATCGAGACGTATACGTTTTTTTTTTTTTATTTGCAGCGTGATTTACGCAGATCGTTCTATAGGGTTGGTTCGAAAAAATATCCGTAGCTGTTGGTGGACTGAATGTGTGAAATCCTTTAAAAATATTACACACGAGAGAACGTTTTCCGATTATTACCTGTACCGTGCGGTATCACGCAATGCGACCGATTTCGATGTTAACCCGTAGGAAAAAAATTTTATCTCGAGAGAATTAATCTCTTATACAATGTTTTTTTCATTTAATTCAGTGGACGTACGATTTACGAAAATTTCACTTCTACACTCGCGGGCGATCGGAGAATTCACCCGACTTCCCGTACCTAATTTCGTATCTGAAACAGACCGTATGTAACGAGATTTTTCGAAAGATCGAGTGAAGAGCTCAACTTTTAAGATTCTCATCCGTCGATTTGGTCACCAATCTCGGTTGTAAAAAAAAAAAACAAGTCGTACAATTTTTTTTTTTTTGTTATTACGATTTCAAAAATGACCGAGGTCTATGCCATATATCTATATATATAAGACTATTCCAAAAAACATTTTAAACAGGAAATTGTTCGAAATTCAGTATACTAATGCAGGAGCTGGACGAAGCAGGGTAACTCCGAATTTTAGGATATAAAATAATCCGGACGAGTTAACGGAATTTCTCGATAAAATTATGGTAATAATAGCGGATAATTACGCAAGAAACGTTGGTAAAAAAAAAAAACTTTCGGTTTTTTTTCTAATCGACTGCGATAAGACACGCGTACAACGAGAAGCGTTCGATTCGGTAGATTTTTTTTTTTACATGAGTATAGCTTTTATTCAGGGCTTTCGCCGATTCGACTATTTCTCACCACCTCTCCCTATTTTCACTATATCTTCCGGCTTCGTTCCTCGTGCGACCTTTGCACGCTTTCAATGTGTCCATCCGTCTTTACCGTTGATTTCACCTATCAGTACTTGTAACTACCTATAGGTATTATAGTTACTCTAGTACAGCAGTCGCCAACCAGTGGTCCGCGAAAAAATTCTGGTGGGCCGCAGAAAAATTTGAACTTATACTAAAATTTAATTAATTACGTAAATTGTATATGTAATTTGTTTAAAATATTTATCTTTAGATTTCAGACAAAATCTGTGAAATAAAATACCTACCGACCATCTTATAAATTATAATATATAATATACACATATGTAGCTCGTGTTTAAATATGATCAGCACGCGTATGAATACGCACCATGTGAAACCTGTCATAACACGCAATAGCCGGTACGCGCGCGTAAGGCTCTTCCGCACAAAACGCGGAATATATATACAATGTTATAAATAAAAAAAATTATTTTTTATTATTTTTTAAATTTGGTATACAACTTATTAGTAGAACAGTATTTATAAAAAAAAAAAAGCTTTCGGTTCAAAATAACAGTCATAGGCGCTACTAGGGGGCTTAGCCCCCAAAAAATATTCCTAGATTAGTGTAGTAGTAAGTGGGTTAATTGAAAGTTGATGACCTATTTTTTTTTTTGCTCGTAGCCCCCCACCCTAAAACTATACAGTATATAGTATGTGGTCCGTAGAATTTAGAATTATGAATTTAGTGCGGTCCGTGCAGAGGTCCAAAACGTTGGCGACCGCTGCTCTAGTAAGTGTCCTGCACATTCTATTCGTTTGCTTCTGGATAAATGTAGTTTTTTTATATATATATATATACAATGAAAACTATTGCATTGCGTTTGAAAACGAAAAAAAAAAAAAAAATGTGCTGCTATTAACGTTTCGCGTCAACGCCCTGCCTCGGATATCGCGAAGCGCTCGCATAGGCGTGAAAGCGATTGGAACGTAAACGGGCGGCCGGGCGTCGTCGCCGCCGCCGCGTGCAGTGTCGCAACGCCGAGCCGGCGACCGAGTTCCAATACGCGTCGGCTTCGACGACGGGACGCGGCGGGCATAATATTGTGAGACTTTCATGAGAGGATAACAACACTGTCGGTCACGTTACGTGGACGAGTAAAGGAAAGAAAAAAAAATTAATAAATATATATTTTTTTTTTAAATCGTCGTGGAAAAAAAAACCGGAGGGCCGACGGTTTTCGCAATAGGTTAATACCGACGACGACGACGACGATGCGCCATCACCACCACCGGTCGGTCGGTCTCGGGGTCACTGGAACAAAATAAAAAATTGACGAGACCGGAGGCGTGGACGAGAGTGAAAGTGTTTTAACGCGCGGGCTTTTACGAACGCATCTGCAGTTCCCACCGTTTTTGTATAATATAATATTTTGTCCGCCTCAATATACATATCCGATCTCCGACGCGTATACGCGTTGGATATATATTACTATTCGTTTATTATTATTATTATTTAATATTAAAATTTATATTTTTCTATAATTTTTTTATAATATACAATATAGACAGATGAGGAACGCCGAGTCCGCTGCAGGGACACTCGTTTTTATAATGATTTTTGATAGCTGCAGAAATATTTAAGCGAATAAAATCTAAACGGCTTTAACCATTTGTAAATTAGTCGTATTAAAAGTCTTCTGTTCGATTATTTATACGCCCGAAACCGGCCAACGCGTTTAGAATCGGACAATCGCGCATATAAAGGAATTTATATGAAATTTAAAAAAAAAACCGCGCGGCCATTCGGATGAAAATATTCGTATTTTCTATACCGATTATTTATTTATTATTTTTTTTTTTTCGTGATAAAAAAACGATTATCTACGGTAGTGTTATGAAAATTAGGCCGGTGTCAGGCGTGAAGACGAGTTTACAAGACTTTTTACGGTTTTTTTTTTCGCAACGCGTGTTTTTATAATACACTTTTGCGTCCTTCTGCTAATTTCTTCCCGATTCAAACGCTATATACGTGTATCTTAATATCATGTAATCATAATCCGAAGATAAACGTTTGAAATCGAGAACGAGACCGTAAAATATGCGTTTAAAACCTTTATTTGGGTATATAAAAAAAAATAAAATCTATAGATGCATAACGAAGAAGTCTTTTCTGCGTGGTGTAGAACATTTAAATGTTCGTAAAACAATAATATTAGTATAATCTATATATAAAAATCAATCAACCGTTGGGCACGAGTTTTATCGTTTAGACGTTTGCTAATTCGAAGCCGTGTGAACTCTTCGTTTCGTCCGAAACGAATATACAATCTATAGAACGAGTGTTGGGCAGAAAAATCTTGCAGTTAAAAGAGACGAAAAGCTAACGGGACGAACGAAAAAAAACGCTAATGCGTACCCGCCTCGAGGTTTGCGAGAAAAAAAAAGTTCTTCACATATAAAAAAAAAAGAATGGTTTTACGGTCGTTTTCTAAAAAAAAAAAAAATCTGCATTTTTTATACGAGCTCGGTATAAAAAGTTTCGAGCAATCACATTTGGACGACTAAAAAACAATAGGAAAAATCGTGAAAAGTTTTGCACGGTTCGCGAAAAGAAATCCCCTAAATGAAGCCTCATCTACACTGTTCGCAAAAGGTGAAAAAAAAGCTGGAAGATATTACGTGACAGCCACCGCGTATTTCGAACACCGAACTATACTTATCCAAAGCAATCGCCCGCCTGCAAAGCCACTGTTGCAGGGTATATACGACATTCCAGTAAAATGTGTTTTTGGAAAGGAAAAAACGTGTCCACGACGGTACGAACGCCGAACTCCTGTAATACGCGTATCGTTGCGAATATATGCAGAAGAATATTTTGTATTCTGATACACGCGTACATTCGAAAAATCCTATAAATATGGATTTCTAAAATTAATCCCTCAAATTTATCCGTGCGAAAAATCTCCGTCGCGCAAAAGGTCGTACGTCCAATAGGAAAAAGACAAATTGAAACGCGTGTGTCGACTTATAATTATTACGTTTAAAATCGAAATGAAAAAAAAAAAATGTTGATATTTCACTCGATTAAAAAAAAAAAGCTTTTTTTTTGTTGCGAAACTAATAAAATAATAAATTAATCCATTCTTTTTTTTTTTCCATTTCCATACGTTATTGGTTGTAAACTCCGTAATGTACGTCACACGAAACACGAACGGACAGTCACGCGGAATAATACGTGAAAATAACGTCATCAATTATACTGCGTGCACGAGAAGACCACTTAAAAATATTAAATTTTATATAAAATAGAATAAAAAAAAAAAAAAAATCCCATATATATGTTCGTTATTATATTATACACGGGGACGATGCGCGCGCGTTATAAACTGAAAAAAACGGATGAAACCGCATAATAAACACTGTAGAAAATATATATTATTATTATTATGTCGATACAACGAAAATTTAAATATATTTGTCAACGACAAATTATATATACGTATATATAAATAGATAAATATTATTAATTATTATATATAAATATCTTTTGTGCGCTTTTGAATAATATATTCATAATACAGAGTGTCTCACCTCGGATCTGCAGACCATATGCAAAATATAATTTTTATTCTGTTCAATATTTGCAAAGTTTTTTTTTTTTTAATAATTGTAATACTTTTGCGCCGTAATAATAAACGTATTTTTAATTCAATTTAAATCGAAAAGTCTCTAATTTTTAATAATAATCACAATGTACAAAATACACATTTTAGAAAAATTCCGGTGTTTAAAAGTTATTGTTGTTACTCAGTTAATTTTTAAACGATTTTTTAAGTTTTTATATGAAATTCAAATGGTTTTTCTCGCTAATCAATGTACACGCGGTATATAGAATCAATTTTCTCGAGTAATAACTATATAGTTAGGCGATAATCAGCGCATTGCAATTATTATACAAAACTTAAAAATAAACGCAAAAATATCGAACGGAATAACGAACGAGTTATCGAATTCGTCAGATCTCCGAGAGATACACCACGCCCTGTATAGATTACGATATTAAAAAAAAAAACGTATATTTACGATTTATATTGTACGCGAATATCGTCTATATAAAGAGTCGTGTGAAATACGCGGATTTTAATTCAAATTTTATTCTCGTAGATTTATATTTTATAAAAAAATATAGCGACGCATTATAATATATTTCCGTACTCGATTAAAACACCGTACAAATATCGTTATACGGGTTTTTAAAAAGGATACAATCGATTTTTTAAACGCTTATATATTAAATTATATTATATTGTACGTTTACGATACTTTTGGTCGTCGCGTGATTATTTTCATAGGATCCGAGACGATACCATGTCGTCGTGTACATTATTATAGTATTTTTTTTTTTATTATTATTATTCAATTCGCCTTGTTTTGGCCGTCCAATAAATATTATGATATGAGTTTTTACACGGATAATTAATAAAACACCGAAGAATTTCTAAAACGTCTCCATATATAGAGGCTATCACGGCGGTGAGTGCGTAACGCGTTCTGTACTGTACGCGTTATGCACTCTAGACCGAGAATAAATATTAATTTAAATTTTTGATTTAAAAAAAAAGAAAAAAACCGAATTATCGCGTGTTTTCGTAATTTCGAAGGACGCGACGACGCGTTTTATTTACGTATTTCGATACGCCGTATTGTAACACTTTTTCTCAGCGCATTGCAAACTTCCGGGCACCAAACGTACGTGCGTATACAATATAAACAAAATATAATTTTCTAGCCATTAACGAGTTAAAAAAAAATACCTTATAAAAAAAAAAAAATCAAAATCCACGTAGCTTACGTTCTTGGTTTAACGTCGACTTGACCGCGGTTGGCTCGATTTTGAATTTTCGTACGTTTGATTATTATCAACACATTACGATATATCTAAACGCATTCGAGTCGAACGCGAGTGAGAGTAGAATGTCTTTGGATTTAATGTAATCGATTGAAAAACGTCTATTCTCATAAATCATGATTAATTTTTCTATACGGGAAAAAAAAAATATCAAACGTTATTAACATTTTTAAAAAAAAACGTCTAAAGTCTAAGGAAATTTTCATACCGTGCGAAACGTTTTCGTAAATGTTGTCCGAAATCATTTGTAAGTTCGAATAATAATGAGTTCTGTCCGACATAATTATTATACAATGCGTATTACGTTTATTTATTGTTTACTCCGTAGACGAGGAATTCTTCGTTTTTTTTAAGATAAGATATAATTATTATTATTATTATTATTGTATTGTGATCAACAATATACGATAGTATATTAAATTCTATTATCGTTTTATTATATATGTTATATACAATTAAATCCGTATATAAACGTTTTGTACATTGTTTTCTTGAATGTGAAATATTTTCTCGACGACAATAATTTATGACTAATAGCAAATTGTTTTCCGACACACTGGTCCGCGGTAAAATCGATTTGCCCGACTCATTAACGAGTTAAAAGTAAAAAAAAAAAAATTAATTTTAACTGACTTACACGTTAATTTTTACGGCGGTTTTTAATTTGACCCGTAAACTCCGAGTTAATTATTTTCGCGCAAAATTAATATTAAAAAAAAAAAAAAATGAATTCTTTTACACGTTGTGGTCACAACGAAAACTTAATCTCTGAGCATTATATTTCAATCGTGTCGGACCTTCTGCGCAGCGTCAATTATTTTACCGAATCGATATTACGTTTAGAGTTGGACGAATTCGTGCAAATAACGAATTATTATGGTTACAACGGTTTTATCGTTTTCTCTGAACGCATCAGCTCTTATTCTACGTCCTGTGCACCAGTATTTCATAACAGCGTAGCGTCATCTCACTCGGATTATCTCTCGGAAACGAATACACATGAGCGATTCGCGGTAAGAAAAAAAAAATTACACGCGTAACATTATATCGATCGCACGCTGCGACGAGCGCTCCTGCTGTAATATTTGCTGTAATACGCAGGGCATTGCAAAATGATTTCAGTAGACAGCGAATCTCGAATGTTGTGGTGAACGGACTAGTAACCATCTGAAAGATGGGATTTTCAAGTTTTCTCGACTACTCCAGTATGCACCTGAACCGATCGGTGCTTTTCGATGATGGAATACGGTTCGACCAAACTTAACCGTTATCTTCGCCGTTTCGAGTATGAAAGAACACGGGCCGTTTGTCTTCGATGGAAACACGTATTAACGGTCGTTTCATACTTATGAACTATTGGCTTTATTCCCGTAGTTGCAAGCCGATAAAGACGATTTCATCTTCGAACAAAACGAAGCATCACGACTTTGGTCCATAGATGAAGTCCCACGAGATTCCTCAACGATGAGCTACCACATATTATGATGAGCTCACGACACTTGACTCCCTCCTTGACTTCCGGACCTTACGGTCTGCGATTTTTCTTCGTGTTTGTACACAAAAGACACTGCTTGTGTGCCTCGCGCCTTTGTCGCGTGTTTACAGAAATTTTTCAATTTTTTTTTATTTTCTAAAATCCGGACGAACCGACACGTTTGGAATACCCTGTATATAACAACAAAGTAACGCGCGATTGTCTGGGCACAGTTCAAACCGTCTCGAATCGCAGTGTTTCATTATTCGTTATTAAGCTCGAGGGAGCCCCAGAATATATATATATATAGTGACACGACGACTACGGGACGATGTCGCATAAGCGATTTTTAATTGAAAGTTCCGGTTTTGAAAAACGTGTTCCCTCGCGTCGGAATGTTTGTGGAAAAAAAACAGGGACCGAAATTTATTTTGAAACAGGATACGGTTATATATAAGCGTATGCAGCTCCTGAATGGTTTCTTAACGAATCGTCGCACGTACGTAACTGCTACTGTTATAGGCGCGCACCTATAAGAATGTCGGGGGAAGAAAACTGTTTTATTTTCGTGTACATTTCGACACGAGCGGTATATTTACACATAAACTTACGCGGTTATATTTTTTGAATTTTATAAAAATCACCATTACAAAATATTGATCGATTATTTCAGTCAATACAGTATTTTGTTGACTGGTGATGTGTTTAACGTTCGCCTTTGATTTTTTAACGCTCCGTTGAAAAAAAAAAAATCTTCGCCGTCCAGCCTTTGACTATCACTGCAGCGCGAAATAGAAATTTGAAGAAAATTCCGACTGTATTCGAGGAGATAAATAAAACAATTTTTTTGGCGCTTTCTCACAATATATATTATATGAAATATTCACAAGCGGTCACTGAATAACTGTTAACAATATAATATAATCGTGCTGAATGCCGCGGCGAGTTTTCGCCATATCACGGTAAAAAAACGCTGTAAAATATTATTCGCTTATCGAATTCGTTCTGCCCCTCTCCCCCCTCCCCCCGTTTCCAATACACTGTAAATAATAGCGTTTGCACGTTTAATCGTATAAATAATACAAATTGTCTGCTGTACTCGGAGAATTTTTTTTTCACATAAAAATCATATCAAACTTTTATTTTCAAAACATGTGTTTTAACGGTCGCGTTAATGACAGCGTTCTCAGAAATAACATTACAAAATAAAATATAATATGTGTAACTGTGCAATTTTCTTTTTTTTTTTAGACGATAAGATATTATTGTTTCTGAATGTAACGCGCGCATTGTTACAATATTTTACTTCGGATTTTTGTTTACATTTTATATAATAATGTTCGTTACAAACGGTGTTTAAATTTGTTTTATCGGTGCACCTACCTATATATGTATACCGTGCGAAATTCGAACGTGCGCGTTACACTTCTCACGGTTAAGCAATTAAATCGTTTTTTTTTTTTAAATATTCCGATTTTTTTAGATTCTGAGCGGAACGAGGAACGTATTGGTTTTACAATGATGTGTGTGTGTGTGTTTTTTTATGACTTTACCCGAAAATTCTACCAGAAGGAGTGCTCCGATCTTTTCGTGTACAGCAGCTTTTCCGATTGAAAATTTCATCTGATTTGTACTTTAGAGAGGTCATTTTTCGATTTTTTCGATACTTTTTTTTTTTTTGAAAAGTCAGGAAAAACTACCGAAAATTACCATTAAAACGCTAAAAATGCGATTTCGTTTTAATAATCGGTTGTCGTCTATTTATTACACCGGAGCTCAGCTCAGAATCGTTTTATATCGAACGCAACGATTTATCGTTGCTTTTAAAATCTATAACAGAAACAAAACTCTAGAATCTTTACCTAAGTAATTCGCTAATCCTGCACAACGGCCCGCGGCTCGCTACCTTTTTTTTTTCTCTTCGAGCGAGCAATCGACCTATATAAGACATTTCAAAATTTCGCCTTACAAAAACTACCTGTATCGCGTATCGAAAAATCGCCGATAAAATGAAAGGAGCGTCATTAGAAATGTAGCGGTTCGACCGACGACAAGAGGCTTAGAGGATACGGGAAACCGTTTTGTTCGCGAACAGAACGATTTCGGACGTTTCGCGAAATTTAAGCGTTAAACCGCGAGACAGAAATAACGCATTTATTACGCCTTCGGATTTCGCGGGCGTATATTTATTCATTCAGTAATATTATAATAATAATATGTTGACGATAAAGCGCAATTTGAAGCCGGCGCGTCGACTGCTGCCGGTATATAAACACTCGACAATGTTATTATCGACAATCCATTCCGCAATTAAATTTTGAAATTATTATGTATACGTTTACCGTTTTAACTGTTGTCACAACATTTAAATAGCACGTAACAAAACCGTGCGGCTTAATATAAGCATCGAAAATGTTATTCGAACGAAAAAGATCTAATACAGTAATCTAACCCGTGTAATATTATATAAAACCGACTTATTATACATATTTTTCACCATTAAATCCGTGGCGGCGAAACGTGTCGCGAAACAGTCGACGAGATTTTTTCCAAGGGGGTTCAAAGAGACTTTCGACGTAGGTACAATTATTATTTTTACATATTTAATTAACAGTGATTTTTAATGAAAGAATCGCCCAAAATTACATAAATAACTCACCGATCGTTGCAGTACACCGCCTAATAATATTGACATTTTTTTCCCCGCCTTAATCGCGTTATTCCATGCGGTTTTTACGTAGAAACAAAATACGTTTCCGCGAGATATACTCGACTCCGCGTACACCGGCGAAATACGATTTTTTTTAAACATTCTTCGTAGCAAGAACAAATTTTTTTTTTTTTTAGGGCTTAGGGAGCCGAAAACTCCTCACCGCGTATCTACGCCACTGCGGGTCGTAATATAGCTGTATATCCCCGTTTTCGTAATTAATCGAATTAATCGCGAAATATTTCACATTATATTCTTATGGCTGACTATTTCGAATTTTTCGAAACGGGTCTCGTTCTGTATTTTACACATTTGATTTAACGCCGGAGGAGAAACCGCGCGCGCGACGCGTTACGGTCGATTTTCGCCGCGAGGACGGCGCATTTTCCTCGGCCGAAATTCCGTCGGGAAGTGTGCGCGTCGAAAACCGTATTCGAGTCGGACGTACAAAAACGTTTAAATTCGACCGGTAGTCGTCTCCCTCGAAAGATATTTTACTCACGAAATTACACGCCAAGCGATAGACGAGACGGGTGCGGCAATAAAACGGCGAGTGTCGTGAACCTCGTTCATGTGACACGCCAGAATTAATTATTAATTATCATATTTAATACTAATTTTATTTTAGATATGATATAATATTTATCTTAAATCATTAATATAATCTTGTTATGAATCATATATCCATTAAGAATAATATTATTGTAATAATACATATACATAGGCGTGCGCAGGAATTTTGTATGGGGTGTGCCATGAAGAAAATTGGGCCGCTTTCCCTTATATGAGCCTAAGCAAATCTAACCTAACTCTCAACCTAAAAAAAGGATAAATTTAATGCAAAATATCAATTCATAAAAACTTATTGATTAAATGTTGTGCTTCACAACATTTAGATATATTTTTACAATATAGTATATACCTATATACCTAGTGGTTAGTAACCTACATTAGAATATTAAAAAATTTTGCTAGAGCGCCTAATTTATTTTCTCTAATTTTTATTATTTATAGCTTAAAATTCAAACAAAGTCCCCGAATGAATGAAAGTTGTACAAAAAGCCACGGGCCACGGGGTGTGCCACGACACACCCGGCACACCCTGTGCGCACGCCTATGTACATATATATATATCCAATATGTATAATAGAAAGACAGTTGAGATTCGGTGCTGGACGCGATCACTCAGTGTCTTTAGCCCAAACTTCAAAATACACACTATATTATTGTTTTTATTCTTTAATCGTGCTTTGAACTCAACTCACCACTCACGAATAATTTGTAACCGGACTTAGAAAACCCGGCTTACAACACGAGCGTGAAAACCGCACTCTCTGCAGTGTACAAATACATTTCTTTTGACATTAACACGGACACGAATTTATTACTCTCCGGAACTCGTGGTCAGTGCGGTCAGTGTTTTAAGAGTCCAGCCGCGTTCGACCGTCGCGGAATTTCAAATTTTACGTGTATTTTTTTCCCCTCGAGTCCTCCTAAATAGATCGCGCTAATCTCGCGTTTATAAAATCGTCGAAATCGCTATTTCGACGATTTTCCCTCTTTTCCGCATACCGATTTTCCATCGGAAAAAAAATGTTATCGTAAATTTAAAAAAAAATGTGTCGATGTGTAAACGTCTATTACGGCGGCGGTATGAGGGTAAATCTCGGGAAACGGGACGGAAATGCGTGCGAGCTGTTGTCATGACAACTAACAGTAATATTTATTATCGAAATTACTTTGAATAAAAAATACCATAATATTCACAAATCCCAATCACAATTCCGTTCCATTTTGTCAGTTACCGACTCGAAATGCGTATTCGTTTCACGACTTGTTCGACGACCCGGCGGAACAGGAAAAAAAGTCACCGGGAGACGTACAAGGGGAATACGGGGTGACCAGAACGTTTTCTGAGGTCGAAAATTGCGTCACGCCGAAAGGACACGTGCGAAGTCTGGACGCACTCTTGTTCGCGACCTTTTCTATTATTCGTGGTGGAATTCGTCGCATTAATGGTGTTGTCCAGGTGGCGCGAATTCCTTATGCCCTTTTGCCGTCAAAGAAGTAGCAAATCGCATCATCGTTTCGACTCCGGATTTTTTTCCATTTCGTTTTATTCTATTTCGCTTTTTGTGTTGACAATAAAATACGTTTTTATTTTTAAGTACCTAAAATAATCTACGTCGTATATAGAAAAACTCACGTGTATAAACCTAGATATAAAAAAAAAAAAACATCAAACGCTTTAAGTGTACTACACACACTTGTCAGAGAGACTCTTGTCCGCACAAAAAAAAAATATATATATATAATCTAAATTACGTTAATGAGTATAATCGTTTTTCTTGTTTTCGCCGCGCATCAAATCGATTCATATAAATTCTATATTTTCAATATTTTAACGGGGGGAGGAATATATTCGTTTAAGACGTGACGTCGGTTTTTTTTTTGCTTTTGATGACGCCTAACAGCCGTGGTAAAATGTTTGAATAACCTCGCCAGCACACGTAAACGTACAGACGAAATTGTACTTCGTTTGTAGGTACCTACTCATTAAGCGAATTGCATTAGAAAGTGAGAACTCGTAGGCCGTTTCTTTTGTCGTCGCGAGTAGAAATTGTCCGGCACACTGTGACTTTACTAAATCGCTTTTATAATGCACGATTAATTAGGCGAAACACCGCGAATTCCATTCGGACTTATAATATCCGTTCCTACCAGAGGCGTACTCAGAAATTTTCAGTGGGGGGGTTGAAAATTTTGTCGACATAAAATTGAAAATAGATTGTAAAAAAAAATATTTGTTTATTTTTTCCCTCCTTAAAAAATTTTTTTTTAAGAAAATTGCTCCTGTGAATTATATTATTTATAAGCACGAACGCACAAAACTACATCGGTTAATGAGGTCATGGGGGGGGGCTCAAACCCCACGAACCCCGCCCCCCATTGAGTACGCCCCTGGTTCCTACGCTTATGTATAGGACCGGCGGGTGGACTTGTGCGCGCGCGTCAATCGAATTTACTATAACAAATTTTATTAAAAATAATAATAAATCTACAAAAATATTTCTCAAAAAAAAAAAAATTCGAACAATACGTTTTTAATAACGACAGAATTCCTGTAATATAGTAATTTTTAATGGATAACCTTTTTTTTTTATGCTCAATAAATAGACGTTTTTTTTTGTGCTAAACGGTTTTAAAAATTGCAAAACTCGACCAGCGAAAAAGTTTCGTCATCTCTGTCAAATAATAATATATTTAAAAAAAACGTTCGTTCCAGCCAATTTAAGAGTGCGTTATTAAGTTTTAAGCATATATATGCGAATTATTATAATATAATATAACGCGCACAGACGTTTCACCGTCAATTTTAGTTTTAGTTCATTTTTACGCGGATTTTAATCGAATCGGTCATTTCAAAAACAACATGAGTCAAATAAGTTTTATATTATTCTAGTGAAATACAGTCAAAGATGGACAATTTAAAACCACGAATTATGAATGTCATAAACCTTGAAAATAAATGTGTAAAGAGGTGAAAGTACAAAAAAAGTTAAATTTCTGAAGTTACGAAGTTATTTGTGGTTTGTATAAAATTTCAATTTGATGACTTATGTCGTTTTTGAAACGACCGATTCAATTATTTCCGGAATGTCGTCGAAAAATCCACCGAAACGGTACGTCGTATACTCGAAGAAATATTACGTTTCGCACGGATTTCGTTTCGTTTCCAATTCGGAGTGGTAATATCGTCGATTCGTCTGTGCGTACGGTTACCGATCGTTGTACACAACACTACATAATATTTTAAACCTTTTCAAACGTAACTACTCGCGAACGCGTTTCTGTACGTGGTGTGGAAAAAAATACGAACGAAAATGGGTTTGGCGCGGCAGTGCAAAAAAAAAAACCGCCACGAATACGTTTTATTTTCTTCTTTTTGTTCCAAAATTAAATCGTTTTCGCGATGAAAATTTTCGATATTTTTATAAAATGTACATGTATATCATACGGAGTGTAGGAAATAATAATGCGACGATATCGCGTGCGATATTCCAACGTAGTATTTTCGCTAAATATTTATACGGATAATAATTTTTGTCAAAAAGCATTAACAAACGTTCACGCGGCTATTTTAAATGGGTATATACGTATATTATAATATATTACCGCGGCGGTCGTTAGTATTGGTATATAATTAAGGAAATTTCAAAAGTGTTTCGAATCGAACACGTACGTGTTTTAGGCGCACATCGCGTAATTACGTTAACTGCGCCACAGCGTTTCGTCGTGATAATGCGCACGCACGGCCCAAAGAATTTTAAGGATATTATTATTATATATATATAAACTCTTATAAATACCAATTTATACTACAAAATAATAAAAAAATAATTTTTTTTTTTATTAACGAAAAAGAATATAATGTACAATCTGTAATTGTTTTTTTTTACAATAAGTAATATTTATAAGTTTATGTACAATGCGTAAAGGCTTGATAAAAGGAGGTGCCCAGTGACACTACTTCAAACTATGATTATGGAAACGATAAATTATTTAATATTTTATTTATTTATTTTTTTGTTTATTTATTTTCTAAGTGTTTAATAAGTCACGCGGCCAGTTGCGCTTAAGACGACGGAGAGGATTGTTAGGAATTGTGGTAGAGGAGAGATCAGATATGAGTAGATTTGAATGGTTAAAGGTATTTTTGTGGAATTTTTTATAGAGGCTGCATGCTAGAGACGAGATTGTTGGAATATTTAAGTCGTTGTGAAGGGTAAGGTTGCTAACATACCAGGGAGAATTAGTTAGGAGTCGGAGAGTTATAGATTGGAAGGATTGAAGTTTGTTAAGGTTTGATTTTTTTGGATTTAAAATTTTAATTTTTCGCGCGAAAAAATTTCCGTGTAAAATCGCACTCGTCAAAACGTCACGACACGCCAAGCGTTCGCCCATCAGGTGTTTCGACCCGTTTCGGTTTTTGTCCGTATAATTAGAAGAAAAAAATATATATCTTAAAATATCTATATCGAATAATCCGTAGGGCGAACGAGCAGGGGAGGGGCAGAGGGTGCAATTGCACCCTCTGAGATTTTCTGATGAACAAAAGTCATTATTGAAGTTTCACGCGTACTGAAATAATTTTTTTTTGAAAATGGTTGCTTTAATGTTAAATCGGCATAAATAATATTCGACATACGTCATATACATTTTTACCAGTATGACTATAAAATTATTTAATCGCAGTGGGAATTTGAGTGCTGGTGGCTGGTGCCGATATCATGGTATAGAAGACAATTATGCTTATATATATAGGTATGCCGTAAGCATATTTAAACGTAATGTAAATAATTATTTAATATATAAATACAGCAAACGGGGAGGGGGAACGAGCTTCCTGTAGCCCCATTAAATACTCTGTTGTACGTAAATGTGAAATTAATTTTGCACCCTCTGTGATAATTCTCTGTGGGCGCCCCCGTGAACGAGAATTTCGTTTACCGACCCCGGACGATATTTTATACTTTTCGCTCGAAAAAAAAAAACGAAAATAGCTGATTTAAAAAAAAATGCGTCGTGTGCGATTCCCCCGCTAGAAAAAAAAAACCATATTAT
The DNA here is from genome assembly GCA_032441835.1 of Slavum lentiscoides. NCBI lineage: Eukaryota > Metazoa > Arthropoda > Insecta > Hemiptera > Aphididae > Slavum > Slavum lentiscoides. The sequence continues at coordinate 8,086,040 of CM063715.1, read as the reverse complement.
ATTATACAAAACGTATTGTAATTTTTTTTCGTCGCATAATATACGTATTTATATATATATGTGTACATATACGCTTGCATACGATTAAATTGACGTTAAATTGACGTAAATTATCGCCGGTTTACCGCGCTGGGCCGAGAGAATAGGAAGCCCCCGGTGCAGGAAACGACTATACACGCCGGTGGATATATTATAATAATATTATACGCTACAGCCCCGGTCGTGTTTTTTATTATTATTATTATTATTATTATTATTATTATTATTATTGACGTAACTAGCTTTGATTAGATAAGACCGAACCGGGTTCCGGTAGGTGTGTGTGTGTGTGCGCGCGCGCGTCTGCTATTAACAGTGCACTGTAGCAGTATTCCAAAAAAGAGAGAGGAAATAAAATAAAACGCGTTTAAAAAAAAAAAAACGAATTTATTATTGCGTTATGTCTTATTTATACACGAAACAGATTTGTACGATTTGAGACGAAATTCGCAGACACAACCCATCAGCTTTTTGAGCGGAAAAGCAAGTGAAGTTACCGGGAAAAATCGCGAGTTTTCCCGAGGAAACGCACGCGTTTTTATATATATACAAAAATATAATCCAAATGAAGTACGGCGAATAAAACGAGTCGACGCGTCGAAAAGAAAATAATATAAAAATCGCAACCGTTACCTATATTTTCGAGAGAAAAAAAATGAAAGGTGGCGAACTATTATAGTTATCCTAAATATTCCGTCGAATGCAGGTATGGAAATCAGCCATGTATACGCTGGAGTTTAGACCGCCCCTCGAAATTATTTTAATACTTGTCTTCTGTCTGACAACTGATTACACTGATAAAATGAAAATTGCGCTGTTAAATTATTCGAAAAATTTACTTGTAAACGTTTACTTCTCTGCACCCGCTCATTATAGAATCAATAGAATCGTATTGAAATTATACGCTTGCAACACAATTCGTTAATCGTACAAAAAATACGTGACATAAAATTATTCACTAGCGAACAATAAATTAAATAAGATTTTGACTAAAAAAAAAATGTATATATGTGCAAATAAATTATATTTATATAATAATTATATAAATTATAAATTATTTATAAATAATAATTAATTATTAAATATTAATATATTTATATTTATTTGTATAATATACTATATTATATACAAATAATGTATGTATATGCGAAAAACATATTACCACAATATATATTACCGTATACCAAAATATTAATCAGCTTATATTTGTACTGCGTACGTTTTATTGTATTCGAAAAATACCGAAATTGTGTCAACAAATTCCGATAATAATTTTAATACGATTTGTGTGTGGTTTTTTTTTATTTATGTAAATGTAAACGATATTTTTACACTTTTTTTTCCTCTTACAGCGTTTTCTCTCTTCAGATCTATCAACTCATTATCTACACACCAAATATACCGATATACAATATACACATAATATGACCTTGTAATAATCTCGCGGTTTTCCGTAAAAACTCGTTCGAGTCGAAATTAATATAACGCACGGCGAATAAAGTCATTTGCACGTTAATCGATTATTAACAGCCGAATTCGCGCTAAATTGAATTTCTATAATATCGCCGATTGTCCAGATCGATTTTTATGTATAATTTGGAGCGCGCGTCTTAATGGACTGCACATACTGGACATATTCGAGAAATACGCGGCGAAAGCCGACGTTTATTTTATGTTTTTAAAACATATTTTATAAACGAGCGTTTTATATTTCGGCGGTTCTCAAACTTTTTTGAATTTTTTTGTGAAAAAAATCCACGGAACCCCCCAAAAACCAGGACTAAAAGATAAAATATGCGAGTTTATTTAGGTACTAATAAAATAAACACTATAAACTTTATATTATCATATTCTGATTTAATTTAGATCCAGACGCGTCAGCGGAGCCTCTAGATTACTCTCGCGGAACACACTTTGAGAACCGCTGTTATATATTCGTTCGTTTCAAACTTCTAATCGTAAACTATTTTCATCCGTGGTCAGTATATTAGAAGAGTGAAATTTTATTCTTAATTTTTTTCCCCTTTTGCCAAATACTATACAGAATAAGCATAGAGTAGACAAACAACAATTTTTGACTTTTTGCCTAGGCGTTTGGTAAATACCACGTTATTTATGACCCATGGTATAGTAACGTTTAAGACCTCGTAGCTGGTAACATTAAATGAAAATAATCAAAAATCTATCGTTTTTACGTTTAAATGCGAGGGGGAATGATACTGCAGCGCGTATAGGACGCGAAACGATAAAATTTTCATACACTCTCGACTCGATTAGTACAAAAAAAAAAAAATTAAGGAAACGATAGAATTGTAAATTTAACCGGAACGTCTTACACTGATAAAGAACACACGCGGGTTCTGCAAAACGACATGTTAAACGTTTTACTATAGCTATAATATGCAAACTATATATACAAATATAAGAACGACTCGTGTATATATATATATTCGTATATTCACAGAAAGTGCAAGGTCAGGGTCTACTGACATAATTATATATATATATATATATATAAAAAATTTATTCTATTTTCAGAAAATATTATCTACTAAACTATATAGATATCATTTTTTTTTTTTTTAGAATAAAAAACCGTTTCTCGTATTGCAAAACCGTCTCGTCGTCTCATAATATTACTGTATACAGCACGTGTATAATATACAGCGTATTCGCGAAACGATTTGCGTGTGGTATTCTATTTGGAAAAGAAAAAAAACCATTTCGATGATTTCATAATATTATATTGTTCGCAGAACGCAACTATATACGTTACAATAATAATAATAATAATAATAATAATTTTTGTCGGCTTGGTTTGAACAGTTTTAATTCGCTCAGACCGCGTTCGCCTATACGCGCATTTTAATTTTAAAACAACCACAAGTCACACGGAAAAAAGACCGGGAGAATATGCGCGGTGAGTAACACTGGAGTTTTCAACCAAAAACTGTTTTACAGATAAGGCATTATGAGCCGGCGCACTGTCTCAACGCGAGATCCAAAGGTTGTCTTTCCACAATTCAGGTCGATTTCTTCTTATTCGCATTCTCCGAGCGTTGTCGAGATTCGTATAAACAACAATGTCGATCAACAGTCCGTCCCTGGGTTACCCGTTCAATCATAATCACACCGTTAATATCAAAAAAATACGATCGACACGGCCTTCAGACCGATTCGAGCTTTTTCATCGTCTTCGGTCGATATCTTCCAGCGCACCGGGACTGGTTTCTCTTAGTTTCGGAGTCATAATGAAAAAATCCAAGTGTCGTCGTGACGCGACAGCATTTCCGTTGACACGTTTTGTCAATAAACGAAAACTTTCGGTAGCGGATTTTTCAAACGTCACTAGGAGTTTCAAATTAATACGCCGCTCAATAATACCGCGATCGACGCATCAATCGACGATTGATCGATCGATATTCATATATGGATTACGAATAAATTATAAAAAAAATTATCTGCAAATATTCGTCCAAAAAACGTGTTTGCCGCGCGCGTTACTCGCGTTTCGTTATTGGTCTTTCTCTTCTATTTTTCTCACGGTATTTTCCCCCGATTCGTTTAGATTTTTTTAAATAATTTTTTTTTTCTTCTGCAAACGGGCCAGGTGGAACGCGTACGGCGCGCTATAAGAACGTACTAAATATATACGAACGTTTCCGACAAGTCAGCGCCGTCGCGTGAGGACACCCGCTGCGACGCGTATATCCACCGGCCGCGCGTTATAACGCCGGGCAGGTGCATATATTATTATTATACGCGTATGACGTGTTAAGAGCGTTATGTGCCACACAATATTATAAAGCACCGTGACCGTACTTATAGAATATACAGCGAGTCGTATATTGTAACGATTTTTATAATAAATTTTACGTTTGCCAATATTTACGGGTCCTGCAGTGCTACGTCGGCGCGCAGATTTATGTAACTCGATTGTTATTATTATTATTATTATTGTAGTTGGATTATTATCGCCGAGATCGATCTTCTCTCTCTCTCTCTCTCTTAACGCGTCGGTCCGGTTTTGTAAAATATATGACGTATACTCGTTTATTCGAATAAATACTTCTTTTTTTTTTTTGTGGTAATATACACCGTTTGTATACGATATTGATGTGGTCTGTACGAAGCAGAACCGTTCCGCGGGTTGATGTCCGTAAATCGGGTGGCGATAACGTTTTCGAAGGGTCGCGGAAAATGTTCGCACGACGAATATAATCGTAGATAATAAATGTACGGATGAGTCGTTACATCTTCCGGTCATTTTATGAGAATTATTATATGGAGTTGCTTATTGTTTCTTCCGTTTTAAAGTCACTGTTTCTTCCACGCCTAAAACGCCACAACGCGATAATAATCTATGATAATAAATAGTGAATATAAACATGAAAACAGCGAATAAGCGCTATACTGTATGGGCGGGATTGATCTGATTAATTATATAATAATAGTAGTCGAATCAGATATTCCAGTCTGAAAATTTGCTGTAGTGGTGTATATAAATATTGGCTGTTCGTATTTCTCGTGTGTATTAATATATATATATATATGCCGCGGTCGAGAAAAGAAACGGAATGTGCAGATTTGTGTGATTGTATGATATGAAACCCTATTGCAACTAGGTTCTCAAATTGATCCATATCGATCCCCGGAGTCGATTCTAACTCTTAAGGGTTCCACGTCGGTGAAGAAAAAAATTTGAGGGTTGCATGAGACGTAGTAAATATAGGAGTCCACGAGATTTCACAACTGACGAGAAATTCTTATCGCAATTTTCACGAAAAACGCGTGTTTATTAGAACCGGTTGGCTTTTTCAAAATCTTCCTAAAAAAAAAAAAAAAGAAAGAAATATATTTGAAATCTGCACTGGTATAGGAGATTTAAACCAGCTGACTATGAGTTCGTAGCCAAATATTGAAAATTTAGCATCAGACTCACGCCATTCCATTTAAAAAATTATACGTTTTTTTAAAAAAAAATTTTTCTATACGTTTATTTTATTCAAGAACGTATATAGTTAGATTTAATTTGCGTTTTCTGTCGTTTAAACGATTTAAAAAATTTAATAAAAAACAGACTTTACACGTGTTTTTTTAATTTTCGCTCTTCAAAAGTGAGTGCGGCTCCGTAGTGTCGTAAACGCGTTGAGTAATTCGTATAAAATTCAATATTAAATGGGATCTACTAAAAACAGAAAATATTTTTGGAACCTCCGCTCTGCGGCAATATTATAGAGACGGTATTATGACCGATTTCATAATACGGCGACGCGGTGGAACGGAATCCACGGAGAAGAAAAAAAAAACGCGCGCGCGTATTACGTGATCGCCTGCAGCACACCGCCGATACTTCGGAGTGGAAGGGAAGCGTCGAGGAAGTTTTTAACGGGACGAAGTAAATGTATAAGATATGATATAACCGCACACTGTATCCAACGCATAGGCGTACCTATAATAATATAATATATTATATATAAATATATATATATAATATATGGACCACCACCCGACCACGGTTTATCCGGTTTCTCGTACGGTGGTACGATTCGACCGGTTTTTTTTTTTTGGAGAGACCGACTATAATAGTTGTAGGAGAGAGAGGTTTAGCGAAACAGAGAGAAATTCAAAATGTTACAAAAAAAATTCTAATATAATTGAACGATACGCGCGATTCGGCGGAATCGTTAATAAAAAAAAAAAAATTGGCGAAAAAAAATAACGTTCGATTTATCTGTTGCGAACCCAATACACCAGCCAAAAGTCATATATAATATGCAACGTCGTCGCGTCGTACGCCTGGGTGGCGCGGCCAATTTTTTTTTTTTTTTAAACAATGTGAAATATATATATATATATAAAAAAAACGTTCTTTTTTTTTTATGTATAACCGACATTAAGGCAAGCGACAACCGTATAAATATTTCTACCCGCGGATTTTTACTCATCGGTATATACTTTTCTTTTTTTGTTCGTTCGTTCGTTTGTTTTTTCTCCTCTCTCTCTCTCTCTCTCTCTCTCTCTCTCTCATACCGATTTTATAAGGTTTTTTTTTTACAAGGTTCTTGACTCTTTTTTTTCTACAATATTGTGAAACGCTGCGTAAAAAGTGTGTTCGGAGTGGAATCGATGATAATTATAATATAACACACTCGAGTAGTGCAGGCGGTAGATCATTGAACGAACAGGAAAAAAAAACCTAATAGACTCGCACTTTTCAACTATAAAAAGTGTTTTTTTTTTTTTATCTTTGTTATCGCCGCGACAAACCTAAATTTTTATTATCCCTACGCGGTTTTTTTTTTTAAAGCCGTTCGATTATAATACACATAAAACGACTTGTATCGCTATTAAACCGTACTTTGCGTTTTATTTTTAAACGTCATAAATTATCTCGCGAGTTAAAAATACAAACGAATTCGTTTATCTTATCCTATGCGACGCACCTACGAGTACACTGTTTCGTATAGAACTATTGAAATTATACGGGGGAAAAAAACAATTTTTTTTTATTGTCGCCATTTAATTTTTCGCACACTGCACTCCGCTGTTCTTCGAAAAAGATTAATTATTAAGAAAATCCGCGCAACTCTTTTTTACCGACCACAATTTTTTTATCGTTTCTATAACGGATATAATATTATGAGCTAGCTGCAGGGATTCAACAAAAAAAAAAGTCTGCGTTTACACACGACCGCTGTAAATTGTTGTCGAATAGGGGTTTTTTTTTTGCTTTTTAACAGCGTTTATGTAAAATGCGCTCACAATAATTATAGTACGAGATAAAAACACTTCGTACCGGGACGCTTTGAATTCGAACGGCTAAAATCTGAAATACCGCTTCCTCTGCGGGCCGATTATCGATAAATATTTTTTATACACTTTCAAGAATAAAATCCGATATTATAGCGTACTCTTATAATTTCGCTCTGTTTTTTTTTTTTTTGCTCTTCTTATACTTATTATTTTAAACAATTATTTACAAAAAAAAAAAATTAAATAAGAATACAGAGTTTTTCGATTTATCCAAAAATTTGATTTCCACTCAACCGCACTACGGTATTACAGGAGCGTATTTAGAAATTTTTTTTTTTTTGGGGGGAAGGGGGCTGAGGCATTGAGTAAATATCATTGTTGAATTATTTCTAAATTCTAATGCAAGACTAAATGTTAATAATAGGACAAATTACCAAATTCTCAATATTTTAAAAACAACTACATATTAGGAATTTATTAAAAATATTACATCCTATATATAGCTATAGGGCATAGGAATTAGTAAAGAAAGTTCCTAAAATTTCGGGGGGAGGGGGACTGGAACCCCATCATCCCCTTCCTCCATAAATACGCCGCTGCGGTATTATAAAAAAATAATAATAACCTGCACTTTTAGCGAATATTTTCACGTTTTTAACAGCGCGCAGGGAGCGGATATATTTCAATCGTTTTTCAGCGCTATATAACGGTCGTTTGTTTTTTTTCCTTGTTTTTTTTTTAAAGTCGATTCACGATCAAATTACACACCACTATATGTAATAGGTATTCGCGTTCGCCGAATCCGCCGACAATATATTTATTAAATTATTTTATTCGCGTATCGTATGAACTGCACATACGCGTTACATTATACGGTACACCAGGCGTGTACTTCGTGGAACGCATATCGTTCGATAAAAAAAATATATATATATATACATTCAAAAAAATATTCTCTCACAATAATAATAATACAAATGCGTTTATATTATATATATTGCATATATAAATCGGTACGATAACTGAATTACAATTTTCGGCTTAACGACAGAGCAGAAAAGGAGACGTGCGCTCGCGCGATCCCGTGCAGATTATTCCCTCGATCGTCGCGGTGCGGAAGATTCGTCGACGGATTTATTATTTGATACAGGAGACGTGTGGAAAAATTCGCTTTTTTCCTCCCGCTCTCCCACACACAATTATTTTATTGTGTTTACCAACACAATTTGAGAACGTGACGCGTATTTATTATTTTTTTCTTATTTTTATTATATTTACTTATAAAAGCGTCTTTATAATCGTCGCACTCGCATCGTTATTTGTTACTGCAGTCGATATTATAATATACAAAGTCAATTTTCATTTAAAAACTATTGCCAGTCACTTTTATTCCAAAAAAAATATATATATATATAAATTAAGTACGTTACTATTCATACAGCGGCGGCCCGATTCGGTCGCTAAAATTATAACAATCCATTTTCTTTTCGTCCACAATCTGTTTTAATACTTTACCAAATTTTACGCGTCAATTCCGCGATATAATTTTCAACACATTCGTGTCAGGTCATTTTTTTTTTTTACAATAATTTTTCGGAAATACTCGTGGCATTTATTTTTTACTGTGTCGTTATAATCTTCAAAATCGTTAAAATTTCAACTGAAACGTTTACCCGTTATAGGTCCGCTGAAAAAGCAAGCGTAATTATGAAATTATATGTGAACACAGCGACGCGTATATTAGATGGGTACCGAAATCAAATTTTATACAAACCCAGGGTCTACGCAAATTCGAATTTTACACTAATTAAGTGCCAGAAAATAAACGTTTTCCTTTTTATTTCAACAGACTGTATAACTATTTATCGATTAGTTTTAGTAGAAAAAAAAAATTGTTTTTTTTTTCTGCTACCTCCACCACTGTAATTTTCCGTCTTTTTTTAAAGACATTTTTCTGTTTTTTTTTGCTTTTTTTACTCTTTTCAGTTATTATAATGTATGTATAGTTTTTGCCGACCGAAAAAAATGTACTGGCCCTCTACAAGGTAATACATAATTTCCGGTCATTCTTGTATTTTTTAAAGACACTTTTTTTTAAAAATATATTAGCCGTTTTTGGTCGATACAGAATGTTTTTATTGCTCAACGCCTCCAAATGTTTCACTTTATATTTTATAACGACATCGGAAATTCGTAATTTCAGTAATAAAGACATTAATGAAATAATAAAAAAAAAACGTATTAAATAATAGAAGAAGACGATTTGTACATTTTTTACGTTATAAATGTATTAAATATGTAAAATACGAATGTAATATAAATGTAAATTTTACCAAATACACATTTTCTTTCGGCCGCGCGGCAAACGGATTCGTTATAATATTTCCTACGCGTATATATTATTATTTATCTGCGTGCCACTTATGGTAATTTCCCGTCATTTTTTCAACGCCTAATTTTTTCACCCCGCTCGTTGGCTAATATTTCAACCACTGAACTCAATACGTGGAACGCGTATACCCTTCAAAATATTATGACCCCAAATATAAGAGGCCGTCATATGCATTCTAAAAGATATCAAAGTCATGGAGGATACGATGAAATGTAATTTTTTCCACGACATTCGTCATATTCTATTGTTTACTTTGACAGGACACAAAACGACGAGCTCGTACAGTATCGACGTTAGCACCGAAATCGGCTATTTTTATACATAACCAAGTCGGTAAGAAAAACAGGAAAATAGAAACGGAATGCATATGGCGGCCCGCTATATCGGTCAAATTTTTCATATACGAGAATTATACAAAATGCGCGGCGTTCCGTGTATTGAGTGTTCAGTGATTTCAACACGAATGGGGCGCATGAATGTCCCGGCCCATAGACTCATATTTTAAACTCGTGGACCGCGCATAGAGAAAGAGGTCTCTCAGATGACAGAGATAGTGATACAGAGACAGAGTTACTTTCTTTTTTGTTTACCGACTTCTATGACAATCCGTATCATCGACATCACGATTAAAGGTAGACAGGTTGAACAACGAGCTATAAATAAAGTGATTAGCGAACCTTGTTTTTATCAAATTCTAACATTAGCGCGTCTAACGGAAAATGTTTCAAATAATACGTCGTAAATATTATTAATAATATAATTATTTATATAAAAAAAAAAAAAGTTTTCAAAAGTATAATATAATTATAAATAATTTTCAAAAATAATAATGTTCCCAGTCAAATAACAATTTATTTGTCAAATAACTTATTTTACCGTCAAAATATCATAATCTCTTTGTGTACGTAGTATAATCACAGATTAGACGCATATTCACCCAATCCGTGGTGTAATAACGAATAATGTAGTTAATATATCAAAACACTTTAAGCGCTAATCGCGGCGAAATTTCTCAGCTGATTTACAAAAAAGGTTTATTAGTCGTCACGGTGAACGGCGGAGTAGTATAGCACGTTGTTCGACCTGTTTAATCGTGATGGGTCGGGGGCAGTTGTCCGAAAATGATAACAGATATGAGATCGAAAATGGCGGCGTCGAATTCGTACCAACATAACATTTTCAAAAATTTAAAGATCAATGTTTTTTTTCCTTTTGTATCTGTACTGTTTTGCTATATGATAAAAGTTGTATTATACGATATTAACAGAGGATAATAATTATATTCGTTTATGTTATAGTCTATAGAGTATTTGGAATTTTGTTGTGTGTTGTGAAACGTAAATATAATTTTGTTAGCAATGGTTGGCAGTACTATTGTCGAGTTCAAACCTTTATCAATCTCAAATCTGTTATCATTTTCGGACAACTGCCATTGACCGAATCGTGATCGACATTTATCGATAAATAATACATGGACGAAATAAACGGATTAGTTTTTTCCCCCACGTGATTCCCCGACTCGTATCACTATCACTCTCTGTCATCGTTGACATCTCTTGCTCGGTATGTAACTGATAACGAATCGACTGGCGGTGTGGAATGCGCGGTCAATGTCTATGTTCCGGCCACCGGGCCACGGTTCGAAAACCGTTCCGGCGGCCGGGCTATATATATATATACACGTATAATATTATAACAGTGCGATCAATTCAGACGGCCGAGAACGAGGTCGTGTATCGACACGAATCTGGTTCGCTATTTGGGTTTTCGTTTTTTTTTTTTAAAGGAAACTTATCTAAGCAGGAAATGGAACGGGAGGCGCTATGCGCGCGGTGACATAACCGCGGTGGCGTTTCGTGTGCGGAGAAATGTGCCGTGTACCGCCGATATATAATTTTTTTTTATATATTCTGAAGGAGGAGGGGGGACCACCGGTTTTCGTCGTAGGCGATTGCGTCACGCGCCGAGCGATGCGGTAATTTCCCCGGGCGCGAACAGCCTCATTTATACAATGCGAAACAACTCTCTCGCTCCTATATAATATTATACGCCCGGGCCAGCCCCTCTCCGGCCCGGCACCAGTTCGATTCCGGTGTTCTCCTCTCACTCATTCCCAAACACACTTACCGGTCCGCTGTTACGCGCTCATCGCCGCCCGGTTTCCGTTTCGGGGCCGAACGCAATAATAATAATTCGCGTTTTCTCACTCTCTCTCTCTCTCTCTCTCCCGTCGTTTCCATCGACCTTAACCCGGTAAATTTCACGCGCGTCTTCCGCCGCCGTCGCCGCCGCCGTAGTAGGCGGTTTTCGCACGGCACCGTCGTCGTCGATCGCGCAACCGCAACGGGCCGCGGCGCTGCAGCACAAAATAATAATAATAATAATATATTCTTGTGCAACGGTACCGCGGTCTCGCCTGTGTAACCGCGGTATCGCGTAACCGCTTATATCAGAGATACACGCGTTTCGTCCCGCGTAATAACATTAATAATATCTGATTTAACCGGATATTTTTCTTTCCTTTATAGTGGCGTGTTGGAGTGATATAATTTAAATTTTGCGAAATAAATTCATTTCTGTCGCGCTTTATTCGTATATTATGTACATACATATATATAATTACATTGTATACACAATTATCGTATACGAATTAGGTCTCGGAAATTATATAGGAGCCAAAAAATGTACAGAGTATAACAAAAAAAAAAAAAAATGAATTTTTTTTATGTATGTATTGAATTCGAAATTGTTCGGCTGATTTTATTGCTGGATTGTAATTTTTTCCAATGTGAAAACACGAAATGTATATATAATGAAAGTTAATTGATTAATTACATGTATATATATATTTTTTTAATTCGGTAAACATACAGATGATTGTTGTTTTCATACCTGTAAATATAATTAAATAAATAAATAGATAAGTCAATAATAATATGTTATAATATTAATATCCATTGAACGACCAAAATTTTCTCGATATTTTCTACGTCGAACGAAGACGGTTGTCTAAAATTATAGGTTTTTGCGTCGCGAAAAATTTCTTTCGACGTCCGACGGAGTTCCACGCGTGCGCGTATTCAAAGTGCACCAAGTCATTTGCGTCTTCTGGGGCAATCCTTCTATTGACGTTGCTTCACCAGTTTGGATGCTCGATATATATTTTTTAAAACGTTAAAATCACCGCTTTTTTTTCGAAAATAAAATAATAAAATCGTAGGTATGAAAAAGAAAAAAAAAAACATCAATTTTTTTTTTTCTTAGAAAATATTAAATAAGCCGTTGAAAATTGACGAAATGTGCATTTAAAAATATGCATTATTTTTCTAAAATTGACGAAATATACAAAAAAAAATATATGCATTTTTTATTGAAACTCGTCATTGTACAAGATATGGATTTCTGACTTGGTCCGCTATATAAATTACGGCGGTACAGGAATTATTCTAAGGATTTTACTCGTCCGCGCGAACTCGTATGTATGGCGAGAAGAAGCGATATTATTATTACGACGGCGAAGAAAGTGTCGAGTCAGAAATACTAAAAGGATGTGAAAAAAAATAAGCCGATTGAATGGTTACAGGGCAATTTAATAAAAGTAGATTTTTTTTTTCCCCCCCGTTTCAATACGCGACGAATATATATAAATATTTATAATTTTATATCTCGTTCAGAATGATAATTGTAGTGTTTTTTTTTTTTGAACACAATATACGATTAAAACGTTCTCTTTTTTTTTTTTTTTACTTAAATTCCGTTTACTTTCAGAATTTTCGTTTTCGACGCTTCCGCTGACGTACCGTGAAACCTCTCTTACACGTTAATAGTTTTTTTTTGTAATTAATCCCGCGCGAAAATCTGTCTTTCCCGGCTATGCGGATCGTCGAAGGCGCTTTCTCCATGTGTCTTGTCGACGCGGACACTGCGAGGCAAAGGTTTACAGGAACGCGTAAACGTTGGTACAACAATAATAATCGATTATTTTCAAATCAACACGACTTCACACTTTTGCAGCTGGTTACTGAACAGGAAAGAATTTTCGCGTCAAAATATAGGTACGGAAGAATATCCGCCGCCGACGTATATTTCGCATTTCTTCTTCTTCTCAGCTTACCGGTCCGTCGACATCCGTCTCTATTGTAAGTCGACTCAACGGTTACATTCTGGTCCACCTCTTTCAAATCTCATCCGGCTATCACGTCAATCCAGCGGGTTCGTCTGGGTCTTCCCAGGGCAGGGGTCGGGAACCTTTTAGTGTGAATGAGCCATTTTGCAAAAAATTGCGAAATCGTGATTTTCAAAGAGCCGCGCTGATAAAAAAAAAAACACGCCATAGTACAATAATAACGTCTAATATATTTCACTAGAAAATTTCATCGGGAATCGGTAGGCATTAAAAACAGTAATAAGTCTTAAATTGATGCATACTCCAAAGAGCCGCAGATTGCATGCTAAGGAGCCGCAGGTTCCCGACCCTTGTCCTAGGGGGTCTTGTTTTGTTTATTTTTCCAACGAGTATATACTTTTTTTATTAGTTGCAGCCCATCTGCTGCTGTCCATAAGTGTGCCGGAACAACTCTAGTCGTTTTATTCCTGTTTATAAACGTTGCAATATAATCGCTCGGTTATTATTGATCGGAACGCGTTTACTTATCGGCGCTACGAAAACGAAATTTTTCCGTACACTGAACGAGAAATCTATCGGGGAGGCCGACCACGCGATATAGGAGGCAAAGAGTGCCCCCGAAACGTGTTAAATACTGTTTTACAGTGATGATAATAACGGTGATGGGGAAAAATACGAATTCTGCAGTCGGAGCGAAAGTGTATATGTATATTATAACGTTAAAAAAAAATTTTCGGCGGCGTTCACAATATTAATTCTTATATATTGTTATTCGAAATTCACGTGTGGCGCCTGTGTATCGCGTGTTTTGTCGCTGTTTTGCAATTTCAATACAAAAGGTACACGCGCGCGCGGGAACAGAGAAAGTCTGCAGCAGATATTGCGCGTAGGAAGAATAGAAATTAGAATACGTCATAACGTATGCGTTACGCGTAGAATTAGTGTTTTGAGTGTATTTTTGAAAAAAAAAATATACGATTGTGTTTTTATTTTTGTAAAATTTTTGAAAGTTAATTTTTCGCTCGTTAGTATTATACCAGTTGTTTCAAAAAAAAAAGCGGACTGATTTGTGATTTTCGAAAAGAACAGTGTATAACGTCCATAATATATGTTATATAGTCCGTCTATATTCACTGAATTTTTAATTCTAAAAAAAAAAAACATACACACAAAAAAAACATTTAATTTTTTTTAATGTTAAAAACATTAAATGCTTTAACGTTATAGAATTTCGAAACGCGACCGGTCAAATTTGTAGCGAGTGTATATGTAGTGTAGGAAAAAACGAAAATTTTAAACTCGGTCCAAGAATTTTTTTTTTTCTACTGCTTCGGTCTGTTTCCGATATAATAACCAATAACTTTTTTCACTGTTCCGTCCGACTGTTCGCCGTGAAATAACCGTCAGCTCGTGTACATAGCAAAAATAAAAAAAATAAATAAAATTATACGAAATACGCTATTACGATTTCTGTTACGCCGTCTCGAAAGCGCCTATTGTATTATGAACGCTATATAATACAATATCGTGTTTTATTCGTTTATAATAATATTATATTATTTAAACATTTTAAACCCACGGTGTCGTTATTGTATATAATGTTTTGAAAACGTTTTTATTTTGTAATACGATCGATACAGTGCCGTCCTAACCACCACTAACGCTCCCACCCCAAAAAAAAAATTTACAACTAACGTAATATCTAATTACATAATTGTATATATGTATTTTAATAGTATAAATACACTCATCCTCGAAATCATCATAAAGGTACAAGGGAAATTAATATGTAAAATAAAACAACAAATTTTTTCTTTTTATCATTTATTTTTTTGACGCCCTCTGCATTCATAATACTTTGGACGCCCTAGGACACTTGCCCCATTTGCCTCCCCCTTGGAATGGCTATGTGCACATATATCTGCTTCGAACGGACCAATGTGAACTGCAGCAACGAATATTATAAAATTCATTAGTTACAATACTTGTATCGCCGTGTTTTGCTTGTGTCCGAATTCGTTTTTTTTTTATAAATTATTCGGAAAAAACTGCTAAAAAAAAAACTCGACTTGAAAGTGATCGTATATAGTATATAATTTTCGAGTATTTCTATAAAAACGCGACGTAAAGCGTGAAAATACCGATTACGATATTTTCTTTAAAAATAAAAGGACTATATCTATATATGTATATGATATCATGAGTAGGAATCGGGTGTTGTTGCGATCGCTCCTTTTTTTTTTTTCGAATTTGTTGCGAAGTGAGTTTTAAATCAAGTTGAAATGTAAAAAAAAATTTTAACGCTTTTGCAAATTATTTTCGGTATTTCTTTAATGTTTTTCACAGTCATTTTACGTTCATAATACTATCAGTATAATATATATTATTGATCAAGCGAAAACATTTTATAATCGACTAATACAACGATCGTTTTTTAAAATAATTTCTATATATAGCCATGTATACAGGCAATAAAAAAATATATATGCGCCTGGCGAGTACGCGTAACACACATACATAATTAATTTAAATATATTTTTAGACTTTTGGTGTAAAATATAACGCGGAATACGACGAAAGTCCGGATTTTTATTATATTTTTCAGTACTATTTGCAATTTTATTTTTATTTTTTCAATATAAATAGGTCGCGAATGATTTTTTTTTTTTTTTTCTTTTATTCGAACCACAACAGACGGTTTTATAGACGTCGCGGTGAATATTTCGTCGGTAAATCGACGAATCTAAGCCGGTTTCGCGGTGCGCACGAATTATTGACCGGCGAAATTATTGAATAATAATAACAAACAATTATTGTTATTTATTTGTTAACATCCGCGTTACAGTAGGTATTTCGTGCATATTATATAAACAATACAGGCGCGCATTAACAAGTGTGCGACAGCTGACTGCGCGGTACACATTTCAGCGGTACGCAAAAGCGCTAAATTGTGTCTCGTTTTTTTTTTTTTTTTTTTCTCAAAGTCAACTGCGCGCGATATTAAACCGATTTCGTTGTTGGTCGAGAAAAAAAAAAAGCCGGGAGGCGATATACCTTAAACGCGCCTAATCGATAATAATATTATTTATTATATTATTGAATAATTTTTAATAATCTTCTTTTTCCTATACACGGCCAATGTTAAATTATTCTCAGTTCGATTTGTATTCTAAAACAATTTTTTTCAACGCGGATATAAACGTATTTCAGAGCCGAACGTCGTCGTCCTGAAATTTTCAAATTCCATATAAGACGCCGTATTCGCGAAAAATTTGATAATTTATTTATTAATTACGATAACGTACGATATAGGCTAATCCGTTTATTACTGCAATTATTCGAAATCGAGTTTTTTTTTTTAAACACGCGCCAAAATAATAATAATCATAATCTATTTACCGAGGACAAAAAAATTTACCGATTATATATATATATATATATCATAGGCGTGCGCAGACTTTTGAGTCAAGTATGGCTAAATTCAATCTGACTACACCCCCCCTGTCACGGTCATACAAGAAAAAAAATTATAGAAATTTTTTTTCTATAAACTTCGAAATGACTATTTTGTTGGTGACTGAAAAATGTAAACAATCATTTTTCATAATTCACGCGTACAATTCATCAATATTGATTTAAAATTAATTCTAATAAAACAAATATAAACTAATAAAATAATTCAAAACATAAATCATAATATATGATATTAACAATTGTTAATTAACATTAATATTTATTTATTATTAAAAATTATTCATTGTGTAATTTTCTCTCAGGTGGGGCTAAAGCCCAATCAGCCTTACCCGTGCGCACGTCTATGATATATATATTTTATTGAGTATATACGTTTTTTTTTTTATTTTATAAAAATGTTAAATGATAAAGATTGATTTTTTTTTTTTGTGATATTCGCTGCCGGTTTTTAGCGGACAAAACATTAGTATCAAACGTGAATACATATAGTTTGTAATTTTTATTGAAACACGAGGAACGGTCAAAACATTCCTTAACGGGAAGAAGGAATTGAGAGAGTATATTGGAATTTTACGTATAAAATGCGTGTGCAGGATTTTTCGAATTTCATTATTCGCATGTTTCACCGAGTTCGCAAGAAAAAATTGTATCGAATTCTATTCGTTCCGTATTGTACGTCGTTTCGCATCAATAAATATTTGTTTCCGAGCGTTTTACCGCGCGTTTGAAGATCAAAATATACAACTCGAATTCAAATGTATCTTTTAAAAAAAAAAAAACGTGTACACAATTTTTCCTATTCAAATTTCTCATATTTCTCATACTAACAATTTTTAAATGTATAATTCTTATTTTTTATATGTATATATATAAATATTTTAATAAATTCTGATTTTTTCGCCTCGTGCCGTCGATAATTTCAAACTATCCTGCTGTTATATAGCGCTATATATACTCTCTTTGCAACATTAAAAGAAAAAAAAATCAATTGAATTGTCTCGCCGAATTCAAAAGACATATTCACGAATCGACATTTTATTTATTTTTTTTTTTGTAAATTATGACGAGGCTCGAATGTGATTCGGTCTTTTCGAATTGTTTAACGATATACGTAACTATACGACGGAGACGAAAACTAAGCATTATTCGCACAGAATTCAAAGGGTAAAATTGTCTATATACTCTCTGCAAAACCGTTGGATTCGTTTACCACTTTGAACTCAATCCCGGTACAATTTTTTTTATTATAATAAATTATATTGTATATAACGAATTTCGCGATCCCGTGTAGGTATATCGTCGCACTGTGACCCGTTAAGGACACGTGTTGTGCTTACAACCGAGATAATATGAACTGCGTTTTGTGCCGTAGAGTACGTCACTAGGACAAAAAAAAACGATAAAAACACGGATTTAAAAAATAAACGGTTTACTATCGCGTGCATAAAATCAAGAACCGAGAATCGACGTGCGTGTATCAAGATTCACGAGGACGCGTGACATCCATTATTATCCTTGTTGTGTTTTATAAATATTTAATGGTTTGTCCGCTGTTTGTACACTGTAAATACAGGAAATTTAAAGGATGAAAATATACGAAAATTACGAGTGCACCCTTTTACACCGCCGAAATTACGCCCACGATTATACCGGTATACCGCGGTCCACGAAGGAATTCTAAACGCGTCCGTATAATTCGAACAATATATTATACAATAGTTTATTTGGTTTTTATTTTATTTTATTTTTTCAATTCGATCGGTTTTGTTCACGAGTCTTATTTTTTATATTTTATCTGGGGCGACAGCAAAAAAAAAAAATCGCCCCCGATTATATTATATACACACGCACGTCGCGTTTTTTACGCTGCTTATCGACAATATTTTATTATTAATAATAATAATAATAATCGAATATCGATGAAACGCAGATTTTGTTTTTTTTTTTTTTACTCGATTTCAACAAAATTCGATAATAAATATCGAGCGTATTACCGACTGTTTTGTCTTCGCCATATAAAAAAAATATTACTTATAAATCGTATAAAAAAGCGGCTGTTTACGTTTTCCTAGTCGTCCAAACGAACGCTATACATACGTCTCGTAGACGTTGAAATTTCTCAAAAAAAAAAAAAAATTACTCGATCTGGCTCGAAAGCGTTAGACGCGTCGCCATAGGCGCAATTTGAGGGAGGCTTGGGTGTGCTTAGCACCCCCAGTCTTGAAATTAGCACCTCCAATTTTATTTCGTATTTATTTAAGTTTTAGTAGTTATTATGTAGGTACACAATACATACATAACAACAGTTTTGTTCTATTATTTAAATAAATAATCGTGTGATGACCGAAAATATGTTGTCTTACAGACTGGTCAAAAAAATCAAAGAAAACAATTTAAATTCGGATGATCTTATAAATTTATAATACAATAATATGCTATTGATAAAATAGATCAATTTGATTAGTGTGGCGTGGCGACTGGCGATAAAATCGTTCTGACTGTTCGACGTTCGGCGAAAACATCGCAGTGTGACAACATTCAAAGTACTATTTTAGTTTTATCACAGATTATCATCGTTATTGAAAAGGACCTTACCAATCAAATAGCTCTATAAAATAACATGAAAATCTAGTCTGTGAAATTGCAATCTGCAATACGCCGAACACGTTTTACTAAAAAAAAAAAAAAAATGCGAATTGAAAGGATATCTATTCTCACGGATATCCTACGGTATAATTGAAAACACACAGAAAATATAACGTCGAGTATTTTTTTTTTTTCTGGTAAAACTGGCGTATATCGCGTATTTTATCGACGATTTCGTTATACGAAATTCTCATTCCGGTTTATAAATAAAAATATTTTACATATTTATTTGTAAATAGAAAAAAAAGAAACGATCGAGTCATCAGTGATAATTCGAATGACCTGCATTTTTTTTACTCCAACGCGCGTGTAGACAGATTTGTTAGCCGATGACCGGAATAAAATGAGAAAAATTGTGTGTATTTAGCAATACGTATTGTATTTAATATGTTGATAAAAAAATAATAATAATAATCTAAAAAACGCGTAAACCGTACTCGAAATAAAACCGAAAATAAACAACTGCGGTACGTGTATATATATTTGTGTGTGTGTGTGTGTGTAATATAATGTTATCTCGGAGAAAATTGTGTTTTCGTTTCGATTCGAGACGACGGCTGTTCTATAATACTCGTTTTTTTCCCCCTCTTACATTCCGAACGAAGTGTATAATATTATTTGTAAATATATTTATAAATCGTCTACTGACGCGATTTTCATTATTGTGTGTCGGTAAACACGTAGGAATTACTATAATATCGTATATTTCGAAGAGAAATTTCCACAAACGTTTCGAAATAATACAATAATTATTCGTATTGTAATTTCTTATTTTTTTTTTTAAATGTATACCACCGATATCTGCAGTCTTAAAACCTACGGGGTGACTTCTAATAGCTAATATCCTAGTGAGTTCATTCGCGGAAGCTCGTTCGGTTCTGCAGTAGATTTTCCTATATAGTTACATATAACAGAAAGATACTCGTGAAAGCCGTTTTCGGGAACTCGTAACAAGCATTTAACGTGTACATATACGTTTTCATTGGCTTTTGATTTATTTCTAAAAAAAAAAAAAAATCCGATTGACTCTAAGCAAACTCTATATGGAAGCCTTTTGAGATAAATTTAATGACTCTATTGTCGTTTCGACAGTACGACATTAGGATGGAAAAGAAAAAAAGACATATTAAAATGCGTATTTATTCGATATTAGCGTAATTCGCGCGGGCCGTTTTTTTATATATATATATAATAAAAAATAAATATATAATAAGATGTACAACTCTCTGTACGCAACTCTATTCTATACGTACAACTACAATTTTTTTTTTTTTTACATAATTACGCTATATATAATATTACTAACGGTAATAAAATTTTTTGTCTAGCTGCGATGAGAAATTTAACAAGAGAAAAAACCGCCATCAATTTTACCACAAATCGGAATAATACAATCTATACCAGTGATGGGCAAAGTACGGCCCGCGAAAGTATTTAATCCGGCCCGCCGAGGGTCCATCGACATGGATAGTATATATGGCCTGTATAGTATAAAAGTATAGTATAAAAAAATTCCCGAAATATTCTGAGTTGCTTCGTCACAGCTGAAACCTGTTTTCTAAAATATTATGGAAAATCAAAAACAATTCCATATGTCTCACACGCCTACCACGATTGGGGCCTTCGAATAAAAGTTAAATTAATTATTATTTAAGGTAAAAGGTAATTTGTAACATTTGTGTGTAACGCTGTAATGTTTTTATAATATTATATGATTCAAAGCTTTAACACAAAATGCATTTTTTCTATAATTCTGGCCCTCCTCTAGAATTTCTTAAATTTTGTGGCCCCCATTAAAAAAGTTTGCCCACCACTGATCTATACTACAGCAATATTTTTCCGTATCGCCTGTTTTAATCGCGCAGATGGAAGGGGATTTCGGGTTAGGACCCTTCCCCCCCCCACATCCTCGTTAAAATTTCAACATATAAAAAAATTATTTCATGCGATTCAAATTCGATCTAATAAAACTTCGATTGAAAATTAAATAATATTAAACGTTATACGCGCGTGATTATGATTATATATAATCGATGTTTAATAAACGTACCTATATTGATTTATATTTTCCGTGAAAAACGTATATTGAATTCATAGTATATGTACTCGTGTACGACAGATTTTTCTTTTTTCTTCAGTCGAAACGTCTATGTTTAAACAAGTATTCCCCCCCCCCCTCCGTTGAAAAAATTCTTAATGCGCCACTCTGTATTCGCGTACATTATTATAATATATACCGTTTGAAAACGCGTATTTGGTCCGCGAAAAAACAAAAAAATAATATTACCGCTCATTTTCCCTTCATAAAACACTTGTCGTCGCGAGATCACAATGCACAAACCGCCAATTACTAGTATTTTTAATTATATTTATTTAAACGGTTTTTTTCCCCGTTATCCCCGCCTCCACACTTTTTGGCTATGCGTTTTTTTTTTTAATATTCTAGACGATATTTCTATAATATACGAGTACATCGCGCTTTACGCAATATCACGTCGTTACATAAATATATTACTCCACTTTTAAAACCGTGTACCCACCAGCTACATAGCACTGTGCGCCCGTATATCGAAATAATTAAATAATATTATATACAGGGTGTCTCGCGAAGACGGCGAACGAATGCCGTAACGTTCTTTTCGAAATTTCTCTGTGTTTTCATTTTTTTTTTTTTAATACTTTTAACCGTATAATTCGATCTCGAATTATAAAGCGTTTGGGATAAAAATAAAATTTTATCGTATTTTTTAAAACAACAATCGAGACTGCCGGTATTACAAAATATACGCGTTTAAATTGCATTAATTTTTAAACAATTTTTTTAAAACGTTTTGTTGAAACTCGAAAATTATTCATAATCCGTATCGGCTATAGTACAGTTATTACAGGAGGGAAAACTTAAAAAAAAACACTGATTTATCAGATCTCCGTGGGACAGCCAGCCGCCGTATACATGAATTTAAAAATACGACCGATATTTTTTTTTTGAAATATAATATGTAATAGCTGGATTTTCATAAATATAACGAAATTTATTTCATTTTTTTTTCCCCTCGCGTTTCTATAACGAGTCGCGCGCTTATTTATCATATTTATTACGATATTCGTCTATAATACATATATTATAATATATATATATATATATATGGTATTGCGTGTACGTTTCCTCGTTGGTTATTACAATATATAATATTATTTATTATAATATTATATATATATATATATACACACAAGTGTACGCCTCGTAATGAGGAAGTCGCGGTTCAAGTGATGCGCGATATATAATACACGCGAGTTGACCGATCCGTTGTAGAGGAGACGTAGTAATATTATTATTTTTATACACCTCGCGTACTCTTCGCGCGCCATCGAATATTCGTTTTTTAGTTTGTTTAATTTTTTTTTTTTTGTAAATACTTTTAAGATTAAAAACGTCCACACGTTCGCAAATATTTTTCGTGACAATTTCTTTGATGACGCTCGTTACGAATTCGACCACAAAATTTCGACCGTGAAATCGAGAAGTAATGTTAGTGAAACAACAAATCCGAACGAAAACGATATATTCGAATTTCGGAAAGCGTTCATTTCGGGAATTTTTTTTAAAAATTGACTCTTTCCCTACTTTATGTGTACACACGTATATGTGGACACCGATGTTTTACGAATGAGAATATCATCTGTTTTTCATAATGGAAAAAAAATCCTGTCTTTCTGAATTACATTTGAAAAAATTCTCGTCTTTTGCGCACAAACACGTATACTCTTGAAGAATATATTTATTTAAATCACTTTTGCGAATATATTTTTACAGTGCAGCAGCAGAGAATCACAAGAAGAAGTCTATGTAGATTTTTAGAAGAAAAAATAATAATAATTTTTTTTCTTCTTCTTATAAATAACTTAATTTAATTAAAATTCGTTTTTAATAAACTAATAAAAAATTTTTTTTTTGTACTAGACGTTTTTTTTTAATAACGCCAATTTTTTCTGTAAAAACACCAGAGCCTAGAGACCAGGACTCGTCTCGGAAAAATACAACAGCTCCGACACGCTTTCATTCGCACTATATTTCGAGTGACTGTTGACAGATAAGCGGGTTTTTTTTGTGACTCCTGAAAATTATTTTAAAAATTCGTGATGGGCCATCCTTATATCGGAATTCGTGATTATAAGCGTAAAACGTACGTTACGAAAAACGTCTTCGTGGCGTTACGAAATTCTATTTCACGAAACCCGTTCGTTGTTCGATCGCCGTGCCTATACGAACGGTTTAAAAAAGGATTAGGTCATTACGTAGGCGAGTGACGGGCGTGTCTCGGGAATCGTGGCGTTGAAAATCGCATAAAATCCGGCTCGTAAAACGTACGTATCCACAAATGTAACGTGCAATAAGGCTCGGATGCTGTAGAATTCGCTAATATTATTCGTGAATAGAGATTTAAAAAAAAAAATAGTAGGCTTATTAACTGTAAATCCGTTTTATGCTCATAAAATTGCGTATTTTAAGCGTTTTACAATATTTTAGCGTTATTTCCCGCCAGTTTTCTCGCTAATACGCTTGTGTTTTTCACAAATCTCGTAACGCATCGAGAGAAACGCCATTTCATCATCATTAGATATTTCCCTGTTACATAGTCTTTTAGATATTAAATTAACGCGACACCTTTACTGTATTCGCGAATAAAATACACGTTTTTTTTCGGCTTATTCTTAACGCGTTTTTTTTTAGTTTTTTTTTCCAATCATATTTCCGTAAATATTTGTACTATATAAAATCCAGACCGTGCGTACGATTGTAATTATTATTACTAAGGCCCGGATTTATGTGCAAAAAAAAAATCCACGAAACGTGCAGATTCGTATCACAAACGTGCAAAAAGTATGATGCAAACAAAATTTTTCATTACAAATCCGTACAGGACACAATTTATAATAAAAACTATTAGGCAGTCTAAATAAACGGTTTTTTTTTTTTTCACTGTTTTTGTGAGATCGCGGTGTTCGATAAGTATTGTATTAAATATTATTATTACGCGACGAGTACCGGCACGAGGTTATAAAAATTCGAGTTTTCGAATTGAAAACTCCGGCTATATACGATTATCTCGAAGCGTACATTTGTGTGCGGAAAAATTTCATTCGACATAATTATGATACAATTGGTGCATATTTAAAACACGATAAATATTGTTCAATCGAATACGTTCACCCGTCTTCGTCGCGTTCGTTCACCGTTGATTACACGCTACACTGATTTTTATCGATTTAGAATGTTCACGGTTTTTTTTTTTTTTGTACAAACGTACAAACATATAGAAGAAGCTGTTGTATATGTCGCCACTATGTACGAAATCTGTTTAGGCGAACGAAATGCGCTCTAAATTTTCGCTGTTTAAACGAATATTTACAGAACATCTACGCAGTTATCCGAAAATATGCAAAAAAAAAAAAATCGAAATCTCACAAAATCTGTACGTATCATCGTATAGACGAACACGAATATTTTTAAACGTACAACAGAAAATATATAAGCGCGTATAAATCATCAATATTATTACCAATCGACTGTACGATACAACTACTATATAGTGTGTGGTAATTATACTGATATTTTATTTTTTCTTCGCCTCTCCTTCGTACGTCTTCGTCGTCGTGGTCCCCCCGAGGCGTAAAGTCGAGTGTCCCGAGGCGACGGCGACGGGTACCGCGGTCGTTCGAGGAACTAAAGGATTGAGTAATCCACCGCTGCGGAATTACAACGAGCGCACAATAAACACAGACGACGACAACTCGTTTATACCGTGTGTGTATATAATATAATACCTACTTTAACAGCTATTACACTCGTGTATATACCTACATATTATATAGTCACGTATATTTCTCCGGTTAGCAAATATTGTGTGCACTTGTCGACCTGCAGCGTAATATCCTCCCACAAAACACCGAGGCAACAACAAATAAATAATATTCCCGCACTAGGTCGTATATAATGTGTGTGTGTGTGGCAACGTAATATAAAATAAATATTATTATTATTATTATTGTTCTAGCAGAGACGTTGCGAAGACTGGACGCGCGCGCGAGAGAGTATTTTTTTTTTTTTTAATGCGTGTTCGTGCACAACGTGTGTACCTCGCCTATATTATAATAGTAACGTATAATATAGAACGTTTAGGCGGCTGTTCACGATCAGAATAATATTATGGAGGGGGGGAATCGAAAAATCGACAAACGGGGTAAAAAAAAAAACGGTGTACAATCTATATAATATACAAAAAAATAAATGTCCGTCTGGTGTGTTCCTCTAAACTCGTTCCTAAACCGTCGATCCGATCGTAATGGAATTTTGGCGAGTTGTTGTTGTGCGTACCTTCGCGAAGATTTCCGTAATATAAAATTCGCGAACATTTTCGTTTTAAGATCATAATGATTATATTTTTCGTTGGAAAAATTTCGCTTGGGAACAACGAGTCGCTACTCTAACGCTTACGTTTCAATTTAAACATACTTTTAAAACAATATTTATAGTCGATTGAGTGATAATTGATTTTTTCTTTTTTTTTGTTATGATTTGAGTTTTACTCATTGCAAACGTATACACGTATTTTACAAACATTAATGGTGTGTATTCAAACGCTGTTTAGCAATCGTATTGTCTCCTAAACGAAAATCGATTGGACGATCTACGACTCGAGCACGGGTAAAAGAAAAGAGTATCCCGAGCTTCAGAAACAAACGAACAAGGCTGGAAACCGATCCGAGTTCGCAGTTCTCCAAAAAAAAAAATAGTCGAATTTTTCTGATATTAATAAAGGGAAAAAAAAAATTAATTGAAATTGCGTATTCAATGCTGTTGTAATGACGATTCTCTTGATATTCGATTTCTGTTGGAAGCAATACAACTTTAACTGTTCACGGGTCATTCAGCTATATAATTATATAATAATAACGACGATTCACACTTGTATATTCGTGAAAATACACTAAACTATATTATATGGGCGTAATTCGCCGTTATTATAATGTGCATGCGGTTCGTGATATTAATCGATTTTAAAAATCCTTTTCTGATCGACAGTATAGGATTTTCACGATTCGTGTTGGCGTGTTTTACCCTTTTTCTTCTTTTAAGAGCGCGCGAGAACTTCCACACTTGTTTTTCGTGCTCGCAACAATTTTCATTTTTGTCTATTTGTAAGGGGACGTGGAGAATAAATACAATTATTGTAAAAAAAAAAAAAAAAATACGATTTCAAACGAAATTCGCGAGAAGTTTTGTGAATAAAAACGTCGCCTTTGTAAAATATCCAAAAAAAAAACTCATAAGACAACATTGAAAACACGCTGAACTTCCAGACGGCAAATGATATTTATGTTCTTTAAATATGGACGTATACATAGAAACAGGTCGTTTTTACATGAATACTTACTAATGGACGACACCCGTCGCGATCGTTCAATATACGACAGTGAAATTTATCGAGTAAATAAAATATAAATATACTTCCCGTTAGAACGAGTCTTTTTTAAAATTTCGGTTTTCTTTCTTTTTTTTTTGAATTTAAAACGAACTGCGACGTCGTTTTATTTTACTTTTAACGCCGCACGTAATCGGATAGTTTTTGGGGGCATAAACGCATACGAAAATCAACGAGATTTCTGGAATATTTTAATATCTCTTATACTCGTCTACCCGTATCTTTATTCGTCTTTGTCACTGTTATTTATGTAAGTATATATATACGTCTTCGCGACACAACACCATATAATAATAATATACGTACGCGCGCACTATATAAAATGTAAAATATTTTTCAATTGTGTTTCTTTTTTTTTTTCGAATCTGATATTATTATTATTATTATTATTGTCAGGTACGAAATTCCGTTCAAAAGCGTGTCAACAGACGTATCGAATATCTATCTCTCCGATCGTCTATACTCGTATATACGTATGTGTATAAAATAAAAGGTATTATTATGTAAAAATTTGTTTATATTATTATTATTATTTCCATTTTATATCGAATATATATATATAGTGATTCTTCCGACGGTATTCTTCTTCCCCGAGCCGTTATTCCTTTGAACACGTATCGAGTTCACAATATCCATCTATGTGCGTACATCAATATAGTACGATTTTTAACCATTTTTTTTTTCTTTTCATCATCACCATCATCATCATTATTATTATTATTATTATTATTATTATTATTATTATTATTATTATTATTATTATTATTATTATTATTATTATTATTATTATTATTATTATTATTTTACATACCGCAGCAAACCACGCCGTTTCAAACTGCGTTGTCGCGAGCTGGAATAATTATTATTTATCACCGTAACAGTATTCGTCGCGTTTAATCGGTGTACAATATCCGTAGAGAATTCGCAGACTGCGCGTATTATATACAAATCAATTTTATTATTCAATATTATATTATTTATTGTTGGTAAACATTCGTTTTCTTATCAACTGTCCGTCATATTATCTGCATACTCGTGCCCAATCGCAGATTATGTAATACGCCATATATTATATTGAATAATATTAGAATAATATTGTAGAGAACCGCGCGGCCGCGTATATTTTCAGAGCATTGTGAACACGAGCGTTCTGCAGACACGAAAATAACGGGGAGTAATGACTGTTAATTATTATTATTGTTTTACACGTCGGGCGTTCCGTGTAAACGGAGAAAATTCTATTTTCTATTATTTTATTCTAAAATTTTTTTCCCAATTCTCTTAACCGATTGAGAAGAAGAATTCTCGGCATTGTGTGCGGTAGGGCGATTTTTATTGCGATACGCGATTCGTAAATAAAACACAACATTTTTTTTCGCTTTTTTTGGGGGGGGGGCACGTTTTAAGCGTCGTATTTGTGTACGTAAACGCGTATTTCGGTATACTTTTTTTTTTTTGTATTTTAATCGATTTAGAAAAAATCCGTACAGTATATAGTCACTGCAGAGCAAAACGCTGCACGGCGTGTGCGCGCATTATTTTTTTTCGCCGCCCCGCGCAGGAATTCCAATATAATAATATATTTCCGAGTCGAAGACACGCTAGCGCGTAACGCGATATCCAATACCCCCCACCCAGCCACCCCCCGCCCTCAAAAAAATTATTATTATTCGTCACGGCGCGAATAAATAAATACGGTACACGTATACACGCGCCGCAAAATCCACCTGTGCCCCGCGCGTACTGTGCACACGCATTATAACGTCCGCCCTGCGCACTGCACGTCCCGTACACACTGCACGTCCCGGGTCGGATTTCTAAGAACACTATATTATTTGTCGTACGCGCAACGTGCAGCACCGCGACGACTATACATATAGGTACGTAATATTCGCGTGTATAATATGTTCGCGGACCGCGTCGTCTGCAGCGCGAAATTTTATTTCATAATAATACACAAAACGATAAAACCATCGCATATATAATAATAATAATAATAATAATAATAATAATAAGACCGCGATAGAAAAAGAAACTCTCGGTTTTCTTCTTCTCCCCATCATCACGTGCAGTACGACCGTCGGCCGCACGGCAAACGTCAAACACTTACGCGGTGCACCGCGCGAAAGGGACGCGTACCGCCACCACCACCGCCGCCGCCGCTTCGCTCTTTCTTCCTTCCCACCAACACCGAGATAAAAATCTTAAAAGCGAATAATATATTGTTCTTTTCCGTATGCATTCTCCGCGGTACATATTATTATATTGTGTACAGGCACTGCAATACGTATAATACGTAACAGCGAGCGAGCGCCCCTCCCCGAAATATCTCAAAAATACGCTATTGTCGTTGTTTTGTCGTTGTGTTCGCGTATATAAAAACGGTTTTCGCCGGTAAAATATCTGACGCGCGGACCCCCCGAAGGGACCCTGTTCGCCTGCACCGTCACCGTCGCGAACAGTCCGCACAACGTAATATATGGATCCGCGAACGCGCAATGCGTTTTGTATTCCCACCGTTTTTTTTTTTGTGCGTTTTTTTTTCCCCGTACCTACTATGCGCGAAAACGTCTTGGAGAATTTTTAATTCTATTTTTTCTCCGCCAGATCGTGCGGCCGACGTTTCTGTTCGGCGGCGGCGGCGGCGACGACGACGACAAAAACGATATATACAGTGAGATTCCGCTTAATGTATATAATATATGCGGGACCACCGGGGTTAATGTGGGCGGCCGCCTAATACGGGCGTAATGGTCTGGTCCCGAATCCAACGTACGTTAACGAGGTTAAACAACACCGCTTAATGTGGGCACTCGATTCGACGCAGTTTATGCGGGCAGTTCTTACACAACAGTCGTGTTCGGTCGGTTAGGTGCGCGCGCGCACTCGGTCAGTTCCGTGGATTTCAACGCGACGCTATGCCCCGTAAAGATCTTTCCGTTAGTGAAAAAATAGCGATTTTGGACAAAATTAAAACGCTCCCGCGGTCGTCACAACGACGAATCGCTCAAAAATTATGCGTTCCGAAATCAACGATCGCAAAACTTCTCAAAGAAGAAGACATTTTACGTGAAAGCCTCAATTCAAACCAAACGTTTGGTCAAAAACGTAAAAGGGAAGGGAAAGATCCCGGAGTTGACGAGGCATTGAGCGAATGGTTTTCATTGATGACGAACCGTGGTGTTCGCGTTTCTGGGCCCGTGTTGAAAGCCAAAGCCGAAGAGTTGGCGCGGAAAATGGGTACCGAGCAGTTTATCGCCACTGACGGTTGGTTGAGCAGGTGGAAGAATAGACACGGTATCAAATTTAAACGTGTACACGGAGAAAAAGCAAGTGCCGATACATCTACTGCTAATGACTGGAAAGTGGGCAGGCTTCAGCAGCTTCTAAACGACTTTTCCCCAGACGACATTTTTAATGCAGCTGAAACTGGACTTTATTATCGAGCGACGCCTGACGGTTCTTTGTGTTTCAAAAAGGACGCGTTATGTGGTTCAAAAAAAGCGATGGAGAGGATCACAGTTTTGTGCTGTGTAAACATGTCTGGGAGCGACAAGAAGAAGCTGGTTGTAGTGGGTAAAAGCTTAAAACCTCGGTGTTTTAAACATTTGTCCGCAGACAAATTTCCAGTTCATTACCATGCGAATAAAAATGCATGGATGACCTCAACCGTATTTTCAAACTGGCTGCGTGAATGGAATGAAGAACTGCAGGCGAAATCTAGGTACATTCTTCTTCTCGTTGACAACTGTGCCGCACATCCGAAAAACGTCATGCTTAAAAATATCACCTTAGAATTCCTACCTCCAAATACGACGTCCCTCAACCAACCCTTGGATACGGGTATCATCAAAAACCTCAAGATGAAGTACAGAACGAAATTGGTGAATTTTATTCTTGAGAAAATCGAGGAAAAACTTTTTGATTCGTCTACGACTGCAAAGCAAATAAGCGGTAAAATTAACATGTTACAAGCCATACAATTCGTGTCGGACAGTTGGCAAGAAGTTAACTGCGCAACTGTGATAAATTGTTTCGCTCATTGTGGATTTTCAAAATTTGTTGGTCCACAACCCGAGTTGACTTCCGAATTTAGTGAACATTTTCTACCAGTTGAAAACCATGACGAGTTCGAAAATATTGATGATAATATTCCTTGTTTTGATGATAATGAAGATGTCTGTGATGTCATAGCACAAAATGTTTTAAAAAAGAGAAAAATGAATACGTTTGACGAAGAAGATGGAGAAGAAGAAGACAATGATTTAGACGCTGACCCACTAGTAACTGTTAGGGAGGCTCAAAAATGCGTTGAAACGCTGCGAAAGTTCTTCATGCAAAAGGGCAACGAAAACAGTCCGAATGATAAACTTGAATACTGCGCACATTTCGTCAACCAGATTTACACTAGCCAGCTTAGACAACGTGCAATTACATCCTATTGTACACCTATGTCCAAACAGTAATTTTATGCGATTGGTATGTTTATGTAGTATGTATTATGTATTTAGTATAAATTAATTGAATGAAAAGCACTTTTTTTTAAATCGAAAATCTTCTTTTTTATATATATATGCATGTTACATGAAAAGCACTTTTTTTTAAAACCGAAAACCTTTGTAATTTTTTTTTTTTTTACTAATTTTGGTTTTTATGGGCAACCACTTAATGTGGGCAAATAGAACTGGTCCCGACGTGCCCACATTAAGCGGAAAATAGAAAATATAATAGCGTTTATTAACAACGGAATCGTTTCGTTATTTCTATTAGGGAAAATTTGTTTCCCCATAATACATATATCTTCTTTCGCGAATTTTTTTTTGCTTTTCTACACCACAGTAATTGTGCTTCAAAGCACATCTGTGTGTGTGTGTGTCTTTGTTCGAAATACGACGCTGGGGAAATATATATGAAATCAAACTCTGTACATATCGTATTTCGTAAAAATTCTAGTAGAATAATATGCGAGAAACATTATTATTATTACTGAAAAATCCCAGTTTTCGGCGTGATTCGAACGTGTATCACGCGCAATTTACGTGCGCGCAATTTATTGTAATATTCCGTTCTAAACCGCAGATGGGCTTATTTTTCAAAAAAGCGAATATTATAATAATAATATATATATATATATATATATGGATACAGGGCCTCTCTCAGGATTTGCCAGGCCCCGTGCAGAATATTATTGTGAGGGCATTTAGGACCTTAACCTAACGTTATAATTACAATTTTTTTTTTTTTTTTAACTTTTTACCAAAGAATCGAATCAAATGATTTTCTATTATAAATAGAAAAATATAAATATTAGGAAAAATAAATTATAATATATTTAATTTAAAACGTTGCGCGGTTCAAAATGTACTTTTTTTAAAAAACTACGTTATTGTTTAATGTTACGAAAAGGAAAAAAAAATTCGTGTAATTCAAATATATATATATTAAATACTTATAAGTTATAATTTAAGAAAAAAGTATAACGCAAACAAAATTATAAACGGTTATATTGATTAATGAGCGGATAACGCGAAATATTTGTATAGCTATAATCGAGGCGTCGATAAATGTTCATACATTATATAAATAAAGAATTTATTATATAAAGTATATTATTATATATATATATATATATATATACATGTTTATACAATTCGTATTATATATAAAAGTGTATTATGCGTACTATATTGGCTACAATTAAACGAATAAAAAAATGTTTTTCGTGTTTATATGTACGTTGTTATTTTTTATAGACTCCCGTAAGATACAGGCCGTCCGACTATCAGGCATAGATAATACATATATATATATATTATATGTTTTCGTTCACTTAATGTATTGCATTAATTATTCGGCGATTATAGATAAAAGACGTATATGACAATAGAAATGCCGAATCATTTTCGGTATATTATAAAACAAAATTGATAAAGATTTTTAACAATTATAATGTGTACCAATTAATTATTATAAAAATATCATTGGTCGTAGGTATATCGCATGTTTCTCTCCACGCCGATATTCGCCCTTCCATTGGCGAGCAGTAAAACCCGCCCCTGTATCGCCTGTCGGTAATACTATAGGAATTTTCTTTATCGATTCGTATAGATTTATACAGATTGAAAAGTATATATACTCGCGTATCAAGTCGTCTATATCTGTTCAGCCACGTGGTATAATAATATAATAAATCGAAAACAAATAATGTTCGTATAAACTATATAATTTTAAATCTTTTTGTTTTTTTTTTTTTTGGTACTGGGGGACGGCATATAACCCGAACCTCCTCCCCCCTGTAAGTACAGACTGTGTGTATTTTGAGACTCGTGGAAAAAAAAAATTTGTTTTTGTAAAATTTCATTCCCTCTGCCGCGACCCAGATATTTAGGTATACCACCGCGGTCGTCTGCGCACGGTGTCGTTCGAGTCAATTATTTTATAAAATGTTTTTTTTTTTTGTTCTGGTCGGCCGACTAATAATAATAATCGACTAGTTTCGATGTGAGCGTCGGAGATGTCAAAAGTCAAACGACACACATCATATGATTATTATTATCTTATCGTTTTTTTTTTTTTAACTGCAACGCGATCGCGGACGTTCTCGTTTCTAAAAAAAAAAATTATTAAAAAAAAAAAACGTTACGTTATTTATTCTTTTTTTTTCCCATGTAAATATAATGATTTCTCGACCGGTTTACCAATACATATGGCCCGACGAATCGACCGAATAAATGACAACTTTTTTTTTTTTTTCGGAACTAAACTGCATCCACTCGCTTATAAACAACAACAACGACAACGAGACGATTACCACCACCACCACCACCACCACCGCCGAGCAACAATCCGCGCATATTATATAGCCGTATTACGCGAATATTGTCGCGTATATATTATATGTTTTATATAAGAGCGTCTGTTTATCTGTACCTGTGTATAAACGGTTATGTAAATTTCTCGACGATTATCAAATTCTGTACGTTTAACGCTATAACCGCGATAACGGTTACATAAATGTAACGAGCAACGGTTACAAGAAAGAAAAAAAAGTAGGTACGTTTTTACTCAATATTATACGCGTTGTATATGCAACTGTTATGACGCGATTGAAAAAGCGCAGTGACCGCTATTAATATTATACATTTCCGAAGTCTGTATATATATATATACGTAATAATTTATTCGTTTCTTTTTTTTTTTTTAGGTGTATTTAAAAAAAAAAAAAAAATCTCGCGATGCAGTTTTCTCGTTAAACGCGCGTATACCGATTGTATTATTGAATATATTGTTTAATTTCGAAAAATTATCACGTTATATTATGTCGAGAGAGAGAGAAAAAATACGCTCTCTTCAATGTCATCGTTCCTGAAGGAGAAACGTCTATTTTTTTTTTTCATGATAAAATATAAAAACCTAATCGCGTGCGCGTAAACCGTATCGCGTGGGCCGCGACGTATAGTAGTAAGCCACAAACTAACCCTCGACGTTAAAATAATAATTTTATTTTTTTTTTTTTCATTTTCCTATGTTCGATATTACGCGTTAATTATTTGGATTTATGATGGCGTTCTCCGTACGAATTCGCCGCGTATAACCGCCGTGGCGCGGCGACAATGTCCATTTCAGAGGCCCGTTGCAGAGATTTTAAAAAGCGCGTCATTCGTGGATTTGGATTCGTGCGACGGGTCAGTAAAAATATTCGATTTTCCTCTGTGTAACGCGGTTTCGTGAAATCTAATCAGAAATACGAAAATTTAATCCGATGACGTGCAGTTCATACGCGATTCGCGTATAATAATTTCGTGCAGTTTACAAAAAAAAAAAAAAAAAAAATCGCGATAAAACGCGCGTAAACGACATTATATAATATATTGTAATTATTATACGTCACGTGAAGGTAGGTCGCTGTACCTACCTATTTATAAAGTTATCTACTGCAAATCGACGTGATAGAATCGTGGTAGACACACGTATTTCTATTTTTTTTTTTTAGTTATAATTTACCTAAAGTGTGATATACGCGGCGTGTAAGAACGAAGAAAAAAAAAGATTTACATATACTTATTAATCGATAATAATGAATAATCGATTGTAAAATCAACAATCTCTTCTCTCTCTCTCTCTCTCTCGTAACTATATATTATATGCATACTACAAGCCTCGCGCTAGTGTTCAATACGAAACGAATTGTGCAGTATCGTTAGAAGAAGAAAAAAATTACTAATAAATCAATTTTTCTATTAGAGTTATAACGTGACCCGGTTTAATGAAATTTCGTTTTAAAAGTTTTGTTGGTTTTAAAGTTTTATATATAATACGTAAAAATTACGGAAGTCTAGAGAATCATAGTTTCAGAACGTCCTGCAGCTTATACCTTGCAGCGTGTACAGTGCAAATAGGTGTGTTCATTTTGACACGAATTATGTGTTAAACTCGAGTAGGGTCGGTTTTGCGGGGAGGATATAGCTATATGAGTCGACTCATATAGCTATAACTTCTATCTTGTCAAAACGAGCGTAACACGAACATAGTTCAGATAACTCGGTACGGTTCGAAAATTTTCCAAGCCCAAGTCCACTGACCGGTGGCGTAATATTATAGGTCATTATCGATATTTTTTTCATAAAAAAAAAATTATAGTTCATATTTCAGACATTATTTTTTTTTTGCTTCAAAACCATTTCGTTGAGTAAATCCTCGATACGTATCGGCGACACATTATCTACGTTGAACTGATGAGACTCAATAGATTGTAACACGATGTGAAAATAATTGCATTCAGTTAATAAGGCTCGCCTGCGAAACCGTACAATATTCGGACGGTCCGAATATTTTACGGTGCTACACGCGATTCGCGAGCGTCTAATTGTATTTGAATTCGAATTTTTTTTTTTTTGTGTTTTAATTCGATCGAAAGCACTTACGTTTCGTTTAGAAATTCCATACACTACTAATAACAAAAAAAAAAAAAAAATACCAAGAATGGGGGGATTCGACATCCATATCCTCCATCCATGATCACGCCACTGGTCCGCGTACTGCAGTAACTATAATATACCGTATCGATAGGGAGGATACCCGTTGTCCGACAAAATGGAATGGGAACGGGATTTATCGGTCCGACTTATCGTCGATACCAACACACGTTTTATCTAAAATCATTAAAAAGAATTTTTGTGTTCTATAATAATATGTGTCTCTGAATTTTGTTCGATGTATAAGATACGTCCAGACATAGGCGTGTCAACCGACCCGAACGCCGCACTCCGGTCCTGTTGCTGAACGTGCCGGAATGGTGCGAAGTCGGCGATGTCGAAAGCGGTCTGGTCCGTGCTGGTCTCGTCCGGGGGGACTTCTCGAGGGACGACAAGCCTGCCGTTACCTTGCGTAGGAACCCAGGTGGACGGGGCGACACGGTCGCCCGTGTCGATGTTACCTACGCGGCGGCCCTTAAGCTGGCTGAGTCCCGTTGCGTCGTCGTTGGGTGGACCCTGTGCAGAGTCAGGCTGCTGGAGAAGAGACGGCCGACCTGCTATCGCTGCCACCAGCAGGGCCACATCGCGGTGGAGTGCAGTAAGAAGGAAGAGCAGACGAAGGAGGCCAGTCAAGCAGAGGAAGAGACTGCAGCGATGGAGGTAGCAGAGGACGGGCGACCCGAGTCGCCACCACCGGTCGGCGCAACTCGCGATGGAGATAAGGTTAGTGCAGACTAACCTCAACCACTGCAGTGAAGCTCAGGATCTGTTCTGGGACTTTGCTGGCAGGGGACATCTCGGTGGCCCTCGTCAGTGAGGACATCTCTTGAACGGTTGTTTGATGATGCCTAGCGCTATGCCAACGGTGGCGCATTCCACCGGCAGGGCCTCCCATGTTGGACAGGGCGAAGCAGAGAACATCCTGACCAAGAGTTCTGCGCTGAGGTGGCCCTCGTCAGTGATCCGTATGACGTCAGCCGCCCCGGTTGGCTCATCGACTCGTCTGGCGGTGCGGCCATGGTGTCCTCTCCGCGGACTCACCTCGGGACCCGGAGACGGGTAACGGGTACGTAGCGGCAACTATAGGCGGCACCACGCGCGTCTATAGTTGCTACGCGCGTACCCAGCCTGTCGCCGGCAGAGTTCGAACGGCTCCTGGGTAACCTTGAGGTAAGTGCGGCGGGCTACCGCAGGGCGGAGTTGGTCTTATTGTCGCGGGGACTTTAACGCCCACCTCAGCCTGGGGGACCGCCGCACGGACCGAAGAGGAACTGATCTCTGCGCACTGGCCGACGCCCTCGGTCTAGTTGTGGTCAACAGTGGATCGGTACCGACGTACTTCGGGAAGGGAAGGGTCGGTCGTCGACGTCACGCTGGCCTCCGAGGCCGTCTTCGGGCGACTTCGGCGACTTCGGCTGGACCGTGCGCACGGACGTCGAGAATCTGAGTGACCACCACCACATCAGTTTCGCGTACTGTGCCGGGCGCACGGCCCAATCGCCGCTGGGTATCACTGCCGGTGGCTCCGGGGCGGGTCGGCGACGTCCGGGCTGGAGGACGGCCGGGATGGATGCCGACCTGCTCGCGGCCGCGGTGGTTGTGTCCGAGTGGGCGGGCACGTCTTCGTCCCCGGAAGTCCTACCTCCTGCCGTCGGCGCGGAGTCGGAAGTCGAGCGACTCGTTCTACACGTGGCCGCGGCTTGCGATGTAGCCCTCCCGTGGAGGGGTCCTCATCTCCGCGGGAGAAAACCGGTCTATTGGTGGAACGAAGACATCGCTGCGGCGCGGGCAGACTGCGTCCGTCGGAGGAGGTGGTCACTAGACTCCGCGCTCGTGGCGGCGACAACGCCGTCACGGTTGCGGCCGAAAGTGATTTCCGGTTGGCTCGGAAGGAGCTGAAGCACCGTATTCGACGATCGAAGGCGAAGTGCTGGACGGAGCTGGTCCGTAGCGTGGACGACGACCCCTGGGGTAAGCCGTACAAGATCGTCTTAAGGAAACTCCGCGGGCCAGCCGCGACGGCGATGATGGAACCGCGTCTCGTACGCGACGTCGCCGCCGTCTTGTTCCCGAGCCAACCTCCCCCGAGCGTTGGTGACGGAGAGGCGCCCGCTGACGCGGTCGAGGAGAACGCGGTCGTGCCGGAGTTCTCCCTGGCAGAAGTAACGGCAGCGGTCGACCGGTACAGGTCTCGTGACAGGGCACCGGGACCGGACGGTATACCGAGCCGGGTCTGGGGCGTTGTCCACGAGGCTGGGCCGGCGAGGCTGCTGTGCGTGTTCAACGCCTGCCTGAGGAGTGGTACCTTCCCCGGGCGCTGGAAGCGAGCCCGCCTCTCGCTTCTCAGCAAACCAGGAAAGCCTGAGGAGTGCCAACTTCGTATCGACCGCTGTGTCTACTCGACGACGTTGGGAAGATCCTGGAGTCGCTACTGGTGAGTCGGATGGAGGCTCACATGACCGATACGGGGATCGGATTGTCGGACAGGCAGTTCGGTTTCCGTGTGGGCGATCGACCGACGACGCCCTTCGCGTGGTGTGCGCGCGCTCACGGCCGCGCGCAACGCTCGACGGGTCGCGTTGGCGGTGAGCCTCGACATTCGAAACGCCTTCAATTCGGTCGGGTGGGAGGTGATACGCGTGGCGCTGTTTCGTATGGATTTTCCGCCATACCTACGGCGCATCATCGGGTCGTATCTGAGCGGGCGGGTCCTGCACCTGTGCGACGACGACCGCGGAGAGCCGATCACCATGGAGATCACCTGTGGCGTGCCGCAGGGCTCCGTGCTCGGGCCTCTCCTGTGGAACATCGCGTACGACACTGTGTTCCGCCTACCCCTACCCAGAGGAACGGTCACGATCGGCTACGCTGACGACACGCTGATTGTGGCCGAGGCGGACACGGTGGAAGCGTTGCAGAACCGCTCGAACGCCGCGCTCGCGACGGTCGCCGGGCACGTACGGCAGTTGGGCCTGCGGCTTGCCGTCGACAAGACGGAAGCCGTGGTGTTCACAAACCGTCGCGGGACGGTTGAACCTCGGATACGCCTCGACGGTGTGACGGTACGGCTAGGAGAGTCCCTGAAGTATTTGGGAGTGGTGCTCTCGAACAAGGGGACAATGTTCGGTGCGCACTTTCGCGCTGCGTCTGAAAAGGCGCAGCGGGTGATGTCCGCCCTGACGGGCCTCATGCCGAACATCGGGGTCCGCGGAGTGCCGTAGGCGTCTGCTGGTGAGTGTCGTGCACTCAGTAATGTTGTACGGTGCTCCGACGTGGGCGCATACGCTGCACAACGACCCGCGGGGCCTCGAAGTGCTGGCTAGAGTGCAGCGGAGGGCGGCCATCAGGAGCGCGTGCGTACCGCACAGTCTCCTATGACGCCGTGCAGGTCATCGCGCGTACACCTCCCATTGACTTGCTGGCTGTCGAGCGCGCCAACGCGTACGACGCCAGGAGGGCGTTCTCGGCAGTAGCGGCTGGACGAACGGACGAGACTCCGGGTCCGTTGAGCGAGCCGTCGTTGGGGTCCTTCACCGAGGGCCCGAACGATGGACGAATGGGCGGAGAGGGTGTTGCGCTGGGACGCTCCCGTCGGCAGCGGACGGGACTGGACCAGAACACTGATCCCTCCCGCGCTTCTCGACCGGTGGGTGTCGAGGTCGCGTGGTGAGATGACGTTCCACCTCACTCAGCTGCTATCGGGGCACGGTTGTTTCAACTTCTTCTTGAACAGGATCAGCCGTTCCCCGTCGGACGGTGCTCCACTGCGGTGGGCCACCCGGATCGTATAGTGAGGAGGTGGATGACGCGTATCACACGGTCGTGCGCTGCGAAGCGTTTGACAGTGCTCGAGACGACCTGATCAGGGTGATCGGTCGTTTCGAGCCACGAGATCTCGTCATCCGCATGCTGGAGTCTCCGACAAAGCAGACCTTTTATAGCAGGTCATGCACAAGACAAATATACAAATGTGATACTGGGTAACCAGGCGTGGATCTAATGGGGGAGCTAAGGGGCTTTAGCCCCCCCCGCCATGTGCTGTAATTTAAATTTTCGCCTGTTTGCAGGTCGTGCCTGTGCATGAGAGGAACGACCCGTAGACACGCCCATGCGTCCAGACTTGTGTTTACGTAGAAAGCAAAAATAATAATAATAATAATAACGCGGATGACACGATATAATAACGATTATTAAAATATTATAATAATGTACACGACACTACGGGTAACGCGTACCAAGGAAGTGACGTCGTAGGGTATGTATGTATATAATAAATACACGCTGCATACGCGCGCGCGTCAATTCTCTTTTTTTAACACTGCGCGCGACCAATATATTCTAATTGGCGCGAGTTCCTCGACGAGAGAGCACCGAACAACACAATTAACCCATATTATATACGAATATACGTCGACCGAACTAGAGCATTTGCTAAGGGGCGCCATTTGGGCAGACTCGTATATTTTTATTTTGCATTCTTCCGAATAAACGGGTACTAAAAAAAAAAAAAAAAAAGTACAGTTGGTATTCGAATACTGTTATAATAAAAATATATATATATTCCATTGGTTTTTTTTTTTTTTAGAGTTATTATTAACATAACTATATAATATATACGAGTTTATTCGCGTCTATATCTGAATTTTACGTTATGTATAAAATCATCAAAAGTTCGAATAACACTATTATTAAAATCTTACGAAAACGTCAACAAAAAAAAAAAAAAAACGTATATAATTACGAGAGACCTGCGCGCGTTTATCGCGATAATATTGTGTGTCTATCTTCTGTCAATGTTATTTATTTATTCTGCATGAGTAACTGCGTATGATTATACGCGTTATTATTACTATTGTACGACTAATAATAATATTTTTAATCTCTATAATAATATAGTGTAAAAATGTAATAATATCACGACGAGTTTTGTTTGAACAAACAATTATTATTTTTTAAGCGAAGACGTGTTCTCAGAAGGAAATGACATCAGTACACCAGTATTCAGAATGAATAATCGAACACGTTTTTTTTTTCTAAGTATCTTTAAAACAGTATTGGTGATGTAAAGGATACGGATGCGGAACGGGGACCACCTGTACTCGCCAAAAATTATGCTCCGAGCTAACAATATAGACGTACTACACGACAATTCAAAATCTACTAAACTCGGCTTCGATTCCCCCCCCCCCATATTTCGTCTTATACGCGTATTCGTATAAAGTCAAAACTTCTTTTTTTTCATTTTCGAAAACCGTATACGCGATTTCATTTCGTATATTATTTGACGTTTTTTAAACGTTCGAAAGAACTAAATGAAATATATTAGTTATTCTAGATATCCTAGTTATCCAGTTATGTCCTCGATTATGCAAAATTATTTATAAAAAAAAAAAAACTCGAAACGCAGGAGAGATTTAGAAATTATAGTTTACAATTCAGACACGACATTTTTATACAAAATAAATAACAATGAAGTATATACGCGATAAAAAGCCATTTTTTTTTTTTTTAAATATCTTTAATT
Source organism: Slavum lentiscoides (assembly GCA_032441835.1). NCBI lineage: Eukaryota > Metazoa > Arthropoda > Insecta > Hemiptera > Aphididae > Slavum > Slavum lentiscoides. The sequence goes on along the minus strand of CM063715.1, from coordinate 8,044,624 downwards.
CTTAAAAAGTTATAAACATTTAAAAACAATACAATTTTTACAGTTTTTTTTTTTTTAATCTCGTAACTTCTTAAGAATTAAAGATAGTTTAAAAAAAACCGACTCTCCGCGTTATTGTATATAATAGAGGTAATATAGGAATTTTAAGTAAAAAAAAATTTGACGTCTGCAACGGTTTGAAAAAACGATGAAACCGTTTTATCGTAAACTTTTCAATATTTTTCTACGTTTTCTGTGCACGTTTTCGCTGTTAGATTTCCGTTTGCTCGTGTAGATTACTGTCCTCTCGTCATAATTCGTTATACACACACTGCAGCACTAACCAAACACAGTCATATCGAATTTCCTATAAAGATTTCCGCACTTTTTAGATACCGTATTACATATTATGATAATATGTACTCTTAACACCAGCTGTGGCCTCCAATATACGGTACGTCGTTGGTGTCGTTGTTGTTATTCGTTTCGTATTTTTCTGCTGCGAGAATTTTTCTGTCGAAAACCTCGTCGCGAGCGCGAACGAGTCATTCCGGACTTTTTAACGCGACTTAATCAGTGGCGTATTTACGGGAGGGGGAATAGGTCCCCCTTGGCTTTTTTTTCAGTGATATAATACGTAATTTGCTTATCCATATGGATATATTTTATATACCGGAGAACAAAATAACAAAATATCAAAAGTATTCGTTGCACGTTTATAATAACTGATAACAAAACCGATATTACGATAATATTTATTTTATATACACTTGTTTTTTTTCCTCGTGGTTTTTCTCCGCCAAATGACCGCGTATGTAAGACAGAAGTAGACTACAAGCAATGGAGATGTGGATTTGGAGAAAATCGACCTTGACGAAATGGACTGACGGAAAAACCAATGAAAGAGTACTAGAAGAAGTAGGTGGAGAAGAGAAGTCTGATAGATACGATCGTGAAGAGTAAAATCAAACTAATTGGACATCTTATTCGTCATAACGAGAATATTTTCGAGGCTAGAGTAGTGGGAAGACGACCAAGAGGATGGTGTAGAATTGATTATTTCAGAGACATAAAGGAGAAGATGGGCTGCACGTCCTGCCGTCATCTCTTAAGGAAGCAGCAAGGTGCAGGTAGACACGGCTACAACGACAAGGCGCTGCCTTTAGAATATGATGATGAATCAACGCTAATACCCGTAATGCATTTTTTTCAATGAAAATATTTGTTTCTCCAAAACTTTATCCCCAACCCCCCAGAAAAAAAAGATCCTAAATACGCCACTGATATACTTGTACACGAGTTCTCATGCGTATGCGGTATAACTATTCTACGCGTTTATAAAACAAAATTGCAGTCGAACATTCCACGAGAAATAGCATGGTACAATATAAAACCGGATCGTTCAACCCGTACAAAAATATGAGTTATACGCCCGTTTGCGAAACGTCGAACATGTTAACATTCCCCGCGTATGCGAACGGGTTTCGACAAAAAAAAAAGAAAAAAAAAGTTAAACGCGTTTCGGCGTTTATTCGCATTTTTTTTCGGTGTACTTGCGCGGCCTTTTAAACGAAATCTCATTTTATCACGTGTGATACACTCCTAAATCGAAATTTTTTTTCATAGATTTCGTTTTAACGTTCAAAATTTTCTAATTAAAAAAAAACCTATAATCCGCATTACAATATACTAATTAAACCAACATTCTTATTGGTTTAATAAAATTTCTATTTAATAGCGCACATTATAATACGTACATATCCAGACGATAGAAATATTATATATATATATTTTTTTTTAACTATATATATTTAAAAACACATTTCTGCGGACTGTGGGCACGCCACTATATGCTGCAGACAATTAAAATATGGACGAAAAAAAAAATGTATCCAGACGTTTTAAATCGTAAAAACCGCATTATATAGTAATTGTACATGAGTTTCCGGAATAAATTTATAAACGATTTTCAAACGTACAATAATTTATAATATTATATACAGCAAGAATAATTACACCTGTTTCGAGCGGACCTGCAGCACAGTATAGTGTACGTTAATGTCTGTATTAATTGCTTTTTTTTTTTTCACTGATTTTAATCCAATACGAGCGATTAAAACACAATACGTGCAGCGTATACGAGTAAAAAAAAAAAAAATAGAATAATTTTCTTATATACGAAATTTCGGTATACTCGAATTGACTTTAATACGTATAATCCGCGACCGTTTTAACTCGTTTTCACTATATACGTATTTTTCCCCCCTATAACAACGACAAAAAAATAATAATAATAATAATTTCTACTATATAAACGAGTAAAATCCATAATAGCGTCGTTCAAAATACCTTCGTTTGTTTGCTTTTTCTTTCGAAACACCTATATAATATCGTTAACTATTCTTAATAACGAATTAATATTCGTATTGTAATATTATGGGCGAATCGTACGCGCGGTGATTAGAGAATATTGTAATGGTGACAAAAAAAAAAAAAAATTGTATTAAATACGCGAATGTATAATTGTTGATTTGACGATGGCGAAACCGTGCACACGGGAGGAAAGCGGTGACGGGGAAAATAATAATATTGTACAGAAGCGCACCATGCACACAGCTATATAATATTATTATTATATTGTACGCGAAATGAATAATAACAGCGCAGACACGCGAGGAACTAAATATTGTAAATATGTATAGATACGTATACGAATACCGCGATATTTTTTTTTTAACAAAACGTTTTTAAAAAATCGTTGATTATTAATTTAATTTTTTTTTCTCTCTTAATTCCGCGCCGTTTTCAACCACGTGTCGAAAATCAAACGATAATATTATTATAATTACCTACACACATTATATATATATATATATATATATACGAGACGCGACACCGCGGTACGATAAATCTGTATACACATAATATATATATATATATAGGTACGCAGCGTGATCCAAAAACAGTAAATTATTATGAGCGAGTTACACTTTTATTTTGCAATATTTATACTGTCTTTGTATACTATATATGCTGGAAAACATTTTTTTCACCGCTTTTGATAAGCTATGCTTTGTCGAACGTCCGCAGCACAATCGGTGGTCAAAGTGAGAGCTAGGAGGGATACGAGGGGATGCCATCCCTCCAGTTTTTTTTTAGTTGCCATATTCCATCGCCCCATTTATTTCGATTAAAATTATTCGTCCACCTTGGATTTTTAATTTTTTTTTTTTTTGTAGTTGTTACGTTGCCTAAATTTTTTTTAGAAAAATATTTTTGAATCATTTTTTCTTTGTAAAAACATACAGTACATCTAAACGTCATTTAATCACAATCATGAAAAACATAGTTCATCATCAAGTTTAACGGGACCTTTTAGAGCCTTTAGAGGTGTTAGAGCCTTTTGTTAAAAAAATACTTTTTTTTTTTTGCTTGTTTTCCAACAATATGGACCGTTTGCCTCCCCTACTTTCAAAACTCGAAACGACGATACTGCTTCCTTCGCACCCACTTATTTTGATCCACTGAGTACAATACAATATCAATACTAGTAGTGCTTTTCATAATAATAAGTCCGTACAATCGATGCGATTTCTACGCAGACTTGCTTTCCTTTCCTTCGCCGCAGAAAACGCGTTGCTCTCGGGAAAATAAATCGATCAACAAACGAATGACGATTTTTCAGCCGTCGCGCAGTGACCCGGCAAAACGCCATCTGTTATTGTATATAAATTGTTTTGACATTGTACTAAGGCCGAACCGTCTGAAGCTGCAGCTTCATTCAGGGTGGTAATATCGTATGTTGCCTGGACATCGGACTCGTTTTCACTCGGAATCGATGAGCCTATATACAGTAATGTCAACGAGTTATTAATCGCGCGCAGAAAAGTTCGAAAATACTGCGAAACGTGTCCGCGGCGCACCGACCAAGACCGTTTTTTATTCGTATATCGCGAGATCATTCAACGCTCTGCACCGCATAGGCGCGAGCACACCTTATGATTAGGGTACGCGAGTGGTCAGATTTCCGGGCCGACCGAAGTAGGAAAGTGAAATACTTTAAACTATTTATTAATAAACAATCGTTAACAATTGATTAGTATAATAATAATATGGTTTTTTTTATACAAATTACCAAGGTACCTATTTGAATAAATATTACTATTTTTTTTTTCTAAATAATTGCCTAATACGATATGTTTTCATTTGATTAGGGTGTTCAGCTGCAGCGTACCCCCTGCGTCCGCCTATGCTGCACCGTATCCACTTATCAGAGCTCAAGAAGAACCTTTCAAAGGGCACGCATTTCAGGCCGGATTGGGAAAAAGCGAATAGTTTTGGGACGGAACGGAGGCTGCATATTTCAGTGACGGTATTCGTTTGGGTATAACAGTAAATACACTTTTTTCGTCCAAAAATTTTCAATGTTTTATCTCTCTCTCTCTCTCTCTCGTCGCGCGGTTCTCGAAAAATAATTCGCGATTGCGTCGTCCGTATAGCAATATTTCGCGTGCGCCGCAGCCTGCAGGTTGTGATCGACAGACAGACGCAGTCCGCCGCATAAATTATTCAAATTCCGTAAACGAAAATATAATTTTTATTACGTTTTTCCGTAGCGTGTACTCGACGAAATTCCCATTTTACGCCGCGGGGCGGGTTTTTGAAAACGCGCTTTGAATTTCAAATCGTTCCGTTTTCGTCCGCGCGGTTCGGACACAATATATACTCGTATATAGATATTTCCATATCGGATATTATTATATTCTCAATCGGTCGCTATTTGTTCGCAATGAAAATATTTTTTTATATGCGCGCGTTGTGAACAAAAAAAAAAATAACGCGTTATTATTATTATTATTATTATTCCGTGGCCGTCTCGTCTCCGCGCGTTGTGTGTAGCCGTTGCAGAGACAACAAGAAAAAAAAAAAACAGAGGAAACCCGCTGCTATACGTCGCGCCACGTCTCCGCCCGTGCAGGTGCGTCGAGAGTACATGCACAGGTACGCAGTTATAATAGTAATATATATATATATATGTGTGTGTAGTATATACCGTGTACTATATAGTTATGTATATATAGTGATCCTCTCGGAACCGCTCTTCGAATTAACCGGTTTTACGAAATAAGAGAAAAAAAAAAAAAAAACTATCCGGCACTTCCTCACCCACTGTCGATTTCTGCGCCACCGCCGAATTCTCACCAATTTTTTTTTCTATATTTGGTGGTCTTTGAGTAATAACAAAACGTTATTAAATACCCGTCGTCGTAACTCTGTTATTTATTTTTTTTTTTTTTTCGTACCCCTTTAAATATATTTTCGAGACGAACGTAATAATATATAATATATAGGTATATATACGACTCGCTGTGCGTGTTTAACGTGTACTACTACAATAATACACGCGCGTTGTTGTAAGCTTGTACGTTTTTTTTTTTTTTTATTATTATTATTTTCATGTGCGTTGTATACGGTGTCGAGCCGGAAGTAACGATAACGTACGAATTCGATATACGCGCGCGTACAGCACACAGAAATTTAACGGCGTATTATTCGTGTATATAATAATAATAATAATAATAGTATCGTATTATTTTTGCGTATTATAACGAACTGTCGGTATCGTCTCTGCACGTAATAATAATAATAATAATAATAATAATAATAAATGTACAGCGAATGAATTCGGAATTCGGTATACGAGGAAACGTGTCAAAATAATACGCGCTGCACCGCCGAAACGTCGTCGTGTGCCCAGTGGTCTCCAAACCTACGGACCACCGAGCTTTTTGAACCGGCCCGTCAAGCGGCACACCGGCCGTTTTCATCGTAGACATATTAACACACGGACTGCGCTTTCCTACCCCCTGCCTAAAATATTATAACTGTGTCCGCAGGACAAAACTATTCCCTTTGGAAGAAAAAAATTTCAATTTTTCCATGGAATTTCATAAACCGCGTTATTACCAAATATTACCAAATTACCTATCAGCAATGAAGACAGTTCACATTCAGAAACTTTGCGAATGTTAAGTGTTCTTATAATGACTGATTATCACTAATATCACGGATGAAACATTTTTACACTTGTTTTATTTTCCATAGGGAATAGTTTTTCGTTATCACGTGACGAGGACGCCAATTCCTAACGAAGCGCAGTCCATAATATGTCTACGGTTTTCATCGGAACATCAGCGAATTCCAATAACGGTTGTAAAACGACTGATTTCCATTTCGATTTTACCGTTGTGATCCGGTAATCCCGATTTCCGCACTGCAGTGGCGGATATCTGAGGGAGGGGGGCCCGATAGGTGGATCGCCCCCCTCGGAGTTTCGTCACTTTATATTCGTTTTCATTACCTACTGGCTACGTATTATAAAATCATGGGTACATACTATACATATTCATTTGTACCTATAAAATAATTTTTGACGTGTAAGCTGTTGTCACGACAACTAATAATAATATACATTATCGAAATTACTTTGAATACGGATACCAATATTCACAAATCCCAATCACAATCCCGTTCCGTTTTCACCGCTCGCGTTACGTTTACACGTCAACGTCTCGAGTATTATTTTTTCAAATCTAAACCAGTGTCGGGCATATTCCGGCGTAATTTTAATACAGGACTGCTCAAAAAAATATTAACGGAAAAGGATGCGGATAGATTTTTTTTTTTTTCGATTAAAATATCTAAAATATCCGTATTGAATCGTAATAACTTTTAATACCGACAATGCGGAAGTGGCGGTGGTTGAACTCCACGATCGGGGGAAGGGAAGTCAAGTCGTTAACCTACCGTTGAGTTTGAATTCACCCGCCTCCCCCTCCCTCAATACTTTGACATAACCAGTCTTGTAAAAAATACTTTTAAAAAAAGTATTTAAATACTAGTATTTGTATGTATTTCTTATGCGAATACTTTTTTAAAAAGTATTTAAACACAGTATTTTTTACAAGACTGGACGTAACCGCCACTGCGGTTCCGCGACGAGTTACGTTTTAAAATATTACGCAGCATCGGATCAGAATTTTCCGAAAAATCCGTTCGGTCGTAGAAATCGAAACGCTAACCGTGCTCTGCCATAAAGTACGATCGAGATCTCTTAAATATATAACTATAGCTCGAACAGCTAATACAACTACAAGACGAATGCAGTGATTTTATACGGACTTTTTTTCAAAAATGAATGGTCCGGAAAGTATGGACGACTATACGTATCACAAGTGACGACGGACGTTTGCGATGGTGACACGCTGTGATCGCAGCGAATTCGTTGAGACGGCCGTCAGAGCGCTGAGAAATTTTTCCACTGCAAAAACAATTCCAAATTTCTCGTCAAGTATTATACGTAACGCATTTGTATCGTTTTTGTTTCCTTTGTACGGTATACTGCATTTTTTCACGATCTTTTTTTTTTTGACTCAGCCGATATAAAAAACGATTGTTCGTCTCTCTTTCACCACTCGATTCGAACGATTTCGGCCCGCGACGTCGAAAATACGTCTCGGATTCGGCACGCCGCCGTTACAAAAAAAAACCGCTGGACACCCCTGTACGAATAAACTGTGTATAGAGTATACACACACACACATTACTATATAGCGTAATACTGCAAGAATAATTATTATTTATTGTTTGAATACGCGAACGTTTGCCGCCGCCGTCCGGAAAACGAAATGTATATATATAAACGTCGTGAACAAAAAAAAAAAAATACTTTTAAAAAAAATAATAAATAAATATAAGCCGTTCGAGAGTTCCTTATTTATACATAATATACCGGCCGTGGCGGTTGGGTCCGCGTGTCGCATGCAAACCGCCGCGTCCAAGGTTATAATGAGCGCGAGTTAATTGAGTATATATACATATATAATATGACCCGGTCGAGTCGAAATCGAATGCGTTTTAACGAGTTATAATTATTAATACGCGCGTTACATATTCATTTACATAAAATATCCGTATTATTATTATTTTTTTTTTTCGATGATAATATTATAATATACGCGCCGCGGCCGTTTGGCTAATAATAATCGATTCGTATATAGGATAAAATACAATAAAATACGAAAAATGAACGATAGAAAAATTTTCGTCGCAAAAAAAACGTCTCGATTTCGCTTACCACCCCCCATCCTATTTCTAGTAATTTCGCGCATCAAGTTTTGACAAAATAATTTTCGTTACGGTACCCTCTCAAAGTATCAAAGTCAACGTCTGCAGTAGAACGCGCGTACGCTACCGGAAAACGGGTGTACTCGTAATAATCGGAGCACTATTTCTACGCGAAAAATTGTCTATACAGGACATAAAAAAAAAAAAACGTCGTTTTTAAAACTAAAATTGGTCTAAAATTTATTCGCTTCTTTAGCTTTTCCAGTTCGCGACGCCGCTGCAGTGTGCGTGGTGGAGGGCTGATGACGAGCGCCTGCACGAGGCTTTGCAGAGAGTGAAGCAAGTGAGGCGTTTAGTGCGTAACGCTCGATAAAAGTATGATCATTAGCGGCTCATCGATAGACCACGTTGTTAGAATTACGTTTTAACTGTTTATGATTTATTTTTTTGGGAAATATTGCGACATTTTTTTTACGTATATACGAAATTATCATTAAACAAAGCGATAAGAAACGCAGGAAATACTAATGCGATTATTATACGTGAACAAATGTATAATAATACAGAGAACGACGCGGCGGCAATGTGAAGTATCGTCACAGAGACGACGTCCGACGTTGCCTTTCATTCCGTACGTGCGTACACAAAGTATAAGTATATGCGCACACGAGCGCACGTGATCGTCGAACGAATATTAACAATAATAATAATATACATGAACTGCTCGTGTTCAATAGCTAGTCACTCCGAGACGACTTTTTCATCGCCTCTGATGCTAAAAATAGATGCGTTGGGTTTAACGAAAATTAAATCGGGTACGCGAGTGGCATCGTGGATAAAAAATTACAGTCAGAACCGCCATTGGGACGTTAAGGCGGTATGGTTGCTGATGTATATCGCGAAAACCGCGAAGAAGAATTAGGTGTGATAACATTATTATGGCGCATTAACGCAAAACGAATGCGATAACATTCATGTGATGACGCGTTTTTTTTAGTTCAAAATGAAAAAAAGGCATTTTTTTTTTTGTCGCGTTGCAGATTAATATGAAAACATGCTGTAGAATTTACAGGCTGTGTAATATTGGTGTACGTGTCGTGGTAAAATTGTCGACGAGTCCGCGATTAAAACGTACACATTTTTTTTTATTTAGGCCATGTAGGCCCGTTGCCGCGACTGCCACGTCTTCCCATCGTTCCGTGTCTTTCGCCATCCTTTACTCCTTACAAAACCAGGTCCTGACGTACGACACGCGGGTCACGCCATCGTTGCCTCGGTCGCCGCAAAAGTCTCTTCCTATCCTTTACCCGATGACGTTATGTTATTTAACATTTTTCCTTTTGCACTTCGTCATCGCCACTTGATCGTATAACCCGCATTCAAATCGTCATCGGTTCTGCGCTCGTATCCGTTGCTTTCCACTATCTTTTTCGGGCCAAACATTCGTCTTAATATTTTCCTTTCAAATACTGGTAACTTTTTTTCGTCGAAGACTCACACGGGCACACAATACAATCGGTCTAATCTAACGATAATATACCCTATACGTCGTTCTTTTCGGATAAGGTTTTAGATTTGAAAAGTGGTTTCAGCATTTCAAAGCATCTATTTGTTGTGCTTCACTTATTCTTCTTCGTGTCCACCACTGCAGGTCGTATATCATCTACTCCTACTCCAGTAAGCTAATTAAAGGTTTCCACCAGTGACGTATCCAGGGGGTGGTCCATGAGGTCCGGACCCCCCGAAAGTTTTTCTTTTTTATATTAATGTATATATATATTATATACCTACTAATAACCCAACATTTTTTTTTTTTTAATATATAATAATATTACTTGTTTGTGAAACTCTTCGATAATAATTTTTCAAACGAAATGTTTTGGTGTCGAATAAAAAAAAATATTCGATTAAATGTTCGATAATTGATTAAACCTATTATTCGATACGTGTTTAAAACGTGTCGAATTACCAATTTTTTCCAACGTGTTTTAAACGGAGCACCGCACCTAGAATAAAATCCTGTCTACGCGCCCTGCTTCCCATCCTGTCATTTGTCCCGTACTACCAGTGGCGGCTCTAGCATTTAATTTGGGGGGTGGGGGCCAAAAAAAATTGAATTGACGTCTTGATGACCATTTTTTTTTTTGTTTATTTGCTAATAATAATTAAGGTCAACAACTATATTGATCAATGAGCATAGGTACAATATCCTTTTTGTCACAGAGCCATAGATAATCATAGTAGTCTTATTTTATATTCTTTTTTTTAAGAATTTGGGGGGCATGGCCCCCTGGCCCCCTCCTAAATCCGCCACTGCATACTACTATAATTCCGTTTGATTGCGGTCCCTGCGTGATAATATCGTGTACTCCGTACATTCAAAACGTATGTAAGAGATATTTTGGATTTTTCGGATTACAACTGGTTTTTTTTTTCGAAAACGGATAATTTTTTTCTGTTTCTTCCATCCCGAGATCGCGAAAAATGAATTTCAAAACACACCGATACGCGTAATAATAATAACAATGACTCCGCGGTATTGGAAGCGGCGATAGGAGGGGACCACCCCGGTGGTGCAGGACGGGGACGAAGGAATCTCACAAAGTGAACGGACGACGTTAACGCGACGCGTGCAAATAATATTATTATTTCCGCGCCGCGTCCAGTGTGAAGAATGCGAATACCTTCGGCCATATATTATAATAATGCGCGCGGGTAGGGCTTCCCGGATGGACCGAGTTATTTACGGACGACGGAAGCGGCGCGCGCTGAGTGCCGTCGCCGCCGTCGCCGCCGCCGCGCCGGTTAAAAGGTACGGAGAAAAAAAACAATCGTTTCGCGTAGACGTTACATACACATACAACCGTGCCAGCACGGTCCTGCGCTTTAAAAATATCAAATCGATTTAAACGATTCGGCGCGGTAAATACCTAATTATTTTTTTCCTGCGTTAATTCCGCGGCGAAATATTCCACCGAAAAAAATATTTAAAAAAAAAACCGCCGTATTTCCGTATCAGACCGCCGCGGTTTCGTTACAGTCAGGATATTGCGCGCGCGCGCGTTAGCCCCCTCTCCCCCGCCCACCCGTTGGCTTGTACAGAAGAAGAAAAAAAAACAAAACGCCGTGTTTACTACGCGGTTATCGTATAATAATTTTATACCGCGGTTGTATAATAATAATAATAGTAGTAGTAGTAGTAAATAGTAGTAAAAATAGTACTTTAGTAGCAGTAGTAGTAGTAGTAGTAGTGGTGACGTCGACGATGACGAAGAGAGTGATAGTGGTGGTAGCGGTGGTGGTAACAGCGCGCGTTATTATTACCGGACGGCTGCGGCGGCGGCGGTGTTGCCCAGGAAATCGTTTTGGTGAAACGGAGAGAATCGTTAAACCGTGACCGGCAGAAAACTATACATAATATTACCGCGCTGCCGCCCGGTCCAAGGACTCTTGCGCGTTTTGATGCGGATCAGGAAAGAAATTACCTACTCTTATACACACACTTCCTTTATTCGTCGTCGTGATGACGGTTCGATTGGTTTTTTTTAATATTTTCTCGTCGTCCGTCCATTTCGACATATTATTATTATTATTACAATTAATATTTTCTGTATGTTTTTTTCCCGATATTGCGTGTTGTCATGAACGATACACGCGCTGATACAAAACTTATTTACGTGGGGGGTGGTGGCATCTTAAGTCTCAAAACACTACTTCAATCGGAATAGAAACTGCAATTCCTATAATTTTTGCATATTTTACCTATTTGAACCAAACGCTGTTTGGGAATTGGTATTTTTAGTTTTCACACTTCTTATGAGTCGTCATCGTTTTTTACTAGTTATTATATTATATATTATTATAATAATTCATCAATTATTCTTATATAGGTAATATAGGTGCATTAATGGTTATCAGTGTTTATAACTCATCACAAACTGATCAATACAAAATTCAAATTGTCTTAGCATATAGATGAGAGTTATAAAGCGATATTAGTGAAAAAAAAATTAACCACAGTCTCTTTGCCGCCCTCTTAATAATTATATGATTAATAACGATATTATAATATATAAAAGCTATATAAAGCTATATCGACAAAAAAAAATGTGTAATACATACTCGACAAAACTCAAATGTCAAAATTTTAAACAAAATTTTATTTCGAATGTATCTAATTCGCGGTATACCTGCTGATATAATAATATATATATATACAAGTATATACGGCTGTAAACGTGACCTGAAAACGAATGAAAAAAGCGCGAAAACGGTAACGATTTTGAAAAAAAAAATGTTTTATTACTATTTATTAGTTTAATAATTCAGCGTAAAAAAAAAATCTCATTAAAAAAAACGCTCGGTATCGATAGAGTTTTCCGCAACGTATTATTTTCGAAAACTCGAATAGATCGCAGTTTTTTTTCTTTTCTTTTTTTAACCTACAGCAATGTGTGGTATATATACCCTGTATAGCTGCCATCCATTTATTTTAATAAATAACAAACAGTATGACTGCTGGCTTGCCCATCATACGCGACAGTCACGCTTTAATTTGCCTTCCGCGTATAATTTTTCTTTAAGGTACAAGAACGACCACACATAGCCGCATCCGCGAAGATTTGACGTTATCGTTCGTCATCCATCCTCCTTCTGTCCGCGAGTGTCGACAGTGAATCATCGTCGAGAAAAACTGGCAGATGATGTTTGCGGCATCAGCCAGAATTCGTGAAATCGTCCAGGAATTGCGGACTTTCTTCCGTGGTTGCACATTATATCTTCTGTGTGCGGTCACCTGCAGTTGGAGGAGGAGTAGGAGGAAACATCATCCATTTTGGACACACGCGAATACACGCGGTGTGTTCGGCCGTTGTGTCGTGCAGCTGGATGGCGAATTCTCTTATTAAACTCGTGTAGTTCAGAGCATCCACGTCACACTTGGGACAGAAGAAATGATATTTCCGAATCCGTATCGTCGTTTGGAGCCATCACCTGGCCTCGATTCGGTGCGATCGCTGTTTGTATATTTTCAAATATTCCGTTAATTGAATTAAAGCGTCTTTTTTTGTGCCGTTTCATTTCCTATACCGGTAAAATACCGCGATTAAAATTAACAGTTTACAATTACTATTGAAAACGATATCATAAAATTACAAATATTACTCCGCGATGTCAATATAAATGCCCGAAAGCGCAAAAAAAAAAATAATAAAAAATCGTTTTGGCGCTCACGAGGTCGAAAACATAGAACGTATTTTTCAAAAGTAAACAGGCAACTTCCCTCGCCCTTGTGAAATGACGCACGAGCATTACACGCGTGTAGTACCGCGTTGTGTATACTATTTAATCGCGTTTTGTTTTAAATTTTTTAAGTATACAACGACAGATGGTCAACAAATCTTCGTAAATAGTAAATAAAATATAGTAAAAACAACAACAACAACGACGACCACTTTTTGAATCCACACGCCGAAAATTGCGAATCAGCTATATTGTCCATCGTATAGGTCGCACGTATATATATTTACTTACTTTATAGGCCTTTATGTAATGCGTTATTATACTTATTATATTATGAACTTAGCTGTTTTCACATGTGTGTTTTCGCTGCAACGGTGTTGTTGGCCATCCTAAACGCGCACACGACATTTCACATTATTTCCACATCCTATATAGTTTTTTTTTTTTTTCATTAAGTTTAATGGTTTGTTTTTTTCTCTCTAAATAATTACAATAGTAGAAAATAGAAATTGTACGAGTATAGTAGCGCCGTATAGACGTGGCATAATATATGTTAAAGTTAATCTAAAGTATCATAATGTTATATGCAATGTCATCGTTGATGACGTCAACGACAGTGTCTTTGCACGCATCTTTCGGCACGAAAATCATACTTATATTTGTATACAGTTGTGATGGAATAAGTCATCGCAATACGTTCTATAGTGCGTTGCTTCGCTTTGATTGCCGTTACTTTTGCTGTTATATTTGTTGCAGGCTTTGCGCCTCTGATATAGATGGATGAGTTTGCTTCAGGTCGGTCGCTAATGATTATTTATATTGGTTCATTGTACGTTGAGTGGTCGCGCAGGGTTTTTGAAAAGTTCTTTTGATGACGGACGGTTTATGATGTCAGATATGTATTTTTCAGTTTTGGATTAGTTTTACTGTATAAGTACGGAGGGTAAAGATGCAGATTGTCTGATTTGAGAAGAACCGTTGGCTATAGGTAATTTGTCTGAGAATTATATGGACTGGACCGATTATTGCTACACGTCTTATAGAATATAATTAGTGGCGGATAAAAGAGGGGCTAGTAGCGAGCCATCCACCTCGAAAATCGAGTTAATAAAGTTTAATCGTTTTGAATATTGATTTCAGTAGGTTGACGGGTTAAGTACGTACTTTAAATTTTCGTTGGTATATATATCTATATAGGTACGTGTTGCGTTTCGTAGAAAATAATATTTATTATTTCTTCGCGTTTGTAAGTAATATTTTTCATTATTTCTTTTAAAAAAAAAAATGGAAAATATTAAAAGCGCAGATAAATGACTCGCACAATAAATTATCACGTATACAACAAATTTTTACAATTTAATTTAATAAACTAATCGATCGACTTTTGATTTATTGATGGAGTTATGATATTGCGAGGTTTCGATAGTTAATATATATATATATATATATAGTATAAACTTTCGAGTACCACACCTATACATAAAATTCGGATAATGAAAATAATAAGACGTTGCGTTCCCCCTATCTATTTTACGTTATTTAATTACAATACGTACATATACTGTAAGAGTTATCGCGTATTATATACGTATATAGTGTGTGAAGTGTATATTATAATAAATACAATTATTATAACAGACTGATAGGTGTAGTTATTTATAATTTTATATAATTATTCATGCATACAAAACAATATAACGCTATTTATATCTGCGTTAATTATACGTATACGAATTATATCACATTTTTGATGACGTATATGCTCGCGTATTATATTACTACGACGATTTATAATACGTTTCAAAAAATCAAAACTATATATTTTATATAGTTTTTTGTACTTTAACTATTTTTATCGCCCAATTATTTATCTATAAATGTAATTATTCCTAATTCGCGATTATAAACCTATATGAATTCGATAGTACCTATACACATTATCACTATAGCTTATTATATGTTGGCAGGTGATGCAGGCTGTAAGCATATAGATCATCGCATTGCCACTGCCCCAAAATATAATGATTATATTATCATTTCTCGTCCCGTAAAATACGATCAAAGTATTTGAAAATGTTACGTGATTTTATATTATAAACAAATCATTATTATTCGTATACTATTATTATTGCAGTAGATATATTATGATATACGCAATTATATTACTTTTTTTTTCTGTATATTATTATATTATATTTTCGCGAAACTATATATAACAGTATTGTTCCGTTTTTTTTTTCTTCTTTTTCGTTTCTTTTTATTTTATTTATATATTAATTATATTATATATTCTGAACGGAGCGAGGAATTCGTATTGGTTTTACAATAATATGATGTGTTTTTTTTTTAAATTCTGTACCCAAAAATTCTACCAGAAGGCGTGCTCCGGTAACAGTCTTGTACTTTGTTCCCGGTAGCAAATCGCATCTAGTTGGTATAGCAGTTTAGAGAGGTAATTTTTCGATTTTTCTCAATGCTTTTTTCAAACGTCAGAAGAAACTAATACGAAAAAATTAACATAAAAACGCGGTATTTCGACGAAATCGATTATAATATTATCGTTATAGCTTCGTAATTTTGAAACTAATGGATATATAGACACTTGAAACATTCACCGAATATGTAACTGCAGTAGACCGTATTGACGAGACAAACTTTTCAACAAAAAAAAATCTTGAAAATCGTCAAGTCACAATATAACCATATTATTCTATCAGTGATTTGGGTTTTGCCCTTACTCCTAATCTCTCGCCAAATAATAAGACATTGAGGAGATACGCTGTAAGGCTCTAGAAAAAAATGCTGGATTTCGTCCTTCGGAAAACGAAGGAATTTCACCTCATCATATCCCCCCTTAAAGCCTTATATTGTGCGCTCGTGCGTCCTACACTCGAGTACGGCTGCATTCTTTGGGATCCACTTACTGCTCTTGTGCCAGTTCCATCACAGAGTGCCGCAGAGAAAATTTCATTTAAATTTAATATTCCCTCGTTCTTCGTGCCCTAAATCTTTCAAGTCTCGCGGACCGCCGACATATTTTGTCTAGCCTGTCCTTTCTGCAGACAAAATCGACTCTCCTGCTCTCCCCTATCTCTCTTAAATCTCAAAGTCCCTTTCTACCCGTTTCTATTTTCTTATACTTTCTGTCGTCGCTATATAGGTATACTTTTATATACTCGTATATATATATATATGAATAAATCTTTCGAACGAAACAACGTTATGTACCAGCGCCACAATAATATTACATACCGCATAGTACTATACAATATTATAACACATAATACGCGTTGTATTTAACGTGAAACGAGTTATCGGTTGTCGCGGTATACGCGCTGCTGCTGCTGCTGCTGCTGCTGCTGCTGCTGCTGCGCGAATGTCGTATCGCTGCTGTGCTACAGTACTCGGAAAATATTTATTTTTTTCCGTATGACAAAATCTAGGCCATCGTCCCGCGTTCCGACACTACTACGATGACTGCTGCAGAATTATTACTGCGCTGTATTGCCACCGCAACAATACATAACCAGCGGGTTTCCGTTTACGCGAGAACGTTTTATATTTTTTAAACGATAATATTGCAAGTATATGATATTATATATGTATTGTATAGAACAAGATATAACGCGGATAACAACGGCGAAATGGGTTTTAGAAAAAAATAAAAGGCTTATTATTTTCAAAATGATATAGTAATAACGACTTCCCCCATCCAATACGTTATGCAATATATATATATATAATATATATAAAAAAAAACGAGTCTGCTAATGCCTACAGACATTGATGTGTAAACGTCGCGTGAGCGGTAAAAATGAAACGGAATTGTGATTGGGATTTGTGTATATTGGTATATTATTTATTCAAAGTAATATTTCGATAATAAAATATTATTATATTAGTTGTCACGACAACGGCTTACACATTTCCGTCCCATTTCCCGAGATTTACCCTCATACCGCCGTAATAGATGTTTACGCATCAAAAATTAATTTTAATTTTATTTGTTATCATAATAAACTCTTTATTAATCACGAAATAAATGGCGTATTATACATATATTTATATGAGCACTCGTCAGCTTACACTCTCAAAAAAAAAAAAAAAAAAAACAAAAAATTGATGGGAACATCACTTATTATATATTGTATAATATACGCTACTATTGATGCGAATTACTATATATATGGAAATTCAAAACTCTATATTTATATATAATAATTATATCAGCCGTTATCTGCGCAGTGAAGTCGCTCATCATCGTGTTACAAGAGGCATCGATTATGTTGTTGTTGTTTTTTTTTTTTTATAAAACCATATATTTAATAAGAAAATATAATTTAAATATATATTATACGCGTTTCTATACGTCGATATCGCGAGCGTATATATATATATATAAATATTTATCGTTTATATTTTATTGTATATATAATACAACACTATAGTAGTTATTTAATACACTTATTTACAGATATCGTTCACCGTGTAAACCATTTTTTTTTTCTTTTCTATAAATCGATCGAAAACTAATTTGTCGCGGTTTGATAAATATAATACGCGTTAAAATCGACGCGTATATAATTATTATTGAAACGATTATGACAATAAAATATAAATAAATTTTTTTTTTTTTATTATTATTAATTTCAAATCGAAGACGTTTACGTTGCGTGCAGCGCAGCAGCAGCAAAAGCTATCTGCTTAGTCCTAACGCCGTTTTTTCTCTCTCTCTCTCTTTATCGACCGGCTATATAACGCCTTCCGATACGATTTTCCGCGGTCATTTTTATATATAAATATATAAAATTTTGTACACTACAAGCCGTCGTCACCTTCGCACCAGCTGCTGCAGCAGCTCAAGCTCATAGAATTATTTACACGAAAAGAAAAAAAACACTACTATTCGTTTGTACGAGGTACAATAACATACATATTATATACCGCGGTATAGGTCGCACGCGTGACACGTGTATGGGTAAAAAAAAATACACAGTTTTTTTTTTATTATTTATATTATAACAACAGCTGTGGCCGCTGTGTGTGTGTGTGTGTGTGTGTGTGTGTATGCGAGAATGCAAATTTTCATTGTAACACAAATTAACTTTCAAAACTTTTACATAGAAATCTTCGCGGGCCGTATATTTGTTTTTCGAATTAAATATATATTATATTTCGGGTGTATGTATATATAAGTTTTGAAACGAGAAACGACGACGCAAAAAAAAAAAAAATATATTTACTTTACGCGTTATATCACTTTGCGGACTAAATCTTTTCCTCTATAGCTGTTGCACTGCACAGTGTATATATCGGCGAGGAAACGTCAATATATTATATATAGTGCAGTTAATAATATGTAAAAGAACAGGCCTTTTTTTTTATGCGTACCAAGTTTTTGACGACACTATATATTGAACTTTTTTTCCCCACTTTCCCGAGCGTCCCCGCGCAAGTTTTTTTTATTTATCTGAGGAGGAAATGTATTTTGTTTAAATGTTACGGTTTTACTGTATAAATATGCGCGAGCCGGACGGAGAGAATAACTTAAATAAAACCGTCTTTGGAAAGAATGTCGGAAGGAAAGTTATTGTGTATGGAAAAGTCCTGTATAGTAAAAATAACAGAATGAATGCGGATATAGGACACATATAATTCGGCATGAAGGCGATTACTAAAACTATAAATTGGAAAGGATCACGGAGAAAGGGCAAAGAGATTAGAGTACATCCAACAGTTTATAAGGGTCCAAGGATGTGATTCATATATGTGCAAATGAAAAGGAAAACGGATAGTAGAGAAGAGTGCGGAAATCAGTTGCAAACCAATCTTCGGATTGAAACCATAGAGAGAGAGACAAAGAGGTGCGAGTCCTATTAACGTACGCAGGAGAATTTTCTAAATTACTCTTACAAATTGATAGTGGAACTTTAAAAGGATGTATAAAATAAGGTTGGATACGTCACGATAGCGTAAAAAATCTAACGGTGTCGACGAATTCATTCAGAATCGCGCGTGAGTTTTTCGAATATTAAAATAAAAATTCTCGTATACTTCGTTAATATTTGTGTCATAATCACGCGTATAGAATCGTTTTTTAATAATAATTATCTAAATATATATATATATAATAATTACATTTTCGTTGAATATTGCGCGCGGGCGAATATTCAACTGGTATATAATATAATTTTGAATATCGTTTTGCTGCACGAGGACTATTTGAAAAACAAAACAAAAAAAAAATTACATTTTTTGTCGTTCGAACGACTTAAATGGACAATATTATTATTCTGCGCTCATAATATGTGTCTGCACTAAACACGGAAAATCGTCGAATTCTTTCGTACAATCCGCGCGTACTAAAGGAAAACTATTTCCCCGTCTGTTTTATTATTACTATTATTTTCGCTGTATCTCATAGCTTCTTTCTTCGGCCATGGTGGTTTTGGCCACCTTGAGCCTAAGGTCCTTCCTCTGGATGATGGATATTGTACGCTTGTGTCTGGAGAGTGAGAAGATTATGTTTGCCCGGGACTTTTTCGATGGTTTCACAGGTTGTTTTAGCCCCGTGGCGCCGATGACAACAGGCAGGGCAGTATTTACATTTTTCGCGCCCCGGGGCAACACAATTTTTACGCTAAAAAATTACGCTTTATATTTTTTTTTTGTTAACACACCATATTATGTATATAAAAATTTACCGCCCCCTTAATAACAAAAAAATTTGCCGCCCCGGGCAACAAGGTACACTTGCCCCCCCTTAAATACGGCCCTGACAACAGGTATTACTCTGGTTTTCGTGCTCCATAACTCTTGAATTTCTATGGAACATTAAAATTACTACTATTATTACTATTTTTTTTTATTTTTATTATTATTGTCTAGTTATTGTACATAATATATACGCTCTAGAAAAAAAAAAAAATACTTATGTAAATAAAACGCGTTTATTTTCTATTATTTCGCCGTTCTCGCGTAACAAAAAAAAAAAAGCTGGCGGGGTATCGGCTGGAGGCGCGCGCGCGGATTATTGTCTAATAATAATTATTTTTATATTGTGACACCGGAGTCGCTTTTTTTGGTGGGGGGTTAAAGGGGAAGAAAGAAAGAAAGATATTTCGTGTCAAATGACACACAACGCGCACACAATAGTATACAATAAATATTATTTATTATTATTATTATAACGATAGTCGCGTAGTTGCACGTACAGGCGGCGGCGGCGGCGGCGCGCGCCGTACGGTAATAATATTATCGTGTGTGGAAGGGGCAACACTGCAGGGGAGCAGCAACAGCAGCAGCAGCAGCAGCGCTGTTGTTGTATCACGCGCCGCCGTTCCGCGTACGCGGCCCATACGACTATCGGCCGCCGTAGTAGCGTTACGTTTTGTTGCCGTCAGGTTGCCGGCAGAGCGTGTAGTGCCGTTCTATCGTTCCGCGTACGACGACGCCGACGACGACAACGATATTTTTTTTTTTTGTATTTTTGTGCCTAACCGCCGCTCGGTTATTATAAATCGCTCTCGCGCCGAGTTTATATATATTTTTTTTCTCACACAATATTTTTGCTCGCGATAATAATAATATTTTCCGAAACGGTTCGCCGCGGTGTCGTACGTTATTATTTTTTTGGTTTCCGAACGATTTAATATTATCGAAAATATTAAATCGCGCGCCGCCGCCGCCCCGTACCGTGCGTTTAGTACGAGGCGGATAAACGGGGAGTACACGGGAAAAAAATTTAAAAAGCTCTCTGGCTCGCTCGCGTTTTGTGTGCTCGGCCGCTTTCGCGCGCGGTACCCGAGTAAATGCATCGTCGCCCGAACTCCGTAGCAGCAACAACAGCGTACGCTTCTTGACACGCCGCTTCGTTCACGGAATAATCGTCACCGCTGTGCCGCCTCCCCCCGGACGCGACGATATAAGGTAATATAATTGTTCGTTTTTACATTATTATTCGTCGAGAAATATTTGTATTGTAGTACTAAAAAAAAAAAAAACTATACACTGTCGCTACACGAGAAAAACAATACAAATGCCCCGTTGCATAACAGTCGCCGACTACGGTACCCGGCGTTTCTTTTTTTTTCACGTGTAATTTCGCTTTTAATCGAATACCCCGGCGACGGGTTCGTTTCTGTCCTCTTCCCGCTCCCCCTGCCCCGCGGAGAAATGATATTGCACCGGCTAAGCATAATAATAGTATATTGTGTGTGTTTAACACCGGTCGTGAACAGGTGTCAACCCCCGCGGCGCGTTCAGAAATAAAAAAAAAATAGGGTCCTCTCGGTTTTCGGGTGTACCGTATTGTGTAGAACAGTGCGGCGGCGGCGGCGGCGGCCGTATAAGAGGGGCGAGATTTTTCAAAGGACTACGCGGGTGTTGTGATTTTTTTTTTGTCTGCGACGATAAACGGGGAAATATCGCGTACGTAACGACGCGCGCCGTTCGCGTCCAAAGGGTTGGCCGCACTGATTATTGGTCACGCACGTCACACGAGCTGCTGCTGCGGCCGCCGTCGCCGCCGCTCGTATTTCCTGTTCCGCGATCGTAACGATTGTGTGTGTCGTACTACTACTACTACTACTACTACTACTACTCGGTACACACGTAACGCGCGCTGAGTAATAGTATGTCGGGCCGCCGGAGGCGGTTGCCGGTGCGGAAGAAGTGCGGCGCGGTGTCCGCGTTGCGTTGGTGCGGCGGCGGCGGCGGCGGTGGTGGTCGGGAAGAGGAGTGTGGTGTGCGTGTAGGAGAGATGTTGCGAGAGAGGGTTCCCGCGAGACGGCGACGAGATGCGCGTTCTTTTCCTCCTCCTCCTCCTCCTCCACCTCCTTTTCTCGTCGTCGTACGCTATTGTCCTACGGTTGACCTTGACTGTACACACACACACACACACAACGCGCGCGCGCGCCCCGACCGGATTCCGGACGGACTTCCACGACGCAGACTTACGAGAGCGCGGACACTGCTGCTGCTGCTGCTGCCCTGTCGTGGTCGTGGTGTATATATCTCGTTGTGTGGAAAAAAAAAGAATTAAATAAAAACGACTCGCGTATTCGCCGGATTTTTTATTTGCTTATTTTAGGCGGTGGGGGGGAGGGGGGGTCAAGGTTTTGTTTTTTTTGGCATTCCGTCGTCGTCTACTAAACCGAATGCCGCGCACTTCTCGTGCCGGCGTGTTGTTGTTGTTGTCTTTTTATTCTTGCGTTTATTTTATCGCCGTTTTTTTTTTTGTAAATAACCGATTCCCAGCCATACACACACAGATACGTGTTAGTAATTAAATATTATTTGTCGTCGTCGTCGTCGTCGTGAACGCGGCCGCCCGTCGGATTTATTATATTGTTGAAAGGAAGTGGGAGAGACGACAAAGAAGACGGGGGAAGAGCGGCGGGGTCGATGGTGTTACACACGGTGTGTGTTTTCGGGAAGCTGCAACAGCGTCGACCCCGCGTGTGTGTGTGTGTGTGTGGAATGCCGCTATCGTCGTTGTGCTGCGGCGCGGGGGAGGAGTGGCCGTTGCGGCGGCGGCGGCGGCGGGACGATGGAGAAGAAGAAGAGAGAGAGAAAAAAAAAGAAGGAAACGGGCCCCGTTCCCACGGTTCGCTGTGGTGTCTGGGGCGCCCCGTCTGTTTGTTCCTCTCCGGCGGGGCGTTCGAGACGACGGTGCAGGCCGGGGGTGGGGACGACGACGACGACGACAAGGGATTCCTTCTTTATTTGATTTTTTTTTTTTTTTACTTTTCTTTCTCCATCGTCGTCGCCGCTCGTACCGCACCGCTACACCGCCGCCAACCCTTACGACGACCGAACGAACACCTGCAGTCCTCTCTCTCTCTCTCGGTTCGTCGACGCGGGTACAAAAGGGACGCCTCCGCCCGCGCTCGCCGACCCGTGCGAGGGGAGAGTAAGAGAAATCTTCACGATATGACACATATTTTTGTATTCTCTCTTCTTCGCTCTCATCGCGTGTTGTTGTCGCGTTACCGCCGCTGCGGCGATTGGTCGTACCGGGTCCGTACTTTGTTTTTCTTTCTCTTTCCGAACGACGCGCCTACCACCACACGCGCAACGCGTCTCGTAATATACAAAAACAGTGTTCTCGCGTGCGCCGCTGGTTTTTTTTTTTGATTCGCCAGACTTTTTCCTCTGCGTGCTGCGCGTGTATATATATATGGGTACGTGCATTTTTTATTTTTTATTTTCTTCTGATTAACGACACAATTCATTATTAAAACACTCATTGTAAATTATAAATTCACGTTTCGCGTGTAAGTCGGATGCGCCGGGTCAATTTTTCCATTTCATAATATGATGTACGCGCGCGCGCATTGTAATAACAATAATAATAATCGAACGAGGTGTAAATGTCGTCCCTTCCGGTCAGACCACGACGTGTTCACCACCTGTGTGTATACGTATACCCCATCACAAATTACATTATATTATAGTCGTCGCCGTTTATCATAAATAATAATTACGAAACTGCATCCGTTATTGTTGTTTTTCCGTTACCCGCGAAGCGCAGTGTAACTACGTTTTTGTCATATCCTTTTGCGGCACCGTATATTATTTATTACAATTAATTCCGTTCGTAATTTATTGAAATAAATTTAAGCTAAGTCCGACGTGTTTTGACACGGGGTACGGCTTGTTGTTGTGACCTAACGGGAAATTACCGCGAGTGTTTGACGAGGGGAAAGTTGTTGGGGAAAAATCTCTGTATAGTACTTTTTTTGAACGGTACGCGGGACAGAAACTGGGAAACTAAAATTGTAATCGAATCGTACCAGCAAGCTAAAGAGAAAATGTGGTTGAATTACCGTATAGAGAAGAGGGACAAGGATATAACGGTCTGTGATATATGACAGATATGATGATGATGATGATGACGAGGGGAAAGAGACGGAAGGGAACTGCTGCTACGGAAGAAGAAATCTGGGAGTGGACTGACGCGGATAAATAGTTTTGACGGCCAAAAGCGCCTAAACGGGGCTGGTAAAGCCCTAAAAAAAATAATAATTATTATTTATTATTATTGTTATTGTGCGACGTGTAAGAAAAACGGCGTACACACCGCGCCGCGACGAGAGAAACCCGTTTCTTCCCGCCGTCTCTCCGTAGAAAAACATATGGCGGCGGCGGCGGCGGCGGAGTAACATGACCTGTTGCTGTTGCTGCGCGCGCCGCAGAGCGGAAGTTCCTATATTTGTGTGTGTGTGTGTGTGTAGGCCCGGGACAAAGAACCGAGTTTGCCGCCGTCGCCGTCCAAGGTTAACCGCCGCCGTCGCGTCTCGGTTTTCCTCATCTTGTACGGCAGAGATACACGCGCGCGCGCCTGTCGGTATAGTAAATAAACGAGCTTAAAATACCGACACGAAGAGAGAAGTAAAAAAAAAATTTCCTCACTAACCCCCCTCTCCGTATTCTCATATCGACGTTGTTGCGTTAGTGGTGTTCTTTAAAAAAATAAAAATAAAAAACCGTAGCCCCGGCGTAACAAACCGAAATATTATTATTATTAAATATTATTCGTCGCGGCGCGTGTCCCCTAATGAATATTTCTCGGTTTTTATATAAACCGCGATGCGCATGCGCCGGCGATAGAACAAAAAAAAAAAAAGTGTATAACGCGACGACACAAAGAAAGACACACTTACACAAACCCGGGGCGGGAGAGAGGGAATTGTCGGCGTTCCGAAAGGATGTGTTATAATATACGGACCGGCGGACCTCGTGAACCGTTTCCTGTGTACGACCGGAAGTATATAACGTATACGACGATATAATATTTTCTCGTGTGTGTACGAATATATAATTTCTTTTTTTTTTTTCTCGAAATTCCGCCATTGGTCGGTAGTGGCGGGTTAACGGCAACACGGAAAGTGTGCGACGGCGGCGGCCAAAAGGAAGTTTTTATTTTTCTCTGCTGTGTACGTCGTCGCGTTTTACAGTGTTCTATTTTTACGACGCGCGCGTGTCCTAAAACAGTCGCGGCCCGCGGCGTCCTCGTTCTGTGTGTGTGTTGTGATCGCCGCCGTCAAGTCTATTGTGGAAAAACGGGAGAGGTGGGGGGAACGTTTTTCAATAATAAAAAAAAAAGCCGCGAGAAAGAGGGGAGACAATTATATTCGATTACACTTATAAATAATAAAAATAATAATAATCGTCTCGACGTTACTACTATATAGTCGCTGCTGCTGCTGCTGCTGCTGCTCTTACCGAGATTAATAACGCGTTGTTCGACGTCCACGGTGTTTCAAGAGGATTGTGGAAGGATTTTCTTTCTTCGTCTTGCACACACGAATTCATATAGTATAGTACTTTTTTCCCCTATTTTTAACCGACAGCGTTACTACCCCGAAAACGTTTAGCATTTCAAACGTACCGGTCGACCGGTATAGTGCAGTATAAAGATTCTGAAAACGGATTTGAATTCGTCGTGAATTTTTTGACTATAGAACGGACTTTGCCGCTTTTTTTCATTTTTTTTTTTTTTGTATCTTAAGATATTCGAAAATTGATAATTAACAAATTTTTATTTGAATTTTTGTTCGAGTAATTTTTCAAGGATTTTATTATATAGAAAAAAAAAAAATTGTAGAAACGTGGGAAAAGTCGTTATTCACTTTAAGAGTATACCGGAACGCGCGCTTACAGCTACTCTGTCATTGGCTATTGCCCCGCCCAAGCGGCTAATAGCTACTCTGTCATTGGCTGTTGCTATCGGCTCACGACGGTTTCCGCCAATCAGAATACCGATAGAACCTCGCCTGCGCGAACGCGAACCGATTTTCGTCCGCCGCCCGGTACGCTCTTAAACTGAATTTCACGACGAATCCGTTTTCAGAATCGTTGTCGCGTCACTTCTATAATGGGTCGATAGAAAATACTCGCTTCCAGTTGTCGCTTGGATGTTGTAAAAACTCGCAGCGAAAAATTGCGGTGGGGGGATATCGTCTGCGACTGTTTACACACTCCCGGGTGTGAATAATGTTGGATCTTTCAAATAATAATAATATTAGAAGAAAAACGAAAACTCGAATAAAATAATTTCCGAGCAAGGTTTTTTTTTTAATAAAAAATACGTGTGTTTTTTTTTTTCTCTTCTGCCCCCGCGCGCAACGTCCGTTCTTCGTTGGAATTATTGTTTTCCAAACAATATTATCTCGAAAACACGCGATAACGAACGATCCGTTGCATTCTTCCGCGTTACTATTATGTTATACTATGCGGTGTGCCGGAGAGGTTAATATTGTATCGAGTAACCTACTAAAACGAGACGACGAGCAGCAATCGGCGGCGCTTATTATACAATTTTATGATAATACACGTTTATCGAATAAAAAAATAACTGGTAGTAATAATAATAATAGTACGACGTTTATAACGGCGGCAACGCTGCGGATTAACGACGACGACGTATAACGAAATATTCATCACGACGTTTTTTTATTTATCCGCGAATTTTCGTCCGGTATTATTAATTATTGTCGACGTTTTTTTTTTTTCGTTAATATATTATCGTTTCTGCGAATGTCTTCTCGTCGTTATTATTTAATATATTTATTCGTTTTACTGTATTATTTATATAAATTAATATTACGATTATGTCGAAAAACGAATTCCCTTTGTTTTTTTTTATAAAAATCCCTGTTAAGAGAGGGAGACGCGTTTTTCTCACCGACGATTTTTCAAATGGTTTCGTATAGGAGGCGACTTCTATGACATTTTTTTTTAAGAAAAATATAGAAATCTTAACAGTGTATGTTGTAACATGTGACGCAGCACGTGATTATAGGAAAAATAAAACGTGTTTTCGCGAGACAGAAAAAAAAGTACGCCGCTCAAAGTGACGACGAAACATTATTATAATATTAAATGCGCACACGATATTTTTTTCGATGGAACCTCGTCTTCTTAATACGGCGTTTTTTGCATTACACGTATCATGCAAGTCGATACGACGAATGCGCAAAAATACATGTTTTCCCCTTTTAAAAAAAAAATAAAATAAAATGAATTATTAACATTACAATTAATTAAATAACTGTTTTGTCGCTTGTTATTTTGAAAAGCGCACGTGTGGTTCCATTTGAAACGCATTGTTGTAATATGTGTTTCGTCTTAAAAATTACACCGAAGAGTAGTACTGTTTTTTTTTTGTATGCACGTTTTTACTACTAAAAAAAAAAAAAAATCTTCGGCGAGACCGTCTTCTTGCTGTCTAAAAACGCGTCAATTTAGTTTTCAATTTTTCTCCTCCAAGCGTCCACGCGCGTTTGCGTTTATACGCGACGGTTGGAAGAAGAAGAAGATTAACGCGAATTTGTCGTTAACGTTCCGAAAAGTTTGACGCGAAAAACGAGAGAGAGACGACGAAACCTCTATTATTTTCACTAATATAAACGAGAAATCGTATATATATAATATATATTATAAAATATTATTAATAGTGTGCTAGATGCGGTTATTAACGACTCGTGCAAATGATAATTTCGACGCATTGTGTTCGCGCCAAACGAGTAGTCGGTATTAAAAAAAAAACAGAAATTGGGGCGACTAGAAAAAATTTATGCGCGCGCTCAATTTTTTTGTTTTTTTTTTATTCCACGTTCCATTTCCTCTTTGCGGCGCGCACGGTTCAAGGTCTGTATTGACGAAGGTTTTTTTTTTTTTTCATTCTATTTTATTAACAAACGCCGGATATCCCGTTAATATTCGTCTTTATAATAATACCGCGTGGCAGTGCAGTGGCCCTCGCCGGGGGCCCCCTGCCCCCGACCACGACGAGTTCGCTCGGGAGCAATTTTCGCGCGCGCGCGCGCGCGTTTGAAAATTCTTCTTCCCGGATATCTTATCGTCGTCGTCGCACAGGATGCCGCGACCGGACGACCTCTCCGTCGATCGTTAACATCGAGGAGAGGGGTGGGGGGAGGATAGGAGGAGAAACGGAAGAAAAACGAGTAAATGCGGCATAACGATTTATATTTATATAGAATAATTATTATATATATATAATATATGTGTGTGTGTGTACCGGAAAGCGGCGGCGGAAACGCGTTTTTTTTTTTTTTTTATAACGATAATAAATAATTTTTTAACCGAGCCGAAGAAGAAGAAGAAGAACGCCTGTGCGTGTGTGCGTTTTTATTTTGCGACCGAAAACGGCAAGTCGCGCGACCGCAGTGGTGTTTGGAGGCGATTCGTTCCGGTCGCCGCATAAAACCGATTCTTCCGGCTGGAGAAACCGATTTTCTAGCGCGCGTTATACGGGAATTTGTTTTACGTATAAAATGATCGGGCGGCGCGCGAGTTTTTTTCCAAATTTTTGTTGTTGTTTTTTCTCTCAACAAAACGTTTTTGTACGGTCAAAGAGACTATCGAGATTTTATAACGCCCAATAAAATAAAAAAAAAATTTTTTTACGTCAATTGTGTAATAATAAAAGGGCGGGGAATTTAGTGGGATAAAAATCTGCCCGGTCGTGTGTTATTGTTAACGAGTCTCGACAGGCCTATACGTCGTCGTAGACTTTATTGTTAGTATTTATAGTGCGTCCGCGAAATTTCAAAAACGATTTTCGAGGCGTTTTTTTTTGTCTACCGATAATTTGTTGTTTTGTATGATTGTGGGGGTCGGAGGAGTGGCGACGACGACGACTACCGAGACGATGAAAAGAAACGCTTAAAAAGAAACAATTATTATGCGTACTCTTTTTTTTTATCTCGTTCGCGAGAGCGGGACGTTGTGTGCCGCCGTCGCGCATCCGTTTTCGATATACGTTTTCTCGAGTGTTTTTTTTTTTTATACATCTCTCATCCACCACCGACCCGATACCGCAAAATACTCGTATATATTATTTATTATTATAACGACGTATGGGAGGCAGATATATAAAATAAACGTGTTGTTGTGTAAAAAAAAAACGTTTCCGTTTTTGATGACGATTTCCGCGTATAGACGATCACCTTGTTGTTCGAGTACGACGCGCCTCGCCGTATACGCCGAAAACGCGCCGCCGCCGCCGCCGCCGGTCTATCGCCGCGACACACGTCGAGTACGCGTGAACACCCGGCGGCGTAGGCGTTGTGTTCGGTGAATTTAGTCACGCGCGAATAAAACTCGCGTCGGTTTCGTTTTTTTTTTTTCCTGGTGGAAAAAATAATTCCGTCTTTTTACCCGGAAAAACGACGACGGTGTGTTGAAAAACGTCCTGCGTCGCGTTTATATTTTATACACTGTTGTCGTTCGATACGATTTTTTTCTATATACCAAATACACGGTAAACGGTAGGTAGTTAGTGGTAGCAGTCGGTGGTTGGTGGTAATAAGTCCGTAAGAGACGATTATTTATTTTATTTTCCTTTTTGTCGTCGAACTGACGCGGCCGACAAACGGAGAAATAGTAGTTAATAATATTGTGTGTAAGTTATGCGAAGAATCGTTTCGAATGTGTTAAATAATACGTTTTGCCGCGTCCATAACAAAAAAACGAACCGAAACGAAACGGACGGCCGGCGGGACTACCGGTTTTTTTTTTGATAAACGATTATTTTCTTCTTCCGTCAAACTACGACGACGACGACGAGGCGGCGGCGGTTATAATGTTACCGATATTTTCACACTGGTTTACAAAATATTTTATATACGCATTTTGTTTTAGCCCCCCCACAGTCATTGTAGAGTGTTTGTAAAATAAAAAATAAAATTAATCGTCGTATAGACGCAATAAAGTGCGTTTCGCGTTTCCGAATATACATAGTATATTGAAATTCCGAGGGGGAACAACTACTATATACTGATGATGTGGTTACGTACGTATGGTGTAGAACTTAATAACTGATGGTGTAATACACACATACGTGTAAAAAATTATGATCCGCGCTTTTTTTTTTGCCACCGTCGTTTAAAAAAAAAAAAATCCGCCGAGACGCGATACGACTACCGGTTGTGGTTTATAATAGTCGGCGACGTGTGTTTTGTTTGTCCATCGCGGACGGAAGAAAAGCAAAAACCCCCTCGTACCGAATAAAAGTAAAACGAGAGACGCGGACACGGTGGTACATAATATTTTTTAAAATACGGAAATCGTGATAACGGACCTTTTTGACGCGCGGGAAAGTATAAATCCGGAATTATATTATGTTCCATGACATTTGTGATGTCAGTGCGTTATTATCAAACGAAACGTGCGCACTCCAGTGTCTTTAGACGGTTTTTCATAACAAATCGGTGGATATTTTTTTTTAAGTTCCGACAGTAGCTCGCGAGTGTATTTGTCTAAAGTCTCGTTTACGAGCTGCTAGTTGGCGAATTCACTAGCTGCTAGTAAATTCGCCCGGTGTAAACGTGTTCACTAGCCAACTAGCAGATTGTGAACTATCTGCGAGTAAAGTTGAAGGCTGGACTACTTTACTCGCTACTCGCTGGCGTGTGGGATTGATAACTGGTAAACGATACGTGTGTTATCATAGTCGCTACTGTGTAATCTCGCTATATATTTTTGTCTATACTCGCATGGTAGTTAGCTGTTGAGCGACTGGAAGGTTTTGAGTGTCAACATTATTATCGCACTAGCTGACTAAAAATATCCATTGATTTGTCACGAAAAACCATGGCTAAATATTTAGCCATGTGAAAAACTACGTAAAGTCGCTGAAGTGCGCACGTTTCGTTTTTTGATAATAATACGCTGATAACACATTGATATCACAAATGTCATGGAACACAATACAATTCCGGATTTTATGCTTTCCGCGCAACAAGGGTCCGTTATCACGATTCCCGTATTTTATTTTTCAGTAAACTATTCCGCGAATATGTACTCGTCCCCATCACGGACGCCGCTATAGCAGTAAAATGATATTTCGATGTCCGTTACGGTAATACGGAAAAGTTCATATTATACGGCATTACGGCCGTAACAGAGTAATATTTTCAATAGTAGTATCAAACGATAGACAGACAACGTTGCATTGTTTCGGTTTTTATATTGGGGCACTGACATATTTCACGGGTTATATATATAACAATTAATATTACACGTCCTATTTTTAGTGACTATTTTATTACCGCTGTAACGAGTAATAGAAGAAGTGCGTTTTTACAAGTGATATTGGAAATTTAAAAAAAATGATAAGTGTCCGTCGTCGATGTGCTGCTAATATGACGGCACCAGAAGAAAAAAGGTCCGAAGAATAATAATGTCGCGTTTCCGGCTGCGCCCGTTTCTCGCCGCGTCCCCCCTCGCAAGCGTACGCACAGATATTATATGGTAATCGATTCGTCGTTTGACCTTCCCCTACCCGGTTGTACCCGGATCCGCACCACGTTGAGTCTTATGATATATATATTACGACGAGGCGTGTAATAAAATAGAGACCGGATTTATAAACGCGTTTAAAAATCCTAAAAATGGATGAGTTTATACGTATAAATATTCTTTTTTTTTTTATTTGGAAACGTTTAGTAAAAATGCTGTATTTTAAATATCGAAAAAACAAAACGATTCGTAAAAAAAAAAATAAGATTACAACAGCAATCTGTTGTACTCCGTGCGATATTTTGTACATGTTGTTCTTAGGTATATTTCACTTTATGGAGTGTACTCGAAATAATATACATTATATTACGTAATCAAAGTAATTTATCGGTATCACGAAAGTAAAGTGTTCGAAAAAAAAAAAGAAAATATCGATTTACTAAATATACATAATATTGATACGCCGCGGTAAACCGATCTGTTTCAGGAGGTCGCAATTATTCTTTTTTGCATTTTTTCCTTGTTGTTCAATAAAAACCATTACCATTTTTTTTTTTTTGAAATTTTCTCAAAATAAACTTGACAGCAATATGTTCGGTAAAAAAGGTTTTGCGCGAAATATTCTCTCTCTGACCTCGGAATATTATTATACGCACTTTTTTTTTTTATTGCGCTAAAAATTGTCTGTACATTATATCGAAATAGGAAAACGAATTCGTCGTAGGAAAAAAACGGGAAACACCGTCGTCGTCGAAAAGGAAGTTCGCCCGATTCGAGCTGCACGCTCTCGATAAAAATATTATGTAAAAAAAAAAAACATAAATAATCCAATGTCGCTCGGGGTATATAAAGCCTTTCTCGCCACCCGGAATCATCGTGTTATTTATCGATTTTTTCGCGTCCGACGAGAAATCGTCGCGATTTTATCTCGCTCTCCACGTAAAAAACGGTCGTTTTTAATTCGTTATTTCGCGATTCATTATTATTATTATTATTATTATTATTGCCGGGGCCTCGTCTGTCCACCGTTCTCGTACAATCAATATCGTAATAATAAACAATAATATAACAACGTGTAAATAATAATAATAAAACGTGTGGAACGTTGAAAAATACCGCCGGGGTACAACGCTGACTGTTTAACCGACTCCGTGAAATATTATGTTCCTCGTATGTAATAAAAATAAGTATTTCGTTATCGCGCGCAATTATTGTTGTGCTCGACCTTTACACTTATGTGCGTGTGCGCGCGCGCGCGTTTTAGTTGGCGCGATAACAGACGGCGGCGAACGAGCGGCCGTCGAATTTCAATAATAATAATAATAATAATAATAAATTAATATTATTACTATAAGGAACGAAAACAACGTGTTATTCTCGCACTTTTTACATAATAAATATTATGAGAGACTTGTACTACGGTCTACGGAGAGAGAGAGAGAGAAGAAGTACGAATTTATTATACTCATATATTATAAGGAACGTGGACGAAACGCGCCGGGCTACGACGACGACGATGATGATAATAATAATTTGTTAATATTATATTTACGATCGACCGGTGTTTTTAAAATCGCGTGCGCGCGCGAGTCACGTACGACGACTGCACTATTAAATAGTAATTATTATAAAATATTTTATAATTAAAATAAACTTCCGTCGTCGTTGTGATACGGGTTTGTGGAATAATAAAGCGGTTTGTGGAAAACAACCGAACGGGAAAATTTATAATACGAGTATTTTTAAAACCGTCTGGCGGTTATAATTGTTAATTATTATTATTATTTTAAAGAGAGAGAGAGAGAAAAAGTGACGATTTTCCTTTTTTTTTTTTTTGCCTATTTCATATTATACAAAGCGATATTTGTTATTAATAAAAAAAAAATCAAAGTGACCGGGACAATGGCGCAGTATTTTTTTTTTTTTATCTTCGTTCCGTCCAAACGCATAACAATATATTTATTCGACAGAATAATATTATTATAGTAGAAATAAAGAAGATATTCGTTTGTTGTACGAGGAAACGAAATGTGTGTGTGCGGGTGTCGGGTTTCCTGGTTTGTGCGGCGTCTGACGACGTTATAATATTATTGTGTTTTTTTAATATTACGGATCGCGGACTGTAAACCGATGACACATGAAATTACTACTCATTGTGTGTGTGTGGAACGCCTTCGGTTTTTTTTTACTTCTTCCGCGCGCGCGTTCCTATTCTCCCCCCGTCCGTCCACTTGTTGTATATCGTCGCGTACGCTAAATATGCGTGCAATTTTTTTTTTTTAACGCGCGGCGTATATTATAACAGTGACGCATTTTTTTTTGTCAACGCATTTTTTTTTATCGCTTTCCGGGAACTCCGCGGACGGGCTTGCGTGCGCGAAATTCAATCCGCGCTGCCGTATAGTTTTATTACACGCGCGCGCGCGGTGTTCGCCGCCGTCCGATTTGTCCCGAGACGTTCCGAATATATAGGAAAAAAAAAAAAACTTTTGAACCGTAAAACAAAGAAAAAATCCGTGTAATTTCGTCGACCGTTTCTCTCTCTCTCTGTGTGAACGGCCCTAAAAAGTACGGTTTGCAAGGCGCGACAAGTCGCGGCGGCACGATTGCTTTTTGATCGGCGTTGACGAGTGACAATATAATATTTTTAGTTCCAAACCTGTCCGTGTGACTTACATTTTTTTTTTTTATAATTTTACAAATTACAATGAATAATTATAATATAGGTAGTTAATAATAATAACATTCTTCTTACGCTTTTTTATCGGAAGAAGACGAGGATTTATTTTATGCTTAAGGGGATTGAAAGCGGGTATTTTCTCTCTTTGTCTTACACACATGAAACATAGCAAAATAGACGTTTCGTACTTCCAACGTACCGATCGATCTATTGGTGCGATTAGAAATTTGAAAACGGATTTGAATTCCTCGTGAATTTTACTACAAAACGACTTTACCATTTTTTTTTCATAAACCCTTAAAAAAATTAACCGAACAAATTAAAAAAAAAAAAAAATTGTTAATAATTCATTTTTGATGGTCTTAAAAAAAAAGTGGAAAAGTCGTTTTGTAGTAAAATTCAAGAGGAATTCAAATCTGTTTTCAAATTTCTTATCGCACCAATAGATCGATCGGTACGTTCGGAGTACGAAACGTCTATTTTGCCATGTTTCATGTGTGTAGGACAAAGAGAGAAAATATACCCGGTTTCAATCACACAATATTTACTACAGCATTTTATGTTCGCGCAAGGAGCAAAGTTCGGTCGCCGCGACAGGTCGCGTCTTGCGTACCAGTTGATTATACGATTTACGTGAAAGCAGATACTGACGACAGGTAGCGACTTGTCGCGCCTCGCAAACCGTACCTTTAAACGCGCGGAATTGTACGGAAAATGTCTTCGTAAATTCCTTATCGAATCGCACGAGGCGTCTTGTTTTTCTGCGCTTATTTTTATTATTATTATTATTTTTTTTGCTTACGCTCTCCGCGCGTAAAATAATAATATAATAAATTCACGAGTCTTTACACGAAACGGGAGTTCTCCGTATGGCATATTATCTGCTGCATCCGAAATGAAACCCACGAACGAATCCGGTCCTGGTACGTTTCTGGTAAAACAATATTATAACGTTCCGCGTTATTTTCCACGGAAAGCGTGAATTACGTTCCGAGACATCTTCTGATATCATTGTGTTATCGTTATGCGCGTCCTAATGAGTATGATCAGAGCGAGCTACTACGTCCATTCGCGCTCACTCTTGTCCGAACTTAAAAACGTCCATTGGTTTGTTATGGAAAAACCACCTAAAACGTTGCTGAAGTGCTACGCACGTTTGGCTTGTTTGATTATAAT
Organism: Slavum lentiscoides; assembly: GCA_032441835.1. Lineage (NCBI taxonomy): Eukaryota > Metazoa > Arthropoda > Insecta > Hemiptera > Aphididae > Slavum > Slavum lentiscoides. The sequence continues at coordinate 8,009,151 of CM063715.1, read as the reverse complement.
ACGCTGCTGTGTCGTCACGATGTCGGACCACTCGTGGGTTTTTGTTTCGTGTGCAAATATGCCTCCGGAGGCACGTGTGCTTTGAAAAAACGCTATTCTCGAATATGAGACTCGCGACGGAGTAGTCGACGTGGTTTTTTTTTTTTGCTTTCGGCCGGTGTACCACGTCGTACGTACACGTAATGTGAAGAGCCGATTTCGCGTTTTCGATACGAAAAATAAGCGAGAGAACAAAAGTATTCGAAAAAAATGAAATCTGTGAAACGATTTTCGATTGGCTTCGAGAGAAAGCGAGAGTACCCTAAAATTTCTCTTTAAGCGTTATTAAGGTTAGGTTAGGTAAAGAAAAAAAAAAGTGTCTAAAGAGTGACCTACCGACGAGATGATCTGTGTGTGACGTAGAATTCGAATATTCTTCGCCACCGAGACCTACATAAACCCTTCTCTCTCGTGTTATCCGAGTTTTGTGGAAATATCGCCCGCGTTTGTTTATTTATCGTAATAATCGAATGTTTTTTTTTTTGTCTTTTCCAGAACGAAACCGTAAAGGCATCATGAAATTGATGCCCCTGACTCCGGGTCAGGTGTCCACTATATCGCGACACGGCGGCGTCGGCAGTGGACTAGGAGGCGGTGGTCCGATCGGCGGCGGTACCAACGTCGGCGGCGGCGGCGGCGGCGGCGGAATGGCCACCAACAACGCGGCCGCCGCGGCTTTCGTGTTCAACAGCGGAGCGGCGGCCGCCGCCGACCTGTTCTGGCGTTACCACCATCACCATCCGCACCACGGCGGCGCGTTTAACTTCCCGCCTTCGCCAACCCTGTTGCCGCCCACGCCGTTCCCGTCGCCTCTCGACTTCAAACACCACTTGCCGGCCAACTTGAGTGAGTGTTCTGAATTATTATTGCGCGTTTTTCTTCTCGTTGCGTCTCGTGTTTGCGAAAACGTGCGTGAATATAAATAGGTATAATATGCCGTATAATATATATGTTTATAGTTACCGACCCGAGAATTTGGACGAAAGAAGACGTGAACGCGTTCATACAGTGGGCCGAAATCGAATTCGACTTGCCGCGGTTCGACGCCGAACTGTTCCAGATGAACGGCAAGGCGCTGTGCCTGTTGACCAAACAGGACCTGGGCGAACGGTGCCCGGGCGCCGGCGACTTGCTGTACAACGTGCTGCAGCTGTTGCGACGCGGCGGAGACATGCTGGCCGGCGGTGCCGGACACTTGCCCAGCAGTCCCGTCGCTTCGCACTTCCCGTTCAGCCCCACTTGGTGTCTGCCGGCACCGTCGTCGCCGGCCGTCCTCAGCCCGGCGCCGTCCATCGACAGCCAGTCCGAGAGCCCGCGTCACATGGACTACCACCACCACCACCACCACCAGCAGCAGCAGCAGCAACAGCAGCAACAACCGCCGTCAGCGACGGTCGGCCATCACCTCACGCCTAGTGTTTCCATATTCCCGACCACTCCGACAGCAGTCGGTAAGTATCTTGGCGGGCGGTCCTCTCTCTCTTCGTTTCAAATGTCTGCGTTGTAGTACGTGTAGACAGCTATTCCGCATTTTTTTTCTTCTCTCTTAGGATATAGCCGAATTCATTTCACACGCCAAATTTCGTTTTGCTATTATTATTAACGCTTGTTGACATTTTTAATTTATCCACGTACGATCCGAACGCCACAAAAGTCGTGTGTACACTTCCTAAAAGTATCCGAGTTTGTTTTTGTATCGACCTGTAAATATAGTCTTGTAGTATAACTGCCAATATGATAATATTACATTAAAAGAAACAAAATATGTACGTCGCGAATAACTGTGGTTTCGTAGATTGTTTATATTGTAGATGCCTTTTTTCAATTAATTTTTAGTGTTCCATACTCCAATAGCGCGTGTCTACCGTACTACTAATACGCGTCCGACAAAAGATTGATTTATAGTGCACTACAATCTTATATTTTAATAATGTACCTAAAACATAATATTAACTGCAATTTTTTTTTTTTTTTTTCATTCAGGATACTCCTCGAACAACGGTGCCACAAGTTCTGGTGGTAGCAATCAATCCGATTCGGACCCAGAGGAATCGTCAGCTAGCAGTGGCACGTTGAATTTACCACCGCCTACGCCCACCACGCCATCATCGTCCACATCACCTCCGCCATACTCTCCTTCCACGCCCAAACAGTCCAACGGAAACATTTTCTTTCCGTCCGGCGATTCAACAAACTCCATCGAACCAAACACGAGTGCGTTATTATATTATTTTAAAAAATATTTTGTGTTATTAATTTCAAACAAGTGTGTCGACGATTGGTATATTATTAAACGTTTGATTTCGTTTACCAGACGGTCGTCTACTGTGGGATTTCCTCCAGCAACTGCTGAACGATACTCATCAACGTTTCACCAGCTTCATAGCGTGGAAAAATCAAGAAATGGGAGTGTTCAAAATCGTCGACCCTCCGGGTCTGGCCAAACTGTGGGGCATACAGAAGAATCACTTGTCCATGAACTACGACAAAATGTCCAGGGCTTTACGTTACTATTACAGAGTGAACATTCTCAGGAAGGTGCAGGGCGAAAGGCATTGTTACCAGTGAGTTAATGAAAATCCCTTGCGTTACGAAATTTGCGTTTTAATCGACGTCGTTTTTTTTTTCATCGTATAGATTCCTTCGCAATCCGAGCGAATTGAAATGCATTAAGAACATATCGTTGTTGCGTCAACAAATGGCGTCTTCACCTCAGACTCCGACTACGACCACTTCCAAACACGAGTCAGCTGCGGGTGAAGTGTCCGACGAGGAATATAAACCGACTGACTTGAGCATGCCGTGTCAGCCGAGCTCGTGGCAAGAAGGCCCACAAGATTTGTCGACGGCATCGGCCAGTTCTTCGATGCAACTACAGCTCAACATGTCCACTTCGATGACCCCACCTGTTTCATCTGGAATGGCCAAAACGGCCGTTAAACTTGAACAAGCTTCTTGAAATGGTCTCCCGAATGCCCCCACCTCCCATAATTATTAATACGTCCGCACTATATACATACATATTAGCGGCGTATACAAGTTTTTGCTCGAGGAAAACTGTTCATTATATATATATTTTTAAAATATTTTTTTTCTAATTATGTTACCAAGTCGAATGTTATAATTTGTACGCTAAACCGCGAACAGTTTCCATACCTAAATTCCTAATGGTAACGTTCGAGGTATAATTTACACAGGGTATTCAATTTTATCCCTCTCTTCTCCCCTCCCCAAAAAAAAAAAGAAATTTAGTAACGCTATGGAGTTATTAACAGTCTCCGACTGCGCCAATGGCCACATCCCCTTAAGACTGTCGCACAACGAAATATACACGCAGCGCCAACGATAATGATACTCGTTGCATCCGAGGAATGTTATGTTACCAATAGTAGATTATGGTTTTATTTTTTTTTTTTTATTATTATTCTTATTATTATTTAAAAAAAAAAAACAAATTGACTGACATTATTATACGCGCGAAGAGTTGACGCGAAAAATGGTTTGTGCGAGAAAATAAAAACACGTCTGAGACTTTGGATTATATTTTTATACGGTTATATATTGCCCGATATTTTAAGAATTTTTATTTTTTAGTATGTATAAGCAAATAGGTGATTGATAAAACGAAAATGTCTTCCTCAGCTTAGGTAATTAAAACAAAAAAAAAAAAACATAAAAAAAAAAGTTGATTTAAAAATATATATATTATAAAAGTAGTTTTACACATACGTTGTTATTATTTGTTGATTTGTGTACATATAATTATTTAAATAATTTTATTATTATTTTCAATTAATTCATTATACAATAAATATATATATATATATTTTTAAACTTATAATTTAATCAAATACCTCGATAAGTTTTATTACTAATGTAAGTTATTGATTTGTTAAAAAGAAGAAGGAAAAAAAAAAGAAAAGAATTAAAACAATTTTACTCGATTGCCCGAATTGTCAATGCCGATATGTCTTTCAGTCACGTACGGCTCGATCCGTACATATTTATATATTATATATTGTGTAAAATAATAAATACGGCGATACCCGAATTTGTTCAGTCGAACGCGAATCGAATTCGATTCGCGCGATTGGTTAATTTAAACAACGAATAGTGTGGATTTTTTTTTTTTTTTTTTTTTCGTTCGTCAAAACAAGACTTGTTGTTTTTTTTATGTTCATTTTATATTGAAAATATTAAAAATTGTATTCATATTATATTTATAGCAGTTATTTTCTATACGTTTATAAGAGTAGTTTATAATGGAACATTCCTCGTCTTAAACCTTAAAATTTTTATTTTTTATTTTTTAATTAAATTATATTGAACGCCGCCGCGGGCGGGGAAATAATGTCTTTAAATCGGCGAATTGAACTTTTTTTTTTTTTTAATCGGCCCCTCCCATCTAAATAAAACATTTTTAACGCAATTATACGGAGGAATGTAGAAAATTAAAATAATATCTGTAACGCGTTTGTGAGTGCGTGACGATGTGTGCAATCTCGACTTGCTACTCTCTCTCTCGCGTCTAGTTAAATTTAGTATTAATAACATTTATAAAGTACTTTGTACGTATTTTTTTTTTTTTCTGTTGTATTTTGTGGTAGTATTATATAATTATATAATAATAAGATATATGGTCTCATATTCAGGGTTTAAAAAGAAAATACATTTTTGTATCGTATTTTATTTTAGAGTTTATATAATATGTACTAAGCTCACTTGTTGTAAACTCACGGGTAAAAAAAAAAAAAAAAAAAATCTTTTAAGAATTTGTTTTTCTCTTTTTTCGAAACGATTTCCATCGCTTGGAACACGTTGTTTTGTAGAGGTTTAAAATTATTACACATTGATCTCTGAATATATAACGGGAAAAAGAAAGAAATTATGAAAATTATTATTAAAAACCGTTGAAAAAAAAAAAGCATTAATAATAAATCAATAGTATTTATTAGTTATTATTCGAATAGTTCTCGTATATTATATTATATAATTTTTATTTTATTTTTTTCTAGTAACGTAGCGCTAGGATATTTGAATCGAAGACGCACGACGTTTGTGTCTCGCGTGTATGGTTGATAAAAGTATAAATATATATATATATATAAAACGATTAAGCTATTTTTGTTGTAAATAATTTATATGATATGATGGAAAATATAAAATATATTTTGAAAAGAAACTCCACAGCTGATTCTAATGTTGTTTTATTATTAAATCGACTGTTGCCGCACCAATTATTCGCAAGCAACGATTTTTTTTTTGTTTCTATGAGATTTTTTTTTTAATGCACTGCATTAAACCTCGGCGTTTTTTTTTTCCCCCAAAAAGTCTCGGCGGCGTTCTAAACGTAACCGTCGTGTGGAATGTGAAAAAATAAGCCGAGCGAGTCGAAAACGAATTTTAATCGCAACGACTTCGTTACAGCGGTTGTGAGGGCCGTGCGAGACCCAGATTTGGTTCTCGGCTAGATTTTCAATAACAGTCAACGATTTCCCACCCCCCATTTATTTGCAAACATTAGAAATAAACTTAATTTACTAATATTAGTAAAATAAACAATAATTTTTGAAAAAATTGCTCATTATATTGCCACGATACGAAAAAAAAAATTGGTAATACCTTTTTGATAATTTGCGGTTTTATTTAAAATGTATTACGTGTCGGAGATGATACAATAATGTTGTTGTAAAACGATTTTAATAAGAAGCGAGATCGGAAATTGGCAAGGGAGAAAGGAATTCGTTTACGATACAATAAATGAGAACCAATTTTTCGGTATCATTTTTAATAAAAGTCATTATTAGCGAGACCAAAAAGTTACGGTTCTCGTGGCAGTGTCGAAGAATTCGGGTCTCGCGGCGACGTTGCGGGGAAAAAAAACCAACCACCACATGGCGCCTCCTCTCCAACTGTTAAGGGGATTGGAAGCGGATGTTTTCTCTCTTTGTCTTACACACGTGAAACATAGCAAAATAGACGTTTCGTACTTCCAACGTACCGATCGATCTATTGGTGCGATAAGAAATTTGAAAACAGATTTGAATTCCTCGTGAATTTGACTACAAAACGACTTTCCCACTTTTTTCATTTTTTTTTTCATAAACCCTTAAAAAAATTAACTGAACAAATTAAAAAAAAAAATTGTTAATAATCCATTTTGAAGGTCTTAAAAAAGAAGTAAAAAAGTGGAAAGTCGTTTTGTAGTAAAATTCACGAGGAATTCAAATCTGTTTTCAAATTTTATCGCACCAATAGATCGATCGGTACGTTGAAGTACGATTTCATATTGAATCTCAAACAGTAGTCGTGAATGCTGACATGTGCGTGCGCGTGCGAGAATATCCCATATAGCCACGCGAGGCGACAGTGCGTACTCACACTAACAATCATTTACGTTTCACACAAGCACAGTGGCGTAATTACGAATGTTACATGGGAGGGGATAGACAATTTAGCATTATTGGATAATCCATAATAACTGTAACGACTAACGACCCTTTAAACGTTAATCAATCGAAATTAATAAAGTAACTGCGATACTCGTATTTTCATTATTTTCTTTAATAAAAATGACATATTTTATAATAAAATTTCTAATTTTCTTCGTTTTTTTTTTTTTAGCTAATTTATTGAGTACTTCATCCAATTTTACTTAAAAATCTGAATATGGATAGACCTTTCTTCAGTGACTTAACCTAACCGTATCATACCAGTAACTAGTCAATAAACTGAGGAATCCTATGAATTATGATAAATACTAACAAATTTTGTTAACGCAAAAAAAGTATTATTTTTAATTATTACATTTTTTTGTACATTAGACGATATGTTATGTAAAAAAAGAAAGCCCATGGGAGGGGATCCATCCCCATATCCCCCCCCCGTAATTACGCCCCTGCACAAGCACACTGCGTAACGCGCCCAAAACATTAAATTGCCTATACACGACCCCTTAATAAATGGACGCTTCCAATCCCCTTAATAATAAAATTCGTCCGAATTTTGTAAAGCGCCCGAATGCGTAAAATTTGCAACGATGACTTTACCAAGTGGTCTCGAACGATTCGTGTATTTGTTTGTGTTTAAAATATATATTTTTTTTTAAACGGATTTCACGAGTCGTCGGGGTCGGGTTCTCGGTGATGTAAACCGCTGAAATCTTAAACGAGTTTTTTGTTTATATATATATTTTTGGACGCTGAGCGGAACGATGAATCTTGCTGGTTTTACAACGATGTATTATTTTTTTTCTGTCCCGTGTACAGATTTTCGACCAGAAGGAGTGCTGCTCTTCGCGGTCACCGTTTGTTTCCGGCAGCGAATCGCGTCTACAGTTGGTAGGTACCTACTTTGTATATAGAGAGGTCATTTTTCGATTTTTCTTAAAAATTTAACTAAAAAACGCGATTTCGTCCTTGATCGATTGTTGTTTATTTCTTCGTGATTTTAAAACGAATAGTCGTAGAAACCAGTGGCGTCATTTGGTGGGGGGCAGGGTGGGCATTTGCCCCCCCTTGTTAACAGTGGGCCGACATGATTCATGCTGATACCTACCTATGATGTAAATATAAATTATTCTAACCAAATCTATAGTAATGACTAATGAGTAATAACAAATAGCGTGGCAAACAGCTAGGGGATTAATAATAAAATAAAAAAGTATGCAGGTTATAACCACGAGTAGAGGTGATTGATTCGTGGTTAAAACTTACCGCGCTTCTGGGTTTTTTTCGATAAACATGGTTATTGTTAAAGGCAGTGCGTAAATTATTGACGTTAGAGAATATGATGTACGTTTGACAGTTGTCAGTTGACGAACCTATTAATCGCGTACGGCACAAGTGAATTTGTTTAGCTGTTGTTTAACGCTTCAAACGTATGTTTTATGAATATATATATAAGTTTATGAGTGGCAAGTGTAAAAAATAAAAATGAAAAAAGCTAAAGGTCAAGACGGCGAGAAAGAGAGAAAAAATATTGAACAAGCTGCTCAGAGCTGATCGCAAAACGTCATTTCTAACGTATTTAATATTTTGGACAAAAGAAACTTCAAAACTTGAATCACAAATAATATTTGCGTACTATATAGTTATTTATGATACATTTATTATAGCTTAAAAAGTCATGAATTTTCTCCCACAAAAAAATATATATATCGGGCAATTCGTTCCTATGATAACGAAAATGTCAAAATTATGTAAAATAGAAATTGTATTGAGCTAAATGTAAATGGGAAATAGTTAAATGGGGCCGGTTAAATCTTTTGCCTCCCCCTTTCGAAAACTGAAATGACGCCACTGGTAGAAACCTGAAGTGTTCACCTGCAAATACGCGTGACTTTGTGGACTACGTTTACGAGAAAAGTAGTAAGCTGTCCGCTCAGAAAATCGTTTTTGTCGAACGCGACAAACGTTTTATCGTTGTTTTTAAATTCAAAACAAAAAAAAAAAAACTCTAAAATCCTTTATCCCTGCAGTAGTAGTACCTAATTCGCTTAAGCGATATCCACAACAGCCCGCGGGGACCCGTTACCTTTTTTTTTTTTATTATATTATAAACATAGGCGCTATTTGGGTTTTAAATTTGAGGGGGCTAAAATTTCCAACGAAAAAAAAAAGACCAGTCAAAACCTCTAATCACAACTTCCTATTAAAACATATTTTCATACGTTATTATAAAAAAAAATCGTATGTTTCTTCGTATATTTTGGAACCTGGTAATTTTTTAATAAATACACTTAATTTCAAAAATATTTAATTTATTTATAAAAAAATATACATTATTATGGAATAATACTTATAATTGTATTGCGGCGATTTGAAAGGGGAAATTTATTTAAAATATCTTCCGTATTAATTAATAGTTCTTTAGAAATGTCTTTTTCAATATAAATTAAAGAAGAATTCGAAAATCGGTCCTGAGACGTCGACGTACGTAACCAATTCTTTATCTTCTTCGTGGCTGAAAAAGATCTTTCGCATGTAGGTACTAGAAGAAATCGGTATAGCGAGAGACACGGGTAAAAGTTTATACAAATTGGGATGAAATTAGTTGCACAAAAAATAATTCAATTACGCTGTATTAATATATAATATTCATACACCATAAATAAATAAATACATTTTTTTTTTTGTGGTTTCATCTGTCATCACTAATTTTTTTTTTTACTTTAACATAGTGAATTTATATTTGGAAATATTTGAGGGGGCTAAATTCATCATTGGGGGGCTTAGCCACCCCAAATTGCGCCTATGATTATAAACGAGTAGTGAAAAACGCCGGTCGTCATCGGTCGGGCGAAAAAAATAATTTTTGTTTTAAGCGCGAGTCGTCGAAAAATAAAACATTTTTTTTTTTTGTTGTTTTTACGATTGGCCCGACTTTTTTTTTTTTTATACGGACCGCGCCGATGAGATGACCTCCCGTCCGGCCGCGGCGGTCTCTTTCCAATTTAAAAACGCCCGTTAATAACGAGACCAATTAATTTTTTTTTTGTGGTCGTTTAAAAGTGCCGGTCTACAGAGCTCGTCTATTCGGAGAATATGGGTCGTTTTAATTTAAGTCCTCGTACACGTCCCGCCGCCGCGCGTATATAAATATACCGTGCGCCCGATAATTGCAGTATTTATCTGGCGAGGGCGACCGCACTGCAATAATATTTATTGTACGACGACCGACGGCCAGTGCGCCGGACACGTTTGGGGCCGAGTTTCTCACACAGAGTATATGTTATTATTAAAGGCTGGGAATATAAAACCCTAAAAATTGCCCTTAAAAAAAATGCTTTAACGCCCTAAAAATTCTAAATAATGCACTACAGAAATGCAGGTAAATTGTTTTTATTTTTAATAAATTTTAAATAATATTTGATTAAATTAATTAAATTGAAATAAAAGTGAATAAAATCATTTTTCTATAGGCTAAACTTCAGGACTTTCAGATCGAAAAAGACCAATAACTGGACGACCAAGACAGCGGTGGAGCGACCGTGTCAAAGAAGATCTGAAACTCCTAGGAATCAGGGACGGAGAAACAAGAGCTTTGGATAGAGAGGCTTGGCGAGGCATAGTGGAAGCGGCGATGGGTCTAAACGGCCCCGAATAAGCCTAAAAAAAAAAAAAACTTCAGGATCTTTTTAGGATGAACTTGGATTTCTTTTAATCTGAAAAAAGCAATTATTTCCTTATATTTTTAAACTATTTTGATAGATTTGGATTGTATATTAATTTACCTGCAGTACACTCTGAACTGTAACACTGAATCACCAGAGACTGTTTAAGAGTTTCGAATAAAAGATATAAAAGATTTTCTCTACGATATGAGATACGAGTAGTCGTTGCCAAACAAAATTATTATTATATAATTATTAATAAAATTTCAATTTTGAATTTTGCACCCAAAAACTCGAATAGTGCTCTAAAAAACCTATAATGCCCTAAAAAATGAAGAAAATGACGTTATAATCAAAAATTGTCAAAAAATGCAAAATAAATTTTCTTATTCTCATTCAAAAGTACATGTTATGGATTTGTGATCAGGCGAGCATCGTATAGCAACCTCTGGAAAAAAATGAAAAGTGCATCGAAATCCCAGCCCTAATTATTATATATATATAAAAAAAAAATTAAATATATTTACAGGGCGATTTTTTTACAGTGTCGATATAACGGAAAATATAATAAAGTATAATTTTGTTTTTATAGAAGTAACAATATATTTAGTTTTAATAACGTTTTATTATTACAAATAGTATAAACGAACGTATTTTATTATAAGCCATTTTTACATGGCGTATGTATTTTGTACTCCTTCATTTTTTTTTGATTTTTAGAAACAATTCCTTTGTATTTATTGCATTTATTAATATGGTTATTTATTCACTACCATAATATTGATTTGATTGGACACTAAAATGACATTCATTATCAATACCAGAGTTTTTATAATTCAAAGAAATCGTGATATTGATTTTACTATATAGAAAACGGTATATTAAAATTAATAATAATAATAATAAAGGTATCATTAATTTAATACCATCTTTATAGTTAAATATATTATATAACGTCGAATCATAAATCATTGAAAATTATGACATTGATTTAAGACACTATACGGATTTAATTCGATTGTTCTTATTTTAAATATTCTTCTTCTTCGTTATTTTTTTTTTTAGTAAGAATATCTTTGAATTTATACTAAAATCGAAGAAAATAAATGCCTAGTAACGTTCCAATGAGAAAACTTTCTTTTAATATGTTACACAACTTCATAGGCTCCAAATCGTACCCGGTTTTTCTTTAATTTATTAGGCGTTTTTCATTGAAACCAAGACATTTTTTTCCGAGTGTGTACGACTCGGGCGGAGACCGAAGTTTTCTCTTCTATCCTGTGTACAGATTTTCGACCAGAAGCAGTGCTCCGACCTTTTCTGAAAGCAAATCGCATCAAGATGGTACTTGAAGAGAGGTCATTTTTAACGAATTTCTCAATAGTTTTTTTTTTATCGCGATAAACTACCGAAAAATTACGAAAAACCGCTAAAAACGGGATTTCGTCAATATCACGTGTAGTCTGTTTCGCTATAATTCCGTAAATAATCATTCTATTGTCTTGAAATTTTCAAAAAAAAATTGTATATTTGTACTTATACGACTTCAAGAAAAAATTTTCAAAAAGTTTCATTCGATTTTAGGCTATTTTCCGGTTTTTCGTTCATAAAACAGTTAATTTTGAGTTTTTTTTAAATTGAAATTCGGACACAACGCCAGACATATTGTATTACTTAAATTTTGTACAAAAAATAGACAAAGTTGTATTACACCGAAGCTCCGCTCCGAATCGTTTTATCGAATGCAATGATTTATATCATTGCTTTCAAATTTATAATAATATAACAAAACTCAAAACATTTTTATCCAAGTAATTCACTTAAGCCATATCCTTTTTTAATTTATCGTATTAATTAATTTTTTCAATGTATAATATAATATATAAATTATAATAAATATAATACATATATTCAATGAAATCGCATTTGTTTTTTAGGTTTTTGTTGCAAAGGTCCTGGAATTTCGGTTTTTTTTTTAAATTTTAGCGGCGCAATTTGAAAAATACTATGTAAAAACTGTTCTAAAGGTCCCACCGCGAAGTCTGTTTGAACGTTCGATTTGTAGTAGATACAGAATACTTTTGAAAATTATTCGAACAGAGTATTTCTTTTTTTGTAGGTTTATACCAATTATACCGAATACTTTTAGCGCCGTTTACGACACGAGTTAACGGAAATTTTGTGACGGCGAAAAAAAATTTGTTTATTTTTCACTCAAACAATTCCAACGACACGAAAATCCTTATTCGAATTCTCCACCACATGTATAAGAGAACGATTGAAGCACATTTTTAAAATCGTTTTCAGTCGATTTGTGATAAACGAAGAAAATATCAAATCTGGCTCGATCTGGTTCGGTCTTACGTATTGCGAAGAATTTGAAAATATTTTTTTTTTTAGAATAAAATCCGTAAAATAAGCTTTGTAACGTGTATTGTTGGTAATTAGTAATTGACAGAGGGGCGAGAAACGGTACACTCATAAAAATATTTAAGTAAACAATTTTGTAAATTTTTATTTAATACTTTGCAGAGCAACGGCTAAATATTTTCATTCTGTTTTTGCGATTAAAAACAGTAACTCAAATTAAAAAAAAAAAAACGTAAATTAAAATAACACAAACAATAGTACAAGAGTTCTATTGGTTATCGACAACGTTTATTCAGTTTATAAAACTAGAAAACAACTATATTACAAAAAAAAAAAAAACAGTAGGTACCGTTTACTGAAACATTTCGAACGGGCTTATATTATTATAAAAACATAGATTTAATCATTTTATTCAACTTGTTGTAGCTGTAGACGATTGAGTTTTGCAAACCGGCCGTAGGTATTCCTTTTATACTCTGCAAGAGACTGGAATAAAACACTATTTTATAAATGCCGTTGCGCACGACTCGATCGAGATCGTGTCGCCTGGCCAGTTCTCGTAGTTTAACGTCGTCGTCGTCGGACCCGAGTAAAACGTTTTTCAAATTCCGCGGCAATTTCTCCAGATGATACAATGCGCTCTCCGCGCTTTTGTCTTGTTCCACGATCGGATTCACGCACAGCGCGCGGTCCATTAGTCGAAAAACCGGCGCGTACAACGACCTGAACCGTTCGATTTGAGGTCGTACGATGTTCTCCACTTTGTTCTTGTCCTCGCCGACGATCATGCGAAAATCCCCTAGGTACGACAGACCGGCGATGGCGGTGTACAGGCGGTGTTCGGGGAACCTGTCGGGCAACTGGAGTAAGGCCGCGTGCACGGCGCTCTCCAAGTTTCGCACCACCAAATCGTTCATTCCCCGGTCGTACAGCGTGCGCACGGGCTTGTGAAGCCGACCGGCCGTGTACAGCGTGCGCCACGTTTGCAGATCGTTCCGGAAATCGTCCACGTCTATGACGCCGTACTTGCACGTGAAATCGCCGAACGACACGTTCGTGTTGAAGTACACGCTGGCGCCGAACGACGAGGTCTGAACGCGCGACACGGCGGACGGTCCCAGGCGACGCAACGACGAGTAGTGATGAGGATTCGTCGTCAGATTGTCCCGATGAAAACCGTGCGTGTCGTTCACGACGAATATCAAGTCCACCATGGGCCGATCGTTGCGACCGGCCTGCTGGAAAACGCCGGATCCGTAGGCGAAACAATAGACGAAATGTCGGGCCGGAAACGTGACGAGGATCCGATTGAAATCCGCCGCCAACATGTCATCGCCACTTTTAACCGTTCATCGTAATACTTACACGGGATTGGGTTTATATTGTCTTTATTACCGAACCGATTGACTGACTTGTTGTTGTTGTTGTACGGATTCGCGAGACAGAGAGAACAAATTTTCTTTTTTTCTATGTTACACAATCGCGCAAGGTTCGCTTTTTAATCTAAAGAATTAATTAAAAGTTAAAATCACTGCTATTATTACGAATAATTATTGGGCGAAAAGTTTTTTTTTTTTTACTGCTACGGGTGTGATTACGGGTTATCAACGTTTCGGTTATCGGAATGTTATCGTTTTGGCCGTTTATGTTGATCGCGCCATCTATCGGTGAAAACGGAACAACGTACGACCTATCTACACAAGCCGATAGGTGGTAGCGCCAGTACGGGGTGACTCCGTATTTTCTGTTTATTAAATTGAAAAAAAAAAAACGTATATCTGATTATTTCCATAACGCTTTAAATTTTCGCGCAGAAATAATATAAATAAATTTTCTTTTTTTTTTTACGTCAGATTAAAACGTTTACCTATTCGAGTTTACCGCGCGTATTGTTATATGTCATAATATCGAATAAGTTAAGTCTTGTAGTGGTTCTATAAAGAGAACCTTTTAAATTTCGTAGGAAAGAGAAATATATTTATAGGTATTATTAATATGATATTATTGCAATGGCGGTTATGAGGAGGGGTGATAGTTGCATCGCCCCCATGGGATTTGATATTTTTTAATTTAGTATATCTCTGACCTAACAGCACCGATTTGTGTCATGTAAATTGGTCCAATTATGTTATGGTAAGGGGTGTACTCAAGGGGGTTCGTGGGGTTTGAACCCCCCCATGACCTCACTAACCGATATAGTTTTGTGCGTTCGTGCTTATAAATAATATAATTCACAGGAGTAATTTTCTAAAAAAAAAATTTTTTTTTATTAAATAAACGATTATTTTTTTTACAATCTATTTTCAATTTTATGTCAACAAAATGTTCAACCCCCCATTGAAAATTCCTGAGTACGCCTCTGGTTATGGTTAAGCACCGTTTTCGCCCTCCCCCTCTTTGAACATCATGTATAAGGCTGGAATAAGTGCTCGACCGACGATCAATTTATTTCAATATTAAATAATAAAGATCGTATACGCGCGTTCGATCGGCTGCTCGGTCAGCGTCAAACTAAACACCCGTCTACACAGACATAGTGCCGTCGCCCGTCAGCCGACCGTAATAAAACGCGAAGAGAAAGTAGTCACTAGATAGCGCTACGATACAACATAGAGGGCGTGGCAGCATATAAATAGCGGTCCGAAACCATCGGACCGCTCAGTGTAGTCACGGCGGTCATCAGGTGTGAACAACGTAATTCGCGTCTGACTGCGGTGTGTGTTTTTCTGCCACGCCCTCTATGTTGTGTCGTAGCGCTATCTGGTGACAACTTTCTTTTCCGTTTTATTGTTATTTCATTTACGTTCCATGCACGTTGTTCTTGTATTTTCTACATTTGCATTTCTTCTCGATATACATTAATAGATTTTCTTCTTGATTATTACTCGTCTATGCGACTATTTCATTGGCAAATGGGGTTGGCTCCATTTTCGCCCCCCCTTGAACATCGTGTATAACCGCCACTGTATTATTGACCTAGTAAAACGGAGTGAAATTAGCGCTGTCCTATACGAGAATTTGTCGCAGGAGAACAGGACGCGAATAGTTGAAATAAAGGACAAAACTGCAGCCGATGCTTGTTACCTTTATACAGTGTACGGAAATCGGAACAATTGCGGAATTTAACAATCCTCGTGTGTTTTTTTTTCAAAAAAATTTTTTCTTTGAAAAACTTGTGTGTGTGTTTTTTTTGCGCTGGTCGAATTTACTATATTTGGGTGTTACATAGTGTAAAAAAAGAACTACTCGAAAAACCCGTTTCTCATCTTTTCTTCGAAATTTCCAAAAAATTATAAATTTTTTTCTTTTATTATTCGATTACGTGTTAAGGAAGAAAAAAAATATGATATCAGAATTTTTCTGTCTTTTTTTTTTAGTTATAAACCGAAAATTTGTATAATTTCTTATAGAAGAAAAAAAAACGAAGGAAAATTCACTTTTTTCGTATAAACTTGTATGATAATTTTTACAATATAGGGATTGAAACGTATATATGAATTTTCTTACAGATAATAATTCAAAAACGACGATAATAAATTTTTAGAAATATATTTAGAGAAAAAAACCGCAAAATTCATTATATACCTACCAATACATAATCGCATTTGACGAGTTTGTTGGAGAAAGTCCTGCGTTTACGGTAAAACAGTAATAGTTCGGGGTTTTCGCTGTATAAGGACAATTTATTTATATGTATAGTGTATACCTATAACAACTTAATTAATTACAAACGTAATTTTAATATAATATTTATATTTATTAACTATCTGTCTGGTAAAAATAAGTGTCTGCAGCGAGAAAAGAATTAATAAAGCAATAATATTACTGCAGTAATACTGCCACCGAATAGTTTTAAATGTAAAAATATTATAAAATAAACTCGATTCGATTTGTCATTTGCAATATACTATTAAATACAAACCGCGTTGACATATAATATAGATTTATTTTATTATAATATTGCCTATATAAAATTTAAACGTGCTTATATAGGTAGAACGCGGTTGACGGTTTTAAATTACAAGATAATATTTTGACTTTATACCGCAGTCGTTAAGAACCGTTTATATATATAATATTATGTACGTACGTATCGATTATTTGATACGCGAGTTTTGTAAAATATATACATTTTTTTTTTTTAATATCGTTAAAATATTATACACAATATCCTATACCGAAATCGTAATAATATGTAAATAATAACGCAGGTATATAATTTATTAAACCGCTGTTGTCCCGCCAGTTATGAGAACTGTCAGCGCGTGTGGCCTATACACGCCGCACGGATATATGATATGATAATATAGTTATTTTATATTATAATGTGCGCTCTTAAACTGTACGCACACGTTTCGATGCGTTGTTTGTGCGAAAACGCTATAAAAAATATATAATATAAATATTTAAATAATTTTCAAATTCAACTGTAATATCATATAAAACAAGATTATTCTAACAGATATACCGGTACAGCAGCAGACGTAGCTGCAGCACGATGTGCTTGTACTGTATATAGCAGTGCAGGATACACCGCGCATATATATTCTATAGATTTGGATTTCGATTAGAAAATCTTGGAACGCGATGATACGGTATTTTATATAATATAATAAAACTAATCTAAATCTTCTGCTGCTGCTGGTTCTATATATTATACAAAATGAAATAGCAAAATAATAATATGTTCGTGCGGTCCGATTTCACGGAAATATATTGTATTGAATAATATATCCGTTTTAATCGGTAAAATCGCCGTATACAAAACATATCGTTGTGAATAATAATTTAGAATGTTCGCATACTGAAAATCCTTGTTTTTGCCGACGTTTATAATAATATAGTAAAAAAAAACAACGTGTTAATGATAACATAACAATAACGTGCTGCAGAGTATGGCGTTCCTACCAATTTTTTTTGCCGAGTGTACAGTACCCATATAAAATTGGAATATTTTTCTTATTGCGCGGGTTACACAGAGAGAAAGATATTTGAATAATCCCAACGGCGGTGACGGGAAGTCGAATAGGTATGGGATTCGCATCGTGTTTTTCTGTATTTTATACTGCAGTGACTATAGTTTGCAGACTTGGATAAAGTACTTTTTTTGGAATACATATATTCCGAATATACTTCGAAAAAAAATGATTAGGAATTTATAATAATATATTCGAATACTTCTTGACGATATATATATATATAGTATTCCCTGAGTATTTGGAATGATTCATAAAAATTATTCCAAATAAGTACTTTTAGAATCCTTTTTTTTTTTGTTTTCAATTATATACGAATATCGAATATAATAAATATATAGTGATTATTTTATTTAATCGAATATAGTCTTATAAACAGTGATCGATGTGTGTATATATTTGGTAAATTTAATCATTTTTTTTTTTTATACAATTCTGTGTTTATATATATTAACACAAATAAGTAAATTAATAATACCAATTATTTATAAAATATAACACAATTATAACAATACACGCATACCTAGTGTACCTAATCTGCAAATACAATCAAATACTCGCGGTTTTTTTAATAAGGCTGCCCGGGGTTTAAACATCAAATAAATAAATAAATAATTTATAAAATAATCGATGTTGTTTTAAATGCCTATATAGTGCTGCTGCAGCTATAAGTTTCTACTCATATTTTTCCCCCTGAAATAATTATTTTTTACATCTAAGTACCTATAATATAAATTATTATTTTTATGTATAGATACTTACGCACTATTTAAAATATGATATTTTATAGTTTTAAAATGTATTCGGAATACTGTGTTCTGTAGAACGCTTTTAAAATACCGTATTGAATATTTTCGAAAAAAAAATTATATAAAATGTATTCGGAACACTAAAGGAGTATTCAGAATACTGCAGTATTCCGAATACTATACCCAAGTGACAAGTGTGTTAGTTTGAAAACTAGAAATTTTTCGAGTGCGTTTTTTTGTCGATTTTACAATATTCGTACGGCGTGTATGACGGTGCGTAAAAATTATATTTTTATGCATTTCAGTACATACACAGCGTCGTATATTTGTAAAATATTAAATATTTTCATTAAAAATCTGCAGATGCGACGATTAACGATGTAAACGTTTTTTCGTTTCGTTTTTTTTTTGACTTTTAAACAAATAGTGGCAATTTTGTTTGGAACGTCAGTTTTTATAGTTATCGAGATAAGGAAACGTACAAAAAAAAAAAAAAATTAAAAATGCGTTCGGTTGCACCGAAACATTTTTTTTTTTTACTAGCGCTACGCGTACCTACTGCGAGTATAGAATTTTTTTTTCATTTTTTGTATACTTAATATTTATTTTCCAACGATATTTTACGAGTGTAAATAACGTTGTCAGAAGCACGTTCGCGCAGACCTGACCTACGATCAGTTTTTAATTTCGTATTTAATTTTTTTTATTTTTCAGTACTCGGTTACACTCTATGTACGCGTATATATGTATTAAATACTGCACGTGCAGTACGTCTAACAATAATGTACAAAACGTGCCACCGGACGTTTGTATAATAAAGCTGTTCGTGTAGCAAAAAAAAGTCTCTTAAAAACGCTCGCTTATATACATATATATATATATATGGCGAGTGAATGATTTAAAAAAAAATAAAATTCTTATACGCGATCGCATAAATCCAACAGACCTTGTACGTTACGGTGCACGTATACACATATATTATACTGGTGCAATATATAGTGCTCTTAAGATTTTGTTGAAAAATCATGTATGAGTATATTCCTCATCGAGCAGTTGAATCTGTGAAGAAAAAAAAATTGTTATATACTATTACTTTTTCATTATCCGTTTTTCCGGTTTATGTGCCTGCCACGCGATTTAAATTTAATATTCTTATTATATTATTAATAAAACGGATAAAATATGCGCGAACAAAGTGGTAAATTTAATGCGAAAATTGTCTCAAAAAAAAAAACGTAAACTATTAAATCACAGTTAAATCAACGTATCAATCGTTAGTGATTCGATTAAGATAAGAAAATAACATCTATTTAAAATCGCATTACCGACGAAAAAAAATGAGTTGTTATTTCACAAACGAAAACGTACTGCATAAAATTATTGAAAATTTAAGAAACAATTTTTGTAAAATCGATAAAATAATGCGTGCATTTGAAAATTCGTTTTCAAACTCGCCCTTTTACGAAATGCGTTAAAATATTTAATAATATTATATATATAATTTGGTCCTCTGTTTATGAATCGGAAGAATACAAGAAAAACGTGATGCGAATCCCGAAACTTCCCGAACTCTTTAAATGTCTTCCCCTGTTTGACTATGAGAAAAATATCCAATGTTTAGCACTGGACGGTTTAGCTGTATCTATATACCCTGAAAAAAAAATCGGTGTGAACACCACCACTGGCACTTAATAAGACATCGGTTTGAGACTCTACATATTATATACAGATAGTCTCGCGGTGGTAATGATGTCAGGAAGATAATGAATACGTTTCCTTCCAGCGTCAGGTTTCCCTACAAGCAGAACAAGCATGTGATTGGAGCGGCGAAATTTTAGGGGCGGCAAAGAAAACTTTTTTAATAATATATTCATATTTATGTTTTGATGTCTAACTGTTCTATATATTTTTAAATAATGAATAATAATTTAATGAATAATATATTTTGCTAAATAATGCATTTTGCTGGTTAGAAAAACACTTATGAAAATAAAGGGGCGACAAATTTCCTTCTGCTTGTGGGCGGCAAATTGCTTAATCCGCCGCTGTTTCCTTCTTATAATACTCGCACAATATATTATAATATTGAACGAAAAATTGATCGAACAGTATATTCGTGGTACGAGTTATATAATAATAACGTTTCGCGATTTTTTTTCTTCTATTTTTTCGTTTTATTCGCGCACAAATACAGTACGGACTCACGCAGTGTTAAAACGCGTATGTTTTATAATAGTAGTCCGTCGATTTGGTCTATTAATCAGCTATTGTATTTGTTCGTTCGACGTACATAATCGTTTCTATACCGCGCGTTGTGCATATTATGTGATTTGCATTGCTCGACGAATTAGTAGTTAACAGCTGTGTTATTAATATAGGTCGTCAAATATTTTATACGCCAACGAGCTATAAACGCGTACGATTATAGAACGTTTAGAAACGTCTCTAAATTCGAGATTCGCGCATTTTGGCGTATACAGTTGAAAATACGAATATTGATTCGAGAACGCACGTTCAAACAGCGTTTTTTTAATGGTTTTATAATTTTGAACGTATATTTTTGTGTACTTTAAAAGACGAAAATTCTTCTTCTTGGCGGACTTTTACAGACTTAAATGGTCCATTTGCGCGCCGCAACAACCAATTGCTTCCGTCTTTCTCTGCATCATCATTAGTCCTATAACGATGTGAAATCCTATCACTCGGCACCGTTTTCCGCACCGTCCTCTTGCAAATCGTTTTGTTTTCGACTTTCGTCTCGTATTGGATACCCAGTGGGACCTTCTGATCTCCACACACGATCGGTCCAGCTTAGTCTACTACTCCTAGGGACTCTTTTGTTCCTCCGCACAATTCCTCTATTTCTCGGTTTGTTCTTATCCCGTATTCTCGTGTTCATCGGTATTATTTTTGGTCTGTACATTGTGTTTTCATCAGTCTATAAAGCCTTTGTCGTCGACCATGGACCGCACGCGCGTTCTATAAGACTATTATATTGCGGTTTCACAGAATTTTCGACGGGATGTTAGTCCGAAATAGCATCCGTTTGAATTTAAAGCGTATATTACTCTTTCAAACCCGTAACTATATATCCACACATGTCCAACAGATTTGTCCCGCATAAATACTTTTTTTTTTCCTAAGTTGGCGATTTTTATTAACGCGTTCGGCGTTCGCTGCATTTATTTTTAGAGCTATTTATTTTGACGTTCGCCAGCGCTTTAATTCCGCGACGTTGACGGCGACTCAAATCAATATCGTATTCAACCCGAGCCCTGTACCTCTCGTATTGTTCATGTTATATATTATTATGTACTGCAGGCTACGACGAATGAATACGAAAAGAGTTGGGTGAAATATTATTATATTTTCAAAAATATATATAAGAGCTCCTGTATAAGAGCAACGGGGGTACCCCGTGCAGGAAAACCGCGGGGACCCAGTAACACGACTCTGCAGCAGTGGGTTTGATTATATTCAAAAGAATAATATATAATAATGCTGAACCTACGTATAATAATATAATATATATATATATACACTTATTATTATTTTTTTTTCCAAACATTTTCGTGCTACTGAACGAAAGGGTTTTCGGTCGTGCCTTTTATGTCCGCGCACGCTGCACAATACACCTTTCATATATTTTCAAGTCTTTTTCAATAACATATATATATATAAATACACACACATCTGGAACTACGTGTTGTTACTAAATATATATATATGTATCGGACTGATGAAAAACATTTGTTATCAACTCTCGTGAAACCATCTGCCATGAAAAAAAAAAATATATATATTCATTTCACAAGACTTTCTTATAACGTCATCCGGGAAAATTCGTTTTTATATATTTCTTTTCGCGACGCGTATATAGTATAGTGTATTAGGGTATACCAGTTATTAATACAATTATTTTTTATATATTGTACACGTGTTTCATATATAAATGTAATATACGATTGAATGATATTGAAATCGATAAATTAAACGTTTCTGTATATACGCAGCGATGTTAATAATAATAATCGATATAGTCAATTCCAAATGTGAAACCTGTAAGGGTTTACGCGCGCACTGATTGAACAATATACAATAATTATACGTTTAATCGAACGAGTTCATAAACCTCGGCATTTTGTTTTTCCTTTTACCTATACGATTGTATTAATTGATTTTTGGTATTGAAAACAATTTTGGATTTACAGTACGCGGTAATCCAATTAAATTAATATTTACATACAATAACACGACGTAATAATATTTTATAGAACAAATTAAAAAAAAAAACTGTAATATTATAATAATAACGAAT
The DNA here is from genome assembly GCA_032441835.1 of Slavum lentiscoides. Lineage (NCBI taxonomy): Eukaryota > Metazoa > Arthropoda > Insecta > Hemiptera > Aphididae > Slavum > Slavum lentiscoides. Next base: position 7,986,585 of record CM063715.1, on the reverse strand, counting down.
CGTAAACGCGCATATCGGTTGATTACTCTTCCACATATAATTAGTAAAAAATATATATATATATTAAAAATAATATATATAATAAAATATATATTATAAAAAATAATATATATATATACAAAGAAAAGATGCCGAGAGTATTTGTAAATTATACGATTGTAACGTCTAGTTTCGACCGTAAGTCATCATCAGGTTACAATGAATAATAAAAAAAACTTTTTTTAAATTTTTGTTTTTTAATTTTTATATTTAATTAGTGTATGGCACCAGGAACGGGTATGACTGTATGAGTGACCGTGAAAAGAATACATAGTTATTTTGAAGTTAATACGCGAGAGAAGACTTCTCCATCAATTAATCTATTTAAACGAACCTCTGTAGGTCGTCTTACTGTGTAATAAAGAACTATAGTAAAATTCATAAATTGTACACGCTCGATTCGTGTACAGTCACAAACAATGTACGGATCCCATACGACTGCAGCATCATATTCTAAAATTGATCTGATTAATGCCATTATAATTATTGGGGCTGATAATTTTAATTCACTACACATGCGCCAAACAAATCATAATAATTCTAACGCTTTACAGCAATTTCCATTTAAATTCGACTCACGATACACCCAAATTCAAAACGAAGTCACCTGCAGCTAACACATAGCGTATTCATTGAATGGGGTGAGAGAACACTAAATTATTCCGTTTCCTGTGTAGAAAAATGACATAGAAAAACACTCGAGTCATATTGAACTACAATTGCGATTAGACGCGTTAAATTGCAAACCTATATGGACTAACAAACGGCCGAACAAACTAATTTTCATCTTGTAACGATTTGCTTTATCATCTCTGAGAGTATATTTTGTTTTTAAAAACGATTTCGAGTCATCGGCAAATAGGAGAGGTAAAACGACTATTTTCAACAATACTTTTCATCATCATTAACGAATAAGTCGAAAAGCAATGGGAAGAGAAGCGTCCCACCTGGCAAATTAGTGACGTCAGAACGAACGCCCGAACACTTTGACAAATCGTTTACGACCACTTGAGTATAAGATTTGAACCATTAAAGGTTCATGGAAACCAAAATCCTCAAGTACACTTTCACGAGTTTTACAATGAACTCTTCAAAAATGCAATGTACTTCTTTTGAAAAAAAAAAACCAACGTTTTACAGTCGTTTAAATAGTATTCGACCCGAATCCGAATATTTGTGATAGGAAATAACTCGATAATCGCTATGTACAATTTTTACAATAAATTACAACTCCCCCCTCCCCAGTTGTTGTTATTTTTTATTTTATTTTTCGATATCCGAGTTTTATACAGACTATTTGTAAAAAAAAAATTGATGTCAAAGTTACCGTTTAACAATAATATATAACGTCTAGTCGATTCGAGATAAAAAAAAAAGGATTACAAAACAATAATTACATTTTTTTTATATTTTACCACGGCTCAGACGTATATTCTTCTGTCGTACTTGCTGCAGTTGTTCAACAGAGATTAGATTTTCATCTAAATCGATTTAGTGACGAACGTTCCCAGGCTAGCGCGACAAATGGTATGTTGTAAAAAAAAAAAAAGAAACAAATAAAAAAAAAAAATGTGTAAAGAAACGCCGTTTTCGATCGGATAATCGTATCACGCGGCCTTACGTGTACACGATCTTGGCTTGGGGAAAAAATCGATGTTTCTTTTCAAATAAAAACCTTCGTTCACTCGTTTACCGTCAGTAAAATCATCGGATTGACAGCAAAGGTGCTCCTGGTCCGACTGTGTGATTGCGACAGACGAAAAAGGGTGAATTCCTATTGTTTACGGTGTGTTCGCGCGTCTCGAGATGACACGATAAAGTGAAGACACAGAATTACACGCCCACAAATTACACCGACGTCACTCGTTTAATAAAAAGTGAAATTAATTTTCTATTCGTCGATATTCTACAGCGGGTAGACGAAACCCGAATAGAAACGCGCGGTTATGAAATTCAATTCACATAACGCATATTACGATAAGGTGACGTTTGAAATTTCAACAAACACATTGCAGTAAGACGAAAGAACGTTTATTTTATCACTATTATTGATCAGTTCAAGGCCTCGGATTTTGCGCGGCCAATCTAATTTCGATTCTATTTCGTCCATACCGCGTATAATACGCTACAATTTTGTGAACAAACCGTTCTCATAAAATATTACTCGTAAAATTAATTTCTCGAACGTCTCCTGTACATGAGAAACATTAAATTTCCCTATACCGACGGTAAAATAATCGTTTTTTTTCCTCTTCAACGCTAACTGCAGCAGTATTTTCGGAGGAATCCAATATCATGGGAACGCGAGCTACTTGTTCAGGCCGTCTATTCAATTCATCGCTGCTGCAAATATCGCGCTACTCGCATACAACTTTCAAACAAACACTGCGAATAACTGTCTAACCGCAACGTCTAATAAATATTATTACTATAAACGAATCGAGGTGTTTTGTTGATAAAGTCAACAATTTTTATTTTGCCATAAAATTACGATATTTTCAACGCAAAACGTTAATTTCTACGTTATAAATAGTGTTTCATACGCGATTAAGACAAATCAATTTTTTTTAATTTCAAGTATAAATACTGTGATGTTTAAATTACTGTCTCATCGAATTCCGAATTTTATTAGTATTATACGAGCAATTTTTTTTTTTTTTACGCGATAAAATAAAATTCAGTAACGTAATTTACGTTGGCTTGTCAATACGACTCTTACAAAATTAAGCAATACCAGTTCAAATTATAAGTAAAAACAACTGGGGTAATGTATCGAAAAATAAGCCTTTCTCGTTAATTTCTGACGACGAGACTGAGTCGAGATTCCATAATTCGATTTGTTCCGGTCTGGTTGTCATTACGCTGTTCAATATTATGCTACGAAAATATCGATAATTTTTAAAGAATCGAGCGATTTTTTCGCGTTTTTTTTTCGCTTAAAAAAAATATTCGACATTCGATCGTTCCTAATGAAGTCGATCATTAAAATTCAATATAATATGTTCTGCGCGTCGATTTGTTATAAAGGCGTACGTATATAGATCGTTATTATTTGAAATATACCGCGGTTTTTGAAGTTTTCACTGATTTGCGGAAACAAAACAATGAATTAAATAAAAAAAATAAATAAATAAACGAATCACATTTGTATATCCATTAGGCACAGGTGATGAAGAACAGCGTTTATGCGTTTAATTGTCTGTGTCTCTCAGTGCATATCCGTATTAGCTGGCGCCGCCTATAAGGCTGGAACCTCATCATCGTATTATTATTATTATTAGGTATATAAAAAACACCCACTCGCGTTTAATCGTCGTGCACCAGTGAACGGCTTTTAAAGTAATTTTGAAAATAATTTGGTTTACATTTGACGCGTGAAAACGTAAAAAAAAACCTGCGCAGTTCATTAATTTTTTTAATTTTATATAGACACTATCGGGTTTTTGAATATTTTAAAGACGGCGTTTGACTCGACGCTGCAGAGGCGCAAGGCCGTATAGCCAGAGGGAGGGTTTTAGGTTCAACCCCCGAAATTTTTTCTTAAAATAAAATTTAATGATTTATATTCTATTGTTAGTTTATTATTTTTATTTTATTTCATATTTATATTCTCGGCCCCCCAAAAAAAAATTTTTTGCTGGCTACTGTCTTGTAGGGGCGGAATGGTTCCTTTAGAACGACCGGGGACATTTTGCTCAATATATTGGCAATACAATATTGTATTTTTCATATTTAAAAACACCCCATTTTTGACTTATTGATTCTTATACTAAAATATATAATATACTTGAGAAAAAAAAAATATTCTTTTTAACCACTGCGTTAATCGAAAAAGTATATTTTACTTGATTAATCTTAATTCTCGCCATATTACGACGCAGATATTATTTGAACAATCGGTAATAGTTTATATGCAATGTCTCGGTGGTTTTTTTTTGTTAAGCTATAGACGGTCCGTGCGACTGTATTCGACGTTATTTAAAATGTTTTTCTCCCCGTTACAATTAAATGCTTCTAAATTACAGTCTTGTGCCTCGACTGTTTCTATAGACGGGGGGCTTTCTTTTTCCGAGCGAAAAACGACAATATCAGTATAATTACAATAATAACGCGAGAAATAAAATTGAAAACTGCAGCACCCGTTTTAACACACAATTTTAATTATCAAAAAGGCCGCCGCAACGTTGAAATATACAGCCGTGTTCTTTTATAACAAACATTTTTTTTTCTTTTTTTGTTAAATAATGTATTAATAAATATTAAATATTCCACATTCGAAGCGGCGGCCAGTCCGCGTTTATATTTTAATTGAACAGATATAAAAACAGGAAAATAATTATTTACATAAAAGGATTGATTAATATACGAATAAAAATACGCACTGAAATCTTATTCTATATCGACGATCCTATTTTTCAATTGTATTAGGATTTTCTAAAGAATATAAATACGCAAAATTAGTATCTATATAATATATACGCAGTAAATTGTACGCGACGCTTTTTTTTTGTATTTTTTTTATGTCTATAATTTTGAATAAAATTTTATTTTAATATATGCACTCGCGGTTATAGTATTATAGTTATAATAGAGAGCAACACGATATATTATATGTAAATAGAATACAATCTCGTTCGTTCCTCGATATTATAATATACGCAATACAAATTAATTTTATTCGCTTATTATTTATTTAAACATTATGCACCCTTCTCATATAGTATATTATACGACATACGTAGTACGCGCATATATAATATTGTCGTTTTCATTCGTGAATTTAACACAAAACGCAAATTTACTCATTTTAATCGCGCACACAAATTCCCGTATTATTATTATTATTTTTTTAATATTATCCCTTATTATGTAATGAAATTACTAAATTTTATTCCATTTTTAAACGTATACGTTTTTTTTTTTTTATAGTTAAAAAATACGAAATATTGAAATCGTTTACACGCACAGTTACAGTGTTATACAGTGTTTGCATAATCCGTTCTATTACATATATATATATTATTCGCAAACCGGATATTCTTAATTAACATTTTTCAGATATGAATAGTGAATACTTATATAATAAAACCCGTTGACAGAATTACAAAAGCAATTTTTTGATATCAAACTTTTATTATCGCAGTACGTTATAAAAAGAAAAAAAATTATTATCAAGTTTATTTGACCTTAGTGCGTATAAATAACGTTCTGAGAACTTTATAATAACGATAAAAACAACCCGGAAAAAAGTGATTTTAGGGGGAAAAAACTTGTAAAACAAAATCTGTTGTCTTTTTTTTTTTATGAAATTCTTCGAGAATACATTGTTTTTTCCCCATTTTATTTTCTACGATTTTCGTTACTATAAATTATTTTATGAATGATTTTTCGTGATATCTTTTGGACAGGAAGAAAAACCGTAAAATCAACTCTCTGATGCCTCTCTCTCAAGGTAAGTTTTACGAATTGGGTATACGAGGGAAATTAAATTGTATATAGTGAACCGTGTATTTAGTGTATTTAAAATCGTTTATGGGACGTATTTATCTAAAAAAGAACAATTTTTCTTTAAACAGTTTTATGAAAATCATTGCGTCGGACGTGCAGGCGTGCGTGAGCTAGATGGGCCAAGGGCTTCGACGAGTTTACAAAACGCGTTTCAAGCGTTCTAAAACGGAAATCTCGCCACAATATTATTATTACACTTTTATAACGATTTTAATTATATTAATAACTTTTTTAATTATAACACTTTTACTTGTCTATTTAATAACATTAATTTCAATTCATTTCAAGACTCCGCCTGTCGAGGCCTGCACTTCTGCGCTCAAACCTAGCGTTATTCCTTAAACACTCATATTATATAAAACCATCCTACATATACAACCACTCTGCTGCAGGGCATACGTAGCGGTAATACGGGGTTCTGTCAAAAAAAAAAATCCAATAGGAGAACTATCCGGAACATCTGCTTTCGCATGATTACTGGAGCGCTCTGGTGTCTCTCGAACAATTCAATAAACTCCGACGACCTCAAAATCTGCTCGGTCAACGAAACCGCTGCTACTCTATAATACCTACTACAAACGCTTCCGTGCAAAACTGTATACAAACCAACTCCAACCGGCTATCGATCAGTGACCTAGCCTCACCGCAGCATTACCAGACGACTCAAGCGGAACTGGTGCCGTGCGATTAAAAATCGTATAAATTGTAAATGTAAATCCATTATTATATATAGGTGTCTCTAATGTGAGACTATTCATACCGTGTCATTATTCACTCCTAGTTTTTCTTATTCCCCACATAATTATTGCTCATTGTACACGCGTATAACTTTACAGTTCCGGGCCGCCGCCGGACTAGAAATGTTGCTCCGTTTCGTCTCCTGACTTCGTCCTAAACTCGACTCTTATCCGCCTTATGCGTCACGCCCAATAATAATGAGGACTCGTCGTTTGGTTTTTAATACTGTATCATTTCAACCACTCATACTTCTTTATTCTGGTAACGTAATATTGTAATTTGTCAATGTTTAATTATTTCAAAAACTATTGATTTGTGTATATGTATATAATGTAGATTGTAACAAGATTCTTATTACGCTAATGCGCTGACGTTAATTTGGGCATTTTTGCCCGGAAAATACAATATAAATATAAATAAAATAAAATCATAATTTTTAGGAAAAAAAAAAAGAAAAAATTTATCTATAATAACGACGCGATATGTGTACACGAATTCGTTCCCAAAACGGGATATCTACGCACCGATTATTACTGGACGTAGGCACGCGCGTTATAGCGCGTTCCGTTCGCGATTCCGCTTGTCGTCGTTCGTCGTCGTTGTCGTTCCAACGTGCGCAATAGTAAATAATGATTGGCGCGTGTGCCCGAAACGTTCTCGTCGCGGGAGGGCGACAAACAAAAAAAAAAAAAAAGTAGGCTATACAAAAAAAAAAAAAACGTACCTAACGCGAGTCATAACTGGGGAATAAAAATCGTCGTCGCAAAGTTAACGACCTACGCTAGCCGAACAAAACAAATACACATACGTACGTATGCCTAACTACATATAATAATATGTACAAACACACATGGGAGTAGTAAAAAAAAAAAAAGCAGGAAAAAAACCCGTCCCACCACACGAACGATGATAACATCGTTATTTTTTTCGGGTCGTATAGGTAAAAAAAAAAACAAAACGGAAAAAGAAGTGGAAGGAAAAAAAAAGAGCCGAAGAGAAATAAAAAAAAAACCGAGTTTTCGTTGCGGCCTGCAGGTGGGAAACGACGGTGATATTGTGTATCATCATATACGAGCAGCGCGCGGAGGTCATTGTCTTTGGGCCCGAGCCGTGTGGAAACCGAATTTTTTTCGTTTTTTGTGCACAATATCCCCGCCCGAATCGCTTTCTCTCTCTCCTTCGGGACTCGTGTCACCGCGAATCTAATTCGTCGTTGAAATGCGAAGAAAAAAATAACGGACGAGCTCTATATATTCCATTCGAAAGACAAACAAAAAAAGTGTACACTACTGCAGGTACTCGCTAAGATTTCCGATTGAAATCAGTTAGAGTACATAAAGGAGTTGATGTCGATCGACAAGCAAATAGCCGCGCGAAGAGATTGACAGGAGCTGAATAACGGTATGGGTGTTGTTTTGCGCTTATACACCAATATTCGAGTCGAGCGGCTACATATTATATTGTCCAAGAAAGAAAAAAACGAAATTAAGACCGTAATATTACTATCTGTATGCGTCGACAGAGTTTTTTCCACGTTTACGTAAACTCTATGGTCCCCAAAAGAAATGAGCAGGAGAACACAATACATATATAAGCAATAATACGCAGACGGGCGATGAGTCAGATACTATAAGTAGTAATTCTCAAAAGCAGAAAGCGTTCGGTGAACGGATATTATACGCGAGATCACAATGCGGAAACCGGACAGCAGAAAAGAAAAAAGACCGAGAGAACGACCAAGAAAACGGTGCACATTGAGTCAGGAAAGACCTCGAGCTCCTGCAGGGAACAGGAGACGGAGAACGACTGCGGGCTAAGGACGTATACGAAGAGACACGGCGACGGACCTACAGCTAGGATGTGGAATAAGCCGTACAAAAAAAAAAAAAATTAATATTATTCGAATATATTTAATATGTGCGTAAAAAGAAAAAAAAACAAATTATTTAAGCGCGTGTAAATATCAATAATCGATTTTTTTTTTTTTGAAATATACATATATTTGGACGGTTAATATATATTTTTACGCTGTTAAGGAATTTATCTCGTATTATTATTGCAGTATATTACGAGTATATACTGGTTATGAAAGTACCTACGTACTTGTAATACGTTATATAGTTTCTTTCACGCTACATTTTTTTTTGCAACTTTAAATAATATACATTAGCTATAAGTAATATGCAATAACCTTAATGTTCTTATTCCCCTATAGTCGTATTATGTTTTCGTTGCGCGCGAATTTCCGACACGTGAATAATAACTGTTACTCGTGTATAAACACACATACATATATTCTAAAAATAATAATCTGCAGTATGGGCTGTAATGAATATTGTGTAACAAAACAATATAATAATCAGTGTTATGGCACTTGATTTAAAAAAAAACATTAAAATATTCCGTTAAACAAGAAAAATACGGAAAATATGGGCCGATTTATTTTTTATTAAACTATATAAATAAGTAATTAAGTAAAAATTGTTTTGTATTGTATACGCGACTGAAATTGAACTCGCGTCTATTTGGCTAGTATTCTTATTCACTAGGATAATCGACCGGCGCGAGTGCAATAAAAAACGAAAATAAATATTTTCACTATAATATAAAAGAAAAAAAAAATATTTTGTTTCAGTTTTCAACGAGAAATTTGAAAAATACGATAAATACATTTTTATTGAAAAAATTATTATCAAGCAGATTACGCGATTGCTTTTTGGTCTCGCGAATCGCGATAATAATACATAATATAATGAACGGGGTTATATGTTTTGAGAAACGCAGTTGATCCGTACAAATTGACACGGTCGTATTATTTTATAATACGCGTATAACCCGATTATTATTTTATCAATCGAGGACGTACACGCGTCGTGGTATACACAGCATCGTCGTATACCCAGAAATACTGAAAAAAGACTTAATTAGGACTCCTTTCCCCACCCCATACGAAAGATTAACGGGTTCGAAATGATATATGTGTGTGTGTGTGTGTGTGTATACTCTTGCCCAGATCTATCCCAGAGGGCTAAATAACTTTGTACGTACATATATTAAACGTAATGTGAACACTTATTAAAGAATAAATATATATTAAAAAAATATATATATATATTACAGTTATGAAAACATAATAAAGGGGGTGTAATCGTACGGAATTTACCAAGTAAAATACGTCGAAACAGGTTTTACTAAAAACCTCGTGTTTTATATATATATATATTTTTTTTTTTTACTATATAGTTTACCATAAAAACGAAAAATTTCTGTATTATAACGTGTATATTTATATTATTATACGAAGTTTTATATATATAAAATCGATGGGGAGTTAATACGGAATAGGTAGTACCTACTGCCCGGGTCGAAACGCTGCACGTTTACGTTATACATCTAAGTGTGTATAATATACTTACGTATGTATGTATACAAAAACTTATACGAAACAGGTGTACCAAAAAAAAAAAAGTTTATATCCTCGGTACTATAATATAGACAAGAAAAATTATGATTTCCGTAATGAGAAATAGAATTTTACGACGTCTGGTCGTAGGGCAGACTTAGGATTTGATTTTTTCGATGTCTGTTTAGTCCTCCAAACGTTCTTTACATTCATAGACATTATACTATAGTATAATGTCAGTGCTTTAAATATTCGTGCAGCCCAGAGGTTCCCAAAGTGTATAAATAAAATAATACAGATCGCGTATGCGCGTACGATCGGTCGCTCGGTCAGCGTCGAACTAAACGCCCGCCTACACAGACATAGTGTTGTCAGCCGACCGTAATAAAACGGAAAAAGAAAGTGGTCACCAGATAGCGCTACGACACAACAAAGAGGGCGTGGCAGAAAGGCGCGTATAAATAGCGGTCCGAAACCATCGGACCGCTCAGTGTAGTCACGGCGGTCAGGCGTGAACAACGCAATTTGCGTCTGACTGCGGTGTGTGTATGTATTTGGTGACCGACCGCTAAATGATGTCGGATACAAAATACGGATTTGAAATTTTATTTTAAGATTTTTTACGCACCAACACGATTTTCATATAAATATAAAAATAATTATAATCGTGTTATATACGAGTATTATCGGACAGTAGTTGTATAGTGATAAATTATTTTCCAGATTAAAATAAAAGTCCAAGTCTACGAGATCTAGCTGTTCGTAAGACTTTTCTTTTAATTAAAAATAATACCGAAATTATTAAAAATAAACAGAATTTTAGCGCGTCGTTTTGAATTTTCGGGGCATAAAAGAATTTTTTTTTTTTTGAAGAACATTTTTTTAGAGTTTTATCGAGCATTACATTCCAATATATATAGTTATCCGCCGTCGCGGTTATAGGTCCACCGGATTTATTGCTGGCGGCGAGCCGACGACCGACCGAGGTATTTGTTCGATTCGGTTTTTTTTCCCTCACATCTTCTTCTGCTGGTTTTTTTTTATTTATTCGTTCCACCCGGGCGGCGATGGTGGTGACACGCGCTACGTTCCAACACTTTAACCGATTTTTATAGCGCGCAGTGCGAGTGCGGTATTTTACACCACACGCTGTGTTTAATCGGCTCGAAATTATAGTATTCCGTAAAATATCGAATATAATAAAAAAAAAAAAAGTACGAAGGCGAGAGGGGCACAAAAAGAAACGAAAAATACCGAAGGAATTACAATACACGCGAAACGATGACGTTTATCGAGAGACGTCACGCGCGAATCGCGAATAACGGGTTTTTTCTTTGAGGGGGGCAGCTCTTAGATATAACCCTAAAAATTAATACAGATTACGCGCGGTAAAATTTTAATTAAATTTAATTTATTTTAGTTATATCGACACGTTAACATCATAAATAGTTATATAATCTTCTCGATTTATCACACGCGAAGAAAATTCGTTTAGGATTTCTTTAGGATTTTTCAATTTTTTTTTTTTTTTCTATATCAATATAGCAGAGCTATTATAGGTTTCTAATAATCGTTTTCCGGTCATCTAATCGATTTCCGTTTTTTTTTTCTATTCTCCTCGTTGTCGAAAAACTCCTTTCAGCCGTACAGCACACGTCTTATCATTTGGAATAACTACTGAAATTCACTTCTTCTATAGAAGTCTAAAACCCGCGACTCTTTTAATTAAAACGTATATTTCCATAGAGTTTGGTATTGCGGGACGAAAAACATTCCGCTAAAAACATTCTCGTAAAGTCTGTAGAAATCTCTGGACGGATTACGCACGTTCCCACCTGCTTCTTCTTCTTCTTCTTCTTCTCCTTCTTTTCGTGTCCGGTAATTTTTCGCAGTTATATTTTATTCTATATAGTGTATCCAACACTGATTCCAGTTTATTTTCAACCATCTCAAAGCTGCCGCCTTCTGTTTCCACCTGCTGTTCGACGAGACCTTTTTTAAATTTTCGGCTCGTTTCGACTAGGATACGATGATGATATTTAATAGCCAAAATATTGACACGCGTCATTTTCGCTTTGCGATTGTCGTCCGTTCGATTTTTGTATTATAATATAAGCTGTCGTTTTGTACGACTCTCCACGCACGATTATTACTGCAGACCAATATAATAATATTAAATAAACGTAAAAACTTACAAAAAAAAAAAACGAGTCTTCATTAGTACTCGAAACATTGATGTGTAAACGTCGCGTGAGCGGTAAAAATAGAACGGAATTGTGATTGGGATTTGTGAATATTATTATTGGTATCTTTATATTCAGAGTAATTTCGATAATAAATATATTTTAATATTTGATAGCTGTTTAAAGCTATTGAGTAAATGTTAATCTAGTTTCTAAGTATTATATTTTTTTTTGTTTATTTTTAAAAATGCAATACATGTTTTCAGTTTAGTGGTGTTCTATGTTAATTGAACAACTTGGTATTAGTGTGTTATAATTTAAATTCATTTTAATTATACAGAAAAATTTACAAATGTGCACAATTATAATAGCTAGAAACGATTTTGGAGAGTTTGGAAACATAAACATTTGAGTTTTCGGTATTACCATGACAATTCATTAAAATGTATTAGTACTATTTACTTATAACATCCCCTCCCCCCAAATTGAAAATTCCTGCGGGCACGCCACTGCTTACACATATTACACGCAATTTATAATTGCGTGTAAATTAATTAATATTAATAAATATTATTATATTAGTTGTCATGACAACAGCTTACACATTTCCGTATCATTTCTCGAGATTTATACCCTCACGCCGCCGTAATAGATGTTTACACATAAAAAAAAAATGTTTAAAACATTAACAATACTATTAAAAATCAAAAAACATTATTAATGAAAATGTTTGGGCGGACGCGCTTATATATTCCCTAACGCGCGCGCGTGTAATTGTGCAGCGCTGCAAGTATATATTATGTATTCGATACGTCACTGTATTAAAATCCAGTTTTTCCAATCGTTTCTACACACACACACACAAACGAATATTATTAAAATATAATAATTGTGTTCTTCTTCGGTACCCGGTTACGCGCGTATATTATATAGTGGACGGGACAAAAAAAAATTATAATAATACGATAACGACAATGGCGCGCAGCGAGAATTCGCCAAAAACAGGAATATTTAAAACCGCGCGCGTGTTATCTTATTATAATATTATATATATATATATATAAAGTATATTTTATATAGTATTTTCATCGTCGGCGGCTCAAGCGTATATATATTGCCGAATAATCCGGACGAGATTAATACATCGAGAGGAAATAAGGAGAAGAAGAAGAAGAAGAAACTCTTTTTTTTTTTTCTTTTCTTACGCGCCGGCACACGACGATTTATTTATTTTTTTTGACAAAACTGGTTTGGTCCGTGCGCACGCCGCCGCCGCCGCCGCCGTCAAGCGCGCGTGCCTCGAATCGTCGTCGCGCGGTTATTATAATACGCGCGTCTGCACGCGGCCGCCGTCTCGCGCATTATTATACATAATACATATACATATCTCTCTCTCTCTCTGGTATTAATAATTTCACGTTATTTATTTACTTAATTTTTATATATATATATATATATATCGTCGTGTTTTTTTTTTTTATAGAAAATACGTTTGTAAAAAAATTTTTTTTTTATCGTTTCGCCACTTTTTTTTTCTTTTTACAATACCGCGCGCCGCGGTCACAGCGGTCAAATAACAATAATAATAATAATAATAATAATAGCTCATCGTCTGCTGCCGTTCGATCGGTTTTTTTTTTGTTTACTGCTCATAATACTCATTAATATTTCAAATAATCCTCGTAAACCGTAATATATAAATAGTATTATTATAACCGCGTATAAAAAAAAACGGATTTTAATAATATATACTGCAAATCTATTATTCGCGAATATACATACATTTGCAGTCGCTCCCGCGCGCGTATAACGCGTATTATTATTTTTTTTTTTGCGAAACGTAACGTGTTTTTTTTATTTTTTATTATTATTATTTTTTTTTTTATTAGCGTTTCGAAAACAGTACACGGTTTTTTATTATTATTATTATTATACTCTTCGAGTACGAAATTTTATTGCGTATATATATATATATATATATATATATATATATAGGTATACCAGCTATTAAGCACGCGATAAAAACGGCGGCGTGTATAATAATTTTTTTTCTGTTTTTTTTTTTTACGAACAAATTTACAACGTTTTATTGGGGAGAATATCAAAAAAAAAAAAATCTCGTAGCGTTTCGCGGTGAAAATCCTCGTTAAAACGCACGCGTCATATACGAGAACTGTATATAGGCGCACTATTATCGCGAAGAGACTTTACATACCGCGGCGGCGAGAGACTTTAACGCGAGCGACGAGTTTTCAAAAAGAAAAAAATACGTTAATATATTAAGAAGTATACTTTTTTTTTTCTTAATCCTATCGACAAAAATGTATTAAAATCGTATGACGTACATAAACCGATTCGATGTAATCGTATTAGGTATATTATCAACGAAAAACCTCTCTATATTACATATATACGTATTGATCGGGTTGAATTACAAATTCGGTGTATATAACGCATTTTATATGACGACCGCGTATTAATATCGGTTTCGGGGAAGAAAAAAAAATAAACGAGATTATAATATGTGTATACAGTGAAATCATTATTAATAAGTTTTTGACATTTCGTTGATTGATTCGGATATACGCGTGCAATCGTATTTTTTAGTGTATTTTTTTTTTTTAGATACTTATATAATATATTTATACCACATAGTAGCTGAGCTCCGTTTTTTTTTTAGAACAGAAAATCGTACATTATTATATATTTATATAATATATAACGTCGTCGCGTTAACTATATATAATAAATAAACGTTTATTATATATTAATATTATAGCAAAAATATTTCAATATTATGCGACTATTCATACGGAAATAGCGTTTGATAATATTATATTTGTATATTTGTTTTTTTTTTTTAAAACGAAAACATTCACGACAATTAAAATATTACGCGTGTATAGGAATAATTCTGCAGTTTGCTGGACAGTGCAGGCGTAGTAAGAAAAATTTTCGGGGGGTTGTATACATATTAATTGAATCTGAAAATAAGTATCGTTAGAAAATTACTTGCATATCTTTAATAACCATAATATGAAGCGTTAATTAGGTGAAAGTAAATACGAGTTTATACAAGAATAAAATTGGGAAATTATCATTTTAATATTCGAAAAAAAAAAAACTATAAATTAAATTTTCTACGCTTCTCAACAAACTTGTTAATTATTTCTTCGGGTTCTGTATCAATTTTATCAAAGTAATATAAATAGATAGGGGGGCCCGTAAGCGTTTTACGTTTTGCGTACGAACGAATTTTGTACGAACTTGAAAATATATTAATTATATTTTTACTGAATATTTTGGGGGTTTGTCCCCACCCCCCTCGTTACTACGCCCCTGTTGCTGGATATTATTAATATGCGTTCGTAGCGCGCGTTTCGAACGAGTAATTATATAAAATTAAAACGAAGCTTGTAATAATAATAATACTTTTAACTCGTTTAATTCATACGTTCATTTAGACTACGCCTTATGAGAACCGAAATGAACTCTATAGCAATTAAAAATACAAAATGAATTTTAAAAAAAAATTGTATTTTATTTACGAATATACTCGTACCTACGCGTATATACATATATATATATAGAGCGTATAAGAAAAAAAATTTCAAAATTGATTTGACCGAATTATTTTTTATTACGTACACGTAATACGTATACATATAATACGCGTTATAAACACACACGCACACATAATATTTTTTTTCTACGCAATACCGTCGAACGATAGTATGGGGCGCAGCTGCTTCGAAAACGCAAAAAGTCGAAGCAGCTGTCTCTCCACCACATGAATCTTGCATATAGATTATCACGATTAATTAAAACGCATATATATATATATATTTATTATATATTTACCGTACATTGTATGAATTTTAATATACGGATCGTATGAAATACATCCTACGGAATAGAAAATCCATTAACAACGGGTTAATAACGCGTGGCGATATTTTCCGTGCAGAATAAACGTATATATATCATTATATTGTAATACGTGTGGGACAATATGATGTCCTTCCTGTTTTTTTTTTCGATGTATTTAAAAGGATAGAAAAAAATAGTACGTTTCGAACGAAAAAAAAGAAAAAGATATTTATTTCAATAACGCTCATAATTATGCGCGAGTAAAATAACTCTGCGTAGTTATTGTAAAAGTAAAAAAACATATAAATATATTTATTTAATGTACAGACAACGCGCGAGTAATAGTATATTTTAATTTCAATCTCGATAAATCTATATTATAAATATAGGTAAAGATTAAATGTAACGAGTATAGGAGCGTTTAATACGCGTATAAACTATATATATGTAGTAGAGGAAAAAATGATGAGTGAAAGGGAAATCGAGTGATGGTTGTCTGCCTGCAATCCTGAAGTCTATTTTATATATTATAAAATCGTAATGACTCGGCGGAAAATCGATCTAAGCTAACGGGACGAGAGCTTCGCGATAATCGTCAGCTGATCTAGGTAAATTGAAAATTTGAATGACTGGAACAGATATATATATATATAATAATCGTTTTTGGAGGATATGGGGGGAAAAAAGTTAATAATGTTTCCACATATAAATTTAATACTATACATTTCCTTACACGCGTGCCTTTGACTTTTAAAATAATAATTTCAGTGCTCGCTATCACACACACACGCGCGCGCGCACATAATATAAAAGTACGTAAAAAAAAAAAATGTGTGTGTGTGTATAATATATTAAAACGACACGTGTGCGTTATAAGACATAATCGTGGAAAATGGTCAGAATAATAATACCGGACTTGGCGTGGCGCAGGTGCATTAAAATATAAAACTAGATTAATTAAAATTTGAAAACAAGTTTTATCAGAGGGATGATTTTCATTGGTCAATATAACGGTATACACACATGATACATAATGTATACGACGGCTCTTCGTAACTATTATAACTTCATGTATATATATATATATAAAAAGAATAATTTATATAATTTAGGCATTTTTATCCACGTATAAAGTATATTATTATTAGTGGGGCGGGGGGAACACATTTATACGCGTACTTTGTGTTTAAATAATATTCATCCGAAAATTACCCCGGCGAATCTATAATCGAATTGACAAGGGCTCAATGATGGTGGGATGAGGATATCATATCTCCCACCCACCCCAACAGCCTTTATTATTTTTTTTTTTTACGGGTTTTCGATCAAAACTTCAAAACAAACGACCTATCTTGAAGAATTTTCAAACGTCTTTATACTGAGTTTTCGATCGATATACCTGCAGCGGGATCCTTATAGATCCATAACTGTTTTAAATTTCCCTTCTCCACACCACCGATTCGCAGTGCGAAAGATGGTTTTGCACGTAAAACTCAAAACATATAAAGGTACGACGAGAATTTTATTTTCAAAAACCCACCGTACGTGCGTAAACACTAATGATGTACAGCGGAGTGCGCGTTACGACATCTCATAATTACAATAGCCCCCATGGATCCATGGATTAAAAAAAAATCATTAACCATTCTATGGTAATAAACGTGATATGAAATAACCTCTATATTGTTACCACATTTATATCGTATAATCGTGATAAGTGATAACATGATTATCAACCTGTGATAAGGCCACCGCCATATTGCACGCGAGTCAATGATACATTTATCGCCATTTTTTTTAGGGACGTTTAAATGCTTTAACATTATTGGACTTGCATAGGGATATACCACTCACTCCAGAAGAAGTCATAGATGAAATGGCTAAGGAGCCAAGAAAAATTGATTTTGTATTGTAAATAATAATTATTATAGATAATATTAAAGAAAATTTATAGAAACTACCTTTGTTTTTATGATAACAATTTTTCGGAAAATATCCCCCCGTTAGAAAAAGCTGTGCAGCTCTGCTACAATATATTTACAAAATCTGTTATCGTTTCAGTGTCCGAAACTATAAATAAGCTCGATTAACGTGCGGTTTTCAATAAAAAAAAAAAAAAAAATCGTTTTAATCCTCGCGGTGACGATTTAAAAAATTATTTCGGATTTTTAATATTCAAATATTAGGTATACGAAAATCAAACGCGATATATGTAATAATTTTCTCTGGCTCGAGCACTCGTGTACGAAAACGTTATTTCGAACACGTTTAGGCGTATGGCCAAACGTCGTAACACAGAATAGATAGCAACAGCAGCAGCAGCAGCAGCAGCAGGTGCTCGCGTGCCGCGTTTCTCTCGAGCGGCTATCGCCTGGGCTACAATATTTATGTACACACTTTTATCGCTATTTATTGCGCATATTATATACGTTTTTCGACAAATCAAATTTCTATTCCGTTCGTTTGGCCTGCACCGGTCGCTGCAACTGCAGTGGCGCACAATCGGTGCTGTCGATTTCTGGTGCGCAGGCGACCCGGAAATATTCTAATTTTCAACTCGACCGACTTCGCCGTCAATTAATTTTTCCCCGTCCAAAAACAAAAAAAAGTCTTTTGAAAAATCTGTCTCGTCAATACATTCCAGAGTTACGTGTTTGGTGAAAATTTCAGGTTTCTATGACCAATTAGTTTTAAAATTACGAAGAAAAATAAACGATAATAATCGATTTTGATTTTATCGTTTTTATGTAATTTTTCGGTATGATTTTTTCTTACACTATAAAAAAGTATTGAGAAAATCGAAAAAAAACGACCTCTTTAGTACCAGCTAAAAGAAAGTGCCGACTAGATGCGACCAACTACCGGATAATATAGTGCGACACTTAAAAGATCGGAGCACTCCTTCTGGTAGAATTTCCGGGTATATACAGACGTAGAAAAAACGCATCGTTGTTACAACTATATAACTTTTAACCTTTTCTTTTCTTTAGTCCTGCGGAGGGTTTTAACCCCTTCCCCAGTAAGTACGCCACTGACTGCTGCAGGTATTCCTGTCGTATCTTGTTCCAAAATTCAACGATACCAACGAAATTTCCATCGGCTCCAACGATTATTTTACCGATTGATATTTCTTATCGGTAATCGGTGTCGGAGAGTCTATGACAAAACCGTGCATTCCAAAATTCAACTATACGGTGGATCTGTATTGAAAGGTTGTTCAATACCCGAATATTTGGATTGCGTTGAACAATGGAATACGATAAAACGATTGCAACATTATTTCTACGTTATCAAAAAATGATGGGTAATTAATAAGTAACCTATTATATATGATAACAGGGACTTTATTATCATATTATCAGGTCCACGACACTCCCTATGGTTACCGCAGTACACTGAAAATGCGGGACCTTGACGGTTGAAAATAACAGCTGTTGACAACAGATTTGATAACAGATATTATCAGTGGCGTATTTTCAACTTTTTTCTGGGGGTCCAAAATTTTTATTTTTTTTTGAAAATTTCAACAGGATATATTGATATAAGGTATTTAATAAAAAATACCTTTGGATAATCTTTTTTTTTTTGGTTCTGGGGGAGGTCCAGTACCCCTGGATCCTCCCCCCCCGTAAATACGCCACTGGATATTATACTGTAATTTATGATTATGTACCTATATATTTATTATGATTTGAAGATATTTGTTTTTCTATTGATATTTTATTTATTACTCGTATATGAAAGGACATTTGATCCTTTCATAGCATAGACACCACGTATTCTGTGTTTATATACAAGTCGATGGCCAGTGATTTATCACAGAACATTATCGTTTCATACCGAAATAAACGTTGCTAACTTCAAGGCGGAACCTCCAAAAAATTCGATGCCAACTTCTCGGCCGAGCCTCGCAACATTTTTGTAAACGACCCGAGTGTCGTTTCTATATAATATCGTGAAAATATTCTATTTAAATTATAGGTACGCGACATTATAATAGGTATACCTATAACAACTAAAATTGCCCGTCATTTTCGACAACGTAATATATAGAAATAATGTCGCGATCATTTATTTATATCACATTCAACGCAATCTATATATATATATATTCGGCAGTACCTATCCAAACAACTTATTTCGACGGATCCGCACCGTGTAGTACCTAATATAATAGGTATAGTCGAATTTCGGTTGGCACGCGGTTTATATTGTACAATATACGAATATAAAAATATTGTAAAAAATCCGGGTTGCGCGCGCGGCGGACAAAAGACGCGACGAGTAGCGGACAATAATATTTCGCCGAGTATACCAAACCCGTTGCGGGCTGCTGCTGCTGTTGTACACCCATTCGCGCGCATTTAATAATAATAATAATAATAATAATATACGAGACGACGGTATAAAATAGCTAACCCTTTTCGGCGCGGTTGTGGAAGGGTGAGGAAACTCGCTCGTTCGTCGCGCGGAATATATAAAATATAAAATGTACGTATATAGGTAGGTGTACGCGCGCGCGCGCGCGCGTAGACCGGTGGGCGCGCAACAACAATAACGCACGAACGGAGCGAATAATATTGTATTGTTATTGCGGTGCGCGCCGCCGGAGGACCGAACTCGCGCGCGCGCGCGCACGCCTCGTAGTGGGTGGCGCGCGAGATTGGCCGACGCGGATCGGCGGTGTGGCGCGCGCCAGTCGCGCGATCGGCTCTCTATCCCCCGCGCGCCCGTACGCCCGCCGACCGGGCCGCTGCGGGCGACGACGGCTGCTGCCGTTGTGCCGCCGCTGCGCTGCTCCGCGAGAGCAGGTGCAAAGTTTTTATACGGCGGCGCGTGTTTGTTGTAAATACGTTTTTTCGGGCCAAACGAGCTGCGCAGTGCCAGACACCACCGTCTCTCGCCGCCCGGCGGACTCTCTCGCGCTCGTATATAACTCCTGCTGCAGGCTCTGTCTGCCGACGCCGTCTGCGCCGCCGCCGCCGCCGATGACTACACACAGCCGCACGCTTCACACCGCAATAATAACGATTCTCCATATAGTTACTGCGCGCGTATATGATGTCCTTTGACCTGCACGGCCCGCGTCCACTATACTGCGCAGTACTCCGTTTAATATCCGCAAGGATTCTCAAATTGGGGCGTTTGGGGGGCAGTGGGCATAGGCGGAAATGGGGGGCTTAGGGGGGCTAAGCCCAAGCGCGGATCCAAGGGGGGGGCTAAGGGGCTTTAGCCCTCCCCCTTGGGCTGTAGTCATTGCTTGAAAATTATACATATAACTACCTAAATAGGTATAATTTTACGTAGCTGATCATCGTATAGCCCTCCCCCCCCTACTGTGATTTCTGGATCCGCGCCTGGCTAAGCCCCCCAAATATTTTATAATTTATATGTATTTTGGATATTTGACTGATTATGACTGATGTTAAAATGTTAGCCCCCCAGAAAATTTAACAGATTTTCGCCTATGGCAGTGGGGATCTAAGAGTCGATTTGGTGGGGGGGGGGGAGGGAATTATTTTCAAAAGTCGTTTCACAAATTATATAAAAAAAAAAATCGTATTTTTTTATAGTTACCTTATTTATGGCGTATTACTATATTTTTTTTTATGAATATTACAAAATCTCGTACGACGTATTTATTCGTACGGGATACAAAAAAAATTACACGATAAATAAAAATATTAAAAAAAAATTTGCGAAAAGACGATTAATATTAATACGTATATCGATTAATTAATTAACGATCAGGTATCTGCTGCAGTTAAAGCGCAACTGATAAGCATTTTTTCCTCGGAGTTTTCGTATACTGCAGGTATCGCCTGCGCTGCAGAGCAATAGCGAAAAAATCGATAAAAAGTATACGAAATTCCTTCACTATATAATACAAGGGGACGACCAATTTTTTTTAAAATTTTTTTCAAGGAAGAAATAATCGCCAGGTATAAATTAATGTCAATCGGCCGTTTAGTCGTTAACGGCAAAACACTGCAGAAAAAGTCGATGACCATTTTTTTTCGTCTTATTAATTTCTTTTCTATTTTAATTTTTTTTTTTGGGGGAAATTTTCCATTTCCCCCGTAAATCCGCCCCCGGACGGATGAAGGGTTTTAAAAAAATGAAGTTTTTGTGAAATTCGCACACCTCTGTGTGACGAAAAAAAAACAAATTAGAAAAAAAACACATTAGATAGAAGTCAATTTTACTTTTTTTTAATTTAGACGTTTTCGAATTTTTAAATTTTAGCACTACGCTTGTGCTTGCGAAAACGATATTGAAACGTTTTCTCGAAGAAAATCGGCACGAGCTATTCGAATTTGCTATAGTTCAGGAGATACGGCCTGTAGTTATAAAGCAGAAAAATTACGTTGTTTTTTTTCGAAGAAAAACACGAAAAATTGAAATTTCCACCTTATATATACTCGAAAATCGGACCATATATAGTCAAAAGGAACTTTTTTGGTAGCATTTGGACTGTACGATAACCCCCCTGAAGTGTGTACAATTTATCATCAGTATGCACCCTGCATAGTGTACACTATGTATTTATACTACAATCTATAATTGAGACGGGAACTAATACACTAGTATAAAAGGTGGCACGAATCACAAAAGTTTGAGAATCCCTGCTTTATATGCGACTGCGTCTGCCAGGGCCTGCGTATTTATGCGAGGAAAAACGAGACATTGCGCAGGCCGACTCGAATTCGTTAAGAAAATTACGCAATAACGTTTCAAAAAAAATCTTCCACATTTGTACGGAACCGAGAAATCCGATTGTAAAATCCTTAAGAAATGCATTAAAAAAAAAAAATAGTCCCCGAAAATCCGGTATATATACATTTCAAAAAGTCACCGAAAACAAACACGCTGAATAATTTTTATTAAACTATTTTTACATTTAAAATAATTGCTCATATCTCTTGACTATATTATTAATAAAAGTTCACTTATGCGCAAAATATATATTTGTTTCATTGTTTTTTAATATATAATGCATACGACGACGCGACAAAGAAGAAAATGGCCAGCAAAAAAAAAAAATCATCTTCGTGTGTCAGAAAATGCAAATTCAATGTGTTATTAGTGCTCGCAACATTTATACATTTTCCCCGAAACCGTTGATTAAATATACTGTAATATATTAATATTGCATGTATTTAACAATCAACGCCGAAAACGGTATCAGTTACGTCGGACGAGAACGTTATTTTTCTTTTCCCACAAAAACAGTGTACCTATACTCATATACGATAAACATCCGTATAATTAATTGGTGTACATAGTATCACACTCATAAATTGTTACAATAATTATGATAAAAAAAAAAAAAAACCAAATTTTCGATTTTGATCCGACGTATTTTATTATTATTACTATTTTGAATTCAATTTGTTCTATATAAACACTTGAATAATTCCGAGGAGAGTTTCGTCTCCCCCACTCCACTCGTCAAAATCTTCCCGTTACTACACCGCGCTGTATAATGCTTATGTTGGTCGAATGTTCACACAAAAACGACGATTTATAATATTTAATATTTACAAGTAATTCGATACATTTTATAATAATGTACGTGCGTATATTATTATATAAGTATTAGGTTTTTTTTCGCCATACGTTTAGAAAATTCGAAATGAGATATCGAATTTCCCCGTTCGAAAACTCGTCGCGAACATATATTGCGCGCGATTCATTGTTATTTTAAAACACAATGCGATCTGTAATGTATAAACATTATTATTGTTATTAAAAAAAAAAAAAGGAAAAAAAATAATAATAAATTACTGACGATGACCACCAGGCTTCACCGAAAATCACCTGGTATTATTTTATAGACGCACGCATTAAATATAACGAGCGTTCTCGTAATATCGCCGTATAGATATAAATGAATAAATCAATATTAAAACTATATATATATTTTTTTTCTTCTTGTGATAAGTGAATGTCAAAAATATGAATTTCTAAAAAAAAAAAAACGAGACGTAATTTTCTACTAAACCGGTTGAAAAGAATTAATTATAATAATAAACGAACGCGAGATTATTTATACACTGCTGCTGCTGCTGCTGCAGTATAAAGGGACTATTGTAAAATTATGAATATTATTATAAACGATAACCGCATATGTACTGAATTTTTAACGTATAATATATATATATATATACGGTCGTTGTTTTTGTTATAATATTACAATATTTCGTAAAACACGTAATAATAACGGATAATAATTAATTATTTTATATTCTACTATTGGGTTTCGGGCCAGTCATATCAAATGTAATAATTTCGCGCGCTGTGTATAAAATAAACTCGGTCGCCGCCGCGGTTTCCCGCGCGTTGTACATACGCGCGTTTTACTTTATTTGGTTAAGCGATATTATATGTATAATTTTGTTGATCGAGCACAGCTAGTGAAAAGTATATTATAATAGTTTTAAAATAGAAGTCAAAACAGTGCCAGTGAAACGGAATATATATATTATGTTCTGTTGATGCGTATATACCGGGGGCGTTAAGAGACGCGGTTTTGGATCGGTCCCAGAAAATACTGTACGCGTCTCGTGCTGTATATTAACAATTTTTCGCTTTTTTTTTTTTTACACGTGAAATTCTATAAAATTCCATATACGTTCCGCGTTGTAGACAATTGAAAAAACAAAAAAGCCTCGTAAGATTATAACGAAAATGTAACGAGCGCACCGCGGGGTGTCTGGTGAATGTTCGAGACCGTAGCCAGCAAAAAAAAAAAATTTTTTTTGCAGAGAGTATAAATATGAAATTTAAAAAAAAAAACTAATAATAGGATGTAAACCATTAAATTTTATTTTAAGAAAAAATTTCGGGGAGGGGTCCTAACCCAACCCCCCGGCTACGGCCTTGTGAACGTCGCTTATAAGTGAACTATACTTGGGATATAATACGATTTTAGAGCGTATTTTGTTATCACTATATAAATTTGAAAGCAACGACATATCATTGCGTACGATATTATGAGCGGACGTTTCGGTGTGATATTTCGGGTATATAACAAAAACTAACCCTTTTTATTATGAATTAAATATCACAACACCTATAATTGCTATAAAACATAAAATATAGTCAGAAATTAGAAAAAGTTTTTGAAAAAATTTTTCCTTAATACATTATTTATAAAGTTACGTATTCGATGAATATTACAAATTTCTATACCAATTGGTTTCAATATTACGAAGAAAAATAACGATTACCGATTTCGACAAAATACGTAAAATATTTCGGTAGTTATATTTAGTTTTATTTTAAGGCGCGTTTGAGAAAATCGAAAAATGACCTCTAAAGTACCAACTGGATGCAATTTGCTACCGGAAAGAAATCGTGACTGTAAAGATCGGAGCATTCCTTCCGGTAGAATTTTTGGGTACAGACATATAAAAAAAAAAAACACGTCATTACAAAACCAATAGAATCTAAAAAACAAACTCGTAAATATACTTATA
Organism: Slavum lentiscoides; assembly: GCA_032441835.1. Taxonomy (NCBI): domain Eukaryota; kingdom Metazoa; phylum Arthropoda; class Insecta; order Hemiptera; family Aphididae; genus Slavum; species Slavum lentiscoides. The sequence continues at coordinate 7,961,362 of CM063715.1, read as the reverse complement.
TACACCGAATTAAAAAAAAAAATTTCATTTTATAATTGTATTATTCTCGATAATTTTATTACTGCAATATTATAAGAAAAAATTTTTTTTTTCAGATTTATTTTAATAAGCTATATATTTCGTTCTAAACGACCGATTACGCGCATATCGCGTATATTAAATCACGTTTATTAAAATTCGAGTTCGATCGGTTTTAAGTATTGTGAATAAAATTTACGAATTTACGGAGGATTTTTGTATAAAACATTTTAATAACGCGAAATTCAACTATAAAACCAATTATAATAGTATCTGCATTTATAGAAGTAGAGAAAAAAAAACCGAAGCGAAACTCTTTTTAAATATAAAATACATTCGAAAACGTTATGGAAATAAAACAAAAAAAAAAGAATATCGCGCGTATTATACTCGTATAATACGTTCTAGAAACTATAAATATAAAAATAAAACCTATTTACGGCGTCGTGCACCGCGCGGCGCTCGTCGTCGTAACTGCAGTTGTAATAAGGTAGTTATTAGGTAGTTGTACAGTAATTGTATACTTTTATCGAATATTTAACCGCGTAATGTTTAAAAAAAAATATATATATATATATATATACGCCCGTCGTGGATATTATACGATCCGCAGTAATCGCTATTGTAAATGTGTAATCTATAATTTTGTACGTTATTCAATTTTCTTAGATAAAAATCACTCATCGCATACTCGCGTATTATTACGTCATGTATAGGTACATAGGTAGTAATATAGTTTTGAGTTTTGAAGTCTGACGTTATACGAAACCGTAGTGTATAGTTTTTTTTTTTCTAATTTTGTTTCGACGAAAAAATAAAAAATACACGGAGGCGGCGCGGCGGTCTCGTTATTGAAACGATTAATACGCGCGCGTTGTTTTTTTTTTTTAACCGAAATAAGTGTTTCGCGCAGGAAAGTATCTTGAAAATTACAGTCATATTGCAGTGGCGTAGCCAGAATTTTGAAATGGGGAGGGGGTGGGCTAAAGCCAAATAATCGAAAAGAAATACTCAACAACAATAATGATTTATTTTATTGTTTAGACTCAAACGTTTCAATTGGATTTTAATTTACTAACACCGATCTAATGATAACGGAGACGTCGATGAAATGTTCAAGAAAAAATTCGATTACGATTTTTTTCTGTAAATTTTTTTCAGATTTGTTTAAATTCACTATCCAGCGAATCGATACGAATTAAGGGCATTAACCCGTAGCAAATTTTTCAAACGCATAAAATAAACTATGTATATAAATACGTAAATACGTAGATACGGTCGATAGGATGGAGCGTGGCCCCACTTATTATTTTTTTATCGTGTGTACAAATATAGATCGCTTCTTCGACAAATCCCGAATTATATAATATTATGTATTGTATCGTAGTTAAATGATTTAATTCAGTCATATTTCAATATTAAACCAACGGTAAATCCTAAATTCGTAAAAATTGTATATGTTATATAAAACGTTATTCAATTTCAATATTTAATGTAATAATACACATTTTCCCGTGGGCGCGGCGTATCGTTTAACCGCTACTGTAAAATTTGCCAAACGTACGAACGTACTACTAATATGAAACGTGTTAAAAATAAAATTATTATAAAAATATATTATTATTATTATTATATAGTGAGATGTATCGTATACTTTACAGAAATTAAATCCTATAATTATCACGTACAAATTACAAAGTAATATTCACTAGAATATCGTCAAGTTTACAATAATAAAATCACAATACCTCTAAATTATAACAAATTTTAATATGTTTAATAATCGTTTTCAACATTTTTAAAATAGTGTTTCGTCATTTTATATTGTATTTCGTTAAATCAGCTGTTAATATAACGTCAACGAATTACGCGTTTCGCGAAACTAACAATATTATTAATAACTAATACCTTTTTTTGATTGGCATACGATTTATGTTATTATATATGAAAGTCATTTAGGATTTTCAATATTGTTTTGTCCGTTTCTATAGAGTTTTCTAATTCGTCAATTAATAATAGGGTAAAATCCATTAATATTTTTTTCTTCGGAATATTCCTCTACACTGTACTGGAATTTTTTGATTTGGATATTATTTGAAGTGTTACGTGTTTTTATTAACGTTAATTTCTTCGTTAGTTTGATTTTGGTAAAACACAATTGGTTTACTCTCTTTGTTATTGAACATAACAACGATCAGCCGATAAGAATATACAGTGTAGGGTGGACCGTATGTTTTCGAAATGGTTGATAATATTTTATTGTCGTCGCGAGATGCCATTATTGAGTAGCAATATGGTCTATACTCTGTAGTGTATCGTGTGTTTATAACACCTTCGTTGGAAACGAACGTTTTGAAAAATTTTGAAAATTTCATTTGCTTTGAAACCACGTTTTGTTGTTCTCACAAAGCGACTATTTCGAAATCATATTTTAATGCTGGACGTGAATGGTCGCGTTCCAAAACGGCTGTACCGCATTATGAAGTGGATGAATAGTTTTCAAACAACAGGATATATGAGACCGGGGACTGCACGGGGAGGTGATCGAATTGTGCATATACGGACTCCGGAAAACGTTGAAAGGGTGCGACAAGCGGCGGAAGCCAACCCTTTTCGTTCGGCGGTACTTCACACTCGCGACGCTCTTCAGATGTCAGACAGGTCAGTTCACAGAATATTACACTTGGACCGCCATTTCTATATCCGTATAACATTGTGGCTGTTGAAAAACCGCGTCAAAACGACTTCGGTGAGATTACAATGGGTTCACAGAAACGATGCTGGAATTGCTGACGGACGATATCGTTTTGATACGAATGGTTCACTCTTTCATATATCGAGGAGATTTTTATTTATTTATAATTGCAAAAGGGCTTGATGCGCTCAGATATGAAGTATTTACAAAATATGGTGCTTAATCTAATATTAACAAAAACATGAATAGAGTTTTATATATACAACATAAAACGAGAATTGTCATTTTCTAGGCTCATAATTCGATTTATAGACTCGTATTTTTTAAATAGTTAGCAGAGCAATGAGTTTAGTTTGTGAACGAATAGAGCGAGAGGGCATCTTGAAACGTATTAGAGCAGGGACAGTAGGATAATCGATAGATCAAGAAATGAGTCTTATAAAGAGAAAAGAGAGGTTAAGCGAGTGCCGGCGGTCGGCAAGCGATGGAAGATTTAGTCCTGCGAGAACGTGATTATAATTATTATGTGGTGGTCATAAAAACAAACAGAATTTTCGGTACTTGGCACAAGATAATAGTTGCATCGATAACGTCCGCATTGCGAGATAGAGTAACTTCGTGAAAACGAACAAAACAGTGACTGTTAACACAGACGGCACTAACTTATCATGTCTCGTGATTATTTCCTCTCAGAATCGAGAAGACGACGCATTAACCTCTGGACAGTTTGGCTTCAACAAAATTGAGCGCCGTGCCGTACATCAAGAGCAGCTAATTCTTAAGACATCATTTCCCCGGACGTTCGATATCATCGCGTGGGGATGTGGAGTGGCCTGTATAATCTGGCTTCTTTACGCCCATAGCGTTCAGCCTTTCTGAAGAGACTGCAGTTACGACCATATAATATATAAGTAGTTTATTATTTTGCGGAAAATGACGTAAAAGACGAAAAATACAGTTCGAAGACAACGCAATTACACGCAAGATAAAAAAAAAATTCGCTTTTCTCTCAATAAAATATTGCTCCTATATCTATAGAGACACGCGTTTCACAGTCTTTTGGTTCTATAAAAAAAAAAAAAAAATCGAAATTAATAGAATTTTTCAAAAATAATGCGACGAACGACAATCAAACACTCGTTTAACGTAATATTTTGAAACGACGACCAAAAGGGTAAAAAAAACGGCAAATATACTTAAAAAATTCAAAAAGGTAGCGGGTCGCGGGGTGTTGTGAATGTCGCTTGAGTGTATCACTCGGATAAAGATTATCGTTATCGCACTATACATTTGAAAGCAATGATTAATCATTCGATAAAACGATTCTGCAGAGCGGAGGTTCGGTGCAATATTTCGAGTATAAAACAAAAACTAACGCTTTTTACGAATTAAATACCTCAAAAACCTATAACTGGCTAGAAAATTGTCCAAAATTAAAAGTAAGTTTTTGAAATTTTTTTTTTTTTTGATTTTAATATAAAGTTACATATTATATTTGATGAATGTTTCAAGTTTCCGTGCGTCCATTTAGTTTCGAAATTCCGAAGGAATAACGACAAATCGATTTCGACGAAATCGCGTTATTACCGTGTTTATGTAATTTTTTTCAAGTGCTTTTAAGAAACTAGAAAAAACGATCTCTCTAAAGCACCAACTATAGATGCGATTTTCTATACCGAAAACAAACTTTGACCGCGTAATGATGTAACTGTGACTGTCGCTCTTTCTGGTATACATCGGGTACAGACATAAAAAAAAAAACATATTTTTGTAAAACCTCGCTTCGCCAAGAATCTAAAAAAAAAAATCGCCGCCCTCCCAACAAAAGCCCTCTCGCCCCGTAAGTGCGCTGGTCCCTGTATTTGTTATCGTATAATATTTATATTATTTTAGTATATATACACTCGCGTCTAGCGCCTAATAATAGTAATAATAATAAGTATAAGGTGTGTAATAAGTAATATTATAATAAACCGTTGGTCACGGTGGGCGTTAAACTATATATATATATATCTCGTAACGCGCGCGCTGTTTTTTTTTTAAAAACTAAACTAACGCGCGTAGGCACATACGTTTTTTAATATTATGACTTATGACGACGAAATACCGTGTTTATCGCGCCCCGTAGGTCCGCGCATCATCGCCACCACCATCGTATGTCATCGCGTATTATTATTTTATTATATAAAAACCACAAATTAATAATAATCCTCAAAATGTGTTATTACGGACGGACGAAAGGGGAAGGCGCCTGCGTATTCGTACGTGTGTTTGAACCGCGCGTATACACCCGTATTGTCTTGTTTTTTTTTTTTACGAAAAAAAAAAAAATAACACCATAGAAATTACTCTGGAAAAATATACGAGTAAGTATTAGATTTATCGCTTTTTTCCTCCCTCAAAAAAAAAAAAAAAAAAAATTACCGTTTATTAGTAGAGTTTTATTGAAAACACGACCGACACCCTCGCGGTATTTCTCTCCGTAGAACATACGTGCCCGCCGGTCTCGGAACGATTTAAATTAATTTAAAATATTATTATTATTATTATTATTATGTCCCATAAGGCTCCGCGCGGTGTTCGTGGCGCGAGTATTACGGTTTTTTATTTTTTCAATTTTTTTTTTCTATACTATTACGCGCGCGTGATTCTAGACATTATTCACGTTTTCCCGTCGATTAGCATAATGTATAATATTACTGTCGGTATATAAATATCACGCTGCAGTACGCGCAGTAATTGCAGCCACACACCCGTCGACGACTCGCGGGATCGCGACCGCACTGGATAATCAGAAAAAAAATTCGGCGGGAGGGGGGAGGATTGAATAAAATAACGGTATTGCGGGCGATAAAATACGTACGTAAAATATACGTGATTCGAGAGTCGATCTGTTTTTTAATTTTTTTTTTTTCCTTGAAAATTCTCCAGTAAATCATTGAAAAAACGTCGAAATTCTAATGTTTAACCGCGCGGTATTGCGAATACAGGGTGACTGGTGATAAAGTGTACAAACTTCAGGAGGTTATTGTACACGTCAAATGCAACAAAAAAGTTCCTATTGACCATGTTCCGATTCTCAAGTATAAAGTAGTAATTTCAATTTTGTGGTTTTTTAAAAAAAAAAGGATTTTTTCCTTTTAATTAGTATATTTCCTGAACTATTGGTCCTATAGCAAATTTAAAAGTCTATTGAAAAGCTCATCAAATTTTCTTTAAAAAACATACCAAGCAAGATTCTAATCACATTTTTACATGCCCAGATGTAATCCTAAAGTTAAAAAATCCAAAAATGTCTAAATTTAAAAAAATTTACTTCTACCAAACGATTATTTTTTTGTCACTCAAAGGTGTGCAAATTTCACAGAAACTTCCTTTTTTAATAAGCTTTCCAACGGTATAATCAATTTTTGAAAAAATTTGTTTTAATGAGAAGAAATTACACTTTAAATGTAAAAAACATCGCCCAGATACGAATAAAAGAATGGTAAAGGAAAGACAGCATGAAAAAATTCATCAAAAAGTCATTAAATTTTTAAAGATTTTTTCATGAATCAGATAGTTTTTTTTATAATTAAGGAAAATAATATTAAATTTACAAATAAACCGTTATCTAACTAAGAATTTGCTCAAAATGACGACCATTCGGCCGACGAGTTCGGCGATTAGAGTATCGACGTTGATATTCTCTTTGGGCAGCACGTGCATTACCGTCACAAAAACCGTACACATAATGAATGTCGGCATACTCTTCGTTAGAAAACAACATAGTTTAAAATAATGCAAGTGCCTTAAACACAATCGAATCAGGACTGACGACTTTAATAGGTAGAGAGCAAAAAGAAGGGTGAAAGAAAAAAGAGTGAACACAGACAGTCAAAAAAGAGAAAAGGAATACATAGGATTTCCCAGAAAATAAAAACAGTACCATTAGAAATTTAACAGATAAGACGGTTTTCTTAGAAAAATGTGTACACGTGTAGATTTGACGAAAATTCGGTGAAATTAAACATTAGTGGAACATTTCACGGAAGTATCGTCTACCGATTACCTCACCATCTTTTTACATTTAAAGTGTAATTTCTTCTCATTAAAACAAATTTTTTCAAAAATTGATTATACCGTTGGAAAGCTTATTAAAAAAGGAAGTTTTTGTGAAATTTGCACACCTTTGAGTGACAAAAAAATAATCGTTTGGTAGAAGTAAATTGTTTTTAAATTTAGACATTTTTGGATTTTTTAACTTTAGGATTACATCTGGGCATGTAAAAATGTGATTAGAATCTTGCTTGGTATGTTTTTTTAAAGAAAATTTGATGAGCTTTTCAATAGACTTTTTAAATTTGCTATAGGACCAATAGTTCAGGAAATATACTAATTAAAAGGAAAAAATCCTTTTTTTAAAAACCACAAAAACTGAAATTACTACTTTATACTTGAGAATCGGAACATGGTCAATAGGAACTTTTTTGTTGCATTTGACGTGTACAATAACCTCCTGAAGTTTGTACACTTTATCACCAGTCACCCTGTATAACTGATGTTAACATAAAATGCAACAATTTTATATATATATAAGTGAAGTGTACTGCAGGGGGCCAGATCATGAGGGAGGGGGGAATTAATATTTTCGTCATAAGAACAAATAGAAAATAAAAAAAACGAGTCTGCTAGTACTCGAGACATTGATGCGTAAACGTCGCGTGAGCGGTAAAAATGGAACGGAATTGTGATTGGGAATTTGTGAATATTTTTTTATATTTATTCAAAGTAATTTCGATAATAAAATATTATTATTAGTTGTCATGACAACAGCTTACGCATTACTCGCAATTTATAATTGCGTGTAAATTAATTAATATCAATAGATATTATTATTGGTTGTCATGACAACGGCTTACACACTATTCCGTCCCATTTCCCGAGATTTACCCTCATACCGCCGTAATTGATGTTTACACATAAAAAAAAAATTGTTGAGTATAAATTTATTTTACGAGTCAATACATAGAAAAAAAATTATAGAGTTCATATTTCGGATTTTGGTTTCAGAACCTTTTCGTTGAGTGCACGTTCTCGAGAAATCGGCATCGGCGGCACATTTTTACGAACTGCCAGCATCATAGATATGTATCCGTTTAATCGATTCTAACGAACATTTTTAGTTAATATATATATATATACTAATAGGCTCGTCAGCTGCAGCGTCTCCAAAACACCGTGTCTCGTTGTCGTCATGTATAGATTCCGGTCATTTGATATTAAAAAAATTTGATCAAAAACGCGCACTTATTCGTTCCGAAATTTCATCTCGATAATAAAAAAATATATATTATATATATATTAGAAAAGGGTTCGACGCACATATCTCCGTCATCCCCATAATAATTACGCCAATGGGTGTATCTGATACTATCGATACGACGATAGACGTTGAAAAACATGAGCAGTGTATGTACTTGTACACGTATACGTAAAATATATAAAATACTTGAAAAGCACGTGTAAATATCGAAAAACAATAATCGGAATAACGTTTTATTTGAATATTTTATACCCGCGAAATTGTTAAAATTGTTTCTCAAAAATTGTAATTCATTCGTTTACGAAACGAAGCCCGAATATCTTCTAATTTGTATGTATGTTTTTGAAAATCCTCGTCCTCGAATTATTTTTTTTTTTTTACATAAACATTTGGGTACCACCTACACAACGATCCAATAACGTTTTCAATTTGTAGAACAGACGAATGATAATTATATGTAAGAAATTACGGAAATTAGTATCATCTAATATGTATATAATAATATATTTATGTTTTTTCTTGTGTTTCCAAAGTAGACTTATATATTGACGTAAAAAAAAAAAAAGGATTTCTAAGGAACGCAATTACTTTAATTATATATATTATATGTAACGACATATACAATTATTTATAATATTTCGGTAGTTTTCGTCAATAGAATTTTAATGATTTTTACAGTTAATGATATATTTTTTTCAATAACATTTTATATCACGTAGTAAAATGTATATATCCTTTAAAATCTATACATTATATTATACGATTGATATTTGTGGGGGAAAAAAAGTTTTTCTGCTTTTATTCGAGCTATACGCGATACAGATCACTCGTATGTCCGGTATTTCGCACATATTATACCGAGTAACGTTACTTGCAAATATCAATTTTCATCCACGTGATTATGTGTTATTTCTGTGTTTCTATTTTATTTTTGCATTCGCTCAGTGGCGTATTTTGAGTTGAAATAAAACGCAGAAACTTCGTCCACACTATAAACGATTTTATATAATATTTCGAAATTAAAATACATATGTATTTTTTTTTTTAGTAATAACATACGAATCAAACGGTAATAAATTACTTACTCGTCGAATGAAAGTACAATTCGGTTATTTCTTATTAGAATTGTTTATAAAACTAGAAAATAAAAATTCTCCGAACGTCTAAATTTTTCTTTGGAGAGTTCGGTCCCTACAATATTGTACGAGCGTAGCTAAACCTCATGAGTCATTCCCGTTAAAATAATAAACTAAATAAAAACGTTTTTTTCTTTCTTCTAATAAAAACGAGTAAATATTAACCAATACAATAATTAATTCATTCCGGTGTACGAGTGAATTCCTATCGAGCAAATACTTTCCTGCGCCGCACTCTTTTGCGCGAACGAGACAAATGTCCGTCTATTAATCGTTTCTTTTTGAAACGCCAGAGAAATTCGGTGCGTTTGTTGTCGACAGTGCAGCGGTGTCAAACCTGACCGAAACGCGAAAATAATATTTAAATCGGTCCTTTTCAACCCGATCGTCGCTGCGTGTCCGCAGTGTATTTTATCGATCACACCACGCGCATTCTCACATCGCATTGTCCGGCCGACTTTTATAATGTACCACCACCGTTCTCGTATATAGTAATAACTGCACTGCGCAGTCGGTACACTGTATACTGTGTACAATGGATTTTTAAAACATTTGACGTTTCCAATATTCGGGCGAGGGTGGGAAAAAAAAATGTTTTTTCTCTCTCTCTTACAATATACGCGGACTGCGGAATCCGCGCACGTTTTATTTTATATCGATGCCCCCAGAATATCCCACGAAAAACGGTCCATTATTGCCTCGGGTACGACACGAATACGCGTTATTTTCTCGACACATTTTTATATGATGTGTGTTACCGTTTTTACCGCCCTCCGCACACACAGCAGCAGCAGCAGCAGCAGCAGCTACCTGAGCGGGGATCGCACCCAAAGGTGCGCGGGAGATTATACACCGCGTCGGATGCTTTGTGTCTTCGCCGTGTACCGTCCACGGAACCCACGCGTTCCCAGGGTACTCTGCTGCAGAGATCTAGTTTTCTCTCTCTCTCTCTCGTTTTTATTATATTCATCTCGCGTGTACGCGCATATAATATACTTTTATACCCGCGTGTTTTTTTTTTCCGTTCGAAAACCGGTCGCGGAAGTCGCGGCCCCGTCCCTCCCCAGGAAACTCGGTTTCTTGTTCAAATAATACACGAAACGCGTATAGGATTTCGCGTTTTTAAAGTGCCTGCAGCAGCAGTGTTTACTCGGTTAATGGATCGAATATTTCGCTTTTTTTCGCCATTTCCTTCTCGCATTCGATACGCCTTTGTCGAATAAAATTCGGTCGGTTTTTTTTTTTGTCGCCGCTTCGTGTACACACACACACACACACACACGGACTGTCGTGTGTGTGTGTGTATAGTCGTTCAAAAACGGAAAGCAAAAAAAAAAAAATTCTTAATTGGGTCGACGACGACGATCATTACGTTTATTTATCTGGTTATATTTATTGATTTTTCTATACGTACGCGTTTTCTTTCGGAATTCTTTTTTTTTTAATACGCCGGCTGTAACGTGAGCGCGTCTTACGCCAAAACTCTGCAGCCTCTCCCCGCGAATAAATAAGAAACAATCAGACGTGCGCTTATCTATACGCGCGCAAACAGATAGTTTTATTCGATAAAAATATAATATATATAAAAATAATAATAAATACATTTAATTCCGCGTATATGTAATATATAGCGTTCGGTGAAATAATCGAAAACTCTGCGCGCAGTGTGTCCCGCGTCGCCTGCTGCAGAGACGACGGCGACGACGATAATAACGTCCTGCTATTACAATAGCCCCGTAATAACTACCTACGTGTGCCCATAAATAACACCCTTAACGAGACATCTGTCCCGCGATATATACACCCGGGGGTCGGGGGAGGCGTTCGGAAGGTGTCGGAGATTGCGTTTTCGCCGTGGTCGTCTGCAGCGCGCGCAGCATCCACGTCGCGACCTGCAGGACGCGCGTGTGTAATAATATATTATACGAATCCTGCGCAGTCTCAGGTCTCTCGAATGCGTTGTGCCTGTTTCAAATATTGTCCCCGGCTCCGAAACGCAAAGGTCTCGAGTAATCGGAAAACGATCGTCGCGGTCCGCACGCGTCTTTGCTGCCGGTGTGCTCGCACGTTGTTTTTTTTTTTTTTGAATTCGTCCGCAGAATGAAATAGGCACGGAAATAAAAGCAAGAATACAAGCTGCCAATAAATGTTATTTTGGTCTGACAAAGTTATTAAGATCTAGAGTAATCTCGAAAAATCTGAAGTCCCAAATATACCAGACACTAATCAAACCAGTGGTGACATATGGTTCGGAAACTTGGACCTTAAGGAAAATAGACGAAAATGCCCTATTAGTGTTTGAAAGAAAGGTGCTGAGAAAAATTTATGGACCATGTATAGACGAACCTACAGGTGAATGGAGAATACGTAAAAACAAGGAACTTCAGGATTTGTATCAAAGACCAAACATTAAAGAAGATATCACCAAAAGAAGACTGAAGTGGGCAGGTCATTCTTGGAGAAAAACAGGGTCATTGATAAAAATAGTTCAAGAGAATGTACCACAAGGAAAACGACCACTCGGAAGGCCGAGGTTACGCTGGGAAGATAGGATCAAAGACGACATAGAGAAAGTGAGACCAGGAATGGATTGGAAGGAGTTAGCTTTAGATAGAGAAATATGGAGGCAAATTTGCTGGACGACATGGTCTTGAAGGCCGAAGTCACGGAAGAAGAAGAAGAAGAATTCGTCCGCAGAAAAATGCGCATTTATCCGCGTCGTAGTTTTGAATACGGAAAAATAAAAAAAACCATTATCGACCTATTACAGTCGGTGGCGTGTCCAGAACTATTTAGTTTTTCGGACGGGCCACTCACTGGTAAGTCGGGTTCGAAATTGTTTCCTCCCGCCTATTATTAGAACCATTTAATTTGTACAATAAATATACCTATTATAATAGTAAATAACACGTTTTTTTATTATTATAAATGGTAGTTCACCTTTTTTTTTTTTAAAACACAGATTACGTATAGATTACCCATCCTGCTGGTAATTATCAAATAGGTTATGGAATTTTAAACAGACGACAAATTTGGTGATCACGAACACGTCGAAAACGTACAAGACCTTATAAATTAATAAGATTATGAAAACAATTTTTTTTTTTTAATACTTGAGGTATTTTTAGGTACTTTATTTCGATTGAAATATGTCTCGGATTATAGTCATGCGCCTCAACGACACAGTCGAATGGTACAATAATAAAAAAATATATATATATATTGTCACTTGCAGGTATTGTCGAGATTTTCGAATATAATTCAAGTAATACGTATAGGCGTTTTATCAAATTATTATCGATCCTTAAAACCGAACAGATTTTTCGTGACTCGATAGTATTGAGCTCAAATAGCTTCTCGCAAAATCGCGGAACATTTTTTTTTTTTACGGTGTTATTTACGTATTCGCGGCGGTATAAATTTCATTATTTCCGTAAAGTCTTTTGTGTGTAGCGTTTAAAAAAAAAAACAATATTAAATTATTATTTATTTTCTAAAAGAAATAAATATAATTATTATCATCATCTATTATATTCTTATCTTTATCGCGCGCAAGCGAATTAAAATCGTCGCATATACAGCAACGGTTTCGTTCATGACCAATGCCGCCTCGGAGCAAATAATTCTTGCAGTCCTTCTCTCCCCAAAAAAAAAAAAAAATTAGGTTTTAATAAGACCAAAAACACTTTTTTTATAAGGGCAATTTCATTTTTGTCTTTCCTTAAAATTTGCCGCCCTGGAGCAAACGCTCCGGTTTTAATTAAATTACGATTAATCCGGACCCGTTCATGACGTCATTGCGGTAACATTCTCGCGGTGTCGGAACGAACCCCGGCCGCGTAAGACGTATCCGCGGTGGTGTCAAAAACTATTGGGAAAAAAAAGAAATAGATTTTCTATTTCCGGTTTTTCTAGGGGGTTTTGAATTGAATAGAGTACTCGTTACACAGGAATAAAACGTTACTTTCCAGTCGAACGCGCAGAAAAAAAAAACGTCCATTACCACACGCACTGCACTGCGCAACTGCGTATTATAAACGATTACGGAAACATTTCACCGACCAAAGACGGCGTAATAACGTGTGCCGTGTTTTTACAATCGATTTCCGTTCTACTCGAAATTATTATTATTTACGCGCGCGAAGACACGCGAGACTTTTTCACGCGGCGCGCGCGATAAAACACAAAATCCGGACGCGCGACGTGCAGATCCGCAGGACTGACGTGCGGCGGCGGCTGCGTTTGAGCAGAGCGCACGTCCGTATTGTTTGTACAACGATCGCATAAGGCCTCCTGCTCCTGCTCCTCCTCCTCCTCCTCCTGCTCTGCTCCTCGACACCCGCGTGTCATACGCATTATATGGTATAACGTATAGAAAACGTATTATTATTATTATTATTGCGCCCGTCAATTCCGTCCGTCGAATCGTTTTCTCGCCGCGTCGTGCCGGCCACAAAAATCAATGTGTTATTCTTCGACGTTTATTATTATTATTATTATTATTATTATTGCGAGACCAGAGCGGTCGAAACCTTATATACCTCGGCGCATAATACACCGTCCGTCCGTCGCGCGGTCTTCGACCGGGTTTTCGTTTGTGTGCGCCGCTGACCAAACCGCGGGTGGCCGGATGTGTCGGTTTTCCATGGTTTCGCCGCAGATCAGACGAATACAGATGGATCACTCGCGATATAAACAAAAAAAAAAATGACGTCACTCGAACCCCCCCACCCAAATCAGTGTAACCGCATGATAGCACAATATATATTTACCCAAAATTTAAACATTACTCTCGTGAGGTAATTTTATAATTTGTGTTGTTTACATATAGTGAATTCTGGTTTGGCGATCGTGTCGTATAATGTCGCGTGTCAAATATACTCGTTACAGTTGAAAAACAATCGGTGCTTAATCCGCGTTAAATTTTTACCGGCACTTGATAACCGTTATTACTATTGATAATATTATCTGAGACAATAAAGAAATTGTACAATAATAATATTGTACAATATCAGCACAATAGTTCATATCGTCGTGTGCGCCTACATTGATTCGGGGGCGACCAATCGCGGAGGAGCGTATTTCATAGATAATAAATATGTGGATAGGCCACTCCTGTATTGTATGTGCAATGTGCATGAGGTAGCGGTCCATTTCAAAAGGAGAGAGAAGTCGCACTATTAGAATGGTCCTCTTTCTCGCATGGGGTTTATTTTAATGAAACTATTATATTTATTATCTTTGGAAATTATACGTGGTGATAACGGTTATTTTCAAATTTTGATATTACATATTATATAAAAATATATGTAACATTACCCTCACCCAGGATGCGGAAACGAAAAACAAACTGCGACACACATCGTCAATGAACGTAATATTCGGCGACTACAAGGAGGAATGATAGAACTACACAAAGCCACAACAAGTGTAGTGCAACGGCTAAAATCCCTGGACATACAGATTTAAAGAGAATGATTACTAGTCAACATGTTACCTATATATACATTTCGTTATCGTTAATTTTTTAATTCCTAAATTTTTATCTACTTATCTCATTTGTATTTATATTAACTCTATATTATACTATGTGAACGTTATATGTGTAAGCCATGCGAAATAATAATAATAATATGTAACATTGCCGAAGTTTTCTCTGATGACTGGAATACCTGCGGACTTGACTACTTACATACTTACTACTAATTAGATCAATCTCGCCCATACAAAAGGGGCTTATATACTATTTTTATTTATTATTTATTTATCTACACAGTGATAGTGAGAGCTGTACTAACATATGGATGCGAAGCATGGACGACTACAAGTATAACAGAACGAAGACTTACTACCTTCGAAAATAAGATCTGGTGTATGATATGTGGACCTAAATTAGACGAAAACTCTGGTATGTTGAGGAGGAGAAAGTTTAACAAAGAACTAGCTGAAGAAACAGGAATGACTCCAATTAAATATTACATAAGAGGCCAGAGAATTCAGTGGTTTGGGCACATTATGCGTGGAAGTGACGACAAAATAATAAAGACAGTACTGTCTTGGAAACCAACGGGTAAGAGACCACGAGGGCGTCCGAGGAAAAGATGGATGGATGTGGTCGAGGAAGATTTAAAAAGGGTAGGAGTAAATGATTGGAGAAATATAATTCATGATCAAGAGAAGTGGCGTGAAACTGTGATGGCGGCAAAAACTCTTGTAGAGTAGATAAAGCCAGAAGAAGAAGAAGAAGAAGAAGAAGAAGATTTATTTATCACAGGTTATTATCACATTGTGGCATTTTAGGCACAGGAGAAAGAGTAACTTGTTAATGGAAGAAAGAATAAGCTACCCCGTATAATTCTTTTAAAAACGACCGCAAGACAAGACGTAATTGACCCATCCATATATTCATTATCTATTATACGGCGTATTTGCGATTCTTCTGTTCTCGCGGGTCGAGTGATCCGTCTATAAATAATTGTGGTATAGAATACCTGTTGGTATTGGTGGTGGTTATTATAGTGGTGGTTATCAGTGGTACACACGAAAATTGGTGAAAATATTTTGAATTCGTATCCGACGTAGCACGTAGGTACACGCGCGTTTATTTATGCACATTAGGCGATATAGAAAATTTAATTGTAAATTTCAGAATTTCCGCGCGGAAACATTCGAGGAATTCTGCGGGCCAAGGGCGGACGACGAACCGAAATAAGCGTGTTCGGCTCGCGCTCGTACCTGCAGCAGCGCTCGCAACGGTCGTCGTACGCCGCCGTCCAAAAAGGGGTGGGCGAAAATTTCATCACCAGATGCGTGCGTCGACGATACCGCATCATCTCGTCCGACCAGAGACGGGTACCCTTCCTCCGTCAAATTACACGTTGTAACATACGGTATTGTGTCATTACGCGGGATAGGTCGCGGCGCGTATTATATACCTAATACAGGAGACGCGCACGTTCGTCGGACACGCGCGCGTATATATAATAATTACGTGTGGAGGAGTCCCGCAGGGACGTACGGTCTCGTTCACCTGCGCGCGCGTCTCGCCACGACGTATATATTTCATCCCGTTCCACACACTGTATTATTACACTTATACAATTTTCTTCTTCTTCTTTTTTTTTTTTTTTTTTTCTTCCCCGCCGCCGTCTCTAATTTCCCTCGGAGATCTTGTGTGTGTGTGTGTGTCGTAGTTCGTTTCCATTCAAACGCGCGCGTCGTCGTTCGTCTCATTCACCGGCGCGCGCGCCGCGCAACATTCGGACGGTACGCGCGCAGTGCAGTGCACCGTACTGCACCGCACGCACAATATACGGACGATTACCCACGGCGGTAGCCCTTGAAAAGTTCCTTTTGAAAAGGACACGCGTTCGTTTCGCTAAAAACGGACCGAATCGCCTCTATAGTTTCGGACACGAGAGAGAAAAAAAAGGAACTTTAATAGTTCCTTTCTTCGTCCCTGAAAAAAAAAAAACAGTTTGATATTAAATATTAAAACTGAGGTACTAATGTACTATACTATTAATTATTTTATAAAAAATATTATTTTCAGCCTAAATTTATTTATATTTATTTTATATTTTTATTGTTAAGTAAAAAGCTCCTTTTAAAAAAAAAAATATTTTTTATTGTGCAATTTTTTTTTTAATTCTAAATAATCATGTAAATATCTAATAACGTTTGAATATCGCTGCGTTGCATAAAAATCTTTCTGCATTAACGGAATAATTACAACTAACGGCTCTGTAAAAATTTAACCGGGCTCGTTAAATCACTGTCTCAGTTGCGCAACAATTTTGTAAATAATTCGAGGAGAATATATTACCGTACAAACGTTGTGTTATTGAAAACACGTTCGTATCATCGGAACGCCGGCCAAAGGTTGTTGATAAAGTAAACTTTTATTGATAATAATCGTTTATCGTCATCACGGTTTAAGATTGTATACTATATCTTAAACCGCGATCACCACAGAACGAAACACAGAGATAAGTGATAATTGTTTAATGATAAGAAATTTTAACGAGTCGTTAAAATTTACAGAGCCGAAATCGGATCATTGACTATATAATATTATAATATGGACCGTTAAGGGGATTGAAAGCGGGTTTTTTTCTCTCTTTGTCTTACACACATGAAACATAGCAAAATAGACGTTTCGTACTTCCAACGTACCGATCGATCTATTGGTGCGATAAGAAATTTGAAAACAGATTTGAATTCCTCGTGAATTTTACTACAAAACGACTTTCCTACTTTTTTCATAAACCCTTAAAAAAATTAACCGAAAATTTTTTTAAAAAAAAATTGTTAATAATTCATTTTTGAAGGTCTTAAAAAAAATAAATAAAAAAAGTGGGAAAGTCGTTTTGTAGTAAAATTCAAGAGGAATTCAAATCTGTTTTCAAATTTTTATCGCACCAATAGATCGATCGGTACGTTGGAAGTACGAAATGTCTATTTTGCTATGTTTTATGTGTGTAAGACAAAGAGAGAAAATACCCACTTCCAATCCCCTTAAACTGAAATTTAACGGCTCCGTAAAATTTAAAGAACGTTTATGCAACTCAAAATTGCTCACCCGTATCTATCCCGTATCTGCACGCCTACTATTATTTACACGCGTTTTCTAAGACGGCGTAAAATAATATTTCACGATATCCGTAGTGTGTTGAAAGGAAAACGCCTCGGAGAACGCGCGTACGCAATCGATTACAATATTTTTAACGTTTTTTTTTTTCTGTCATATACAAATCGAAATTATTTTTTCTCCGTATACGAGATATACCGCGCGATTTACAATCCACCTCAGGTCGCGTTTAAAAATCCTCTTCTCGCGTTATATATATTATTCGTCTTTTGTATAATATATTCACCGCAATAATAATTTGTGAATATATATATATATATATACTCGTAGAGTTCTATCTATAAGCTGTTCTAAGCCTCCGGCACTTAAATCGCACCTATAAGTCCGATGAATATACACGTGTATATAGTCGCGCGAATTCGCGTTCTATTAATATTTGATCGTACACAAGGTTTAAACACGTATTAAATGGTTACAAAAAAAAAACACGAGAGTACGTGTCGAAATTCGTGAAAATCATCATAATCGATCGAGATTATATATTATACGACTGCGTGTATGTAGTATGTAAGCAGCGGTGTTATATAGCCCCGGAGGTATCACAGTTATTAAAACAAACATATTATAATAATACGTGAACAACGAACGAGTGAAACATAACGAGTTTTCTGCGTGTTATACGGTTTGTTTACGAGGAGTATTCGTCGTATTTAACAAATAGCTTTTCAAACTATACGGGAATAGCTAAGAACGTTCGCGCACAAACGAATTATCAATAAGAGCCGAAAAAGAATTTTTTAATCGATCAATTCGAAGACAATTTCATATTAAAAACGAGAGTCTCAACCGTGTATATAGATGGTATTTAATGAAATTCTGGTCGAGTACAACCCTTCGCGTTCAACTAATAAATAATAATTTTAATAATAAATCGTCTTTTTTTTTTTTTTTACCGAATAAATCACGCTTCGTACGATTTTATTACTGCGTGTACATTTTTTGACGTGTAAACATCTATTACGTCGGTATGAGGGTAAATCTCGAGAAATGTGTAAGCTCTTGTCACGACTGCGACTAATAATAATAATATTTATTAATATTAATAATATCAATTAATTTACACGCAATTATAAATTGTGTGTAATGAGTAAGACGTTGTCGTGACAACTAATAATAATATTTATTATCGAAATTACTTTGAATACGGACACCAATATTCACAAATCCCAATTACAATTCCGTTTCATTTTTACCGCTCACGCGACGTTTACACATCGATGTCTCGAGTATTATAGCAGACTCGTTTTTTTCTTTTTAAATGTTAATATTTTATTTATTCGTATACCATAAAAATGAAGCGAAAACAAATAGATTGGAAGCGGACCATCGAATATTTGTTTAATTTAAAAAAAATTGGTGGCACTTATAAAACATCTGTGTGTAATGTGTATATGTGTGTGTGTGTGTGGATACGATATAAAAAAATATTCTAACGACACACTTCAAGTGCTTTTACGCACGAAAACCCCATAAAAATAATCTGTTTTATTTGCACTACAGTTTTGTATAAAATTATTATTATTATTATTATTCTGTAACAGGAAATCTAACGTATTTTTTTCTCGGCTCGTTTATTATAATCCGTATCGTCTAACGAACCCGATATTCACCACGTAAACTATAGTCGCGAATCGAAACGTCGTAAAAAAGAAAAAAAATGTGTACGACTTTTATGTACACACGTTATAAGACTCGCAAAGAATACTTGTATTTTGTATACTATACGGAATACTCTTTCGAATAAACGGGTAAAAAAAAATATTCGAAATATTTTTTTCGAATACTTAAAAAAAAAATGTATTCCGGTCATTTTCAATTCGCGCTGCTAATATATCTATTCGTTTCTCAAACACTGTCTCTATATGAATCGTACACTAATCGTTTCTAAAGTACATACATGTACAAATATGACTTTTATCGCGCGGTACGCGATTGTATTATTGCGGTAAGAGAATTCTGCGGGAGTTCTTAAAACACATATTTCATTGGATGTTAACCGCAAAAAAAAAAACCTATGTTTTTTTCCTCCCAAAAAATCGTCAATCGAAAATCGTTTTTTTATTCGTGGTCGATGAAAAAAAAAGTATTTTTGCCAATACACCGGTAAAAGTATCAAAAAAAAAAAAAATAGTATTCGAATATAAGACAAAAAAAAAAAAAAAAGGAGTATTTAAATAATAATATTTCCCGAGGCGCATACGCGGCGTTTTACAGAAGCGCGCGTCGTGTCGACCACGGAAACCGTTTCGGTTTACGATGTCGACGGCGGTATTTTTGTTTTGTTTTTTTTTTTTTGTTTGATATACTCACGCGTACAATATAACGTTATTAAATATTTTATATTATCGACTCATCATCTACGATTATAATAATAATATATTCGTTGACTTTTTCGGGGCAGAGGAGGGGGCCGTGGTGAAACCGGTCCTCTTTTTACGACTTTGGAATTAAAAAAAAAAAAAACGAATATTATATAAGCGCTCGCGGTAGTCGTTATTTATTATTTTTAATAAAAAAAAAAAAAAAATTTTTTTCTTTTCCTATACTTATTGACGATTTTTTTTTTTTTTTGAAAAGTAAAATAATAATAAAAATACCGTGTAGGTACTCGTAGATTCCGTATCGTCGTACATAAAATAATAATAATAATAATAATAATAGAAACGCTCGCGTATGTGTATGTAAAATAAAAATATTCACCCCTCGCGCGCGCGCGCGACAACAATAGCCGCGAGCCCCGAACAGTGCTTACCGCGCGGGCGGACAGAGAGAGAGAGAGAGAGTGTGTGTGAGCAAGAGAGAATGAAAAAAAGTTGTTGCCTCGCACGCACGGGGTGCAACAGGGCCGCGCGGACAATGCGAGATAATATTTTCGCGTGTAACGACGACGGTGTCCCGTATACACACCGACCGTGCAGCAGCAGCGTACACTGCAGACGCGCTCGTCTGGTACTGCAGTACGGTAGTGCGCCCCTCCCCAATCGTGCGAGTGGTGGCGGCGTGTACAGCGATGCGGTGCTCGCGCGCGCGCGCGCGCGGAGTTCAAAATAAATAATATAAAAACCTTTTTGCGCCCCGCGCGCCATTTCGTATTATTATTGTCGTCGTACGCGGCGGGTACGACGGCGGCGGAAGAATGTCCACCACCGCCACCGCCACCGCCACCGCCACCGCCGCAGCCGAGGCACAACGCCCGTAAAATACATTACGTTGGTCGCGCCAAAATAATATACGCCCGGGTCTCCCTCGTTTCGGGCGCGCGCCTCGCGTGTATAATATGCCGCAGCGTGCAAATACGCCGCGGCCCGCAACCGGTTTTAGCGCGTCCCTCTATAAACATTATAGTCCCGACGACGACGACGACGACGACGACGGTGCCGCCGAGTTTTAAGTGCCGCCGCGTAGTGCGCGCGCGTGTGTATACGTTACACGACAAAATTCACCCTCTCGCGCTGCACTCATACACTGTGTGTCTATGCTGCGGTGTTGCAGTGTACTGTACGGTGTATGTACACACACGCGCGCGCGCGTATAAAATATTTCGACGTACACGAAATCTCTTTTCCTGCCCCGCGGCAGGGACGTATTTAGGGGGGGGGGGCGACAACAGGGGCTGTCGCGCCGGGCGGCTGATTATTATGAGGTGGGCGGTTAAATTTCTTTTTTTTTTTTTTGACCTGTATATGTCTTATGGCCAGGCCCCCCACATGAATTTTTCAACTACGGTACTGTAAATAAATCCGGGCCCTCAATGTATATTAATATTTATAATCATCTAATAATTATAAATTATTTTAACATATAATTTTTTATTTTTACAAAAATTACCTAAATATATGGGTTAAACGGCTTCTTTTGCTGTTATATACACCTCTATAAAATACCAGTTATTTTAGTTTAAAACACAAGTACATTAATTTACTACAGTTTAATGTAAAAATCAACATTTTTAAAAAAATATTTATGTATAATGAAATACAATGTAAATTATTCAAAATTAAAAATAGCGTTTGTACATACAAAAATACAATTGTATTGTGCATATTTTGTACACGTACATTTTGTGGGAATACCCGAATACGAATACCTATTGACAAAATTAAATAAGTATATAAAAACCCTTAATTATCTCATTTTCGACCAGCAAAAATAATACTAAAAGGACAGGCGGCACAACATTAATATTTCTATAGCGGCGGACTAATTGCTCTTATCTTCCAGGATTTATTTCCCTATTATTTTTTCCAAGAAATGCTCGCGCCGCACGCACCACCCGCCTACACATTTTGTTACAAAAATTGGTGTAGTAAGAAATCAAATTATTTGTATACCAATATTGTATACAAATATGGTGACTAGGGTGGCATGACTCATATGTCTCATTTTATTTTTCTAATTTAAATTAATAATATGTATATTGTATAGGTATATTATGTTTTTTTCCCCGGGCCCCCAGAGAGCCCGGGCCCCGGGACCATAGTATTCACTGACCCCCCCTTTGTGGGGGCCCTGCTTATGGCTGAGGTCGTTCTATAAATTTGAGAGACACCGTGAACGTTACCATGGTGTCATGAACCCGGCTCTACTCACCACGTATTTATATAATATAATATAATATATAAAGACGAGAGGAGAGGAGAGGCGGATTACGAATAACGCGATACGAAAAATACTGTAATAGATATTATACGCGCGGAGAAGTCAAAAAAAGAGAAAATTATTTTCGCGTAACAGTGCCTAAAAAAAAAAAATTGTTTTTTTCTTTTTATATATTATACCTATATGACTCTTATCCGAGTTTTGAGATTAAATTTTGTTATTCGAATAAAACTAATAGGTGTTTATATAATTATTATAATACCGATAAACTAATCGTTATATTATTAATCTCGTCGACATATCGTTTTGGATCAATTTAAAAAGTGGAAATTCGACGAACTTTTCAATAATACGTATACGTTTCTTGTATTTCTAGTACGACACTTTACGCTGCACTGTTCTCAATATTTCGTACTACACTGCAGTGTGTGTCGCAGCGCACACGATTTTAATCGGATAGGAAATTGGTTTTTTTTCAAATATAATACCGTACGCGCTGATCGAGCGTTTTGTACTTTAGTGTTTAGCTGACGATAAACTCGATCGGTCGTGTACAGTGCAAACGAGTAAACGTGTAAATGTGAGTGTATAACGAGAAAAGACGAATCCTTACGTTCATTTCATTTAATCGTAAAACGCGAAATAATAATATTATTATTATTAAAGAAAATAAATAATAAAGATTGCATACGCGCGTACGAACGGTCGTTCGGTCAGCGCCAAACTAAACACTATCATATACCGACATGACGCGTCAGCCGATCATAATAAAACGCGAAGAGAAAGTAGTCACCAGATAGCGCTACGACACAACATAGAGGGCGTGGCAGCCTATAAATAGCGGTCCGAAACCATCGGACCGCTCAGTGTAGTCACGGCGGTCAGGCGTGAACAACGTAGTTCGTGATCAAAGTATACGCAAACATCGTAGTTCGCGGCGTCTCTCTGCGGTGTGTGTGTGTGTGTGTATTTAAGACTGACCGCTATTTATCTGCACCTTTCTGCCACGCCCTCTATGTTGTGTCGTAGCGCTATCTGGTGACTACTTTCTTTTCCCGTTTTATTCTCATTTCGTTTACGTTCCACGCACGTTGTTCTTTCTTTTTTTACATCAGCATTTCGTTTCGGTATACATTAAGTAGATCTTTCTTCTTGGTTATTATACTCGTCGATGTGGATATTTCATTAGCAGAGGGTGTTGGCTCCATTTTTCCCCCCTCCGCTTGAACATCATGTATAACCGCCACTGTGATACATGGAATTGTTACGAAGACGACTAGTGTGAGCAGTGTACTGCAAGAGATGGAATAACACGCTTTAATAGATGGTCCGTCGCGTGTAATTGGGACGCGTAAGGCGAAAAAGATTCGTGTTTAATTTTAAAAATATATGTACCCGATCGTTTTTACGGTTTCGATATCACTCCGATATCACGTCTTCGCGTCGGACGGCCTTTTTTTGAAAACTGACACCTATTCTTGTTGTCAAAACACGATCGCCTTAAAAACAACTCACTTGAGTGTTATGTGTAGAACTCGCGATATTTTTTTTTTCTAGGCGATTATTTTTTTTAAAAATCGCGTCGCGTTTAGAGATATTAAATGGGATTCGTATAACCGCGTGGTTAGAATTCCCTATATACAGTTTATAGAATTATTTTTACTTGTACATTCCAGTGTCTGTTTTTAGATCTACCTACCACTGTGTCGAAATGTTAAAATATTATACCACGAAACGTTCGTTTTTTTTTGCGTTTACAGCTCAAATACGCACTGTACACAAAATGTACGGAACAAATCGTTCGTTTCAGTGATTTGTTGACGATTTGCGTTCGGAAGTTGTGAAAAAAAAACAAATACCAATATGCATATATAATAAGCCCTACTTATACGATTACTTTTTAATTTTACTTGCTATTTACTAAATTTTTAATATTGTAGATGTCAATTTTAAAAAAAAAATTCCCTTGACGGATATCAATATTCGTATGGTCTGTGGACGGATTTTTGTTAAAACTATATACGTTTATAAAAAAAAAAATCTATTTCCTATCCGATTAAAATCGTGTGCGCTGCGACACACACTGCAGTGTAATACGAAATATTACGTATTATAGAAAAGTTCGTCGAATTTCCACTTTTTAAATTGATCCAAAACGATATGTCGACGAGTATAATATAACGATTAGTTTATCGGTATTATAATTGTAAACACCTATTCGTTTTATTCGAATA
Organism: Slavum lentiscoides; assembly: GCA_032441835.1. Taxonomy (NCBI): domain Eukaryota; kingdom Metazoa; phylum Arthropoda; class Insecta; order Hemiptera; family Aphididae; genus Slavum; species Slavum lentiscoides. The sequence goes on along the minus strand of CM063715.1, from coordinate 7,936,725 downwards.
ACAAAATTTAATCTTAAAACTCGGATAAGAGTCATATATAGGTATAATGTAAAAAAAAATTTTTTTTTTAGGCACTGTTACGCGAAAATAATTTTCTCTTTTTTTGTCTTCTCCGCGCGTATAATATTTATTACAGTATTTTTCTTATCGCGTTATTCGTAATCCGCCTCTCCTCTCCTCTCGTCTTTATATATTATATTATATTATATATATATAAATGTAAAATAATAATTCGCGTCTCGGAATTTTTATTCATAAATCCGTTGGAACCGCGCGCAGATGAGGTGTGCGCGCCGGGGGTATGTCGCACATAATACCTATACGCACTGCAGCATCCGAAGGGCGTTCCCGAACGCCGTGTACGCGCGTCGTACGACCCCTCGGCAATCGCGACCCTCTTTTTCTCTTATTTCGCAGTCTATTCCGGATTTACTTTTCGGAATAATATACGAATAAATCCTTAGCCGATTGATAATGTCTATATTTATATATATATATATACGCCAAAGCGAGGATATCAATATATATATATGGGCGTTTTTCCGAACGCATATTTCCTTTATCTATGCGACGCGTTTAGTATTATATATGTATACGAAATATAATAAACGAAAACGCGAAGAGAAAATATTTTTTATATATATATTTTTTTTATAGGAACGTATTTTTTTTTTTTTTTTTGCGAGACTTCCTGTGTGTGTTTTTTTCCCCTGTTGTGCTTCAGACGTTCGTAATAATTCGAAACCCAGTATGGTTTTTTTTTTTTATTCGGCATTGTTCGAGCGCGTCCTCTCTTATATTCACTAGCGCAAATTTAATTTCCAGTAGGTACGCGTCTACCGCTTTTTTCGACGTATCGTCGTGCGTTTTGTGGAATTTTTTTTTTTAACGCCCTGTCGCTCGCCTATAATTTTAAGATTTTTTTTACATACAAATATATGTTACGGGTAATTCGGATAATGTCGACATTAGCCATGCGTTTTGGCTAGTGTGTAATATATAAATATAAAATATCAACACCGTCCGGATAATGTTAACATTAGCCGCAGTCAATAATGGATAATGTCCGCAAGACTCGAAAAGTTATATATATATATATGAAAAGCGATGTAAAAGTTTTTGTTAGCACTCTGTATGCTATATATAGTGTCGCAATAATAAAGCGCTGGATTGCCAGAGTGTAGTATAACTTATTTTATCTTAATTCATAATAACTCCGTATTGGCTGTATTATTGTTTTTTTTTTAATACATATACAGGTACATAGACAATATAAAAATAATTAAAATGAATTAAATATTTAAATGAAAAAAATATCATTTTTTACTGTAATAAAATAATATACACGGGTGTGTAATTTTTTTTGGGGGAAGTATATTTTTAACGGTTTTTGATACACAAGTGTATATGTGTATATTTTCAAATGCATATTTGAAGATTTTTTTTTAGTGCATTAAAGTCCTTGCTTTGGTGATGACTTATATCGCCATATAAAGGGGTATACATCAGTTGCGTCGGACGATAAGAGGTGGGGTCTTGTACATCGATTGCGCGAAAAAATATTGAGGTACGCGGTCGACATTTTATTTCCGTATTTTTGACGGTAAAGTCCAACAGTATCAACGGTAAAGTCCAATATTATATTAAAAATTAGAATTCGATGGAGATCAAATATCGAAAATGCGATAAGACACTATAGTAGTGTTATTTGATGATTGAATAAAGTTTTACAACTCATATTACCCGTATAATACCATTTTCCAAATCTATATTATATATTAATTATTTAAATCGGTGCTTATTTTTTTAAAAATTATTACCTATTTACGGTATATATACCTACTCGATATTTTACTGGTACTTTTTTGGTCCATGATAAATTCACCGGCGCAGAAGATGTATACGTTACAGCAGTGGTTCCCAGCCTTTTTTATTCTACGCTCTACTTGTAAATTTTAAAAAATCTCACGCACCCCCCCCCCCTTTAAATTAGAATTTAGATGACTTATTATTTTTTTTTTTTAGTGAGCCGTACAAATAAATTTTACAAAATAACTATATTATAAAATTCGTTATTTCAGCGTCACTATATTCCCCCTTGCAGTATCTAAATTTCTCCCCGGGGAGGAATTCCCCTTGGTTGGGAACTACTGCATTACAGGTAGTCTGAAATATTCGGCGCAGTTGACGGACACCGCTTTCGGGTACTGCGCGGGTGTTTTGAACAGCACGTAAAAAAAAAATGAAATTTATGAATTTTCAAAAACTCGGCGAAAACATTTTTTGGTGTTATTACGAGAAAAGGGCCTCGTACCTAGCAGGACGGAATGAAACGTGAATTCGTATACGCGCGGTTTTCAAAAGACCAGTACTGTTGACCGATAGCCGCGGCGAAGAGCGCGGTTCGAATTTTCGCTCAAATTGAAACGTCCTGCGCTGCACACGATAATATAATCGTTACTGACGCGTTTATGGTGCGCGAAGTAAACAAAAAAAAAAAAATCAATTTGAAAGGGTTTGTGCCGCGTGCGTGGGAACTATACGCGCGTATAACAATATATATATATATATATGAGTGAACGTGTATCGAATAAATAACTCGTTCGGTGAAAATCTTTTGAAAATCGTACCGCGACGCACTCGAATCGCACCGGGCACCGGGTGAGACGGGCCGCGGGCCACTCGAACCGAAACGAAAGGCGATATTCTCGCGCAAATAATTCCGTATACGTTTTGGGAATCGTTTTGCTCCTCCTCCTCCTCCTCCTCCTCCGCGCCGAATGACCATTGTCGATTCCGTCGCGCGCGCGCGCGCGCGTCCACGTCCACCTGCAGCACCGCGTACGAGCGAGGACAACAACAGAAGAAGAAAAAAGTGATTTATTTTCTCTCTCGGGCACCCCGCGGGAATTTCGACGCGTACGAAAACGCGCGCGATTTATCCGCCGAAAAAGGCGTTTTTTTTTCCCCCAGTTTTTTTTTTTTTTGAAAATTCCTAAAAATGTCTTTTTTTCCCCCCTCCCCATTCTCGCTTCGTATTCACAATGATAACAACAACAACAACAACAACAACGACGACGACGACGACAATAACTCATAAATCTCTGCGTCCGCCTCCTCTCCCGAGTATATACCGCACCGACGGGCCCGGCTGCGCACAGAGACCATAACCGCGGTTCCGTGTGATAGACGACGTCGGAACGGCGGACCGTGAAGACGTTTTACCGAGTCACACGGAGTATAATAATAATAATAATAATTTACGCGGCGTGAATATCATATTATTATCACCGGCTTAAGACGTGTATCGGTGGCCGTAATTTTTATTTTTTCTGTAATCCATACGCTCGCGTTGCTCGTGTAACGTCGATCGGCGGGCTGCCGGTGCCAGACAGGTGTGCAGCGCGAGCGCGACCCCGAAAACTGTGTATAATCGGCGTGCAGCCACAACGCGTTCGGTCACCGATCGATTTTTATATATTTTTTTTTTTCTCTCTCTCTCTTTTTATCCGCCACGGACCGGCGACGGTCGTCGACGCGCACCAGAATCGTCTTCTCGGATGCCGCTCGAAATATAATACATATATATATATACGTATATGCAGTACCTATAGTAATCGATAAATAATAATAAATCCCCGGCCGGAGGAAACGATCGGATAATATTGTTCCGTTGTTGATGATTGCCATTATCCGGTGTATAAACGCTGGTATAACGGATCGCGCGCCGCTTCGATCCCGGCCGTCGCAGCTGCTGCTGCTGCTGCTGTAATACGACCGAAACGCCACCGATTTCTCGAGATTAACGTTAATGAATTTGTCGCGCGACAATATTGCGCGCCATCGACCAAAAAAAAAAAAAAACTGTAAAAAAATAATGTACTAATATTCGTATTCCTATGGTGTGCCCCTTCGATGACTGACAAATTTGGTTTTGAAAACCCGATCGCGTTTCGAACAGAAAGGCTTCCGTTGTACGCAGGGCACAGGAACGCTTTGGACGACTTTTCACGTGTGAAACGTTTTCCGTCTGCAAGACGTTTCGTTTCGAATAGCTTTCTGATGCTCGGTGAATTTCAATGCGCCATCTCTGCCGGTTCAGAGCCAACTCGACGAGTATGATACGCCGTTAAGTGGCGTTCAAAGACCGTCTTTGTAGCGACGTAGTTAGCGCGAAAATTGTCCGCCTCGGTTTGCGTTTTTCTTCGGTGAGCTCCGAGTATGGAACACCGCGGTGACCGCGCCGTCTTAACTGAATCATCACAACAAAAAAAAACGCCTCCGTTCCCATCATACCAGGTGCGTCCGAGTAGTGTCTCCGCCGTGTTACTTACACGGAACACAAACTCGTCATTTAATACGAACGTAAACAAGGCGTCAAGCTTTTATGATATGTCCTTTATAAATACACCGATTTTCTATGTGTTACCGAGTGAGTATCGGCAGAACCAAAGCCTTGTATACACGACTATTTTCGTCTTTAATTTCAGATCGTCGGGTTACCACACACGCTGGTTAAAACAGAAATAATAAAATTATTGAGACAACAGATATAACGTCGAAAATTAATACGGCGCGGTAAAAATGTTTTTTTTTTTACTTTTCAATAAGCCCTCGTGACCATTATCACGCTCTTAACACTTACCGCGTCCAGCCGTTGTCCATATAACATCATATTCAGTTTGGTCGTCTAAACGAATAAAAAATTATCTGACCCGCTACGTATTGACGGAAAAGTCAAACTCGTACGGTTTCTTATTTTACGAATTCTAAAAAACACCCTATTAAAAATTTTTGTAAAAATAAATTTAAAAGACGCATTGCGTTTTCATTTCCTTCACCGCGGGTTTCTTATTCGTTTTTATTCCATTAACTGTACACTATATATATATATAATTATTTATATTTATAAAAAATGATATAAACGCACGCTTCTGCAGTGCAAACGATAAAAAAAATAGATTAAAAAAAAACGATCGAGATTTACACTTTACAATATTCGATAATACTGCGCGCGGCATTAAGAAAACCGCCTTTTACCGCGGTATCAATCCGATGGTATATATTGTTTTTATCTCGTGTGTGTTTTTTCAATACATTTTCGTTCGTTACCGCAATCGACGACGATTTTTTTTCCATGCTAATCGATTAATTTTTTTTTTCTTCTCCGTATATAGTAATAATAATAATATATCGTATTATTATAATATTGTAATTTTCCGTTTAACCATATTATTTTTCTGGTTATCAAAATACCGGCGGAAGGGTATCACGTCGTTTAAAATTATATCGAAAGATTTTTTTTTTTTCACACACAGACACGCGCTGCGTATTCGCGCGAAACCGCGAAATCTACGCAACGAAATTTTCAGCAAAATAATTGTTATTGCAAAAAATGTGTTCGCCATCGCGACGGGCGGCGGGTATCGTTTCGCGGGAAATAATCGACCGATCGATCGCGGTTGTATGATGAGAAATAAAATAAAAACCGTACGACCGTATTATAATACGTATGCATATGCGCGTGTGTGTCTTTTTTTTTTTGCACGAACAAATCCATCGATTGTCAAACGATTGTATCAAACAGTTTATCCCGTGACGTGTCTGATTCGTATCTGACGTTGTCACAAAGAAACGAGAGAAGGGAACGCGCCCGCGCGCTACTGTCGACTGGTTCTTGCTGCAGCCAAGTCTCGCGCGCACAATGTGTAGCCAGTTTGACAGGATCGCGCGTAGCAGTAACGGCCCGGGGCCCGCGTTGAATCCGACGCTGCGAACACTGCGTCGTCGGGCGAAAATGCTAATAAAAGATTGACGTGCGTATATTATATTATAGAGAAACGAATTTTGGAAATAATACTTTTATATGCGTGTGTATTTGTCAGACGATTATTATAAACGGGAGGGAAAAATATGGAAGAGGGGGAGGTTTAACAAAATGCGGGATATCCTTAATGATGATTTCCGTGGATTCGGGATTTTTCTTCTTTTTTTTTTTTTTTTTTACCAATTCCGTATTGTATATTTTATATAAAACGTACAGTGTATTGTTGTGCACGTTTGTATACGCGTAACGTGATTTATAGTATACACACTCGCGCATAATGGTCAGCTCATAACGGCGGCTCAGTTGCGTGCTGTTGCGCAGGAATTATGGAAAACGCGCCGGGGACCGATGTAACGTTTATAAATTTTACAACGCGTTCTCTGCACTGGAATCTTGGCCGATTTTCGTTGATCGCGGGCCAATACTCCCGACTTCTCATTGACTAATATTCAAACGAATTGCGCAGATGAATTTGGATAGAATTTCGTTTTACACCGCGAACTCGCGGTATACATATACAGACGATTTCGCAGACGCATAGAGGAAATTATTATTAGTCATAAAATTATGATCATTATAATGATGGGACCAATCGAAATGCGCTAATACAGGCCATAATATTATGAGACGAGCAACAAAAAAAAAATAATAAAAATTTCATTTCCGTAATAAAATATCGTTATTATAAAAAATACTTTGAAAGATAACAGATCTACGGAACTATAGTAGGAAATAGGACCCTGTTGGCATATGCGGACGATATAGTTATCCTAGGAGAATCTCAAGATCAGATAATTTCAAGTACACTTAAGTTAATAGAAGCCAGCCAAAGAATAGGGCTGAAAATTAACGAAGACAAAAACCAGTGGCGGTTATAAGGGGGGGGGACGATAGGTGGATCGCTCCTCCCCCCAATGGAATTTGATATTTTTTAAATTTATTACATCTCTAATCTAAAAGTACCGACTTGTGTCATGTAAGTTGGTCCAATTATGTTTATGCTCCATTTTTGACCCCTCCCCCCACATTTGGACATCATGTATAAAGCTGAAATTAGTGCTCGACCGACGATTAGCGCGTACGGTACGCGCTGACAGTGCGCGCTAATCATCGGTCGTAGTCGAGCATTTATAGTGCTTAACTGACGACAAACTCCGTCGGTCGTGTACAGTGTAAACGAGTAAACGTGTAAACGATTGTGTACAACGAGGAAAGATGAATCCTTACGTTCATTTCATTTCATTGAAATACGCGAACTAATATTGTTATTATTAATAATAATAAAAATAATAAATAATAAAGATTGCGTACGCGCGTACGATCGGTCGCTCGGTCAGCGTCAAACTAAACATCCGCATATACCGACATAGCGCGTCAGCCGACCGTAATAAAACAGGAAAAGAAAGTTGTCACCAGATAGCGTTACGAAACAACATAGAGGGCGTAGCAGAAATGCTCATATAAATAGCAGTCCGAAACCGTCGGACCGCTCAGTTTATTCACGGCGGTCAGGCGTGAACAACGTAGTTCGCGTCTGACTGCGGTGTGTGTGTGTGTGTGTGTTTTTCTGCCACGCCCTCTACGTTGTGTCGCAGTGCTATTTGGTGAATACTTTCTTTTCTCGTTTTATTGCTATTTCGTTACGTTCCATGCAAGTTGTTCTTCCTTTTTCTACATCTGAATTTCATCTCGGTACATTAATAGATCTTTTTTCTTGGTTATTACTCGTCGATGTGAATATTTCATTGGGAGAGGGGTTGGACTCCATTTTCGCCCTTTTGAACATCTTGTATAACCGCCACTGGACAAAACAAAGTATTTAGTCATGTCCAGGTGAATAATCAACAAACAAAATATTAATATATGTCGATATATCTTTGAACAAGTAGATAACATTAAATACCTGGGCATAAATTTAAACGCCAACAATAATATGCACAATAAAATAAACATCAGGATATCGGCTGCGAACAAGATCATTAATAAGATGTTTAAGTCAAAATTACTATTAAAAGAAAAGTAAAACTTTACACTACCTACCTCTGCCCTATTGCTGTATACGGATTCGAAATATGGTCAACGATAAAACGAAGAAAAATTACTGAGATTCGAAAGAAAGGTTCTGAGAAGAATGTACGGATCTACAAGAAACCCTGATAACGGAGAATACGAACGGAGGGAAAACCCAGACATTGAAAACTATTCAACAGACCAAACATCTAAAATGTTCTTATATCTATAAGAATTGAATGGGCTGGACACGCATGACGAGCAAAACAAGATTTCATCAACAATGTCTTAACCAACAAGCCTGTTGGAAAAAGACCACGAGGAAGACCGAGACTGAGATGGATGATGGACCGTTTGAAGAATGATTTAATAAGGATTGATGGATCAGCAAGAGTAGAGGACTCAGAAAACAGAAATCTTTGGAAGGATTTGGTAGAAGCTGCGAAACGCCTACAAGGCTCGTAAAGCAATTAAAAAAAAAAAAAAAAAAATGTATTCGCGCGTTGTTTAAATATATTAGTTTTTTAAAATAAAGTTATATCATAAAGCGTCGTAATATTTACTTCAATTGCCTGTATACGCATAAAACCAAAAATATATGTACATATATACATAATAGTCCATTTTATTTTTCGATATCGTTCTAAACTACGTATGTAGTCAATAATATATTATGTGACCATTTTAAAAATATAACACCGATTGACAAACATTATTGTAATGCTGCGCGGTGGAAAAGATTAGTGATCGTATAGAAAATATAAAAATAGTTTTATATTATTAAATAAAAAGTCCGAAATACAGCGGGCCGCGAACGTGGACGTTATAATTGCAGATTGTACAGGAATAGTCGATTCTTTTATATTTTACGTTATAAACACCTATACGGCCGTTACTTAAAATATTTTCTTGTAAAAAAAAAAAAAAAAATACTATGGGGGAGATATATATCCTCCCCTGCACCAACATTGGGCACGCTACTGCCATACACGTTGCAGCTATTGTGAAATATAAAACTCCAAATTGCTGTCGATTTAAATCTACTTTTTTTTTATTAAATTTTTTCTGAACATGTACGAAAAATGAGACCCTTCGAAAATAGTTTCGGATATTAAAAAAAAAAAAAAAAAACCTCCCCATTGTGCGTATAAATCACTCGTACATATTATATTATATAGTACAATGCGTATATTTTATATACGCGAACAAAAAAAAAAAAAATGTTAGATTATCCCGTAAAAAAAAAAAAATGATAAAAAACATTTTTTTTTTTTTTTAAATACCCTTCGGCTAGCTAGTTTTTTTTTAATGTCTGCTTTATAATGTATTATACGGAGGTGTAATTTTTTTATTTCGTTAAATTTTTTTTTTTTGATATCCGTTCGACGGGCGCTGATTTAAAGGGCGTATATCAATATATATATATATATATAGATAATAGCAATGATTAGATGACTCGTCAATTTTTGCACCTTTTTTAATTAAAATAAATATATATTAAAAAAAAAGAAACACCTAACGAGGGTGGTGCGTATTTTTCTTCCATAAATCATCACGTCTCGTCGAGACTTTTTTTTTTTTAACCGTCGCCCCGGATCTCCTCGTTATCCCGTCACTTTTTCAGCCGTTTAATTATTTCACTAAAAACCGTTTATATAATATATATATATATAGTAAACCAATAGCGCGGAGTCCTTTTCGATTGTTCCAAAATAAAATGCATAGTCACAGAACCCGCGTTATTATTATTATTATTATTATTTCGTCCTGCAGGCATATTATGTGCAGTGTATATCGTTACAATAATTTGTTTACTTATCATGCACAAAACGAAAATAATATATGTACACACTTATATGGCGTATATATATTATAATCTATACCGACCGATCGCCGGTAAAAAAAAAAATTCGAAAAAATAATATATATCCAGTCATAAATTTCATTGTGCGGCGAGACTACAATCACCGTACAAACACACACACACACACACACACATACATATATTATGCGTTATGTAATTATTTTATTTTGCCCACGTGCGTGTATTACGTACAAATATTGTAAAAAGGAAAAAAAAAATTAATATTCGGAATAGAAAAAATAAAAAACGATACGCTTATACGATATTAATACACCGACGACGGCGTGTATAATAGGTACATATGAATTTTTTCGACTTGCTAAACAGTTAAGACAGGGGCGTATTTAGAAATTTTTTTTGGGGTGGACTGATGAGGCATTGCGTAAATATCATTGTTGAATTATTTCTAAATTCTAATCCAAGACACAATTTTAAAAATAGTACAAATTACCAAATTCTCAACATTTTAAAAACAACTACATATTATTAGGAATTTATTAAAAATATTACATCCTAGATTCATAAGGCATAGGAATACATAAAGAAAGTTCCTGAAATTTCGGGGGTGGCTGGAGCCCCATCAGCCCCCCATAAATACGCCCCTGAATTAAGGTAACCAAATTGTTGCGACCGAGTTAAACGTTTTTTAGTTAAAAATTCAAAAGCGCGGTAGGTCAGCTCCTTTTGAATTTATTTAATATTATTCGATAATTTATTTAGAATTCTATTGCTGCGTTGTTCGGACGATTCGCGGTACGTAATTAAAAACTGTTTATCTCTTTACTTATAATCGTTTCGGTCTCGCACTATTACGTTCCGTTTAGAATGCGTTTGGAATACACGGAAAAAAAAAATGTCGACAAATAAACTTTCACGCGACAACGAATAAATTCGAGTGATTCGTGAGGATATAGAAAAAAAAAAAAAAAACTTTAAATAATAAAATATAGTAAAAAATAATAATTATAATAACGAACGAGTCGTTGTATATTTTTCTTTATGCTTAATTACGCCTGACGATGACATTTTCTCGAAACCGGTTCGGTAAATTAACGTATTTAATACCGAAACTATTATATTTTTTCTTTAATTTTCGTATAATATTCTTTGGCTTCATTGTGTATTCGCATACGTCTATTTGTATTTGTATTTTTTTTTTTTTTTTTTACATGTATACATTTTTTTATACGTTGAATTTATCAGTCAAGTTTAGAATTTCTGTCGATTTTAAACTATTTAACTCTTAAATTATTGACTCGTTAATAAAATATATATTTACATATTCGTTTATATATTCATATATACGTAATAAATACGTTTTATAAGCTTACTGCATACGCGTAGTCGATATTTCCATTCGGCCGCATTAGAATTAAATTTTTTATACATAATAGCAAATGTTCATAGACCATAGAGCGTCGTAATAATATGTACTGTAAAATGCGATCAAAATATTATTACAATTTTCATATATATATATATACGCGGCTATAAATTATGTCCAATTATCTTTTGAATTTTATCGCTTGAAAAAAAAATATGTACACGTGTATACGAAATAACCCCGCCGTATATTTATGAATTAATCGAGATTATTTAAATTTTCAAAAATTTAAAAACGATTTAATTATTCGCTATTATTTATTCAACACAACAACGCGCAATGCATACGTAGCCGTTGGTTATTGCGATTTACGTGGCTTCCAGCTTGAATATGTAATAAATACGAATTTCACTGGCGTACCTATATATATATATATATATATACGCGCGTATATTATGCCGCGAGACGATAAAAATTGTTTTTAATCTATAATTTAGAATAATAAAATTAGCTTCTAGCCGTTATTATTGCTTATATTATATTTTATATACACGTGCAGACGCGGTAATTTATAAATTAATCAGTTCTCTTTTAGAAAATGAAAATAACATGTATTCGTCTAGACGTTTTTTTTATATGCTCATCGATTCGGTTATAAGTATAATAATTACGATAATAAATTGAACGAAAATCGAATATTTATAATGTTTTTTTAAATATTTTATTCGAATTCGAATGATACGTATATAGTCTTATAATTACCTAATATTACCGTAAATATATATTTGTTAAAACACTAGATTTATTTATTATTCTTTAGTAAGGCTCGGGCGTTGCAGCGTTACTGGAAAAAGAGTATCTACAAAATATATTCCGATAATATGGCAATTAAAATTTCCCGAAAATTGCACAGAAAAATTATAAAATTGAAAATTACGTTTAAAAAAAAAAAAACGAAAACGAAATTTCGCTTAATGTGGATAACAGTTTTATCGCGTTATTATTGCTAAAAGTCTAGAAAAACGATTAAATATATAAATACGAATAATTTTATTGCTCGTATAAAATTATCGATATTTATTAATTTCCATAGAACTCTGAACGTATAAAAGTCGTATTATTAAAAAAAAAAAATATATACGCAGAAATATCAATAAAACCGAACAAATAGTAAAAACCTTGTAAAAAAAAAAAAAAATTGCGTCGAATCTTTTCTAGATTTTGAAAACATCTGAACAAAAACAACGTCCGAGCCTGCAGGTTATTAGGAATATATTTTTTATTAACGTAATATAAAAAAAAAAAAAAAATTGATACACCGTATACGCGTATATCGTAATATCGTATTACATGATATAATAATTATTGTGAGTACGTAATTGAAATAAAATGACTACTTTTATTTAGATATTATCTCAAACATAAGCCATATTACTGAAAATTATATTATATTATATACGAAATACCGGGCGTTTTATAATATTTATATTTTAAATGTTTTGTTTACTTTTCTTAAAACCGTAGGTACACGCTTTTATCGCGTGTCACATAAAATCGTTCAAAACTCAATCCATAATATTTTACACGTAATTTTATACTTTTTTTTTCAACGAAATCCTTCCTTTTTTCAACGTAATGTTGAATATACATATTATATAAATGGTATACATTATACATATCTACGGTGAACATCTTTCTCGGATTTCCATAATTTATATAATATATTTCGTCGAATATTTGACACGACAAAAATAGTTAATTCATTTCAAACTGCCGAGTACGCGTGTATTATACACGCGTATATATAGATAAGTAACATATAAATTTGAAAATTAATTTTTAAGTGATGTGCCTGTGTAGTGATTTCGGTTCTTCTGAAACATTATAATAAGTATATTCAAACGACCATTATTATATTATTCGAATTATTTAAATTCACCGCGGTCCTTTTATATGTAATATACGTACGAAAACGTATAGTTTTTTTTTTCTTTCGTATACGCGGCGGAGATATTAATTGATAATGATTTGTCCGAAATGTGAATTTTCTTTTTTTTTTTTTAAATCCCGAAAAAAATATACCGCACGGATTTCGCGTTTCTTTCTATATGTATATATAGGTACACTGTTGCAGTATTCGTGCGCGGTAGAATATTATTATATAATATTATCGCGCGACGCCATCGTAATTAGAGGTCCCCGTATAATAATTCACAATAATTAAATATATATATATATATATATATAATTTAAAGATTAATATCAATTTATGATATATGTTATTTTAAGATTGATGCGGATAACACTGCACACACACGGCTGCCGCAGTAACATGTTTAGAGAACCCTTATTAACGGATTGAAGAATGCAGCGGTTATCCTTTTCTCCGGGGGTAGTAGTAACGACAAGTCGATACGAATCTAAAAAAAAAAAAAAACGATATATTTTTTTTTATTTTTTAAACGTTAAGTATAACGAAAGTATATACACGTTTCTTTACTGCGGCAGTGCATGTAGGTACAGCGTAAACACGAATTTCAAGGGTAGTGTATACAGCTGGTACGACGTACGTTTCTATATAATCGCTGTTATAAAACAAAAATTTCTCGTTCCGCTCGAACAGTGAGAATTTCAAAAAAAAAAAAAAAATTCAATAAATTTTCACGTCGGTCGTCGATACGTCTTATGCAGGCTGGGAGTCATTCCGATAATTTGTCCGACGCCAATGGCGGTCAAATGATTTTGTCACGATGAGGCTGATTTTTCAACATAAACTTTGATCGTTGAAAACATACAGGTCATAATTTGATGATTATTATTAATAAATAAGTATAATGTTTAAAATAATACATAATAACAAAAAGTCATGGGGGCATCATCCCCCTCCCGTTTGACCGCCACTGTCCGACACCGAGAATGTTACCGTGACGACGTCATGAACGAAACCGTTGCCACGCAATCGTTGCTATTTCAAAATTATAGGTATAATGTTAACTACTTATGGAAAAAAAGTGAGAACGATAATATATCGCCGTGATAACGTTCTCTCCTCTGTTCGCTCCGAAAATTCGTACACACATTATTATTACGAGGCGTGTCGGTAAAATAACATCCCCACATTTGTTTTCAATGTTTTATTTGGCTTTTCTCGTGCATCACTGGAAAGATTGATTTCTCCTCTATTTTTCTACACAATCGCCGTCTATATTTACGCGTTTTTGTGGTCGCGCGGTCCACTTGTGTAGACCCTCCTCGTAGAACTCCACCGGCAACCCGTTAACGAAATCCGTTACTTCTTCTATCACTCCGTCGTCCGTCTTGAATTTCAGTCCGCCCAAGTGATCCGTAAATTTCCGGAACAAGTGACTGTCACTAGGGGCTAAACATTGGCGCAAATCCCAGGGGTGCTAAGGGGGCTTAGCACCCGCAGAATACGAATTAGCACCCCCCAATAGTTTCCATTGATACAAATCGATGCACTGACCATATAGTGATATAACCGTATGATACATATTGACATAAATACTGAAATAGTTTTGAAGAAATTTGCGGGAAAAAAAAACAGATTTTAGCATCTTTAAAAATACAATTAAAATAACTTTTCTTTGAGCAATTATTTACATAATATTTCGAGTAATTAATTGTTTTGTTGTTAATATATAAAATAATTGATATTAAAACGAAAAATGTATATATTTGTTTTCTTAAGTTAACTACAATCATTTTAATTTAAAAACATGTATATGGTACACTTATTGAGAACTATAAGGCGAAACCGCTCACGTGTCTGTGATAAGTAATTTTTGTTGGGGCTTAATTAGCACCCCTAGAATTTAATGTGGATTTGCGCCTATGGGGCTAAATCGGGACTGTAGGGTGGGTGGATGTCCTTGCAGGTTCGCTTGGTGACGTGCATTGTCGTGGTGCGACCTTACGCCTCTGTAGACGGTTCCCCCTCGGGCGATTTTGGATTGCCCTTCGGAGTTTTTTTTTTAGGAACTCGCAGTGTCGATCCGAGTCAATATATAGTGGTCCCCGGACGCATATAAAGCAAGACGCTCTTCCTGCAGTCCCGAAAAACGGTAGCCGTAACTTTTCCCGCGGACCGCGTTTGTTCAAACTTTTTCGGTCTGGGAGAAGTGGTGTTAGCGCCAGTGTCGTGGATTTCTCTTTTCTTTTGGAAGCACCGCGTTTCATCCCCCCCCCACCCCTCCCACGTATTTTCACACGTATATAAATGTTCGTATAATATAATTTTCGCCACGTATTGCCTTCGGTATATAAACAGACGGATAGAGACCGTACAAACGCGAGAGTCCTCTTAAAGAAAAAATAAATATTGATTTTCAATTATGAATATGTGTATTGTACACGCGCGGAATAACAGTGAAAACCGATAAGTGTACGCTTAGCACGCTCTCGTGTTTTGACTGCGTTTCGTCGTAGACGCCGCCGTATCGAGTGCAGCGCAGTATCGTTTAATTACACACCATTATACGACCTATACACGTGCGCGTTTACTGAAATTTATATACTATTCATACACACGATATTAATATATTGTGTTGTGCGCAGTGTGTAACGTCGAGGCGTATATTATTACAGACACACTGCAGTAATATATTATATATACATATATACGCGTACGTGTAGATTCGTTTAAATAATATATTATACGGTCGTGTGCGGCGGCGGCTGCTGAGAGCGGTGGACCAGCGGCGGCAGCGTTGGCGGGGCGGTGTGCGGTTGCGTCGGTCGCACGCGCTAGACACGCGTCTCGGCCCCGCCGCCGCCGCCGCCGCCGCAGTCTCCTCCTCTTCGAGCGGGCGGGCGCGCGCCCGTTCTTCCGACGACGACGCGTACGGCGGAGGCCGAGAGAGGAAAGAAGAAGCAAAAAAAAAAAAAAAACCAGGTGCTGCCGAGTGTTTTTTTTCGGATCCCGTACGAGTGAATACGAATTATATACCCGCTCGTATATTATATACACGTAGTACAGCGATCGGATATGCATACGTAACACGCGTTATCGCCACCGCGTAATAGATAAAATATTAGACGATTAGAAAAAAAAAACTATATATAAATTCCGTGTATCGGAAATTATAGTACATTTTTAAACGTCCGCGTATCGAAAATATTGCGCGAAAAGTGATCAGTATATTGTTTCGGGTTTTCAAGCGGTAAATCGATCTACATACAATAAATGTTATATAGAAAACGCATTTTTTTTTTATCGAATCGCTTTATGACTATTGTATCGTTAAATAAGAAAAAAAAAAAACGAAAATTTTTTTTTTTTTACGCGTTAAAAATAAGCGATCAATTTCGCTCGTATAAATATTATATCATCTTTTCTCTGTACGTATAGAAAATCTCGCGACGAGATCGCGTCACAGCCGATTATAACGTAATAAGCGTCGCGCGATCCTTCGCCGCGCAGTAATTTCGATCGAATATACGATAATACAATACTTAATCGCCGAAATTTTCAAAAAAAAAAATTTATTTATTTTTAATATCTGTACTGCAACATAATAAAGTGTTTCACACTTGGATCATTCCGTTTATTTTAAACAATATATATAAGTCACATCATAAAACAGGAACGGGCGCGTTTTTTAAACGTCTATATTATAGACGAGTTTATGGCGAAACTATCGAATATTTTTCCCGAAAATTTTTCTGTTCCACAAATACTTTGCCGAGTACACGCTATATAGTCGCCTCGTTTTTTTTTTTTTACATTTTTTTTTTTTTGTTTTGTTTCGCGTTAAAATGTTATAATAAACGACGCACGTGCAGAAACGGCGTAGAACGGCCTTTTTTCGTTTATTTTTTTAACGCACAAAATTTATCCCCCACCCCCTTTCACCGGTCAGACCATCCCTCTTTGTTGATAAAAACTGCGTTTTAGGTTAGGTTAGGTTAGGCTAACGCGCGAATACATTATATATATATACGCGTATACGTAGGAAACTGAAAAACGTGCGAATTCGATTAAGAAATGTATGGCGGACAAATCTTTATAGCTCATCAAGCTAATTCAGTCAGTACAATATTTAGATCGCTCGCGTTTAAAAAAATAAAATAAAATGCGCGGAAAAAAAAACGTATTTAAACAATTTTATACACTTAAAAATAAATCGCCCAAAGACGCGATAACGTTGTCAAAGAGATTCCGGAATATCAGCTGTACATCGATGGACACGCGATGACCCGACACTTAACCGCAGACCTGCTGCGCGCGCGCGTTGTGTTTTATATTCCGTCGTGCGTCGCCGAGGTTATGTATCGACGCTCACCGCGCGCGGCCCCGGCTACCGACGACGGCGGCCGGCGGTCCCTTCGCCACGGCCCGGATTTAATCGAGTCGGTTTTTTCAAACCTGTTGTGTGTTGTTGCGCTCTACGAATAAAAAAAAAAAAAAAAAGGGGTTGCATTGCCCGAACGTCGTTTCTATCTCTCTCTCTCTCTCTCTCTCTCTGCTGTGTGTGTGTATATTATAATGTACGACACGCGGTTTCCCGACAACCAATAACAATAATAATTAATTGTATTGAATGAGAGCCAACCCTTATATGTGCGAGAGCGGAGTGACGACGACCGAGGTCGTCGCGCGGCGGGGGAAGAAGAATATAGAATATAGAAAGAAAAAAAAAAAATCTTAATAATAATAATGTCTATACGTAAATAGATAATACTATATTATAAAATCCCGCGTAATCATAGTAAATGCGTTAGAAAAAAAAAGAAAAACCGGACCGATCGGTGGCTTGGATACGGCGGCGTGCAGGATTGCCGACCTCCCAAAACCCTAAAAATATTTTGTTCTAGTCCAGTGGTTCTTAACCTTTTTGGATTCGTGTCACCCTCATCCACGATAACCCAACACTACGTCTCCCTAACATCAAAATAATAATAACATAAAATACAAGCGCTATAAAAAATATAGTACGCAGAAGGTTTTCTTGTCAACCCTACATTGGATCCATGTCACCCAAGGGTGACATGTCACCACGGTTGAGAACCACTGTTCTCGTCGTTTGAAATTTTTTTTAATTCGTGCTCGCTGAGCCGAAATTCGATATTAACAAATTTATTGCGTAATAATCCATATAAACGCTGCGGTATAGAACGAAAAGCTGTCGAAGTGGATCAAAATTGTTAATCACATTTTCTGTAAATATCAATATTTTTGCCCTATGAGTAATCACGAGTTAAACATTTTATTTTATAAGGTAAAAATTAGTTTGTACCTACGCAACGACACGACGCTTCACTGCTACAGCCAACTACAGTATAGTCGATTGAACTTTGTTCAATCCTGTCTCCAGGTTTGTAGCAACAAAATAGAATAATTTCATTCATGTTTTATAACTAACAGTTTAGTATAATATTAGGTACTCAACATGCGAAATGTTAACTTTTTCACCATTCAAAATGCGTATTTTTAGTGCCGAATAAAAAAAAAAATTAATACTAATAATATAATTTATAAACATTTATTATACAGAGATTATCTCATTTTAATAGATATATTTTTTTTATGCTTAAAAAAACAACATAGCCTGCGGGCGCCGGGGAACCCCTGCTCATTTTTATATGCTTTTCTTTAACTTGTTCCGGATTGTTCAAATCTTGCAACGCCAAATTAACTAACTTGTCATCCTTACAAAGTCTTGAAATTTTAAACATATGCGTATTCTCGGTGACAATGCATGTTAATTTCGGTTTTGAACAATTTTACCGATTATTAATTGTTTAAATAAATAAAACGCGTTTTTCACTTATATATTCAAATTTCGTTGAGAATTATTATAAGGATATGAATTTTTGATATGTTATAGCTTGATAACAACTGTGTACATAATTATATTGTTTGACGTCGTTTCCCTTCCCCTTTTCTATAAATAAACAAATTAATCAGAAAAGCATTTTTAAAAAAAAAAATTTATTTTATTTTATATAATAATATAATATAATACTCTAGCTGTTATATATTTTAGTATATACGTAGAGATACATATATATATATATATATATATATATATATTTAGAGTCATCACCGAGCATTAAGCAAAAAGAAATGTATAAAAAAAATTTAGCAGCAAAAATCATATAAATGGCGATAACAACTGTGGTTTTTTTAATACTATCTAATGTACACTGACATATAATTTTGTTTTTAAAATTTGTTTGTATGTGTAAAATAATGTTATATTTATTTAAATTTATAATTTATATTAATGAAATATTGCCAAAAATTATAAGAAGAAGTCATAATACAACATTATGTGAAAAATCAAAATTATTTTTGAAGAAACGAATTTCAAATGGAGTTCCAGAAATAATTGATCATGTTATAATCAACTTCGAGAATATAAAAAAAATAATAAAAGATTTTCCATCCGTAACAGAAATAAAGAAATGCGAATCATGTACTTTTATCCAAACACGAATAAGCACAGTATATCATTAGAAGTGCCAAATGATATCCAACGTATAAATGAAATTTTAATCACGATGCTTGATCCTGATAGCTTAAAAGTAAACTCCTGCCCAGCACTGAATTGCAGATCATATACAACTATTACTTTTGATATTAAAATCCACATATATTTATAGATTTAATGCCAAATTATGACTTTACAACTCTTCATAATTCAGACATAGAAACATACATCAAATTCCACTTTTCAAAATTCCTACAGTCATTAAATTACAAAGAAATCAATATCATTTACGAGGTTGCGTCATATTTATAGTTGGTGAGAATCCAAAACTATCAACTATAGGACATTATGTAGCTGTATGCCGAAGAAATAGTAATAGATGGGAGATGTATGACGACCTGAAGACTAAATCAATTATTTGCAATCCAAAAACTGAAGTGAATTTACAATTATTAGTGTATTCTAAATGATATATATATATATAGATAAATATAAATCAACATCAAACTTAAGTTTGCTATAAGTTTTTTACATTTTTTTTTTATAATTATTAGTTTTTTATTATATTCATAGATTTAGTTATTAATCATTATTTAAACGTAAATGTTTAATTGTAAAATTATCAACAAAACGGTCATTGATAATCAACTGTATATACGTACACGCAATAATATAATCGATGTTATTTATCTAATCTAAATTATTACCCGTTTCGTAAATATTATTAATAGAAGTCGGTATGGATGAAAGCGATGTCTTCATTTCAAGTTTTGAAGGAGGGAGGTAAATTTGTGAACGGTCCGCATATATCGTTGAAAAATAAGCAAAAAAAAAAAAAGATTTTTGTAACAAAATGCTCTAACCCCGTCCGGTCTATTGATTGGTGGACTACAATATATTTCTTACGCGATTGCGATTAAATGACGTTTAGATCTATACCGAATATGTTAATATTTTAGAAAACCAAATAGTTCTCACAAAGAGAGAAAAAAGATTCAAAGACGTATTATTCTAAAAAAGAATTAGGCAACGTAACGACTACAAATAATAAAAAAAATACATTTTTAAAAATTCTAGAGTGATGAATACGTTTAAACAACATAAGTGGGGGATGGAATATGCTATAACTAAAAAAAAAAATGGAGGGATTATGGCATCCCCTCGTATCCCCGCCCCCCACTTGGACCGCTAAAAATATTGTTTTTTTTTTTTAAGTTCCTTTGAAAATCCGTAACAGACAGCTGTGTGCATCATAATAAACGCGTCGTACTACGTACCATGCGAGTGACGCGCCAACGTTTTTCTGCAAACGACGCGCGTAGCTGGTTATAGCACGGATTAAATGAATACAGATGGATCACTCGCGATATAAACAAAAAAAATGACGTCATCCCCCAAATCAGTGTAACCGCATTACAATATATTTACCTAAAATTTAAACATTACTCCCGCGAGGTAATTTCATAATTTGTGTTGTTTACATATAGTGAATTCTGGTTTGGCGATCGTGTCATATAATGTCTCGTGTCAAATATATACTCGTTTCGTACACACAGTTGAGGAACAATCGGTGCTTAATCCGCGTGAAATTTTTACCGGCACGTGATAACCGTTATTACGATAATATTATTTGAATATTATAAAGAAGTTGTACTATAATATTGTATAATATCAGCACAATAATTTATATCGTCGTGTGCGCCTACATTGATATGGAGGAGGGACCAATCAGAAGAGCGTATATTTGCAATTCTTTTGTTCTCGGGTCGAGTGATCCATCTGTATTCATCTAATCTGTGGTTATAGGTTATTGGGTTTTAAATAGAGTTTACAGATTATTATTACAGGTTCGTTTGAGTGGCTGCACGGGATACGATATATTGACGGGATTGAATTTCGAGAAATAAATTCGTTCGTTTAAATCACTATATTTTATGTTGTTATTGTTGTTGTATAATGGTATAGATACGAAGACTTTGTTATTACCGTCGAATATAGTGCCTTTTCCAGATTCATTTGAGTCCGTGAAAAAAAAAGAAACTATACACAGAACGTTTACCAAAAAAAAAAAAAAAAATCGAACTATATAAGAAATCGTTTTGGTACAGGAGACTGCAGCGATTAAATTTAATTCGACTCGTTACGCGAACCGAGTAGTGCAGATTCATATTATAGCTTGCAGTAAAATCAAGCGACAAATTTCGCTCATTTAAGATTAAATATTAACCGTTGCAGTGCCTATAATTAAATTCTGGCAAACACTGTATACGAATAATAATGTTTTTATTTATATATATATGTTATATACTCAAGTGTCTATAATATATTCGAGAGTTACTTTATCCTTCGTAATGTACGAATTGATTTTTATTTTTTTTTTTCAATTTCGACACGCCGGCCAAAACGCGAATGAATCAAAAAAAATTTTTATTTGCCAAGCAGGTACAAAAAAAAAAATTAAAAAATATTCGACTTCTCCTTTTGTATTTGTATACGCGTGCGTATAGTCGCCTGCATATCGGCAACACGAGAATTGGCACCGACGAATTGATTATTATATTTTAAATATTATAATAATATGTATATCGGTCTCGCCGACTTATACAAGTGCGTACGTGCGTATGTCTTTTTTTTAGGAGAGTCGTCAACGTTTTTTTTTTTTCCGTATAATTTATTAATATATACGCGTCGGTGCCGCGCGTGCTCCACATTTTAATTCCTTTCGTTTTCACGTCGTCGTAATAAACGCCGTGTTTCACTATTTTGATTTTTTTTTTTTTTATTTGTTTAATAAAATATACGTTCGAATATATATTATGTACATATATATATATATTAAATTTGATTGTTTTTTTTACTATCCGTACTACTAAATTTATTTCAATATAGTTTCGCCGGTACCGAAACAGTATACGTGATATACGCGCGACGATAAGTGAAAACTCCGCGTTTTACATAATAATATTATAATGATAGTGTGGAGAATCGCATTTTTTTATTTACCAACAGACAACATATTATTATATTATTTGAGAAGACTTTTTCAAAAAAAAAAAAAAAATGTTTTCTTTTATTGTTTTTAATGGCTTCGACAACTATGATTTCAACAGCCAAATACACGCGTGTAATACAAATGTACACACACACACACACAATACATTTTATTTAAAACAATACATTTGTGTGGATATTTAAGATCTAAGGTGTTATTAAGTGCAATTCACGAATTTCATACGCTTTTTTACAATTTCTATTTCGGTTAAGAATTCGATGCGATTTTTGTACCGTTATTTTCGCAGAGGGCTTTTATTCTGCGTTGTGCGCGGTACGGATGAGCCGCTCCGTATATTTTGTTATTCTGAGCATATATTCTTGGATCATGACGTGTTGTACGCGGTTAATTCCGTTTGGCATCTATTGCCGTGTGGGTGAAGGATCTTTACAAATATAAGGCAGGAGTCGGTTAAAAGGAAATGCCCGATTCTGGCTCTTGTCACGGTGACTTCCTGACGTCTTTGTAAAGTGTTGGGGAATGTGCCATATTTTGATACAGTTTTTGACTTTTTGAAAAGACTTTATATATATATATATGGTAAATCTGTAATATTACTATCGTCTATTATAATAATAGATTATTATCACTTATTTCCGCAGAAGTATTAACGTTTTATAAAAGTCAATTTTGTTTTTCTCGTTTTATGTTCTTAAAATTAATTTCGATTTAAAGCGATTATTTCTCCCCCTCGCCTATGAAAATAACGCGTTCATACAAAAAAAAAAAAGGATAATTACTTTTTTTAAATTTACAAAAATATAGAACGGTTTAATGCGTGTAATTTCATTTTTAATATATTTCGTGTGTGCATGTAACCCCAGTGAGCAACCCTTTTTCCACTTGTTTTCCTCCCTCGCCCCCTCTACAAATTACAGGACCGGCCGCGGAAAACGAAAGTACTCTATATCCAATTAAAGGATCCGTTGCACCGCGTTATACACGAGAAAAATAAAATTACAATATATAGGTGAATCGTTTCTCTCTCTCTCTCACACACACACACACACATCAATTTCAACCGACAAAATACGAGATCAGTTGCGTTTTTTTCTTCTTCTTCAGTTATTACCAAAAAATCGTTTTGGTAAAAAACAAAAAAAAACCCCTTCCAATTTTTACACTCATTTTTATAATCAATCAATAATAATTATATATTTAAAGACCCGAGGTTGTGATTCTTTTTTTTTTTTACATATTTTCAATATTATTATTCGAATACGGGAATTCTCTACGCGCTTCACACACACACACACACATACGATCTCGATAATCTTCTCTGTACTATATATATATATATATATATATATATATATGCACTGTCGTTCTTATTAAAAAATGATTATAAAGGGGGTGAAGCTAACACGAGCTGGACTCGTTCCCGCTGCACACACCAGATATATACACGTGACGGCGGCGGCGGTCGTATATACACGTGGCACGCAACCGTCGTGCATCGAAATGCTCACATTTATAATGACTGCTTTATAATTTTACGTTCAATACGGGTTTTATTTTTTCTGGAGAAAAAAAATAAAAAATAACATTTTAATGTTCTCGATTTACGGTATTTCGAGTAGTTCGAAATTCAAAAAAAAAAAAATATTTATATATAAAAACACCTGTTTTTTTTTCGTGTTTCCTATACAGTTATACTTACGCGCCTCTGCAGTGTATACCGCGTGTATATATATAGCGTGTTATATAGCCGATGTATACTATATATATATATACACGTGTAATGTTGTGTTCCGTGTGTCCGACATTATAATATTATAGTCACGTGATTAATCTTTTGTCTGTAGTATCGTATTATTAGATCGATATAATTATTTATATACTTAAAAGTTTTAAAAAAAACGCGATGTGAACGAGGTAAAATAGAAGAAATTTGAACGAAATAACGATCTGGATACGGCTGTCTCGGATATTTCGATACATACCGCTGCAGGTAAAATAAAAACAAAAAAAAACGACGAAATAAATTTCTGTTTTATTTCGGTAACTCGGTGAGATTTATAAATGGGGAGTGTATTTTTTTTTAAAGTAAAATTTTTGTCTCGGGGACGCCGAAACCCTGTTTAATTAACCAAGACTCGTAGTATAGGATATACATGCAGTATTGTGTGAGCTGGGATTTTTTAACGTTTACGGGGAACGATCAAATGATGCGAAATTTCGATAAAACGAAAGAAGAAAAAAACAAGTATTTCTTCCCCTTTTTTCTTTTTTTATAAAAAAAAACACGAGGCCGCGGCGTTGTACTAACAAAAAAAAAAAAAATTAACGCTTGAAAACGAAATATTGAAAAATTATTAACCGGTATTTTTTTTTTTTTGTCGTTCTTTTTAATGGAAAAGATAATATATCGGTGATCGTAAATCGTTTTAATTCACAGCTTCAGAAAACGATACATTAAAAATATAAACGGATTAATTTAGACATATTATTCGAAACCTGCACGAATATATAATATTAATATATTAACGCGTGTCAATTGGATTAGACTAATATTATTGGTGGATTAGGTCAAAGATTAATTGAGATATAGTCGGCGGGAGGCTGGTGGACCGCGGTGGGATGACTATTATGACGGGACCAAGAATCTGTTTTTTTTACCCTACTATTATTGTATATACGTATAAATTTTTTTTTAAACCTGAAAAAATGAAATTTACACCGTAAAACGATATTATATACGAAATATAAATGCAGGTTTCGGCGACAGGTGACTTTAACGCTCCGCGTTCATTCCCCGCCGATTTCAATAATAATTTTCGTTATGCGTTACTTCAATTATATATATAAATATTAAAAAAAAATCTTGAAAATCCTTAATCGTGATTTTCTTTTTTCGACAACAAGTGATTTATTTCGACGGAAATTTATACAATTATTGAATAATTAAACATTTTTAGCTATCCGCGGGTTTATTGTGAGAATTAATATTATATTAAGACGGTGTATACTGTATATATATATAAGGTTAATCGTAATTTATGTACTCTGTACACAATATATTATCAATAATAAATAATATTAAATCGGTTCGGAATCGTTTTATCGCGAATGCAATGATTATTATTGCTTCCAAATTTATAGTAATTATAACAATAATAACCATGTGAAATCTTTATCCGATTAATACTCACTTGAACGACATCCACAATACTCCCACGGCTCGCTACCTATACTATATATTCTCTTAAAATGATTTTTTTAATTTTTCCGAAATAATCGATAAACCGGGCGATTGTTCGCGCGCGGCCAAATTCGATTTCGAGGCATTTTTCACGGTTCGGTTTTAACTATTCCCCCCACAACTATAGGATATTTTCAATTGACTCGTGTTATAAAACACACTGCGTTATTATACACAATATAATCACGTTTTTTAATATCATAATTTCCAAAGAAAAAAAAAAAAAACGTTTATCGCGTGTCTGAAAGTGTATTATAAACACATATACGAGTACCTATACATACGATTTATAATAATAAATCCACGCGAGTCCCGCGGCCGTCCCTATTCAACCCCTGCACGAACGTTGTTATCGCCGCGCCGACGGGCGTTCAAGTCACTGCGGCACACGCGCGCGGCGCTCGCCTTCATTAAGTAGAGGTACACGTATTATAATATTATTTAATGAATAGGCGCGGTCAGTGTGTTTTGGTTTAAGACTTTGTATATAGTAAAAAAAAAAAAATTTAAAAAAAACCCTCTCCCGACGTTATAAAAACCATTTATACTGGCGGCGCGCGCGTATACGATATTAAAAAAAATATATATATAAATGGGACCGGCGCTGCTTTCGTTAAGGGTGGTCGTCGTCGGTCGATCGGGGTGAATAAACTAAAAGAGTAGAAGAGACAGAGAGAGAGAGAGAGAGAGAGAGGTGAAAAAAACCACAACAACCCATCGCTATATATAAGTATATTATATACGGATGACCATTTATATATCTTCTAATTATATTCTAATTTTAAATCATCATTTATCTTGATAAATAAAAAATATGTACGAAGAGAATGAAAATAAAAAATATAACCGACCACCGCACCGCCCCGCCGCGGGCTTTTCGTGTTGCGTATATACAGAGGTGGTTTTTTTTTCTTTCCCTCCACTATCTCTTCCGCGCGGGGCAGATGCGTTTTGAACATCATAAAAAAAAAACCGTATATTCGAATGTTGTACGTATATACCGCTGCACTCGTACATACACACACACACACACACACACGAAAGTAATGAGAAATAATTGTTCGTGTAAAACGTTTTGACAACGAACGCGATAAATGGTTTTTATTATTTTTTATTGTCCGAGGGTAAAATATGAGCGCCCGCGGAGGGGGCTAGCAACGAGACGAAGGATCTGCCCTCTAGCTGCAGCGCAGGACTTTGGGGAGCAAAAAAAAAAAACGATTTTGGAAAATTTTCGTCTTCTTTTATGTCGTGTCCGCAGAGTAAAACGTCCTGTTCGGCTTCTTGGAGTTTCACCGCGCGTTTACTATACATACTTATCTGATTTCGGTTACTGGAGTTTTTGTAAAAATTGTACTTATTATACTAATTCGTAATGCCAAAACCCCTCGATTTACAACAAGGTGTCAAAAATACGAAAATCGAACGAGAAAATCCGTTGACTAATAACAATCGGTCTTTTGCGCTTTTTTTTTGTCTTGTTTTAAAATAAACAACCCGTTTTCCACATATATAATATCTCGTATCAAGTAAGTTTCGGAAAACGTTTTTTTTTTATTATTATTTTCTATTCGAAATATCCGGTTAAAACGAGCGAAGTGGCTGCAATTAAAACGTATATAATCTACTCGTGTTTTTTAATTTCTTTTTCAACAGCAACCGCAGCGTAGTGGTCGATATGTGAATAATATCCAACGAAACCGTATTTATTTATATATGTAGATACGCACAATAATTCTGCAGTATATACGTTTATATTTAATTCTGTAATAACCTCAAAAAATGAAAAATAAAACGGTATAAAGACTAATAATAGTTACGTTATATTTAGGTATTTGGTTTTTTTTTTTTTGAAAAATACAGCGAAAGATTTTTGAACACGTAAAGGACAGCGCTAAGTGGTGAGTAGAGGATGAAAAAAAATGATGAATTAGAAACATTCTTCCACAAACCGAGTATACTGTAAACGGTAAAGAACAAAAGATTGCAGTGTGCTGGGCATGCTTGGCGTAGTCAAAATCCAATCGTACGAATAGCATTATAGAAGAAAATCCTACTGGGAAAATACCGCCGGGAAGACCACGTTTGCAATGAGAGGAAGTAGTAAGGAAAGATGTGGAAGCGTCAGGAGGTTTAGACTAAAGGAACGGGCATCGGATATGGAAAACTGGAGGCAAGGTTGTGTGTCTGGGATGGTCTTAGGGGTCGATTTAAGAAGAAGAAGTTATTGGTTAATTTGCAGATTTTTTTTTTTAGTTGTTACCTATTACTCATCTACTTATGGAAGGAGAGACCCGGAGTCATAAATTCGGGAATTATTTGAAGAAATATAAGATAAATCGCAATAACAAATCGAATTTAAAATCCTTACCTATGATATTCGTTCGGCGGAGCCTCCCGAGAATCGATTGAATATAAAAACGAAAAACAAAAAATTAGTTACTTTAAAAGTTAGCGGGACGCCGCCTTATTCTATATATAACGACGAAGCCGACGAAAAAAAAAAGTTAAAAAGGAATACTAAAATAACCGATCGCAACAAAGAGAACACTTGCATATATATGATAAAATCTGTATGTTGCTCCAGTCTTCCCATCAGTAACGATTTATCTTATACGATACAGAAACAAAATCGATTTTAGTCTTGGAAATTCATTACCAAAAAAAAAACCGCCCCATAAATATTGTTTTTTTGTTCCTTTCTTTCTTATTGACGTGTTGTTATTTTTATAAATCTCTTCTAAAAATCAAACATTATAACAATACGATTTTTGATATATACTGCAGCGAGGCGCTAATACGCGGTGGGGGTGGAGGACAATTTGGATAGTATTTTTTCTTTTCATGTTTTTTTTTCTTTCTCACATCAATTGTATTTTATATATATATATATATATATATATTTTGTAGGTGGTACATACACCCTGGGAAGAAGAAGATACGGGAGCCAAAAGATATTTACTTAAGATTTTTAATGTCGGTTTTTCGAACAGGTATATGAGAGTATATATATATCAGAATAACGCGCGGTACCTATATATAAGGTATTTTTACTGCACCCCGCGGTGAGACGAGAAACGTTATATATATATACATATATATTATATTTTAATTGATACATTTTATTTTACCGTCGTTGAAAATAACATATATATATATATATATTTTAGATAAAATCAATTTAAAATATTCCAATTAGGAATTGCGCGGTACATGTAATATATAGACATTTTTCTTTTTTTCTCTATTTCACGTATGTGCGAATATATTATATATGAATCGATATTTGAACTCTTTTGTGTGTATATATATTTATACGTAAACGCGCGAAACGCGATAGTAATAATAATAAACGCGAGTTTATATATATATATATATATAATATAAAATAATATAAACAATATTTAAATCGATATATAACAAATACCAGTTAAAATATCGAGTGCTTTATAGTTAACACTAAAAAAAAAAATCCATAGACCGGCACTGCCCTTTAAATATTATTATTATTTTTTAATAGAAAAACGTCCACGCATTATTATTCACGCGCGAATCGCGCTTGTACGCGCGTTAGATGATATAATAGCGAAAACTATAAATTATATATTAATACTATACACGCGTTATAACGAATATCGAATTTTCGTTAGAAAAAATAAAATAAAATAAAGCCATTATTTATCTAAAAACCGCTTCTGATTTTATTGTTTAGATATGTTAATTTAATTAAAAAAAAAAACCGATACATAGACATTTGGGAAAATATGTGATTTGTTTTTTCTTCTTTTTTTTTTTACTCCGCGTGTGCGCGCGTATAGAATAACGATAAATTTATATTGTTATTATTTGTTATGTGTACACATATTAATATTAGTGTCTATAAAAGTGTCGATAAATACGTATATTTTCATTAAAAACTATTATTATTAATAGAGGAGGAGTAGCTGGATATATTAACGGATAATAATCGTTATTATACGATAGCGCATATATTATAATAACATATAGGTATCTACTACGATAGACGAATATTATATTTACCTATGGATATAATAAGAATATTATAATCATATATTTAATGCGTCTGTATAACACAGCGTTTACAATATTAAATAATTTGTATTCGTGTATACGCGAAGAAATTTCGCAAACTCCTCACCTGCAGCAGCTGTACGCGGTACAGTTTCGGGGAAATTATATACGAGGTATTATAATAAATGTTTTTTTTTTTTGATACACAGACTACTGCAGTAATCTCGCTGTAACTGTAATCCGTCTTTTAGGTTGTTTTTTTAAATTTCAAACCGGTATCCGCTGCTAAACGGTTGCTAAAAAAACGATCTATATTTATACAGCGCGCGATCGTCCGAAATCGATCTATATACCTACACATATTATAATTCTATAAGAAGCCCGAGTCGAGAAGCGTAAAAACTGGTTCGATTTATAATACCGAGACGCAAAACCTCTAAAATACGCGTATTATTATTATTATTATAATCATCTAATAATAATAATAATAATAATATCAACGATGTGTATAATATTTAATATGGAAGTTATGCGGTTTTTGTTACAGTACAGATATATAGACATTTATCACTGCGTCTAACACTATTATATACATAGTAAATAATAAATAATATATATATATAAGGTATATATATATAACATAACTAATTTATTATAGGCATTTACTGGCGGAATAAAAAACCGTACCGCCAAAAATATTTTAAGAGGCCGTGTACACGGTAAATGTACAGAAAGCGTACAAAAATCGAAATGTTTATAAATGATAAAACGAGAAAAATAATCGCCCGAAGCCTTCGCTACTATAAATAGAACACCAAATTTTCACAAAAAAAAAAAATTACAATACTGTGTGTATAGGTACGCAATAACAGAGAGCTGTTTGTTTTTAATATCTTTAAATTTTTAAAAAAAAAAAAAAAAAGGTGGAAATTATGTTTTTAAAATACTAATTAAAAATATTTCTAAAAAAAAAAACGGCTATACGTTATTGTAATTGATTTTTGGTGTCTAAGAGTTCTCTCCCGCGCGTAAAACAATTATTATTTTAATGAAAAATCATTTTCTTAACCACTCAGACATCACGTCTTGTTTTTTGCAAGATTTTTGTGAACAAATTTTTTATTTATTTATTATTATTATTTGTCACCCGCGTATGATCTTTATACACACACACGCGCGATAGTGGCGTAACTATATAAATTTCGAGGCAGTTTTTTTGAGTTTTGACCCCTCATCGCTATTCGCACGCTCCAGCAACTCATCCGTTCCATTTCGAAAAAATTCAATTTCAATATAGTATTCCGTACATTTCTTAAACGAGTATACTGGTTTTAATATTATTTTTTTTTTTTTACATTTTAGTGACTGCTGCAGTAGGTGGTATATGACGTGAATTTCAAAACAAAACTCGACGTTTTTCGTGTACATATACATTTACGAGGACCCGACACCGTAATTACTGCGATTACGGAAATATAGCCGCGCGCGCGCGCGATACTAAAAATTACTTGGGAAATTTTTTTTTTTTTTTTGCAAATCGTTCGTTGACCGGCCGTTTAGAGCGCCGAAAATCGGCCACCCCTGCGGATTATTATTATTACCACGAACGTAATACCGCGGTTTTCGCGCGGTCGTAAACGTCATATACTATATTTCTAGTGTATATAATTTTTGTAAAATTAAATACATAATATACTGTCTCGTATATATTATATTATTATACGAGCAAAATTGGTTTTGCGCGACTCGTTTCGGAAACCCGCACTTCCTCGCGGCCGCCCGCCGGGGCCGTATCGTCCTGCAGTCGAGGTGATGACGGCCGGGTACGAAGTAATGGCAAAAAAAAAAAAACGAATCGTTTGACGATGGCGCCGGTGGCATGGCGGGGCGTAGGAGTGCGCGGAGACTTTGACGCGAAACGTGGATATAAAATTTTATTTTTTTGTTTTTTAACTTCGCCCTCGCCGTCCGTCCGTACGCGCGTATATAAGTATATATCATTAAATGTAGAGCAAAGTAAACGGTTTTTTTTTTTTTTTTTGCGCGCTCGCGTCCCCGGGACACAAAGGATTTTCGCCGGTCGACACTCGTTATTATTATTATTATTACGGATACACGCGCGTCGAGACGGTGGCGGTGGCCTTCGACGGTAGTCTGGTAACCGGAGGCATGGCGGCGGCGGCGGCAAAGTGCACCGAAAAAACGACACGAAAAATAACCGAAAAAAAAAAACCGGTTCGCGTTTTAAGTTCCCACGACGACGACGACGACGACGACGACGAGGAGCTGCCTGCCGCGCGAAGAGCCGAGCACCGCGCGCTTGTGTTTGTAATAAATACGACTCGTCTCCCGGGTCGTACATATATATATATTTTTTTTTTGTTCTTATGTGTATATTCTTTGCCGCCGCCGCCGCCGCCGCCGCCCGACCACGGCGATTGGTGGGGATGGCGCGTGCCTTCGCGGTATACTATGCGCGTCCGGCGCGTCTCCAGGTGTCCGGTGGCGCGCGCCAGCCACCGGCTCACGACGACGACGGCGGCGGCGGCGGCGGCGACGACGGTGGGGATGACAAGAGCCGCCGCCGCCGCCGCCGACACGGCCGCGCGCTGTTCCCCTATACCGCGCGCGCGTGTGTGTGTGTGTGTATTATCGCGTGCACGCGAACCGCGCGGCGACCGTGCGCATACACACACAACAGTGCCGCCCTCCTGCACGCCACCCCCCCGTCCGCGACCGCGACGCGCGTATAATCGTCTCGCGCGCGCCCGCGTTTTATTATATACACCGGCTACGCCACCCCTGACTCGGTCAGTCGTGTTTCGATCCTCACCACCGTCGCACGTACCTCTCTCAGTCTATATATCATTATCCGCACTACACTCGTGTGTACGCATCGATCGCTCGCTCTGCAAATATAAGCTCCTGCGACCGATCGTCTTAACGTCGTCGTCCACAGCAGCAGCAGCTCCCGGAATACACATTATTTGCACCGCCATCGTCGTCGTCGTAATAAACGTACGCCACTCCACCACCACCACCACCACCACCACCCCGGCCAGAGAGAAGTTTTCCCCCAGGTGAGCGTTTGATAATTTATTATTTTTTTTTTTCTAAAAATTATTTATTTAATAACGTATCCGACGACGGATCGTGTGCGCGAAATACGTTTCGTATATTTTAGTACTTGGAAAAACGGTCGTTTTTCCAATTGTCAAAGGGCGGAGGAAATTTTAATAGGGGCGTGCGCGCGCGCGCGGCGTAGTGCCCGTCTCGCGTAAGGGCCGGCGCGCGCTGTCGGAACAGAAACAACGACCGTTACATACGACTTACCACCCCGTTCGTATACCGCGGCTACCGCGTATTACTAGTAATGTTTTTCTTTTTCATACCGCTGCGTCGTTACACCGGGGCGCGGGCACTTACGCCAGAGCACTTACTGTCCTGGCAGTGCACAAACATCGAAAAGCAATTTTTCGGTTTCCGTTTCACACGCACACGCGGTGGTCGTCGTCGTTAGTCGTTTTTACCGCGTATCCGGCGCGGAGCGTAAATATTTCCACGGGTGGCGGGGGGACGGGGGGGCACGGCGCAGTTTGACGGAAACGGAACGCGCGAGGGACAAAAAAAAATTAGTTGTTTTTCCGTTACAGAATAATAATAAAAAAAAGACACACTGTCTCGCGTGTGACCGTTTTACCGCGTACGGGGATTTAAAAAAAAAGTGTACATAAAAAAAAAAAAAAAATACGTATAAGGCCGATGCGGGCTCGTACCGGACACGTACGACGCGGGGACCGCGAAACAAATAATAATGCGATGCGCGGTCACGAACCGAACGAGCGCGCGCTTTTATTCGAATTCGTTTTAACGCGAAATTTATTGCTCGGCTCTGCCGCGGACGACTGCGAGCGCGTTACGACTTTTTCAATGAACCACTCGCGCTTTGTGCGTACACGATCGGATAATAATAAAACTTTTATAATAATAAAAATAACGTTTCCGCCGGGAGTCGTAAAAAAAAAAAAAACACGCGCACACGTCGCGGTGCTGCCGTGGCGTACCGAGAGCGACGAAAAAAAAAAAATTGGACAAAAATCCGCGTCGTCGTCGGCGCCTACATAATATACAAATGAGAACGTTTCCTCCCCCCCCCCCATTCGTTCGTGACGCGCAAGGGCTTGAGACTGGTCCACAGACTGTCCGGCCCATTATTTTTTTCTAGTATTCAACCCTTAGGTTGGTTTTACAGCATTCTACTTCCGTACTCCCTCCACTCTTCCCTATTACTGGCCATTCTCTTCAGTTCTCTGTAGGTTCTCAGTCCGGCATCTTTAATGACTTTATTTATTATCGTTGTTCTTCGACGTCCTCTGCCTCTCCTGCCTTCTGTTTGTCCTTCCAAAATTGTGTGGTGTAGTTCCTCCTCGTGTCTTAGGGTGTGTCCAATAAGTCTCCATCTTCTTTCTTTGATTCATCTTAATAATCCTCTAGGCTCACCTATTTCATTAAGCGTACACTGTCATTGGTACGAAACTCCGTCCAACTCACTTTCCGCAACCTCCGCCAGCACCACATCTCGAAGCTTTCTAAAAGTCTTTCTTCTGCTTTGTTTATTACCCAAGACTCTGATCCGTACAGAGCCGCGCTCCACACAAATACTTTAACTAATCGTTTTTTTATATGGATACTCATCTTCTTGGAGCATAGTAATTTCTTGCGGGTCATAAAAGCGGTTTTCGCCTGCGCTATCTTAGCTTTGATTTCCTTAGTGGCCTTACCACCTGTCCGGCCCATACAGACATCATATTAACACTCGTGGACCTCGTACAGAGAGAGAGAGAGAGGTCAGGGGTTCGATATACGTAGAGCAATAGAGACAGAGAACTACGAGTTGGGACCGTCTATTATCATCATACTCGCTTTTTTGTTTACCGACTATTGATTACTATATATGACAGCAATCGACGTTTATCGATAAACGAATACAAATACATAATACGCGGATTAGTGTTTTTTTCCCCGTGTAATTCCCCCGACCCGTTTCTGTATCGCTCATATTTTAACTACCTCTCTTACTCCATATGTATCTGATAACGAATTGGCGAGCGGTGTGAAACGCGCGGTCCGTGAGTTAATATTATGTCCCATGGTCTGGCCCGTAGACCATATTATAATACATAGACCGCGGACGACCGGTGTATCGCGTGTAACGCGCTAGAGCCAAGATATGTGCGAGAGAAACCGTAGACCCGTTACACTATATTATATAGTTATTATATTATGGGTGGTTTATGAGAGAGACGGGCTTAGAAGAGGTTTTTTCGCGGATGATAAAACGAAATATTATTGCGGCAGCAATACAACCCGGATCCGCAGCGAACGGTGGTGATACATGATTATTTATTTTTTTTAAAAACTCTTATATGGCTCTTTCTCTCTCACACGTGATATCTTCGTTTCGCACTTCTTTCTCTAATCGCTGTCTGTATATTATTATATGTCCGCATGGTCTGGCCACTAGCCCCGCTCTAAATGTTTTTTTTTTTTTGTGTATATAATAAATGATGGCGATGACCCACTGCCCAAAGCGTATTGCTTAACGGCTTTCCGGGCAATGGGTGTATTGCCGATTTAAAATTTTGAAAAAAAAGCTATACCGTCGACAAACCGAAGACCAGAACTGTTGTGTGTTTGTGTGATTAATAATTTGTGTCATCGTCACGTGTGTGTGTGTGTGTGTGTGTGTGTTTACTGCAGAGCGAGTGGCCTGTACGGTATTCTTTTGTACGTGTACACGACGATGCGGGTATTCGGCTTCTAAAAAAAAAACAAAACACAGAAGACGACGCCACTTGTAGTCGGTAGTTTATTACTATAACGTAACTGCACAGCGCGTAATAGTATTTTCGTGCAGTGTAAATTACCCGTGTGCGTCCCGTATACGTATCGGCGCGGCGGTCACCAGGGGGAAAAAAAAAAAACAAACACCGACCGCGCGTTTATCGGCTCAAGAAAATATAACGCGCCGCGACAATATCGGCAACTATATTATATCGTACTTAACCGGCCGCGCATACTTTTTTACGGTAAACGTTTTTTTTTTTTTTTAAGGATACGGGACCGAGAATATTATTTATATAATGTCACGCGCGTTTTCATGCTGGTACCGCGCGATCAGGTATATAAGACGTTCGGTTATGAATAATAATGATACGACGACGATGGATATTATTGTATAAATAATAAAACGCGCGTTATTGGGATATAATATATTAAGCGTGCGACGTTATTTGTATAATATACCGTTTTTTTTTTTCATATCTGGTTAGTGTATGCTGGTAGTGATTATATTATTACGGTCTTCTATATACAAACGCGCGATTGTATATTATACCGTTATTGTTATTCGGCCGTTCTGCAGTTTAGTATACATTATATATTATACGCAGTGGCGCACTTTCAATTTCTCTCTGGGGGGTTTATATAAAACATTGAAATTTCGTCGCCATATTATTGAAATGTATCAAATACTTGTCGAAAAATTTGGATTGGTTATAAAAAAAAAAAGAAATTTCAAAATTTTTTTTGATGTGTAAACATCTGTTACGGCGGTTTGAGGGTAAATCTCGGGAAACGGGACGGAAAACGTGTAAGCTGTTGTCGTGACAACTAATATCGATAATAATATAATTAATTTACACGCAATATTAATAATATTAATTAATTTACACGCAATTATAAATTGCGTGTAATGTGCGAGCAGCTGTTGTCTTTATGAAGGAAAGGACGATAATCGATTTTTACGTAACTTTTCTGTACAGTTTTTTCTGACGCGCTATATAAAAAAAAAATTATTGAGAAACTCGAAAAATGACAGCTGTTTAAAGTGTACCAATACTATATAGATGCAATTTACTACTGGAAAATAGTGCTACGCGTCGAGATCGGCGGAGCACTCCTTCTGGTAGAATTTTTGGTTACAGACGTAAAAAAAAAAACACATCATTTTTAACCTTTTTTTCTTTGGTCCTGGGGAGGGAGATTTAACCCGACCCCCCTCCGTAAATACGCCTCACTCTATATACGTACATATATTATATCGAAAGGATAGCGGCGCGTTAATCGTAATTCTACAAAAAAAAACGTGAAAAAAAAAACGTTTTATTACAAATATCGGCCCGGTATGCGAAACAATAAGCTCGGCGAAAACACCGCGCGCGCCGACGAAATTTATTTTCCACGCGCGTCGAATTTCGATTTCGTACAAACGCGCTATTTTTTCTATTATTTTTATATATGTACGCTAGCGAATGGGCGTAGCGGCGTTTATAATCACCGAAACGATTGCCGCAGTATATATTTACGGGCAAAAGACGCATTGAATGTCCTGGAAAAAAGATTAAAATATCCTTGGAAAAAACGCGTTTGTAAAAATATAATTCGCGTTATCCGAGACAATTCGTTATTTTCGAACCCGTTTTTTTTTACGCGAATCCGACAAAAAAATAGCAGTTTATTGAAACTATATGTATACATGTATAAATATATATACGTGATAATATCGATTAAAAGTCATGTTTTCAACTATATAAGTGCGCTAAGGATTATAAATTTTTTTTTAAATATCTGCGCAGTTTCGAACTCGACGGCAACGTGCAGAATAGCCGTGAAAACGCTTTCGATAAAACAAATATAAACGAATAATAGAAAAATATCGATGGTTTTCATTAGTATAATACGTATACGTCTAAAACGGCGAATAACTATTAAACGGTTTTTTTTTTTTTTTAGTAGATGATAATAATGTATTTTCAAAACTTTCACATATAAGCAATAACGAACAAGAATTTCCGTCGTAAACATATATATACATTTACTTTGAAATAACCGCTTATACAAATCATAATTTAAAAAATAAAACGAATAATTTTTCATAAAATATTATATAAAAACACGATTAATTATAATAAGTAAACTATATTAAAATAATTGTTATTTATTTTTCATTATAAAATCCCGAAGAAAATAATAGGATTTATATTTCAATTAAAAAAGAAAAAAAATTTATTTTTTCTTCCCGGATTTTCCGGAAAAATTTATTAAATCTGTACCGGGAGATATTGTCGCGAATCGGAAACTTTTGAAAAACAAAAACAATCGACCGGCCGTATAATAGAAATATAAACGAAATGATAATAAACAATAATAATTATTGTTTTTATTATTATTACATTAATGCGTGTAAAAAATAAAATAAAATAAAATGAAATTATATATTATATTTTTAAATATTATCCGCCGTATATAAGGGCGCGCACGACGAATGGAATATTATATAAATCGGAAAGCGCATTTCGCCCTAGACCACAGTGCGGGTTTCCGACTGATGGTCCGCCGGTATTTTTTTTGTTAAATTCCCATACATTTTTTTTTTTTTCGATTTGAAAAAAGAATTTCAACTCAACAATTAAAGAAATAAACAACGTTGTACCCGTTGAAAAAAAAAAGCACGTATAGGTAACGAAATTCCCGCGGATGTCCGCGATTAATATAATAAACATAATATATATATATTGTTTTCCACGCTTTTATATCACGAGACAGCGAGGTTTATATAGGTATATATATAATGTCAAGAACAGAGTATACAATTGGGAACCACTGCCCTAGACCAAAAAAAAAAATTTAAAACCGCGCGAGAAATTATTGCGACATTGCCAAATCGTTTATTTTATAAGCGCGCGCGCGCGTAGGTATTGTAAATAGTATAGTCGTTGTGCGCGCAGTATATGTGATTTCCCGTCGTCGTCGTCGTCGTCGTCGTCGGTAACCACCCCGCACTGCACGCCCCGTATAGGTACACACTACCCTTATTGCAAAACTCGCGCGCGGTACGGTGCGTGCGCGTACGCGCAGCGTAATATATTTATAATGCGCGCGCGATACAGCGTGCAGCAGGCGATGGCGATGACGGCGGCAGTGGTGGCGGTGGTGGTGGTGGTGGTGAATTCCCCCAAACGGTTCCCGTAAAACGTTCTCGCCCGTTGGTGCAGCGCGGCGAGCGCGAGTGGTGAAAAAATAAAATATAATATATATATATATTCGGAAAGAGACGCGGACGAAGAAACGTTGCAGAGCGAAGGGAAACGGTCGCGGCGCGCGGACGGTCGTCGTTGCACTCGAGCGTGAAACTCCGGGGAAAAAAAAAATATATATATATAAAATATAACCCCAACCCTCCAGCGCTGTTGTGCATTATAATAAGCCCTTTACGCACGATCCTCTCCCCCCCCTTCCTGCCACCACTACTGGAGAATGCGCGTACGTATATATATATATATATTTATAGAACCGGTTTTCGTGCTGCAGGGGCGCGAACAAATCCCGCGCGCCAAAGTGTAAATACGGCCTGAGCAGAGAGAGAGAGAGAGAGAGAGAGAGACACACACACAGCGAGTGCGGGGTATACCGTATAATAAAACGTACGAAAAAAACTCGCGTAAAAAATTATTGCGCTTTCGCGATAATAGAGAAAAAAAAACTATTAAAAAATATTCGACCGACGAGAAAATTTATAGCGGACAAAAAAAAAAAAATCGCGAAATACGCCCCGAAACCGCCGACAACGATTGCAATATATTATATACAAACAAATGACCGCGTATTTCTATAACGGAAATCATTATATATATTCTCCTTTTTCTATATTGTTATTATTATTAATTATTATTTTTATTATTTATTATACCAAATACTCGCGTTTTTGGGGTCCACGATTTTACGGACGCTGCGAAATTACGCGAATATAACCGGCGTTTTTGTCATTTTGCCGCCCCGTGCAGGAGACTGTAAATAAATTATAATAAACGCCGCCCCGTATATGAAAACGGTTTAACCGTGTTCCGAATTTAATCGTTTTTTTTTTTTTTTTAGTAATAAAATATTTGCTTATACCATAATAATTTAACATTATATATTACGTAAATTTCTTTCTCCCGAAACGCAACGGTCTATATATTATATATATGTAATAAAAAAAAAAATTCGCGTATCGCAAAAATATCGATTTTCGCGATATTACAATAATTTTTTTCTTTTTAAACTACGTATAGAAGAACCGAATTCATAAAAATATTTCCGGTGTACGGGTCGAAATAAATTATAACAAAAAAACATTTTTTTTTTTTTAATTATTAATATAATATTCGAAAAAATTAAAATTCGGTTACCAATTATGGTACTAATATATTAGTTCGAGAAACGGCGCTCGCGGATTTTCGGACGAGAATTGCCGGCTCTGAGATTGTACGCTCCCTCTTCGCGACACTATTAATATTATCGAATTCAATCGTCTCCTTTTTTTTTTTCTATACCACCGCGGTATTTTACCAACTCGGACGATTAATCGTTTTGAAAATTCATTCAGTCCTTTTTTTTCTCCCCCTTACTGTTCCGTATTGGGTAAAACTGCCTGTAATCAGTACGGACGCATTGAAATATATACCTACATTTTTTTTTCGAACAGTACTCCGTATACATAGCGCGACGGAATAATTAAATTTCGGAAAACACTACTACGTAGTATAGTCGGCGGAATAGGGCGTTAAAGTCCCTCCAGGGTGCGAATATCGTTCGGTTCCCTAACGAATAAAAGGGACGTCGCGTATTATTTAAAAAGGGCCATTTTTTTTTAAACACGCGAACGTACAAAAAAAATATGTAATAATTAAAAACGCGTATTTATTTATTTATTTTGCGCGCGTTAACAAAATATTTTGTTAATATTTTGTATAATATTCCTCATTTTATCGACTTGCGCCGCGGTAACCGATGACCGCAGGTATGGGAGGCGCGTTCAGGTCAGGTCACAACGCGAAAAAAAGTTAACACTCGTGTTCGGATGTCGAAGTACTCCGCGATAAATTAGTATAGTAAAAAAAAAAAAAAGAAGAAAATTAGAAATTTTTATTAAAAATAATAATAACACGAGTATCGCGAACACTTTATTATGAGTTGTTATTAATATTACGGGTTATCAAACGCTAAATTTATTGTATCGCCCGTATGATATTCGTAATATCTCACTGGTCGCTTCTGCAGACACACAATAATATAGAATCTTTTTCACGCACGATATAACGATAAAAAGGCAGCGAGCCGCGGGGTGTTGTAAAATATCGCTTAAGTGAATTATTTGGATAAGGATTTCCGTTTCTATTATGAATTCGAAAGCAATGATAAATCGTTGCATTCGATAAAAAAGATTCTGAACGGAGCTACGGCGTAATAAATAAACGACGATCGTTCGAGACGAAATCGCATTTTTTAACGTTTTTACGGTAATTTTTGGTAGTTTTTCGTGACTTTTCAAAAAAAAAAAGTATTGAGAAAATCGAGAAACGACCTCTCTATAGTACAAATCGGATGTGCGATTCGCAATCGGAAAAGGTGCGCTACACGAAAGGATCGGAGCACTCGTTCTGGTAGAATTTTCGGGTACAGACATGAAAAAAAAAAACACGCACATCATTGTAAAACCAATACGTTCCTCGCTCCGCGCTCAGAATCTAAAATATTACATATTTACGGGGATTTATAACGAATACACGATAATTTGTCGTGAAAACAAAACGCCTACGGCCGCCACACACAAATCGTTGTTTGGTTTGCGCGATAAAGACACTGGTCGGCCGGACTGCGCGGGAAAAATCTATCGCCGCAGCCAGCACACGCGCTGTTATTGTTATATACCGGTTCGGGTTATGGTCGTGTGTTGTGCGAGGACAACGAGGAGGGTTATTGGATCGGGTGAAAAAAAAAAATAGTAGTAGTAGTAGTAGTAGTAAATCGATTATACAACGGTCGTAAAACGTGCGCGCACGAGGGTACGACTGTATTATAACGATCGGGCGATTGGGCGCAAAGCAACAGGCTGCGTCGGGCGGTACACAAGAGAAAACCGAGCGATTTTTTCCAAGGGGGTTTTTTTTAAAAAAGTTTTTTTCGTCGTTGTTTAAAGAGAGTGAAAAAAAGCAGATGCAAGTCGCGCGACCGTTTATCAGTACAAATATTGAAAACTATATAAACGACGACGATATATTACGAGCAGCGCGCGTTTTTTTTATTGAATAATAATCCTCCTAATACCTGCTGCACGGGCTATACGAGGCGGTCGAAGAACACGGGACGCCTGCGCGGCAGCTCGTCGCTGTATTAGAGTCTCGTCGCGTAC
Organism: Slavum lentiscoides; assembly: GCA_032441835.1. Lineage (NCBI taxonomy): Eukaryota > Metazoa > Arthropoda > Insecta > Hemiptera > Aphididae > Slavum > Slavum lentiscoides. Next base: position 7,894,726 of record CM063715.1, on the reverse strand, counting down.
GCGCCACACACTCGATTAAAACCGTTTAAATAGTAATAAAAAAATAGTCATTTTTATACGAGACAATTTGGACGTTTACAAACGGTTATACAATATGCCTATACGCTTATAGATTAAGTTGCAATAGTCGCTTACGTTTCAATCGACGAAGAAATGGTACTGTAAAATATATTTATATTTGTCTGTACTAGGGTTTTACGTTTTTAAAAACCAAAATGTAAAAGTAATTAACGCGTTGAAATTTATTAATACCTCCTAGACGCGCATTGATTACGAAATATCAACCTAACAGTACTTGCGTGTAAACTCACAAACGGCTTGGCCCGGATACAAATAAATAATATATAAATGCGAATATATTATATATGTTAATATTATATAAATACAAATATTATTTAAACGTAAATTTCGTGGTTTTTTTTTTATGTCACAATAAAAATCCTATAACGGGCATTTATTATACATTTTAAAATTGAGCAATATGGTAACTCGTTACGAACGTAACTCTGCAGGCGTAGAATCACACGTGTTCTCGCGCATATCGTTTTCATTTTCTTTTCGTATACACTTGCAGGACACGTTTCGACCGCAAAAGGCTATGCAATGATGAGCCTTGGCGAAGAACTGAAATCCGCCATGCCGTCTTTCATGCAGTTCTGTTCCAGGGTGGACCAGGGAAACGTACAGGAAGACTGGTGGACTGCCGGCTCCGACGCGGGTAAGTCGAATTGTCGTCGTATACAGTTTTCCGTTCGGTGCAGCAGCGGTGGCGCAAAACTGTTTCGAAATCGACGTGAATTTTTTTATAAATTTACAATTATTTTCACATAATATTATTGTACTAAGCGGTTGAATAATAAAAAAAAAAACACGCGTGAATTGGAAAACGAGATACGGTTTTGGAGACGTTAACTACTCGTACATAGCGACTAGAAACGTTCGTTAGAATCGAAAAAAACGGATATTGTCCGTACGATGTTGGAAGTTCATAAAAAAAAGTGCCGTTGATATACATCTCGAGGATGTGTGTGTGTGTGTGTGTGTGTGTGTTTCGGAGCCGAGAATAATACGAAATATAATATCTATAAATAATATAATAGATGTTTTTAATTAATAGATATTAAATAAATATATTATTATAAATTTACTAGTAAAAAAACAATTTTTTTTTTTACTAAATTTATTCTCATGATAAAATCTCCGCCGTCCCCAACGATTTAGTCCTGATTACGCCACTGATCCGAATACCACGCCACTGATGTTTGTATATATGTATATACAAAAAAAAAAAAAAGGAAACGAAAATTCGTTACAGATTTGTCGGCCGTTCTACGTGTATGTATGACGTGCGTGCAGTGTGCAGTGTGTGCCGGCGACCAGAGCCGGCGCGATAACGCGCGCTGCACAACAACAACAACAACAACAACAACAACAATAACGAGACCCGCGCACGGCTCAACCGCCGGAACTAGTCCGGAGGTTTGCTTCGCGCGCTGTTATGCTCTCTTTCTCTCTCCTAGTGTATGTACTTTTTGGTTCTCACACGCACTGTAGGAAACGAGTCGTTACGGTGTTCCGCGAACCGTAAACGCGCGCTCATATACGTTTTGTTACGAGCACTGCGCGCACACAAAACTCGGGTAGAATTTTCGTCGCGATGGGGGTGAAAAATTCGAATAATTCGCTCAGGTGTGCGGCCGGCATGGGAACGATATACTACAATAATAATTATTATTATTTCGTATACGACCCCATTCGGTCGGCAATAGGCGCGTATATAAAATCCGGGGATTACAATATATATTGTGTGCCCGGAAATGCGTTCGGTTCGGGTGAAATTATTTAATTTGACGGTCGGTCAGTTTTTCAAGGGGTTCGGTTTTGAATTTTTATTCTCTCTCTCTCTGGGCTTTCGACGATATTATTATTAATACGGGTTCGTTGCAGACACGCGGCCGTCAAAACCGTCACAGAACTGAGCGTGCAGCGCGCAGTACAATTTTGCCGTTCCAACACCGCGCCGAAAAAACCGCTCGGACCGTTTATATTGTTCGTCCGATTACGCGTGCATTTAGTTTCGGAACGTTCAATAAAATTTCGGTTTCGGTTTGGGAGACGGGGGAGTAATCGTATTTATTTACTGTATTTAAAGCGAGCGTATTGATTACTTATCGATTTTTCGTTAAACGTTCGTATAAACCAGTGGTTCACAACAGTGGCGTAATTAGAAATTTGTTCTGGGGGATAAATAGGAAAAAATAAGAAAAATTTTGACTCTACAATAGATGATGACAGTTTTAGTTATTTTTTTTATACACGATTAAAAAAAAGGCTCTGGGGGGATCTATCCCCCTCATCCCCCGTTAATTACGCCCCTGGTTCACAACCACTTCTATTCTACGTCCCCTTTGTAGATTTTCAAAAATATTATACTATAAACAATATACGATATACCGTTATTGTAATACTTTCCGAACCCTTTTATAATCGTTGTAATCGAAATTCAAACGAATAATACGTGCGTACGCAGTATTTTCAACAACGACAACACTCGCGTTTATTCGGACTGTAAACATATTAAAAAAAAAAAAAAAAAAATTGTTTAGCTCTCTTCTCTCCGCAATTATTATAACGAAACAATTCGTTCAGTCTCTTGTCTACACTGCATGTATGAGACAGTATGCGGACAGTCCGAAACGCGTTCCCGCAACCGATTTCTACGATCTGAAATGTCCGTTTCCAGCGCGATAAATCAATCCGCGGCGACCGGTCCCAATACACTTTTCTCGCGACCCGCAACAGACGACCCGTCGCCGCCGCCGTCGTACATACGCAGGGCCTGTCCGCAGGGTCAGACTAAATACGTCCCAGACGATATTATATAATAATACGTGTATTTCGATACACTTAGTGTAGTGTTATGACCAAATGTTCTCGCGAAAAATATACTATACCGCGTCTCGTCGTACCGTTACCCGCGTCAGACAGATCCGAGAGGGTGGGAAACACGCCTTTCATTAACGTCTTATACGACGTCGGAGCACCGGCCATATGTCGCCGTGCGTTCGCCGCCGCCGTCTACCCTGCAGCACATGCACGCGGAGAGAACACGGCGGCACAACCATATGGAGACTGTATCACGTGTATATATAATGTACTCGCGGTCTGTTCCCATAAGGAATTCTTGTGTACTGCACGTCATATGGTCCACGGCCGACATAAGGTGTATGTACACGCGAACGCGGTGCGTATAAATATTATAATCTACTCTGTTTTTACCTTTTGAAAAGCAAAAAAACACCGCTTCTCTACACTATACACACGCGTATTGTTTTACTGCGCGAGAACACTGCTGCAGCGCTCGGATATTGTGTATCAGACGGTTCCCGAACGATTTGTTCGGCGTGCGATTGTCGGCCGCAAATCCGTGTACTTCGCAGTGTTTTCAGAACGCGTAGGTAGAGCGAAAATAACCGAAAACCGCGCGAGAACGGCATTTTCTAACGTTTGCGCGCGGTGACTGTTTGAAACGCGCGTTGTACTTTGGGTAAATCGACTTACGCTCGTGAGCGAAAAATGTCGATTAAAATAAATTAGATAAATCTCGTGTTTATCGATTACAATTTGATTTGTAGGGTAATTTAAAAGGCTGTATTCGACGTTTTCTTTGAGCTAAAACGTAGAATTTATAGATTTAAAATTTTTAAAATGTCGCGCAACTTTTAGTTTTTGTGCTATAGAGACGTTTAACGACTGCGGGTTTGAGCTTCGAGTCGATTTTTTCGCTCACCAGTTTATACGTCCCGCAAGAAATAGATTTTCTTTTTGTGTAAATGATTTTTTGCTAACGCTTTTTTCACGCGTTAATTATACGAATTTCTACTTTTTTTTTTTTTAAAACAAAAACTTTACACGTACACTTATCCTCTACGTAATAATATTACGTAGACTGTATGTTATATAGACTTGAAACGGGCACGTAAGCGTGGCTACCCACCGGAAATTTCGTAAATTCTAAGTCACGTTTTTCTATGAGATAGTCTTTTTAAATACATATATTTCCCCGTAATAACGGGTTTTGCACAGACAGCGAACTTCTGTTATTGTTTAAAATCATACATAATGTTTATTTTCCCGAAAAAAAAAAAACGTTTTTCTCGTGCCGCCGGCGATATCGCAATACAACAGAAATCTTATTTACTTTTTGAGCCCTGGAAAAGAATTCCTTGGCTACGACTTGAAAAACACATTTATAATATCACGGATAGTAAAAAAAAAAAATGCCGTATTCGGGTTAACGGCGTGTACATAAGGGTTTATTCCTCCTCCTCCCCCCTCCCCTAAGAGTATTCGGCTTTTTTTTTCAAATTATAAAAATCGCGTTCGCGTTAACCGGGGGGGTTTCGGGAGCGGCGGTGTTAAAGCGGTCAATAAATAGGCCTCGTGTATATTATACAGTAAAAATATATAATTTATTACGGAACGTATACGAGAAAAAAAAGAACGATTTATGTACGAATCCATTAAACGACTGTTTGAATTTTTTTTCACCTCTCTCTTTCATTCTTTTTCCCTATAAACCGGCGAGATTTATTAATATTTTTTCCTCATCTGGACACAATCGCCTCGTATTATAATACGACGACGACAATAATAATAATAATAAAGTCTCGATCCGGAGCCACGTGAGGTCCACACACACACACACACACACACACAGAGAAAAAAGAGAAGTAAAAAAAAAAAAATTATATTACGCCTTACATATAGGTACGCGCAGAATTTCTACATAATAGCCGCTCCGCGGTGTAACTCCGGTAGTGCACGCCGGTACGCGCCTCGTCCCCTGCTGCACGTCCTTGCGTAATCGGGGTGCGCTCTCGTCGGTTTTTGTGTGTGTGCGTGCGTGTGTGTGTGTGTGTGCGTGTCTATTGTCCGCTCGTCTTTCCACCACCCCACTGCACACCACACTCGAATTCCCTCGAGCAAAGGTATATATAAAAACGCAGGGACGCAGGGGGTAAGAAAAAAAAAAAAAAAATTTCGTTACATTTATACGCGTACCCCTCCACCGCCGCTCCGCCGTCATGGTATATCCGCGACGACGAAATACCGCGCGTACTGTTAACCGACGACGGTGCTCTTTATGCGCGGCGGCGGCGGCGGCGGCCGCGGAATCCCTGCGGCAAAAACACGTACCCCGCAGCAGTACGCCCTGTCCCTCACTCTCTCTCTCTCTCTCTCTCTATTGTGTGACGCCCAGACCTTTAGGCGGCTTTGCACTGCAGTACACACACACACACACACACACGCATCATCCCCGCGCGTTTCTCTGTGCGTATGTGTACAACGGTGGAGTACACAGAAGAAAAAGAAAAAAAAACTGGTTTAAAAACACAAAAGGCGCGCGCGCGCGCCCGACGTACTCGCGTCGTATATCTGTATAGCTGTACTACAGGAGTACGCGCGATGTTTGTATACCGCGGTACGAGAAGCAGTAAAATGCAATCTCGAAAATTCTTCGCCGCAGCGGAGAGAACCCCCCCCCCAAATACGTGTTCTTCGTTCGCGTGTACCCGATCCAGTTTCGTACCGGCCACCATATTGTCCGCCGCCGCTGCCGCCGTCGCGCGGTTTATTTACCGTCCCTGTCGCGGTTTCGCGCGCGCGTTCTCCTATTATTATTATTATTAATTTTTTTTTTATATACATAAAAACGACGAAATATAGTATAACGTAAAAAACACGAGATAAAATAATTTACCCTCGCGTACGCCACGACCGTCGTCCTATATGTTTTGATTATTTTTAACGATAAATATTTATATTTTATTTTCGCGGCAATGGAAACGTCGAAAACAATAATCGGCGTCGTACCGGACTGCACTGCCGAGTCTTTCGCGAGTCCGCGACCGCAGCGATCCGGTGAGTTCCGTTTGGCGAATATAATATTATGTATACAGCTGTTAAAACGGGGGGGGAGTTTGTTTTGTTTTGCGAGGGGCGAGGTCCTTCCTTCTTATCGTTTCGGGTTTGTCCCCTTTTGGTTTTCAGCGTCCGATTATTTCTATTCGACTATTATAATATTCTTTTGGAAAAAAATTCGAAAATTATAATCGTAATAGATACTGCACGTTTCGGAGTAGATCTCGTTCAATCGATTTTATCAAACACTATTTATAAACATAATAACGGTATATATTTTAATAAAATATGTATGTTCGCTTTTTGACGTATATATATATATAGGGCCGCTCTTAGGGGGGCTTACGGAGCCCCATGCGCCGGACCTCCCGCTCAAAAAACAACAACGAGTTACATAAACGCACGAATAACGTTTTTTTTTATTCATTTAATCGTAGTTCATATATTCATAATATATATATATATATATATATATATAGTAAATTCTTTATTTACATAGACGTTTATCGGTGCCTTGACAAATATTTCGTATTATCCGATCAATGACCGTAAAATAAATGTCGGTCCAGTACATATAGTTGAGTTTATTTCAGAATTCGGGAAACTGTGAACGACCGAATCACGTGAATTTTTTTTTTTTTTTTTATCTCGTAATATTAAACAATAATGTAGTTTTTTTTTTAAAAATAAATTTCGACCAGTGCAATGTTTCAAATTAAATATAGCGATTTATTCGGATTCAATTCTTTGTTACAAAGCTATATATAAAAAAAAAAAATGTAATTACAAAGTTAATAGTTATGGTTTAAGGTAAAAATGCCTCACAATAATAATCTGCGCCCCACGACAGATACGCAAATCCTATACGAGCAGCGAATTCGATGCAAAATTTTTTTTTTTTGTTTTTAAATAACCAAGCGGACGTTTTTCTCTCTACACGTACATATACTTAGTGTCACCACTGCACGATTATATTTTCCATTTTGAATATATATTAATTATACAATTCTCGGCTCTTATCTCACGTTTCTTTTCCTCTATACAGTCTCGCGTCTCGTAATCGCGCGGTCCATACGCGTACACGACGAGACCGCGACAATAATAATTGTATAATATTATAACCGTTTATTCTGTGCTACCCGCGAAACTTACGCGTAATATATATGTATATAAAACCAGTTTTTGCACAGAAATTCAGTCGCGTGTATTTCGGCACGTTTTTTTTTTATAGAAAAAATTTATTTGAACGGATGCAGTTTTTATTTAAGCCCCGAGCCGTATACATATATAATGGAATAATAATAATAATGGGGAAAGAAAAAAAGAAAAACGTATACGCGACCAGCTATTGTTGTTCGTCGCTGCTGGCTGCTGTTGCACAGTAGCGTCGGCGGCGCGAGGGCCGTGCGCAGTGCGCGTTTCCTGTTTCCGAGCCCCGTTTTTTTTGAAAACAAAAAAAAAAAAGAACATTCGAACGCGCGTATACTTCTACGACTAATAATACTAGGGCGGCGGCGGGGTAAGACGGTTTAACGACAACTGCATGTATACGGTACCATATTAATCGGTATGTTACGGTCTGCTGTGTGCAAAAATGCGTGTGCGCACATAAGAAATGTAATCGCCCGCCCCGCCGTAAACGACGAAACTGCAATAAAACGCGGATAACCGCTCGCGCCTGTATTTATCGCTTGTACAACAGTCCCGCCCTCGTACGCAACGCGTTGAAAATTTAATCGGTTTTTTTTTTTCATCCCCACAGAAGCGTTCGCGCACAACAACAAAGCGGACTGGTTGTCGGACTCGGACAGCCAGAACACGATCATATGCAGCACGACCAGCTCGTCTCCCGGACCGTCGTTGGCGTCCACGTCCACGGGCGGCGGCCAGAAAGCGGCCGGCGGCTCGTCCAAAGCCAAAGGCGGCGGCGGCGGCGGCAGCCGGTCCAAGGAGACGCCGGCCGGGCAGAAACCCGCGCAGGTGGTGGCCAGACGGAACGCCCGCGAGAGACGCCGCGTGCAGGCGGTGAACTGGGCGTTCGCCCGGCTCCGGAAAGTCGTCCCGCTGGAAGACAACAAGTGAGTGCGATCGTTATTGTATATGTATTATTATTATCGTCTGGACCGCGCGTTATACGCGCGAGGGGTGGAAACGATTGGACGGTTTAAAAGTCATCCTTAAAAACAACCACCCCTCCCTTGAAATATGTGTCGACACGATAAATCGTTTAGTGAGTGTGATGTGTGTTATTTTACATATATATATAACTAAAAAGCCAGCGGGTTAACGGAATGTGATAAAACGGAGCGATCCTAACCGATTTGTGTACAGAATCGTGTTTTCTATACTGTTTTTTTTTTTTGAGAAATTATAACGGTTTAGCACGGGCGCGGTATTATAATGTCAAAGCAAAAGCGAATACAATGTCTTCCCACGAAGCGTCTCGTTCTAACAACAGTAATCGTGCGGTCCATTCCAAAACACTGCACTCTAAATAAACAGTTAATTTTTCGACTGTTAAAATTAAAACGAGACCGTGCAGATCCTAGTGATTTTTTTTGGGAAACGTTAAACGTACGAATCGGTATATCGGACTGAAAGCGGGTATTTTCTCTCTTCGTCTTACACACACGAAACATAGCAAATTAGACGTTTCCTACTTCCAACTTACCGATTCATCCAGTGATGCGATAAGGATTTTGAAAACAGAATTTAATTCCTCGTGAATTTTACTGTTCTACGATTTTCCCACTTTTTCATTTTTTTTTTTCATAAATCATTAAAAATTAATTCAACAAATTTAAAATAAAATAAAATTGCTAATAACCAATTTTTGAAGATCTTAAGATAAAAAAAAAATGAAAAAATTGGGAAAGTCACTCTACAGTAAAATTTACGACGAATTCAAATCTGTTTTCAAATTTCTTATCGCACCACTAGATCGATGTTTGAAGTAGGAAACGTCTATTTTGCTGTGTTTCGTGTGTGTAAGACGAAGAGAGAAAATGCTCGCTTTCAATCCCCTTAACAGTATCAATTAGATGAACCTGTTAAATTTTATAAATATATTATATACGCTATACAGCAGGATCGCGGTCGATATATTGAATTGATTTCTGTTTACAAACAATACAATATTATAAGATTTTCATGACGTGTACACGGCCGCGTTATTTATGAGCAAAAAAAAAATTTACGTTTAAAATCACGAACGTCCCCACGTTTGCTCGTGTTTCAATAAAATATAACATTGCATTTTCGTCCGCGGCGAATCGGGAACTTTATAAAAAAAAAACCGATTAATATCTGTTTTTTTTTTGTATTTTGTCTGAACCGAATCTATATATAATATAATATAATCGTATCGTACAGTTTCGTCGTACCCGAACCCCTTGTCCATCCATCCGCGGTATTCGTCATGATCCATACGCAGTGCGTAACATCATCGATCACAAAAAAAAAAAAAATTATACATTTTTTTTTTAAACACGACAATAAAATACCCTTTTCCTTTGTGTCGTTAAAATAATATTATTCTTCGATATTTTTATAAAGCGTATACGCGTAATAGAAAATAATGAGAAACCCGAGTAACGCCGCGCGCGCACCCGCTGTTTCGAAATTAACACTTTCTGTTTGTATATCTATGGCGAAAAAAAAATAGAAAAAAAAACGATATTCCGTCGCGCACAAAGAGGCTTTTTAAGGGGTTCTGTATAGGCAATTTTATGAATAATAAAAAAAATCTAACGATTTAAACGTATGTATTTTACAAATCTTTCAAAAATAGTCCAGTTTCATTTTTTTTTTTATTCTCATGTAATAACAAAAAACTGTTTTTTTGAGGGGAAGATTTACAAATTTTTTTTTTTTACCGACATACATGAGGAGAATTTTTTTTTTTTGATAACGCTTCACTCAATAATAGGAAAAAAATATTTATTATTACAACTTGAATTTGTATTCGTGTCGGAAATCTTAATACTCGTATTATTATAAATACCGTTCCCTGCAGAAACCTCGTGTCCCCGGCGCACAATGAGTTTATTGCGTTCGAATTATACGCGGATTATATGGTGCTGTGTACGAAAATGATTATAGTCTGTATAGAAATTAACGGTAGAAAATTATTTTTCCCTCTGCGCACCACCGCAGCAGACACTCGATCAATCGAGCGGCCCAGTTTTCGAGTACTCGAGAAGCCTTTCAACGTCTTTCAGAAAAAAAAAACATTTCACCGCCACGACGGCTTATACAATCAGCAGCTCTTTCCTCTTTATGTGTGTATGATGTGTGTCTATAACAACACACGCGCGCAGTATCTCGTTTTTCGTTTTCAAGGCCCTCTTAATCACCGTCGTTAACCCTCTCGCGGCGAACGATACCCCCAGCACTGTTATAACGCATAAACCGAAGTGTTTGTTTAAAAAAAAAAAATTAAACCTTCCCTTCCGACGCCGCGACGCACGTTTCTTTTTAGTATATAATAAAATATGTATTTTTAGATTAGACGCGCGCGCGCGCGAGAGAGAGGCTGTAAAAATCGTTTCACGGCGCTTTTACGTCGTTTTACCCGGCTCGGCGGGTTAATTTTTTCCTCTTCAAATACACAAACCACGCCGCCGTCTCGGCTCGCACCTGCAGCACTATACACACTCGTCGTATACACCGTCTGTACCGGTCTCGGCACTTCTCGTCGGAAGTCCGTTTCGGTATTTATAAAAAAAAACGTTTTTCTTATACACGATATCCGGAGCGTCTCTCTCTCTCTCCGCTCTGCTGATACTGCTGAGACGAAAACCACCACCCATTGATCTTTTTCATCAGCACCGCGCGTGCGGATCGTCCTACGCTTGTCCATATAGAGCGCGATCTACCCGCCTGCATTTCGTCTGTATACGCTCACACCCAGGACCGTAGCAACTGAATACTGCGCCCGGGGAAAAACTTAAAATTTCACCCTATCGGTTTCAACACGGAACTATATGCTATTCAGTTTAAGAGTATACCGGGCGGCATAATTGATTGATTTCGCGCAGGCGAGTTTTTATCGGTATTCTGATTGGCGGAAACCGTCGCGAGTCGACTGCTGCCGACAGCAACAGCCAATGACAGAGTAGCTATTTGCCGCCTGGGGGATCTAGCATCGCTCCGGCTTTCATTCAACGCGCGCGTATACTCTTGAACTGAATATATATAGTATGTATAATGGAGTATTAATTTTATAAATATTTTTTTTTCATTTCAATAAATTATCGTTGAAAATAATCAAAAACCCAAATAATATTAGATTATTTTTTTTGTTATTTCTTAAATTTTACACCCCCATATCGTTACGGCTCCGCTCACACCGCGTCTGTCCACACTTCCTCTTCCACTCACAGCCTCCGATCCGTTTCGTCCCTTTCGCGTATCCGCGTCCCACACTCGTGGTGTACAACCGCGCGTACGACGACAATAAAAACGAATAATATAAACTGCCAGGTACACGTCGCGGTATAATAATAATAATTAATTACTGCGTATAAATTGGTATGCGCGTGCGACGTCTGCGATTTCGTATATGCGGGTACACGAATAAACGTCTCATTCTGGGGCGGCACACTTGAGAGGTCAAATGTATACGTAAGACGACGACGACGACGACGATCGTCGGGGCGGCAGGTGATGCGGCGACGTGTCCCGTGGCACGAGCTGCTCAAAAAAAAAAACCCGAAAACAAAAAAAAAAATCACCTGCGCGTTCGTCGTCGGTAGCCGTCCGACTCGTTATATTCCTTCTTCCTTGTCCTAGTCCTTCTACCGTACGCGCGCGCGTACCCACCTCGGCGCACGTATATTATATCCTCCGCCGCCGCCGCCGCCGCCGCCGGACCGTTAATAATACCGATGTAATAATAATTTATAATATGGATACGTAAGTGTATAAGAAGAGACGCGGTCCGCGGTCGGTGCTGTTGTGCGAGAGAGAGAGAGAGAGAGAGATTAAACGAAAAATTTCGGTCGGAACCGGTATTTAATACACGAATATATAGGTACCTATATATATATATACACAGTGTAATATTTTGACCAGCTTTTCACTCCCCTCATCGTCGGTCCGTATACGAGCCGGCGCCGCCGCCGCCGCCGCCGCAATCTTATATAGATATTTTCGGCAAACTGGTTTTATTATTTTTTTACACTTCTTATACGTATCGCGCGCGCGCGCGCGTATAGTCGTGTGCCACCGACCAAAGAAAAGAAGCGGATAAACACAGAAAAAAAAAAAAAGGAATTATAAAACAACAGGTGCTTCTGGACCGCCAGCCGCCGCGCCGACACCGACCAGTCAATTATTATTGGCGATCGCACCTACTTTACGACGTCCGTGTCTGTGCGTACGCTCGTGTCCGGCGCGTGCCCGACGCGGCGGCGACTCGGTGTGTGTGTGTGTTTTTTTTCCGTTAATAACTTGCGTACACGCGCCGTAGACGTTTCCCCCGCGGCGGCGTATTTATCGCGCGCGACGTCGCGAAATTTGTTTTCTCGAATTTTTTTATTATTTTTTTCTTTGCTGATGAATATTTATTACGCGCCCCGATACACGTTATATTGTACGGAAAAAAAAAAACGCGCTTATTTAAATGTATAATTTTATTAATGTATGCGCGTGTACCCGTATAGAATTTTTCGAAAATATACTATATTTAATCGTCGATCTAAATAACGCGAGCGCGCGCGCGTATTCGTGCAATTATACACCGCCGGGTGGCGATCGGATTAAGAAAAAAAAAATATTTGGAATTTAGCGAATCCGATACTTTAACGAAAGATAAAAAGAAAAAATTCTCGAGAAATCGGACGATCTTGTATAAACGGTTGTTTTCCGACGATCACAGTGTGTACCGGGAAAAAAACGATGACGGATAATACGTTTGTCGTGAATTCGGCAGGAAAAAAGAAAAAAGAAAAATTAAACTATTTCATCGTCGTAAACAATAGCAAAACGAGTCTGCTAGTACTCGAGACATTGATGCGTGTATACGTCGCGTGAGCGGTGAAAATGGAACGGAATTGTGATTGGGATTTGTGAAGATATTGGTATCTTTATACAAAGTGATTTCGATAATAAATATTATTATTAGTTGTCATGACAACGGCTCACACATTTCCGTCCCATTTCCCGAGATTTACCCTCATACCGCCATGTTTACACATCAATAATAATAATAATAATTCAATAAGTATAATATGTCGCGCTATGACGAATAAAGAAAATTGCCGAAACGACGCGTATTTTTATAGTGGAGATATAAAAAAAAAAAAAAATGTCGACTTTTAAAATCGATTACACGAAAATTGTATTTTTTTTTTTTTGGTCAAACGTCATGCAATACGTTTCCATATTTCGCCTGCAGCGATCGCCGCGCATAGGAAACGTCAATTTCTCAAACTCAAATAAACAAAAACTGTTGCCTCGTTAGCATATATTACAAAATTCGCCCCGTTTACCCTCCGTCTTGGGGGATCTGCCGCGTATTTGACAATAATAAAAAAAAAAAGAAAAGAAATCAATAGCCGTGTCCGGGTCGCGTCGTCCCGTATTTTGTGGAAAATCTAACGGAAAATCTCGACCGACCGCTTTGGGTTTCGCGTCGTGTTCAGACAGAGAACGCGACACATTTTCACGTGTACAGAGTGCAGGCACTCTGTTCCGTATTATAACGCGCGTACTGCAGTCACGTGTCGCCAATATTGCGCTCGTCTCGCGGTCCATTTGTGTGCCGCTCGTCGTCGTCTGTGCACGTGTTTCCGTCAACCCCTCGTTAGGAGCTTCCTGTACGTCTCGCGTGGCACCGATTCCAACAGTATTCGTCTGCGTCCGCACGACTCGTAACCGTTCAGTACGCGCGACTCATAACAACGCAGTCGCGTTTCAACGCGGCAAATCGTTTTTCGGGGTCAAAAACACATATTATAATAGTAAAACGTGCGCGGCACACGCGCACGCACGTTTTACCGTAAATAGAGTCGTCTGTATACGCGGTCGTCTGAGGGTGAGGGCTATGACAGGGGGATGACGGAGAGAGATGGTTTCGTCAAAAACTGCAGGAATTATCGTATTGTCATACGCGCGTGTCAGAGCTGATTATTCTAATGTACTGAAAACGTATTCGTGACTCCGCGGGGAACGGATTTATTCGAGGGCTTATTTAGAATTTTGAGGGGGGAGCCAAGACGCTGAGTAAATATCGTTGACGAATTATTTCTAAATTCTAGTCTAAGACTAAATCTTAAAATTACGACAAATTACCAAATTTTCAACATTTCAAAAACAACTACGTGTTAGGAATTTATTATAAAAATATTACATCCTATGGCACCGTAGGGCATAGGAATACATAAAGAAAGTTTCTGAAATTCCGAGGGTGTGGTAGAGCCTATCCATCAATACGCCCTTGGATTTATTATTCGGCGGTTTTGCAAACATCGGTTGAACGAATCGATAGTTATCAGTGTTCGCAACGCCGACTGTCGATTATTTATGTAAAAATCGTTTGCGCGGGCTATATAAGGACGTTTGGATTTTCAACAGAGACGTTACGGGTCAATTCCGAATACGATTTACTCGGTAAATACGCGTATAATGCATTCGTCGCTGATTTTTCGTTTTTATTATTATTATTTTTTTAAATTTTATTAGTATAATAGCTGACTCGAAACGGCGTTTCTCGTTTGACTGTCGTACGCTTTCCCGTTATGCAGGTGAACACCATCTGCCCCCGCGTGATTCCTCTCGTTTCATCGATGAATCGTTGATCTTTCAAAAGACGCGTCGACCTGAAAACGCGTTAAACACTACCCGAACCGTCCGATAACGTTTCCGGAGTAGTTATTTATAAAGGTTATGCGCGTGCAACGTGATGAAAACCGTGCGGTTAGATCGCCGACTGAAAATGTCGCGTGCCCTTTTCCAACGGAAAACACATAAACGCCCGTTACACGCGCGGTAAAGAAGAAACAAACTCTTAATGTGCTTTTTCTGTCGTGTTACAGGAGCAAAAGGATGAGCAAAGTGAAGACCCTTCAGATGGCTATCGAATACATAAACCAACTGCAAGGCGTCTTGTCCATACAGAGCCCGCTGCACCATCACGTGAGTACACAACTATTATTCCGTTCCGTGTGGATCGCAGTACTATAAAGTCAGTGACGTCGCATTTCACGAAGATTTTTTGAATTTTTTTTTTTTTAATAAACTTTATTTACGTACCGTATTTCTCGCGTGCTGTTGACAAACAAAATACTTTACAACGTATTTCGGTATTTCGAGTACACGGAAAAACTTATTATCGTGCAAGTAAAAATCCAAATAAACGAAATTTTTTAAGAAAAACGTGAATTTTTTTCAAGATTTTTCCAATTTTCCACTGTACTCGACAAGGAAATTCTATCTATCGGACGGGACCCTACTCCCTGTACATAAATGACACGTTCGAAACTTTTGGCTCATCATCGAAACGGTAATTTTAATTTTTTTTTTTGATTCACAGGAAGAACAACAACCCGAACAACAGCAGCAGCAACAACAACAACAACAACAACAGCAGCAGCAACAGCAGCAGCAGCAGCAACAACAACAACAACAGCAACAACACCATCATCATCATCAGTTACTGACCACGGCCGACATAAATCTGTTCTCCGACGTGCAGTACAAGCTCGAACCCGGCGAACTGCAATTCCGCATGCCGCCCAATTTCTACACCCAACTGTTGACTGACAATCAAAATTGATATCGAAACACCGCGTACATAACGTTACAATGTAGCGTTTTTTTTTTTTTTTTAATTTTTAAATTTTAGCGTATTATTTTACCTATATAAATATATAATATATATATATTTTTTTAATATATATATCGTATACCAAGCGCTCGGGCTTAAATATCAATTACAATAATACGGGGCGTAACAGGACTGACCGACAAACGTTTTATATATTATAAGCGTTTTATATATATTAATTTTTTTTTTAAATTTTTCTGAGTAAGAAAACGCGTTTTTTAAAAAAAAAATTTTGTACTACTCAAAGCGCCAGTTTTGTTAATTCGAATTTTAGAACAAAATTCCACGGTTAACAATTTTTCTTACCTAATATTTGATCATTTATTTTCTACGATTTTTTTTTTTTTTTTGAAGTTTATGAAAATATAAGTGATGTAATAAATGTAAATTCTCATTCCGTCATAAACTGCAAAAAAAAAAAAAAAACCCGTACTGATTGAACGAATATCGAGAAAAGTTTTGACCGTCGAATATTATTTTTCTGAAATTCAGAAGGCCTATATACTGTATTTTTATTAGCCTTCGTTATTATACGTACTCGGGCTTTTTTCGATTATATTACGTAGGCTGTCCGATAAATAAAATACAAAAATATACCGAATAATGAAAAATGAATTTATTACTTTAAAACTTTTACACCATAAATTTGACATATTTTTCTATTTTTCCACATAGTCACCATTCAATCAAATTGATGCATTTTTCTCAACGATGAACTGACTTGAAAATGCCATCTCGGAAATACGCAGCACATTTTTGTTTTTGTGGTCTGCGTTAAGCATTTTTTTGGAACCCAACGCGCACAAACCTCAGGAAAATTTATCATGAACAATTTCATGCACAGTGGTCTTTGGGAGTCGAATTGTGTGGCCTCTTCCCGAATAACTTTGTACCTTATTTATCGGACAACCTACGTACATAAACCGTTTTTAAAACGTACCAATATTTTCTTACTTAAAAAAAAATATAATAATAATAAATCGCGTCATTGTATAATCGTAGCGCTGGCGTATGAAAATTATTATTATTAAAAAAGAAATAAAAATAAAAAAATTCGTATTAAATAATTGTCCGGAATTTTTTTAACCGCATTCGTCGCGGTTAATCCCGTTACTGCACCGCATGTATTCTAATAAAAATAATACGCGAACGTATTTAAGCCGATTTTTAAAATTATTATCATTATTATTACAATTATTATTATATTATTATTAGACAATGATATGTTGTTTTTTTTTTTTTACCACGATATATAAATTTTCTTCTAAACGTGTTATTGCCCACTTTAACGCAGCAATTATTATTATTATTATTATTCATATTAAGGTGGTCAAATACTGTATAACGATTACGAATTGTTTTATTCGAATTTAAACATTATTTTTCTTTTCTACATTTTTTTTTTATATTTATATAAACTATTCGTATATACAATATATGATGGTTTTTCCTTTTTTGTTAATATTTGTTTTGTACATTTAAATAGTCTAGTCATCATACCCTTTTTTTTAAGTTGATTATATACGATTAGGTGGTACACTTTATTTTCTCATTTCTTTTCATTTACTGCATAACGCGCGAACATTTAACACACACCCATACGTTTATATTTTAAAACGTACCAATATATTATAACGATTATTTTGACGTTTTCGTATATTTTTCTTTTTTTTTTTTTTTTTACATACGTCAATGAAATTTTAATCAATTATTTTTATACTACGTACAACATTATAGCGAACAATTTTCATTTTCATTTTCATTTTTTTTTTAACGGATATTCAACGAATTCATTTTTTATTTTTCCAAAACATATACATATTGTTACCTATATCTAAGTAAATATATACACATATATGTATATTAGACTATACGTGACTATTGAATTTTTGAAATTGCTCATTGAAAAAATATTTTAAAAGTACGCTGTCACCATTTATACAGGGATATAAAAAGTTTGAATGTATATTTTTTTAAACGATTTGTTGAATTATGTAATTATATTATTATTGTATTATATATTATGCTGATTATCCAGCGCTGTCCGCCGTACAAAGGCATATTATTATTAATTATTATTAACAATCATTATCATTCTTATTATTATTTAAGTGCCTTACTTTTATTTTAGACGTTAAGTTTATATACTGTAAATTATTTTTACTAAAAAAAAATATATATATATACCATTTTGTATATACAAAAAAAAAATCGAGTTAAACCAAAATATACCTATATTTTTTTCTTTTTATCTTTATCCGCCATAAAATAGTAAAACACTCTATACGTCATATTAAAAAGGAAATTATTATTATTATTTTTTTTTTTTTTTGTTCGACATTAACTGAAACGCGTATTACAATATTGATTTGTCGGTTTTCAACGTGTTGGTTCCGTGATTCGAATCCAAACGAAAAGCCGTTTTTACACTGCGCTCAAAGCGGTCGAGGTGCAGTGTTGTACCTATAACACGCTATTATATTACAATATTGAAAATAAATCATCGCCGGATTGCGGAGAGGTCCATCGTGTTCTATGCGATCGCAGGATTCAGCGGTTGAAAACAATTTTCTGTCCTTTTCGACATTCAAAAAAAAAAATTCAAATCCGTGTGCTGCAAAACTTATTATTATACGCGAGTTTAGGACTTTTTTACGATTTTGTCTTCGGCCGTATATAATACGCGTATCTCTCACTCTCTCTCTCTCTATATATATATATATATATATGGTTTCAATCCGAGAATTGGTTTGCAGCTTATTTCCACTCTTCTCTATACTATCCGCTTTCCTTTTCATTTGCACATATGAATCATCACATCCTTGGTCCCTTATTAACTGTTGGATGTACTTTAATCTTGGCCTTCCTCTATGATTCTTTCCTTCTATAATTAGTTTTAATAATCCTTCGTGCCGAATTATATGTCCTATCCATTCATTCCGTCTTTTCACTATACTTTTCCATATAGTATAGGTTACCTTCCGAGACGTTCTTTCAAGAACCTCCTTATTATAGCTATTCTATCCGTCCAGTTTAACACCTCACATTTCAAACGATTCCAGTCTTCCACTGATACTGTCCAAGTCTCGTACCCATATATGGCTATTCTCATTACATATGTCTTCAATAGGTCCTTTGAAGTAAGTAGGGTTTTCTTATACTGTTAAAAGCAAATACGTTTTAATATTTCGCTCTTGTTACGTCCATACGCGTATAATATGTACAGTTTGCCTATTTAATCGGCGTGAATTTCGCACGGCTCGCCGAGAATTTAACTCGCGGGAAACTCATCCGCCGCGGGGCCCGATAATGTCGCGCGTATTTATAATACCAGTTGCGCGCCGACGAAAAATGGGCTCAGTGTTGTAGAAATAATTTCCGTACAGCGAGTACGGGTGGAAAATAAATCGATTTCTTTACACCGACAATAGCGCGCGCGTCGTCGTCGGTATTAAATCGATCGCTGTCCGTATACGCGCGTATATTTCGCCCCCCTTTTTTTTCCACGGGGATCGAATTAATTCACCAAAAACCAAAAAGGGACCGTCGCTTCGTCGTCCCCTATACGTTTACGCGTACGTATAATACAAACGTGCGGATAAATTTCATTATACGAAAAACGCCAACTAAATATAATATATTACTATATATATATATATATATATACTGACCTAGGACAATGAAAAGGACGATCGCGCAGGGACGTGACCGGGTCGCCAGTTCGTGTACGCGTACAGGGCGTTCGATACGCGTGAGCGTGCAGCGGCTGCGTACGATAGTAGTGCCGTCCCGCGAAGACCTTTCTTTTTTTTTTTATACCGATTCCGTCCCGGCAAAAGGAGTAGGTTTATACCGATTCCGTACCGACAAAAATAAGGGTACCTACATTATCTCAAAGGGATCGGAAACGATCTACCGAGTTTTCTAAAGGGAACTGATCGAAAAGTGTCTTACCTGCAGACGTCAAAAGACCCGTACAAGACGATCCCGACGTCGTCGGCGGGACGGGAAAAGGCCGGAAAATCTGATTCGGAACACGTTCTATCTTAGATTCGAGGCTCGGAGAAAAGGCGCGAATACCAGCGGAAGAACGGAAATATTCGAGAAGAAACACCGGACAATAGTTTGTCAAACCCTTAAAGGAAAAGGAACTGCGGGAAAGAGAAGGGTCCGGGGAGAATTAAATAAATAGTTTAAAACCGTTCTCACGAAGAAACGGTTAAAAAAAAATGTTTACCATTAACGCGCGATTATTGACTAATAATACGCGACGATATTACCTATATACGAGTAGTACTGCAAGGATTGTTATAGTTTAATTACTTTTGAAATATATTTAAATATAATATATTGATAGATTATTATTTTTCTTAAAATTATCTATATTATATGTAACGCCTTAAAACTGAGGGACGGAATCGGTGTACATATTTTTTTATACCTGAACGGAATCGGTAAATAACTTTTTTTTTATCGGGACGGAACTATTATAGTATACCTTGTATTTATATGTTTGGAACGGAACTCTCGAATGCAGCTGCTGCAGCGTGTGTGTGTGTGTGTGTTGAACGTATAAAACGGGGGATTATACGTGACGAATAAAGAATTATTGTCGATTAATCCGTAGAATGATCGTTTTTTTTTTAAACACCCTGTATAATTTGAAGAGCGAAAAAAATTGTACGTAATCGCGCTTTTTCTGGTTTTAAGCTTTTATCTCTCCTCTCCCTCCGAGCCGATCCGTACGTGTTCTCACGCGAAACAAAAATACATAATAAATCATTTCGGCTAAAATTAGTATTAATCCCTGCAGTAACGTATATGAGAAAATATATTTGCCAGAAATATACATTTTTTTTTTTTTACACATTTTTTTTATTA
The DNA here is from genome assembly GCA_032441835.1 of Slavum lentiscoides. Lineage (NCBI taxonomy): Eukaryota > Metazoa > Arthropoda > Insecta > Hemiptera > Aphididae > Slavum > Slavum lentiscoides. Next base: position 7,874,091 of record CM063715.1, on the reverse strand, counting down.
ATAATTTTATCTTAAAAGTGATCTGCTGTTGATTTAAATAAAACAAATATAAACGAAACGAAAAAGTAAATATACAACAATAATTAGTTACTTTTAATTTTTTTTTTTTATTATTATTATAAAATTTTGTCTCGAGTTTTTTCTCTCGTTATCGTGACTCGTATTGTCCTTTAGGTCGACAAATTTCTATTGTATATGTTATATAATTTATTGGCTGATATTTCTCGTTGATTCTGTATATTTTTCGTTCCAAACCAAAATAGTCTTTCCGTTTCTGGTTTTCAGCGCGTGATAAGCGGATGGAGGTAGGATTGGTAGTCTGCCGAAAATATAATAATCCGCGTCAACGCGTTGGGTTATCGCGGTTACGGTTAGGTCGAAGAATCAAAGACGCGCGTTAATACTAACGTTTTATGTATACAGCAAAAAAAAAACACCATATTATATTTACTATAAAAGGGCTGAACCCCATATTTCGACGAGAATTAATCTCCCTTCGGCGGGATATTAATTCGTGTGCAGCAGGTTTTTCTCCACCCCTTGCACGTGCAACGGTATCGGATCGATAGAATTCGCGTACGGCGAATAAAATATAAATATTATACCATCGGTTTATAAATTATTTCAATTATTTATACGTAGGTATAGATTTAAAAATGACGCGTTTTTATTTATAAAAACATAAAAAAATATTGTATTACTTCGTAATTGTATTAAAATCCCCCCTTAACAATGTGTATCAATAATTTTCGGATCTTGCGAGATCCAAAAATTAAAAAACTCCGACCGAGCCCAAAATCAGCCACTAAAAATCCTATAAATCCGTCTGCAGCACTGGATCGTATCCGCGCGTCATTCCATTCAGATTTCGTGCGCGTGACAAAAGTTATAGCGCTTTGTTGTTATTATATTATATACTATTATTGTTTGTAGCCGTATAAGTTATAATATATATATATTATATTTATACTATTATATTATTCGCCATTATAGTGAATAATATTGTGTTAATATACAGAGCGCGAAGAACGCGGAATGATGACGATAATAAAATGTATATGTGCGCGCGCGAAGCAATAGGACGACGGCGAAGGGTGCAGAGCTGAATAAAACTGTAATGACCGCCGCCGTCGCCTTTGTACGATATATAATAATATGTACACGTTGGTCCGTCGGGGGGAGGAAAAAAAATGGACCGTAATCGACAAAGGATACGCGTGACACGATATACGCGCACCTATATATTGGCTATTATATATTATATTATATCGGGCGTGTGATTCTTGCAGATGCGATACTCGGACTCGGGGGTTATTATAATAATACGCCGGGTATATATTATTATTATTATTATTATTATTATTATACTCGCGGTATTGTGTATACGTGAATCGTGAAAATTCGTAAAGGGTAGCCGCGAGCACATTTTTATATATACATTTTTTTTCGTTAAAAACAAAAAAAAAAAAAAAATCATCCCCGTTTTGTAATTTTTTTTTTATATATTTTTTAATTTCAATGAGTCTGCGGTGAAAACGCGAAATCTTAGATGGCCGCGAGCGCGAATACAATGATTTATAACGTACGCACAAAGGACGTCGAAAAATGAATGAGACTAAAATTCTTACAAAAAAATCAGAATTTTTTTTATATTTTAGAACAAAATTAACACTGTTCCTACTGCAGGAAATAACGTCACTCGTGTAGAATGCATCGGTCTCCCACCTCTCCTCCCGCTTCCGGTACGCATCTGAGAATGATTCTTCAGCGGAAACTGTTCGAAGTACCCCTCAACGGTTTGCTGGAATTCGACTTGAATTCGATTCCTCGAAGAAATGCTTCGTGTCGGGAGCAGTGGCGGTTATAATATTTCGTATATATCTCTGACTTGTGTCATGTAAGTTGGTCCAATTATGTTATGGTTATGCTCCATTTTCAGCCCCCCTTTGAACATCTGGCTGGAATTTGTGATCGACCGACGATCAGCGCGTACGGTACGCGCTAACAGTGCGCGTTGATCATCGGGCGTGATCGAGCGTTTAGTACTTAGCTGACGACAAGTCAAGTCGGTCGTGTACAGTGTAAACGAGTAAACGTGTAAATTTGAGTAAACGAGTAAACGTTAAATAAATAGTAAACGTGTAAACGAGTATACAACAACAAGGAAAGATGAACACCTACGTGTTCATTTCATTGAAATACGCGAAATAATATTATTATCAATAATAATAATAAATAAATAAATAATAAAAATTGTATACGCGCGTACGAACGGTCGCTCGGTCAGCGTCAAACTAAAAACCCGCATATACAGACATAGCGCATCAGCCGACTGAAATAAAACGGAAAAGAAAGTAGTCAACAGATAGCGGTACGACACAACATAGAGGGCGTGGCAGAAAGGCGCTTATAAATAGCGGTCCGAAACCATCGGACCGCTCAGTGTAGTCACGGCGATCAGGCGTGAACGACGTAGTTCGCGTCTGACTGCGGTGTGTGTGTGTTTTTCTGCCACGCCCTCTATGTTGTGTCGTAGCGCTATCTGGTGACTATTTTCTTTTTCCGTTTTATTGTTATTTCGTTTACGTTCCATGTACTTTTGTTTTTCCTTTTTCTACATCTGCATTTCGTCTCGGTACATTAATAGATCTTTGTACTTGGTTATTACTCGTTGATGTGGATATTTCATTAGCAGAGAGGAATGGCTCCATTTTCGCCCCCTCCTTGAACATCATGTATAACCGCCACTGGTCGGGAGAATAGCCAAAAATCACAAGGAGCGAAATTCGGCGAATAAAGGGGCATCATCGTTGTATAAGGTCAATTTTTCTAAATAATCATTTGTGAGTTCGGCAGAATGAAGACCCGCGTTTTACCCAATTTTTCGTAATTTCCCGACCCTTCGCCATCATTACTATACCTAATGCGTCAGCGTAATGTTTTAAGGTATAGGTATACGTATAATATATGCGGAATGGCAGGAGTATTATCAAAAGTACGCATAATTACATATTATACCGAGAAAATACGCGAGTATTTTGAAAATATTGTGCAGCCACTGTCAAAAAGTGATTATAAAATTGTATCGTTTTTTTTTTTTAATTGAAAAAAAATTATTTCTATTGCAAGTTCAACGTCTTTACAAAAAAATATATATATTCCGGAAGACTAATCCAGCAGTATCTTGCAGGCTATCCGCGTATAGTGTTCCTTAAACCTTATAATTATTACGTCTTCGGTATAGAAAATATAAGTCAAGTACCTATATTATCGTACTGCAGAAATCGACGCGCGCAATACTATTGATATCTATATAGATTTCCGATGAGCTGACATTTCGAGACACAACAAATAATTAAACAGTGCGAATATAAATATTCGGAACAAAATTCTATAATATTCGTATAATTAGCGGGGGGCGGAAGTCCGGTCATTTACGTTTTAAAAATTAACGAAATTTATCCAGTGACGAATGAATAGCGTTTACCGATTGAAGGGTTCGGACCTCCCTCTTATAATATATTACACCCGAAATTCTTACACGACATAATAATAATTATATATTACTCGGAATATACTACGACAGGAATTGCCCGTAATTTAACGTGAGGTTTTTTTAACGATTCGTATACATACCTAGTATACCTACGTACAATATTATTAGGTACTATTAAATATATAATACTGGTCATTTCAGCAGACGTTCGCGTATATATTTTATGACCATATAACGTTATTTATATATACGCGCATCCGACACAATTATAACAAACACGAATAGTCGTATACATTTCGTGTATTTCTAAACGAAATATTTATATGACGTATATGTATATACTATATATATCATTATAAACGAGACGCGGTCTAGAGAAGAAATAATAAAATTCGCGAAAAATTCGCTGTGTACAACAACAAAAAAAAACGTAACGCGTTCGTCCCTCCTAGACTCGATTGATATAATAAATACGTATAAAAACCTATAAAACTCGCTATATGGGTAATAGGTACCGAAAACGCGTGTAATATAAAACATTGCGCCTCGGCAGCCGCGCGCATAGCCCAGCGCGGCGGTATGTGCGCCAGCTGCGCTCGTCGATACTCGTATAAATAAACCGTAGCACAATCGTTTTATCGCGGATTGTGAAAAATATACGAACAAAAAACCATTTTATACACTCAAATCTGTAACGGCACGTATATAAAATAATTGTCGAAAAAAAAAAAAAATTTTTTAATTTACAGTGTTCGTTCGAGTATATATATAATAACCATTATTATCACGAAAAATCCGAGATTTTTTTTTTTTTTTTATCACCGATCGACCGAGTACGGAAAATAACTTTAATAATAATGAAATCGATAAGATTTCTTTTTTTTCTCTCAGTTAATATTTTAAAACTACACATATAATGTGTACGCATGTATTATTTTTAAAAAAAACCTTCCCTTATAAAATATTGCGTGTATTCCGAAATATATTTTGGAAAATAAAAACGTTTAAAATCCGACAAATATAATTCGGCTTTTTTCCTCTTATCGTTATTATAATACGACCGTATATACATATAATTTACACGAGTTATCGAAATTTATCGACGTGTTATCGTCGTCGCGATTTACATATAAAAAACGTATACGTTTTTGAGCGTGTAATACAGTATTTACGACCGCGTCGTGTGCCGATTGAACAAAAAAAAAAAAAACTTAATTTATTCGATAACGATCTATATTTATTATACTCAGTCCGTTAATCGAGTCGATATTAAAAAAAAATTTCTTTTTTTCAATATAATAACGTCGCGGACATCTGCGCGATTCGCGCACGAAATACGAATATGTAACCGGTAAACGTATACCGCGGTATAGGCGCGTATATTAGATAAAAATCTAAAATTCGAAATTCCGTCGTCAATTAAAAAAATATAATATAAACGCGCGCGGTTCGTCGCGTATATATTCGCGTTTCCACCAGTATATTATTATAAGTAGCTGCCGTACTATAGTACATAATAATAATAATAATATTGTATAATTATGTATATATAGCTACCGTCAATAAATTATAATATTAAGAAAAACGTTTATTTTTGGAAACAGATTTATAATATATACATCACGAACACGATTAAAATGATAATTTACACTAGGTATATATACTAAATAAGATATAAAAATGCAGTAAATATATATACGAGTATACGCGTAAACCGCGCGGATATCTGCTGCGTATCTATTATTATACACATTATAACGAAGATATGAGAAATTTTCTGTACGTACCTATAAATTCTGTTATGTACGAAATTCTGTATATGTACTTACGTGTTTTATACAAATCTACTCGACCTCAACCGCGGTTATTACCGAAATTTCGCTTCGGGTCTATGGACGCGGTCGGCGAAAATAGCCGCTTACTGTTATATAGTCGTGATCACTTTTTTTTTACAATTATATAAAAGGCAAAAAGCTATCGCCGCCGGTGTTAAAAATTGAAAACGATTGATCAACGCGACGGAGAACGACAAACGAGAGACGTTGCTCTCGCGAGGTTCGCAATAAGATTTCTGTATTAAAAATAATAATAATAATAATAATAATAAAGAAAAAAAATCAAAACTTTTATACGAGCTTGGTAAAAAAAAAAAAAAAATCCTTTTACACCGTTATTGAACTCCAGGGTTATTTTTTATTATTTTTGCTGTTGCACATCATAATAATGTTAATAAAAGGGGTCATATATTAAATAGACGTAAATGAGAGAGAACTCGGCCTGCCACTCCAAAACTCCCGCGTAGCCCTAATAACATTTTTCGTCATTTTGTACGGTAATATGTATGGCGTATACATAAACAATAATTATATAATTGCTTTTCTGTGAAAATATATATGAAACTAACCGTTTATAGCTATGGCTTCCAAAATAACAACACACCCGCACGAATTCACTGTACTTGCGTATTTTGCTACTATACACAATGTGTGTGCGATATAACACACAAAAATAGGTCCTGATTGAACTTTCGTCGAAATTTCCACGGATTTTACACGTTTCGCGCGCAACTTGTATAATATAGCTGTTACATAATATTATATAATATTAATATCGTGTCTGCGAAATCTGCGGATGCTGCAGCGGTCGACGATATAGTTGACAAATTGTTAATTTTCGATTTGAATATCTAATACTTTTCGCGGGAAAACGGGGTGAGTTATTTTTTTATAGATAGAATTTTAAAATATTCCTGCGTGTGGCATCTTCTCGTAACAACCGATCGTAAACCGCGCACGTATATATATATATTATACATATATAGTATACACGCGTGTGATCCGCATATATTATAACTATATTTGATTTATTCTGTCAATTATTTTTCGAAGTTTTTTATAATATTATATTTCATATATATATATATATATATATATATAGGCTATACCGTCGATATTACGTACGTAATACGCGTTTCCTTTAGATATTCTAAAGGAATATATTTATATTATATAGTCGGGTTGTTATAATATTTTATACTCTGTACGCGTTTCGGTAAACTGGTTTCGGTCGGGGTTACTTTTTTTTTATATGTATCGACGAAATCACTGTTGAAAAAAATAATTTATTACCCTATATATATACGTATATTCAAATTCCGTGGTATTTAAAAAAAAAGTGTATGTATATAATATAATAATATAATATATTTTCACGTGATATTTCTCCCGACGAGGTTTTAATTGGATAATGACTAATTTTGAACCAATAAAAAATATATATATATATTTTTTGTCGTTCTTATTTTACCACACGCACGATATACCCAATATAACCAGTATATCTGACCATATATCATAATATATATATTATATACGGTATACATATAAATGTGTATAAGAAATTGGTTTTTATTTTAATATTATACATATATATATATATATAGGATTTGGGAATTGTAAAGACATTAAAAAAATAATAAATACTATACGAATGAAATTATGTTCTATGAAACGTGCGTTTAATATGCACCAAAAACGATCAAATTTTCTCAAACTTTATATTATATACACAATATTTGAAAAATATTTCGTCTTTTTACCTTGATTCCGCTCGCATAGATGTCTATACGAACTCGACGATATATATATATATATATTTTAATTTTCTAATTTTTTTTTTTTCGAAAAAATTTACAAAAAAAATTGTATTGGTAATCGTCGAAATATATGTATATAAACATTTAAGCGATCAGCTATAGGAAATACCTAACCCTATTTAATTCTTATGACGCCTACAACTGCCCAAGTATACACTTAATGCGCATTATTTTACAATGGTTTTTTTTTTTTTATACAAACGCCGTCCAAGTCTAAAGAAAACGCCTTTCGAACCCTATGTGGCTATATACATGTATATATATACACTTATAAGAAGTCGATTATACGCGTGTCATATTATAAATATTCTATGTCAAACAATAAAACTGCAGCAGAGTCCCTGCGGCGTTGCTCTCGGAACAGAACACAGAAATGTATATATATATATATGAATACAATGCGAATCGGTCATCATATATACGTATATACGCTATACAAAATGAGTGAAGTCCTACTGTAGCGTTTTCAAATAATATTAAGTAGGTATTCTTGTCTTTATGTATATATATAGACCGACACACTGTACGCAACACACCGGGTAAAAATTTTACTTTTCTTATATATTTTAATACCGGTCACCAGCTGCAGCACAGGTATATATAAGGCGTATACAATTGACGTATATAGGACGCACATTTATTACTTGGTTTATTTATATATAATATACACTAACTTTGTATATCGAGTGTTTAGGTTTCGGTATAGCATATATACTTACAAGAGAACGATGGTTCCGAGGAACGCACGAAAAACATGCTAAATTGTGGAATGTGGGTGCGTGATGAAGTGAAGAGAAGTTACGGATGTTTTGCAGTGCGTAACAAGAGGATGTTAAATGATAGGTTTTATAAAACAGTAGTGCAAAGCCGGCGATTCGGAATGTTGGGCAATGGACGAGAAAACGGAACACGGGATGAGTCGTGTAACGGAGATGAGAATGCTAAGACGGATCTGTGGAGTAACTATATATGAAAGGATAGATAGTAAGCAAATGAATACGCGTTGAGGTATATAGTGCGTATAGGAGTGGCATTGTGGAGAAAATGAGGGAGAATATATATAGGTCGTGTTATGTGGAAATGGGATTCAGAGGCTGCGAGAGGTGTTTTGGAAATGAATGTAGAGAAGGTAAAAGAAAAAGAGGAAGACGTCGGTAGAAGAAGTGCAGGATAAATGAAACATGCGCGTATAATGGACGATGGAATTGATGAGGCCTATGAGTGACATAGAGATAGCTGATGTGAGTGTACAAGAGGTGGGAGATGATGAAATGAAATATCGATTTATAAAATTATTATGTTGTCGCCAATTTCAATTCGAACGGATTTCCAAACTTTTCTAATATCGATACGTAACCGATAAAACGCATAAAATATACTATATATGATTCCCGGTCCGAACGTTCGCGTTTTAAATCGGTTAAACGCGCGGTAGCATCCGTGATCCATGCGATTCTATTTTTCCATAAATCCCTACAAAAATTAATTGAACACGTTTAGACGAAACAAAAAGATATTAATGTACTCGATTCTTTAAGATTTTAAAAAAAAAAATGAAAAAAAGTGGAAAAGTCGATCCGTAGATAACAAAAAAAAAATCCACGACGAATTCAAATCCGTTTTCAGCATCACTAGTCGTAGTCGCCGACCGGTGCGTTGGAAGTAAAAGACGTCTTCTATTATTTACAATATGTTTCGTGTGTGTTTGTTCCAATACAAAATGCGAAAACGCCCGCCATCGAATTTAAATTTTATACAATAAAATGTGTACAGTGTCGCTCGGTACGATATTAAGTAACTGGCGACACTGTTTGAAAACTGTATATGATAACTAGACAAAAACAAAAACATTACTTTTATTATTATCATTTTATGGTGAAAAATGGAAAGACGTAGAACAATATTGTCTACACGGACGTAAATTACAGAAAATAAAACAGAACTATAGTAAATTCATATTTTCGTTAACATAAAATTTTAAAATTGACGAAAGGCGTTTTTAACTCGGCGTTGGGATCCGCTAGGTGAGTGGTTCAGATTCTGTGCTACGGAAATATTATTAAAAGTGAGACGAACGTTGTTTTCTACGTTAAAAACTTTCGTTTTCAATACCTAATATGTCGTTGTTCGTAAAAGGTATAATATAACGTACGCGCCTCCCACGTTTCAAGACCTTGACGGTCGTCAGTCCTTTGTCTGCGTTTATTGAAAATTCTAATTCAGGTTTTCGTACATTTTAAACGCTGTATGTATATTTACGATTTTATCCCTTGCTATTCGATTAATTTTTTTTATATTTCATAGTTTTCTTACCTGTTTTTCACTCGTCTATCATATTTTCGTACTTGAATTGACACGACATCAATAAAACACTTGTACTCGCAAAATATAAGCCATAGGTGTGTATTTTCTTCATATTATATGTTAGGAAAATATAATAAACATTAATCTATTACAATTTTGTTGTCTGTTCAATTTTAAGTCAAATTTTTATTTAGTTTTCTTATTTTAAACCACGGTAATATGTCGTGTTTTTAATGGTCTGTCGTCACGATTAATGGTTTTATAATGTCATACAATAACAATTCATTGTTTACGTTACACGTATTTATTTTTCTATATCTTTGAGTATTGTTATTATCGAGTTCTGTATATTTTTCAAAGTAGGTTTATGTTAGTTATTTTCCTCGGTCGGCTTGTCTTTGATAAAAAGTTCTGTAAATCAATTATATTACTGAAATTCATCTTAACAAAATGTATTTTACCGATTAAATCAGTGCTTCGCACATCTGATAATTTATTTTTAACAGGTATTGCGTATTATCAAACTCGTTTGAAATGAGTTCGAAAGATGGAGCAAATAACGACGAAGACAACAAAACGACACCGAACAAACCCATTCCCGGAGCTCGTCGAGAAATGTAATGTCTAATGTTATGTAAACAATATGTTATTGTTATTAATATGTAATGTTGCGTATTATAATTTTTTTTTTCATCATTATTAATTGAAATTTAATATTTGTTTAATTATAAATAATATCAGGTTGAATAGTAATATAGCTGCCGCATCTCCTCCAAAATTTTTATCATTGCCCGAAATCATGGTTGCCGCCAAAAAATTGGAAGACATCGCTCTTGTTCACGAGATAGCGGTCAATGAAAATTTCAAATTGGAACCACAAGAACCACCAGATAACAGGTGTGGTTAGTAATTAAACGAAAACAGTCGAGATATATTAATTCTGAATTTTTACTTTCTTGTGTTAGTTTCATGAAACAGGTCAAAGACACGATGCACAAAGCGTTTTGGGAATTATTACGAGAACAGTTAAACAGTGATCCTCCAGAATATTCGCAAGCTATGATACTTTTAGCAGAAATTCAAGAAGTACGTATAATACGTTTTTTCACTCGATATTACACCGTTTATATTTACCAAGTAACTTTATTAATTTTAAGAAAAAAATTATTATAGAGTTTATCGAGTTTATTGTTAGATCAGCATACCAAACTGAAAGAAGAAATTAGTCAAGTTTTAGATTTAGACTTCATACAGAAACAAATAGACAACAATTCTTTGGATTTCGAGGTAATCATAAAATATAATTTTCAGTCGAATATACAAAATATATTTAACTCTATGTTTTAATTGATTTTTAATAGTATTACACGCAATTTATATTGAATTTGATGAAGAAAATATGTGCTCCAGTAAGAGACGACTCAATACAAGCTCTTACACTTCTAAAAGATCCTGTTGATATATTCAAAGGAATAATTGAGGTAAAATTATGTATTAAATATTAATAATTTCTTAAAAATAAATAAAATTTTCTACATAGACGTATGTATATATTTTTATGTTTAATGTATTAATTTCATTTTAAGTGATTTCGTATTATAGAATTTTAATAAGAATTATTAACTACTTTCTGGAACAAAATATTAATTTTATGTTGATTTCATAATAGTTATTGAAATCAGAGAATATAAATTAAAGATGTTGGAATATTAATATTAATATTTAAAATACCAAAAACAAAATGTATTCTTATTTTTTATCTATTTACTCTTCTAAACCAATCAAATAATTGTTTTGTTTTATGATTTCAATATATTTTCCTTTAAAAATAATTGTTTGTAACCTACAAATAGTGTATTGATCTATAATTGAATATTTTTTTTCTTTATTGTTAAAAAAAAAATTTATAGGTTATTTTGTTGGAAATGTATAAGTAGACGTCAAAATATTCTTATTCAATTTGGTTTTACAAATTGTTTAAAATCGTGTAAGCAAAATTATGTTATATAATTATTATTTAAATAGTATCATTGTTGTGATAGTTATTGTCAGTACCAAGAACATTTATTCATTACTCTATTGCTTATCTCATAAATTTATTATTTAAATTATATTATTCAATGGATAGCTGAATTATTTATAGTAACATTTTGTTGTTCAGTACGTTTTGATATTATAAATAAACGTAATGTTGAGTTTAGTTCTACAAAGTACCTATTGATGTTAAATATTCCAACATTAAATGCAATTACTATTATTAACAATAAGCGCTTGGTACTTTTCTTTTTTATTATTTATTTTTATACGAGTATTAAGGGAACATCTAATGAAAAAAAAGTAGATTTATTATTATTATTATTATTATTCAAAGAGAATCCTTGAAATATTTATTTGAATATCTCAAAATGTGACGATTTGATGTTTATTTTTCTCACAAATTTGAAACTTGAGAAAAAACATCATGTCTTAGAACAATTCAGAAATATTTTGTGGCATTATGAAGAAATTTACAAGGAAGTGGAAAGTTTAGTTTATGGGCTTGGAGTTAGCTTTAGAATGTTGTGAGTTGCACTATCTATTAATTTTTCGTATTTAAAACATAAGAACAGTTTTCTCAAACTGGGGTAAGAAAATTACTTGACCTATTTCCTTTTTGTTGATGTTTTCTGTTAAATTATTACAAGCTCTTCTAGATGAATGAACCTAATAAATTTAAAAATATTTATAAAAATAAATAGAATATTGTTTTGTAACAAAAAATTAATTTTTGATTGATAATTTTTTTTTAATTTCTTAAATATGTATGATCTAATTAAAATGTCTTCTATTCTATGGTCCATCTATTTAAATAAATGCAACCTTCATCTATTAATAATTGCAACCTGTATGTTGATAACATTGACAAGACACGTATTTTCAAAAAAGGTGGTTTATCTTTTTATGGAATACAATGAATATATTTTTTAATTTCAATGAAATCCCAATAGTTTCATATTTTGGTCGTAAAATGTGTTTAAAATTGACATCATTTTAAGCTTTTTACACCAGGTATTCCTTTAATAAAATAAATATAGACATTATGCATAATTTAGAATATATATTTATATTCATAACATTTTGAGCAAGCAGTTTTTTTTTATGTTGTTAGTGGAAATAATCAGGTAGAAAATATTTTGTGTAACATTGTGAATCAAAAATTTTACACATATAATACAAATGGTTGCTATATATTGCTTGCTAATTTGTTCGAATTATTATATATTTAATAAACAATAATGGTTTTTTATTTCTTATATTGATCATTTATTTGTAGACTTTGAGCTTAATGAAACTCGACATGGCAAATTTCACAATAACTGCACAAAGACGAGCACTGAATGCCTGCAGTGCTGATTATGAACGTGAGAAATTTGCAGAGTATTTAAAAGTTAAACCAGGTAAATTCTATAAAAATACTTACATATTATTGAAGTCTAAAAGTAATTAAATATTATAAAAAAACAGATGCATTGAATTTGACTGCCGATTGGTTAAAACGCCATATAAATTTTGAAAAACCCACAGAACCTTATAATGATATTATCGCAAGAGCTTATATGGAAATATTCAATTGGGATGAAAATATTATATTTCCAGAGGTAGTTAAAAGTCGCAAACATTTTGCATTATCGTTGCAGTATTTACTGGATTACATTAATTTCAGGCATTGTCATTGGACAAAGATCGATACTTGGCAACAAATAAAATGCTCAATCTCTTAATACTAGCGGCGTCGGCATTTATTGTAACAATATCGTCAATTAGTAATACGATTCCCCACGACATGGAATTCAAAAAACTTTTAAAAAATCATATTTTATTAATTCTCAAAGATAATAATAATACTGACAAGTATGTATTAGAACAGTTGATGATATCGATTTATAACTTATTTTAATATAAATTTTTTTTGCTTTTTTAGATATAACTCTCCACTATTGCCAAATGTCATTGAACAAGCTGTAAAAGACTCAAACGAATATTTAGCATCAAAAAGTAAACCACCACTTTCCTCGGATGTTGTTAATCTGATCGAGACTCAGGTTTTGTCAATTAAAGAACCTGATCATAAAATAAGAACACTAGTTGGTAATATCATTATGATATATATATATATATATATACTATTGTGTTTTCTTATTATTTGGTGCTCGTAGTCAACAGTTGAGAATATTGAATAGACTGTCTCTGTATCATATTTGTTGTTCCGACTAAATATCAAAGATATATTTTAGAATACTACCTGGACAACAAGAATAACTGTCAAGTTTTTTTTCTATCTTAAAATTAAATCAATTTTTTTCACGATAGTTTGGAGTTTTTATTCATTTTTAGCACACATTTTTTTTTTGAAATTTAATATTAACAGGTATAGAATAAAATATATAGTACACACATTATTATTGTTAAAAAAAAATTTAGTCGCAATATTAAACACAGTGCGTTTTATAACGGTATTATACACAGTGCGTTATTAAACACAGTTTATCCTCAATATTATTGTAATCGGGATGACCGAAAATTTCTGTCTATACATGTAGTTATTATTTCAGAGAGACGATTCAAAGATTTCATTGCTGCGGTCATCAGTTCCAACAACGCGATTCCTCAGCAGTGTCCACTGGGCTTGTCAGCATTCAAGGACGAACTGGCAGCCGTCACCGGTAGTTTTTTACACCTTGTCACGTATAACAGAAAAGTGTTCTCGACATTTTACAATGAAATATTGAAAAATGTTCAGGATCAATGTGGTTCGCTTTGATTGTATAAAATAAATTGAAAGTATCAAATCTAATATTAGATTTTATTTTATTCGTTACTAACTTTTAGACTAATACTCGATTGAATGTAAAATTATATATTGTCAATAATTTCACTGGGCCACATTTTCTTTGTGTAGGATATTGTTATCATCCTACCACTGATATTTAAAGATTTGCAATTATATTGTAAAGTTAATTTTGATTTTCCAACGATTTGAAAACTGAAGTTCACACTTTATTATTATTTTTTTTTTTTAAATTTTTATGTTTTTGTTAGATATAGAAAAATTATATCGATATACATATAAGTAAACGTCAATAATACACGGTAAATAACCAACAAGACCATTGTAATGGACAAAAAATATATACTTCCTTTTACATTATGTGATCGCCATTTGTCAAATATAAAAACTCCCGTAATTTTAATCGAATAATCTATTATTTAAATGCACTAAATGTTTTTTTTTTTTTTTTTGGCTCGAGTATTTGCTTTTTCTGTATTAGAGTACAGATGTTTACTCGTTTGTTTTATATACCGCGCTACATTGATTAAATATTTAATCGATGCCTCGCTATTAATTTTTAATGAATTACGATCGATATATAATAAAATAACGTATTTTAAAACAAAACGTGTGTGTTATTTACGTTCCTCTATAGTTTAAGTACTCGTTAAACGTGAATATAACAAATCATTATGCGTAAGTATTCGGGAAAGAACTCTGTGGAACGAATTGCAACTTTATTTTAACGGTTTGCAGAAGTGTTGATCAGCGTTCAAACCCGAGATCTATAAAGATCTCTTCAGATCACGGTCGAAGCCATAGTTGATACCGTTTTCAATTATATTGTTTATGACACTGATGAGAGTTAATATTGTTAAAATCAAATGTCTTGCATAATATATATATATACGCACTGTCTACACTACTACGGCTGTTCTCTGCTTTTTTTCTATGTGAAATCCATTTTCTGTGCTGCATGCGGATTCAGCTACATCCGCGTATTAGGTACACACAGTGCGGCACACGTCGTCGGGAGAGCAGTTACGTTAGTAAACGGTGTGTAGTTTGTTTCTTTCGAAAACGGCTTGAAAATCAAAAAAACACTACCCGTCTGCGTAAAACAAATTTTAATGATTTTTGATTTCAAACACGTTATTACAATCAAAACATTTATATAGCGTTTAGTAGGATTTATTAATTTTATATTCTGAGCGGAGCGAGGGATTCTAATGGTTTTACAATGATGTTTATTTTTTTTTTTCTATCCTGCGTACAGATTTTCGACCAGAAGGAGTGCTCCGATCTTTTCATGTAGTATCTTTTCTGCAAGCAAATCACATCAAGATGGTACTTTAGAGAGGTCATTTTTCGATTTTCTCAATAGTTTTTTTTTATCGCGACGCGATAAACTACTGAAAAACCGCTAAAAATGGGATTTCGTCAATATCACGTATAGTTATTTTCGCTATAATTTCAAAAATAATCGTTCTATCGTCTTGAAATTTTCAACAAAATTCTATGTTTGCACTATAGAACTTCAAAAAAACGTTCAAAAAGTTTCATTCAATTTTATGCTATTTATAGCTATTTTTAGATTTTGAGGTTTTTCATTCATAAAACAGTTAATTTTGAGTTTTTTTTTTTTACTTGAAATTTGGACACAACGCCAGACATATATTACTTTAATTTTGTACAAAAAATAGACAAAGTGTATTACACCGAAACTCCGTTCAGAATCGTTTTTGATCGAATACAATGATCTATCATCGCTTTCAAATTTATAATAAAAACAAAACTCTAAAAATCTTTATCCGAGTAATAGAATATCGTTTTTTTCAATGAAATTTACGTGTCGGTAGCTCATCAATACCACTTATATATTATTATTATGTCGACAATTTTACAATTTCCGGCTGTTTTTCTCCTCATCCTAGGTACTACTAAATGCAGGGGAAAACGAGAAAAGCGTCTCGTCGAATAAAAAAATATGCCAATTCGATGCCGAACAAAATATTAACGCGTATTATTTATGGAAAAAAATCGCGTTTTAAAACAAAAACCGCGGCGTTGCAGTGGAAATCCGTCGACAACGTTTGACGCGATTATGTTCTATAGTAGGAGCGGTGCATAGATCGTGTTCATGTTATCTGTGTCCCTGCATTAACCAAGAGGACCATTCCACCATAATTTATTTCCCACTATTTCTTTAGGATTACAGCCACGAGAAATTATATCGAATACAATGATCTATCATCGCTTTCAAATTTATAATAAAAACAAAACTCTAAAAATCTTTATCCGAGTAATAGTCACTTAAACGATATCCACAACACCTCGCGGCTCGCTACCTTTTTTTTTCAATGAAATTTACGTGTCGGTAGCTCATCAATACCACTTATATATTATTATTATGTCGACAATTTTACAATTTCCGGCTGTTTTTCTCCTCATCCTAGGTACTACTAAATGCAGGGGAAAACGAGAAAAGCGTCTCGTCGAATAAAAAAATATGCCAATTCGATGCCGAACAAAATATTAACGCGTATTATTTATGGAAAAAAATCGCGTTTTAAAACAAAAACCGCGGCGTTGCAGTGGAAATCCGTCGACAACGTTTGACGCGATTATGTTCTATAGTAGGAGCGGTGCATAGGCAATTTATATACGTTTCTTATCACTCGCTGGGAGCCTCTCGCTAACTTCACATCCGTACCACAGATAACGTGTTCATGTTATCTGTGTCCGTACGATAGGTAGGTATGACACCGGTACGGTACTGTTCGTGCAACGCGGGTGTTCGTTTTGAGTTTCTCCTCTGTCCGTTGTCGTCTCTCGAGTGTCGACGGCGATGACGTTACACTCGAGAAAATATTTAACAGCCGTTTTCCCCCCGAACACGTTATGAAAACGTTTAATAGAATTTTTGAATTCCGTCGCGGGACTCGATGACGTTCTAGGGGACCGTTTCGGACGGAAAAAAAAATGACCAATTCGCTGTACGTGGTAATAACGTGCGTAAAATTGCTGTTACTGCCTTCCTAGTAAGTGTTACCACAGTTATACCACAGAATATGTGAAATTTCACCTATTCCGTGGTTATACCACCTGTACGCTCGTACGTTATCGTTTTCCGTTTAGTTTTTCTACCGATTTCGAGGTTCACCGCAACTGGCTGGCGACAACGTACAGCCTGCCCGTGTCGCAGTGGTATTCGGCCAGACACTCGGAATGGACGATCGACTATCCGCCACTGTTCGCGTGGTTCGAATATTTCTTGGCTCAGATAGCGGCTTTCGTCGACGTCGACATGTTGTCCATACACAATCGAAACTATTCGTCCAACGCCACAGTGTTTTTTCAGCGACTGAGCGTCATCATCACCGATTTCGTGTTCTTTTACGGAGCTCGAAAGTGAGTATTTAAAAATACGTAAAACCCGAGTAAAAAACATTATTATTATTATTATTATTGTTATTAGATGCGCAGAGTCGGTTGCGTCGTTAACGAAACCGTCAAACGTTAAGAAGAAAAAACAGCTGGACGACACCAAAATCTCAACGTTTGTCATCGAACTCCTGTTAGTAACCAATGTGACGTTATTACTTATCGATCAAATACACTTTCAGTACAACGGCTTTCTTTTTGGAATCCTACTCGTGTCGATATCTCACATTTTAAAGGTAAACACTATGCCCGTGTTTCAATCGAAATCATAATATTATTTCCTTTTCGACGATTTCGTTCCAGGGTGAACATTATCTAGGTGCTTTTTGGTTTACGGTCCTGTTGAATTTCAAGCATATTTTCTTGTACTTGGCGCCCGCTTATTTTGTGTATTTATTGAGACACTTTTGTCTCAGGCAAAATATAAAATTGGCATTGAAACGGTTTATAAAATTGGGAGCGATTGTGCTCGGCGTATTCAGCGTCTCCTTTGGACCTTTTGTGCTCAATGGTGAAATTTTGCAGGTATTTGTTAGGAGAATCGATAATATTGTCGAAATAATTCGCCTATGTATTTGTAATCTTTATTGAACGTCCTCGTACACGTTTTTGTTCTCAGGTTTTAAAACAGCTATTTCCATTTAAACGCGGTCTGTCACACGCCTATTGGGCACCCAATTTTTGGGCTTTGTACAATACAGCTGATATCGGTGCTAAAATCACATGTAAATTACCGTTTATGTAAATTTAAAATATTGACATATCTTTTTGATTTAATTTTACTGTATACAATTGATCATTCTGTATACGTATCAAAAAAATGTTCAAATGTGTAATTCATAAAATATTCTATGAATTGTTCTTTGTGAATTACGAATTTTCAGGCAAACATTCAGACGTCATCAAAAATAATGTAGTATTTAATAATTCGGCTTCGATGACTAGAGGTCTGGTTCAAGAATTTCAACACACCGTTTTGCCATCGATTACTCCTCAAATAACATTTATTTTAACAACACTTTTCATGTTGGTGAGTATTACATTATGTTGCGGTTTATTGTTTTCGCATAAAATATAAATTTCAATTATTCGTATAATTTGTAAAAAAAATTAAAATTATTCAGCGTTCGATGGTTTATATCCCATTTAATATACTGCATTTATTTTTGAATTTATTTAGTATGAAATATACGTGTAACGGTTATATTACTTTTACGTTTTGCTAACGTTATGGCCATGTTTTTTTTTTTTTTTGTATTTCCTTATTCATTATTTTCAGCCATGTCTGTTTAAACTTTGGAAATCCGTCAGAAACCCGATTTGTTTTGTCCGATGTCTTGTATTATGTGGCTTGACTTCGTTCATGTTTGGTTGGCACGTTCACGAGAAAGCGCTACTGCTAGCAGTCATACCGTTAACGTAAGTGATTTTTGTAAATATTTCTTTGTTTCGCCGGTCGTAATTTATTTTATATTGTTAACTGTGTTTTGTTTTACAGATTACTGGTTTTCACCTCTACCAAGGAATGTTCTATGTTTGCGATGCTATCAATTATTTCTACGTACTCTGTTTTTCCATTGTTGTTCAAGCCATTCGAGTTCATCACCAAATCGCTGTTACTTTTCATTAACGTATCTTTTTTGTACAATTCCGGTAAATTTAAGGCATTGAACCGTGTAGAAAAATTGTATTTAATAAGTCTGGGACCGTTGCTGTTGTCAACTGAAATCGGATGGATGGTCTTAAAACTCGACCAAAAGTATCCGTTCCTACCATTAATGCTTACGTCATTCCATAACAGTGTCGGTGTTTTCTACTGTTGGATAAAGTACTATTTATATTACGTTAAACAGTCTTAAAAGTTATTTGTATTATTATGTATATTACTTTTAAAAAATGGAACTGCGTTGTACAAATTTGCTGTAATCAATTGTCTTATTTGTGTTTAGCGGCTAAACAAAATGTTTTAATATCGAACTCGACTATCGTTAGTGTAAAAACGGTGCGATTAGACGTCTCTGCGGGTCGTCGTTATTAAGTCCTTCAAAATGTATCGCACTAATTATTCGTATACGCCTTTTTCGTCAAAGTAAAGAAAAAAATAGCTTTTCGAGTCGAAACCCATGTGAAAAATGATTACGATAAATAATTATGTGTTCATTTTTTTTCTCTCTCTCTCTCAAATGTATGCGCCACTATTTGTGTAATATTAAAAGTGAATAAAACACGCACCACACTGTTTTGTATTGAACCTGCTGTTAAACAATTTCAAAATATATACAACAAGATTTTTCTGGTTCGAGTATGCGTATTTTTGTACGCCCGATATATTATTATTTTCAGAATAATATTTGGACATTTACGTATTCAAAAAAAAAAAAAACGAAGTAAGGTGCGTACACCTCCTTTTAGCGAACCAATTCCTTTTTATAAAAGAAACTTTCAAAGCGCCGAAAATAAAAACCGCGGTGGTAACGCGCGAGAGAGAGAGATTCTCGCGTGTACCTATTATAACACGGAGGCGGCGAGTGTTCGTTACGATATTTTGACACACATTTCGGTGTCCGTTCAAACGCCCCCGACGACGACGTGTAGAAAAGGGAATCGGTCGGAAGATTTTTTTTTTTTCTGTTGCTACTCTACACTCGCATATCGTTACAACATTATTCCTCGGTACGTGTTTTCCGCGGCCGACTACGCGCGAGACACGCACAACTGGAACGCCAAAAATATCCCCGGGATAGATTTCCGTCCCGGGTGGGGGAAAAGCGCGGCTTAATTGGCGATCTCGTACGCGAACGGCGGCAGTCGTCCGTCAGACGTTAGTGTGGGACTTCCGTCGGTTATACGTGTATCCGTATTTTTGTAAGTACAACACAACATATTATATATTATCATATTACGTTTGTTGCGTATTTTGTATTGCAGTGGCGTACATACGGGGGGGGGGTTTCGGGTTCAAACCCCCCCCCCAGGACCAAAAAAAAAAAAAAAAATTGTGATATTATTATAAGGCCCGTTGCGCGTTATAACATGTTTTAATTTTTACACTCTACAACGGTGCACAGGTATTGTGTGCACTATTGGCTCCTACTCATAAATTCCTTCATGCGCCGTTTAAAGGGATGGTTTTAGTGTTGGTTATTTTTTTTAAACCCCCAGAACAAATTTGAATGTACGCCACTGTTGTATTGTGTAACGGTGAATTAATATCGTCGAGAGATAAGTGTTAAAAAGTTAAACGGAGGTAGCGGGGACGTTCGGCGTTTTCGCAAAGGGATATTTTTCTACGTTAAAACGTTACGGTGAATACAGTGCGCTGTGTATAGGGCAGGTGCGGTTCCAGAGACTGGGTCGGGTGTGGGCCATAATAAGCAAAATAAAAGGTCTTACTTTACCGGTGAAAGAGAGAAACCGGGAGTTACGGTTTTAGTATAATTTTAGACAACGCATAAATTTTTTTAGAAAAATATAAGCTTGGGAGGGGGCCGCGGTCCCTAGCCCCCCCCCTTGGATCCGCGCCCGGTATAGGGGGAGACGGAGCTCCCGTATTATTATTTTTTTTATCCGCCGCGTACCCCGAATACGGTTTTTTTTTTTACCGGAACGGGGGACACGAGAAACGGTATACCGCAGCCCGTAAAATTGTGTGTAGGTAGCGTGAAAAGCGAAGCGTGTTATTAAAATCCACCGATTTTTTTTATCCTTTTAGTAGTAGGTATAATTTTTAATACTTCGGGACGAAGTGTGTTAGCTAGTACGAAAATTTGGATATTTTAGGGACTGGTATGAACCGCGTGAGATGATTGCAGGAAACGGGAGTCCTCCGGTACACTACTGCTATAGTTATACGGTGTCGAAATCGATGATTTCTTTGTAAAACGTTTTTTTTTCTGTATCCTACTAGCATAGAGCTCTGTTGTACTCGATTCTAGCGCGAAGGGGAGGGAAAAAAATCCGCGAGAAACCGGTGAAATTCCGAGTTTTTAGAGTGCGCCGTGGGCGGATTTGTGAGTCCCTCGGAAATCCGCGATAGTATAGTGGTTATATTTTTTCAGCCATATCGAATTATAATAGTACGCGGCGGCGTATCGCGTTTTTTTATTTTTTATTATAACGTGTGTGTGTGTGTGTGTGTATATATATATATGTATAAATAGACGACGGGCGTTTCGGATTTTGTGGGTCGTAAAAAGGCAATGTTGGCAGGCCGAACCGGCAGCGGCTCTAAAAATATATCGCGTCCGTCCGATCAGCGCGCTCGTCGTCGTCGCGCGCGCATATTTTCCGGATATTATTGCTGTATGAGGCGGCGCCGCCATTCTCGTTTTCTGCCCATCCCTCTCCCGCCCCGAGAGGATTTTCTCGTTTTCCGAATAAATTCTATAAAACGCGGTGCGCAGTGATTGCGTATTATTAAAAAAAAAAAATTGTTTTTTTTTTTGTTTTTCTGAATATTATATTATCGTTATTTGTACCTGTGGAAATTGAATTTTTCGTTTTACCGGTATCGCCGCAGAGACTAGGCCCGTCGTCGCAGCACTCTTATTACCCGCCGAACCATGTCTGACGAAGAAGAAGTATACACGTAAGTGTTTAAAATCGTTTACTTTTTTTTTTCCTCCCCGTAACGTTTCACGTTTTATTACGAATTAAATTTTTAATTCGCCAGTATATCGGTGGCCGAATACGGATTTATTATTATATAATGTCCAAAAAAAAATTATTTATTTCTTTATCGTCTCGCTATATTATTATTATTATTTTACATATAGCTGGTTATAATAATATATAGTGCGTATTCCCGCGATTGTAATCGAATTTTTTTTCTTCGACGAACTTTTTCGTTTTGAAACTCGTATACAAAAACGTTTAAAAAAAAAATCGCGAATGCATGCTCTATTTCGATCCCTATTATATAAATCCTAATAAATATATCGTATGCGTTATGTGTATACCTGCAACTGCACTGATTATATTGTTTGTTTCCTGTACCTATATTTTGTTCGGGATTTCTAAACATTTTTCTTTTTTTTTTTTCGTTTTAAACCCATAATAATTGTCTTGTTACCGAGATTTGTATGATATCGCTCGCGTATATTTAATGACGAACATTTTTTTTTTAATATATTTATAAATACGTTAGAATTAAAAAAAAAAAAACGGTGTATCGATTTATTATATGTAGTATATATATATATTATTACGACTAAATTTGTAAAAAAAATAATTCACTTGAAAAAAATATTATTAATATTGTTTCAGCGATTCCGAAGAGGAAACGTAAGTTTCGACAATATTATTATTATAATATAAATAATTTTTTTTTGCGCTTATTATTTAAATCACTGTTATATTGCAAAAGCGTTTGACATAGAAGGTATATATTGAGTGTTTTTGCAAGCTGTATATACGGATAAAGAGAGTAAATTTGTGCGGTATATTATTATGTCCGAAGAACGATAAAAAAAAAAAAAATTAATAATCCAATATCTCGGCGAGTGGTGCAGGACGATGAGAATGAGCTGTTTGGAAAAATATATTTCATAATATTTCGAATGCGTATTATAATTGTTATGTACATATAAACTCTACAAGATTTGAGCTAAAAAAAAAAAAATTCGATTTTGCGAGAGAAGAAGAATATTGTATTATATTTATATAATATAATGTAAACTGCGCAGGCTTTAATTTTTCGAATTTCGCAGTCACTCGGATTTTGTTCTGTGTAACACTCTGCTTTTTCTTTTCTTTTTCTTTTTTTTTTTTGCACGCTTCTTTAAATCTTTGTAAATATATATACATACGTTATAAGCCAAACGGTTTTTGTGTGTGTATCCGCGAACGCCCGAATCGTTATTTTACTTGGCTTATTCCTTATTTATAATTTTACATTATATACAGTGGCGTAACTTCAAAATTTGGGCCCGGTAGTAAAATTGTCGACGAGTTGTCATGCGGTATTTTAAGTGCAGATTGTACTTGTAATAGAATTTTGTGACGTACGTTCAATTGGTTATGTGAAATCACTGCCTAATTTCGGAAATTTGTCATATTTTTTTTGTTCCATTAATTTTTTGCGCTTTTGCCGTGCTCCGCTCGTAGGTTTTACTCGTTTTATCGTACAACATATAATATTGTATAATTAATGTTTATAAAATCAATTTGAATTTCAATAAATCGAATAGTGTTGAATTGTTTAATAATAATCGTTCATATAACAGTACATTGTTTTACTTCTGAGCCCCCTAAGCGCACAGGCCCGGGTGCGACCTCTGCAGATCACTCTTAGTTACGCCACTGATTATATATATATATATATATATATATATATATATATGTGTGTGTGTATGTAGAGCGTATACAACGCGCGTAATAATGTAATTTTTACAATTTTTAAATAATTTTTTTTCGTTTTAAAATATAAAAAAAAATCGCGTGTATACTTTACTATAGTAAAGAAAGAAAAAAAAGTATATAATTTTTTTTTTTTTTTATGAAAAAGAGAAAAAAGTATGTATAAGCGCTCGTTCGTACACTCTATATACATATACATATATATATAAATGTATTTGTGATATTCTTGGAATTTGTCTAAAATCGTCAATTTTTGGCGCAGGCAACCGGAGCCTGAAAAAAGCAAAGAGTAAGTTTATATATGTAGTGTACTGCAGTGGGAGTTAAAGTAAAATAAATAAAAAAAAAAAACGTCGCGTGTTTTGAAACTTGTTAATTTGATTTAGAAAAAAAAAAAAGTAGATATAGTAAAAAGGCTTAGTGCAGACAATCAATATGTTATTTATATTATAGCCTTTAGTTTAAGCGGTATTTGCGTTTTATTTATAGTAGAAAAATTAAAAAGTAGACGGAGATTTTTTTTTTCTCTAGTTAATCGGAAATATATAATTACATACCTAATATATTACACGTATATGGAAACGCGTCAGACGTTTAGTCTGTATAATAATATTATATAGCTGTAGCGTATATTGTTCATATGTTTTGTATATTTAGAATAGTTTAAAGTATTTTCGACTAATTTTAAACGGATTCATATTACATATTTATGTAATTTTTTTTTTTTGTAGTGTAAACAATACGTAAAAACGGATTTGTGTGCAAATTTTGATTTTTTTTTTAACAATAAATTTTCGCGTGTGTTCACCATTCGTTTCGCCTGGCGATAGGCCACATGGCATCGTTACTAAAAATTATTTTTATTCCGACAACGTATCCTGTTACAGCTGTTAACCTGTGCCAAAAATCATACATGACCCATTTATTATTAATCACACATAGTATATAAATAACACTACGCCCCCCCCTGCAGGGGAAAAATAACACGCGGTACATTAAAAAACACTTAAAAAAAAAAACACGAATAACAAAAATACTCACATATATTATAATATATTATCGTATATTTAATATGTAATTTTTTTTTTTTTTTTTACATTTTTCCTCGTTGCTGCGAACTTTAGCGGCGATGGCGATCCCGAATTCGTTAAGGTAATCATCGAAAACATTGTTTTAAAATATATCATCGTTAACGTTATAATTTTTTTTTTTTTGTTTTGGGGAACGATCAGAGACAAGAAATGAAATCCTCTGCCTTAGACGAACAGCTTAAGGAATACATTCAAGAATGGCGCAAACAACGGTCAAAGGAGGAAGACGACCTGAAGAAGCTGAAGGAAAAACAGGCCAAGCGCAAGGTGATGCGCGCGGAAGAAGAGAAGAGGATGGCCGAGAGGAAGAAGCAAGAGGAGGAACGCAGGCAACGAGAAGTGGAAGAGAAGAAACAAAAGGACATCGAGGAGAAACGCAAACGCTTGGAGGAGGCTGAGAAAAAACGCCAAGCCATGATGGCCGCCCTCAAGGAACAGACGAACAAGTCCAAAGGACCTAACTTCACCATCAGCAAAAAAGAAGGCGTGAGTACATTGACGGAATCCGACTGTCGATTTATTAATCGTATATTATTTAATATATATATATATATGTGTATTTTATTTTTTATATGATGTATATAAACAAAAGGCGTTAAGTATGACGTCTGCTCAGCTGGAACGTAACAAGACCAAAGAACAGATCGAAGAAGAAAAGAAAATATCGCTGAGCTTCAGGATCAAACCTTTGAACATCGAGGGATTCTCTCAACAGAAACTCCAGTTCAAAGCCACCGAACTGTGGGACCTGATCGTCAAGCTGGAAACAGAAAAGTACGATTTGGAGGAGAGACAGAAGAGACAAGATTACGACGTAAGAAACAATTAATGTTCTCTATATATAATAACCCGTTATTACATCATTATAATCGACAGTTGTCGGAATATAACACTCGTCGAACGACTTGTTTACTATAAAAATATATCGTCTCGCGTGTTCTATATACAGTTGAAAGAGTTGAAAGAACGTCAAAAGCAACAGCTCCGTCACAAGGCCCTGAAGAAGGGTCTCGACCCCGAAGCCTTGACAGGCAAATACCCAGTAAGTGTCACGTCGCAATAATAGTACATATTATATAGTATTGTCAATCGTCGAAAAGGCTGGACGAATTCGGGGGCGTAATTACGGGTCCCCCACCCCCCAATAAGCTTTCCTTTTTACATGCCTAACATATTATTGAAACGTACAAAAAATATACCTCTAACAAGAAATAATAAAATTAATATTTTTTTTTGTTATTAACAATGTTTGATAGTATCCAAAATATTTCTCAGTTTATCAACCCGTAACTATCAGCTGGTACGGCGCGCGTTTTAGTCGCCGAAGAAAGGTTTACCCGTGTTCGGACGTTGAAGGTAAAATAAAAGACAAATTAGCTGAAAAACCAAGTAAATTTCGCTTTAAAATGTGTCGTTTTTTTTCATTGAAAATAAAAGTACAAAATCATTTTGACTCTGATATCGATTTCGGAAGGGTATTCGGGGTTATCCAACGATAAACTTTATATCCCCTCCCGTATTACAATATTCGTAATTACGCTACTGGACTAGTTAACCGTTTTGTCTTATTTAGCTGGTCATAAATTGAGTTCACTGTATGACGTTGTTACGCGTAAAAAGCAAAGTAACGCGCGTCGAGTAACTACATATTAATTTTTTTTTTTTTGTTCAATAAAACGTGTTGGTTTTAACTCGTTGATGCGAGTCGATCTCCTGTGGGTCGTTGTAATAATAGACGTATACAATAATTATGTGCTGCGCGAGATAACGGATTGCGTTTGTGTTTTATAGCCCAAAATCCAAGTCGCTTCCAAATACGAGAGGCGAGTGGACACGAGGTCGTACGACGACAAAAAGAAGCTGTTCGAAGGAGTAAGTGTATATATATACATATATAAACGAATGTTGATCTACAATACAGAGATGTTAACGAAATAATAGGGTTTGGAAGAGATGATAGGTGAAAAAAACGAATATAACTGGAATCATAAATACGAACTATTCATGAAAAGGAGTAGAAGTACGTAAAAAAAAAAAAATCCATCGAATTTTGCTACCTTATATAACACGCAATAGTGTGTAGCGTTCACGACCAGAAAACCTACCTAATTTTTTTTTTTTTAATACCAACCGATGTAATATGATTTCCCGCCTGTTTATACCCTGCAGCAGCAAATACTCTTCGGCGCCACCGCCTATACGCCTGCGGAGTTTAGACACTTATTTTATATAGTTTCTATCGAACCACGTAGTTGTGTTCCCCATTTTTTTTTTCGAGTTTTTTCTTTTTTTTTTTTTTGTAAATTTTCGTACCTGCATGCACATTGCACGTTACCTAGCCCCGTTTTGTTTTCGTTTTCGTAGGGTTACATGGAAACGACCAAAGAGTCAATGGAAAAACAGTGGACAGAAAAAAGTGACCAATTCGGTGGCCGCGCCAAGGGTACGTATATATACTGCAACAATAACACCGTTGAAATTAAAAAAAATTCGACTTCGGTGAGAATTCGTGAAAAAATATCGTTTATAAAATAACATTTTTTATAAATCGCGATTTTTTTAAAACCTATTTTTTTTTTTTCAACACTTAAAATATTCGCGTTTCACCGCACAAACAGTATACGCTTCGCAGTGTTATAATATATGTTAGTGGCGCCCATCTCTTTTGAAATACGTGGTTCAAATAATTAAACACCACCCGCCCACCATCACGTTTCCAACATTCATTCCTTATTTATTTTGAATAAATTAATTATTGTCTTTTATAATTCGATAATTTGTATGACGTATAAAAATTATAATTTACGACACACACGAATCACGAGCAAGGCACCACCCCTAATTTACCCGGTTCAAATGAACCACCTTGACTCCCCTTATTTTGGGCGCCACTGATGTAGGAATATATATTGAAGTCGTATTCGGAATTCTGTACGCGTTTAAATCGAGTAAATTCAATATTTTCAAATTTATTAACGAGTAATATATAAGTACCGGATATTTTTGTTTTTATATTGAAAATTTCATTTTTTTTTTTTTTTTTTTGTCCCGATTCGTTACGTTATATATTTTGTTTCAATCGGCTATCGTAGTACACGCGTGTGCATTTTCTATACTTTTCAAGGTAAAAATCAATATAATTATATTTTTACAATATGTATAAACGGCAGATTCTCGAGACGCATTTCAATTTCGCGTCGTACAGAACTCGCCGATTGTTGGACAGTCGGTTAAAAAATATATTTTTTAATATTATAGTTGTATATATATATACGGAACGAGATACGGTTTTGTGTTTATATTGCATGCGTGCACGAAAAAAAATATAAAAATAATAACAATATTATTATAACCCATCGCCGCCGCCGCCGCCGTTTTACGGTCGGCTATTATTATTATTATTATTTTTTCTTCGGAATTTTCAACGCCGCGCGCGCTCGTTCGTTCGTTATTCGCAGGACGGCTGCCCAAGTGGTTCGGTGAACGTCCGGGCAAGAAGAAGGACGACCCGGAAACCCCCGAAGAAGAAGAACTGAAGAAGAACGAGGAAGACGAAGAACCTTCATTCGCCCTGGACGACGAAGAAGCCGAGGAAGAAGTATGATAATATATATATATAGGACGAGTAACTGCAGGACTTGCGTTCTCATATTATTAACATCACGCGTGTTTAAACGTTGTTACAGGTCGAAGAAGAAGAGGAGGAAGAAGAGGAAGAAGAGGAAGAAGAAGAGGAAGAGGAGGAGGAAGAAGAAGAAGAAGAAGAGGAGGAAGAAGAATAGTAATAATAATTCCGTTGTCGAGACACGCGCGTTATATTATTAAATATATGTATAACCGTAATACGAAAGACCAATTTGCGAGAACATAAAAAAAAAAAAAAAATGATACAAATTATATATGTAAACGAAATGAAATAAAATTATTTATTATTATACTTCTGCCTCAATGTAAAAAAAAAAAAAAATTAATTAAACGAATAATTATATATTATATTGTAATATTGTTTAAACGCCGCAGTTTGTTTGTGTATATAAAAAATATATACGAGTGACCGTACAGAGCGGCGACGAGGAGAAACACTTACGAACTTTTTAGTCGATTGTAATTTGTACGTTTTTAAGAAGCGAACGCGCAATATATTTTATTTATTTATTTATATGGATTTATGAGTTATATTGACGGAAATGTTTAAACGTATATATGTATACATACAGTACAGTTGTCTTTTAATATTTTGAAAAAAAAAACTAGACATTGAATGTTCGATTTAATTTTAAACATTTTCATGCGTAGTTGTGTATATATGTGTACACACACACACACACTGGCATATATTTATTCGCTTCTATGTGGACAATATTGATGTTTTTAGATTTATAACCGACATTAAAAATTATTTAATATTATTATCATCCTTTGGTATTGTACCTACTCGTATATATTATATAGACTGCATCCGAGTTGGGTTCGAAATTGTATACGAATTAAGTTTTATTTCCAATATTTTTCGATTTATACACATTAAAAAAATTATATAAAAAAATATTCAAATCGACTTTTGTATTAAAACCGGAAGTCCAGAGAGAAGAAGAAATCGTATAGTGTCGGAAGGAAATTTATAAAACGAGGTTGATTGCTACGAATTAGTGAAATGTGTTTCTTATAAATTTCAACCAAACTGTTGGCACGTTAATAAATATATTAAATTCTACAATTTTTATCCAACAGGAGGGGAAAAACTGTATAACTGGTTGGTAAAGTCGACAGTTGTTGAAACGGGAAAGAAAACTTTTTTTTTTCCCGAGACGCAACTAGTATGCGCCCGTTATGTAATATAAATATTAAGATAATTCGTAGATACGTGTCTTAGAAATAAAAAATATGCGCACTTTGTGTAGAAAATAACTGCGGGGTTGTGTGTTTAAAGCAGTAAATGACTTTAAAAAGTAAACAAGTCTAAAGAAATTTTACTTAATATTTTATAATTCAAATTTTAAAAAATTAGTTAACTGTGACTGCTAACGGATTGCGTTTGTACACAGTTGTTGTATTGTGTCAGGTATTTTTTAAAATGTAGATATTGATAAAAAAAAAAAACATCATATAATACAATACGTAATTTTCATACTTGAATATTTTAATATACGATTCAAACTTTTTACTAAGGAAGTATGTATGTTAAAATTAAATGAAAAAGTACTTAAATATTTACTTTGAAAAGTAACGTCTTAATGGATGCAATTATATAAGTATATAGGTAGGGGAAAAAAGGAAAAGAAAAATAACACTGTTCGTAAAAAATATTTTCCAAGAACAAATCAACGCATTTAATAACAATATTTTATGTTTGTGAAACATACGATTGTCTTAAAAAAAAATATCATTTCGGATCGGCGATAAAAATACAATATATTGTAAAAACAGTTTGGGTTACATTTTCAAAAATTCTCTGTAAAAATGAAATATTATTTTAATAGACAACAGATTAGAATTTATTGAACTTGGCACTCTTCTTGCGTATCTTATCTTTTTTCGCGGGTTTCCTGCCGTTCTTCTGCCTACGGTGTTCTTTAATCAATCTCTGTTTTAATATGTGTTTAGTGTCCACCTTCAGACGGTGTTCAGATTGCTTTTCACGCAACTTGGCGTTGTGACGTCCCCATCGAGTGTCTAATCTAAACCGGAACACTAAAACAAGGGGGAGAGATGAAATACATTAGTATCCATTGTCAATAAGCGAGTTACACAATTAATTTTAAAATGAATGTCTGTCGAACTGCCTTTCAAACTACACTCCAAACAACTGCACTGTTCAAATATTTACTCATATCGTAACTATACTTACGCGGCGCTATTTTCTTCTCTTCGTCTTCGTCGTGTTCTCCAGAAACGGAATTCTTTAATTTCGACTTTTCCTGCCATTTTTCATATCTGTCACTCTTATAAGTGATCGGTATCCAATGTCCCGATTCAGATTTAATTTTTTTCACTTGCTTCTTTTCCAGGCTCTGCGCACTCACGTACTTATGACTTACTGGATCCCATTTGCGTTTGTTTGTACGTTGTTTAGCTAAAGACTGTTCCGAATCGCCCATCAAATCCAATATTCCTTCGGTCGATTTTAATTCGTCAACAGCCAATCTAAAAGGAAACGAAAACTCGTAAACATTGTAAACGAAAAAAAACTTTAATAATAAAGAATATTTTACCCTTCTTCTGTGTAAGCGTCAGCCGGTTTATACGGTATAAAATGTTCGGATTTAACAGGCGGTTTTGATTTTTGTTTTTGTTTCTTCTTTTGACCAGTCACGCGAGGTCTTTGGGTGATAATATCATTAAATGTGTTTCTAATCTCAGATTGATCGCTCGACGGTAAATCGACTTTTTTTAAACGCACCCCTTCGGGTTCGCTTAGTTGTTCTCGCCTTTTCCGGTGGTAATTAACAACACTAGGCATATTTCGTTCTCGCAACAGTTTCATCTGAATCGATTGTATTGAGTTTGTGGACTGACCCATTTCAAAAACAGTCTGTCAAAGAAAAACACGTTATTTTGTTCAGTATCGATAAGAGTGGTATAACACAATAATTTGCAAACAATTACTTACAGTATCTGGTCTAAAGTTTTTTATACGACTAACAAAGTCTATTCGTCCCATATCTGATGCGATTATTTTCATAAACATTGGATGCTCTGCAATAACCGTTAAGTCAATTTTCTTCGCTCTACGCACACTATCGACCGATGCTCCCGGTCTCGACTTGATATAGTTTTTATAACCATTTGTACACGTTTTTTGAGAATTAATCTAACACGACACACAAAATTAATATATCACTACATACTATGTTATGTTTTCTTCAATATTATACTTACTACGTCGATTGACGATGTATACCAACTGGTCAATTGTCCCAATTCTTCCTCTAACAACAATTGTGGAACTATACCGAAAAGTCCGTCGACATCATCATCCGTTTTTGGGGTCTCAAACACTGGACAAAATGGACGGCCCAAGAATAAATGTAAATCTAACAGATAACACAGTTCATCGCGCGTCACTAAACTGTATGCTTGTCCTACCTTTCCGGCTCGAGCGCATCGTCCTAACAAGACATAAAATAATATCGATTGGTAAGAAACTTAACATAATGTATTTCATGTTGTATCACATGTTTACTTACCAACTCTGTGCACGAATAATTTAGACTTTGCCGGAAATGTGTAATTGATGACAACGTCAAGCTGTGGAATGTCTATACCACGTGCAGCTATATCAGTGACAACGAGCGTCCGCACACTGCCCGTTTGGAATTTACTAGCATTTATTTTCCTGGCTGTCGGATCCAAATCGGAGTATATAAATGTATTTGATATTTCATGAAAATCAAGGAGCTAAAATACATATGTAGAATAAAATTTGATCACATAATTGAAATAAAAATGTCGAGGACAATTTTTTTAAATTCACCCAATTATATTATTTCTAAGAAACTTACTAAATGAATGAAGTCGACGTGATGTTTAGTCGGAGCAAAGATTATGGTCATGGAATCTGGTTTGATAACATACTTTAGAAGACACAATAGAGCAGCGTCTCGTTCTTCGGGTCGCACACTGAGGAATCCTAATCCCAGAGTATCAGGGATTTTCGACTCTACATCCAATCTACAGTCAAAAATATTTATATTAAATAAATTATTATATTATCGATATTGAAACCACATTGTTTTTTTTTTATAATATCTAATAAAATTTAAAACACTGTATTAGTAGTAATATATTCATAAACATATTACACTGAGTACAGTACCAAGAACGTACCTTATAAGAACCGGATCAGAGAGCCCAGCTCGAGCAAATTGTACTAAAACTTTTGGTAAAGTAGCTGAAAACAGTAATGTTTGCCTTGTCTCCGGTAGCCGAGCAATAATTTCTGTTAACTGTTCACCGAAACCCATTTCGAAAAGCCTACAGGAAAGCGATACATACATATATATATATATATATATATATATATATATATAAGCAAGGCAACTCACCTGTCCGCTTCATCAAAAACAACATACTGAATGTAGGGCAATTTCAAAGACATTTCTACGCACAAATGTAAAAATCGACCGGGAGTCGCTACTATAATGTCTGGAGCACTATGCATTATGCTGAATTGTGCTTCCATCGGATCACCTCCCAATACTACTGCCGATTTCAAATTAGTAAATTTTCCAATTTCTTTTACAAATTTCAATGTCTGAAATATTGTTATGCATACAAATATATTTTTGTTATATACAAATGTTACGAAAATGCCACACTAAGATTTTTTTTGTTTATTATACACACAATATAGGCAAACATACGTGCATACGTGTGAAAAACTAAAATTGTTGTTTAACATTTGAAAACGAGCGTCATCCTGGTCCAATATGAATAAAATAGGTTTTAATCATATCATGCACGCGTGTAATAGTCAAAAAATATTGAAGCATGACGTTTTCCCAAAACTAAATTTATATAATAAACGAAAAACTACCTGAACGGCGAGTTCTCGAGTCGGCGATAAGATCAAAGCACGGATACCCTTATGACCGCTTACCGTGTGTTGAGTTAATTTTTCAAACATAGGTATCAAAAAACAAGCAGTTTTTCCACTACCCGTTCGAGCCATAGCAACGACATCACGATTTTCCAAAGCAATCGGTATCGTCTGAAACAAAATAATATATGTTGTAATTGAACTGTACCGAGAACAGAAAGAGTTCTTTTAGAAAAAAAATCCGTTACAGCGTCGTACTTTTCTCTGTATCGGTGTGGGCACTTTGTAACCTCTCTTGAGTACGCCTTTCAGCACAGGGAAACTTAATCCCATGGCTTGGAAACCTCCCGATCTTTTGCCATTTTTCTGTTTCGCTTCCGGTTTCAATGTGGCCGTATTGCCAAAGCCAATTATCGTTTCGTCGTCCATTTCTTCGCCTAATTCCAAATCAAAATACATTAATACACAATGCAAAAACGATTTGCCATTAAAATTGCTATACTTAGCGGTGTAATTAAATCGTACACGTGTCGTGTCAAGTGGACTTGTGAATGTTTTACATTATTCGTTGAATTTACAATACATTATACTCACTTTAATGGAACTACGAAAGACGAAACGACTTGTCGAACCTACAGCAGCTTGAATTCTGGTTGTTTCCGTGGCTCGAACCATGTGCCAATTGATAATAACCGATAAGCGGTATCCATTATCAAATGCTGTGGCCAAAGACGTATCAGTTCTGTACCATGGTATTCTTCCAAATAGTCATCTAAACAAAAATAAGATAAGGAAATATATTTTGATAAGATTTTAAATTGCCGAACAGCAAAGCTGGTAATTATTAAAATGTGCAATTTTTGAAAAAACTTTAAATTTGAAAACAGTAAAATTTTGTAAAACCGACGAGCAGACACTGTATTTAATGTCGTAATTTTACTCCAAAAAATCAAAACAGTTTTCCTGTAGAAATTGTGTCTTGTAATACTGATTAAATATTTAAAAATTAAACGTGTTTTATTGTATATCTATTTTATAATAATTGTAAGTAAATATTTTGTATTATAGATTATAATATTATATTCAATTTTTCGAAAATTTTTTTCTTTCTATTTATAGTAACTTCAAAATAGAAATATTCATACATTTTTAAGAATATAATTTTGAATGGTTTTTTGTTATTATTAACTTTGATTCGAAAGTGATCAATACACATCAGTTGTAGAAATAGTTACTGCTATTTACTTAACGAGAAGTTTAGATGATTTTTAATTAATAATTATATTTTGATGCATCTGTTTTTTTCAGATTGATAAATGAAAACAAAAAGAAAACCAAAGACATAAATGTGCAAGTGTTCGTTGAAACATGATAAATCCAACCTGGTCGCGTTTCGGCATATTTTTAGCGCTATTTGCTGTACGATTATTTCATTTGTACATTGTTCGTACATGGTATGTACCTGATGAATACTGGCAGTCGTTAGAGATAGCTCATTATATCACATTCGGTTACGGCTATCGGACTTGGGAATGGATAGTCGGTATAAGAAGTTATATGTCAATCTCGTGGATAATAATGGTGTACAAGACATTACAATTTTTTTCCTTGGACACCGTACAACTTTTGATATGGATTCCGCGCTTTCTACAAACCCTTTTCTCCACGTACTCTGATTACTTTTTCGTGCGATGGATACAAAAACATTCCAAATGTTCAAACACATTTTGGCCGGTCGCTTGTTATATGTCATGTCCGTTTTTAGCGTATTGTTCGACGCGCACTTTAGTCAATATGTCGGAAACCAACTTGACAACAGTTGCTCTATATTACTATCCGTGGACATTGAAAAACAAAGAAGCTAAATTTTTATGGATAGTTGCGCTTGTGTGTGTTGTGCGGCCGACGGCAATAATAATTTGGCTGCCGTTAATCGTATTCGACTTTTTCGCTCATAAACGTTACACCGTAACAGATCTAACAAGATATATTTTTATCGGTTCGACATCACTCGTGTGTTCCATAATGTTAGACAGTTACTTACACGGCTCTTTTGTTGTTACGCAGTGGAATTTTTTGTATTATAATATTTTAAAAATGTTAACGCTCATTACTCTGTCCAACATTGGTATTGGTATTTTGTTAGCGGCTTACCACCGGTATTGGGACCTATATTCTTCATATTTATCCATGCACTTATCAAGAAATTAAGACACATTGGTCGCCTTGACACCGATTCCAAATTGGTAATCACAATACTGTGGACTTTGTTGGTGTTCAGTATGGTCGCTCACAAGGAACAACGATTCTTGCTGCCATTATTGCCAATGATATTTTTTGTAACGTCTCGACAAATATCTGTAGTCTGTGAAAAATTTGTGAAATCAGCCAGTCTAGTAATTGTCGTACTGAATACTGCAGTTTTGATTTATTTGGGTCGATATCATCAAATAGGGTGTATCGACGTTATGTCACACTTAGCTACAATACCACAGGATTCCACATTACTGTTTTTAATGCCGTGTCACTCGACTCCACTGTACAGTCATCTTCACACGAACATAACGACAAGGATTTTGACGTGCGAGCCGAACATTAGCGAAACGTCAGGTTATATCGATGAAGCCGATGTATTTTTTGAAAATCCAAAGAAATGGTTGAACACCACGTTTCAGAGTAATAACAATTTGCCTACACACATAGTCATGTTTGACGTACTGTCAAAAGAGCTACAAACATTTTTGACGAATACGAAGTATAAAAACGTTTTGTCAATATTTCATACAGATTTTGCATCTGGCAGAATCGGACGGTATATAAATGTGTATTCAAATATCGAGTAACCCGGTCACAGAATACACTTTTTAAAAGTCTTATCTAGCGAAAGAAATCATTTACGTTTCTTATGAGTAACCAATTTTCCTGTTATTTTAATTAATAGTTTTAAAAAATATATAAATTATTTAATTACAGTTTGTTGTCGTTAAAAACATTTTTCAACCCGTTTAATTATGTTTATTTTTTATATATATATATATATATATATATATATACTTTTTCTAATAGGTGTATATTTCTCTTGAATATTGTAGCATATAATAAATAAAAATAAAATTTACGAAGTAAGTAGTAAAACGTACGTTTTTTCGGGTCCCAATGACTTTTTTAAAATACTGTATACTTAACCGATGAATTGTAAAATTTAAAATTATGAATTTTTGGTGGAGGATTTTTTTTATAACCTCTTAGGAAGCGCGCTGAATGAAAAAGCGTTATCAATTTCTAACCATAAAATAATACTGTTGATAAAATGATAAAAAATCGGAATGATGAAAAGCAAATGTAAAATAAATTATCAGCGTAATTTCGAGCATGATGGAAGAAGTTTTCGTTGATTTTATTTGATTTCATTTACTTTGTCATTGTGTAGACGCTTCAACCTTGATATTCAAAACATTATTTTTCTCCTCTGAAGTCAATCGACGTTACTGACAAGACTCGATACGATAAAGGATTTTTAGTGATAGCTTTTTCGAAGAATAATTTTTCAGAAAGTAAGTACTACATTTGACGTAATAATATTTTACAAATTGAAATATTTTGTACATTGGACGTATTATTGTAATCATTTGAAATTTAAGTACTTCTTTAAAGTGTATTAAAATCATATTTTACAGTTTTGTGTAATGATCTGTCGGTAACAAAAAACAATAAAATTGTTTTGGGTAACAATTTTTAATTCACTTGAGAAATTAGACTTATGGACAATATAACTAAATACAAAATGTTTGCTGTATACCTGTTATAGTAATGTGGATACAATATGTAATTTAATGTTAATTATATTGTATTACTTGCGTTCGTATAGTATTTTCGATTCAAAATATTAGTTTAACGAGAATCGATATTAATATAAAACGGCTTTCCGTAATTACGGTTATCGGTGAAGCATAATGTTTGTACGTTAATTGGCGTTATGTAAATGTATACTGTATTTCATCACAATCTCTCATACTTTAATATATTATATATACATGTTTTAAGTTGAATTACAATTACTTTAAATGGAGGGAGGGGTTTATTATTATTATTATTTGATGCGTAATACGATTATATGTTATATTAATTTCAGTGGTAGCGTAACACCTACTTAGAAATTATGATGATTGTATGTTATAATTTTGTGTACCAAACTTCATGTTACTTATCTACCTAATTAATAATTCAGTGTTTGTAATAACGTTAATTGTACCCCCATTTAGTTACTTTTAGAATTTTTTAATTTTTCTGTTATTTCAGGAAAATGTCTACATTTTGTGGGAAATTAGAAGAAAAAGAATTGGGATTCATCGGTATTGATAATTTTGAATCGCATCTGTTTAATTGTACGACATTCATGTTGTCACACTTTCATAAGGATCACATGCGCGGTATCAACGATCAGTGTTTTCAAACGATATTCAATTGTACTGCAAACAACATGGTTCTTTATGCGTCTCCTCTGACTATAACGTATTTGAAACGTAGTAAAATAATAAATCTCGATGAAGACAAACTAATTCCTTTAGAAATTGGTTTTCCACATCTGATCAGAGTGAATTCAGACCATTACGAATACATTTGTGTGACACTGTTATCTGCCGGACACTGTCCCGGTTCCGTAATGTTTTTGATCGAAGCAGATCGATACCGAGTTTTGTATACAGGAGATTTTCGCATTCAACCGGAAGATTTAAAACAGTTTAAGCCGCTTTTGATTGAAAAAGAAGGAGCTCGCGTTGCGAAAAGAATATCTTCGTTGTATTTAGACACAACTTTTGCGTCCAGAAACTATTATGAATTCCCGGCAAGAAAAGACAGCTGCGCCAACTTGATAAAAGTGATGGAAGATTGGCTGGACAAAGATCTCGATAACAAAATCTGCCTGTGGATGCCTGGATATGTGGGCATAGAATATGCTATAGTCGAAGTCGCAAAGCATTTTAAAAACGCTGTTCACGTGCACAAAACAAAATACGAGGAATTGTATAGTTTAATAGCGGATTTGGACACCTACGTAACACCGTTTTTAACTGACAATAGAATACACGCGTGTTCAAAAACCGAAAGCGATACCGACAGTATTAATTGTTTGAAATTGGATAAAAATGTGAAGTGTGTTCAACTCAATGCTCTAGCGTTTACTATGGACGTGATAAACACAGACGGTCATGTGATTGTTAAAAATAACATAACCAGAGTTTGTTATTCAAGTCATTCCAGTTGTAAAGAACTGCGAGAAGTGGTGAAGTTCTTAAAACCTGAAAAGTTGTATTTTAATGTAATAGTAAATCAAACGTACAAAGAAATATATGACACTTTGACAGAAAACAATTGGGCGCCTAGTAGGACACAGGAAGAAGATGGCACGAAAAAAAACGGAAAAATAATTTTAAAATTGTCTGACAGATACAAATACAATCCGAGTAAACAAAACGAAAGAACAGAAGTGTTTAAAAGACCGCGACTTGAATCGCCCGAAAGAGATTAAAATGTGAACCTGTTCCTTCTCATTATTTATAATTTCTAATGATTTAAAATGTTTTTTTTTTTATTTATTGAATTTCGTACAATTAGACTGAATGGTTTAAGAATTATAACGCAATTCATATGTAGGTAATATAGATTTGAAAAAAAAAATCAATAAACATTTTTATTTTCTGATTTTTAATATTATGTTTTTTGTTACGTCCGCAATTTGTGATCAATGTTCTTAGAGTAAAACGTACTATATTTTTTAGAAATTATTATCATTGTGTTATATGTATTTTCAGATATTTTGAAAATCTAGTAAATCAGTTGCTATGGACGAATTCGGAAGGGAACCGTGTCCAATGAGAATATTAGAAGATCTTGGAGGTGCGTTTGCCATGGGTCTTATCGGAGGAGGTATTTTCCAAGGTGTAAAAGGTTTTCGTAATGCACCCACTGGATTTAATAGACGTTTTAATGTAAGCTTACTGAATCGTATATTGTTATTTTTATTTTATAATCTATAAATTATTATAGACGTAGCATGTATATCGTACACCAGTAATATAACAATCCTTCGTTTTTTTTTTTTTTTAATTTTCCTCGTGCAAGCTATTATTTTTTCTCGATTTTTCCTGAAAATATTAACAGTTGTGAATAAGTGCTGCCGACATTATTATAATACTATAGTATTATATTTCATAATAAATAATTTTTTTAATTCGAAAGCTTTATGTTGTGTAAAGAAGTAATTCACGTTGCACGTTCGCCTTTTCTAGGGTGCTTTTCATTCAGTTGCGACCAGAGCGCCTAATATTGGCGGCAGTTTCGCCGTGTGGGGAGGATTATTCTCGACGATCGATTGTTCGCTAGTGGCAATAAGAAAAAAAGAAGATCCGTGGAATTCCATTGCCAGTGGTGCTTTGACAGGCGGTATACTAGCAGCGCGTAATGGAATACCAGCCATGACAGCTAGTGCTATTTTTGGCGGATTACTGTTGGCCATGATCGAAGGTTTTGGTTTATTTTTCATGCACATGTCGGCCGAACAGTTCAGACCTCAACCTCCAATATTTGAAGATCCGACCAATCACCCAAACTCCAGTTAATTCGACGAATGTACATATTATATTTCGGTTGGAGTTTACTAATTGTACTTTCCTTAAATGTAGTTATGAGATTAATATACTTTTGTTATTTTATACCAAATAACCAATGTTAAGTTTATAAACAACCACCCTCAACGTAATCTCATCATCGTTCTAAGTCATTTTTATGTTGTAATATTTATTTCTTATTATTGGAATAAAATCAATATTGGCGTATATGTTGTAATTCACGTCGAAACAACAAGTGTACGATAATATTGTCAAACGTAAAGTAGAATATTATATTCTAAGACAAAGAAGTATAAATATTAAAATTCGCTCGTTATTTCTTTTTATTTGTACGCAAGAATAAGGAAAGAAAATATTCGAAAGATTTTGGCTGCTTGCTTATATACGCGCATGTTTTATTACCAATATTCAGTTGTACGTGATGTTTTTTTACTTAGATTGTCGCTTTATTGTTTGTTGTCCACTGTGAAAACCAATAGTTTATCGAATAAAAACCATAAATATATTAATTGTGTAATTATCATATTCAGTGGCGCAGACACGGTTTATGTAAAACTTCTTCCGAATTGATCGTTATTACCTGTACGGTTTTGATGAAGAGTCGGTTTTTCAAGAGATATATAATATGTGGTTGACTTAATTTAAGAAACTATCAAACATTTTCTTGTACAGAATTTTCTCGCGTTTTCTATATATGCGCAATCAAGTAAAAACAAAAATCACAAATATTTCTCATCGATTATTACTAGATATTATTATTATTATTATTACTTATGTCTTGCGCAGTACACCGATTCTGCAGTGTATATACTTCATATAATAATTATAATATAATGCTGTTATAATAATAAATAATGTGCACTGAAATTCGCTATTACTTTCACAATTAACTAAATACAATTTCAGTATTTTAAATGGCGAGAACAATTTTTTTTCTTTTAAGGGGATTTATGGGGGGTGGAAACCCTTTGCACTCTCCTCGTATCTATATGCTATTCAGTTTAAGAGTGTACCGGAACGCGCACGTTGAATGAAATCCGGAACGATGCTAGACCCCCCCCCTGGCGGCTAATAGCAGCTCTGTCATTGGCTGTTGCTGTCGGCAGCAGTCGGCTCACGACGGTTTCCGCCAATTAGAATACCGATAGAACCTCGTCTGCGCGAAATGAACCAATCAATGGCGCCGAGTCATATAAATTTATGTGAAGCAAAATCGAATTATTTACACACCCACCCACCCAATCATTGTTAACTGAACTTTTATTAATTATTTAGTATATCATGTAATGTAAAAACAAAAACACATGTACCAATAAGACCGACTCGCCCCTTTTATTATATGAAGCGATCGCTTCAGTTCATGTATAGGTTCGGCGCCACTGGAACCAATTTTCGTCCGCCGCCCGGTATACTCTTAAACTGAATAGCATATACGCGATACGCCACTGATAGGCACACACACGCACGACTTACTCACGACGTCTACTTCGGAAATATAGGAAAACCGATATAATATCACCACCCGAAAAACTTGGGCGATTGCTTATGCCGGCAAACTTTACTTATTATTTGAAACCGTACGCGGAAAAGAAGTTTAAAAAAAAAAAAAAATTTACCATACTTGTACCCAGCTTTTTTCATATTATCTAATATATATATAGGTATGATTAAACATTTTCGAAAATCACACTTATTTTCAATAATATAGAAAAAAAAAAAAAATCGTTTTAACGTCGTAAATTATTGTAATTTCTTAAATTATATTATTAACCTGATATAATATATAAATATATTATTGCACGATTTGTATAAAGTGTACCACCTATTGTAAAATATATCGTATATATTTGAATAAAACGCGTTGTACAGGTAGGTACTCACTTACACATTCTATAAAAATAAATATGAACGTAATGCGTGTTTATTATATTATTTGTCGAGGAGTCTTACATTTGCGCGAGAAAATGTGAATCGTAAGATTTCTAACATTTTATACTTACGATGTGTGCACCACGCTGCTCTTACATCTTCAATGTCGCCGTTTTCCAAAATAAAAAATTAGTTTATAACTTCGGGTAAGTTTATACGTTATTAATTGTACATACCTACATATACATATGTACATTATAGTTAATCATCAAGATCAAATGTATGTATAAAAATATATAGTTTGCCGTATTTTTTTTTTATCTCCCTTAAATTTCTAAAACATTTACACAGTTAAAAAATGATTAAATTCCATTTTTCCACCGCTTTTTCTTTTTGTCATATTATGCGTATAAGATTATTGCGATATTCATAATTCATTACTAATATAAATATAAATATAATAATACACTAAATATTATCCTTAAGATGTTTTACGTAATCCGCTACATGTCCTAAAATGTATAAAACGTATATATATATAATATATGTATGCTCGTGTGCGAGTAAAGGATATAATAAATCGACTGCAGCAAACCAGTTGCACAATATAGTTGCCTGCGCGACTGGTTTGCGTTTCTCGGCGGCAATTTTTCTCCACTGATCATGGACATTTGGAATTGTATGTTTTAGTCTGTTGGAATTTTAATCTGTACTGTAAATTTAGGGGCGGCAAATTATATTTGCCCCCCCCCCTCCCATCCCTAAATATTGATTCTTAATGCGCCCCTGTGCACAATATAGTTGCCTGCGCGACTGGTTTGAGATTCTCGTAGCAAAACAATCGAATCCGCGTGAGGAGGGCCTTTTAACTTTATGAATTATGATAAATCAATAATAGCTGACTAGTGACTGTCAATAATATTTTGATACGATAATTTGCCATAATATATGACAAAAGCAATTTTGTATTTATAACGTTATATATATATATAGATTTTGTTTTCATTACGTTATATTTTGTTTATGTTATTGCATTTATAGTGTCATTGAACTAACAGGTATTTTCTAAATTTACCGCTATTATCGAGATCGAGTTGCCATACGATTTTAATATTATTATTATTTTTTTTTGAATTTGTTAAATCGTGTTAAACTATATGTTTTAAATTGTGTTTATCGCCTCATACATGTAATTGTCTGTAATAAGAGCAGTAGTAGTGGTAGTGGGGATTGTAGTAATGGTAATATATAAAAAAAAAAAAAAATATTTTTGTAATTTATTAATTATGGCCTCAAATAACACAACTGAAGAAATTCTTAACATTCCTAGCTCTGTTGCTGGTTCAGATAAGCCAGATATCTTGAATGAGCTCGTTAAAGCTTTGCGGTCTACACAAACTCCGACTGAACAGGTATGGTTACCACCCTTTCGACCCCAAGTGGATGACGCAAGAAAGTGGCTCGAACATGTTGAGAAAGCAAAGGAAGAATTTATGTGGTCCGATTTACGAACGCTTATGTTTGTAGGCGGATTTCTTTTTAACAATTCGAAACGTTGGTTCGAGAACTGGTCTCCTTTGGTGCGTAATTGGGCAAATTTCAAGAACGATTTTCTGGAGGCTTTTCCGACGAAGCGCAACCTTGGTCTGCTTTTGGACAACGCTGCAAGTTTTAACTCTGACTCTGTTAATACTTATGAAACCTATGTGCATGAAAAGGTAGGGTATTTGAAAATTTAAGAACAACTTGGTCAGAAAAGACCTAGTAGAATTAATTGTTCACAAGATTATGGATGTTAATGTATACAACGCTGTAGTGAACAGAGACTGTCAATCCGTCTCAGAGCTTCTGTCATTTTTATCCTCGTTTGAAAAGAAGTCAAAACGCAATGCTCCTGACGTAGAACTAGTCAGTACCCAAAAGAAAGCGAAAACTGATCTGCGTAACGATCGCAGTATAAAGTGTTTCCGCTGTGGAAAGTTGGGTCACAAGAAAGCTAATTGCAGAGTAAATATCACTGTGCGTCCAGAACCGTCGACTAGCACATCCGATCATCCAAAGAATGAATTTTCTCAAAAGAACACTAAATGTACATTTTGTTACAAATCTGGTCATGATGTATCCAAGTGTTTTACGAAGATCGCGATAGACAAACGCCGAATAAATTATTGTGGCTCAGTGCCTGCAATGAAATTAAACGATATTTCCATTAACGGTCATAAATTCAAAGCGTTAATAGATTCAGGTGCGGACGTTAGTTTAATGTCAGGAAAGTACTTACACGTCTTCGCTGATGTTGTTGAAAACTGTTCCGTTCCACTCAAAGGTATTTTCTCTGAAACCATTGTCGTTAACAAGACATTTTCAGCAGAAACGGAGATAGATCACGTTAAAACTGAACTTACATATTATGTAGTTCCTAGTCACGTTATGGATCAGGACGTAATCATA
This sequence comes from Slavum lentiscoides, assembly GCA_032441835.1. NCBI lineage: Eukaryota > Metazoa > Arthropoda > Insecta > Hemiptera > Aphididae > Slavum > Slavum lentiscoides. The sequence continues at coordinate 7,829,446 of CM063715.1, read as the reverse complement.
GGAAGAAATTTATATGAAGACTCAACTGTTTGTACTATCACTAACCGCAGTGGTTCTTTTGTTCATGAAACGCCTAGAATTAACAATGTAATGAAAGATTCGAGTCTAAACGTCCCCGCCGAGTTCCAAGAAGATTTATTGATGGTATTGCGTCAGTTTGAAAGTATGTTTTCATGCGGTACTAAGGTGAAGCCAATTACGACCACCAGTCTCCGAATTGATTTGACCAAAGAAGTTATAGTTAACAGGGCACCATACCGTCTCTCAGCGAGTGAACGAGAAGCGATGAGAAACTTGGTTTCCGATTTGCTAGAAAATGGTATTGTTCGTGAAAGTGATTCGCCGTTTGCTAGCCCCGCTTTACTTGTGAAGAAAAAAGATGGTTCGTATAGATTGTGTGTCGATTACAGAGAATTGAACCGTGTTACAATTAAAGATCGTTACCCTCTTCCATTGATCGAAGACCAATTAGATCGTTTGGGGAAAGGACGCTATTTTACGACTTTGGATATGGCTTCGGGATTTCACCAATTACCCATCGAAGAAAACTCTATAAGAAAGACAGCTTTCGTCTCGCCAGATGGACACTATGAGTATCTGCGTATGCCCTTCGGTCTAGCAAATGCTCCTGCCGTATTTCAGAGAGGAATAAACAATGCTTTAGGGGATTTAAGGTACACTGAGGCAATTGTTTATATGGATGATATCCTCATACCGTCGGAAGACTCCTCTACAGGCCTCAAGTCTCTGAAGGATGTGCTTTTGCTCTTATGGAAGCAGGATTTACGCTAAATATGGGAAAATGTTTGTTCTTGCAGTCAACTGTAGAATATTTAGGTCGTGAAGTATCGGCGGAGGGCATAAGACCTGGAAAACGAAAGGTCCAGGCATTGTTGAACTCTCCTGTTCCTAGTAATCCCAAAGAAGTTAGACAGTTCATGGATTGGCCGGATACTTTAGGAAGTTCATACCGGAATTCGCGTCACGTACAGCTTGCATTACTCAATTGACGAAACAAACGATCCCATTTAACTGGACTTCTGAACAAGAAAGCGCACGACAGTACATAATATCACACTTAACGTCGGAACCTTTACTTATTATTTTCGATCCTAACGCACCTACCGAATTGCATACTGATGCTAGTAGCATTGGGTATGGAGCGATTCTTTTTCAGCGCCGTGATGGCCAATTACGAGTTGTGGCTTACTTTAGTCGTCGAACAAATAAGCATGAGAAAATTACCATTCGTATGAGCTCGAGACGTTGGCTATAGTTCAGGCTTTAAAACATTTCAGAGTTTATCTAGTTGGAATAAAATTCATACTGGTCACAGACTGTAACGCTATAAAATCAACTGCCACAAAAAAGAACTTAATTCCTCGAGTCGCCCGATGGTGGTCTTATATGCAGGACTTTGACTTTGACATTACCTATCGCAAAGGCAGTTCACTACCTCACGTTGACTTCCTCAGTCGCAATCCAGTGACGATTCGCCAAGTCACTCACGAAAACTGGCTGTACGTAGAACAAAAAGGTAATGCAGAAGTACAAGAGATGTTAGCGGATTTGCGTGAAGATCGTCTTGATAAAACCAGTTCAGTGAACAAGACGGTTTACTCTATCACAAAAGCACAAATTCTGATGGTACGGTCAATTTACAGTGGTTTGTCCCACGGCAAAGCAGGCTTGCCTTACTAAGAATTTTTCATGATGAGCAATGTCATGTTGAGTGGACAAAACGGTTTCGTCAATCTTGGAACACTTTTGGTTTCTGATTAAGAAATTTTGTAAAGAATTACATTCGTCATTGTCTGGTTTGTGCAGTTAAAAAGACACGCACTGGACCTCTTCAAGGTTATTTGTCGTCGACGGAGAAACCTTCAACTCCTTTTGAGACCTTACATGCCGACGTACTTGGCCCGCTTCCAGTGTCTCACAGTTTCAAATATATTTTGGTGTTAGTGGATGCCTTCACTAAATATTGTCTGCTATGCCCACTCAAATCTGTGACTGCTTCTGAGACCAAAGAACAATTTCAAAAGTTCATATCGTATTTTGGTACTCCTGGAAAAATTATTATGGATGCAGGATCAAATTTTAAAAACACCTCCTTGCCAAAATACCTTAACCTTTGGAACATAGAGTATCATTACGTTACACCTGATGTCCATCGTGGAATGGGCAAGTAGAACGTTACATGAGGACTATTATGAACATGATTAGAATTGAAACAAAGGTTCAGTCAGGATGGTCGAGTGAGTTGTGGAAAATCCAGCTAGTCCTAAACACCACAATTCAGAAGTCGACAGGAATGTCACCAATGCAAATATTGCTTGGCATTAAGCGTTCTACTCCTTTAATACAAGCCGTTCTTAAGGACCTTTCACGGGATTTGGGTCCTATCCGTGGCAGGGAATTGGATCGACGTCGAGTAGCTGATACGCTTAGTTCAAAAGGCTTTAATGTTCAAAACGCCAATTCCAAAAGACGAAATTCAATAAAAATTGCAGTCGGCGACTTCGTTGTTATGCATCGTGATTCTGATATTCGTTTCATTTGTAATGATAACGTGTGTATATACGTTAAAAAAAACAAAACAAAATGTTTAACAATAAATATATTTTAAACGCAAGACAAAAAATCGTCAATAAATATACTGTCGAATAATTTCTTGAAATTCATTACGTAACTTTGTGTAAGATAACAAAATAACAACATCAACTGGAATATGAATTTATTGAGCTGCATCTTCTACGTTTTCGTCGATAAATCGAATTGAAGCGTTCTTTTCCGCGTGTGTGGCATTAAAGCTCTAAACAGAAGGAAAAAATCAATTATACATTTAAATGTGAATATACGCAATAATACACTTTACCTCGGTGGCCACATCGTGCAATAAATTAGCAGCAGTCTGTCCCGTTTGTTCTACCATTTTGTATAAAAACCCGTTTTCGCGGAGTCTCAATAAATTATACGGATGATCGAATTCAACAATTTGTCCTGCGTCCATAACGAGTATTCTATCGGAATCCATAACGGTGTTCAAACGGTGAGCGATCGTGAGTACCGTACACGTTCGAAATTTGTTCCGAATCGTATTCTGGATCAGCACGTCGGTCCTACAATAAAACAGTATCATTTACACGCTGCTATACAGTATAGTGGACAATTCGATATTTGGTTCGAAGAAATCTGTATGTTATACTGTGGATCGACGTTCGCGGTGGCTTCGTCCAGTACGAGGATTTTATTATTTCGTAAAACGGCCCTCGCCAAACACACTAATTGCCTTTGGCCTACACTGAAATTAGAACCGCTTTCGGACATTTTCGTATTGAGACCATCGGGCAGAGTTTCGATTACGGTTTTGAGTTGCACCTATAGAAACATAATAATAATCAAACGAGTTCCGTGACGTTGTAATAATATGTACAAGAAATAATTCGTAAACAGTGCACGCGTATTATATAATTACTTCGTCTAAAGCATTCCAAAGAACGTGGTCGGGATATTCGTCGAATGGATCCAAATTTGTTCGCATAGTACCGGAAAATAAAACCGGTTCTTGTGGAATAATCGAAATTTTAGACCTCAGATCGTGTAGTCCCAATCCGTGTATTTCCACGTCGTCGACAAAGATTTCCCCCTCGTTGATAGCTAATCTAAACAACGCTGCTATTATGGACGATTTTCCTGCACCAGTCCTACCGACGATTCCGACCTAAATACAATACGGAAATAATGTCTCGTTTAATTGGCTAGACAAATTTTCATACGTTTATGTAAAATCTCGGAATTACTTTTTCCATCGGTCGAATTACGACACTGAGATTTTTTAATACTTGTGGCGTGTCCGGACTATAACGTAGACTCAAGTTTTTGAAAACGATTTCCCCGAATTCAGGCCATTCTTTTGGAGGAGTTTTGTCTTCGAAAAAAAAAAAATATATTTTATATATATATATTATACGTACACGTTACGGGAAATTGGACGATTTTTTTCACTTCGTTACAGTGTATATTATTACCCGGAGGAGATCGAAGAACAGATTCCTGTGGAGAATTCGTGTATTCAAGTACTCTTTCGACTGACGTCATTTGATTTTCTAACACTGCCGATTGTCGTATTCCCCACTGGACCATTCCAGTTAGTCCGATCGCTTGAGTTATAACCAGACCCACGTTTCCTCCGTAGGTATCTAATACAATAATAATCAATAATAATCAACGTTCGAGAAGAAACCGGATTTTTTTTCTTTTTATATTTTATAACACACCTTTGCCAATCACTATGAAACTGAATATTACAATACTTATGTAAACCAAGCAAATCATGTCCAACCAAAGGCCGAACGCTTCGTTCGAAGAGATAAATAAATACCAAGCCGACGAGTGTAAATCCTGTAAATTGAATTAGACTAAAAATATAATGCGCTCGTGGATAATTATAATATGGAAAAAAAAAAAATGTGTTAAACATATTCTGACCTGGCATTTGTCAAACTCTGCGGTTAAAATTCGTTCGGCTTCGTATGCTCGTATCGTCGTTAAACCTTGAATGGATGCATTCACATGCGCGAACACAGGACTCCGTGCTAATTTCAACGATAATACAAATTCGATTGTAAAAAAAAAAAAAAACATTAGATCTAAATGATTCGACCGAATATGGTCAGTAAATAAATAATTTTTTCGCGTTTACTTGTTCCTTCCAATCGTTTAATACTTCGAGACGCGGGTATATAAAAATCTCTAAACCGATACAAGATCAGTGCTACGATGAACGTAGGTATCATGAGATAAACGTTGATCAGCCCGACAACGAATACGATTCCAAAGAATGCCGTCACGATCTGATGTCAAAAAAATTTTTTTTTTTACAATAAATCGCTCGTACACGTATTTTTAATATTGTTATATGTTTATTTGAATATATACGACGACAATAGTAGTTATATGGATAATTGTGTGTGTGTGTGTGCGTTACTTGTAAACAGTCCAATAAGGTGAACGGTAAAATGTCATCGATGGCACCGATGTCTTTGGAAAACCGATTGAAAATCCGCCCTAAATAACGATGTGTCATCGATGTATTCTATTAAAATTCTATTACCATATATATATATATATATATTACCGGATGAGTTTGTGTTGAAAAAATGCATCGTCGCTCTGATTATCGCGTCAAACATGGTCTTGTGTAGATTTTCCGAAGCGGCCATAATGGCCGACACAAATATTGACGATCTAACGATTATGGTTATTGTCACGGACACTATTAAAGCGGTATAAATCGTAACGTAATACGTCCTACGATCCGTATTCGACGTCATCAAAAATAACGTGTCGGTCGCATTATTTTTCGCCGTTGGCGTTTCGTCCGAACGCGTGACGTTTTCACTGCCAAAAACGTATTCTTCTTGATTGACCCTAAACAATTCATTCAGAAAGAAAATCACACGATTCGCTCGTACCTACCGAAAAATGAAACGCGCGCGTTATCGATCGCAAAGTACCAAAAACAAATCCAATAATCACCGCCGGTCACCAGCACTTGCGTGACAACGAACACGAACAGACAAAACAATAGTTTAACAGTACTGCCGCTGGATGAGAAATACGATGCATAAGCACTTTTCGCCACGTGTCCGAAATGATGATATTCCACTTCTTCGTTCGGCTCCGTTCCGACTCCGTTGAGCTTGTACGACAAAATGCTTTCGGTAGAACCGCCGCCGCGCACAGACGAACTGTGGTCGAAACCGTTTCTACAATAATTATTGCAGCTGGAACCTTCCACGTCCGATTCAGTTCTCGTCTCTTCCTGCTGCACTGACCCGAGCACCTTCGCAAAGTCAATGCCGGACGTCTGTAGTTGTCGATACGAACCCTCGGCCAATATATTGCCCTACAGCAGAATCAATAATTAAAAAAACACACACACACGATTTATCGGTTATCATGTAACTATATAACAATGTAAGACTCGGACGTTGTAGAAGTAGAAAATTAATTTTTTTTTTTTTTAATTATTAAAACCAAGAGCAGGATTTCACTAGAAAAAAAAAATCTTCGGAAAAAATGGTAAACCGTGTTATTATTATATTGGAAATCGAAAAATACTCGAATGAATAGACGAATTATTTTTTTATAAATCGCGATCTAAAATTACGTGAAAAACAGCAAAAATATTATTTATAAATAAATCGACGAAATCTTGCAGCACGAAACGGAATTCAAAACTTAAGTATTTAACGACAAACTCAAATATTGTATAAAGAAGAAGAAAAAAAAACATCCGATCCATACGGCTATACGAGCTATGCAATTTTTATATTAAAAAAAAATATCTATACATTCTCCATCAGAACGATCTGGTCGACATTGGTCAAATATTGAATTTGATGTGTTACAAGAATACACGTTTTTTCTTTCAGGTAACCTGTAACACGTAATATCGGGAATTAAATCGAATGCGTTAAATAATAAAGCGTAACTATAATATAATAATATACACCACCTTGGACGCATTTGTCGAATAGATGTTTGCCGACACGAGTGTCAACGGCCGACAGAGGATCGTCCAACAGATAAATGTCCGCTTGTTTATACACAGTTCTGGGATGGAAAAAACACGTTTTACAATAATTAATAACATAACAGATAAACATAAGGGGATTTATTTAGTCAAATCGCTCTAAGCACCTGGCCAAATTTATTCGCGCTTTTTGTCCGCCGCTGAGAGTAACTCCTCTTTCTCCCACTGTCGTTCTGTCGCCGTACGGTAACTGTTTAAAATCGTTTTCCAAAGCGCACGCTTTTATAACCTGTTTCATAAAAACCGAATAACAGCGTACGCGTTTTAATTACGTGTATTATTATTATTATTGAACACGTCGACAATTATTATATGTGGAAGAGTAAATAAGTCGAGGTTAAGAATGCGCAAATATTTATAACAACCAAGAAATAGAAGAAATGATGGATGAGTTCATATACATACTTAACGGCGATATAATCATTAAAGATGTAAGAGATACGAATGAAAAAACGCGTTATCCTGCAAGTGTCGTGAACCTTGTTCATGTGACACACCAGAATTAATTATTAATTATCATATTTAATACTAATTTTATTTTAAATATAATATAATATTTATCTTAAATCATTAATGTAATCTTGTTATGAATCATATATCCATTAAGAATAATATTACTGTAATAATACATATATATATCCAATATGTATAATAGAACGACAGTTGAGATTTGGTGCTGTACGTGTTCACTCAGTGTCTGTAGCCCAAACTTCAAAATATATACGATATTGTTTTAAAATACAAATTATATTATTGTTTTTATTCTTTAAAAAAAAAAAAAAAAAAAAAAACATAATAATTTTAATCATTAAGAGCGGTAGTGTCGTGAACCTTGTTCATGTGACACACCAGAATTAATTATTAATTATCATATTTAATACTAATTTTATTTTAAATATAATATAATATTTATCTTAAATCATTAATGTAATCTTGTTATGAATCATATATCCATTAAGAATAATATTACTGTAATAATACATATATATATATCCAATATGTATAATAGAACGACAGTTGAGATTTGGTGCTGTACGTGTTCACTCAGTGTCTGTAGCCCAAACTTCAAAATATATACGATATTGTTTTAAAATACAAATTATATTATTGTTTTTATTCTTTAATCGTGTTTTGAACGCAACTCTCCACTCACAAATAATTTGTAACCGGACTTAGAAAACCCGGCTTACAACACAAGCAAGAAAATAGATTTTCACAGTAAAAGGTCACTGTTCGCGTCAAACAATAATATATAGTATTCGTATTCTGATGATAAGAACTGATATTGAAGACATATGTTGTGCTTGAAGCGTAATTCTATATAGAAGTGAAACCTGGACAATATCAGTAGAAGAACAAAAAAAAAAAAATGTTTGAAAACGCGATGTTACAGAAGAACGTTAAGAATGAGCCGGACCGAGAGAATAACAAATGAATAAATTGGAATATCGGAAACAATAGAACAGTATGGAAAAATGTTTGATAATAAGAAGACGAAATGAGTGGATTGGCGGCCAATATAATCAGACCTCGGAGGTCTGCTGTAATTGATTATTATAGAAGGGAGCGTTGAAGGGAAGAACAACGAAGGACTGGAACGTAGAAAAACGGATCATGTGCGATTCGTATACTTTACACAACTGAAAAGGAAAGCGGACGACAGAAACGGATGGAGGGAAGATGCAAAACGATCCGAGGTTTGATAACAATAGAGTGGACAATTCTCGACAATATTTACTTGTTTGTAACGTTCTACGTTCATCGGCGAATCGAACAGGATATTCTGGCGAATAGAACCGGAGAACAGCCACGGGTCTTGGGACGCGTACGACACTACACCGCGCACCGAAATTTTACCTTCGGACAACGGCAGTTCGCGTAATATCGCTTGTATCAACGAACTCTGTAAAAACGGATTTAGTTCCCACGACGTTTACAACTCGGTTGAATGATACTACTAATGTTTCTTACGTATACGTCATGATAATATTATATAATATACTTTTCCTGCTCCCACTGAACCGATAATCGCGATCAACTGTTTCGGCCTGGCAGTCAGATCGATGTTTGTTAACGTGTTGACGGCGTGATCTTTCGTCCACTTGGCCGTCGCCTTCGAAACGACTACGTGGAAACTATTCGAACTCTTCGTGATGTTGTTATTTTCAGCACCGTCTTTCGTGCAATTCTCGTCGATCGATTCGTTCGCGCGATTAGTAGTCGCCGCACGTTTGTCCGATTTCGAGACGTTTTGAAAATCGCCATCTTTTTCTTCGAGCAACAAAAAACTCTATACAAAAATACGTATCATCTAGTCAGCACTATAATCGTACCGTTTTAGTCAACAACAACAACAACAACAACAAATTATTATTATCCGTTAATTCGTTATATTGTTGTTAACGGCGGCTGCAGCGGTATACCTGAATCCGTTTAACGGACACGATCATTTCAGCTGTTTGTCCCAGACCGTGACAGAAGTATATCGTCATCGTGACTAACAACAGATTGTAAAACGACGTTGCGACGAAAACCTACAAGAGTATTAATAAAATGTGTGGGAATATCGATATTTAAATAATCGAGGGGAGCGCGTTTCGCGGTGGTTATCACTTTACTTTTTGTACGGAGATGTTATTTCCGAACAGCACGTAAGCGAAAATGCTGAAAAACAGTTGAATTCTGGTTTGAATTAAAACGAATGACATAATCATCGTTTTGATATAAGAACATCTTTTAATCAGCCCGATTTCTTTTCTAGAAAATATTCCGAGATATTAGTTGAACACTGCGCACGTTTTCGTCAATAACACCGTATTCACATAACACGATACGTTTTACGACAGACCATACTTTCTCGAGTATTCGATGAGTTTGGAAAACGGCTTTTCCCACGTGTACATCTTAATCACTTGGATGCCCGATATGATTTCGCTCATCAGACGCAATCTCTCGTCCGTCATATCAGTCACATTCGTTCGGATTTCGGACAGTTTTTTCCCCAACCAACCTGCAAACGAGTCTAGTTATATATATATATATATCATAAACGCATATTGTCATCGTCGTTCGCACCTTGTAACGGAATGAAAAAAAGCAACGCGGCTATTCCCAGTATTGACGACACGCCGATTTCCCGCCACAGAAAATACGTGACGATCACCGTTTGTAGCGGTCCGAGCCACAAGAAATGGAGAAACGTCGACGCCATGTCCATTCGGTTCACGTCGTTTGACAATAAATTTATCACTTGACCGACCGTGGTCTCGCCAATAGCCGCGTGACTTAGACGTAATGCCTGCGATCAGGGAAAACATATTTTTGTACACGTCTTTTTTACTTTATACCGCAAATTTAATATTATCAGATCAGTTAAACGAGCATCGAAAAATGAAGCTGTTTTCGCTATTCATATTTCCTACTATCGAGAATGTAATTTTCAATTTTGACGCGGATGTCTTATGGTGGGGGTCATTCCGAAAATTTATCCGACACCGATAATGCTACCATGATGACGTCATGAACGAAACCGTTGCTATGCGACGGTTTTAACTTGCTTATGCGATAAAGGTATGAGTATAATTGTATTTTAATAACTTCAAATCAAGTATTGAAATCAAAGTATCAATAGATACTTTGATTTAGCTCGACATTCCTACGTCGACTAAATTCAGTAGCCACAAGACGTATCCGATGTATCTGCGTGCTGTATAGACATTTTGATTTTTTTAAAAATTTTTATAATATTATATAATATATAATAAACATTTATATACAGGTATATCGTATATACGTCCTGTATAAGGCTATTACAGTAAATAGATGTGCTAGTTTATACCTTTCTATATATCAGCGAACAGCAAGAAATACGCATCTTCATGCCGCACTCTAAGTTCTTGAATTGTGTTGAATGATATAATACCATTGAAGCCAACGTGCCAAACACGAGACCAAATGCGCAAAAGTACGCATATTCCACGTCAGTCTTGTTGGAACTTGCTGGGTTAAAATAAGCCAATAGTCCGCCGATAAACAGAGGCTGAGACATTCTACATATAATCGTACACATAAAAAATACGTAAACAAATCACACTTCACCACGTATATTCACCGCTCGTACAATCGGCGGTGTATATAGCAGGTGTAGTGTTTTTTCTCAAAATTTTATATATTCTTTTTCGGAAATTTCGTAACAAAAAAAAAAAAATCAACGGTCTAACGAACTGTCAAATGTCATAAATCCCTAAACGATTCAAAAAAAAAAACCACGGGTAAACTCGAATAGGGTTTGGCAATTCGAAAGTTTTTAATCCAATGTTTGCGTACAACGGAACAGTTCACTGTTTGCGTTGTCCGTAGACAACGCTTAAGCGTTAAGAGTTCAAAACCTAATCAAAACGTAAACTTTGATTTTTTTTTCTGTAAAAAGCAATTGATTGGAAAAATTCCGAATGATTTTCTAGATGTAATTCCGTTTGATAACGCGTTGTTCCTCGACCGGTAACTCGTTATTCGACATAACAGCTGTAGATATAGGTAAGTATATAGGTAATTATATTATTATCGTGTAATACACGTGTATATATGTGTGTTTATAGGAAATGATATGGAAATTCGCGGCGTAAATCCGTGGACATATCATAAATCGCGTGTGATTTTTCACTTTTCCTTTCTCTGTCGCGTTTTAACCGCAACTGTTTTATTATTCCTACACAGATCTCGCAGCCGCGAAAACAATTTTCCTATATATTATTTTTAATTATAATATAAATATAATAATTGTAATATTTCGGCCGCTCTATTTATTCTTTTTTCCCCTATCGACCTAATATTATTTGATACACGCACGACACGTCGGCGATTTTGGCGCATTTTATCGCGTCGTACTTCAAACGTTCGTACGGTAGAGTAAACCGCCCCACTCGTGAATTTTCGTTGTGCTACGAAAACGATAAATCAATCGCACCGATCGTAGTGGAATGCCATACGATTTCGGTATAGGTACACATTAATATTACGCCGTTCGTGTGACATTCAATAATAACAAAACGACAAGAAAAAAATAAAAATAAAAATTGTACGTAACGCGCACGGTTATATGCTCACTTCAATACGATTTCGTCGACGAAATGATTAAATCCATACAACATGTACGCAGGTCCGAACATTCGAAACAAGACTCTCAGCAGACTGGGACTTCGGCGTTCCGTACACGCGGTAGCCAATTCCGATCTCCATTTCCTCAAAAAGAAATTGTACACGTTATAGAAATCAATTTTCGGACACAAACAACACCGCTATAATAATACGCGTTACGTAAACGCGCATTGATATTACGTGTATTGGTTATTGGTATGGATGGTTTTAAAAGGATTTACTTTTCCAACCGGTCGCCCAACGACGACGATTTGTGATCGTTTAACGTTGTGTACAAATCGCATTCTTCTAAATCCTTTTCTCGTCCCGTTTTGAACAGATCGAACATCCACCTGAACGCGGAAAAAACAAAAAAAATTCTATAACCGACACGAATTTTATATTCGTAAAAGCTACAGTCCACCGCGGCGCGATAGTCGACTCGTATACGGCGAAACGTAAATAACCACTCACCCGAACGTGAGTATTTCAAAAACATTCGCGTTCGTTCTCGGATTTTGTGGCCGACGATCACCTGTTTTATTGTCGACGTCCGTCACTAATCTGCGATCCGAGTCGGTAAAAAAAAAAAAATAAACGACAATATTACAAAAAAATATTATATTATGTTTTCGACAACTTACTTGTACATAATGACGCGGGTTATACTTTTTAAACGTTATTTTCCTCTTTTTCCTCCCCTCGAAATAAAATATTATAAAAAAAAATTTAATAAAATCGACTCTATAAAGAAGAAGAAAATTCGGGGGTTTTTTCCCCCTCAACACCTCCGGGCGACCGTATTATTATTATTATTATTACTACTATTATAACGGACGGCGAGGTCGCGCACAACCGCGCGCGTATAACGAAATCGGCTATAATATTCGTTTTGTCAAGTGCTCGTCGTCGTCGTCGTATTATATTTGCTTTTTGATAAAAAAAAAAAACGTGTATGAATGTAATTACGAACAATCTATTACACAACGTGACGACGATTCGCGTTATAGACGAATGTCGTCGCGAGATTACACTTTAATCGCGACAAAAAAAAAAAAAAAATTCGATTCCGACACCCGCGGCGTGTCTCTCGACTTTCACAGCGTGCGGTTCTATTATATTATTAGTGCGCGCGTCACGAAACCGCCGCCGGTGCCGCGGTGACTGAGCGTGTAGGTCCGCCGCCGGTCCGTAGTAATAACTGAGAGAAGCGAGAAAAAACTATTCACCGCGCGGGCGCACCGGAACGAAATGCCGAGGAGACCGCGCGCGTTGGTTTTGCCGAACAAATCGCCATCGGTAACACGCGTGTCCTCCGTCGACAAGAACTGTAGTGGCGTTCAGAAAAAAATGTACAAAAAAATTTTAATATCCTAAAATTACACCGATCAAACTCATCGATACATATAAATACGGTTTTTTTTAAAAATTTCAATGAATTTAATCCAGCGCGTGTGCGTGTGTGTAAATTTATTATCGCGTTTTTAAGAGGACGCGCTATATACGATTTTCGTCGGGAACAATTGGTCGGCGCGCGGGGGAAAGAACACTTGAAGGGCGTTAATATACTCGTACTTTAGACACCAGATTTTTACACGAAACAAACAATAATAAAGTAGCGTTTTTTTTTAATATCTTTAATTCTTACAAAAAAAAAAGTTATTACAGCGTTTTAAAGTAATCACAAAAATTTTTTTTATAATAAAATCCGGAGGCGAGTCCGGCGTGTAGGACCTGAATTTTGAACCCTCAAACGTACCCGAAACGTGCATTTTAAAATTAAATAGCTACGAGATTTTTTTTTTTTCGTATTAAACACACCGAACACTAAAAGATCATTATTATTGACGAGTCGGCCAAAACGAAAAATAGGAGATTTATTAAATTAAATATTGTAATTAGTTATTACACATAGTATATTCGTTGCGATTAACTACACGGTAAGCTTTTGAAAATATATTGAAAATTCCTAAAAAAAAAAAAATGTACTAATTATTCTCATAACCGGGCCTGTCCTGAATTCTTTTCCGAACGTTTTCCGTATTTTCACGGTACACGCGGAACGGCGAGTCCTCTCGCGCGTTCCACGCGGTTTCGTTTGCCTGTTTTTGAAATAATTAACGCTTGCCAATTATTCATAATATTATAAATCGAGTTCGGAGAGAAATCCGTTTCGACCAACCACCAGCTGCCGTTCCAATTCGGAGGTTTCGTTTTTTGATGTCATCTGTAATATCGAATGTGATATTGAGAAAAGACTTTCACTGCAGTGCCACAACTATATATGTATATATATATAGGATTATTTTTGATCTGCGGGCGTCCGCCTAATTCCATTCCTCCTCTCCTCGCGATTATGATACACATAATAGTATTTCAAACGACGCGTTCTGATAAACCTCACGAATTATAATAACGTACGCGTTATAAAATAATAAACAGGAATTTTTTTTTTTTTCAATATTCGTTGAATGAACTTTCCATAAATACCGCGGTTCGACGGGAGGTCAAAACACCGGCTGCCTTGGTCGCGGCACTGATGCTATATATCGTTTGATCCGTTCGAATCCGCGCGCCACTCCGTTTTCTATTGTCGCTGTGCTAGGCGTGTCTGAACACGAGGCTCGTTTTTTTATTTTTACGGCCCGCGGCTACCAATATTAATGGACTATTATTATAACTGTCAAAATAAATTTATAAAAAAAAAAAAATTATACAATTTTCATTTCGTTTCGCGACCATGTTAGTCTAATACGCACATCGCGTTATTTTTCTGTCTTATCTTCTTCTAATAAACTGTAAACGGATGAGTATTATCATCGATTGCCCATTCTGTAATAAACGGTATTATTGGTAGGTTTATAATTTGTAGATTAATAATAATATTGTTATACAGTCGGTACGCGTTTCAGTTTTCGACATCTAGTCGTTCGATAACCATACCGTGTGGTTTTCGAGTTTAAATTTTGTCGCGTTTTAAATTGTAATCAAATTAATTCGTACAAATAAAATCGGCTATACCGGATAAATCAATATAATAATAATATGTTATCTACACGTAAATAACGCAATAATAATAAAACGCAAATAACGTACATATAGGTACGTATTATATTATGTTACGATAAAAGGCGTAGTTCCTACTAAATTTTTTTTTTTTTTAAATGTTTTAAGAAAAAACAAAATTTTTAACAATTTACTTATAGATAGTATTTTTTTTTTTTATGTGAGTGAATAGCTAATTTTGGAGTTTGGCCTTACATAGTTAAAACGGTAAACCGACGAAAACAATGCTAGAGTCCATTCTTTAGATAATTTTTCAGAAGTTTTAATTTTGAAAATTACTTCCGTGCGCAGAGGTTAGGTACTGGTATTGTAAGAAATATCAAACACGCAATTAAAATATCAGGAAAACTATACAGTCTATTTTAATAATAAAATATATTAAGTCTTTCCCATCAGAATCCTCTGGACCGATTAATTGATAATAATTGTATCTGGTAAAATCAGAACTTTTATCAAATTCGTACTTGAAAATAAAATCATAAGATCATTTAATTAAACTCTTTTCTTCAATTTATTTGGATATTTTGTCCGATTCATTTTGGTTATAGTCTTCAGAAAAGACTGACCTGCAGGGCCGCCTTAATTAATAGCTTGTAGCACGGGGCCTTGGTGCAATGAACCGCAGTCGTTTCTACGGCACTACCGATGTTTGTGAACCACGATCGGTATGGTGACGCGCGATCACACGTGGATAATTTTTGGAGTCAGCAAGAAGAACGAGCGATGTCACGTTCCATTCCATTGTATACTTCTCAAGGTACCGCTCGGCCACCCGAGAGTGCGAACTGGTCCGAGGACTGTGGCTAGGACTCCTCCATCGATATACCGTCGCTATCCCTGTCCGAAACGGACTCGGCATATTATTTATAAACGATAATCGATAAAAGTTTATCGTTTAAAAGTATGCAAAATAATAATATTCGTACCGACAGGAAAGAAAAACGTATAAAATTTGAACATTCTACGAAGAATATGCGTTTTTTATTTCAAACTCGTTTTTCAAGAAAAACCTTTATAGGTACCCGTCGTATTTAATAAGATTTAAAAAAAATCTATAAAAAACCGTACTGTATTAATTGTAAGTATATTTTTAAAGTGCAATCCGTTAAAAACATTAATAATATTACTGGTCTGTACGTAGGTCGCACAAATCGTTACAAAACAATACGTTATAAGTTATTAGTTTATATTTATTAAAAAACATACAAATGTATAGTTTGTAACATGCATACAAAAATTATGATGTAAACAATTTCCGACAGTACAATATAGTACAATATTGTAATACAGTATAATATGGTAGTGCAGAAAGTCTGAAATTGTTGTCCGAAAGCGTTCAAAACGTCCAGCAATGTAAAAAAGAAAATACATTATATATTTATATACATGTAAGTACAGTCCAATAGTTGTTGACGTTCTCGAATATACGGAAATTCGTAAAGTGGAAATTACTAATTTTCCTCCTAAACATCGTCGTTTGTTTGAATCGAACAATTCCTTAACATCTTCATGGTCATAAAACTCTGAAACGAACGAAATCATAAACACGTTATTCAATAACCGAAAAGCGATTCCCAGGTGAGAAAATAATATTATTAGTAACGCAGTTTACAAACTACGTAGTAGGCACTATGTACCTCAGCGGCCACGCTGTGTAATAAATTAGCAGTAGTGTCTCCCGTTTCTTCTACCATTTTATACAAAAATCCATTTTCGTAGCATTTCAACAAATTATACGGATGATCGAATTCAACTATTTGTCCTGCGTCTACAACCATTACCCTATCGGAATCCATAACGGTGTTCAAACGGTGAGCGATCGTGAGTACCGTACACGTTCGAAATTTATTCCTAATCGTATTCTGAATCAGCGCGTCGGTCCTACAGTAAGACAGAAAAGAATTATTTATACACACACACACACACACACACATTATGGTCGACAATTCGAAATTTGTGTTATACTGTGGATCGACGTTCGCGGTGGCTTCGTCCAGTACGAGAATTTTATTATTTCGTAAAACGGCCCTCGCCAAACACACTAATTGTCTTTGGCCTATACTGAAGTTAGAACCGCTTCCGGACATTTTCGAATTGAGACCATCGGGCAGAGTTTCGATTACGGTTTTGAGTTGCACCTATAAAAACATAATAATCAAACGAGTTCCGTGACGTTGTAATATGTACAAAAAATAATTCATGAACGGTCCATGCGTATTATATAG
The DNA here is from genome assembly GCA_032441835.1 of Slavum lentiscoides. NCBI lineage: Eukaryota > Metazoa > Arthropoda > Insecta > Hemiptera > Aphididae > Slavum > Slavum lentiscoides. Next base: position 7,812,418 of record CM063715.1, on the reverse strand, counting down.
TTACTTCGTCTAAAGCTTTCCAAAGAGCGTGGTCGGGATATTCGTCGAATGGATCTAAATTTGTTCGCATAGTACCGGAAAACAAAAACGGTTCTTGTGGAATAATCGAAATTTTAGATCTCAGTTCGTGTAATCCCAATCCGTGTATTTCCACGTTGTCGACGAAGATTTTACCCTCGTTAATATGTAATCTCAACAACGCTGCTATTATGGTTGATTTTCCTGCGCCAGTCCTACCGACGATTCCTATCTAAACACAATAATATGGACATACGTAATATCACTTAATTGGCTACACTAATATATATATATATAAAATCTCGAAATTACTTTTTCCATCGGTCGAATTAAGAAATTGATGTTTTTTAATACTCGTGGCGTGTCCGGACCATAACGTAGACTCACGTTTTGAAAATCGATTTTCCCGAATTGAGGCCATCCTTTTGGAGGCGTTTTGTCTTTAAAAATTACATAGGTACGTTACGGAAATCTGACAATTTTACACTTCGTTACGGTGTATATTATTTACCCGGAGGAGATTGAAGAACAGATTCCTGTGGACAATTCGTGTATTCCATTATTCTTTCGACTGATGTCATTTGATTTTCTAACACTGCCGATTGTCGTATTCCCCACTGGACCATTCCAGCTAGTCCGATCGTTTGAGTAATTACCAGGCCTACATCTCCTCCATAAATATCTAATTCCAATATAATAAATAACAAATTCAAGAATCACGTCGTTATAATTCGAATTAATATTTTTAACTCACCATTGCCAATCACTAGGAAGCTGAATACCACAATTGTTATATAAATCAAGCAAATTATATCCAACCAAAGACCGAACGCTTCATTCGAAGAAATAAATAAATACCAAACTGAGGAATGTAAATCCTATATAGTTTTTCAAAAGTAATCAAAATAATACATAATTACAATTGGCGAAAATAAGGTATGCCGGTGACGACGTATACGATGCACGTTGGCAAAAAGTCTTTCGAAAAGAACGTATACACCTATACTGGCTTTCCTCGGTTAAAAGGTATTTTTCGAATACACTCGTACATAAATCACAAACATACGAGTATATACTTTTAATTGTCGTTTAATAAAATAATAATTTTTACCAACTTGATATTTGTCGAATTCTTCGCATAAAATTTTTTCCGCTTTGTACGCTCGTATCGTCGTTAAACCCTGTAGAGATTCGTTTAAATGTGCGAACACGGGACTTCGAGCTAGTAATAATAATAATAATAATAATAATAATAATAATAATAATAATAATAATAATAATAATAATAATAATAATAATAATATATATATATATATATATATATATATATATATATATATATAACGTCATAACGAATACCGAATGGCACGGAATAAAGTAATTTCGTGAGTACGATTACCCGATTATGAACCGAATAATATTTGAATTTATAATTACTGATCCCATCCAATCGTTTGATACTTCGAGTCGTTGGCAAGTAGAAAACCCGGAACTGGTAAAATATTATTCCCATTATAAACGTCGGTATCATCAAGTAAATATTAACCAATCCAACGACGAACACAATACCCATCAGTAACACTAAAATCTAAATGGAAATACAGACACAAAATTATTACGTGCGAAACAATTAATAAAATACATTCTAAAGCCGGGGCCATATAGGCTGGAGAGTTGTAAACTCAGCATCTATTGTCGCCGTTGTGTAATCAGAGCCCGATGGAATCGGTTTCACGTATATTCGTTTGTCTGCTTCTAATTATACGACGGTGGCAGAAGACGGAGTTTACGACTGTCAGTTTCACCAAGTATACAATATAGTACTATTTAAACATATAAAAAAGTTTTCGATTTTCGTTTCTGTCAAAAGTAATAAATAAACCGGCAATCAAACATATTAATGTCAAAATTATCATTTTACCAAAATTATTATTTAATTTTAAATTGATAATGTCATTTTGCGTTACTCAGAAGTAACGGCGACTATTGACGATCTTATTATTTATCTTTTTCTTCGTCTTACACTCTCAAGACACATGGAGTCGGATACCCTAGTTTTGCATCTCCATAAAACGCGATCTCTCACCATTTGTAAACCCACACTTGCAGCCATCTTCATATAATCACGTCACCCTCAATTCCATCTAACCGCTTCTTCTTCGGTCTTCGTTATTTCCCTTCTACATTCATTTCAATAACACCTCTCACTGCAGTTTCTGAATCATCTTTCCTCATAACGTGTTATTGATTTCTGATTTTCTCCTTCCACACATCCGTCTTGGCATTCTCATCTCCGCGCTACACTTACCCTTCGTTTACCTATCCACTGCCCAACATTTCTAACCATACATCATTACTGGCCTCGCACTACTGTTTTATAAACATGCCTTTTTTTTGTCACATAAAACACCCGATGCTTCTCTTCATTTCATTCGTCCACACTTTATCCTATTTTTCCTCAGAACTACCATCTTCTCACGCTATATCTTCATTCATCTTCGTTACGTGTCTTGCCTTATGAGTTTTCTTGATAATAATTACCTCTAAAGTCATAAGCAATTGTCCACTTTTTTCAATTTGAAATTATTGACGATCTCATTGACTCTTCCAGTACGACGGTTATTCCGCATTCAACACACATCAATAATGAAACCGGACAAAAATCGAAACCTTTATGCATGTGGCGGAAGCAAACAACGTTCATACTGGCTCCGGCTGTGTAATATGGATTATCGACGGTTAAGTGAGATCTACTGACTTGCAAAAAGTCCAATATGACTAGCGGCAAAAAGTCGTCGATGGTTCCAATGTCTTTCGAAAACCGGTTTAATATTCGACCTAGACAAACAGTGCCGAACGCATAACGTATAGAAAACGCGTCGCGATACCGACTGCAACTCATGTATAAATATATACATATTATCGTTACCAGAAGAATTGGTATTGAAAAACAACATCGTGGCTCCGATTATAGCGTTAAACATCCATCTGTGTAAATTTTTCGACGCGACTATAATGACCGACACGAACACAACGGATCTGACGAGAATGGCTACGATCATAGAGACGATCAACAGACCGTAAACAGCGATGTAAGTTTGACGATATTGTGACGACACCGTTAACGTAGGACGATCGGTGGAATTATCGCGAGTCGTCGAATTGCCGTTATCCGCGGTGGACACGACGTATTCGTTGCGAAAAACGTACTCTTCTTGGTTGACCCTGAAAAACGCGCATTTTAATCTGCAGTGTCGCGCTGTTGAGATTAACAAGCGTTAAAAACGCAAACTACCAAAAACTAATCCAATAATCGCCGCCAGTTATCAATACTTGCACGAAAATGTACATGAATAGACAAAACGATACTTTACAAGCACCCCCGGCAGCAGACAAATACGACGTGTAAACGCTTTTCCTGACGCGTCCAAAACTTCGACATTCACCTTCTTCGGGTGGCTGTGCCAGAGTTCCTCCGTTGAGTTTGTTCTCGTCGACTAACGATAAAATACTTTCCTTCGAACCGTACGGGGACAGAACGCGTTCGACGCCGAGGCCGCCGTTATTACGCGTTTCTGCTTTCGACTCGACCGGTGTCTCGTCGTCCGAAGACCCGAGCATTTTCGAGAAGTCAACACCGTACGCCAATAGTTCTTTATAAGAGCCCTCGATCAATACTTTACTCTACAGCCAAAAAATATTTATAATTATTATTATTATATACGAATATCAAACGTATTTAAATACGAAATAAAATTTACATTCTTTATCAGAACAATTTGATCGACATTGGTCAAATATTGGATTTGATGTGTCACTAGAATACACGTTTTATCCTTGAGGTAACCTAAATGTATCGATTGAAATCAATAAAATGTTAACGCATGCAAGTACAACGCGTAGGGTAGACTCTCGATAATTTAAAATTTCCCCTGAACCGACGTTTTTTCCAATCGTCGAGATTGTCGATTCGAGGACAAGGGGAAAAGATAAAAAAAAAAATTTCGAATTAAAGAGAGTCGACAAATTTTATTGTAAAAGAAATTTAAACTCGAAAAAAAAAAAAAAAAATCGTTTCTTTTCTTTTGGGGGGACATATTGTTGTCGGGTGTCACAATAAAAAAGTGCTGAACGCTTTTAAAAAAAGGTAACATATTATTCCTCGTCCATTTCTAACCGTTCGAAGAAACGCCGAAATCTTGTCGAATTGGCTCCGTTTCATGGTAACGGACCAAGAAGGACCGTTTTCAGGCTGAATCCTACGATTACAGCTCATCATATGAGTCTATTGAGGTGAATGGAATCCATTGGTAAACCAAATCGGTATCATCACAAGCGGGAAATAAAAGTTATTTAGAAAATTGTTACTGATAAGCGCAAGAGTAAAACGGTTTCTACAATATAATATTCTATGATACAATATTTACATACATACGTGTACAAAGTCGTTAAGTTCGAGATTCCGGACGAAGAACTTCGAACTGTAGAAAATCTCACGCCGCCTCACACTTTGATTTGTGAAAGGAACCGAAATAATACATTAGTTTTAGAGGTTTCATCTTAGAGAGGTTTTGGTCGGGAGACCAATCGCGGTGTAGTTCGATTTACGGAGTTTTTTGAATTGTCGAGAGTCTACCGTGGGTACGGTTATATATATTATATTATATTTATAATACGACCTTGGATGCATTTGTCAAATAAATGTTTGCCAACGCGTGTATCGACGGCCGACAGAGGATCGTCTAACAGATAAATATCCGCTTGTCTGTATATAGTTCTGGAGAGGTGAAAAAAAAAAATAACATAACAGATAAACGCGAGGGAATTTGTTTTGTCGAATAATCACCTGGCCAAATTTATTCGCGCCCTTTGTCCGCCGCTGAGTGTAACTCCTCTTTCTCCTACCATCGTCCTGTCGCCGTACGGAAACTGTTTAAAATCGTTTTTCAACGAGCACGCTTTTATCACCTGTTTTTATACGACACGTAGACAATTGAATATTTTATACATATAAATATATAATAAAGTAGCTGAGTTTCGCACGGTTTCGCCAGTGAACAGTCAAACGGTTTAACTATTATTATATTTATATTACGGGTATGATTTGTTTTTGCTTGGCCAGATTAAGATGCTCACGACACGAATTATCGGTAAGTATAGTTGGTACCGCCGAATTATTGTAGTTTGGATTTCGAATAATTTACTATTATTATTTTTTGTTCGCATTTAAAATGTTTTTTTAGAATATTCCTATACAACTATTATATTATGATATGACCTTCAGTCTTTTTGAAAAACAAACCGCATCCCGGCATTTTCGAGAGAGAGTTACACGATTTTATATTTTATACAGAAGATAAATAATAATAGTATTGATCATATTATAATGATTTTACTTGTTTGTAACGTTCTACGTTCATCGGCGAATCGAACAGGATATTCTGGCGAATAGAACCGGAGAACAGCCACGGGTCTTGGGGCGCGTACGACACAATGCCGCGCACCGAGATCCTACCTTCGGACAACGGCAATTCGCGTAATATCGCATGTATCAACGAACTCTGTGAAAACGGTTTGTTTTTTCACGATGTTTACCACACAGTATTATTAACGACAACGTCCTCATTATCAAGAACACGTGTGTGTGTGTGTATATATATATATATATAAATTTGTTTATATATACTTTTCCTGCTCCCACTGGACCGATAATTGCAACTAACCGATTAGGCCTTGCGGTCAAATTGATATTTTCTAAATTGTTAACCACCGTCTGATCGTTTATTATCCATTTGGCCGTCGCGTTCGTAACGTTCACACCGGAATTAATGCTTTCGGCGCAATCGCCTTTGCCGTTATCCGTATTTGAATCGTTATCGTAGGTTTGTTGTTCGCCTTTGCTTGCCGTTTTCTCAGTTTTCAAACGACTCGTTAATATACGCGGTCTATCGTCGTTTTCATCGCGTAATAAATATGTCTGTATACGGAGGGGGGACAATGATTACTATTTTAACGAAACAAAACACACAAATACGTACCTCGATTCGTTTTACGGACACTTGAAATTCGGCCATTTGTCCCAGACCTCGACTGAAAAATATCGTCATCGTAAGCAACAACAGATTGTACAACGACGTTATAACGAAAACCTGAGAATAGTTTTTTTTTTTAATTCGTTATTTTACTGACGCGATTCCGCGGGGTGGGGGGGAGAGAGAGGAAGGGGGACATTTTCCGCGGTTATTTTACTTTTTGAATGGAGATGGAGTTGCCGAGTAGCGCGTACGCGAAAATACTCAGGAACAGTTGAAATCTGATTTGAATCACCGAGAACGACGACAGTATTGTCCTGACGTACGACGATCCTTTGATATGTTCGATTTCCATCCTGTAACGACAATATTATTATACGTAATTGAAAATACTTCAGTTTCGGCCGGCACGCACTTTCTCGTGTATTCGACGAGTTTGGAGAACGGCTTTTCCCACGTGTACATCTTAATCACCTGGATGCCCGATATGATTTCGCTCATCAGACGCAATCTCTCGTCCGCCTTCCTCGCGGCTTTCGATCGGAATTCCGACAACCGTTTACCCAACCAACCTGGAAACGAAACGAATTCCATCAGTAGACATGTGCGCGTAAATATTGCGGCGTGAGAACGGTTCCGTTTTTTTCATACGCCATCGTTCGAACCTTGTAACGGAATGAAGAATAACAACGTTGCTATTCCCAGTAACGAAGACACGCCGATTTCGCGCCACAAAAAATACGTGACGATCACCGTTTGTAGCGGTCCGATCCACAAGAAATGGAGAAACGTCAACGCCACGTCGAATCGATTCACGTCGTTCGACAATAAATTTATCACTTGACCGACAGTGGTCTCGCCGATGGCCGCGTGGCTCAGACGTAACGCCTGCGCGAGAAGAAAAAAAAGTATTTTCTAAACTATGTATTAAACTGTCGTGCAGAATTTTTCGCGTATCTATAATGTTTAAAATTTTGTATATCGGTTTTCGGGGAAAAAAAGAAAATTAAATCAACCGTGTGTTGTTATAGTCTTGTGACTGAGTACAAATAATATCTGTTATAAAAAAAAAAATCAACCGATCGTTTAGTAGAAAATATAAAAATAGTATTAGTGATATCAATATTATGTGCACCAAAATCTAAAGTCAGATAATAAATTATAAACGCATTTGTTACGCAATGGATTCTCGTACTACTAATGGGGTCGAATCGTTTCATGTAGTAATTGTAACTATCGATTTCGTCATCCATATTCAAATATTATTTATCATGTTATTTAATGTTTTACAAGAAAATAACAAACAGAAACCGCGCTTAAAATGAATTCTATTGACCAACGAGAAATCAAATGTTTTGCCTACTCAATGATACAAAACGAAAAGAAAAGCGTACGATAAAATCGTAGGAAGAATGTTAAACAAGGAAAATTATAAAGCGATCGAATGTATTTATTAAAAAAAATTGGAATGTAATCGAATAAAAAAAATCTTTAACGAATAAACAAAAATTAATTATAGAGAAAATTAGACGAATCCCATATTGTAGTGCCGTTTTAGACAGTCTTGTACAAAGCATACTTATACTGATTAGAGCAATACGGACACTCATAAATTGTGTACAAGTTACGTTTTTTGCCGTTAAATAAGTCCTACTAAGTCTCTAAAAATGAGAAGAAAACCGTTTCTATTACAAATTAAAAGAAAATATATATTATAGTTTTTCTTTTGAATTTCATACTTTTACATATTCATTATATAAATTCGCCCAAATGATATGTGATTTTATGTCATTCGCCCCCAAATGATAGCCACCCCGGATGACTTTTTTCTGACAGATAGACAACAATTTTCGGTAGACAAAAAAATATAGAAAATTCCCAATAATTATAATACGCGACCTTCGAAACACTCGTGGTGGTGATGGCGTGCTATACGGTGATCTATGGACACGAATCCACCGGTAAACTATGATAGGTTACAATATTTATACGAATAGAAAGACGTCATCGTAGAAAAAAAAATTGTTTTCGAGATAACGACAATGAAAAAACAAAAATGTATTGTACATAATGCTCGTACGCAGAATGTTTTCTACTGGTAACGTATATAAAAATAATTGACCTTTCTATAAATCAACGAACAGCAAGAAACTCGCATCTTCATGCCGCAATGTAAGATTTCCAATTGTGTCGCGTGATACATGACAACCGATGTCAGCATGCTGAACACCAGACCGAACGCGCTAACGTACGCGTATTCCAAGTCCACGTTATTGGAATTATCAGCCTTGAAATACGTCAAAAGTCCGCCGATACACAGCGGTTGAAGCATTCTGTAAAAGCGCCAAAACACAAACAAGCGAATAATTAGTCTACGTATAAATATATAGAATTTTTTTTTTTGAAAATTCGATTCGCCCTTCTCTCGCACGATTTAGAGTAAAAAAACTGTTTTACCGAGTTTTCTATACGTTTAATACAATACTCAATAATCGAGAGTAAATCGTTAGAAAACTTTCCCCCACCACCCAAATATGTCAAAATGATTCAATCCATTAAATGTCAAATTGGTTTTTTTTTTAAATTTGTATTTAATAAATTTCAACAATTTAACAAAATAATTGACACAACTGTAACAGTCATTTGGGAAAATTAAAAGAAAAACCTAAGGTTTTCGGTATAACGACCGAAATGTAAGTAAAAAAAAAACGAAAAGATTCAGGGTTTTTTTTTTATACTACCTACTTACTTCAATATGATTTCGTTGACCGACAGAATCAATCCGTATAACATGTATTTAGGTCCGTAAATTCGTATCAAAACTCTCAACAAACTCGGACTTCGGCATTGCTTGTGCGCGGAAAAAAGTTCTGATCTCCATTTCCTTAAACGCGAAAATTCAAATCGATTTTTAACAGAGACAACAATACTGCAGCAAATATATAAACTTAAACGTTTGTTTAAACGATTTACTTTTCCAACTCGTCGCCCAACGACGACGATCTATGATCCTTTAACGCTGTGTACAAATCGCTTTCTACCAAATCTTTTTTCCGTCCAGTTTTGAACAGGTTTAACATCCAGCTAAAAATAAAGTATATACGCATACATTATAATTTATAACACAACCAATATTGAAAAATCAATTTAAAAATAATAATAATAATATCGCGCTGCGTACGTTGTACGAAAAGACGAAGCGATAGTTTATTTATTATATAAATCGATTTACCTAAACGTGAGCACTTGGAAAACACTGGCATTGATTCGTGGATTTTGTTGCTGTTTTATTTTATTATCGACGTTCGTTATTAACCTGTAATGATAAAAAAAAAAAAAAACGAAAACAAATTAACTAAATAATGTTATATATTTTGTATTGTTGAACAATATCTGTACTCCGCTAACGTCTGTACCACTGACCTGTACATAACGCGTGTATAGCGTGTATATTACTTTAACAGTTAAAAATCACTGTTTTACACTGTTACGTATTTCGAACGGTCTGTATCTGAAAAAAAGAGAGAAAAAAAAAACGAATAAAAATCAATTCAATAACAATCGATAAAACTACTCGAATGTTTCTGCAGGTATCAAATCAAATATATACTCGAATAATTTTTTTTTACTTTCGAATACGTGATATATAGGGTTTATTCGATTTTTTTTTTTTTATAATATATAATTTTTAAATAAGTATTTTTGAACGCGTTAATAAATATGTATATATATATTCGTATTAAAACTTTTAGTAACGATACAATTATTTTTATACTTTTTTATTTTTATTGTTTTTAACATTACGTTTTCCGCGCGCGTGTGTGTGTTTTTTTAAATTTAATTTTCTTAAAATATATATAGGAAATAATATAACGATTACTATAGTGTACGAATTAAATATTGTTTCACATAGCGCAGTGTCTGCGGTCTATATTGGTTACAGTAGATCAAATATTATTATAAACTTTTAATAGTTGCTAATCGTTACGTTCATACGCGTGATATTTGTAGATTAAAAAAAAAAAAATGTGTTGCGTGTGTATAATCATCTCGTTTCGCTTATCTCGTACATAGGTACTATACATTATGGTATTATTATTATTATTATTATTATTAATTTTAATTTGAACGCAATTATGTATTTATATACAGTGGAAATGTAATTCGACGATGTGCAGATAGTTGTTGCGTACGCTGTATACGGTAGGAATTAATTATTACGTTTTAATTTATCGAAACAAATAAAATTAAAACGTTTATGCAGCGTGTATCGAGATAATAACGAATGAATTATGATTGGCGAGTGCAAAATAATAACGTGCAGTTTACATCTCATTATTTTTTGTCTTACATTTTATTATTTTCAATTTCGAAATATTTCGCGTGAATTTGATTTTTTTTTTCGTTTCGTGTTCATTTATTTATTTATTTATTTTTTTTTGAAAACGTGACGGGCCGGAATAAACGGACAAAACGATATTTAATACTCATATCGTTTATAACGAACCAACGTCTACACAAAGTCTTATTAAAAAGAAAATATTATTATTCGTTCGTCGATACGCGGGTTTTCGCCATTATATATAACGATAATAATAATAATAATAATAATCGATTTTATCCGCGTGATTCGCGAAGGATTTTACAGAAATACTAATAAGCTAAGTACATATAATATACTCATATCGGTTGAAAAAAAAAATGTGTTTTAGGTATTCGAAATCACAACGCCCGGATCAATAAGACGTATCGTGCAGGATGCCAAAGTTTAAATACGACGTGTGGTACATTTTTTTGTTTAAATGTTTTTTTTTTTAGGCCGGAAAATTAGTAAATGTAGTAAAAGTATTCAATGAAATCATTCGTAATAACGATCAAATTACAAATATTAATTTTTTAATTTATTTTCGTTTAGAGGAGTATTTTTGACACGATTGGCTAAATCTCCTGCGCACAACAGTGCGAAACTGTACAATCACTAGGTATGTACGATTATACGATGCGATTTGATTTTCACTCGGGTTGAAGCAGGTTATTTTCTGCAGATAAATTCTAAACACTCGCAGCGAACAAAATTTTAATCGAACCGCATAAAAAGCAGAAACGGTTTAGATACAATATGTGTGTACGCCCGAATTAAACAGACTGAAATGTAGAAAAAGTATGTAGAATCGTTGCGGTATATTAACGAATAAAATAATATTGTTACATCGTACGCGGAAATAATATCTGCGGACAACGGTTTTCGATAATAATCGATTAGATCAATATAGCGGAATCTTTTTCGTTTTCAAGTCTACAATAAAACAGTGTAACGCGTGTTGTTTTACCGACGCTCCTTCACTCGCACAGGATATCGTAACCGGGCGGTTATTAGACGGTACCAGCTCTACGAGGCTGTCAGGAACAGAATAGCCGTCGTACGCGTTACGGACAAAGGGTGCAGAGAAGAAGTTATAATGAAAAAAAAACGCGAAATTTTTAGAATTTTATTATAATAATAACGTTCGCGAGTGTACGTTTTTTTATTATTATTATTATTAATTACTTGATGTAATATATTGCGGTATATGCTTACCTGCAGAGTACACGATTCAACGACGGAATGTGTCGCGTGTGGCCGACCTCGGGGACGGGCGTGGTCGATCGACGACGAATCTATTCCTTGCGCTCTTTGCGAATCCGTTGCAGTGTTTCCAGAAGTTTTGGGAACGACGTTTTGGTGTGACGGAGGAAAAAAAACGCGCCGAATGGCCGTGTACGTTCGTTCGTGTATTACGTTATATTATAATGATAATAATAATAATAATAATAATATGCGTACAATAGCGATGATTATGCATTGCGAGTGACGTTCGGTTATGAACGTGCCAAGGCGGACGGTACGACGTTAAAAAAAAATTTTTCTCGTTAACAACAAAATAGTCGAGCAGAGATGATAATACAATTATTAATTTTATTATTTTTATTATTATATCGTCGCGATATATGGTGGTCGCGCACCGAATAAATTGGCCAATTTTAAAAATCGATTTGGAAATAATTAAAAACTTAATTCCAATTGTATGACGCGGACGCCCCCCGATATTTTCCAACAGATATCAAAATATTATAGCGATTGCACACTGTACTCGTACACAATTTCTGACGATAATAAATCGTTTTTTTCTTTTTTTTATGTAATAAAAAACTCGTCGACTAAAACGAAAATACTATTTCGCTTCGACCGGAATGTTTATATTATGCGCTCCTCGACGATTTTCATCGAAATAAATACGCGCGGGAAAGTATGACTCTGCAGAAGTCGCATAATACGTATATACACCAAATCGAAATAAAAATATTACAATAACGTAGGCATAATACCTTGAATTTTTTAAAAGTCATCAACATTTTAAAAACACAATTTTCACTACTATTTTTTTTTTTTTTTGTAAATAACTTTTTGAGAATTAAAAATATTAAAAAAAAAAAATAGCTCTTTGCTCTTGTTTTGCGCGTATAGATATTATTGTAGAGAGAGCGTTCTCTCGACCGTTGATTCGTTTGCAACTTCCTCATATATTGAAAAATATCGAAATTTCGAAAATCGTCGAAAATCGCTGGACATTTTGACATTTTCTCTTATAGGCGCAAAGTTAGAAGCCAATAAAAAAAAAAAACGTACACATTCGAAAAATCGCTAACGATCCATTACGAAATATTTGTATAATTGCGAATAATTATGTCGAAACGCAGTAATCGTAATTGGACAACATCGAAAATACTAAAACAATTATTTTCGTAAGATTTTATCGGCATTGTAGCATATGACCGATAGATAACCGCCACAAGTGTAAACGTTTTAATTTTCCTTAATAATTCTCGGCAAAGGAGGCGGCTCGTATAACAAATCCTTAAAATCTGCCCGAAACGTAAATCCAAAAAAAAAAAATTAATATATTTTTTTTTTTTTTTTTGAAAACCCCGCGTCGTAGATTAGTTATTACAAAAATTCTGTTTTATTTCGTATATTTGTATAGATTTTTTTTTTCTTCAATAAACACATTGGTAGGCATATAAGCTTACACAATAATATTATAATCGTGTAAAGGTTTATTCTGTGTGTGCAGATTATTAAACGTTCATTCGCAAACAGTGTTAAAAAGTAAAATTCGATTTTTTTTTTTTTACGTGATTATTACCACGCGAGAAAGTGAAAATAGATTTTATTTTTCAGACGTCTTCAGCGAATATCAACAGCAAAATTTCGTGAACATTCTAACACGCTGTCGCGTTTCAAATCATCTCTACAACAAATCACGCATACGCATTTCAATATTTTTGTACCGATATTAAGATAATAAGAAATGATAAAAACGTAAAAATACTTATTATATTATATGGTCTCATCGGACGTGTTTTGCTACTACTGACGTCCTGTTTGTCCTAACATTTTGTACAAAAACCCGTCTTTGTTTTTCAACAAATTGCGCGGACTATCGAATTCCACCATTTCGCCGTGGTCCATAACGAGAATCACGTCGGAATCCATAACGGTGTTCAAACGGTGAGCGATTGTCAGTACGGTACACGTGCGGAATTTGTTTCTGATGGTTTTTTGGATCAACGCGTCGGTGCTGCGGAGCAGACAATACAGTATTGAAAAATATTATGTAAATATCGATGGAATACGATGCGTGTTGGGTGAAGAAAATCGTAATAAATAGATTCTTTTTTTTGGTGATATTACTGTGGATCGACGTTCGCGGTGGCTTCGTCCAGTACGAGGATTTTGTTATTTCGTAAGACGGCCCTGGCCAAACACACTAATTGTCTTTGGCCGATACTGAGATTAGAACCGCTTTCGGACATTTTCGAACTTAGGCCGCCGGGCAAAGCCTCGATTACGGGTTTGAGTTCCACCTATAAACGAAAATAATATTTTACGTTTGAAACAAAAACGGTAAAACGATAATTTTTTTTTGTATCAGTAATAATCACTTGGTCCAGAGCGTTCCAAAGCACGTGATCGGCATACTCGTCGAAAGGATCTAAATTCGTTCTGATCGTGCCGGAAAACAAAACCGGTTCTTGAGGAATAATCGATATTTTAGACCTCAGATCGTGCAGTCCCAATCCGTGTATTTCCACGTCGTCGACGATTATTCTGCCCTCGTTCGTAGCCAGTCTGAATAACGCTGCGATCAATGACGATTTTCCTGCACCGGTTCTGCCAACGATTCCGACCTTTATTCAAAACGAGAAACCAAACGATTCACCCGGATTTAAACGATAATCGCCATAATGAAAATATATAGCGATTTTGTGATGATACTTTTTGCGCGGATTCGATGTTTACGTTGAAGTTTTTTATGACACACGGCGTATCCGAACCGTATCGCAGGCAAAAGTTTTCGAACGTTATCCGTCCGCTGTGCGGCCAATTCGACGGAGGTTTTTTATCTGAACAAAATAAATCGTTTTATTCGAATTTATTTCGCTGTAATAATATATACGGTTTCGTTCAAATATGATGTGTATTACTCGGTGGAGATTCGAACGCTCCTTCCTGCGGGATGTTCGTGTATTCCAATACTCTTTCCACTGACGTCATATTGTTCTCTAAATCCGTTGATTTTCTCACGCCCAACTGTAAAATTCCAACGAGTCCCAGCGATTGAGTAATAGCGAGTCCGACGTTTCCGATGTACGCGTCTGCAGAAATGAATGTCTGTAAACGCGTATACGATACAATATGTACAGAGTGCGGCAGAAGAAAAACAACTCTCTGATTTTATTAGGTTTAGGTGGAGGTATATTAGTGGTACTTGCACGAGCAGAAAGCTTTATTAATGTCGTTTTTAGTATTTATCGTGGGTTTGGTCGGGAGAGCATGGTGCGTTTGTTGTCCAGGAATTATTGTTGATAACTGCGGTTCACTAATAACGACTCCAGTGTGCGTTTCGCATTCGGTTCGAGGACCCCGATAGCAATTCACGATTGGAGGGTATCAAACGTTTTAGACACACAAGTTCTGCACTAAAAAGAAAATCGACGGGCCAGACTTCGGGTCGCAAAAGTACCGAAAAATGTGTGGTCTGCTGTAAAAGCTTGGATCGAGCAATTTCCGCAGCGTTCTACACGGTAACAAAAAATATTTTTCGGTATTTTTGGTTCGCTCAAGTTGGGGAGTTTTTTCTTTGCCGCGCCCTGTGGTATTACAATAACGTGATATATAAGTGCTCACTGTTTCCGATCGCTATAAATGTGAATGTTATGATGCTTATGTAGACGACACTGATTACGTCTAACCACACGCACAACGCCCTGTTCGAAGCTATGTGCGTATACCACGCCGATGAATGCAAGTCCTGTATTATTTAATTTTAAATACGATTTGAATTAGCAAAGTAAAGATAATTAATATGTACTCGCCTGATGATTATCGAATTCGTGGGACAAAACGCGCTCGGCTTCGAACGCTCTGATCGTCGTCAAACCCTGAAGCGACGCGTTCAAATGCGCGAATACAGGACTTCGGGCTTAATTTTTTTTAACGCGTATATTATTAATCGATTTCTTTTAAGTACATTTTTCAATGTATAAATGATATACTCACTTATTCCCTCCAACCGTTTGAGGCTTCGGGACGTCGACAAATAAAAACAGGCGATCTTATGGACAATGTATCCCGCGATAAACGTGGGTATCGTGAGATAAACGTTTGTCGTTCCGATGACGACTACGACTCCTACGAGTGTCAACGCGATCTGAAAAAAGATTCAAAAGTCGCGCGTTACGCGGGTAGCAGTGGCGTACATACGAGGAGGTTGCAAGCGGTTTCCACGCCCCTTAAATCGCAAAAGAGAAAAAAATTTACTCGCTGTTTTAAAAATTGTATTTCTACCGTTAATATTGTGAAAGAAATAATGAAGAATTTCAGCGCATATATTACAATACAATATTACTATATGGTTATAAATGAAGTTTAGAATGTTGAGCATTACAATGCTTGAGAACTTGTGACTGATTTAAACTATAAACTCACAATCATAAAAATAATACACTTTTATTGCGTATACGTATTTCGACAACTACCGGTTGTCATCTTTAGCGCGGACCGACTACTACTAAACCGCTAGACGCTATAAACACCCGTATTTATACAGTTTATATCTCCGATGACGTCACCATAAAACGGCCGCGTCGGTTGGTCGTGATTCAACGACCGCGCCCATCGCAAATCCGTGCTGCCGCCATCTGGTTTATATAAAATTTTAATAATGAATTTTGTATTGGATTTAAGTCCCAGTTTAACAAGTTATTATTATTTTTTTGACATTCCTATTGCTTCTCTCGTGTTTAATTCTTTGCATTTTTTAAAAGTTTTGCTGATTTAATATTATGTTTAGTAATCAATGAATGTTCCGCAACAGGAGATTTTTCGTGCCTTATTGTTTTTTTAATATTTCTCACTTATCGCAAAAATAGATATTCGGTTCAAAGAACATTGGAGAAATATTAAAAAAACAAGAAAACGAAAAAATCTCCTGTTGTGGAACATTTATTGATTACTAACCATAATATTAAATCAGCAAAACTTTTCAAAAGCGCAAAGAATTAAACACGACAGAAGCAATAGAAATTTAAAATAAAATAATAATAATAATATAACTTGTTAAACTGGGACTTATAAGTCAGTTATAAAATTAATTTAATGTAAACCAGATGGCGGCAGCACGGAAATGCGGTGGGCGTGGTCGTTTACTCACGACCAACCGACGCGGCCGTTTTGTGATGACGTCATCGGGGATATAAACTGTATAAATACGGGTGTATATAGTGTCTAACGGTTTAGTAGCAGTCGGTCCGCGCTGAAGATAACAACGTAGTTGTCGTAATACGTATACACAAAGTAAGTGTATTATTTTTGTGATTTTTGGGTTTATAGTGTAACAATGCTTTACGTGAATATGTTATACAAGATACAAATAATTAATAAGACATTTTTGTTTTTCAATTGATTCTAGAAAACGCGACGGAATTCTGGACGAGAAAATTTGGATAGTTTCTTGAAACTGAGTCATGTACCTATTATAAAAAATGTACTCTTCACAAAAACCGTATATATATATATATAAATAACGATTAATGCGGGAAAAATTTCTTTACCTACTATATATACAACAATCGGCGATTTGACTTTGTTTTATTATTATAGGGGATTTTTTTTCATTAAAAAATACTATTAATGAATACAAATTTAGTAAAAAATATACAAAATATTTTTATTTCGAAACTTTCTTTGAACCTCACCCCCCCCCCATTCCGAAAAAAATCGTATCTACGCCACTGGTTACCGGGGGAATTTCGACGAGAGTGTTATAAGTGCGACGTATTCGAACAAATAAAACAATATTTTAAAACGGTCGAAACAAAGGGAGGGAAAAAATCGTAAACATGCCCCCCCCCACTCTGTCGTATTCGGGTAACGATCAACGTTTTCGGGTACAAAAAAAAAATATCGAAATGACATCTTTTTGTAACGATGAAACGAAAATGTCTTTTATAAATATCTAAATGTGAAAACTAATAACGTGATAAAATGCCAACACGTCTTACGAACATTTCCTTAATTCTAACGAATAAAATTCTTCCTTATTTAATTATTAAAGGTTTTTTTTTTTTTTACTCGGTTAATGCGTTTTCAATCGTTTCAAAAGTAAACTCTATTCGACCGTAATATTTTTCCTCTTAAAAAAAAAAAAAAAAACGGACACATATACTAAATTTTGATTTTTGTGTCACTGTAAAAGGCGTAAAACTTTCGCTATAGGCGACATTACGTGTACGCTGTCCATCAGAAACACCGGTAGTACGTCGTCGATGGTTCCGATGTCTTTTGAAAAACGGTTGAGGACGCGACCTGTGGAAAAAAAAAAAAAACGCGCAAATATTATTCGCGCGTGTCTCAACGCCGCCGCCGATTTGAAAAATTAATTTCGAAAAGAAGAAAATTTTGAACAATTTTTTTTTTTTGTTACGACAGTGGCGTATATGGGAGGTGGATCGCCACCCCCCCTAGGATTTTAGTAGTTTTTTGATTTCATAGATAATTTATTATTTAAGAGTGTATATATTGATAATAATGGCTGTATTGGAATATACACAGATAGAAGCGGATGTTCAAGGTATCACGCAGACCGATTTGCACAAAGGAAAAAAAGAGATCAATACTACTTTAATTTTTATTGACTTTATTTTTTGTATCATAATGTTGATGTACATAATATAGTGTATTAAAAATGAAAATTATAACAAAAAAAAAAGACTTTTTCTTGGGGGTGTGTTGTGTCTTCTCGTTACGTATTGAGGTAAGTAATTTACGATTATTAAATCATCCTCCTCTCCTATATAGACTGTGCTTTTAGATACGCCACTGTTTTTATACGGTAACGAAATTATTAACGGCTTACCCGAGGAATTTTTGTTGAAAAAAATCACGGACGCTCCGGTCAACGCCGCGAACATGTTGTCGTGTAAATTCGTCGAGGCTCTGGCGCAAAGCGGGACGAACGCGGCTGACCGGACGGCCGAGGCCAGTACGACGGCCAGCGTGAGACCCGCGAAAACGTAAACGCACGTTTGCCGAGATACGGTCCACGTACAGTCCGTCGACGACGACGCGTTTACCGCGTTATGAAACCCGCGTTCTTCCATGTTCACCCTGCGGACGCGGAGTTTTCCATCGATTTACAACGCAATAACGTGTTTTTTTTTTTCGGTGGGCGCGATTAGACCTTCGCGTTTTAGAGGGTGTTAAAATTACTATTTATACCTCCACAGGCGGATTTAAGGGTGGACACAATGTCCTCTCTCTCCAGTGCGTGAATTACCAGTACCAATTCCGTATATTTATTTAGATTTTAGTTTTCCATAACCGTAAATGCTATACCTATAATAATAGTGCGTTTTGAATTTACCAAAGACAATATAATATACTCGCATGTGTCAAAGTCTGCGTAACCGTCGTGGCTCATAATTATGAACTATTGCGGTTCGTTCGCGGTATTCCGTTCGTTTAAAGAATGTTCCGGACTGAAGACCGACCAAAATCAAATCCTAAATCCGCCTATCATCACTGTTCCACCGACCTCACTGACTACGACGTTTCACATCCAACACAACAAAAGTTTTCGTGCTGTATTACGAATATCTGACGCTGATTCGGTTTTTATATTGTTCGCAACGTCCCTCTGAACGTTCGAAACGGACACGTCAGTAAACCGTTGTTGCTCTAACACAGCGGCGCGCGACCTGGGAGGGGTCACGAAATTTTATAAAAGAGAGTCGCCAATAATTGAACGCCGAATGAAAAAGTATTACTAGGCGTTAATAATGTTTATATTTTGGATTTATTAAATTAAACAAATATAAAATCGTCTACAATTAACGATTTTCGTTTATAATAAAAAAAAAAAAAATGCTGGTAGAGGGTCGCCTCGTGGAAATAAATAAATCTGGGTGTCGCGGATCAAAAATGGTTGCGCACCACCACTGCTCTAACACACTGTTGTCCCCGGCCGATTTTTAATTCGTCGCATAAGCGCAGCGTATACTATTATATTGGAATTCGCAATTTGAAATAACTCGTACAGTTTAGGAAAAGCTTTTTTTGAAGCTTATTTTTTTTTTTACTGTCGTCAAAATCGAAATCCTAGTTTTTTGGGGGTGAGGATGATAAAATCTCTACTATGATTTCACCGTTTACCAATATGTTATCCACAGATCTCCGCCCGAAGTCAGTAATTGACACGCGACGCAAACGGCGATGAAAACGGCGACAGCGAAACGCGTTCCGCCGGCCGAAAAATAAGACCAGTAAACCGTCGAGGAAACGTTTCCGGAAGACGGCGTTTCGGCTTCTTCGACCGCTGCAGGCGCCTCCGGTCGGGCCGCGACGTCTTCGCCGCCGCTGTCGTCGTCGTCGTCGTCGTCGTCAACTGCCCCGGCGCGAGACGCGCGGCGGCGGTCACTCCGGACGGAACCGTTGCCGGCGTTCACTTCCGAAGACCGGAGTACTTTCGCAAAATCCAAATCAGACCGTTGCAGTTCCGCGTACGTGCCCTCGGCTAATATTTTCGCCTGATATTGTTTTCACAAAACAAAATTCGTTTATATACGAGCGCGCCAGTTATTATATTTATATTAAATATTAATATCATTATAAGAATTAATTTTTTTTTTACATTATCTATGAGGATAATTCGATCGATATCAGTCAAATATTGTAATTGATGAGTGATAAGTATACGAGTCTTATCGCGGAGGAAACCTAAAAAAAAAAATTGTCGTTACCAATATCGAAATATTTACAAAAAAAAAAAAAACACGCGTCTACCTTTAACGCATTTCTCGAATAAATGTCTGCCGACGCGCGTGTCGACGGCCGACAGAGGATCGTCCAACAAATAAATATCCGCTTTTTTATACACGGCCCTGAAACGATAATAATACGCAATTCGGCGTATTTTCGATTTGTTAAATTATGTATTTAAGACGTCTGCGAACGAAGAGTATTGTAATTTATAGGATAATTTCTTTTTTTCGTACGAAATTATACTTGAGTAATTTGAAAAAAAAATATAATCGAAAATCCCGTTTTTGTCAAAATTAACGGTTTTTTTTTTGTAATTTCAAACGAAAAAGTAATATTTTACGCAAACCAAAGATATAAATTCTGACTTTTCGATTAACCGGCCGTGTAAAAATAATACAAAAAAATATATGGTTTCGATACACTTTTTTTTTTTGTTGCGGTCAAATCATAAGTCGCGATATGAATATACACTATACGCGATTAACGTATCGTGAATAATTTTGCTGATCCTCGATTTCGCGATTTTCCCGAGTGAAATATACTTTCTGTTCGTACCTGGCCAGATTTATTCTCGCTCGTTGTCCACCACTGAGGGAAACTCCTTTTTCGCCGACGATCGTTCTGTCGCCGTACGGAAATCGTTCGAAATCCGTTTTTAACGCGCACGCTTTAATAACCTGTGGAAAAAAAAAGAAAGGATATTGGAGTAGCAGTGTACGCTACTCGAACTCGCCTACTGGTGGACAGAAATTTTAGACTTGTTCGTTATTATTATTTTGAATTTCGAATCAATAGAGCGTTTGAACGGCGCTCAATTTTAATTGGTAAACACGCGAAATAAGGGAACAGAGGACGAATGTAGCGAGGAGGTGATAACGCCAAGATGAATGTGTGGAGTAATTGTATAGGAAAATAGAGAACAAGAAACGAAGAACGCGTTATGCGTAGAGACGATTCAGAATTCGTCGTGAGAGGTGTTATAAATGGGAATGCGGATGCGCAGAAGCGGATATAGATGAATTAATCTACGGTGATATTATGAAGATGGCTGGTGTGAGTGTACACGAGATGCGGCGCTTTACGGTGTACAGGACTCCGCCGACCACGTGTAGTTTTCAGGGTTAAGCTGCGAAGAAAATAAGATAATTTTACTCGTTTATAACGGTCGTCGTCCATCGGCGAACCGAATAAAATGTTTTGTTGTACCGAACTGTTGAACAGCCACGGTTCTTGGGACGCGTACGACAGCACGCCGCGCACGAAAACGTTTCCGTCGACAAGCGGCAATTCCCGTAAAATCGCTTGTAGCAACGAACTCTGCGACGAAAACGATATATTATACGGCATTGTTAGTTTTTCTGATCCGTTTGGAAACGTAAACCGTATATATTTTACTGTACGCACTTTTCCAGCTCCTACGGGACCGATTATCGCTACCAACCGACCGGGTCTCACGGTCAGATCGATGTTTTCCAAAGAGTTTTCCGTTTGAGCGTCTGTCCACTTGGCGGTCGCATTAGAAACGACTATGTCCGCCGGCGACGGATCCGCGTCGCAGTGCAGATTGTCGTTGAAAATCGTCTCGGAAGTGTCCGTTTTTCTAATTGTTCCGTTGTTCCCGTTGAAATCGGCGGCTACGTTTTCCGCACGCCCGTCTTTTTCTTTGTACAATAGAAAGTTCTTTGAGAGAAAAAATTTTTTTTTTTATTCGTCCCCTCCTCTCGTCCCAGTTCGGTTACCTGGATGCGTTTAATGGATATCAACATCTCGGCGAATTGCCCGATACCTTGTGGGAATCGTATCGTCATTGTCGGTTGCATTATTTGGTAATACGAAGTCAAGACGAACACCTGAAAAGTGCGTATAATTATATGCGCGAACCCGTTACGTACCCGGCGACCGCGATCACTTTTCTTTACGTTATTACTTTTTGCGCGGAAATATCGTTTCCCGACAAAACGTAAGAAAATACACAACAGAACACTGTGATTCTCGTGTGAAACGCTACGAACGACGCCATCGTGGCTTTTACGTACGACGATCCTGTAATCTGTTGGATTTCTCTCCTTTTACATAAAAAAAAAAAAAAAAAACGTTTTCATATTTTTTTTTTTTATTCGAGTGACGGCGTTTTCGTATATAAACGCGCACAACGTACTTTCTCGCGTATTCCACCAGAATCGCAAACGGCTTTTCCCACGTGTACATTTTGATCACTCGAATGCCCGAAATTATTTCGTTCATCAAACGCACTCTCTCGTCGGTCCGCAAAGCCGTTTTCAAACGGTACTCGGAAGTCTTCTTCCCCAGCCAACCTGCGCACCGTGATACCGCGGGTGTATTGGAATAAACGAAAAATCAACGAATATTATTGGGTATTATTGATTTTCCACAAACCCTGTAACGGAACGAACGCGTAACAGACAGCCAGCCCGAATATTGACGACACGCCTACTACTCGCCACACGAAATACGTGGCCACTATTGTTTGCAACGGACTTATCCATAAATAGTGTAGAAACAGTAGCGCCGAATCGAACCGGCTCACGTCGTTCGACAATAAATTCACTACTTGGCCACTGGTGGTCTCGCCGAGTGCCGTATTACTCAACCGTAATGCCTGTGCAGTGTTACGGAATATATACATTTCACTTGAATCACACGCCGATTATAAATACGTATAATTTAGTTTTCTGTGTACACGAAATATTTCACAATATCTTATCTATTGTCGCTGTTATCGATTTTATACCTCAGACACGTTCCGCAATCGGAATTCCTTCCGAATCGTAGGTTTTTTTTTTTTTTAATAAAACGTACCGATTTTTTTTTTTTTGTCCCTACCTTTTTAAATATCGCCGAACAACAGGCCACTCGCATTTTCATTCCAAAGTGTAACATTTCGATTTGTGTCGAATGGTACAGTACCGTTGCGATCAACATGTTCGATATCAAAACACACGCGTAAACGTACGCGCGTGTTAAATCGGATTTCGCGGCACCGTCAGCGTCGAAAAACGACAATATTCCGCCGATGAACAGAGGTTGAGACATTCTATACAGTGTGCGTCGTTAAGGGGATTGAAAGCGGGTATTTTCTCTCTTTGTCTTACACACACATGAAACATAGCAAAATAGACGTTTCGTACTTCCAACGTACCGATCGATCTATTGGTGCGATAAGAAATTTGAAAACGGATTTGAATTCCTCGTGAATTTTACTACAAAACGACTTTCCCACTTTTTTGTTATTTCTTTTTTAAGACCTTCAAAAATGAATTATTAACGATTTTGTTTTTGTTAATTTGTTCGGTTAATTTTTTTAAGGGTTTATGAAAAAAAAAAATGAAAAAAGTGGAAAGGTCGTTTTATAGTAAAATTCACGAAGAATTCATATCTGTTTTCAAATAATATCTTATCGCACCAATAGATCGATCGGTACGTTGGAAGTACGAAACGTCTATTTTGCTATGTTTCATGTGTGTGAGACAAAGAGAGAAAATACCCGCTTTCAATCCCCTTAATAAAATAACAATTACACAAAATAAATTTTATTTAAAAGAATAAAAATTCTCGCGTTCATATACATCGAGTGATTTACAATGCTCGTGTGGCCAATAATTGTATATACGGTATTATAGGTGTAAACGCATAACGGCGTTTTGTAAAAATGTCGAAATCCAAAAAAAAAAAAATCTTAAGAAACCGAACGGGAAACGAAAAATGGAATTCTTACTTGAGCGCGATTTCGGCGATCGATAATACGATTCCGTACAACACGAATTTCGTTCCAAACATTTGAATCAAAGTTCTCGACAAACTCGGCGTTCGATTCGACTTATTCGCGTTGACGAGCTCTAATCTCCATTTTCTTAAGTAACGTAAGAATTTAACCAAAAAAAAAAAAAAAAAATTTAGAAATAACCGTTACGTATATACTCGTCGGTGGACGGGAGGTTTTTTTTTTTTTGAACAAAATTACTTTTCGAATTCGTCGCCTAACGACGATGACGAGTGTTCTTCCAGAGTGGTGTACAAATCGTTTTTTTCTAAATCTCTTTTTTGTCCCGTTCTGAACAGGTTTAAAATCCAGCTAACGAAAAAAAAAACAAAAATTTTACTACCAAAGATTATTATTAATAGTAAAAGATTTCACGTTAAAATTTTTTTCTTTATTTCGATAATAGTCGAATACGTATGGCGGCTCACGTACGTCGACAAAATTATCTTCAAACAAAACGTAAAATTCTAAGTAATCATTGCCTCGGAAGTAAGTTTTGTTACGGTGTAATATTCGATTTCGCGTTGGAATGTTAAAAAAAATAAAAAAATAAGCGCGTTATAGAAACGCGCGCGATTTACCTGAACGTTACGATTTCAAAAACGTTGGCATTGGCTCTTGGATTTCGAGGCCGTTCGAATTTATCGCCTGCACCGTCGTCCATTTTCTGTTCGTCTATAAACTCTAATATATCGATCGAATATAATTATATTACAATATAAATTATTGAAAATTTTGAATTTGATATTATTTCACGGTAGAATCGCGGTGTAATTCGTTGGAAAAAGAAAATGTAAGAAAAAATTTCGCGCGATATTTTTTTGTGTGTATATATACCGGCTATTATCACTCGTGATATGTGAGCGAATGTGTACAGTTATATTATTATTGTTATCCGAACGGCTTTTTATTATCGCTTTTTTATGTTTTCGTGCGTATTCAACACATTGATTAATATTATACTATTACGTTATTATCGTTTGCAGCGCAGTAAAATCTTAAAACGTAATCGTAAAACATATTATTTTTTTATATATATATATATATATATATATATATATATATATATATGTGTGTGTATACTGTATATATATTAATCAGAATAGTTTGACGAATGTGGTATACAACGATACGAAATTAAAAATTGTGAACTCTCAATTCGTTACACTAATCAATCGATTATTATTATTATTATTATTGTTAGCCGAGTTACATACGAGTGCAACGAGATTCTTCGTAACACGTTTATAGCGGAGACATTTTATTTTGAATTTTATATCAAAAGGTATTTCTGCAGTTTTCGTTTCCACTGCATTTGGTAAGACGCAGTAGATTTTTTTTTTTTTTGTTTTATATATCATGACAAAATAAACAGGTGTGACAGCAACTTACATGTTTTGGTTCAACTCGCGCAATCGTGGTGGACGCTTTTCTCCGCTTATCATCATCTCAGTATTTACGATTATTATCATGATTATTGTTATCATATTTTACTTGCGTACCACAAAGTTGCTAGCATACCTGTTTATTTTGTCGTGTTAATACTCAACAAAATAACGAAAACCATGTAATTATCACACACACACACACACACACACTTAAATCGTGCACCGGACTATCAGGAATACAACATTGATAACATTTGGAGAAAAGCAATATGGGCCGTACTTGCGTATCACAAAGTTGCTGGCATACCTGTTTATTTTGTCATGATATATTTATATATATGGTCCACGCCAGTGGCGTGACTTCGAAATTTAGGCCCAGGAACACAATTTGCAATGAAACAAAAAAAAAAATTTTTCGGAGTTGTCATGTGATATTGAAGTACAGATTGCGCTTACAATAGAATTTTCTGATGTAGATGCAATTGGTTTTGTGAAATCACTGTCTAATTTTGGAAATATACCATTTCTCTTCAATTTTGTTTCATTATAATTTTAATTTTATTTTTGATAATTTTATTATGATAATGAAATTATCATTTTTATTTTTGTTTCAATATAATTTTTTGCGCTTTTGTACTTAACTCATAGATTTTACTCATTTTAACTTACAACATATATAATTAATAATTGTAGACAAAAGTTTCATAAAATTTAAGTGGGTTTTTGAATTTAAAAAAAAATTGTTTTTAATGTTTATAATAGTACATTGTTTTACTTTGGGCCTCTTAAGCGCACGGGCCCGGGTGCGAACGTACCCTCTGATCCCTCTTAGTTACGCCACTGGTCCACGTGTATTCGATTCAATCTCACCGTGAGTCACCGTGTCGTGAGTCCCGCCGCGGTGTTCCGAGATGGAAAATATTCGATTATTCGACTGCATATATAAGACTGTTCAAATCGTTAAAACGTGATTGATATTCACAATTCGATATCAATTAATTTAATTATAGGAATACAAATCGTTTTCGTTATCGTATATAATTATAAAAAAAAAAAAATTACTACTATCGAAACGCGTGAATGTAATAATAATGATATTTATACAGACACAGCGCTTTCGCGGTGTGTATATAATCAAAACTGAATAAAAAAAAAACTAATATAATACACGCGTAGCTAAAAGTAACGACTGTTTTAGGAAATTTTCACTCGTATATAATAATTCGTAGCATTCCTCTTCGTTGTACTCTGTTATCATTTTTTTTAAATTTTTTATTGCGAGCAAAAATTAAAATCCGAAAATTCAAAAGAGATATCAAAACCAAATATGACTTATGTAAATCGCAATGAGTTTACACGAGTCTTCGATTCTGTTTTTACTCGTAATAATAAAAAAGTATATAAGTAATTCAAAAGAAAAATATTTTTAAAAAAAAAATCGACTAAACGCGCAAAATATAAACTTTTTTTTTTTAAATTAAAAATTAAACTCCCTGCTTTTCGCTCTAAATACACTACTATACTCGACATCACATTGAATGTTTTCGGATGCATTCAGTTTTTGAAATAAAATATGGCTTTTATGTTTTTGTTAGGTTTTAAACTGTGACGAGAGAGGTTGATAAATCCTAAAAATCACGTGAAAAGGCCGTTTGGGTGTTTCACGATTTTAAATATTATACGAGTTTTGATTGTCATTTATCATTATTTTTGACAATACTTTTTTTTTTATAACCAAACTGAAAACATTATCGTGTTCGCCACCACCGCGGCTGTGTGTACTATCTGCAACTTATAAAATCTGCTGGAAATCCTTTTGTGATCATTTTTTTTTTGGATATGACTACAGATTGAAGTAAATTTTTAGAGACAAAAGCAAACGGTAACAATATTTTCGTAGGTTAATGTATAGCTCTATGGATGCACTAATTATTATTGTCCTCAAACTGTTGTACGATCTTATAATGTCATTTCCCTCACGCCGCAGAATAAAAAAACTACCTAAGGTCATAACTGATTCTTCAGAATGGCTGAACACTTTGGCAGTTTTTATTACAGACATCGCTTTCACCAAAAGTCTGGATTATACCGTATGTACAATAAAACAGCATTTGTATCTATATAATAGCAACCAAGCAAAAAAACATTTGCAAAATAATAAAATAATATTTGTAATATGTATGTAAACACGTAATAATTTTGATAAAAATAAAATACAATACAATTAAATGATTGACGTTTTTAAGGGAGGTGTACATTTTTCGTTGCCCGTCATAAATCTTAAATTCGAACATGTTCGTTAATATTACATGATCTTACGGGTGTAGTAGAGACTTAAAAGATGCTGGTTACATATTATGGATGATTGAATTTAATATGATGTGTTCATCGATAATTTATTGCGTGGTATTTAAAATTTTAAAAATTATTCGAATAACGTTACAAGTGTAAGAAGTAAAAAAATTATGCACATTTCGTTGAGATGTTGGTACGTTGTAGTGTGCGTTTATTCGTCGATTAATCTGATCGGAGAGATTCCCTTCCGTATGTAACCTTATAATAGCTCTAAAAAAAAAACAAACAAATTTTATACGTTTCAGTATTAGACTGACAGGGAAAACAAAATTGTCAACTAACAACACAAAACAAAAACGTTTCGAACCGTATGTTATAATATTATACATGTACTAATAAATCAGTTCTCAACCATTTGTTTGGCCTTTATATGCTACACTAGAGTCCGACATTGCGACACATCAAATTGTATATTAATTGCAATGCATTGAATTTTTATATTTTAAATTTTAAACCTTATAATTTTAGAAGAAGACACGAAAAACGAGAAACATTAAAAAAAAAAAAAAAGTAATAAATAAATTTTATAAACGAACGTTTTATTTGTGTTGTGTAGATTAAATTTAATATTGTAGCGATAAAAAGCCGAAAAACTAATGCGAAATTCGGCCGTGGTGATTTTTGGTGGTGTATTATTCGAGGGAAGATGGTGTGGAAAGACTCGTCTTCCACTGCTGTTCCTGTGAGTCTTTGGCATTTTTTTCGCCTTGATATTCGTGAGTGCACCAAATCCATGCTCGCATAGCCTGCAGGATTTCGAGTCACCTCTACTAGAATTCCCAGCTCAACTCAAGCCACGAACCACTTTTGCACATTTTCAAATACCGCGGATCACTTTTCTTACTATACCCGGTCTCTTAATGACCTAATACATTATATTGAATAATAACTATAGGAAATAAGTGAAATTAAATGAGCAATACCTAAGCGTATAAATATCGAGGAAAAAATATTAAAAACTTGTATTCATTGACATTTGCAAAACTAATTTAGCGTAAAACGTTTAAATTAATAAGTACTTGACGGATGTGACTATATTATTAACTCGTATTCCTTTGACCAGTTGTGCAGGCGTTCTTGGAACGGTTTAAAGCGATATGACATGGAACAGAATTTCACTCCCTGCGTTTGTTATATAGGTACAACGCGACGTTCTTTAATTTTTAAGATAAAATTTTTCAGATTAAAAAAATTGATGTAAAAATAACTTTGACACCACCGATCATCATTTTGGAACCACTGGCCGCACGTCACCCTAAAACGACTTGTCTCCCCGGCTGAGAACCACTGTATCGAGTGTGTGTTAAAAAAAGTGTGTACCGCGGCAGCCACGTTACGCAGCGAATCGGCGGCACCCCTTTCCGTATTTTCCACCATGTCGTACAGAAATCCGTTTTTGTTTTGCAACAAATTGTACGGATGGTCGAACTCGACGGCCGCGCCCGCGTCCATCACGAGCACTCTGTCGCTGTCCATAACCGTGTGCAAACGGTGAGCAATCGTCAACACGGTACACGGCCGGAATTTGTTTCTGATCGTGTTTTGAATCAAAGCGTCGGTCCTGAAAACGAAAAACACAGTATTGTAATATTGTCGACATTTTATCTCCGAATTTTATATTCTACAGCCCGTTACAGGAAGAGGTGGGATATACTCGATTGTAGCGCGACGTTTTAAGATTTTTCATTGATATCCCTGTACTCGTGTTATGTAACGCGTTTAATTCGAAAAAAAAAGTATTTGATTACATTTATTCGAATACTTTACAAGTATGGTCAGTGGCGCACACTGAACTGCACATTGATGGGTCTAACAATATTTTGCACACCTGGCCACCATCCAGTAGACAACCAGTAGACACCCAATGACAACCTTCCATGCACTATAGTATTAATTATGATTAAAAATATATTATTTAAATTTTTAGCTCCATAACACCAGCATCACCCCACCCACCCTTTTGAATAGGGGGGTCGATCGACCCTTAACGTGTGCGCCACTGAGTCTGGTTTTCGGATCGTCTGCTTATTCGAGCGCAGTTGGGCACATTTTGCGCAGTTGGAAAATTAGATGCGCACTTGACCAGCCGATTTTGCGTATAGGTGAACTTGTGTGCGTGATTTATTAAATATATTTTGGACTTACAGGTATCATATTCGTGCCGTGTGGCAGTTGTACTTAATTAAATAATAGTTTTTTTATCTATTTTTTCGTATTACAGCTGTAAACCCCTATAGTACTGACGTTCAACGTTTAATCCAGTAAAAGTATAATATTTTTAATTCAATTAATCGTCAATGTTTTGCGAGTAAAAACTGAAAATGAATATTGTTGTATATTCGTTTTAACACGGTCTCCTCTTCGAGATCGGGATCGAAGACCGGCTATACAAACACGGTTAAAACAAAAAACGAACGTCGTGTCGAAGACACGCGTAAAGCGGAAGAACGAGAATGGTTTCATTGGTATATATATCACCTATCCCCACGATAAGTTTTTTTTTTACAAATGCGCAGTCAAGAAAAATCCTTCCTTAGAATGAGCCCTGGTCTTGTATCGTGTCGGATGCGAGCATCTGTTATGATCGGAATAAGAGTATTTACTGCGAGTCGACGTTGGCTGTGGCCTCGTCCAGTACGATCAATCGGTTACTGCGCACTATAGCCCGGGCCAAACACACCAATTGTCTCTGGCCGACGCTGAAATTCGAACCGCCCGCGGACATTTTCGCGTTCAAACCGTTTGGTAAATCCTCGACGACGGTTTTGAGTTGGACCTGCGACAAACGTCATCCCGCACAGTGAATTTTATAACGCCGATGCGTAGTACGAGATAAATCGTGTCTTTTTTTTTTTTCTTTTCGTCAATCCGAATAATAGTATACAAAACGGTAAATACCTCGTCCAGAGCGTTCCAGAGATCGTGGTCGGAATATTCGTCGAAAGGATCTAGATTCGTTCGCATCGTTCCGGAAAACAACACGGGTTCTTGAGGGATTATTGAGATTTTCGACCGTAACTCGTGCAGTCCCAATTCGTGTATTTCCACGCCGTCGATGAAAACACGGCCGTCGTTGAACGCCAAACGGAATAACGCGCTTATTAACGACGATTTTCCCGCGCCGGTCCGGCCGACAATACCGATCTGAACAACACAAGAAAAAAGAAATATATACAATTAAATCATTTAAAATATTTATTTATATACGCGCTTCAGTAAGTCGAAATTACTTTTTCCATCGGTCGAATTCTGACGTTGAGATTGGTTAAAACGTCCGCACCGTTCGGACAATAGCGGAGATAGAAATTTTCAAACACGATTTCTCCTTTGTCTGGCCATTCTTTTGGCGGTTTCTTATCTGAAACGAATTACGCGTATCGCGTGTGTGTGGGTGCTTTTTTTTGTTAAAACAGTAAATATTTTTTTGTGAATAAAGGTGTAAAAAATAGAAAATGATACGAACACAGTAAATTTACAATAATTACAATCTTTACGATAAAAACGAACATAAATCGTAGTATGTTTTTTCGATTTCCTATAGGAATTTTGGTTATTTTTTTTTTTTTTTTGTAATAAATTCAAAAATCGTTTTTGCTCTGCAACAACTCTGCAAAACAAAATCTCTTGCCGTCGTAAGCTACGAGTGTGAGTACACGAAAATCAGTTCTAGAAAACGGTTTCGGACGAATCGTTGCTTACTTTGTGACGAAAAAAAAGTATCGTGAAAATTATTATGATCGACAATGAGTCAAAATCGTTATGACTCACGTTCTGCAATTTACGCAAATATTCACCCTTCGAAAACTACAAAACCCCTTTTCCTACGTTTACGATTATTACCCGGGGGAGATTCAAGAGCGGCTTCTCGCGGAACGTTGGTGTACTCGAGAACTCGTTCAACAGACGTCATGTTATTTTCCAATTCCGCCGTCTGTCTTATTCCCCATTGGAGAGATCCGGTCAAACCGATCGCTTGAGTTATGACCAGCCCGACGTTTCCGCCAAACGAGTCTGCGAGTAAAAACAAAAAAAAAACCGCCGAAAATAGAAAATAATTTTCTAGACACACGACATAGAAACACATCCTGCAGTACCGTTGTTGCCGACGATCAAGAAACTGAACGTTAAAACACATACGTAGACCAGGCAGACTATGTCCAACGTAAAACCGAACGCTTCGCTCGACGAAATGAACAAATACCAAGCCGACGAATGCAGATCCTGAAAGGAAAAAATACGATTCGTATACACGGCGGCGTGCGCCGTATACGTTTTACGTGATTATTATAAAAAAAATAAAAAAAATGTAATATATTTTGTAATTTTTCTGACTTGATGGTTGTCGAATTCTTTGGACAGTATTTCTTCCGCCCCGAACGCCCTGATCGTTGTCAAACCTTGAAGCGATGCGTTCAAATGTGCCAACACGGGACTTTTCGCTGAAAACGAAATTGTTACAAATTAGACACACACGGTCGGTGAACTGTTATTCGTGCGATGATAATCAAATCGCGTGTAAATGTATACTAGTCATCGACTACAGCGCTTACTAACTCCTTCCAGGCGTTTTACGCTGCGAGACGTCGACAAGTACACAATTGTAATATGATAAAACAACACGGCCGCTATTGCCGTGGGCACCATAAAGTAAACGTTTATCACTCCGATCACGAGTAAAACTCCCGTAGACGACAACAGAATCTGCAGTGGAAAAATTATAAAAGTATTCGTTATTTTCTATATTACGTGCGTACGTGTGTGTGTGTTGAACGTTTCGATGGATTAAACCAGACGTGCTCACTGCTCACGTGTTTTCAGTATTTCGTAGTGGCGCGTAAAAGGACTTTCACTGAATAATAATCGAATCGTAAATCGGACAATTCGAAAACACAGCCGTACGACGGCCGTTTAGACGACGCGATTTATTAAACATTTTTTTTTTTAATTTAATCTCTATACCTCTTTGATTATTAGAAAATCAATTCAGAATTTATTTATTTTTTTTAAAAACAATAGTAATTTTAATATAGTCGAGCACGCCCGACAAAGACAATATTAAAAAAAAAATCCTGTTACATGAAAAAGATCCAACACGGGTGCTGGTAATATTTCATCAATAGCTCCCATGTCTTTGGTGAACCGATTCAGGATGCGTCCTGTAAACAAAACGAAACGCGCGCAATTACGAATTTTTATATTTTTTTAAAATTTAAACAAATGTCGCTTTACCGGACGAATTCGTATTGAAAAAATACATTTTCGCTCTGGTAATGGCGTCGAACATGTTATCGTGTAGTTTCGTGGAGACGGCCGTAAAAAACGACACGAATACGGCACATCGGACGAAGATGGTCACTACGACAGTGACGTTTACGATTGAATAGACCGCGACGCACGTTTGACGAGAGATCGGCCACCACCACAGAAATGACGGCGACGCGCCTCCAGCGGACAACGACTCGTCGTAAGTCGTCGTCCCGTTACCGTTTGCGCTTGAGTAGCGAAAAATACCATCTTCCAGGTTGACCCTGTAAAAAGAAGAGCGTTTAGTGCTTAGCTGACGACAAACTCGGTCGGTCGTGAACAGTGTAAAGGAGTAAACGTTAAATAAATATTAAACGCGTAAAATAAACGAGTAAACTTGTAAAAGAGAGTACAACGAGGAAAGATGAATCCATACGTTCATTTCATTTCATCGAAATACGCAAAGTAATAATATTATTATTAATAATAAAAATAAATAAATAATAAAGATTACACACGCGCGTACGAGCGGACGCTCGGTTAGCGTCGAACTAAACACCCGCATATACCGACATAGTGCGTCAGCCGACCGTAATAAAACGGGAAGAGAAAGTAGTCAACAGATAGCGCTACGACACAACATAGAGGGCGTGGCAGAAAGGCGCTTATAAATAGCGGTGCGAAACCATCGGACCGCTCAGTGTAGTCACGGCGGTCAGACGTGAACAACGTAGTTCGCATCTGACTGCGGTGTCCGAGTCGCGCCGATAAAAAAGTGTTTTTAAACGCCTGATGAGTATTATAAATTATACTCGGAAATATTCAAATATAAACCAAACGCCTTACACTTATTAGCAAAATATTATTTATCGATGTGTCGACTTAAACGTGAATAGTAGAGGACTGTTTTCATAAAAATAAAAACGAGGTATACAAAACGTATGCGCGAAAATTCCTGACAAAATGTGTTTATTATGAGTCCTGCTGCAGGAAATCTATTGGCATCTCAACAAGACTCGGCAGAAATGTTTTTCACTATAATTTATTGTCCGCAAAGAGCGGGTAACTTATCTTGCAAGGTTAATTCTGCATGGCTACACAGTACTGATCCGACAAAAAAAAAAACGTACCAATAATTAATCCACCAGTCTCCTCCGGTGCACAGAATTTGCGTGCCGACACATATGAATATTAAGAAAAAAATTTTGCCAACGTTCCCGCCGGCTGTAACGTACGATAAATAAACGCTTTTCGTAACGTTTCCTGAGGTGCGAGTCTCAGTGACTTCTGTGGGTTCCGCTCGTGTACCGCCGAGTCGGCTCTCGTCTACGGACAACGACGACGACGACGACGACGACGAAACACTTCGGACAGGACTTCGACTTGCGACGACTTCGTTTTTGTTTGTCAGTTCGTTGTCCGAAGTGACCGGCGCTTCTTCCGAAGACCGAAGCAATTTCGCGAAATCCAAACCGGTGGACTGTAACGCCTGGTACGAACCTTCGGCCGTTATCTTCGCCTGACGAAACAACAAAAACGTACTCGTCACTGTACGAAGACCGATTCAGAGCGAATGTACAGGTATACTAACTTTTTCCATCAGAAATATTTCATCCACGTTCGTCAAATATTGTACTTGATGAGTTATTAGAACGCAAGTTTTTCCTTTCAGGAAACCTAATAAACATAATATATCATGCGAAATATATGAGTTTATCAGACGCTGCTCCGAAGCCTTATTCTTAAGTTAGATTAAGTTAGGAGGGTGAGACATTTTTCTTTTTAAAGGCGGGAAATATGTCCCATCAACGTTTATTTAATACAACGATTACTTTTTAAAGGATAATAATATGGACAAATCTGATCAAAACAAGCTACTGACTTTTGAAAGAAAAGTATTAAGAAGAATATTTAGACTATATATAGATGAAATCACGGGGGAATGGAGAATTCGAAAAAACGACTAGCTTAAACAGCTGTATAAAATGCCTGATTTAATTAGAGTAATAAAGAAAAAGAGACTCCAATGTGCAGGACGTGCATGGAGAAAAAAGGGAACTTAAGTGCGCGTATGGTCCAATGTACCAACCGAAAGAAAAGCGACCTTTTGGGGCGACCGCGATTAAGATGGATCAAGTGAAAAAAGACGTTCAAATGGTGGAGTCGGATAATGATTGGCGTATTTTGGCGATGGATAGAGGAAAGTAGCAAGAATTATGGTTGACACTATGATCTTAATGGTCGAATACGAAGAAGAAGAAGAAGAATACGGAACGCGAGTTTTTTTTTGTTACAAAAGAATATATATATATGTACGAAGCTACACAATATCCTTCTGAATTTTCTGGTTTGAAATTCTAACGTGAAATGAATTTTTTTTTTCAACCACCTGGAGCCCACGCCTGACATATACGCAGTGTCGCATTATATGCGCATATTATTTTTATTATACCTTTGATGCATTTGTCAAATAAATGTTTGCCGACTCGTGTGTCGACGGCCGACAGAGGATCGTCCAGTAGATAAATGTCCGCTTTTTTATATACGGCTCTAAAAAAAAAAACAGTTTACAATTCTTTTTTATGGGTACGATAAAATTACCGCGAAATTTCGTTCATAACGAGAGTATACCGACCTGGCTAAATTTATTCTCGCTCTTTGTCCACCGCTGAGAGAAACTCCTCTTTCGCCCACTATCGTACGATCGCCGTACGGAAATCGTTCCAAGTCCGTTTTTAAGGCGCACGCTTTTATAACCTGTTGCAGGGTTGTTTACCGGGGGGGGAACGATTTCGATATTATTTTCCAACATAAAATTAAGACTGTAATACGCGTATAATAGTTAGATATTCACTTGTTTGTAACGCTCATCGTCCATCGGCGTACCGAATAAAATATTTTGTTGCACCGAACTGTTGAACAGCCACGGATTCCTGGGACGCGTACGATACTGCACCGCGCACCGAAATGTTGCCCTCGGAAACCGGCAGTTCTCGTAAAATCGCTTGTATCAACGAACTCTGCAATCGGAGATGGCGAACATTGTAAGAGATTGTGAGTTAGTATGGCTATGGTTGGGACGAATTCTACGTCTAGAGAAGCCGTTCTGAGTCGAAAACTTTGGGGACGGGAAACGGTACTTTGATAAGATCAAAGCGGTTAGTTGTATAAGAAGAAAGTGAAAAAAACGGAAGAATTGATGTAACGGTTTTATGGAGGATTCAGAGAAATATAATTTGTTTTATTGCAACCCCTAGAAAACTGCAGCGATTCCCCCCCCCAACACAACTCGTACCGAGGGATCATATTTGCAAATTTTCATAACCACCGCGGACATTTCACATTATCGCCAGGTCTCCTAATATATTATATTGAATAATAATAGGAAATAGGTATAATAAGGTGTATTTTTAAAAAAAAACTTATTTTAAATAGATATCGCGCACTAATATTAAGTAAAAAAATAAAATTCTTTGACCAGTTGACCCGGGAATGATACGTTGTTACTCAAAGCAAACCGCGTCTAATACGGAGTAAAATTTCACATGTTCGTCAGGTACAACGCGACATTATTGTTTCAATTTCAAGTTAAAATCTTTTTTCAATAATAATAAAAAAAAATTGATGTAAAAAACTTTGACACCGCGGACCACCGAATGGAAATGATTGCTCTAGAAACTGTCGAAGGCACTGAACTTTATACATGGAACGCGTATATCAATCAAAATATGACCCCAGATAGGAAGCCGCCATGTGTATATGTATAAGATATAAAAGTCATGGAAGATACGATGAAATATAATTTTTTTTTCCATGATATTTATCATGTTTTATTATTTACTTTGAGATAACAGGACACTGTAAAGACGTGCTCGTAGTATCGATGTTAGCACCGAAATCGGTTATTTTTACATAATGAAGTTGGTAACAAAAAAAAAAAACGGAATGCATATGGCGGCACACTATAAGGGTCCATATTTCATATTATCACATATTGAGTTCAGTGGTCGAAGGACTTATTGTACAGAAGACGAATACTGTTGGAATTTTTTTTGAAAATTTACTTTTCCCGCTCCCACGGGACCGATTATCGCGACCAATCGGCCGGGTCTCACGGCCAGGCCGATATTTTCCAAAGTATTCTCAGTTTGAACGCTATCCGTCCACTTGGCAGTCACGTTCGAAACGGTTATGCCGCCGTCGTTTACCGACGACAATAATAATCGTTCAGTGTCGTTGCCGTTGCTATACGTCGTTGGAGTCACGACATTTCCACCGCGGTTCATAGTTGTTTCCATCGGTTGCAGCAGCACACCGTCGTCGGTCGAACCGTTTTGGAATTTCAACGATGACTTCGTTCGTTTATCGTCTTTTTCAGCGCATAACAGGAAATTCTTAAAAAAAAAAAAAAAAATACAACACGAAAATGCATAATGTTTATCGACTCTTACGTTACGGGCGCGTTAAAACGGTTTTAATCGTTTTTATATCGTAATATTTGTAACGTTTAACTCCATCTATTGACCCGGTTTATATAAGCGAGTATTTTGTAAAACGATTTTGATCGTTCGTTCCGAGAGAATATCATCCGACAATGGATGTTATTCAATAACCAAAATGAAATTTGGTAATATTACGGGATTTTATGTGGTTTTTTTTTTTTACTATTGAAATCACGATAAAATTTTAAACTAATAATTTCTATTTTAACGGGATTTGGAACGCAGAAGATTGAGGTACGCGTTTTAGAGGAAAAAAAATATATAAATAATCGCAAAATGATATGATTAAAATACGGTAAAACGTCGATATTATTTATGCAAATACTACCGTGTCTTTTACTACTCGTATATAGTTAGAGACGCTCTTTTACTTATACAAAAAGTCGACCAAATAAGTCTTAATTCACTAAAAACACAAACATATTTAAACCGTAAGCGTGCACAGGGCGTACTGCTGCTGCATACCCTGAACACAGTGCCTTGTTTCCAAATATACCAAAGATGAATATAAGTCATATGACCTCTAGCTGTATTAATCAAACCATTTTAAGCGTTATTAATATTTCTAATTAATATTTGAATTTTAAGTAAAAATTAAATTTTTAATTAAACAGTTATTAAGACATTTCAATATTTGTGTATATTATTTTACCATAATTTTAAATGCTTAAAATGACTTTCAGGGTAATGCACGCTGCATTACCCTGAAAAAGATGTCTGCGCACGCCTATGATTTAAACCTTTATAAATACACGTTACTCGTTACTTCTCCATATTTCTACACTGCTTTCCATCGATAATATGGCACAGATATTACAGCATATTTTTTTTTCTTCAAAAATTGCCAACAGTAACAGTTACGATTTAACGTTTTTTTTTTAACTCTTTTAAAGTGTTTACACGTTACGTTTTGATTTTAAACCGTTTTAACGCCATCATATTCACATTAAACACTGTAATCTTTTTCTCGTATACCTGAATGCGTTTGACCGATGTCAACATCTCGGCTGCCAGTGATATACCTCGAGGGAAAAATACCGTCATTGTCGACATTAATATGCTGTAGAACGAAATTATAACGTAAACCTAGGAACACGTGTATAATACACAATATATAATAATAATAATAATAACCGCGTACAAGATGATTGATCTCGTGTACGAGTAGGTATAGTAAGTTTACTTTTTTCGCGTTCACATTGTTCCCGAGCAAGACGTACGACAAAATACTCAAGAACACCGCGAACCTGGTGTGAAATATCTTAAACGAATCCATGATAACTCTGATATACGACGCGCCTCTGATCTGTCGAATCTCCGTCCTATACACGTATATCGTAAAAACGTATTAATAAAATAAATATTATTTATGGGAATCCAAAAAAAAAAAAAACGGACTTTCTCGCGTGTCGCACGAGATAGGCGAAAGGTTTCTCCCACGTGTACATTTTAATCACTTGAATGCCCGAAATTATCTCGTTCATCAGACGCACTCTGTCGTCCGTCCTCGGGGCTATCTTCAATCGGAACTCCGAAGTCTTCTTCCCCAACCAACCTGAAATCGCGGGTAGGCACGTAGACAGGATTTTATTTTTTTTTTGGGGGGGGGTCTATTTAAAATATATTGGGAAAAAATGTTAATATATTAATATCAATAATATCAATATAAGAAGGAAAAAATGGAGGGGGTCCGGACCCCGTAAACCTCCCCCTGGATACGTCACTGATCACGGACGATTTCGTTTCGTTTACATGAATAACATGCGTCGCGGTGAACTATCAACACTGCGCATTATGCCGAAGTCGGTTTCAAATATCGACTATAACAACCGTTAAACATCGAAAAAAATATGCCCAAACCAATGTGCAAAAATCACGAAAAATCTTAATCATCTATACACCGATCTTATCCGGTAACGTCGACATTCAAAATAAAATAACCTCTATCCAAACAAACACATATCGGTAAGTGAAATCGAAAATTTACTGAAAACCGATACTTGAAATCAAATGACGATGGCAAATGTACAAATAGTTAATAGTACGAGTGTGAAAAATACCAGTATATTGCTGTATATTGTAATTTTTAAGGTCAGGTTTGGTTAGTAAAATACAAAAATAAAATATTATAAGTACCCAATAGGTATATTACAAAAAAAAAAAAAATTTAAACCGTAACTCCCTGAAAATCGATATTCAAAATTGAAAATAAAATCTAAAGAACCGATATAATCAAAATTTAATAATATTTTCAAAAGTTATTTGTCGAGCTTTTATAGTAATACGGAAATAATTGAAAGCAGACAATCGCGGAGATCGAAATCAAAACCAAAATATTCTTATTCGGTTTCAAGCCCTGTCTGACTTGAAAATATTAACTCTTCCCGATCCAGTCTCTTATACGCTATTAAATATAAAGTTTTATACAATTTGAATCGTTCGAATCGCGTTAATCTCCAGCTTACACGCACTAACACTCCATGAACCACCGCTGTCTTAAAGAAACTTGCCTAGAGACCATCTTTAAATTATTATCTATACGTAAAACATTTAATTTAGGTCGGTGTATATATAGTTGAGGAGTAGTGTCAATATTAAGGACTCATTCGCGTTTTCGTGTAAATATTAATAATATAATGTGAATATTCTTATTTTACGATGATCATCTATATTATATTACATAACACACATTATGATTTTTATTCCACAAGTACCTTGTAACGGAACGAACGCCAGCAATCCAGCTACACCGAGTAATGAGGACACGCCACCAATTTCTCGCCACAGAAAATACGTGACCACAACCGTTCCCAACGGACTAATCCATAAAAAGTGGAAGTGTTTGAACGCCAGGTCGAATCGGCTCACATCGTTCGATAGTAGATTCACCACTTGGCCGACCGTTGTTTCGTCCAGAGAAGTTTTACTTAACCTCAACGACTGCAGGATTAAAAAAGAGAAATTTTACGGTGACAATATTATTATTAATACCGCGAACACATCGATATAATGCGTATTTAAATTCTCCAAAAACTCCTTCTAATACCGAGTATATTACAAAATCTATAATTTTATACGAGTATTTTTTCATTTAAAACGTTCACGATAAAATCGAATTCGTTCGTTTGTATTAAATTTTTTTATAACATTAACAAAACATTGTTACTATATAACTCGTATATATATATATATATATATATATATATATTGCATGACTTTTGATTATATTTATGGTTATTTATATTTACACCGTGAATCACTAAAACTTTTGGTACAATATGTGTACTGCAAAAGTGTTGATAGAATTTTGAAACATTTCCCCTCAATTAAGTGAATACCTTTTTAAATATCAACGAACAACAAGCAACTCGTGTCTTCATACCGTAATGCATGATTTCCATTTGTGTATAATGGAACAACAAAATGTTACCCAACATACTGAACATCAGGCCAGACGCATAAATGTACGCGAGTCTCAAGTCCACGCTGTCAGATTCGTCCTGGTCGAAATACGTCAATAATCCGCCAATGAGTATGGGTTGAGACGTCCTGCAATTAGGTTAGGTCAGGTTAGTTTATAACGGTAATAACAATACGTACACACGAAATCGTGATAAATAACGATATTTTTTTTATAATACCATTTATAGATCGCGCGTATAGAATTTCTTTTTTTTTTAATATGTTCGGGTTAGATGATAATCAATAACCGAATTTGTATTAAAAACGAGTGAAAACCGTACAATGTTTTACACTCACGTCGTAATCGTGAGTAATGAATTATTTTTAAAGATACCTATTTGAATTCAAGGTAAATATAGTGTTTATGCCGTCAATTTTTTTTTTTTACCATACGCGTTTATAAATATATTTTTTAATGTTGCGCAATTTAAAAATTATATTAAAAAAAAAAATGTATATACTTTTATTTACTATTCATACAGCCGATTTTCCATCTGTTTACTATCTATATATACATAATAAATCTAAGTATACGTATATACGATATTTTTCATAATTTTCTACTTATTTTTAAAATATATTTAAAGAATAAATAAATTTGTAACTATTCCGAACAGACACGGTAGCGTCGCATGCTCAATAGGCGCTTTTGCAGGGTAATATAAATCGACGTCTATACGCATTATCTTTTCTTTAGGGGAGTTATTATGCGGATTACAGCCAGATGCGCTTTTCAAATTTCATTTAGAAAATCAAATTTAACGTTTTCGTTTAAATGCCTGTACATTAAATATCAAGCGTTATTCGAACTTCAAAGGTGATATCCTACAACGACCGAGAGAAAAACAAAAATATTACAATGAAAACTCACGAAAAAAAATGCAATATCGCGCATGAAATGTAACGGGCGGTGCTATGAAAAATAAAACGTTTTCGACGAACTGTTTTTATACCTTAACACGAGCTCGACGAACATCTGTAATAATCCTAAAAACATAAACTTGATACCAGCCATTCGGAACAAAACTTTCAGCAAACTAGGCTCTCGGTCCGCTCTTTTTGCACCGGCCAGTTCGTTTTTCCATCGCCTTAAAAACCAAACGTATTTTAAGAAATTGATATTTTATACTCATCGTTTTTTCCCAAATGGTTTTACTTTTCCAAATCGCTTCCCAAAGACGACGACGCGTCTAGTGCTGTATACAAATCGTTTTCTTCTAAATCTCTTTTTCGTCCAGTTTTGAAGAGGTTTAATGTCCAGCTATACGTTTCAAATAAATAAACTCGTATGTATTCATTCGTACCACACACACACACACACATATAAATATTATAATTATTCAAGTAAATTATCTCAATCACGTTTGTTTTATGAGTTTATATCGAAATTAAATAAATAATCAAATTTTTCCAAATATGCATTTTTTTATTTTTACTTAGAATTTATTTACCTAAACGTGAGGATTTCAAAGATGTTTGCATTTGCTCGTGGATTTTGAAAACGTTCTTCTTTTTTACCGGCATCCATTTTTTTTATTAACCTAAAATAAATGTGGAAAAAAAAATCATCGTGTTATGCATTAAACAATATCATACAATACGATAGAAAACGATCACAATATAAATATTATTATATATTGATTAAACCGGCGTTTAAATCAAAAACACGTACGAGAAAAGAATCTGTGTTTGGGGTGACAAAATTATATTGGAAATAAATTTGTACGTACACGTATCCACGTCTAGGTCAAAATTATTCTGTGTAAAAAATTTAAAAAGAAAACCGATCACAGGATAATGCGCCACAGTATAGCTGAGAATATACGCGAATATATCGATCGAATCCTTTCCACGGTATTAAACACGCTCGTCAATATGGTACCGCGTTTAATGACGATTTACTAAAAGCTATAGGTTTTCTAGAAAACGAAATTCGTAATTATTGATATATAATTTAACCGACTTTATATATAAAAAAAAAAAACCATATTATTTACAAAGAATATTTTGAAAACTTTTCGGTTTTTTTTTTTTTAAAGTCCAGAGAATAAGAAAAAAACCGTCTCGGCCGCGCACAATTATTTCCGAAATATATAATTTATATTATACACAAAACGTTTATTATTACTATACCGTAGTCGGACAGTTGCTGAATATGTATTCGACGCATAAAGTACACAACTACTTCTCGTCCGGTTTGCCCTCTTCGTACGTATCACGCCCAGTAATATCGGGTGATCCGTTTAATTCTGTACGAAATATATTACACAATTATTATTATCGATATTTATGATAATTTCACATCAACAAGAATCTAATTTGTTTTTCTTCGCGTCACGCGCGTTTTCGCACGTCGAATTATGAAAAGTTTTCCAGCTATTTTTTTCTCTCGCTCTCTTGAAACACAAACGATTTAAAAAAAAACATTATAATATTCGACTTGGAACTAAATAATTTTTTTCTCTCGCATCAAAACCGACCACCCGGTATACGTAAATTATTTTCTTTTAATCGCGCGTACTTTTTAAAAAAATTTTTTTTTTTATTAAATAATAATAATAACCTTTATCGATAAGAGTGGCCGCCGCCGGCGTTCTTCCGTGTAATATTTATATAATATATCGCGGTCGTATACACAACGCGTTACGTAAATATACAA
Source organism: Slavum lentiscoides (assembly GCA_032441835.1). Taxonomy (NCBI): domain Eukaryota; kingdom Metazoa; phylum Arthropoda; class Insecta; order Hemiptera; family Aphididae; genus Slavum; species Slavum lentiscoides. Next base: position 7,768,615 of record CM063715.1, on the reverse strand, counting down.
AAAAAAAAACAAATACTCAGTCGCAACGGAAAAAAAGCGTATTACGAATTATTAAAGTAAAAAATAAAAAAAAAAATTACTGTAAAATTACGCGGTATAAATGTGTCGTGTATAATATACTCGCGTTACGTTCACGCCGCGGTGCTGTACTGGTTATATTATATACAGGTGATTAAGACCCAGGACCCAGCGAACAGCTAATAAATGTAATTTATTGTACAATTGAATAAAATAAAAAAAATGTGTAAAAAAAAAAACACTTTCTAGATTGTTTTCCCTTCTCGCAGATACGATTTGTTTGCTATACAATCGAGTTTAACTTAAAATACATATATATATATATATATATATATATATACCTACGCATAAAATACGATTAAATATTGTGTATATAATCGATTGTGTTTGAACGAAGCCAGACTAAAAAAAAAAAAACATTTCAACTAAATATATACGTACTGCGTCTTTATATAGTAATTTATAGTTGTGTATTTATACGTTATATTGTTTATTTGTCTGTCGATTATTTTTTTTTTTTTATCTGAGTACATAATATACAACTGCAGCACTCGCACTTTGTTAAACGCACGTTGAACGTCTGTATAGGACTATGAATAAGTAAATTAATTTACTTTGAAACGTACGTTTAGACAATATATTGTACGTAGAAAAAAAAAAATCCTTCGTTTTTCTTGAATTTTATTTTCGAGCGGAGTTATACCCCACGTCATCCGGTGACAACAATAGTTTTTTTTTTTAACGTACTTGATCGATAATTAATAGGACATTTTTTTTTTCTCGAACGTGCCGAGACCGACCGCGATTTTCGATTTCGAACTCATGACCTGAGAAATTGTATGGACAGACGCGCGTGCATAATTCGCGGACACGTTCGGCCAGCTGAAATTTCTGACAAAAAAATTATTATAATATGAAATTATCGAACGTGAGAGGTCGCTGGCACGCCCGGTCTCTATATATCATAATATGTAATAAGCTACACGGTCAAAGTGCATAATCGGGCCGTGACAATCAGACAGCTTTTGTTTATTTTACCATTAATTTGCATTCGTTTTGTTATGACCGGTTAAGCCATTGCGGCATTTAGATAAGTGCACACGATTTTCCCGCAGTCCTATACATTTCCGTTTACTCGTTTTGCCTTATATAATATCCAATCGGGCGCGATACGATTGCGCGCGTTTTACCTTTTTGGGCATACGATTGCGCGCGGTAGCAGAATAACAAAAAACATGATTTGGACCCGTCAAAGGCGTACGATTGCGCGCGAAATCGGGAAGCGATGTTGCCAAGTTTATTATTATAAATATTATAAATGTTTTAATTTTTAAATGGTAAATTTGTAATTAGAAAAAATCGTTATATATATATATGTATATAAATTAAATTAAATAAAAAAGTGAATAATAAAGTTTTCTTTACAAAAGAAAGTGAATTAAAATATAAAATGTAAAATGTTAAAATACAATTAAAAATTACGGACACTAACTGAGAACAAACACGACTGACAGAAAGTATATATGTACATTGTAGGTACATCATGCATGACTATAGTATATTCGTACGTATATGGGAATTTTCAGAAAAGTTAATTCTGATCATAGGCGTGACTAGACTTCATCCGCAGCGGCAGCCTAGCTAATGACCGGCGCCACCTTAATACACCGAAATAAAATATTCATCATCGCAAGAGTCAAGACTCAGACTTCACATAAATACGAAAAAACAGGGAATAATATTACGGATTACGGTTTAACAGTATGTCTGTGTTTGAGAAATGATATCGTCAATATCTAATAATAGATGCGATAGTGTATGGCAGTCTTTATATACTGGGTTTTTCAGAAGTCGGGTGTGGTCGTCACCACCATTTCCTGCCATGTCTACGAAAATTATCTGCCGTCAATAGTTTTAAAAGTAATTCATATTTCTCATAAATTGTACCAGTTGGCATTTGACAGTTACCCGGTACCAGCATAATAATTACACGATATTATATTGCGATTTGCGATAAGAATCATAAATAAACGAGTGCATCAATTCAGAAGACATTTTATTTTTTTTTTTTTAAATAAAAGTTGCAAATCACCGACTTTTAACTCGGTTGACCGGCGCCTTTCTAAAATTGCAGGGGCAGCCCAGGCACCCTAGGCTGCCACCGTAGTCACGCCTATGATTCTGATTCAATATAAAAGTTTACTGTTGGCAAAGCCGCGGGGATGGCAACGTTGCATAGAAATACAAATTACGAATCGCGCGCAATCGTACTCCGCCGATCTAATCGCACCTATCACGTCCGTGCAGACCGCCGAGATTCGACGGTTTTCTAGCCGCTTCTCTTTATGATACTACGCAGTGTTTCAGTGTTTGTTACCGTTTCAATCATTTCAATATTATTTACATTCGAACACATTATCGCGATTCACATTTCACAACACGGTAACCGTCAAATAACGGCGTTATAATTTTTGGCTAAACTCGTATCATATACCTATCATCCGTAGATGATAGTGTACTTATATAATATGTACGTGAACAGACACGCAGAAATAAACAAAACACAAAAATATTCTCGGTGTAAGATTAACGTTGCCCACAGAAAATTGGGCATCGTTTTACAATGCCCGGGCATAATGTCCTACACGCGCTTAAAATTTAATTTTTTATAAATAAAATTCGTAAATATTCGTTTTCTCGCGCTATTTCTTAGGATTATTACTTTTTTTAAACTTTTTTAACCTAACCTAACACGTTCTCGTAACGAATACATTTCTAAATTTGCAGTACATAATATATATATATGTATATTATTATAATAAACGTTAATTTACTAAATTTAACTAAATAATATATTATGGTACATGTGTAGGTTTTTCAATAATATAATATACATTATCGTGATACCGACCAATTGAATAATTGTTAATACGACGATTTACAATATATAGTACGTCACGCGGAATAGGTAAACGCGCGGTTTTCAATCAACAAAACAATAAATAAATAATTACAATGTTTCAGGATAAATTCGATTATACGATTTACAATGATTTAACTAACGTTAACATGGCAATTAGGTTCAGATTCTTTTTCAAGCCAAAATCAAAATGTACAAGTACAATATACCGTGAATAAATAAAAATATCAATTTCAATATACAAAAACCCTATACGTTACAAAAAAAAAAATCGATTAATACTTAGGGCGTAAAACGTTTTTCGTATATTGTCCCGCGTAGTTGCCAGGCGGATAATACGTAGCGACAATCACAGTTCTCCCGAACTTTTTCGCCATCGCTACGCCCAAATATTTTGTGCTTTTCCACACGATTTGAGTGAAGTGTCCTGCAATAACAAACAAACAATATTACAATGCTATTCCAGTGTAATATATTATACCGTTTGTCGTGTTTGAACGAAAATTTCCTGAAAATCGAACGAAATCAAAGGAACGAGTTCCCCTGAACGCGTTCCTTCCAAGCATTATTGTTATTATTTATATGTATTAATAGTGTTCGGTGTATAATATTTTAAAAAGCGTGTGAGTGTTTTGTGCACCAACACTCCCCACCTATAGAAAATCCTTGTAAAACTTGGTTAGGTTAGTCCTTTTTTTTTTTTTGTAGCTTCGTGTCCCGTATTCTCCTGACTCCTGATCAACTACAACCACAACATATATTATATATTTATTTCGAATAAGTCTTGTTTTAACACACGGAATGTGATTTTCATTTTGGCCGTTCATCATTTTGCCAAAACTATTGTTTTATATATCGTGTAGAAAGTTTATTTTTATTTAATATATAACGTCCGTAAAACAACATCCTCTAGACTAATCCTGGATCTAACGGGATGGTTGAGTGTTGTTATACAGTTAACTGAAAACAGTGATGTATTTCTTCTTCAAAACAGTTTACTTCCAACGTAATGTCAACGGAAACGCAGCGCGTACAACTCGAAACGGTCAATGATGAACATCAACACGATTTATTTTTCTTAAAAAATTTAAGTTTAATAGTATTTTTCCGCAAAATCTTGAGAGTGTACCGCTTATACCCTGTCCAGGGAACATCACTGTAATAATATAATTTTACGCGACGCCACTACACGTATAATATAATATTTTATGCCGAAAACGTATGTTTTAAATTCCACGCGTCGTGTAAATATTTTTATAGTAATTAATATTATTCAATTACCCGCTTTATTGGTTCTCGGCTCTCTCCAATAATCGTAATATTGTCCCTCGTTGTACCAGCCGAAAAAAGCGTCTTGGGCCGTCACTTCGAAGGGTTGTGATGACCACACAGCGTACAAGTTCTCGCCGTACGGGCTGTTCGTCTGATGCTCAAATTTGTTTTTATCGATCAGTTTCGTCGCCCAATTCTTGGCGTTTGCACACAACTAAAACAGAATTTAAAAAATTATTTCGATAATGAAATATATTTTTAAGGGGATCGGAAACGCGCTTTTTCAAAATGTATTGCCTATGACCCAATTGGTTCAATGCTCGATTTTTTTTTTTTTATATATATATTATTTTATCAAAAAAAAATTCATAACAAAAAAAAAAAGAAATTTAATTTTACCTATGTGGAAATATAATACAAATTACATACGTATATTTGCTTTGAAAACGCGAAATTTCTTTTATTGCCAATAAGTTATAAAAGGTATTTTACACGCGTCTTTTATAACTGAAATCGAATAGTTTTAAAAGCCAAAGAGCAAAAAAAAATTTTAAAAAAACGTAATAAAATTTTCGCGTTTTAAAAATAGACACGCTATGTAATTTTTTTTACGAATAAATCGATTATTTTATGTGTAAATCAGAAAACGTGAAGATTTTTTTTTTGACGCCTCGTACTAAAAAAAAAAAAAGATTTCGTACGCCAAATCATTAAATATTAATCATTTAATATGAAAATAAATTATTTATTTTTATAAATTTTTTTTATATTGCGTACACAACTCAATACATTTAAATGTTATCTTACCGCTTTGTCCAAAGTCAACGGTCCGGAACCGTGTCTTGACCGGTAATCGTTGTGTAACTTTAAAGTGTCTGCATACAATTCTTCGTCCGTATACGAAGTGATGGCGTTTAGAGGTGCTGAACAAAAACATTTTCCAACATAAATCCAACAGAAATATCATCTCAAGTTCGATCGCGGAAATATTTTTGACAAACTTGCGTTTTTATCGTTTACTGCGATCGAAAAATTGTCGGTAAATAGTATTTCGCATAATAACACCCATAGCACGGGGTTAGAATTCGTTATAGTGTCATCAACGCTACAATCGAATTTTTTTATTTTTTATATAGGTACCTGATACGCTTAATTTTTTTTTTTTAACGAAATCCGAATTTATTTTAACTGCTATATTGTATCTCGGGTCGATTTACATTATTATTTTATGTATTTGAATTGTTTAATTTGTATTAATGTTTTTACTATATTTTTACCTGCAGTGGCGAGCCGTGTTTTTTTTTTTTAGAAACAGTTGCTTCTGGATCGGGTGGTGGGTGTCCTAAAATTTGAGTCTTCCGCAGTGTATCGATGAGAAAAATACTGCGACCAACCAAACAAATTTCTCGATTTCCCCTCTCCGGTCTACTTCTATATATAGTCATATTCTCAATTTTGTGCATGAAATTTTGAAAAAAATTTTTGCGTTTTGCGCAGGTGCGCTCGAAGTGAGGGAAATGTATTGGCTACCGGAAAATGGGTAAAAATAGGAACATTATTTCTGTCCAAGAAAAAAACAGGAAATAAAAACACTAATTGTAAAACTAAAAAGGTAAATAGCCGTGGGATGTTGTGGATGTCGCTCGAGTGAATTACTTGGATATATAAAGATTTTAAAGTGTATTTGTTATCACTGTGAATTTGAAAGCAATGATAAATCATTGCATTCGATAAAACGATTCTGAGCGGAGCTTCGGTGTACCAAATATTTTAGGCACCCGTGTAACAAATACTAACTCTTTTTATGAATTAAATGCCTCAAAACCTATAATTGCTATAAATAGTCCAAAATTAAAAGAAAGTTTTTGAGAATTTTTTTTCTCCTTAATATAATAAACAGTTGCGTATTTGATGAATATTTCAAATTTCTATACCCGTTAGTTTCGAAATTACGAAGAAATAACGATAATCGATTTTGACGAAATCGCGTTTTTACGTAATTTTTCGGTAGTTTTTGAGCCCGGTAATTTTTAGGCGCTTTTGAGAAAATCAAAAAAAATAACCACTCTCTAAAGCACCGACTTATGGATGCAATTTGAAACAAACTGTGACTGTAAAGATCGGAGCCACTCTTTCTGGTAAAATTTTCGGGTACAGACATACAAAAAAAAACAACACAACTATTAGTAAAACCAATAGATTCCTCTCTCTGCTCAGGATCCTAAATCTGTGGGTTGGTAAAATCAGTCCGTTGTTTGCTCCTTTAATTTTTTTTTTTCTGAGTTCGCGAAACCACCGATTTTTACAATTTTTTCTTTTCATCCAGAAACGCGATAAGATTAAAAAATAAATAAATAAATAACCGACTCACCGTAGTTGTTCTGACGAGCGTTTACCGCCAGTTGCAATCCCTGCAGCACGGATGTCGCGAAAACCATGGAAAAAATCCATTTGTCCATGTTAAAAAAAAAATAAAAAAAATATTGGAATTTTCTTCTCGTCCACAGTACAGCACGAAATCACAAAACGATGTATTATTAGAGAATATTGTACGACACTGCGGCGCGGTAATCGACGACGACACCGAATATATATATAATATTATTATAATCGGTATAATTATTATCTCAATCTTCCGGTTTTTTTTTTTTTTTACTTTCAATTTTATTTTTAAACACGTCCGCGCGCGCTGTACGATCGTATATATATGTATATGAATGACAAGTCACGTATAGAACAGAAACTCGTTAAATATTTGCCGGCATAATATAATATATCTTAATCAAAAGATATTACGTAATTACAGGTATAGGTATATATACAATTATTTAAATACTATTAGAATATTTCGCGCGTAGCAAAAACGCTCGTTAATATTATTGTGTTAATTAAAAATCGATGTATCGGAAAACCGCGCGCGCGCCTACGGACGGTGTTCCAAGTGTAAAAAAAAATGCAAAAAAAAAAAAAGGCGAAAAATATTGGCGACTACACGTTATCGTTGACCATAATGACCGTCATGTCAACGACGAAAAATATAGTAGCATTTGAAACGACTGCATATATAAAATAATGCTGCGAATTCCATGGACCGACCGCGTAGAACGAATGTATAATGTCTATAATACAGAAGCTTAAAATACGAGCCTTAAGACCGCCTCTTGATCACGGTTCAGAGCAGGGTCGGCAGGCCTGGCCATGGCAGCTAGGCCGCGAATGCGGCCGGGGCCCCATCTTTTCTTTTTTTTTTTATATACCAATATTTTTGAACACCATGTCTCCACCAGTTTTGAAATCTTTGCCTTGTATTATTATAATGTATAAAAAAAATAATGCGAAAATTGATTTGAGAACAGCGGTTCGAACCCCGAACCGTACACGTAAAATCGTGGTGTTTATCCATTGGACTATTATAGTACGAGCCGAGAGGCGGAGAAAATAAACCTAAACACGGTAAAATTGTCAAATTTCAAATTGCTTTAACTTAAAAACTAAATCCGACCACCAAATTCTAACTTCAACATAGGCTCTTTTATTAACCTGTATTAACTCTATATATATAGAAATAGAAGGCGCTAGTCCAAAAAAAAAATAATAATTAATTTTTTTTCATAAGTGGCGCGGAAAAATCTTATTTGCCCGGTAGGAATTTTAGAGTCACTCCGCCCTTGGATCTGGGACACCCTATATAATGAATTGTTTTTATTGATATGTATTTTGTAACTTCATATTAAACCAAGGGGCAGGGGGCCCCAGAATAAAAAAATCCAGGTGGCCTATATGGTGTGCCAGGCCGACACTGGTTCAGAGCCAAATACTTTAGAATCCTTCGGCCTGCACACTGTAAGAAGAAACGGTATTGAAAAAGATATCGTTCAAAGGAAAGTTGAAGGAATAGCTGAGGAGCAGAGACAGGCCCCCTATTCGCTATGTATTATAGTCCAGATTAAAACCTTCACGCAAAGCTCCAATGTTCTGAAGCATGCGGAATACGGAGCATATGGAGAGTTCTGGAGAAATTCGTCCAATCGGGATAACTTGCATGAAGGTCACGACGTTCGGAATCGAACAACGATCAAGAAATAAGAATAATACCGGCGGTGCAAACGTTTTAAAAAAAAAACGACGAATATACAATAATAATTTTCATTTTTACATTTTTTTTTTTATTATTAGTTAAACGATAATGGCGGCGAATAAGTAACGTTCGCGAAAAATTCAAAAACTTTTTCTATTTTTTATTTTTTTTTTTTTCATTCCACCGTGCGACTAGAGAATATTTTATACGCGGCGGTATTTTTTAATTATTTAAATTTTTTTTTTTATAATCTTTTGGGAAAACTTTGTTCATCGTAATCTGTTAACGGGATTTTTTCATGAGTAATTTCTAATTATATAAAAATGTATACGTACGCGTTTTTAACGCGTATTTTATCATTTTTATACGGCGCGTTTTGTGTGATATGAGCAAATTAAATATAATATTTACGCGTTTGTCGAAAAATATACGGTTCTGCAATGGTTCCGCGAGTATATACTACTGCACTGCTACGCGATATACCTCTGATGATGCAGGGAAGTGCTCAAGATATAGGGCGGCAAAGGTATTGACAACTCCATCCTTGAAAATGATTTTTTTTAGAAATATCTCCCGAATTCTCGAATCCTTACACGGTCCCGTGTTTCAACGAGCACATTATCACAAATTACTTTTAATTTTGTTTTGTTTTTTTTTATAGCGTTGTAATCGAGAGCGAAAAACCCGTCACGTTCAAATTCAGAGTATAATGTATCTCCGGAAGTAAAAACGTAATACTTCTGATACAAAAATCCGTACCCATTATAGGAAACGACATTTGATGAGGTTTAAAAAAAAACATAAATAATAGTAAAACGTATTATATTTTATACGGATTTGGTTATTAGAAAAAAAACTTTTTATTTTTTATTTTGTCGTCCGTTTAAAAAATTTGTCTTTAGAAATTGACATACCTATATACGTATATAATATATTGGTCAGCGCGTTTACAGAAACTCGCGTTTTTCTTCGGAAAGACATATTATTATTATATAAAGTTCTCGTCGATTTTTTCCGGAAATGGTTACTGTAAAATATCCCTTTAAATAATCAAAGATTATTAGATCCCTTTAATTATGCACTCTATATCCATTCCTCTGAATCAATTTGCGACATTTCCCACGTCCAGCTATTCCAGTGCCTTTCCTTAAAGGCTCAACGTAAAAATCTGTCCACGCTAAATCAATAGACATAATAATGTCCCCTTTTAATTCTCAATCCATTCTTTCCTCACAATTACCTCCTCTTTCCACTATTTCCTTTTTTAACCAGACTGGCTTTGTAATATTTAATACCTGTTTAGTATTGTATTTAGTTAAATTTAATAATTGTATTTTTTTTTTTGTAAGTATATATGTATGATTTATTAATTGTCGTAACTAATTTTTTTTAACAAAGTTTCAAATAAAAATAATAATAATATATTATAAAGGCTATTGAATGTTTTTGTGATATAGGTATTCATATTCCCGTCGCATCTTTCACACACATACACGAATTTTTTTTATTGATATTATTTTGACGTCGTCCGCCCGCTAATGGTACTTGTAGCGCGTTCTAACGGAACACTACGATAACACAATGTAGTATTCCTCAACATAAAAACAATATAATATTTCGTTATTTATTTATTTTCGTTTAGTAATTAATTGTCAATCGTCGTGTAATTATTAAACCGCGGAGTTGTTCCCATTTGCATTATTTTATTTGTTTAAATGTTATAGGTAAGTCTTCATTGTATTATGTTTAATACGAATATTTTTTATCGCAAATTTTTATATATATTTCGACGTTTCAGAGTACTTATTTTACGATTTTAACTTTCATATTTTAGCGCGTATTTTTATATGAATTCTAGAGTTTTTTAAAGTATTTCGAAAATAATAATAATATTGTCAATATAAATAAAAAATTTGGATTTTGGCTCTTTTTCTTTTCCGGGGTACACGGCGGCCTCCATGACCGTCCCGTCTTAAATCCAGACCACAATCCATCATCGTCTGATGCTCGTGATTTCAAATTTGTTCCTTCTCCTAGTACTTTTACGTTTTTCTCCACTACATAATATCTTCACGACTCATTTCCCGTCTTTTCCCCGTCCGGGTTCTTTCCCAGCACTAAACCATTGATTTTACAATACAATGATAATCTATGGGCGAAATTGTGGCGACCTATTCCGCGCCGTCAACCGCTACGAAGCGCTAGCGTCGACACACGTTGGACATATGGTGTCGACGCTAGCGCTTCATAGCGGTTGACGGCGCGGAATCGGTCGCCAAAATTTCGGTTTATTTATATATTATAAAATCAATGACTAAACTAAGGAAAACTCTCACAACGCCAACATTCGGTTTTCACATTTTATTACCAATTGAAATTGAAATGAATCGATACGCATTTCTACGGGTATATTTTTATACTGGGATTTATCGACTGTTAATTTTGCACATATTATGACAGTAAATAGAGAATTCTCGAAAATATTTTTGTCACGATTTTTATTTTGCGTCACGTGCTTAATTTATAGAGACGTGTGAATTTCGACGATTTTTTTTTCTTTATTTTTAATAAAATTTCGAACGCGTATTTGGCTAGTTTTTAAATCCGTGCACTACATCTAATACACATCACAAATTCGTCAAACGTTTACGGCAGGTTTTCCTATTCCTATTTCGTTATCGCATTTATCCCTTTGCCGAGTGATTTGTTTTCAGTATGGATACTTTCAAGTTTCAGGGAGTGAATTGTTTTTTATGAATAATTTGACGTACCTATTACGTTATAACTTATAAGTAACGACATCAATATTGATGATCAAGGTTTTTGGACAAAAAAAATTTTTATTTGCTTCTAAGAGCCAATAGATAACAGCACGTATTCCATTTCTACGTATAAATTGATAAAGTCCTTCGCCCCTTCTCCCAACTATTTGGGGTCGGCCACCCTGATCCTCAGCTTCCGTTTGACTCTATCTCTTGCATCCTTTTCACACACACCAACGATTTCCATATCCCTCTCAACCACCTCAAACCACCTCTTTTTCGTTCGCCCTTTCCCCCTCTTACCCAGCAACATTCATGTTCTTAACTACTTTACGTATAAATTGATAATATTAACACATTATCCGTGAATTACCGTTAAAGACAGAAACAACAAAAAAAAAAACATCATTTGACGTCTTTACTCGTCAAAGGATTATAATGAGCGACGACTCGATAATACTGCTAGTCGTTATAAATATTTTTTGCTCAAAATGTTTTAACCGATAAAACGTGCTGCTAAATTAACTCGAATTTTGTTTTTTTTTTTTGAATGACTGCAGTTGTGTCCGAAAGTAAGTTTTCGCTCGACCGAGTCGATGTTTAAACGATCTCTTGTTAATATTTAATTCTGACGAGTACAGGCAGCAACAGTTCGCTGTTTCAGTCGAATGACGGCAACGGTGTCGACCGACGTGTAGTGAGTTATGAGCACCGCAAGAGCGCGCCACGAACACGAAATATGCGACCAGTGACTATTGGAAGAACAATTCGCTTTTGGTTGTCGTCAAAAAAACTGTGGAACAGAGTCGATATTAAAACGCCATGAAAGTGTACGACATTAAATTCAAAACAGAAAAACGTTAAAGAAAAAAAAAACTGATATGAAAATCATTTTTATTTCCTAACGTAAAATGTCGACGGATAAAACAAAAATCAATCGACATTGAGTACCTATATTATTGACGCATTATTTCGTTTTCTCGCGCGATATTTCGCTATAAATTTATTGATATTACCATTGATTATAGAATATACTAATATTCTATAATCAATGATATTACCTAGATACATCGACTATGTGACGTTGTTACAAACGGTTTTGCGTTTCGTACGATTATTATTCATTTCATTTTTAAACTCTTCTTAACACGGTCTCGGTGGCGTAACGAATACATTTCTAAACGTTCGCAGTAAGTATAACTATTTTATGATTAAATTATTCGACCGTTTACTACCGTCACGCGATATCCTGTTTTAGTCGAATGACGGCAACGTTGTTTCGGGTGTTTAGAAAAGAAAACAGGAACTAAACTACGTGACCGAAAAAACGAATAACGAAATATTTTGTCGACCGACGTGTAATCGTCACCACAAGAGCGCGCCACGAGCATCGACTGTGCGCGTGTGACGACCGGTGACTATTGAGAGAACTCGCTTTTGATCGTTGTCAAAAAAATTTGGAATAGAGTCGGTTATTATTATAAAAATGTACGACATTAAACTCAAAATCGATGGCGAAGAACGTTTATATATATAAAAAAAAACGTTTATGACAATCATAATCAGTGGCGTGAATTCAAAATTTGTGCCTGAGAGCGAAAAATTTCAACGAAACAAAAAAAATGTTTTCCAGTTTTCATGTAATATTTTAAGTGCAGATCTGCGCACTTTTAATAGAATTTTCCGTTGTACATTCAATCGGTTTTGTGAAATCACTGTCTAAATTTGGAAACTTGTCGTTTTTAAAAATTTTTATTCCATTAAATTTTTGCGCTTTTGCAGTGCACCACTCATGGATTTTATATAGGTTTTACTCGTTTTATCGTACAACATAATATTAATACTGTAGACAACGGTTTTATAAAATTAAAATTAAATTCAAGATGTTTTTGAATCATTGAAAAAATTGAATAGTATAGGATTGTTCAATAATTGTTTTTTAATAGCGTACATAATATTACTTCGGGCCCGGATGCGACCGCATCCTCGAATCACATTACGCCACTGATCATATAATTATATTTCCGGACGTAGCTGGTACCTAAAGTGTCGACGGGTAAAATTCAATCATTTCTAAACGTTCAAAGTGATTTATAATATTATTCGAACGTGTTTTCAACCGTTATACAATATCCGAAAACATATTTCTGGCCAATTTAAATAATATAATACAATAACGGACGGTGCAGTGGCGTATTTACGGTGAGAGGTTAAGGAGATAATATATTTTCGGCTTTTTTTTAACATATAATTTTATATACATGTGAAGAAATCATATAATATGTTATGATTGTGTTTTCTATCCATTTATCATAGTAATATATTTATATTAATATAATATTTTTATTGGAAAACCGCGGGTGTCTGCGGAAGGAACGCGTAGGTAGTTCCTTTGATTTCGTTCAGTTTTTTTCAGAAACGTATTGGAATTTCGTTCGTTTTCGGGAGAAACGTGAACGTTTTTTCGTTTCTATTTTTTTTTATATATATAATTCAAAGAAGTTTTAGAATTCGGAAAATAGTTTTTTTTTTTTTTAGGTACGTACAATTCATTTAAGTCAGAACCCGAGGCAATATTTTGTTCGACAAAAAAATAACAATTCACAATGCCGTATATTTATCTGGTAAATTAATAAACCATTGTGAATTCCGCGGGTAATTAAATAACCCGTACTTACTTACGTGGAGCGAATTTTATTTTGTTTTTACGCGAGTTATCATTGTCATTCGAAGAACACAATATTATTTTGTCGACGCGAATTGTCGTCGTCAATTCGTGCGACGGTTCGAGGGAAATATCGCAGATAAAACGTATTTAGAATTTAAAAATGAAAGAAAAGACATTAAACGCAATAATTATAAATAATAAAAATATTTTATTTTACTTTATCCCCGCGTATTTTTAAAAAAGTTCTCGAGGAACGAAAAACGTTTCTTTTTTTCAAACCTGCGACGAGAAAGCCGCTTTCCGTTTTGCCTTATATTTTTTTTATTTAATACGAGGAAAGCGAACGTGAACTGTAATTGCTTTTTAAAATGAACTATATATTCCGAAGCGCCGCGGAAAACGTTAATTTATTGCTGTACGCGTATAGTTATTTGTGATCTTCATCGACTCCCGAACGCGTGTGAAAAAAAAATTTCAAAAAAAAGTATAGGTATATACGGGTATTTAAGAAACTCGACGAAAGGACGCATTTAATTTTCACCATTTACTTTCAAAAATTTTTTTTCGCATTTATAAATAATCGATTAAAATTTCTAATCAATATTATTTGGATTTTAGAATAGGTCGAACGAGATTGCGATGCTTGATGCGTCCATAATAACGTTGTAATATAATGTTTATAGGAGGAAATAAACGAGGAAATCGCCATGAAAAAAAAAACCTACACAGAGTTTATATATAGGAGTTGGTTTTGTAAACGATATAAATTCATTGTAAAATTTATGAAAATTAAAGGTTTATTTCAATAAAGATAATTTTCCCCTTAAAAAGAAATCCTGAATACACGCGCTCGTCGTTCATAAACGAAAACGTATTCGATATTGCGCGCGCGCACCGTTGCGACCTGCAGACCGTCAGTTCGCGCACGCCGCGCGGTAGATGGCGCTTAATCGCCGTCACAATGATTCCGGTGCGTTTTCCACTACTGGACGACCGAAAAACATACAGGAAACGAATACGTTCTTACTTCGGTGTATTTAAAAACGCGGTCGTTCACGATTCTGAACGATTGTCGATACGCGGAAACGCGAATAATCGTCGTTTTTTGCACTTTACGGTAAACCGATAATGTCGAGCTGCACGTTTCGTGGAAAAGCGTTTTTCTTTGAAGCCACTGGATTTGCCCCAAGTCCTTATCGCTTCTCGGCCTATCGGCTAAGATCAAAGTGTAGTATCTGTTCTTATCAGCTTAACATCTGGTACACCCCTCATCGAGGGGTTCAAATGTTAAACTAATTTTTTCAAATTTGGTGGAGATCTGGAGCTTGCTTCTACTCCACCGCGGGTTGACCCGGTATTGCAGTACCACCGGGAACGGCCCACATATTATATTGAGAATTTATTAGCTTTATGTAAAACCCCATGTTTTGTCGTATTGGAATAATATATAAACGAAATTTATCCCCAAAACTTTTTTACCGAGTTGTGGTAGTTGTCACGAGTCCACGGTACGTGTTCACGTTTGTTTCACATGTCCATATTTTTCACCAATCTCAGATATACTTTATTTGTTTTATAAAACCAAAACTGTTTTAAAGAAAGGTTGGTGAAAAAGTTTTGGTTTTATAAAACAAGTAAAGTATATTTGATCTACTTTGCCTGGTATAAAGCAGGGGTGCCCACTCAGTGGACTCCTGTTTAACCTCGCGGTCGACCACGTCATACGGGCTGTCCAGGCGGACGCGGCGGAACACCGCGTGCTCGCGTTTGCCGATGACCTATGTCTCATCGCCGACAGCCCAGCTGAGGAGAACGGGTCTGCACCTCAACCCTGGCAAGTGCGTGACTATACACATGTCGGGGCGGACCCCGGTTGGGGTGCGGAATACCCGCTTTAACATCGATGGCGAACAATTAAGGCCACTCCGGGACGGTGAGGCAACGACTTTCCTCGGTGCGCAGGTCGGCTTCCAGATTGTCCCGAGAATGTCGACGATTGCGGACATAACCCAGCTCGGTCTCAAAGTGCTGCGATCAAAACTGGCTCCATGGCAGCGTATAGATGCCATGAAGACCTTCGTTTACCCAGCAGTCACCCACCTCCTACGCGTGGGTGACATCAAGAAGACCGACTGGGAAGCCGTCGACAACGTCTGGAAGCCGGAATTCAAGTTCACGTTGGGATTGCCGCAAGAAGCCTCCAACGAATACCTGTACGGCCACCGAAGGGGTGGCGCTTGTGGCATCCCTCTGCTTGCCGAGGAAAGTGACGTGGCACGGGTGGACACGGCCTTCAAATTGCTCACGTCGCCGGACGAGCGCGTGGCCGCCGATGCGACGGAGCACCTGAAGGACGTTGTTCACAAACGAACCCGCGATCCGCCTGATGCCGACTCCTGTATGGATTTTCTGTCGGGAACGAATGAGGGCCGTATGCGGGCACCGACGGCAGGAGTTGCGAACGTGTGGACGCGGGCGCGAAAGGCGTCGCGTCAAGCCGGAGTGGTCTGGAAGACAGAGGGAACTGACCCGGTGCTGACGATCCCCGCCGCAGCCATCACAATCCGGAAGAAGCAGCGCCGCCAGGTTTTCTCCACCATGCGGCAGGCGGCACAGACCAGGCGCACACGCGAGTTGATCGAGAGGCCCGATCAAGGTCGGGCCATGGAGTGTGCCGCCGCCCATCCGGTCTCCAACCACTTCCTACGAGGTGGTGAGTATACCAGGTTCGCTGACTGGCGCTTCATTCACAAGGCGCGCTTGAACCTGGTCCACCTCAACGGCTCGGCCGCGTGGAGGGCCGGGGACCGCAGGTGTCGACGTTGTGGCTATCAAACTGAAAGCCTCGCCCACGTCGTCGATCACTGCATGCGGTACTCCGCCCTCTACCTCGCCCGCCATAACGCCGTTGTCGAACGCATAAAGACGGCGTCGGCAAGGAAGTTTGACATCGTGGCCGAGAATAAAGTGGTTGGCTCCGAAGGCTAAGACCGGATTTGGTGTTGAAGAGGAAGTCGGACGGAAGACCTATATTGTCGACGTTACGATTCCGTTCGACAACCGCCTGGCCGCGTTCAAGGCTGCGGCGGACATGAGGAAGTCCCGATATGAAGCCTTGGCAAAGGAGCTCTCGAGGGAACAGTCAGCTGAGGTGGTTCCATTCGTCGTCGGGGCACTAGGGGCATGGGATCCGGCCAACGACGCGTTCATGGCCAAGCTGTGTAGCCGATCTTATGCCTCAAAAATGCGAAAGCTCTGTGTCAGCGAGGTTATTTCGTTTTCAAGAGATGTGTATGTCGAGCACCTCACTGGCACGCGTCAACGGATAATCTGACGGTTGTACAGTGTCCCCCTTTCTCTTGTAACGATTTATTTATGTATATTATTGCATTTATTTTTCCTTTTTATAATTCACTTTATTTTTTTTTGTATTGGATGAATTTTTATACTTTAGCAATTAATTGATATATATATATTTTTTTTTTTTTTTTTTTTATTGATGTGTGTTTGCTTTCGCACTTTGTTTTTTTTTTTTTTCCCCTGTTTTTGTATGACGATTACTTTTATGGTCACTACTGTTATATTTTTTTTTTATTATTTTTTTCTTTTATTATCTCTTTATTTATTATTTATAATTCATCGATTTGTTTATTTATTTATTTATTTTTTTATTTTTTATTTTTATTTTTATTGTTTGTTTTTTTTTTTTTTTTTTGTTTTTTTCTATTTATTTATTCATTTTTTTTTCTTTTTTTTTATTGTTTTGACCTCTTATTTATCTTGTTTTATTTATTTATTTATTTTTTCGTTTTTTTATCATTTATTGCAAACACCATCACTCTTTACTATCTAACTAGTTCTTAAAAGCTGATTTGTAAACCACATGTATATATTGTTTTAATGAATAAATCTGTTCTTATCAGCTTAACATCTGGTACACCCCTCATCGAGGGGTTCAAATGTTAAACTAATTTTTTCAAATTTGGTGGAGATCTGGAGCTTGCTTCTACTCCACCGCGGGTTGACTCGGTATTGCAGTACCACCGGGAACGGCCCACATATTATATTGAGAATTTATTAGTTTTGTGTAAAACCCCATGTTTTGTCGTATTGGAATAATATATAAAACGAAATTTATCCCCAAAACTTTTTTATCGAGTTGTGGTAGTTGTCACGAGTCACGCACGGTACGTGTTCACGTTTGTTTCACATGTCCATATTTTTCACCAATCTCAGATATACTTTATTTGTTTTATAAAACCAAAACTGTTTTAAAGAAATATTGGTGAAAAAGTTTTAAAAAGTTTTGGTTTTATAAAACAAGTAAAGTATATTTGATCTACTTTGCTTGCAAACACTGTCATTCCCATCAATATTATTATTTATTTTATTATGCTGATACGTGTAAGTAACCACATGTACATATTTTAATTAAATAAATCTGTTCTTACCAGTTTATAACAGATACCACACCCTCATCGACAACAAGGGTTCGTATGTTTAACAACACATTTTTTACAACTGGTGGTGGAGATGGCTTTCTTTTTATACTACCCGTGGTGGACACGGGTAGTAGTGACCGTTCCACCGGGAACGGCTCACATTATCGTTGAGAAATATAACATTGGCAATTTTTATTTATTATATTTTACACTTTGATCTTTTTACCAAATCAGTAAGTCACCATTTTTATTACCACGTTTTTTCATAACGCGTGTTAAACAGGGATCCCACGGACGCGTATACACAACGCGCGTTTCACGGTTCATTCATCCCATGTTCATTTTTCGCGAGCCCAGTTCCTTTTGTTTAGTGTGAACGCCGCTTCGGTACGGACACCGGGGGGACGCCATTTCAGTTTTAAAATAGGGCTGCCAAATTTTCAGGCGGGCCAAATTATTTTTTCACCGGGCCATAATAGTGATGATGACATACACAATCTTGTATTTTATAAAATAAATTGAAAATTGTAAATTCCTACAATTTTTGTTTTAAGTTATAACGCTTTTCAGAAATAACGATCCATTACGTACCTATATGTATTTGTAAATTTTAAAATGTAAATTTGTATTTTTCTCGTTTATCTATACTGTGGAAATGCGTTCAAAATAAACATATTAATTTTAATAATAACAAAAAAACAGTCAAATTAGGTTTAATAGTCCATAACCGAACGATATAATATAGCTTCAATTTTTGTAAGTTAATAATACAATGTCCATTTTTTTTTTCATTGCTTGCCATATGATTTTCACTTGACGCTTCTTAAAACGCTTTTACTTTTTTATACGACTATAAATTGAAACGTATATTAATAAATATAATCTGTCAGGTAGTTGGGCGCTTATAGTCCGTATAGTTGACTCGATTGCGTGTATGCGGAGAAAGCACCCAGTGGTGATTGTCTGTGGATTTGTAATATGACAATTTTTACCATTTTTTGTCGAACTGTTTATATCTAAATATTTGTTTACGTGAAACATGCTATCATTTTTTTATTTTAATGATTTATATGCACTGATATTGAATATTTTTTATGTATAAACCACATGTATACTTTTACCAATAAAATTTTTTCTTATCTGCTTAACATCTGGGGTAAACTTCTTACACAGAAGTTCAAATGTTGAACTAATTTTTTAAAATTTGCTGAAACTTCTGTCTGTTCAACCTACGTATTATGAAACGAGCGTTTTACACCGCATTGCTGAGGAGAACAGAGCTTGTGTACCTCATACAAAAGAGATTGCACTTCAACTCGAGTAAATGCTCGGTGATTCCAGGGGCCTAACATAAGTCGAATATCCACTTTGAAATTAGACTATTAAATGTATATTCTTGTGTTTTATCGTATTTAAAAAGCAAGCTTAACAGATGATAATAGAACTGTATATGTTCACACAGATAATAAAGCTATAGAAGCTCAAAACAATTCACTGTATAAAAATGTTGGACCTAAACTTAAATAGTCAACAATCAAGACTGCGGGCATTTATTTTAATAAGTTAAAAATTAAATTGTAAAGCTGAATTAACGACGGATTACGCCCTAGGTTGTCAACATAATTTAATTAAACGCATTCGAGACGAATGCAAGTAATACCAAAAAATTAGTACAGATACCTGATAATAATAAGCAACTCGAGATTTTATAAAAATGATCGGAAAACGTATCTATATAGATTAATGATTAATTTTTTTATACACAGAAAAAAAAATTCATACGAACGGTTAGGTATTTTATTTTGAAATTAAAACTTTTGTCCAAGACTAAATACTCGTTAACGTATACAAATCAAGTACTTAAGATTGACATATGTAAATGTTCCCGTCAATCTATTTACATTTTAATATACTAAAAACAACCAATAATAACAGAAGAAACCAGAAAATATTGAAAGAATTTATCTCGTTAATTTAACAATTTATCCCACCTCGTCATATCAATTCGATCATCTGTTCGTTGATAACGGGCGAACGCGTGCCGTTACGTTTATGATTCATTACAATTTGTTGTTTTTTTTTTTAACGTTTCAAACGATAATCCTATGTAAGTGGAACGTGTAAATCTATTGAAGTGCACAGTGTTTAGTCGGATGTTAGGAAATGTTTCGATTCAGCGACGACGATTTTGTGTTTGTGACGTCTTGGAGAAATTCGTCGTTCGTTCGATCCGAATTCGACGAAAAGTTAACGAGTCTGTGGAAAGAACGAGAAGACAAGGGTCTGTTCAGGTACAAGTATAAAGTAGAAAACTCCGTCATACTGCCCGGCAAGTATGGATTTCCTGCCGTCGTAAGTTTTTATTAAACGAATTATTTTTGATTACATGTAACCAAAAAAAGTGTAAGTTTGTTTTTTTTTTTTTTGGTATATATACAAAAGTTGAACACGGACAGAGGTACGAAACGTCGTAAGCCGAACACATTCGTAAGTGTGTTGGAACCGTTCGATGACGATCTGTTCAATTTCACCAAAGTCGATCCTGAAGAATATTTATTCCAATTTAGTAACGTATCAAATAATTGTTCCGGTAAGTACGTTTCGAATTGAACAGTGTTGTAGACACTCGAATTTAGTGTATCGTTAAAAGTTACTGAGTACAGAGTTTTTAAACGATTCCTATACACTGCTTTTTGTCGATGACCAAAACGCTCTACTCCCTGATAACAGGTTATTTTTTTTTATAATTCGTGTTGTACGAGATAAATTCTTTCTATATTTTTGGTTTCTTCTGTTATTATTATTTTTTGTTTTTAATATATAAAAATGTAAATAGATTGACGGGGACATTTTTGTCTGTCTTATGTACTTAATTCGTATACATTAACGAGTGTTAGCTAGTCTTGGACAAAAGTTTGAATTTTAATTTTTCGTCATAAATTTACTCAAAAGGCGACATTTAATTTACTGTTACATATATCGTATTAAAATCTTGAGTAGTTTTGAAATCGTGAAAATATTCTCTTGTGCTAATCACTTACATTAAGGACAGTGTAGTTTTAAAATGAATAATTTTAATTTTAATCGTTAAACTAATAACACTCGATCTTTGAATACCGCGTGTGTTTAGATGCAAATGATACTTTGGCCATAAATGCCAGTCCTCTGGGAGATTTCCATTCGTTGATTTTACCAAAAATCAATTCTAAACTACCGCAAATTATCGATGAATATAGTTTGAATGTTGCCATTCAGTTGTTACTCCTGAGTGCATCTCCGTAAGTCATTTTTAATTTTATAAAAAAATGTATATAATTTTCATACCGGAATACATTTTCAGGGCTATTCGTGTTGGGTTCAATAGCTTGTGTGCGTTTGCTTCTGTGAACCATCTTCATTTACACTTATATTATTTACCGTATAAAATGTACCTTGAATCTTGTGTAAGTATAAAAAAATAATTTACCGATCTACTATTTTTAATAACGTAAACATCATAATCGAATAATTATAATCAAATATTATTTATTATACAATATTATATTATATTTACATTTTCCCTGAAATCTCACATTTAATTACATTTTTTAAACAATAGTTTTATTTCAAATTGTTTTCTGAATGAGGTGATTTTCATATCCAAAATAATAATACGCAATACTTATTTTTACCTGGGCTAATAAAATTAGACGCCAACATTAGAATCACTATTCCGAATATTTTAATTGGAAATGAATATTATAATATTAAAAAAAAAAATTATTTTTTTATTGTAGTGTAATGTTTTAATATTACAGTGTCATATTCTGTTAACGGTTTAAGATCATAAAAAAAATAACTGACATTGTTATATATTTTAATAATGAATGATTGGTAGATCTTTGTCAATCATTAAAGTATTAAACAATAAGTATGTTTTTTTTAGGATGTAGTAAATTTGAGTGGACCTTGTCATAAAATTATAGATTATCCTTCCAAAGCATTTGTATTCATACTGAACAGCAATGATTCACTGTCTGACTTTGTCGAGTAAATATAACTTAATAAACATTCAGTTATTGATTAACTATTAATATTACTTTCTAATAAAGATTTTTTTTTTTTAGGAAAGTTTTCGTTTTGATTTATTATCTGCAGAAAAATAATATTCCTCATAATATTTATATAACTAGAGCATTAAATAAACATACAAATGTTAGTGATAGTGACGACACAAGAAATTCTGTAAGAGTTTTCATTTGGGCAAGAACTCCTTCAGGTAAATTATATACTTACATTTTTGTACGTTACCTACAAATATTAAAATATTACCATAATGATTTATCACTGCATATCAATAAATCATTATTTCTATCCTGAACACATTTTTAGATTTTAAACTATGACCATTACTTAGTTTTTCGATAATGTTTCTAATAGTACCTTCCTTAGACCTTGGTCTCATTTTTATACTTTTGGCAGTGACCTTGAATCAGATCACAGAGAACTATGTATAACCTCGATTATATCTAGTTATACTATTTATAAATTAATGGAGTATAGGTACATTTTCAGTTCTAGCGTTTTCAAACTAAATAATTTAGACCTAGAAGTATACAAAAAATATATATATAATATTGTAATATGAATAGATATAAGCAGTATACTAGTACCCACACTAAACCAATGTTGTCCTGTTATATAATTAAAAAATTCTGAGTAAAGAAAATAATTATTATGAGATTGAGTCGATCAACCTATTGAACCGATACTACCATTAGGCATGGAACATGGTTTTTGAGTTTGTATCTAGTTATCAAAAAATGGATAACCATAGCGTATTATAAAGTCAACAGTGTTACGGTTTTGACAAGAGAACAAAATCACATACCATGTTAATATTCCTTTAAATGAACTTAAACGAATTAATAAATTTTAATACATATATTTCTAGGCGATAAATGTATGGATAAATTTGCTCCAGCGACTTGTGAACTATTTGGTCATTTAGTGTTCAAAGGTAATGAAATACATGTTTATAAGTTTTTATACAAATTAAAATAAATAAGCGTTTTATTTGATTGTTTGGATTTAATGTCTTTAGCTTACCAATTATTTATTATTATTATTATTATTAATACATAATTGAATATGTTTTAGACAAATCAGAGTTTTCAGAAGTCACAGAAAACGGTGTTTCCCAGATTCTCACTGACATTACAGAATCTTCGTTTTTATCGATCGAAGACAGTATTAAAAAATTGTATTCAAACTTATGAAGTAAGTTGAAAATAAAAGTTTTATTGAAGAATCTACTGTTTTAATTATTATTGTTATTTCATATTGAAATCAAGTGTATAAATAACACAACTGTGTTTGGTCATGTGAAGTAGTATGCTTTCCTACCACAAGTTATATAAGGTGTTTACAATTTTGTATCCATAGCAACTGTTAAATGAGGCCATAACATAATATATTATCAGTTTGGCGGAGAATTTTTGAAATCGTTGTCTTTTACTAAGTTGATCAAACGTGTCGATTTGTTTTAATTATACAAAAGATATGGAGCTTTATAGAGTAGATTACACTTTATTAGGTATGGTTTCTCCTAATTGTATGAAAGTTTTGCCAATCACGCAAAATGATGAATCTGAGAAGAAGACACAAAAAGTAAATGATAAAGAATAATAGAAATGATATAAAAGCTATTAAATGTTCACTTTTGTATTTTCTTTGTAGATTATTGTCGGCGATCAAGACGGAATTGTACAAATGTTTCACATTCGTAAAGGGAAAATCAATATGTTATTCAAAACATTGCCTTTAGAGAAAATAACAGAAGTTTGTTTAGGGGGAGCTCTTGGTATTTAATAATTTACAATGTTGGTTTACGTTAGTCGACATAATTTAATATCTTCTTAGGTACTGTTCAAGATAAGATATTTTTATCCATGGGTACGTCTGTCCGTGGTTACACTAAAAAAGGACGGATGTTTCTTAGTTTTGATACCGGTTTATCAGAACCTATTAAATGCATGTGAGTCGATTCTAAAAATTGCTCGAATAATCATCTCATTTTTTTTTTCTTTAATATAATCATAAAATATTTTCGCTCAGATCTTAAGAATTGTATATAGCATAAATTTGAATAATCGTCTGATTATTAATGTTAAATACAATGTAAATGTATTTAAACAAATTTGAATTTATTTTATAATCAGGTATGTGACTGGAAATGAACTTTTGGTATCAGGAAGACATATATTTCATCATTTTAATGATTGCAAAGAGAGCAATACCTATTTGTGCCCAGAATTAATTAATAGCATTATAACATTAGACGTAGTAAAGGTATATTTGAAATCAATATGACTTTATTTCTCAAAAATAAAAATAAATTTGTGTAAAAATATCGTTTTTAGATGCAAGGTGTAATGCCTGTTCTAGCATGTGCAGATTTGTGTATTAGAATACTTGATGGATCGACTGTAAAAGAAACGTTTTATCTGTTGTCAGAACCCATGCGTTTGCATTTAATGAAAAACAATGGTGGTTCGCATGGAAATGAAGTATTAGTTGGACTTCAAAATGGTCATATTGTACTTCTCAAAATAGAAAAGTAATAAATTAAAATTTTAAACACTGGCCATTTATATATATATAATAGACTAAAGGTAGTTAATTTGTTTAGAAATGCTTCTGTTAGTGTTCTTTGGGAACACAAAACTGAAATAAATCAAGGGACCATAACGTGTATTGATTGTTACGAATTCAACGAAGAAGATCATCTTTTGGTTGGCCGACAAAGTGGTTCAGTTGAAGTTTATTCATTAGATTCGCATTCCGTTCCCATTGAAAAATATAAACATGTAAATTTCGGCAGATTTTATGAAAACGAAATAAATTCTATTGGCTTATTTATTTATCACTATTTCAGAGTTGTTCAGAAAGCATAACTTCAATTCAAGGAGGTTCTATAAGACATTATGGTATACCAGAAATTATTGTAACAACATTTACAGGTGAGATTAAATAGCTTCGCTGAACAGTTATTTATAATTGAGTTACTTTTTCTTCTTTTTAGGTTGGCTTTTCGGTTTAACATTTGTTGATCAACATATTGATAAAGAAATCGTTTTTGAATCGTCTAATATAATTTTAAATGACGAAAAACAAAAAATATTGGATATTAGGTAAACGTATTATATTTTATGTTAGACGTTCTGTTTTAATTCGAAATATCGATATTTTATATTTGCTTCAGTAGCTAAAATTGGAATGAATATTCCACGTATATTATGTAATCTACTTAAAATGTATTATTATTAAATGGTATTGATTGAGAACATTCGTAGGACTGAAGTAAGTGATCTGGAGAGACAGGTTGCTATAGAAAGAAACAAATACTTGGAATTTACTCAGAAAAGTTCGAGACCTTCTGTTTTGCCCTATTTGGCCATCAAGAACACAGTGAGTGTAAAATTGATTTTATTTATTTGCAAAGGCGAATGAGTGTTGATTAAATATAGTAAATGTTAATTTTATTTTTTTCCAGATGTTTTTAGATGCAAAACATTTGATTTATCATTTGATAATTGAACTAGAAGCGACTATTGATAATATTTTATTACAGTGTAATTGTTCAATTCATTTGATCGATGTCGAAAATAATAATACAGCTGTAGTGAGCAGGAGCAAGTGTAGAGAAGAGGTAAATAATATATATATTATTTGTTGATAAATCAATTTTCGATTACTGCTATCATTGATCCGTATGATAAATTATAAATAGATATTATATATTGACAAAATTGTATTGAATGAAATGAAATGTTTTTTATTTTAGGACGATAATAAATTATTGATTACGTACAGATGTCAATTAAATACAACTAAATTAGAATTGAAAATGTGGTCTCACGAAGGCGATCAAGGAATTCTAACCGCCTACATTACACCTCTGTTACAACCAAAAAGTTGTCAAGTCTGTAAATTTTCTATCAAACCACTTATGTATCATCAGAGAACCAACAAGAATATAAGGTAATAGTTGTACTGTATATTGTATTTGTATATTTGGATTTTAGAAAATACTCGGGCAGTAACTGTGTTTTGATATAGGACGTTATTAAATAAAAAAATCATTTTGATTTCAGCTATCAACCTCAGAGTTTTTTAACACTGTCCGGCGGGTTCAGTCTTTCAGAAGCTCATTTGTGGCTCTCGAATTGTTTGCCAGGGATTCCAGAAAAGCCCGCCTCTCAAGAAAATATTGAGTATTCGTTCGAATCGATAATAACAGATGCCATTTTATTATGTGAATACAGGTACGCGTTAATTTTGTTTAAGTGTCATTAAACTATACATTGAATTATTATTAATTTTCTGTGCTTTTTTAGTCGGGGATCAATAAGCATAAAGACTGATAATATTACAGCGATTTCAATTCTCAAAGACAACTTCAGCAGAGATGCGACTAGGAAAAACATTAAGCTGGACATGTCGTATGGTTCGTAATCGCCTGC
The DNA here is from genome assembly GCA_032441835.1 of Slavum lentiscoides. NCBI lineage: Eukaryota > Metazoa > Arthropoda > Insecta > Hemiptera > Aphididae > Slavum > Slavum lentiscoides. Next base: position 7,741,951 of record CM063715.1, on the reverse strand, counting down.
ACACATTATTAAAATAATTTTAACAGGAACAGTACGGATTTTTTGTATTATTGTATAGAAATATCAGTAAACAGTTTAATGTCGATGGTCGACGCGATCGTTTCTAAATTGAAAATTGACATTATGAATGACAAACAATTAAAACTAATCGATGCTATAAAACAGTTATCGGTGAATCCGAACGCGAGCGGAGAATCGCTTACGAAAGGGTATTTAACAATGTTGTCCAACGAAGACAAACTGAAGCAAGAGGTGTCTCAACGTCCGTCGCGCATGCAACGTTTACAAGGTATGGAAATAAAAAAAAATCGATTTAAATTCTATATTTACTCTATATTTATTTACTTTCAGCTATTATGTTAGCGTTGTTTGACGATTGGCACAAATTGAAAGGGTTGAACACGAAGCCCAATTCGAGAGAGGATTTACAAGAAGCACTACAAACAAGCGGTACATTAGACTCGCTGATCAGCATGTTTGAACTATAAGTTCATATACAAATTTCAGTAACGCTAAATTGTAAATTTATCATTTTCCGTATCTTAGTATTGGTATTGTTTATATTAATAAAATAAAAAAAACCTGTGTCATGATAAATACGTGTTAATGCTTGAACTGGTCAGTTATAATTTCTTCTGTTAGATTCAAGAGTTCAGAACGTATGTAAATGAATCGATTCCGATTTAACCTAAAAGTACTCTTTTCATCCTGCTATAAATGTTTTTCAATGAGAATGATAAAAAAAAAAACCTTCAGTCTTTCTAGCCAAGAACAATATCCTTGTGAACTTTGTTTTTTTCGCACGATAATTCCTGGGATAATGGCTTGTCATTCGTCCGATTCTTGAAGAAGAGAAGTAGATTTAATATTAAATTTCGTTTCAAGTCATGTTTGACGTTGTTTCTAAGTTACTGCAGATAAACGTCTATATAGTTTAATAACTAAATACGTGTTACACTAAATGTGTAATAACAAACGACTGAAAGTATTTTACGGGTAGATAAACTGAAAATAAACTTTTATTTTAACTGGGTTAATATTTTTTTCTGAAAAATATTATGTAAGTAACTTATAATCCACGATGGATTGACGGGGTTCCTTTGGCGGTGTATTAATTTTATTTTATTAGCGTACTTATATAAATTATAGGTGAAATATGAAGCAGGGCAAAGTTTGAACGGTAAAACGTTCTTCCGGATACGTCAGAAAAAAGAAATCCGGCCAGTATATGAGAGGAGAGTGTGTTTGAAAAAATAATTTTAACGAGAATATTATCCGACCGAAAGAGTGTTTCCGGGCGGTTTATGTCGATAATGGAGTCGCCAACTCGATGAATGTACCTACCTGCCTACGCGATTTTATGATTTATATAAACGCGTTTCGTAAAACGTAATTTCGTTAAAAGTGCGAGTTGTTATTAAAAACCATCAAACGTTTTTCGATTGAATTTTTCAAAGCGAGAAAGATAATTTATTACTTTTTTATAATTAAAAACAGATGCAATTAATTGTACTTACGTGAAAAAAAAAGCTAAAAAACTTTCTTTCGATGCGAATAAACGTGAATAATAGTTACCGTTTATAAAGGCGACCGCTATATTAAAATAATAATCTCCTCTACCGCTGTGCGGGGAAAGCTGTGTAGCCCTACGGTTTTGTGAATTTTCAAGAAATTGATGCAATAAAAATTTTACCGAGACGACGTAGATAAAATGGAAAAATATGATATTGTAAGAAAACTTTTATTTTCCAGACGTAATAAATGATTTTTTACAAAAAACCCCCCAGTATAATTTAGATAGATAACGTGTATAATATGAAGCGTACCTGTACTAACAAATATTTAACTATATAATGTAAAAAAAAATTGAATAAATGTTTTCCGTATAGATGCGGTAAATATATTTTTTACTAATGGTCTATTAAAGTCAAAATGTAGGTAATATACGTATGCACGACGAACAAATCCGTTCAGAAGGGGAAAAAAAATATAATTTACGAGGTAGAAGTGATTTAACCAGAAAGTGCTCGTAAATAGAAGGGCTGTTGCAGCATATTATAATATATAGCCGCGAGTGATGTATATTTGTATGTACGTGAAATCGAGTGGTAAATGTTATATATAAAAAAAAAAACATGACCAACAACTGCAAGAGCGTGTTACAGCGAGTAAAATATGAATCGCGTTTTTAAACATACTGTATTTCATTAGTACATTTCCGTAATAGCACAAAATACAGGTATTTGGATGGACTCCTCAATCGTCTGTCCGGATGTCCTTTGGCTTTCCTATAACACACTCCTGTAAACTTCCTGGAGAATCAAATACTGCAGGATGTCCCGAGGACGCCCCACGTTTTCCGAAATTTAATTTCTCGCGTGGACTCCGTTAATATTTGGATTACGCCAACCTCAAGTAAGTCTGCCGCATTTCAATCATAGACTACTTAGAAATATTTCAATTCATATTATACCTATATAGTGTTTTACGCGTATTATTTTATAATATTCTCAAAACTAGCTCGTTATTATACATAAGCAATTCATTACTGTTTTTCTTTTAGAAGGTTCGTAATTATACAGTGCTCGAATTGGAGGGGGGTGCGCAGGGGGACGACGTAGTCCCCACATTTTATTGAAGTAAATTTCTTTGTAGAACGCTCATTTTTTTTTTTTTATTAGCTGCAGAGTTCCTCTTTTTTTATACTATATACACTATCAACCCAAACTCACGAAAATAATAGGCTTTTATTGCGTATACGTACTTCGACAACTACAGCGTCGCCTTCAGCGCGAACCAACTACTACTAAACCGTTAGACGCTCGGTTTACTATATCTGATAGGTGTAAGTGTTTTGAGTTCCGGAGTTTTTCGATCAGTTTCTTTTTGTCTTCTGTTATTGATTTTCTTATTGTTTGAAGTCTTGCAGATTTTCTAATGGTTTCGTTGTTTACAAAGAATTCGCTTTTTGTTATCATTCTCAGTGCCGTCATTTGAATTCTCTCTAGTTTGTTCCAGCTTGTTTCTGAAATGTTGGCTACCCAGGCTGGAGCCGCGTAGGTGAGTATTGGTTTTATGTACATTTTGTATATGTGTAGTTTGATGACTGTTGATAGGGGACTTCTTTTGTTTATTACTGGAAGAGCATTGCTGTGGCTGCTTTGGCTTTATTTGTGGTGTAGTTGACCTGTTTTGCAAATTTTAGAGTTCTGTCTATCTGGATTCGAGGTATTTTATGCTGTATGCCCATTTGATTGGTGTTCCGTGGATTTTGATTTTGTTGTATCTAATGTTGTTTTATTTGAGAACAGGATTGTTTTTGTTATACACACCCGTATTTATACAATTTATATCTCCGATGACGTCACCACAAAACGGCCGCGTCGATTGGTCGTGAGCCAACGACCACGCCCACCGCGGGTCTATGCTGCCGCCATCTGGTTTACCTGTATCAAATTAATTTTAACAATGCATTTCGTAACGGACTTAGGTCCCAGTTTAACGAGTTATTATTTATTTTTTGACATTTGTATTGCTTCTCTTGTGTTTAATTCTTTATAATTATTTACATTTCTTTTAAAACGTTTCGTTCTCGCGTTGTACAATAAAATAAAAAAAAAAAAAAAACGAAAAAAATTCAACAACACTCCGCCCAGTCGCAGCTGTTTTATGAGTCGCGTTCTGGTTGCAGCAACGTGATTCGCGAGTACACTTCGCACGGAAATAGACGAGAGAAAAAAAAACCGTTAAAATTCCAATAAATCTGCAGATACCTATTAAATACAAAATAATAATAAAAAATATAAACTAATATTGACGAAAGGAAATTAAATCGTATATTAATATTGTAATACGACAAATACATTCCGGACACAAAAGGAATAATTTTTTAGCACCTTAACACGTCGGTATTAGGTACCTATACGTGTATAACGCGCACAATACGTTGAAGTGATGTTTTCGATGATTTGTGTTTTCGCAAAAAAGATTCGCTTGGAAAGCGAATTAATCGTATTGCATCACATAATATTATATGCGACTTGTACGTAGTTTTAATCTTTAAATATATAATATTATTATATATATATATAATAAATAATTGCCGGTAATCTATATACAGAGGCGCACACAGGAGAGGAGAATGCGGGGTTTAAGGTGTTATAATCCCCTCAGGAATATTAAAAAAGACGTGTTTTGTGTATATACACAATACCAAGACCGTAGCCAGCAAATATTTTTTTTAGGGGGAGGGGGCTGAGAGTGTAAATTTGAAATAAAATAAAAATAATAAACTAATAATAGAATATAAATAATTAAATTTTATTTTAAGAAAAAATTTCGGGGGAGGGGTCTGAACCCTAAACCCACCTGGCTACGGCTTTGCACAATACACATACTAACAATAATAATTTTCCGCTATACCGCGATAAATGGGTGTGTCAGTGGCGTAGCTAGACATTTTTTTCTGGATAGGCCCGATATTTTTTTATGAAAAAGGTTACCAAATACGAATAAATATATAGTGGTTGATTGCAAGTTAAGTGATAGGCAATGAATGATTTGACAGACGTGTTTCATGAAATTTATTGAAAAAAGTGGGTAGGCACGGGCCTACCAGGCCTACCCGCTGGCTACGCCACTGGGTTGTGTATATAATAGTTATAAAAAAAAAAAAATCGCAACCATATCTCATAAACTCTACGGCTATCGATTTCAAATATTTTTCAAAATGTGCAAAAATGTGGCGGAATACATACCGATTTATTTTTGACGTTTTTATACTCACGTGTTTGCTCTGTATATAATCATATATTTAAATGTGAACGAAAAAGAAAGCTTCATCGATTTATCATTCGACTGCGGCACACTCAGAGATATAAAATGCAGTCGTATTACGAGTATTATTTCATATAATATAAGAACACGAGTTGTTTTTTTTCTGAAAAAAAAAATCTCAACACCTGTGTAAAGTACACCTGCGCGTAAACGGTACGCAGAATATATTATAGAAATGTATTTTCGATAATATATATGTTTTTAGAACCGATCGAATTCGTTTATAAAATATATAATAATAATAATTTAGGTCGATAATATTTATAGAAGCGAGTATAATTATTGATTCAAACGTCAGCGGGTAAGGTGAAATATATAAAGAAACGCTCGTGACGCTTTTCCATAAGTGTATTTATGGTGTTATTATAAAAAGTGTAAAAGCGTTTTTAGGAAATAGTTATAGCGGTATGGGTAATATTAGTTTACACGGCGCATTCCGCGTCTCAGTAATGATACGTTTTCATATACATCTATTGTATATTATAGTTTTTTTTTTTATAATTCGAATCTGTATTTTGCAACTCGGTATTTCGCGTTATATAAGACCGCGAGAAAGTTCATTTCGGTAAATAAAGAAAACGCGTAGAAAAATTACATTTAAAAAATCAAAACGGTTTTCTAATAGTTTGAAAAATACACGCGTGTAACAATACGAATATATGCGTTATACGCAAAGAATTACTGCACGTTATTGTTTCAAAGCGAACGATCGTGCAGTTGTCTGAAAATTCTATAAATTTAATTTCTTCAATATTATCGAAGCCGATATTATTAATTAAATTCGCTTACGGTTCATTTACTTTTCAAACGGTATTTTAAAAATTAAATGTTTTCTTTTGGAAAATTAATTAAACAATATAATATGCTAACAAAATTATCAATGACTCTTGAAGGACTTCAGCCGGAAATAAATGCTAAAAAGACAAACGTTATGATAAAGTTATCAGTGTACAAGTTATATGCGTCATAGAACAAGTCCAATCGTTTTGACGTCTAGGTGATTATATTGCAAACGAGACAACAGATGTGGAGCGGAAATAAAAATAATGATATCTTCGCGGGTAAACTGCAAGCGTTCGTCAAGGAACGAAATCTCTTGACAACGGCAAACCTAACCTAACCTAACCAAACTGGCCATCAGAAACTCGACGAACCCGTCTACAGTCAAGGAGGTCATCTAATGTGACACCTGCAAATCGCAATAATCTCACAGACTAAGACACATAATCACCAGATCTTCAGCAGAAGACCGACAGTGAACGCGACCAGTCAACATTAACACAAATAATTTATACTTAATGATTCTTTATTTGGGTGTAAAAAAAAAGGTACATATTATTAAAAAACAATACATAAAAAGAAAAATATGCCTAGAGTATTTAAAAAAAAAAAAAAAATCCTTTATTGAATTCCAGATTAAACGTTTATGATAAGATTATTATGTGTTAAAATTGTGGACCATATAATATTAGGTCGTTTTGATATTATATATGAGCGCTGGCAGTTAGAAAAACTTGGATATTTTAATTAAACTCTAATATATTTTTTTTTTCATAAAGACAAGGACGCGCCTGGTTGCTGCGGCACTGTCAATAACGTTGAGTGTAAAAACGACGAGTAGAAAGAAACTTCTCGCGAGTAGGTACGCGTGAAAATATTATATCGTCCGTAGCGGGGTAGGGGAGGGAGGAAATCGACCGTCTAATAAATAATTATAAAATATAATTTGTTCGTTGGTCCCCGTGTCAGTATATAGGTTAGAGCTCAAATCATATTGAGGGTGCTGTAATATTATAATAATGTGCAATGCCCATTAACCCTATACGTACACTGTATATTAACTAAACACCAATCACAGATCCTTTTAGTATTTACAAATTATGATTTACTCTGTATGTTATCTCTCTCTCTCTCTCTCTGCAAGTATTCAACCCAATGATATTTGAACTTCCATGTTTTTCTATCATTTGCCTTCCTCTTCAATTCTTGATATGACTTACATCCTTGATGTTCTATTATCTGACTTATATATTGTAATCTTGGTCTTCCTCTATGATTTTTTCCATCTATTATTCCTTCCAATATTAGTCCTAGCAACCCTTCGTGTCTTAAATTATGACCTATTATTAATTCACTTCGTCTTTTCTATATACTTTTCCATATTGATTTCCTCTCGGATACCCTTTCTTCATCAGTAACTTTATCAGCTGTCCAACTTATCTTTTCCATCCTTCTGTAGCACCACATTTCGAACGCCTCATCTATTCTTCTCATTTCTTCTCTTGCGCGATAGTCCACGATACACATCCACACGGCATAATGCTCCGAATATATGTTTTTAATGAATTCTTCCTAACGTTATAAGGTCAATATTTTTTTTTTGAAGTAAAAAGACTAATTTTCTTATTAAACGCCAGCTTAGCTTGACGTATTCGTTTTTTTTTTTTTATTCCTTTTTTGCGTCTCCCGTCTGAACTTATAATCTCAAATAAATTGGGGGCGCTGTAATATGCAATGTCCACTATATACTGGTATATCAACTAAATACCAATCACAGATCCTTTTATAGTATTTACAAATTATGATTTACTCTGAATGTTATATATATATAGGACCTTTTAATTGCTTTGGGGGTGATGCTATCTCGTATACAGAGTCCCCAAGCGCGCCCCCCTAGTCGCGCTACTGCCCGTGTCTGTATATAATTTGTGTGTGTTTATACAATTCAACCACCTCCGTTCGTCCGCCGCCGCCGCCGCCGCGGTTAAGCACATATTCGCGCATTACGTACGAGTGCGCGCGTTATTGTTGTGCCGGCTGTTATCGATCGGCCGGAGAGAAGCTCGGGCGCGCGCGGCACGGGCCACGCGCGCGCGAGGAGACGGTATCGCTGCGGCGCGGACGCGATTTTTTTTTCCCCGTCGCCGCCGCGCGCCACCGACGACGACGGCGGCGGCGGCGGCCGACGACGACTCGCGGCGGCGGCGGTGCGCGCGCGAGAGACCGCGTAACACCGGCGCGCGTTACTGTGCACGACGCACGCACACACCGTAAACGGTCGGACGGACGGGCGGACGGGCGGGCGGGCGGGACGGCTACCGCGGCGCACAGTGCAGTGTCGCGCGAGGGTTGCACACACTCGGTGCGGCGGGTATGTCTGCTGGACGCTCTCATGGAGGCTACGAGCTCGTCGTCGTCGTCGTCGTTGGCACCGCTCAGTCCCGCGTCCGTCGGCCCGATCAAGTACGTGCGCAAAACAATTTGTACAACGGATGAGACGATATTGTTATGATTTTTTCGGCTCTTTTTTTCCTCCTCCACGCTATAATTATTATTATTATTATTATTATTGGATCGTATACACGACGTAACGCGCGTAGGTCACAACGTAACGGCGAAGGCGGGTTTACGGAGTGTTCCCGCACCGCGCGGTCATCATAACCGCCGCGGGTGCCGAAACGTTACGATATAGAAGAAATTCTCTTTCGGGGAATTATTTTTGATTTTTTTTTTTTTATGAGTGGGAGGGAAACCTGCACCGCGTTTTTATATAAACGTTAATTTTTTTTTTTTTATTTCCGACGGTTTTCTAAAACATTTAATTCACGACGGCGGTACTGTGTCGTCCGCGTCAGGATGGAGAAGTCGATTACATCCGAGTAGGTCTACTCGGAGAAAATTCGGGGGGGGGTGGGGAGAAATATTAGTACGGAGATTTTTTTTTGTTTTCGACGGGCCGTATTTTCCACTGCAGCGGACGTGTTATCGCGGCGGCGGCGGCGGCGGCGAAGCGCAAAGTTATTCTCCGCACTCGGCGGGATCGATACGCGCGCGCGCGCGTGTGTCGCGTTGGCTGCAACGATACATGTGTAGTTGAAAACTCGACAAATTCTCTTTTCCTATTTTTATTTCGAAAAATTACGGAAAAACGAGCGATAATAGATTGCTAATTTTTTTTTATGGGTCGATAAAGTCTATTATATTACATAGTTAAACGTCAAATTCGTATAAAAAAAAAAAAATATTTTCTCCATAACGTTTCGGGCTCGAAATTCGCGATTTAATAAAAAAAAAAAAAGCAGTGCCGGCGCAAGGGGGGAACGAGGCGCAGTGCCTCTACACACGGCCCCGCACTTACACAAGGGCCCCGCAAAAACGTATCGTTGTAGTGTTATTACAACAATTTTATTTTTATATTAATACAAATTGTAACTCCTGTTATTCAATAAAAATGTTTAATATAATGGTCAGCTCTTCAAAACGTACTACTCGCATAAGGACCCGCCAGTGCTCGGGCCGGCACTGAAAAAAGTTTTTTTTTTTGGGGCGAAAAAGGCTCGAGCGCGCCGCGGTTGATCAGTACGAGAGACAGAGTATGTGTTTTTTTGGAAAAAAAAAAAAAATATATATAAAACGTTTCGAAATTTTTCTAAACGGAACACGCTGCAGACGGAGTGGGGGGACTCGTTTTTTTTACACGTTTTTATCGTTGTCGCGAAAAAGCAAAAAAAACAAAAAAACTCGTTATCAGAACGGTAATATCAATTTCCGAGCGCATTTTCAATGCGTTGAAACGTTTTTGTGTCAAACATTCGAGGCCGTGACGACGTGTTTTTTTTTTCTTTAGGATTTAAATAGAAAAAGAAAATTTAAAGGAAACGCAGAATAACGTCGTATATATAACGTATTTATATAAATTTTTTTTTTTAAATAAAAAAGCATTTATATGATTGTGACTCGCGTACTGTCCAAAACCGTGGTGCTGTTTGGACGAGCGTCTTTCGCGAATTTCAATATTTTGGAAAAGCGTTTTGAAACATTTTATTTCGTATTACAAAACACAGTATAGGCGTACGTAGGAAAACAAAACGCCGCGCAATAATTGTTATTATGATTAATGATCGTATTACGCATTATATTTGATATTTCGGCCCATCGAGTTTTTTGAACCGACCCGCCAAGCCGACGGATGTTTTTTAATCTTGGATCAATAAATATCGGCAAGACCTAATTGTTCTGAGATCGCTTCGACTTTCGAGATCCAAATTCCCGACCGAGTGTGACGCAGTGTGCCGAGAAATTTTCTCACAAAAGCGATATTCCAAATTTCTCGTTAAGCACGCGCGTGTAATAAAACGATTGTTTTTTTTTTTTTCATTTGAAAAATCATTGTCAAACGCGTGTTACGTTTTTCACGGTGTCTTTTTTTCTCAGTGAATGGTAATAAAAGATGATCTTTCTTCAATCTCTTCTACCAGCGACGTATCCGGGGGGGGAGTAGTCCATGAGATCCGAACCCCCCCGGAAATGTTTATTTTATTTTTATATTAATATCGTACATACATCCACTAATAACCCGACATTTTTTTAATATAATAATATATCGTTAACAAAATAATATTACTTGTTTGTGAAACTTTTCGATAATTTTTCAATCGAAATGTTTCGGTATTAAATACCCGAATAAATGTTCGATAATATTGATCGAACCTAGTCAAACATATCGAATTTCCAATTTTTTTGTCCAACATTTTTTTAAATAGACACCCCTCACCAAAATAAAATCCTATACGGCCCTTTCAAACGATTTTGGCCCGTCACGTCGAAACGCGTCTCAGATTAGGTCCGTCGTAAAAAAAAAAAGGTTGGAAATCATGCGACATCATTCTCCCTATAAACCACACTGCGGTTGGGGAGAATCGTTTTTTTTTTCTTACATAAAAATTATACGATTAGATTGAATGGACCGAAAAGACGTATTGAAAACGTGTAACGCGAGGCGACGGGCATCGGTCCACAGGAGGAAATTTTTCGATTAAATCAGTGGTTCCCAACCTCTTCTGTTCTACGTCCCCTTTGTAGATTTTTAAAAATTTCACGCCCCCCGCCTATAAATTGAAAAAAATTGATCACCTTTTTTTGTATACTTTATAGATTATGAGTGTTTAGCCGTTAAAAGCGGTCAAGTTAAACACTACAATTTAATAAATACTTCGTGATGACTGCTTGTGCCTCCCCAGCAATGTGTTCACGCCCCCCGCCATGTTGGGAAACACTGGATTAAATCGACGCGTTTATTTGATAACTATTTAAATTATTTAAAACGGAAATCCATTTGATTTTATATTCCTTTTTTTTTTCTTCCGTACAGCATCAAGAAAGAACCCACGTCCCGGCCGTCTAGCCCCACGGGCAAGTTCCAACCGTCGAGTCCCACGGGCAAATTGATCGATTCGGTGATCATACGGAATCCAGGTATGATAATAATTTATTATAGTATAATGACTGGCAAGGCCGCAGCGAAACTACATATATAATATACGCCTCGTGTGTATAAAATAAACTTATTGTGTGCGCGCGGCGTACACTGCACCAGGGCTGAGTAAGAAAAACTTGTGTTAACGAGTCGTTGAAAATAGTTTTAAGTTTGAAAATTTCGACTCGACGTAGTATTTTATTCGCGGACGGTTTATAGTGTAGTATTTGTAGATTTTGAGTTATTTTCCCCGTTGCCCCATAGCGGTTTGCTAAAGCATCGTTCCAAGAATGCCACAACTGGTCGAAAAAAGATACGAACTAATAACAGTCACATCGATTCATTAAAAATTTTTTTTTACGAAATTATTACCTACGCGAATGTCAATATGAATATAAATTTTTATAATATTTTCCTTCGACACATTTACCTACTGCGGTATTGCTCATTTAAATATATGTACCTATTTCCAATGATTATTACTCAATATTAGGAGAGACAGTATTTAATATCAATAGTGGCAGTGCGCTGTAGTCGAAAATGCGTAAAAGTGGTCCGCGGCTCGATTCCGGTCGGAAATCACTGCAGGTCTATTAAATTATTATTGATGATAACCGCGCGGTATTCGAATAATTCGGAAAAATCGAGATTTTTGGCTGTTAAAAAAAAAAAAAACGACAAAAAGCCGAAATAAACGTATTTTAACGAGTATTTCGGGGATAGTTTTGGTAGTTTTTAAAAGTAAAAAAATTCAGATTTTAGATCTGTGCGGCGGTTTCTCCGGCCGTTGGCCATTTTTTAGTATTATTATACTGTGAGCGAAAAAAAAATATTGTATCGGTCCGCCGTCTCGGTCGGTACCGCACCGCGCCGGCGCGCGTACGGACATTGCAGGACGTGTTTTGATTATAACTTCAGCGTTGATTATGGCCGCTGCGTTAGATCCGCAGAGATGTGGCCGCGGCGAGTCCGCGATAATACCACGTAATAATAATAATAATAATGATGCGATAATAATTTTTATTTTTATTTTTTTTGCCGTGACTTTTTTTTTTCTTCTTCTATAGACTCCGCGTGTAATTTTTATCCTCACTTTATTATTATTATTATTATTATTTCGATCCACAAATCGTCCGCTGTCTCTCTAGTTTTCGCACGGCGTTTTTCACACACACACACACACACACACTCATACGATCGACCGACCGACCGACCGGTAATCACCGGCGAGTCGCACCGCGCTGCAGATCATCAAGTAATAGGTACACAGGCGCATTATCCGCGCGACTCAGCCGCGGGCGATTTATTTGTAATGTTATTTTTGGCAAGGTGAACGCACTTTGCGCATGTCTCTTCGTATCGTATTCGTAATAAATATAATAATGGGTAATAAGGGTAATAATAATAATAATAATAATAATAATAATAATAATAATAATAATAATAATAATAATAATAATAATAATAATAATAATAATAATAATAATAATAATAATAATAAAATAGTTAAAATAGTAAAAGTAAAAAAAAAATTAGTTGTATTTTCCTTTTTGCTCGATTGCTTGATGATGACTTTTTGTCGAAACCGGTAGGTAGTAAGTAAACGTATACGTGCCTACATATTTAATACAACTATACGACTCTTATAATATTTTTGTCTTTATTTTGCATAATAATCTTTGGCTGGATTTTATATTCGCGCGTATACATTATATGCATTATACGTGTATTTTTATTATTTATATACGTATACATTTTTTAAAATAATTATATAAATATAATATTATATAAATACATTTTAAAGCCAAAATTCGAAATGGCAAAACTCGGCAACGGCACAGACGCGCGCGATTCTAAGCGAATTCGAAAATTATTTAAAAAAATTAACATTTTTTTTTTCACCGAATACGATACGAAGTAAAAACTATACAACACTGTAATAATATTGTTTCTAAGCGCCAATAAATTACCGATATTACGCGCGTCAAAGAAACAATTTCGGGAGGCAATTTTTTTTTTACTTTTTGTGGCGAGGAATCCTAATTTTTTTTTTTTCGTCACGCCACATTTATTTTTCGACAATATAATATAATTATGTGCGAAATTCGGTACGAAACCGACGTTGCCCTCAATTATCACAAGCCGTTTAAAATGCGCGGAAGTATATATGTCATCAGAAGGTCTTCTGTCCGCAAAAGCGGATAACGAAAAAGGTGCGTGCGCAAAACGAATTTGTAAAAATCTTTTGAATCGTGACTGAATTTCAATTAAACGTGTATAAAGAAACAAATTTTTCCGAGTCGACAATATTGTTGAGTGCTGCGAGTCTTCTGCAATTGCACAATATATATTATATAATTATAGCCGTTTATTATTTAATAAAATTAATTCCGGATTATATCGCGGTCGGACCGTCCTGCACTAGGCCGTATCGTTTTTTTTTTTCGGTTCCATAAATTTCCTATTTATTTTCTATAGTTCGACGACATTGTCGGGGTGCAGCCGTCGCGTGCTGTGTTACTGGAAACATATACACCACGAACGTTAATGTCTCGCGATATTTTCTAATAACAGATAGTGAAATTCGGTCGAAGACTGCAAAATGTCGCCGTATATACGGGTGTCTGTTTTCGTACTAAAAAAAAAAAAAATTCGATATTATATGCCACGTAAAAACGATTTTCCAGTATTTTTCGGAACCCCTTTTGTCACAAACTCGTATAAATATTTTATTTTCCAAACCGATCAAATATAATAGTTTTCGGATCTGTTCGTGTGTTTGTGTGACCGAGTTTTCGTCGTCATCGTCCTCGTTTTATTTCCGACAAAAATTGCGTCACGACACGCTCGTGTACAACACGTTTATATACATAAAATTGTCGTGTTCGTTACATATATATATATTTTTTTTTACTTATAGTACATTCGGCCGTCCGAAACGATTTTTTAAATGTCAAAAGAGTTGGAAAAAATTGAAAATTAATGTGCGAAAATACTATATATACATATGTATATACGCGTGTGTCGTCGTAAAATCAATACGCGCGTGCTCGCCGTCGCACTATTATATACATTTAAAGATACTTTTTTAAACTCTTCGTCTTAACGTGCACTTAAACCCACCGATGTATTTTTGTTTTACATAAAATTCGCGTTTATAAAATTCAAAAATGCGGTTTTCCGAGAGAGTATTATATTCACGGAAATATATTCGCGCCGCCCGAAATATTCGCAAAACGAGAAAACGTTAAAATTTTTGTGCGAAACCCTTCCGTCGCTCATATGCACGAGTTTAAAATCGTATATATATAAAAAAAAAATTTAACAAATCACGCGTAGGACTTGCACAAATTATATGGATAATTATATATGTATACAACACATAATAATAATATAAAGTGTGTCAAACTCGAATACACGCGCGTGTATTTAATTTAATCAATAATATTCGCCATAATACGCTGCAGTATACTATACCTTTGTGTAAACAAAGGCGGAAGTATACATAGGCGTATACCATTTAATTTACCTGCAGATTTAAATTTTTTTATTACTTTTTTCTCCCCCGTCGAGTATTTCGTCCCGCGTAAATTTTAATATTTTTAACGCGGCCGTTTTCGAATGTATATAAGAGTAATTTTTTTTTCCTCCCAAACGAAAGTAATGAATTCAAAAGAGTTTTTAAAGTTTCCGAAGCGCGATAAAATAAAACGCTATCGACCCGTACGATAAATGTTAACGTCGCTGTTTAATATTAGATTATTAATTTAAATTCCAACAGACATATTCTGCCGTAACGGTGCTATATCAAGCGGTGCAGTGGTTTTATTTTTCCAGCCCAAACGAATGTGTTTGGAGGACTCCTGTACGCGATTTTCGTCGAAATAACTGCTTCTGCACGCGGGAAAGAACTCTGCAGCATTAAAATATTAGTCATTTTTAAAAACATTTTTAATTCTTAAAAAGTTATAAACGTTTTAAAAATACGATTTTTACCTTTTTTTTAAAAATCTCGTGACATCTCAAGAATTAAAGACATTCGTAAAATCAGCTCTCCTTTATTTGTATAGGTACAGATAATATTGTAATTTATTTCGTGCGAAAATTCGGTGTTTTAAAATACGATTGCAGGTCTTCAGGGTTCTTATTTCCCACGTGATACCCCGGTATTATATCTTTAAACGTTTCAGTTTTTGTACCATTTTTTTTGTATTTGAACAGCGCGTTCTCAGCGCGGTGAAAACAGTGATTTTGCGTATTTACGTGACATTTTGAGTGACCACAAACACCGAATTTTCGCATTGTAACAGGAATAACTCGCGGTCGGTAATATAATAATAATAATAATAATGATGATATTGAAATTCGCTAATGAATTGCGACTTTACAACAGCATGGAGTTTGTTTTGACACGAAGTTGTGCGCGTATCTATATATATATAATGTACAACATATGCAAATTTGGTTATTCGGGAATGTATGATATTTTGGGAAAAAGCTAGGATACCGACAAGAGCTGTACAACACTGTGTTAAAAGTTAATCAAAATATATGATAATTGGCGAAACTTGCAAAAAATAGACAAAAATCGGAAACTTATATCGGAAAAATGAAAATGAATTTACGACAATACTGGATAGTTTATTTGATATCGCACATTTAGATGCATTAACTTTAATGAAAATCGATGTAGATAAACAGTTTTAATTAACCAACGTCTACCTGGACGTCCTGGATGTCTTAGTGGTATAGATAAAATGAAATGATAAGAGAAAAGCG
The DNA here is from genome assembly GCA_032441835.1 of Slavum lentiscoides. NCBI lineage: Eukaryota > Metazoa > Arthropoda > Insecta > Hemiptera > Aphididae > Slavum > Slavum lentiscoides. The sequence continues at coordinate 7,726,080 of CM063715.1, read as the reverse complement.
AAAGGAAAATCGGAAGGTTAGTGATTTACAAAGGAAAGTTCTCTATCGCGATCAAATATCAAATGAACCCACTTCGTCATCATCGTCTTTACAATTTGATGAACTTATGGAAACTGAAAACTCAGATAATTACGAATCATCTGATGATTCTGATATGAATAAAAGTGTTAACTGTATTGCACAGAAACCAATTGAATGTTCACCAGTTAAAAAAAAAAGTCGAGGTACAATAAATTTCATTACGCCAAAATTAGCCGGGACTTTAGATAGATGTAAATTAAGTATTCGTGACAGTGTTTATGTATTACAAGCGACATTAGAGGCATTAGGATGTAACATTGATGATTATGTAATAAATCAAACATCACTTCATAGATCTCGAGAAATTTACCGTTGTGAACGTGCTAAAATAATAAAATCGCGGTTTCAAGAATCCCGTCAAGTTATGTTGTTGTTCATTGGGATGGAAAATTATTACCTAACGTACATATTAAACATACCACCTGTGAACGACTTCCAATAGTTGTGACTAGTAAAAATATTGAACAAATTATCGGAGTACCAATACTTCAAAGGTCAACGGGTGAAGAACAAGCAATATCTGTATGTAATGCTTTAGAAGAATGGGGTTTATCTGATATCGTACAAGCCATGTGTTTCGACACTACTGCATCCAATACAGGTCGACTGAATGGAGCATGCATCCTCATCGAACAAAATTAGGTAAAGATCTACTCTATCTTCCTTGTAGACATCACATCTATGAACTTGTTTTAAGGAGTGTTTTGAAACTAAATTACCGCAAGTGACGTCAAGTCCAGCTATTCAATTATTCAAAACTTTCAAAAAAATGGTGTGATATTGACGATAGTAATTTTATAAATGGATTAGAAGATATAGAGTGTAGTAGTACTATAGAAAATATTAGAAGATATTCTACATTTCGTACGAAGACAATTGGATAATACACATCCTCGTGACGATTACCGTGAGTTTTAGAATTAATATTCATATTTGTAGGTGGTGATTTAAAAAAAATTAAAATCCGCCCACCAGGTGCCATGCATCAAGCTCGTTGGATGGCTCGAGCAATCTACTGTTTAAAAATATTTATGTTTAAACATCAGTGTAATATGTCTGCAACTGATGAAAAAGCAATTGGTGAAATTTGTGTTTTATCGTTCAATTTTATGTTCAATCCTGGTTTACGTGTATTACCAACAAAAGCTCCTAATCAAGATCTGCAATTTATTAAAGCATTAAAATTGTATGAAACAGTTGATAGTCAAATATCGGAAGCTGCTTTAAAAAATTTGTAACCACCTGTGGTACTTAACGGAAGAGACTGCAGCTCTTTCATTTTCGACGAATCATTGCCTATTGAAATAAAGCGTCTTATGGTAAAAGCTCTAAAGAACGATTCATCGATTAATCAATCGAAACGTTTAATAATTCCACCAAATCAGATTGATGATAAATTTACTGGTAGGTACATTATTATTATAATTTAAAGAACAACTAACTATACATACTACATATGTATTAACTTAATATATTTTAATTTTAACAGAAATGAATATTGATAAGTTCATTACACAACATAGCCTGAAGTTATTCTCTCGATTTGATATTGACACGACATTTTGCAATCTGACCCAACAACGTGGGATACAGAAACGAGTTATATTAATGGTAAACAATTAATAAATTCTCTTAAAGTAGTCAACGATTCAGCAGAAAGGGCTGTAAAATTAATTACAGACTTCAATGAAGCATTGACGTTGGATGAAGATCAAAAACAATACGTTTTACGATGTGTACAGGAGCATAGACGAATTTATCCCGATTGCAAAAGGAAACTTTAAAAAATATATTAAATATTACTATATGTTAAAAAAATGTTTTTTAATAATGTATAACCTTATATTATGAATATTTAATTGTATAATTTTAAATATTTGAACTTAATATAAATTAAATTAAATAATGTACTGAGCATTAAATTCTGTAAACTGAAAAAGATACGGAAATAGTTGAGAAAACAAAATTTGAACATAATTAGGTTGATGTATCTCATGTAATTTATGATATATTTAAAATTTGTTAGAACAAAAGTTTTAGAAAATAGTGTTTTCTTTAAAATATAACCTATAAAAAATTGATTTACATAAGTTTATAAAATATTTATGGAAATGTAAAAATTTCCATAAATATTGAAAAATTATCAAGTTCAAACTTCAAGTTTAAGTCGGCACGTGTTAACCTTAACTGATTGACCCAAAACTTCTTGTAGTTCATTTTATACGTATACACACAGATTTAGGGGGTGAGACTTAAAAAATTTGAAAAATAAAAATTAAGGAACACCCTAATATACATATATATATATATATATATATACTATAGTGTACACATTAGTAGTGACGTGGGAAGACGGTGTGTTGTCAAAAGTCGATTTACTCTGTTGTAATGTGCGACATAACTATAATATATTGAAATAATGGTGATCACGAATTAGGCGTGGACCGCGAATGAAACGCGTTTATTCTCGTGCGGATGGTATAATTGTTATTTTATTTCTATTTTTTAGATTCTGAGCGAAACGAGAAAGCTCTGTATTGGTTTTACAATGATGTTAACTTTTTTTCGACTAGAAGGATTGCTCTTATTGATCATTGAAACCCATTTTCCGGTAGTAAATTTTGTTTGGGGCGGTATATACTTTAAGCCGGTCGTTTTCGATTTTCTCAGTAGTTGGAAGAAAAAATTAACTATCAAAAAAATCGTGTTAAAAACGGCGAAATTCGTTAATGTATATTGTTATAATAAATAATATCGCACCGAAGCTCCGCTCACGATCGTTTTATCGAATGCAATGATTTATCATTGCTTTCAAATTTATAACAATAATAATAAAAAAAAAAATGCAGTTTAACCGAGTAGTAATTCGCTCGAGCGACATTCACGGCAACACCCGCGGCGGCTCACCGCACCCTTTATTATTATTATTATTATTATTATTACTATTGCGATTTAAACGCGATGCAATAGTGTATAAATTTTCCGAATATCAAAACGTTATTCGCGATGGAATTTGATCGAATCATGCGATATACTGCATAGTGAAATCACGCACAAAAACGTCAAACGCGCAGTCTGTTTTATATGGACAGTTCATATTATTATGTCTAAATAACGGGGCGCCGCAGGAGGAGACACGCGTGTACGCGACGAACGGGTATAATAATAATAATAATTTATTATTTGAGCTATCGATCGAATATTCTACTGGAAAATCGTATAATCGTACTTTCGTTCCGCGTAAATCTTAGATAACTCTTAACGAAATCGCAAATCCGTAACGACTGCAATCGGTATATATTATATAATAATATTCGATATCGACTGCAAAAACGATATTCTACAAATATTATACGAGCGTGTACGCATTTTTAATTATTATGATTATTATTTTTTATTATTAAATTTGTACGGGCTTCATTAGCGTAGATTACATTTGCGTTATTAGAGCTTAAGTTAAAATATCGTTTTTTTGTCTCACCCCTAAAAAGCTGTTAATATATAAAATATTGATGTGTACCAATTTTAAGTACAATCAGACAAAGTTATTAGGTGCCGAAATGAACTTGAACTTTGAATTTAAAACAAGTTTTCTTCATTTACGATAATTTTATATTTTGCATTTACATGAAAAATATTAGTTAAATCGAAATATTTTATAAGACATAATTTAAACAAAATATAATTTACTTCAACTTTTATTAATGAAATTTTTTTACGTATAATATTTTCGAATTATACTTATTTTAATGAGGAAAAGTACTATATATAAGAAATTCACGATCTTTGGTCTATTATATAATAATTACACTGGACGAGTTTACAAATAGCTTTACCATTTCGTCGGTTTATCGCTTTATAGATTATCATTTATATGTACAAATATCTAATCGTAATATTGTTATATTATTACTTGTAATATACACTTAAAGTCCAATATCAATTTTAGACTTTAGTACGATTCGTAGTATCACGTTGTGCGTATCGTGTGACTGTGCGTATGCCGTATATTGTTTAATTCTTTAAAATAGTTAAAATGTCAGTTATACTCCGGAAAGACGATAATATATTTCTGATTGGATCTATGGAGACCCAAGTCCTCGGTTCAAAATTGCCATCACTGAGACAAGTACTTCAGGTATTTTTTTTTAATGTAAGAACCGTAAAATTAAATGTACAACATAGTGCAAATTTGGTTATTCGGGAATGTATGATATTTTGGGAAAAAGCTAGGATACCGACAAGAGCTGTACAACACTGTGTTAAAAAGTTAATCAAAATATATGATAATTGGCGAAACTTGCAAAAAAATAGACAAAAATCGGAAACTTATATCGGAAAATGAAAATGAATTTACGACAATACTGGATAGTTTATTTGATATCGCACATTTAGATGCATTAACTTTAATGAAAATCGATGTAGATAAACAGTTTTAATTAACCAACGTCTACCTGGACGTCCTGGATGTCTTGGTGGTATAGATAAAATGAAATGATAAGAGAAAAGCGAAAGGAAAATCGGAAGGTTAGTGATTTACAAAGGAAAGTTCTCTATCGCGATCAAATATCAAATGAACCCACTTCGTCATCATCGTCTTTACAATTTGATGAACTTATGGAAACTGAAAACTCAGATAATTACGAATCATCTGATGATTCTGATATGAATAAAAGTGTTAACTGTATTGCACAGAAACCAATTGAATGTTCACCAGTTAAAAAAAAAAGTCGAGGTACAATAAATTTCATTACGCCAAAATTAGCCGGGACTTTAGATAGATGTAAATTAAGTATTCGTGACAGTGTTTATGTATTACAAGCGACATTAGAGGCATTAGGATGTAACATTGATGATTATGTAATAAATCAAACATCACTTCATAGATCTCGAGAAATTTACCGTTGTGAACGTGCTAAAATAATAAAATCGCGGTTTCAAGAATCCCGTCCAAGTTATGTTGTTGTTCATTGGGATGGAAAATTATTACCTAACGTACATATTAAACATACCACCTGTGAACGACTTCCAATAGTTGTGACTAGTAAAAATATTGAACAAATTATCGGAGTACCAATACTTCAAAGGTCAACGGGTGAAGAACAAGCAATATCTGTATGTAATGCTTTAGAAGAATGGGGTTTATCTGATATCGTACAAGCCATGTGTTTCGACACTACTGCATCCAGTACAGGTCGACTGAATGGAGCATGCATCCTCATCGAACAAAAATTAGGTAAAGATCTACTCTATCTTCCTTGTAGACATCACATCTATGAACTTGTTTTAAGGAGTGTTTTTGAAACTAAATTACCGCAAGTGACGTCAAGTCCAGCTATTCAATTATTCAAAAACTTTCAAAAAAAATGGTGTGATATTGACGATAGTAATTTTATAAATGGATTAGAAGATATAGAGTGTAGTAGTACTATAGAAAATATTAGAGAAGATATTCTACATTTCGTACGAAGACAATTGGATAATACACATCCTCGTGACGATTACCGTGAGTTTTTAGAATTAATATTCATATTTGTAGGTGGTGATTTAAAAAAAAAAATTAAAATCCGCCCACCAGGTGCCATGCATCAAGCTCGTTGGATGGCTCGAGCAATCTACTGTTTAAAAATATTTATGTTTAAACATCAGTGTAATATGTCTGCAACTGATGAAAAGCAATTGGTGAAATTTGTGTTTTATCGTTCAATTTTATGTTCAATCCTGGTTTACGTGTATTACCAACAAAAGCTCCTAATCAAGATCTGCAATTTATTAAAGCATTAAAATTGTATGAAACAGTTGATAGTCAAATATCGGAAGCTGCTTTAAAAAAAATTTGTAACCACCTGTGGTACTTAACGGAAGAGACTGCAGCTCTTTCATTTTTCGACGAATCATTGCCTATTGAAATAAAGCGTCTTATGGTAAAAGCTCTAAAGAACGATTCATCGATTAATCAATCGAAACGTTTAATAATTCCACCAAATCAGATTGATGATAAATTTACTGGTAGGTACATTATTATTATAATTTAAAGAACAACTAACTATACATACTACATATGTATTAACTTAATATATTTTATTTTTAACAGAAATGAATATTGATAAGTTATACTATAGTGTACATTAGTAGTGACGTGGGAAGACGGTGTGTTGTCAAAAGTCGATTTACTCTATTGTAATGTGCGACATAACTATAATATATTGAAATAATGGTGATCACGAATTAGGCGTGGACCGCGAATGAAACGCGTTTATTCTCGTGCGGATGGTATAATTGTTATTTTATTTCTATTTTTTAGATTCTGAGCGAAACGAGAAAGCTCTGTATTGGTTTTACAATGATGTTAACTTTTTTTTTTCGACTAGAAGGATTGCTCTTATTGATCATTGAAACCCATTTTTCCGGTAGTAAATTTTGTTTGGGGCGGTATATACTTTAAGCCGGTCGTTTTTCGATTTTCTCAGTAGTTGGAAGAAAAAAATTAACTATCAAAAAAAAAATCGTGTTAAAAACGGCGAAATTCGTTAATGTATATTGTTATAATAAATAATATCGCACCGAAGCTCCGCTCACGATCGTTTTATCGAATGCAATGATTTATCATTGCTTTCAAATTTATAACAATAATAATAAAAAAAAAAAATGCAGTTTAACCGAGTAGTAATTCGCTCGAGCGACATTCACGGCAACACCCGCGGCGGCTCACCGCACCCTTTATTATTATTATTATTACTATTGCGATTTAAACGCGATGCAATAGTGTATAAATTTTCCGAATATCAAAACGTTATTCGCGATGGAATTTGATCGAATCATGCGATATACTGCATAGTGAAATCACGCACAAAAACGTCAAACGCGCAGTCTGTTTTATATGCACAGTTCATATTATTATGTCTAAATAACGGGGCGCCGCAGGAGGAGACACGCGTGTACGCGACGAACGGGTATAATAATAATAATAATTTATTATTTGAGTTATCGATCGAATATTCTACTGGAAAATCGTATAATCGTACTTTCGTTCCGCGTAAATCTTAGATAACTCTTAACGAAATCGCAAATCCGTAACGACTGCAATCGGTATATATTATATAATAATATTCGATATCGACTGCAAAAACGATATTCTACAAATATTATACGAGCGTGTACGCATTTTTAATTATTATGATTATTATTTTTTATTATTAAATTTGTACGGGCTTCATTAGCGTAGATTACATTTGCGTTATTAGAGCTTAAGTTAAAATATTTTTTTTTTGTCTAGATCTTTCGCGATTTTGAATTTTAGTGTTGCGTTCACCGCGAAGGCTTCTTCTGTCGTTGTCGTTGAGTATTTGCGTATTTTAATTCCAATACGCGCGATTTTGTAATAAAAAAAAAATACATTTGTTTCAATATCATTCGCGATATACGCGATTAGATAATAACAATAATTTGCGATAGAAAAATTTGAACGGGTATAAAGGTCGTTTTGAAATGTTGCGTTTACGGTCGTTCAGACCGTAATATATGTAAATAGATATTTTTTTTTTCTCAAAACACTGTTACTCCGTTATTTGCATACAATATAATCAGCACTCACTCGTTATTTACTATTGTTATTTCGCAGCATACCAACGTGGGTATTATTATACGCATTATATATGCAATGTTTGAAAAAACAACGCTACAGCATCAGCTGTACGATTATAAAAAAAATTTTTTTTTTTTATATAATGTCAATGTCCGAGAGCACGGAGCACATAGTAATTCTTTCTATATAACAGCGAAAAAAATTAGATGTTATAGTATGTGTATATATATATACGCGTATAGTATCAGAAATATATCGACATTAGAAATAATAGATTTATTGTGTGTATATAGCGCGGTTAGATTATATGTGTAGGGGAATCGTACGACCGCGGTGTTGTGGAATTCTGAAAACTATGAAAGATGTGTCGAATGTAGTTGAACGAAGACGGTGTACAGCGAAAGAAAGTGCAGATGAGTCGATTATTGAGCCGTGTAAAACAATTTACAAATAAACGATACGACAAGTGTACGACGTCCTTTCGACAAGGACAGGACAACTCTTATTTTGATTTCGGCTTGTAGACACGCTCGATAAAACAAGAGAGATCTTATAAAGTAATAATATTTTTGCGGTTTATAGATCTCAACAATTTTTAACGCTTTACAACTTAAATTAACGAATTATAAACGCGTGAAAATAACGCCTGGAAACCTTGTTGAACGCAGGAATAGAATTGTCTGAGCGAAATTAAATGACTCCCCCTTTGGCCATTATATTCGTAGTCAATGATTGTAAGTCGTCGTTAGTGGTCGTTGCGCTTAATGTTCTCACTGTAATCTTATCTGTATTTTATAGTTTTTTGAGTTTTTTTTAAAATAATATTTCAATTTTATTATTCTGAGTTTTTTTTTTTTAGAAATTAAATTTATTTTTCAATTTTCAACATCAAATCCTAAATATTGTACTCATAAAATTATAATGAATATTTTTGGGCTCCCCCAAAAAAATTCTAAATCCGCCATTGATATTACATAATATATCGATAGAATTCGATTGATACATTCGGTTGGATTATGCGATAGTAATATATTATATATAGTAGGACAACATTATTACAGGATTTTTTTTTTTAAATCTCCGCTATAGTCGATCGATTATAATTATATACGGTGTATTTATACATACCGACCGAGTTGGAAAATGTATAATATTATTTTTAACTCTGTTGCGATTATAATGTATGCGTAACGTATACGCGCGCAGTTAAATTTGACAGGTCGTGAGTATTAACATATTTTTTTTTTGCTCCGTTCGTTTAGTAATTACGAAAACTTTAAAAATAAATTCGTTTTATTTGAAATATTATGTAAGAGAGCGAGAGTTATTCGCGGATTACTTATTAACACATGATATAATTATTATAATATATACGCGTCGTATTGATTTTTTAGGAAAGAATTTCTGGCAAATGTCTGGTGCCAGGTAGTCTAAACAATAATACTTCCGCGACGATAAATGATTCGAACACGCGTTTACTTTCACCGTATCGACGACGATGAACGTTTATTAATAATAATTAAATAGTTTACGTATATATATATATATAAAAAAAGAAAGTCTATCCGCGCAAGATCATATTTTTATCTGGTCTAAAACTCCGGTAATATCGCAACATATAACCCGATTCGATAAATAATATAACGATTTCACGAATTATTTGTACAAAATATGTATTTATTATTCACTCGGCACGAATGGCGCCGCAAAACCGGAGTGATAGGTATCGGGCGATTCGCGAAAATCATAACGAAACTGCAGGTGGTAGCGAACGGTATTATTAATGAAATGTCGTTTTGACAGAAAATCGTTAAAATTATTATATATATATATATATATATAATATTAATGAATATTCACTCGCCGTGTATATGTATATACGAGATATACAATATTTAATTGAAACGCCCCGGTTTACGTATAGGTACCATACCGTTGGTAAAAATAAATATACGAGATTAAAACGAACGTATTCGAATACGATTATGCGTGATGACATCTGAACGTATAAAGGACATAAATGAGTTATACATATAAATAATCTTGAAACCAAAGTAATAACAAAAGAATTACGTTTTTAATCTTTAACGTTTATCTCAATTTGTGTACCGACTATATTGTATAATATTTAAAATTTTAATTATTACAGTGATTTAAACGTGTGTATATATATATAAATCAGGCGAGTATTTTCGTCGTCGTTATATTCTTTGAAAATTCAAGACAATCGTTAAAAGAACAATAAAACCGAGTGAAAACAATCGTTATAATGAGACGTATATACTATATAGTCAACGGTGGATTTTTTGGTTTCTTCCAAAAAGATTTATCCGATTAATATAATTAAAATATAAAACTTTGAAAAATTGTTTAAAAAAAATAAATTGTTTATTGATTTTAAAACAATTAAAAACACAAACGTTGTTTCTTATACCGCGAATATATTTTTAACGAGATTTATTTTAATTACATATAATATATAAACGAGTATATGATAGAACTATATTGATTAAAGGTAGTGTTGGTGTTACGTAAATTTCGGTAAAAAATAAATAAATGGACTGTATAAAAAACTAAAGGGGAAAAAATTGAAAAGCAGAAAATAAAAACCAAATAATACTATTTCAGTAAGAACGGATTACTATTAAAAATCAAAAAAGTAAATAAATAACGTGGACTACAATTTAAGTACTGGCCAGCATAGCAAACAATTATAACATAATATTAATTAAATAATGATAAACAATATATATATATATATAAAAAACTTGGTGCCGATGACTTGAATTCGACGACGACGGTAATGAACGAAAACGGTAACGACGGTGACAATAACGACGACAATAGCGGTGGTGAAACGGTAGTACACAAGATGGTGATCGACGGTGGTGACAACAAGTAACAGGTAACGGTAACGGTAACGGTGCGGTAACACGAACAACAAAAAAAACAATAACGCGAGTACGGTGCGCACACGAAGAACGCCGGTAATAATTAATAAGAGGCGATTAAAATATATTATCAGGTGCTTGCTTTGTATGGCTGCAATACACCCAAACAGTTGGTATTCTGATTTTGTTTGTTTTATATACTTTCCTATATATGTATATATTATTGCGTTACTGTTAAAGATTATAAAATAAAATTTTAAACGCCTTTTTTTCTTTTGGTTTAAAATATTTTCCGAATATTTCCGTATAATTTCTGTGGAATTACGTTTTCGCGTAAAATTCTTATTCGAAATATAATCTCTATAAATTCAGAATAAAAATACGCGTCCGAATAACAAAATATAAATATAATATTAAAAAAAAAAAAAACAAAAACTCTCGTTGACTCTGCAGTAGTATATATAATAATTGTACGCTAATACCGTATATTATTCGGAAAGTATATAAAATCAAATAACGACCGCCGCGATACTTTATATCCGAATTATATATATGTATATTTTAAGAAGTATTTTTTTTTTTTTTTGTTTTAAATCGAAAATATCATAGAACAGAATACGTATTTTTTATTTCCGTTTAAAATATAAATTTCCCCCTAGTAAAATATATGTAGAAAAAAAAAATATATATAAGCGGATTTACGTATATTTAATTCGAATATTATTACGGAGCTAATTTAAATATTTATTACCCGATAATAAAAACGAAATATATATATATATATATAATATTATTACTCGGCCGCCGACGAAAACTCGATTATTGTGGCGTATCTTTTGGGCGCGCGCATATAGTAGGTATATATATATATAGGTACGCGTTTACGTTAAAAACGTGGTATTAACCTGCAGTTACACGTATTGTATACCGATAGTAAATTTTTCTTCTAGAAACAAAAAAAATAAAATTTAATTTCAAGTTTCTACGTTGTACAGTGCAGCATCTCATCGATCGGATTCGTTTATACCGCGTTAAATTTCTCCCGGCGCGCCGGGGGAGGGAAAAAAAAAGTGTTGTATGCTAATGCGACGACGAACCCGTGTCGAAGCGCTATAAAATTTTTTTTTTACGATTCCTGCAGTATTTATACGTGTCATTTGTCATTATATATATATATATATGTATATTATACGGCCTTATATAAACACAACGTTTTTCGAATAGTTTTCGACGTTGTATATTATTATTGTAGTCGTACTTAACCGTCTCAAAACACTATATATATATATGCAGCGCCTGTATATAATATACGAGTTGAAGACAAAAAAAAAAATAAACTTACAAAATATAACTCGTTTCTAATAAAATTTATAAACAGAGCCCGTTAAAAAAAAAATATATATATTTTTTTTATAATATTATGCACTTTTCATTCGGATACGTGTGACGTGCGTGCGTGTGTGTGTGTGTGTGTCTATGCGCGCGTATATTTGAGAAGAAAATATGACGCGATACTGCGCGAGCGGACTGTACCAAAAAATATTTTCTTTCGGAAACCGGTTTATTATTTAAGTTTTTTTTTTTTTCTAAATCATACCGGTATACACGTTATAATACACACACACACGAGAGTCGGTTTTTTTCTCCGTATAAAAACCGGTTTAAAGAAACGGCCATTAATAATAATAATAAAAAAACGCGTCGTTTATTTTAGATTTTTTCTTTTTTTTTTCATTATTTTAATTCGTTTCGAACTCTTTTGACCCTTTAAAATCTTTCTTTTTGTACATTTTTATCGTTGTATTGATTATTATCGGTAATTTGTGACGACGACTTTTCTTCCGAGTCGAAAAGTCCTCCGCCGAAATATGTCGCAACCGAGTATTGCTCTTCAGCAAGCGAGGGCAGCCGAGTGGGCTGCTGCGGATCTCCACGCGGTTTTCCTAATTATTTAACGGTAAATACACCGGACGAATTTGAATCGAATTCGCACACATATAATATATGATAAATACGCGTTTATAATGTTCGGATAAAATATTATATTTTATTGCAGTGAACAACACTTTATAAAGTATATTAATACGCGAAGGAGTTTTTTTTTTCCGAAACGCAGTTCTCCGCGTTTGTCTATTGTAATCACGCGATATCGCAGCGGCCAAAGATTAAGACGTTTAAAAACGCATAAAAAAAAAAAAAAAATAGATTACTTACTTCAATGGCAGATCGATCGACTTGACCGACTGTGACTGAGCGTGTGATAGTTTAAGAAAACTTGATTTTCGATACGTAATAGACGATTTGACAAAAAGTTCCTGGTCTATATAATTTTAATTATCGTTTTTTTTTAAATATTATTTTTATTTTGAGTTTTAAGCTTCGCCTTAAAAATGTACTAATTACATTAAATAATTAATGTAAATACGATAAGTGAACAATGAATTTCCGCGTGTACGAGAAAAGAAATGATTTGTTTCCGCCCAGGGACCTTCCTTGCGCACGTACCTAAATCCGGCCCTGATTTACTCGAGTTTTTCGACACGATTGGACGCGATGACACGGCTGTATATATATATAGGAGCCCGACTATTTTATACGCCCGTTACAACTCTTCCGAACGAGACACTTAGTAGCTGGTACTCCTCCTTCTCATATACGGAGATAATATGCGCGAAAGAAACTGTAGTTGTCCGGAAATACACTGTACGGATACTGGACTAATAACAGCAATTGAAGTCGCCCGATCTACCAAAATATAGACGACTGAGTACATAAAATTCACAAAAAAAAAACGCGTAAAATATTGTAAAATTATATGACAACAATATTAATACTGATGACGGTAGGGAACCCGTAATATTATTTTTTGTACACGTTTTAATCCGTGTATGGGAAATAAATTTGATTCATATACGCTTACCGGTGCACAGCTTAAAAACTTCACCGGCCACTTCACTCCAATAGCTTTGACAGTGACATTTTTTTTTTAGCTCGAGTACCCCTTCAGTGTACATTATGAAATTTTTAACGGGACACGCTTTTCAACTCTCGGCCAACAGATTTTATGTTGAAATTTCGCTTCGTTATAAAATTATACTCTATTATTTTGGGCCACTCGAGTCCGACTATTGAGTACGACGGCGAAGACGAGGCTGACGTGTGTCGAGTCGCCGTTACAGCTTCTTATCGTCCGCGTGAAGAGTGCCATGTCCTCACGGAATCGAAACGAATCAAAATGAATCGTGAATCCTCCCCGGTCGCCGGACACCGCGTTTGTCCGAGCTATCCAGATCCTTCCAGATTTTTTTTCAAATATGTAAAACCGTAATAATAATTTTAATTTTTTTTGGCAAATTTTTGTCTTTTAGAGATATTTCGGCGGTACATTACGTATGCGCGTATATCTTTGTTACGGACGAATTTATCATTTAAATTGAAAGACGCGTTGAATCGCGTGGGATGCAGCGAGTCCTATAATTACGTAAGGACCACGCATTTCTTCCGATATACATATTTGTTACCGGTATCGAATTTTCATTTAAACCGAACGCTTCATCCGCCGTACGTATAACAGGGACGGTCTTAGATCACGCTCGCTCCTGACTCGAGGAAATAAAAACTTTAAAGGATATTTCAATAGGATCGCGGGAAATGAATATTGAAAACGTCCTCTTTTCCTGTCTGTACACGCACAAAAATAGTTTTCTTTTTTTTTCTTCAAAATTTATGTAGTAAATTTTCTCGTCCTACTCTTTCCCCTGCACGTGTAACGATATAATTAATATCGTTTGTTATGCGTGTGTGTGTGTGTGTGTGTGTGTGTGTGCTGCTGCAGCTGCTCAGTAATTGGAAATGACAAATAAATTCGTAGCGTACACATTATGTAAAATACAACAGGTATTACATAATCGTTATAATAATAATAATAATATTATTATTATTATTAAATAGAGAATAATATTCTTCCGAGTACCGATAGAGTATATTATAACCTGTAACGCGGGGAGAGATCACGTCGCTCGTGTTGCATCACACTGCAATAAATATCCTATAACATTAATGAATGTTTATCATACAGAGCGCATAATTTATTTCCAATGTAAAACAGTGAAATGCGCGATAAAAACTCGAATGTATACGATGAAATTGCGAATTCGAATATAAATTCATCGTAATAATATTTTAATAAACTGCGAGATTTAATAAACCCTATTTTAAAATCAACCGACGCTGCGTAGTGTGCAGGTTTGAATCCTCGCGTGCAGAATTATTTTGATTTATAACGCATTAGTGTCTATAATTAGTGTCTGTATACCCACGTATTACCCACGTAACCGCCGTTTGAAACGTTTAAATATACCATAAAACACGCGTTTATTCGTGTTGAAATATGCGCATTATACTCGTAGTATATACTAAAAAAATGTACGGAAAAAACAAAATGTAAAATAAAAAAATACGCCATTTATTTCGATAAGACACGAGATTCGTTAACATCAGTCATCACTTAACGAATTCGTGTTTGGATGCTGCGAAAAAGAAAAACATAAATCCTAGCCCGAATAACAAACATATACAGTATATATAGTATGATTTTTTCTCCCTCTTTTCCAGGATTTTTTTTCGGTAATCGCGTCGCTTCGGGGAAACCGTACTTTTACGTAGGTACGAAAAGAACATTCCGTGAAATAAAAATCGATTTCTTTTTATACTTGGTGCCAATAAGAAAATTGTCATTAAAATTTCGATATCGTTTAATTTTTTGTTTTTAACGATACGGCCGTTGTCCTGCATTTTTATGCGTAATGACTTGTACGTTGTTTTTCAAACGAAATCAATTCAAAATAGAAAATCACTAAGTCTGCGCAATATTATTTTAGGATTCGTGTCGTGAACCTTGTTCATGCGAAACACCAGAATTTTCTAGAGTTTATTTACTTATTTTCGGTAATCTATTTACATTTAGTATATTTATTCAATTTATTAATTTTATTCATTTCATATTTATTTATTTCAAATTTAGTATATCTCTGATCTAACAGCACCGACTTGTGCCATGTAAGTTGGTCCAATTATGTTATGGTTATTTATATGTATATTTTTATATGCTCCATTTTCGCCCCTCCTCCTTTGAACATCTTTGGCTGGAATTAGTGTTTGACACCGACGATCAACGCGTACGGTACGCGCTGATCATCGGTCGTGATCGAGCGTTTAGTGCTAAGCTGACGACAAACTCGGTCGGTCGTGTACAGTGTAAACTAGTAAACGTGTAAATATGAGTAAACATTAAATAAATAGTAAATGAGTGTACAACGAGGAAAGATGAATTCTCACGTTCACTTCATTTCATTGAAATAGGCGAAATAATAATAATAATAAAAACTAATAATAATATGAAGATTGCATACGCGCGTAAGATAGGTCGCTCGGCGGTCAGCGTTAAACTAAACACCCGCACATATCGACATAGCGCGTCAGCCGACCGTAATAAAACCGGAAAAGAAAGTTGTCACCAGATAGCGCTACGACACAACATAAAGGGCGTGGCAGAAAGGCGCTTATAAATAGCGGTGCGAAACCATCGGACCGCTCAGTGTAGTCACGGCGGTCAGGCGTGAACAACGTACTTCACGTCTGACTGCGGTGTGTGTGTGTGTGTGTGTGTGTGTTGTTCGAGACTGACCGCTATTTATATGCGCCTTTCTGCCACGCCCTCTATGTTGTGTCGTAGCCACTGAACTCAATACATGGAACGCGTATATTAATCAAAATATGACCCCAGATAGGAGGCCGCTATATGCATTCTATAAGGTATAAAATTCATGGAGAATACGATGAAATATAGTTTTTTCCATGATAGTTATCATATTTTATTATTCTATTAATATTCCTTTTTTTACAAATTACTCGTTTGTGTTGTATAGGATAAAAAATTATAGACATTAACTTCAACTTTGGTGTCTAATTTCGCATAATCCGTTTCCGTATAGACTAAACGGATACTACGGCGTCGTGCACAATGTATATAATATATATAGTTTCACTGTAAAATCCTAACCACGTTATATCATTAGACTCTTCGATCAATACAATGTGAATTCGGTAAAATGTCTATTATATATTTCACTATTATAGTTTTTATAAACATTGAAATCGAAATCGTAAAATTTATGTATTAAAACCGCGTAAATTACGTTAATTTTTTCACGTTGTTTCAGTTTAAAATGATTAAAATACCGTATCGCGTCGATAACTATATAATATTGACCTATATACATATATATATGCAAAAAACAAATCCCGTTCGTTTAGGAATTTTAAATGACAAAATTTATTAAATTCAGGCTTATCCATAGACCTTATACTGAAAGGTAGTATAATAGTATAAGGTCTATATGGGCTTATCCCGTATAATATACAATATTTTATGTTCGATATACAAAATCACGAAAAAGAGAAAAAACTAGAAATCGTATACCGTATATATATGCAGAGGGTTTGAGGAGCCCCCGGACCACGTTAAGTTTTTTAATAAAAAGCGTTTCTAACGAATTCGCTGTGGAATTACAGTACACACACACACACACACACACACACACACACGCACGCAAAAAGTACACATTTACAGGAAATATAAAAAAATTAATTGTTAAATATAAAAGTAAATATACGCTAAGTTTTTGCAGAATACGTTCATTTCAAGTAAAATCCGTCTGTGTAAACATTACACGCAATACATATAATCGTATGATACGAAATAAGAATAAACGTATACGAAATATTTATTAAATTCGTTTTAAATCGTCGAGTTCTAATAGCGTATTTTCTAATCGAAAGTTCAAAACGAACAGATTTAATTTCGTTTCGCAACGTGTACCGTTGAACACTATTACAATATTATAAAAAGCGATAAAAATCGATTGAAAAATATATATATATGTATATTCGATAATTTGAAGAAGAAAAAAAAACAGTTACAATTTTACCAAGTCTCTGAACACTATTACTTCCTGAACACGTTTTTCTTCTTTGCGTTATCCTGCACATATTACTATATCGAACTCCGCGTGTGCGCACACACGAGTAATGATATAATGTTTTTTTTTCTTCTTTTAGAAGCCGATAAATCGCGTTCGAACTGGTTTCGCAGCGTTAACACAGTGTTTTCTCAGTAGCACTTGCTGCGAGTTCTCGATATCGCGCTAAAGGATTATTTTTCACGTGCAGCTCTTTATATCTGTCGTGTTCATTTTACACACGGTTAATAATTTCATTAAAAAATATCGCGCGTAACGACGTTATATTTCGATCGATACGATCTATTATGATCCATTTACCGTTTGGCAAAAAAAAAAACAAAATTAATAAGTAACAACAAAATCACGCGTACGTATATATATATATACATAATAAAGACATACCAGAAAACGGTAAATATGTGTGGAAGATTGCGAGTGTGAAAAAATGATATATTTTTTTTCAACTCTATATACAGGGACGAACCGAAGGGGGGTCGTGGGGGGAGTCGCAATCCCCCCCAGTCCCCACCACTCGGAAATATTATTAGACTTTCGGTCGGCAGTCGGCATTCGGTAAATTTGTTCGACCGAAATATATTTCAATTATATAAATAATATTTCCATATTATAATATGGTTTTATAACGATTGATTATTACAAGTGATCAATTTTAATTACTATATTATTCTTGTTAACAAAAATTTTAAATTCTAGTCGGCAATTTTAAAGACTACAACCCCCCTCCCAACACCGGGATTTTTTTTTTAAGATTGTCCCTGTCTGTATAGTTAATTGATATGTTGTCGCGTTAATAGTGAAACGGTATTTCGACTATATAATATAATATAGTTACAATAATTCCACGATTTTTTTGACGTGCAAACATCTATTACGGCGGTATGAGGGTAAATGGGACGGAAGTGTGTAAGCTGTTGTCACGACAACTAATAATAATATTTATTATCGAAATTACTTTGAATAAATAGATACCAATATATTCACAAATCCCAATCACGATTCCGTTCCATTTTTCACGCGACGTTTACACATCAGTGTCTCGATTACTACAGCAGACTCGGTTTTTTTACAATTATTTTCATTATGATTATAGAATATAATATAATAACGTGGTTTATCGAGACCAGGCGATTCTTTTTTTTTACATTTCGCAAAATACGTCGTTATTCTATATAAATACGATGTGGTGTTTAGATTTTTTTTGGTCCAATACAGTTTTGTAACTCGGCACATAACGATTTGAAGTTTAGTGATTAATTACGACGGCGGTGCAGTACGCGTAGCGACGACGGCGAGAGGCGTGCGGAGTGTGTGCACGCTATAGGTACGTGGGCGTCAAACTGGATTTATACCGAATAATTGTGTGTGTGTGGAGGAGGCAGGAACTTTTTTTTTTCTTCCTTATGTTGTGTATTAGACCCGAGGCGAATTATACAATTTCACCGACCGTTCGGGTTCATTACATCATCGCGATATAACGTGATTCGTTATTTTTTTCTAAATAATTTAAAAAACTGAATTTTCGTCGATTTTCACGCCGTTCACGAGCAAGCTGCACAAGACGACATTTGAACAGAAACGTTAAATCGCCAAACGATCGAGCCGCGGTTTAACGCCGTAATAAGTTCTATCATGTTACACTGCAAGGTCTGCAAAAAAATATGTATATATACTTTTTTTTCAGCTGCACCGACTTTATTTTGGATTGCTGAAAATGATTTCCGTCTCAGCGCGTCACGTACGGTTTTTTTTTTTTTTTTTACCAAAACTAATAGGGGTTTACAATAAAAATCAAAAAAAAAATCATAGCGGCGATTAAAAAAAAAAAATCATTTATTTTATTATACGTCGAACCGAACGTATTATACGTTTTACGATTTTATTAAACAAACCTTCGTTTCCTTTTCGATTCCTTCGTGATATGTATTTGTTGGGAACATTGCCCTCTGCGTGCTCCTCACACCGCTAAACCCTGCACACTACATGTACCTACTCCTCCCCTTATACAGATTAACACTTGAATTTAAATTTAATGTAAACTAAAAAAAAATGATGTGATTTTACTTTTCTTTCTCCGCGGTTTTAGTGAGTAAAAATCCATAAGAAACGGCGAAAAACTTTGCAGTTTTTTTCTTTTGGTTGCACACCCGTGCGTTATTATCGACGCGAACGACCGGTCGGATCGCGAAACGTTTTTCGAACTCTGTTTATAAAACTCGGTGAGACTAGTTAAACTCCAGAGATCCCGCGTGTAATACGCGAATTTTCGATCTGAACCAGCAGCTGCAACCCGTTTTTATTGTAAAAACAGACTCTTTTAATCGTTCGTGTACCGCGGTTAACGCGGATTAATAAAATAAACGTTTTTTTTGTTCTTTTAAGAACAAACAGTAACGCGTGTGACGGGAAAAATATACACTGTAAAAGAGAAAACGTTCGGGAATTTCGTTTTTATGTAATACGCGGCGTATAAAAACGAAAAATTATGAAAATTATTCAGACTGCACGCCGGCCGGTATAATATTACGGCCGTCGCGTTAAAATTGTTTCGTGCGACTATATTGTGTATTACACCGGCCGTTGCAGGGAACGCGATCCGCGTATAAGTAGGAAAAAATAAAATAAAATTTCCGACACTGCTGCACGATCCTTAAGCCGCATTATCCTCACGATTCCGCTTTTTTCTTTTTCTACAATCGTGCGCTTTTTATAAACACATTATATTATAAAGTACCTTACAGGTACTTGCAGAGCAGCTCTACGTGTATCTAGCGTATAATACGAAATACGCTTAATTACGATTATATTTCTGTACGCGAAATGAATATGTGTTTTCTACGTTGTACAAAAAAAAAAAAAAATGTGTAATTTTTAGAACATTTTTATTTTTTTTTATCAATATCGTTATCTGTACGCAGGCAAACGCAACGCCCCGCGAGAGAACGCTCTCCGTTCGGTGATACGTACAGTAAAAATTAAAGAAAATGTTCACTGAACAGATGTACTCAAGACGCAAAATAAATAAATTACAATAACCGAGAGCTGTTTTTTTTTTAAAAAAATATCTTTAATTTTTAAGAACAGTTACGAGATTAAAAAAAAAAAAAAATGGTAAAAATTGTGTTTTTAAAAATTCTTAGAACTTTAAAGATATTTAAAAAAAATGAATAGATGATTTGTAATTAATTTTTTGTGAAAATTTTAAAATTCTGTATTTAATACGTACGTTTTACAATCAATATTTGTTCCCGTATCAAAACTCGGCCGTTTGCAAGACCGGAGAGAGCAAAAATTTTTGTTGGGGGGAGGGCTGAGAGTATACGAATAAATGAAATAAAATAAAAATAATAAACTAATAATAGAATATAAATCATTAAATTTTGTTTTAATAAAAACATTTTGGGGGATCTGAACTCTAACCTCCCCCGCCCCTTGGCCGTTTGATGTCTATCCAAATGTCTCGAAAATGTCTGACTTTCGCGTACCACGCCGTCCGATGTATTATAAGGATAACAACCATAGGCGTGCGCAGGAATTTTGTATGGGGTGTGCCATGAAGAAAATTGGGCCGCTTTCCCTTATATGAGCCTAAACAAATCTAACCTAACTCTCAACCTAAAACAAGGATAAATTTAATGCAAAATATCAATTCATAAAAACTTATTGATTAAATGTTGTGCTTCACAACATTTAGATACATTTTTACAATATAGTATATACCTATGTACCTAGTGGTTAGTAACCTACATTAGAATATCAAAAAATTTTGCTAGAGCGCCTAATTTATTTTCTCTAATTTTTATTATTTATAGCTTAAAATTCAAACAAAGTCCCCGAATGAATGAAAGTTGTACAAAAAGCCACGGGCCACGGGGTGTGCCACGACGACACACCCGGCACACCCTGTGCGCACGCCTATGATAACAACTGTGCGGTATTCCAAACACTTATTCGGTCCGACACCGTTAGGTTTTTATACTCTCCTCCAAATAATAGCCGCACATTCTGCGACAGATCCGTTGTACAGATCGTTTGAAATCCAATCGGTTTTCTTCTAATCTTTTCCGATTTCAAGCCGGACCGCATAACGCACGGTCCCTGCAGTGCTCGTTCACTCCTAGTGGGCACGGTTCTGTTCTCCGAGATCCCCCAAACGGATTCCGGTTGTTCAAAAGAGTTCAAACGGAGATACCACATGTACTCCTCTACAGGTCCTCTATACTCCTTTAACGAATACGTTTTTTTTTTTTTTTTAAAGCCCACGCCCTGTGATATCTGCACCGGCACTTATCGAGCGATGTTTTGCGGCAGTAGTGTAGCCAGGATTTTTCTTTGGGGGCTAAGGCTGATAATTAATTAATTTATATATTAATTATTAATATGTATAGATGGTACCCACTAAAAAAACTGATTATTTATTCATTTCGGGGGGCTGCAGCCCCATCAGCTCCCCCCCTGGCTACGCCACTGTTTTGCGGTTATAAAACCGCGGTGTTTTTAGAAAAATCTGAAAAAAAAATTGTTATATTAACCGCGCAAAGCGAAAGGTAAAAAAAAAACGGTGCTCCGACAGAGCTGCATATACGTCCGAAGGGAAGAAAGAGTCTGCGGGCCACTTTGTAGCAGTGCGAGCCGCGTTTACTTTTTTTTTTTTGCGTACGCTATTATCCTGAGCGCTGTCCACCGAGCGCCGTAACCGCGCGGCGGCGCTCCCACTAGAAAAAAAACCCCGACGCGCGCGTCATATACACACGCGCGCGCGTACGCACCGCAGCCACCGTCGTCGTCGCCACTGCCGCCGCCACTATATACCTGCACCGTGGTCGTCGTCGTCGTCGCCGCCACCACTTCATCTGACAACCTGCGGCGGCGGCGGCGGCGGCGGCGGCGGTCACTGAACTATCAACAGCACACACACACACACACACGCGCGCGCACTTAGGCGCGGCGGCGTGCCGACCGTGTGCGCGTATATTATGTACGCGCGGTCGTGTTAGTAGTTTACCTGCCGCGCGGTCGTCGTCGTCGTCGTCATCGTCTTCTGCAGCGCGCGACCGAAACCGTAGTCATCGGCCGGTCGACGCGGTTCTCGTTATACGCGGCGTCTGCAAACAGCGTCTTCAACCGGTGTGTACCGGCCAGTTATCCCAGTGCGTCGCGTCGTCCCGGTGCGTTTCCGACGGGGTCTCTGCCGCGGTCTGCGACGACGGTGCAGGCGTTTCAGTTTATTTTTCGATTTTGTTTCGCGCCTCGTGCCGTGTGCCGTGTGAAAATGCGTTTTCCGTCGTAGTGCGTCGCGATGTGCCGCGCGGCACCGGTCGCCAGCGCCGCACCGCCGCCGCCGCCGCCGCCACCATGACGGCGTTCCCGCGGAGCACCGCCGTGACTTGACCAGCCGGTCAGCGCAGAAAAAAAAAAAAAATTTTTTTCTCACCGCGCGGCGGACAACAAGCGGAGAGATACGCGCGTACACCGCCGCGCGACATGGACGTGTTCAAGCTGGACCAGTCGTTGGCGTCCAGCCTGGGCGGCGCGCCGTCCGCCGACAAGCTGACGGCCGACGTGTCGTTCGGCGCCGGCACCGCGGACGAGTTCAACATGAGCTTTTTCGACGACACCACCACGGACACGGCCGGCTCGGAAAGCCACGACCCGCCGGCCCAAGGGTTTAACGTCGGCGACGAGCCGTCGTCGGCCTGCTGCACCGCCACCGCAGCCGCCGCCGCGGAATCGGCCACCGCCGCCGCCGCCGCCGCCGCGTCGTCGCCGACCGCCGCAGCTTTTCACGACGTGCACGCGCAATCGCCCAGCAGCTCGTCAACGTGCTCGTCGTTGTACCGCCACCGGCAGCCAGCGGCGTACGTCGCGGCCGCGGTTCACGCGCACGGCCCGCAGCCGCCGCCGCCGCCACCGCGTCCGTCGTCGTCGTCCTCGCCCTGCACGGCCGTCACGGCACCGGCAGGTCAGTTTTTATTACCGTCCACCGCGGTGGTCGGCACTTTCTTCCCCCCGCCCCCGGCGTACTTGTCCTCGTTGTCAATTTAATAACACAGTTTGTCTGGATAAAGAAGTGTTTTTTTCTCTCTCTCTCTCTCTTATACGACGAGAAAAATTGGCGTTAAAGTCTATTACAAAAAAAAAAAAACTCTAAATAAACTTCGTCAGCCCCTTAATTATTGGTTCCGAGACGTGCGCGCAGTGGCGCGGCGGCGAAAGGGATTTTTTACTGTAGGGCGACCGCCACCCCTCCCCCAGTAAAATTCACGGGGTTTGGTGATGAAATATGAAAAGCACGTTCGCATATTAAACAGGAAACTTTATGTTTTAATATTGAAAACGTTATTAAATTTTCCTTAAATTTGGGGGGTGGGGGCTGTAGCCACTGTCTACTTAGAAAAAACGCTATTCAAGTCTTAAGGGTGAATAATAATATGATAACACGACCTTTATTAAGTCATTACACTACATCGTATATAATAAAATAATAGTCTCGCTATAGCTTATTCAGAATCGGTTTATGTAACGAGACGTTAAAAACGTATATTTTTCGACGAGAGTAGTGTAAAAAAAAATTTTTTTTTTAAGGGGCGAACACGCCACTTATAATCTGTGAGAGGGTACTAAAAAAAAAAAAAATTATGTATTCGTCACTAGTAAAAAAAAAAATCTCGTCGCCACGCCACCGCCAGCGTATTATATAGAGTTACGTAAGTCGTTTACACAAGTGAAAGTATAGAGGAAAATCAATCTTTTTTTTTTTATACAACCGGTACCCGATCCCGTGTAGGAAGTGATTGTACGTACACGTTACGTGTTATTATCGATACCCTTCCGTTCGAATTTATCGAAAAACCGTCGTTTTTCATGTGGCTCGCGATATTAAAACAAAATCATTGGCCGCGAAGAAATCTATTTTATAATCTCTTCCTGTATACGACTCGAAAACGACTATACTTGCGTGCCTCGTAGCGGCCATTGCGAAATACATCTTCTGTATCGTCGGGCGGGAGAAGTATTTTTTTTTTTTTTTTTTACTTCGTTAAAACTGCAAAACACACGATCCGAGTGGTAGCAATCGGTATAGTGATAAAGACTGGGGAAAAAAAAAAGAGAGCGGGCGTTTAAATTCCGCGGGGACCTGTATAATAATATACAAATAATATATGAGAATACCGACGGAGAAGAGAATATTATAGCACAGGTGCCCCCTCCCCCTAGACATTTACCAGGGGCGTATTTAGAAATTTTTTTTTTTGGGGGGGTTGAAGCATTGAGTAAATATCATTGTTGAATTATTTCTAAATTCTAATCCAAGACTAAATCTTAAAAAAGGACAAATTACCAAATTCTCAACATTTTAAAAACAACTACATATTAGGAATTTATTAAAAATATTACAACCTATAGCCATAGGGCATAGGAATTAGTAAAGGAAGTTCCTGAAATTTCGGGCGGGGGGAGGGGGCTGGAGCCCCATGAGCCCCCCTCATAAATACGCCCCTGACATTTACAATAATAGAGTTTAGTCGAAAAAACGTATTTCGTACAGAAAACAATCGGGCACGTACCGAGGATTTTATTTTGAGAAGGGCGGGGGTGTCTATTTAAAAAATATTGAAAAAAAAAAATGTAAATATATTAATATTAATAATATCAATACGATAACGAAAAAATTTCGGAGGGCGGGCTTTCTCGCCCCATGGACCTCCCCCCCTGGATACGTTTATGAAAACGATCACTGTTTATTTTTTAATACTCAGAAATTTTTTTTTTATATAAAATCGATTTCGAAATAGGATTACACACACACACACACACATGTAAAGAAATTAAACGCGATAAATTTAAAACGATTTATTATAAATGTGCGAATTTGAAAAATATTAATTCAATAACGTCGACATTAAATACGTAATAACACGCCCTATAGTCGTTTGATTTTTAACAATAATTCATTTCGCTATAACGTGCAAACATTTTTTTTTTCTTACATTCTTTTCATATTCGTTATACGTATTCGTGATTTTCTCAATACGCGATTGGTTCGTTTTTATTTTTTTTTTACTCTGTCGTTGTGTCATTTGTCTTTTACCCAGTGCGATATACTTTTTGTCCAAAACAGATTTTAATACAACAACTCTTCTGTATTATATATATTTTTTTTTTGAATTTTCATAAATACTCTTTGGCTTGATCGCGTATGTTCGCGTATATTTTTATATAGGTATTTTTTTTTGTACGAATTTCCTGTTTACGGATATTAATCTATATAGTTTTCATTTCATTTTTTTTTATTATTATTATTATTTACTGTTTTATTACACTTGTTATTTTAAAAATACAAAAATACGTTATTTTTTCCTTAAGAATTTTCTTCCATTTAAGGCTGACAAAATAACAAACATTTTTTCGTTCGAACTATAGGCGTTTCGTATTTCCACCGCGACCATTTGACCATCTCGCACGCGCATAAACACAAAAATTAGATTTTTAATATTATAATTATCGGTTCCGTTTTTTTTTTTTTTTAAACGATAAATCAATCGTTTTCAATATAATGTAAAACGCTCGGCTACTAAATCCGGCAATGCGTTCTGTTTAATAAACGGCTTAAAAATCTGTTTCGCATTCGGTCAAACACACACACAAACGAGACCGCGGAGGCGATTTAAATCGATAAAACGTACAACGCAAAAAAAACCAAATACGAAAAATTCGATAAAACGGTTTATATTATAATAAATATTGAAAACACGCAAATCGATTTCAAATCGATTTCGCGATTGAAGTATACCCGCGGAGAAAGTCGGCCCGTTAAAAAAAAAAATTCGTTAAAATTATCGATTATATCGATCGGAAATTATATTTTTTGACATTTTAATAAACAATCGTCGTATAAAAATTTTTTTTCTTTCTAGTCGACTGTCACGTCCTAATGAATATATTTATTTGCAATAAGAACGTTTATTTGTGCAGTACGTCGCTGTGTGAACGCGTTTTTTTATACACGATTTGTTCGGCCGTCAACGATTTTTCGCGTGCGAAAATAGTCGCTGAATCCTGCGCGGAAGGTACAACTTTATTATAATATATTATTTAAAAACGATTTTTTTTAAAATCTTTTTAGTGAAAATTTCGTTTCGCGTTTGAACACGAAGAATAAAAAATAAACTATAATCTCAGAACGTAGCGTATGGCGTATTCGGATTTAAGCGTTCCGTCTCCGACGCGATCATTTGACCGAAAATGCTGCGAGACAAGAGCGTCCGAGGGGAAAAAAAATATTTAATTCGACGTTTTTTTCTTCTTTTTTTCAGTATATATTTTGCCGTTTTTTTCCCCCCGTTTCGGCTGTTTCGTTCGCGCAGCGTTTTTCCAAAAATATTATTTTCTCCCGTTTGCCGACGGTATTAAATCGTCTGCAGAAACGTTGTATGTTTTAAGCGACAAACGTTTCCGCGTATATATATATATATAAATATTGTAGACTATACGCGTAAAAGCAGATTTTCAGCAGATCTCGTTAGAGAACCAAAGAGCTCTTAAGCATAAGTCTTTCGAACTTTTCCGGTGCGGAATTCGTCGACGAGGCGCGTAATTAGTTCGTTAAAAGGATTAAAAAGACGTTTTAGCCGGCGGCGACAGGACTTTTTCCTCGAAACTCTTTTAAAACGCACTTCGCCGCGGCCGGGGGCCGTGTTATCGATCGCGCTTATAAAATTATTTACGCGTGTAGTATAATGTATATTAAACGCTGTGGTGTTGTTGGTATGTGGTAAGTTCGAAATTCCGCGAGACGATAGATAAACAAAATTAAAAAAAAATTTTTTTTCAACCACACCCTCTGCAGCGGCGTATCGAACCATATTTTTAAGAAGCTTCTGGATTTTAGTTTGGCGAGCGGTGGGTCCTGTAAGGTTATATGTAAAAAGAAATTGCAGAGTATTCGCGAAAAAAATACTCCAGCGAAACGAATTTCCTGATTTCGCTTTTTTCTCCGCGCGGCGTCTGCAGTACTCTATATACATATATATAGTTATTCTCAACTTTTTTGCGTGAAGTTTTGACAGAAAATATTGTTGTTTTGGTCCCCTCAAAGTATAGTACCCGTGGAACATTATTGCTACCGGAAAACGAGTATATATATATATACTTGTGAAAATCGGAGCACTGTTTCTAATTAAAAATATTGTCTACAGGAAAAGAAAACGCACCATCATTGTAAAACTAAAACTGGTGGCGTGGGTCGTTCTTATATAGTATACAATGTTCGCTTTTTTAATTTTCTTAAGTCCGCGACGGCCGCGTTCGGGGCCGATGGCAAACGAAAATAATAATTTTTTTTAGATTCCGAGCGGAGCTAATAATATTGTATATTTTACAATAACGTGCTTTTTTTTCGTAATGTCTGTACGCAAAATTTTATCAGAAGGAGTGCTCCGATCTTTATACATATAGTCAGTATAACAGTTTGTTTCTGCTGTAACGAATCGCGTCTACCATATAATATAGTTTGTATACTTTAAAAGAGGTCATTTTCGATTTTCTCAAAAACTACCGACAAATTACGTAAAAACGCGAGTAAAGTAAAATAAATGGTAACAAAATTATTAAACAATTAAAATGTATTGATTCGTTTAAAAATTGGTATTTAATTCATACAAAATAGGTATCTAATTAATGATGATTAATTATGTAATTTATTAAATGTATTTAAGAAAAAAGAACAAATACAGATAATTAATATAATATAACTAAAACGATACGTTATTGTATAAAATATTCTATGTATACGCACGTACCAATATATAATATAAATAATTTTTTTTACCTTTTCAAATTTTTCGACAAAGTGTATATTATTTTGACGGAAAATGACAAACATTTTTTTTTCTAGTTATCTATAGGTTTATTGTAAAAAAAAAAAAATTATATTAAAAATGGTGTACCGTATGTATTATATGTAGGGGCAATCGTAAATTTTAATATTCTATACACACACTATATACGTATATATATTATTAATAATAAATGCGACGTATAATTACTGCTGCACCGTAGCTCCGCTCGGAATCGCGTTTTATCGCGCGAACGCAATGATTTATCTCGCATCGCTTTCGAATTTATGTGGTAATATATAAATAAAACTCTATAAAACCTTTACCCAAGTAATACACACTTAAGAGTACGCTTACACGGGCATTTTTGTCTCTGTCTGCCTTACAAGATATTATGTTTATATATGCGAAATAGTTTATACTTTCGTAATATTCAAATGCTACACGAAGAGTCTCAACATAATCGAGACATGCGAATTATGTACCATTTAAAAGATAAGAAATTTTTTTGAAAATCTTATCGACCAATATTAATAATTAGAAGAAAAAAAAACGTAAAAAACTAGTATATTTGGTAAATAATTAATTCGCATTATTAAATATAAAAAAATATTATTTTGAAAATATATAAATACCAACAAAACATTGAATATACATCTTTTAAATGGTATATAATAATTTATGTCTTTTATAAGTACTGTTTCGCTGTATTGCCCGTAAGACTGCAGACAACAAATGCTTGCGTCCTCTTAATCTATATATAGGTACGCGGTTCGTTACCTATTATTTTTTTCTAGCTCTCTCTCTCTCTCTCTCGTGATAAATTCGTGTTTTTGTTTTTTCGTGGAGAAAAATTTCGCAAACGTCTTTTGGCAACGCGTATATCGATTATTACGTCGCGTATGATCATAATATGTAAACGTTTATGAACGCGCAGTTTTTTTTTTTTTTCCTGTACATTTAAAAAATAATATATTCTTCGGGCGGCGCGCGCGCGATCGGTCAATGTTGTTGATGTTGAAGATCGTTCACTTATTGTTTTGCCGTGTACCACCGGTGCAGTGTACCGTTACCGCCGTGACTAACGCGCGCGCGTATCGACACGCGAACTACGACGACGACGACGACGACGACGAACAACACGCCGAGCGGTGCAAACCTATATTATGTACGCGCGTTATTCGTTCATTGGTTACTAAAACAGCAGGGCGTATAACGTATACATATATGTATAACACGATGAGGTAGAAGAAAATTGTTTAATATTTACGTGTTATAGAGTGTGGCGTATTTGAGACTTCACTTCAGGGGGGGGGGCGATGGTAAAAAAACTCCCCCCTTCCCACCAATAAAAAAAAAATTATATGTAGGAATATAATTATCGAACAAAACACATTTTATTTATTATCATTTTATTTATATTATTTACAAAACTAAGTCTATATTTCTTTTTTTACTATTAGCAAATGTATCAATTACATCATCTACATTTAATGTTATTGTATGGTGAATATTAAGCAATGCCAAACCCGTTAGGCAATCTTGCCCCATTTTTGATCTCAGCCAATATAATATAAAATAATATAATTTTTTTAAATCTCTCAGGGGGGGCGATTGCCCCTATCGCCCCCCCTCAAATACGCCACTGGTTATAGAGTGTGTTGTGCGAGAGAAATAATTCCGCGTTTAAACGCTATATTAAAATCGAATTTTTATTAATTTTAGTTTTTTTTTTTTTCGGAAAAAAAAAGTTACTAAAAAAAAAAGAGATACCTACCTACCTACGCGCGTTCGTTCATTCGTTCGTTGGTTACGAAAAACCGCCGGGCGTAACGTGGTGACACAAGGGGCGGACTGGGAGGCATGCGGCCCAGTATTCCACAATTATAAACGGCCCAAACTCATTTTATACCGACCTAATCGATTGATTATATAAATACACCACAATGGTCTTGGATCTTTGAAAAACACAATATTTTACCTTATTACGATTACAATATTGAATAAATGATATCCCTAAAATTTTAATCAGTGCAAAACGAAAAAAAGGTAATAATAGGTCCACGAACAAAATAAAACTTACGTAAATATTCAATCTTTTTATTAGAAATAATCAATTACCTATTATATATTGACATATTGAACCGGCCCGGCGTATACCCTGGCCTGTCCGCCCCTGTGTGACACGACGAGAGACGAAAAAAAAATTCCCAATATTCGTAATACGTACAAGAGAAATTCCGCGTTTAAATAGAATTAAAATCGAATTTTTATACATCATTATGTGCTTACAAATTGTTTTAAATCGAATATGCAACAGCTATAAACGGGGCCAATAAGTACACACTTTTTTTTGCATAATATACAACACGTTTACGACTATTTATATTTACTCGATAAAATCCTAGTGTTTTATCGTTTCAAAAACGACGACGCGCGTTGATCCGAAAAAAATTATACGTTCGAAAATTCATTTGATTTGATATATTAATACCGTTCGGTTTACGCGCGTTCAACGGTGGTCCAACGGAATTCACGCAGCCACGATTAGAGCTCCCCGTTAACGATCTCGCGACGGAATTTGAATTCGGGAGAAGAAAAAAAAATTCGGTAGCGGTTTTTTTCAA
Organism: Slavum lentiscoides; assembly: GCA_032441835.1. Taxonomy (NCBI): domain Eukaryota; kingdom Metazoa; phylum Arthropoda; class Insecta; order Hemiptera; family Aphididae; genus Slavum; species Slavum lentiscoides. The sequence goes on along the minus strand of CM063715.1, from coordinate 7,695,018 downwards.
ATCGCAATCGAACTATACGCTTTTTGACGGCGGATTTTGTCACCGTTCGGTTGTTGTGCGTAAATAAATATACGCGTATCGTAATCATTTTATTTGTATCGCGAACGATTTATATTTATGTTTACACGGTTTTTGGACTTTTCGCAAAATCTCAATGAACCGTACACGCGATTTGCATACGATTTGCGTATAATATTTTATAATACATACTACACTATTGCGCAGCGCGTACAACGGTTTAAAATTTTTTTATAACGATTTCAATCCGAGCATAATATACGTTTTTGTGCGACGGTTCGTGTATAATATGTGGAAATATATTAGTTATAATTTAGCATTCGAAACACGCGTATAATAACTTCTATATACGTATAGTTGCGTTTAAAACGCCGTATACCGACGTGACTGCAGTATTAAATAATAATAATAATAATAATAATAATAATAATAATAATAATAATAATAATAATAATAATAATAATAATAATAATAATAATAATAATAATAATAATAATAATAATAATAATAATAATAATAATAATAATAATAATAATAATAATAATAATAATAATAATAATAATAATAATAATAATAATAATAATAATTGCGTGGCTTTGTGGTGACTCGCAAAGCTCTTAATTATTACAAATATAATGTTGAAAATAAATAGTAGCGATTCGCGTTTATAGTCGAGCTTCGCGAATTGATTAGATGTAATATTTCATAATCAATTACAAGATTTCTCTCGTCGAGTTTCTGTACACAATGTGTAACGCGAATTTTACAATATTACAACGACTATTGTAAAGAAAAATCTTCCGTCATATTATTCAAACCTTCTTAAAGTTTTTAGTCTCGGCAACCGCAAACATATATAATTATATGCTTTAAACCGATAGAATAAGTTTTTTTCGCTCTCCGACGTCTGTACAACGGATTCAAATCCAAGTTCAGGCCAGTTGTAACGAAAACTACAAATGGATGTATTCACTCTTCCAAAATCCAGTTTTAGACGGTACACACGCGACGACCGTTTTCACAATTCGAACGATGGAACAATTTTTACAAAACTATAGCTCGTGGTATTCGTTCAGGTAGAACATCTTCGTACATATATTATCGTATCTTCAACGATCCGTTTTTAGAAATATTAAAAAAAAAACCTCACTGCACAGACGACGATCCCTTTACTACGTCGTATACACGAATAATCATCAGTTGTTCAATTTCGAGTACAGAGGTCCAGCAGTTTTTGAGCGTACCACGAAAATGCGTAAACCGATCGTGTTTTAATATTTCGGTGGAGTGGAAATTTTCTTTTCGTTTCTAACGTCTATCGATTCGAATGTTTTGATTTTTCGTAGAGTTTTTTTTTTTAAACGTTTTCGTTTCGACTCGCGATTATACCGCGATTTAATAATCGTATTTTTTTATTATTATTTTTTTAAAAAAAGACAGTTCAAACTTTGCCGGTAAAAAATAAACCGTCTGCGCAAATCCGATTATATAAAAGTATAATTAATTTTCCGAGAGAATCGAAATAATATTGTAATACGCGTTTTGTACCGCCGCCATCGCCGACGGTTATATAAAAATCGATATAAAATATACAAACGACTAACGCTTGTTCCTGCGTGCGCGCATAAACACACATATAACTATAAATATTTTTAATGTTTTACATAATCTTTTTTCCCGCCTCCGCCGATTTCGTCTAGTAATAATAATAATAAAATCGATTCCGTAACTATCATTATAACTATCATCGATAAAATAATTGTTTCCGATTTAACAATGCATATATATATATATATAATGTAATATTTTAATATATTAGTATATTTTACCCGTTATTTTTAACGCCTGTATCAGCGGTTTCCCAAAGTGTTATCTTGTCCAAAAGTAAATTTTGTATTTCTGCAATAAACGACTGATATCCCATTTTAATAGGATAATGGCTCAAATGTATTTCGATTCCGTTTTCGGCTTCCCATTTGTGCGGAGCTGCGAGTATTTGGCGGTCGCTGTTATACCTAAAAAACAAATATCAGTGTGCGGGAAAAGGAAACGAGAGTGGCAGTGTCTACGATTTGATTGAAAGATTTGAAAAAAAAAAAAAATATATATAATTTTAATAAAATAAATATTTCCATATTATCCGTTACAATTTTTTCTGGTATTAGGTTTTATTAATTTTTATGTAAGAAAGAAAAACGGTCTTTCGTTTCTGACAAGAGCGCCGCGAGTCGAAAAAATTTGGAAACCGCTGGCTTATATGAGAATATTGTGACGTAACGCGAGTTTTTTTTCTCTTTTTTCTCACATCGGTTTTCATCAAAAATTCTCTCTATACGTTATAATTAGAGCTCCGCTTTTTACGCCATGAAAATATCAAAAAATGTATTTATGACCTAAAACCTCCCCCCCAAAAAAAAATGTCCTGACAAAATTTTATAAAAAAAAAAATTCCAAAATGAGTTGTATAAAAACAGACAAAGTACTCGATAAATTAGCTACAAAAAAAAAAAAAGAAGAAAATTCGAAATTTCGTTATAAAACGTGTCGTTTTTATTAAAGAAAATAATAAAAGTGTAAAATTATACGACTATCAATCGCTTTAACTTAGACATTAATGTCGAAAGGATCGTTACAATTACGCGTTAACCAATTTTATGTCCTCAATATAACGTTCGTAATAATTACGCCACTGGACTAAAATACTAAAAACACTCGTTTTCGAATTTTTGTAATATATAAGAGACGCGAGTTAATGCACGATCGGAGAACGGCTCTCGTTAACCGTACATTATAAATTTCGCAATAAAAATAACGAATAATGAAAAAAATTACACTGCGGTTTTATAAATTATTACAATGTAAATTTACGAGTATTAATTATATTTATACACTTTATTGTACAATTTTCCGTGGCGAGGAGGCCGGAAAACTGGGGGGAAAAAAAAAGAGGATAATATATATTTTTTTCCTCCCCAAACGTTTCACGCGATATCGTAATATATTGTAAACACAATATACGCGAAATATACGGAGAGAGAAAAAAAACGAAACACGACCAGAGCCGTTTAATAAAACATTACCGCGTTGTGAATAATTGAAACGAAAACCGTTTTTGTGCGCGTTATACCGAGTCTCGAATGCACGTGCAGCGGCGCGTATTGATTTTTTTTTTTAATATATATAATATTTTCGGTGGACAGTATATTGTATGATAAAGCGTATATACACGAGTGAAAGTATTTTTTATTAAAACACTAGAGGAAAATTATTTTTACGTTCGTAAATACCCGTTTTAAAGGAAATCATTTAAGTATATATAATATGTGTATAATTATTATTCGAGTAATTTTTTTTTTTTATAAAATTTTAACGAATATTTCGCTTCCGTCCCGTTACGTTTCCGACGGAGAAGATTTTCATTTTTTTCCCCTTCCCTGGTGTCGGTATAACGTTGTTGTAGTGTGTTTTTTATGAATATCATATATATGTTTTGTTAGAAGTAAACGCGCATTTTTATCGCTATAATAACCGCTATTCGTAAACTCAATCCGACAATGTTCTTAAATTTTTTTTTTAATAATATTTTTATACGATTATGGCAGGAGTTGGGGACACTCGCATACGTGTACAGTAATAACGCTTGCCGATGATATATTTGTTCGTCAAATTTTCGTCGCCGATACACAAACGAGAAACTAAAATATCGTTTTTCGCCCAAAACAGTAGTATAATAACTCATAGTTTTTTTTCAGTTTTATACCGTATTAAGGCCGTCACTTGCAGCAGGACTGCAGTGTGTAAAGTCATCAAACATTAATTTTGAACAGAGTCCCGGCTCCGAAATTCCATTTTTTTTTTTTAAAGATAAACGACAAGCGAAACAATGTTGTATCAGCATAAGAAGAAAGTCGCGAACCGCCGTACCATATATATACAGAATCAAAAACGTTTAGGAGTTAAGAGCAAAAAAATATATATTAAATAATCCGGATTTCAAGAAACTAAATACAGAAAAAAAAATAAATAAATAATACAAAATATACGTTTAAATTAAAAAAATATTTTTTTTCTGTATATAAATTATATTTTCAAATAAGTGTTTCTTCGTATCACTAAAAATATATGTTATTCCGTAATACGTGAATATTGGATTTTCGATTTTTCAAAACTATATGTGAAAAATTAAACGTCGAATTAAAAACCGAGTAGAAAATTAATTTTTTTTTTGTAAAAGAAGCGTACTTGACGTTTGTTTTATCCGCGAATTCGCTGATTTCTAACATTTTTATATGCGATTCGTAACAACAATATATTGTAATACGAAAAGTTATTTTCAACAAATCTTTATATATTGTAAGTGGGTTTTTTTTTTTTGAAGACTGATTGATGTCCATTTTATTCTCTGTCAATTACACAATTACATATTTTGTAATATATATATATAGTCGGAATCGTTTGGATACCGTTTGAAATTTCGGAACCGATGTCCTTGTCAAGTTTTTTTATATATATAAAAAAAGTAACCGATATTACCGTGATAAAAGTTTTTTCCTTTATGAAGAATTCATATTTTTTTCAAATATTGTGTATTCGAATGTGTCTGTCGTCGTCGCATTACCGACGTTATACGAATGAAATGCTCGACAATTATTTGGTCATAATATATATTAATTATAATAATATTATAAGAATTAATACTAAAAAGTCTTCGTTAATTAAATATTTTAATTCAATTGAATTTCAAATAGGGGTAAATTTTTATTGATTTATGAAAATGTTTTGAACGTTTCCCGATTTGTAGAAGAACTCGACGTTTTTTTTTTATAACAATTAATATAATGAATAAATCTAGAAAATTAAAATACGCGTAGTTTACAATATTAACTTAACGGTACAGATTTTTTTTTTTGAAAACTTTGAATTTAATAAGTTACTCATTATTTTGTCGAGTATTAGAACGATTAGAAATCGAAATATAGATAAAAATCTCAATTAAAGAATTTAAAGAACCGCGAAATCGAAATCGAAAAAAATCTTTAAAGTTTCCAGCGATTATTTTTTAAACTTCAAAATTTATTAAAAAAAAAAAATGTCTATAATTTTTATAGTAATTAAAAATTACTCGTTTTATATGTCACGGTTTAAACACTAGATCCGATCACACACACACACACACACACACACACACACATACGAGACGTAGACGGCAAATTTTTCTCACCTCGCGTACCATATAATCATCTATAATTCGAGTAAAAAAAAAAATCATTGTAAATACAGTTCTCTTCATTCTACAGCGTATAAAATTCTCGAAATCAAAACGCGTTTTTGCTATATATATATATATATGATTTCGATTGAGAGTGAATTTAGACCGCACCGCGTATATATAAGTGTAATAAATATGTTTTTTTTTTTTTACAACGATGTGTGTACGGTTTTAACGGCTTCTTTTTTACGCGTTTAACAACGATCCGGGGCGGAAAAATTAAATTACTGAATTTTAATTCAATTCAATTTTTGAAATTTCGCGTCTCCTACTATGTGTGTGCGCAACAGCAGCGGTTCGTGGCGAATTCGCTCGGTTCTTTTTTTCGGGGCAAATATCTTCATTTTCTCTCTCTGTCGTCTTTTTTTTTTTTCTGCTCGACGATAGAGACACGTCTACACGATACGACGTATATATTACATAACAAAATAATATAATAACGTTTTGTACGACAACCGGTCGCCACACAATGTTACAGCTTTGTGCGCCGTGATGAAGAGAGGTGAGAAGTGCACAGAAACGCACACGACCGCGTCGTATTTATATGGCCGCGCCGTTTCGCGTTAGTCCTGCACCGGAGTTTATAATGTTATTGGCCTGCAGCGGTGTATTTGAGAGGGAGTTTTCGTCGAAATAATCGTTTCGAGCGGGAAAGAATTAAGCGTATACGGTACACCGAATTTTCACGCGAAATGATTTACAATCAAAAAACATTGTGTGTCGTTTAGCAAACTTTTTTTTTTCTAAACGTCTTTAATCCATAAAAAGAGTTATAAGCGTTGAAAACAAAAAAAAAAATACAAATCTCGTTTTTCGTCAGTTCCGTCTCACGGCCAATACACCACACACTTTGCGCGCACCGCGCGTTTATGTACGTTATTACAGTGGTGCAGCCAGGATTTTTTTTTTTGGGGGGCTGAGGCTGATAATCAAGTAATTTATACGTTAATTATTAATATGTATAGACGGTAACCACTAAAAAACTGATTACCTATTCATTTCGGGCTCCCCCCCCACGGCTACGCCACTGCGTTATTATTAGAAAATATCCGAATTTTCGGTGTCCAATATTATCCGCGCGATATAATGTATCGTTTCTTTTTTTCACTCGGCAGCCCACCGTCTCATTGAGTACTTGTATAATTGAACACGAGAATTAAAACATGTTTACGAATTTATTATTATTTTTTTTTAACTACTCGTATTTATAAAAACGATATATCGACGAGCGGACGTAATAATATTCTCATATTTTATTGACCGCGAAAATTCGAAGACGTTGTGATACAAAAATATTCTGAAACGGCGTACACGTGCGTCCAGCAAATCGTGAAGAATTCCAAAAAAAAATCCTTAAGAACTAAATTCCCAAACGGCCTGTCAAACGATCAAAAGTCACCTGTAAATACGATAAACTTATGGACGAATCGGCGGGAAAATAAAAATCAACGAAAACAAGTCTGTACTCTTGTAACTTTCTCGATGCGTAAGTCCCGATCGCCCACCTGTCGCGTTCAACAACAAAGTCATCCAATCAGTAAACGAAGTAAAGTACATAGTAGGATTAACATTTGATAAACGTCTTAACTGCAGCTCGCATTTAAAACAAAAACGCAAATCCGTCAACTCTAGCCTGCGTCTCCCGAGACCCCTTTTAAAATCGAAAATCTCCTTACCTATAATAAACTCACAATACGTACGAATCGATAATCCGTCCGGTCTGGCTCTACGGCATCCAACTACGGGGGACAGCTAAGCCGTCAAACACCAAAACCCTGCGAACATTTCAATCTGTATCTGCCTGCGCCTAATAACCTCTGCCCCTTGGTGTGTATCCAAGAAAAACCTCCACAAAGACCTGAATCTACCGATTCTCAACGAACTGGCCGTTATATCAAATTCCATACAAAGCTCCACTCACATCCCGATCCATTAGTCAAAAGACTATCCTCGGCCACTCTATTCCCGAGAAGGTTAAAAAGGCAATGGCCCAGAGACCTGCTAAAAGCATAGTAATATTAATTCAGACTTGTCAGGCGGCACCGCTGAGGGTCTTCCTATTCTAATTCTGAAAGTCAGTGTTTTTATGTTATCACACTTACTTATTATTATACCTCGTTTATTGTTCGTATAGATTGTAAACATATATTGAAAAGTTAATAAATAATATAAAAAAAAGAGATAAATACTTTTTTTTTTTTTTTTATAGATACATTTTGCGCGAAAATTAGGCGTCTAAATTCAGAGTTCTTTCACACCAGCAAAATTATCTCGTGAACGTTTCGGAACATTTTCTGTATTTTTCGCGGTACACGCACCTGCAGCTGTGCGCGCGTTCTCTCGGACCTTTCGCACAGCGGTTTCGTTTGCCCACGCGTGTAAGCTGCACGTCCTCGCAATGTTCGTTACTTAAGTAACTCGTTTATATTTTTTAACGTTTTTTTTCTCTCTCCTCCACGCTTATACGAACGATCGTTACGATTGTGTAGAAATTTTATTTGTTTTTGTCTCATAAAACTAATCCGCAGTATTTGGATGCAAGAGGCGAGTGCATATACCTCGTTGCCCGGGGAGGCAAATTTTTTTTTTTTTTTAGTCATTAAGGGGAGGTAAATATTTGTAGACGTGTAATACGGCGTGTTAACAAAAAAAAAAAATATTAACTTAAAAATCGTGTTGCCCCGGGGCGCAAACAAATTTAAATGCTCATCCCCATCTGCATATACGTATATATATATATATATATATCCTTCGATCGTCGTTATTTCCTTAATACACGGACTTTCCCCCCGCCCCTTCTTTTCGAAAAGTGTATATATGACGTATACAAACACTATTTGAAATTGTATAAAAATAAAATTATTTTTCAAAAAAAAAACCGCTTCGAGTCTATTCTCCAACTATAAAAAAAAAAAAAAAAAAATTGTCTATAAAATATTTTGCCCAGAACCGATATACATATACGTATTGTGTCGGTTCGAACAACGCGGTGCAGTACACTGCAACAGCGCCAGGGAAGAACGGATAGTAGCCGCAATAGAAGACGCGAGGGACGGGAGGAGATGAGAGAGAGAGAGAGAGAGAAAAGGACGCGGAAAGAGAAAGAAACGCGATTAATTATTTATCGTCGGAACTGGTTTTTTTTTTTTTTGTGGTGTAGTATGTATGCGTTAAGTTTCGGTATACGAACCGCTGCTGCATATGCGCGCGCGCGCGTGTACGAGCCGGCCGGCCGGGGCGGCCAGCGCGCGTGCATCGGTGCGCGGCGGCATCGACTTCGGTGTGTATAGCTCGAGCGCGTATCGTATAATATACGATGTGTGTGTGTGTGTGTGTGTGTGTATAGAGGCTGCAGCGGGACGGGAAAGAAGTAGAGAAGAAGAAGTAGAAAAAAAAAACAGAGTTGGCAAACTGGTTATGCCGCGCGCGCTATACACAATAATAATATGTAACCGGCCAACACGCCGTCTTTCGCGTTCGTATGGTATACACACGTGTGTATGTGCAGTGTTCTGAAGGCATCGAAGGTTATTGAACCGGCCGGCGACGGAATCCTTTTTACCTCTCTCTCTCTCTCTCCCCACGTACACCGCCCCTCTCCAAAAAAAAAAACCACAAGCCGTCCGCCCACTCCTCGTCCGTTCCCGCAATACATATATATATATATATTTAATAATAAATAATAAATAATAATAATAATATATATTTTATTGTTGTCGCGTTTCGTAATATACCCGCGTTCTCGTCCGCCGCGTATACATATTTTTTTTTTTCCAGAAAAATTCCAACGCGGCGCGGTATATACCGTTTATTTGTTCGTATATACCGCGCGAACGCGCGTACTGCAATTATACCGGAGCCCTGCAGCAGGGCCGCGCGGGGATCGGGCTAATCCGCCGGGAGCGGCAGCGTTTTCGAAAGGCCGGCGTTTTCCGAAACAGAAAAAACCGATTCCTTAAATACGTGTTTTAGTTTTCTGTCAAAAAAAAAAAAATTTTTTTCTTTAAATTCACCCGCGGTTTTATGGGAATACGTCAGAGGTTCTCAAACTTTTTTTTTGTCCCGTAGACCACTTACCACTGAATTCAATACACGGAACGCGCATTCTGTATACTTCTCTTATACACGAAAAACGGACCTCTATATTATATAGTGAGCCGCCGTATATGTGCATTCCGTTTCTATTTTTCTGTTTTTGTTACCAACTTCGTTATATACGTTAAAATCATCGATTTTGGCGCTAACATTGGTACTATAAGCGCGTCGTTTTGTGTCCCGTTAACTCAAAGTAAATAATAAAACACGATAAATATCATGTAAACTATATTACATCGTATTCTCCATGAATTTTATACCTTATAGAACGCATACGGCGGCCCGCTCCTACCTGGCGTCATATTTTGATTAACATACGCGCGTTCCGTGTATTGAGTTCAGTGCCGCTTACCAGATTTTTTTTTTTTTTTTTCGTACACCCCCTAGTGTTGAATTTTTATAAATTCATCGACGTGTTTTTGAAAGCTGACTACACAGAGCTATATATTCACTTGGATAGGCGGTTTACTGCTGGTCAGAGTGAAAAATTGTCAAATAATAAAAAAAAATGGTTAAGTTTGTTTTTATTCACGTCGTCGACTCGTTGTCTTCAGTGTCTTTACCTGCTTACGATAACGGCGATGTTTATTGCTGACATTGTCTCGTGGACCCCATATTTACATCTCATAATGCAGCCCCATTTTTTTGTTTCATTGACACAGACCCTATGTCGTCAGAATCGACCCCCGGGGGCCGATGTAGACCATTTTGGGAACCTCTGCTATGCATAAAACGCGTTGCCGCGTAAATAAATAATAGTAAAGCAAGACCGTAGACAGTAAAAAAAAAAATTTTTTTTTTTTTTTTGGGAGCTGAGAGTACAAATATGAAATAAAATAAAAATAATAGAATATAAATCGTTATATTTTATTTTAAGAAAAAATTTCGCTAACCCCCCTCCCCCCCGGCTACGGCATGGTAATAAATTATTAACTCAAAATACCGTCATCGAGAGTTAAATACGTAGTATATTCGATGAGAGAATACGTTTTCAATGTCGTCTCTGTAAGAAAGTATATATTTTGCATATTGAACGATTCAATGACCAACGTAATACGAGAAATACGCTATACCCGGTTCAGTTTATTTTATATAGAATTGTCTAATATATATATATATATAGATTTTTTTCCCTCCGGTAAAATCAGAAATATAACGCCTTTTTCTAATTATTATATATATATATATATAAAAACAAACAATTAAAACGGGAAAGATCAGTCGTTTTTTTTTTACACTTTATGGCGGCGTTGTCTGAAATCGTCGCAGGAACGGTAGAATTTGATTTTGTTCAGTGACCCGTTTTGATTTTTTTACAATATAGTGGAATACATTTAGTACATTTGTAAGACGTTTAAAAAAACGTTTTAAAAATCTATAAGAACAGGTGTGTTTATACCGAAACCGAAAATCGCGTAAATAATAAGGGGGGGGGGAGGCACATGAAATATATATTCGAATAATTCCAACACTGCTTCCAAGTAAACGCGTTCGTGTAAACACACCACGACGACCGTGTATTTCATGACAAGTTATTTGAATAATTCTGTATTTTTTCTTCTTCTTAACTTCGAAAAAAAAAAACACGCGAATTTTATTTGAAATTCAACGTTCGCGCCGTCGTCGATCGTCCTCGCTCCGTGCCGTCGCATACCAGCCACACGGTCGCGGTAACAATATATGTACTCACGAAAATATCTACACGGATTTCGGGTGCGGTTTGTGTGTACGGAGTTTTTTTTTTAAGGTATACTTGTGTACCTAACGCGCACCGGGTTGTTGTCTGCAGGGGGGAGCTGTACAACGATCGATTCCGATCGCACAGATCTACGAATATCGTAGTCATTTTTTTTTCCGGTCATTCGTTCGCCGAATAAATCATATACAATACACTATATTACTATATATATAAATTATTTTTATTAAAGCATATCGTTAATATTCTAAATATCCGTATTTCGTATCAAAAAAAAAACGAAAAAAACGAAAAAAATTGATTTTTTGTGGGTCGCACCCGTATAAAATAGTTTGAGAACCTCTGCACTGGGGAAGTATTCCGCGGAGCTGTCGATTCTTATTTTCCGCTTATCGTTATTCACTATACTTTGTAAACTTACTGTCCGTCGGCACACATATATGCGAGTTTTTAACGCTAATGTAAGAAATAAAAACCGTCAACTACAAAAAAAAAAAAAACAGTTTTGGACGGTTTTTTTTTTTTATAACCATCACGGAGTATATGATACACAATACGTGCGTGGTTGTGACTTTTACGGATTTGCACGCTTAAATTTATAAAAAAAAAAAAAAATTTCGTGCCACCCCTGCCCTGGCTACGGGACACTGTTTTCCACGTACAATATAAATATATAAAATAAAATATATTTTTACGTCAAAGAGCGAAAATGTCGAATTGAAATTTCTCGTATAATATAAAAAAAAAAAAACGATTAAATTAGTTTCGATTTTCTTCTTTTATACAACATTAAACAGTCGGCGTATATACAGCGTAGTGAGACGAACGTTTTTCCAAACGTGGCCCGCGATCGTACATTTTTTTCTCTCTCTCTCCTCACTATATATAATATAATATAAATATAATGGCGCTGCTGCAGCATAACACATTATTGTTATATGTATATACGAGCGGAACAACAATGCGAAAACCGCACGCGAAAAAACGCTGTTTGATGAACTTGTAAATATGTTTTTTATTTGTATTTTTTTTTTTTTTTTTTATTACCAGATCTCGTAGCGATTATTTCGGGGCGGTGACCTTCGCCGCCGCGGAAATCGTCGTTAACACGCGCGTTTTACGTATAAAATATATAATATTATAATAAAGCATCGCGGATATAGATACCCGTAATAATTGTGAGTAGGTACGTACGTTAAGGATTTCGAAGGGAGGAAGGAATAGGTGCCTCGAAAACAGGGCAGGATTTAGGTAAGGTCGCCGGTTGGGAGCCATTGCAGGCGTAACTACAAATCTGGGGCTCCGGCCGGGCAGGTACGTTTTGTCCTCTCGTCTATATTTTTATGCTATACTCGTTTCAGAAAATTTAACTCCAAATACCTATCGTTTTAATGTTATTATTTATTTATTTATTTTTTAATACTTTAGTCTCTGTAACGGTATATGCGAAGTTCAAATTTTTCGTATAATACAAAGGCCCCTCAAAGGGATCCCTCAAATTCCAGGATGCCTCGCCACCCCGTAATTACGCCACCGGTGCAGGGATCCTCCAGATTATTAGTTTATTTGGCGGAAAATAACTTAAAATTGAAATAAAAAAACGACGAAAAAAAAACGACGAAAATTTCGTAATTATTACGTGTCGAAAAACGAGTTTTCTTAAAACGTCATACTCCGCTGTTTTCTATAGCGTGCGAATCGGTCGAGTCAAACGATTTGCTGATGAAGTACGCGCGTAATCTATTTAATTCGATGTTATATATGCGTTTAAAATCAGAAAACGCTGAGATTATCGTTATCACACGAAATATAGTAACCCACACAGCCGTCCCTTAGATCCCCGGCACTGATAATAATATACGCCACTTCGAGTTTGAAATCATTTTAAATAATCGCATTGTTCGTGTGACGTTAAAACGGAAAAAATTTATTGTACACAAACGGGCAATTTCCGTTTTCCTCGAGAACGACTTTTTAAAAAAGTGAAAGAAAACGTTTTCTTTCCCTCGCTATATAGTATTCGTTGAAATACGCTTTTTTGTTTTAATAAAAACTACGCGAAAAAATACAAGGGTTAAACTATATTATATTATTGTTTATCTGCAGATATCGACTGCGGGGGGAGTAATTTTATAAAAAAAAAAATTTTTTTTTCGTTTCAACTATATTTACAATATTTTGTCGGCTTTAACTGTTTCGCACTCAAAGAACGAGGGTGTTTTCCGACGTATACTATCAAATTTAGTATCTATTTAAAATAAACGTTTGAAAAGCTTTTCGAAGAAAACGTGCCATTTTTTTTTTTATCACACTATATATCTTATAAATAATAAAAATATATATAAAAGATTTCCATCAATTTTTTGAAAACAAATCGAAAATGCGGTTGTACTGCACTTATTCAATTATAAATAATATCAAAGAAATATCGAAATATTCAACTGAAATTTCAGTAAATATATATTTTATTTTGTTGAAGCGCTTGTTTTCATTTAGGACCCAAAACACCAACGTCCCGCGGCGGAAAACGTTAATTTCACGTAAATTTCCGCCGCTAACATTTTCGCCACAAAGTCTTCTACAACACAATTTTTACTACGCACAGATATATAATTATACCGTCCGTTCACACAGGCTGCATCTGCCGTTTCTGGGACTACGATTTTAAAAGACATTAAAAGTGTTCCAAATGGCACATCAACAAAATCAGCAGATAATTGGGGCTAGGTTTTTTGAAAGAAAATTTTCAAAATTAAAAGTCTTATTAGATATTTTTACTATATGTACCCGTCACTATAGCTGTAGCTGTTAGAGAGCATTTTCGAAATCGACCGTTGTAAAAACTAAACTTATAGTAATAAAGTGCCGCCCATGAGAGGCTGCAATCGCTATGTATATTGTTTGTTGAACGAAATAATGTAATTAACATCGAAAATCGAAACGGTATGTATAGTAGACGGATTCGAAACAACGGATATTGGATAACGCTAGTGTTATAAGTTCAAAAATACATAAATAAATGAATGAAAATATTTTTTTTTTTTATTAAGATTCGACGTATTTGTTTTTAAATTAATTATTATTTACACGGTGTATAATATATTATATATAATGTACTTGCTAAAAAATGTTATCTTCCTTGAAATAAAAAAAAAAGGTACCAATAAAAACGTGTGCTGCGTCCGATGAGGAACTCTGCACGCCTATGCCGATTGTATACCGCGGGAGGCAACGATTACACCACGCAGAGCGCGGTTATGTTGGCGTGGCGTTTAGAGGTTAGGCGGGGTACGAGGGGAGACTTGGTTCGAAAAACCATTTGTCGATCGTGATGATTATTATCAAACAAAACGACTACACGTTTTATTTTCGGTTCGACAGTGTCTGTACTTAGGCACGTAATATGCCCGCTCGCCGGCTATTATACGTACCGACGGTTATTATTATTATTATTGTATGGCGTGAGTCCCACACATTATAATAATATATTTCGTTTTTTTTTTGCTTCAAATACATAATATATACAGGTACGTCCGTATATATAATATTCCAATTTGTTTTTTTATTCTTTTCTCGCTTTTTTTTCTTTTCTTATCATTACACCAGGTTAAACAACGAAACGTTTAAGATTACCGTAGGTAAAACAAGAAACAAAAAAAATTCTATCAAAAAAAAAAAATATATATATATATACGAATATGTTTGAAAACCTAACCGCACTTTGCAGATAGTATGTCGCGTGGGCCGGAATTAGTGCGTGTTAGGACATAGTGAGAGATACGTACAAAATAGAAACTACATTTGTGGCAATAAACCGTGCTTAATGTAAAGAGTTCGGTTTAATAAGAACATTCCATGTCGGTATAAAGAAAAATATTATATTGTACATACACACGAAATACCTAATCTGTGGCGTTTTCAAACGGACAGGGATATGTAAATATGTACCGAGTCGCGTGCGGCGTAATATGGAACAGTAGTAATGGATCGTTTACGTATTATACGGTCTATATACGCGGTCCAAATAAATTATCTTTTCTTTCTATACAAATGCCGCGCGAGAAAGGTTGTTCAGTCTGAATTCAGAGATCAAGTGAACGCAGAATGAATCTTACTTGGTAAAAACTTGGAAAGGAAACGAATATTTATAGCGTCGTGTCGACGGATTTGCCGAATCTCAGTATTTCACGAACGGGGGAATAATCATGAGGAGCAATATATAGGAATATTTTAGGGCAAAAGAAGCGAAACGTCATTAGGAACTCACGCTGGACTCTCTCGGGCTTAGCACACTCGGTTTCAGTATTCACGGATCCCACGGTACAGAATCGTATTCGAGGATATTGTGTAAGGAACACTGTTAGAGGAGTTATAAACAACTTGAATTCACGAGCTATCCGTTTGGATAAAACATGAATACAACGCGCGTGTGAATTTCTCTAAACTCGCGCGCCCGTTTTTGTATTATTATTATTATTATAATAATAATATATTGGCAGTACTGGATCTTCACGCACATAATATATCGTACGCATATATTATAATGTAGTTTTGCTTGAGAGATTTCGACGCTGAACAATGGCCTAGTCGAGCGTGCAACAATACGAACGCGGCACCGCCGTCGGTCATTGCGGTATCGTAAATAATTAGTGGATTTTTTGCGGTTTTCTTCGCACACATCACAATAACAATAATTACAACAACAATTCTTCTTCTACTGACTTCATAACTCTGCAAGAGTCTTTGTCGCCATCCACCTTTCCTCGTCCTGGACCCTCCGCCGGTCTCTCGCGTCTACTAGCATCCTTAAGTCCAGGGTTACCCGGTCAAACTCTCCACGGTCCATCTCTCGGTCGTTTCCCGGCTGGCTGATGTTCTACGGCTGTCCTAACCGCGGCTATTGCTTCGGCTCGTTTCTCGAATCGATCACCCTCGGAATTTGCGCGAATTTTTAACATTCGTTTCTCTATACGCCTGCGCACAGTACACCCTCCTCTAATTCACTATCGTTGTACTGCACCGCAGATATTTGAAACTTCCTCAATGTTTTATTTTCAAAAGACTTTTTCTCTAAACTAGTGCTCTCGTCGTTCACATCTCGCGTCCGTACGTCAGCATCGGGCTAATTACAGCCATACGCGTATGCTGCAGTCGTACATCTTCGTCCTTTTTGAATGAATGTCAATTCTTCTTTTTGAATAAAAAAAAACACGGATTCGACGTACAAAAAAAATGTATTTTTTATAATTGGGAATTGAAAAAAAAAACACATTTTTGAACTGTAAAATATATATAACTTTATACGAAAAATTAACGTTTTTCACAAAAATCATTTAACATAATAATATGTGTAATAATAATGTACGTGATTTCGCGTGCTCGCGTTATACGCGTTGTACCGCGAGACCAGGCGTAAAGGGTGATTTTTCTTTTTTTTTTATATCTCGGAAAATATAGTTAATTACTTTTTTTGTATCTGTTTTAGAATTCCTTTTTCCGCATACCGTTCTATATATTTTATTCATATTATTATGTAATTGTATTAATTTTCTCGCCGTTTTTTATTTTTCGCACTTAATTATGTCGTTATTTAAAATTTTAAAACGATTTTAATTCCCAAAGAATAATTTCACGGGAATTCTATTTTTTGAAATTTCACGAATGTTTGCCCCCGAGTGTTAAGCGCGATTTATAAATTTCAGTTAAGGTAAAGCGGAAAACTACTATAGCCGTTTAGGCATAAATACTGAAAATTTACCATATTGAAGGAATCTGACGTTGACTTCCGCTGGACTAAAAACAAAAAAAAACAAAAACAAAAATCTACGCATACACGACCGAATTTCTGAGTAATAATTAATACCTATTAAGATTTTGTAGCGAATTTTTTTTTCAATGATTTTTACAAAAATTTCACTATTATAACGTTTTTTTCTTTTATCGCTGTAAAACCGGGTTAAATTCTGAGCTGAAATGAAATAAACGACAATAATTTTTCGCAATACCTTTTTTTTTTTTACGGCCGATTAAAAATCCCGAGGCCTAGTAAAATAATTTTATTCGTAAAACGTTTTCGACGATATTTGTTTTCGTTCTGTGTACACGGGATATAGAGAGCAGCGAGAAAAAAAAAATATGTAGGAAAATCAAAAAGTTTAACGGATACCGCAGCACGGCGGAGATATATGATTTTTAAATGTATATCATTTGTTATATGTTATTTCTCAAACGAAACACAGAAATAAAAAAAATTCGTTGGAAATCTATAATCGCCGGCTCGTGATCAGAAAAAAAAAAATAACCACCTTGTTACACGAGCCGTATATGTAATTCCGTACGGATAACCATCATCGATGGGCGCGCAAGACTTTATACAGTTCGTTTTCGTATATGTTCCATATTTTCTTATGGAACCTCTTCGGGGGTTATATTTTTTTATACTCTTCACGTGTATAATAGTAGTTAGGACTCGGACGAGTACACCTACACTTATTATTACGACACACCCATCCACCTGCACGTCGGCATTCGAATCCAGACACGCGCGCGTACATTGTAGTCTATAGAAAATACATTTTTCTTCTTCCTATTAAATCCTTTTATACACTGTTATCATCTCGTAGCGTTCGAAATCTCCCGAATCGACTTGGCGATTTACTTTTTTTTTTTTCTGTTACGCCGTCCGAATTACCGTTTCGAAAACGATAACGCCGTGTATACCTATAACGAGATAAATTTGTTACTAAATCGATTTTCAAAAAACGTTAAGATCGGTCTGCGTATACAAAATCGGGAATTTATTTACACCGAACGTATATGAAAGAAACGCGAAAAGGACTCCGCAAAATCCGCATTCTATATGTCAGCCGCCGCCCAAAATATTTTCTCATAATACGCATTCTCTTTCCGTATTCAAAAATTGTTTTGCTTTCGAGTCACGCGTTGTCGTTTGAAACAACGGCACATATTTAAAACCTTAACGTTCGGGTTGTGTTTATGTAGAAATTTCGACTACACCAATTATCAATGACAAACCGTTTTCCTTCGAAAACAGGAAGAAATATAGTTATATTATCTGTAGTTTATTGAATTGGACATTCCTCCGTTGGAGAGCGGAGAAGCTGTATAAAAAAAAAAACGACTATACGACACAATTAAAGCGGTCATAAGCTGGAAGGAAGAGATCTAGGAAGAGGGCGACCCGGGAAAAGGCGGTTGGATGCGGCGCGGTCGTGAAGGACTCTGATTCGTACGGCGGAGCTGCAGGTAGAGAAATTCAATTGAGAATCGGGAAAAGCGGTTGGAGCCGGATAAGAACTGTTGTGGGCTATACTGCAGTATGGGAGAAGAAAAAGAAGAAGAATATTGTCACAGACCGTTTGTGCGCGCGTTGATGGATTTTCACGCGATCGAGACCAGCTGGCCAGGGGCCGGTCGCGTCTCACTCATATATACCGCAGGGACAACCCCTTTTTGGAAAACGAATCAATATGCGCACGCGCGATACATGATATATCGACGGGTTCGTCGTCCGTCCCTTCGCAGACCGGCCTGCCGGCCGGTTACCGCGAAAAGGATATTATTATTAAACGAGGAAACCAATAATAATCACACACTCGTTTTCGTATAATGTTTTATTACGGCGCTGAAGTATACCGGCCGCTGAAAGGGATAGCGTCTACCGCGGCGAAGGCGGTAGAAAACAGAATGCGCCGAGGGGGGTACAGGCCAACACGAAATGTAGGGCGTGACAGGTCTCTGGCGACCTAGTTTCTCGTATGTCTGCGTATGTTTTCGGATCGATTTTTCGGCGGTAGTTTCGGAGGAAAAAGGAAAACGCCGTTTTTATATTTCACACCAGACCGCCATGATAGCGCTAACATTTTTTTGATAATATTATCGCGCACTGTTCGGGGCCCGCCGATTTATATGCGCGTTTATCTTTCTTCTACTTTCACGAGACACGAATATCACGATATCACGAGAAAACTTTATTCAATTTTCTTTTAAATTAATGATTAGAAGTCGAGTCTATTTTTTGCAGCAAATGTTTTTTTTTTCTTCAAACACGTCGCGTAAAACAAATATATACGTAAAAAGAAATTTTTTTTTTTTTTAAGGAATACCGAATTAATTCTACGTATTTTAAAGTAATCTCATAAATCAAACTGCTGATTATCAGAGAGTAAAAAACGAACGGTTTACTGTGTCTTCGTCGGTTTACTATGTCCTTCCCGCGCAGTAATCCACGTATATTTTAGTACACAAAGACGAGATAGAATCGAAGTCGGTAAAAATCCACTCGTTTCCTGCTTTCTGTCCGTTTCTATAACGAATAGCATATTTTTTTTCGGCGTTTAATAATAACCACTTGAATTGAATTTTACCGAACGTTAAATAAAAAAAAAAAACGAAATGGAACGGTGAACTCGTTTTTTTCGTTAAAAATAATTTATTGTAAAATAATCGATACTTATTAATAAGTTTTACTATATATGAATGTTTAAAAACATTTTTTTCTCGCTTCGACGGATGCGAAACCGTGCACATTACCATGTACATACTTCGTTTTTCCGGTTACTCGGTGTGGCTATAATATGTTGTCCAGTAAGATATTAATAATTAATAAAATAAGAAAATAATAATTTCCGCTACAGTTTGTGACCGTTTACTACGCAAACAGAGTCTTAAAGCCCATTCGGTGTTGGAAAAACTTTAATTCTATTAGTGTGCGATTGACGCGAACAAACGTTTAGGCCGAAAAACGAGACGAAAAGCCTGATTTTATCGAACAGGTTAATCCGCCACCGCGTAGTTGTATAAACGATTGTAAAACGTGAAAATCTTCTGTTTTACACAGGAAATTTCAAATTTAAAATATTAAAAAATCGCGACCGACGGAATTTTTCAGGAAACCTTTTAAATTCTTATAACGCGGTAAAAAAAACGTAAAGAAAACGTCCTCGAAAATACGCGTGTAAATTATTTTTTTGGAATTACAAACGAAATATTTACGAAATTCGATGTCACGCGTGTCGAAAATTTCATCCGAATTTTTATTTGTTTTTCTTCGCAATTAACGTTCGATGATTTTTTTCCCCGGCACTGAAAACGCACGTTTTCGCTTCGCTCGAAATCTAAAAATCTCATTAAATCGTTACGATCGCGATTTTCTTTCGCAGTGTTTTTAGATAAACTTTTTTTTCTTCTTATGAGATAAGATACATTAAATTTAATAGTAATAGTTTAATATGAGGTATTATTCCGGAACAATATAATATTATTGTCGGTCGCCCGAAACTTATATAAGGAAATCGGTCGATTACACCGAGCGTTTTTTTTTTTTTTAAATTTTAGATTCTGAGCGGAGCGAGGAATGTATTGGGTTTACGACGATGCGTTTTTTTTTTTATGTCTGTACCCCAAAAATTCTACCAGGAGATGTGCTCCGATCTTTTCGTGTAGCACCTTTTCTGATTGCAAATTGCATCTAGTTTGTACGTTTTTCGATTATCTCAATACTTTTTTCTAAAGTCAAGAAAAACTACCAAAAGCTACATAAAAACGCTAAAAATGCGATTTCGTCTCAATCGATTGTCGTTTATTCATTACACCGAAGCTCCGCTCAGAATCGTTTTATCGAATGCAATCATTTTATCGTTGCTTTCAAATTTATAACAAAAACAAAACTCTAAAATCTTTATCCTGCAAGTAATTCACTTAAGCGATACCCACAACACCCAGCGGCTCGCTTTTTTTTTTTAAGTATTTATATAACGCCGCCCTACGATTGATTTACATAGCTGTACGTTCTTCATAACGATATACATTTTTCTTGTGGTATTTTTGAAATTTATCTCTTTTTTTTTTTATCCGGAGGCCGTTACAAGACGAAATCTCTGCACTTTTTCATAACGGTTTATTCTCTGTTCACAGATCAACACTTCGCGGCGGCCGATTCGAACACCACACCGGCCAAATCGTTCGTACCGTGTCGCGTGTGCGGAGACAAAGCGTCCGGATACCATTATGGCGTTACGTCGTGCGAAGGCTGCAAGGTATTTTACAATATAATAATTTTAATATTAGCCGATTATACCTGCACGGATTAGACGAAGTGAATTCATCTGATCTGCGATCATACTCGGCGACGTAGTCCTAAAATACGTAATAATTTATGGGTATAGGTACGCGCGAAATCCAAAAAAAATATTATATAAGGTGTATTATACACCCGCTCCGATATCTTGAACGTATATTGATATTTAGAGGAATTCGTGTATACTCGGTACTTAAAATGTGTTATATTTTTAAACAAATCATAATTTTAATTAAAAGCGTTTCTTGTTTTTCGATTTCTCGAATAAATCCACGAGGAAAAACTATCAATTTATTTCCGATAAAAAACTTGTCTAGAAATTATAAACGGTCAGTGGTCGCGAATTATGTATTTTTTTTTTTTTTTCATAAATCACGTATTTTTCAAAATATTTTTATCACATAAAACTAAAAAAATATATATATTTTATCGTACCGAATATAAAAAGGCGATTTATTATCAATTTTTCGTTAACAAGTTATTTGTTGTCAAATGTTTAACACTTATCATTAAACGTTTTTTGTTGAGTGGGTATATACGCGCGTTTTCTACCGCATACCCGCGGTTTTTAAGATTTTTTTTCTTTGGTACATACGCACTTTTTAAATTTAGGAAGTGAAAACGAAACTCCGCTATATCGTTGATTATACTATTAATAATATATTGATTTACGCTCGAGAACGTTCCTGGCCACCCTTCTCTTAAAATAATATTGTTCGTGTAATAAAATTATTAATAAAATTTTCTAACCTTTTTTTTTTTTGTCAAAAGTACCGCGCGTTTAAAACGTTTAGATAAAAGACGCACTTATATGATAACACGGGCTTTAGTATGGCGCTCCACACATTATGCCAAGTTATATAGGCTTACTTATTTTTCGGGGTGGATTGTAACTGTGCTATGTGTGTATCAATGATTACGAATGTATAATAATGTTATAAATAAATAAATAACAATGATCGATTTTTAAGCGCACTGGAAAACGTAATGTCCGCCCTGTTGTTGTACTTCTTTAAAAACCTCTCAGCCATTGGATTGACAAGCGTAATTCAAACTGCTGTATACATTTATATATATAGGGGAAAAAAATTGCGAATGTCACATCCACACGATGAAAAAAGGAAAGATAAAATCAGCAGGCGGACTGCATGGCGATACCGTTGGACCATCCGGTTCCTTGACCTTCTGCCGGGTTTTTTTTTCTCTCCGCAGTCCGTGAACTGCAAATACACGAGAAATATCGCGACGTACAACAGAGACACTAGGCTAGACACACTATTTCTTTTTTACCGGTATATAAGTTCCCGGGGAAATATTTTTAATTTATAATACATCGAAATCATTATAAAAGCTACGATTCATTACGATTATACACATAAGTTAATTTTTTTAAATACAAAAATCTCTATACGATCGATATAGCTTTGGGGTGTGTCATCCCTTGTATTCTCGAGAATCGCGTTGTTTACATTTTATTCTCGCCGTCCGACATCGTACGCGCAATGAATATTTATACGCAGGTGACGTTTCGTAAAGAAATTCTATTTCCCCGTGCCGGACTCGGGGACTCGGCAATTGTACATTAGTTTATAGTGAAATATAAAAAATAAAACTCACAGTATGCGTTATACACGTTTGTGTTTGTTTCGCTTGTCGCAGGGATTCTTCAGACGGAGTATACAGAAACAAATCGAGTACCGGTGTCTGAGGGACGGTAAATGTCTGGTGATCCGGCTGAACAGGAATCGATGCCAGTACTGCCGATTCAAGAAATGCTTGACGGTCGGCATGTCCCGGGATTGTAAGTAACGTTTAAATTAACTAAAAATTTACATTTTTGCGTTTAATTTTTTTTTTTTACAAACGTTTCGTGTACCTAATTCATAATATTATACGGGATGTCCCTCGGAGATCTGACGAATCCAATGACTTTCTGCCATGGTCGATATTCTCAAAAAAAAAAAAAATGTTTTATTATTATATATGAAATAAGAACTTTACGAAAATGATGATGAAGCTTAGCACGGTATGATTGTGAAACCGCTATAAAATAGTGTTGTTGTTCAAATTTGTTGCTCGGTTTATTATAGTTTAAAAAAAAAAAAAACATTGTTATTATTAACCAATCTCGTCTGAAAGCCTCAAACTCGAAGTGTACGTGTGCGTCGTTTCACAGAATTCCACGAACATTTTCTAGACACTGTACACGTTTGCCTAGTCGAACGGCGCGTAGGCAATTTACTCGACGTCGCCGCACTTTGTGAACCGCGCGTTTTGCAGAAACTATATAAAGGAGTAATCTGGTCTGTATTTAATAAAAAAAATTCGGCCCGATTCTCACCAAGTCCCGTTCAACGGTCCTTGTCGGATTTACACGTATTTCAGAAATTTAAATTTGAGCCAATTACCCGTTTCAAAAGTTGCGAACCAAATAATTTTCCAAAAAAAAACCGATATTCCTGATGTACGTAAACGGTCGATAGGCGTATAGACGATCGTAGACGAAGATGAGGCGATAAAACACGGGACACCTTTGGAATTCGTTTATTCTGCAGGTGCTATATATTGGTAACAAAAAAAAAAAAATGGGGTACGATGTCTGTAATTTTACGAGTAAATAGGCGAATACTTATGGGGGAAAAAAAAAACAATTTTTAAAAATTTTCTTATTTAGCGATTTACGGTAATAGCTGCAGGGTTCAGACACGTTTATGGCGATTATTATTGTACGAGGAGAATTCGGATGATATTTTATTATGACGAGCGATTATGTCCACGCGAAACAGCGCATTTAAAAAAGAAAATTTAAAAAAAAAGAAACGCCCCTCCCCTGCATCGTAAAAAATGTATTTAAAAAAAAAAAAATATACGAACACGATCAACAACGTTTTTCCATCGTTTTTCCACAGCCGTCCGGTACGGAAGAGTGCCGAAGAGATCTCGTGAACAGCTCGAGTCCGAGTCGAAGACGGTGGTGCAATCGGCCGCGGCCGACTCGATGGCCGCCGCGGCGGCCACCACGGTGATCACGACGACAGCGACCACGACGACGGCGGTGGCCAACGCGGTAGCGGCCGTCGCGGCGGCCATGGGCATCGGCGGCGGCTGCGACGGTTCGCCGATCCCGGCGGACCCGATGAACGGCATCAGCACCACCAACACCACCACCGCCTGCACCAACACCACCGCCAACACCACCTGCACCAACACCGCCATCGGCACCACCACCGGCACCACCGCCGGAATGACCGCCGTGATCGAGACCAACGGCGGCGGCGGCGGCGTTTCCATATCGTACGACGTGATCGCGGCCATATCGCAAGCGCACCTCACCAACTGCGATTACACGGACGAGCTGACCAGGACGCTACTCCGGAAACCCGTGGCTTCTCCGGTAATTGTTACACAATTTTATTGAGAGTATAGTAAAGTGAAAATTTGCTTTTAAATTAAAAAAAAAAAAAACGTTATACACCGAAAAACGGAAAGTTTAAAAGCGTTTAACGAACGGTTTTTTTTTATGTTCTACATTGCGACCGGTGTATACGCAGTGCGCTCGAAATACTTAATAAAATCACGAGAGAAATATACAAAGTAAACGTCATTTTGTTGTTCAGTATCGAAAATTTAAAAAAAAAATCATATATGGACAATGGATAATATTTTGTTTAGTCGGTTTTTTTTGTTTTCAGTAATATATATTCCTAAAAAAAATAAATAGGTATACGAATTGAAATGAGAAATTCTCGGTCGGCAAAACACACGAATATTGACATATACTTATATGCGTATATAAAAATTCGTCGTAGCATAATAAACCGTACAAACCCACCGATTAATTAATATTATATAATACGCTTACAGTTGTAATAAGTAAAATTTCCAAAGAAAAAAAAATGTGCTTAAATAATATTGATCGATTGTCCATAAATATATGATTAAAATTTGTTCGCATATATATCATAATATAATATACTCAATCGAACGGGTGTTGAAATTACTCTAAAATATCTCTTATTCAACAAACCCTTTTTATAATATAAAAAAAATGTATTTCGAGTAAAGCGTTACTGGTGTCGTAATAAGCGATCTTATAAACGTACAACATATTTGTAAATCACCGGTAAACGATCTAGAAAAAAAAAAGTACTCGTTGCTGGTAATTATTGAAATAAATTATATTAAAATATTATACAACATATACCCAAAATCACAAAAATAATTACACTTTTATTGCGCGTATACGTATTTCGACAACAACGTTGTGGTCTTCAGCGCGAACCGACTACTACTAAACCGTTAGACGCAATATACACCCGTATTTATACAGTTTATATCTCCGATGACGTCACTACAAAACGGCCGCGTCGATTGGTCGTGAGTGAACGACCGCGCCCACCGCGAGTCTATACTGCCGCCATCTGGTTTACATTAAATTAATTTTAATAATAAATTTTTTAACGGACTTGAGTCATTTTTATTTTTTAACATTTCTATTGCTACTCTTACGTTTAATTCCTTATAACTGTATACATTTGCTTAAAGTTTCGCCGATTAAATTTTATGGTTAGTATTTAATAAATGTTCCGCAACAAGAGATTTTTCGTCTTCTTGTTTTTTTTTTTTAGTATTTCTCAAAAGTCAAATGTTCTTTGAACCTAATATCTATATTTCTTTTTGTTTGGTTTACAAAGCATTTATCGCATTTCTCACATAGGATTTTATAAATACCCGATTTCTCAGCTCCTTTTTTTATTTTACCCTTTGTGTTTCCTAACAGTGCTTTCAAATTTTTGATTTTAATTGATACTATATTAACCGCGTAATTTTCGAAAATATTTAAAATGTGTTTTTGAAATATAGATATTAGGTTCAAATAACATTTGAGAAATATACAAGAAGACGAAAAGTCTCCTGTTGCGGAACATTTATTGAACACTAATCATAATATTATGAAATCGGCGAAACTTTTTAAAATAATTATTAAGAATTAAACACACGAGAAGCAATAGAAATGTAAAAAAATAAAAATAACTCGTTAAACTGGGACTTAAGTCGGTTACAAAATGCATTGTTAAAAATTAATTTAATATTGGTAAACCAGATGGCGGCAGCACAGACTCGCGGAGGGCGTGGTCGTTGACTCACGACCAACCGACGCGGTCGTTTTGTGGTGACGTCATCGGAGATATAAACTGTATAAATACGGGTGTATATTGCGTCTAACGGTTTAGTAGTAGTCGGTTCGCGCTGAAGACGACAACGTAGTTGTTGAAATACGTATACGCAATAAAAGTCTATTATTTTTGTGATTTTGTGTTTATAGTGTATTGTGTATAGTATAAAACAGTCGCAAGCACATTTTATTCTATTAAAATATTTATGGATGACATGTCGCGTGAAATATATTATTTAAAATGAAAAATAAACCATATTAAATTTATTGAAACACGGTGTACCGCATACGAATTCAACGATTTCTTGTTAAAGTCAAATCGCTACGACAGCGTGGCCATTAAGTAAAAAAAAGCGTTCATTTTCCGTGTCTACCGATATACGACGACTTTTGACATCCTCTCGTAATCGTAACTTTTTCGAACGTACACTGTCAGAATTCTTTTTTTTTCTACTATCTCGTGTTTTTTTTAATGTTTCGTGTCACAAATTATTCGTTATTATTGCGGAACAAATAACCCGCGGTCGAGTGCCCATTACGAATAACGAAAAACGAGTGTCGCACAAAATAATAAATATTATTATTTTCAATGTTATTCATAAATATTTATTTTGGTTACCGCGAGAAAAAAAAAATTTGTGTATCACCAAAAAAACTATTATCGTAGATCGTCTTAAGAGTAGCCGAATGAACGAAACACTCCGTGTCCAGTATAGTGTCCTGCGGAGCTAATTGTCCCCGAGTTTAACAGGATCGTCGGTCGGCAAAGACCATATAATAAAACGGTAAAAAAAAAAAATAATCAAATAAATATAAGGTAAAAAAAAAATACGCCAAAGAAATGTGAACGTAAACAAACTATAGATTAATACACGTAAATAAAAAATGCGTACATGTGTATAAAAATAAAAAAAAAATACACATATGTGTGTATATACGATGAAGTGAACGAAGAGTATTATGCAAAACGAAGAAAGAATATAACAGTCGTTGTATTAATTGTGTTTACTTATACTACCGGTTTCGACAATAAGGTCATCATCAGCTGTCAACGATCTGAGTTGTCGTAATTTTCTTTTTGCTTAAAATTACCTGATGTGATGACTATTATCGTCGAAGTCGATGAATAAATAAAACACATTTAACGTAAAAAACGATTTTGTTTTTTCTTTATTTCGCATAATACTCTTTGGCTCGATTATTGTACCTGTATATTCGCAAACAAACACTGTATATTCGCGGGTTTCCTCTTGCGTTCTCATAATACAGTAAAACGTACAAAACAGAAAATAATATCGTTTGAAAAAAATATTTATACTCGGATTCGAGAGAAAAAAATCGTTTTTTTTTCGTTTAAAACACAAATCGCCGAACTCGGAACACCGCCGCCGTTACGAAATATTTGTACCAGCAAAATATTATTATCGATTGAAAGCGCACGGGAACAACGTTATTACAGCTGAAATTATAATAATACAGAACACCGCGACGGATAGATAGCGCGTCACTGCCGTCGCTAATCGCGACGAATTCGACCCGATTATCATTATTCGTGTATAGATGGCGCCGTAATTTCAATTTCTCGTAAATAAATTACTATACAGTCGATTTAAAGAATTATAATTAAAAATTCCCGAACGTCCGTGTTGTTTTCAATTGCTGAGGAGAGCAGCGAGGAAAATTGTTCAAATTTTCATTCTTTCTTCCAGGCCGTACTGCGTCTCGAAATCCAAAAAATAAATGTACATTTATAATATTATACGACGGCGCGTGCCCTGCAGAGCTCGCTTTGACCGAACGAATATAATATAAAGTCGTTCTTATTTGTGTATACACGAAATATATTTTCAATGTAATTTTTTTTTTTTGAAAATTTTTTTTTTTATTCCAGCAGGTCTTTTTTCGCTGCCGGTATTTTAAACGCCGCCGTCGAATTTTCTAAAGAGATTATATATACTGTTATGTAATATTATATACGGACGAATAGTCTCGTTTCGTTTTGTGCGCTATTTGTACAAAATTTAATAATCGCTTTTATACGTAAATCCTTAGATAAATTTCAGTCGAACGAGATGAAAAAAAAAACGAATAAAAAAAATAATCGCGTACGCTATATTATAATATATTTACGAATCCGCGTATAATATTATTGAAACGCCGCGTTGAAATCTCGTTTTCCCGTTCCGCGATTAAAAAAAAAAAACGAAATATGATGCTGTGTAAAATAATAAAATTAATAACTAGAAAATTCTTAGCACATATTATGTACATTTTTCCAATTATCTTTATTTATTATAATTTTTTTATATAAATCTTTCCGATTCGTTTGCGGGAATCTCACGCTGTAACCGACCGCGATCCATGCAGATTCTATATAATATGTGCGCGCGTATTCTCAAACATTGTAAAAAAAAAAACAAAATGAGTAACGATGAGCCGTGGATGTTGTGGATGAGGTTTTTGCAGATTAGATAAAGTTTTTACTATAAATTATTGAAAGCAATGACAAATTATCGCGTTGAATAAAACGATTATGAGCGGAATACTGCATCTTTGTCGGAAAATTAAAATTTGTAATGGAAAAAATAGAAAAATTGCGACTTACGCCACTGTCGAGATTTTAAAGCTCTTAAAACCGAAAATTTTAATAAATTAAATAGCTCAACGTCTGATAATTTCCTTAAATAGCCAAAAAAAAAAAAATTGTAAGTAATTTTTTGAATTTTTTTTTTTTTTTTACGTATATATTCGGTGTAAATTATTATTTTAGCAGTTTTTTTTTATGTGTATTGAAAAACAATAGTTTTTCTTCCGATTTTTGAATCGTTTTATTGAATTACGCATAAGCTATAATTGTTGGGGAAATCGAAAAACGTTTCAAATAAAACGCACCAGAGATTCGTATGAATAAATATATATATAAAAATATTACCAGCAAGAATATAGCGTTTCCTATATATATATATATTTATGTATTACTGGTTTTAACAGATAAAATCCGCAATACTGTTCTCGTTTAATAACAGTCTGTAAAAACGTTTAATGGATAATTAAGAAGCAGAAAAACATCGTTATAATAATATATGTAGAAATATATTATAAAAACACGCGATAAAAATCGAATTATTAATTAATTTTCGCTAGTGTTTATATATTAACAGCATATTATTGAAATATACTTTCAATAATAGAGTTATACGAAATGTAATTAAATTTTCGAAAACCCGAACGAATCGCGTATATAGAAACAATAAGTGACGAAACTATCTAAGTTCGAACATCTGCCGTTATCTGCAGATCAAAAATCCAAATTATTTATCGTCGAATCGAAATCCCGAGGACCGACCACGAGTTATTTAAGCTGCAGTACCGCCGGAATTATATAATACGGTACGTACCTACATATATAGAATGCGAAGCGGATGTACAGGAATCCAATCTGTTTTAATTAAAAGAAACAAGCGTTTTATAATACGCTATAGTATTATACGAATAATTTAAACTCTTGTAATTATAAAATTTCCGAGCTTTTTGTGACGAAAGCCAGCTACGTACCTATTTATAACGTGTATAACGTTGTAACATTATAATTTCTCTGCGCCGCACGTCACGCTAAAAAACTACCATCGTTTAATCGATTTTCAGACGTCGCGTGTTCCTATATATATATATATATATATATTTAGGAAAATATGTTTTAAAGATACGTTTTTAAACGTTTTATTTGTCGAAAACGACGATTCAGACGAAAAATGTTACGCTCAATTTTCGCGTATAGTTTTTTTTTTTTTTTATATAGATTTTCTTGTGCGAAATAAATCGTTTAATAACGGTTTAAAAAACTAAAAAAAATAAATAAATAATCGCAAGAAACTCTGCACATTACCACAATCGAGTTACTATATACTGTCAAACGTATAAACTATGTATATACGAATAACCGTTAAAAACGTCTTCTTCTTCATTGACAGCGTTGTGCCTCGGATCGTCATTCGAAAAGTGAAATATAATTCGCTAAAATATTTAAAAAAAAAAAAATACGCTTATTTTTCTAAAAAAAAAAATTGTAACATTTTTTTTTTTTACTCACAAAACACGAACGAGATGGACTACGTTATTAAACACATCATCGTCGCGCACTATAATAAACGGCCTCACCCCGGCTCGTATATACGAATTACGAAATAATAAAATGAACGGGTACACAATAATAATAAAAAAACGTTTCCGAACACGCCACAACGAGTTTTTTTTTTTACTTTTAATATTCGGAATTTTCCTTCTGTACACGCAAGCAATATAAATATACTTTCGATCGACGAGCATTCTTCTTCTCGCGCAGCCGGTTTTCTTGCCGTTTTTTTCTTTTTTCGAGTCGTCACGCCTCTTTCGTGTGCAAATGTGTTTTTTAATACGATTTTCCATGGCATTTTCCTCGTAAACGGTGTACGTACGCGCACACAAGACATCACTAAAAAAAAAAACGTTCGAAATAAGCTCTTATAATAATAATAAAAAAAATATATACGTTATTAAAAAAAATGTTAATAAATAAAATCCTTGCACGTTCAAAGCGAGCAGGCATCCGATTTGACTATATACTTTTACCGGCCCATCGACGAGTCCGCGCGTCAAGAATTCCAATAAGTGTATACAATTCTATTTCTTTTTTTGGATTCTGTAACGCTGTTTTCCGGTTTCGGTACAATGTTTGTTCTAGCTAATACGCGTTAAAGTGTATTTTTAACGCGTATACTTGGTGAGAAAGTATAAGAAAAAAATTACCCGCACGTTGCCGTTGCATCAGTATTATAATATTTCTGATTTACATTTCGTTATAGATTTAGAGATGAAAGAGGTACCTTTACTGCAGTATAATATTCGTAGAACGCACTTTTCTTTCACCGTTTTTATGGCATAATTCAATAGTGTTTTTTTCCTCCCCGGCGATATATTCGGCGCACATTTCAGTACGTTTTAGTGCTATAAAAAATCCGAGCAGTACGTCATATAATTATTACATAATAACCGTCGCGTAAAACCCTTTCTGCACTATAATACGCTCAGCCTCCCCTTTACTCACCGGATTTGAGTCCCCCGAAACTATTATTTTCTGTTCACGAAGTTGAAGACGGAGTTAAAATAGGGTACAGCGTTTTGCTTCGATTGAAGAGATTCAATAGAGGCTGCGTGACGATGAGAAACCTATGTGTGAACTCGATTTTTCAAATGCCGTGCGGGAAAGTCTGAAGGACTACGTGCCGATATAGGTGATGTATACCATATGTAATGGAGACCGTACTTGGAGTAAATAAAATTTGTCGAAAAAATGTTTGCCATTTTTCTACGCTTTCTATATAATAAGCAATACTGCAGCGGTCTCATTACTCGCGCGCGCTGTGTGTATAAAGCGTTTCTGTTTTTTTTTTTTTTTTCGAATTCCGAGTACGCGAAGGACATATTAATTTTTGGAGATTATATTTAAATTGATCGAACGCAAACACCGATATTATATTCATTGGTACGCGAACGCGTGTACATTATATTTATCGTTTGTCAAATGTTTTCTGACGCGCGCCGTCTACACGACGACGTCAATAATAATAATATTATTAATTCCGTTCCGTTGCTGTGTGTACCCGTTAAATATTGACTTTTAATATATGTGTATGCGTGTGTACACATCTCCGTTCATCTGCAGTCCGTTAAGAGCGATGTGTGTATATATATATATATATATATATATATATATATAGAGAGAGAGAGAGAGAGAGATGCTGCGAGTTTTCGATTAATTAAAAAAAATTATTTTCGTTTTATACGATCGAAAATACAGGGCGTCTCACGGAGATTCGGTAAATACGCCACAAAACCGTTTTGTTCGCTAATCGATAATTTTTTAAATATGATTTTTTTTTGTGATAATCATCAGAACACTATACGATTACTATGTATTTGAGATTTTCATTTTATTCTCATTTTCGAGTAAAAATTAAAAAATTAAAATTTTTTTCAAGATAAAATCGAAAATTTTCTATCTTTAATTTAAATTAAAAAATTTGCTGTTTTTTTACGTTTACGAAAACTTCAATTTTTTTTTTTTTACAGCAAAACCGAGTCCTTTGCTCGCGTTATTTTGCTGGACGTTCGTGGACGTACCGCACACGCTTGCACACTACATATAATGAATGAGAATTTGACGTATTCGTATAAACTTCGCGAAATCGTAGAAAATTAACGATTAATAATAAATATTTCTAGCACCTAAAAAAAAAATTACTATTTTTAGTTCGAAAAAAAAAAATGAAACGTAATAATTGTAGCGCAGGGTTCTCCGATAATAATTGTCACCAAAAAAAAAAAAAAAAACTTAAAAATATTGATTAGAACAAAAACAGTTGTAGAATAATTTGTCAGATCTCCGTGAGACACCCTGTACATAATAATATAAGCTGTGCGTTCAATGCGCTTATAGATACCTGCAGGCACGAAAAAACGAATTCGAAATGTGGAAAAGAAACGACGAACGTGGTTTTACGAAATATACGTATGGCGTTTAAAATTCAAAAATCCATTTGGTTAACCGTGACACCGTGCACCTGTCGTATACAGTCCGTTTCAAATATTTGAAAGACAAAAAAAAAAAAAAAAAAATTAAAAAATGGAAATAATAATAATTAAAGATACAATAATTTCGTGGGAAATATTTTACGCGCAGACGGATGTTGATCATCCAACATTTATATAGTTATATACGGATCGCCTAATACTATATAATACATATTTTACTAAAAACCGTCGAAAAAAGTTATACATGTACGTGTATATTTTATTATTTCGTCTTTCCGATTCGTGAACGCCAACGACTCTGCTACAAACGAACGGATATCGGTTTTATTGTATTCTAATAAATGTAATACTCGCGCAGATAGAGTTGCAAAAAAAAAAAAAAAGAATAGAATTCGAGAAATAACGCGTGTATCGTTTGGCCGGCCGCGTAGATTTGTGTGGATTTTGTATTCGTTCGATATGACACGCGCGTACTTACCACCACAATATTGGAAAAAGAAGTGAGCGTTACGTATATAATATTTAATATATATTGTCGGGACGACTGCAAGAAAGGATAGTGAAACGTATATATACGACGGAGTTTTTATGTAAATTTTCACTCGGATGAAAAAAACAACAATATAATAAGTGTATAAGTGTAAAACGCTCGAGATACCGAGGAGTCTGAGTGGTTTTTTTACAAATTATTATTATTATTTTTTTTTTTGAAAAAAAAAAAAACGTACGGTATCTGCACGACGCGCGTTTCGTGACAATTCGAGTAACGCGGCGCAGTAATGTAAAAACGCGTTGAATTCGGACTCGGAGCTGACGGCGTGTGATATTATACAATAAATATATTATATTGTAAATACGAGCGGTCACACGCCGTACAGTATTTTATGTTTGAAGCGATTAAATTAAAAATCGAGGAATACATATATTTCCTCCCCCATATTTCTTATATTAACGCCGTAATATTATAAATTAGTAGAGAATTTTAATTTTTTTCCTCGGAATAATAATAAATTAATATATTTTTTTATTACGCACGTATTCAAGACATATATATATATATATATATATAGGTAGGATTTACGCTGTATTAAAATCCGAATCGTAGGCGCCACATAATTTTATCATATATAAACGTATATTATATACTATCGTATCGACGTTGTACCGCGCTCGCGATATTATTTCTTATATTCTCGGCGTTTTTTTTTTTGTAATATAAAAGAATTACGTTTATTTTTCATATTTTTCAATTAAAATGTTTTTTATATTTATACCGTTCTCGAAATTTATTTTCATTAATAACGAGGAAACTTCGTACTGAAAAATGGCGTGCCGTCGTCGACTTGTAAATTTTAAAATTCGAAGGGGTTTTTTTTTTTTAATTTACATAATACATAATACAGCGTTGTTCGTCGTCCGCTGCAGTGTCTGCAGCGCGCAAGTATACGGAGCCGTTCGGAAATTTTCGCTTTAAATATCTGGAGACCGCGGGCCATGCGATCGGGGTTAAAATCTTTTTGGAAGATTTGAAAATAAAAATGATAGGATTACGTCGGATCGGAAATGCGTTTCCGTATATATATGTAAATAGGTACTCGGCCGTTTACAAAAATAAGTCGACCCCGGCGGCGAGTCGGTCGAGACGGTTTTTTTTTTTGGCAGTGAAATATCGCCGCGAGCCACGCGAAACGAATTTTTATATTCCCGAAACGTTTCCGGAAATTCATCGTTTTTTTCTTCGAATGTTTCATAAAATTCAAAAAAAAAAACGTCAAAAATCCGAAAATTTTCATGTCGTCCGAAGAGAATATTTGGTTTTTCTCGGTCAGTCCAACTCTGTATTATACATTATAGTCTGATCCGCGCGTGTCATCAAAATGGTTCTTCGACGTTCTTAACGTTATCCTCGCCGAATCCTTTGCGCTCCTCGCGCGAGACATTTCAAAAGGTAAATCGTTACGTATACGCGTACATATTACATATCGTAACATTTCTAAGTCGATTGCTGTTCGAAACACTAATGGATTCGGTTCTGCGCGTAGCGTGCTGTCACACATACAAAACTAAAACCTTCGCTCCAGTCAGTTTTTTTTTCGCCGTCAAATACTCTGTGTATTATAATGGAAGATTCACATGAAACCCCGTATGGTGTACCGTGCCGACACACTCGCGGGGCTTTTATA
This sequence comes from Slavum lentiscoides, assembly GCA_032441835.1. Taxonomy (NCBI): domain Eukaryota; kingdom Metazoa; phylum Arthropoda; class Insecta; order Hemiptera; family Aphididae; genus Slavum; species Slavum lentiscoides. Next base: position 7,659,912 of record CM063715.1, on the reverse strand, counting down.
GGACAAAAAAAAAAAAAAAAGTAGGCACTGAAATATGTAACCGAAAAAACTAAATTCTTAAAATATGCCCTTCGGAAAAAAAAAAAATAGTAAAAAATAGTTTTTTTTTATGCGAATTATTATACAGTTAGAGATTCCCGCGACCGCGCACTTCCAATGAATTCGAAATGTCCAATGAAACGGCGACGTGGGTGATTTTCTTTACCTTCAGGTTTAACGGGTATTGTATAAAAAATAATAATAAAACCGGGGAAAAAAGCGCTAAAAATCTAAAACGTAAAAAATTTCATACTCGGTATCGTTGATGCGAGTAAAACAAATTTATTGCGACTCATATTATAGTGTACTCCGCTGTTTTCATATTACGTGTTTATCGAATAAACGAATTCTACAGAATCCCCCGAGCTGTGGCTATGAGAGACTCTTCATTTCCCCCTAATACGCGCGACTATTATTATTATTAATAATTTCGATTTTTTTTTCAGCCCGCGCAGGGGTGTTCCAGCCCGGAGGTGGCGTCTTCGACGGCTGACGGCGAGGAACAGCAGAAGATATGGTTGTGGCAACAATTGGCCGCGCACATCACGCCCACCGTGCAGAGGGTAGTGGAATTCGCGAAAAGAGTGCCGGGTGAGCGATTTATTCGTTTGGGGGAAAAAAATAAAATTTTACAGACGTTTGAAAAAGTGATTAATTCGACGGTATTGGTATACAGAAAGCCAGCGGCGAATCGTTGTAAGCTCGTAAGGGTGGGGGTGGGCTTTTGGCAATGGACTGAAGAAAAGACTTCAGGACGCGTTCAATTAATACCCTTTTTTTTCTGCAGTATAATCTTTAAATAGCGTATATAAATTATTGTTATTGATTGGAATTCCGGAAGCCGACCTCCCAGACCATATTATACGGCCTTGCAGCTTACAACGTTCTGACCGTCGTCGATCGATTTTTTTTTTTCACTTTTTAACCACTTTTACTCAACGCACGGTATCGTGTTCGTACTGCAGGTTTCTTAGACCTCAGTCAGGACGATCAACTGATTCTCATAAAGGTGGGATTCTTCGAACTTTGGCTGTGCTACGTGTCCAGACTGGCCACGGACCTGTCGCTGACTTTCTACGACGGCACGTTCATCACGCGACAGCAGCTGGAACTCATTTACGACGTACGTTTATTCACTGTACACGTTTTAAATATCCAGCAGTAATAATAAATATTTGAAAACATTTTCGCGCCGTATTACCGATTTTTCTATTATTAAACGCGGTTACAAAATACATGGGCGGGTATACGGAGGGGATAGGGAAAATTCCCTCACCCCCCAAAAAATTGTAAATAGAAAAAAAATTAATAAGACAAAAAAAAAGGTCATCGACTTTTTCTGTTGTTTGCCGACAAACCTGAAAAGTCTAAAACGACCGATTGACATTACTTTACCTGGCGATTTCTTTCCCTGCAGAAAACAAATTAAAAAAAAAATACTACGTCCCCTTATTAGTGAAGGAATTTCGTATACTTTTTATCAATTGTTTCGCTATTACTCTGTGGCGATACCAATATAATATTATATAACAGTAATACCACATAAAGGTAACTAAAAATATGATTTTTAAATTTACAATTTGTAGAAAAACTTTTGAAAATAATTCTCCTCCCCCAAAAAAAAAATCGTCTCTTATATCCGTCACTGCAAAATATAATATATTGAAACTATTCCGCGGTACGCGTTGAAATATTTATAAAAACGATAGAAACTGAAAGTAACGATTAAAAATTTTAAAAACTGTCCCTTTTCTAAAAACTCCACCGCGGGTTTCTCGATTCCGGTATAATTGTTTATAGTAATAATACATTCCCGTTTTCCGTATGTATACCATAACGTACGACGAATCGCGCGTTTCGAAGACAGCGCGCGAGGATATTAATAATAATTAGTGCGTAGTCCACTTAAAAATGTCAAGTTCATTAAAAATATTTTATCGAAAAATAATTTCGTAGAATATATTATACACGATTTACGCACAAATAATTTTATTCTCTTTCTATGAAATACTGCGTTTTTATATTTCACTTTTAACTGATGGGACCGACGATTATACGCGCTCTCGCTCGCGCACATGTACATAATATATATATATATATGTGTGCGATTTGAATGAAATTAAACGTCTGGAACGAAAATTACGCGTTCGTTATTCACTCTGTTGTACGGTGTGTTTCTGAACTCAGTACCGTAAATTCGTACACACACTCAGCGGGGTGACCCAATGACGAAAGTTTTGAAATTTTTCTTCCATCATTAAAACCTGAGTTTTCACGCTTTTGTCCGTAGAATTTTGATATATAGTAAATAAATAAATTGTACCGTGATATTTCCTGCAAATTTCTCATAGGTACGAATCGATATGTCACATCACTTTTGCTCATTTCTGCCCGATTTTGACGTCATGACGACACAGGGCGTCAAGAGCTTCACGCGGGTGTCGAAATCGGGCAGAAATGAGCAAAAGTGACGTGACATGTCGGTTCGTATGAGAAATTTGCAGGAAATATCACGGTACAATTTATATCGAAATTTTATGAACGAAAATGTAAAAACTTAGGTTTTAATGATGGAAGAAAAATTTCAAAACTTTCGTCATTGCGTCATCCAGCTGAGTGTGTGTACGAATTTATGGTACTGAGTTTAGAAACACCCTGTGTATTTAATACGATAATCTTTAAAAAAAAAAAAATTAAATTTTTTTTTCCTTTTAAATACCGAGTAATTTACTTTTATAGTCTTTTTCATTCGTTCCGCGAATCTTATATAAAACAATTTCGTATACGCGTTTCAGTATAATATACGTAATATTTTATGTACACACACGAGAAATCACCTCTTTTTTTTTTTTTTTTTTAATACTTTTTGTCATCATAAGTCGCGCTTTCAAAAAAAAAAAACTCGAAATGTAGAGAAATTCGACGGTATATTTACTATATTATACAATATTATATAGTCGTCGTACACTGTTTTAAATAACGACGTTTAATTAATTAATTAATTTATATAAAAGTCAAGAGTCATCAATGGGTGGCTGCTTAATCAACCCCCATCGTGGTTCGTGTTTAATTACTCTCATCACATAAACTTATTGTGCATTTGTGTATAGATTGTTTATTTCATATAAAAAAAAAAACATTATATATATATCACGGACACTTAGTCTAATTACAATAAAACATACAGATAATATATACATAATATATTTATAAACACACTTATATATAATGACGAATTAAAAACAAAAACGAGTCTGTTAGTACTCGATACATCGATGTGTAAACGTCGCGTGAGCGGTAAAAAACGGAACGGAATTGTGATTGGGATATGTGAATATTGGTATCTTTATTCAAAGTAATTTCGATAATAAATATTATCGTTAGTTGTCATGACAACAACTTACACGTTACACGCAATTTATAATTCCTGTAAATTAATAAATATTATCGTTAGTTGTCATGACAACAGCTTATACATTTCCGTACCGTTTCCCGAGATTTACCCTCATACCGTCGTAATAAACGTTTACACATCAATACGGAGAGAAAGAAAAACTATTTTTTTTTTTTTTTGTTATTTAAAATACTTTTTTTACTAAAAAAATACAATACCGTTCTTATTACCATTCGATGTATTTGTAGGCGAATAAAAATCGTAATATATATATATAAAATAATATATAATAATACATTTATATAGGCGAATAATAGTATTACGGCCGAAACGAAAATTACGCGCAAATTTTTGATAAAAAAAAATAATAATAATAATAACGCCAAGTTTAAGTGCGCGATATTAAAATGTACCCTATATGTGTATAAATATTGATACCGTATACGCATTTTCGTGTATATACACATATCGTTCCGCCGCGGATTCTATAGAAAGAATTTTTTTTTTAAATTTCAAACGAAATCGCATCTTACGTTTTCGTCGCGCGATTATAAATTTATCATACGTAGGCACTGCGGTAATTTTATATAATATATTAAAAAGTAAATGTTTTTAAAAATATTTCCCGAAAAAAAAAAAAAAAAAGAAGAAAACGAACGGAATTACAACGCGCGCGTTACTTTCGCAAAAATTATTATACATATCGAAATCACGCAACACGTGCACGAGGTATTTTCACTACAATACGTTTATCATTTTATGATAAACATTTCTATAATATTTACATATTTTACGCTTCATTTCGCCGTGTCGAAAAAACTAAACAGAATTTATCGCTCGGCACGTGTTTCGTTCGACCGAAAATCGAAGCGCCTATACCTCAGGTACGTATATTATACGCGCAATAAAACGTCAAGGCTGCAAACCGCTCGTACTCCATAACGCGAATATGAAAATATTCATTACGTTCATATTTAATATTAGCGAATATTCGGTTAAAACATATTATAGGTGTATACTCTTAACGCGTTGCTTTCTCTTGAACGTTTTAAATATTGATCCATAAAAATTTTCTTTAAATTATGTATTCTGCATTCTTTAGCTTTACGATCGTACGAATTTTACTCCACTATTATTTATTTTTATTTTTTTTATGTCTAATCTAAGCAAAGCCAATATCGGTTTTATGACGTTTTTCGATTCTCCTTGTAGTTTAACCAATTCAAAACGATCCGAAAATCGTATTAAAAAAAAAAAACGCCCCGCCGATAAAATCACGTCGACGCGTTCGAAACTTTCGAATCCTTTTAGCTATAGCCGTCTGTTTTTTTTTTTTTTTATGGTGATTCTCCTTAACGAATCATTTGATTTTGACGAATATTCGCGATTGTAACAATCTGTTTTATTCTCGTGTATACGCCGGAATTAATAATATTTTTTTTTTATAACCGTATTCGGGGGCGCAATCGACGGAATTCGGTATATTATTTTGGTTCCAGTGTCGATTAAATAAATGTATTTAACGTCGCCGCGGCGAATTCAAAGCGCATTTGTAATGGCATTTATGCGCGGTCGACAACATTTTTTTTTTTGGTCTCTCTAAAAATCCAGTCGTAAAACACCGTTTTTAAACTCTGTTTTCAATCGTTGCACGACTAACGCGCGCGGTCGGTCCACCGACGTGTATTCGAAAAACCCGTTTTCCTCCCGTTTCTCGCTTTTCAAAACTCACACAAAGTCGTCCCGTTCGAAGGAATCGAAAGACGAATTATTATCGGACTCGACGAAAATCCGACGTTTTTTGTTTTCGCGCGAAAATCTCTCCGCAGCCGTCGACAACCCGGTCGCAAATAATGCGACCAATATCCGAGTGTAAACCGTCCGCGAATCAAACACATAATATACAGTGCGCTCTGGAGGAGAAATCCAACGTCCACCACCACACGCGTGTACGTGTAACGTCGTAGTAGTAATATATCGTTTTTGGTGTGCCGCTGCAGGTGGAATTCGCCGCGAACGTTTTCCAATTGGTCACCGCGTTCAACGGCTTGTCGTTGACGGACACGGAAGTCGGTCTTTTCGCCGCCATCGTGTTGCTGACGCCGGACAGGCCGGGCGTTTCGGACGTGAAAACCGTGCAACACAGTCAGGACCGAATCGTAGAAGCGTTCAAGTTACAAGTGAGTGCTGTGTAGTTCGTCAAGACGAGTTGAGGAATTTTTTTTATTTGTTTTTCTTCGATTTTTTCAAAACACGCATTTCGATTCGAAACGCGTATCGTCGGAACGGTCGACCGTCGTTATTTTTTAGACAGCAATTTAACGTTGTACCGGATTATAGCCGGTCCGCGGACGATTTCTCTCGTTCGTAGTAAATATATATATGTATAATATTCACGCAGTCGTATCTAATCGGGTTTCTTTTCTTATAAAAGCGCGTATTTTGTATGCAATTTTTTTTGTTTTTTTTAAAAATATTTTGTATAACCTGACCTAACCAACGGACGAACAATTAATGTGCGTTTGTTTTTTTTCTTTCAGCTGAGCAAAGGCCACGGAGGCGACAAGAATTTGGCGCATACGGTGTTGTCGAAACTGCCCGAACTGCGGACCATCGGCGCCCGGCACGTCTCGTATCTCGAATGGTTCAGGTTGAACTGGCACATGCTGAAATTGCCGCCGCTGTTCGCCGAGATATTCGACATACCCAAGTGCGAAGAGGACTTGCATCAAGGCTGAATATTTTATTATCGTACAATTCCGTTTTTATCGTTACGGCATCTCTGTATACGTATACAATTTTTTCTTTTCTTTTCGAATTTCATTTTATTATTTCTCTCTGTAACACTATGAAAATTTTCAAAACGAATCTACACTTCCTATACGTACACGCGCGCGTGTATTATTGTTTCAATATGCACTCGTATGTCGACGGGATCAAAACGCGTTTACAATCAAAAGCAATTATTTACGGCAATGACGATGTTTCGTACCAAAAACACACGCAAAAAAAAAAAAAAAACGCGTCCTTTTTTCTCGTTATATAATAGAACTGCGGCGAAGCTTCCGATCAGAAAACTCAGTATAACATTATATAATATCTATAATAATAATAATTATCATCGCGACTAACCGCTTATGTGTCTGTGTGCGGGCTGTAACGTGTACTGCGAAGGAATAAAACGCGAAAATGCAAAGACCAAAAACAATAGTAAATAAGAAAAAAAAAAAAAAACAATCCTTCGTCGCTCAAAGTCGTAATACGGTACTCCGTATTTTAAAACGAAATAAAATTTATGATATTATATTAAACGTGTACACTGACCGGGTACACGCGACGGTGTACAACTCGAAACAATCTCTGCGCGTAATATTTTTTACGATAATAATTATTCGTGGTTTATAGAGAAACGTTCTCCATACATCATACGCGTATATTGTAACGAAGATCAAAATTAATTTCGTCTTATTTATATATAGAGACGTTCTCGATCTGTATCGCGTTCAAGCGTATATATATATAGGGAGAATTTATAATTTTTATCTCACTAGCCCAGATATGCTCTCATTAATTTTCGTCGTATTCGGAAAGTTTTTTCGCGCGTTCCATAAATATTTCCCACCCCCCCCTCCATAATTTCAATACAATTATTTCCTTCGTCATGTTTATATATTATTATTACTTTCGTGTTTAGCAGCAGCTAGTTGCGGTTTTAATTCCCTATTTATAGTCCCGTAAAATATAGCGGAGAGAAAAGGTATATATAGGTTGCCATTAAAAAAAATAATAAAATCACTGTGTCCGAAGCGTTTGAAAACGGTCTGTCCACCAAACGATTAAAAAAATGCGTTTTATAAAAACGTTAAAATCGAATCGAAAAAAAAAAATCTTTAAAATTTTATCATCGCTGGCGGTACACGATGAAAAATAATAATCACTCTGTATATAACGTATATAGGGAATTCTCGCAATAATATGTTTAATCATTTTTCATATCATGCGTTTTACTTTTCTTTTTTTTTTTTTTTTTTTTAATCACGTGTATATACCTAATGTGTTCAGGGCTTAGCGGATTACGAATATAATATAATAATATATCATCATCGCCATCATCATCATCATCATCATCGCCATCATCATCATAATCGTTATCGTCATAACACGTTATATATTTAAATGTATAAATACGCGTCGGGGGGGGGGAATGATGACATTCGTGTCCGGGCCACATAAAATGCAATAATATTTATTATTTCATCGTACATATTCTCTGGAAATAAAATAGTTTCTACTGGAAATACAACTCTCGGAATATTCTGTTTGAAAAGGAGAACAAATCGGACTACTTATGTACACGGCAAAAATAATAATATTGCCGGTTTATAATAATTGTACGCCAGAGGCGAACGCAGGAAGGAGTTTTGGGGGTTTGAACCCCCTACGAAATGTCTGAGAAAATGTTAAAATTATTAGTCGCGACATATTATATGTAAGAGTTTAGATAGTATATATAGTACCCAATAATTTTACATTTTTCAAAAACCCCTTCCGAAATTTTTTTCTGCGTTCGCCCCTGTTGTACACATACGATATACGGTCCGTTTCACTATTCCTTTATAATCGACAAAAAAAAAAAAACGATAATATGTTGTACGTCTACAGCGGTTTTCGGTACGAAGTTCTATGGAATTTCGAATAAAAAAAAAAAAACGCGCGAACGCTCAAAACCAAACCAAATTTTCCTTTTTGTATTTTGTGTGGCCCACGAATGTATTGCATTGCAATAAAGTTTTCTATACACGAGAATATTTCTTCTTCGCGCTTTTATCCGGCACAATAAGCTGTTCTTATATTTTCCATAACCATATCTACTCTCTAAAAAAATCCACGTTCCTCGCGAATACGACTGCTATCGAATTTTATACATCTGACTCGACTTCCTAACTGACTCGTTATTACACCACTTCTTAAATGTACACTCGTCATACTTTTTTTTTTTTTCTCTCTCAAGCCTCTGTATTCTCTCTCATCGTTCCAACTGAACGCGTGTATATACATTATGACGTAAATGACCCGAAAACATTTTTAATAATACAATATTATTTTCTTTGTATATACATATTATATATATATATATGTATATACAGCTGTGTTCATGAATGACAATCTGCTATCGAGTATTCGTGTTTTGAAAAAAAAAAAAAAAAAATTAAAATTAAAAAAAAATATTTATATCTAAGCAATATTTTATAATTAATCATTACTGAAAATTTGAAATTTGATTTCACGTATTCTTTTTTTTTTTTAAAGAAGTCATTATTTATCGTTCTAATTATATATTGTACGTATATATATATACATGATTTAATATTTTCTTCGTATAATACGCGTATAAGCATAATCTTTATTTATTATTATTTTATATATATATATATACATATAATTTTACTAGTCAACTGAAGCAATTTGGTCCTGCAACTAAATAACATTGAACATATATACAAAAACGCTTTTATGTGATACATATATATAATTTTTTTTAGTTGAATTTTATGTTATTTTATCTTTTTTACATTCCATATATATATATAGGTATACTTTTTTTTTAAATATTTTATTCGTAAGCAATACGTCTTGAAATAATAATAATAACAATTTTCGGAAACATTTTTTTTTATTATTATTATAATTATCATAGCTATTACGCTGTTATATATTATAATATATTGTTATTATTGTTGTTGTTATATATATATATATAATAATTTTTTTGTTTAAATTATTATTTTATTCTTATTAGTTTTTATAAATTAGATTCCAAAAGTGCAATAACCGCAATATATATAATAATACTTGAAAAGTGCAATATTTCGAATTGACGGGGAACCACTGCGCGTTTTCTGCCAATACATCATAGATTCGTTTTATATATAATATAATATATATTTATAGTTTCTCTTTTTTCTCTATTTCTCACCGTATATAAATTTTTATCATTTTTATGTATATAAATATATATATATATATATATATCAAATATAAATCACTGTATTAACACACACACACACACACACACTTGAACATTTATGTATTCACAGGGTAGATTAGCATTGTTTCGAATCGTTTGTACGCGCGTTAAAAACAAAACAAAATTTATTTAAAACACACCATTTTTAGATTTTTTTCTATTATCCATTTTTTACATATACATAATAAATAAATATATATCATATCTTTAAGATTTTTTTTTTTTTTAGAGTAATTTTTGAACACCAACGTAGTAAATCGAGTGTAATAAGTACATATTATACATACATATAATATGTGTACAATTCTATAACAACGTATTAATATTAATTTAAAATTAAATGTTTATATTTGTAAGTGCGACAATCACAGAACACTGAAATGGACTCACCTTTATTACCTTTCGCAATAATTAAATAATTAGCGTATACTATATATTATAATATATCGTGTTATTATATATATATATTTTTTTTTTTTTTTAGATTGTAAATGTTATAATAACTCGAAATATCGATTCAAAGAACAAAAAATAAATCGATTTGCGTTTGTTGTCTTTTCTTCGTAATAATTTCGCCTGTTTGTATAAAGTTTCTCAATTCGTCTCGTTACATTATATAGTTTATATGATTTTTTTTTTTTGATACTTGATAATACGGTTTTGTTATTACGTATATATATATATTATATACAATCGTTAAACAGTTTTATAGAAAAATGTCTTAAATTTTAGAAAATAGTTCGTGATTTATATTGATATGTAGACGTGGTCCTATAATGTATAGATTCGTACTTCGATCTGATTACATATACGTATATTAGGAAATTTTAGCAATAAAAAAATTTTTTTAAAAATTGCTGTCGCTAAATAAATAGACATTTTTTTCGCATTTAGACAATTACTCTACCCATTATTATCTTTTTTTTTTTTTTCTACTTTTTTATCGAACGGAATATTTAACTATATATATTTCGTATATTATAGTGTTATTTAATATTTCGAGTGTTTTATAGTGGTTGATTAGTAATTTTTTTATTATTATTATTTATTATTTTGTTTTTATTTATTTATATTTATATACGTTATTATGTATAATTGGAACGTTTACAAGTAAAATGTTTACCTCGTTTGAACAAAATAATAATAATAAAAAAAAGAGAAAAACGGAAAACCGTTAAATTTATAAATTGTATAACTGCGGTAAAAAAAAAAAAACGTTGATGATACCGGAAAAATATATTATATTATATAATAAATAAAATTGAACAATCGCATATTAATGTAGCAATCGATTTATTATATATTCATATTATATGTGTATCTGTAGCGCGTATTATTTTATAGACAATTCGATTATTGTTTATGTATTATACATATAATATTATACAGTTCGTTGTATACACTTTTATTTAGAATTTTATTTTTTATTTTTTCATTAAGTATTATTATTTTGTTTCTTAATAAAAAAAAATAAAAAAAATTTAACTCGCAATCGGAATGTAGGCAAATATAAATACGAATGTCGTCGAAAAATTATTATAATGCGTAGGCGCGCGCAGTGATTGTTGTTAATATTCTGCGTGTATTAATAAAGCTTACAGATTTTTTTTTTACATTGCTATACGTTATTTATTGTGTAGTATATTATATACACTTGTAAGTACGATGTTTTCTAACGATTTTGATTTATTAATTATCGTATGATTATATATTATTATTGTTGTCGTTTAAAAACGTAGAATGATCAATATAGCAGACTATAATAATAATTTGTATTAATTACTTTTAATTAATTTTTTTGTTTCTTTTCTTTTTTAAATTAAACGTCGTCTACGTAAATATTATTATTAACGATTAAACATATATGTATATGTTATAATTTAAGCAACAAAAAATTTCATTATTCGTCACTGTGTATAGAAAATCGTCTTTTGTTGATCGATATCATATATATTATATATGTAATATTATGTGCTTGTTATATACTTTATTATTATGTTCTAGTTTTATCATCATTATTATTATTATTATCATAATTATTATCATTATTTTTATTATTATTATTATTATTTTTTTTTATTATTATTGATATTTTATTTAGAATATACTCGTCATTATTAGTATATATTATACAGAAAATAAATCGATGATCGAAAACTTCTTAAAAAAAATATAAAAAAATGCAGTGTTACATTATTTATGTTTGTGTATTTTGTTCTAAAATATTCGTGACACGTATAAGTTTTACCACTTTTGACGGCTACGCATATACAGTCATTATAACATATATGCGCGTTCGAATAAAAATTATTTAAACAACTACTGTTTTAAATACTTTAGAAGAAAAAAAAATCGTTTGATAAGTTTGATTTTATCTTAATACTTTTTAGCCGAAAAGATTTTTACCGATTTTTTTACGCAGTGCTTCGGATAAAGAAAGGCGAATGGACAATGTGTGCCTGCCAACGTGCAGTTTTGAAATGAGAGAGGAAAGAAAGAGTGTTAGAGATAATTAAAGAGAGAGAGAGAGAGAGAAGGCTAAATAGAGTAAATCGAGTTTAAAAGTTCTAATGTTTAGGTTCACTTGTGCAAACGGGCGTAGAAATTCAAGATAAGGTGTGGCTGAATATTGATGTAACGAGAAGCGACTGCAGTGTATTTTGCGCGATAATTCGATTTGGGGATATGATGAAGGAATGGAATAAGGATACCCTGCAAATAGTCAGTTTCTGGAGGAATAAGTCGAAGCAGAGGAGGCCAAAGAAAGAGTGGTTTGTGCAGCAGATAAAGAGACGGTTACGGATATAGGTATAATATGTGGAGTGCAAAAATAAGAATACTCGGTGTATTATGTTTTTCATAAAGACCGCGAGAAGAAAGAATAAGGATTTGAAAACGATTATTTTAAATATTCTTTTTTTAAAAAAAAAAGACATTTATTTCTATATTTGTATTGAAATACATTTTTAAAATATTTTTTTTTACAATATACTAAGCGATTTAAGGATCTAAAGGAAGGCGTGAAAATTTGTTTGTTTTATAATTTAAAAAAAAATATATATAATATATTTAAATTTTCCTACCTTTGAAGTGTCGTCACGAATACGCGCATATAAGTTTTAAAATCCTTACAAGTAAATGCATTTACGAAACGACAGATTTAAATCTGGTATTTCATATATATATATATATATATATATTACGTCAATCCCATATATATCTAAAAACACCACGCTCGACGGTCGAGAGAAGAGTGAAACTAAAATTGTTGAGAACCCCTTAGCTATACATATGTATATATAATATATATATATTATATATATATTTATATATATACGAACATAGTTTTCGATTATATGCGTATTAGTGATAAAATGAAAACGGTATTTTACACTTAATATAATAAATATTCTGTCGTGCAATAAACGAGCTATAATAAATCATTAAATAATGTGTACTGGAGCAACTAGCGTTTTTAAAACCACATATTATATTATATCACTTAATTCTTATCTCATCCGAATACTATATATACATATAATTTTTTTTTTTTTTTATACCAAGTAAACTCGTGGTTTCTCTCGATTAAATACACACTTATCTTCGATTTCTTATTTTAATATTTTATAATAACACGTTTTCTACGAACTTTTGTAACGCATAAAAATTGATAAACGGTTTTTAAAAAAAAAAAAATTATACACAGATGTCAATACAATATAATATTATATGTGTACGACGAGATAACAAAATGTGTATAAAAAATTTAAACGCTGTCTTTAAGCGATTTCGTGTTGTATGTAAAAAAAATAATAATAATAATAAATAAACGTAATTTACTTTAAACGCAAAATGGAAATATTTTTCCAAAAAAAAAAAAACGTTCAAACAATTATTACAAAACATTTAATATGACATTCACACGATCGCATAATACGTTTTCCCTCACATACTTGCATCAGTTATTTAGAAATCGGAGATTAGAACGTTTTAAATAACTGTATATATACGAATATTAATAGATTTTTTTTTTTTTTAAATCATTATTCATTCTAATAAAATAAATCGGTATATTTTAGACTGTATATTATACAACGTATACGTTTTTATGGCTTAATCGTTATATATCGGCGCTATAATCATCGAATATACGATTTATAATATACGCTCGCTATAACATTATACCCGAGAAATCGTTCGATCGATGATTTTTTTTTTAACCGCATAAGGATATCAAAAGTATTTAGAAAAAAAAAATTATATTTACGTAGATCGTTAATTCGTCGGGTAAATCGTTGAGAACGCGTGTAATAAGAAAATAAATACTATTTTACTTTAACCGTTTAAAAACGAAAAATTTAACCGTTTCGTTAAAACACACATATACTATATTATACGTATCGAATAACGTTATTAAGTGGTCGCATATAATATTTCTATTATCGGCTAAACTACGGCACGTTTGAAAACTCAACTCGATAAGTCATGTAAACGCTCGTGATGCACGTATTCGCAGTCTTATATCACGGCTCGTCACACATACGTAATTTTATTTTTATTTTTTCAAATTGTGCCTGAACGAGATGAAAAATCAAGGTCGAACTGTATGAATTAAATTTTTTCCATGAGAACCGACTGCACGGGCCGTGTTTTTTTTTAAGAAATAAAAAAACGACACGACAGTAACATGTTGTTTTTTACTCTCGAACAAAAAGCGTCAACAAAAGTTTAAAAATAAAATCTAATACGCGTAGAAAGGGCGGGCGCAAAAAAAAAAAAAAATTCTCTATACTCCATACCAAGGATTCGGAAACTGGTGGCGCGCGAGCCCCTCTAGGAAGGATTTCAGAGCAGACGTGAACGTTTTTAAAAAATTAGGTTTTTGTGCGAAGCTCCGAGTTATAAAAAAAAAAAAAAATCGTTAGATAGAAGTCAATTCTTTTTAAATGTAGACATTTTCGAATCTTTAAATTTTAACAATACGCTTGTGCTCGCGAAAATGATATAGGAACCTTGCTTAACACGTTTTCTTGGAGAAAACTGCACGAGCTTTTCAATGGAATTTTCAAATTTGCTATAGGACCAATAGTTCAAGAGATATGGACGGTTAAAGGAGAAAAATTACGTTATTTTCGAGAAAAAAAACACAAAAATTATATTTTTAAAATCGGACCATATAGTCAAAAGGAACTTTTTTTTCGTAGCATTTGTGGTGTACCATAACCGTCTGAAGTTTGTACACTTTATCCACAGTCACCCCGTACACTATATTTATACTACAATCTAATAGAGGGAGCATAATACACTAGTATAAAAGGAGACATGAACCTCAAAAATTTGAGAACCCATACAGTCGTCTTATAACGAAATGTACTCAACCAGTTATCGTTATAGTTTTTAATATCGTTTGAGCAAGCGTAATACTAGGTCATTGCAGGGGGGGGGATCAATATTTTGCCATAAGAAAAAATGTAAAAAAAATTCATTTGAAGTAAACTTAGATAAATTTAAATAAGACAATTAATAGACGCAAAAAAAGAAAAATTATATTTCAAATCGATTATTCTGGGCTTCAGAAACGTTTTGTTGAGTACGTCGCACGCGCGGCCCGTTTTTTGACCAAATTTTCAACACGGCGCTATACGATTTCTCGGTCGTCTGACAGTAGAAATTTGATCGAAAACACTTGTATTTCGTACCGAAATTCCATCCAGCTAATAATAATAATAATAATAATAAAAGGCCAAGGGCGATTGGATTCTACACTCGTATCTCCCTCATCGATGATTACGCGCCACTGCAGGGTATTTTATTCGATGCTGCTGTTAGATTCTCGTTTTACAATATTGTAGTGCCATATATATATAGTCAGTGTAATAACGATATTATATAATATATGGCTTCACGACGAGTAATTTTTGTTTTATAAGCGCGTAGTAAACACACTGGTTTGTACAAAAAAAAAACACCGTTTCGACGTATTATTATTATATTATTCGCCTCGTTTCCACGGCTTAGTGATCGCCGTTTTTTACTCGTCTGTTTTTTTTTTTTCGTATAAAAAGCGATTCGAAATAATAAAAGAAAAACAGAAAACTCTATATTGCTACAAATTGTATCAATAATAATTATACACGCAGCTATTACATAATTTTAATTTTCTTGAAAATTTTTTTAAAATGAACTAGGGGTCAAAAACAGTGTACTGCGATAACGCTATACTTACTATGTCAAAACGAGTAAACAGATCGTTTCGTTTAATTCGAAATTTCATACAAGTATCACACACAATACGCGACGCAATAATTGTGGAAAAACTGCATTGGTTGGCACATTGGTATAATATATAGTGACAAAATTAATCACGAAATATCCGAGTTATACATTTGATAAAAATATATTTTTTTTTGATTGTTCGAGCTCAATAAGTACTAAAAAAAAATAAATAAATAATAATTGAAAATTCGTAATAAATAATTTTAAAATGGGAATAAAAACTCGTTCTAATACGTATTCGCAGTGCGCGTGAAATTTAGGGATACAATTTTTGTCTGCTCCTAATTGAAATTGCGCCCATGATTTCCACTTATTTCTTGTCTCTCGCAATGTATCACATTCATTGTGTTCGACTGGTCGTTTATCATTGCTGCAGCATCGTTACTCCAACGCCCCGAGAAGAGAAAATATAATACGCGTAGGTGAATTTTCGAATTTTGTAGACATGTTTAAAATTATATCGTGATCGGGAAAAAAAAGAGAGAAAAAAACACACATTTTACCTGCAGTATAGAATAATATTATATGCGCCTTACATTAGTAACTTTGCCGTGCTAGAATTAACGATTTTGAAAATAATATGTTTTTTACATTTTTTTTTCAACTGCTTGCCAGCGGTTGTACGTTATATTGATCGTATATCAATATTTGTTACTTATATATAATAATATATGATATTAACGACAAAAATAATAATAAAATGCTACGAATCGATTTTAAAATTACTCTTTCATTTATTATTATTATTATTATTATTATTATTATTATTATTATTATTATTATTATTATTATTATTATTATTATTATTATTATTATTATTATTATTATTATTATTATTATTATTATTATTATTATTATTATTATTATTATTATTATTATTATTATTATTATTATTATTATTATTGTGTTGTTCTATACGTACAGAGTTATAGTTCACTGCAGCGAATTTATGACTCTCTCTCTCTCTCTCTCTAGTCTCTCTTGAGTCTTGGTGAACTGTTTTAATGCGCAGTAGCGAATTTTTCTTCAATTAATTGAAATTCCGAAACAAAAACAAAACAGAAAAAAATAATAATAAAGATAGGAAAAAAAACAACATCGTCGTTTTAATTTAGAATTTAATTCGTATCGGTCACGAAATATCGTCGTCATTCGTGCCTATATATTGTCAATTGACTGGATGACGCTATTCACTTGATTAAAAATACTACACACACACACACACATATGTATGTTTATTCACGACTCGTTTATTTAATAGAAATACGTCAATAATAAAAAAAATTAAAAAATTTTTAAAAATTTAAAAAAACTATTAATTATATTGTCGTTACGTTAAACTATACTTACACTTATTTTTTCGTGCTCGCTGTTTCTAGGATCTGACACAGTTATTATTTGACCGACAGGCCGTGTGCAATTCTATAGATTAAAAAAAATATACATCTCAAATCCATCAATGTTATAATACGGAGTATAACTCGAGCGTTACTCTCCGCTTTATTTATCAACCTTTGATTATAAATATTACAATTTATAACCTCGAGAATATGACCGAAAATGAAAAAAAAAAAAATCCTATTAAAATCGAACCCGTAATTTTTACTGTTTCCGTCTGCAATAGCCTTATCCCAAGTGACATATTGTTTAGAAAATATTCTCTCCTATTCGAATTCCAAGTGTTCGCTACGAGTACACAGACGAGTACGACGGTCAAGACACTTCGAGAAAAACTAGTGTAAACGATGTGTACTTTTCGCTTTGGTATGTACTCGCCTCGTTTAATTTTATAAAATTCAGTTAAAATTATAAACATCTCCTTCAGGGAGGAAAACGATAAGGCTCATCGAATTAAAAAAAATGTCCAGCAATGTAAAACCACATTAAAATCTTTACATCATTTTCCTCTTATCTGCAGTGGATCATCGACAAATGCACATATTGTTCATTTTTTTTTTTTTAACGTCTCCGCGCAGTTAAAAGACACATATCGGAAAATTTTTAAGGCTTTTACAAAATTAAATTCGAAAAAAAAACCCGAAGCCTTATATATGATTTCGTCTTTTGAATCGGGTACAATACGGATTCACAAACAAGAGTTACAACCAGAGCCGTCTAAGCAAGGCACTGGGGGCGAAAGTTGCCTGCGCCCCGGGCGAAACATTTTAAAGAGAGCAAAATTTAAGAAATAAAAAAAAAAAATTAATATTTTATTATTATTTTTGGTTATTTTCTACGACGATAATTTCTTCAAATTAAAAAAAATATATATATATTTATAAAATTAATACTCCATTAGTTCTGCGTTGAAACCAAAATAGAACGCAATATTCAGTTGCTACGGTCCTGCAGGTTACACAGCACTTACGAAAAAATTTAAAAATTTCCGAACGATCGTTTACAACGCTTTTGAGTACAATTTTACGCACGTTTAAGACATTTTTTTTTTTACTCCCCAAAACAATAAAATAAAAAAACGTCTGATTTTTTTTTTACTGATGCGACGAGAAATTTCAAAGTTTCTTTTTCTTCGAAAGTGCGCAGAATAGTGAATTTTTTTTTTACACGAGCCTATATAATACGTACTCTACACAGTTATTTTACTAATTAGGTGTAATATTTTACATTTTTTTTTTTCTTTTTTCGTTTCGCTTATATTACAAACGTGCGCCACAACACGATCACGTGCACACATACCTATGTCAACGCGTACCCGCCGAAACAATTGTTGATAAAATATCGTTACTTATAGGTACGTATTTATATATTGTGTGCTGTAAAACGCGTTGTTCTTACACATATTGTAAGTAAAGAAAAAAAAAAAAAGGAAAAACTTGAAATCGCCTAAATTTATATTACCTATATACAGTTCTTATCTTTTTATATATATATATATATATATGCCACCGGCATACCATGCAACCGACCGTATATATATATATATATATAAGCTATCCGTATCTCCGCGCTTATGTATATATTTGCAAATTAGACAAATTATTAATAATATAGATAAAAAAAAATTTCGTAAAAAAAAAAAAATCTCATTTCAAGGCGACTATAAAATATTATTTTAATTATTTTTTTTTTCCGCCATTATTATTATAATAATTTTTAGAGCGCGACACGAGAATAAAACGTTTTATTGCGTCGTAACTAATTAATTAATGTGTATACATATTACGTTATACACTGTATTTTGTTCTTTTATTTCAAATAATATATATATATATATTTTATCAAATTCTTTTTTCCCCGTTTTTATTTTATCGCCCTGTTAAAAAATTATATTGAAGAACGCCAAAATCAAATGATACGTATTTCGAAAATAATGCCGAGATCTAATCGTTCAAATAAAAAAAAATTTTTTTTTTTTAAATCTTTTCGGCGTATAACGGACAAAATATTTCAAACAAAGTATACTGCACTATTTTTTTGTTTTTTTTTTTGATACTATAAAATCGTTATGATACTGCTTCCAAACATCAAATCAGGCACGTATACAAAATAAAATTTCGGGGGTTTACAAAATATAGCAATACAAATTGTACAACAACATAATAAAACAATTTCTTCCTCCTTACTCATTATTTTTTAATGTGACAAGAAATTATTTCGGGGGGGTTTGAACCCCAAACCCCCAACTGTATACGTACCTGTATCAAATATATACGAAAAAAAGAACATTTACGAATTTAAACGATTCTTTTTTTTATATAGGTACATATATATAATTATACAATTCTCACGACTATAATGTTACGTACTGCACTCTAAATATAGTATCTCCGCGGAAAATAAATATTCTTGAACGCGGTTTTGTATATACGTAGTTTTCAAAAAAAAAAATTTCCATAAGACGACTTTAATTTAAAAAGAAATAAGCTCGAGAACTTTTTAAAAAAGCCGATTTTGAGACGAAATTTTAACGGGCACAAAGAGTTTTTTTTTTTTAATAAAAAACCGATTCAACCGACTCAGGTCTAATTAAAAAAAAAAAAAAATCTAAATCTCATAAACGGCTTAACTCATTTGAATTCGGCGCCTAAATCGTTGGACGGTAAAATAAATTTTTAAAAGTAAATAATAAATAATCTGAAAATCGCAAGGCAAATTTTAAACGATTTTTTTTTTTTTGCAAACCCTTAGGATTTACTCCGTCTCGTGAAATTCTCTACAATTAATTGTATAAACTTAACACGTTCAAATACGTTTGAATCGTTCGGCAACAATAATTATTGTCGGCGAATGTGCGAATTACCCGTGTATAAAGGTCAGTGTAATATTAAATTGGACTGGATTTGATCGGCTTCATTAATTATAGGAACGTTTTATTAACACACGCTATAATATTTGTGTCCAAAGTATATACAGAAAACGTATACACAGCGAATGACGAACGATAAACCGATTATACATAATATATAATACGCTACGTTTGTGACTAATTGTTTTAAAAAAAAAAAAATTGTTTAACGTTTAATACTTGCCAATCCTGCAAAAAAAAAAAAAATTGTGGCTTTTTGATGATTTTTTTTTTTTACGCGTCTATTGATTCGAAATAATTGCAATTATATCTCTGTATAATCTAAAACGGTCGAACGTTCTGCCGAGAAGAATTTTTAGCTTTCGTTAAGATGCTGCGAAGAAACTATATGCGCATGTCGGTAACAATAATTTTCTCCCATACACGAAATTCGGACTCGATTCGTCAACGATTCGATGGATAAGTATTTGCAGATGATTGACGACGGTGCTTATTATTTTCACTGTGGCTGGGAAAATCGAGTGGAGTTATAGAAAAAGAATATTCAAATTTTTATTTTTATTTTTTTTTTCATTGCGCCGGTTCGCGCAAATCTAATAACGTCGTGCGAACGATGTTCCAGAGATTCGCGATCAAAGACCGGTTAAAAAAAAATGTAACCTTTTAACGGATAAACTTATTGACTTTTAGTGCGTATATCAACATCATCGCGATCACAATCCGCGGGGACTCTCGTCTGAACTTTCACTATATATATATATTTTGCACAATGCTATTGAGTCCGATCTAAGTTTTACTACACTGCAGGAAGGTGGTCCTGGTGCGCGCACTTTTTCTACGTATAATAATTATACGAATACGCCTCTATTGGTTCCTTATTATGTTGACGCATTAAAACGCGCGCGTATATCTTTAGACCAGTGTTTCCCAACCTGGGGGGGGCTTGTGAACATTGCTGGGAAGGCGCTCAAGCAGTCACTACGAAGTAAAATTTTATTTATTAAATTATTTTAATCTTACAATGTAGGAAAAAAATGAAAAATTAGGTGATCATTTTTTTCAATTTATATGGGGGGAATAGGGCATAGGCGGAAATCTATTAAATTTTTTGGGGGAGCTAACATTTTTAACATCAGTCATAATCAGTCAAATATCCAAAATACATACAAATTATAAGATATTTGGGGGGCTTAGCCCCCTAAGCCCCCTCCCCCCATTTCCGCCAATGGGGGGTTACGAGATTTTTGAAAATCTATAAAGGGGGCGTAGGATAGAAGAAGTTGGGAACCGCTGCTTTAGACAAATTAGTTATTCATTATTTACTAACGTTTAACGCGCGCGGCAAACTCGTTTCTATACGTACAATGAACGAATCACTACAACTCGTATATTATATACTCGGTTTTAGAATAAAAATTTTTAAAAATTAATTACGAATAAATGTTTTCTTCTTGTTCGTACGTTTCAAGTGCGCAGTTTTGCATTGCGTATACGTCCTATAACACTGCGGCGGTATAAGGTTTCCGGAAGAAAAAAAAACTCAATAACAGAACAGTAATTGCAATATATTTTATAATGTATAATACGAGCGTTTATACTGCGTACGAGGAATTCCATTAATATATTGCGACTCGACAACGTTAACGGTCAATTGCCTCGTCGTGCGCCGCGCAGGTAAGCGCTGCTGTTTTTTTTTGTTTTACTGCGTTTTGTGAAATACATACAGAAAAAAATACTTTTTTTTTGAATTCGTCAACATTTAAAAAACGTCGTGTAATTTTTTGTGTGGACAGCGGGAAAAAAAATCACACACACACGATATATAAAGAACGAAAATTACACGTTGAATGTATAACAGCGACAATATAATATTATAAGTCTAAAGAAACATTTCGACGTCCGCCAGGAGCTGAGTCTGAGCAGTCCGCGGCGGACTGGTATAGGTCGAGATATTTCCCGGTGGACCGGTCGTATATTATAGTTAAATCAGGGGGCCGTTTTGAATGCCGGATTTTTATTTATTAAACATTATTTAATAAACAAATTTTTTTATAAGAGAACGGCGACGTGTGTCCTACTGTATGTCTGTATCGATTGCGGGCTGTTGATAATTTTGTATAAAAAAAAAAAATTGTTCTTCTCTGATTACCAATATTGTTAAAATTTCAGTAAAAACGACACGAATTTACAAAATTTATTTATTTAACAATAACAATATATACAATTTTATAAAACTACTACTATAGGAGTAAATATACAAAAAAATAAATAACAAAAAACGTTGAAAGAAAAAAATAACGTATACAATTGGAAAAAGAACAACGGCGAATACATGTACAAAAAGAAAAAAAAATTAACGAAAATATGTCTCGAAATGGAAAAAAGACGGACAAATATTTTTGAAGGCGGTCGGATCCGCGAGTCATCACAGTTCGACGGCCGGTAAGGGAGCTGCTGAGGGCTGAGGGTCTTCTAGGACTCCTGAGGGAGTGGTGGATAGCCGCAGATCGTCGCGGTTCTCAGGCGCTTCGCGACCCAACGCCTGAAACGGGAGTGGATCGTCGGCCTCGTCGACGACGTCTCGGTGACTGGGGTCTCGGAACCGACAGCGACTTCTCCTTCACCGGACACGATAACGGCGGCGGGACGGATTGCCGGAATTTCGAGATCTTCTGCAGGCTTGCGTCTGAGTTCTCGTCCAATATTCTCGACCAATCTGTCCTTAATCGACCGTCTCATCCGTTTCGTCGCCTCGAGGTCTTCGGGTTTAGACGTGAAAATGTTCTCGATATAGTCCACCCACCATTTCACGTCTTCCTCCGCGGATTCAGAGTCGCCGGTTTCGGAAACCCGCAGATCTTCTCGGTCGTCGTCGCCGTTATTACTCTCGTCGGCCACGACGTCGGCTGCGGCGTAATCGACGACAGTCGATTTCTTCAAAAGACTCGCGGAAATCGTAAACTCCCAGTCCTTCCAGTTGCCCGAAAAGCCACGCCACAGAAACGCCATGCTTTCTATTGTCCAGTCGTTGTAGAGCGAGGGAAAGAAAGAAAATTCCGTTTGGCTTTTTGCAGATGCGTACGCGTTGAACGGTGAAAGCGGCCTGACGGTTTTTCGCGAAACAAATTTGACGAGCACCAGTTGCTATGCTACTGTTGTCGCCAGCAACCACCTAAACTGCGCGAATTATTATTATCACTCCGAATTTCGTTCTTTTTTATTTCTACGATATATTTTATTAATGACGAGCACGATTGGAGAAAGGCGCAAGAATGCCATCAGGATTCACGAAAAAAAATCACCCTCGAACACTGTTTTTGTAGCCAATGTTCGTGTAAATAATCAGAAAATATACGACACGATAATAGGATTTTCTTTTCAATTTTAAAATTCGAAATTCTACACTGATTATTATTATTTTGTTTCGTTTCCCGTATATCACGTAAACCGATCTGCAGAACCTGCAATACCCACACTTAACAATTTGCCGGATGATCGTGTCGAATTTCGCACCGCGACGAAACGATAATAATGTCGGTTCGAATAGCATGATTTTCTCTAAAACTATTGAAGTAAAAAGTAGGAACATGAATCGGTTAGACATTGTCGTCGAATACGCGTTAAACAAAATATTATAAACGACGATTTTTCGATCTTTGCGACCATATAGTAAACAATTCAACGCAGTAGCAGAACACGATGTTCAAGGGTAGGGGACGAAAATGGAAACAACCTCCTCTGCCAATGAAATATCCACATCTACGAGTAATAACCAAGAATAAAGATGTACCGAGACGAAATGCAGATGTAGAAAAAGAAAGAACGACGTGCATGGAACGTAAACGAAATAACAATAAAACGGGGGAAAAAAAGTAGTCACCAGATAGCGCTGCGACACGACATAGAGGGCGTGGCAGAAAAACACACACACACACACTCCGCAGTCAGACGCGAACTACGTCGTTCACGCCTGACAGCCGTGACTACACTGAGCAGTCCGATGGTTTCGCGCCGCTATTTATAAGCGTCTTTCTGCCACGCCCTCTATGTTGTGTCGTAGCGCTATCTGGTGACTACTTTCTTTTCCCGTTTTATTACGGTCTGCTGACGTAATGCGCTGTGTCGGGTGTTTAATTTGACGCTGACCGAGCGACCGATCGTACGCACGTATGCAATTATTATTTTTTTTTTATTACTATTAACAAATAATATTGCTTGTCGACAGTTATACACCAAACGCTCGAACACGACCGATGATCAGCGCGTACCGTACGCACTGATTCCAGCGGTATACATGGTGTTCAAAGGGGTGGGGACGAAAATGGATCATAACCATAACATTATTGGACCAACTCGCATGACACAAGTCGGTGCTATATATAATCGTATAATATTATCTATACACCACCTAAGCATATATTGTATAGTGTAAATAGTTACGTGTTCGGTTTAAATTTCAACAGTCCAATAAGACAAAATTATTTTCGGTAGAACTTTTTTTTTTTTTGTGCCGCGTTTTGAAAACTATATTGAGAGAATATAACAGCGGTTTTTCGTCCATATTTTCGTTTTCGAATTACGCGGTAAAGAAACTGGCGGGAAAAATCGAAAAATTTTTCACATACGCACGCAGAAGAATTCAAAATATTTTCGCGCACAAATTGTAAAAGCGTAATTGTTTACGAGTGTATTTTTCGAAAGTCATACGCGTTGTTTTAAGTGCGTTTTTTTTTGGAATTTTTTTTTTTCTGTCTATATTCGAGACGATTTACTTATGGACATAGGTATACGCACCGAATGGAATGCATTTTGTCGCGAGCGTACTAATATGCGCTGTATACAATAATACAAGCCATTACTTACGTATACGCATATACACTTATAGAATAATATGTATACGACGACGTTATGCGATTATTCTGACATTTCAACGATTTCGAACAAAATTTTTATTGACCGAGCTACTATTATTATATTTATATATATTATAATATATATATATATATATATATATTTTAATATACGGAAAGAAAGAAAAATACGAGACTCGCATTATTATTATACGACGCGTTTATAACATATTTTTTTGTCCGTTGTCGTTGTGCTTATAACGACAAACGGACAAACTCAGCTTATACGTATACGCACTCATCCACATTACAAAGCTTAAATATAATACTTATATCGTGTTTATTTAAAACGTGTTTTTTTTTTTTTTTTGTACGAGAAATATTCGTATAATACAGTATAGAAAAAAGGCGAAAAAAAAATAGGTAAATATTCTATTCTATTTTTTTTTTTAACACGACGTAGTGTACCGTTGAAGTGTATATTATATTATACAGTATATACTTACCCTAAATAAAGTATACACAGATAGCGAAACGTTTTATTTTTTTATTTTTTTTTTCCATATGAAAAACCGCGCGATTATACTGCTGACATATTTCGAAATATTATATATATACACTTTATCGCGCAGAATAAAAAAAAATACACGGTTACACACGCTGCCGGGTAAGTACGTGTTAACAGTAAATATAATATATAATATGAGCACAATTGTGTGTGTGTGTGTGTGTGTGTGTGTGTGTGTGTGTATGTGTGTGTGTGTGTGTGTGTACACGATGAATTATACATTTTTTTTTTATTATTATTATTATTATTGAAATTTTAACCACGAGTTATATCTAAACTGTACACATATAATCGTACAATTTTTAGAAGAAAAAAAATCTCGATTTCAACATGATTTGCGTATTAATTGCGTATACGAATATCAAATCAACCGTGCAGTACCCGATAAATTACTGCAATTTATAAAAATGATATTTTTTTTTATTATTATTACGAACGAAACGGGAGACAAAATTTTTTTTTTTCGTTTATAATACCGCGCGATAAATGGATTTATCGCGTTTTAACGCAAAAAAAAAAATAATAAAAATAATAAAGAAACGTTCGTTTTTCGAGTAAAAAATACCGAAATACGAGTTGAAGAAATCTACGTTAAACACGCTATAATTTAATAACGGTTAAGCGAATAACCGCTTTTTCGAATTTTCTAATGTTTTGGAAGACAATTCGAAACCGCCGCTACAGCTGCAGGCACCGATAAAGAAGGTAATTATATGTGTAGTACCGCAACGAAAGAAATAAGAGGCGACCGATAGTGTATTAAAACCGTTGGAAAAAAAATGCAATTTTTCACAAAAGCGCGTTCTTTCGTTAAGTTTTAATAATTTTTTTTTTTTTTTCGGAATTTATAATTAACATAATCATCGAATATTCCAATTACTGTAAGCGCCGCTATTAGTAAATATTAAAATTTCGAAAAAATTTGCGTGTCGTAAATGCTTTATAATACTATAAAATTTGCCTAACCATTTTTTTTTTTTTTTTAATTTAAATTATTCTCTGGCGATTCGTTTATATATAGAGTACGCAATAACGCGTGCGCGCACTTTTAATATTATATATATGTATATACAGTTTAAACGAAAATTAGTTCCGAAAACGTTGTAAAGTTTACGTTTTAAACGGGGGTTTTTTTTACAATTATACTTCAATTTTTTATAATTAAAAGTGCTTTGAAACGTTTCGTTATACTAGAAAAAAAAAAGCTTATTACACTAGAAATTAAATTGCTCGCGCGTGTTTTATAAACGCGCCTCCTCCCAAGGCGGCTCTTCACAAAATGTCCTTTTATTATATTTTAAAAAAGAATATTACAGTTTTTTTTTTAACGCAACACATTGAGCCTAGCTTAATACGCGCGTGAAACCGATAGCCATCCTCTTTTATTTTCGAAAAAAAAAAAAAGTAAATTTTTTTTTTTTTGTGTAGGTGTACTTTGCGATATCAGCGTCGTGCGCGTACCTAAATTATTTTTGTAAATCGAAAATCGCGAAAAAGAAAGGGTTTCTCTATCGCGTGCCACTAATATACGAAAGAAAAAAAGAAACAGATAATTATTAATATTTTATCCGAAATAAAACGGATTTTGAATCCGAATCACATATAATTATACACCAAACACGCATTGTCGAAAGGTTTATGCGGTTATGGAAAATTGGCAATGCTGAATTCGGGGCGTTTTTCACGTTCAACGTGGAACGAATGAAAATGGAAGTATCAAAAAAAATCCCAACTGCAAGTGTCCGATGGTTTTTCGAAAAGCTTATAGTGAATTCAAGTACACAGCCTCGGTACAGAATCCGCGTAGAAAATCGATAATTTTCGAAAACGAATTGAACGTCGTCGCTTTCCGTAATATCATACCCGGTTCGACGTTTTAATAAATCAATTTTCAAACAAATCTAATTGTCAGAAAACGCTATGCTCCGGATGCTCTGGATTTCACGCGAGAAACCGCCTGTTGTTGTTCGCGGTTTGTCGTGTGTATATTATATAATATTTATAAAAGAACTCCTATAGGTCTTTTTAAAATCGTGCGGCGAGCATATAATATGGCGTACATTATACGATAATATTTTTTTAATTAAAATGTATGTATTCGTTAAAAAAAAAAAATGGGTACGTATTCGATTCCATTATAATGTGATGCCCTTCAAAAATCATATATTGAAAGAAAAAAATGTTTCCTTATCGTTTTTTTTTTTTATAATTTCTCTACTACGACTCGAATTTTTTTTCTTCTGGTAAGCTCTAAAACTTTATATGTTCTCGCCTACGTCTTAATCTTGAATCGAGGTGTTCCAAAAACCTTGTGTTCGCCAGAAATTCGAATAGGTACCGCTAGCCACGACGCCGCACTGTTGCGCTGTATTATATTATATAAATTATACACAAGCGTTGTGGCGACGGGAAATCATTAATTATTATTTTCACCCCGTTTACACAATATTATATACGCATAATAATAATAATAATAATAATAATAGATTTACTATGCTCGGAAACTGCGTATATATATATATATTCTCTAGCGAACGGACAGAATTCGAGGCAACCACCCCGGCAGAAACCCTCTATATTATACTTCTCTCTCCTGTATCCGGCCACACACCGATGACGTGCTTTTGCGTCGTACGTATTGTACACGGTACACAAACATAAACGTACTAAATATATTGTAATTTACGTGTAAATAATTATATTCTCGCGTGCATACATTATTAACAACAAATTATTATTTTTATAATAAACGCGCACTTAAAACACGCGCGTCTATATATGTAGTATGAGCACCAGCCTCTCACCTATATATATATATATATATATATATATATAGTATCAAATATTGCCACGAAGTGAATGAGCGATGATTAGTATGCATAATCCAGCAAATCTTAAACGTTCACGTCGAAATGCCGCGTCCTAATTGAATATACGATTGCAGGATGCTGTTTTATGGATAACGTGTATATATACTACGTGTATTCGGTGGGATAAGACGCACGATACGCAGCGTTTTGATATAATATGATACATCGGGATTCCTGTTTGAAATTCCTCGCCCGAAATCTCCTGACTAAACCAGCGAGAACATAGTTTTTCCAAGGTATTGGCTGATCGTTTCAAATATTCAGTCCACAACAGAAAATGTGATTACACTTAAAACCAAAGTCAATCGTTATACCTACCGGCGCGCGACATCGACGTTTCCCAATATGGTTATCAATCGCAGTCGGTCGTAGTAGAACATATGGTTTAACGTCGAAAACCGCGAGACAAGATTATTAAATCAGTATCACAAAGCGCATCTGACAGTTCGCAAAAAAAGAAAGTGGACCAGCTCCGTATATTGTCTGATGTACACACCAGGCGCGTCATTGCGGCGGGGGAGAAGGCGATAAGGGCGATCGTTCCTCCCCCAAAAAAAGCTCACCGACCACTATGGAAAAAAATGATTAAAATGACATACCTGTATGGTCCACAATTTTAACATGATAACCTTTAAATGTTTAATCCGGAATTCGATAGTGCAAATTATTTTTTAAATATTCTAGACATATATTTCTTTTTATATATTGTTTTTTTAATAATATATATATATTTTTTTTTGTTACGTTCAAATAAAGAATCGTTTTAAATTACTTGTATCCATTACACGTAATACCACAAATAAGCAGTTTGTCAGGATTGTGACAAGTCTCAAATTCTTTTATTGACGTATTAACTTCCATCAGAAAATTCGCCCCCCCCCACCATAAAATTGACCTGAAGATGCCCTAGTACACACATTATATATGTACGCGCCACGCGAGAGACCGAATTAGTGAACACATCTATTTATATGACACGTGTCGTCTACCAATTAAACGCCGTCGCGAATTTCAAAAAGAAAAAAATATTATGTAGTAATCACGTGATAGAAAACGATGATGCGTCAAAAGAAGTGTGTACGACGAAGAAGAAAAAAAACCAATTCTCTCAAGGATATCGATTATAAAACGATTATAAGGACCGCGCCGCGATATACGTTATTATTACGGTTTTATTATGTACACGCGCGCGCGATATAAGGCCAAGAATGATGTATGTACGATTGTATATAATTGTACATGGCGACCGCCGGGAATCAACAATTAAACAATTTTTGTAAAAAAAAAATTGCAAACGTTATTTTTTTATATTTCAATTATAACAGCTCGACGAGTATTATTCAAAAGTAATAAATAGAAAATCAACGTAATGAATACAACAGTTTATTGAGATTACGGTACGCGCGTGTATTACACCAAGATTAGTCGGCGGCAACTATACTCTATTCGGTTTAAGATTATACCGGAACGCGCGCGACGAATGAACACCGGAGCGATGCCAGATCCTCCGGACGGCTAATAGCCGCTCTGTCATTGGCTGATGCTGTCGGCAGCAGTCGGCACACGACGGTTTCCGACAATCAGAATACCGACGGGAAGGTCGCCTGCGCGAACGTGAACCAATTTTCGTATAATCTTAAACCGAATAGAGTTTAGTATACATTTTAACGTCGCGACAATAATTATTATAGGAGGAGCGATTATAATAATATGTTAAAAGGATTTATTAACAGACGAATCGTTATTACGGTGAAAATGAAGAGAACTGACGGCGTGAGAGAAGTGGACACAGTCCGTAATACTATAATGAAGTCGCATCCCCGTGACGAGAAAAATATTGCGGAGATAATTTTCTACCGAAGATTTTGCCGCGGCCGTTTAAACTCGCCGAGAAGACTATTCCTTCTGCAGCAGTGTCAGCCGGGCGTATAATATAAAATTATGAATTCGTCGCGCGTTGAAATTGCCGCACAAAGTCGGCGTCGAAAGGATGATTTTCTCGAATCTCGGAATCGGTGCGCGTTTTCCTGTATTATCCCGATGGAAGTTATAAATAATAATCATCTACACTGACTGAGTACGGGTCTTTTGTCGTTACTGCAGCAGTAGTCTGCAGTGTCCGATGATTTACACTATATTACTGCAGTATAACGAAAATCGCGAAAATTGTCATACAATTATCTCGTTTCGGGACTCGTTGAAATAATTTTTATAACATATTATTAGTTGTAAAAATAGAGTACACAGCGATAAGTCGCTATTATAAATTACGGTACGTTATTATTTGTTATTGTAATGCGTGCGCGTGTGTATGCAATAAACGATTATAATATCGTTTGAAATTATTATTATTATTATTATGACATTTCCGCGTTTTATTCGTAATAATCATGAGCGCTTATGCGTGTAGTACTCAAATCGTATACCTATTTAAAATTAATTTAAATATGGCGCTTATAGTGGCCAGTAAAATAGCGGTTGGTTGGCTCGCGGACATAGATTTGTCAGATACAAACAATATTCTGGGAGATTTAAAGTTATGTGTCTGAGACGGACATGGACGGTCTCGAAACGATAAATACGAGTTTGTCAGCTTAGAACAGGGCTCCACCCCCGAAATTTCATGAAATTTCTTTATGTATTCATATGTCCTATGAATTTGGTAATTTTTTCTACTTTTAACATTCAGTCTTGGATCAGAGTTTAGAACTAACTCAACGATGATATTACTCAGTGCCTCAGTCCCCCCAAAAAAAAAATCTAAATACGCCCCTGGCTTAGAACTCCTGGATCTGGACGCAACTGAAAACGGTCCTCGAAGTGCGTTGTCTGGAAAATTATCGTGACGGGCAATTCAAGAAGAAGGAGTATTGTGTGTGTTGCGCGTTGGAGAAATCGACGACTGCTCTCGGTTTTATACACAACTGCAGAGCAGCTGCGAGATTATAATATAAGACCGATATATAATATAAGATTTTTTTTTTTATTACTTAAAAACACGTAATAATTTAAGATATTCCGCTGCAGCAGCTCACGCGCATATTGTTTTTGTTTTTTACTATATCACGCGTATATTATTCGAATTAAACGCCCGTCCGATAACGCATTATACGGAGTTATAATATTATACATCCTTTATGCGGATTCTGTAATTATATAATAAATAATTCGATACAAGCGTTATTAATATTAATAACAACAATAATAATATTATATAAACCGCAATTATTATTCACGTGTACGACTCCGACTTAATGATAATGTAAACATTGCGCGTTATCTAAATATACGCTGTTTTTATTCGGTATATTATAATCTCCGAGGAATCGTTTATTTTCATTTTTTTTTTCTTGATGTGTAAACATCTATTACGGCGGTATGAGGGTAAATCTCGGGAAATGGGACGGAAATGTGTAAGCCGTTTTCATGCGGCAACTAATAATAATATTTATTAATATTAATAATAATAATAAATTAAAAACAATTATGAATTGCGTGTAATGCGCGTAAGCCGTTGTCATGACAACTAATAATAATATTTATTATCGAAATTACTTTGAATAAAGATACCAACATTCACAAATCCCAATCACAATAATTCCGTTCCATTTTTACCGCTCACGCGACGTTTACACATCGATGTCTCGAGTACTAGCAGGCTCGTTTTTTTTTTTTATTTCCGATCCTTATTACAAAAATTAAATCATATACTGCGTGATCATAGATTTTATTTTCCTCCGGACAACACTAAAACGTTTGTCTAAAGTTATACACGAAGAAAGTCGAAATGGCCTGCGTCAGTATAAGTGTTACGAATTTATATGAAAACAAAATTAAACTATTGGAAAATATTTTTTTGTTTGTCAACGTTTTTAAGTGACTATTATTCGGTCAATTTTAGGTTTAGAACCTAAAGCTTTGCAGGTCAAAATGACTTGGAAAAAAAAGTCGATCGACCCGAATCTGATGCTATAATATTTGCATTCATTCTTTCGTGAAAAGTTTACAAGTTATTTTGCACACACAGAAAGAGTTGAAAATTGATAAAGATTTCACGAAATGTCTATTTTAGTAACCTAGACCGCTATCCACTCTGGACAAAAAAAAAACTCGTCTATAAACAGTCATCCGGCCGAAATACGTAACGTTATACATGCAGAAAAAAATGCGTTTATCTCGCGTAATCGCGTCTTCAAAACGCATTTATTTCAACGTTATCGAACTCGTTTCATATAACGAGTGCACTGTGGTCTCGGAATAAGGATTTCGAAGTTAATTCCACGCACTTTTATTGGTTCTTCAACGAAGTCCCAGTAAGTATTCAGAAGGGCTTATCCAGCAAGACGATACGTAAGTGTTCCTTAAACCCCAGTGGCGGCTGGTCGTATATCAAGTATATATATATATTATGTATAGCGTTTGAATAACATCAACGTGCAGGATTATTATTTACCTCTGAGCTGACGTTTTGAAAAGCAAAAAAAAAAACAAATTATTTAAAGCGTGCGTGTTTAATACGGAACTTTCTACTGAATTTTTAATATTTTGCGTATAATTAGCAGAAAAGTTTGCCTTTTTATTCGTGAATATTTTTTATTTATGTTCTAAAAATTAATACATTTTATTATCCAGTTCAAAGTGTATAATATATTTCCCATCTGGCGTTCGGTGCAAATTCGAACCCTCCAAACCACCACATATACTTCACACGCACATTATAAGCAAGTATTTTGGGTGTATGTTCATCGAATAAATTTAAATGTTTTAAACGTAACAATATAACGAACGTTACAGTATATAGAAATATAAGAAATTTAATTTATACAATACATGTATTTTAGACGAGATAACAGTGTTATCATAACACACGCGCATTATCTCATACACGTTTGTATAATAGTGTATGAGGAATAAAATTGATTAGGTGTATCTCGGGGGACGAAAAAAAAAAATAGTTTTATACGATCGACGTGGGATCGTATCTGCACGTTAATACGCCATTTGACCGCAGCCTGTAAAATGCGGAATAAAATAACCGAGTGCTTGCTTGTGTTTATTGTTACTGACACGATTTATTCCGTATTCTATCCATAATAATGTTTCGTGTAATACGCCTACGCACAGCATTATACGACCAAGAATTTATATTGAAAAAACAGACACGGATCGATAATATCTATAAAATATTGTCGTATACGTATGTTATATGGTACGGTTATCTTAAGTGGCGATATTACCGCAGATTTACAGTCATCGAGAGAAAAATTCGGGGTTTTAAGGAGTGTTGGTAGACGTAGGATTTCGTGGCTTCGGAATCTGCGTGTCTGCGGGGATACGATTACTACATTTTTTGCGCACCTACAACGTTAAAAGATACTTTAACCAATATGCGATCGTCGGCCATCTCGCCCAAGGGAGACCGTGTTTTGAAGAAGAAGAAGAAGAAGAAAATTTGAGAGAACGGTGGGTTGTTGAAAATTCATCGATATTTCCGCAATACCATTTACTAATTTAAGAACAATTTTGAGTATATACTCTTATTGTTAAATCGTATATAGCGTGTATATATGGGCTAAATAAAATATTATCCCCGAATGAAAAAAACGGGCCTTTTAAAAACAGTACGCGTCTTTTAAACACATTATAATAACAATATATAAGCGAGGTAAAAAAAAAAATTCTTTATTTTTGTTCCTCCGTAAACCCACACAGCTGAAAAATTCTACACGCATATGATTATAAATAATAATTATAACACAGTTATGTTGTGTATACACGTATATGTATACAAGAACAAAATAAATTATTAATGGAATTATATATATATATATAATGAAATTTGAAATTCGTGTGAAAAAAAATTTAACTGAAAATAAAAACCGCCAATTTGCGATTTCGATTTCATAAAAACTCTACGACGCGCATAATACATATTGCCGCAGTGTATAGGTTAATAAAAATTATTTTATACGTCAGAATAAGCGTTATATAGGTACTACTCGTATACCATATAGTTGATCGATGATGAAGTATATCAATCGATAAAAAGCATAAAAGGACGGAAAGTGTTCAAATACATAATATTATTATTCGA
Source organism: Slavum lentiscoides (assembly GCA_032441835.1). NCBI lineage: Eukaryota > Metazoa > Arthropoda > Insecta > Hemiptera > Aphididae > Slavum > Slavum lentiscoides. The sequence goes on along the minus strand of CM063715.1, from coordinate 7,625,526 downwards.
TATATAGAGAATGAAAAACGTTTATTAAAAATATTGTGTCGCTTATACAAAACGATATTATATGACACGTAAAGGTAAACGAAATATGTGATTTTAATTCGATTATTCCGGGTAAAATTTCAAAAAAAAACTGATAAAAATCTAATTTATTATTTCGCGCGTATATATACTATATGATTTAAGCCGGAGGTTCGTATATTTATCTGCGAGCTGGTCGTTTGCAATTTTTCCCACTCTGTTACGTCGCGTGTCGTTACGCGAATATTATAGGAAAAATAATTGTAAAAACACATATTATATAATAATAACAGTATATTAATGGACGGGATTAAATTTTTCGATTTCATCACAGTGAAACGATATAATTTTTTTTTTTTACAAACTCGTACGCGTTTAAAGTCAGTATAGGTACTGCAGTTATCAACGTTTTTGTGGTACAGAATTTAGCTGCAAAAAAAAATGTATATTATACATTCGTTTTAATACGCATGTTTGACATAAAGAGTGTACAATATGTATACAGCTGCAGGATGTATAGAATAGTGAAATGATGAAATCTTTTCGTAAAAAAATTATTTACAATACAAAATTGTGTTTATTCGTGACAATATATCAATAATAGTATTTTTTATACATATGTACTCACATATATTTTTATTTTTTTAAATTAAACGCCATCCGAATTAATATTCCTTTTTTTTTTCTACACCTCGAATCGAGCACATCCAAATTTTGATCCTACAAGGCACACCTCTGCAGTTTAAAACTACTTTATAATTGGTATACATATAATTTATCATAAATAAGACGCTGTACGCGGTTTTTTTTTTTTTATATTGTATTTTATAATACAAATATGTGTTCGTGCGCGTATGGACTCCAACTCGCGCGCGAGTCATGTCGAAAACCGCAATGTCATTCGCGATGACTTTCATAATTATTTCGCTCGTATATTTTACGGTCTCGTAGTATACGGCCACGGCGGTCTTTTATAAAAATTGCTTTTTCGGGCTTTTTAGCTCGGAATAATCCCTCTTTTCAGCTCCTTTCCAGCTCTACGGGGTCGCATCCCGCAGGTCCGTTTCTGCAGTTGGATTCCTTCGGAAAATCGCCGTTTTGCCGTTTCGCGTCGCATATACAACGAGACCGTTTAAAATTCTTCGGCTTTTTCTTTTTCTCCGCGAATTCGTATCGTTATTCATCGACGAATACGAAGAGAACCGCGGATTATAAGTAGACGAAGTGTAGCCGCGTATATACGAGTTCGGCCCGAACAAAATCGATCCCGACATAAAAGGTATTATTTATGTGTTGGAGAATTTTCGTTTCTGGACAACGCAAAAAGTCGGTCAGTAGGTACGAACAAATCGGAAAAGTGTTTTTAAATGGGTTTTTAAACGTACAGACAGGTGGCTGCGAACATAATATTTTTATACAGCTGCGCGTCGAATTTCACATAAAGTTCGTTCCAAAAAAACGCGGTCAAACTATTGCAGAACTGACGGGAGCGTGCGCAGAGTTTTTGCCGTTTTATAACGCACCAAAAACGCAAACTCAAACGGACAGTCGTTTCAATACCAGTTTCGGAATTGGTTTCTGACGGTCTGCGGATTCGGATGAGGACTGGTATTGCCAGACACAATATTGTTATCATATGTTTTTGTTATGAGTATATTAGAGACCGGATTTATACGTCATATTTTTACCGGGAGTACCTATGTATATATGCGCGGTTCCAATCGGATAAGCTTTCTCGACGATTCATCATCAGTTCCTATATATGTATGAACCCCGATATACAAACATTTTTTTAGCGCATAAAAAAAAACGTATTTCACGTTTATGTCTCGTGCAAAGTGTTTATTAGGAATACGTGTTGAGCGTTTTTATTTTTGATCATTTCTATTTGAATATTTCAATTCGAGACATTCCGAACAGAACGTTCCAACAGAGCTCCGAGTCCGTGATCGGTCCACGTCGGCTCATGCACAGTAGTAGTAGATCAATCACGATATATGATCGCAATCAAAATAATTCGCTTGCAAAACCCGATTTCTTTACCGCTATACGTATCAGTTAAAATTACTTTTTTTTTTTTTTTAAATATAAAAATAACACTTTTGGTAAACAATATGCAGCCAAAAAAAAAAATTTTTGAAATCACTACATTTCTCATTATACGGCTGTGTGAGATCGCGCGAAAATCGAATTCTATCAAAATCATATCTACGCTCGTTTGTACGTTGGTTTTTTTTTGCATTAATAACGAAGACTATTTTTTTTTTTTTTAAACCGATGAAAATTAAATTTTTCTTCCCCCGTTTTTCAAAGACCGGTCGCGAAAAGTTAACCTACAAACTCGCAGTTCATATTTTTTGTACAAGTACGTTTGATAAGATTTCGTTGTGATAGTGGCCCAAACTCTTCTGAAATTCAGGCGAAAAACAATATGAAATCTTTAGTGTATATAGACGTATTATAGACAAATTTCGCGTAAAAGTTTGTGATTTTACAGCTTCCTATTATATACGATATATTCCTATGAAAATATATATATACCCATAATCAGTTTGTCTCGCGGAGAGGCCTTTCATAATATCTGCGGCCATAAATTGTATTATTTTATAGTCAAGCGAAAAAGCTATTACAGTGATGTTTTTTTTTTCTTTGTACACATTTTCGACTAGAAATAATGCTCGCGGATACGATCTCGCGTTACGTTCCGTTGACAATGCCCATATTTATTTCGTTTGTTTGAAACGTTTTTCGATTTTCTCGGTGTAACATAGTTTTCTTACGCGTGATTCAAATAACAACTCGAAAATCGGATGAAAAAAAGAGAAACTGCTATTATTTCTCGCTACAGTTTTCAAAACGCGGCACAAAAAAACCTATACCGAGAAATAATGGTCCTACAGAGCACTCTCGAGTCTCGAAATTCACACCGAATACGTGTAATTTTGCGGTATATGCGCGTATATTATACGAGTAAAAAAAAATATTTTTCAAAAAAAATTACTTCCAGTTTTGGGCTATTCGTAGCGATTATGATTAGATGTCGAGCTGTTTAAGACGTGAAAAACCCGGCGATTTTTCGATTTTAACGGCTGAACGACACAGGCGTTATTACTTCAAAAAAAAAAGAAATCTTGTCAATCCGAAGTCAGAATTTTTTTTTTTTCGTATCAATTTGCCACTTTAAATTTTCCGACAAGGCGCGTATTACACCCGAAGCTCCGTTCGGTTTTATCGAGTTTTACGATCGCTTTCGATTTTCAAATTTATAATAATAGCAAAAAACGAGTCTGCTGCTAAGTACTCGAGAACATTGATGCGTAAACGTCGCGCGATCGGTAAAAATGGAACGGAATTGCGATTGGGATTTGTGAATATCGGCATCTCCGTTCAAAGTAATTATTTCGATAATAAATATTATTATTAGTTGTCATGACAACAGCTTACGCGCGTTACACGCAATTCATAATATTGCGTGTAAATCAATTAATTTTAATAAATATTAGTTTTCACGACAACAGCTTACGCGTTTCCCGGGGTTTACCATCATACCGCCGTAATACGATGTTTACACATCAAAAAACCCTTATCCGAATAACTTATCCCACGCGGCAACACTATACCGTATACCCCTTCAGCGTATATAGAGAAAACGTTTTGCTATAAACGTTAAAATTCTCAGAGTGTCTCGTGGTTGGGGGCCGATTTTTCTCCGCTCCGCAATCCGAAAATGTACGTATTATACAGTTCCTTCGGTCCAGTGGCGTAATTACGGGTGGGGGGAGAGGGGTATTTGGGCGTCGTATCCCCATGACCGTTTTTTTTCTGCAGACTGGTCACTGGCTCACCACATCCATGTTCTTATTTAACGTGTAGTATATTTTATCGAAATAATACAAAAAAAACCTGAAACCCCTATGCTAGCAACTATATACGACTACGATAATATTATACATTATATAATATTGGATTTTAATCAATTCTCCGAGCGTTAGGTTAGGTGAATATTATTTTATCGCAAAGTCGCGGTCGTGCAAACATCAATCAAACAATAATTATTTGCAGAGGGGGGAGAGGGGGTAATACATAAAATCTACATAATGTCGTCCCCCCCCACCACAATCGTGACCAAATTACGCTTCGGTCAGTCTCCGCGGACTCGATCCGCGCGCTATAATATTGTACAGCCGAAGCGGATCAACGGAACCGGGGTGAGGTACACAGATCAATTATCGGCCCGCCGAATCCGTAGACACCGCAAAACACGAGGGTGGCCAAAGGCTACCCACGCGGGGCCGCCCCTGCAGCAGCGTGATGTTCGCTTTTCAAGCCGTGTCTGCTTCGCGTCTGAGGGTTCGCGCGTACAGAGAACGGCAGCAGCAGCGAGCCGCAAAGGAAACGGAAATATTTTTTTTCGCGCGTCAAAGGAGAATCGAGGCGTGGCCCGGCCACCGACCACCACCACTACCGGCCACCACCACCGACCACCGCCACCACCACCGTACAAAGTGTCGTGGCGCGCGCACGAGCCGCGCGAGCGACGACGACGGTCGGGACCGTGTGCGCCGGGCGGCGGCGGCGGCCAGAGCCGAGTACAATACCGACGGTGTACACAAACACCGCGACGACAGCAGCAGCAGCAGCAGCAGCAGCAGCGACCGCCGGAGCGCACACGCACACACACAGTTCGCAGCGGACCGTTCTGCACGACGCACCGACGTCGCTCGATAAAATCACCGCGCTCGTCACACACACACACACACACACACACTGCACACACAACCCACATACGCACACCGTTTTTACACGCGTCCGGAGACCGTCCGCCGTCTGTGTGTGTGTGTGGAGACGACGAAAATAAAATATAATAATAAATACGCGTGTGGCGCGTTATTCTGTTTTCGCGCGCGCACGCCCCACCCCACCGGCCACCCCGCGCCAGCGACAACGGCGTGGTAAAATATTTCGCGCGGCCGCCACTACCCGTCGTAGTAGTAGCCACGGCACCCAAACGACCGCCGTACAACACGACCGCCGCCGCCGCCGCCGCATCACAACACGACGTCGACGACGAGTACGGACAGCAGGGCTGCCCGAGACCGCCCGCGCACCGTTATGTCGCATCATTTCGCCGCCGCCGGAGACGTCGCCGGACTGCCGTTGAAATCAACGGTAAGACGCGCGTTTTATTTTAATTCTTTTTTTTTTATTATTATTATTATTATTCGTATGTACCGCTACCGGGCCTCGTACGGTGAACTGACCGATCTTTTCTCTTTTTTTTTTTTTACTCTGTCTCGTGCGAAAAAAACTTTTTTTTTAATCGTACTTTTATCGACCGAGGAGATTTCTTTTTTTTCGTTAAAAAATTCCACTCGCGAAATCCGTGATTTTCGAAATTTTCCCGTTACCACCTCCGTCGCCAGTCGGTCCCACGAAAATTCTCTCCGGGCGGTCACATGCGCATTTTTTTTTTTTTTTTACCGTTGCGCGGCGGCGCACGTGCTGACCAGATGCGCGCAGACCCGCAGGTCCGACGTAATGCCTAACCGCGCGGCGCTGCTGGGACAGACACCCATTGGTTCTCAAAAAAAAAATCGCTCCTGTATATTTAATATTATTATAGGGGGGAAAAAAACACGACACGTAAATATAATTTTTCTTTTTTACATACCCATTTTCGGCGGTACGGCTTTTTTTCCTTTTATTTCTCTTTTTTTTTTTTGTTTTGTCATTTTCTTTGACACGCTTGATGCCCGTTTTCAGGTCGGGGTGGGTATACCTGTCTCGGCCGAAGATATAATCCTACAGACTTTCGACAATGATGACAGAAAACTGCCGGTGTGCGTATGTATGCTTTGGAAATCTAAAAAAAAAAAAACACTAAAAAACCAAAAAAAAAAAAACCGACCTAGTTATAATATAGTGTATACGCGACTATTATAAACGAGACGTTTTTTTTCTTTCTTGTCTGTGACGTTATTATTGTCGTGCACACCCGAAAATATTTTTTCAACGCGCTTGTGGACACGTTATTTGTACCTAATTTGTATTTTTATTTTCTAATATTATTTTATACTCGTGTATACGCCGTTCGGATGTGCATGCGACGAGAGCTTGTGTTTTTTTTTTTTATATATTATTATTTATTTATTTTTTTTGGCATGCCCGTCATAATACTCATATATAGACGTGTAACATATATATATATATATATATAGACGATTACGAGACGTGTGTTTCTTCCGCATCCCCAATCTACGATACAATCTCGTTATTTGTATGAGATAATCCGTTTCTTTTCCCCCGACCGATTTTTGCGCTATACGGGGTAAAACATAATAATATGATCGTTGAAAAGTCAGTACTCTGAATTGGAATTTAAACGTGAAATAAGCGCGCTGTAGAGAAGAAAAAACAATTTTTTTTTGAATACTCCCTAAAATTAGCGAAAAAATACGCTATTTTAATACAGTATTATTATAATACAGCGAAGGCGATACCACGCACGCACGCACTACGATAATAATTTATAATACCTAAAAATAGACTATAATAATAATAATACGCGAGACGGCAATGCGCGGTGGTATTTCGCTTATTATTACATTCTCTCCTGTACAATATTGGCACTAAAAACGTCTGTGGTTTTTCAATTTTTTTTTTTTCTTCTAAATCTCGCGACTTTTTTCGAAGAATTTTCAAAAAAACCGCCGGCTCTCCTTTATATATATGTTATTAATTTATTTCGTACGGAAATTTGCTGTCTTTAGGTAAATACACGCGTCGTTCTGCAGACGGTGTCTTTCTGTTTCCCACTCGTCAAACACCGTCTTATCGTAAACGTTTACGGTTTTTCGAGCATTTTCTGTATTCTCGCCGATTCCGTTTGTAGCGCGTGCACCTATATATAGTATGTCCATAGCCGTCCCAGGGGGTGCAAATGAGGCAAGTGCCCTAGGGCGTCCAAAGTATTATGAATGCGTCGAAAAAATTGAATGACAAAATGAAAAGATTTGTTATTTTATTTTAGATATTAATTTCCCTTGTATCTGTATGATGATGATTTCGAGGATTAGTGTATTTACTATTAAAATATATAAAATTATGTAATTAGATATTACGTTAGTTGTAAAAGATTTTTTTTGGGGGGGGCCCTAGGGCGTTATTAGTGGTTAGGACGGCACCGTGTGTGTCCTTATTATCGAAATCGGACGACTCCGGGAGGAGGCATGAGAGTTTTTCCCGTAAAGCGTATGTAAAATCGAGCTTTCCGTTTTCCGTCTGTCTGCGGTGTTGACGCGTGCAAAATAAAATTTTGAGAATCGAAATCCAATGCGCCCTGCAAAATGTTTTCCTCTTCCAACAACAACAAAAAAAAAAAAGTATCGAAATCGGATCGCTCTACAATAAGGCGTGAGAATTTCTCCGGTAACGCGTATGTGTTTCAGTTAGAAATACGGCCTGTACAAGCCTGCAAGCCCCTTAAAAATTTACATTGCGTCGATAATGTGGACGAAAATCTAACCGTCTGTTTTATCTCGTACAAAACAAGTCAATAATAATAATAATAATAGGTAATTAACGAACTCTGTATAACGTACCATAAGGTATTGCAGAATCCCCGAGCCCTGCATGAACAGGTTATAATAATATACGCCAGTGCGCGGGGGTTCTGATAAACGAATTTAACGCGATCGTATTGCACGTGAAAGTGGATATTAACCAGTTTGAAGGGGGAAAAAAAACAATTTTTTTTTTTCCTAACTCGATTTATACCGGACTCGCATTTATAAACTTTTCGGTTTTCCACGGGGCTAACAATTATATCTTGTAACAATCCGGTTTGATCAACTCGCGTTCTGTTACAGTGTTTTATAATATTATGTACTCGTATTATACGACCCCGGGAGGCCACGGCACAGATATTCGTTGATTCTGATCGCGTTGGCTGCAATATTTAATTTTTTTTTCCACATTATAACGTGTACCGAGTTCGTTTTTTTTTCTCGATCGTTAAGACGTTTTAACGATATAATATGGACGATACTGATTTTCGTTATTATTGTCGCGTACAGCGTGCAGTTGTGTTGTGTATGACGACGATTTTTTTTTAACGCCATTTTCGGGGTACATTAAATAATATGTTTTATTCGATCCTTGTTATAGGCTCGAGTATTTTTTTTTTCTAATATCATCGACGACTGTGGTAAAAAGAAACGGCAAAAACATTACAATAATATTACGCTTTTCTTTTTTTTTTTCGTCATACAATAATCTTGTAGCACCTATAAAAACGATTTTTCTCATTTTCTGTAATAAGAAAAATAAATATTTTTTTTTTTGCTTTTTCTCTTTTGTAACCGACACTCGCCTACTAAATATAGGTATGTTTTTTGTCCGTTATTATATTATGTATTTGATGAGTTTTTTTTTTTTTTGGCCCGTCTTTTTGATTGATTTTTATGTATATATATATATAATAATATTATATACCGTCATTTACGTTGCTGCATTATTGTTACTTACGAGTTCGTTTTTTTAAATTGTTTTTTTTTTTTTGTAATTTAGAAGAATTAACGATTGTCGTGTTTTACGACGTATACAAAAAAAAAACACTCGTTATAATAATTAATTTTTAACATGTTTACGGTTTTTCGTTATATTATAGCCTCGTATATATATATATATATTGGCGAACGGATGACACACATTAAATGTATTATAATATAAAAATATATATTATACTGTTAAAATATTAAATATATGGATTATACGTGTGTGTACTCAATTTACACAGATTTTTCACGCTGAGGTCTTAAAAATCTGCGAGCGTTTCAATAAATTTTTTTTTCTGTGTAAATTTGTTTTATGAAAATCGCTGCTTTATATTATTCGTTCGTTGTGCACGCGTATTCACGTGTATTTTTTTTTTCGAATTATTATAATTTTTTTTCGCACAGGCGACGTCGAGGTAAATGAATACTATGTCGTCGGATTTTTTTTTTTTTTATACGCGTATAGTTTATAGTAAATACCGCGAGAGTATACGCGATGAGAACATTGTCTGTTTTACTCGTATATATTTTAATTTTCGTACAAATCGTTTATACGTACACCACCTGTATAGCGTTTTTTTTTTACAGGACGTCAAAAAAAAAACGATGCATTATATTATATGTATGAGCGCGTATAAATATATCTGTTATCGAAGTTATTTCAATTTTTTTCATTATTTAATGGCCGATATAGGTGCCCATTATTCCGTCAAATATATCATTACGTATATATATATTTCTATTTTGCAGGGCACGTCGAAAATCGATTAATTATATGTACGCACGCGACGACACGTCTTCGTATATATAAATACACACAAAAGAAAAAAAAGTATATTTCGGTATACGCACTATTAATATAGTTTAAGAATAGAAAAAAATATACTAATAGGATATAGAAAATTACAATTTTAAAAAAAAAAGAAAAGAAAAAAAATCGTTGTTATAACGCTTGAGAACGCTCATTTTTTTTTTTTCTTTCCTCGCGTAACACCCGATTATGTAACGTCGCATATATTATATTATGTTGTGCACGATTACTCGAATAGGTACGCGTTTGTGTTAATAAAAAACGAAATAAATCATTTTTTTTTATATATATATATACCGGGAAAATAATTAAATCTGAAAAAAATTTGATATTTTTTATATTTATTATTTACACACAGAGAACAGTGTTTTTTTTTTTTTTTTTATTCGCACTATACACTTTACTCCGGAGGGAATATAATCATTTGTATTTGATATGGCACATATACATACGTGCTCGTTTTTCCGTCAAAATTACAAAAAATTAAAATAAAAAATTACGTGTGTTTATATACTTAGTTATATTAAATTTGCAGTGATTTTCTCAAAGGAATTCCGATGATTGATTAGATAATAATATATTGTGTTATACGCTCGTGTAATTTCCATACTACATATACGACACACGCGTATAAATAGTATCCCTTTTGACTAGAGAAAAAAAAAACACGTTTATATATATATTCTGTCGTCGCAATAATCCTGTATCAGAGGTTTCTGGATAATAAGAAATACGAATCGATTTCGAACGGAATGAATGAAAAGAGTGTGCAAATGCACCGCCCTGGTGTGTTAAAACGAAAAATCGGAAAAACTATAATGAAAAAAAAAAAAAGAATTTAACTCTATATCAACGAAGTATGGATTCGTAAAAAAAAAATTATTTTTTGAACACTACAATATATGTGAAGCCGCCTCATCTGTATTATAGGAATTTGGGCAGAGTTTTTGATTATACGTTGTCAGTGAAATTGGTATTATCTTTAAGTCTGTATATATATATATACGAACACTACAAGTTGTTGTTTGTAAGAATCGCGCTTGATTCAACCACTGCAGATGAATAAAAATCATTATTTGAAAGACCGATCGAATCCAAGTAAACACTGTGTGTATATAGAGTATAATGGTTTTTTTTTTTGCGTCTGCATTTTCCCATATTTCCATCTGTTTAGCCGCTTCAGCAACAAAATCTGATGACAACATTTTTCCATTATCAAGAATAAATTGCTTTTCGTCGTTGTTTCGCGAAATAACGTATAATTGAATACGATATAGACGAAGGTATGCGCTGCAATAGAAAACGATTTATCGTGTGCATTGGAAAACCGATCTTCTAAAGAACAGATATGACTGGAAATATTATATTTTCCGTGTATTCTGTGGAAAAATCGTACTCGAGCAGCGTCCCGGCCACGACGGCATTCGAAATCGGTACGTGAACTTTTGTGCGAAAACGTTACTGAAATAAAACTATTGTGACGTGTGTGTTACGATAACATTGGAAAATACTGTTATAAAAGTACCGCGTGTAGAAAAGATTGGAGACATCCTAGTAAAAAAAAAAAAAATCATTCGAAGATTTTAACGTTCTCGATATCGACTATCTGTATTTTAAAACGAGTACCGTATATCCAAAAAAAAAAAAATATTATCCCCTGTAAAACATAAAGCCAACACTAGATACGCAGCTAACAACTTCTCCATAGAACTGCAAAAATTTTTAAAAACCATCTGCCGTAAAGTATTCGACTCGAATATACATTAATAAACCTATAGTGTGACGTGTCCGATACGCCTTTACCCGTTTTCAAAATCACCCGCTGGCTTCTACAAATGAATATGTAGCAATTAAAACTAAAACCATTAGCTACACCGTGTTCAAATACTCATAAATATTATTTTCACGCGTTTTAAAAAAAAATGATTTCGTTTAATTCACGTCTATTATTACGTATATACGTTATTCAATTACAGTATTGTAAAAAGATAACTCCTGGGGCTCCACGCGAGTTTTCCTGCACTCAGTGAGTCTCAGTAATCTTTTTTTAAAAAAAAAACAAACATTGTTCGTACTTTTTTTTTCTATATAGAGAATTTACACACGACCGCCGCCGCGGCGTGTAAATCGATCGTACGAGTCTCGGCTCGAGTCCTTTTATTAATGGTGTCTGCTGTGCGGCGGCCGTGAACGCGACTTTTTTTTTTACAAAAAAATATTTATTACGTTATACGGTCGATATTATGTCAGACAAGTTTTCTCCGCTATTTTTATATAGTACACTTGGCAATTTATTATACTCGCGCGCTTATATATAGTTAGTACACACAAGTTTGTAATAATAAATTCGTTTCTCCTCTCCACCTCCTGGCCGCGACAACCGATCGATTATTATTATTATTATTATTATTATTATTGTCGTTTCGCGTTCAATGAAAATTATTCTCTGTACTACTCGGTATACTTCCTACGCGTTTTATTATTATAATTTCGTACCTATAATACGTACGTTTACATTCGAACGTTTACAGTAATATTATTATAAACGATCAAACGTTTCCGCGAAGAACGCGCGGATTTATTCCCCCCCGCTGCAGTGCTAATACTCGTGCATTTTATTATATTTTACTTCCGAGCCAGTGGCGTATTTAGGGGGGCCAAGGAGGGCAATTGCCCCGGGCGGCAAATTTAACTGGGAGCTTTTTTTTTTTTTTTAAACAGATTTATAACGATTTAAGCAGTTGTAAAAAAAAAAAAAGAATAATAAAAATGTTAGTTTTTTTTTATAGGCAAATCATATTTAAGAAAAATTGCCACTATAAAAAACCGATGAGAGGAAGAGATCATACAAAAAAACGTGTACCCAGGGCAGCAAAATCCTAAATACGGCGCTGTTCCGAGCTGTGAAAAAATACCGCATAAAAATATTACGTATCTCACGCCGCCGGTTAAACGATCGATAAAATATTATACAAACTCTACGGGGAAAAAAAAAACCCCCCGAAACTTTCCAGATAAAACGAGAATCTCTGTCTCCGCGACGTAAAAGGCTTTTTTCCAATACATTTCCCCGAGTTTAAATCAATAACAACAGTGTAACTCTGTGTCTGTTAACAGAAGAAAGAGACCCGAAACATTCTCCCCTCCGATCGTTCTTGACTTTTAAAAATCTTCCGTTTCCACGAACAAGGATCTTAAGGATCCGAATCGCTTCACGATCGGAGCAATTGGAAACCGGGGGTTTTTTTTTTCATCTCTCTTCGTCTCGCGAAACTTACGGTATAGCACAGACGTTTCCTGTATACTTATTATTATACCTATACCGATTCTGCAAACGGGTTTGAATTCGTCGTGCGACCTTCGCACTATTGTTTTTATCTTTAAAAATTGACTGTTACAATATCGTTTTGGTTTGAATTGATTTCGGAGTGTTTTATGCGAGAGAATTAGAGAAACACGTGGGAAAGTATCGGATCTCGAGTAGAATTCGCGCGACGAGAATTCAAATCGTTTTTCAAATTTCTTTTATAGATCGCGTTCGACAGTGTGAAACGTCCGTTCCGTGTACTGTGTGTTTCTTGTGTGCAAGACGTAATAAATAGAGAGAAAATATATTCTCCTATACAATAACGAGGGAAAAAAAAACTGCGTATGTTTTCAGTACTCCTCGCGTTTTTTTTTATTTTCATGGGCTGTACTATATGCGAACACGTCCCGTACTCTGGCGCGAGTTAATCGATACAATTACATATATATATATATATAAAAATATTATAGTATAGAGCTGTAAGGTACTCGGAATAGAACTCGTTTTTCTTCGTGAAAAGCTCGCGATCACGAAAACAGTCATATTATAGGCTATTTATTTTTTCGGATTTTTTCGAAGGAACGTAATGAGAGTCTTGAGAGTTTAATTTCGCGGTCGGCAAAAATATTCACTGCCGAGCCTACAAGCGGAGACGCCTCACGACGCCTCGCGGTTTTTTTTCCGCTCGAATCGAATTTGCGATTATATTGTTTTTTTTTTGTTCGAAACGGTTCGAATGAACTAATAAAAACACACGAACGTACGAAAATGACTTTTGAATGCGTTATATATATATACCGACATTAATAACAGAACGTTTTGGTAAAAACCGCGTATATAAAATTAATCCTGTATACAAATTCGCGTTATAATAATATCGAAAAATGTATTCGTTTTTTTTTTTTTTTGGTCAAAACGCTCGACCTACACCGAAGCGACAGCAGACGCGCTACCGGTCGTACGGTTTAAACAAACATTTCGCGTTCTATTTTCGGTGTACTACAACAGCGGGCTTGAACGGCGGACGACAGGTTTTTTTTTTTTTATGAACGGCATTGATCGATTTTTTTTTTTTTTTTTAAGAACGGCGTATTTAGCAGCGTACGCGTATAAATCCACACACCCACACACACACACTACACTTTATACGCGTTAAAACGCGCGGTTTGATTGAAAACGTTAAAAAAAAAAAAAAATTTAATTAATACTCGTTACCGCCGTGTTAAAAATCGCGAGACTTTTGACCGAGTATAGAGTAACAGCGACGACGTCGCGTACGTTTTTGGTTTTTTAACTAGCTCGTTGCAAAAAAAAAAAAAAAACGTGCTATAAAAGGGTAATATTATACTGATTCGCAAAGGTTTTCAAAAAACGTATATTTTTCGGCACCTTCGTGTACTAGTTTATCTTAAAAGTCTATATTATATCGTTTCCGTAATCTTCTACGTCGTTATAAAAAAAAAAAAAATCGCGCGATTTTTTTTTTTTTACGTCTCGTCCGATTACACAACAAATTTCATTATATAACTGCGTACGGAACGTCAAGGTTTTTTTTTTCTTAAACGTTCAGAATAATATGAACCGACGAGGGGAAGGATGCGTAGATCGTGTGTGAAAACGTTTTTTTTCACCAAGTTCGGCCACGTCGAATATATTCGCGGTGTTTTAGATTCTGAGCGGAGCGAGGGATCACTATATAGTGGTTTTACACTGATGATATTTTTTTTTTTTGCCTTCTGTCTTGTGTACAGATTTTCGACCGGAAGGAGTGCTCCGATCTCTTCGCGTAGCACCTTTTCTGAAAGAAAATCACATCAAGACGGTACTTGGAGAGTGATCATTTTTTCGATTTTCTCAATGGTTTTTTTCACGCGACGCGATAAACTACCGAAAAACGGATTTCGTCAATATCCGCGTACAGGTTTTTCGCTATAATTTCGAAAATAATCATTCCGTCGTCTTGGAATTTTCAACGAAATTCTACGTTCGTACTGTACAACTCGGAAAAAAAATTCTCAAAAAGTTTCATTCGATTTTAGGCCATTTATAGTTATTTTTAGATTTTGAGGTTTTTCATTCGTAAAACGGTTAATTTCGAGTTTTTTTTTTCACTTGAAATTCGGACACAACGTCAGACACGTATTACTTAAATTTCGTACGAAAAATAGACAAAGCGCATTACACCGGTGCTGCGCTCAGAATCGTTTTACCGAATGCAATGATCCGTCGTTGCTTTCAAATGTGTAATAAAAACAAAACTCTAAAATCCGAGTAAAATTCACTTCTCTCTTCCAGTGGCGCAGGAACTGTTTTTCACTTGGGGCGGCAAAAGTTTAAGGCTCTCGTGTATATGTATTTTTTTTTTTTTTTTTTGTAACGCATAAAAACCCCTACGTTTTCGTCTGTAAACCCGGCGCGGCGGTGTAAGGTCGTGACAAACTTAAAAATAATATTACAACGTCCGAACGCACCAATATTCGAATGTCAAACGGCGTTTGTTTGCCTCTCGCCGCTTGTACACCTACAGACTCGGATCGGCGGTGTATATTTAGCAGCCGATCTTCTTCTGGCCGCGCGTCTCGCAGCTCTGCAGTCGGTTCGCAGTGCGCGGCGAACGGAACGCGACGACCGCGGCGGCGGCGGCGGCGTTTGGAAATCTTAAAAACGTAACGGCCGCCGCGTTGTTATTATTATTTTTTATAAATAAATGAATAAAAAAAACAAAAAAACCAACCTACAACGCGTCGATATTACTACACTGTGACGAGGTTTTTTTTTTTAAACGTCCGCGAGACTAA
Source organism: Slavum lentiscoides (assembly GCA_032441835.1). NCBI lineage: Eukaryota > Metazoa > Arthropoda > Insecta > Hemiptera > Aphididae > Slavum > Slavum lentiscoides. The sequence continues at coordinate 7,610,037 of CM063715.1, read as the reverse complement.
TTTCAAAGCGTATTTTTTTTCTCTCTCTCTCGCGCGCGCGCGCGTTTTGTCGACCGAACGTTTTGAACGTTTTCCAAACGGACGCGCGCCCCACATCGTCGTCGTCGTCGTCGTCGTATTTATACACGTCGTAATAAAAAATATAAAAAAAAAAAAAAGCTTCCATTTATAATAGCCTCGACTATATACTATTACCGGGTACTCCTGAATAACACTTTCTAATATCGATTATAACGGCGAACTTTTAAATAACCGATTTATTTTTTTTTAAATACAGTTTTTTTTTAAGCGACGACGAACCGACGAAATATTATCGTTTCGTATACGCCGTCGTCGTCGTTACAATAACGTCTATACGTTATACACAATATTTTTGACCTCGTCCGCCGAGAAAATATTTCATATAGGACTGCTGTTGTTTAAAAAAATAAAATCTACCGACAGTGAATGACCCCGTAAAAAAAAACAATTTTTTTTTGATTATATCGCGAAATGCGTTCTAAGCCGCGAGACTATTTTTATTTTTCCCCCGCGCTCGTATATTTTCCTCGTTTTCGCTGCGTAAACGCGCGTAGTTTATTACACAGAGACTGCAGACTCGAATGAAATAATACAGCGGTTTTTTTTTACTACATTGTATTTTCGTATAACACAAACGTAGTAATCATCGGTGTGTTTGTTTCGAGGACGAGGGATGGGGAAGGGTTTAATTAAAATGTTTTTAATTTTGTGTTTATAAATTAACTCGTATACAAGTGTAAATATAGGCCAACGGTCAATCGCGAGATACAACTAAATACATAAATATACAAGAGATTCAGACTCGGTACAGTTCATACTGCACCTTTCTTTCAACGGGCGACCGACTTCGAGTGTATCGCGGAGCTAACGTATTGAACAAAATTAAAACGGCTTCAGCCGACGGAGGTCATTTCGTTTTTTGGGGAAAAGCTGTATATTTAAATCGAAACTCGGTAGGTGCGCATGTCGAGAAGATCAAACGACAATATACGGAGACGTATAGAAAAGACGGTGACGTGTGAGAGTAGAAATTTTTCTAATATACACGGGCCAGAGGAACTGAATGGAAAACTGAGATGAGGATAAGCCAAACGTATAAGTGCGCGTTGTTTGTGTGAACGACGTGCAAAAGACTGTGGAACCGCGAGCTGCAGGACACGCGATTGTCAACGAATCGTGGCGGGGAAACTAGATGGGAGAAACGATAAACGGAATATGCCTGCCCGAACTGTACGAGTGTCCAGTGTAAGAAGGTCCTGAACGAATCGTATAGATGAATGGACGGAATAAAAATGTATTAATATAATATATAGAGAGAGCATTCTTTGAAAATCTCTGTCCGTCCGAAATTCTAGTGTACAAAATCGTTGTCATACAATATAATCTCTCGCTTTTTCGAATAAGCTACAGTGCACTGTAGCTCCGAGCAGCGGTGTGGTGTTAACTATCGGTTATTGTTCGCGGGATTCGGGCACCGAACAAACAAAACGGTTGTACAAGCCGCACACGTAACATACCTATATTTCGTAATAATAATAATAGTCACACTCTCGTTGCGGCGGTAAATTAGTGAAATCCACAAATTCCATTTCGTCAATATAACCGGTGCTCGAGCGCGGGGTATATATACTGTGTTAAAATTCTGTTGTGCCGCATTGTTGACAAAACGTTCGTATATATATATTATTATATACATTAAAATAATACGACGGTTGTATTGTATTTGCAGAGCTATGTACACACAGAATGTTAACGTTTATGCTCGTGTCGTCCCCCTCCTCTATCGGATTAAAAACGTATTTGTGGAAAAAAACGATATATTCCTTCCGGAAAACCTTTACCGTCGCTCGTCCGTCGCCGCTAGTGTTACGCGTTGCTCGAATTCGATGGTAGGACTACGCGGAGTAGGTACATCTATTTTTTTTTAAATATACTTTTCTTTCGATTTTACTATACGCTAGTAACGAGCCGAGTACGGAGACTGAACTCTGGGATCGAGCACTGGGTTTTCACTGTGTAATTGTTTTACGCGTTTATAATTATGTGTGGGTATAGAAAGAAAAAAGATTTAAGCGCGAAATCGTTTTCGCATTTCACGCGCGTTCGCAGATTCTCGCGAACGAATAAAATCGCGTCCGAATTTTCACTCCTGTATTATTGTTATAGAGTTGTGATGAATCTTCCGAGTTCGCGGATTTTAATGAGCCGAGCATTTTTTTTTTTTGTTAACAATAAAACGAGATTAAAAATTACACTGCTGCAGATGAGTCTGCGGCCCCGTTCGGATAATAATAATATTATTATTTTCGCTATCGATTAGTTTTTTTCTTCTCCGTGAGTTTCCACGAGACGAGATTTAGTTTTTCGGAACGTAAATTTTTAATAAACGATTTCGCGTCCCTCGACATATACTAATTACCCCCGCCCTCTTTCCCCACGAGATTCCAAGCACTGCAGAAGTATTTATTACGCGAAATCAAAAATTTAATTAAATATCCGTCAGCAGCCGCTTTTTTCTATATGTATAGAGTAATAAAAAAAAAACACAGATTATTCGCGAGAATCGTATTTATGTATTATACAATATTTAAAAAAAAAAAAACAGCTAATTTACGGGCTATAGTGTACCGCGATGGCTCGTACACAATTTATTAAAACACAAATATATTTGTAATATATATATACGGACTGCACAGTGTGAAGAAAACTAGGTTGAATCGTTTCCAAAGCCAGTTCTCGAAAAAATAAAAAATTCCGCGTGGCGAATCCGGCCCGCGGTTATTAATTTCTCTTCCCGGAGAACTGGCGGAAAGAACGGAAGAAAGAAAAAAATTGCGAAATTATCACCATAGAAATTCGTGCGAAAGTACATCTCCGAAATGAGTGTGTGTGAGATTTTTTTTTTTTTTATGGCCACTATTCTTTATTTTTGTATACTAGAGAAACAAAATTATTCGGGTTTATTGCACACAAAATAACAACTATTACACAACATAATTATACTTTCGGACGGGGAAGGGGGAAATAAACGTTAAAAACGAGAACACTGTATAACTGGAAATTCGTAAACCATTTTTTTTTTTCTATATTAAATATACGTACAATAATTATTACACGTGTAAATATAATGTGTTTGAAATGTTTTTTAAACCATATGTCACTCCCTACCGATTCTCCCGTACCACATAATACGGCGGTAATAATCGAGTTTTTTTTTTTATTGAATTTATATATAATAAAAAAACGTGTTATATAGTGTGTATAAAACCAAGCGCGCATATTATTATGATGTCAATGAAATTTTCGCTTAAAAACTCCGTTATTGAACATATATACGTTTTACGAAGCATTACATCATCGCGTCATATATACGCGCGTTTAATTGTATATATCGCCGTTATTATATACGGTATATATTAATAAAAAAAAAAATTAATGGACGATTTAAAAAAAAATTTATACGTATCGGTCGTTATAATATATTCAATGTTTATGTAATAACGAAACGACTATTATAATAAGCGGTTTTTTTTTTTATTACATTTGTAGTTTTTTTTCAGAACACCCAAAACGACGAGTTTACATTTTTACGTTTCACGCGATATTTTCAATTCTCGACGAGATAATATTATATTCGAACGTTAAAACGTTTTCCTGATTCATATGGGGGTGTATCGACCGTTATTATCGGCCTATTATATACATTTTCAAACGTACTCATTGAAAAACCATGCAAGTTCCCAACTTGGTGGTCCGCGGTGTCAAAGGCGTTTTTTTTTTTTAATTCACGTCGAAAAAAAAAATTTTAACTCGAAATTAAACAGCGTTGTAACTGACAAGTGTGTATAGAGTGAAATTGTATTCCGTGTTTTTATAATGTGCGGTTTATATGTATAATATAGCAACAGCATCATTCCCGCAAAGAATGCCACAACACATTATATGGTCAATGAAAAATACGAATACGAATATCGATTGAGTAGGTAATTTTTTTTTTTTTTACTAAATTTAGTACGCAAATGTCAACGAATACAAACTTTTAATATTTTCTTTTCTCGATATTTTACCTATTTCCTAACCGCCGCGGTAGTCGAAGAGTATAGTCCGCGGTCTGACTTGGTGCGCAGGGGAATCACTGCTTTAAAATAATAATATATTCGAAACGTGTTCGCGTGTTTCTGCTGTACACACTTTTATAATCGATATTATTTCTTCGTATACTGCGCGGATCGGCCGGTATTAATACAATAATTATATATCATAAATGTACAGTGGAAATATTTTAATTGAAAAAACGCGGGTGATTTAAATTTTCGAAATCTATTGTGCGCGAGCGGCCCGCGACGAGTAATTATTTTTTCATTAGTGATGTACCGCTGGACGATTAGCCTTGCGTGAGTATGGCGTTTTGTGTCGGTTTCCACGATAAATTTAATCATTTCTGAGGGTTCTGTCGACGTTAACCATGCACAGCCCTGCATTTTACGACAATATAGTTATAAATTCAATTCCTAATCGCGATATAATGTGTAAATATCGCCCGATCGATTCGATTAAAACGCATTGAACTCGTATATTTGACGTAACGCTTCGAATTTTCGTGAAAAACGTTTTTATTTTACTCGCCTTCGTGCAAGCGCACTTGTTTGTTATATGTACCCTTAACGATGGATATATTACACGCGTATATATTTATATTATTAGCGTAATATCGTGAAAACCGAAAGAAACCGTCGATTTTAAAGACGCTCGTGGCCGTTAACCCGTCCAACCCGTTTGACGGGATGAAATGGAAAACGTCTTTGAGACGGAGCTGCGACGACCGATTTATTATTATAATAATAATAATAATTGTTTTATGGTCTACGTTCGTGATGCACAATATCGTTATACAATAATACTGCAAATATTATAATATATAATTCTCGGATTATTAACAATTTTTTTTTTAGACGTTAAAACATTTTTGTGTCGTCTTGCAGCAGCAGCAGCAGAATAATCGTTTCGGTGAAATCCTGTGAAATTCTGTGAACGCGACACTGAAACGCTTAATACACTGCGTATTATGTAGAAAACGGTATTATTATTATTATAATAATATTGCACAGTATAATATATTATTGTAACAATACGCGTAATAAGTATTAAGAGCATATAATATACACACACACACACACATACGAGTGAATAATAATAATAACGGGGATAAATCGGCAGATAAAAATATTAATACGTTGTGTACAGTGGTCACCACAAATCGTAGTCTCTTTCTCTCTGTCTCTCTCTGATGATATGTATAATAAGTCTTGATATTGCTGTCAAAGGTTACGCGTATTATACGTTTACAGTGGATAGTAATAATAATAATAATAATATAATTATTAAGGGTTTATTTATACATGAGCGTATTCGAGGTGGGAGGCAAGTGTTAATTCAATTTTTTTATTTTTTTTTTTTAACGCAATTCGAAATAATGAGAAGAATTACGAATGTACACATTTCGTAATATATATATATATATACCTACATAACGCAATTATAATTTTTTTTCTCGAAATATTGTCAATAACGTTGACAAAACGCTGCGGGTAAACGAATCATGTTTAGTTTGATTTGAAAATTTATTAGTGCCTTATAAGTTATAACAATAAAATATATCCGTGGGGAAAAAACTAGAAATGTACTAAACAGATTTGCTGAAGACCCCTTGACCGCGATCGGCATCAAATATCAATGTATATATAAGTAATAATAAATTTAAGTCATCAATAAAAATACACATTGTGTTTGGATTATTTAACTAAAAAAATAATTTAAAATGTATTTAAAAAATAAATAATAATTATACGTTAATTTTGTAAAAAAAAAGAACTCATTTATTTCAGTAACCATGCGTGTAAAAAAATGTTTTTGTACCATCTCGGAAAACGATTTGTGTAAATCTATAGCTACGCCGATTTATATTTATATTTATAAAATAATATATACACAATAAATATAGATATTTATATTGATTAATATTTATTTTATTCATTATTTTAATATGTGTGACCGACGTGTGAATAAAACGTGAAAGCGATGCATCGTAAAGTATAATTATCACCGGAGTTCGGAGGGATCCTGTATACTGTATAGCATTTCGCTAATTATTATTATTATTATTATTGAAGACAGATAAGCTATGAATTTATTTCATGCGCATCAACGATTTCTGAAATTCCGTATTGCATATTTTAAGCGTTTTATAACGTTTTTAGTGCTGTTTTTTTTTTTTTTTTGCAGTTTTACATGTTTTTTTTAATAATACATGTATTCAATTTGAATTATTTCGTGTTTTTCATAAATCTCTCAACCCGTTTGAGAAAATATAAAAAAAATTTACTTTTCATTAGATATTTCATATTCTAATCTATTTTTATTTATAGTGTCTAATATAATTATCGCGTTATCTTATAATATTCGTAAATACAAAACATTTTCTTTTCTACTGTTTTCAAGGGACATTATATCAAAAGAAAATGTTTCTTTCGGTCATATTTATAGTGCATATTTCAGTACTTTTTAATGATGCTATAAAATCCGAGCACTGATTATTGCAAACAATAGCTGCAGGTGTCTGGGCGTGGTAAAAATATTTAAAAAAACCCCCATTAAAAATGTATTATTAAAAACGCGTTTTTAACGATAACACTAACAAATTTTACTTAATATCAGAACGTCGTCCTTTTTATTTAGGAATAAAACATTATTAATATAATATATTCTTAGGAAAAATCGAAGGAAACCGTAATACGTAAGCGTTATATTTTGAGGTCGTTTAGCCGCCGTTGATGGTACTCGCCGTTCGACTGCTCCGTTCAATGTGTAATTACATTTTTGTAGTGTGTTGAACTCTTAAACGCGGCGGGAAAATATCTGCTCGCACTGCAAGGTAATCTGCGCAGCCGCTTTTATACCGAAAGTGTAATTATTTTGTTTTTTTTTTTTTATCAAACAAATTCTTTTCAATAACAATTTGAGATTAAATTTCGGAAATGTTAAAATATCTGTAAAGCGTCGTTTAAAAGCGTCGTTATTGTTTTGCCGCAGTTCAACGACTTCCATCCGCGCGCGCGCAGTCTGCAACGTGTAATTTTTCAAATGATGCGCACAGCACGGACGTGTCAATAGACGAGTGTAGGTACTCGTTTTGAAGAATAAATAAAAGAAAAGAAAAAAAATAGAAGACAACGCATTGTTTGAAAATTCAAAAATCCTCACTGTGTTAACGTAATATCTTAATAGTAATAAAGACGGTGTATTTCCGAATCGTATGTGACGGTCTTCTCTTAAGAACGTTTACTGAGTACTGCAGTCACGATTTGTAGTACCGGATGACGGTCGTTTTCAGTCTTAAAACATGCGATCCTGCACCGTGTCTGAAACGAATAAAAATAAACTATTAAATAATACACCATATCGATTTGTAGACGTATAATGATTTATTTAGTTCACCAAAAAAAAAGTTTTAAAATTTAAGTAATTATAACGCTATAGATTTTTTATGCGGTTTATTTGCAATGAAACTCGTAGACTAATACAATAATTAACACTTAAAAAGGTATACCACATTTATGCAGAGAAAATATGTTTGAAAAAAAATCCGAATTTTTTTTCCACGACGACTTTATTGCTATATACGTACACGACGGGCTGTTTAAAAAATACGTCCCTTAAGACACCGTAGCCACAGGTCGGGCTTAATCCGGCCCTGCGTGTACGCGCAATAATAAAAGTGTATACTGTTTTTTTTTCCCGTGGATTTTCGATTATTATGTTTAACAGTCTCGTCGTTGTTTTCCCCCGGTAAATATATAAAAATACCTCGAGAAATATTTGGCAGCGCTTCCGGCCGGCGTTTATTCTCGCGTTATACCGACTGAACTCGATTACACGGAACGCGCATTTCGTATGATTCTCGTATATGAATATTAATATGGACCCCTCCTACAGAGTGAGCCCGCAATCATATGCGTTCCGTTTCTGTTTTTCTGCGTTTTTGTTACCAACTTCATCGTTACGTAAAAATAACCGATATTGGTGCTAACATCCATACTACGTGCACGTCGTTTTTATCTCAAATAGCGTTTTCCACATGACTGTCCTATTGCACCTAGAGCGGGCAAATGATATCACTCGAAAACTTGCCCAGTGCTATCCAGTTCAGTATCATCAGAGGGTGGACACTTCTGGGCGGCGGGCCGATAACAGAGAATCAGTCGCCATTTTATTTTAGGTAGTTTTTATCAAATTTACTTTGTGATAAGGTACATATATATCGTTTCATTCTGATTCCTGACTTCTGTGATATTACTGTGCACTGTACTGCTGTATAAAATACCTAGTTTAATCAATAACATATTTAATTTTTACAAGGTGGGTCACACTGCGTTACCTGAAATAAAATGGCCGACTGATTTTTGCCGCCGTCCTATACCACTCGTGTTATTTCTTATCAGTGTCCATTCTGATTGTTTTATTCTGTGGTATCATATGGAACACGATTTTTCGTTATGAAAATGTTATCAATTATTTTATCTTTGATAACGATTGTGTATACCGTTACCACAAAATGCTGTGCTATATTCCGTATTCCGTGTGTGCTCTACTCGTTAACTCGTTTTTATTAACAAAAATTTTTAACGAAAATTATGGTTGGGCACTGTTATCAATAAAAGATAAGGCGCACCCTCTCGAGGAGCTCGTGCAATTATCACTGCACTCAGTGCAAAAAACTGACAGAGTGCATACATGTGAAACATAAAATCTCGCACTAGTTGTGAACTAATATTCCATATGTATGGAACATAAAATAATTGCACCAGTGCAATAGTGCAGCCATGTGGAAAACGCTAAAAGTAAACACGATAAATATCGTGGAAAAAATTATATTTCATCGTATCCTCCTCCATGACTTTTATATCTTATAGAATGCGTACGGCTGCCTCCCGTCTGGGGTCATATATTTCCATTAGGGATGGGAAAAATGAATCTTTTAAATGATTCGAATCAATTGAATCGACTCACTAAAATGATTCGTTTAAATGATTCGTTCACTTGAATCTCAACTGAATCATTGATTCAAAATTCAATCAGTAATCTAATAGACCGTTCTAGTGTGACTCACAACTGATATGATAAGACAAATGTCGTGAGGGAACAACAATTAATAATTAATTTATAATATGAAATATGATTCGCAGTGAGTCAGTATTTGGTCGCGTAGAATGTAGATTGATTTAAAATGAAGTTACGAACGAGTCAAGTTCATCGAACGAAATAAATTGACAAATGATTCGTTTTTTTCTGAATCTGAGTCGGTACTCGATCGTGTAGATTGATTTAAAATGAAGTTACGAACGAGTCAAGTTCATCGAACGAAATGAATTAACGAACGATTCGTTCTTTTCTTCTGAATCTGAATCAATTCGTTCACTGAAATGATTCGTTCATTTTGAACGAATAAGACCCATCCCTAATTTCCATTGATATACGCGTTCCGTGTGTCGAGTTCTCGGTGGTTATGCCGCCGCCGCCGCCGCCGTTCGAGAATTTATTTACAACGGGCGCGCGCGTAGTGCGTTTATTTTTCGTGTCCCCTCCAAATCGCGTCTCGCGGACAATGCGCGAACGGTACGAAGAACGCGACGTTTTCTGCCTTGTGTGTACACCGAGCGGACTATATAATTTATAATAATCTCGCGTGTACAAACACAGAACGTTGTTGTGCGATTATTATATACAATATACGCGTTATATTTCCTAAATAATAATACTAATATACGACGCAGTTGAAGAGAATAATAATCGAAAGTTTACAATAAAAGTGTAGTACGTGCACGCGTTCGTTATGACGTACGTTCCCTTCGTCCCCGGCGACGGTGACGACAATACCGAATCGTTACGACCGTCCGAGCGCGCGCGCGCACGCTATTTTATACAGAAAAAAAAAGATAAAATAAATAAACGTCGCTGTTTCTTTTCTTTTTCCCCGCCGAGCATACACAAAATCGTTATGTTAACAATGTGTACACTGCAGCAGACGACTGACAATCGTCGTGTACACACGCCGCACGTCACGGGCATGAAATATTTTAATACCTGTCTTTGTGCGAACGACGGCGCGCCAAAAAAATTCCGTACACTGCGCGTCTATAAATTGTATTATATATCTGATCGTCTTGTCGCGCGGTAATGTAAAAAAAACAATAATATATACGTATATCACGTGGATTAGTGTATTGTATTATATTGTAGCTCGATCAAGCATGTACAGACGAGATGATAACACACAGAAGAAATTCTTCATCCGTGTCGGTGAGTGCGCGCGCAGGTTATATAATATAGTCCGATCGTTTTTGTGCAAGAACCTAACATGCTTTATAGAAAACAGTACACCGCAGGCGAAATTTGAAAACGTCATTTTAGTTAACGCGGTGTTATCACTCGGTTTTTGTTCTGAAACTTTTTTTCCATTTTGGGGGTCGTCCTGCAGTTTCGCCGTCTAATTCGTGTTGTCCGTCTTGATCTTGAACAATAAATCTGCATTTGACGGACGACACAAATTAGAGGGCGAAAAATTCAACTGCAGGACGACCTCTAAAATGGAAAAAAGTTTCAGAACGATAATCGAGTCGATAACACCGCGTTAACTAAAAAATGATCAGACCGTAGCGTGTTATCGAATTTCGCATACTGCAGAGCCAAAAAAAAAACGGCTTTTGTCTTCGCTATGATAGTGTACTCTGCTGCGTATCCTGCAGGATCTTTATGTAACGCGCCGAATATGTAATATTATATTTAACGAACGCGTTTTGAATAACACTATACGTACATAACTAAAAATTGAACGCTCGAACCGATTTTTTTTTTTGAAACGTATAGGTTTTCTCCTTCCTACAACGTTTCGGAATTTAATGAACGTTTATTATCTTTTCACTTTTTTGTAAACCGACAGAAACGAGTGCATTGTGCTTGCTACCCCGTCGTTTATTTCGATAAATAGGTATGTACAACCGGGTATAGTTGGAAGCCTGCGGCAGTCCCCTGCAGCAGCAGCCGGTTTGCCCGGACGCGATAATCACACACTCTGATTCGCCTTCAGCGGATCAATTTTTCTTCGACCAAAGCATTGACGGTTCAGGAACGCGTTTGCTTCGCTCTGCGTCGACTCCGAGTCTCCGGCGCAGCTTCTTCCGACCGCTTTCCGACGTTCTCGTCCGTCGTCCTCCTCCTGCTCCTCCTTCTGTCCGAGTATCGTGCGAGAGAATAACGCGATCGTCGAGAACGACTGGCACGTGTTCGCGGCATCGACCGGAATCGTTAATCGTCTCCGGGGATTGTCATTCTTCCGGACCGCACAGTATCTCCTAATCCGCGAACGCGCTGGATGCGACCGCGGTGCCCGTCCGTTTTGGACGCGGTGTGTTCGGCCGAGTCCCGGGGATCGTTTCAGTCGCGCGAACTCTCTTAAACTTGCGTGGCTACGTGTATTGGTTGAAACATCCGTGTCCGATCAGTGCTTGGGACGGACGGAATCTCGAATCTGTCGTTTCGTCTTCGGAGCCATCGGGCGGTGTGTGTCAAGCAGCAGCGCGCTTTCAACGAGTTCGGTACAGGGGCGCATTAAGTGGGGGGCAAAGGGTGCGTTTGCCCCGGGCGGCAATTTTCAGAGGGCGGCACACTGATCATGGACATTTGGAATTATATGTTTTAGTGTGTTGGAATTTTAATCTGTACTGTAAATTTAGGGGCGGCAAATTATATTTGCCCCCCTCCCATGCCTAAATATTGATTCTTAATGCGCCCCTGGTTCGGTATCGAAATCAAACAGGTCTGCGCTGTTAATTTTTTTGCTCGAAATGTGTAATACCGATGGATACGGGGACTTGTGTCCCGTCTCGTACGAAACGATTCGTTTAATAATAATTTCAACGAATTCCGCGCTCCAACGGTGTTAAACGTACGCGTGCAGTAGTGCAGAGTACAACAAAATCGTTTGACGGTGCGAACAAAAGCGTTCCTCAATATATTTTCACATCGGTCGAACACTGTTTTTCGTCGCGAAAAAACAAAAAAAAACGTTTTTTGAATTCTATTTCGGGCACAATTTAGTTTATTTCTTCTCCTCGTTGAACGTACGTTTTTGGTGTGTTCAAGAGACGGAGCGAATAATATCTTTTTTTTTTTTAAAATCGCGACCTTCGCTCGAGCACTTACACGCTACGGGCGGTGACGATTGGAAATGTATATATTTATCTTTTTTTTTTTTACAACTCATTCGTCCGAAATTTCCCGAGTGCGAGTCCGCGAAATCCCGCGTTTTTTCAACGGGCAAATTTCTTTTTTCTTCTCGTCCTACACGATTCGTATGTGAAAAAAAATTCATTTCTACACGAATTTTCCGCTGCACGGGAACACCGCGTGTGTAAGCCGAACTCTTAGCTGGCCTTATCCGAGTCTGCTGTCCATTACGATTTTGTATTTTTCGAGACTCAACCATTGGCTTATTATACGCGCGCGTAGCTCATACCCCGCCGCCTACCGACAAATGGGTACGTATCGATTTTAGTATGACGCGTGTGCGGTGAACGCGAATGCTGCCGCCGCCCGTGTCGTCATCATTAACGTTTCCGGAAGTATAGAGTGTGATTTCTCCTACAACCTCTCACAGTTCCTGTTTCGGTACTCGCCCCCTCAGAAAAACGAAAAATAAACGATCGATACCGGTTCGATTGAAAAGAATATTATAAATATTATTGGAAAAATAACAAAATTAACGCGTTAAAAATACCGTGTCTTGTGTACGTCGCACGAACGGTTTACAATATTATTTATCGTAGGTACCGTTTCGATTTGAACTATTTTTGTACGTTTTATAAATATTAATACGTTTCGGATTCCGATGTGTTTTTTTCTAGCTTTTTTTTTTTTTACTTTATGTCTGTAATCGAGCGGAAGGAATGCTCTGGATATCATTCCGACAAGTTTAATCGTTTTATCCCGCGGTAGTAACGGATTTTATCTAGACATTTTTTTTCAAAAGCGCATTAAAAAAAAAAAAAATACTCAAAACTGCCGAAAAATTATATACGTATAAAAAAAAAACGTTAAAAACGCGATAATACTAATAAAACTTTAAAAAAAAAAATCAAAGTTTCACTGGAGCCAGCAATCGCGTTTCGCTGCTACGTTTTATAGAGTTTTTTTTCTTTGCACCATTTCGAGACTGTTTCTAATTTTTTTTTTTTTTTTTTAGTAATATTTTACTGTACGCTTTTATCGCGGTAAAAATGTCGCATTATTTACAGAATCGATTACGAAAAATTTTATGGCTCCTTTCTTTTTGATAAAAAAAAATTTTAAATATTCCTATAGATCCGTCACTGGATATCGTGCTTATATAGGTATACAATAATTTGTCGATCGCGGTCGAATGACCTTGAGCGGATCACGCGCGCCGCCGATCATTCCCCTCGCGGATCTCTTGTATATACGTATATAAATACAAGAGAAGTTTCACAGAGGCCGTACCGTGTATAAGTAAGGTGGAAGCTCGAACGCCCCGACGAAAAAGAGAATATTATATTTTTCGCCGAATAAAATACAGCAGTGTGCGCAAAAACGTAAAACGTGTAACGAAATTATAGAAAAAAAAAAAAAAATAGAAATCGAATTTTTTTTCGTCTCTACTCACTCTTCGTAGGCGTGTTTTAAAAATTCCGCTCTCTTTATTCCTTTTTTTGCGTCTCGAAATTTCGGCTCCTAAATAATCCTTGTATATATATTATATATAAAAGAACAGTTCGTTTTTTTTTTTTTTTACCAAGTTTCGAGACGACACTGTTGAACTTTTTTTCACACAGAGTTGTTTCAAAATCACCGCGTCACCCGTTTTTTCATTTTTTTTTTGTCCGAGGAGGGGATTTTTAAATGTTACGGGTTTTCGACGAGGCGTTTCAATAATTTTACGAATTTCTTTTTTTGTCATACGTTTTCGTATAACGAAACGGCAGCGCGCCGGCAATTCAGCTATAGTATATAATATTGTATATATATATATATAAATAATCTAGCGCGTTGACGTTATAATAATATACCGTTTGTGCGTATACGATGACACGCGTGCACTCTCACTCGGGTTTAAGGGATAACCGCGGGACCAGTCAAGACCAGATCGTACAAAAACGACCTTTCGAATATTATATAATATATTCAAACGTCGTCGTCGTCGTCGACTAGTGCAGTATATAGAGTTACATATTTTTGTTTTTTTCTGTAAAATGTATGTTTCATAACGATTTCCTTGGATATTTTCGAAATTCCTCACAAGACGCCGTTATATATATATATATATTACGTATATACAACACGCGTCTTATTGAACCTCTGCACGAGTCACGATAGTCCCTCTGCACAGGGGCTGTCCAAATGCGTTACAGTCGATGTAGTATTTATTATGCGTTATAATTGTACGCGGCCGCGGTAGGAGACCCGATTTCGATATTATAGTATAATATAAAAGAACGTGGGGCCCCGCGATAACTTCACTGCGCGTGTTCGCGGAGGTTAGGTATGCCGTACAGTCGTATAATAAAAATACTTACAAGTATAAGAGGTGAGTATACGCAGTAATGTTTGTTACCGACGCGGGTTTGCCGCGGGATATAGAAAAGAAAAAAAAAAACGGAATTTCGTCGCGTGTGGATATCGTTATAACGATTTATTTTGTTATTTTATATTTTATATATATTATATGTATATATATATATACGGACGACGACACGTCACAAGTATATATATAAAAAAAAAAAATACACATACCTTTCTATATACGCATGTATACTGCGCAGGTACCGCCGCACTCTCGTTTTATAATATTATAATAATATTTGCTCGCAAACTATGTGTACTATTCTACTCGTCTTCTTCTTCTTCTTCTTCTCTTTATGTGTACGGTTTTTTTCTTTTTTTTTTTTTCTGTACACACAATCCGTCTAAATGTACACACACACACACACACACACTACACCGAAAAAATACTCGCGGCGTCGAAGCATCATCATAATACCTTCACTATTTTATTATCATTATTATTATTATTATTATTATTATTATTATTATTATTATTATTATTATTATTATTATTATTATTATTATTATTTTCACTACGTACTGTGTACCGGGAACGCGATCGGCCAGCCCTTTTTTATTTTGGACAATGAGTTCTGTTATTGGCGAGGTCGGCGTGCATGCGCCGCCGGCTCCACGCCGCCGCCGCCGCCTCCGGTCCCTCTTGTTCGTTTTCCAGATCAATACCGGTCGGACGGACCCGTTGCCGGACGACCGAAACCTACAGTCCGCACGGCGCTTCGTAACCTCCGACGCCGCGTACAATATAATATTATAAATACGTATACGATTTAGGAGAACTACTTTTTTTTTCCCCCCGATTACAACATAGTAGGTACGTGTTATAATGTAACGGCGACGACAACGTTCGTATAATAATAATAATATTATTATTATTATTACTGTAAACGGACGTTGCGGAATGTTTGGGTATAGATCGAAAATCGTGGCCGTGTTGTTGTTATAAACCACACGATTAATATAATCGCGATCGAATATTACGCTATCTATATACCTACCACAGATTAGACGAATAAAAAAATTCGTCTAATCTTTGTCTATATACTATACCGCGGATTTCCGCAACGAGATATCCGTTATCAGACGTGTTTGTATATATTTTGTTGCGATCCGTTTGCGATTATAATAATAATTAGTATAATAATAAACACCCGAGTAATAATATTATGGAAAATGCGATATAATAATATTTATACCGGATCGTACACGAATGCCGGTAATGGTTTTTTTTTGTTCTGCTCGCTCTGCGGCTATCCGTTCACACGAGTTTGACGTATTAAAATATAATTATATTATTGCGCAATGTAAAAATAAAAAAAAATAAATAAAAATGAATTATTTATCGACACAGGCTATGCTGCCCGTATGTACAAAACGTTCGGCGGGGTGCAAGTGCCGCGGTGCGATCACATTTGTATTTACTCTTCCTGTAGCGGCGGCGGCGGCGGCGAACACGTGCATAATGCGTGATATTCGCGTATGCCATTTCTCATTTTACGTACAGGCATGCGCGCGCGCGCGGCCGTCTGTTGTGCGTGCGTGCGCGTGTGTGTGTGCTGTAAAAAACCGGGCCGTGCGCCTGCCAAAAGCCGTCTCTCTCACACTCTCTCTCTCTCTCTCTCTCTTTCGTCCTCTCTCTCTCTCTCTCTCTCTCTCTCTCTCCGTCACTCGTCGTCTCTCTTGCGTTCTCCGTTTTTCTCTCGCGATCCGTCGTTCTCCGACTTTGTTCTCTCTCTCTCTCTCTCTCTCTCTCTCTCTAACAGCAGCAGCGAAACCTTCGCGTGGTCCGTTTGTTATAAATGTACGCAGACCGCGCGTGTGCTTGTACGAAAGGCAAAATACAGAGAAAAAGAAGGAAGAAGGAAAAGAAGAGATAGCGTATATTATACGAGAGGGTACCTACTCTGCAGGTTTTTCTTGTGTTTTTTCGGGGGTGGGTGGGGGAAAAGCAAAATAGTGACCTCGGGACCGCCCGGCGCTGTTTAAATTGTTTTTTTTTTATTATTATTATTATTAAAACAACGTATTCCGTACGTTTATAAACGTTGTTATACACACGATTAGGTGAGAATAGTGTTTTAACGTTAAAATCCTGTTTTTCCGTTCGGTTTATATAATTTATTCGTTTTACAGACGAATGCTTGTAGACGATTATTATTCAATGAATACAGGTAATGTATTATGATGTATAGAGTTAAAAATAAATCGACATAAATAGTTGACCAGCTTCTCGAATGCTATTTATAGGAAAAACACGTTCCTCGAGACGACAGACGACGGTCCGAGCGTTAAAGAGGACGCTGCTATATGAATATTTCATCGAAACAATCGGTTCGCGCGCCCGGGCAAGAAATCCGAAGACTACTTTATTTTAGACGCCAAATTTGTACACGGAATATTTTCACCTCCTGTAGACGTTTTTTTTAATTGTCCTAAGAAATCATATGTGAACGTTATACAGTTTTTACCGTTTTTTTTTTTTTTATAAAATCTCTTAACTTGTTAAGAATTAAAGACATACGGAGAAGAAAAAAAAAACAGTTAATATCGTAATTTATTTTGTGTGCGTATCAATCGGGGCTACCGTTTTATCTTAAACGTTTCACAATTTTTCTGCGGTTATTCGGAGCGCGTTACACGGTTTCGGTTTGCCTGCAGTGTCTTTTTTAAATAATCCGCTGCAGACACATATTATAATAATAGGCCTATAACGCGCCTCCGTGTACGCGGTGTACGTGAAAATACGATGAAATATAATTATTTTTTTTTAATTCACTCGATCGTATCGATACGAACACGTCGTTTTAAAAGGGCTGGAGGGAAACATGTGTATTTAAATTTTTTTTTTTAAGAGTCTTAGTATGATGACGTCGTCGTTATCAAAGTTTGCCTGAGCCGGCCGACGAGGTGTGCATATAATAAGCGCAGTAGAGATAATTCACCTGTGACGCGCGTGCACAACGGTTTGAGTTTCGTTTCATCACCTCGTCATCGTCGAAGAAAACCGTCGGACGCGCGTGTTCTGCTGCAGTTCTGTCGAAACGTTTTATCGATTAAAACGTCGTCGTCGTCGTCGTCGTCGTCCGCGCCGTGTAATAATTTCACGTCGGCGGCGCAGATCTCTTGCGTGTAATACACACCAAAGTGTTCATTCCTTATTTGCTCGGCGTTGTTTTTCCATTAAAAAAAAAAATTCAAATCGTAGAAAACGGAAAAATAACTATTACACCGCTGCGAATACTTTGTTTTTGAGAATCAGACGTTTTCTAGAGCCAAACGTTTTTTTTTTTTTTCAAAACGCGCCTTTGTTTTTACGAATACGAGAACGATTAAAACGCGTATATATATATATATATACCAATCACTATAATCGTATTCACGAGTTTTTTTAAATTTTAAAACAAAACTTTCAATCTAAATTTTAAAACTTATTATAGGCGGACGATAAGGACGGACGCGTGATGCGCCATTTAAAAAAAAAAAAACAGACGATTTCTCTTTTCATAGCAGTTATGACGGCAGCGTTGCTATTATAGCACTGAATTCAGACAGAAAACTACAACGACTATGGGAATAATACGCTAACCGGAACAACGTGTCGTACGCGTGTTACAGTCGCGGCGGGATTGGTGGCTCATTTTTCGCAACCGAAATTCTCGATCGAATTCGATTCTAAAAATTGTTGTTCTGTTCTGATCGCAGGCACGATCGTGCAGCTGCATTCGAAAAAGCTGGTGTCTGGATATATATATATACAATATATTGTATTAGGACTGCAGTTAATATTATTTCGAAATGTCGGGTAAACGGTAATTTTTTCCGAAATCGGCCGGCTCCTGGACGTCACCTTACCGGCCGTTATACGTCGCTGAAATTTTCTCTGGGCCTTTTCTAACCGAAAGTCCGGTGCACACAAGGTTGCGTTATCGCCCGATTCGATAAAGTCTGCGACGAACAAACACGCGGTGTTTTCTACCGTGTTTTTGGCGGTCGTCAAGACGCTTTAATAAAAGTCTCGCGACAATATTAAAAACCCCGACAGCACCGCGGCGTGTTTATATTATAAAACGCTAATAGTAAAACCGCTTTAAAGCCCGAGGAGGGATTTGGAAATCGGCGTTTCAAAAACGCGCGTGGGTGTAGAAGAAAAACAGTGTGCGAAACGGGCGGAACGAGACGATACAGTGCAGTGTGTTTTGCCGTTAAGCGTACACACGCAGCGTACGGTAACAACGCAGCTCGTTCTTCAAATAAACGCGCGTGTGTTCCTTCCTTATGAAAACACTCTGGTGAGCGTTGTTTTTTTTTTTTTGCTATTCGTTAATATAATATAATATATTGTATAGGAAAATACTACTGTGGTTTTTAACAATATATATATTGTTCAAGAGGACCGAGTCGCAATAAAATATAATATATATATATTGCGAGACTATTGCGCGAGTATATTATGTGCTTGTCTGCGGTTCCGTAATATATATATATATATATATATATATTATATACATAGAGAAGACGTTCGTTATTTCGTCGATAAACGGGTTTCGCGCATTGAACGCGCACAATATTATTTCATTGCACAACCCCGTGGTTTCACTCGTGTGATTTTTTTTTTTAACTTTAATAAAAAAAAAAAAATTCTACGAGACCGCGCACGATAAAATACTAGTTTATAGTTTATACTATTTTATAAATATATATTAATTTTTTTGTAATAATCGACTACAAACTTTTTTTTTTTTAAGAAAAAATACGCTTTTTAATCGACGATTCTAAACGACCGAGAAAACGATATTGCCGTAGTGGCGTAGGTGTATGGTAACCGACGATTCGGCGGTCTTTTATTGTTGTTGTAGTCGATCGACGTCTTTCGGAAAGTCCGTTTTAAGACACTGTCCGCGGGCCCCTGCAAAGATGTAACTTTTATTAAAACCGGGTGGAGCCGTTTGGTCGCCTAAAACGGAACGAATACGTACGCCACCGAACTCCCGTTACGTGGAACGCGTATATCAACCAAAATATATATGACCCCCAGACGGGAGGCCGCCATATGCATTCTATAAAAGTCATGGAGGATACGATGAAATATAATTTTTCCCATGATATTCGTCGTGTTTTATTATTTACTTTGAGATAACAGGACACAAAACGACGTGCTCGTATTGTCGATATTAGCACCAAAATCGATTATTTTTACACAATGAAGTTGGTAAAAAAAAAAACAGAAAAATAGAAACGGAATGCATATGATGGCGGTTCACTATAGGGGTCCATATTTCCTATAGGTACGAGAATTATACGTGCGTCCAGTGTATTGAGTTCAGTGACATACAGTCGTTTTTTTTTTTTAAATTCAACAATCGATTTCGTCGTCGCGCACGTGTAATATAATACGATCTTTAAAAACTAAAACTAGTATTTCTGCAAATTTCAAAATCGATTTTATTTTATTTCTATGAAAGAAATCCCGAGACTATTGTACAGAAAAATGTCTCGCAGTATAGAGACGGCGGTATAAGAAGTATAGCAGAAGTTACCGGAGAATTTTTCGCATTATAATAATAATAATATTGTAATAATACGTGCGCCTCCGGGACTCGTAAGTCTCTTCTCTGCTGTTACTAAAAAAAAATCGACTTTTCGTGTATACCACCCAATATTCATATAATACGTATTCCGCTTTTTTTCTCCTCCTCCGGCACTGCCAGTGCAGGCTGGCGGTCGCCGATGATAATAAAAATTTATCGACAAATCCAAATTCCACACGCATTCGTCAACCGTTATATAGGTTCCTAAATATCGTTGTGTATACGATAAAATAATTCAACGTTACTCTTCTCTAATTTTTTTATTATTATTATTATTTCTAAATAGAACGCCGCCGGTCAAGGACTCATTTTTACACTTTTATGTTTTGTGCGTAACTGTTAAAAATATAATCACCGTTAGACCGAAGTACGCTCGTTCTGACAGCGTATATTATTATATTTTAAATTATATTAATTGATATAATTTTGTAATACGAACTCACTGCACAGCCCTTGGCTATTGGAATATAACTATATACGCTAGTTAATTTATGTTGTTTGTCATCTTTTTTTTAACGCGTATTGTTATATATATATATATATATATATTGGAAAAAAATTAATATTTTAATCGTGTCAAATATTTTGTTCCGCAATATGCGTCGGGCCAAGTGTGTTTATATATAGAAATGTATGAAGACGAAACGTCTAGATCGCGTGTGATTCATATAAATACATATATAAATCGTTTATTGAACATATTTATTAATACGTATAAGATTTAACTCAAAAAGAATCAGCATTTTTCGATGGTGAAGAAAATATTACGGTGTCGGGCAAAGGATATTATTATTTCAGTGTTTTTTTTTTTGGAACGCACACTTTCGATTTTTTTTTCTCGATTCCCCGAACACTGTATATTATACCTATAGGAAGTCCGCGTTCGTTTCGTCGATAAATTATCGCTATTGTTTATATATATATATATATTTTTTTTTAATATTATAATATTGTAACAATAAAACGGTGTGAATCGAATATATACGCGCAATATTTTATACACATAAAACGGCCCGGAACGTGCCGTAAATTAACCTCCTAACTCTAAATAAAAAAATTCCTACTACACTGTTACAACCGCGTTTCGTTGTAGAATAGTATATTAGCGATATGGCGTTTCGACGGACATAAAAAAAAAAAAAATGTTAAAAATGTTTTCCGTATCAGTCATCGCGTCTTGTGTACGCGCGCGCGCGCGTAACCTTTATAATATATATTAACCTGACCAAAAAACATATAGCACACGTATTTTATCATAAATTTATATCGCGTGAAATTGAGATGAGAACTATACATAATGTTTAATACACTACAATCGTACAATAAGCTGGTGCAGTGCGTGTTACGAATAACATAAACAGTGTGTTTTTTAAAAAAAATAATATATATATATGTATATAAACTTACAGTGTTCCGGTTAAGATTAACTACAACATTTTTTTTTTCCTCTCATAAACGTATAAATAATATGTGCGCGTTCGTTCAAGGTTTGCATTTGTGTCTCACTATACATATATATATTATATCAAATAGATTAACATATATATATAACAATGTATGTACGTAATTCACAAGTCCGAAATGATTTTATTTTTACTATATTATATATAATCGCGTAAAACGTTTTATATATATACGTACGTATTAAAAGGATTTTTTTACTATTTAAATAAAAAATTCGATTTTTATTTTATCACGAATGCGTATAACGGTCAAGCCGTTCCTGCAACGTGTAATTATTATTTATAAATATATACAATTTACATTTGACCGTAACGCGTTCGAATATTATTGACCTAAAAAAAAAATGTATATATTATATATTAATCGCGCGTGTTATATGCGTATTCGTATTATTATTAATTGGTCTTGGCAGTTTTTTTTTTGTTTATTCCACACTAGAAACGGATTTATTTTTAACAATTTTTATTTTTTGTAGAAAAAAGTTGAATTCTATAATCGATTTTATTACAGTACATTACTTAATACGCATTACTATATAAAAATATAATTTTTTTTTTATCGTTAATATTTTTATTACGCTTTTATACCGACGCTCGAAAATGTTTATACTTTTTTTTTTCTAATCGATAAATCGATCAATACAACGTGTTTATAGGTGATGCATCTCTCGTCATTCAAGAACGTTTTCCGTTACATCTGTTTTTTTCAGCATTTTTATATATATGTATAGATTGCGTATTATATAATAAAAACATAATAATAATAATAATAATAATGTTACGATCGCTTTATAATATATAACCAGCGATTTATTCGATAACGCGCCCGTTTGTCGAGCAAAACTCCGGTATTTCTAAAGTATTATCGAGTCTAATGTAAAATTGTATATAAAAAATAGAGAAAGGGGTGAATAATAAAAATTACTTTTATTAAAACATTTTATATTGCGCTGAAAATGTTTTTTTTAAACGTCGCGCGGTCAGGCGGTTATAGTTTTAGAAAGCCGCCGCTCGAATTCGATTCGTTCAAAACGAAATATTTTCGGAAAAATAAAACTATATATAAAAAAAAAAAAAAATTACGGATTTAACAGCTCGCGGGACATGATGAATTTACAAAAACGTTTTAAACGTTTGATATATTTTTAAAACGTTATTTATCATCCGCTCTCTCCGAATATAGAGTTACTGACGTTTTTTTTCAACACTGCAGTCGCTCACGTTATACAATTTGACGATAAAAATATATATTTTTTTTTTTTTTGCTGCTCAATTTTCCCCTTACCTATTCCTGCACGGTACCTATTCGAGATTTACACGTGCGCCATACGAGATCACTTATCAGTTTATCGCATAATATACGTGTGTATAGATAAAAATATATCCGCACACTAAGCTATTTTCGAACCCGCTGTGTCAGTGAATTCCTCGGGTATTTGTTTTTTTTTTTCTCTCATTTGAGTTTAAGGCACACTTGTCCAAACAAACGACCGATTCGTAATTTTAAAACGCGAATGTGAGTTATTTTGAAAACATATATTATATTTCGTATATGACTATGACTATATATAAGACTCTAATGCGCGTGTAATAAGGACACGCGCTATTTAAACAGTGCGTTAAATAAGGATTTTTTTTTTTGTAACAAAATCATAAATTTCGAATTTTACCGCACAGCTCTTTCATATTAGTATACCCAATACCAGTGACGAAGCGAACGTTTTTTCCATCTTCTTCGAGTCTTATATTTATAGCGATCACCCGTCGCCAACCACTGTAAGCTCCACAAAAAAAATAGCGAAAATTTTTTTTCAATATATAGTATTTACGTATTAATCGATATTTTCTCGTGCCGCTTTATTTCGAATGATCGTGTATAATAACCGTTTATTAGCGTCATAGGCGTGCGCACAGGGTGTGCCGGGTGTGTCGTGGCACACCCCGTGGCCCGTGGCTTTTTGTACAACTTTCATTCACTCGGGGACTTTGTTTGAATTTTAAGCTATAAATAATAAAAATTAGAGAAAATAAATTAGGCGCTCTAGCAAAATGTTTTAATATTCTAATGTAGGTTACTAACCATATAGGTATATAGGTATATACTATATTCTAAAAATATATCTAAATGTTGTGAAGCACAACATTTAATCAATACGTTTTTATGAATTGATATTTTGCAATAAATTTATCCTTTTTTTAGGTTGAGAGTTAGGTTAGATTTGCTTAGGCTCATATAAGGGAAAGCGGCCCAATTTTCTTTATGGCACACCCCATACAAAATTCCTGCGCACGCCTATGATTAGCGTCAACAACCGTGAAACCTAACTCGTATAGTCTGCAGTGCAGGCTCAATCGCGATAGACCTTTTTTTTTTTCCTGGTAAATCAACGACACCAGGGGAACTGCGTGAGCGTTACTTCCCTGAAACTTAGACCTTAAATTTCTCGTATTGAGAGTATCCGTGCGAAGGTTCACAAATTCGCGACGCCACTGCGGCCCAGTGGCGTATTTACGAGGGGGAGAGGATATGGGGGTCATATCCCCCCTCCGGGAGTTTATTTAAAACAGTATTTTGATAACTGTATGGACGAAAATGAATGATATTAAATTCAGTTTTGAAAAAATAAATAAATAAATCAAATTTTTTACACAAATGACAAATGTTTGTTTACATACAACATAATGTACATAATAATAACAATATAATATGTGTATAACGAATACAATAAAAACATCTGTTAAAATTTGTATATCCCCTCCCGTGGAAAAATCTTAGATACGCTACTGCTGCGGCCCGATTTGAAATTTTTATGTTCGCGCGCGTAAGACGAATTAATCGGATTTTCACCACGTAATCGTACGTTTTTGATAATATTTTATGATTTTAATTGAATTTTTTTTTTATTATTATTAAAACAATATGTGATTTCGTTCGAAACGTCGTATAATATAACGAAAACTTTTTAGTGCGAGAGAAAAAAAAAAAAAGAATAAATCCGGCGTCTGACCTAACCTAATAATATCTATAAGTGATATTTTCCCGTAAACCCTATGGGCCGGTTTCACCAACTATTGTTAAATACACTCTAACACCGTGTTAGTTAACAATTTGTTTAAATTTAACATCTGGTTAAATTACATAAGTTTCACCATTACATTATTATTGTTAAATTCTATCACGGACCAAGATATTATACAGGACTGGTATCGATATGGTCGGGGGGGGGGGTGGTAGAGGCATGTTCCTCAAATGTTTCCGATGGTACGAGAGAGTTTTTAACACTATCTAGCGGTATCAATTTATACTCCGGATTGATATACCCGTTAGTTATTTGAATCGCTAATCACAGAAACCCCACAAATCCAAATTGGAATTTTTTGAGCATCATTTTCCTTTATACAGGTATAGTCTGTAGTGTCTGTATAAAACATTAAAAAAATTTTTGCTTATAGGTAGCGCTGATTACAGCCTCGTACCACGGAAAACATTTTGAAGTACATTGATAAAGTATTCGATACCAGCCCTGTATATTAATCTATTCTGTGATATTAGTCCGTGAATTCTATTTGTTAAGTAACGAAATGTTAGCCTGGTTACCAAGACGGTTACCTTGATTCTAACGTTCTCATTGGTCATCACGAAATGTAACAACTGATAAGTGATAATATAATATTAAAAATAGGCGATTATAACCTAATTCATTATAGTGGATCTATGGCATTTTAAAATGCCGATTAAATTTTAACAAACCAATTTCGGGTAGTTAACTCAACAACGCGTTAAGGTTAACAAATCTCGGTGAAACCTAATTTTCACTAACTGATTGTTAAATACAATTAAAATCGTTAACAAATGTTGGTGAAACCGGCCCTATATATAATATTTAAACACCGCAGTAAACAATACAATTTTGGTAAAACGCACACAACTTTGCATATACGGTTTATATAAAACGGAATAAAAAAAAAATCAATAAATAGCGTTATATATATTGTCATTAGAAACCAAAAACAACAAAATCGTTTTTTTATTATTATTATTATTAATAATTTGTTGAGATTCAATGTGGTATCACAAAATCTCTTTTAATAAAAAAAAAATTATTATTAATATCTATATGGTATAACGCCGCGCTCCTTCAGTGACCGAACCATTCGATGCGGTTATAATAGTAATTAACAGCGGAATTAATTTTAATTAAAAACGGCGTATTATACCGCAGCAGATTTTTTTCTTCTTTTTTTTTTTTTTTGTACATAATATATTGCGGCGCGCATTTTTCTAGTTTATTATTATTTCCATACTGCAGACGATATAATCGTAATTCGCAATTAATATCAATTCTAGGAACGCGTGTTGTCCGCGCGCGTATCATTATTCATTAGCAATACTAATAATAATAATAGTAATAATAAAATTGTTCTTAAATTTTTTTTTTCTGCAATTGTCTTCGACGAATTTTCGTTATTAAAAACGTACGCGTATTTTTGTAACGCCGCGGCGACGACGGTATAGAAGCTAGAGAGAGAGAAAGGGAAAAAATTGATTTTTTTTTTTTTTTCAATTTAAAAATGATCGATCGATCGATATTATTATTATTGTTCCAGAGTCGTTGTACGGCGTTTGGCACACGCGGTCCTTCGACACCGGGTCACCAAAGTCAAGGGCAAATCCACCGCGCGTATATACATTGATGAACGCGTATACGCGTGTGCGCGCGGCCGGTTTTGTCTATATGATTTAGAAGAAAAATTTTTTTTTTTTTTAAAGTTTAATAAAACGTCGACAATTTTTATACAACGTCATAACGTATTCGAATCTCAAATATTCCGAACGTATATAATATGTGCGTCAAGCGACGTCCACGAAAAAACTGATTTAATACGCGTTGAAAGACCGTGGCCGATTGACGTCAGAATACGTTGTTCCTTCGATCGTCGTCGCGCGATACCGCCAACGAATATATTATGAATATGTTTTGTGAATTTATCGTAATAACGCGTTATATAGAAACGTCTTCGTTTTTCTTTTCGTCGACAAATATACGCGATGAAACGATAAAAAAAAATAAGTAAAATAAGGATAAAGAAAAATAGAAATAATTATATATTATAAAAATGAAACGATTTTCGAACGATACAATTTCAACAACATAATATCCTGGAAAGTCACGGACCTAAACGCGTATCAGTGCTGACGCAGGTATTGGCTAAAACTAATCTTAAAACGAGATGTAAATATTATATAGAATTACGCGTCCGTGAATCGAAAAAAAAGCTATATCGAAATTGTACCAAACGCGTTTTATAAAATAAATATATACAATATATAACGACTTGGACGTTTTAAGTATACCGAATAGCGTATAAATTCAGTTTTATAAAATATAATATATGGTTTTATATAAATTTTTTTTTTTTCAATTCACTATACGTTATGTATAAAAAAAATTTCTTCGCGGTTCTTTTTAAATTTATTTTTAACTCCCGCGCGTCTTTTTATCGTAAAATAATATTCGTATAATTTTCTCTAATACGCGTTTTGTTTGTTTTTATTTATTTATTATTATTATTCTGTCGTTATGGTTTTTCTTTTTCGCTCAATACCCGCGCGACTACGACGTCTTCTTTTTTCGTCGAAACCGCGGCGGCGTATTAAATAAACAATAATTTAAAATACAACAACTACGCTCGTCCTCTCTGCGTATATATATAATATATATAGTTTTTATTTTTCATATAAGACATACACTTTGGGCTTGATTGCGTGTAATCTATAATGTAAACATAAATATAAAATAGTGTTCGTAACGTTAAACAGTTTTTATTCAAAACGTTTGGCGCGATTTTCTATATAATATAGTTAAATATAATATCGCGATATTTATTCGATAAATACAAAACGCTAAAAAAAAAAAGAAAAAAATTTTAAAAACCTATTATTGTAAGTACACTCCGTTGAACGACAACGCGTTGTTCGAAAACAAACGTATATTATTAACAGTCTGTAAGTGTGGAAATATTTCGAAAAAACTTTTAGTTTATATGTATTTAAAAAAATAATAATAACGTATATCTATATACTACGACAAATCGATAACATTTTTCACGAGCATTTTTATCGGTTAAAATAGTGTAGGCGCTGTACAGTGAACGCGTGTACCGTTAAACGGTCGATAAAATTTGCGCCGCTCGAAGAGATTGTTGGCGAGACGTGATTTTTTTTTTTTTTTTACCAAATACGTCGTTTTTTATAGTCGGGGTACCGCGTGAAAAACACCTCGCAATAAACATATTATTTATTTATTGTTTTCTTCCTCGTTTTTTTTTTTTTCTTTAAACACATAATTGTATTGAATAATATAATAAAAACGGAGTGAACACCACTTATTATATTATATAACCGCGATTATATCCGAAAACGGATTATAATTTCATTTGGAAAGAAAAAATTCTCGAGTAAGAAACTGGCGAAATTTGTGCGAAAATAACATATTATAATATGATGTATATACGCCGCGCCGAACAAAAACGTCTGAAACGAAAATTTGTCTGTCGAGTCGCGACTTCTACGCGTACATATATACTTTTCGGTTTTTATTTTCTCGTCCTATTAAAGATTTTCGTTCGAAAAACGGATATTATAGCGCGCGTCGCAGTCGAGACAATAACGAAGCAATTAATATTCAATTCATCTAAACGCGTATTGACGATAGCCCTGTTTGATCGCGTGGATCGAGCAATGGCGGTTATACGTGATGTTCAAGGGGGAGGGCGAAAATGGAGCCAACCCCTTCTGCCAATGAAATATTCACATCGACTAGTAATAACCAAGAAGAAAGATCTATTTACATATTATGCACCGAGACGAAATGCAGACGTAGAAAAAGGAAGAACAACGTGCATGGAACGTAAACGAAACAACAATAAAACGGGAAAAGAAAGTACTCACCAGATAGCGCAACGATACAACATAGAGGGCGTGGCAGAAAGACGCTTATAAATAGCGGTGCGCAACCATCGACCGCTCAGTGTAGTCACGGCGGTCAGGCGTGAATGACATAGTTCGCGTCTGACTGCGGTGTGTGTGTGTGTGTGTATTTTTCTGCCACGCCCTTTATGTTGTGTCGTAGCGCTATCTGGCGATTACTTCCTTTTCCCGTTTTATTACGGTCGGCTAACGCGCCATGCCTGTATATGCGTTGGTTTTTAGTTTAACGCTGACCGAGCGACCGATCGTACGCTAGAATGCAGTCTTTATTATTCATTTTATTATTATTATTATTAATAATAATAATATTATTTCGCGTATTTCAGTGAAATGAAATGAACGTGAGGATTCATCTTTTCTCGTTGTAACACTCGTTTATTTTACACGTTTACTATTTATTTATTAACGTTTACTCGTTTACTCACATTTATACGTTCACTCGTTTACACTGTACACGACCGACCGAGTTTGTCGTCAGCTAAGCACTAAACGCTCGATCACGACCGATGATCAACGCGTACCGTACGATCGTCGGTCGAGCACTAATTCCAGCCTTATACATGATGTTCATAGGAGTAGGAGGGATGAAAATGGAGCATAACCATAACATAATTGGACCAACTTACATGACACAATTCGGTGCTGTTAGGTCAGAGACGTACTAAATTAAAAAATATCAAATCCCATTGGGGGATAGCGATCCACCTCTCAGCTCCCCTTATACCGCCACTGGTGTGGGGATACGTATATCAGTCGGTTATTTATACTTTACATGTGTTATTATTGTATTTACAATATGTGTATACGAACGTGTGTGGAGTCGATGGTTTTTTCTAGAGTATAATATTATATATACGTAGTAGGTAAATACGCGCCACGTGATATTATATACTCTAACGGATTAAACGCTTAGATTTTAATACTTTTTTTTTTTGTACGCAATTAACACCGCCTGTACGGCTGTGCGAATAAGTGAAACGCGTACTCGACCGAATTAAATTCACAAATGAAACAGTTATCTCTCGAGTGCATTTTTTATTTTTATCTATTAACAACGCGACGCGCTTAGTCGGATGGGATAATTTTTTTTTTTTACAATTTTTTTCGCGTTAAGAAACAACGTTAATAAAAAAACGTTTTGCAATCATACATTTTAAAGTTTAAAATCAATATAATATAAAACTCATCAATAAAGTTGCCATTGTATGCGCAGTGTTCGCTCGACGTTGTCCGCAGTTATACCTGCTGCCACTATCGTTTAACCTCGTTAATAGGACAGTAATGATCGGTCGAATCGTTTCAACATCATGACGTACTATCGGGTAATTTATTTTCAGAAAAAAAAAAAATTATAAATCTACAACGGTATAAATGTGTGCGAAACAATAACACTGCAGTATAAAAATATTTATAAAAAAAAAAAAAACGTTATTTGTGATCGTAAAGTGCGATATTAAATAGGATTTTATTCGTTCGATTTTTAACACATATCGTTGTAGTCGTTACGTGGGGGGGAAAAAAAGACTAAAAAACTATAACTAACTAACACATACACGCATACGATTTTATAAACTAACAGTGTATCGTTTTCTGTGTCTCCTCCTCTGTAGTGATTTATGTAATAATCGCATATACTCATCGCATCATTATATATGTACCATCGCATGTATAAACGATTTTTATTTTTTTTATTTTGTGTCATTTCCATACGACATAGCATGAATAATTATTATTGATATATATTATTTCATGCTGTGATATACGTAAAACATCATATTATATATTATATTGTCATCCGTCCTATAATAATATTTAATTTATACCGCATTTATACATATAGTTTATATAAAATATATATAACTCAATGTGTTGAGAACAATTTTTTTTTTTTTTTTATATAAATATATACTATAAATCTTAATATCTCATATAACTACTACTACAACTACTATTACTACTACTACTGTTAAATAGTGTGAAAGAAATATTTCGCTTAATTAGACGTTAGATTTTAATCACATATTAGTCGTAGTTTATGCGGTAAACAATAATAATTAAATTGTTCGTATTGTTGTTACATATATTATTATTTTCATTGACGTACGTTTTACATATTTATCTCCTCGTACACACACACACACACATACACACAATATCATATTGTTTCTTATTTTTTTTTAACACAAATAATTTTACGCGAATAATATTCGCTTTAAATTGCGAATCGCGCGAATTATTTCTGATCGATTTCTCGCGGATTTTTTTTTAATGGTCCGCGTATTTTTTGGATTCGCTCGTGCAAAAAAAAAAATTCATTTTATACTTAAAAAAATAAAAATCCGAAACGAACAATTTAATTCTTATTGTGATTTTATTCTAATCGTATACTGTACATACCCACGTGTTTAATAATATCGTTTTGTTTTCCAGGGGTCCATGCGGCCGATTATCACGGAATTGGACAACGGCAAAAAGGGGTCGATACGAACGGACGTCGCTGATCTCGTACTGGTCAAGTACGTATTTTCACACGATTTCCTATTGTACAATATCACGGAAAATAATCATATAAAAATGTATATAAATCGATATCAAAAAAAAATCGATCGTCTTAGAATTAAAAAAAAAAAATTATTTTTATTTTCTCGTTTTCCGTAAAATATAACGTCTGAAAATAAGATTAAAATCCCGATGGATTATTACCGATAAGCGAGAGATACGCGCAACGTACCGAGTTCAAACTGCAAATAATTAATATCTCGCTTATATATATATTATAGAAAACTTTTAAAATTGATTTTACTGTGTAAAACGTATACGCGCGCGCGCATCGTATATAATTCGAGGCGTATTGTCCGTTGCAACAAATAGGGTTTGATTTAAGTATAAGAAGATTTATTATTAAATTCGAAAACTACGTATGTATAGTATGAACCGCGTAAACAGCAGTAAACGGACACGGAGGTAGAGGAAGACATTTATTTATAGAAACGATGATAAAAAAAAATGTCGATTGTAGCAGATATGTGGACGTGAAAAGATTGGCTTTTAGCAGAGAGGAATGGAGAACCGGAATCGCAACGACAAGGCAAGGCCTTTATATTGGTAGAGAAAGAAGAAAATCCTCGGAGTTCAAACTGTATATATGTACCTATTTCATTGATACGAGACGGGAACTTTTTTTCTAAAAGTATAATTGTACATTTTTTTTTTTTTTTTGCTCTTTGTTTTTCAAACCCGTCTACACCCCTGAGGTGCAGTTAAAGTACTCGTTTAAGAAAAGTGTATACGTCGATAGCGAATAGGTATATTATAATACCCCACACCTACGCGCTGCTGCAGTACGCGCGTATACTTACATTTGCTCGATGAACGTTTTTCCAAAGCACTTTATTCGATCGAAAAACGGATTCGGTCGTATACAAAAATCTGCAATATTTTCGCCACGCTTCTTTCGTTTTATATACGTTTCCTCCCATCTCCCAGGCCCACAAGGATTCTCGTTTCGCGCGCACGAGTTTTCGCCCACAAACCTGCACTCGACCGGATTTCATTACGTTTGGTTTTATATATTATTACGTAGAATAATAATGTTCATAGGAATGTCGCGAATATGAAAAACTTCTCGCCTCCTCTTACAGAAAAAAAAAATATATATAGGCGTACTCTTCGACTGTATAACCGAGATGAGATTTATTTTCGAAAAACTGTGTGCGTTCATCGGTATATAATAATATTGTTGACGACACGATGCCGACAAATTGAACAATTTCTTTTTTTTTTTCGTCCAAAAACGTTAATTAACACGCGGTACTTATGATAAGATTCCTACTTAATTCGCATTACCACTCGGTTATTATTATACTTATAATATGTTTAATATACGTGTTAAGTATATATATATATATACTATTATATTGTATATACGGAATTAAATTTCGCGTTATGCCGATGACGTAAATCGAATTTATTACAACCGATCTCGTTTGTATACGTAAATTTGTTTGTATAGGTACCTATAAATAATATTGCACTGCACACCGCAATAATCGTTGAGGTTTTGTAATAATATTCTTTATAAATACATATTATAATATTGCCGATATTATTATTATTATTATTATTATCGCGATGTTTTTTTCATCGAGCTTCGGTATTTGTTAATCACTTAATTGTTTTGATCGCTATTATATTTATCAGTAATGTTGTTCGCGTAAAATAGTGTTTTTTTTTTTTAAATACAAAATTTTACACGGATTCGTTTTTTTATTATTATTATATGTATATACCTACTACAATTTAGATTATATATTTGCTATAAATATGAACAGAAGAAACGAATTTTTTTTTTTTGGTAATCCGTCGATTACTGTAGGTATAATAAATAATATGATATTATAAATTATATAATTTTATAAAAAGTCTATTCTAATTATTATCAATTAACATACGACCGTGTAATAAATACCGAAAGTGCCGTTTTCAAGATCGTTGTATACTTTATCAGTCGGCATTTTAATCATAATTATTACGTCTTATAATATTTCGTAGTATTTCCATTTGCAGTGATTTTAGATATTTAAAAAAATTGTTTTCAAGCGATTACAAAATAATAGTCGTATCAATAAGAAGAAATGTATTGTCGCACACGTGCGCGAATCTGCAGTGCAATAAATGTAATATAAAAATAAAAATCACTTTCTTTTCTTTTTATTATTATTAACTAGATATAATGTGTAATATTATGCACGAGATAATGTTGCGTCCATATAGGTGCGTAGCACCGGGAATTCGCGAAAGACGATAACATTAAAGAAAAATTAAATATATTTCGGAAACGTGTAGGTACTTATTTGATTTAGAGTCAATTTCGAGATAAGGCCGTTTGAATAATTTAAATTATTATATACGCGTTTGCGAAAAACTCATTGAGAGTAACTCAAAATACTTGCGGCTTGGCCAAACGGTATATATATATAAACTCGGGTTTGCTTAAAGTTCTTCCTGTGGTTCGCTCAATTCTGAGATTCGGCTCAGTCGCGTATATAATATGAGACCTTTACTGTACGGAATCAGGATTCTGCGCAATCAGAAAGAGTACAGAGGAACTTCTGGGCTTTTGAAGCTCACATTTTCAAAACAGATAATCGTCCGTCGCATACTCTCCAGTATTAGATCTGTCGGGCGTTTCTCATTCTAGGCCATCTGATGCAAACAGTTCCTTCCCGGCTGCAGAACTGTTTAATTCACATATAGACTGTTCTACACTTCTACTGTTCAAATCGACTTTCGCGTGTCCCAACGCGTATCCCATATTAGGTACACCACATCTTACCAAGATCCTGTCCTATTCACAGGACGACCAACGTAAGCTGAACTTTTTTAGATTGACTCCTCGTCCATTTTACTATTTCCTGTATTATAATTATGTATATATATAGTCGTTGTACTACTCGATTTCGCGTAACTCTAACGCGCACGTTTTGTAGAAATAAATAAACGAGTATACGGTTGGAGTTTGTCCGCGTGCATTCGTTTGCACAAAACCCACAACGAACAAAAAAAAAAATGAAAAATTCTTATTCTAATCGATCGTGGCAATTTTTTTCCAGATACAAATGCTCGTCGAACGGCGTGCCGGTAACGCAAACCAACGGTTCGACGCTGCCGCTGGTGTCGAGTACCAGCAAAGATGCCGAGCTCGGTGGCTACGACCCGTTCGATCATCGGGTCGTGCAACACCCGACTACGTAATATTATTACTATTATTATAAAACAACAATAATCAGGGCTTATTCTAAGGATTTATCTCCGCTACGAGTCATTTATAAGAATTTATAATCGTGGGGAGTGGTCTCAAAGAATTCGTGAACATAAAATATGAGAATAGCTGATAATGTCGAGTAATTTAACGAAACTAGATTTTTGGAATAATAATTTGAAATATTTCTCCGTTCGAATATATTATTAGTCTGTCTTTTTTAACAGCGCGATACGATTTTATCATTTTAAACGCGTTTTCGAATTATAACGATGACATGAGTCCAAGACATGTATTTAAATGATAGCGCACGATTCGGACTACGCGAAAACCGGTTGGTTGGTCAACTGATTATAATAAGCTCGACTAACGGTTTAGAATAAGCCCTGTCGATAATTTCGTATTCCGACGTAATAACAATAATAATAACTCTCGTTTTGGAAACCGATCGATTTTTCCAGGGACATGGAAACGTTTATACATCTGTTAAAAGGGAGTCTGGGCACGGGCATACTGGCCATGCCTATGGCTTTCTTGAACGCCGGACTAATATTTGGACTCGTGGCGACCGCTACCATTGGATTCGTTTGTACATATTGTGTCCATATACTGGTAAGACATTTTTAATTTACACTCGCGCGTATTTATATATTCGTTATTGTATACGGTTCGAATTGAAATTCGTCGAATGCGTGTATGAGTGCAGATTTTTAATTTGGTGGAAATCGTAAACTGCGCGTAGGAGTCGTATGAATGATATTTCCTACGAGCCCATATATTATTGATTTGACCTATTTTTTACTTTCTTTCTTTTTTTTTTTTAACTTATGATAATTTAATGTTTTATATTCGTGGTTTTGTTTTTTTTTTTAATTTAACCTATTCAACTTTTTTTTTAACGGTTGAATCAGTTTGACCTTTGAAAGTTATCCAAGTTTCCAGCTTATTATCGTATACGTTTTTTTAATCAGAATTCGGAATTCGAAAGTCTATAAAAATGTTAATAAAATAAACCGCATTTATACGCGTTCACGTGATACAATATGTATTCAAATCGCGTATTATAATATAAAGCTCATTTATCTAAATACATTATTAATTTAACGACAATTTGTTATTAATCTATATTATAATTCGTGTGTTTGTTTCGTTCCATTTTTTTTTTTTTATTATTTTAGGTAAAAAGTTCTCACAAACTATGTCGTAGAATGCAAGTGCCAGCACTGGGATTTGCCGATGTCGCAGAAGTTGCTTTCCTCGCTGGACCGCCAGCCTTCCAAAAGTTCTCTGGGTTATTCAGGTATACGAAATCAATAGCGTTTCATATATTATATGCACACAAAATCACTAAATTTTTTTTTTTTTTTTTGTTACCTCCCCCCTCCATTTAAATTTTATTGATCGTGTTTTAATCACACCAAGGCCACATTATAAATATAATTATACAGGACGTGCGTGTTTATTTTCCATTAATTTTTCAGAGGCCTCGTTAACATGTTCCTAACCATCGACTTGCTTGGCTGCTGTTGCGTTTATATTGTTTTCGTCTCGCAAAATTTAAAACAGGTAATTATAATATTATATACGATAACGGTATACGCGAAACGCACCTATTTGTCGTGTTTAAAACATAACCGTAATGTTTTGCTCCGGGCGATTAGTAAAAACGATTTCCTATTCGTATATCTCTCGAAAATATCGTCTATAAAATAATAGGTGTTATCTGCAGTAGTGCTTCGCGATATAAACTCTAAATTCAAATATATATACAAATCATACAGATCTAAACGAAATAAACGTATTTATTATAAGTTTTCCGGTATTTGGGGGATACTGTTGTAGACAAAACTCGGAATGTCTTTATAAGATTTATAGAACTATACGTGTAATGATTTTAAAGTTTTAATCACGGATTTGCAGTGTCGTACATACGAACGTGAAATAAACTATACACGTACGCCAAATCTCCCAGTAATTATTATAACAATTAAAGTGCGTGCAGGTGCCGGTGGGAAATGTAAGTATGATTACCGCGCGCGAATTCATAAAGTACCCGACGGGGACTTTAGGTACCCTGAAAACTAAAGAACTCTACGCGCGTGTAAAAATAATACACTATATCTACTAATTGTATAGTTATATAGACGACCATTTATCTGTCGCGCCGCTTTTGAAGCGTAGTCTTCTTAACGGACGTTATTAAATCAATTTTTTCTTCCATTCCAATTTCGGCAGGTTATGGATGCGTATTTTGTAACCCAACTGAACGTCAGATGGTACATGGTGATGTTGTTGCCTTTGGTAATCGCCATGAACCTGATACGTAATCTCAAGTACTTGGCGCCGTTTTCGATGATCGCGAACTTTTTGGTCGGCATTTGCATGACCATTACGTTCTGGTACGTGTTTCAAGACGTGCCGTCTCCCAAAACGGTGCCGTTCATAGCGGATTGGCACTCGTGGCCGCTTTTCTTCGGCACTGCCATCTTCGCGTTGGAAGGAATCGGCGTCGTAAGTCATTATTTATTATTACCTAAGTAATACGATATATTAGATCGCCGCAAAAGTCTCCAATAACCTAACCGCGCGCTTTTGACCGATCCACATATAATACCATCCTCGATCTCTGCGCCAGGTGATGCCGTTAGAAAACAACATGAAAACGCCGCAGCATTTTATCGGTTGTCCCAGCGTGCTGAACATCGGCATGGCCATCGTAGTGGTACTGTACTCCACCGTCGGACTCTTCGGTTATCTCAAATACGGTAGCAACACTCAAGGTAGCATAACGCTGAATCTACCGAACGATCAATTGTAAGTATATATATATATATTATATATATTCAATTTACTTTTTTACCCGGCGTGGTAACGAGAAATGAATGTACTCGTATATGAAAAAAAAAAAACGTTCGATGTTTTTTTTTCTCTAGATTGGCGCAATCCGTAAAAATCATGATAGCCATCGCCATTTTCCTCACTTACAGTCTTCAGTTTTACGTACCCTTCGAGATCATCTGGAAGGGCACCAAGCACCGGTTTACATCGCGCCCGGTGTTGTTTGAATATTTGCTCAGAGTACTGTTGGTCGTGTGCACTGGTAAGTCTCGTCAATTTCGTTCGCGCATTCGATTCCGCAATACCGGAAAATGTGTTCGTTAAAAACGAATTATTTTTATTATAATTCACGAGGTGTGTGTGTACCGTTCCTCGTATGAAAATCGGAGCAATGATCATATCGATACATGTACCTATTTATAATTGTTGACCGAAACGCGTTCCTGCGGAACAGCGTGATGATGAATCGTGTCTGTTTGTCTGTATTCTCTAGTTATCGTCGCAATCATCGTACCCAGCCTGGGCCCGGTCATATCGCTGGTCGGAGCACTGTGCCTGTCGTTTTTGGGCCTGATCTTGCCGAGCTGTATCGATCTGGTGACCAACTGGGAAGACCCGGGACTGGGCAGAGGATATTGGCGTCTGTGGAAAAACATAATCATCATAGCTTTCGGCATTTTGGGCTTGGTCACCGGCGTCTACTCCAGTATGATCGACATTATCAAAATGTTCAACGAAGACGGTGGCGAGCACAAGTAGTAATTCTTTCGATTGCGAAACGATGCGGCAGCAACACAACTCTCATACAGACAGAACAGCAATATTAGCGTTGTCAATTACATCTCTTAGTGTCCAGTATATTATATATATATACATATATAATATTGATTTTATCAAACGAAAACAAAAACAAAAAATACGACAATAACTATTTTGTACTGATTTACTCTAGGGTGCAACGTAGGGTGAATTTTGGTGAAAACAACAATTTTGATTTCAAACCAAAAACTACGCATTTTTAGATTACTTTTATCTTTTGTCATCGCGGTTTCAAAGTTTTGTTATATTATAAAAATTACGTGTAGCGCTTATAGAGCGACCTAATACTATAATATATAATAAGACGTACCCGTACGCGCAGGCTATACCGAAAAATTGAAGTGGAAAAAAAAAAAATAATAATAATAATAGAAATATTCTTGTTGCTCAATATTTTGTTTCCGTTAGTATTTGATGATTTCTATTATATAGAAGAGTGTTACTCGTTCGCGAAAAGGATTGGACCCCAGGAAAGTTTTCCCCATTTTTTTTTTTATTAAAATATTTCACACATAACATTATAATAATAACTATCGTACCTACTAATAATAATTTATAACCCAAACTTAAAACTTATCTATACATTGCAAATAAACTACTGACTCTCGTAGTACTTTTATTTTCCTGATATTATAATATACCGTATAGATCATTAAGTATTTTAGTTATTTTTATTTATATACTTTTTTTTTTTTTTTTTTTTTTTAGTATTATTTTATTCTCGATTGTCTCGAAACACTTATATTGTTTTTACTTGTCTATATAATGCTGATAATCGAACATAATTTGCTGTCCATTTATTACAATAAACGTTGGTTTGACCAATAATATTATATATTAACACTTTTGATTGTTACAGTGAAATTTTAATGTTATAACAATAATAGATACACACACACACACACACACACATCCTACATCCAAATAAATGCGTGAATATTAAAAAAGAAAATAAAAAAAAATCACTATGATTTCTCGTTCTGGACTGTTTTCGACATACATAATAATAAATTAAATATATATATATATAAGTACGTTTCACGAAAAACGTTTTTCGTTTTTTCACACATTTTTTTCCATTGTAAAAACATTTTCTTTAAGCAACTGAATATTTCAATTGGACAATAACAATAACGCGTGCAATTCGTTTTGCTATTTTTATTCGAATAAAAAATATTAATTAACGTCGGTATTACTTATACATATATATATTAAATATGAAAATTTTTTTTTACAAAGTTTAATATCGTAACTACTTAAAGAAGGTAGATAATTAATTAAGGTTTTCAAGTTCACTAAACAAACTGTAATATTTCACGTTCAATTTTAATCAGCGTTCTACACAATAATGTTGAAAATTCGAGCACATGTTTCTAATAATAATAATACATTTTGTTACTTGCGTTTTATGATTTATATAATTTGGATCTCGTTCGTCCGTTATATAAATATTATACTGTTTTTTTTTTTTTTTTTTTTAGTTTGATACTATTTGACATTATTATTTAATATTGTAGAGTAGATATAGGTACATTGTATATTATTTTTCGTATCGTTGCAGTATACGCTAAACCTAACATTTTGTTTATAAATTTGTCCAATAGTTAAATTAACGGGAGACTCGCAGAAGTAATAGTTATAGTCATTATATTATTATCATTTCATTACCACGGTAACTATTCAACGAAAATTAATGAATAAACTTTTATTAGAGAAATTATTAAATATAATAATTACGTGTGTAATATATTTGTGGTATAATCCTATTTGACAAATTAACAATATACCTAGTGTCACACGGTCATGTGTAAATTCGGAATGCCTATAATATTATTCCAAATACCGTTTTGGTTTGTGCATTTGATGGGTACATATAGTTAAATTGGAACACGTTTTAAAAGGCGACCTTGTGATGTAGTAGTAATAATAATATAAATAAATTATATATATATAAAAAATAAATAAAAAAATACCAAAATATGTAATTATTACAAATTTTATAAACTATTGTTGTCGATAGTAGCTGTAAGTTATTTTGATCAATCTAAGAGAGGTATTTGAAATAAATTATTTTTAGACTGAAATTATACAAATTCATATCCCTTGATGTTGATTTTAGTGATTTAGTGTCTGAATATAAAATATTAAAAATCTTTGTATTTTATTACTGGACATCATATACTTCCTATTTTATTTTCTGTTTGTCTTCTGACGACATACTTAATATAGATATAATACTATCTATGACTATACCTATATTTACCGTTTACTGTTTAGTAAAGTGCTCATTAATTTACCACCTGTTATTATTTATCAATATTATTAACGGTCTTGATATTAGGCCTAAAAAAAATAAAAAAGAGAAAAAAAATTCTTAATTCGACTATATATATATATATATACGAGTATATTATATGTATACCCCCTTCAGTGAGTGTAATTATTATTAGGTTTTTTTTTTTTCGTTAAGTGTTTAAATTACCATTCGCATAAATAATATTACTTTTATTTTTATAATACTGAGATATTATATTTTATGGTGTATACTTTGGTTAATATAATATAAACGTACGTAATGGAATATAATATATAATATAGACGTCATACATACATGTATACCTATATTTACAAAACGTCTTGATCGTTGTATAACCATTTTTGATTTATACGATATACATTATTATTTATATATATATATTTATATGTATTGTATAGATGATATATTAATTTTGTTGAAATGTTTAATTTTGATTTGTTTCGGTTTTTAACGAGCCACATCAGTTGAATCGCGAGAAAACAAATATATCGGCTCCCTGTTTGAAATAAATAAGTGTTCCGTATGTGTACGGGTGAAAAATTGTGTAAATTCTCGAGTTTGCGAATAAAACGGAAAAATCAAAGCGAGAATTATATAATATTAAACATATTATAAATGTATAGTTGTACGATCCGATATGATTGAAATAATCACTTTCGTCTTTTACGTCTGACGTCTGAAAACGTTACAAAAACTATATCGTTACAGCACAACTTGATCGTTTTACATCAACTGTCTAACTCTACTCACCTGTATTATATTTATTGTCAGCGTTGTTCACGTATAATTCAAATTCAATATACATTTTAAAAAATAATAATAATTAAAATTAATAGCGACGAAAAAAAAGTAATTTGTTAACGTAAAAAAAAAAACACAGCTTCCGTTATGTACTTCAGTACGTGTAGTAATAGTGGACATAAACCACGTTGATTACTGTTTTGGTGATATTGTGCTTTAATTCGCATTTAAAAGACGATCGTGTTTAATCGAAACCGCAATGTCCGGATATTATATATTTTTATGATTTTTTTTTTTTCTGTTTTTCAGATACACCTCTTCCTCTTCCTCATCCTCCATATACACTTATACCGATTAATTTTTATTAGTATAAGTTTTTGTTTTATATAATTAAAGTATAATGAATATCTGTGATGTTATATGCGAAACGATATTATTCGGTAGCTGTATAAGTTATTGATTTAGTCTAGATGATGCTAATAAAAAAAAAAATATTTAAATGTCTACGTAAAAGAAAAAAAAAATATATATATATAGACAAAAAAAAAAAAAAATTTACTAACAATAATATTGTCTTTATTGTAGCGTGTAATGTATACAATATTTCTTTGTGTATATATATGCGTTATACCAAGGGCGAAAAATTGTGCAGTACTAAATTGAAAATTGTGTTGTACAAAAATTGATCGTGTTACGTATATGCAGTGGCGAGGAGAGTGGTATTTGGATTTCGGGCGAAACACGCATTTTTAGACCACTCTTCATTCTTAGTCCGAGACTGAGGTGTGGGCAAAAATCCGTCTTTAGGATTCGCACAGAGTGGTACAACACTCCTGAAAAAAATTCAATTCAAAGCCTGCACGGGCGTTGGACCACGTTCGCCACGCCGTTCAAATAGGTCTTATACGTTTAATCGATCGGATTTCCATCGTTTTAAAAATTCGTCCAAAACGATTTTATCGATCAGAAAAATGATGACTTTCGTGCACCCTACTGCGTATATATAGTAGTGTTTTTGAAGGTTTTGTCGTCCGCTTATATATCGGTTGATTTCTATCATTTTTTTTACTCGCGGTATAAACTAATTTAATCACAAAACGCGAACAGTCAAACTTGAAGTGCGTGTCAGTGCGAAAAACGAAAACAAATATTTCAGGCTCTTCCTGTATCGCCATCACCTGCAATTTTATAGAGGAACAATGTTATCATTTTGAATTTGCTCCCCTCGTCCCCCAGGTATTTTAATGGTGGATATAGGTACATACCGCCGAATCATACAATACAAAAATATTCTGCACAAGTACAGAATACTTTGTATGTTTATTTGTACCTATATTATGTAATACTATTTTCCTGCGAACGATTTACTGTTTACGCCTCCAAGCCGAAACGATTGCGGGTATTACCGCATAGATAACATATATAAGTACTGC
Organism: Slavum lentiscoides; assembly: GCA_032441835.1. Taxonomy (NCBI): domain Eukaryota; kingdom Metazoa; phylum Arthropoda; class Insecta; order Hemiptera; family Aphididae; genus Slavum; species Slavum lentiscoides. The sequence continues at coordinate 7,567,374 of CM063715.1, read as the reverse complement.
ACGACGGTGTATCGTGTGTTTGTATATAGACCAGTTTTAGCTCGCGTTTGAGCTATTACAAATAATAATATTGATTGTCCAACACTTCCCAAGGAAAAGATCCGCAGAAAATGTAGGAAAATTAATAGTTCGAACACGTACAGACAGTGGAAGATATTGTATGTATAAAGTTAACAAATATATTATGTTTTATTCGAATTTACATAGTAGGTACCTACCTATACAAGAGATACGAAAAGAATGATTTTGTGATTTACTATATATAGAACGTATCAGAAGTAAGTAATAATATTATTATAGTGAAGAAGCGGATATTAATTCGATAAAATTGGTATACAGAACTCATGGATGTGCAGGATGTTGAAAACTTATAAGGACTCGTATATTTAAGAGGCCGATAATAATTAACGTGACTTTTTTTTTTTTGCACCCTCCCAGTTTTTTTTCTCAATCGTGCCACTGTTTATATATGTGTGTGTGTACAATAATAATTAAGGACGTGGTATTTTAATGTATCCGTAAACGCGTCGAGGAAAAAAAAATTTATATTTTCCCTATATATAGTCGATTTCCTTTGCCAAAGAATACAATGTGTCGCTCGTTTATTTACAATGGACTATAGGTATATTCTATTTTAACACGGTTTATTAACAATGGACGAGTGTGGAAGTAGGAGCGTCTACACTGCACAATTATCATTAATAACACAATCCTCGCGAATCGTAGCGTTTGTATATTTATTTTAAAAAAAATTTCTTTACCATTTTTTTTTCTATAAAGTCAACGTAAATTTTTCTTCTCCGTATACTTATGACTTTAAACGGTTATTCCGTCAGTTTAGTGAGGTTAGTTTATGCGAATATTTTCTTATGTAAATACGTATCAAGTTTTAATATGTATCAAGTTACCTGCAAGTAATTCAATAGAAATAATCAAATTTAAAAAAAAAATACAAAATACAACGCTGTGTGTATCGGCACAAATGAATTACATTAGATGCAGAGCCGCTATTATATAGATAGTTATTTATTATTATTATAAATTTCAAAGCGCAATATTATATTGTATTTGTACAAAAAAATGATTTCGAGCGACGCCACATTATAATATATATTTACATTAGTATTTTAACTGATAAATACGATAAACCTATTGTGCAGCAGTACTGCAGTTTAAGGTTGCTTTACATTTTGAGCTTTTAAAAAATACATATATTAAACTGTTCACGCCTATAAAACGACGAATACGTTGACGATTTCCGAGTCGTTTCGTGGATATTACGCTCGAGAAAACTATACTGAGAAAAACGTGTGAAATAAAACTATTTATATTAGATATACGCGTGTATTGTGTCAAGCGATGGTCCGAGCACTCCTACAAATGTCCTGCACAGGCGACAAAAAAAACATCGTAAAACCAATACGGCCATAACGCATATATTCTTCGCTTCGTTAAAAATCTAAAATTTACAAATTTTATTTGATAAATTAATCTTAAATTAAATTTTATTTAATTGACGATTTTACAAATTTTTCTCTTTTTTTCTGACGGCGTTTTTTCACGCGCTTAAAAAAAAAAAAAACTACTGGAAAAAAATAATCGAAAACAGTGTTAATGCGCGAAAGAGAATGACCCTCCAGTACCAGTAACAATTATCTGAGCACGATTCGTTATCTGCAAAAAATTAAATCAGAGATATAACTGCACTTGCTTTATATACATATATATATATATATATATATATATATATATACGTATACAAAAAAGCGTTCGCGGATCAAAATAAAAGCAAACTTTAAAACAAATTAGAAGCGTTCTGTTCGCTGTTTGCCTATTATATATAATAATAGGTAAACAAATGTAAAAATATCTATTATAAATTACTCGGGAGTATTATATAATATATTGAAACAATTCGCACTTCGAGTAGAATTCCGTTCGTTTTTAATGCTCTTTATAGCGGAAATATAATTTTCACGAGTGCGTTACACAAAAGTGTTGATATTGCACGAGTACATACTTGCAGGCATACTCGTTCGAGAAGACATGCCCCACGATAATATTATATTTTACTCATTTCGCGACGTTTAGCTTGTGTGTATATATATAGTAAATCTATAGGAACTCGGCCGTTACACAATAATAACGCCATAATAATCCTATAAAATTATAATATCTGCAGATTGTTATATAATAACCGCGTAAATATATATATATAATGCGATTTATTATTAAGACAAATACAAATCGTGTGTGTGTTTTTTTTTGTCTTCTTCTAATCAATCACGCGAATTTAAAACAATTAAATGCGCGACCACTTAAACCATTTCCTATTGTTGTTTATATAATATAAATACACGCGAATACGAGTTTATGTTACGTATAACCCCATTACCACCGCGCTCTATTTTTTTTTTTTTACGAGACGCGTATAAATATAGGTATCTTTTGACGCTTAATTTTCGATTATATATACCTGCAACGACATTGAAATAAAACGTTTTATATAATACGAACTTTCCGTCGAAACGTACGCATATTATATAGTATAAAAAAATACGTATTATAATAAATATTATAATATAACGATTTTAACTACTAATTCACATTGCCCTCATAAACATAATATGGCCATTCGTACTATGCCCGAACAACGTAATATAGATATTTAGCGAAATTGTGGTATTAAAATGATACATTGCGCACTGAAGTGCCTCGGATTTCTTACTTTGTCCGCAAAATGATAAATAAATACACTACATAATTTTACGTTTACGAGATATACGGGGTTGCCGCACGTCCAGGATAATGATTTTTACCATAACACTTGAGACGGTAGGTATACGCGTAATAACGACCAAATAAATGTATAAAAAGTTATAAAAGAAAACCCGACGAGGAAAACGATTGAATTACTTTAGGGATAACTGAAGGATTAAAATTATTAAGGATATTGCACGAAATTAAAAGCTATATCGTTTTTTTTTTTAAAAAAAAAGAAACGGAAAAGAAAATAAGAAACATCGCCAATATCGAATATAACCCGCATATCAGCGTCAGGTTTCCCTACAAGCAGAACAAGCATGTGATTGGAGCGGCGAAATTTTAGGGGCGGCAAAGAAAACTTTTTTAATAATATATTCATATTTATGTTTTGATGTCTAACTGTTCTATATATTTTTAAATAATGAATAATATATTTTGCTAAATAATGCATTTTGCTGGTTAGAAAAACACTTATGAAAATAAAGGGGCGGCAAATTTCCTTCTGCTTGTGGGCGGCAAATTGCTTAATCCGCCGCTGCCGCATATTATCACATATTTTTATATAGTGTAATCGTATAACTGCAATCTGTCTACGTAAGACCTAAAGCATTATTATATTATTATGGTTATCGGTCAAAGGAAACAAAAAAAAAAATCGATATTCGTTTTATAGTTTGGATATCAACTGAAAGCGTTCAACTATACACGCAGTTACCTACTATTATTATATACTATATAATAATATTTTTACTATCGTCAAATGTATTTTATACGCGCGTGCAACGAAAGGAGAAATTATATATATATATGTTCGCATTCGTTTCGGAACGTTTGAGTTGTTTCGTAAAAAAAAAAAAATTTTTTTAATTTATTTATTAAGTCATCATAAATTTACGTGACACAGTGTTTAAATACGCGATTATATGCGTTTCTTTTAAGCAAAAGCTCGTGTTCGAGATAGAGAACAAAATTGTGAAATGGCCTATGAAGGGACTGGAATAAGGCACACCCAAATAGCTGGCAGCACGTTGATGGAGATGCTTCGTAGAGTCCGATGGTACCCGTCGCTGCGTACCGTGTCACCGACGTGCTCTGCTCGACTATATACGGACCCGTATTCGGCCGTCCGTGGCTTGAGGTGCCGCGTCACCGTCTGACCATCTCAGTGTTGTTGGTAATTGGGATCGCGAACGTTTAGGTAGGCAGTAAATATGGCCGTTTTAATATCCGTTTGTTACCGAGTATTGCGCTCGAGTCGTCGTATCCGGTGACGGTGTATGACGTGGTCGCGGTTAGTCTGTATCCAATTCTGCCGAATCTTGGTATACCGAACGTTTTGATGGTCGTTTACTGTTCGTACTGGTGCTGCTTGCCGTGTCGCTGGGTCGTCGGTCCTATATACTTTTTCAAGACTTCAAAAATGCTTCTTGACTGGAGATGTTGCTGTCTTGACTATTGTAGATGGATGATGCAGCTCGGATGTTACCTCTCTATATATACGAGTATACCCGGGTGTCGGACTTTTGTTCATTCCGCGGTTGGTTGTCATCTTTATTTTCCGATTACTAAAAACCGTATACCTTTTTGCCATATTAATATACGATTATAATATGCGGTTTTTCGTTAACGGATTTCTCCAAAAAAAAAAACGCATTATTTTTGTCTTTAAAATTACAGCCTGACAGAACAGCCTAATGCGTTTAGGTTAGGTATGGGGCATGCTCCGTTATACAATACCTACATATAAAATATAAAATATTCAATAATTTGTAAAGTAAATAATAATTGATGACGTATATAGGATAATATTAATAATAATAAAAATAAGATAATAGGATAGAACCTGGTGTGTCGTTGAATTGAATAAAAAATAATGTTTTCTTAAATACGTTATGTTAACTTTAACGTTATGGCGTGAAAAAAACATAATTTTTAAACAAAAAAAAAAAAATTAAGAAATATACAAAAAATTTTCTATATAAAATCGGCAATATACGTATTTTAAATTTTCGACTTTTGAATTCGTCTTTCTATACTATACCTATATAGTAAATTATGATCGCATTTATTTAATAATTCCTCCCCCAAATCGACTTATTTCTGGCTACGCCAATAATGGATATTAATTATACATATATATATATATATATGGAAAACGATGACGAAAACCTATATACCGCCTGCACAGCCGCAGCAACAGTCTCGCGAGCAATTTTTTTTTTTTCTCATTGTTATCCGTTTCGATCAGACCAAATTTAGCAATAATAATAAAAGGATACACGCGCAGCGTTCGGAACAGAACCACAATGGCGGCTGCGCGGTCGAAGGGAGCCTTATCCTCGCGCGGTGACCGAGATTTGTGCGTGGGGCCGGACGGGCGTGGGCCCGCGGCGAATACGCGACGACCGCGAACGTTTTGCGAACGACGTGCACGGTCCGAGTGCCGCGGTGGTAGAGCCGCGCGCGCACAGCAACGATATTGTATACGTTTCCGTTTCAGTTGTATCCGCGCTCCTGTCCAACAAACAACGCACGACAATCCTGCAGGTGTGCACGGTCATTTACTCGCGACGAGGTAAGCGAATTAAAAGTATTTTATGAAAAAAAAAAAATTTTAAACGCATTATAATGCAGTCACTATATAGATTTACAAATATACCGCACGACTGTATAATAATAAAGTATAATAGTATACCTACATACGAGTTGTTCGAAGATCGAGAAAAGTTGCAGCGAAAGTTTGTAAATAAATAACTGAAAATCAATTTTCTACCCCCTCCTTATCGTTTGCTTTATTCATATATATATATATAAAGGGCGTAAAAATTATTTTTATAACTTTTTACATAATCTTTGACGCACTGATAACTGCAAACAACCCGCGGTGATCAATGTAAAACAGTATAATTCTTTTTTTTTTTTTCCCGGAAAATATTAGTTAAATCAAAAATACGAAATAATTTTATTGCGTCCATATTAACGCACGTCATCGAAAATTTACAAAAAATATATATATATACATAATATACATTTATTTCTATATATTTCGAATAGTTACAGTTCTTGAAACGTATTCCAAATTGAACAGTATTCGAGATAACTATATATATATATGTATATGATTAGTAAACACTTTGGTTTTGCGGAGTTAAATACCCTCGTGATTTAATCATTTTTTAATGATATTGAAAACTGAGCCTGGGCTGTATAAAAGACGAAAGAGCGAAGCGATATAGGTTATACTGCAGAAATTCGTTTTCACTCGTGTCAAATCCGCATTGAAAAGCGTACAAATTATAGTTGACGACAAATTAAAAACAAATACGTGTTTTGTTAATACTGAAATTATACGCATTATCCGAAATATCCGAATAATAACAGTAGAGATCTGACTCGTTTTCGGATGGTGCAGGCGGGCACGCGGGAGACGTCTCGTATAGAAGTCTCTCGCGCGCGGTTATAGTTACGATGATAAAGACGAAATGTTATTAAATCATTTTTTTTTTTTTAACGTTTCCTACGTGTATATCATCCTATAAAACGGCGATAATAACGAAACGCGCGCATATTAATATTACAGCTGTAGCTATTTACGTTTTTTTTTATGTTTTACATATCGTTTTTTTACTGTAATTTCCAAAACTGCTGTTGCGCGACGAGAGTTCTGATGTGCGTTTGGACAAGTGACAAAATTTTATACAGTAACGTCAATTATTGATATTGTATTGGAAATAGTAGGTAACTGTAATAAATTCAATAACCGTACACCGACGCCGCAACACTATTTTTGGAGTTGTGGCGTCGGGCGACGGTGTCATCGGCCATCGCCATAATACATACACACATCGTGATTAACTGCAGACATCCCGATTTCGGCCGGACATTCTCCTTATTTTTACACAATATCTAATACTGAAAGTCGTCCGAGTCGAGAAAATGTCGATGACTTTTGAAAACGTACACTTCCTGCATCATATTTTATAGTATATATAAAACGGTATTGTGACTGTATTCAATAACACGTTCTTATAACGCGAAATATATTATATACAATAATAAAGACTTATGCGGAGATAAAAATACCGAGACTCAACACTATATCGAGACACTCCAAAACAATATATAATATTCGTTTTATTTTCCAAAGTGTATAAGTACCGATTTGGTACTGTAGAAGCGAGTTATACAGTATAACCGGTCCATACGCAGCTGAACCAAAACTGATACCAAAAGTTTTTCAGGACGCCCTATACCATATACTATATATATATATATATACAACATACCTCTTACTAATGACGTCTACTACTACACGTCATTAAATAATTAAGAATTCTACGTGTATTTTTTTTTTTTTAATATTAATATATAATTTGGGTATAAATATACCTACGGGATTTTTTGCAAAAAAAACAATTTTTTTTAATTATGAAAATATTTCGACTGAGTGATGACAGGCGTTATTTGTATATACCTATTCAGACGCACGGATTATTATATTAATTATCTGTTAACTTATACCTTATAATAATTTATGATTTTGAAGTACAAAATTAAAAAAAAAATTAGTATGTAGGTATATTTACCAAAATAAAAGAGTACTATATTTTTGAAAAACAAATAAATTTCACCGGGCCCCTAAACTATAGCCAGGCCCCTAAACTCTGGGTTCAAATGCCCTCTCCGGCCCAGTGCCTTGTATTGGCCTTGTATATATTTATACGTACACAAAATACGTATTAAATCGATAAAATACAATAAAATATATACGATAATCGATATAACATTTGTTGTATTTATATACACGTATACTGTAACTATATATATATATATATATATATATATATATATATATATATATATACTGCATACGTATAACGTCAAGGTCCTCCGCGCGTTGCAAACCGCTCGGTGAAACGTTTTTTTTCTATATTCTCTATTCTATCGAAAACGCGTTGATATTTCAATTTAAAATAAATTCGTATCGTGTATGCCCGTATACTACTATATAATATCCGAGTATATTAAAAACAATTTTCGGTGACCGAGGTCCACGATAATAATATATTATAATAATAACCAGTGATAATAATATTATATCGAATCGATAATAATAATTATAATAGCAGTAGTAGTAGTAGTAGTGGTACGCTCGCGCGTATATATATAGAGGAGGGTTTGACCAAAAATGGTCATATCAAGGAAAACGCGCGAGTGTACCTATATTATATACGCGAAACGGCCCACTTACGACGGGCCGGCCCACGTGCAACGGTGCCGTGCAGGCGAACACCACGGCTGCGCACACATCATATAAAAGAAAAACGCGTCACTTTCGCCCCACTATATATATATAGGTACGCGGCGGCGGCGTGTAGGTACTTTAGAGTGAACCTTTAAAACGGAACGCGCGACGACGACCATCCGCCAACACCTTCGCACAAGCCGCGTCGCGGCCGCGCTATAAAGCCTGCAACCTTAACCCGCCCGCCCCCGTAATTCAAATGTTCCAATTGAACGACGCGACACTGACTCACATACAATACAAATACGAAACGTTATATAAATCGAATATATATAAAAAAAAAAAAATTACATATATATATTTTATTTTTATGTATACACACACACATTATAATTGGCGTGTAAGTACTTATACCTATACAAAACCCTGCGCAGCAGTTCAACCGCGGACTTTCTCAAATATATAATATTGCGCGAGTTCGGTGTAAAAAAAATTTTTTTTTTTTACTCTCTCGCTATCGCGCCCTCCGCTCTTATTACTATATATCGAAAATTATAATATTATTTCGTTTTTGCGACAAATTTTTTTTTTCACCGAGACACTATAGGTACATTTTCGAACGGAATCAAACGGACGATTAAAAAAAAAAAAAAAATTGCTTTTATTAAATTTCAATTAAAAAAAAAAATTCCAGCGAGTTAAAAAAAAACATCAACAACTTGCAGGGCCAGCCTTGTTAATCGAATTGTCTAAACTCAAAATACAATTTTCTGATGTGTGCAAGGACGTATCCATATGTGAAATCCTCCCGATTTAATTTTAATTTTTTTTTTTAATTTTAACACACTATATATAATATGGATTGACCGAAAAATATTATAACCCTTTTTTTTTACCTTGTGCTACAAAATTATTGATTATACGTATTATAAAACCGATATCCGCTAAACAAAAAAAGTACGAATAAGAGAAAATCCGCTACGATTTAAATACTTCGCAGTAACACCGAAAATCAATACAGTTAGCGTAAATGTTTCGGTAAATTTAAAATTGTTCATCACGTATTCACGTATATACATAATTATTCACGCAAGTTTATTACGTCAAAAAAAAAATATTACTATTTATTTATATATATATAAAAAAAAAATTCTAACCGTCATGCAATCTAATAAAAGTTGAAAACATCAAAACGACGGTTTACATACGAAAAAAAAAATAATATAAAATGATTATTACTACGTCTTACATATAGGTACTACACGTTGCACGAACTGACACATGATAACAAAATGATTTGACTACTATAAAATATATTATAACGAAAGTAAAATAAAATTTAAAGAATACAATCAATAACGAATTAAAAATCCCTATAAATATTTCCAGCAATCGCTTGTATGAAAACCAGTAAACAGTTTATGGGCTATTATTATCGATTGTTATTATAATAACTATACTATTATATTGATATTATTATTATTTTTTTTATTAATAGTTATTAGCCGGTAGCTATTACAACTCAACAAACTTATATTATTGGGTTTCATTAATCTACACAATATCGAATATATTTTAATTTTGCTCTGTTTCCACTTTATATTATATTATACATTTATTTTACATGCCTTCTATAAATTATTAAACATTTTTTTTCGACCTTACGCTCGGTTATATCGCAAAACGTAATATGTAAAATTGTATTTTGAACACGAAAGTGATTTGTTTATATCGTTTAAAAAAAAAAAAACAGAAATAATTTCCGTGACGTCTATAAATAGTAATAAATTTATATTATTTTAGGTCGCGAGACTTTCGTTTTCACCTTCTATTGTCAACGTTTTCTCAAACGGTTTTTGTTTTATGAATTATAGTTATATATACTCGTACATGAATCGTGTGCGAAAAAAACAAATGCTATGAACAACCGATTAAAATAATTGTTGTTATTAAATCATGTGTGTAGTATAGATTGCATGTAAATGTCAGTACCTATATACAAGTAAAATTTAAAAATTTCTTTTAGATTATCCACTATTATATATATATATATACCCATATTGATAAATGGCGCGTGTTGTACATTCACCTTCAACAAATCATGATTCCGTCTCCGTGACCAAATAAATAAGCGCCGATTTCTGCGTTATACCTATACACGAAATATACATACTTGTTTCATATATAAACGTAAACAAATTTAGATTTTATATTACATATACATATTATTATATTATTGTGTTATACAGACGTTTCTCCGAGAAATCGTTTTTACTTTAATTTATATTTTTTTATTATTATTTTCTCGTATATTTTACATCGTTTAGCTCGCGGGCTATTGAACATCGCAACTGCAGATTGTCGATAAATTATGTATTATATAAACAATAATATATTACAAATTTAACTGCGTATAACAATCACATTGATTATTTAGAGCTGGTACGTAAATGCCTACGAATTTTTTTCATGTACAAAAGAAAAAGATGTAGGTAGACGATTTTTTATTTATTATTATTTTTACTAAAAATGTCTATTTTATATAAGAAATAATAATGCGTTTGACGATGCGCGACTATATAATCGGTAATAAAACACAATTTCGGTACGTATATATTAAAATAATCCATACAGAAATAATTACGAAAATTATCCCAAATAAATACTCCCATATATACATATCAGTAACTTCTAAAGTGTTATTACATGGACTTATTCTAAAGATTTTTCTCATCCGCGCGTTTATACGGACTTATCGTGAGGAGAGAGGAGGTTCCGAGTTCGTAATATATAAGTGTCTAGAACGGTTTCAAAAATTCTCGTGAATATCCGTGAAAACAGCGGGTAATGTAAGCCAATTGAATGAAACCAGTTTTTTTTTCTAATAACAATTTAAATACGATAAATAAACGTAGGTATACACTATATATGTATAAATATTTTATATAATATAAAATAAGAATTTCCGCATTTGATCAATAAACACAAGTATAGAAAAAAATAAATAAATATTCGTGATTAATCATGCGCCGAAACAGAAAATCCGTATTTCGAAAAACGCCTCGATCGAATTCTAGAAGAAGAAACGTCAAGCGGATCTTGAGGTTTTATACGGAATTTAAATCGTAACAGCTCAAAAATTCTCATAATGATTTCGTCAAAGCGAAAACGATTTTTTTTTTTGACCGACTATATAATATAGAATCGCCTTAATAAACGGCGAGCGTATAGACAATTTAATATAATCCGTTTATTGACCTAACTTACTGACTTTTTTTACTGTACTTTATACGATGCTGAGATCGTTTACGCGCATAAATTTGTAGATTTTTTTTTTTTTAAAATATCGATCGTCTCAACATACACGCGAAAATCGACAAATCGGCGCAAACCAAAACAATTACAATATTTCTCATATTTTTCTAATTTCATACGCGCCTGTGTGCTGTATATAATAAAACGCGTATTTTGTGCGTATTATAATTCGTCGTCATCGCAGTAGTGCAGCGTAGCGCGCAAAAACCGCGACGAAACGACATCGTTATTATATATATATATATATATATTCGGTTTAAACGAGCCTTTGCGGAATATGAATCGCGTGACTATCATCAGTGATATTTAGCCGGATGGTACGGCCCAACTCAATACGCTGTATTATAATATTACACACAAACGAAACGCCATATAATATAAATTTTTTATTATTTCAAAAAGAAAATCCAAAGTTCGAGGTTTTTCTTTTTATCGTAAAAAACGCGAAGGTAAAGGCCGTCCGCGAATTCGGTCGATTATATATTATTTCTCGTTTAATTACGCGTAAATAATAATAATAATAATAATAATTTTTTTTTTTTATTATTTAGAACTCTTAGTATATATACTATTAAGTTCGACAATTAATTGAAAGCACAAAAAGAAAGAAAAATAATATATATATAGCGATAATAATAATAATAATAATAATAATAATAATAATAATAATAATAATAATAATAATAATAATATAATAATTAATAATATACGCTGCACGAGCAAGCGAGCGCGTATTCGAGATGCTGCAGCAGGGCCTGCAGAAGTGTTCTCGCTATTCATTTGTTTTTATAATATACAGTGGCGCCGATCCCCATATTGAACTCAGGCCAAGGCCTGACCACATTTTTATAGAATGGGCCTGTTTAATAGTTGGGCCGCACAATCAAAATAATATAATATAATATTTAATCAATATAATAATAAAATAGTTGTTATTATATCGCTATAAAGCGTTATATTAATGTACAAATTTTAATTGATTTTAATATATTGATTTTAGGTAATTGAAATATTTGCTTCAAAATCAACGGTATTGACAAAATTATTAATGTCCTAACTGCGTTCGAATCTCGATTTTTTTTTTAATCAATTCCTGATTCTTATATATAGGTATATATATATAGTAACTTTTAGTTTTAATATTTTTCTTGTAAGAAGTTGTGTGTAATATAATTTAGTGAAAATGTCTTGTTAATAAATGTTATGAAAATTAATTTACATATATACTTACTGTATTTGTTACGAAAAAAATATACATGTACCTATATACGGGTACCTGACATTTTATTATAACAACAGCTTGGAATAATATTTCAAATATGTGTGTGTATATAGCTTCAAATATAAAATAAATACACGTAAAGGGCCGTTACGTCATAATATACAACTCTGAACTCGTCTGACTAATATTTTCAGACTTCGGCGCCACTGCTCGTACATTTGTTTTTTTAAAACGAAATCCGAAATAATAATAACACGAATTCGATCAGAAACAGGTGTATTACACAATTACATTTTTTTTTCTCGATTTTTCTCGAAAAATTAAAAAAAAATAAACAACGCAGTATAGTATACCGCGCCATGGGCTAAATTATAAATGCCGTCCTATCAAAAAGGTATACATTGTAAATTCACATATTCTCCGAATTTAATCAGCACTTTTCAGTCGCAAAAATGTTATGTATTTAATTATTATACATAAATTTCTACCCGAAACGCAACAGTCTTCTTGAATCCTATACTATATGTACGGGGTTTTTTACCTATATTAAATAACCGTAATACAACAACAAAAAAAAAGTATAATTTGATAATTACGATATTTTTAAAATGACGTATATAAAAACCAGTTTCATACAAGTCTGTTTTTATTTGTTTATATTGCTGCGGACATTTCACTGAAATTCGAAACATGCGTTTCTCGAAATTCCGGGTTTGAAATGCCGCCCCGTGAACTTTACGTACAAAAATTGTCGCCCAGCTCGCGCCCCTGCCTACCGCCGGCCGGCCGCCCCTTGCAAAATGAGTAAACGTTTCTCGTTTTTCGTTTTTAATTTGAAAATGTACAAATGTGACAATACCTATACAATATACATACACGTATGATTGTCGGAAAAAGAAAAGAAAAAACCGCTACGCGCATATAATCGACTGATTCGTGTAAGATTATTATTTTTCTCACGTCTTAAAAAACGATTTTGTTGCATCCTCTCTACCCCAGTACCCCATGATTGAAAATCTAACTGTACTACGCTTGCGGCGTACCGTATTTACGGTGATATAATCTGACACAAGTCGTATAACATGTATTTCGCCGCGGTCTATAACAATCCAAACTATTGTATCGTGCGATTAAAAAAAAAAACCAACGTAAGTAAAATGTATATTATATAGAGACGTGTAGATAATATTTATAAATATTCTAATTCGACGGCGTTCCGTGCTCGTAAATAATTTCCCGGAAAACGACGCGAGTTAATAGTTCCATAATGTCACATATTATACTATATATTATTTGTTCTAGTTTCCGCGTATATACCACGGTTATTTGTTACTATACAGTACATAACCGCGGTATACGTATACACGGTATATACGTTATATTACCTATAATATGGTTATATTAATAACTTTCAAAATCGATTTGTGTCCCCCGCCCCAGTGAGTGACGAGCGCGCGACGCGTTGTATATCAACACTTGTCGCGCGAGACGTTTTATTTTTTTATTTCTCACACACGAATTTACAGACCGTTATTATTATACTTAACTCGTATATTATAATATAATGTATATTATATTATATTTTAAAATTTTCGGGCCACCGCGCGTTCGCGGGAGTTTACGAAGCGCGGTTTACGTGCAGTGCAGCGTGCGTATATATAGAATTTTTCCGTGACCCGAGGAAAAAAAACCTTGGAAAAAGTCATCAGAAACGTCAATAACACAAGCAAACCCACGCCGGTGTCAATATACTCGCGATTACGAATAATAGTCGTTTTTCGCATTTTTATCCGAATTATATAATAATAATATAAACCGACGTGCTGCTCGCGTATGTACGTAATGAATTTTTTTCTATCGCAAAACTCGTCTCGCGTTGTTTCAACAATGCAAAAGTCTAAAAGTACCCGAAAAATATGAATATTTAAAAGAAAAAAAAAATTATATTTTGAAAACAGTGTTTATATTGTACACCATAATAATATGGACGTCGAAGTTTCAAAATAACACATTGTAATAATTCACAGAGGAATTGTATAATGTATGTATACGCGGTGACTATACACATTAGAGTTTTTAAAAAAAATGTCATGAAGCGTGCGGGAATCGATACCTAATAATGTAACAGCAATATTCTCTTTCTGACATATTCGGATATTCCTGTGAGATAATATCATCTCCGTCGCGTGTTAACAACGGAAGAAAAAAAATCTTTATGTGTAAAAATAATCGATTCTAAAATTGAAACTATTAAAAAAAAAAATCTGCATGTTATGTGTTTACGATTTTACCGTAATATCTCGTTGTTTTTCCTCGACGAATTAAAAATTTTACAGGACTTTAATACAGAAAACGGTCGGTTCCGAAACAGAAAATTCTTTCCACCCGAATGTGTTCTCTACACGAATATATACGACTAAACCGCATTATAAGCGTCGTATATGTGATAAAAACCAATAGGTATACAAATAATTATTACTTCAAAGTATATTAATATTCCTATATACTTCGTATATAGTAAGTATATGTATAATGTATATATTATATTAACGTGATTTAGGTGAGGACGGGCCTAAAAAAAATGCTTACACACTCGTATAGTTGTGACACAATAACGATATACAAGTATATACTACACCTGCACGCATTTCCGTATTTCTATAATATTAATGAACGATATTAATGTATTTTGCAAATAAAACCGAATATTTAATATTTGATTGTGTTTTAATACAGGTAACATAACATACAGACGGGCGTTTCATATTTAACATGGGCGGTTTAAAACAATCACAGTGGACACCGACTAAGAGACGTGGCCCAATAGCCGCAGAGTTTTCCGGTCCCGGACCAGCAGCAGTAGCGTTACCAACACTCGTCGGTAATTTACACTATATTTCAGAAAAGTCTTAGATATTTTTAAGATAAAAAAAAAATGTACAATTTTTTTTCTTATAAAACCTTTACAATAATTTGTATAAATAGATTGATAAGCAGGAGATTTGCGTCCAGTGATAGGACTCTATATATGGAAATTTTCAGCTACTGCTACATTAACACGCGTCTTTTGAGACATCGTGGAGGACCGTCAGGAATTGTGATTAATTGGATTTGGGCGATGGTGGATTAATCTGTATAGTGCAATTTTTTATATCGTGTTTTCACTGAATTACCAACTGTTTCAATGCGTATAGGTTTTTATGAAGAGTGTAGTTGGAAACGAACCAAGGAGCAGATGTGATTTGCAGCGTGTAGGGAAATCGTTTCTAGAGTATTGTTTTCAATTCAGTTGATATTGACAAACCCATACATTTTAGGCACCGTTTCAGTGGCGACAGGTGAATCGCCCCCTCTCCCTCCATAGGATTTGATATTTTTTAATTTAGTATATCTCTGACCTAACAGCACCGACTTGTGTCATGTAAGTTGGTCCAATTATGTTATGGTTATGCTCCATTTTTGCCATCCGCCCCCCTCCCTTTGAACATCATATATAAGACTAGAATTAGTGCTCGACCGACGATCAGCGCGTACGGTACGCGCTGATCATCAGTAGTTGTAATCGAGCGTTCGGTGTTTAGCTGACGACAAACTCGGTCGGTCGTGTACAGTGTAAATGAGTGAACATCGCTAGCACTGATTAAATATATAATAATTAAATATACAGTATATTTAATCAATGTCGCTAGTTTATATTAATTTGTCGACATATATATAGGTATATATTATTTACAGGGAATTTAGTGCCGGAATCTAAACGCGGACGTGCCCCAGCCTTCAGTTTCGGTGCTAGGTATATACATATAATTATAATAAAAATCGTTTGACTTAAAATTATTTATATATACCGTGTGAATTACGGAGTATTATTATTGACACTATTATTCTCGAATTTTAGGCACAACGAAAAAAACGATAGCGCCGGACCTGGACCGGGTCAATACAACATCACCGGACTGAGTGCAAAAGGTTAGCTTAAAAGAATAACTAAAATAATATTATTCGCTATTTGCTATTTTTCTTCTTTTTTTTTTCCGTAAACGAAAATAATGTATATACTACTGACCAAATATACGCATGTCGTTTGTACACTGGTGCAGGCAAAGACACGCCGCCCGCGGCCACTCTGCATTCGAGGCCGAAGGACGCGAGGCCGGACAACTTCCCGGCGCCCGGCGACTACAACCCGGAGAAGGCGGAACGGGTGATCCACGAGCACTCGCCGCAGTACACGTTCGGCCTGAAGACGCAGGTGGACAAGCCCAACCCGAACCCGGCGCCGAACGTGTACAACATACCGACCGTGTTGGGCGCCGCGAAGGAGGGACACTTCAAGGCGGCCCCGTCGTTCAGCATCTCCGGGCGCACCAAAGAGTTCCCGGACGGACGGCTGCTGAACCCCGGCCCGGGCGCTTACAACGACGTAAGCGCAGACAGTATTAAACCGAAATCGCCGGCGTACACGGTTAGCGCTCGGTATAACGTCCCCGGAGACAGTTCCCCTAGACCCGGCCCAGGAGCTTATTCTCCCGAAAAGGTCAGTTTTCAACAGGATAGAAAAATTCCGAAAAAACACTTTTTTTTTTTTTAATCCGCGAATTTATAAAACGCTCCCGCCGCCGTTTTTATATACCACGACACACGTACGATTTTATTGTTGAAATACAAATTCTCGGGGCTCCCTTCGCGTGCTTCCTCCTCCTTCCCTGCAAGTCTGCGCAGCCGAGTCGTGGGAGTCACGTTTATATAACGTGCCGCGTCAATGTCAAAAATTAATCTTTTATAGAATTTCGCCCAAGGATTCGTCTTCGAACGGGACGAAGACGAGTCACCGCGCGGACAGCGCCCGCGCAAACGACGAACGAGTGTTTGAAGCTGAAAAAAAAAATGCCCATACGACTCCTAAAAGGATACGACGCCCAAGGACCCGTAAAACTTTTTACACTAACCCAAAAACGGATGTACTGAACGATTTGAGACACCCGATTTCTATTCGAAAACAAATTTAACCCTAAAAATACCGTAACTATTCTAAAGGCGATTTTTTTTTTCGTTGAAAAATACTAGTAAGATGTAATCAGTGGCATTTAAAAACGTATTTACACAGTGTAAATTAATAATCATTATTCACCACCAAATACCCGATTATAATTACTTAGATTTAAACTGTAAAAGTACCTATCCGAATAAATGAGAAATAAAATTTCTAATTCAATTCGGTCTTTCTACAAGGGTCAACACGTCGTAGAACATAACAAACGCTCGAACCAATTTAAAGAAATTTTAGACTGAGAACGTTAACATGGCATACGGTTTAAGTTGAGTGTTTTTCCGTGCAGATCGTATGAAATCATCAAAACGCGTACAAATCGAGTGTTTACATTTTACAAAGCACAATCATTACACAATTTGAGAACACTATTGAATACACGATTGTGTATGTGTATATGTTTTGCGAATAATTTTAGGTGACAATGTTAAAATCTTCAGTGCCGTCCTATTCCTTCGGTATAAGACATTCTCAATACGAAGGAATAATATACGAAGAATAGGTATTTTCTAAATGGTACAGTAATTATTTTCGTACGCACACTCTGGAGCAAAACACACAAATGTCCAGTAATATAGTTGCACACGATTCGACTAGATCACAGTAATATATTATAACGATTTAAAAATATTACACCCTGATTACGTAAATACACGATAAAAAGCACAAATTACGTAAAAAAAAATATATATATATATATACACATAATAAACGTTGTTTAGTAATGTAGAACACGACTGTAGTTACAGAATTAAATACAAGACTGGGCATTGAACGAGTTAAAAAGCTAAAAATTTTTTTTTTTTCATAATGAGTTATTATTCAAAATTAACAAGTTACTTAGAAAAGTTAAATTTTGTTTAATACATCATAAATAATTAAATTTATCAAATTTTTTTCTCGTCTTTCTATTATTATTATGGCAAAAAAATTGAACATTACATTTAGGTAAGCAACAACTCAATACAATAGTTCACATGAAATGGCAAGAACATACCAGTACTTCACCAATGACACGTTTTCGTGTAACTTTTTAACTGATTATTTTAAATTAATTTTTTTATTGAATAAACATGTAACTCAACGAAGTTACATTGTTTCTCAATTTACAATAGTAACTTTTTTTAAATTTAACTTAGTTTAAAACAAAAAGAAACTTGCCCAGTCCTGAATTAACACGATTAAGTAATTGTTTCTACGATTACATAAAAATAAACAATAATTAATAACACATTGAACATAGTAATCTGCTAAACCAATTTAAAATGACACTCGTTAACATGATTAGCATTCATTTTTATAGTTTATTTACAGACATAAAAACAACTGACCTAACATTATAACAATAAAAATGTTAAAACAAAAACAACTTTAGCAGATTATTAAATACGTTCTAGTAGATATAAATTACATAAACGTATTGGGAATGACTTTAAGTGTCTAATGGTGTTTTTTTTTTTTTTGAAAATCATTGGTATTCCGCTGTTGATGATTTTTGAAAAAATCTTGTGACACGACGCACATATAGTTGTTTAAACTGTTTACAAATCTGAATATTTTATATTTAACGTTTCAGGTCCAAGTCGATTTGCAGCCAGCACACTCGTTCGGAATCAAACATTCACCGTATTCTCATACATTTGGCATTGGTTACTGAATGGACGATGAAAACAACTATTTAACAAGTTTATTGATGCGCCTAACAAAAAAGAAATATTGCTTTCAAATATATACAAAATATATTTTGGGAAAAACAATTGTTATTCAAATATAAAAGTTTCTTTTTACAGTAAAATTATAAATTATCATTTTGAAAGATATAGGAGAAATATGAGAAATGTATTCTAAAATATTGTAAAACTAACAAAAAAAAAAAAAAACACAAAACGCATTAACCCATCTTAAAATTGTAACTTTAAACAAATAAACTAGTTATGCAATTCCTTATTGGGGTGTGTAATGTTTTATCCGTATCATTTCACAAATTAATACTATAAATGAATCATCTTACCTTGCACGAGTAAATATTTTACATATTTTTAAAATCCCCAGTCGTGTTTAACATTAGTATATTAGGATTCTCTTTCTCAAATTCGGTAGGAGCTCGTTCCCGCTCATCGTCGCCCCATTCTCCAAGCGTGTTCATAACATCTGGTTGTTGACTTAGAAATTCTTCTTCTTTTTCAGCTGAATAAACGTCATAATACATTAGTAGGTAAAATCATTGGAAACAGTTGAAATACAAAATAGACTTACTATCACGCTTGGCAAATTTCTCAAACATATTTGAATAAACAGATTTTTCCAATTTATTTTGAGATTTTAATTTGTCATTACATTCAGAAATTTTCGTCTTAGCCGCACGATTATTCGGTTCATATTGTAAGACAGCTTCAAAACACTGTTTTGCCAACATCAATTCGTGTAAACCAATTAACGCCTATACGAATTTAAAAACTATAAACAATGTATACACATGAGAAAATCTTTACACTACATAAATATTATTTGATGTACATATAACCAAGATATTAATATGTGCAACATTAGTTTCACTACGCTTTTACATTATAAAAATACAAGTAACGTATAATAGAACAAGCATAATAGAATAGAAAAAAATAAGATGAATAAAAACACTTAGTTAATTATAGTTATACATATTTTTAGCAGAGAAAACTTAAGAAATTTAAGCACATAAAATAAAAAAAAAGGTATAGACTTTTACATTCAATAGTTCTTAATTTCAAATTAAAATTATATTGAAATTTGAATGCTTAGCGATCATTTTATTTCAAATAAGATTATAAGAGTATCAAATGAACTCATTAATATTGTCAAACTATATTCCGTATTCTACAGGAGACTTCATGAATAATTTACAAAACGAAACAGGTGGAACAATTTGATTTTCATTACGCTCACCATTTAAAAACAGTATATTTTTAAGAGAGATTATAATTATAAAACAACGCGAATTCACTAAAAATGTTATACGTACTTCTCCTTTTCTAAACATAGCTTTGACGTTAGTTGGTTCGATGCTCAACGCACTCTCACAATCGTTTTTAGCCTGAGTATGTCTATTTGATTTCAAATTACACAGAGCAGAATTTAAATAGGACACAACCGAAAGAGATTTGATTTCTTTCATTTGGCTTTGGTTTACTGAAATACGATTAATATAATTATAATTTGTTAAAATGCAGTTTGAAGCAAAATAAATACTTGAAATATCGTCTTTTAAGTAGTTCATCATTTTCTTATAAAATTTAAGCGCTAGTTTATAGTTATTCATTTTAAAATAGTCCGTTCCTTTTTGTCGGAACAATTTCGCTTGTTCTATTCGATCTTCACTATTCAAAGACCAACTGTCTTCAAACTGCAACACAACATTACAAACGTTAAATTAAAATATTTAATACGATGACAGTATCGATTCTAACCTTTTCGAAAAAGTTGAGTTTAACGACATACACTTCACACAGGTCGTCGAAATTATCTTGGTTCAATTCCCAAAAACAATACTTCTGGTTAATAAACAGTCTCGACTTCTCTTTCATTTTGAATTTAGTCAACGCTAGTTCTATGCCAAGGCAAACATTGAAAGATTTACCTTCTCCTAGCCTAAATTCTACATCTCTTTCTTCAACAACACGGCCGTTCTTTTCTTTTTCTAAATGTATATTAACTAACGAAATACTACTGGGCGTAAAGTGGCCTACTCCGGGTTCTAATATTTGTTTGGTAATACTTCCGTCCTTCTGACGGCTGATGTCTTCCCACGTCCATTTCATCAATTGGATTTCAAACGTCAGCCACGTGTCGGGCGGTATAATTTGTTCGAAACCATCAGAACCGTAACCATAATCCGGACGAATGTCGAATTTCGAACACTCGTTATGAGTCATTGTGGATACGGCCAAGTCAAAACCCTTGATGGTCATGTCTACGGAGAAAAAACAAAAAACGAAAATATCGAAACGGTTTTAAAAAAACTACATTTTCGTCTTACCTTTTCCCAGAGTAAACTGAAACGGCTCGACACTGGTCTTGTCGAAAACGGTGCCGTCTGGAAGCGTACCAGTGTACTGAACGGAAACCTTACATCCCTTGTGCGGTCTGTCGGTTCCATTGCCGACTCTCAATATTTCTTTCAGCACTCCGCCGTCTAGATTATGGGTGATGTCCACCATTCTCTCGGGACAATCTATAACACACGCGCAATACGATCGAGCGGTTACAACGGGAATCACGTCTAACGACGCGCAACGACGGCAATAGAACGTACTCGATTCACTCGCAGGCGCGCAGAAAACGATGCGTTAAAAACGCATATTACAATCCGAGGATTTGGTGACGACACGTATCGGTGACGAGTAGTAGTGGTAAACGAAATTCATTCGGTTTTTTTCGCGTTTACCGGATATGGGTATGTACGGGTTTCTTGGCGAAACGACGAAGGACAAAAAAAAAGACCCGAGCACTGGATTCGCGACGACAATAAAACGAATTCGAATCGACGAAGAACAAATCATTCGTTCACACGAGCAAAATTTACGATTTCGCGTAAAACCAACCGCAACAACAGTAAACAAATTATCGTCCGCAGATCACCCAACGATTCGACGACGGCGAAACTCGGGGAAATTTGAATTTGATCTCGGTAGCAGACGGATTTTTTTTGTCTTTTCTCGTTAAAGGTTGTGTGCGGTATAGAAGTTATCTCCTATACCGTGGGTTGTGCGCGGGGGCAGTGCGTGACGACGGACGAGAGAAAAAACGCCCGCGACGGACCGACCGCGATCACACTGCCGCCAACCGTACGGTCTTTTATCGAATTTTATCCGAGAAAACTGTCGCACAACTGTTGTGCAGTATGCGCGATATTGCGAATTGCGATATGTCGTGTAACATATAATAAACGTCGAAATTGCCGCAGGAATTTTCTCCGTGAGTTTTTTTTGCGTCGCGTTCGATAACCGCAATAGTGCTTTTCGTTACCGTTTCACCGCCGGGACGGTGGAATTTTCGCGGCGAGAAACATATTTTTTTACGCTTCCCGTTATCCCCGTGGCGGGGGAGAGGGGGAAAAAAGAAAAATTCGCTCGTTATCCCGCCGCCGCCGCCGCCGTGTCTCGTGCGTGTGTGTGTTTGTCGACAAACCTCGACCGTGACGACGATGTAGAAGAAACGCGTCGTCGAATCGGCCGAGTGTCGGTGCGTTTTCCGTGTCCGGGGCGTGTAGAAAATGGACGACGGGACGTGGTGACGGGGACGAACGCGGTTGTTCGTACGTACGAGATGAACCGGGAGGATAACGTTTTTGGAATAAAAGTGAGTCGAGTCTCGGCCGGGGACGGGCCGTCCGCCGATTTTAATTCGGGCGGGAATTCGGCGCGTTTCGAAATCCCGTGTGTTGTCATAGCGCGCCCGCGATGACAACAAAAGGCGAACGTCCTTCGTCGCGAAACCAGTACGGTACACGTTTTGCCCAGTAACGGCGATGATACGTACTTACCTTTATGTCATTACGACTATCGTCGTTGGTTGTTTTTTATTTGTTTTTATTTTTTACCCCCCCCCCGTACGCTTGCGCGACAATCGTTATACGTCGCTCGTACAAGGTTGTGCGGTGCACAATTCGATACTGTGCTGACCGTATACGGTTTCAATGACCGCACGTTTTTCATTAACTGTTTTCTGTAATAACGATCGCTCAGCCGTTTGTTAAACGCCGCGTTCGTATAAAATACAGATAATCACGCTCTGCATTGTATCGTTTGCCGATCGTCTTTTGTAACGTTCGTATGAGCCAGCGACACAGACACAGCTGATACTCGCACAGCGCGATAATTATAATAACAATAATGTCCGGCGGTGGTAGTAGTAGTAGTAGTAGTAGTAGTACACTTGATAACTGTGTAACAAACGTATCCGTGTCAATGTCGTGTACTATATTTTTAAAAACGAAATAAATGCGTTTTTTTTTTTTTTACACTCGCGATCGTCTGAGCTGTTGCCAAAGGGTGATTAGTCGCACTGTTCGTCGGCTCATTACGAATCGACGTTTCTTTATCCACCTTCCGATCATAATAATGTAAACAGAAAATTGTGTTGACCTTTGACTGTCCAGTGTGTGTGTGTGTGTGTGTTTTTTTTAAACATTTCGTTACGTGTTGCGCTGGGTACTACGAAATAGTAAAATGTAGGAAAACATTGAATTTCATTACAGCGCGTTATGAATAATAGATAAAACGATCAGTTGGTTCCTTACCACGGGGGGGGGTATTCCGTTTGAATAATTGAATATTTTTAAGCTTCCAGCGTTATCGGGACGCTTCAAATAATATGTAAATTCAATAAAATATTCTCGTGCCACCTACCGATTTTTATTTTTCCACTGATTTCTTGTCGAAAGTACGCTGAATACCGATCAACGTACAACTAATCGTTTTATTTGTTCACGTTTGCGCCTATAAACTCGTTATTACCTATTGAATTTTTGAAATAATTTATTTTGATAATACCACGATTTTTGTCGTATTCTAGATGGAGTTGTCCGACTCTTCGGGTAGTTCGTCGACTGTGACTCAGTCTATGTGTCATGTCCGAGCTTCTGAATTATATCCGAAAAGGGATTTGGAGACCGATGAAGGGCCTCCGACGCTAGAACCGCCATCGGTGCCTTTTATTCCTTTAGCTGGCGAATTCGTTGAATACTTAGGTCGCGGTTCTAATAATACCGTATTGGCACTGTCCAATTACCGTTTCTACCTACAACACGTGTCGGATAAAGGGTCTAAACGAAGGAGAGGCCTTCAAGATAGCAACATACCGTTGGGTCTCATTGAAATGGTCGAAATAAAAGATTTATTTTACATGATAGTCAGTTGCAAAGATTCGCGCACGTGCAGGTGAGCATTACGCTTAATTTCCAAAAGTACCAACAATTTTAATTGGAAAATAATGTAAAACCGATAAAATAAATATGTATTTTCTTATAAATTCAATGTACAGTTTACCTAACGTTACAATTATTCATAACTGATAAATAACTAATTACTTTATCAGTCGTAATTCGTGATGCCAGAGTTTGCATGAACATTACTTTGTGAATGTTTTCAACAATTTTAGAAAAAAATATATCTTGTAAATGAAAATAATAGCCCATGTCTTATGTGAATAGGACAGGCTTCAATGAATATTGTAACATAACCTTGGTTTTCATTTCATTGCATTGATATTTAACACGTCTAAGGATTCTTTTTATATTATAGTTTACCCTCGAATTAAAAAAAAAAAAAAAAATTCTTAAATAACAACACCACAAATCGTATCTGGTGCTTAGAAAAGTATCTATTTTATTTATATACTTTGTATGGATTTGTTCTAAAACTGTGTTCGATCGTTGTTCAGTAATTTATCTCTCGACTGTACGTAACCTTATGACTCATACACGGTATTATTATTGTTAATTGATTGATAACGTAATATACATTTTAATGATACCTATATGAATTGAAATTAAATATAACTCGGACATTATATTTTATTACGCCTTTTATTAAACCGATATAATTATAGGTAACGAAAATTATATTTTAATTTTATCATTAGGTGTACTTTTACTACAAATGACTTATGTCTGGAATGGTATAAACGCTTGAGTCGAGCAATAATACCACCAAAAAACGTTCAAGATGTTTTTGCGTTTGCTTTTCATGCCTGGGCTATTGAGGACCAATGTAATGAAGAAATCTCATTAAACTTGGGACATGATGTTGACAATGATTACTTCATGAAAGAGGTAAAAATAAAAAATAATTATTTTTAGTGTAACAATTTAAAAAAATTATTTTTTTTAGATTGAAAGACTAAATATAAGTGTTCTAAGCGATAACTCAAAATGGCGTATTTCAAAAGTGAATTGGGATTACAAGTTGTGTGCCACTTATCCAAATCGATTATTGGTTCCTTCTTGTATTACTGATCAAGCATTAGAAGCAGCAGCCAAATTCCGTAGTTCTAAACGAGTTCCCGTCATTGTATGGAGGTAAAATCGTAATATTTTTATTATAATATTAAACATTATTAATGATACACATTCTAATCACAATATTATACTTTGAAAAAAAAAAAAAGACATAAAAGTAATGGAGCCATTTTAGCAAGATGTTCCCAACCCGAAGTTGGTTGGCTTGGATGGAGATCCTCAGAGGATGAAGAATTATTAAAAGCAATTGCTGAATCTTGCCAAAATAAATCCAAAAAATCTAAAGTAAATATAAAAATGCTCGTAGAAAATGATGATAATAGCATTGATTATAGAATATACTAGAGAGTATATTCTATAATCAATGATAATAATAATAATAATAATAATAATAATAATTGCTTCGTAATTTATTAGAAATTAGTTGTAATTGATGCTCGATCGTATCCATCAGCTGTAGCCAATCGTGCTCGTGGTGGAGGATGTGAATGTCCAGAATATTATCCTGGTTGTGAAATTCGTTTTATGAATTTGGCAAATATTCATGCAGTCAGAAAAAGTTTTCATTTACTGCGCCAACTGTGTGCATCACCTCCTGATCTTCCCAAGTAAGTTCTCTCTAAATATTATTTACCACTGTTTTTGTCATTGTAATCGTATATTTATTGTTTGAATTATCAAATTAGCTGGTACAGTTTACTGGAAAATACACGGTGGCTACATAATATAAGTGGTCTTCTTCATGCCGCTAACACTGTCGCGGCAACTATTGAACTCGAAATGCAACCAGTTCTTGTACATTGCTCAGATGGTTGGGACCGTACTCCTCAAATTGTGTCTTTAGCCGAACTTATGTTAGACCCGTATTATCGAACAATCGATGGCTTTCGAGTGTTGTGCCAAAGGGAATGGTTGGACTTTGGGCATAAATTCGCTGATCGTGGTCAAGGTGATGATCCAAATGAACGGTGTCCAGTATTCATCCAGTGGTTGGACTGTGTGTATAATGTCATGACACAGTATCCTTGTGCTTTTGAATTTTCTAAATCGTATTTAGTAAAATTAGCACAACACACATACTCGAATCTTTTTGGTACTTTTTTGTGCAATAGTGGTGCCGAGAGAAAACGCACAGGAATCGGTACTGCGACGTTTTCAGTATGGAAGTATTTGACTGTATCTGCGGAGTGTAAAAATCATCTGTACTCGTCTCAACAAAACAATGTAATTATTTGTTTGTTTTATGACTTTTATAAATTTTATAATTAATTTTTAATGTTTGATTTCAGATTTTGTGGGTCAATTATAATGTGAGGGACATAAATCTTTGGAGAGATTTGTATGTCGGCCCATTTACTGGTGGACCTCAATTAACAAAAGCTACCGAATTATGTAATTCTACGTAAGTAATTTGTCATTATTGTAAAACTTGAAACAATAAAAACTATTGTTCATTTGTTAATTCTGTATAATTTTTTTACCGTGAAATCATATCTGAACTAATGATTTCTATTCGTTTATATTATTGATTATTTACTTTAGATTGGGAATGGAATGTGTTATTGATGATCCATTGGTGAATATTGACCAGCCAATTGTTATAAGTAATGAAGATCCGTGCACGGAGTTTTCCAAGTCTGAAGATATAACACCATTAGACGACAGAGATGATAAATCTTCTGACACTAATTCGTGTTCAAGTTGTATTGCTGAAGAAAATGGCATAGGTAGATAACATTCAACAAATATTTTTAAGATATATGTATATTTGTATATAAATCGTTTTAACGTAAATTTGTATTTTTTTCCAAAATAATCAAATTTATTATTTTGTTATTTATGGTGTATTTAGAAAGACATTCGAATCCAACGAATAGTGTCTTAAATACTGTCGATGGACTATTGCCGATCGTGGACGATGTTCAAAATAGACTTCAGCAATTGAATTTAGAACATAAGGTGGTAAAATTCGATAGATTTTCACCTGATCGATATTATTTGAACAATCTTTGGTTTTAGACTAGAGAAGCTGCACTTCAAAATGAATTGCACGTCACTCGATTAGTATTGTTACGACAAGCAAGCCACCGATGTAACGGCATTGATGTGACTACACCCGATTTGAATGGTCTATCGCTGGCGGATAAAACTGACGATGACGTACGTAATTCGTTTAAAATTTTAAATGTATTAGAAACCTTATTTTCTGGGTAAGCTCGATACATGTATCTAGTTATATACTAGAATGAGGGTGGAGTAATTTTTTGAAGGTGTCCGTGTGTAGCAGCACAGGAGGCGAGACGACGTTGTCATGGGAACCTGTGGAGGCGTTCGATGCTCAACCAACTCTGTGGGTACCGGACCATGCGGTTACCCAGTGTACGTCGTGCGACAACAAGTTTTGGCTGGGAAGACGGAAGCATCATTGTAGGCTAGTAAAAATAATAAATAATATATATATATATGTATTTTTCGTGCCATTTTAATTTTTTTTTTTTTTCTCATTAGGAGTTGCGGTAAAATATTCTGTGCAGACTGTTCTAGAAATCTGGTTCCATTGCCGGCCGAACAACTGTACGAGCCCGTAAGGGTGTGCGAGCCTTGTTTCGCGCTCGGTGCTTCGAGGACCCTCAATACTTCGACCAGTGCGACAACGACGTGCAAACAAGCTTTTGCAGACGACCAAAAAAGGGTGAACATCACTTTGCAGCCGGCGCCGTCTAATTAAACTTGCGTCTCGTTATAGGTGGAAGTATAATATTATTATTATATTGTTAAATCGATGTAACGTAATCGAATATTAAAAATAGAATAATTATTATCGTAATGTTGTGCGTGTTCTTAATCATTTAATCGAGACGTGTCGAAATGTTTCTATTTTTTTTTTTTTTTATATATATATAATTTTTATTATTATTTTAAACGTATTGAATGTACCAAAAATATTAAATAACCCAAACGACGAGTAGTTTAACATCTTTATTATAACGTATGTAAGAATGATTTTTTTTTTTTTTTTTGTTAAGGGTGTAGGTAGGCTTTATTTTGTTTAGCTGTATAAATCGTAATGATGGTTACCCCACGAGTTGGAATATAATAATAATTGTTTTACGCACTTAATGCTATTTTATAATTTCTGTTATTGTTGTATCTTTATTATTATTTTTTTTATTAATTATTCTTTAAAAAAAAAAAAACAAAAATAACTGATAATGTTTTAACGATTTTCAAATGTTTATCTACTGTTATAAAGTATTAGATATAAATAACCACTGCAACATATCCGACAAATACGCTAACGGATTGGACTTCTTTCGAAAATGGAATTGTCATCGGTTTTTATGTTGTGTATAATTTATTATTAAATGTAATATTTGTATAACAATAAGTTATTTTGATTGAATAAAAAATACCAATTATAACATTTGTTTTGAAACAATCACTGGCGAGTGTCAAATTAGAGGGAGTCACGCAATTTTATAAAAAAAAAAAAAAACGAAATCCCAATGGAACGGCTGATCTACGTTCCTAACCGATCTACAAGGATCGTATCGCATCCTGTAATTCTGTTTTTAAAGAAAAAAAACGGATCCAGTGAACGTTGCAAGCAAACCATTAGTCGTGCCCAGAGCGGTTTTTTTTTTCATTATGACTACATTTTATTTACATAATTTTTTTTTTTAATTTTCATTAATGAAGAAAAACATTCGAAATGCTTTCATAAGCCAATTTGTCGCTGGATGTACTTGTAAAAAAAAACAGGCTACTCCATACATTTTAACAGTTTTCACTGTGTTGACTCGTGCCAATAATACGAAACGACTTTATGAAGTCGCTGATCGATTATATCGCCTCTGTTAAAACTCCCAGTGGGAAGCCCTCAATGGGTGCAAGCTCCTTAACCATAGGCCAGAGCACCTCATTTATCGACAATGTGAACTGTATCGAAATAAAACTGGTTTTTTGTTTACGAAAAATTCAATTAAATTATTAAAGTCAGAAGAACGAATTTACCGATTACATAATATTTCACAGAGTATTAAATTATTGTATTAAAATTGACGTACGTCCTAAGAATCTATTTTTTTAATTTCTGCAGAACATTAGTTATAGATCTCGGGAACCAGTCTGAAATTTCGGCAAAGCGTTGTGTAGCGTATACATAGGCTTAGTAATTTGTTAAGACGATTAATGGCCGGTGGTACGTCCCGTAACAATTATATATTTTATTTACAATCGAATGTAATTAGTATGATGATCAGTTATTTAATCGAATACAAATTACATATAATAATAACAACATTTGTTTAATATTACAACAATATGCAAGTATATTATGTAAATATCATGCAAGTACTTATAATAATAATATATACTTGTACGGGGCGTGATAAGACACACAAAAAAAAAAAACATGTTTTCTACGTTCACATGGATCATGTATAAGAAAACACAATAGAAACTAATTTGTCAAAACTAATATATATATATATATATATATATATATATATATATATTATTTATAATATATATATAAATATTACGTAGACATAATTACAGTAATTTATTTCTCCGTACAATATATAATATCCGCCAATATAGCACATGTTTTCATATTATTATTATTATTTTAACTCTAGTAATACAAAGATTTATAGAACTTACATTTCATAACATACAACTTCTAACATCACAGACAAATTGGGTACACAAGAAAAATATTTCTTTGTACTTTTTATATACAAGTTTTGTTTATCTAAAGATAATTTATACGTAATAATAAATTTTTGTACACAGAGGTTCAAAATTTTAAAGAAATTATTATATAATATAAAATATATGTGTGTTTATTTCGCGTTCATGAGAATAAAATTACAAATTTTTTTTTTTTTGTTTTTCAAAAAATAATAGTTAATCGTTTTTTAATCATGCAAAAAAAGAAGAAAAAAAAAATTTTTGAATCGAGAAGGGAAAAATATATAAATATATTTTTTATGAGGTCAGTTGAAAAAAAAAAATATTGAATTATAAACTGAGAACCTCGTACTTAAACAATATAAGAAGGAAAATAATGAGACTTGGAGAAGGACCCTATTTTTATAATACATATATATTTAAAAGAAATAACAATTTCATTTATTATTATAATTTTTTTTTTTTTACTTGAAAATGAACTTTTTTTTTAGCAGTCGACTTCCTACCAACGTACGTATACACCTTTTTTTTTACGTACGACCGCTGACCTGGAGCTTTTCTATATCTTCAACGCTGAGCATGTTTACGTTCTGCGACATGGCCGGCATGTTTGGCAAACGTCCAGCGCGTGCTTGCGCTAACAGTTCTGGAGAAAACCAACGAGCGAGCTGATTGCTGACAGGAGACTGAACGCGGTTCATTCGACTTTTATCCCCAGTTCCATAGTTCATACCTCCTTTACATTAAAAAAAGGATAATATAATATATATGTCACTTAATATAAAATATACATGGGTTATTTAATACAAAATTTAAACATTACTCATGAAATAATAATATTAATTTTAAATCTGTAAATTATTATTATTAAATACATCGTTTGTCGGCCACATAGTTCCAAAAATGTTTTAATTTTATATATGAAACCTTTATAAATTTCATTTTTACATTGATAAAAACATTTGATCATTTATCACACTATTGAAATTTTAAGATTCTTATAATGATATTAAGGATCAATTAGAGGGAAAAAACTTACCACGCCCATTCATGTTTGATTGTTGCTGTTGTTGTTGAGCTGCATGATATCTAGCGTAGTTACCACTCAGTATTTGCTGAATAGTTGTGCTAACAGGTCGTTGTTGCTGCTGTTGTTGCTGTTGCTGCTGTATAAACTGCTGTTGTTGGATTTGTTGTTGCAGAGTGTTTATCTGCTGTTGAATAGCATGTTGAGTGTCTACATACATAAAATAAATAATTTATGTTAAGTTCTCAATAATAAATTGCTTTCATAAATCAGTAAAGTCGTCTCTCACTGGCTCTGTCGTCCAGTGTGTTATGATGTTTGTCCGCCAAAGATTCCGAATTAGAAGTCATTTTACGCAACACTGATGTCGGAGTGAGTCCAATTCGTGGTTGAGTTTGTGACTGAGATGAACCCAAATCCATTGGACCTTCTCCACCATATGAAGCGTTATGAACCTAAAGCACAACAAATTTAAATATAAATTTATAAACTAGAGTTTTTATTTCATTTTTTCTATACAATGTTCGTACATTTTCCATCCTCTTGTGTGATTGATCGAGCAACTGTCTTTTTAGAATTTGACTCTGATACATCGCAGCTTGTTGTTGGTACACCAAATCCTGCTGGTTTATCATTCTTTGGGAATCTAAAAATAATATATTTAAATACACTATATATATGAAGATACACAAAATATTTGGTTTTTAACACGTACTGTTTGAATGTTGAAACACTTTCATGAGGCAAATCAGAGTTTCACGATAACGAGACTGGTTTGAACTTGTTTTTTTCCACTGTTCTACCAAATGGTGTAACATTACTTCACCACGTTTTATTCCTATTTTTAAAATGTTGCTAGTATTATTTCCCCGTCATATTAAAGAAAAAAAAAATGAATGTCCATACCCATAAGCATTTCTTGTGCTTCACGACTTTGCAATATATCTTTGGTCGGTGTGTAGTAGTTCACCATATTTTGTAGTTCCACAGGAAGTTTGAACATATTATGTTGCTTAGACATTTGTTGTTGTTGCTGCTGCTGCTGCTGTTGTTGTTGTTGTTGTTGTTGTTGTTGAGCAGCCATCACTTTAACCATGTTTTCATGTTGCTTTTGAATCTAAATTAAAATCAATAATTCTTAATAACATAAATTTTCTTCTATAAATACCCACAATTATTATATTACATAACAATTTTTATTTTATTTTATTTTTTTTTAATACAGAAATCTTCTTTGAGATATTTCGACAAATAACATATTCCATCATCCCATTTACCTGCTGTGCTTCCATCAGCTTCATAATAAGATCATTAGGAACCTGCATATTAGGTTGCTGATTACGATAATTGTTCGAAGAACCATATGGACCTACAAAATTATCAAAAATATTATATATATATATACTTCATTTTATGTTATATTATATATAAAAGAAAGAAATACAATTTATAATAACGATCATAAGTAAAAACTAGATAAATACACACCAACAGGATTTTGTCCTTGATTTACCATATAGTTGTTCTGCGAACCTTGGGCATTATTTAACATCTATAAAAATTCATATTTTATTATTTAATATTAGCTTATACTAAATGATAATTCATTTTGAATTGCACACAAATGTGATAATAATACCTGTAACAAGGAATACTGAGAGTTGTTTGTTAGATGTACATCATTGCTAGAGTTGTCATGATCATTTTGAAGTATCTAAAATATTACGTCAAAAATGTGTTAATAACTTATAATAAGAAAAAATTATTATTTTTTTATTATCTGTGCATACTAAATTTGAATCTCTCGTCTTCATGCCCTGCAGCTTTTTGTGTTTCATTTCTTCATGGAATTGAACATTATTCTGAGGCGGTGAATAGCCGTTTTGTTGACTACCAGACATACGCAACCTAGATTCAATTTCTTCAAGACTTTGAACCTTTCCATTGACTTCTGATAATAAAAATAATAAATAAGTTACAATAATAATCATTAAAATTCATTACAAAATATTTTAATACAATAATTACCTAAATCGCGCACGGTTATTTTAGGATCAGCCGACTGAGACGCACTGGCTTTAATGACGTCCATGATAGCAGGAGGAAGTTTATTGTTTTCACTCGATGTGATGGAATCATATGCATTTGTTATATTTTTTGATTCATTGTGATTGCTATTTTTAACTATTCCCATAAGCATCGATGATAAATGTCGTGGGTCTTCTTCAACATTATCTATTACTCCTTCTACAAAAATTATATGAATATACAACACAAATACATATTTTTTAAATGTAGCAACAATAAAAAGTATAATATCTTACTGATAGTGCCAGAATTTAACATCTCAGTAGACGCAGACGAAGCACGACTACTATCATGTGTAGTAAACCATTGACGGAATCGTGAACCACCTGCATTCCCATCATTTTCACCTTCAATGTGCATATCGTTTAAATAATCTGGTTTTAGGAAATCATCAATGTTAAAATCATTGAAAATGTTCTCATTTGTTTTATGCTCAGCATCATAAGCTTGAATGAACTCATTTCCAGTTATTAATTCAGAATCTTTTTTCGTTTGGTCTTCTGATTCATTCTACATATAAATCAATAATAATTGTAATACGTAAATAATTATAAAACATAAATTTAAAAAAATATATTACATTAA
Organism: Slavum lentiscoides; assembly: GCA_032441835.1. Taxonomy (NCBI): domain Eukaryota; kingdom Metazoa; phylum Arthropoda; class Insecta; order Hemiptera; family Aphididae; genus Slavum; species Slavum lentiscoides. The sequence continues at coordinate 7,533,385 of CM063715.1, read as the reverse complement.
GTTTGTCAACCGATGACTTCTTCTTTTTATCCTCTTCTTTCTCTTTTTTTGTTTTTTTTGTTTTACTCTCATTAGCTCCTTTAGTAACAGCTAGCGATTCCGTAGATAAAGAGTCAATTGATGTTTTTTTAGAGCGAGCAGCTAAACATAAAATTTAATTTTTTTATACTATATACTCATTTTTTCACCACTTAAGTGATTCACTTACCAGGTTTAGATTTCTTTTTTTTTGACTTGTCTGTAGGTGGATCTTCAAAACCTCGCAATTCAATGGTATCATGTTGTGAAGTTGGACCATCTTTTTATAAGCAAACATATATCATTAATTTAAAAATTACTTAACATTCAAAATAAATATATTATGTATTTTTTTTTATTTTTTATCATAGGCATTTTTTTTATCAAAAAAGTTTTACGGTAAGTAAAACTTACCGGTCATCCACTCTGGTTCCTCTTGTGTCCTATATGATTCATTTCGACGTCTATCATAATTACTAGATCCTTTAAAACGATCAAAACTTCTATAACGATCTGTTTCTCCCCTGTCAAACTCAAAATCTTTTCTACGAGGTTCACTGAAATGCAATCAAACAATAAGAAAATAATTGTACAAATGACAAATAATTAAGACAATAAAGTCAAAAATACAAACACTGAGTTGTGAGAAGAGGACTCACGAAAGCCTCCTTTGCCAAAGCTGTAACTATTTGCAATTCCGTTTTCTGGCTGACGATAACCAGAATCCCAAGAATCTCGATTCATTAATCGACCACTGCCAACTCGACGAGGTTCTCTAATAGGCTCTCTAAATGTGCATTTTATATTAAAAAAATTACAAACATAATAAAAGGCACCTTACCTTTCAACATACTGTTTAGCAGATGTATTTAAAGGACTATTCGATCGTTTTGGCGGTCCAGTAGCAGCATTCATAGTTACAAAACATCCCGAATTAAAATTACGCCTTTGCGGACTTAAAACTATATCTTGATCCTTTTTTAAGCGATCTTTTGCATCTTGAGGTTTTTTCTAATATAAGTAAATGAATGATAAATAATAATATTCTAAAACGGTATTCAAAATAAAAATCTAAATGATATTTTTAAAATAAAACTATTATTATTATTAAACTAGATGATAAAACAACACATTTAATTCATAATAGTTTTAAATATTAAAATCTTAAGAATTAAGACATAGATAAAAACATATATATATATATATATATATATATATATATATATATATATTTACAGAAGGTAAAAATTTTAAATTATAGAAAGTATGAAAAGCTGATGTTTATAATAATGAATATTATTACATATTATAAATAATATTTACTATAATTAAGTCTAAGAACGACATGCTTAACATTTTTATGTTTTGGTTACTACTGTTGTAATGAAATAATTATAAACACATTTCCGTTAATTTTTTTTTTTATGTTTTTTTATTTAGAATATAACTATAAGAACTTACTTCAGTTTTAACATCACCATTTTCTGTTGGTTGGTTTTGCCAAGGTGGTAAATCAAATGCTACAGTCTTAGTACTGGCAGCTACTTTACCACTTGCTGCCACAGGTCTGGTTCCCCTGTAAAGATAATTGGTGTAAATTACCTCACATAAATAAATGGTTTTATAAAATAAATCTTATTTTCATATGCATAAAAGTATATTACTTTAAACTTACTTTCGAGTTTTACCAGCAAGTTCTAAATCTAAATCAGGGAAGTTGTCTAAAAATTTTGGACGTACTTTGGAACCGCCTAAGTTTTGTAAATCCAATAATGCTTCTTTAGTATACCTTTGTGTCGGTTGCTTAAATCGTACTACTTTGATTTTTTCTTCGTTGGATATTCCATTTTCCATTTCATTTGTTGTCATGCCTGTAAATTATATTTTAATACACAAGTTTAAATAGTTGAATAAAAATTATTATCATCATTCATAAAATATAACATTTCAAGTAGGTATTTAAAATTGAAAACTTCAAAATAATTAACTTACACAAAAAATGAAATCGTACATACCTAAAACTTTTTTAAGGCCATGAGTAAATCTAATATCATTACTGAAAGATTGTTCTGGAATATTTTCTTTAAAATGAGGCATGACTTTCAAAACTTTTTTTAACATAGGACCTTGAATAGCAGAGTGGCGTTTGCGACTTTTACTATCCATGGTGATTTTTTTTTTTTAGTAATTCAATAATTACACAATCATAAAATAAAATAAAGTCATAAAAATATAGAAATATTGTAGAAATAAGAAAAGTAAATGCCTACTGAAAGACACAAGCAAATAAAAATGCTATAGCCTATAAGTAATAAGTTAGCTTGGCTAATAATTTCTTTGATAGTCAGTTGGAAATTCTTAAATGATTTTAATTGATTTTCTAATAATAAACATCCACAGGATTATTTTCCCCAATCTATAAGTAACATAAGATAAATACTATCTAATATTTCACAGGTTGAATTTTATGAAATGGCCAGTAATGATTTATTTTCATTGATAAATGGAAAATTGAAAACTTATTTTTCAAGAAATTGATTTTTGTTTGTTCTTTATGCTGGCAGTACACTCTTGCCCAGACTTGGTTCAACTTAGACTGTCCAGAGTATACTGCACTACATTACATTTAATTTAGTTTTTTTTAAATTAAATTAAATACCCAATAACTATATTTGCTAAATATAAAATATAATATTATAATCAGATAGCCACTTTATATTATCCAATACATTTGTACAGAATATTAACAAATAATAGGGAGGTTATCTACAACACAAAATACTTAAAAATATTAATTAAATTTTTCCCCAGCAGAAGAATATTGTTTAATATTTTACAGTGTAAAATTCACACTATGTACAAGCATGTATGATGCAGTAAACCACATGTCAGTAACTATGTTATAAATTGAACTAAAACAATTTCATGTGAAATGTATAATCAAGATTCTAGAATTACAACAAAAATAATTACACTGACAATAAATTTATCCCTTATCAATCTTTTAATCGATCGTATCTATAAGTTAACAAAATAAAATCAGACCTGTAACTATATGGTGTGTTTATGTAACATCCAATTTTCTTTACTAGATCGTTAGTGCATAGTCAGTAACTAGTATTATTATAATAATAGCTATATGAAATAAAAATAATATAAAAAATGCATTTTTTTTTTATTGGTTTAATTTATTACATTTTGTTTTTTATTTTGAAGGAATACCCAGATGTTCTTAAAAAAATATTCTTTTTCAGTAAAATGAACAAATAAAATAAAACAAAGAGCACGCAATGAAATAAAGGTACCAAAATTATTTCTATGCCCTGTACCTACTATAGTAGAAATTTATTTTGTGCAAGTCAAATGAACCAAACAGTGGTTTCCTTTATCTCGCGTGCTGAATGTCGCTGAAGACCGACCGCGATTCTGACTACGAAAGTGCACTGCCGAGAGGGACCCGACGGGAATTGTTACAGTATAAACAAATTATTTCAATTCCAACAAGTACCTAACATTACACTAGATATATACTCATGGCAAAGTTTAGATTTTAAAATACCCATCTACACTGATCTTGAAATATATATATGAAAGAAAAATATACATAAATGTCTTATACAAAAACGCCGGTTATACTCCGTATTCATCTACAAGACACATACACTATTGTTTTAATCGGTTTAGTCTATTTCACTGGATTTGTCAGTCGGACAAACATAAAAACTACACATTAAACGTATACTCAATATTTACAACTTGGGTATATTACACAAAAGAAATTTAAGTACTGTATTTTAAAATGCAATTCTGATAACGTACGAATACAAATGATAAGAATTCATTATTATTTAACTTAAAACAGTTAAATAAATTTGTCAGTCGTTTGCTCGAAACTTATTAGACTATAAACCAAACAGGTCTAAAGACAATCACTTACATTGAACACGGGTGTAACGAATACAGAAGCCGAAATCCAAACCTAGACTTTACACCACTAAAGGTACCTCGATATCTATGTTAAATCGTGTTTTGAAAGAATAACCAAATTTACTAAACAAAATAAACAAATATGTTCAATTGAACGTATCTAAAACGTATTCATCAGTGAAACCGAGTGGAACTATCGTTACACTACGGGGGGAACAATATGTTAAATATGAAAAGACATTTGCGGTTCGAGCGTTTGTGGGTGCTTGTAACCGTACGGGGCATTATTATAACGTGAATTACTATAACGATACGTTTAACGCTTACCTTCACTGGAGTCGACTAGATTCGACGCGGGCGCGTCAGAAGACTGGCCCTTGTCGTTTGCCGGTTCGGACATGTTGTTGACACGGAAGTGATTCGGAACGATGAATAATAACGGAACGCGATCGCTGTCAGACCAGTATTGACATGTAAGAAGACGGATCAACGCGTCCGGACGACAATGTCAAACATTTAACGCGCACCCCAGGGACGATCCAGGAAATCGGCGAGTCGGACGCCAAAAACACAGGGAACGTCCGGGGACAGTCGTTAATACCGCGTTACTGGACTAACGACGACACCGGTGTCCGATGCGAACGACGGTATTGAACTGTGTTACGCCGCCGCCGACGACGACGACGATTCGAGCCGCGTATGTCGACGACACCGAAATAACAAAATACAAAAAAAAACACCGAAATATTTACAACAAAACCGAAGGGGGAAAAAATAATTTTACGTTGTTTGTTCGATCGTAACGAAAATAACACTCCGGAATAACAGTAAAAAAGTGTTTGCCCAGACAATAAATAAATATCGGGAGAATAAAAAGAAAAAAAGAAATTGGGAGAAAAAAAAAAATTGAATACAAGGGACGACGACCGCAAACGGCAACACACGACACAGACGACAACGAGCGAACGGGGAAATGAAAGTATCAAAGTATGGAGTATATTTTCTTCTTTTATAGGATACAGGATGGCACGACGACGGTGACAGTTGCGGCGGCAGGTGGGATTTCGCGCGTCATGGATGAAAATACGAATTGTACGTTTGACGTTATCAATCAACGGTCGTGTGTTATCGCCACGATTATGGATTGAACGACGGGCTTTTGCGGAGTACATTTTGTGTAGAGTACACGTCTATAACAAAAAAAAAAAAACCGTATATACACAGTTCATTCTGTGACCGACAAACTAGAGATGGGAATTCCGACTCATCTAGATGAATCAATTCAATTCATTCTAATGAGTCAATTCACCAATTCATTTCCAAATAATACCCACATCAAGTCACTCAGAACCTAAATCACGAATCATTACTGTAAATCGAATCAATTCGTTAATGATTTAAATGTATATGTTCCATTTTTTAACTCGTAAGTTATCATATTCCCGACCTAAATCAAATGTGACGAATAAATTAAATCAATAGGTAATGAGTTTACTGTTTTTTATTCGACTCTAAATAAAATACAATGAATAGGTATAATAAATGCTATTACTTATTAATAAGTTTATTAATACTTATTGTATTTGGAGGCACGCCACTATATCTTTAATCAAGTTAAATTATATTGTAATTATTTGATAAGACGTGTACTACAGTGTTGCACTGTTACTGTTTAGTCGAATCTTTCAAATCGTTCAATATTCATATCAACTCACTCTTTTCGAACATGAATATTGTGTTGGTACTTGACAGTACAGATCAAGATACTACAAGCTGCAAGCTACTAGCTTGCCGTAGTATCTTGTATTGAATTACTGAGTCGCTGATTTGTGGCTCACTGACTCAATTCATTCAATTCACTAGAAAGATTCCGACTCACTCACGAACTACCCATCTCTACAACAAACCGTCTCTGCGAATCAACTGAGAAATACTAATTGGCTACTAGCGCTAATAGCCGTTTGATGTATTAACCATATTATTACGCATTTAGGGATTACGATATTTTGGCGGTAAAATATAAGTTATTTGGAAAATACGAATTGTTATTTGACGAAAAACGTTACAATCAGGGACGCAGTGGCCAGTGGCGTATTTACGGGGGGGGGATATGGGGGTCATATCCCCCAAAAGGTTATTTAAAATAATATTTTGATAATTGTATGAACGAAAAAGAATGATATTTAATTCAATTTTGAAAAAAAAAATAATAAATCAAATTTTGCACACAAATGACAAATGTTTGCTTACATACAACATGTATATAATAATATCAATATATGTGCATAATGAATACAATAAAAATATCTATTAAAATTTGCATATCCCCTCCCGTGGAAGAATCCTAGATACGCTACTGCAAGGACGTATACAATGGAGGATGTGGGGGTCAGATCCACCCCATGATCTTTTTTTTTATAGACATAATTCCGCCCATATAGGCCACCACATACCTAAATCCGGCCCTGATCCCCTCCCCATTGAAAAATCATGTATACGCCACTGGTTACAATCCGTCTAGATGAGTAAAAACTGTAACGTAGGCAAGTTAAACGCGATAAACGTGATGAAATATGTAAAATATAATTATTGCGTTGAAAATGAAGTAAAATTCCGAGTTAAACCATTGATTATAGAATAATAATTCTATAATCAATGGTTAAACTTAAATTTATTTATTATTTTTTTTTTAACGTTCTTATACATCGAGTATTGAATAAGGAAAAAAATTAATAATAATAAGTAATTGCTAATAATTTTCTCTATTCTTGGTAAATAATACATAATCGATAAATAATTCCTGAATTCTTGGTAAATGAATAGCATTAGTGGCAGTTTTTGAGTAAGCGCGGGAAATAATTTAGTGTGAGAGCGCTAGTGGTATTGACACAACAGCTGACTGCCTTGGAACTTTTGGATTTCGAATATTTTGTGTGATGAGCATAGGCCTTATACCACAGATTAGATGAATCTAATCTGTGCTAGTACCAAATACTATAAATGATATCATTTATTATATCATTATATCATTCATAGTATTTGCTAGTACTTAGTATGAGGTCTATCATAGACCGTCTATGCAAAATAACCGATAACGGAGTCGACGGACGTGTTCGCCGTTCGACAGAGTCTTGCTTGTTTCTGCGTTTTGAAGTTGAATATTTTTTTTCAATTATAAAACGAATAATTCTCCAACCGTACGTCTATGATAATAAATCGATCTAAGTCGTCGAGTAACACGAGTGGTACGTATTTATATCGGCCTTGTTTTAAAAAACGTGTCGTAACGAATGTTGTTTTTTTCAGGAGAGAAAAAAATGGAGGGAAAAATCGACCATATACCGGAATTCAAAGAGCTGGAAGCGACTGAATTCTATTTCGAAACCGACTTTTATTTATTGAAAAACAATAAAGACTATCGTGCCTTGCTGAAATCGTTGTCCGTACTCGAGATGCAAAGGTGCGCAGCGATTGAAAATATCGAAAAACTGGCTGTTTTGAGAGACGATTTTACAAATAATCCGTCTTTGGCGTTAAAAAAAGTTTTAAAACGCGATGCCGCCACTTCTTTGAAGACTGTTGTTGTTCATAAATTACCCGATATCGACTGGTCAGTGTATAAGACCAGCGATGAAAACGAACAGTTAAAACAAGTGCGCGACATTAATTTACGGCATAAAAACATTGCCGACAAACAAGACGCGCCCGCTGTGGCCAGTACGTCGGAAGTGGAAAAACCTGAAACGTTCAAAAAACCGTGGTCCGTCGAAGAACAACTGCGCCTCGAAGAGCTTCTAATTGAATATCCACCGGAAAGAAATGAAAGTAATAGATACAGGAAAATAGCCGACGCGTTGGGTACCAGGAATTTGCGACAAGTTTGCAGTAGGGTACAGAAGTATAATATGAAAATGAAAAAAGTAGGTTCGATAAAATCGATAAATTCCAATACGAAAAACTTAAATAAAAAAACCGTATTTCTAATTCATAAAAACACCGGTACCCTGTTGAAACCCACCACGTTCATACCGTCTACAACGTTAATAGACGATGTCGACGTTTATAACGCCAATCAAAACAAATTCAGTGTAAGTCATAAAAACATTGGGATGGATAAGAAGAAGAAATTAGAGATTCTCGAAGAAGTATTGCAAGATAAACTTTCCGAGGACGGTTGTCCAGTCGTTCACAAAGATTTCAAATGCTGTGTGTGCCAGTCGTCTCCTATCGTAGGAACGAGATGGAACTGTAACGATTGTCCGACCATAGGTAAAAGTTCCAATTTTTGTAACGATTGTATAGTTGATCTTGTTAGAAATGTTGTTGAAGAGCCGCCTCATCCATTAGACCACACGGTCATTCCTATACGAAGTATCCAAGAGAACGACGACACTATTAACAGTATCATCGATCCGAATTACGTGCCACTAGTCTTTAAAACTCAAAACTATTTGGATCCAAACTTTATGGTATAAAATTATTTATTTTTAACGAAATATATATGTTATTATTGTCGTGTTAAAACACCTATAGACTTCTTCAGATTAAACGATCTGAACCTTGTGATTTAATGAAAATTATTGTAAATCTACTTTTATGCGTTTTAATAAATTCTCCATTGGTATACATAATAATTGATAATTTATTTTTTTTTCGTGTATTAATTATTTTCCAAGTATGTATATTATTAGCTCGGAATACTAAAGAACCGACATTGTTTCTAAACGAGTAGAATGGTAAGACTTAGATATTTTTTCTAATTTGTGATATCGTACGCTAGGAAATTGTCATGAAATACGTTTCATAATGTTCCGAATTAAAACATAATTTTTTAATGCACATTTCAAAAATAAAAATTTTTAATTTCTAAAACATGTGTTAAAGTGATCGTTCAATTCATACTTTGGCGATTTAACAAAGTCACGATCCTCAATGGGTCTATTAGTGTTTTAATAAATATTTTTCCACGAATTTGACATTATTACATTTCGTTATTTTCGGGGAAAATAATTTTTTTTTAAATGTACGTTACGTTGAAACTTTATAGCGACAATTCGATTATTACAAATGGTGCCACTGTTTGTGACGTCACTATCTACATTTCTGATAATGAATCACGTTATCAGTATTGTCCCCCACAATCTCTATTGATATTTACATTCTACACTGTGAAAGTATGAATATTATACAATATACGAGTTTTGATTTTATTTTATTGTAATAATAGACAAAAAAGTAGTGTCCTAGTTTAACTGTCGGGGTATATATTTTCTACTACAAACACATAAAAACATAGTGAATATCTGTTTAAGAGATAAAACGTATTTTTGGTTCGCGTAAGGAGTCCGCGATGGCTGCACAAAAACCACAGACAGTTTTGCCCGAAGAAGAGTATTTAGAGGTATGTGCACAATATGTAACATTTTTTAGAAGTTTAAAGAAAATTAGTCTTTCACGGTTCGCTTAACCTCTTGATCATATCGTACGATTTTTGTATAATGTTCAACAGCATTACGAAATATCGGTTAACAATAGAATTTAACAAATGTGTAAATTCGTACTTGTACGTACCAAATATGATAGAAAAATCACTGATTACAGACTCAACAAATAAACATAATGTCCAAATAACATTTTTTTTTTCTCCTAAAACGTTTAATAGTAATACTGTTTCTAGTTTTTATGTGTAACAGTATGCTTATATAATAATAAGATATATTTATCTTGTCATAGTGTAAAAATTTTATCGCAACCTGTCAAATGTAACGATATACAAAATCGTAATTTACGATTAATAATTATGGGTATAGTATAATAATATAATACACTATCAATAATTAATATTACAACGTTAAAAAATATAATTTCAATGAATTGCTTTTTTATAATATATTTATGTTAGTCATAAAATACAATTTAGAATGTCGTAAGATTTAGAAGCGTGTTAACACACGAGTGTCTGTTTCTTAAATTTACTACGCATATTATTTATTTATTAGTTAATTATACATTTTTATCTTTATAAATATTTCAACGTAAATCTTTTTTGTTTCAGAACATTGGTCAAATTATAGAAAGAGACTTCTTTCCAGATTTAGAAAAATGGAAAGCACAAAAGGATTATATAGACGCAATTGAACACAATGACTCGAAGAAATTAAGAGAAATTTATGAAAAGTATAGTTTAAGCAAACGATTGCTCACCGAACGACCAGGTAATTTATAAAAATAATATTGAATTATCATCAAATATTAATTTCACATGTAACAATAATGTGAGAGTAGGTATCAATTGCAAATTAATCTGTGCCATTAACGTTAGTAATATTCTACTATAAATTATAATATATTAATTATACTGTACTTATTTTTTATCAACAGATGCTAGCCCAGATACATTTGAAACACCACAGCCAGTTAAAGGACCAACGAGTAGTAGATCTGTTAATGTTACAGATATAGATGATGGAAAACATGAAGATTCCAAATCAAAAAGCACTGGTAAGTGTATACAACTTTTGTTTGTAAATGTAATTTAATGGTTGTACTCGATTTGCAGAAAAAGTCGGGTTGGATAAATTTCTGAGCAGTACTACAAGTGAAGATAATCAGAGTTTTAATGAAATTATTAAAGAAGCAGAAATCCAATTCCAAAAGAAGGTTTTTATTGATATATATTTATTACCCAACAAAATATTAAATAACGATTTTATTTGTGTTTTATTATTTTCTAGAACGCATGGTTGTTTGATGGCGAACAAAAAGCTCTAGAAATGGTCGACAAGCTCGAAGTACCTGCGATTGAAAATCAAGCATCTGCTGAAGACAGACCATTTAATTTAGATTCGTGGGCATTTAAAAATAAAAATTATATCATGTACGTTCCCGATGGAGTTACGTTGACAAGAGATGAACTTATAAACATGGCATCTAAACGACAAAAAATCGATCATTCTAACACGAGACTTAGGTTGAACCCATTTGATGAAAAACATAACAAACAACAACTGTACAGTTTAGCACATATGCAGACTAGACAACTAGACGGCAAGATTGGAGTCGATGGCAAAGAATTAACTTCTTCTACCCCTAAAATTAATGGATATAATTTTGTTAGAACTCCATCTCCTGCTCCCGGTGTGAATCAAAGCCCACTGATGACATGGGGAGAAATTGAAGGCACACCATTCCGTCTAGATGGTAGTGACACTCCACTCATTCCACACAATTCTGGCCCTATTTTCAAAATACCCGAACAGCCCAAACGTGAAAGATTAGCGCATGCACTTGCAGAAAAAGCTAGTGAAGGTCATAGGAACAAAAAAATTAAAGCTTTGGAAACGGCCAGAAAACAATTATCTACGTAAGTTTGTTTTATTATTATTATTATTTTTTTTTTTTATTATTATTATTATTATTATTATTATTTTTTATATATATATATATTTATTTTATTTTAGACCTTCGCCATCTAACTTAATGAACAGTCCATTGGATCGGTTGAATTCTATGTCACCAGCGGCTCAAAGACTTGTATGCAGTCGTTTGAGTGGTGATAGAGGTAGAGATGCAGCTTTAAGAGCGTCTTACAGTCCATCACCTCATTCAACGCCAACCAGATCACCGTCCATTACGGGATTAAAAGGAGATGGTAAAAAATCTACACCGACCAATCAGAAAAAACCGTATGAAATACCTAAAACATAACAGACAACTTGTTGAACATCAATGTTACAAAACGTTCGAGAGCTGTGGATTTCTTTTAAACGATATTACTATAATTACAACAAAAATATCAATGTATGATAGATATTTAATTTTTATTTTGTAAAAAGTTGGATACAGTAGTATTGAATGTTGTAACATTTGTCGCGTCTTGTTCGACAAATGATATTGATATGCTGAAACAAAATAAGTTTGTTTATACATTATTTTATTAAATATGTTTTTGTTTTCGTACTTCTTGTCTGGTAATGCTAAACTATTGCTGATGTGTTCCACAAGTATTTTGGCGTGTCCGATGTTTTGTTCAGGACCGATTGTTCCAGAACCACTTATTATTTTTAACGTTCCTATGACGCACGGACCGTCTAAACCATACCAGTACATCTTTTGATTGGTATTTATGTGTACAACACAAAACTATAATAATAAATATAAATTAACATTATCTAAAATATTATATTTTATATTATTATTATTACTTTATAAATGCTTATTTTATATGCTATAATTTGTAATTTTTATTATTTTCTTACAAAATGCGTTAGGTTTTTTTTTTTTTTTAGAAAATCAAAAAGAAAAATATTACGTTGTTATTTTGACAATTAGGAAAATGGAATATTGATTTCACATTTAAACAAATTATAATACCTTACTCTAAATAAATTATACAATCGATTTCAAAGCTGTAAAATATATGTTATTAGTTATTACAGTGAATAAAGTATTTCACACATTATTATCTTACCTGTAATGGAGATTTGAATATATCTGCCATTAATTTACAAGTTCTGACCGCAAAATCTAACGGTGTTGTCGACAAATCCGTGTCGATTTGCAAAATTGGCATTTTAACAAAATTTTATAATTTTATTGATTTCCAAAAATAATTAACTGTTTTTGAAACATTAATTTAAAATACGTGTTATTCCTAATGATAAAACTCGATCGTGTAAGATGCGAGCATTTTTCATTGAAGTTACTTAATAAATGTTGATGAAAAAGTGTTTAAAAAAACTGTCTTCGTAAATGTTAATCTGAATATTACTCAATAAATAAGTGTAAGATAATTTTTTTTAATTTCAATGTTTTTTTTCTCCAATAAATGTAGCACCATACGAGTACAACTATAAATTGACTATCAAGAAATGGATTAAACTGATTAAAGTATCGATCCCACTTTTTTTTTTCTAATCGAATTAATACATTTAAAAAAGTATAATCGACAAGTTTTTTTTAAAATTTTTCATTTCTTATTAGTTTATAGATTTTTACGGTTTTAGTGTTTTATGTATATTTTGATTACATGATTGAATTTTGAGATGTATTTAGACCATAGAGATATTCAAAAGCTACTTTATAAAGTCATGTCAATCTCTTTCGTTTGTGGTATACATGATGAGATTGCAGACAGCCGGTAACTTTATGTGAGCGGAAAGAAATCGCCATTTCATAAACTTTGAAAAATTACAGAAAATCAATAACATTTTTTTATTATTATTATTATTATTTATAAAACGGTTATTTTGTAAAGAATTAAATTTTTCAAATTTTAGTTGCGAAAAAATGTAAAAAAAAAATACAATAATTGTAGCTCAGAGCTCTGTTTTAAAAGTATTCTGTACAGAACTATAAAGTTTAGCATTTGTCCAGGTTAATATTTTCTAATAATTACCGAATTATTTGAAAAAAAAAAAAAAGGTAACTTTCTGGTAACTGTATTCATATTCAAAACGTATTATTTGAGTGGATCTATAAAGCCAATTTCGTTTTATTAAAATTTACACGTATTTTTCAAATTTAAATAATTCGTAGGTACCTATATCAGAATATTTTAAGATTTCAAAAATTTGAAAAAAATATCTGAGTAGATATTTTAGTTATGCGATTCGATCGACGTTTTATCGTCAATAATTCAGCACTGTGAACCGCAACGCTAAAGATATTATCGTTGTCACACAGACAAATTTTATAGCCGTAAGTAGGTATAACTCTCAGGTATAATAGCGTCTCAGAAACATAAAAAATAAATATAATTTTGACAATATTGTTGTGCTCGTATATATACCTACGTGTGACGATCGAAGTGAAATCTAAAACCACTGTTGCTTGACGCATTTTTTTTTTCTTTTCCATATTCTCTTAAATATCGAACATTTTTAATAAATCGGCCTACTGTACCTCTGTATAATATATTATAACGCAAACATTTCAAACGTAAATTGTGAATAAATCTTATACACAGAATATTCACATCTTTTTCAAGAATTCCAAAATAATTATATTGTTTTACTTTTCCTAATAATTTTGCTGCAAAAATTTGCCATTAAATTTTCAAATAAGAAAAAAAAATGTTATTCGGATAAACGGTTTTTTTCTTCAAATTTCGAAATATAATATACGTATATACGGCCTACTTTATCCGAAAATTATTTAATATCGACGCGATCACGCAGAACCAATAGCCAGCTGTATAGGCACATATAATACAGTCGGGAAGGGAAACGATTATTAAACGCGTACACATAATTATTATACATATTATGTATTTTGAAAATTATATTTTTATTAAACACATATTATTTTACATATTATAAAATTAAAACGTTCGACGGCCAACGCGGTCTATTATATTATAGGTGTCACTGAATTAGATCTTCTAACGTGGTTCCTTGAACTCCGACATTGCTCGGCTTTTGCTCCACGACTGTCACATAAAGTCTGTAAAATACAATAATCAATAATAATGATATATATATATATATATTTATATACGTAAATATTAATATAGCAAATTTAAACGACTTAAAAAAAATAAATAAATAAAAAGATTCGCGCGATTACTGCAGTAATAACATATCAGATAGAAATCGAATTTTTTATTCGTTTTTTTACTTTTAATTATTATTTTTTTTAAATAATAATTTTTTTCAAATCTTATACGTTCCGAGCACGAACCGTCATCTCTCCACAGTGGTGATCGCAGACTTCACAAACGAGATAATAATCTTTACTATTATAATATCGTACCCACAATATTATTTCGTATTAATATTAAGCGTTTCAAATCATTGTTTTTTTTTTCTTCCGAAATCAATCCCAACAGACCTTGATTTTTTTTTTTTATTCATAACAATACGCAATAATAATATTATTTATAATAACACTCGCCGATATTATCGTATAAAAATATTAAAAATAGACGCGTTGAGCTACTACGCAGTAATATTTTACTCGAGATCGTATCGTATTACACAAAAGTACCGCAGTTACGGTTATTACCGAAATTAAACCGTCCTCTTGGTTTATACCGACCGAATCTAATATTATTACGAACATAACGAGCGCCCCGGTTTAAAGAGAAAAAAAAAAGTATATATAACTATATTGTACCTGTTCTGCGGTATGCCCAGTTGTCTTTCGAGAAACTCGTACAAAACCGAACAGTAATACTTGTTTTCTTCGATCCCGTTGATTCCGGTACCGGCTAGGCTTCCCAAGCCGCACGGCGAATCGTTATTATACCAAAACATCCGTTGTCCAGCCTTAATTTTCACAGCGACGTGCTATATTATATACATATATATAATGAGAATTAAATATCTTTTTTTCACTAATACTTTGCGTTTTATATACAAGCTTTGCGATATATGTCATTATAATCTATAACGTCGTATAAATACGATAATATAAAAATCAATTATCTATATATATACATAGGTACCTATTTGACTAATATGTTATTATGTACGCACAGATATTATTATATTCGATTAATATATAATATATTGCGTATCTACATATACTACGTATAGGTTAAAAGTGTTTCGATGAATAAAAAGCAAATCGCCGATTGAAACTATATGCACGCACTTACCAATTCTGGTATTTGCAATATTTGGCCAATTAATTTCGACGTATCGGCCAGAAAAGTCGACGGGACCTCGTGTTTCGGTACGTTGGTGATGATGCTTAGAGTCGGCATTGTATATAATATTATATACCGCGCGCAGTTGTTCCAAGTTCGAAGTAATATAATATTAACGATATAAATACTATATATTATAATATATGTTGAACTGTTCGTCGATATATTATGTTTATATGATGTCTCTGCGCAGCGTACGAGTGAATATTATAATAATTCGTATTTTATAATAAATATACACCGCAAGCAATAATACACATTATTATAGTTTTAATCGATCGCGTAGTTGTGCAACATACGCGCGTATAACCGTTTTGAAAAAATTGTATTGGAAAAAAAAATACGATAACGTAACGCGCGTTTTTAAATAATAATAAACGTGTCTTAAAAAAACGTTATTAAAAACGTCAGATTTACAAGACTGTAAAACGCGATTGTATATATAGTTTATCTGCGTATATATATATTATATAGTCTACACACATATTTTTTCATCTCTGCTGTGCGTACTGCACGAGTATTTTATATTTTTGAACTGTTATTGAATAATATTATAGACTTGCGCGTAGGCGATATAAAAGAGAGCGCGAGAAAAAAAAATGTGCTCGTTTATATATATATTATTCGCTCGCGTAACGTTGTTGTTCTTATAGAACGTAAACTGCGTATAATATTATATATAGTAATACATATTTATTGTAATTTATTTAAAATCTTTTTTTTTTAGATAGTTTTCGTTTTTTTTTTTTTAAATTTTATTTATATATGGAATAAACATTAGAGACCGTTATTGGTGTTTATTATTATTATTTGTTTTTTAACAATATTACCAAACAAATTATTTAAATATATGTACGCGTAGACTATCGGCTAAATCTGTTTGACGATTTAAATATAGGTGTATAATATAATAGGTATTTCTTGTTATTGTATAGCATTATACTATTATATTATAGACTGCAGTATATATACTGCAGACCGTATAGTATAAGTCAGTATATAGATATTATGGCCTGCAGCTAATATTATATGGTCGACGGTCCTATATAATATATTTAGGTAAACTTTTACTGTTTTATAACTGTAGGTATAAATAAAGACTATATTTGTACAACGATAGATGTTTGTGTGCGATTTATGTTTTATATGTTTTACAAATTAAAATATATGGTTTTTGGAACGAACTGCTATAGTCAGTGCGCGGACTTGAAATTTTCATAAATTCGATTTCGAATTTAACGAGTAATAGCTGTATAGGCGTACCTATCAAAAACTAGTAAAACTTACCCAGTCAATTATATATTTGTTTGTCGGGTTTTATGTGTACCTTATAAGGATTAAGGACGTTCAATGTTCACACGTTAATAGATCGTCTTATAAAGACTTAAAATTGGATTCGTGCAGAATTAATAACATATTTGGTTATGTCGTATAGTACCTAGCAAGTCGTTACATTTAAACGTTTGCTACTGCTATTAATTCATTAACCAATTTATATTATATACGCGGTGAATTGAACATTTGTATTCACATTTATATACATTTTATTAATTAAAACTTATGCGGTACCTACCTACACTATTACAGTTTTATCTCGTTATTATTATTATTATTTTTTATCTGAAAATATAAGTAATTAATTATATGGAATCGTTAAAAATAAATTAAGGAGTTGTCTTTTTATTATACTTTAATTGCAGAGACAGTAAATTTTAACTTGAATTATATTATATACACGAGTACATTTATGAACGGTTTAGAAAAAAATAAATACAACTTTCTATTATTTTTATTATTACAACTTTTATTATTTTGCATTTTACGTATTCCAAAACATAATATGTAGTGACAAATCGGTATACGTTTGTATAGAAAAAACAAATATTTTATCTATTTTTAAATTAATTATAATATGACAAAGTCCAGTGACCTATAGATTTAAATATATACCGGAAACTCTAATAAGTTGTATAACTAGTTTTTTTTATAATAAAATCAAGGTATTATAATAATGCTGTATGATATTTGTTACATAAATGTCTGTAGGCATTCGTGTCTCGACATTGCATAACCAAAACGCCGTATAATCACAGATTACATAACATCACGACACGGTTCATAACGTAGTTATACGAAATTCAAATCGAATCGATTGAAATGATTTTTCTGGATTATAAAAATTTAGTTAGGATATTTGTCGTAGGTACCTGTTGCCAGTTGCGGATAATAAGTTGATTTTCATTAAAAACGTTTTAAAAAAATTTGAATAAAGGCTCAAAAAGCGGGACAATTTGACAATTCAAACGAATCGCATTATTATATTAGTTTAAGACGTTCATAATCGATACTCGATGATAAATCTAAATTTTAAATCCATAAATCCATTAGGCATAAATGCCGAAGCATAGTCTGAGCTGAAAATTGTATAGCTGAAAATTTATCTTTATGCATTTGTGGTGTCCATATTGTTTGATTAACCTAACCTATTATTATACTTTATAATTTTTGTTCAAACTTTACAATTTCAATATGTATATGTATAGTACGTAATATTTAAAGGAACAGATACATCAGAAAAATCAATTTCAAAATACGTTTTAATAATAATGACAATTTTTTTTTTTTTTTTTATTGAAAAATTATCGTTTTATAATTTTATATAAATGATACATTTTATTGGATGAAAGTTTTTCCGTTGATTCCCATGCCGTGCGGTTCAGCTGCAGTAAATGCAATGGAAATTCTGAAACACGAATACAAAAAAATGTATATCTGTTCAATGAATAATTGACAAATAATTATGTAATAAATTGTTAAACCATTAACGATTAGATTTACAAAAATATAACCACCACGTGTGAATGAGTAAGTTAGTGCAAAATAAATAATTTGTTGTTCAATAACAATTTTAATTAAAAATAATTTACTAATGTTTGACCAGTTAAACTGAACTGACGGTCAACCGAAGAAAACTTGCGTGTATTAGATAATATTTTTCATAAAGTATAGTCTTGGGTTC
Organism: Slavum lentiscoides; assembly: GCA_032441835.1. Lineage (NCBI taxonomy): Eukaryota > Metazoa > Arthropoda > Insecta > Hemiptera > Aphididae > Slavum > Slavum lentiscoides. Next base: position 7,514,771 of record CM063715.1, on the reverse strand, counting down.
AACTTTTTAACACCTTTAATATTCATAAATTTTAACAACTGCACGGGCATATAGTTATTTAAGTAGGTGCTAGAACTTTAAATAGTTATAATAATAATGTATGCGTCCGTGTCAGGAGCGTTTTTAGAAATTTTTTTTTGGGGGGGCTGAGGCATTGAGTAAATATCATTGTTGAATTATTTCTAAATTCTAATGCAAATAAAATTTCGGGGGGCTGGAGCCCCATCAGCCCCCCCATAAATACGCCCCTGGTCCGTGTGTATAAAGTTAATTACTTCACGATTTCGTGTATACTTACATTATCAATAAAGTATCGTAAACGTTATATTACAAACCTGTCATAATTGACCTTCAGATGTTCTGCGAGCAATGGAAACAAAGCTGCCGAATGAAGTTTATTATCGACTTCATTTATTCCATCTATACTGTGTAACGTTACGACTGCCGCTGGTTCTTCAGAACCAGCAATGATAATAGGTTGATTTGAGTTGACAAATACCAAAATATCCTAAAAACGATTATTATTTCATATTACATTATGGAAAATGTATGGTTTTGTAATGAACATAATATAAAATTGCGTTAGAATAAATTTTTTTTTCTTCAAATTGTTTCTATACAAGCGAGCTAATACTTACAGATTTTGGTTTTTTGAAAGTATTAGCAAGAGATTCTGTACTCTTTACTAAAAGCGTTTCGTCAATATCAGAAGCCGAAACATTTGTATCAATTCTTACGATGCACATTGTAAATAATTAAGTTGTTGAAATTACTAGTCAGTTATAACTAAATGTCTATAATGGCATCTCCTCGCTGAATAAAAATTAAACTGAACATATCAATAAATGAATTATAGGACTGCAGTTATATATATATATATATATTTAGTTTTACGTAATAGATTATTACAAAAAACTTTTATGCAGCGAAAGTCGTGGTGAAAAAAGTTTTTTTTTCAACTCTTACTTGTTAATCGTGTCTTTAAAGGTCAAATAAAATTATTTCAACAAAATATTAGATAACGAAATAATGTATATAAACGAACGTATATTATAAAATAAAATTTACTATTACATAACACATATACCCATTTATTTATAAATATAATTTTTTTAACTAATAATTATAAATACATATAATTCTTAAATAATGTTATTTTATATCAAAATACGTATTAATTGTGCAAAACATTGAAACAAATTGAAATAGTATTGTAATACTGGTAATAGTAGTACATTAGATGTAAAATAATACTTTACGGTCAAATTATCCTTATAATATCTATGTTTGTAAAACGTTGTGAAAAACAATTTTGTGTACAATACTGCTCATTTGATAACTTAAGTGAATACATAATATAAATAATAAATATCATAATAACAAAAACAATTTTTATTTAATTTATCTAAAATAGTAGTCACTATTTTTTTTTTTTATTAAAAGAAATTTTGTGGTAGTCACTATTAAGAGTGAAATAAATGTTTGTCCACTAAATGATTAATAATAATCAGGAATTGGTGCACAAGCAATTTTTACGAATTCGTCATAATTAACTTTTCCATTAGGATGAACATTGGCTTCCCGAAATATCTGATCGACTAAAAAAAAAATAAATAAATAAATAAATAAATAAACAAACAAACAATTTCGTACAATTATATTTATTTTATAAATAATATACCTTCTCTGCTGTTTAACTGTTCTCCCCAACCTTGCAACAAATGTTTAAGATGTCTACTGTGAATAGTTCCACTATGTTGACGATCATTAGCTTTGAACGCCGCCAAGATTTCGTCGGGCAGTTTTTCTATGCGACAGTGATTGTGCATTACTTTCAAGAATTCTGGAAAGTGTAATTTTCCATCTAAAAAAAAAAAATAAATAAATAAATAAAGGAAAAAAATATTCAATACATTATTAAAAAAAAAAAAATGTAAAGGCGTAATTATGGTTAGTGACATTCTAACGAATAATGCTTATTAAAAACTACAATATCACTAACAATAATGTTGTTAATATCTAAATATTACATATAATGAATTTTATTTGTAAATTGGCGTACTTATTCGTATAGGTACTTACTGTTTTCTGAAAAGTATTTCTTCAGTTCAGTTATCGTCGGGCTCATTCCCAGGGATCGCATAATTATACTGAGTTCGTCCAGTTTATTAATCGTACCTTCTCTCGCGAACAGATAAAAACACTCTCTGAACTCTGTACATTTTATTAATATAAAACAAAAATATTAGACACACAATACAGGTGCAGGACATTGCAAGTTATCCGTTATGTTTGCAATAAATTACCGTCGATGTCTTCTTCCTTGAAGTGATGAGCCATTTTATATTATTGGAATCCGAATAAAACGCCTATACGCGGTTGATTTTACACAACATTTACAATACTCCCAACGAGTACAGAATAGCGCAGCAACAACAACAACAACAATAATATTATTATGTACGCGGCCGATAACACGTCGTCGTCTGCCCTGTAATCGTGATAAGAACGAAGAGGTTACCATCGCGTTACGCGCACCACGACCGTGGTCCCACGACCACGATGATACACAGTTCTGCGACGGTACGTCCAGAGAACTCGGTCTTTGTCTCGTTCGTTGTTCCCTGATAATAATAATAACATTTCCGATATAATTTTCGTGTTGTAATAACACAATTGCACAACGCCAACAGAGAGCTGTACGGTACGGGTACACCTAACCAAGGGACGGAGACAGCTGTTCGCGGATAGCTTTACCTTTACTTGCTATTTTTATCAGACGGGGAAAATAAAGTTCAACGTAAAAGCGAAAATAATTGTCAGCGAAAACGCAGGGAACGAAATAAAAAAAAAAAAAAAAAAAGCAAGCAGCTAAATAGGAGTGTCGACGACGGCTGGCCGTGTTGTGTCGTTCGCGTTCACGGCGCGGGTCGTGCGGAGAAGACATATTTCGACGGAGAGACACGTCGTTTCCACACACGCGTTCCTCCGTTGCGCGGGCAAGTTTCGCGCGCCTCGTTTGCGTACGCCGTCCACCGGACCACTGCCGTTGCGTGAGTATTACGATTCACGTTGTTTCGCAGCGACAACCGCCGTTTGTGTTTGTGCACGTTTTAGCGTTCGTCGCGTCCACGACGTTTAGTCGTATCGAGTGTGTTTTGCCTGTTCGCCGTGCAACGACAGCGATTGTGACCGACCGTCGTATGCACCCGCTCGGTTCGTCGTCGTTACACTCGACCGTACGCCAAGCCGGCAGTAATACGATAATATTGTAGTTTTTCGATAAACCGTAAAACGTTATTCGAGCAGAACAACAGTGTAATAGGATATTTTTCGTTCGGAGGTCTTGAACGTGTTGCGCGTCGATTTTTTTTTTAATTTCATGTCCGAACAGTGTAGTTAGCGAGTGCTCGCTGCACAAGGTATCATTAGTTTAGAAAAAAATCCACACAAACGCTAATTTTGATACGAAATTTCGTATTTAAAACGACGAGTGTGCGTTCTTATCGTCTCTGCGAATTTTCGTTTTACACAGAGGATATGTTTACTTCAAGTCGTTACGTACAATTAGGTCTTTCGATGTTAATATACTAATTCCGACTTTATTTGTTTTATATTTCTAAAATATGAATTGTAAAAAAAAATACATATATATATTATATTTTTATTCAGGTGCAAGTCCAGTTGCAGTCGAATTAGTACGCAATTTTATTTTTTGTTTTTCGAACATGAAAACAATTTTAGATCTGTACGCTTGCTTATTTAATAGTAATTATTGCTGTGTTAAAGTGTGCCGTCTATTATTTGTTTTTAAATGCAGTGCACAATTTACCAATATGTCAGTAGCCAGCGATTATTAATAGAAACACACACAACATGATATTAATATTATTTTAAATAATTATTCCATTTTTTTTTTTTTTTTAGTTTATCTAATAATTACAAATGTATAAATGTGCATATTATATGTTGATATGTATAGAGTTTATTTTAAGAAATTCTCACTTAAGTATGTTTTTCATGAATGACCACCATTTTAATGACCACCTTTCCTCTGAAAAAAAAAAAAAAAATGAAAAACATTGCTATAACTAACACATATTAGTGGATAGTCGATAAAATTTCCAAAAAAAAAATGTGTACTATATTATTTTTATTATTAAGTATTTAATTGTTTTTAGAAATATTATTGATAATTTTAAATATTAAATAATATTAAATTTTTTATTTCCATTTGTTTGTAATTATACGGTTTATACCCATTAACTAAAAATATATATTTTTTGTAGTTGTAAAATAATTTTAATTTTTGTTGCGTGTTTCTGTTAATAATCCGATAAAACTTTGATTGATACACAGTAAACCCATGAAACTGGTTTAAGACGAACCCTTTATATTTTAAGGACAAATAATAATTTATATTACTGGATTAACTTGGTATTAGATTTTGATTATTTCCTTGGTATTTATTAATCAAGGTTAAGTTACAAATGGCTAACGTAAAGTGTATTGTTTGTAAAAAAAAAAAGGTGTGTTTATCACAGAACAATGGTAAAATATAGTCTGGTATTATTACATTTACTTATAAGTTAAATACATATTGTAATCCGTAGACCATATGTTTATATTAACTTAACATTTAAATGAATACAATCATTATTTTGTAAGTATACAAATACAAGTATTATTGAAAATAGTATTTAAATATGTTTTATTATTATTAATTCAATAATAATTCATTTATTTAAAAATATTTTAGTACATGAATAAACTGGTAGTTGTAAAATACGTATTATAGAATTTTCAAGTATTAACATATAACTAAAACTTAAATGCTGAGAGGACTAACAATTTCTATTATAATTATTCGCACCTATACAATTGTATAATGTCTTTGAAAATATTGAGACTAATTGTGACTTTTGTTATTCATCAGTAATATTTAAAATAAATAACTAATAAGTTCAGAAGTATGTTTTATATAGTAATTGATTATTAATAAATTTAAAGTTATAAACAATTAAAACCTATTCAATTGTATCACATTATATTTCGTTATTACTTATTAAATTATTATTTGATAAGTTTACAATTCAGATTACATTACGATTTCCATAATTTAAAGCATTAGTTAACAAAAATAAATGATGTGTACTGAATTGGGTTCATAATTATTGCATGGGTATATTTCAATTGAACCATAATTATTTAGGTAAATAATATGTTTAGAAGTGATTAAAATTAAATTTTTGTATAACACAATAAGTATTTTTCTTTTTCGCTTAATACTTATTCATGATTTTTAGTCGAAACAGGTGCTAAATAAACACATTTAATGCAACAAGTCTCATATATTTATTTATGTTTCATAATACACTTTGGCTTGACTACATATCTATCCATATATATATATATATATATATATATATATATATACAAATTATATTATTTACGAGTATTAACTTGCAGTTTTTATTTCTTTCACATATCCTTTTTATTTTTTTATGTATTTATATTGTTTCTTTTTCTTTATATTATTGATTAAAATTAATTTAGCTTACATTTATTTCATTTATTTTGTGAACAATTGTTATGTTGTTAAAAAAGAATAATGTATAACTTTTTGTTTTATTTCAGGTAACTTCATGATACAATGAGTGAGGAAAATACTCCAATGGAAGTGGATGAAAGCAACAATTCCAGTGAACATGAGAAAAATGTCAAAATTGTTTCCGAGTGGTTGGAAAAATTTGACTCCAACACTTTGGGTGAACCTGATTTTCGTAACTACTGGAAAATTTGGGTACCACGTATTTTGAAACCAGAAATCCAAGGTAGTTCTCTTGAATGGTCATTTAATGAACAGAAGGCAGAAAAACTTTTATTCAATACACTTGAAGAGTTCATATGTAATGGGAATAGCATTGAAGTGTTACATGGTCTGACGCAACAGAATTACCCTCCTTCAGTATGTGGTAGAGTATTCAAAATGGGGGAACCAACATACAATTGTCGAGAATGTGGAATGGACAGTACATGTGTATTATGTGTCGATTGTTTCAAACGATCTCCACATAAAAATCATAAATATAAAATGGGAACATCTTATGGAGGTGGATGTTGTGATTGCGGTGACGTAGAAGCTTGGAAACAGGATGCTTACTGTCAAACTCATAAGCTTGGTTTAGAGAAAAAACATGTAAACCTAAATTTGTTGACTGTTGATATGGAAAAACGTGCTCATTTAGTTTTTCAATATGTTCTTCGTTATGCCCGCGCATTGCTCACTTTAGAACATCCTCCTATGTTACCAGTGGAATTTGATTCTAATGATGAGGTGTTGGATGAATTGTATAGCATATATGAAAATCAGGAAGACAGTTTTTGTACGGTCCTTTATAACGATGAGACGCACACATTTGACCAAGTTATAACAACACTTACTAGATTCATTAAATGCCCACAGCGAGAATCTATTGATTATGTAACATCTATTGATCGAGAAGGTAGGGCAGTTGTGAAATGTGCTGGTTTTGTTCAGTGTAAAGATCTAAAAGAAGAAATTGAAAAATTTACATCGCGTCATGGTGGTAAACCTTTGAAAACAGTTGTGGTCCATTCTCACGTCATTGCCCATCAAATTTATGCACTTAGATTGTTAACATGGATGCAGAATTTATTAGGATATTCAGAACGTTTGAGAGCGGTATTTTCTGATGTTGTACTTGTTTGTTCACCAGCAGAATGTTGCATTATAGAAAGTATATTACGGAAAGACACTGCACTATGGAAATCGGCACGACTACACTGGCATAAACTTTTCATTGCTGGTATGTTTATTGAATATGCGAATAAAAAGGAATTCGCCAAAGTGTTTACAAAAAATTATGGTGCGATTATGAAGGATTTTATTAACGATGATCATGATTATTCATATTCTGTTGCTTCATTGGGTGTACAAATATTTACAGTTCCCACATTAGCCAATTACTTAATGGCTCGTCATGATGTTCTGTATCAGCTTTTAAATACTTTTTTGTCAGAGTGTTCACATAAAGTAAACAAACAAGGCAAGTTGGAATTTGAACGAAACACTTCGACTTTACCATTCAAAAGAGCACAACACGTTCTTGGGGATATCCGTTATCTATTGGGTTGTGTACCGGATTCATGGAATCCCGAATTAAGAGTGTCGTTTTGTCACGCTGTTTCTTTGGTCCTTAAAATACTTAATTATATGCAAAATATGGATACTGTTACAAGGCAAGTAGGTCAACATATGGAGTATGAACCAGAATGGGAGACTGCTTTCAATTTACATATTAAATTAAGACCATTAATAACCAAGATACTGTTATGGTGCGGATCCGATGGTTCGATTTTAAAAAAAGTGTACAGAATGACTTTGAAAAAGATATGGGAAAATTCAGTTTTGGATCCTCAACGACCTACTGTAATGAAAGAGTTACTTACTTATAAAGTAGCCTGTATTGATTATGATGTATCGATTGAACCTGTGTCTATACATCTTCCGCTGTCTAGATTTCTAGCAGGGCTACATTTATATCTAGACCGTTATGGATTAAGTTTTGATCATCCTGATGTACAGACTATAAAACAGACTCCTGAACAGTTAATCGAGCCAGTTCTTCGAGCTTTAGTTTTAATATCACAAGTACACGCGGGAATGTGGAGACGTAATGGATATTCACTTTTAAATCAAATATATTTGTATCATAATTCCAAATGCCGTATGGAGATGCTGGATAAAGATATTGTTATACTTCAAATGGGTGCGTCTTTAATCAATAGTAATGAATTTTTAGTGCACGTGTTAAATAAATTTAATTTATTGAAATGGGCAGATCCAAATTTTGAACTTAACATATCCAACGGATCAGAAGACGAGTCTATTCGCCAGACAATTAGTTTAGCTGAAGAATTTTTGACTCTTCTTATTACTATAGTTGGGGAAAGATACACCCCTGGTGTTGGGAAAGTAACATTTGATGATTGTATAAGGAAGGAAGTAATACAGCAATTATGTGTTGAACCCATGCCTCATTCGGAATTAAATAAGGCTCTTTTGAACATTGTCGAAGATGAAGAATGTTTAGAAAAAGTAATAAATGAAGTTGCCGTTTTTAAGAAATCTAGAGGAAAAGGTGTTTATGAATTAAAACCAGTGTATTATGAAGATTACAACGTTTTTTTCTACCATTATTCAAGAGAAGAAATGTCTAAATCGGAAGAGGAACAAAGGAACCGGAGAAAGGCGGCTGGTGAACTAGAGTGTTGCCCTCCTCCTAGTCTGCCGTTGTTCAGTGATGCTTTTGCAAATATTTCCAATTTGATGCAATGCGATTTAATGTTATACATTATGAAGTTGGTATTAGACAGAACTATAAATCTGAGAAGCAGAAGTTTTTCAGAGTCTCAGCTTCATAAAGTTCTTCATCTCATTGGGTATGCTCTTCACGAAGAAGAAAAACGAAAAAGTCTTTCGTTTACATTTACAGAACGTTCTGATATTTATTTTATAGAAACTGCATTAAACAATCTTCTGCGCTGTCCTAGAGTTGAAGCTTATAAAGACTTGGCTATATGGACGCTAAATAAGTTCAGACAAGTAGCTGCACCAAAAAGAACAATGGAGAGAACAGTAGATGTAATAATTGGAACAACCGATGTTAAGAGCGAAGGTGCTGAAAAGGAAAAACAGAAAAGAGCTAAACTGGCATCTGAACGAAGAGCTATTGTGATGGCTCAGATGGCTCAATTACAAAATAATTTTATGAAAGATAATGCTACACTATTTGATAACACACCTACTTACTCAGAATCTCAAAACGATTCTATTAGTATGGATATTTTAGAAAATATTGGCGAACTTTCTGTGGCCTTGGGTCCGTGTCAAACTACACCCAGTGTTTTCGATAATAGACATAGGTGCATATTGTGCCAGGAAGAACAGCTAGTGACCCATGACAGTCAAGCAATGGTTTTAGCTACATTTGTACAAAAATCGTCTGTTCTTTGTCAAGCAATGAGAAGCCCAGAACATGTCATCGACGTTCCTGACCCATATTATATACCAGCAAATTTTGGTCCCTCTCCTCATATTTCTACATGCGGACATGTTATGCACGTTACCTGTTGGCAAAAACATTTTGACATGATTCTAGCCAAAGAAAATAGAAGACCTTATCGGTTGAGACATTCATTGAGTTTTGATGTGCATAAAAATGAATATTTATGTCCGCTTTGTGAAGGACTTTGTAATACTGTTATGCCGTTGTTACCACCAATTTCTAGCTTTACAGAGCCAGATAATATGAAAACATTTGAAAACTTAACATTTGTAAATTGGTTGGAAGGATTAAACATGGCGTTGAAACAAAGTAAGGTGGCCAAGCCTACGACTTCAGAAAAACCATCAACTCCAGAACCGACCAGTGTTCAACGATCGACAAGCCCAGAACCTGTGCGACGACGAACTCCAACTAGAGGTACTACCGCTTTAATACAGTTGCAGCAGCAGCCTAATCAAATAGTTGCTAATAACATGGGTCAGGTTATCGTCATACGTGATGATGAGAGTCCACTACAATTGGAAGAAGAGGACGAGGAAGAAATTCTGCCACCGTCTAACCAATTTTCTATAGGAACTAATGATTTTATTATGCAGATATTAATGTTTGACAATTCATCGCCGAAGGCAGTGCCTAAAGTATCTGTTTATAAAAACAGTGAACTCTCAACTAGTTTGGTTGATGCGATATTGAAATTTGCTCATACTACTTATTCAAAAGCTACGGGTTTCACTAATCCACATCCAGATAATAACCAGATCCCATTGATGACATGGAAAGCATGTGCTTATACGATACATTCGAATGAAGTGATTTTACGTTATAAAAACAAACCGTTACTTGGTGAATTGTCATGTCGACAAAAGGACTGTCTTGAAGCGTTGGTCCGTGTTTCAGGTATTCTGAGTTCGACATGGAAAAAAGAACATGAAATTAATTTACACGCCCTTCGACTTTTGTCCTTGGCAATCGACAACGGTGGTAATAACTCTATTGGAATACTTGATTGGGATGCTTTTGGGATGCTCGTTTCGTTGACCATGACTCTACCAAGTTTGTATTATACTGAAGTGCCTGGGCCCGCACCTAGAGGAACCATGTTAGACTTCCACACGCTTATTTTAATGTTCATTGCGAATATCGTACAGATTATATTAACTATTGACATTGAAGAAGATAATGAAGATATGCTCGAAATGGATTCGGAAGACGCAGAAGACACTCGCTGTTTAGTTGATTTGATTTATAAACTTCGTGGAATTAGTATTAAGAACACGGTAGCCGTTTGGAGTTCAATAGAAAGCTGTTCCATACCATTTCTACGGTGTTGTTCCCTGTTCTACCATTTCCTAACGGGTGTTCCAGCGTCGGGTGTTTTGACAGAAGTCAATGGAGATACGTACCATAACATGTGTTGTTATTTGGGATTACCTACTACATGCGAAGAATTATTAAACAAACCATATGTCGAAGTGTTGATAAATAAATGGGCCGAAAATGAGAAATTAATCAAAATTAGACGAGGTGAAAAGATACCATTCAAAATGTGGACGCATATCAATGAATTGGTGCAGCTTCCAGATGATTACAGTGAATTAATCAACACTGTGTCGATGTTCACTTGTCCGAATAGCGATCACGAAGATTCAAGAAATCCGACCATGTGTTTGGTGTGTGGAGCAATGCTCTGTTCTCAAAGTTACTGTTGTCAGACCGAAATCAAACGCGTTACAGTAAGTGTAATAACTAATCAGGGGGGGAAGGGGCGTTTCTAAAGTTTTTAACCATGGCTATATTTATATTGATGTCCTATTCTGTTGAGGAGTTTAAATTTTGATTTAAATGGTTGAAGAAAATTTAAATAATACGTTCATAGTTAGTACTCGATGTATTTTATTTTTGAAATTTGCATTTTTATTTCAATCATAATAAATAACTCAGAAATATTGATTGTTAGGTCCTTTTTTTTTCATATGTGTTGTAAATTACACGATTATTCTCTTTGCAGGTGGGAGCATGTTCTGGTCACGCGTACACGTGCGGTTGTGGTGTTGGAGTTTTCTTGCGCGTACGCGAATGCGAAGTGCTGTTGTTAGCCACCTTGAACAAAGGGAGCTTTATTTTGCCACCATATCTGGACGAGTACGGTGAGACCGATCAGGGCCTTAAACGCGGCAACCCGCTGTACCTGTGCAAAGATCAGTATCGCAAATTGCAAATACTCTGGCTGGGACACGGACTACACGAAGAGATATCGAGATATTTGGATTCTACACATAATCTGATACCCACTACTTGGCAACATATGTGAACGAATAACGTTTTTCCATCCTTGTCCTCACACAACCGTTTCCCTTTGCCAACGAGTAGTGATATTTTGTACACTTTATAGTGGTGCGTGTTCTAGTTATAATTTTATTATAAACAAAAAATATATGTGTTTGGAATAGTCTGTGTACAAATTCGGATTTTTCAGAAATCATTTTTTATTTACAAGTGATGACTGTGTTTGTATACAATATATAATGTTATATACATACACTGTAAGTCACGAGTATCTTCAGTTTCAAATATTATAAATATATATAATATATATATTACAAAAATATATTAATGATATTTTTCATGTTCATTTTAGGTTAAACGATTAATATAATAATAATAATAGATAATATATATATAATCCAGTTATTTTAAGACAGTTCAGTGTGATTATAGATTAATAATTTACCACAATAATGTAATCGGTAATTAGGACATATTGTTTTGGTTTGATTTATGAAAAAAAAAATAATAAGAGAAACCAATATACTTATTATAATTTCTTATTACTAACTTTTTATTTTATGTAAAAAAAAAACAAAAAATTTGAATAGTGTTATTATTTTAACCAATTATCTTTGTATTACTATATTTGCTGTACAAAAAAAAAAAAACAGTTAAGCTTATAGTTAGTAAAATAATAATAAAAACAAATTTACTTACTTAAAATTACCGTGTTCTTGCAAAATTCTTAAAATTTAACAATTTACCGAAATATTGTATTCTTGCGTTCCTAATGTTGTGTTTTTTTTTTTTTTGATTTCTAATGTGTGATAACAAAATATTTCTATAAAATACAATATCTAATGATTTAAATCATATAGTTTCTTCTGTTTTCATTGATGTGGAGTTAGATAGGTAACTAATGACAGCCTATTATTACGCGTGTAATTCAATATATATATATTTTTTTTTCTATCGGTTTATTGTATTATTGAAATATTTGTTATAATTCTAAAATATTTTAATAGATTATAATATTCATTTTGTTAGATCCTATTTTTATTGTATAAATTGATTAATTGTAAAACTGCTAATGTATAAGACGTTTACTATATATATATATATATATATATATATATATATATTTACAATTTAAGAATGATAGCTGTACATTATTAACAATTTGAAATATTTTTAGAAAGTTATATTTGATTAAAAGAAAGAAAAAAAGAAATTGATATAAATTTAAAATTATTTTCATTATTTTCCAAGTGGCGACAATATTTCAAAAAGTTCGTACGAAACCATTATAGGTTCTTTAAAACGAATATTGTATGATTAGTTTTAAAAACAGTATAACGTATTAATATTATAACAGTAATACTTTTTGCATATAAATATTTAGTAAAGTAATCGTTATAATCGTTTCTCGACCTTCCTTTGGCAATAAACTTCTCGTCTTCTTAACATTTATTTTATCTTTAAAGACGATTCTTAATGTTCCGTCTCATGAAAGTTTTTATAATTTTTTTTTTTTGTGTAGTCGTATTTTGTAAGTTGTACAATATTTGTGGAGCTGTAATATTTTTGTACGAATAATAATAATAATAATAATAAAATATGCTTCTAACGAATGTAAATAAATAATCACTCGCAAGTTTTTTCAATCGCTTAAATTTTGAGTTCTTACAATTTTTCGAAAACGAGCGACCTTGTAAAATATTATTTCTAGAATCTATATACCAATATATATTTCAATTTATTATTATTATTATTCGTGTCGCTACTATTTTATTTATTTTTTTTAAAATTCAAGCACAGTTGCAACACGATATATATAAGTATATATATATATATTTATGATTGTATACGTTTAAGGTTTTTTTTTTTTTAATGGACTGTTTTAATAAAACTACAGATTTTAAAAATATTAATTAGATATGCGTTATGTATAAAATAAGTTTTGTCCAAACTGCGTTTAGGGTTGTTTTTGGTCAGACATGAAATGTATTATTGTATTAATCGTTATTGTGGATTAGAAAACAATAATGCGATGGTTTTATAATTTTTGTTTTTTTCTGAACGGATAGCGAACAGCATGTATCGGTTTTAAACGACTCGTTTCGTTATTTAAGTAAATCTCGCTTGCAAGCCTGAATTTTCGCAAAGAAAAAAAAAATGTTACAAACAAATCGACAAAAGGAAATGGGTCACGACTGTTTAGTTTTACGTTGATTTAGAAGTTTTGAGAAACGAATCGAAAAACGTTTGAATACTTACTATATTTTATTCAGTATTTAATACACTTTTATTGTGTAGCATATTAAAATATAATTTCCATACGATAATAATATAACGAAATATCGTTTGTTTTTTAGAAATCGTTCTACGTTAACTGATCTGGTGCACTAAGTGTTTTCTTACAATGTGTGTATACAGTCAACCAGGTGTTTGTCTAAAAAAAAAAATTGACAGATTCTCGATTTTTTATGGAAAAAAAAAAATTAAGTACAGTCTTACCGTTCTCAAATAGATTTCTAAAAAAAAAAAACAATAATTTGTACCACCGAATTTTTATCCCCACTCGGTCGTTTTGACTTTGGACACATTTCATTTCGAAGACTGTAAAATACAAGAAAAAAAAAGGACTATTATATTTCTTCGGATTATTTGAATAAATATCGTAGGAAATTTACAAACAGAAAAAAAAAATGTTTATTCTGTTTTTAAAACAAACTGCGGTCGAAGTGGATCAAAACAAGTTGGTGGGGGGGATGGAAGCAGCGTCGTCATTCATAGGCGTAACTAGCACTAAATTATAGGGGGCTAAAAATTAATAAGCAAAAAAAAAGCGTTCACTTTCAAGGGCGCACCCAGGATTTTTTTTTTGGGGGGGGGGGACTAAATAAAATTATTTTTAGATATTAATAAGATTTATTTAATATATACCTACAGAAATCCGATTAAAGCGATACGTAATAAAATTACAAAAATATTAAGAGGTCAACCATTTTGAGGGGGGCTTAAGCCCGTTAGCCTTCCCCTTGGGTGCGCCACTGTTCACTTTCAGAAATTTTGCCAAAAAAAAAAAGGTCATCAACTTTCAATTACCCAATAACTATAGGAATATTAGAAAAATATATAGAAAATACCGTACATTTTTAATGTAGTTTAATTTATTAAATTGTATCGTATACCTAATCGTCATTACTGCTCTGAATTTTTGGTGAAATAAAATATTTGCATTATTTCGATGAGGATGAGTAAAAATAGAAATGAAAAATATTTCATATACCATAATGTAGTGCATATATGTCATTAGTTTTTGGGAGGCTTAGCCCCCAGCCCCCCTATTTGCGCCTATGTCGTCATTCCAAGTTTTGAAAGGGGGCGAAGTCGTGAACGATTCAGGAGAAAATAAGCAAAAAAAGTATATTTTTAACAAAAAGCTCCCTATTAAACTCGATGGTGAACTTAATTTTTTTATGATTGTGATTAATAAGTGACGTTTAGATCTACCGAATGTGTTAGAATGTTTTAGAAAACGAAATAGTTCTCCTACAAAGAAAAAAAATATTTTTCTAAAAAAAGGCAAAAACTATAAAAAAAGAAAAAATTTTTTTTTTAAATCCAAGAGAGGATGAATAATTTTAAACAAAATAAGTGAGGGGATGGAATGTGCTAACCAAAAAAAGTGGAGGGATGGTTTCCCCCTCCTCCATCAACTTCGACAAATGGAAACGGACTTCCGGCTGTAGGTACCTATACGACCGGCCGCGTTTCGTATATACGCTTAGCGTCCGAATTAATATTACCTACGCGATAAAATAAAACCCGTTCGACCGGGAAGAAAAACGACGGTTTTGGACTTTTTTTTTTTTTTGTAAAGTCGTTTTTTTTATTATTTTCCACGCGATACGCGCAACGTTTGATCGAAATAAAAATGTATACAAACCAGTGTTCGGAACGTTCACTTAATTTATTACCTATAGGTAGTGTATATAAAATCCGCATACTCGTAATTAAGTAGTTTGATTTTATAAATACGCGTATATAATAGGAATAATTTTAGGAAATTTTATTGTATAATAATATGCGTACCTATATATTTATTATATTAAACAGGTACGTAAATAAATTTGAACGGCCTGAAAATCGTTTAAGTTCATTAAAACTATATGTGCGTTCATGAACGTCGTTCTTTCTAAACACTGATATAGGTACAAACGTTCGGGGATGATGTGATGACAACTGTATCCGTAAATATAAGTACTCTATAGCAGTGCTTCTCAAACTTGGGGCCGCGAAATATTTATTTTATTTAAACTGTTTTATTTGGGCCTTATAAGCGTTTATGAAAAAATGTTGATTAAAGAGGCCTTGACAGTTTTACATTAAATTTAGCGGGCCCCATGACAAAAAAGTTTCTATATGTATATAGTGGCCACAGGCCACAGCATCTCCGACCTCGTACGGACCATTTAATTCGTAATTTAAAATTACACGGTCCGCTTGTATACCCGAATTATTATTATTAAAAAAAAAGGATAATTACGTTTATAAAACAACGATTAAACTTCCATTTTATTAATAAGCATATATATAATAAAATTATAATCGTTTTTTTTTTTTATTATTTGTATAATTTTTATATGAATAAATAA
Source organism: Slavum lentiscoides (assembly GCA_032441835.1). NCBI lineage: Eukaryota > Metazoa > Arthropoda > Insecta > Hemiptera > Aphididae > Slavum > Slavum lentiscoides. The sequence goes on along the minus strand of CM063715.1, from coordinate 7,498,750 downwards.
TTACACGGACGCGCTTCCGGCGAATAAGGCGTAAGAAGAAAATTGCAAAATAATTCTGCGGACCATCAAAGTGTAGGTACCTATACTGGCTACTCTCATCGCGGACCGCTTGCTCCGGTTAGGTATTAGGCTCGTTTTTTATTTTGCGCATTTAAAAAAAAAAACATTTTCACCGTTTAATTTCGTAACGATTTTTTTTCTCCCCTGTATAGGTATTGCCAGGGGCGCATTAAGGGGGGTGGGGCAAAGGGTGCATTTGCCCTGGGCGGCACACCGATCATGGACATTTGGAATTATGCTTTAGACTGTGGGAAATGCGAATTTCAATCTGTGCTGTAAATTTTCCCTAAATATTGAACCTTAATGCGCCCCTGGGTATTGCAACTGTAATTTGGCTATAACAATGTGCGCGTTTCTGTGTTGTTCAATACAACAACTAGTTTGGAATTTTTCAGGCGAATAATATCGAGAGAAAAAAACATTTTTTTAAACTCGGGTCTATAACGAAAAAATCTCTTCCGAATAATGCGTTTTATATTATTGACGCTCAGATTCGGGTAAAACACTTTTAAAAGGTATTTGAAATCGTAAATACGTATTCGAATACTGCGAAAAAAGTATATTCAGAATATAATATGTATTCGAATACTTCCGCGAGAATATATATAGCTGTATTCCCAAAGTATTTGAAATACTTCACAAAAACAGTATTCCAAATAATTTTTGAATATTTTTTTTTTTAACGATTTTTCAGAAATACGAATATCAAATATTAGGCATTTTATTTAGGTACAGGTAAAATATTGTCGGTATTTAAAAAGTATTCGGAATACTTTCAAAAAAGTATTTAAAATACTGTATTCGGAATACTTTTTTTAATATTCTGAATACTGCAGTGTTCGGAATACAAAATCCAAGTCTGATTTGACGTGTTTATATGCAAGTAGTATATATATAAGTATAATTGATCGACGGCCAATAATAATAATAATAATAATAATAATTATTGTTTCTCGATCGGTTCGTATTATGTTATATAATGCACACACGTATAGTGAAATTGAGTGGCGTGGCTGGGTGGGGGGAGGAAGAGGAGAAAAATAAAAATAATATATCGAGAAGGTCGCGACGGTTCTTCAAATCAAGGACGCGTTATACGCGCGCACTGTCCGCGTTCACACACACACAACACGGACGGTGCGTCCGATTAATAACATATATAAACGCGCGTAAATAGCGTTTCCTCCTATTTTTCTCTCCTTTTCTTTTCCGTAAAAATTCAGGTCACGAATAACAATATATTATTAGTATTGTTAAAGCGATTCGCGAACATATCGTAATTACTCTTAAAGTCTTAAATACATTTTTAGAACGTTCAAAATATGTTCGCCGTTACATATTATGTATAGCCAGTAGGTAACTAATTTATTACCCGGAATTTACTACAATAAATATGATATTTAGGAGCGCAGTAATTTAAAAAAAAAAACCGAAAAAAAAATATTACGAGCATAGCCCATAAGCTCGAGAAATAAAAATAAAATCATTTTAAATACCCGTTTATATTATCCGAGGGGGCCGAGAGGGGATTAATTCTTTATATAAAACGCGGTCGTTCACCTTCGCGAGATGGTCTTCGGCCTTTGCGAGACCCGTAGCCCTTCAAACGAATTCGCCCCCGTAGTCTTCTGCTCCACTTCTCTCCGTCGTCTGCGAGTTCCATTTACTATCGACATCGCGGATTTTTCTGTACCTACAATAAAGTTTTTTTTCCAATCGGTTCTTATTTTATGACCGTTTCTATACCATTAAACTATATAGTTTTATATATACACATTTATTTTGCTCGAGTTCGCATTTCGTAGACGCCTTTCTCGTAGAGCCACTAGTAGTGGTAGCGGTTATAAATTATGTTCAAGGGGGAGGGGCGAAAATGGAGACAACTCCCTCCGCCAATAAAATATCCCCATCGACGAGTAAATAACCAAGAAGAAAGATCTATCGAGATGAAATGCAGATGTAAAAAAAGGAAGAACAACGTGCATGGAACGTAAATGAAATAACAATGAAACGGGAAAAAAAAGTAGTCACCAGATTGCGCTACGACACAACATGGAGGGCGTGGCAGAAAGGCGCATATTATAATATACACACACACACACACACACACACACCGCAGTCAGAGACGTTGTTCGCGTCTGACCGCCGCGACTACACTGAGCGGTCTGTCGGTTCGGACCGCTATTTATATGCGCCTTTCTGTCACGCCCTCTATGTTGTGTCGTAGCGCTATCTGGTGACTACTTTCTTTTCCGGTTTTATTAAGGTCGGTTGATGCGTCATGTCGGTATATGCGGGTGTTTAGTTTGACGGCGACCGAGCGACCGATCGTACGCGTGCACGAGATATTTATTATTATTATTTTTTTATTGAAATTTTAACTATAATTTATAATATTATTATTATTAATAGGTAATAATAATATTATTTCGCCGTGTTTCAATGAAATGAAATGAACGTAAGGATTCATTTTTCCTCGTTGTACACTCGTTTTACACGTTTACTCGTTTGCTCATATTTACACGTTTACTCGTTTACACTGTACACAACCGACCGAGTTTATCGTCAGCTAAGCATTAAACGCTCGATCACGACAGATGATCAGCGCGTATCGTACCGTATGTTCAAAGGGAGGGGGGTGAAATGGAGCATAACCATAACACAGTTGGACCAACTTACATGACACAAGTCGGTGCTATTAGGTCAGAGATGATATACTAAATTTAAAAATATCAAAACCCATGGGGGTGGGGGCGATCCGTCTATCGTTCCTCCTTATAACCGCCACTGGTCCCTAGGCACTGCAGTGCCCTGTATAATGGTTAATTGTACGCATGTTTATTATTTGTTGGCCCAAAAAAAAAAAAAATTTATTTAAAGGGGAAACGCTGTTAAAAATAAAATAAATTGAATTTTTATTTTAAATACGCTAAAAAATCTTTGGCCGGTCAATGACGTCGATATTCTGCAATTCTGTTCTCCGTAGACGACGTCAAAGTATGACGCGTGTCGCGTTTATATAATATATGCGTATAAAAATTACTCAAATGAGAGAGTTATTCGCGTTTTGACGAATTCGTTTAATAATTAATAATTTCGACGAGTGCTCTACGCGAGTTAATAGTGTGGGGCGGAGGACACTATTTAAATTATGCGCACAACTTATTATATATACTCGGTGTACGGTAAACGCCAAGGCAATACGTATAATATATGGCATTTTTGCTAATTATTATATATTGAATATATAATAATACAAGATACAGATAAGGAAAAAACGCATTTATTTCACGCTTATCAAGGATTCCAAAATATAAAATTATAATATATATTGCGCATATTTTTGCATATATATCTTAAGCGTTTTAGCGCCGTTTTCTCCGAGTTAATTATTTGTGTTATATATATATATTTTTTAATAGTATTCATTGAATTTGAATTTGTTTTCTCCATGAGTCTCGTAACCTTCAGAAGGTTAAAAAAAATTACCCTTAATCGCCGTTTAATTAGGTTTTTTTTTAAATTTGAAATTTTACTTAGTTATTTATTTTTACAATTATATACACTGCAAACACACAATACACGTTTGAGGCAATGACGAAAAGAAATGTATATACAGAACAGAAAAATGTTTGTAAAAACAATAAAATATCAAATTACAAAGCTTCCAGTCTCCGGACAAAAAAGAAACAGTAAAATTTTTAATAATAACCTTTTCACGTTTAGACGGTTGATAGGATGTAGAAAAGCTATCGAGAGACGCGTTTTGCAGGAATTTCAGAAAAGAAAATCGAACGTGTTTAACGGATATAGAGAAGGACGGTGGAATAGAATACGACGAAGACTGCAAAAACAATACGTTCATTGGGACTGAGTGTGCTGAGAGGAGAATTATTTAGAGAAAGTTTATATACGACATTTCATTAGATATTTCACCTTTACTATTATTATAATATAAAACATTTTTTTTTTTTTAAGGCATATTTTAAGATCGTGTTTTCGGTCATATTACTGCAGCGCGTATTTCAGTAGTTTTTTTTTTTTTTTAGTACTACGTATATAATCCGAGTCCCGAAGTGAGAGCATTTATTATTTGCACCAAATCAGTTTTGCGATTACACATTTTATTTTATCCCTCCGACTGGTACGTGTGATGATGGTGCCGGAGGCTGCGGGGGGGAGAACGAATTGGAGCGAAAGACCATATCATCGTATAATAGACGAGAGAGAAGGAGAAGAATGAATTTAAATTAAAAATTATAATAAGTTCCTATATATATATATATTTATATAAATAATTTATTATTATTGTTATTATATATTTATTTAATAATATATTCGTTCGTCGCGAATATATTATAGTGTAGGCCGTCGCGTATTTGTCATCACCGAACCAACGCTAGCTGCTGTTATCACTTCTTCAAGTAACTGCAAATACTACCCCGGGCCGACAGCGTGGGCAGATACCGGCCGCAGACCGTCGTGCCCGACCGCATGGTCATGTGTCCCTCCGTCGAAGCCCTGGCCCTGAACTCCGGCGTGTCTTCGGGCCGGTTCGAAGTGTTGTTGCACGCGCTCTCGCCAAACACCAGCGGCCAACCTGCCACGCATAATATACAATATAATATTAACAGTTTCTTATTTTGTCCAGTCCCAGGACGAAATGTATACAATTAGTCATTTTCGGGTATATACCTATACGAGTATACGTACTAAAGAAAACAGAAAGAGGCTGGGCGTTAATACCGATTGAAAAAAAAAAAGCGAGTCACATTTTTTTTTCTTGCCTAATATAAATATAACATCAAGTTAACTGTAAATGCGTTTAAATTGCGCGTAATTTTGTTTTTATTTTTTGCTAAAAATACAAAATTGTTATCTTTATAACTGACTGTCGAGTTATAATTTATTTAACTTTTTTGAAAAGCCGAGTTGTTCTGTATACCTACAAATATACGCGCAATATGTTAATTCACTTTGAAAGGTACACGTATTTATTCATTTTTGTTGACTTTGAAAATTAAAAGTCAATAAGTATAAGTCGTTTACAGCCTACAGCCCATTCAGTATTAGCACTGTTGCGATTACACCACAGATTGGTCGAATAATTCGTCTGGTCCAGCGGTTCCCAACCTGGGGGTAATTACCCCCCAAGGGGTAAAACGGGATTTTCTGAGGGGTAAAGACAATACTAATTTTTATTTTTACTATAACGCGGTCGAAAGTACCAAGGTGTGATAACGACGTAATATTATAATATTGTTGCATAAGGTTATAGTAGTTATTTCGGTAAATTCCATTTTTGATTTTTTAAAAATTTTTAAACTAAACTTTTTTTTAGTTTTGGGGAGGGGGTAATTGCTAATATCTAACCCGATTAATGGGTAATGAATGGTCTCAAAAAGGTCGGGAATCGCTGGTCTAGTCCGTGATTACACCAGGGATAGGTGTATTATATTGTCATTTCGTTTGCTTTCGTCTCGGCGTAAACACCGTTCGGTGACGGAAGTAAATAAATCGTGAATCGTATTACGCGTTCGTGCACGCGAAAACGCCGACGGCACTGAGTACCTAGGTACACGTATATAATAATATATGCATCATGACGTCACGAAACGATATGATAGAATGGAGAAACTAGACCTCCCCTTCAGGAACGCAGTAAATTTTATATTCGAATTTGAAAACAAATTTTTTACTCGAGAAAATTTTCTACATAAGGACACTCCGATATTAGTATAATACGAATTTATATCTATGTAGACGAATATTTCCGACTCTGTTCATACTTTTTTTTTTTCGATAAAATACGTATATAGTTAATTGAAATAAAACGCGAGTATATTATAGTACCTATAATAATATTCACACGTAAATAATTGGTATACAAATTTAGAGGCACTCGTGTAGAAATTTATTTACGTAAATTTGATAGTCGAACACTATATATGTATTCGAAAACAATATTTTTCCCGATCGAAATACTCGTGATTATTGGAATATTATTGTGAAATTTCAAATTTCGCGTACCGCACCTTTAAAATTATTGTATTTATTCGAAATACGTTTTAGACCCGTTGGACAGTGTTACGCGAATAGGTGCAGGTAAACGCGTTTTCAGACAATATTTTCCACTAAAACGACTAAAATAGTATAGTTTTTCTTTTTTTATTGAAAACTCAATTATTAATCCGTGTAGAAATTTGATCGCTAAAAACGTTCGAATTCTCTACGCGTATACGACGTCGTGTGTCGGACGTCCAGCCAGCCGCTCTACTACGGGATCCTCTTAGGGCCGGTTTTACAATGCATATTTATTCGTCAGATAGTGCAATTCGAAGTATAAGTTCGAAAAGTGGGTTCTACAATAACAACTAATTCCAGGAATAGTGTTATCCGGAGATTAATTTTATCTAGCCAAATATGTTGGAATAAAATTTTATTCCCCGGATAACACACAAAATTCGCTCGATTCGTTCGAAAAATAAGAACGTTGCGTCGTTCGTACACACATCGCCGCCGCTGCCACCACGGCATGCACCAAGTTTTTCAGAACATGTAATACACGAAAATACCACTCGTTTTCACTTAATCACTCGTTAATCGTTTTTTTTTCGTAATAAAGTTTGGTATCTTTTATTTTTTATTCCTGCAGTAATTCAAATGGATAAAATAAAAAGAAAATGTATTTAAAATTTTTCGAATAACGAAGTTGAAACGTTGGTTACGTTAGTCGAAAAATTATAATAAGTCAGTATTAATAGTCTAATATATAATCGGAATCGCCTGAAAAACTGTTCATTAGCTAATTCGTTAAGCTAATTACACCAAGTTTTAAAAACTTTCGGCCTTCGTGGTCGTGCAATATACCTGACGATTTCTTCGTCATCGTCAGACTCGAATAAATTCATTGAAATTTTTATCTAAATGACCACTGTAGAAAAGATAAACACAAAAAGAAATTCGATTATACATTATATTTCATTGAATATTACATTGTTTTAAAGTTATCTTTAGTGTTATCATAATAACTCATGGAAAGAAAAACGTATTTCAAAATAATATTGAACTATGCGGAGAATTGTTATCCAGAGAATTAATTGTATTGTAATACCATTATATTTTATACTCCGAATAAAGTGTGGTATAATTTTAATCTTAGAATAACTATTCTCTGGATAATACACGATATTGTAAAACCGGCCCTTAAAGGGATACACGCAATAACCTATATCTCCGGGATTCGATCGTATTATTTAAATAAAACGCGTATAATATACAATATGTACAATTCTTTTTTTTAGGTGGGGGGGGACTATAGTAGTATTTTTCTGCTAATTAAAAACTACTAAACTTATCTCTGGGGACAGATTTCGAACGACTCGGATGATAATACGTACTATTCAATGGAACTCCTGTTTATAACGCATACGGCTGCAGAGCTTCCGCGCGTCTATTATATAGATATTGTTTTTCTCAAAAATAATGTTATTTTTATTACTTATAATACCGGATATTTTTTTCTTTACTGACGATTATATTATTATAATGGGCGTAAATAACACGTGTAATAACACAACAGTGACGTGCAAGCGCGGATAATATTATAATAATATTCTAAAACACACACACAAATTAAAAACACGCGATTTTATTTATTATTATTATTGCTATGGTATATTATAGTAGTAGTATAGTGCATTAATTAAGTATGAAGCTGCGTGAAATTATACGTGTAGGAATTGTTAACGAATTCGAGTTTATCCGAATACAATAACGTTTTATATAATAGGATTTTCGTATTGTCGCATCAACTGCAGCGTATAAGATAAGTAGGTAGTTAAAGTCTAACGAGTTGAACTTGCGTCACACTCGTGTATATTACCATCGATTATGTTACATAATAAAGATATAACTCGTATAAGATTTTTTTTTTTTTTTTTGAAGAATTTTATTAGGCGCGCGTTGTAAAATTTAAGTACATACAATAATAATATATAGTTTTATTGCACACGCATTTATATCGAATATTAAAAAAAAAAAATCGGCGAATTAAATTTTCGTTTTATAATCCATCAGTGTGTCGTATAATTATTTAAATTCCGGCTTTCCGTCGGTTAACAATCGCGCGTATTATATATATATATATATATTTATTTCAATTCGTTTAACGATATACCGCGCGTTTACGGGTTTTATAAATATTTTCATATTTTCGCGTTGATTTCATACATGTACATAGCACGGCGGTAATTTTTAATATTAGACAGACGACGAAGAATTTAAACTCTTAAAACGAATAGAATTCAATTTCGAGAATATATAGATTTTAACTCGTCGGTCTTTTTTTTTTTTTGCCTAGGTTTTTCTCTAATTTTTCGTTCTAAAACGATTCGTACACCGCGTTTCGTAACGAGTAATAATATATAATATGTCACCGATAAACTACGATCAAAATGAGATCAGAACTTGCACTTGGTGCCAAAAAAAACAGATATTTTTATTGTTTACGACTAGGTAATTGCAGGGCTTGGAATTTTTTTTATTTTTTATTTCTAATCAGTACGTGTCAGAAAGGAGTCTGCACAGTACAGACCTTTAGCAACCGCCGGAAAATGGACAACTCTAAACTCTGCCCCAGTGTACTTGGATAGACAGTGAAAAAAATTAAATAGTTGTGTGCGACGTTCGTTGATCAATTTTCAGTTAAACCCGGGCTTCTCGATATTTCCTTCGATATAGATATAACTCTCACATGGTAGAGTACGATTCCAAGAATGAAATACATACTTCATCATTATTAGACAGTGCCGTTGTTGAATATGGTAAAATGAATGATACTCGATTTGAGATATCCTGCAATCGTCTACATAACCACCGTTATGTTTAAATATACGTCGTCCATTATTATAGAGCTTTTATCGAACGGAGAAATTCACTTTTTTACGCGCTATCGTACTGACGTTTTTAACGTTACTGACAGGTTTTGTTGTACAGCACTTTATATTACAAAATTGTAGACCCATCGTTATCTTTAATTAATAGACGTACCGAAACAGGTTCCCTCTTAGATCGATCAACTCTCCGTTTTGATCTTTTAAAGCTAAACTAATTTGATTAATTGTCGTGCAATTAAGAGTACGAAACTAAATGTTTAGGAACTTCTATAATTTTATAACCAGTTCTGAAATATTTGTTTTATAAATATTTTTTCTTTTTGTTTTTGCCTAGGTTTTCTCTAATTTTCGTTCTAAAACGATTCGTACACCGCGTTTCGTAACGAGTAATAATATATAATATGTCACCGATAAACTACGATCAAAATGAGATCAGAACTTGCACTTGGTGCCAAAAAAAACAGATATTTTTATTGTTTACGACTAGGTAATTGCAGGGCTTGGAATTTTTTAATTTTTTATTTCTAATCAGTACGTGTCAGAAAGGAGTCTGCACAGTACAGACCTTTAGCAACCGCCGGAAAATGGACAACTCTAAACTCTGCCCCAGTGTACTTGGATAGACAGTGAAAAAAATTAAATAGTTGTGTGCGACGTTCGTTGATCAACGGAAGGCATTTCGTTACGGCACGCGATCATTCCACTTTTTTCCAGACCTCAAGAGGTACACACATTTCACGTGCCGGATGAAAAAGTCAAGGGCTGGGACCAGCTGATTTCAGTGAAGGTATATGAAAAAACTTGTGTCTCGTTCGGAGAAACGGTGACAGTAACGAAAAATAAACGCGTGTGTAGCTAAATAAGTGTACTTTCGTTTCAAATTTCAAATTGTCCATCTCGATTCTCGAAAAATCCACGATCGCGCAGTGCCCATACTTTTCTCGAACGATTTTTGTACGTCGTGCATGACACGAATATTACTTGTATGTATTCTGACCACTCCTCTAAAACCGTATATATTATCTATATTATTATTATTATTATTTTTTGCATATAAAGGCGTGGTCGGGAATTATTTTTAAGGAAACAAATCGTTTATTACAAAAATATAATATATACGCGCGTTCTTCAACCTCGATTACATGCCGCACCGTCCTATAAAAAAAAAAAAAAACGTGTTTTCAATATTCGTTCTTTAAGTATTTAGTAATTTTTCCGTCTGGATTTTTCCGTACGTTTATATACACGTCATAGGAGTGAAATATAACGAAAAACAATTATTTAAAAAAAAAAAAAAAAAATTATTTCGTTTTAAATTATAATCATTATACGCGGTACCGCCAGTGACGTTAACAATCTATATAGGTACTCCGTATACTCTTAATAAGATTTTGTTGGAAAAAAACACAAGTATATATTACTGCGTGTATACGTTACTCGGAAACGGTTCAATTTTTGGGGAAAAAAAAATCTTTTTTATATATTATTGTTGCCTGCTGCAGTTTCGCATGCATAACTTATACGTTTCGATTTTCATCGAAAGAAGACCGTTTCAAAGAAAAAAAAAAAGTATAAAATACCCGCGATGTCGGGCGTCCTTTTTATCGTCTAAAAAAAAAAAAAAAAAAAAATCCGACGAGAACCTAACCGCTGCAGGGTATGAGTCGCAAACGAAAATTTCTATATGTGGTATATGGTATATCGAAATACCGTCTGCGATAAGATTTGTGTTAAGTATACGCATATTATGATTATTACTTATGAATTTGGACGCCGAATTGAAGAGCGCCTCGGCCCCGTGATCCGAAGAAGAACGTTTCAGTTTCGGGTTTTTAGACATCGATTTCCAGCACGTGAACACTTCTTTGAACACCGCGTAGGCCTAAAAAAAATAGACAAAATACTGGAAATAGAATAAATAGAACAAAACACTCGTGTATAATATTATGATAACGAGGTATCGGATTTCGAGTCCGATAGGTGCGCAACACGCCGTTTTTCACCGACTTGGTCGACGTCTTCCCGTACGGATATCTCGTGAAAAGCCACGCAGCCGAGTTCCTGACAACGTTTCCGACCTTCGGCGTACGTCACCATCCGATCGTATTGTTGGTCGACTTTGTTGCCGACCAGTATCACCGGCACGTCAAACGGATGGTCCTGCGCGTATGAGACAAAACCGTGGTGAGAAAAAAAAAATCACTACAATATTTCACTGTTCGAATAGTGTTAAAACATTAAACACTGTATGAAAGGTTAGGTTAGGGCAATTTACCCATTTTTTTTTTTTTTAAATTCGGGTTACGCCGCAGAAACGATACATTTTTTTGCGAAAAGCTCCTCGGAAATTGGAGCCGAGAGCGATATTTTAAAATTTTAAACGCTTTTTAAAAATACCGCGGTTTTTACTAGTGAAGGTATTTGGATAAAAAACCGTGTTTAAGAGTAAAATATTACACATTCAGAATATTCGTGTAGAAAGCGTGGAATAATAATTGGCGTTTTTATAATATTTTTTTTCATTCCAGAAACAGTGTGCGATTATAACGTACGTGAATCCGGATCAACTCTACAAAACATACATTTTCACAAGGAAACAAGTTTTTTTTTTTTTTTTGGATTTTAAAATATTTTTATAATAATAAAAAAGAAAACCTTACAAATATACGGAATACTATATACTAGTAGTACTAATTTTATATGGGCCTCCGGGAACGTGATTCCTTCTGGTCCACCCGCCTCCCATCAATCCGTGCCCGACTCTACGATATGAAAAACCGTATAGAAATATAATATAAATAATTTAATATGTATGTACATAGTTAATTTCAATCGTTTTACACTCGCGGGGACACTGTAGCAGTGCACAGTAACCGAAGTAAAAAAAAATTGATAATCACCGGAATGGAAAGAAGAAAACAGTTGAACCTATATACACTTTATTACGAAGAATCCGTACAATACAACGCGCGTTATATATTACAGTAAAAAAAAAAAACGTTTCTGACTTCGAAGTCAGATCTACTAATGTATTTACGCGTATATAGGATATTATAGATCACATAATATACACAAGATTAATAATAATTTTTAAACGCGTAATTTATCTACACGCAGAGAGAGAGAGAGAGAGAGAGAGAGAGAGACGGAGAAAAAGATTTAATATCGGTCTAAAAGTAACTAACCAGATAAATATGTACGGCCTATTAGCATATACGTATATACAGACGTTGGAAAACAACGCAGAAATAATTAGTCAAAATGGGTTTTTCAAATCGTTTTTGATCGTCAACAATATATGTGACTGTTACAAAAAAAAAAAAAAAACGGTATTATACGAGTGTAACTAACGACTTCGTGGATAATATAGCGTTGAATGATTAAAAACGTTTTTTTTACGTATTAATATTATACATACTTATCGCGAATAATCGTAAAAAAAAAAAGAAAAAATATTGTTTTTTTTTTTCTCCCCGGTAAAATACTCGTAATGTATTATGTATCGTTCGATTTATGATCAATATAAATCACACTGTGGACACTAGGGGTTATAGCGGATTTTAAAATCGCTTCGAAATAATACAAGTACGAATTTGTTTCAGTACTTCATAGAAGGATGGACGCGAGGCTGAATTCGGGGGTGTATTACCGCAGTGAAATCGTGATGAAAATGAAAATATTTTATATGTATTATAACACGCTAGTGTAAATATTTCGGTCGACAATCATAATGTTTTGTCGCACATCGTTTATAGGATCTATCTTTAATGTCGTAAAAGTTAAAAAATAAATCAGTTGTAATCAAAGTAAGGCTAAAAAAAAAAAAAAAATTGCGTATAAATCGATATTATCTTTTATTTAAAAATTATGTTTTCCTCTCATTTCATTATTGTAAATGTCGCGTTACGCTTACAATACGCGCACCGCGTTAACTACTCGATTCGTTTTAATTCGCGCGTGCAAATAAAATTATTAAATAATTCGCATAACACCTATAGGCTTATTTTGCAAATAATACTCTCTAATCTTATAAGTTAATAATAATATTAAAATATTTACAAATACCCTATTTCTAATATTATACAGCCAATAACGCGATCGGTACGTTTTCTGTAAATGGAAAGATTTTTATAAATTTTGAAATTAATTTTTTTTTTTAATCGGAAGTCCGTGTTTCTTAATTTGTACGCAGTGTAGACGTATAAAGTTTAATCATTTCCCTCTGTACGCCAATAATTGCGTGTATGCGGAAAAATAATTAACGTTAATTATTTAATATTTAATATTATTTAATTATTTTTTAATTATTAATCTAAAACCAGCGACCAGCGCACCGAATCCGTCTTACTTTAGTGGAGAGTCGACGTTTCTTTTTGTTGTAGTTAATCAGGAACTTGAGCCGGCTACAATCGTCGAACGAACATTTGTCCGTAATGGAATAGACCAAAACGAACACGTCGGCCCAGCGCATGTTCATTTCCAAGTTGCACGATTTCTATACCATAAAAAAAAAGAAAAAAGAAAAAGGTTGACGTATAGGTAATTCGTTATTAATTTTTTTTGTTTTTGGTATCTTTTACGTCTTGCACGTAGCCCGCGGTGTCCAGTATTTCGAAGTTGACCGATTCCGATTCCATGCACACTTGGTACGTGTACATTTTCTCCAGGTTCGGGTCGTAGTCGCCGATGAATCTTTTGGTGACGAACCTCACCAGTAGCGCTATATAAAGAAGAAGAAAAAAAACGGATTTTACACGCGTCCTATATTTGTACGTTGTGGTATATAGTCTGCAGGATTTTCGGGACTTGAAATATAGTGGAAAAACGTATAGAAAAGTGTTTGACACGGGCGCGTTTAAAGTGCGAAATATTTTTTTTCAATATATTTTCAGGTTGGGTTGCCTTAAAAAATTTTTTTTCTCCGGTTTTCACGTACTCGTTCGTTTCGTATCACTAGAATTTCCCTAGAAAGCCGTGTTTAGAGAGTCGAGAGAATTTTTACAAGACTGTATATATATATATATATATGTGTACATATATCGTAAACGATTAATTTTATTTTATAGAGATTTTCTTTTTTTTTTTATAAAATAACAAAAAAAAAAAAAGGATAAACCGTGTTTGAAGAAATGCGTATATATTAAGGAATCGATTGAGAGGATAGATGTCGGACGAACCGCAGGATACGAAGATGACGACCGGCGTTTGAGAAATGGTATAATTTAAATTGTTTAAAATAATGTTTTTTTTTTTTCGTTAAAAAAAAAAAACCGTTCGCTCTATAAACGTCGTGGAATTTGTACGTTTTTCCGTCGTCTGTTTGAATCGAAATAAAATAATTATGGTTTATAATGAATAATAATTTCACTACGGTTTTGAACCGTCGCTATTGCATAGTGTACGGTGTCTCCTGCAGTCGCGGTCGCGCGGCGCAATATTTGCCATTTTTTTTTTATTTTTATTTTTTTTTTACCAGTTTTCCCCACGCCGGGCTGTCCCATAATCATCACTCTAATCGGTTTCTGTTTGGGTATGAATCCCATTTTATTGTACAGCGCCGTGGTCATGGCGCGCGCGGTGTACGCGTGAATGGTCTGATAACAGCGCAAACGGTTTGAGCGGTCTTACAGCAACAGCAGCCGTACGGGGTAAGCTTTCGGCGTACGAAACGGAATAATTCGCTGCCCGGCGCGTTGTTTTCGGGAAAACGATAATCTCGATGGCCGTACTGCAGCGCGGTTTACGGACGGCAGTAAAAAAGAACCATTTTCGTGTATTATAGTCGTGTACCCGATAATGCGAGATATAATAATAATTAGTGGAAGAAAATCGAAATGAATCCCCCCCGGCTATGGCGACCGCGAAGAAATCCCGTTCGGACTGAAACGCGTGGATAAATCCCGTGGCGGCGGGTACCGTCGTCGCGTGCAGAGAACGAAAGTCGATTACGCGCTCTGCAACGGATGTGTGCTGCTCGGCCGCTTGTCGGCGGGCGCGTTGAAGGGTCGCGGTCGCTATATATAATGTATTGGCACAACGTGTGCGCGCGTACGGCGTAATAATCGAGACGACGTGTGACGTGTTCGTGTTGTAGTATAATTACGATTTAATTATATTGACTTTACGCGCGAGCGTATTAAAAGGTGTTTACAAAAAAAAAAACTATTTTTTTTTTGATAATATTTCGAAATAAAAAATTTGGCATTTTTTTGTGTTGCGAAAAATTCGATTTTTTCCTCGCTCCGACAATAATAATATTCTCTGTTTGGTGTATGCCCGCGGCGCGAGGAATCCCCGGCGAAAAACGAAGAGAAAAGTATCAGTGGCGTACATACGGGGGGTTCGGGTTCAAACCCCCACCCCAGGACCAAAAAAAGAAAAAAAAAATTGTGATTCTACTATTATAAGGCCCGTTGCGCGTTATAACGCATGTTTTAATTTTTACACTGTACAACGGTGCACAGGTATTGTGTGCACTATCGGCTCCTACTCATAAATTCCTTCAAGCGCCGTTTAAATGGATGGTTTTAGTGTTGGTTATTTTTTTTAAACCCCCCCCCCAGAGCAAATTTGAATTTACGCCGCTGATTAAAGTATAAATTATTATTTCGCGTTCGAAAAGACCGGAAAAACTATATTTTTATACTTGAATACGTCCGTATAAAAATGGCGAACCATTACAGGCTACAGCAGCAGCAGCTGCAGTCTCGCCAATCGTCGTCTCATATTGTACGAACGTCGTATTTATATGACCGACTCGTTATATTGGCTTGGCGTAAACAATTTTGCAGAACAGCGGGTTTCACACGACCGATTATAACAATAATATATCGGTCAAAAGTTGTGATTGGAGCATTTCGTTTGGATGCGAACGACATTTTTTTGTCGATCTTTTTTTTTTTTTTTGGTGCGTTAAAATTATAAAAACGCCGAGTTGTTTAAAAATAATATACTCCGTCCCGCGTCATAAATTCTCGAGCATCGTACCTAACCAATACGGATTGAAAATGTCTGATATTTATATTATTATAGAGAAAATTCGACAAAAACACGTATAAATAATACATATTATTTCGAGTTTAGACGAACGCGACGATACGTGTTTTGCGCGTTGACGCCTTTAGTTTTGGGTACGGAAGAATCGATGATATTTTGCGTGTAAAAAAGTTCAGTGTTTATGATTTGACAAAAAAAAAAACCAAATATTTTCTTTAAAACGCACTGTACTGCTGAATTAAATGAAAATGTTATTAATACTCAACAACGCTGTGTCTATTATACAACTCTCCACTACAATATACATAAACGTAAAATATAAGTGTACAGCAGCGGCAATTTTATTCAGAGATGGGGCGAATTTTCCGTCGAATTTCTTTAATCGAAAACCAAAAAAAAAAAATTCCAAAAACGTTTTGATAATCGTTGATAAAGTAAAGTTTAAATCATTATACTAGCGTTCACCAGAAATAATTCCCAAAAAAAAAAAAAAAATTCTTTCGAATGCGTCTCGTATATACCGTTTTCAATCAAACAAATCCTCAAAATACTCGGATCAATCGGATACGGTGGAAAAACGTTCCCGAGTATACGACTAGCTCGTCTCGGGACGTGTAGTCGACTGTAATTTTCCCAGTTTTTTTTCCCCCAATAAAATTTTCGGTATCTATTTTCTTCGCGTCGAAGACTCCTATACAGACCATCAGGATAATCGAAAATCTTGTGGAATAGTATTACACGGACGTACCCGAGCACTGTTTTGTAAATGTTATACCAACAAATATAACGCGCGCTTCTAAAACCATACAGTCCAGTATAAAATACACCGTCGTCGCGAAAAACGAAACGAATAACGATTATTGTGGCGGTTTAAAAAATAACGTTAAAAAAAATGAGAAAAACATTTTATTATATATATATATATCGTTTTGACGACGACGTCCTCGCGTTGCAATATTATTACTATTATTATTAAAAATATCATATTATAAATCGGTTGTTGTTGTTTATTCACTGTTCGAGGTGTGTAATATACGTTATACAATAATAATAATAATAATAATTTTTTTTTCGTTTAACGCTGAAGGTTACGCCCTGCAGTGGTGTTCCCATCAATTTTTTGAGGGTATATATATTATAAATCATCCGGTGCCTAACGTTGGGTATTTCGTATTTTTTTTCTTACCTACGCTTTAGAGGACGCCTCGCGCAGAAAATATTAAGATTAAAAAAAAAAAGTGACTTCCTTGTTCCTGCAGTAGCGATACTGCTGCACCAGCTGCTACACTCGAATTAGAAACGCGATTTAGACGTATTAGAGAGACGAGATGTTCCGCAAACGTTTGGCGGAAGTAGATTCTTTTTTCCTTTTTTAAATATCGTAGAAGGAGAAAAAATACATCTTATTCAATTTCAGTAAAATACGACTGATACGGTTGTTGATTACTGCAGTATAGTAATTAAATGATATCGGAAATTTGGTTTCCGCGAAAAACATTCGAGTCAGTTTCAGTGATTTTCGCCACTCATGCAGAAATTATTTATCATTTGTGTAGCAGGTGTTGTCAGCAGTCGAGGCGATGACGATTTATCGAGTAACGCGGAGTACGCGTCATCTCCTCGGCGTTGTACGTTAGACACGTTTCGCGTCCTCTTATTATTAGATATCTGTCCTCTTAGACAGATGTCTTTCAGAATTTCGATTCGCGCGACGAGGACGCGTTTCGTTTGTATTGAAGGCATGCTCGTGAAACGGGCAATGATTATAATATTATGACGAGTTTTTTTTTTTAAATTGAACCGTTTGAGAGTACGTGAGATGGTTTTTCAATCCCCCTCCCCCCAATCTTGAACACTCGCACTGCAGAACACGCTCGCAGTTCTATACGAGTCCTTCGTACACGCATTCACTGACTCCAGCCCGATATGTCCTTTCCAGAGCTCATACCCCGTTTCTTATTATTATTTTCAGGTTACAATATTCGGCCATCACTTTCAGTATGCGGTCCAGGCAGCCGTATCGCAACCACCACGACGAAGAGGCTGCACGTTTTACGCGCGACTTTAACGCGGCGACGTAACGTATATTTTTCGATGGTTTCGTCCCAAAAACAAATAGGTTTTTATTTTTTTTTTTTAATTTCCCATTCAAATTTAAATTTCACAGAATCGGATTACCGAGATTATCCGCGACGTTCGGAAAATCGATTTTTCTTTTTTTTTTTACGTTTCAACGTACAAACGACTGCGGCGTATAAAAACGCAGAAGTAATAATAATATAATTGGCGTCAAAACGATTGCTGCTGCAGATCCGCGTTGCGATTAAAATATCGCGTCAACCTTGGTCTTGGGTTCTTCTGCATCTCGCACGACCGTATAAATATTATAATAATTCTCTCTGTCTCCATCTACACTCTGCCGTCTCGTTTTCAGTTTTCATTTCCTCGAGAATTCAATGGAAAAATATAACCAGCTCCTCTTCCTACTATACTATAGGTACTCCTCTTAATCCGTACGGTCGTAATTATTTTACATATATTTTTATTGTACAGAAAAAAAAAAAACGTTATCGTGTCGTAATTAAAATACACCGCGTATTTTTTATATATTTTTTTAATCTGATGGAAACACACACACACACACACACACACACCTCGCGTGCCCTTGACACTTTAACGAGTCCGATTGTGTTTTCTGTACGGTACCGGTTAAACGGGTAGTGCAGGTCGTCCGCGGATATTGTTTTTTTTTTTTGTATCCCCGCGCGCAGCAACTATCGCGTGTGGCCTCCGTTATACGGACCCCGAAATGCCACTATATAATATATTAGAAATTATTATTATCGCGTATAATTAATATAATATATTTTAATAATCGTGATAAATGTTTACGAAAAAAAAAAAAAAAAAATTAATAAATAAAAAAAGTCTCGTATATACACGTTCACCCGGAAACGCCGAAGCGTCCATAATAATATCGCTCGACACGTATATTATATATATATATGCAGCCAATACCAGCCATAGAATCGATATCGCGGTATATACACAAACACAGGGTGATTATTTTTTATAAATATGAAAAAATAAAAAAATAAAAATTTCTCGTTTTTATTGAATTTCGCGGAACGTTTTTGTAGAAAATAATCGTGAATTTTTTATTATTATTTTTTTTTAATACTTTGACATTAAGAAATTTTAAATTTTCGAGGTTTTCGGAAGAAATACACGCATATAAAGAAATTAAAAACGTAAATCGATTTTAAACCTTTTTTCAATATACAAACGGTTTTAAAATATTAAAATAATTTATATTATATTGAACACGCGCCGTATAGTTTTTGTTTTAACAACACGTACACGATTTTGTTCAGCTTTTTTTTTTTTTTTGATATAATATACATCATTTTCTCTACGTAGTTTTGTTTTAATTTTTATTCCGTTTTCATGTTTTTCTTTTTCGCTCAACACCAGTCAAACTGACACGACGATGATTATTCCTGCGTCGAATAAACAAATTCAATACACAATTTAACTATATATATATATTTTTTTTTAAATTTATTTTTATAATACTTTTTGACTCGATTGTGTATTCACGCGTATACAACAAATTTTTTTAAACGTTTTAAAATATAATTTTAATATTTTCACCGCGCGCCGTCTCTTATTTGACTATACACACAATATATCGTGTTTTGATTTTAAAACGGCAGTCCAACAGATTTCGAATATCTTAGATAACGAATATAGTTTTTTTCTCCTCGAAAAATGTACACGTGTTTGATTTTAACGAACGAATATATTTCCCGAGTAATAACGGCTCTCGGAGACGTTTTAATCGTGGAAATTTGTAATAAAAAAAAAAAAATCTATACCCTTATTTCCCACTGAACCAGGCGAAAAGCGACGGCGTTATTATAAATAATAATTATTCGAAATAATATATTATATTATATATAGTTATAGCCGCGTTTGAAAATCAGCGGTTTACTGTAATATAAGAAGCGCGGGGGGCGCGTGTAATTTTGGTAAGACGGTCCTCCGCATATATACGCAGTATATATACGTATATACGATGTAAATTTCGCATAAACGATCTAATAAAACAAACGAAATAATATCTCGGCGGATAATTGAAAAAAATTCACCCTGTATATTATTATTATTATTTATTATTATTGCAGGATAGTTGTTCCTTCGTACGTAACGTAATTTCCTGCGTTTATTTCGCATTGATGACACCGCGCTCGGTCTTCAATGTCAACCGGACGACATCAAAATAATATAATATTACGTGTGTGCGGTGTGACAAGCGCGTCATTCGTTCGCGGTTGACCTGATGCACACGTCGCAAGACCACCGAGCTGTACACGATTATATTATATATTTAAATAAATAAATACGAGGAATTTATATACGCCGAAATCGCCATCGGGAATATTTTAATTAAAACTCGATTATTATTATTATTTCGGATTATCTTCTACACAGGTACGCGTCACCGGATCTGTATTCTATCCCCGTTGACGGCTATGATGGCGACCGATCGACAATATGTCCTCGTAGCTTTATGAATATTAATACGTACTATTATTATTATTATTATTATTTTGGACGACGACGCGAAATAACGCGCAGTTCGGTCTTTGGGGAGGGGGAAAAAAATGAACTCGAATATTGTAGTATTTTAAAAAAAAAAAGAGTTTTAAATCGACAGCGTCTGGCGTATTAAATAGTCGATGATGGTACAGGACAGGGGTCGGGAACCTGCGGCTCCTTAGCATGCAGTCTACGGCTCTTTGGAGTATGCATCAATTTAAGACTTATTATTGTTTTTTTTAATGCCTACCAATTCCCGACGAAATTGTTTAGTGAAATATATTAGTCGTTTTTTTGTACTATGGCGTGTTTTTTTTTTTTTTATATTAACCAGTGCGGTTCTTTGAAAATCATGATTTTGCAATTTTTTAAAAAAAAAAACAGCTAGTTTACACGAAAAGGTCCCTTGTATGGAACGTCGACTTACACTATCGGTCGGGTGATGGGTGAAAAATCGGATTTACGTTTGGTTAAACAAATTCGCTAATATTTCGCTATAGACGAACGTACATTATATTATAGTACTGCTATAATAATAATAATAATAATACTAGCTGTCCCCGTGCAAAAAAATGCCCAATCTCTTTATATATGATTCGAATTTTTTTCAATTCGTTATATTCAATACTCGGTGTAAGGATGTTCAAATATCGAAAAAAAAAATATTTGATTTTAACTCCGATTTTTATTTTCAACACAATAATATTACCAGTTTTGCACATTTCATCACACTTACTGTGCGTTTAACTTACATTATAGTTTTTATTCGTTTATTTTATAAAATGCATATGAAAAAAATAAAAATAATAACAATAACATTTTTATCTCGGCTACACGGTGACACGTCGATATATGACTGTCGAACAAAAACTTCACAAAACTTATTTCATCATTAACTGACACTGTTGGACGTTGTCGGTCCCCGCCGACCCATCGCGTCGCATCGTCCGCTCGCTGGCTATCACTTCGTTTTCGCTTGGAGTTCTTTCTTTTTTTTTTCTTTTTGCTCGGCTCCTGAGGGTCGTAGCGTGATATTAAATAACCTTTCTCGAGAATTGGTCTGTCAAACGCAAAAAGAATGTTTCAAATCCGACTAGTAGTTCCAGAGATTAGCGCGTTGAAAAAAAAAAACACTTCAGTTTCATTATATTAGTATAGATTATTATTGCTCATTTTTATAATATCGTTTAAATATTAACGATTAAAAAAAAAAAAGAGTATTTCACATACTCATGTATATATATATATATATACTTGAGCATTTTATATAAATTATTTATAATAGTATCGATTCAAACGAAATCGAACTATTATATACTTGTCATAAAAATATTAAAAATTTCAATTTCGGCGCGTTCGAAACGATACGAAAAAAAGTTCGTATACGAATGGCAAATATTCAAATGCGAATATTATCAGTTTTAAAAAATTTTTAACTGTAAATAATATTACGTACAGTCGATATACATCGATAAATATGTGTATTATACGATAGTGATAAATTCGTCTGCATAAATACTCGTAATCGACGCGATTTTAACTTTAAAATTGACGGCGATGACGAAATCGGTATATTATTTTGTATAATAAGGGGTAAAACGCGTTACATTTAACGAAATAATATAAATTTTTTTTATTCGCCGTGACAATGAAATTAACTCGTTTAATATGACGCGATGCACATCTATTCTCCACGTCGTGTTCGTATTACGCGTTGTAATACGTTTTTACGATCTCATCGTGGAAAATGATTGGAATTTTATTTGATTTATTTTTTATACAATAATAATAACGAGGAAAAACATATGAAATAAATCTACATATATAGTCGAACTTGCACGCACGGTGTTTATAACATATTTAAAAAAAAAAAAATTTTAAGTACTTAAAAACAAGTACTGAAAAAGGCGTATAAAAACTAGATAAGTGTAATTCTCTAGTCTCGCCGCAATCTCTGTATGACTAGGTATAATATTTATGTATAATAAAATATAATAATAATAATAATAATAATAAAATGATTTTAGATAATTTTATGCGCTATAGGAAGTCTCTAGAAAAAGTGTGTGCTACCCCCTCTTACACACTCGTCCGAGCGTCGTTATAATATATATATGCAAGACTTTTCCTGTTTCACTGAAAATTAAAAAGTCTAATAGCCCCACCAATGACGAGTTAAAATTATGCATGGTGGTATTATGTAAATCGTCGGATATGTTTTTTTTTAATCCGTTCGACTAATATAAAAAAAAAAAAATTGTTTTGGTGTGATACGCGTCTTATTTGGATCGTCGCTAAAGTCTTCAAAAAAAAAAAAAAACAAAACAAAACAAATTATATCTAAAATGGTTTTTTTTTACGACACGAAGGAATCATATTTAAGTTTTAGTAAAAATAACAGTTGATTTATGTACAATGAAAGATATAAAAACAGAAATCAAATATCTCAATAAGGTGTGCATATAAATGTATTCAATTAATATATAATAATATATAGAAATAGATTTTTTTTTGGGGGTATCTATTTATGATATTTTCCTACGACGCTTCTGGGTTTTTTTTTTCTGAAAAGGAATCGTTTACGCGTTTACCTATATTAAATTATTGTTGGCCATCACGAGTATATTTTTTTTTTTTATTAAACCGATTTTTTTTCTTCGTGTTGTGTATACAAGAAGAAGACGGAAGTATAAGAAACAACTTTTTTTTTCTCGCCTATTTATACGTGCAGTTTTTCAAAAAAAAGAAGTGAATTTGTAAACACATAAATATATTAAATTTATCATTGACATATACGTATAATATATGAGAATAGTTTTATCTCTTACACGCTAATATATTATTGCGATAAATTCGACATAACAATAATAATAATAATGATAATCGCGGTAAAACGCGTAATATTGACGTGTATTACACGAATTCCTGATTTTAATTAAAACACATAATTAATGACAAATATGCAATTTCTGTGTGTCAGCGAGGAATACACTCCGTCGTATATATACGGACAATATTATTTTTGTAGAACGGCTAAAAAAAAATAAAAACAAAATTAAAGCGTATAATAATCGCAAAACGATCGTCGTGTATCATCTTTATACGAAAAAAAAATAAAAAATTATCTATTAGAAATATATATATATAGAATAACGCTGTGAGATGTGTTTCGAGCGCTATATTGAATAGAAAAATAATTACTATATATATAATTAAAACTGTATTTACCCCTAAAACGGCCTTTTTAAAATTCTGCAGCCGTGTTCGATTTCCGATAAATTCGCATTGAACATCGCGGTATAGGTATAGGTGTACTACAACAGTATTGTTCGGCGCACATTTTTAAAAAAGAAATTGTGTTTTTTTTTCTTCGAGAATTTTTATCTTTTTAACAAGCACTACGAAAACAAACACACTCGCGTTTTCACTCGGAAAACACTAATCGAAATCCGTAAATAATATAATAATATGGGGACTTCTGTGTAATAAAACGCATGCGAGTATATCGCGTTATATAGTATAGGTATACACGCGACGCGTTATAAGAAATTAAAATGACTATTAACAAAAACGTATTTACATAATAGCCGGTATATTCTCTAAAAATATATTATATAATGGCATTTCTTATTCAGCTCTATTGTATACGTACATATATACCTAATGGGAGGTTATACCTTGACTAATTAATACGAGTATTAAACACTATATTCTTGTGTTTTAATAAAACAAATAATTATCGCGACGTTTTCTTCGGAATCTTTAAAACGAAAAGCGAACACGAAAAAACAAAAATTTTCGTTTTTTTTGGTATTATAATTTAATTTTTTTTTTTTTGTACAAAATATATATTTTACATCGAACGCTTTGTGTATGAAATTAATAATAATAAAAAAATAATAATTTACACGATAAACTATTTAACGGCGTAAATATGTTTATAGCTAGGTATATACGGCGATACAAAAATTTGTGACTATAATAAATCTATTAATAAGTAATTTTCGTAATTTTTTTTTTTTTTTTTTGAGTTATTAATTGTTATAGCATAGAGCAGCGGGGCCAGTGTTGTCGTATACGCTGTTATTTATTTCGTTAATTTTATACAATTATAATATTTTATTCTTTATTTTTTTTTCTTTATGATTACCAAGTGTTTTTTTTTGTCTACAATTCGGATCCTAGAGGATGTGGTGTGAATTTATAAACGTTATACGCATTGAGAGAGAGAGAGAGAGAGAGAGAGAGAGAGAGAATCTTACGGAGAGCCGAATGACTGCAGAATAAACCAGTTCCGGGGAGGTCAACGCGAACGGTCGAGCGGTGTATAAAAGGTATCCGGACACGGGGATGCGGCATCACACATTCGACGGTTCCAGTGTCAGAAGTAACTTCGGGAATTTTTCCTAAGTTTTTTTTTTCTTAACCAAAACACAATTTGCACTCTCTCGATCTGAAATCGATTTTTTTTTTACAAGTCAAATTATTATATACTATAATACTTAAAAATGGCGAAATCGTTGCTGATCGTTAGTGCATTGTTTTTGGCCGTCGTTGCTTCTGTAAACGCTGCGCCCGCTCCAAAGAAACGTGAGTATACACGAACACATTTCGATTTTTACTCTTATAATTTTTTTTTTTTTTTTTTTAACATTAAAACAGTGTGTTTATATTTAATATATATATATATTATATAATCGAGTATTTATATTTTTTAAATCGTACGGTTGTTATATAATAAACTGCATTACATGAGTAAAATACTCGTTTAAAAACGTTACGAAATTTCGATAAACAAATCTCCCCCCCGAGTAAATACGATTACAAACGTAAAATTTTAAACGATTCGACATGGTAAAATTGTGGTTTGGTACAAAAATCTAAATTATATTTACTGCGTTAACACCGTACAATATTATTACCACAGTGCTATACGATATCGCGCTACATAAGATTTATAATATTTATAATATAAATAGTTACGTTCTTTTTTTTTTTTTTGAAATATAGTAATGAATATCAACACTAATTCTTTTTCAAAAATATATTTTAAAATATTAAAAGATATCACGGGAAGGGAGGGGGGGGGGTGACTTTAATATTAACGTTTTTACACACATTTTTAAATACTTTATACGATTATATTGGGTTGCCTATATTCGAATTTTTTAGGTATTTAACACACTATTCTAAGCGGACAATAATAATAATAATAATACGAAATTCGAATTTTTTTGAAAACTATACATATGCGTATACCTATACGCAGTGTTATTTCGAAAAACATTTCAAGTAACGTCAGCGATACATTGTATTTATTGTAATAACGATAGCGTATAAAATTGATTTTTCCGCCGCGGCATTTATTATTTAAAGCGGGAGAAAAGTAAAAAAAAAAAAAAAATTTTTTTTTAAATCGATATTATACGATATATATTTTTTTCCCCGTTGAAAACGTTAGATTTTATATTTTAGATACACTTGACGTGTTCGGTAATGTCCGTAACGATCGTTTAATTACTATATATTATACACATGACCGTCAGCGCAAAACATAATATAATATATTATAATAACTAGAAAAATTAATCGAATATAATATGTAAGACGCGCGCGGTGTATATAATATATTACTCCTCGGAATTTGTCGCCGTTCTTTTGCGCATAAAAATGATATTATAATATAGAAACGTGATTAAATTATCAATAGTAATGTTACAAGTGAAAGAATGTCAACAACAGGGCTTATGCCGGAAGGTGTATGTATACGTACACGTGTGTCCAGCCAAGGTCGATATGGTTTTTAGTTATTCCGAGCGGATTCCGCGTGAAACGACGCGATTGTATTAGCAGCGGCGGATGTGACATTCGAAGACGAAACGCGTGTTATTAGGGGCCACGCAAAATACGTTTGTCGTCGGCATATTGATCGGCTGAAATGAGATTCTGTAAAGGCGAATATTATTTTTTATTTTACGAAATCGGATCGTCTTCGTATTGAAATGACCTAAACAGTCCGTCAGTAGGTGTACGTCGACGAACGACCGATTGGCGTAACGCGTTTCCTAATGCATAAACTTCTTATATCTGCAATTGATTCGCACCTACTCATCTTTTGGCCTTTGAGGCGCGTTTACTCTTCAACTGAGAAACTCTCCACTCCGCTTACGGTACATTTTTTTTTTTTTTTTGCTGCAAACCAACCATATATACCTTTACAACTTCTCCCCGCGTATATAATTTATTGCGTTTCGCCTGCAACGAGGACCGATATACTTTCCGATTAATCTCGTAAATCAAGCGTTACTATACTTATTTTTATTCTTATTCGTGGTTTTTTTTTTTTATTATTGTGTTATAAAACCAGCGTTTGTATACGTAAATGAATACAATCGATCGTGTAGCATCGATCGAAATGCGAAATTATTAATGTCGAACGAACGACGTTTTAATTCGAGTACGTAATTAATGTTGCAGAATTGAATTTCAATTTGTGTAAGAAAAACGACCCCAACCTTGACAAATGTCTGATGACGTCGCTGCAGGAAGTCATTCCGGAATTGGCCGACGGATACCCGAAACTCCGGATTCCGGCCATCGAACCATTCGAGTTGCCGTCGTTGGAAATCAATCACGGTCAGGGTTCCGGCAAATCGGTTAGCATTGACCTGAAACTCAAGGACGTCAAAATCATGGGTCTTACCGGCACGACGATCAACTCGTTGAAAATCGACGTCGACAACTACAAGTTGACCGGCAAGATCAGCTTCTCGAGGCCGCTCGAGATCACCGGACAGTACACGATCAACGGCAAAGTGCTCGTGTTGCCCATCACCGGCAGCGGTCCGTGCAAGATCGTTTTGCGTAAGTGTTATCATTCGTAAAATAAACGATTCCGAACCGGCTGCTGCCATACATTTAACGGGTTTCTTACTTATATAAATATATATATAAAAAAAAAAAAAAATGTTTTTCTGCGCGCAGACGAGCCCGTGTTGGAACTGAAAGAAGTGCTCGGAACCCCGAACCAGAAGAACGGTAAGACTTTCGTCCAGGTCAAGAAAATCGACCTGAAATTGATTAACGTCAAGAAATTGAACATCAAATTGGAAAACCTTTTCAACGGGAACAAGCAACTCGGTGAGTGACCCTACCATTATTGATAATAATATTAGACGGATTCGCGTCGTATCGTCGTTATAATATATTGCGCAGTGTAATATATCTGTATAAAATCCGATTTGCGTTCTCCCACAGGCGACAGCATGAACACGATCCTGAACGAAAATTGGCCGATTCTCTTGGAAGAATTACAGCCGGCCGTTGAAGAAGCGGTCGCGGTCATTGCGCAGGACATCGTCAACAAGGCACTGCAAAAGACGGCTTACACGGACATTTTCCCCATGTAATCTCCGTCGTCCTGTCGTCGTCGTCGTCGTCGTCGTCGTCGTCGTCGTTGTTGTTATAACGTTCAAGTTCCCGAAAAACACCAAATACCTGTTGTTTTTTTTTTTTCTATATTTAAAACGATATATTTTAAATGTATAAACGAGTCGCCGTCACGGAATACGCTGCAGGAGTAGCTGAGGGGAGGAAAAAAACCGTCTTATGTGATCGGCGGTTATGACCTGCAGATGCTCGCGCACAGCGTCGTCCACACTTTCCGGAAGGCTCGTTATTATTTATTTTATATATTTTAATATTTTATTTAATATTTATTCGAATCGCGCGCTCGTCTCGACGACTTGCGAAAACCCCGTGCGGGTTCTACTAAATTATTATTATTATTATTATTGTTGTATTATTATTTATACGAACGAAAATAAATTATTAAATTATACATTCGAATATTGTGTGTACACGCGTCGTCGTGTAGATTTCATTTCCTGCAAAAATTTTGTTTTTACACCACGAGGCGCATTTACTAAAATATATAATATTATATTTTACTCGTCTTAGATTATACATATATATATATATATATATACGAGTATATATGTTATTAAGACGCGCGTATTTCGCACGATACGTTACATTAATTATTATTATTTCTAAAATTGCTCGCGTATAATGAAAACAAAATTAGCTAATTGTGAATATCACCGAACGCGATGTACGTTATGTAGGTACTGTGCCGTACACGATAAATAGTTAGTAACCTTCGATTTGCGCGGATATAATAATAATATTAATAATATTTTGTGTCGTAAACACCGCGTTCATATACGATCGCGTTCGTTTCGGGCTATACGCCTGTGCACGGAGGTATAAACATTTTTATGATGAACGCGTATCGGTTCGGATGATCGTCAAAAAGACGGATTAATTGAGATTTTTCGTTTCGAATATATTCAAAACAAAATATCGATTCGAAATTTAACAAAAAAAATATATATATATATATATTTTTATAAAAAGGAAATTAAACTCGACGTTCAATAACAAGTTTTGAATGTTTTTTTTAGGAAAAAAATATGTTTGTTTACGAAGAGACGAAGGACACTGAAATCGGTAGTACTGTGCGATTTATATATATATATATATATATATAGGAGATTACTGCACTACTTCTGGGCTATAGCAGGATATCGGGGGTGGGGGGGGGGCAGAAATTGAATATACCGCAGCGAGGAATCTGTTCTGCAGTATTCGTCAGGCGAAAAATTGTTTTTTTTTTCATATCGAGAAAATTTGACTGCTGTCGGACAAAACGAGTAATAAACCATAATTAATTAGTAAAGAAAAATTAATGCTTTCCGCGTCCGTTCGCTGCGCCATACGAATCGTTCGTTTTCCACTCGGTCACGAAAAAAATTCCATTATATGCGTCATTGTGTTTTATTCGCATATTTCCTCCGTACACATTTCGATAAGCGATTTCGAGGAGAATTCTATACGCTATTCAGTTTAAGAGTATACCGGAACGCGCGCGTTGAATGAAAGCCGGAACGATGCTAGACCCCCCCCCCCCAATGTGGCTGATAGCTAATCTGTCATTGGCTGTTGCCCCTCTCCTAGGCGGCTAATAACTGCTCTGTCATTGGCTGTTGCTGTCGGCAGCAGTCGGCTAACGACGGTTTCCGCCAATCAGAATACCGATAATAGAACCTCGCCTGCGCGAAATGAACAAATTCCCGTCCCCCGCCCGCGGTATACTCTTAAACCGAACAGTATATATTATATAAACGATATAATTTTCATAATATACAACCGCAAATAATCGTTATTTTATTGTAAAAAAAAAAAAAAATGTATAGCAAAAATAATAATGTATTCAAATACGTTTGTAAATGTTTAGTGGCCCCAGTCTTTTGAATCGTGTTTTATCATTGCCTTTATCCCTTTATGTCTCCGATGAGTATCCGACTCTTAGCGCAGCAGATTCTTACTCTATGGATTCAACACAACTATAAAATATAAATGCACGCAGAAAACAAAGCGTTTCGTTTGGACGTGATTCGTTCACGAATCGATGTCTTTTTCGTTCTGAAAACGCCAAAACAATTTCGATTGACAAATCTTTTTCGCGTTTCACCTACGGAATTGTAAACGTAAAACGGTGAAAACGAGTCCCACGACCGTGCTTAGCGTTCCGTTTAGGACGATGAAATATTTAAAAAAAAAAAAAAAGTATTTCCCATTTCAAGCGCTGCAGAGTACGTACATTAGTTTAACAAAAAATAGTAAAAACAAAATGGAAAAATCAAAAAGAATAAAAATCCGTAGAAGAAATAGAAAACTATAAATTATAATAGATATAATAAGCCTGCGAAGAGTATTGCGAAAAATAAAGAAACATGTATAGGAAATTATTATCGTATTGAATTTGTTTATTATTTACCAAATAAATTTAATAAAAACGAATTCGATACAACAACAAGTCCTGTACAAAATTTCTCGTGCGAGAAATATACAAATTTATATAGTTTAAATAATGTAAATAATAATAATAATAACTTATGGACGATTATTATCGCCGTAATAAAACAGTTACTTAAAAAAAATTATATCGACTTGTGTTTGATAACACTGTTGTTTAAATTGGCAAATCGTGTATTATGTATATATTAGTTATCACGCTTCATTCGAATAACACAATAAATATTATGTTCGACACGATCGCACGAGCATCGCGAGCTCGTACATTAGACTATTAGAGATTATAATATACATATATATATACATACGTGCAAATTGACGTTTTATTATTACTGCGTATGTAAGTCGTTTTTTTTTTTTTACAACATTTAAACGAGCAATAAAAATCAAACGATTAGGCGATGGTTTAGAGAATTATATATATATATATTTTTTTTATTACTATATAATATACTTCCTCATTAATAAATAAAAATTATCATTATAACGGTTATATACGATGTGCAGTATATACAATGCGAAATACCGAGTAAAAAAAAAAAAAACAAACGCAACAACAATGAAAATTAACAACAACAACAACAACATGATATAAATGGCGAATGGCTTCATGATATATTTAAAATTTAATAACATCCAACAGGTCAACGTTATATTATTTAATATGAATGCGTTGACCTACAAAAAAAAAAAAAATAATAAAACAGTGTTTAGAGATAAATAATGGCGTGTGCGTATATATATATTATTATACGAAATTATTGCGTAAATCGTATACGTCACACGAAAATAAAAAAATAAAAATCAAAGGCCAACACAGTTTTTACTCGCGTACAAATAATAATATATTCCACGATAGTTTGTTAATAATTTTCGATAATGTTGTGGCGTGATGAAGGCGTTTTTTTTTTTTTTAGAGGCCGTTTTGAGAATATTTTTGGAATGGACGAACATTATCTCGGAAAGTCAACTGCGTTTAATAATTATGTACACTATATACACATACAGTCGCGTATTTTAACTTGAAGTCACAAGAAAATAATTATTTTGCAACAGTCATCGTCAGTCTGGGTGGTAATAATATAATAGGTGTCTCGAAATGTACTCGGCCTCGTTATTGGCGAAGAAAAATTGTTCATCACTGCGGTATATACTCGTATATACGGTCGAGAGCATTCGCGGATCTCTTCGACATTTTAAATAATTAAATCCGGATCCTGTCGAAAGCGTTATGCGCGTATATTGTATACAATATTTGTAGGTATACTGAGTGGTTTGATCGTCCTTTGCAGTCCTATATGTACGCGCTTTGTTTTCGACGTAGGTATTTAAGCGATGTTAAGAATTTGAAAAATTGGAAAAAGAAGGATTCTCGAGGTTATAAAAAAAAAAAAAATTAACATTAAATATTTTTAATACTCGCATGAATTATTACATTTTTTTTTTATATATATACGTATATATTAGAAAAATACGGTATACGTTAAAATGCGGTGTACAATAAGTGTAAACTAAAAAAAAACACAAGACATATACGTATTATACGAATGAAGAAATCCGTCCGTTGACGGAACTGTTCTGCAGTGGCTACTGCAGTAGTTTAAAGTAGTTATACGGTATACGTATTCTCTGCTCACCGTTTCCGTTTTGTAGGCGATCAGGTGGATTTTCTGGAAGATTTTTAGAAAATATATTAGTGGACGATGGACACAGAGAATTTGTTTTTATTTTTATATTGAAATATTAGTGTATACTATAATGTATATAGAGACGCGCTCAGAATATTGAAAAAGTATTGTTGGTATATACGCTCCTTTCGTCCCCTTTCGGATCGGACACCGGACTATTGGCTATTTCATTGCCCGATCACGTGGATAATTTTACGGTATCAACAACTGTACAATCGCATCTATACTCGCTTACATCAATTTATATTGCGTATTATAGTGATAAGCGATAACTTTATTCGCTGCAATTGTTTTATAATTATTAAATTTTACGGTAATTTGTTCGCTAAACGTGTTCGAGAAAAAAAAATACTTAGGCAAAATTTTGTAATATTCTATTTGTCGCGTCTAAATTACATCAAATGCTGTCTTGATTTTAAACGTTTCTAATATTTCTTTAATTATATTATTTATTTTTGTTAACGATATGAAAGAAAAAACGTTACTCGAAACACACCGGCCATATAAAATTCGATAATAATTACGCATTAAAAAAAAAAAAAATTCATTGAGTTACCTAACATTTTTTTTTTTTTAAATATTTTTAACGAAGGCGAACGCGTCTTAATAAATTTCATATTTAACGTAACAGAGCAGAAAAACGTGATTACATTTAATTCAAAGCGGATAATTTAAAATCGACAAAATACATTATTTCGACTTTCTAGGTAATCGACTTTTTGATAGAAAAAAACAACAAATTTGCTAAAATGTAGTGTATATAATAACTATTTACCCATATATTTGAATATATATATATATATTATAAATAGAAACTCTTACATACTGTTATGCTACATACATCGAATATGTATATATAATATATAATGACGTATATAATATACACATAAAAGGTTATGGCCGGAAAAACAAAATTGTAAAAATTAATTAGTTCAGTTATATGACATATTATAAATATAGTTTATAGCGACCACCAAAATACAAGGCTGGTGTTATAATGATTTTTTTTTTTAACTAACAAAAATTAAGTTGACAATTTTTTTTTTGTTTAAACTGATTTGAAATTCAAACACGTTTTAGTTAAGTATAATAATAGAACATTATTAACGTAAATACTTTTTTTCGTACGAAAAAAGTTTACCGTTTTGATTTATAAAAATAAATTTTTCAACAATTTCCATATGAAATCTTAAGTCGTTCGTTTCTATATATTCTTTATGTAAGTATATTTTAGTATATATACTTACGTATGCGTTTCAAACGTGCAGTTTACATGAAAATATTTTTGTCAAATAAAAACCATATTGGCAACGAAAATTCAAAATTAAACACTCCGAATAATAATAATAATAAAAAATTACTATTTAAATTGACGCGAGGGGCATTGCAATTAAAACCGATGTACCAAATCAATATTATATAGCAATCCTTTGAGTTGACTTTTTAACTTATTGGCTCGTTAACGTCCAACCTATTCTTAAAACACGCGTATTATAATATGCGCGCGGTAGGTAATATATTATAATTTCCAATAACGTTATATAACCAGTTGTATATTAGACCTATACCCGTAGCTGATATTACACGCGTATATTTCTATATGACTTTTAATTCTTGTAAACAAGTCTTAAAAATTAAAATATACGGTCGGTAATTATAATACATTACAGACCAATAATAATACGCGCGTGCAAAGATTATGTCAGGTCATCGTAGGTAACCGTCTGTACAAATGTGCATATATACATAAGCTATAGTTTTGATTAAAGTATTATCGATATTATTATAACACAGCGCGTTGCATTCAACGAGTATTACATATATTTAAATTGTTCTAATTTAAAAAAAAACATGTAATTATACTTCTATATAGGAACACTCTATTTATATAATAAACGTATAACGTACGAATACGCTGTTGTTTTATATAAATTAGAAAAAAACGTGGTGGTGGTGGTGGTGGTTTTTTTTATGTATTTACTCATATTACGTAATCGATGTTTCGAATACGCGGAGAACCAACAAAGGATTTAAAAAATTGCCTACGTACTATTTGATGACAAATATCATCAACAACAATGACTGGAGTATACACAAAGTGCAGAGAGTATACTTCACTGTTACTTCGCGTAGATGTTTAAAATCAAAATTATTTTCGAGAGGGCCAAAGCAATAATAAGGCTATATTATAATATTCTAGAGAGAATAACTCAACGATCAGAGTTGGAAAAAACTATTATCCTTCGGAAATAATGTGCGAAGACATACAGTATATTTGACGACGAATTGAACTCATTTTGGCGCAGAAGGAAAAAAGAAGAGTCCAGAGCTATGATATTATAGTACGCGAAAGTACGCCGTTAATATCAACAAGCTGTACATTAAAATGCCAAAGACTCCAGTGGTGTTCTTGCAAAGATCAAAAACATCCAAGCGTAAGAGCAGCGACCGACGGGATAAAGCCCTAGAGGA
The DNA here is from genome assembly GCA_032441835.1 of Slavum lentiscoides. Classification (NCBI taxonomy): domain Eukaryota; kingdom Metazoa; phylum Arthropoda; class Insecta; order Hemiptera; family Aphididae; genus Slavum; species Slavum lentiscoides. Next base: position 7,464,156 of record CM063715.1, on the reverse strand, counting down.
AGACTGCAAGGAAGCGATGGATTTGGAATACGAAGAGATTTATAGAAACGTTGGAAGAGACGAATTGGGAACGTATTGAATCCAGGACCGAGATGATTAAGAGATCATAATGACGGTGGCGTTTAAAATTCTTATCAGAATTATAAAGCCAAAAGGAGAACAAGTATATAATGCGTATTATTTATATTTTATGTAGATCGTGAGACGTATCGATATAGTGCTTTAGAATATTTACAGAGATTAGCCGTTTTTCGATTTTTCCATATATTGGGTAGTTTTTTTTAAACACGTATAAAAGATGACGGTGAAAAAAAAACATTTACGAAACATTTTACAGAAAAAAATCGATTTTTTTGTATTTCTAAAAATAATAAACCAGCTATGCGTGCAGGCGGCTTATTCTGAGAACTGCGTATATCTTTCACGTTTTCTCGCCGTTTTAAATACGAAATTAAAAAAAATGAACATAGCAATAACGACGAAAATGAGTATAATATACGTCAACGGTTAAAATATTATAATTATTCATTACTCTTATTTATACGGATTTATGAGGAAAATTGTACATTCGTTGGCGATAGATTCAAAGTAACCGTCGAATTTGAATTTTAACCCGGTAGTCGTTAAAATGGCGGTTTAAAATTCATTACCTAATATTTTTTTTTTCTGCAGTAAAATCAAATACTTATTATAGTTTTTTTTACTTTTATCGTTACATACTTCAATGCCATTAAAACAGCGTATGAAGATTAATGACAATCATGACTAATTATATATATATACGTGTTATGAGTAAGACGATCAGACGTCACCATCATAAAACACATTTCAACAACTCGAAAACGAATTTTTTTGTGTATAGATACGTGTAAATACTAAAGCGGTTTTTTTTCCATAATTACGCGCTGTAAAGTATATTATGTAATTACTGGTAAACTGCGCAGTGGGTAATGATAATAAGAGAAGAGTGGGAGTCAAGGAAGAGTTTTGGATCTGGAGAAATAGCTGGTGACCGCTAAAGAGGACAAAAATGAAAAAAAAAACGGTGTCTATATGACGTCGCGTAGAGAGGAGAGAAGGACTGCAGTTAAAGACGATTTGTGATTTAAGTCACAGATCGCCTCCTTTTGCAAGGTGTAGCAGCTGGATACATAGAGGAGGTGGGTTTAAAGGAAGGTGGAAGGAGTGTTGGGGAAGCTGATGCTGTGCCCGATCCGAAGACGGGAACAGTCCTTAATGAGCCGTTTAGGAACATCACAGTTATAACGAGTTGATTTTTACTTCAATGTAACGTGAACTCAGCGAATTGTTATGCTAAATTATTATTTTAATAATAATAATTGATAAAAAGCCTTTATAAAAAATTATTTAAGGCTTTTAAAATTAAAAGGCTTATTTTCAAATTAAATATTATTCGTATATGATACCAACGATTTTTTTTCTTATTTGATCGTCAGCTGCAGTTGAATGCAAAAAAATAAAAAAATATAAATGATCAATTACGAGTTAAAGAATTCGTTTTTATTATTATTAAATATTATTGCGAAATTAAATTAAATCGTAATAAAAAATATATATATATATTATACTAGTATATCAATTATATGAATTCTACTAAAACGTTTAAAAAATATTTTTCCCTCGCTTTGATGGATGTGAAAAATCTATAGTTTTGACTAGTTACTTCGCGCTTTCTGCTGCGTTACGGCTGGAGGTTAAGTAAGACGTTCTCGCCGTACCTATATCAGAACGGTAAACATTTTTAAACGTCTTCGAACAAGCGAAGACACTCCCCTAAACTTATTGTAACCGTTAACGAGTTTTGGAAACAATTTCGCCGTTAGGAGACCTTACCTATATACATATCATATCAAAATATAATATGGTCTATTACAATTTACAGTACCCTACACTCACGGTAGGTACATGCATGGTTGACAAACAAATTTCTGGAGGGTCAAAAAAACGGCGTATAAGGCTTAAGCGTATAATATACGCAACAGTTTCAATAATTGTTTCACCTCGTTTTCCATTTAAAAAAAAGCGTTTAGAAACCACGAAAATCGTCATTGTAAAAACGATACTAATCGATAATATTATGGTAAAAATGACTATAATTATTATTTTTTGGTTCGGAGTTTTGGACGTCCTGCTGTGAACACACTGCATTCGTTATCAGTCTCACCTTTATCAACAACGATTTTCTCGATTGATTAAAACATATGTTTAAGCTTTTCGTTTTATTATAGGTCTGCTGTCCCATTACTCGTCGTTCGGTGTTTACTTGGTGTGTGGTGTCGGTGTGTGTCGACCTATATTATAGTGATATTATTATTGTGTTATTGTAAAATGTGAACAGTAAAAGAATTATTCCGGTATAGCGTTCTGTCGAAACGGTAATAGTATTTATTTTTTTTCTCACTCGTAGAGAACTCGCCGCGTTCGATTGGAATTACGTTTTTGGAACGAATCGTTCGGATGGACCCGAAAGCGACTCGCTCATTATAAATGGCGCAGTAACGGGAGATTCTTGTTAGACGTATCTGCGATATTATACGTGTCAAATATGAGTCGACAACCAGAAAACCATATCATGGTTAGTATTATTACGTGCGATTCGAGCCTTTTAACCGTTCCGCATGCGATTGTGGACGTTTATTTTTCGACTAAAAGTCGTCCGATTCACTGACCAATACTTAATACGTTTACATTAAGTAAAAAAAAAAAAAAAGAGAAAACTACGTAGCGTACCCGTGAACCCGGTTGTAGAAATATAATTACTTTTACGTCCCAAACGGTACGACACGTTATTTCAAATAAACAATAATCGTTTGTTTTCTAAACGAATAATGAAAACGCGCCTAATATTTTAGTATTTTTGTGGTAACAGTAGTTTTAAAGCGATTCGTATTTCGACTAAACGTTCAATTCTTTTATTTCTAATGTTGTTACGCGTTGTATTCAACTGTTCCGTATTGTAAGATTTTAAAATAAATGTCGTATACCTACTGCTAAAAAATTTTTCTGTTTTTTTTTTTTTTTTTACACATGTATTGCATAATTATAATATTTGACAGTGAAAAATATTTACTTTTTTACCAGTCGATGGTAACTGCCACATAGGCAGTACCTACTCGTATTGAATGCAAATGTTAAGTAACACTGTGTTACCATCGTTATCCTCACAATGACTACGACTTGGATTTTTTTCCAGTAATAATAATTATCTCGAAAACATTGTAATTTATTTTAACATTTTGTAAGAGATAACGTATTGTTTCTAAAAATAAAACTAGATTTTTCAGTCAAGTGTTGTTATAAAAACATTTTTCGATTTTTTTTTGAAAAAAAATTTTAAGATTATATTTTTTGAGTAAGTATATTTACGTACGTCTTTAGTAATTTAATTAAAACTTTTTTTTTTGTTTTTATTCAATTTGTATAAAATACATTTGAATTTTTCTATTTTATTTTTAAAATCCAATTAGATAGGTAACATTTCGGAGTAATTTGTTTCGATTCATGTCGAAAGTTTCAATTGAATACCAAATGTTATTCTTACATTTGAGTGTCCGTAGCATTATAGAGCTTTACCAGTTGGTCAATTTATCGTTTTCTCATTACACGCGGCTGTACGTGATCGACGATCAAAAAAATAAAAAACTTTTAATTATTTCATCGTGTTTCTGTTAATTAAGTGTTTAAGGGTTAAACGTTTTTGCACGATATCATCAAAAATTATTTTTATATAGGACATTCCTCCTCCTGTATATACAAGTGCAGTGACCAATACTCAAACTGGTGGATCAGAAAATGGAAACGATGAAGCTACTCAGCAAATTCCAGCTCTTTCTCAGTTATCGCCACAGGTATATTTATAAATACCTTTATCTAATTAATATAATATAAATAAAATAATTATTGATTTTTAGCATTATGATGTGCAGCCACCTAGATTGGACTTCTCAGCTCCGCCACCATACGAAGACTGTAATCCAGACTTCGTGAAGCTCCCGACCTATGAAGAAGTGCAAATGGAAAAACGTTTGGAAGGTGAAATGTCTCCAAGGCTGCCTGTAAGTTTCACTATTTATTTCAAGTAAAAAGAATAAAAATAATATCACACCAGTAACATTAAGTGAACATTTTTCAGGGGAGAGTTGTTGGAGGACCACCTAGTATCGGACCGTTACCACAAGAAGTAATTTTAAATTATTTTTCCATATTATTTGAACATCAGTAAAAAATAAATAAATAAACTGTTATAACATTCGAAAATAATAAATATGTAGAAATATAACTGTAAATGAATTAAACAGTTATTAAAAAGATAATGTTCAGGTTATTATAAAACAATGTTAATTGTCATGTCTCGTGTGCTAAACAAATTTGCTTTAAAAATAAAATTATTATATTCTCTGCCACGAAATTTAGATTTAATATGTATAGTTATACTTTGTGATTGGTATCATTAATCATTATAAAGTCGCTATTTCGATAGTATTAAAATAGTTTTATGGCTATCAGTTTTGTTTTTCATTTTTGTTAGATAAGTTATGTAATAATAACTTAATTGAAAATGTATAATAATTATAACTTAACCGTATGCTCATCGTGTGTACGTCCAGCGTATTTTATTTTTGTTTCATTTATTTAGGTACCTGCACAGACATTGACTGTTCTTACGATCGATGCTGCTCCCAATCCTTGTGAAATTGACACTAATTTATTAGGCACAGATTATATGTTTTTGACGGCTTTTTTTGGTAAACATACTTTTTATACACTCATTTTAAAATATTATATTTGTATGTAGTTCCATTATCTGAGGACTAGCAATTAAAATGCCGTATAATGTATATATATATATTTTTTTTTGTAGTGGCATTGCTGTTCAACTGGGTGGGTTTCTTGGTGTTAATGTGTTTATGTCAAACTGTTGCGGCTCGTTATGGAGCACTTGCTGGATTTGGATTATCGTTAGCAAAATGGACAATGATAGTGAAACGCAATACTGAGATGTCCGATTCGTCACCAGGAAATCGTTCCAATACATGGCTTTGGTGGTTAGTCATGGCGTTTGGATTTTTAATTTGTATTCGTGCCGTTATACAGTATATGAACATTAAACGCGGTTGGAGACTACTCAGTGTTCCTGCACAGGAACGAGTTTTATATTTTTATTAAGTCGCTGATCTGATGGTGAGCATTTAAGTTATTTGTATATTAAAGTATTTACTATTTATATATATATATATATATTTTTTTTTTTGTTTTATGTTTTTATTTTATTTGTCAAGTTATGTAAGAATATTAATTAGAAATGGAAAAAAAAAAATAAAAATAGTAATAATAATAATAACCCTAATTGTAGATATTTATTTGAAATAATTACCAAATACACTTGTGTGGCCATTCTGTATTAAAATGTGTTTTTAATCAATTAATGACAATACAAGATAAGTGAGAAATATGTTCTAATAGTTCTTGTTCAGTCTGATCGAGCGTTCATTTTAATGTGTACGTGAATCATTTCTTTCAGTTGTTTTAATGGTTGTGTTATTATTTGTAATGACGCATTTTTATCAACATATTAAATGTAGTCGTAGTCATTGTGATCGATTAAATATGACAAAGCTGATTTAAATTCGAGTAACAAATTTTTATTTTTGAACTGATCTTTTGTAGTTTATTTTAAGAATTTTAGATTAACATGAGATAGTTAAAAATATTTTAAAATTAAAAATGGCCATTTTTGTTTTTGCATCTCAAAGTTGTATTTAATATCACTATGAAATTCATTTTTGCAGGTCCACTTCTTTAATAATATTATTTATTACTATATTAGGTTTTATTATTATTGTTATTTTTTTAACTTGGAAAATAATAAATTCCATCCATTCTTATCTGTGATTTACTAGCATTTTATTTATATCTTTGTTATTCTTATTTTTCTGTCTATTTTAATTTTTGTTCCAATTGTAATTCTATTTCAATGTAATGTATTTGTTGGAAGTTAAATTGCTTTCAATATTTAATTAATAATATAGTGTGACTCTATTATTTATAACTAATAAATAATTTAATTAAAAATTATGTTAATGCCATATTGTAAAGTAACTTGTCAAAGATAGATATGGGACAGTAATCCTTTATAAATTGAAAAGTTAATCAGTACCGACATTGAATTCCAAATGTATTTTCATTCCTACTTAAAACTAAAACTTGTATTAAACGGAACTTTTTCTTATTTCACGTATAGTTGTGTCTTAGACAGGTTTTACTATATATAGTTATACATTATTATTGTATTACGGAAAACAAAAAATATTTTCTATATATCATTATGCATTCAATTGACTTGAAAACAATTTTTTTCTATTTAAAAATATTTTTGATGTTTTAATACAACATTCTATTTAAAACAATCTGAGTATAATATGATATTATTATTGTATGATCGATAAACAATAAGTATTTACAATCTAAATTCTAATGTAATTACATTCTATGCAGATCTTGTGGATTTATATAACACTAGTGATTAATTAATATTTTACTTACCATTAAGAATAATAATTTTGTTGTGGATCTGGTGAAGAATGATATGAAACAGGAACCGAGTCTTTCTGTTTTCAACATATAAATGTAATTCCATTAGAATATCGTTTCGTATTTATTGTATGCAATATTAATTGTGCAACTACTCTATTATTATTATACTGTGTTCGTTTTCATTATTATTATTGTATCGATCTTATTTCTTGTAATTTATAGTGTAATATAAATATTATTATGTGTGACTTATCGAGTATGAAAATAGTTTCTTTTTCTTTGGGGGGATAATGTACACTGAATAAAGAGTAAAGTAACGTTAATATATATATATATATTTTTTTTTTTTTAATTTTCCCATCATATAAATAATTATTTATTTGTGTATATATAAAAAAAAGAAATGCGTACGTATATAATACATATTAAACATAATATTATATATTCGTTATTATATACTATCATAATAGTAAGATTTTCTACATGAAAATATATACCTACAACGCGTATTTTTTGTCGAATAATTTTTAGTGCATTACAACTGACGTATTAAGATTGGAAATAATTTAGTCGATATAATTACATAGTTGGAAGTTTTCTATACATAATAATAATAATGCTTCCTATGAAATCATACGAAGTGTGTCTTTAATTTTGTTTATTTGTAGGATATATACAATAAAATATGCACAGGAAAAAGTGTCGTCTTGCTGTACAACAGAGAGAAGTAAAACGAAGGTGCTTATAAACACACACACACACACACACACACACACACACACACACACACACACACACACACACACACACACACACACACACACACACACACACACACACACACACACACACACACACACACACACACACACACACACACACACACACACACACACACACACACACACACACACACACACACACACACACACACACACACACACACACACACACACACACACACACACACACACACACACACACACACACACACACACACACACACACACACACACACACACACACACACACACACACACACACACACACACACACACACACACACACACACACACACACACACACACACACACACACACACACACACACACACACACACACACACACACACACACACACACACACACACACACACACACACACACACACACACACACACACACACACACACACACACACACACACACACACACACACACACACACACACACACACACACACACACACACACACACACACACACACACACACACACACACACACACACACACACACACACACACACACACACACACACACACACACACACACACACACACACACACACACACACACACACACACACACACCGCGCGCGAGCACCGCAGTCAGGCGCGACCTACGTTGTTCACGCCTGACCGCCGTGACTATACTAAGCGGTCCGACGGTTTCGTACCTCTATTTATAAGCGTCTGACTGCCCCCTCTACTTTGTTTAGTAGCGCTATCTGGTGACTACTTTCTTTTCCGGTTTTATTACCGGTCGGTTGACGCGCTATGTCGGTATACGCGGGTGTTTAGTTTAACGTTGTCTGAGCGATGATAGTACGCGCGGATGGAATCTTTTTTATTTATTATTATTATTATTATTATGATAATATTATTTCGCGTATTTCAGCGAAATGAAGTGAACGAAGGATTCGTCTTCTCTCGTATTCTAGTTTATACGTTTACTCGTTTATCTTACACGTTTACTATTAATTAAATTTTTCTCGTTTTATCTATACACGACCACCGAGTTTGTCTTCAACTAAGCATTAAAAACAGGTTTAAAATATTGAAATAGTTTTAACCATTTCTTTTTTTTTGTTCGAAATTTCGAAGTATTGACATTTCCTATCGCTCCCGCGCACTGTATAATCTATATAAATCGACCGGTATTGGAAATGTAGGGAAACGTCTATATTTTATTATCGTTTATCCAAATGAAAAGGCAACATTATATTATATATAAAAAAAAAAAATTATGTAATATGATTACACATGCAACTAATGCTCGAGTTATTATTGATATTCTATGTTAAATAGGTTGCAAGAGACCAAAACTTTTGAAAAACTTTACGAACAGAAATCGCACGTCCAGCTGTTATTATTAATTTCCTTAGAAAAATAAAAAAATTTAACTTTAAACGAATTTTAATCGTATTTATTTATATAATATTGTGGCGTGGATAAATTTAAAGTATTTAATAAAATTTTGTCTATTTTATAATCTTACGCATTAAGAAAAAATATTCGTTTCTGGAAATGAAAAATTATACAAGTTTGTAGGATTTTATGTGGAATTAATATTGTAGAAAAAAAATTAAAAATATTAATTTCGCAGGTGGCGAACCAGCTATTATGCCGTAAGCAGTTTACAATGTATTAATGAATTATGCAATCAATATTTTTTTTACTGCAAAGGCGCGTATTTTAATCGTGCGATGTCTAAAAACTGTTATTATGACGTTTTAAAAAAAAGAAGAAATATCATAATTAATGCGATTTTCGAAAACTAAAATTTTCTACTGAATTTCTAATTCTACCGAAAAAATTTGTTTTTTATCGAAAATTATGCAATAATACTATTATTATATTACATTAAGCTTCGAAAACTTCATATATTATATATATATATATATGTCCGTTATAGCATACCTATGTAAAGTATGTAGAAATGTTTCTAGAAAAGCTGTGTATATTAATATATGTATGTAATGACAAATACCTAATCGTTTTATTTCTTATATGCGAAACAATATATTTATATATTGTATATAATTGAGAAAAATTACAGTAAACCTTTCCAAAATGTCGGAATTTAACGAAAAGTTCGAACGTATATTCTAATACGACGAGTAATAACCAAGAAGAAGATCTATTAATGTACCGAGATGAAATGAAGACGTAAAATAAGGAAGAACAGCGTGCACGGAACTTAAACGAAATAACAATAAAATATAAAAAGTATGTACTCACCAGATAGCGCTGCGACACATCATAGAAGGGCGTGGCAGAAAGGCGCATTTAAATAGCGGTACTGCGTTGTTCGCGCTTGCCCGCCGTGACTACACTGAGCGTTCAGATGGTTTCGGACCTCTATTTATAAGCGTTTTCTGCTACCCCCTCCATGTTGCGTCGTAGCGCTGTCTGGTGACTACTTTCTCTTCCCGTTTTATTACGATCGGCTGACGCGCTGTCGGTATATGCGGGTGTTAATTTAACGCTGACCGAGCGACCGATCGTACGCGCGGATGCGAACTTTATTATTTATTTATTTTCATTATTATTATTATTATTATTATTATTATTATTATTATTATTATTATTATTATTATTATTATTATTATTATTATTATTATTATTATTATTATTATTATTATTATTATTATTATTATTATTATTATTATTATTATTATTATTATTATTATTATTATTATTATTATTATTATTATTATTATTATTATTATTATTATTATTATTATTATTATTATTATTATTATTATTATTATTATTATTATTATTATTATTATTATTAATATTAATATTATTTCGCGTATTTCAATGAAATAAAATGAACGTTCATCTTTACTCGTTATACATTTGTTTATTTTACATGTTTATTAGTTGTTTAACGTTTACTAGTTTACTCACATTTACACATTTACTCGTTGACACTGTATACGACCGACCGAGTTTATTAAATACTAAATTAAAAAATATCAAATCCTATGAGGAGGGGGGGGGCGATCTACCTTTTGCCTTCCCTCCCTTATAACCGTCACTGGAATATTATAGTTAAAGTGTATACGCGCGCCGCGCGAATATTGTCACGACGATTATTGGAATTTTTTTTTTTAAAGAAAATCTTCACGTATTTATCGATTTTGACGTTTTTAGTGACGACTTAACGAGATCAATGTTATAATTGTACAAAAAATATATATATTAGACTTTTTTATTGCGTATATTAACCTCTTTTCCCCTGCATATTATATGACATATATTTTCATTGCGTAAATATTCGTGCTCTGCCAATAAGTGATTAGATGATTTGTTCGCACGATACATGTTATACCCGGAGAAGAATGAAAAATTTGATTCGATTTGATCAGCTTTTGTTTTTCGAAACGTCAAGAGTCTATTCGATTTTTCGAGTCACATTGTCGCAAAGGAGATACGAGAAATAGCTACAGGTGCTCTAGTCAGAAAGAGTTTCTGTCGCATTTTTACGCGATTTGTAGTGAAATATTTTGATTTGTTTGGGATTTCAATAACTAGTGGAAAATGTTTACATTACAACGTTATTTATGATATTGTAGCCTAGTTGGTGTATTATTTCCGATTTTGTCACATTTTTATATAGTATTCCGTAGAACGTGTGAAATTGTTGCATTTTTTGCAAAACTTATTGATATACCGACGGAAAACAATTTTTTCCTTAGGCGATTCTCGGTTTAAAAATATTTTTTAAAATGTATATATTATATGTTTATATATATATATATATATATATATATATATATATATATATATACCTGTAATATATGTGCGCGTTAGGAGTGTGCAGCAAGTCGTCTCGTTTTACTTATAATACGAAATTCACCTTGTCGTCGTACACAGGGTGTCTCGCGGAGATGTGACGAAATTATGCATTAATACTATTCCGTTCAGTATATTTTAGAATTTAGTGTTTTTATTTTCAAACGACTTTTTATTATACAATGATAAGAAATTTAGCCACACGTTTTTCTATCGTTTCGGAAATTATTATATTTTGCGCAGTAAAATATTATTGCGATTTTGGCGTAAACAAAAAACTCTCAATTATGCGTATGACGTCGTCAATATTTTAAATAATTTTTAAATATTTCTTCGTACGTGAACTATTCGATTTTATAATAAATATACACAGAAACGGCCGCGAGAGAACGCCACCGGCTGGCGGCCTCCCGCGTTCTCTCGTAGTACACGCATAATATGTCGATATGCCGAAAGAAATTTTCAATTTTGTATAAAAAGAAATATTGTAAAACACCATAACGACTAATATTTCATAAAGATTTTCGTCGCTATAATGTATCTAAAAAAATTTTTATAACGTATATAGAACACGTTTTATGCGATGAAAACGATAGAAGCGCAGACCTTGATGCGATACTGTTCTCCATCGCCAAAACAGGCAACGACACAATATTATAGGTACCTATATAACAAATAGTAATATTATTGCGTTATTATATAAACACATTCGTAATGCGCTTATATAATAAATGTCTAATATAATAATAATAGTATACCTAATATTTTTAATGACAGGTATTCATGTATATTTGTATTGTTTAGTACCTACATGAAATCAGACCGTAAAACGTCGTAAACATACGCATATCGTTTTAAACTGGTCTGATTGAAAAATAAATAAAAAACTAGATTCATAAAACGGATGTTTTGGATTTTTAAAAAAAAAAAATTATTTTATTTTCGGTTTAAAATCAGAAAAAAAAAGTCTAAAATCTAATATTGCGGCACGAGTTTCTATTAGTAATTAATTATTTTATAAAAAAAATAATTTAAAAATATCGAGTAGAATAAATAAACGATTAAGTTTTTAAGCTGTCCGTGGAACATCCTGTATATCGTACACATTTAACAATGTGTATATTATAATGTATTCTTAATAACAGGTTTGACTGAGACGATTCTGTGTTTTTATGTATATGTACTTGTATACGTGCGTCACTAAGGTGAAATCAGTTATTGAAGATACTGCAGGACGCCAGGACATTATTTTCCTTATAACTGAAACGTATAATCTTTACTACGGAATATCGGTCGGTGAAAATAATAATAAAATGCATTTTTTCGCGTATTCACTTTTGGTTATGGTAACGTTAGTTATCGCTGCACAAGTGAGTATAAAATGATATTTTATATAATAATAAATAATAATATTTTAATAATAAAATATTACGGACTGCAGGCATCAACTATATAGGCAATAGGCATATATGTAGTTAAAATAAGTTTTAACGCGTATTAACTGTGTATACACCATATAATTAATGTGGTGTACTATTCACTTAGGTTATATTATATTATATTGTTTTTTAATATATAATCCATTTTTAATATTTAAGAAACGCCGCCGTGGAAATAATTTTGTTTTTTTAAGATATTAAAATAATACAACAAAATTATTTTTTTAGGTAAACGGAGAGGAAAACGAGTGGTTAACGTTATCTGAGAACGCGCAAAAATCCATAAAGGACTCCATAGCAAAAGTAAAGAGTTATGGTGCAAGCGAGGAAAAAGTCAAGTCGGTTATCGATAGCGCTTTTGATGATTTCGTCAAGTACGTCAAGAACGGTGTGCCTCCAATATTGGAAAAGGTAAAAAATTCGAAAAAAAATCATTAAAAAAAAGAAAGAAATGCATTTATATGAACTAAACGTTCTGATAAACGATTTGAAATAAAAGAAATTAGTTATTTGTAAGGTTTGGGTTTTTTATTTGTATCTATTTGAATTTTATTTTTATATTCTTATTCCTACATTTAAAAATAAGTGAAAAAAACGAAAGAATCGAGAAAATGTCGGCTAGGTTAGGCATTAACCGGTTACTAGGTACTGTTTTTAAAATTTTTTTTATTGAAATTATGTATATTAACAATATTAGTCTCGACAGTTATAATTACAGTTTGGGTGGTTTGGTCGGTCGTGCACAGTGTAAACGAGTAAACGTTAAATAAATAGTAAACGTGTAAATTAAACGAGTGTACAACGAGAAAAGATGAATCCTTACGTTCATTTCATTTCATTGAAATACGCAGTACAATATTATTGTTTAAAATATAACAATTTTAAAAATTATTATTTAATAATAATAATTATACGCGCGTACGATCGGTCGCTCGGTCAGCGTTAAACACCCGCATATACCGACATAGCGCGTCAGCCGACCGTAATTAAACGAGAAAAGAAAGTAGTCACCAGATAGCGCTACGACCCAACATAGAGGGCGTGGCAGAAAGGCGTTTATAAATAGTGGTTCGAAACCATCGGACCGGTCAGTGTAGTCACGGCGGTCAGGCGTAAACAACGTAGTTCGCGTTCGACTGCGTTGTGTGCGCGTGTGTTTGAGGCTGACCACTATTTATATGCGCCTTTCTGCCACGCCCTCTATGTTGTGTCGTAGCGCTATCTGGTGAGTACTTTCTTTCCCCCTTTTTATTATTATTTCGTTTACGTTCCATACACGTTTTCTTTTTCTAAATCTACATTTCGTCTCGGTACGTTAATAGGTCTTTCTTCCTGGTTATTATTACTCGTCGATGTGGATATATCATTGGCAGAGGGGGTTGGCTCCATTTTCGCTTTCCCCTTGAACATCATGTATAACCGCCACTGCTGGAGGCTCAACAATTATTTAACATCACGACATCATGCATTAAAAAAAAAATAATAATAATATTAATATATTTAAAAAAAATGTATATTTCGACAATATCAGTATTTCGTTAATATCAGATGAACAAAATCTAATCGCGATGTATTATGTTCCAACGACTGTTATACTTATTTAATAAATATTTATTATAATATATAAAAACGCGAATATGTTTATTTTTAATGTTTACGAGTCAATTCGTTCAGTCTTTTCGCTACACATACAATACAAAAAGTAGTATATTATAATAGTAATATTTTTGGACGTATAGTACGTTTGAACCTCCAGAAAAATATCAGGGGGCGTAAAGCGCCCCTGCGCACGCCTACAGTTACGCCGCTGTGTAGAGATACTGCAGGGAGTACTGTTTATAACGCGTGTTATAATTGTTATATATTTTTTTTTTCAAAAGGTTCATTTCTTTTTTACTATACGCGTATAATATGATACACTTACGTTTATAGTTGAAAGCTCCGTCGGACGGCAACACCAGGATTAAGACCAAGTTGAACGCTTGGGTCGAGGGTTTGGAACGCGTGAACGGCGCAACGTCCGACGGCACCGCGAAGAAATCGGCACAGGCGTCGTACGACAAGTTCGAGAGTACCGTACGGGCCATGGTGAACAACGCGCCGAAGTTCGCGGAGAAAATCAAGGCGGCCTCGCCGGAACACCGCGAAGCGCTGACGGGAATCGGGAGCTTCATGAAAACGGTGATCGGCCGATTGGTGGACAACATGAAAGGAACGGTCGGCCGACTGGCCGCCGACAACGCGAAACCCGCGGACCAGGTAATCGCGTAAAAAAGAAAAAAAAAAGAAATTTTAGAAATACTCGTCGCGGTGCTGGTAAACTCAATTCGGTGTTTCGTCGTTCTTTCAGGGTCGACTTCAAAACGCGAAGAAACCGGCTCAGACGAAAGTCAAGCAATGAATGTCCGCGTCTCGTCCGTCTGTACTGCGTGATGTAGCGGACCGTATTACGGTGTCTCGTATTATTACGGCGAACAATTTTCGTTTTTTAAATATTTTAAATATTCGCCTGTAGCGTTTTACCTGTACTAACAGTGTCGTCTATAACTGAGAAAGAAAAAAAAAATTAACTACACGCCGGGTTAAGCTAAAACTATAGAAATGTTTACTATTGACTCACTCGGTCAATCCGAATTTTAATTTTTTATATATTACCATCTTCGATTGAAGTGTATATATATATATATATATATATATACGTATACATTATCGTTTGAAATAATTACAAGAACGTATTTTAGAGAAATTTAAATGAATTTATTTAATATTTTAATAATGTTAAAATATAATATATAAATGTATGTTCGTGAATTATATAGACGCGATTTTCATTTCCCCCCCCCCCGCCCATATACAAGTTAAAACGAAATCCTTTTAAAACGTTTCGCTTAGGTTAGGTTAGGTCGAGATTTTTTTTTCAATACAGTTGGAGTAACGCAGGACCCGTGTTTTATACATTTTTCAGCTCTTAAAATATAAAATCACCCGTTCTATGATTTAAATATCTAAACAATTGCTATAAATAGATGAAAATTGAAAGAAATTTTTCGAAAACATTTTCGAAATGCTGGATAAATACAGTGACGAATTTTGACGAAATCGCGTTTTTGCCGTTTTTAACGCAATTTTTCGGGGTCGCGTTTAAAAACTATCGAGGAAATCGAAAAATGACCTCCTTATTTAGTAACCGTCCCAGGAAAATTTGCACGGAGCACTCCTTCTAGTCGAAAATTATTACGCCGAAAAAAGACACATCATTGTAAAGCTTCCTCTCAGTATCTAAAAAAAAAAAAAAATAATTTTTCTGCGCGATATAATTTTAGCGTTCATTTTTTCATTATATTTTTTTCAAGCGAAAAATACGTTTTCAAATAATATTTTTTTTCTTAAAATAATCGTCGAGTCGAATTTTAGTAGAAAAAAAAACAAAACTTTCTCAACTTTAAAAATAATCGTCCTCGAAAACGTAACGAAAGGATGGATTTATATAGTTTTTTTTTCACACACACACACACACACACACACACACACACACACACACACACACACACACACACACGTACATATTAATTATCATTAAACGCGACACACGTCGTATATATCAAAATGTGTGTATACACTCGCGACATGCGATTGTTTTTACAATCAATTAATATACGTATTTCTATGGCGTATTGTGTCGCGATTCGTATGGGAATAACTGAAAATAATTATTTTGTAATAAAACTATACCGCTGTACTATAAAAGAAGCGTTCCACAAAAAAAAAAAAAAAAGCAGAAGTTTAACGAAGCGTACAGCAGCTTAATACACGTAAGTACGAGTAACTATTTTTTCGTTTATTATATATTTAAAAAAAAGAATTATGATCACCGGTCAATTCATATGAATATATACTCTGGACGAATTACTTTTTTTAGATTCTGAGCAAAACGAGAAATGTATTGGCTTTTACAATGGTGTTTTTTTTTTGCGTACAAATTTGGCTTTTTTTTTTAGTTTTTTTTTCATTTCTATGCTCGACAATTCTATCACAAGGTGATGTGGTTTCCGGTAGCAAATCGCATTAAATTTTGTATTTTAGAGACGTCATTTTTCTGATTTTCTCAATTACTCTTTTCGATCGCTTGAAAAAAAAACTACCGAATAATTACACAAAAACGATTATCGTTATTTCTTCATAATTTTCATCGTAGAAATATTCACTAAATATGCAACTTGTGTTAACGAAAATAATTTTCTTCAAAAACTTTCATTCAATTTCGGGCTATTTATATAAGGATTATAGTAACTCGACGTATTTAATTCATAAAAGACGTAATTTTTTTAGTTTTAAAGCTTAAAAATTTAATAAAATGTCAGACGACGTACGCGTTACTTGCAGGACTGTATTTAAAAAAGAAAAAAAAAATCTTGAAAATCGTTAGTCACGTTTTTAAAATTTTTTATCATAATAATTTCAAGTTTTTCTATAAAAATTAATATTATTTCTATGGAAAACGATCATCTAATCGAAATTATACGTTTTTAATTACCTCGTGTTTATTTGTAACGGATCGTATTAAAATAATATAATGTATTATAGGTGTATTATAGGTTATAACCGGAGTGGCTGTGAATTTTTAAAAAATAATCCAAAAATAAATTCGTTTGAAATTAATTGAAACTCTTCGACGAATCGAGGTATAGAAACCCGTTATGTACGTTTTTATTGTCGACTTTATTGAACGTACGTATTGTACATAGTGCACCACGCACATTGTTATCATAGATTCTATTTTTAGTCTGTCATTAATAACCGGATGACAGTAAAAACATCAATGTAAATAGACAAGATAAAAAATTTAACTATAAAACACCTTTTCAAAGTAAAAAAAACAGTCTGTATCTCTGCTTCTTCGGATGTGAATTGATGTCTCGTAATTGTCCACTCAAAATCTTTAATATACATACGTATAAAAGTGTTTTTATTAATTGTACAAGACCTCGCGACTCCGTATACAGAGGTAATATAATTTTAAAGTATTTTTTTAAAAGTCTTTTTATTTCATTACAAAGTGACGGCCAACTCGTTGGCTTCTTTAAAATTGTTTAAAGATTCTCATGTATAAAGCTATTAATAAAGTAGTGACTGCTTAAGATTGGACAACGAATAAAATTAAATAAATAAAAATAACACATATATATATATACTTATATATATATAGATATATCCTAGATTTCAAAGGCAATAATACAACGAAACAACAGCAAGTGTTATCACACTGGAACTTAAATAAACCGAAAACCAAATAATGTATTCTAAACGTGATTAGGACGTATTAACCAAATCCTTAGTGATATCTTAAAAAAAAAAAAAATAAATAAAAGACTGTTGTTTAAGAACCTATAAATGTTATACACACTATTTAATATTATTAATAATAATAAATACTATTATATCGACGCTCCGCTCGCGATCGTTTTTTTATATTTTTATCATCGAACGCAATGATTTATTACAGTAATAATACCAAAACTCTATACAAAAATCGTTCTCCGAGCAATTCGCTCGAGGTACGCGCGTCCTGCACAACAGCCCGCGGATATCTCTTTTCCAAAATTTATAACGACGAAAAACCCGAGGAAAGAATATTCCACTCGGGAATCGATTTTACCAACCGGCAGTGGCGTAGCAGTGGCAAAGGCCCTCTTTAACGCAGAAATTAAATTACAATAAAAATATTAATTATTGAATAGTGATTGTAAAAGCCAGAAAAAAAAAATTATTTTATTACTTATACACGTATAAAAAAAAAAACAATTGCGTTGTAATTTGATGTTTAATATGATTTGGTACCCATTTGAAAATTAACTTTTCTTCGTTTGAGCGAATTTGTCAATTACTCGTACTCTTTCCAAATTTAATTTCCGTGCTCGCTTATTTTCATGTTCATTTTCAACTCTGTCTTTGGTACACACACTACACGCGTGTACATCGTTATTATTTTATATTATTTATACTATTCGGGAACGACAATTAATAGCGTTATCGTTTATTTTTGTAAATATTTGTAAACTTGTCACTCTAAGGTATTAACAGTATCCGATAAATTCCGATGTAAAATATCACTAAATTTTCGTTTTAAATTTTATTACTACTTTTATTTTATTTGAACGACAATATTGTAGACGGGAAAAAATTAATAATCCATACTTGAGACAATATCAGTTGTTTCCCCGTAAGCGTAGCTGATTTCACGGACGTTGTACTTCAATTATTTTCAAGAGCATCGCTATACCGAAAAAAAAATTACTTATTCGCGGTAGTAATTTTTCTTCTTCATTGCGTTGTGTTTTTATGATTTCCTTTTAAAACTCCCACTCGAATGTACGCACGTTAAGACATTATTAACAGACAAAATAGTAAATGTAAATATAAAATTTGTATGTAAGGAGACTTACCTGAACCACAATACATATTTTTTTCCACCAGTGGAACTTAAACCCAATAATAATAGGTAGTCAGTTATCTTAGAACAGTGACGCTGCAATTACCGCGTATATAATACTTTATTTTTATAACTATGAAAATTTGTAAAAATTTGAAAAACTACCGACGCGCGTAAAATGATATAAACGCCGCGCCGCAGTACATTTTTTTTTTCGTATTTTTTTAATCAAATTATTAGTTTCGACGTAAATATTATATATTATATATATAAAAATATATTTTCGGAGTTTTTTTTTTTTTAAAGGGATTGAAAGCATTTTCTCTCCTCTTCTTATACACACGAAACATAGCAAAATAGACGTTTCATACTTTCGACGTACCGATCCATCTAGTAATGCGATAAGGATTTTGAAAACGGATTTGAATTCCTCCGCATTTAACTATAAAACGACTTTCCCAATTTTTCGATCTTAAGACTTTGGTAAATCGATTATTAGCAATTTTTTTAAATTTTTAATTGGCTCAATCAATTTTTTACGGATTTATGGAAAAAAACAAAATTAGAAATGTAGGAAAGTCGATCTCGAGTAGACTTCACGACGAATTCGAATCTGTTTTTTTGAAATTTCTTATCGCACCGTTAGATCGATCGGTACGTTGCAAGTAAGAAACGTCTATTTCGCCGTGTTTCGTGTGTGTGTGTGTAAGACAATGAGAGAAAATGCCCGCTCTTAATCCCCTTAACGCAGTGTTTCCCAACTTTTTTTACTCAACGCCCCTTTTAGATTTTAAAAATACCGCCCCTCTCTCAATCAATTTTTTCAAAAGATTTTTATTTTAAATTAGTTTTTATTCTACGCAGTTTTACATTTCATTGCAATCAGTTACGAACAAATATAAATGTAAATGATAGACGAGCGCCCCCCTTAGCGAAACGCCTCAGAAAAACGCCCACGAGGGGGCGGTAGCGCCCACGTTGGGAATCACTGCCTTAACGCAATAATGATTAAGATCCTCCCGGACACGCCACTGGCAACCACCTGGTCTGCAGGGGCCGGTAATACCTCGCGCGTCTGTATTTCCGGGTTGTCTCGACCGCGGTTACGGTCATCAATACAGTGTTCTCTGTACACGCACTCCTCTTCACTCGTCCGGGGCTGTTCGGTACGCGTTTCATTTGTCGCGGTATGCGAACGCTTTACAGTAAATACGTATTTGTATTACGTACACCGTGTATGGGACCGGGTACTGCGTACACGAACTACTGGTCGAGAAAACGCAAAAGTAGAGTGGTGGACGCGTCGTGTCGGATGTACCGTTATGCGCGCGCGCGTACACCGCATAAGTCGAACACTGTCGCACTGCTCGTCTCGATGTCGACGCGTAAGGTCGTTGATCCGGTGAGCGCGCGCGAAGCCGTTCCAAGTAGTGTAATAAACCATTATTATTTGATCGTGTAAAGTGCGCGTGAAAATACTAGTGTTTTTTTTTTGTTTTTTTTGTTGTGTTCGCTTACGATAATGTGACAAAGTGTAAAAGGATTTAAGCGAGTCCTCGTAAAGAGACCCGGTGTGTTCGTCGTGTCTCGTCCCGGAAGACGCGGCGGCCGTCGATGAAATCACTGTCACTGTCACGGTCGCGCGCGTTATTAAGTCCAACGAATCGCGGTATGTACACGCACGTTTTCTGCCACGTGTAATTTGTTTAAACGCATGTACACGATCAATATTATTGATCAATAATATTATCATTAATTTTCTATTATTGAACACTGGCCCACTAACACGTCGATAATATCGATCGATATTTTTTAGTCAACATTAACGTCGTATACGATTCCGTAATTTAGACTACAATCCACAGAATAGAAACAAACGACTACAACCAGTGGCGTATTTTCAACTTTTTTCTGGTGGGGGGGGTTCAAATTTTTATTTTTTTTTTGAAAATTCCAACAGGATATATTGATATAAGGTATTTAATAAAAAATACATTTGGATAATCTTTTTTTTTTTGGTTCTGTGGGGGGGTCCAGTACCCCTGGACCCCCCCACCGTAAATACGCCACTGACTACAACTACACTACACGTTACCCGAAAAAGAGAAAGCGATAACAGCCGATGATAGGACACAATTTTATTGACGACCCGGTCAATAAATATCGAAAATCTTCGATACATTGAAGGAACCTTGAATATAACCAATACACGGTCGATAATATTGTCAATATCAAATATTGATCGTGCCTTAACGTCGAGGCGCGCGGGTCCTTTTTTTTTTTTTTTAGCGAAGATTTTTTTATTATTTTTTACCCGCGGCTTTGGTCGCCAGGAGTCGAACATCCGTCGCAGACGGGACGCGCAGAATCGGTGGAAAAATTCCGTTTCTGTGTTTAATTCGGGCGACGTGGAAGAAAAAAAAAATGCACCTTCTCGCGCCCTAATATATTCGAAAAACGCGCTCTCCCCCTGCTCCCCAGTTCGTTATAACGGTTTTTTTTTGGTTTCTTTCGAACCTTCGACTGCGTTTTCCGGTCCGTTTTTTTTTTTTTTGACGGCGAACACAAAAGTCGTTTTAGTCAGAGAAAACGTTGTGGCGGAAATCCGCGTGACGTCCGTTCGCGAGGGGGTTTGGAAAAAAAAAATCTCGCGTTTTCGACGTATTTATAACGTAACGTGTAATGTCAAGTGGAAAAACGATTTTTCAAAGCGTATTTATATGTCGTTTAAGTACCGTACTAAAATTTAAAACTTTATAAATCTCAACTAGTGGCTTTCCGTGTTTTTTTTTTTTTTTAATAATAATTTTTTCATCGATTTATTTTATTATTATTTTTTTTTTCGAAATAAATATTACACGTCGTAGCAGACTCGAATAGCGTGGATCGTTTGTCGTAATTTCGAAACGAACTTACACTTGTAAATATAAATTATCCGGTAAAAGTGACGAATAAAAAAAAAAAAAAAACGAGTCTACTATAGTACTCGAGACATTGGTGTGTAAACGTCGCGTGCAGAGCGGTAAAAATGGAACACCGCGGAATATTGTGATTGGGATTTGTGAATATTGGTATATATCTTTATTCAAAGCGATTTCGATAATAAATATTACCTACTGGCTGACCCGGCAAACGTTGTTTTGCCAAAAAAAAACAATCGTCAAAAAAATTTTTAAAAAAAAATTTTAAAAAAAGGGTTTTTCCAAAATTTTTTTTCGTGAAAACCTTCTCCTGGCGATTACGAACAATTAAAAAAAAAATTTTGAGCCAAATCGGCCCAGCCGTTCTCAATTGATGAATTGTTATACGTTTTTGGCTCTATTTTTGTATATATATAGATTATTATTAGTTGTCACGACAACAGCTTACACGTTACACGCGATTTATAATCGCGTGTAAATTAATTAATATTATTAATATCGCGTGTAAATTAATTAATATTATTAATATTAATAAATATTATTATTAATTGACTTCGTGACAACAGCTCGCACATTTCCCGAGATTTACCCTCATATACCGCCGTAATAGACGTTTACACAGGGGCGCAATTTCACTGAAAAAACTGGGGGTGCTGAAGCCCCTCGATTTTCACGTTATTTTATAGAGTTATCGATATCTGCAATCCTTCAATGACCATTAAACAATTACATATGATGCTTTGTAAAGTATATTATTATTTAATTACAGTAATTACACGTGATAAACGAAACACATGAATTATTAAACCATAATCGACTTCAATTTTAAATTTAAATTTGAGTTTACACTTTATTACTTATTACAATAACAACATCCTCCTTTCACTTTGAGCAAAAATATTTATTACTTCGTTTATATCAATTTGATTGGTAAGGTCTTTTTCAATAACGACGATAATCTGTGATAAAACTAAAATAGTACTTTGAATGTTGTCACACTGCGATGTATTCGCCGAACGTCGAACAGTCGGAACGATTTTATCGCCAGTCGCCACACTAATCAAATTGATATATTTTATCAATAACATATTATTATATTACAAATTTATAAAATCATCTGAATTGAAATTGTTTTCTTTGATTTTTTTTTTTTTTGACCAGTCTGTAAGACAACGTCATATTTTCAGTCATCACACGATTATTCGTTTAAATAATATCATAGAACAAAACTGTTGTTATGTATGTATTGTGTACATAATAACTACTAAAACTTAAATAAATACGAAAAAAAATTGGGGGTGCTAATTTCAAGACTGGGGGTGCTAAGCACACCCAAGCCCCCCCCCCAAATTGCGCCTATGCGTTTACACGTCAAAAAACGTTATAAACGTTCGGGCGAAAGAGAGAAAACGAATTAATTTAATATCCTCGTTTTTTTTTTACGTCCTGTCCGTACGCCGCGCGGTCCGCATTCGCGCCGGTGAATTGACGAACGCGTCGAAAAATTAGGGCGCGCGCCGGTGTATATTTATATTATACGTGCCCGTTGTCACGTATTGCGGCGGGTGCCGTTTCTTTTTTTCTTATTCTCTTCTACGCTCTTCTTTCACCGCCGGTACACACGTACGAGCACGACTGCATCGTAGCGAATAATTGACGTCGATTATAGTTTCACCGTCGGTCGCGCCCTACACCGATGACCTCAAACACACCAGACGCGTCAACGCGAGATAGTTTTTCAATATTCGAATCGCGGGGTGGAGGGGGGGGAGGGCGGCTTCACCTCTCCTCACCTCCCGTTCGTGACGTGTTTTCGTCCGTCGACTGGTGTGCGCTCTTGTATTCTGAAACGAGTTCTTTAATTTGCGTTCCGCTGCGCAGGCCTATACATGCAGAATATTATGATTTATGGTTATTTATGGTCACGTAAAAACGCAACGGAAAAGTTCCTCGTCTTGACCGCGGTCCGATTCTCAAGTGTAAGGTAGAAATTCCGGTTTTTGTGTTTTTTTTTTTTTTTACTCCTTCTCCGAAAAAAAGTGATTTTTCTACTCGGACTGAACCCCGGACTTTCTCTCGAACCGTAACGAATTCGAAAACCCCGCTGAAAAACTCAAATGGATTTTCTCGAAGAAAACGTACCGAGCCAGGTTCCAATATTATTTTTGTACAATTTTGAAATTTCAAAAACACGGAAATTTCTACGTTTAAAAAAAAAAAATTGACTCCTGTGTATAACTATATATTTTTTTTTTTAATCACCAGTTGTATCAAAGAAAATATGATGAAAAATTAAGCCCGAATTGTAGCGCCCTGCGTAGTTCAATGTCAGACGTAATTTTACAAACGGCTGCAGAAACGGGAGTTTAAGTTTATAAGTTGAAAACACTTCGTGGATTCGTACGACGAAATCCACAGAAGCTGCAGAGAATCCCGATCAACCGATTATATAGAACCCTGCGCATATATACGTTCCGTAATTTAAAGTGTAAACGAATGAAAAATTTCCGATTGTAAACCATACTGCTGTAAAAAAAAATTCCTACCTAATTATAAAAATAAGTAATTCAAGTGTAATTCCCGGAGAAAATAAGGGGTATTTTAACTGAAAAACAACAAAGTCTCGGATTACGGTAAATTTTATCCTATTTTATACTTTTATGCATGCATTCGATCCGTTCCAGAATAGCCCGTCGGTGGTAATATGCCGGAGCACTTATGAGTGGCGTCGAAGTCATACCCGTCGGAGCGATAGCCGGAGCCGCGTCGCAAGTGGCCTGGTTCCTGCCCGTTTTGGTCGCGGCCGTAGCGTATTTCCACTATGAGGTCAACGATCCCGAGTCGAGGATTATCGATCAACCGGGCGAATTGATATTCGCCGATTATGATTTCATCATAGTCGGCGCCGGATCGGCAGGTGAATAATAAATACGTACCATCGCGTCTGTATTTCAATGTAATTTCAGTGCCGGATACAGATCCTTCCTCCCCCCCCCTCAGTCATATCCCGATTTCATATAGATGTCCACGCGATACGGATTTGACGATTTATATTGTAAACGTTTAGAATGCGCGTAATATTATAATATTATGTCGTTCAACGATTCGTTGTTTTTTTTTTTGTTTTGAATGTCAATTATTATTAATAGTAGGAAAATCCTTCGGTAGGAAGAATTTGATAAGTAGAATGAGAATGAGGGGAAAGAAGTGTATGGTTTCCGGGATGATAAGAATAGGAACGCGGGATTTAATGCTAGATAAAGTTTCAGGTAAAACCGAGGGACCGTTGAGAATGGACGCAATATGAATTTAAGATCGGCGTCAGAGAGCAATGGTGTGTTTAGGTTTCATCGAATGAGTGCAGTGTAATCCAGACGTGGATGGATCATCCAAGGGACGGTTTATTTTGAAGATACTTGCGGCATACGAGGGGAATATATTTTGTACACGTTCTAGTTTTCAATTATTATTAACAATATATTATATGTAAAAAAAAAAAAAGAAGAAAACGAACTTTATATGACTCGTTGTAATATTAATTATAGGCGCGGTGCTAGCGAATAGATTGACCGAAGTCGATGATTGGAACGTCTTATTGGTCGAAGCCGGCGGAGATGAAACCGAAATATCCGACGTGCCTTTGTTGGCCGCCTATTTGCAACTCACGCAGCTCGATTGGCAGTACAAATCCGAACCACAGGATACGGCGTGTCTGGGTGAATATATATATATATATTTTTTTTTTTACGCCTGACAAACAAACGACAAATAATAGATTTATTTAAAATATCCTTTCTATTTCAATCGTCTGCGTATTGAAAACAATCGAGTTGATGATAAATTTTTATTCCGAGTGTAACCTTCACCGTCTGTTTTCATTTTCCGCTGCGTTACACTGCACAGTCCTCCCCCACCATCTTAAGTCTAAGACGTTCTCCTATGTGTTCCTTCTCCGTAACTGTTCTTATACTATTCATCCGTGTTTTCCCCATGTTGTTATTTTGCTTTTTCTTATCTCTTTTATTATATTCCGGTTGTCGGAATAAATCCCGGAGTTCGTTTTATTTCATGTGCCGCGTCTCCGTTCTCCAGCTCCCACGTATATGGCGTATAGCCACGTACCGAGACTATACGCGTACATCTGCAGGACTTTTAGATACTTAGAAATATCGTTCGAATTTTCCCGTATCCGCAATATTATTGCCGTTTATTTAATCATCGCATATTCGTCAATATTTTTTACAAAATAAAAATGTACGAAAAAAATCTATTGAGTCGAATTGCATTTTAGAATAATAATATAACCGCGTGTTTTCAGCTATGAAAGATCAACGTTGTAACTGGCCTCGGGGCAAAGTGTTGGGCGGTTCCAGCGTGTTGAACTATATGATGTACGTGCGCGGGAACCGCATGGACTACGACAGCTGGCTGAAGCAAGGCAACCCGGGCTGGGGATACGACGACGTGTTGTATTATTTCAAGAAATCGGAAGACAACCGGAACCCGTACTTGGCGCGTACTCCGTACCATTCGATGGGCGGCTATCTGACGGTGTCCGAAGCGCCGTACAAAACGCCGTTGGCCGACGCGTTCGTCAAGGCCGGACAGGAGATGGGCTACGACATACGGGACATAAACGGCGAGCAGCAGACGGGTTTCATGATACCGCAAGGGACCATCCGGAGGGGTGCCCGGTGCAGTACGTCCAAGGCTTTCCTGCGACCGGCCAGGTTGAGGAAGAACCTGCACGTGTCCATCAACACGCACGTCACTCGCGTGGCCGTCGACCCCGAGACGAAAGTCGCGTACGGCGTGGAACTGATCAAGGACAACAAGCGGTACTTTGTCCGGGCCACCAAAGAAGTGATTTTGTCCGCGGGCTCCATAAGTTCCGCGCAGCTGCTCATGCTGTCGGGGATCGGCCCGAAAGACCATCTGATGGAAATGGGCATACCCGTTTTGGCCGATTTGGACGTCGGCAAAAACCTTCAAGATCACGTCGGGCTGGGAGGTCTCGCGTTTCTCATCAACAAGCAGGTAGGTACATGCTTTTGGTATAACACATTTCGGTTTTGAAATCGACGGATATATTGTAGAAACACTTATCGTTATGATTAAACGCATTCAAGCGAAAGTCCACGAGGGCGACAACGAGAGTAGACGAGGAAAAATGACGAGTATTTGAGAGGAGAGTTTGTAGGAAAATCTATGGGACATATTTTCAACGATATGCGGAACATAAATGGAAAATAAGAATTAACGCCGATTCACTAGAGGGACAATGATAGAACGGACAGGCCGTGTATGACGGGCTGATGGAAGCGCGTTGAAAGGAGCATTGATAGATGTGATGAAGGGGGAAGGAGACCGCGAAGAAGATTGCGTCAGGGAACTGCTAGGAGAAATTGGAGTGGACCGGGAGTAGGCGTATGACAGAGAGCGATGGAAGGAAACGGGTTTTGGCGGCCAAGAGTCCCTAAATGGCTCGTAAAGCCTTAAAAGCGAAAGTCTGCGTCGACACTGTAGGCATTATACGTAGTGAAAGATTAAATAATACGCGTATTTGACGGATCCGGTGTGACGGGTTTTCTTCGGCTTACGAATCGCGAGTTTCGTTTTTTTTTCTTTTCGAGTATAATAATGTAAACGAGCGTTTTCGTAATGTCGCTTAGATATCGCTGGTGCAAGAAAGAGTGGAAAACGTCCAGACGGTTCTGAACTACGCGACGATGGGCGACGGGCCGTTGACGGTGATGGGCGGCGTCGAGGGACTGGCTTTCATCAACACCAAATACGCGAACCATTCGGTCGATCAACCGGACATCGAGTTGCATTTCGTGTCCGGCTCCACGAATTCCGACGGCGGCGTGCAACTGTGGAAGGCGCACGGGCTCAAAGAAGAGTTCTACAAGACGGTTTACGAACCGATCAACAACAAAGACGTTTGGTCCGCCATACCCGTGAGTACCGTGAACCGATCCGATCTAACTGGACCGACGATAACCCGTGACACGGGCGTTTTAAACGAATCCGCGTTCGATACAGAACGGTCGATAGGTTTTTGGGAGACCGAAAGTACTCGACTTCCCGAAAACGGGGACGGATTCGGGCGACGGGGATTTTCGGTAAACCAATGATTTCGTCGTTTTTCAGATGTTGTTGAGGCCCAAGAGTCGCGGTGAAATACTGTTGCGGAGCACCGACCCGTTCGAATATCCGAGGATCTTGCCCAACTATCTCACGGAACAGCAAGACGTCGACACGCTGGTGGAGGGCGTCAAGTTCGTGGTGGCCATGTCGCGGACCACGCCGTTCCACCGGTACGGCAGCCGTCTGCACAAAATACCGTTTCCGGGGTGCGTGACCGTGCCGCAGCACACGGACGCCTACTGGGAGTGCATGGTCCGGCATTACACCGTGACCATATACCATCCGGTCGGCACGGCCAAGATGGGACCGAAATGGGACAAGACGGCCGTTGTCGACCCGCAGCTCCGGGTGTACGGCGTCAAAGGGCTCCGGGTGGTGGACGCGTCGGTGATGCCCACGTTGGTCAGCGCGAACACCAACGCCCCGGTCATAATGATCGCCGAGAAAGCCGCGGACATGATCAAGGAAAAATGGCTCAAAATGAGATGATGATAATATATAGTAGACGATCGTTTTTCGCGTCGTTCCGCGAAATTATTGTTAAACACGTTATTTAATTGTACGCGAAAATATTCGACAACACTATAATAATGATTAGTATTAATAGTAATAATAATATTTTAAACGTGTACCGCGATTGTGAAAATACGTTTCGGCCGTTTTATGTTCCGGAAAATATCGTAAACGACGCCGACGGTTTAGGTGTTAAATAATACTGCGCGCTGTTGGCGTGTTCATCGTTTGAAATCGATTCGAAAACGTTTGAATTTCGATCGGAATAAAAATCTTTTCTTGTATATAATTTACGCCGTTTTTTTTTTTTATATTTTTTTACTACAAAATTACGGACGTGAATGTCGATTTTGTTGCATGTACTACAATAGTTTTCAAGTACAAAAAAAACTTCAAAAAAAATTTAACGACGTATAATGTGATAAATATATATATATTTTTTTTTTGTTCGAAACATAAATAGAAAACACCGTTCGTCTCTGGAAAACGTAAACGTCCATTGATTACGAAAATCATGTGATTTAATTTCGAAATAACGCGCAGGCTTTTTTCGCGTATAGAATATCGTTGGCGCGTACGCGTTTGAAGTGTATTCAAAGTGTATTTTTTTTTTTTTTTTTTTTTTAGAACGTTATTCGAAATAATATTAATGTTATCACTTACATAACCGTCAATAATATTATATTTGACAATTAATAAAAAAAAAAAAAAAAAATTGTTGGCTCGTTAAACATTTTATAGGCATTGACCACGATTTAATGGAAGGTGTGCGTACACAAAAATGTCGTCAATAAAAACATTTTTCATTTCGCTAAAGTAATTCCAAAATACGTATTTTAATTCAGACGAATCGCAGGGAATGTGAACTGCAGTTTTTCGTATTATTCGAGGCTTACATACGAAAACCGTGGGTACTTATTCCGCGTCTCGTTTAGATTTGAATTTGAGAAAAAAACCAAATTAATTATTCACGGAGTAGTGGTGCAGGGGGGAGGAGGGAAATCGTTAATTTTCACGTTTTTATAGTAGCTCGAATTGACGTCAATTCAACAAACATTTTTACGGATACGATACGGTAGGTACATAACTGGATTTTGAAAGAATTTGTGCGCGAATGTCGCTCGGTTAGGTTTAATTTTTTTTTTTTGAAAAATAATAAAACGTTTTTCGAACAAACACCAGTCGTGTATAAAGTCATTGTATAGAAACGCTCGAACGTTATTATAGAAACGTCGCGAATTTAATTGTTTTAATTTTCGAACGGGGGGGAAAAAAAGTAAAAATAAATAAAAACTTTCATTTAATAATATTTATTAATTTTTACAGGTACAATCGTAAACGCTGCTTTTGTTGCGCCTATATAATAATATTATAAATAAGAGAACCGCGGTCGTAGCACAGTTTTCAATAGACCGCGTATACATTCATATTGATTGTACACCGCGGAGTATGTGAATGGTTAAAGAAACAAAAAACAAAAAAACCGTTCGCTAGACAAAATAAATTGCGTAACGGTTGACAATATTATAAAAGTAAAAATACGAAAAATAAACGAGTATTTTTTTTTTCTATAATAATAACTCTTAACTGCTTGTACGCGTTCATATAACGAAGACGGTGTTATTATTATTATTATTTTTTTTTTGGATACTGTACAACTTCACATTCTGTATACTCGACACTATAATAATTCATATTATAGTTACTGAGTGATTTCTTTTTTTTCTACGCGCGGAATGTCTATACGCGAAACGACCGCAGTTCAGACGATCCACACAAAACTCGTAGTAATTAATAAATATACGACGTTTTATTTCGATTATTTAGGATTTTGTGGGGTTTTTTTTCCCCCGTTTAAATGCCTCAAAAAGAATCGGTTTGAATCGCGCGCGTTACGT
The DNA here is from genome assembly GCA_032441835.1 of Slavum lentiscoides. Classification (NCBI taxonomy): domain Eukaryota; kingdom Metazoa; phylum Arthropoda; class Insecta; order Hemiptera; family Aphididae; genus Slavum; species Slavum lentiscoides. Next base: position 7,433,667 of record CM063715.1, on the reverse strand, counting down.
AGGTACGAACCGCGGTGTAAACCGTATATTACGTATGTACAAGTGTGAAAAAGAAAAGCGAGCCGCGAATTAATAGCCGAGGTAATGACGGACACTTTTAGGCGGACATTTAATTACAGCCGTATTTCGATTTTGCAAGCGATCGTTACGACTGTATTTTGTGCGATAAAATTATTAAAATACCGTAATAACCTTCATACCAGTGGTTCCCAAAGTGGGCGGTACCGCGTCTTTGCGGGCTTTTTGCATTTTCAGGGGAGCGATTCCGATGTGACTTTCATTTTTAGCGCACGTACAAAAAATATCCGACCGTCGAGATATTCGCGAAGAACCTATACACGAAGCGAAGAGACTAAAATCGGTTTTAAACATAATGTAACGGATACGAGTTATTTCGGTTCAAACAAAACACTTCGTGACCTCGACTGTGGAAAGAAGTTACTGATTATGTGGCTTTTTTCCTTATAGACAAGCCTAGTTGAAAAAAGGCTTTAGCGCTGTTCGACGACTTGTGACAAAATCGGGGAGAAATCGATTAGAAATATCTGAAAAGCGAAATTCAAGACTGATGCTGACGTCTGTTTAGCCTGGCAGGTGTCGTTTAATTACAGGCAAGAAATCGTCAACTTTTAACAAGGCAGTAGTAACACTAGTCACGAGTATTTTTCTGCAATTATCCAATAGAAAATTCGAAATTATATTTGTGTCATTTATATTTTTAGTATACATACATATAAGAATACAAATTGTTTATGGGGTTATACATCGCTTTGATTAAATGGCTGATTATAAAAATTAAAGTGTAATTTTTAAAAAAAAATTATTAGGAGATTTGAAGATTTTGAAAATATAAAAGAGGACGTTGAGTAAAAAAAAAGATTGAGAAACACTGGTCTATATTGAATTCCGAGAGCTTAAAAAAAAAAAAAATACGAAACGAGTACGTCGATGATTTTTAAATTTTCGCTGTGTTCTTTTTTTTATTGTTAGGCTTAACGAAACTACTATGTGACTAAAATCATCCGAGCAATGCGTATAAAAAGGGTTCACAGACGAAACAATACAGTATACTTAATATAATGATTTCTAAAACAACGATATCCACGTCGAACCGTTTGCACAGCTCGCTTTATCAGATTAATCGAATTTAATTTTTTTTAAAAAATACGTACAAACGTATTTGTCTTTTTTTTCGAAAATCGCCACTACAGTCTCACAAGAAAATGTTTATATGTATATACCAACGCGCCATTACGCGTATTTAAATATTTATAATAATAGTTTAATAAAAATATGAGCGTTTTCGATTATTATGTGTCGTAATGCGTGTCGTAAACGCGCGTACACGTCTCTATGAAAAAACCGTGAATCGATTTACGTTATTTTTATATTTATTTTATTAAATATTATTTTTATTCCTTTGTCGTTTGGCGTTTATTTGAATATTATAGCGAGCGGTTCACGACGAAGACGACGAATCGCGCGCGGTCCTGTATAAAACGTTTACGCGTTATTTGTACAGCGGGAAATATTTTTACAAATTTTTTAAACGATTACACAACAATTTTATACGTATAGCGTAATAAATTTTGGAAATATTTTTTTTTTCATTTTATAATATGGGGTTTTTAACACGATGATTCATCACGCTCTGTCCGTATCGCTTGCTATATATATATATATATATATATATAATAAATATTTAACGCGTCAACGTGCCCATTATTGTAGTGTTTCGACAAGAAAAAAAAAACACGCACATTATTATTATTATTATTATTATTATACGAATGTTATAGCGGTTATCGTGCGGTTATTACTGTGACAACCGCTGTCGGTCGATAAATGAAAAAAAAAAAAAATTCTTTTCTTATTCTCCGCGAAATTGGATAAATGTACGCGTTATATCGTATAAAAATGTACAAATTATATATTTATATACATTACTACATATATTCGGCGTGGCCAGGATTTTTTTTCTCTCGTATGAACATTACGATTTATCGTATATTAATTATATAATTCACGTTAAAAATTTACTCGAAATATTCAAAACGATATTATATGATGAAATAATGGCCATTATTATTGGTACCTGTATAGTTTTCGCGATTTGTGAAAAAATACACAAACGTTGACAAAAACCCAGTTGCAGACACTGTATATAAAAATTGGAGGTATTTTAGTGTTATTTTAAAAGCCGGATGGTGTTTGTATGCCGACTCAAGCGAAATCACAATTGGAATAAATATTGTATTTTGAATTTAGTGATCCCCCTTACAATCGCATCGCGCTATATAGTATTATATCCGCAGGAAATGCGCGTATTTCGGCTTCTTTCAAATATATTATCACACTATTAGGAAACGTTAAAAAAAAAAAATTGAAAAAATTAAAAATGATATATATATGGCGTGTGTAAACGAATCGAAAGAACGCGAAGAACGAAAATTGTTTAGATAAATTTCAGATTGCGGACAAGGTGTGTTATAACGCGCGTACGCGTTGTGCGTATACGCGGTTTGTATTCGAAATTTTTTTTAAAATTTCTTTCATAAAAAAGAAAAATCAAACGATTTCGAGTATTAAAAACAAAAATACATTCGACGTATATTCTCTAAACGCCTATATAGAGACGGCGTATGCTTTTTAGTACTCAAATCTAATCTAATCTATGCTCTTTAGTATCTCAAATACTCCTTCTTTCCTTTCGCGCCTTTGTCCCACACGAGTTTTGCCCTCCACGTCCCTATTGTATAACGCGGTTACAGTTACAACCACTTGTTTGTCCGCTCCACGCAAACCTCCGCGTTTCCGTTAATCGTCTCTTGACCGCTTTTCCTTTGGCCTTTTCCTCCGGCTCGTTCACTTTCTTAACGTTCGTTGCGCTTCCCAGTCTGTTCCTGTCAATCACGTCAAATCACCGGCCCGCCATCCCGAATTCTATCTAACGCATCTATTTGATATTTTCTCGTTTAAAACATAATACAGAACGGAATATTTTTGTTCAACAAGACCGATACAGTCGTGTGCGCATTATCAGCTATGAACGAGTCGTTCGGGAGGTGGAAAAAATTATTTACAAATAGAGAGAGAGAGAGAGAATTATCAAACGTTGCGCGCGTTTTTTGTTGAACTTAAACGACCACCGCGCGACACCTCTCCGTACACCACGTATGGGCGGCCGGCCGAAGAGGGAAAACGGACGCGCGTTATTATTTAATTTTTTTTTTTTCAGTTAAATATATCACGCGGATCTGACCTGACAGCGCGCGCGAACGCGACTGATGGTCGTTGTGTGACGTTACGCACACGACGCGTCGTAGCCGTCGTCTAACCCGAGCGGCGCGCGCGCGCCACGTGGAATCTATTACATAACGCGTTGCAGTGGTTATCGGTCGGCGCGACGTGGATTTTTCGCGTTGCGCCGCCGCCGGACCGGACGAAACGAACGCGATATTGTCGTCTGCGCGCGTTCGCCCCGGACGCATAACCACCACCCACCCCCCGTGAAAGTGTGTCCAATAACACAACTACTGTTCGCGCGCCGCACCGTCGTCGTTCGATCGCCACGCATGGCGCCCGGCACGTTCACGGCCCGGCTGGCCGCCCGCATCGCCATGTCGTACGGGCCCAGCGTCAGCTACATAATGCTGATCCGCGTGGCCATACTGTTCTTCCGGCCGGACATCGAGGACGCGGACCACCGGCTGACGGACCGGCGGATCGCCGAGATCAGGGACCGGTACGATTTCGTGGTGGTCGGCGGCGGTTCCGCGGGCGCGGTTCTCGCCAACCGGTTGTCCGAGAATCCCGACTGGACGGTAAGTGTCACAATAATATATTATACCTCTATAGTGGAGTACACGGTGTTGTGCAGTGGCGCAGCGCAGACCGCGCGTATAGCCGCGACCGAGAGCAGGGGCGTACTCAAAGGACAGGGACCTTTCCCCCCCCCCCGCCAAATTTGAAATTTCGACATTTCAAAAAAATCTTTTCATACGATTCCGAATTTAATCGAATGAAATTTTAAAACGAAAATTATATAAAACACTGGTGTTATTAATCGACGTTTTTAATATTGAACGCTGATTTATATTTTCGTGAAGAATTTATTGAAATTTATCTGGCACGTATACGATACGAGATTTTTTTTTTTTTCTTCAGTCGAAATGTCTGTGTTCAAACGGGCATACCAATGAAAAAATTCTGGTCGGGCCACTGTGTCGGGTGACAGCGCGTCGAAATTATATCGGCCGTGATAATAATATAATATTTTCAACCGATTACGCGTGTCGTTTAATATCGTAGATATCTCGCGAGTTCGTAACAATTTCGAGCTCGTGTGTTTCAGATAGTATTATACGCAGTGATAACAGTGATAATCAGTGGCGTAATTACGAATGTTATATGGGAGGGGATAGACAATTTAGCATTATTGGATAATCCATAATAACTGTAACGACTAACGACCCTTTAAACGTTAATCAATCGAAATTAATAAAGTAATTGCGATACTCGTATTTTTATTATTTTCTTTAATAAAAATGACATATTTTATAATAAAATTTCTAATTTTCTTCGTTTTTTTTTTTTTTTTTTTTAGCTAATTTATTGAGTACTTCATCCAATTTTACTTAAAAATCTGAATATGGATAGACCTTTTTTCAGTAACTTAACCTAACCGTATCATACCAGTAACTAGTCGATAAACTGAGGAATCCTATGAATTATGATAAATACTAACAAATTTTGTTAACGCAAAAAAGTATTATTTTTAATTATTACATTTTTCTGTACATTAGACGATATGTTATGTAAAAAAAGAAAGCCCATGGGAGGGGATCCATCCCCATATCCCCCGTAATTACGCCCCTGGTGATAATACATTTAAAAAAAAAAAAAAACAGTTTTTGTGTATATTTTTTGGTCTCATACCCCGATCGCGGTTTTCCGCTGCGAACAAAAAAAAAAAAAATAATTTGATTTAAATTTCATGATCCTGCGGAGAATCGGGTTTGGTGTTTAAATATAAACGATAGTCGTCACGACGAATACGCGCAAAACGCGTACGGTTCTCGACTTTAAAATTTTCTACACGGTTTTTTTTTTTTTTTTCACTACGTTTTGCTTACCCGTACAGTTATTCAGTCGTACAGCGTTTTATTCGCGTTTTATCGCCTATGAAATCGTGCGATGATAACACAACCGGCGGTACGCGCGTAGTGATTACGATATGTGGTATTCACTTGAATTTCATCGCACGCGGTCCCGGGTAATTTAATATTTAATTGTGTTACGTTTTAGAAAAACATTTTTTTTTTTATTCGTTCTGCGCGATAGTGTTCTGCGTATTATGGCCGCGGAGACAAATCGCAATAATTATTGTACAAATTCACTGTCGTTTCACACTGCATGCGCGTGTAAGCCCGACTAGAAGTCGCGTCTTCATATTATAGCATTGGTCAACGACGTACACGAAGAAAAATCGAATTTTTACAGTTAAAACTATGACGACGTTTTAATCGATATACGGTTTTTAATTTTTTTTTAAACGTACACGATTTTGTTGTAAATTCTTAAAATATTTCACTATACACATCACAAAGCATACGAGTTACGAGTTGTATTTTATAACCATAATAATAATAACACGAGTATTTTTTGGAAAAAAAAAAAAACACTTGATTATCCGATAATATTGTATTCAATCGTAGACGCCTCGTGTGTTTCTCTATCAAACAGATTTATAGAAAGAAAAAAAAAGAAAATTGGAAAAATCTAATAAAATTCGGTTTTTTTTTTTAATCGTATAAATAGTCGGAAATTAGGAATCGGAAACGTCCGAAATATCGATAAAAACGAAATAATATGTCAAAGTACCGGTATGCGTTTGTGGGTATTTGAATATATTATTAAATTTCGTATAAAATTCGAATGATTTTCGTCTGACGGACAATATTATTATTTTTTATTTGGACGAAATTTATTAATGATAATAAAAAAAAAAAAAGGTAGCGAACCGCGGATTGTCGGCAATGTCGCTCGAGTGAATTATTCGGATAAAGATTTTAGTGTGTACTGTTATCACACTATACATTTGAAAGCATAACGCGATAAATCGTTGCACTGGATAAAACGATTCCGAGCTCCGGTGTAATACGTTTTGGGCGTATAACGAACTGTATACCTCCAAAACCCGTAATAATTGCCCATAAAAATAGTCCAAAATTAACAGAAAGTTTTCGAAAAAATTTCTTTTCCTTCTTTAATATATTACGATAAAGTCACGTATTCGATGAATATTTCGAGTTTCTATACACACACACACACACACACGCATTAGTTTCGAAACGACGAAGCAATAACGAAATCGCTTCTTCACCGCTTTTGTGTATAATTTTTCGGTACTTTTTGAGTTATGTTTTTTTTTAAAGAAAATCCGAAAAACGACATATCTGTATGAAGTGCCGACTAAATGCGATTCGCTATCCGCGGAAACTCCTTCTGGTAGAATTTAGACGTAAAAAAAAAATAATAATAATAAGAAAAAGTAATCGTTAAACCGAACGCATTGCCCCGGTGCGCTCGCAGAATCTATATAAAAACGCCGGTGTTCAGGTGCTGTTGATCGAGGCGGGAATCGACGAGCCGGCGTTGTCGGACATACCGTTACTGTACCCGTCGCTGCAGCGCACGTCCGTCGACTGGCAGTACAAGACCGAGCCCAGCCGCTCGTCGTGTCTGGGCTTCACCGGGAACCGGTCCAACTGGCCGCGCGGCAAAGTGATCGGCGGCAGCAGCGTGCTGAACGCCATGTTCTACGTGCGCGGCAACCGGCGCGACTACGACGCGTGGCGCGACGCCGGCAACGCGGGTTGGAGTTACGAGGACGTGTTGCCGTACTTCGTCAAGTCCGAGGACATGCGCATACCGGAGCTGTCGGACTCGGAGTACCACGGCACGGGCGGTTACCTGACCGTGGAACACTTCCGTTCGCAGTCGCCGATCACGCGCAGCTTCTTGGACGCCGCGAAGGAGATCGGTTACGACGAAGTGGACGTGAACGGCGAGAGACAGACGGGCTTCACGCGGTCTCAAGGTATAGTGGTTGTTTTTTTTTTTTATTTTTCTTTTACCTATCTACGACCGCGATACCGGCCGATATTATTATTATTATTTTTAACGATCTGTTCACCACGTACTCGTACGTGTACGTACGTACACGCAGGAACTCTGCGGGACGGTTTGAGGTGCAGCGCGGCCAAAGCGTTTCTGAGGCCGGTCAACGACCGTCCGAACCTGCACATCAGCCTGCAGACGCACGCGTTGAAAATCGTCGTGGAAGACGGCCGGGCCGCGGGCGTGCTCGTGTCGAAACTGGGCGCGGTGCCGACGCTCGTGCGGGCCGAGAGGGAAGTGCTGTTGTCGGCGGGCGCGATAAACTCGCCGCACTTGCTCATGTTGTCCGGCATAGGGCCCGCCGACGTGTTGCGGAAGGCCGGCGTCAAGGTCACCAGACACGTGCCCGGCGTCGGGCAAAACCTGCAGGACCACGTGGCCATGGGCGGCGTCACTTATCTGTTCGACTCGCCGGACGAGTCCGGCCCGCTCGGGCTGGGCGTCGTGCTGCCGCGCGTGTTGACGTTGAACTCGTTCGTCCAGTTTTTCCGCGACAAGGCCGGCCCGTTCTACAGGATACCGTTGGGCGAGGTCATGGGTTTCGTGAACACCGTGTGAGTCAGTCGCGAACCCGACCGGGAAAAAAGGGCAGCGCGCGGAGAAAAAAGAAAAACGCCCCCTTTTTTTTCTTCTTATTACTTTTTATTTAATAATAATAATAATAATAATAATAATATCGTCGGGCGCGCACGTGTTACAGTTACAGCGGAGACGCCGAGTGGCCGGACGTGCAACTGTTCATGGCCACGGCCGGGGACAACGACGACGGCGGTCTGCTGAACAAACGGGACGTCGGCGTGACCGACGAGTACTACGAACAGGTGTTCGAGCCCATCCTGTACGAGGACGCGTTCACCATAGCGCCGTTGCTGCTGAGACCCCGGAGCCGGGGCCACGTCCACATCACCACGGCCAATCCGTACGCCGCGCCGAAAATCGTGCCCAACTACTTGAGCGACCCGGCGGACGTGCGCACCATCGTGGAGGGCGCGAAAATCGGCTACGCCATCAGCCGGACGGCGGCCATGCGAGCCGTGAACACGACCATACACGACATACCGCCGCCCGGTTGCGAACCGTACAGGTTCCTGTCCGACGAGTACTGGGAGTGCCAGGCCCGGCATTACACGATGACCATTTACCATCCGGTGGGCACGTGCAAAATGGGCCCGGCGCACGACCAGTACGCCGTGGTGGACGAGCGGCTGCGCGTCAGGGCCGTGCGCGACCTGCGCGTGATCGACGCGTCCATCATGCCCACCATAGTGAGCGGCAACACGAACGCGCCGACCATCATGATCGCGGAAAAGGCGTCGGACATGATCAAACAGGACTGGGCGGGCCGGGCGCATCGCGCGTTCAAGGCCAAGTACACAAAGAAAACGGTCGTTCGGTGGTGGTGAACGCCGCGGCGGCAGCGGCGGCGGCGCGGGCGAAAACCGAAAAACTGCTGCCCGCTCTGTCGCGCCGGCGCGTCCTGCACGGGATTTCGGGCGAAAACGACCGGACCGACGCGCCACCTACCGGGCAAGTCCGTATCGCGCGCGCACGTCTGTTAGCTATTAATTTGTTCATTTTGTTCATTAGTAGACAAAAAAAAAAACGAATCAAAAATAATTTTCTAAGTTTTTAACGGTTACAGGACGAGAGAGATCGAAAAAAACCCAACGAAATTCACGCGCGCAAATTTTAATCATTTATACGAGCAGCGTTTCTCATTGTTCCGGTCCATTCGTTGTACCGTAAACCTGTTATATAGATTCGGTTAGATCCAAAATAAGAATTAAACTCGTTTCATATAAATATTACAGACGATGTAATAATAATTATACGATTCTTTCGTTTATCGTCCGCCAATCGCCTGGAAACAATCATTTTTCCGTTCAGTATTTTTTTTTCCATTTCATTTCATCACTATAGGTATTTACAATATTATTTCGTAATAAAATTTGTAAATATATATTTTTTTTTGTTTTCTATAATAATAAATTATTTACATATTATATAAGTTTCCGCGTGCTACGCAAATTTTTAATTTAGTTTTGCACTATATATTAATATTATAGTACGGTACGGACTCGCGTAAATGTATTATTAATCGTATTTAACATGGCGAGTTGATCGGAAGAAAAAATACATATATATATTTTTTTTTTAATTTACACATCCTTTCCGGATTCATACATTTACTTTATAACAAATCATATTATACCGTAGTTTACGTGCGCTACAGATTTTGTAGTCCAATAACGTCGGTCACATTTTTTTTTTTTTTGTGTATAGGTTTGTCCGACTTCGGATTTTGCCCGGGGCCTAACACATCGTGTACATCATATAATTATTATTATTATATACTATGACCGTGACGAGAAATCATAAATCACTACGAGCACGATCAAGAGTATTAATACGCGCGCGCGCCCGGGTAGTGATAAACGAATAAAATGTTTTTTTTTTTTACTTTTTAAAATATTTTCACTGTTATTACAATATTATTGTACGTATCGTATATTATGTCACCGAACGCCGCGTAAAACTCGAGTATATTAATATATTTAATATATTATATATATATATATTTAAAATTGTGAAAATATATAAGTTTACGTCAGAGTATTATTATTATTATTGTAATTATTTTTGTCTGACTTATCGCGTTTTAAAGTGTTAAAATAACGCGTACGATCGCTTAACACAATATCGCGACAGTACCTATCTGTTATTATTATAAATCATACGTTTGATTATTATCCGTACGCCTGTACGTTTGAAGAACCGAGTTTATAGTTACAGAACGAAATATAAACTAATTGTGCGCTAATTCATTAAGAGAAAAAAATTCAGTTCGAAAATCCGTTTCTTGTACGTGAAAAGCAGAAAAACGATTGAAGAATTATTGAAATACGTATGTTTTTTTAAAAAATTAAAACCGAACAGTCTGGTGATTTTACTCCGGTTTTTTTACGCTTCTCGTAGTCGCGCACACGTTCAGCACGCTTTTTGAACGCATTTTTTAGGCGCGTTTTACAGTACCCCGTAATTAAATATATCGTTTAGGCGAGACTTTTTTTTATTTATTTTCTATTAAATACGTGTAAACGAAACGTTTTTCTTTAAGAGTGTAAATGCGTGTCACGATTTGTATATGGTTTCCTTTTTCTCGTCATATTTGCCAATACGGCGTATTAAAAACGTGGTACAAAATAAATTATTTGTATTGAATAAAAAACAAAAAAAAAAACCCTTTTACAGTGATAAATAACGAAATCTGTGTTAAATGTAACTCGACTGTAGCTGAGCCTGTGTGACCTATTTTTGTTCGTCTATGAGCTGTCATCGGTGCGTCGCGTCGCGGATTTAAAGACGTGTAGAAATTAGTTTGTGGTTTGTCCATTTCTCCACATTTACACTCGGACACATTTTTCTGTGACGTTAATCAATCTGTCCAATAGCTCTAGTAATAATAATAGTAATAATACAATTGAATGTCGGTCGGTGCGTTAAAAAACGAAGAAAAAAATGATTATCGCAACGAATACAGCGGGGAAATTATACCGAGGAAGCAAAAGAAATGGCTTCACACGCCCGCAAAAAAAAAAAAATATATATATATCGAATTCCTGCGCCGAGAAAAAAAATTTCCCAACAAAAGTGTGGTGGTGATCCGTCTGATTAATACTGAATATTCGTATTACACGTGATTAATATACGATTTTATTGTATTTGTGTTAATAAATATTATGTGTATATTGTGTATGCGATTGTTTTCCTGGAGAATGAAATTTTTTTTTTTTTTTGGGATCCCTTTACAAAAGTGTCAATCCTGGAATCCCTTCCTCGTGGATTCCGCCGCTGAAAGTCACTTTCAATAAACGTAAAATATTTTGTAAAATAAACAATAACGAAACAATTTATAATCGATTACATAATTTAAGATTTTTTTTAAATACTCGGAAGATTTAGATTTTTTTTTTTTTCATTCGCTCGAAATGAAATCCACGGCACACACACACACACACTAGTGTAAGCGGACTAGCGACAAAAATGTATATTGCCTATATGGAACCCCTCGAAACAGGCCCGCCGCCGCCGCCGCCGTTTTCAACCGCTTTAAAACTGGTTTCTCGCGAGAACTCGTTATGTTCGTTCGACGGGAATATTAATCCGAAAGTAGTAAAAAAAAAAAAAATTATTAAATTCATTTTTTCTTCTTCTTCTTCACGTTTTTACTTTCTTATGTGTGTGTATCCACTCTCTGCTCGTAGCGTGGCGCGCTGATTATTTTTATTATAATATACGCCGCCTCGCACATATTATTATACTACCGTGCTTAAAACAATAGAGAAAGTCGAATGGCCACGGGACGTCTCTGTATATAATAGCGCCAAGTCTATACACTATCGATTGATGTTGGGTGTTTATTTTGTTGTTTTTTTTTTTTTTCAAGACCAGATTTCGAGTTTGGGCGTACAACATAATAATGCGCGTCGTCTCCGCGGCGCAGTCTTCGGTTACGGGTGAAATGATTTCGTTGCATATCGCATAGTCATTCGCGTCGTCCGTTATTTCATCCTGCACGTGTAATATATAATAAAAAAAAAAAAAATCCGAGCTGCGGCGATTCATTATACAACAACGGTTTTGGCGAATTTTTTTTTCTTTCTTAATAATCGACCGTTTCGAGATTTATTTATTTCTTTTAAAATTGTTTTTCGACACGATTTTTTTTTTTTTTTAACCAATTTTCTTTCTGTCCGCGAAAATAAGAAAACCGCCAGTCAACCGACAAACGCTCCGGGACGACAATACAATATATTGCGGCGTCATGTCGGACGGTTGCGAGCAGTGCACGTGGTCCGACTCGTCGTTCCTGTCCGGGTCGTGCGGCAACACGGGCGCGCTGGCGTTCTTCATGTCGCTGGTCGACCTGGTGATCCGGTCGCAGTGCTCGGTGGCCGACCCGTGTCGCCGGGCCAAGGACAAGCGGTTCCCCGCGGGCCCGGCGTACCCGGAGGAACTGGACTTCGTCGTGGTCGGCGGCGGCGTGGCCGGCTCCGTGGTCGCGTCCCGACTCAGCGAGGTGCCCGGTTGGACGGTGGGCCTGCTGGAGGCCGGCCCGGAGGAGCCGACCGCCACGTCGGTGCCGGCGTTCGCCACCGCGGCCGTGGGCACCGAGCTGGACTGGCAGTACGTGACGGAGCCGCAGCGGAACGCGTGCCTGGGCGCGGGCGGCGTGTGCGCGTGGCCGCGCGGCAAGATGTTGGGCGGCACCGGCGCCATGACCGGCATGATGTACTCCAGGGGCCACCGGCTCGTGTACGACGGGTGGCGCGACGCCGGCATCGACGGCTGGGGCTGGGACGACGTGCTGCCGTACTTTAAAAAGTCCGAGTCGAACCGGAACGCGGAACTGATCGAGCCCGAGTACCACGGTTTCGACGGGCCCGTGTCCGTGCAGCAGTTCCCGCACCGTCCCGAAATGGCCGAGTCGATTGTGCAGGCCGGCGCGGAACTGGGCTACAGGACCGGCGACCTGAACGGACACAATCAAACAGGTATACACATGACACGACGACGCGCGTTATCACCGCGTATCAGCAGTTGGTATCGCGTTCGTGTTAATCGGGGGGCGGGACATAATTTCATAACCGATAGTTAAAAATCGATTAACAAAATAAATCGATCGGGTTCGATTGAAAAACGGTATTAATCAAATTTTTTACAAAATACGTCAACAATTTGTCCGAGGAAAATGTCAAACTGTTATCATTCGTTCTAAGCATTACGTTCGTCTTGAACGTATGCTTCGATAAAACATGTTGACAAAATTAAAAATTCGTCGGAAAACAGTAAAAAAAAAAAAACCGTTAATGCGAACTTAAAACAAATTAGGTTATATTATAGTATTAAACCGATCGGTCGAGTTCTGATTAATAATAAGGAAGTTTCGTTTTTTTTTTTTTAGTGAATATATGTGATACGATCACTTCATCGCATGTCGCAGTCGTTATAGTATATTAACGCTTCTTACGGTTCGATTTCGTTCTGTAGATAAAACGAGTTTCTAATTCTTTTAAAACACTTTGCGAGCGCGTCGTGGTAATTTCTTTTGACGTAGACGAAGTTTCTCTGCATTTTTTTTTTTTGAATTTCGCGCGCTGTTACGTTAACCAGTTTTTTTTCTCTCGAAATATTGTTTGAAACGATAATTCGGAAAGCAATGTGTTAACTCGTGTCCCCGGAATCTCGAACAGGACAAATTGATTTCACTTGTCGTTGAAAATCCACCTCGAGTATAGTACAGTGAACAACGGGGAATATAATATTTTTTTTTTGTAAACGCGTTTCGGCAACGCGTGTCGTCGGGAACTCACGCGGTTAATAATTTGTCGACGATTATTTATTTTTTGATTTTTCTTTTCGAAAATCCATCGCCGTGAGCGGCGATTCTCCGCCGACACCGCGGATGCTGCGAGGCCTACATAAAACAGTCGAGACACTCGCGTCCACCTATAATATCACGTATCGAATGTATATATTTCGTGTACGTGATGCTGTTGTGTGGAATTTTTTACTTGAAATCTCGTGAGAAACCTGATTTTTTATCCTTTCACGACGACAACGACGTGTGATTTTTTTTTATATATATAGAATGTGCTCGCCGAATACCTACGTGCGCGGGTCCCGGAGATCGGTTTCACGAGACGTGCATATAAAAAAAAAAATTAATCGATGGACAGAAATATTCCGGTCAGAAAACGGAAATTTCTTCCGAAAGTCGGAACATACGTATAACAATATTATCGAAGATTCTGCAGAATTTTTAGATTTAACAAAAAAAAGTCGAATTACGATAGGTTTTTTTTTGTTATTTTTCATTGCTTTGTTAACTGTAGAAATTCAAAAAAACGTTTGCACTCTCGGTAATGAAAATTTTTAATTGTTGTTCGATTAGTTTTGCGACGGATTTTTGGAAAACGAATTTCGATTCGTTGAAGGTGTTCGGTCCGAGAATCGAACTCGTCATTGGAAATATTCGAACGACGAACTAAACGAAAAAAAACGAAATTCAACCCGAATTTGTCGGGGAAAAAATTTCAATTAAGGTTTTAGTAAATGAAATAGTTTGTTCTATTTTTTTTTTTTTGGATAGAAAGTTATTTTTTCTCCCAATCCGTAGTATAACGGGTTTATAAAAACGTATACTGTTTTCGGTGTGGGCTCCTCGGATAATTCAAAACGCGCATTATTCTCGTCACAGTATTCGTAGGATTAGGGTTCAAAAAGTGGATTGGTTTTGTTATTATTTTTTTTTTAATACGCAGTAGTAAATTAGTCGCGAAATTTGTAAAATTTTATATGTAAACCAATAAGATATAAGATGATATTCTGTTGTATACGATAAAAATGTAATGAAATAATTATTTATTTATTATTAACTAATCAATAGTCATTGATTAATGAAATGAAATTTTAAATCTACTGGGTTGTTTTTAAATATTTTAAAAATTGATTTAAATTTTTTTTTTTTTTTTTGAAGTTCTTTTCGGATTTAAAGAAATTGCGAGTTCGGTTTGGGTGCGTTATAATTTGAATGAGTTCCGTTCGACCTTCGACCTCAAAAATCTGTGTTCGGAACATTACTAAATACGCGTATAAAATATAGAGTCGACGCGTAAACGGAAATCGGCGTAACACGCGCGCGCACCGCCGCCGCCGGTCGGCCGAAAAACGCAATGTCGTCGACGCTCGGGTTGTCTTCGCTTCAAGTTCGGATGGAAGTGATGGCGGGCCAAGGACAAGGTTTTTTTTTATATAACGTTATTAGGTACGCTATACTCACGCGCACGACGATAGTATTAAAAGCTATCGAATACGCTCGTTTTCACTAGGACGCCGAGTAATGTACATTTGAATAATATAAATAATAATAATAATAATAATGATATAGACGGTAGTCGAGGGCGGTGTGCAGGACGTCGACTGCCCAAAGGATGAGTTGGAGATGATACGTGTTGGAAATCGTTGTATTAGAAAATTTGCTGAACTCGTAGCGTATTTAATGATCTACCCGAAAGGGAGATGTGTCGACGGTTTTGCCGGTATTTCGCAATTTTCCGGTAAGCTTTTTCGTTACGCTTATGGTAAAAGGAAAAATTGCGTGAAACAAAACGAGCGCCGCCGAGTAGATACGAATTTTGTATCTGTGTGGCGAGTGGTTCACTATAATATTGCTTTTTTTAAAAGGCGGTCCATAAATTCGCTCGTTTTTAAGGCTATCTATAGTGATGGAGGAGGGGGGCGGCGGGCGCTAAACTCGATCTCCGGAGAGCTGTCGAACGGCTATACGACCGTTGACGACGATTGCCGATCGCTCTCGTTTTCTATTGTAAAGCTCGTGTAAACCGGCGCGGTTTTCTTAAATTTTTCACTCGTATTTTCACGACGTCCTAATATATATATGTATATATGCATATTGTAATAGTGAAATTCGCAGCAATATCCATACAAATAATACACCGTCACCGCGTTTTCGTGCAATGCCTTCACGGCCAAGGCGCGTTGCGCGTGAAACGGTCCACTGGTCCGTGATTTCTCGCAGAGAGTCGTGCGCCGTTCCCCCTGGCATTCTGTGCCGATTCGAGTTACTGTTTCGAAATTTCGCAAAATTTTCGATTTTGAAAATTCTTGACGAATCCGTCGCAAAAAAAAAAAAAAAAACCTGTTCGCTAAGAACCAACCGTTAAATGATACACATCGTTTTATCGCTATACGCAGAAATGTCGAAATTATCGTCAAAAATAAAGTATAATATACTTTATAATATTACACGCGTGTCCGCGTCACTAAAATGTACTGTATTATGTAAACATACTCGTATCGCATGGCTCGCGTTAATTTTACGAAAAAAAAAGATCTTTAGAGCGATTCGAATGAAGAAAACGACGAATTTTAACATTTTTTAATCTCTTTTAGAAAAAATATTTTTGAAAAAAAAAAACCCCCCGGTTAATTACGCGGTCGTGATTTAACTCCGTGGCCTTTCGCAGTTCTTCCCCACCCCCTCCCCCGCACCCTCGGAAAACTGTTTTCAACGTTTTTTTTTTTTAACGTATTGACAAACGCGAGCGCGACATAAACAGTGTGTGAAAAACGACTCCCGTTTCTTCGGAGTACACGGCGCTGACGATGTCGCAGCTATATATACCGTCGATAGAGGCGGGATATTTGAGTTTTCTTGTCGTTTTCCCCGTTTGAAAAAGTGAAATTCTCACACGTTTCGGGCACACGTTTGTCCGGCGTTATTACGCGCGGCGCTGGAAACGAAAATGTATTGCGTCAGTGCCGCGGCAACCGAAACGAGTGTGCCAGAACCCCGAAACGCCGAAACGGCGGACGGCAATGTCACACGCGCGCCGCACACTGTACTGGCACGGTGCGCGTCGAAATGTCACGCGTCTCCTAGTCTGTCAAAATAATAATAAAAATAAAACATTTCGCCTGAACGATTGTGGAAATTTTTACTAAACCGTGTCCCGTCCACGCGCGATTACTGGACGGTGCGAGCGGGCCCCCACCGTTTCGTATGCGTTATTTTCTCAATTCTCGTCGGCGAATTTTTTCTCCTCCTCCTCCTCCCCCCCAATCGACGGAACGTTCGGCGTCAATGGATCCAAAAAAAAAAAATTTATATATAAATATATCCGCGCGAGACACTATATTTGGCGCAACGGATGTTTAAGTAATATCCGCGCGCGCGCGTTTCTCGTTCGGTTTACGATCGTACGCGTATAGAACAAAAAAAAAAAATATATATATCTATAACGCGAATTTCGCAACGTTTGACACGTTTTTTTTCCTTTTCCTTTTTTCTCGTGTCAATAAATTGTCGTCACGTGACGGCCCCGAAACAGTAGGTACTCGACTGTACGGAGACGTAAACGCGGCGGACGCGTCGTACGTCGCGCACTTGTTGTCCGTATGTCATGAGCGTAGAATATTGTTGCGGCGTGTGCGTTTAAAGGCTGTTATTGAGAAAAAAAAGGAAATCCGTAGCGGTACTGCAGTATACGACTAAAAACGCGTCGAAACATTAGTGTGTGGCGAGAAAAACCGTTCGATTATACACCATACGCGTATCACGGTGGTCGGCCGGCGGCGAGTGTATTATTAAAAACTCGTTCAAAACGGCGTGTCGCCTTTATTATTATTTTTTATTTTCCTCCGAAATTTTCAAAAATTCGGAAATACGAACGGCGAAAATAAAAACTGTATAATGCTTGGAGTACGCCAGCGTGTACAAAAGGGCGTTTTCTTAATTGACGCGACCGTCTCCATCCGCACTTATACGCTCCGAGGCGGGCCCGAGCGATTTTGAGAAATCCGGGAAAAAAAATATCCACCGACATTATATAGTCGTTTAAGCGTTTCACCGCCGTACAGTTGTAATTTCCATGCTTTTTATATTTTAACGTATAAATTTTTAAAAAATATTTTTTTTTTTTTAAACATAAGACTATCGAATTCCGAATTTTCGTCCATCCCGCTGTGCCGTACGAAATCTGGAATGTGGCCCGACCGCTGCGCGTATACATAGTAATATAATAGCGTCTTGAATAACGTACAACCCTGAAAAAGAGAGTTGTACGCTTCAAGACTTTTAAAAGGAGTTTTAAACCCTGTCCGTCACTGTTGTTTCGGTTTGAATACATAATTACAGCTTCGACGTGTTTCAAAATATCCATTTTTTTTTTTTTTTGCTGTTCCGTGTCGTTCGGTAATTTTCGGTAATTCGAGACGATACGAAATCTGCATAATCTGTAGTCGGCGAGAAATTCCGAAATCGATAATATTATGTAGATTCTCGGTTTTTGATAATTCGCGACGTATCGAGGCCACTATGTGTAGGTACACGATTTTCTCGTGTTCCACGAACGCGTTGTATTATTATAAATCGTCCTTGTCCTCTCGTCCTTATATCGGTCGATTGACCCAGACCGCCAGGAAATGCGCGCGGCAAAACCGCGTTGTGACAAACTCGTGCGTTTTTACAACGTTTGGCGTTTCAGGGTTTTCCATCGCCCAGGTGATGGTGGAAAACGGTCTGCGGATGAGCACGTCGCGCGCGTACCTGCGCCCCGCGCACAACAGGCCCAATCTGTTCGTGAAGATCAACAGCCGCGTCACCGGTCTGGTGTTGAACAAGCTGAACAGCCGCGTGCAGGCGGTCAAATACGTGGACCAGTACGGCGAGCACGTGGTGCGGGCCCGCAAGGAAGTGATCCTGTCGGCAGGCGTGGTCGGCTCCGCGCACCTGTTGCTCGTGTCCGGCATCGGGCCCGCCGACGACCTGCTCCGGGCCGGCGTCACGCTGTTCCAAGACCTGCCGGTCGGCCGCAACCTGCAGCACCACGTGTCCGTGAGCGTCGCGGCCACGGTGAACGCGACCGAGCAGCCGCACTACCTGACCATGGACGCGGTTTCCGAGTTCCTGGCCAAGCGCACCGGGCCGTTGGCCAGCACGGGCCTCACGCAGACCACCGGGTTCTTGACCACGTCGTACGCGGTGGACGGGGTGCGTATATACGCGACGGTTTCGCGACAAGTAGTGTATAAAATAACAGCCGGTCGTCTTCGCGGTTTCCGCAGGTGCCGGACGCGCAGGTGTACTTTGACGGGCTGGCGCCCAACTGCGACAAGATCCCGATCGACCCGGGATGGCCGGCGTACAGGCACTACGAGGCCGCGGCCACTACCAGGACGTACGTGTGGGCCAGACCGACGTACCTGTTGACCAGGAGCACGGGGTACATAGCGTTGCGGACGGGCAACCCGCTGGACGATCCGGTCATCCAGCCGAATTACTTCGCGGACCGGCGGGACGTGCTGGCCATGGTGGAGAGCGTACGGATCGTGTTGGCGCTGATGGGCACGCGGGCGCTGAGCAAATGGGACATGCGACCGGACCCGACGCCGTATCCGGGATGCGAACACCATCCTTTCGGCGGCGACGCGTACTGGGCGTGCGTCGTGGTCACCGACACCAGGCCCGAGAACCACCATTCGGGCACGTGCAAGATGGGACCGGCGTGGCACCCGGACACGGTGGTCGACCCGGAGCTACGGGTGCTCGGCGTGGCCAACCTGAGGGTGATGGACGCGTCCGTGTTCCCAACCGGGCCCAATTGCAATCCCATAGCGCCCGTCATAATGGTGGCCGAGAAGGGATCGGACATGGTGAAGAGAACGTGGAGCGCGTACGCTCACGAGAACAACGTGCCGGTCGCAGCTGGTTAGGTCGGGACAACAATAATTGTAGCCTGCGCGTTAGCGGCATAATCAGTGGCGTAGCCAAAATTTTTCGGGGGGCTGAGGCTGATAATTTTTTTTTTACTTTCTCGATAAAATTATAAATTAGTGAAAAATTATACTGAAAAATACCTGTTACGTATTAAAAACGATATTAAATTTTCCTTAAATTAAGGGGAGGGGGGCTGTAGCCCTATCAACCCTTCCCCCCCCACGCTGGTTACGCCACTGATCCACATAAGTGCGTACGACGTTGAAAAACGTATGTCGCGTCGCTATATTTACCACCTGCAGCACCACGCCTATCTCAACATTTTTGGCCACTAAATTATCAGGGGAATGAGCTAAACGAAATAATACGCGCATCCGTTTCTAAAATGTTAACACAGCACCGTACAAATAATACGTAATAAATATTTAAACGATTTTCAATTCGTTTTTGGCTTTTATTTTGTTATCAAATTTGTTCCCGTGTAATATTGTATTAATTATACCTTTTTAATTTGATTCGAGATTTATTCAATGGTTTAAGAGATCTATTCGTATTGAGTTATCCGTAGAAATAGGCTGTGTTATATATATATATATGTATATATATATTTTTAAATAATCCCTGTTAAAATATTTCAATTTGATGTATTTTTCTTGTAACGTCGACTATATTATTCCCAATTAATTCGCATACTACAACCGTACTTATCTCAATTATCTCGAGAATATTTAGGTAATCAATTAATTTTTTTTTTTTTGAAAATCAATGACTGTACATACTTAATTAACGCAATAGTTACAAAAAAAAAAATCAATTATATCGTTTTCGTCCTCCTGAAAATTGCTATGAAATCCGAGACGGGTTGCGTTGCTTTTCTTATAAGCGTACCTAATTATTTATTATTTATTATTTATGTCGTATATTTATTATTCGTGTTATTGGACCTCTTTATCGTCCGGTTTTTCGCGAACATTTATTATAATTTTTTTAAAAAATTTTTTTCGCGGGAAACGTTTTTGCACGTTTCTCAACGTTTAACTACACAATATTATAAATATATGCTTATATATACGATTAAACAGTAATTTAAATTAAAAAAAAAAATAGAAAAAAAAACGGAATGATTATTGAACTGAAACAATTAGCAAACGAGTTAAATGTAACACGTTCTAGTTTTTGTTTTAGTTGTATTTTTTTTTTTTCGTTTTTATGTAGCCGTTTCGTCATCGCGGCAATAATAATCACGGCGACGGCCTGTATACTACGTATACATATAATATTATAACGTGGTGCAATTTTTACACAGTTTATTTATTCCCGCACTGTTTTGTGTGTGTAACGAACGAGTATTTACGAAAATTTTTTTTTAATTTTTAGTTTTTTTTTTACCCCTTGTAATAACTATATTGTGATATTTAACGGTATGCGTGTATATTGATTAATTAACAATATTATTTTGTGTTTTTTGTTCCTCCAATAAACGCACGTGCAGAATTTTAGACTCGAGTTTTTGTCTTAACATTTTACATTGTGTTTCGCTCTCAGAAATGCCACACTAAACGATTACTAAAAAAAAAAATTCCTTTTTTTTTTTATTATTTAAAAATTACTATTACATTTCACAGTTCGGATGGCAATACATTTTATATAATTATAATCGAATGTACACAGAAAAAATAAATAAAAATTACGAGAAAAACTATTCAAAATTTCCTGTTCTATCTATATACGTGTAAAGCTATCCGTTGTGTAATTAAATAGCTTTTGATTAATAAATCAATATATATATATATTTATATAAAATTATTAATTCTTCTATTAATATCTGACGTAAAGAACGAAAGCCGATACTCATCGTAGAGAAAACGAAGCAAAGTCTGTTAAGTATTAACAAACTGATCTGGCGGAAAGTCTGCTGATTTTGTTTTTAACGAATACGCTATCACTCTTTCAGTGTATTCGTCTCGTGTTTATAAGTCAGTTTTTTAAAAAACAATATAATTGCAAGTAAAATTTCAGAAAAGTTTAAGTAATTTTTATTATTATTCTTACGATATTTATCATACCATATATTATAAGCTGGAATTTCTACTTTTTTTTTTTCGGTAAACCTACATTTTGTACAGTTTTATCGCGAACACTCGTATGTATTCGGACAAAATTTTGCGTTTCCCTTAAGATATTCATAATATCAAAATGTTGTCTTCATTCGTTTGTGCAGGCGGTTTAAAACGTTAGAGTGGACATTTCATAGTACGAAATTATTGGAATTGTATGAAATTACATGAAAAATTTTAAAAATCAAATAATGCCGAATTTTACGATATTTAACTCTATCTAGTAAATTGACGATATTATGTGTATACGTGTTTTAAATTTAAATTTACGAACTGATATTTTTATAGTAAGTATTTATTTTTGATCAGTATATGCATATTTTCAACGACTTCGAGAAATACATATAAATATATTTTTGAAACATACATTTTTAAAATTTTTTTAAAGCGATTGAAATCATGTGGAATACGAATATCATACGAGTAATAAATGAACGTAAACCGTGATCAATTTTGTTACTGTATAGGCCGCAAACATTACAATAACTGTTCGCGGTTTTCATATTTTTTTATCACATACGACCGCGTACGAAGCGTCATACCGCCGAACACATGTAGTTTGAAAAAACAAATAATAGTAATATTACTTTTTTTTTCTTCTTACTATGCGGTGCATCGTGTCAAATTGAAAATTAGTGAAAGTATTAAATTATTATGTACAATATAATAATAATAATAATAATAATAATAATAATAATAATAATAATAATAATAATAATAATAATAATAATAATAATAATAATAATAATAATAATAATAATAATAATAATAATAATAATAATAATAATAATAATAATAATAATAATAATAATAATAATAATAATAATAATAATAATAATAATAATAATAATAATAATAATAATAATAATAATAATAATAATAATAACGGTGTGTCGTCCATATCGGATATTTATCCCCCGAAGCCATATACAGCAGCGAGCTGATCAAAAAAAAAAATTTTTATTATTATTTTTTTTTAATAGTTTCGGCATACGTTTTCAAACACGAATAACGCGTTTGCATAGTTTTAATTACGTACATTTTTTTTTTACATTCCAACAACAGTAATTGTAATGGAATACGGGAGAGGTGGCTGGCTATCGAATGTAATTTTTGGTGCACGTATAAGCTCGTGGCGATTTTTTTTTATTTGTGAATAACGTGTTTTTCACTAGTGTTTTATCTCAATGCGCGTAATACGAAAACCGAACCGAAAGGCATCGTCGACACGTCGACGGTCAGAAGGCGATATGGCGTGCAAATGACAATATTCACATATTTTTCCCGGAACGGCGAAAAAACAGTCACTGGTTCTCGTATCTCTCTCAAAAACGATGTGAATTCATTGGGAGTTAATGGACTTGGTCTTTTCTTAAATATTGGTGAATTCCGCA
The DNA here is from genome assembly GCA_032441835.1 of Slavum lentiscoides. NCBI lineage: Eukaryota > Metazoa > Arthropoda > Insecta > Hemiptera > Aphididae > Slavum > Slavum lentiscoides. The sequence continues at coordinate 7,410,673 of CM063715.1, read as the reverse complement.
CTATGTCTTATTTCAGAGCCAATTCCATAATCACTTTCCCTCGTCTTATCGTTAAATCTTCTGGTGGACTCCAAAATCGATTTGTGCCATCAGCTAATAGCTAATAGTTTATAGGTCTTCGATCGCACGTGAATTGAATTTGTGATAAAGTTCTGAAAATTCCGTGCTTTATATCAGGAAAACTGTTGGTGGATTCCGTTTTATTCCTCTTGTGCACTTCAATGCTCTTTACCCGCGTTCACTGGTTCGTTATGGTTTTAGAATACGGACCGATATCGTAGAATCCTGGTTACTATACTTATGATACTGGTAAATTTGGAAACAGTCCGTTTCGCTGCTATTTCTTTAGATGCAGCATCATAACAGTTATACGCATACGAGTTTGTTCTATGACTCACCACAACGATTGTTAGACTATATACCCGCGTTTACTGCCGAACGTTTATTGAACGTACGACTTGGTCTTGGGCCGAATCTGAGTAAAGTCAGTGTGTCAACGTAACAACAGTTTATTTCGATTGATTTCAATCAGATTAATTGAAATTAATTTATGTTGGTACTTTGTACATGAATATGCATAATTACGAGATATTTGAAAAGCAATACGAAATATTATCGAAATAAAGATTGTGAAAAAAGAAATAGAAAAAAAAAACATTCGTCGTGGTCAGATGTTATGTATACTTTTTTTTTTCGACAATAAATTATAATATTCGTTATGTAGTCATTCGCGTTTTCTGCAGACATTGGTATAGATATAGGTATACTTTGAAATTATATATTTATATGTGTGTTGGTAAATATTATATAATACATAGGTTAGGTATTTAAAGTAAGTGTAAAATAATGATATATAAAAAAAAAAGAACTTTATATACCCGTGTTACTTAATATAATATATGGTTACTGATGCAAAATAAGACGTTACAAAATATTAGAAAAAAAAAATTGTTCGCTAGATATATAATTATTTGTTTATATATTTATGGTTTGGTTTATTATTTTTTTTTATAAACTATTTAAGTAATGATATACGTTTTTTTTCAATTTAAAAACGTATTTCAATGACTCGTGGAGGCTCCGTAAAAACATTGCCGATTTGCGCGTTCATAATAATACATAATAAGTCATTTCTCAATATACTTGAGTAACTAGTGTGATCGTTATACGCACAACTTCACAAATTATGCTTGTAAGTTGAAATGTTTATTGTTATTAAAACGAAACGAAACATACAAACGAGAAAACGGCGTACATAACAATCGCATTGTACAGTCACATTGATTTATTTATACACTGGACGTTTTAATATACCAACAGAAGATTTAAAAACATCTACTTTTTAATTTTTACAGAGTTTACATATACACACACACATGCAGTAAATACAATAAAAATAATATAAAAAGTAAATAAATTTTAGTTAATTTTACAAAAGTATACACACTAATCTCCGTCCCATCCTTCAATCCTTTGACGGGGTTTTATAAATACTTTTGAAATTCGATTTACTGGAATAATTATTCTTCAAACCCCCCCTCTTCTTTTAAAATTCTTTACAAGTTTTTTCTTTTTTAATATATAAATATTTCGTCAATTTTAATTCGACATATTATAATACGTTATAGGATAATTAGATTATTTATTATATACTATGTGTGTAGTTTTTGTTATTATACTGTATTATTAAAGAAATATTTTGAATACTATTTTTTTTTTTTTTTTTTGGCATTCAAGTATTAAAATGTTTATTCTGATCGCTTATAAACTATATATTTCACCAAAATATCGTCATGATAAATTATAAAATTGTATTTTTTCATTATACGTATTTCTTTTTTTTTGTACATTTTAAATTATTAAATATAAATTTTTTAAAATTATTAAATATGTTTTTTTTTTTATTATTATTTATTTGCTGTTTCGTAGTGAGACACGCAACTCTACTGGCAATGTTGTGGCTACCGACTTACTCAATAACGCACATATATATATATTGTATATATATATATATATATATATATATATATATATATATATATATATATATATACACAATATATTATCTTCGTTGGTTTTATCGTACAGAGTATATTTGGAGGGAAATATTACGCTTGGCTCAACAATGTATACCGAAGTGATCAATCTATATCGAGCGGATCGCGAGGAATGTTTTATTCGATTTGACTGTATGGGTACTTGTATTTTATTACGTCGTGTGTTGTTCAAAGTCAATTTTTCAACTGAATTTACGATTGTGTATGAATACATTAAATGTTAATTGATTATTTCGTGTAGTGAAACGCATCGTGGACAGGAAAATGTTTGAACCGACGAGAAAAATGAGTTCTTAAGGTAATAAAATATAATAACGATAATATTTTATGCGAATAAACTGTTTTACTATGAAACCACAAAAATACTTTGAATAAGTGCAACTAAATTTATAATTATATTGTAAATATAGTCTTTAATACGGAATATATTAAAAAAAAAAAAAATTAAATTATCAGACGGTACGTTATTGTAGATGGTTCAGATTGTTATGGCGATGATTTTTAAATTTCTTTTTAATAATTGTATTCGATGTAAAGATAATAATATTATGATGATATATATATATATATATATACATTTTTTTTTAGATTAAAACGATGTCTCATCTTATAATGTTACATTTAAATTTACTTTCAATTAATTGTTAAATAATACTCGCCAGTTTATTTAGTGAAAATGTGTTAATTTAAATGGTCGAAAAAACACATATTTAAGTAATGTCTACGCGTACATTATTTTTTTGGTAATTATATAAAACGGTTCAAAATTATATTTTTATATATTATTATTGCGGAAACACTTTTCATTTTTATACGATTTATACATAATCATTTTATTAAATCTTAACAGATTTTACTGGATATTCATCGCCTTTTGCCGAATATTCTTACCTGTTCGTTTAGAGGAAAATCTATAAATTGCACCTATACCAGTAGTAAATAAAATATTTTAATCGCTTATTTCGTATCAATATAACCACATTACACGTGTAAATAAATTACGATAACGTTTTAATGTTTTTTTTTATTCTTTAACGTTTAACGATTAATGAACACGATTGAATTGTTAACGATACGATAAAACTAAATTTTATTTACATTTCGAAAGATAAACAGATTTCAACTAAATACTTATAATTTATAACACACGTATTTTCATTAAAACAAGATTTAACAATTGAGGTTAGAGAGAAACTAAAGAAGTAAATAGAATAACATAAACTCAAAGTTAAACCAAATAAGGCAATAATAGTATTGAAACAAATGATATTGATATATTTTTTATATAATGCAAAATTATTAAAACTACTGATATTTAAATTGTGATTTATACGAAATACAATACGTTTTAAAAAAAATTTTTAATTAAATTAAAAAAAATTGCAGGAGCTTAGTCGCACAAATACAGTCCTCATTCTAGGTACAATAATATTTGAATGGATTTTTAAAGTAGTATCATGATTATGGCTTAGAACGCAAGAATTTATTTTTGTTTACATTATAAACATAATCATGTAAATATTTTTGTAATACATAAACACTTAAAAATGAGAAGTTTTAGCTTAATTAATTTTGTAATTTATATAATAATTAATAATTGTATAGAAAATCGTTTTGTTAAACGTAAATTTAATTAAGGAATTCAAAGTTACAATAAGATTAGGGTAATAATATTATAGATAGGTTCTCTCAAAAAGAAACTCCGTAGGAAACAACAGATTGAATTAACGCAAGACAAGTGATTTTTTTAAATTCGTGATTTAAAATATATTTGAGTGGTTTATAAACGTCAAATAATTTTCTAAGTTCCTGGGCCGTTTATATATATTTAATAGGAAAATTCCATTACAAATTTTCATCAATAGGAATGCTTAAATATTTTACTGAACTAACTCCATTTAAAATTTACATTTTTATACGGTTTTAATTTACCTTCTTGGTATTTTGGCGTTTTACACCGATCCAAAAGCAAAACATTTCTTATAGTAAAACGAACGCATAATTAGTTCTAATTGTTTCTAACGAATTACTATTATTATAAAGCCGAGTCACAACTGGAGAAAAACTTTTCTCCGCCGTTTTATACGATTTATTTATTTTTGTTATAATACAACTGTATCGCCAGCGAAACAAATGGTTTTACCACGAGTATTTCGATTGAGGCGGCCGATCGATAAATATCGCGGTCCTCGTAACAGCATCCGAATAGTTAATTCCAGTGCATGTGGTTACTAAAATTATTCATCATCAATATTGACGTATAACATAGTCTTCGCGCACATAAACGCCGTTCGTTAATACTATACAAATACGAGTAAGTAAGTAAGTAGGTTACGAATAATAAGAATCGAACACACTTGATGGTGGTGTATAAAAGTGTGCAATTGTACCTGCGTACACGTAAAACGTTGCAGAAACGGTGTTTAAACGTTTTATTCGATGCCCAGCCGTCAGTGCGTGTATATGTATACTTAGATACATGACCTGCAATTATGCAATAAGGAAAATGTATAGAAATAAAATTTGACACGGGCCGATACACGTTTACCATTATACATACAAATGAATATATTATTATTTAACTATATAATGTGTAACGTATGACGTGCTGACAAATCGGACAATCGTTTCGAATTTAATAATATTATTAATCGTTTAATATTTACTTTTACGAAATTTATTATCTAAATAATAATCCGCGTACATTGAATGATTGTTTTCTTTTTTCAATACGAATTTTTAAAATTATTCGTCTCAAACCTTTTGTCTTTTAAACCGACAACGTAGGCAAATGTTTTTCTGTACGCCATTTCATAGAAATAAAATGCGATAAAAATGAAAACGCCGCGTTATTTATTAAGCGGTGTATTTATTACAATAACTGTACGTTTATATTCGATGGGAAGGGGCGGGGGGAGGGGAATAGTGAAATACTTGTGTACATAATGAATTGTATCGTAAAAAAAGAACAACTATGGCCTGTTTTTAATATTGTTTAATATAAATTGATATAAGATAATAATTATTTTTTAAATTTGTTCGGATATTTAAAATATTTTTAATTTATTACGTTTAACTTCTTTATATATTTATAGGTATATATAATTCTTCTTTAACTGAATTTATATAAAATATATATGTTCTGTATTTAAAATTTCTATGTCATTATCTACTTACGTTAAAAGTAATAGTATGATTATTTTCTAAAATATGTTTTGCAAAATCGACATGTTTTGATTTTGTTTTTACTATTTTATTATAATTTTTATATTTCTCAAGACACTGACTGGCTCATGATGAAAAACAAAATCGCCCTATATATATATATATATTATATAGACGAGTGAAATGATCTAACCGTCTATTAATCGATTGTAAATACGTTTAGTCGTTATTTCGTTACTTATTATGATTATTATTTACATACATATTTTGACGGTATAAGTAATTCACAGACTGTGAAATGTTTTACTATCGATTTTTTTCCGTAGGATATTCTCAAAGTCGTCGGACAACCGATCTCGCGTGAATCAAAAAGCTGAACTAAAACCAAAAAAAAAAAAAATGAAAATGCAAGAGAAACACTATTACCCCACGCAGTTCACGCCCAAAGACGTGTCGGAGATGTGCATGGAAGTAAAGAAGCCGTTGACGTCCTGTCACATGGAAAACTTTGTGTTCGTCCGGTTTCTCATGCACCTGTTCGGTTACACGGTGGACGGACCGCCGTCGTACCATTTGACTGCGAGCAGCAATCGCGTACGGCCATTGGAACTACCTTATTCGATAGCGCCGCCGTCGAGCGATCATTTTCTGGCGGGCTACAACCATCTGTTCCATGAAACATTTGCGAACATGTTCCAGAAACGAAAACGGCGAAAAGCCACCGCGGTCGAGCAGTACGACTTCGTGATTGTTGGCGCTGGGTCCGCAGGCTGTGTTGTCGCCAACAGGTTGTCGGAGATCAAACACTGGAAGGTATCGCTATCCTAACCTAACCTAAACTGTAAATGCACAATTAAACGAAGTTCTCAGACTTCTGAGCTTATAATAGTTGTGTTTAAACCTTTTGTTCATTTATTGACGCCACGTCAATGTGTTTAATCCCTCTGTTAATTTTTCTCAGATTCAAGCACTCTTTATACATCATATTATACTATATCAATAACGCATTTACTCGTAAGACGAGTGAACTAGTCAATTAGATTTCGATTCCTGCATAATTCGTTTAGGAAACAAAATTGGAGGACATATCTCGATTATATGTCACTGTAGGACGGAAAACATATTTAAAATCAATAATTATTATCGTTACGATTTTTTTTTCTCTGACTTTTAATCAAGTACCTGTTTTTATACGCGTGTTTGACGTATAGAAGACCTTCTTGAAAACGGTTGAGCGTGTAATGTTTTTGCCGGCGACGAGAAAGCAATTTCGGCTGGATCGCGTTTGTGGCGTTTTCTTTGTCGGTGATTCTAAATCGGAAACATTCGACGAAGTTTAATCCTCTAAAATTCAGTTTTCAAGTAAACCCAGCAAGGCTAGTTCTACCAAACCTAATATGTCTATTCGGACTAGGTACCCACTCGAACGATCAAAATTCAATCGTGCCGGCGGCGCCGTGTTTCATACTCTGAGTATTCGCCTTATAGATACCTATTCGAATATTATAATTTTATTTTCAAGAACGCAGCCCTAAACTTCGTCGTTGCAGTATTTGTCTATATTGAATATTTTTTGACTCGTTTTTAAATTTCTAGGTATTGCTGCTGGAAGCCGGTATTGAGGAACCGGCGTTTTCTCTGGTGCCAGGTCTCGCGCCTTTGCAGTTGGGAAGTAAAATCGATTGGAATTATACAACGCAGCCGGAAGAACACTCGTGCAGATCCAGACCGGGAGGCATGTGCAACTGGGCTAGAGGCAAAGTGATGGGCGGATCGAGCACGATCAACTATATGATATACGCTCGGGGGAACATGGAAGACTATAACGAATGGGAAGAAATGGGTAACGACGGTGCGTATAATGATAATAATAATAATAATAATTGTACGATTGACGTTTAAAAATTGATATAAGTACAATATAAATACGTTACGCGTACAACGTGTGTCTATAAATTGAAATTAATTTTTTTTTCCAATAGTTTGTTGCCAATTTGTTTGTAATTTTATATTCGTGCGACGGGTGACGGTGACTCGTTTAAATTTTGTTTATTTTTTTTTGAGGATATGTTAATGCGAATACAAACAGTAAACATCGAAATAGCGCGTGGCCGGAAAAAAAAACTGTATAACACAACTTTATAAGCAGTTAAATATTGCTGCGACAGACGTTCATCCATTCCTGTTCCGTCGTGAAGAAATCCGCCGAAAACGTTTTCGGATGTGCCAAATAATTTTTCAAATAAGATGTCTTTTTTTTTTATTCTGTCACTAGCCTTGTGATATTTGTTACGATTTTGTCGAACAAAAATTTCAACTATGTATAAGAAGAAAAAAACGAAATTCATACCGAAATCCTTTACCGAATCCACCTCCTGCACGGTGTACATTTAATATACACATTACACACATTATTACGTCACACGCATACGTCTACATGTCGACGTAATTAATATTAAACCATTTTTTTATTTATTTAAATTATGGTCCACATTTTATCGACGACGTTATTATATGGAAATGTTATTGTAAACTAACGTTTATTTCTTTTTAATTTTTTGACGACGTTTACATCTTTATTTTCGATATTAATTTTGTTACATTTTCGCTAAGGGAATTGGAAGCGACGTATCGGTGCGTTAGAAGTACGAAACGTTTATTTTACTATGATTCGCATGTACGAGAAAAAGAGAGAAAATACTTGCTTCCAATCCCCTTAACGGTAAATCGTTTAATAATTATTATCGGTAGTATATATATTATATATATAAGCGACATTAGAGACAGTTTTATACAATATTATATATAATGACGTATTCCAGAGTCTAGGAAAAAAACAGCGTTATTTTTTTTACCGTAATTATTTTTTGATAAATTTATTATAATATATACTTTGATTCGAGTGGAATTTTCCCGTAGGTATTCCAGTTTTGAATTTATGTTTGTTTTACTTATTATTTTTTTTTCTTTTTTTTTTTACAAAATGAACATATAACAGAAAATTTCAAAAGAATTTCTACGATTTATATAATATGTATATAATACTTACGTATTTTTCGTTTGTATATATATATAAATATTTATTATTGACTAAGAAAATGTGTGACATTTATGATACTCGCGTAGTATATTCGCCGAGTGAAATAAATGAGATGTGAAATTAAGCGTGGAGAGCGAGTGGATTAAAAAAATATGTGAGTATAGATTTTGGGTCACATAAAAAAAAAAAATTGGATCCGTCACTATATGTTCGGCTCGTATTATACACGCTTGTGCTCGTTCAAGTATATTTTAACACGTATATAATTGTGACACAAATATTATTTGAAATAAAATACAACACTAATTTCTGGTTTTTTTTTATTTTAAAAATTATTTTCAAGTATTGATCATTGTAATTTGTAATTTTAGGATGGGGCTACGACGAGGTTCTTCACTATTTCAAAAAGTCTGAAAACAACGAGGATCCGGAAATTTATAAAAAAAATCCAGAGTATCACGGTAAAGGAGGATATCTCACGGTAGAATGGTTCCCGTACGTAGACCCGACGGCAGTCACTTTGATCAAGGTGAACGGACTTTAATACTAAATAATCTCGTGTCGTATAATGTACGGACTTAATTTCTAATTGCCTACTCATTATTTAAATATTAATTAAACTTTATAGCTCGTGAGTACAATGCGCTTTCAAATTTCGCACCAAACGTTTTAATTTTAGTACGCTACGTCTATTTCATTGGTCCTGCTTGCAGACAGTTTGTCAGTGAGATATTTTGCCTCCCCGTCCTAATGAAACTGTCTGAGGACGCCCTTGCCTTGCAGAATACGTATATTATATATATATATAAATATATATATACCATTAAGAATTTTATTTTATTTTTTCATTATAATAAACCAACGTAATTGATTTGTTCGTATATTTTTCCCGATAACGTGTAAGCGCGTTTAACATTTTTTTTTCGGACTCTAAAGAGCCGAAATACACCGAAAGAAAGGTAAAAATAAAAAAAAATAGAATTTTTTTTTTTTAATGAGAAAAACCTTTGAAACGTATTTTAGGCGTGGAAAGAATTCGGTCTGCCTTACGTGGACGTGAACGCGGAAACGCAGTTGGGCGTCACCCATTTACAATCGACGGCCAAACACGGCGGGCGAATGAGCACGAACAGGGCGTTCATACGGCCCGTAAGAAAGAAACGGAAAAATCTCACCGTCATCACCGAGGCGCACGTCACTAGGGTGTTGATAGAGAAAAAACACGCGGTCGGCGTGGAATTCCTGTACAAGAATAAGATGAGAACCGTGATGGCGAAAAAAGAGGTGATCCTTAGCGCCGGGTCGTTGAACTCGCCGAAAATATTGATGTTGTCCGGCATCGGTCCCAAACGCCATCTGGAGAAAATGAACATCGCCGTGGTGAAGGATTTGGCGGTCGGCAGGAATCTCCAGGACCACGTCACCACGGACGGGATCGTCATTAGCGTGAAGAAAACCGCGACCGACAAGAGTCTTCCGGAGAAAAAGGACGACGCCGTTTTGTATAAGAAAAAAAAAGCCGGTCCTCTAGCGGCCACGGGCCCGTTACAGTGCGGTGTATACCTGCAAACCAAGTACGTCTGACGTCATGTGACTTATACTTGCTCGGTTTCACGGCGCTCGCGGACGCAATACATCAGTCATATATGTTGTACTTAATGCTTCTTATATAGTTGACTCCTAATAGTTAATTTTTTTTTTTTTAAATTTAGTTATTAGGCGTTTTCGTTACCTCAATAAAGAGGAACCACTTGACGTTTTTAAAAATTTCTATTTCTTTTTTCACCATTATACGTACAACGAATACCTTTTTGAAATAATCGTCATCGGTTTTGGGCTAGCATTTTGAAAATTCCATTAGTTTCAATATTTCGAAATTTGATCACTGAATGCCTACAAATTTAATACAAAGTCCTTTACAGTACGATTTTCGAATGATATTCAACGATTTTTTTACGAGTTTGTAATGAGGATTGGACACGTCGCAGTATTGAATTCGAGGGCTTTTTTTTTTCGTTAACTCCAAAAGTATTAATTCGAAATTTTTAACGATATTACAAACTCTGGTAAGGTATACGTGTAGATTGAAAAAGAAAAAATAAGACTATAACAGATTTTTCGGTAAATATAACATTTCGAATAACGTCATAATATTATATAATCCAAACGATATAGAATACTGCTCACAATATTTAAAATTATTTTTCTATATTTATTTATAGATACGAACATTCAGTAGATCTCCCGGACATAAATTACGCGTTTGACAACGGCAACAAAAAGGACTGGATCTTCGACCCTGCAAACGCCTCGAGATTAAACATGTCTCCGGTTTCTTATTACGAAGCGATTAACGTGAGGCCGATTTTGTTGAAGCCCAAAAGTCGAGGGTACATACTGCTGAACGACACTGATCCGGTTTGGGGCCAGCCGCTGATTTTTCCTCGTTTCTTCACTAAAGGAAACGATCTTCAAATACTCGTCGAAGGTAATAACAATCACACACACACACGAGGTTTGATAACCTAACACCGACCCGTGTCCCCGGATAATTAATTGTTTTGTTAAATATTATCGCGTATAACAATTTTTATTAAAAATGCACACGTATAGTTATAGGTGCTAAAGACGCTATTCGAATATTACTCAAATAAAATTGTTTTAGTATAATACCGTAAAATTATTTAAAAAAAAAAAAAAGATATTTCAAAAGGTTTTAAATTCTAAAATAACATTTATCATCAATTTTAATTCCGTCTAACCGTAATCGAATCTGTGAAATTGATATTAAACTTCTTAAAATTACATTTAAGATTGTTTATAGTGCACGTTGTGAAGATTAAATATTATGATGTTTGTTCGTCATATCGGTTTACTACGCAAATGATAATGATATTACTTAAAAAAAAAATACCAATTAAAATTGCGTTTGAAATACGCGTAATTCATTTAAATACTTTGTGTAACGCTGCGCGTGTAATAGACATAAAAATACGTTATAGAATCTCACGAAAATTCTACATAACAATTTGAAAGTTTTAACACTGGTTATAATGCCGTTTTAATTTATTTCAAATATTCACGAATACCCATATTACGTGTACTCGGATAATTGATTTTCAATTAACACGTGCAGTTTTTGAAAAATTGCGAATTATAAGACGCGAATTATGTGTGTTTTAAAAATATTAAACGCGTGTACATACAGGGTTATGTAGATTTTAATCGATTTTTAATAACCGCGTAAAATCTATTCGCTTAATATTTTTATTTGTATTGTTTAATGGTTTCGGTATATTTTCGCTTGTTGATTTTCTTAAAGGTAAATAAGAGTTTTCTAATATGACGTTCGAAGTCCGTCGTCATTTGCAACGAATTGTGATTCGGTGGCCACGGTTTACGCGCGACATTAATAGCTAGTAAATAAACGGAAAATATAATCATATTATAATTTTAAACTTTGATCTGTGCAATAAATCGTAATAGGCTATCGGATTTTATAAAATTTCAATTTTTTTTCTTAAAACTATGATACGTGAAATATGACATTTTGATTTCTAATGAAATAATATAAGTAAATACATAAAAGTAAAATACGTTAGTATCATGACTAGTATCATAAAAAAATATTTAAATACCATTAAAATACGAGAAAGAAAAGAAAGGCCCACATATTTTGTTTTCTCAAGTTCTCAAGTTTTTCTCCGTCTGTTCGGTCGTCCTGCCTCGCAACCGTACGCGCGGCAGTTGGTCTTATGATTTGTAGCCACGTACAATCTTACTTTTGTCTTTTTCGATATCATTTTGGACCTTCAACATTTCGTCAACGCGTAAGACGCTCTTTGGGCTTTATATTTGATTCGATTAAACGACAAAACAAAAAATCGAAATCGTTTGACCGCGGCCTTTTATGGACATATTTCGAAAACGACTTTCGGATTACATAAACGAAAAACGGGTAACGACTGGTCGCGGCGCTATATCGCCGAATATATTAGACGTAAGTGTGAATTTTTAAAATTATGTTTTTACTTTTCGGCTTAATGTAGTATTTTTGTTGTTACGCGTACTTCGTTTAATGACGGAATAATATATTCGCGAAAACATACTTATACGGACGTTCAACTAAAATATAATAATAATAATAATAATATGTTCACAACCAACGTCGTTATACCCACACGCGTTACGCAATGTACTTTACGTTTTGTTGGGCAATCGTCTTATTATAATAATTACCGTTTTATCGTATATATTAAGCACTTATTACAGTGTAGTAATGATGATTCGAGTAATAATAATAATAATAATAATATTTCCACCGTTTCTATTTAAACGTCAATTTGCACTGTGATAACCGCGCGAATCTTCTATAATAATATATTAGTGAGTTGTACGCGTTCGCGTTTACAACCTAAACCGTATTCATGTACCCAATACATACATATATATATATATAGTACACGTTAAATGTTTTTGAAAACGGCGTTGTCATCGGAACGTTTTAACGTTCTAAGTGCGCGCGCGTAATGATAATTGCCAGAAAGTAGTTTTCTTTTTTATTATTATTATTAATTTTTTTACAAAAATTATTTTTCGACCAGAATAAAAATACTAAATGAAGTATTTAAAATAGTATTAATTTTTTTTTTTAATTTTTGTAGCTCAATAACATGTTTTACTTTGAAAAAACTCTCACTCGTCGTCGTAGATGCTAACCATTCGATTTCGATACGTTTTATTTTGTTGGAAAAACGATGATATTTTCTACAGTGAGCATTTGATTGTAACTCTTAACCGGGGGCGTATTTATGGGGGGAGCTGATGAGACTTCAGCCCCCCCACCCGATATTTCATGAAATTTCTTTATGTATTCCTATGAATGGTCCTATGAATTTTCTATTTTAAGATTTAGTTTTGGATTAGAATTTAAAAATAACTCAACGATGATATTACTCAGTGCCTCAGCCCCCCAAAAAAAAATATCTAAATACCCTCCTGCTCTTAACGATAACAGTTTGAAAGATTTTTACGAGTATTCAAACACGTTGTTTTTCGATATTAATCAAAAATCGAAACCCACTGCGTCCTGTAAAGAAGTCTTCCATTTCCGACAAAAATAATAGAAATTATTATTTTGAGATAATTGAGAATTTTTGCTGTAAATCGTATTTTAATAATAATAAAAAAAAAATGTTTTATTTCTTGTCCGTCGGTGCTACTACGAATACCACTACCCAAATGTACTAACCCGGACGGCGACGACGAGATTACAAATTGCCTATATTCCGCCCCTTATTTAGAAAGCCTCGAACTACGCTCGCACTTGACAAGGCGTTACACAGGCAAACGAAGTACACTCGTTTATAACTTTATGACTTCAAGAAGTTCTTGGTAACGTAGATAACGCGAAGCAACGATGGACAACAGTATATTAATATTACAACATTATTATCGCAAATTGTGTGAAAACTAATTTTATATAATATATGAAATATCGCGGAGCAATAATAAAAATATGAACACCAGATCTCGTTATTGTGACTGCATGGAAGAAAACCTGGTCTATGGACGTGGCGTTTTTTTTTTCGCGATTCGCCTCGATTTCATAAATGTCCAAACGTAAAAAAATCAACGTGGTTACACTTGATTTAAAATAACTTTATAAGAAAACGTCCTGTAAGTTGTCGTCCGTGCGCTGTATAAAAATGAACGTGATGTCACCTCGTGTTTGTACACACAAGTTTTTTTTTTTTTTTAGTCTCTTATTTTGAATGTGATGTGTGTGTGTGTGTGTGTGTGTGTGTGTGTGTGTGTGTTGGCGTCGACAGGCATGAAAATCGGAGCGAACCTGGTCAACACGGAGGCGATGCGGAAAACGGGCGCGGCGCTGGTGGACGTGCCGGCCGAGGCGTGCGCCGCGCACGAGTTCGGCACGGACGCGTACTGGTCGTGCCTGGCCGTGGAGTACACGGCCACCATATACCATCCGGTGGGCACGTGCAAAATGGGCCCGGCCACCGACCGGCGGGCCGTTGTCGACCCGGAGCTGAAGGTGTACGGCGTGGCCGGGCTACGGGTGGTGGACGCCTCGATCATGCCGACCATCGTCAGGGGGAACACGAACGCGCCGACCATAATGATCGCGGAGAAGGCGTCCGACATGATCAAAGACAAATGGCATTCGTCCTCGTACAGCGGTTGAGGCGTGTTTTCGGTGTTAAGATTTTTGTGCGCTAAATAGAAAAAAAAAACGTGCCCCGCCGAATTATAATACGAGTATATTAAAAAAAAAAAATCTGAGAAAAAAATTTTAATATATTTTTTTTTTCATTTCCGAAAACGAATATTTCCGTTACGAATAATACCACGTTTCATTTCGGACGATTATATTGTAAAACCAAAATTATTTACCCGTTACGCACTATTATACTTGCAGTCTGAATCCGGTGATATTTTTTTTCACACTTCATACGCGCCATTTACACATTTTTATTTCAATTTTATATAATATTTTTTACTCTTGAAATTTATCGTGCGAAAAAAGGTTTACCGAAACGATGTTGTGCCAAAAACAAAAAAAAAATACCTTAAAAACCAAACGAACAATATACGCACCGAAAACCGTTTTGTATTTCAGGAATAACGTAAAATGCACGTCATATAAAAAGTACTTCAACGCGATCGACCAGAGAAATTATACGAACGCATAAGTCTTAACGGACTCGTCGAATCGATAAAATAATACGAATAATTTCTATACGCCTTGTTCGATTAAAATTTCACAAAAAAAAAAATAATAATAATTCAGGATAATATTATAAAATCGCGTACTCTTATCAAACAATAACGAAATAATTATTAAAATAACAGTTTGACACGGGGGGTTACATAAATGAGAATATTTTTTACAAACTGGCGCATTTCTCTACATAATATTGCGACATAAATCGTATTATTCCGCAATATCGCGGTATTAATTTATAACGTGAACTAGATATAAAATCAACTCGTCTTGTGTATAAAAACAATATTTTGATGATCTTGTCTACATAAAAATCAGGTTTCTTTTTTTTTTCTCTTACGAATCAAGCCATATTATATATACACACGTGTAATACGTTCGGTAAATGTATGTGTATAATAAATATAATGTTTATCGCATATATTATAAATATTTTTTTAAAAAATAAAACGATTAAAGTATTCCGTATTTAACTTTCGCTCTGTATTCATAACAACGTAGTGATATTTCTTTATTACATTTTATTCGGAGAGTTTTATTTATTTATTTTTTTTTTTGGGGGAACACGTACGCGTATTTTAATAGTTTACAAATTTCCATTTAAACGCGTACAGCAATTATTTTTTATAATTCATTTTTAAGCGCTTTTTATATGATTCAAACATATACTCGTACGTGTATGTGTATAATAATAAAAAATAAATAAATATTAATTTGAACGCTCGTACTTGTACATATATATTATATGCCGATTTATCATCAGCTTTTAGAATCAATATTATTCACGAGTCTTAAACGAGTCTGATTAGGCGCGGTTACACACGAATCATTACCAAAAAGTCCATATACAATATTACAATATCGTATAATGAGCTCAGTGTGAAATAATAGGACGTCTTTAATTAAAATTGTGTACATATATCTATATATTTTACTAAATCCGTAAATTTATTAATAATATATTCCGTTATACTACCTCATTTAAAATTGGTGTATACAAGCTGTAGAATACTAAATAAATATAACATATTTTATAGTTATTATAGTTTAATTTATATGTATGTATATATAAATATAAAAAAAAATATGCGAACTTATCTGAAGCTGTATACGCTAAGAGAAAAAAAACCGAAAGTATCAATGTTATTTACCCGAATTATTCGATTTTCAAATTGTAAATTGATATTTTTAAACGTATTACATTTGTAAATTTACCAATTGTATAAATGTGTACTGAAAATCGATACAGTATACTAGTATTATTATATAATACGTCATTTAGCCATTTCGTTGTTTTTTTTCTTTCATACAAATCGTTTACCAGTTTGAATCCAGTTTTAAATTAATTTTATCGCGAAATTATAATAATTAAACGAGAACGTGCGTATATACCTGCGGCTGCTGTAAATTAGATAATAGTATTTTAGAATATATAAAATGCAATGTATCAAACTATGTATTCATCTATTCCAATCTTATTGTACTTTTTTTTTTTTGTATATTATAATTTTGTTATTTAAATTGTGTGTTTTTATACGCGTATGATAATAACATTATCGACGTAATCGTTAATTTTAATCGATAGATGATGCGAAATTCGCTCAATCTACATAAAACTATATTACGGGAAATATTTGCGACGTTCTACTGACAATTTCTTAGATAACTTTTTGTGAATAGCCGATTACAGTGGTCAATATATTATGTACTTCATTGTCGCGGTTAACCTATGATCGTTTTAAATGTTTTCTCAATCGATGGCCACGTGCAGATAATATAACAAAAAACATATCCAACGGTCGTCTTAAGCGTTTCAATCGGAGTCAATAAGTACACTAAAAGTAATCCGTTTTAAAATTCGATACCATCATTTCGAAGGTTTCTAAAAATAAAATTTAATCTACACGCGTGTACTTGTGTAGACATTCGGCCAGAGTCATAGTGTTTTGTATACTACCTTTCATGAACTCTATACACGACTTGTTGTTGAAAATATATTTTAAGTAATGATCATAAACCTTACCGTTTTTAAACATTATATAAAACTTTAAATAATTACCTCTGTTTTACATCATATTGGAGATAATATTATGCGTATTTATCTCGTGGAATTTTGTTTTTTTACATCGTATATCGTAAGCAGGTATTATTCTAATAATTTATTTATCGAGAAAAATGTTTTTATTTTTTTTTTAAATGTATTATATTTTAAACATTTTCATTTTCACATTATATAAAATGATTGAATGTTTCTTTATCGTATTTTAAAGACAATATTGCTAATCGACTATTATATCATATACGTATATAATTAAAAAAAGTAATATTAATCGTATACGCGCATAATAAGTATTATACCAACTGTAGCTAATAGTATATTCTCTTTCTATTATATATTTTGTAATAATAAAAAAAATTACACACATACATTATACGCCATTTAAAAAACAAAAAACTTTCTTCGTAGACTTGAGATTTCTGTTTAAGATTCTGTTTAAATGCGTATAGGTAATAGTATACGGTACAGTGGAGTATAATTTTTTTACTTTCCTAGCATATCGCTATTCTTATTTGAACGATGCCAATACACATATATTAATTAGGTTTATTGAATAATTCGAATTTATCTGGTATACAATACTCATTAGATAAAATAATTTCGGACGTTTAAGTGTATGCAAGCATTATAGACTATATATATATATATAAGCTAAATGCACTATAATACATATTATATAATATTAGTTTTTATCAATAGATTAGTAGATTAATATCAAAGAATTAAAATCACTCCGAGTCGATATTGTTAATCGTTTTTGAGAAGTAACTATAATATTTAAATTTATTCAAATAAGTTATCATTCAGTTTTATTTTTGAACGTTATTTACGTAAATACTATAAGTTGTAATATATATATATATATATATATACACAAGAAAAAACGTTGTCGAATATTGTAAATATTTATGGCGTGAATTTACCTAGCGCAACTAAAAAAAAAAAAAACAACACGTGTTCGTACGAATTTTCGTTTTAAAATTATAAATATATAATTTTTTTTTTATTTTATCGGAATTACCGCATAGTTTTGATAATATTTTAAACGACAATATCACAATATTAAAAAAAAAAAAAACCCCGAATAAAAATACAAATTTCGGAAAGAAATGCAAAATAACTTCAATTACTCATCGGTAATGTAGTACTGCTATAGATATTTATAATTTTGCCGTGTACGCACAGCGTGCAGCGTGGTACGTGTCATTATTGCTAAATCCTAATCGAATATATACACCGTTATCGAATCGCGTTTTCTTTTTTTACCGCACTCATATATTGGTACGGAAATATTTAATCTGTATTTTACAAATAATGTATTATAAAGATAATATTCGTATATAATATATATATATATCTATACGTAACAAGAGTATCATTAAAACGACGCGAGTTATTTGCAGGTTAAAGAAATCTTCCGCCGATTATACGTCTACGAGTATTTATATAATTTTCAATTAATATCGAGTTCAACGTGTTGGGCAATAAAATAATACGCGTACTAAAATCAGTTTTAATTAGAAAAACGATATAGGTCGGCTCACAGACGGTATAAAAATAAGGCGAGTATTTAAAAGAAAAAAAAAAGGTTTTTTAATTATTGGGCTCTGGTTTATGCAAATATTAAAGTACCT
This sequence comes from Slavum lentiscoides, assembly GCA_032441835.1. NCBI lineage: Eukaryota > Metazoa > Arthropoda > Insecta > Hemiptera > Aphididae > Slavum > Slavum lentiscoides. The sequence goes on along the minus strand of CM063715.1, from coordinate 7,391,973 downwards.
AATGATAACGCGACTTCGAAAATTTGTACGCTATTATTATTGGATTTCCACGCACGAATTCGATTTAAAAAATTGGTCGCTAGAAACGTTCCGTGATTAAAAAAAAAAAACTATTTGTGAGTACAACGATTATACATGACATTTACATTATTACGCGAGTGTGTACCGTTGTAGAGTCCATTAAGTGTTTGGTAAAAATTAAAACTAAGAAGAAAAACCAGTTTAAAAAAATACATAATATATTGTTAATCTTTAAGAAAAAAAAAAAAAAACGAGAAAGTTATATATTATTCTACTACTACGGTATAGTGTATACAATCATTTGTTGTTTCACATTTATTATTATTTTAATAACGAATCATATAGTACGCGTGTACATAATAATATGGACATAACTATAATCTCTATATATGTATACTTTTTACATACATTTTGACTGTGTGAACTTTTTAAATTATTAACTACACACACACACGATAACTATATATTACTCGTATCGATTATTTTGTTTTGGATCGTTTCATAAATATTGGTCGGCTGCTTGTGGACGACATAAAATTTTATCGACACGTTTTATTAACATATCCGATTAGTATATATATATATATATATATGTAATTATTATAATAAAATGACGGGGCATTAAATTATATCGAAATATGATTATATTTATATATACCCGTTCAATAATTTTTTTTTTTTAATAAATCTTTTTTATATACTCGAATAATATTCAGTATAAACGCACGATTAATAAAAATATAGGTTCGTCGGGTTTTGCAAAAATTCAGGTATTAGTCCGCTACAATATTTCTACGAGTATTCGTAGAAATCCGTAAAAAAAATTCCTTTTTTTCGTTAAATATGATATAATACAATTTTTTCGAGTACCCACGCCTAGCCATAGATTAATGTAATACGAGTTAAGTAATACCAATAACTTCTTGATGTAGCCTTCGCGCTTGTACTCGTATACGGTAACATTACAAAAGAAAGCAGTTTCGTAGGTCATTTGTTTAGGCCGCAGGAGTCCTAAATATTTGTTAAAGTTAATTAACTTATATAAATAATGTATATACGGTCACGTAATTACACGCGCGAATTCTGTTCTTGACATCTTTTTGTTTTAATAATAATAACTCTAATTATTCACATATAACACATAAGTACCGTCTGACATTTTGTAACTACCGTCCCGGTTTAAATTGCTGCGAATATTACACAATATACGATAGTATATAGGTGTATACATTTTTTTTTTAATACATAACGATTAATACTCCACGGTATCATGTTCGATGTTTTAAAATATTTATTTCTATAAACGTTCATCTGTATAGATATAGTTCTTTAAAATGTAAAAAAAAAAAAAACAATAAAAATGATATATGAAAGGAATAGAAATAAAAAATGAATTAATATTCGTAAATAATATATTTTTATGTATATAAAAAGAAAACATGTATAGGTAGGTAACTTTAAATCGTCGTCCTTTCGCGATTAATTCACCGGGCGAAAGTAAAAAACGTGCCAATTGTTATTATCTTTCTTTAAAATAATAAAATAGTAAAAACAAAAAAATTAAATAATTAAAAAATATATAGACGAGAGAAATGTTATCTATAAATTATAATACTCGTAAATAATAAATTTGTATACAGACAATTCATATGTGTAAAGTAAATATAAAATCAAGCCGAAAAGCATATTATGAAAAATAAAGAAATATATAGGAGTTGCGTTTTATCGGTTCGGACATCATAAGGTATTAAGCGAAAAAGAAAAATACAATATCGGAATAAAAAAAAAAAAAATAACAAAACCTAGAGACAATTATGAATGTTACAATAAAAAGACGAAGATAAAAAAAAAACAGCGAAGAAATTGTGTACATAGTGAATTAAATTATTTAAAAAAAAAAAACAACAACTATGTCGTTTTATTAATATTATTTAATATACATTAATATAAAATATATAAATATTTATATATTTTACATCAGCTGTTTATGTGTTTCAAATATTTTAAAACTTATTATGTTTAATTTCTTGAAATTTATATGTAATTCTTACAAAACTGAATTCATATAAATGTTACGTTTTGTATTTAAAATTTCTAAGCTGTTGTCTCTATTAAATGTAATAGTATTTAATATTTTCTATAATACGTTTTGCAAAATTTGATTTCGGATTAACGTCTTTGGCTTGATTTTATATTCACACATTTTACAATAAATACATAAATTTGGTTTTGTTTTTTTTTATATATATGCAAATTTATAATATATATATATATTATTGTGTTTACTGAATATTTAAAATATATACGTGTCTTATTTACTTGAATTTCAAGTGATAGTAATTGTTTGCTAATTTATATTTATATATATATATATATGCATAAAAATAGTTTATATTATCGTGTTTTCAGGAATCATAGTATTACAAAAATACTGACGTCATTTCCTACAATACGTATACGTGTACAATACATAATATATTATGCTTATCGACAAAAGCATTTTTGAGTTATTTTCAGTCATAGTGACTTGTATGTAAGAACATTAAAGAAATACACGTTTAAACGACCAAGACGAATAAAAAGTGTACCTACTATAAATAATACTATATACCTTTATCGTAATGTATAATTATATTTTCAATTAATTTTTCGTGACGTTTCATATTTTAACCTCGTGGACAGACAGACAGATAATGCGTATAATGTCAATGGCATGTGCAGTCCGCGCCTATAAATTTAGTAATATCGTATATTTAACTACATAGCTTTTTTCAACAATTCCATGGAGTATGACGTCAGGGAAACCAATGTAGTGTATGTATGAAACGTGTCGTTCATAAACAAAAAAAAAAAAAATCGTTCAATTTAATACATTTCAAAATACACACTCTATATAAAGTGGCGCGCAGCGCTCAGCGATTCGAACAAAAATATCGAAATACGTTGTATTCGTTCTCGAATTGAGTACAGTCGGCCATATCCATAGGCGCAACTAGACATACCGGACGCTTGAGCTCCAGGTTTTCGTGCAAGCTATCAATTCGCAGGAGACTACGAGTTGATTAGAACCAAGTACTTATATAAAAAAAAATGATAATAATAATTAATAACCCCCCAAAAATTTAATTTAAATGAAACGTAAATCATTATTTTTATAAACAATAAAAATACATGCATATAATCGCCATCAATGTTAGCAACAGACCGAAACCGAAATAACGTTTTAAATTAATAACGAAATAATTTGACGAGAGTTTATTCGTATAAAATCGACACGAAATATCTAATTTCGATATAATTTCTTAGTGTCCAAAGCGGCTCAACAAGTTGCGCCGATGGCCATATCCACCATTCAATATCATACGTATTTATAAACTATACGCTTTTATTTGAATGTGTGTGTGTGTGTGTGTGTGTTGTAGACCGCCCTGAGTACACAAAATGTCGATAGTAATTAATTTACAGACAATGATGTATACTCGTATAATGAACATAATTCAATTTGCACAGTCGATAGAGTCTATATAATACACGCTGTAATATACTCTATTTATCCGTACATAGAAATTACTAATAATACAAAATATCCATTCTCTTAAGATAATGAGTACACAATAATATTATAAAATAAGACAAACGAACGCTATGGGTAATATTTTATTAAGTAGGCGCACAAAGTGCCACCGTGGGCTTTAACGTACAAACAAAAAAGAAAAAACTGCTTAAGCGTAACCGTATGGGTAAAACAACTATCTATTTAATATACAGCACAACGCGCGTAATAATATTATTATTTTGTGTAAATGTCAAACGCTAAAAATTCGTGTTTCGTAATATTACGTTAAAATTCATTTCCGTTATTTATATACAATACTTTGTTTTAACTATACAATATTATACGGTGTGAAATTCATTTGGAAATTAATCGGATTTTTCTCGAGTACACGTGCCTACTATAATAACAATAAGACGAAAGCTTACGTTGTATGTCTCTTGGTCGTTATTTAAAAAAAAAAAAAAATCCGTAATAAAAATGAAACTCGTTTTGAAAAAAAAAAAAAGCCGAAATTTATATACATATATTCACGCCTATAGCGTCGCCAACCGTCCGGGACATTTCGGATTTTCCGGTGCCTGTCCAGTATATATGCGTTTTAAATGCAGGACCGTGATGGAGAGAAATCAAGGGCCCCAGGGACAAACTGATCCGGGCCCCTTTCGATGTCAAATATTAAACGTACCACTAACACCCAGTCTTTTAAAATGCGTTCCGATTCAATTAATCGCAGATTTTATATAAAAGTAAACATTTGGTAAAATATAGGACTTGGTTGCTTTAGCCGGGCCCGGGCCCTGGGGCTACAGCATCGGCTGCCCCCTCTCGTCGGTCCTGCAGGTCTTATGACTTACGAGGTTTTCTCTATAAAAAGTCTCTCGGCGGTTTATTCGACGCTATTGAATACCGCTGCAGCAGGCGTACAGCATTAATTTCCAGCAGAATTAAATTATACGTGTAACTCGACGCGCTAAGAATTTCGTGACTTTTTGGATCTCACAACTAGGGGACCGACGACTTATGATTTATGAAATTTATAAAAAAGCCACGCGCGCGCGCGAGAGAGAGAGAGACAATCGGGTTTAAATATTCGTTTATTTAAAATATAGGTATTTTTAATGCAAGTTCATTTTTTAATTAAAAAAAAACAATTTTTTTCTAACGTTTCGTTCGTCAATATTTTATTGGTTTATGTACCGGATACTAAAAGATAAAAAAAAAAAAAAAATCATTGATGGCGTGTACAGTTATTAATTGGATTCGGCAACCGTATAATGTTCGGAAAGTTCCGAGAAACTCTTCTATTGACTCGTCGTTCGGTATTAATGAAAAAAACGCGCCGTTATTTTTCGAAATAAAAATATTCTGTTCCGCTGTTTACGCGAGATCCTGCAGAGACACTGTCCCGGCGAGGATGATTGTCGGCGGTCGAGTCCGAGGCGGCGGCGGCGGCGGCGGCGGCGGTTTTACTTTCACTGGGCGCCTGTTCGCTTCGCTCCGTCGTCGTGAACGTGACGCGCCGCGGGTCGGGCGGAGGGCGGTGGCACAGTGTCCGACGAAAATGTAGTGCAGCGCACGAGGGAAGAGGAAACGCGATAGCCGCGCCGTCTCGACCGTCGACGGGCGAGCACACGCGTTCAAACGTCGGCGTGCGTTCGTCGAAAAACGGTCGTCGCGTTATCGTCGTGTCGGATTTTTTTTTTCCTTTTTTTTTTTATCGTTCGAATTGTGGTAACTGAAATCCACTACTGTGTGAGTTTTATAAAAAGTGATTTTTTTTTTCTGTTTACAACTAGAAAAACAAAAAAGTTTTCCGTCCATACACTACGGACGTGTCGTGCACGCGCGACCAGGTAAACGACAAAATATCACTTAATAATCACGCAGGCGCGCGCGCGAACCACACGTTTTTACCGTATGCGTAGGTTTTTTTAAATAATTTTTTTTTTATTCCCCGTTCTTCTGTATGTACCTACGTCGGAGACCGATTTTTTTTTTTTTCCCTCGGTTAAAAAATATTATTAATATTTCGACGATGCCCCGGCATACCGCAGAGGCGGCGGCGGCAATAAGTCGTTATGAAAACGCGGTCGAGCGTATTCTGTACACCGCCTTCCGGTCGTACGTACACGTTTTTACACCCGACGGATATGCGCGTAACCATACGCGTTCCACGGTGCACGCTATACAACACACGAGAACGAAAGTGGATTATATACTAACTATCCGTATGGGTACAACCGGTTTTTACACGGTATCGCGTTGTTCACGCAATATCGCCGTCGACAGACGGCCAGTAATTTATTTATTATAAAACAGTCGTGGCGTAGGATTTAGCGCGCGCGTTACGACCGCGACGGTAAAAAAATAAAAAACGTAATATAGAAATGGAGGAAAAAAATAAAATAAAATAACAGCGCTTCCCCGCCGCGCGATTTCTTCTCTCCGCCACCGTCGCCCGGACGCGTATGAGCGTTCCGGGATCCGTTTGGACACCCGCATTTATAATGATTATTACGAATTCTGCGTAAATGCTCTACGCCAGATTTAGTTGGCGAGAAACGATGATATTATAATAACTCTCGAGAAACGAACCCACTCGTTGTTATCCGTAAAACTTTAATGTCACGCGGTGTAAACCCGATAACATCACGTTTTTTTTTTTTTTTTTATTGTCTGCCGGGTATAATATTGAAATAAATTTCGTTTTCTTCGCTATTCTCTTGTTACTCGCGGAGCAAAAAAAAAAAAACGCTTACTAAATATATTCGTTATTGGTTTAAATGGAATTTCACGTTTTATTTGTTAATTAATTAATTATATTTATAATATTGTAAACGGGCTTGCGCCCTGCGTATAACGAATATTTAACAAATGGTGGTGCTCAATCTAATATAGAAACAGAAAATAAGAAACCGAGTTTTACGCGGATTAGAACGAGAACAGTAGTGGAGGGTCGTAATGGTCATAATTCGTATTGTATAAGTTCGTTTTTTAAACGGTTAGAAGACGAACGTGGAATATAGGATTTAGTTTGTGAACACGAGTGGAGCGAGAAGGGATGTTGGGAATTTGTAGAAAGCGAGGACAGTATCATCGATAGACCCTGCAGCAGAAACGAGTTTAAGAAGAAAAGAGACGTTGTTAAGCGAGTGGCGGCGATTCGGTTTACTTGTATTTCTTTTTACATACTTATAAAACGACGGTATTAAATAAATAGGCGGGAAATTCGTAAACCGACCGACGATCGTGCGGAGCGCAACGATTGAGGGTGCTCAAAACGGATCCCGGAACGCACATACGCCACCCGGACCCCGATGTGTGTGTTTGCAGGCGGTTTTTAAAATACATTCCGACGGAAGATAAATTGTGACGCCGTTTCCGGAGGGGAAAAAAGTGAGTAAAGAAAAAAACGCGCGCGTGCCGCGTACCTGTTTGATCCGGTAAAACGAGAAAGATATTCGGAAATTTCGCTATCTCTCCGCCGCCGAGTATTTGTTTTTAAATATCGGTAAAAAAAAAAAAAAAAAACACCGAAGAAATCGCGCGTGAAATAGTCAATAATAAATTACGAATTACCGCGTAAATAACAACATTTGTGCGGGAATTAAAAAAAATTATTATCTTTTGAATGAAATTTATTCGCTATTATTATTATTATTATTACGTTATATACCGATGCGCGCGCTGAGAAACCGACACTGTACACAATATGCACAAGCGTTCGGTTACGTATGTATTATTATTAGTGTTATCCTCATAGTGTCTTTAATAGTTTACCAGTAACTACGCGGCTTTCACCGATACACACTACTATACTAATAATATACTATTTAATCGGGTTATCGTCGTCGTTGAATATTTCTGCCGTTCGTGATTCGCGCGCATTTCGTGTGTCTCTTTTAACAATATAATATATTTTGTATTGTTGTCACGAAAATTTCAACGCGTATTGACAGAAAAAAAAAATGTCTGAAAAACGCGTTTTTAAACCATTCCGCGCCGTGCCCACGGAACGGTTTATATAAGTTTTCGCGCGTATAACTTTCGTTTTCTCTCTGGTCTATTATAGAAAATAACGCGGAGACTTCGTTCACAACGATATTTCGAATTAAAAATAATTTTTTTTTCTTGTAATAAGTAAAACTTATATACAATATTAATGAATATAAATATAAAACAGTAACGGATATTACGCTCGTCGAATACACCAGCTAATACGTATGTATATGCTAATCAGTTTAAGAGTATAACGGAACGCGCACGTTGCTAGACTCCCCCCGCCCATAGCTGCTCCGTCATTGGCTGTTGCCCCCACCAGGCGGCTAATAGCTACTCCGTCATTGGCTGTTGGCCGCCCCCACCAAGCGGCTAATAGCTGCTCTGTCATTGGCTGTTGCCCCCCCACCAGGCGGCTAATAGCTGCTCTGTCATTGGCTGTTGCTGTCGGCAACAGTCGGCACGCGACGGTTTCCGACAATCAGAATACCGATAGGACCTCGCCTGCGCGAACACGAATCAATTATTATCGTCCGCCGCCCGGTACACTCTTAAACCGAATAGCGTATTACGGTGTTCGGTTATTTCCGACGCGTTTGTTTGGAATTTGAGAAAACAGAATATAAAAACGTGTCTGTATTTTTATCGGCGAGCAACTTGTTCGGGTTTTGGCGTTCTTTCGTCGCCAATTATCGTGTGAGTCTCAAGCTAAACCTCAATAGAGTCTTTTCTGTTACAAAAAAAGAAAATTTTAAATGAACGTTTTTTTTTTTTTTATTCAATAATAATGAATAAATATTGACTACATCCGATACCGCGATTTCGTGCAGATCCTCACTGTTCTTTTACTCTTGTGTGAGATCGATTAGAAGAAAATTAGAGCAATGCGCGTTTGTTATATATAAATTTACCCGCGATTCTCGATAATGTTTTAATATGACTTTTTGAACCTGGGGTGATATTTAGCGCTCAAATACCGTCAATACGCCACTGCGTATACCTGCACACATGTATTTATATAACAAAGTATTATCGTTTCGTACGTGTAATGATATTTAATCTTATCCGTTATTATTACATATACTCACTTATAAACGTATAAATTGTATTGAATTTAAATTTAAAAAAAAAATTTGGTATTTAATTATATAATCGAACACGCTGTATACAACATACAAAAAAACGAATAAGAGGGTTACGTCACATAATTATTATTATTTGGGTTTTTTTTTTTTTTTTAGTTAATTGAAATGTCATATAACGTTTTGTGCTTTAGAGACGACATGAGAGAGTATGGCCTTGGCCTTATATATATTTACACGTGTGCTTTGGGAAAGAGAAGACGTTTATGCCATGGAATGACACCGTTTCTTTTTTTTTTTTTGTCCATAATATTTATATATGTATTACTTGTTGCAAAATAATATGTCAAAATATAAAATAGTCGCGTTTACACGCGGTTAATTTTTTTCTCGCTCTATTATTTAACGAGTTTTACAACACTTTGCGAATATACCACCAGACGAAAATAGATCGAAATAATCTAGCGCTGTTACGACAAACTCGTTCTGTGCGTACACGTATGTCATTTGCATTTTTTGTTTTGTAAAGTATAAAAAAAAAAAATAATTGACTCACATTTTTAAATCGTTACCTATTACTGCGTGGAGACGTATAAAATTTACGTAAGAATTTGACACAGAATATAATATATAATAATTAATATAAAATGTAACACGCGCTAACCTTATTTTTGCACTTGAATTTCAAACGAAATCCTATAACTAATATTATACGCGTCGTATACGTGCAGTGTTATATGTCATTGTTATATAACCAAAAAAAAAAAAAAAACGATAATATTTTTCTAAAGTAAATAACCGCGATGGTAATATTTCCAATAGTCTTTTCGAAAAAAAAATCTACGTATACGATATTTATTAGAAAAAATACAATCGCCTACGGGGTTTAATAACATATTATTATTATTATTACGTATGTACGTGCTTGTTACGTAAGTCGTGTTTTATGTATATTATTTTTATTATTATGACAGTAGATGAATCTCAGTAATTATTAAAATCGGATACATTATTGATCGCGTTTTAAAAGCCTCTGCAGAGTGTCGTGATATATTTTTTAAATTTATATTATGTATAAATAACAATAAATTACCATTTCTATATAAACCCTCGCAACGATTCGTATATAAGTATTAATAAAGACGTATATTGTACATGTATAATAACATGAAAAAAAAAAACCAACAAGTCTTTTCCTTTTTAACGTGTCGCTGTAAACATTTCGTGACTATCGGTTTTCAAAAAAAAAAACACATATTATTGCCCAACGCGAGAATATTTCATATAATATTGTAATATACCTAAAAACAATAATAATCGATTCAAGTTCAATTCCGCGTAATAATACGTATGTGTGTGTGTGTGTAATATGTCTTTGGAATATGTGCGCGCGGTTCGTGTATAGAAATATTAATGAAATCGAAAGTGTTGACCGTGAACTCCATATTATAATGTGTAGTATAAACTACGTAAGTTTCCATTGTTTCACCATAACGATCTGGTCGAATCGCATTTTGTACACATTTCTCATTCCCATCAACAGCTGCTACGCGCGCTCGTGTCTGTTCTACTGCAACAGATATCGTTGTCACGCACAATTTTTCAATATCCTATTTCTCGCGTGTATCGCGGCGAAATCACACGGCGGGTTGTTCAGATGATCGATTTTTTTTTTTTTGCTCCTGCGACGACACGCCATAAACTGCAGTTGTTACTTATTATACATATTATGTATATTCGGAATACTTTTCTCGAGTACTTACTATTTTTCAAAATTATTTTTTATTATATTTTGAAGATTTTTTTTTAATGCTAAAATTTACCGTTTAAAAACGTGTGATTGAATTTTACATTTTAAATACGTAACAATTTAACTATACTCCGGAAGACAGTATATATTTGCACTGATTTTAATATATTCCAACAAATAACGAATTTTTTTTTTTTCTGAACGCTTATCGATGTTAACAGTGCGTAGTATTCGAAATACCGAACGAATATATTTCTATGATACTATTATATTACTAGATTTTCGCTTTAAAAAGCATAATCGCAAACAAATTTTTCCGCCATTTCTGTTGTTTCTCTCCGTTTCGTACCACTACAACGACATTTTTTTCCGACAAAAAAAAAAGACTATATTAATAAAATATATTTTAATCGAATGTTCGTACGTGCCGAATAATAAAACATTCGTTTTAAATATACAAGTCCGCGTCAATAATACAACGGCTCCGACCGGAAAAATCCGAATAATCGACCTGCAGTTTATTCACTGTAGTACATCCGCAGCTACGTAGTATAACCGCTTGGCCAAGTATAAACACACGATACACACCTGCGTACAGAAAATATACCGATTTTATCACGCACCATCATCACCACCTCGGCGAAGCTGTAATTTTATGTGTGCAGCCGAAAAAAAAAAAAAAAACTACTCGTCTCTTATATACATTCCAACGCATTATTTCCTCTCGTTTTTCGTATACCCGAAACAACAACAGGTCGCGCGGTGCGTGATGTAGAAATGTTTGCCCATTACAACAATAAATGTAAATATATTCGTTCCCTCGGCCCCGCCGCTATATATAATACGAGTGCGTGTGCTTTCAATACTGGTCGTTTCGTTTGAATTCCCTCCGAATTTTAATCAATTTTACATCTTGACGTGTACACCGCGCGTCTTAGTTCGTTGAATTAAAAATCCCACCGACGATTACGAAATCAAAAAAAACTATCCACTAGGATTACACGTACACACACACACACAGAAAGCAAAAAAAAACACACAAATTACACCATACCGCGATGATGGTAAAAATATAAAGAATAATATTCGTTAATATTCGTCTCGCGGAAATCTTGGTCGTTTTTAGCGTGTGAAACGCGCGTTTTTCAACGGTTACGCGCTCGTATATATCATACTCGCGTTATTGGGCGTTAAAAATATTGTATTTCAACACGATTTCTCGTGTAGAAATCGCGATGAGCGCATCTCCACACAGAAATGCCCCTTCACTTCGCTATACTATCGCTGTGCCGACTTTTAAAAAAATATAATTTTTAAATGTACTTGTGACTCACACGACATATAATATATCCCGTCGAATTTATTTGAAATTATTTTTCTTTATTTTATTTGTCGACATTCCAGCACATAATATACTTGTACAGTATAGCGTTGAATAAGAATCGGGATTTTTTTCCCTTCTTACTAAACAGGAACAAAAATCGTATTATGTTTATACGATTAAAATCGACGCGAAATATTATATTATTTTATATCATATGGCCTCTTACCGCGTACGTTTATATTGATTATTATTGTTATGCAATTAGAAAGGAGCGAACCTTCTCGATTATCGAGAAATTTCGCGTGCCAATCCAATGAGAATATTTCTGGTCTCGCAATATTTTTTTTTTTTTTCTATTGGTAATTTATTATATGTGTTTTCAAATAAAATTACTATTTAATAATAATAATAATAAAAAAACGCCACAATAATACGAGGAGGAGAAGAAATCGTAAACGTCCCGCTTTCAAGTCTCGGACAAAATATTGCGTTATGCCGTAAGCGCATTATTATTTTATTATAAAAACAATTTTTTTTTGGGGTGGTTTAAAATGATTCGATTAGAAAATCTATTAGTCACGAAAACGACGTTTATATTTTGCGTCAAAATGCGTGTTTCGAAAATTTCACACGGTTTTGAAGTGTTTTTTTTTAAAATAACTTTGTTTATACAAAAAAAAAAATCGATATTTAATCGAGTTTTGTCCGTATCACGGGAACTTGGATTTTTTTTTTTTACTTTTACATTTCAATCGAATAATCGACAATAACAGTGTTTGGCGCGCGAAACGATGATACACAATATAAGCGATTTTATAAATGGGAATATTTCTACGGAATTTTATTTATTTATTTCTCCGTGCCGTCGTTTTCGCAGATTTTCCTGTCACACGCACGGCGAATAGAATGTGACGCGTGTTAAAAATGGTGCACACGGGCACGGTGCTGATTAGCGCCGTGAAGTTGGCCACCAAGTTGGGCGGCGGGAAGTTACTGTTCTTGCCCACGTTCCTGGCCGCTTTGGCGTACTACAACTACGAGCTGTACGACCCGGAGAGCCGGCTGATCAACGAGAAGAACCTCAGGTCGGAGTACGATTTCATTGTGGTGGGCGGCGGTTCGGCGGGCGCGGTAGTCGCCAACCGTCTGTCCGCGAACCCGGAATGGAACGTGTTGCTGTTGGAGGCCGGCGGCCACGAATCGGAGATCACGGACGTGCCGGCCATATCGCTGTACCTGCACGGCAGCAAGTACGACTGGAAGTACAAGACGCAGCCGGACAACTCGGCGTGCCAGGCGATGAAGGGCAAACGGTGCTGTTGGACCCGGGGCAAAGTGATCGGCGGCTCCAGCGTGCTGAACACGATGTTGTACGTGAGGGGCAACCGGAGGGACTACGACAACTGGGAGAGCCTCGGCAATCCCGGATGGGGTTTCGAGGACGTGTTGCCGTATTTTAAAAAGTCGCAGGACCAACGCAATCCGTATTTGGCGAAAAACACCCGGTACCACGCGACCGGAGGTTACCTCACGGTACAGGATTCGCCGTGGAACACCCCGTTGGGTAAGTGTTTGCCTCTCCACAACTCTTTGTAATTAACACCTCATCATATATAGGTAGACCTGCGGACGGGGGGGGGGTGGCCAATCATTTGGTGGCACATTTGGTGTTACTGAACGGCACACTCCGAACGTCAGATGATAAAACAATAACGTGATTTTTAAGTTATTTCTAAAATTATATGTTTTTCTATATTATTAATTTTTTTTTTTTTTTTTGAACTCCGAAATTCAACAGTTTTTGATACGCAAAACGTACAGAGTTGTCTGTTGATCGAATTTGGGAATGCGTGCTCAAGGAAGTTTTTCCAAAAACTACATAATAATATACTCTGGCGTTGAAATCGGTTTGTAGAGATTTGGCTCCACGTACGTACACGTGAGAAAAGTTTCTCTCGCGGACGAGTATTATCAAAAATAAGTAACGAACCACACTAACGAATTCTCATTAGAAAAAAAAATGTAACGCTTATATTTTCGACTAAGCTAAACGAATTCAACATTCTCATTAAAAAAAAAAAAAAAATCGCCGCACTTAAATTGTTATGGTATAAGAAAAATCTAAAATTAAAATTTATGTTAAGAAATAAATATATTATCGTAAAGTAAAAAATGATACAATGAGTGTTAATTTTTTATGGCACACATTTTTTTTTTTATTTGGCATAATACAGAAAAAGGTCGGCCACTCCTTATACACAGACGCTCCAAAATCAAATCACCGAATTTTTTTAGAACTTCTCAACGGGTCCGCCGATCATGTACGGACGGTTAAGGCGAATCGTAATACATTTGTATAACGTTCGAAAATAATAACTTCTCCGTTCTCTACATAACGGACGATTTTTTTTTTAAATTTATATTTTTTGTCAACGGTTTTTTATAGATTTTTACAAAAATCGCGGGGCAGTCGAATTTTCACGATTTCGTCGTATAGTGAGAGGTCTTTCAAAACGCGTCGGTAAAACTTCTTTCTGAAACCGCTTTAAAGCCGCCGCCTCTTAAATTATATAATATGTATTTTTACTATTCTTTTTTTTTTTACAAAATAATGCATTCGTCTCGCCGCCGCGACCTACCGAACGACGCGCGAGACCGGGTTTACGTTACACGCGGTAGGCGGGGTTCTCTCTACTTTTTTTTTTTTATAAATTTTAATTTTTAATAATAACTTCGCCTTATTGTATGATACGTTAAACACGCGTTTCGACGATCAAACGCGCCATAAACACGTCGTATTATCTCGTCGATAATAATCGGTTTCACAAAACGGTTATGGCGATGGTCGATGAAGACCAATTCCGTAATCGATTTCAATTAATATACACGAGCCGACGCGTCCAAGCACACACGATTTTCTCATTCGAAAACGCCAGTGTTCCGTACCGCTTTTTCTTTTCGTTTGTTGCGGACTCCCACGGATTTTCGGTAAACGCAATACACGTGCAGACGCGGTATAATCGGTGGCGTAATTACGGGACGGCGTCCCGGGGCCCTCGGAGGACTCCAAAGGGTCCCTCGTAAATACAGTTCGGAAACGCGAAAACTTTCGATTCCGTTTTGAAATTCACGTCACGCCTTTATATAGAGATTAAAAAAAAAAAAATTTAAAAAATACTTGTAGTCGTTGATTTGATATGCGAATAAAACTCAAATTTTATACAAACGAATTTCCGATATAGGGTAAATAGACGAGTGGCCAAAACTCGGTTCTGCCCCGAATTCTGTAGTTACTGAGTATATATTATGGTAATCATGGAACTATACCGAATTCGAATCGACGGATTCTCGACACACAGCGTCCATTTTGTATGAGAGGTGGGGGAAGAAAAATTGCCCACCGCGCGGATAAAAAGTGTGCGCGCTGCGGAGTGTTAAGTTTTTCATTTTTCCAAAAACCAAAACTGACCACCGAATTCGATAATATAGGCCGTCGGAATGCACGCGATTTCCCACGAGTTGCCCGATATTAAAGTAATATTTATGTTAATTGTAAAAAAAATTTAAATCCTTGTATTACTATTTGTATAAATATTACATTTTTCGCCCATACACGAATATTCAATAATATATTATATATTATTATTGCGTATACGCTACTGCACGTGGCCTCCGGGACTGGGGAGGGAACGGTTCGTGAACGTTTAAAACGCGAGTGTTTTACTCGTTTTCTAATAATAATAATAATAATAATAATAACTATTATTATTGTTATTATACCGTGTTCTTTTTCTTCGTAGAACACAAGCACGTCTAACGGTTAATAACTCTTTTAAACGGTTTACATTTATTATTATGTGGTCGGTGCGTTATTTGTATATTACGTGTTCGTGAAAATATCCAATTATAAAAAAAAAGTGTATTTTACGCCGATCCGGAGATGAGACCAATTATTACTTACTAATTATAACTTACTATATAATAATTTTTCGCGGTCCAAAACGCTTTAAATGATTTTTAACAAATACATTTTTTTCAAAACTCGTATTTTATCCTAATTAATTTTTATCAAATAACAGTTTTTATGTAACGAGTCGAATTCCAATTTTTTTTATTTTGTTCCGTATTTCTTTTACAATTGCAAAATAAAAAAAAAAAAACGATTAATCGAGACGATTTCAAAAGTGTATTATTATTTTTACTTTTAACGCGCTTCTTAATGTTTGGAATTAAGTCGATGCAACTGGATTTTCGTTCTGGACTTCAATTATCTGTTGACCGTGGTCCGAAATACGTTTTTATACATTTCACAGTACTCGTACTCGGACATATTTATTCAAACTGTTCGCATTGTACAGTGTTCGAGACACTCTTCAATTGAATCCAATTCCTTAAAAGTGTAAAAAATATATATATATATATATTATATAATTACCGCAATAAACGTGTCCGCTAAACGATGATTTCGGTACAGTCGCGTAATATACCGGATTATTATTTCTATAGCCGAAATTCCCCAGTAACGCATTAATATATTATATACGTTAGAATGAAAGTATAAAATTTCATAAATTTTTTTTTTTTTGCTGTAAAAGAAAAACGGATAATATATATAATCGCGTATAACCGCGCCGCGGTGATGTAATAATATCGAATGACTCGGTCAAAACCCGTTTTGGGTTTGACGTTATTTCGATGTATCGAGTTCGTTTTAAACGGCGGCGGGGCCAGAGAGTCGAAGAAATCATAAGTAACTATAGTGTTATATACGAGTATATATAGTGTCATTGTAACACGGAAATAATGACTCGCCGCGCCTTCGTTATTATAATCCTTCGATATAATTACTTCGCAGTGGCGCGCGGTCATAATATATTAAAGTGTTGGCCGATGATACGTATCGGTCGGAAGGCCAATAATTAATATTGTCGTAATTATAATATTAATAATAATAATAATAAAAATAATAAAACACTTCTTTTTTTTTTATGTATAAAATGAGTAACTGAATATTTACCCGGCATCTCAAGTGAACAGTTTAACTCAAATTTACCTTATTATATTATGGGTAAAATTTGTATTCAATTATAATAGCTGCTCCGTTCGGTACCCTGTGTTGTCCGGATTAAAACGCTTATGACACGAATAATCTTAAATATAGCGTATACTGAATTAGTGTATAGTTTGAATTTCGAATAATTTTATTTTATTTTTTTATCAGTGTTTGCGTTTACACGAACAAATCGTATTGAGAATAAGTTCGACAATAATTTTCACAACCAAGACCGGTATAAACCATATAGGGAAATCAATATACGTATATATTGACCGTCGGTAACCGACGGAAGAATCTTAAAAGTTATGTTTGTCCGATGTCTTTCGGAAAATCGTTATACGCCTATTTCGGGAGAAACAAAAATTAGACAGACTGTGTCGGGTGGGACTGCACGAAAGCGTTCGTTGCCAAATGATAGCAGTTTTCTTCTCGTATAATTGTACACCCACCGCGCAATTTTCTCCAGTTAAAACATTTTGTGCGGCGCGTGTTAAAATTGTTAAAAAAAAAAATTAAAAATCGTTGATCGCGTTGTATTTTCTCGGGTGAAATATTTTTAAGAATTTACCGCTGTCACGGATTAGTTTTCAAACTACGCCCAAAACGATCCGACTGCTGAATTGCTCTACTGTACTGTATATACGAATAAATCTCGATATTTTCGTTAGTTTTTGCACGATACTGCACGACGCGATGAGTTACGATTTTATTTATGTAATAGAAATGAATGACAATAATCGACACGCGGTTGTATTATAATTTTTCTTCGATTTTTCGATTCGACTGTACAATAGTACAGTGTTAAAAGTTTATTCGACCTACCCGGGAAACATTGAAATATTTTCAGCCGTTGTAAAAACGATTTTTTTTCGCGTTCTCGCAGGCGTCGCTTTTCTGCAAGCCGGCGAGGAAATGGGCTACGAGATACGGGACGTGAACAGCGAGATCCAGACCGGATACGGGCTGTACCAGTTCACGATGCGCCGCGGTTACCGGTGCAGTTCGTCCAAAGCGTTCCTGCAACCGGTCCGGCTCCGGCGCAACCTGCACGTGGCCCTGTGGTCGCACGTGACCAGAGTGCTCATCGACCGGGACACGAGACGGACGTACGGCGTGGAGTTCGAACGGGACGGGCAAAAGAGGACGGCGTTGGCCAGCCGCGAAGTCGTGTTGTCCGCGGGCGCGATCAACAGTCCGCAGCTGCTCATGCTTTCCGGTAAGAGACCCCGCCGCGCGCGACCGGCACGACGTTTTCGACACTCTTCTATCGGTCTTTTGTGGGTCATTCGTCACAGTCCGGACGCGGGAACCGTTTCGGCCAAAACCGACGGCGGGTCCGCGATAGTTTGTCATAAAAAATTAAAAATTAAAAAAAACGGTTCCTAGAACGTGACGTGTGCGGCCAGGTTAGGCCGCACATGCTCTTACGATGAGCAACGACGAGTGTTGCGCAATATTTTGCGCGCGCGCGCGCGTATTGTGTACGGGAAAAAAAGAAAGAGAGTAAAAAAAAACGCGCGTACCACGTGTACGATTATTTTTTTCCCCGATGACTACGTGAGCGCGCGCACGCCAGTGAATCCGCACAAAATATGTGTTCGGATACGCGTTGCGCGCTCGGTGAAAGCGAATAAACGACCACACCGCGCGCGCACACACACACACACACACGGATTTTGTAATCCGCCCGACGACGGTGTTGTTACGCGGCGCGAACACCGTGGCCGCGGATAATATTGCAACGCGGCCGCCTATAACGGGATGGCCACCGTCGACTTATCGGCCTAGCGGTCGGCCCGCGTTTGTTTTTCGCGCGTGTGGAACTCTCGGCTCCGCGTAATAAATAATTCTCTCAGTCGCCGTCATCGTCCAGTAGTTTGTTGTGAAATAATATTATGACGATTTCGATTGATTTTTTTTTTTTACTCTATGTATGCACTTTTCTTACGTCGCGTTTTATACGCATACACGACCGTTTCTATAAACCCCGAACGGACTGAATAATATTTATCGATTTATCATCGGGGACGCGAATCATCTGCAGGTTATTGTCGTGTAAAATTAATATTCAAGCAAACCGTGTATAATAGTTTTTGAAAATCGTAAAATTCTAAATAATATCGTAATTTATAAAATGTTTATTCTGGACTTGATGATTGAGAATGACCGATGGCTTTTGCTGCAAAACACGAGGCCGTCGTCGTTTAAGTTTACCAAATCGCAACCGGTTTTTTCCGTCCAATACACGGACACGTACCGAATAAAATAATAATAATAATAATAATAATAATAATAATAATAATAATAATAATAATAATAATAATAATAATAAAAAGATTGAATACGCGCGTACGATCGGTCGCTCGGTCAACGTCAAACTAAACACCTGCAAATAATATTGATATAGCGCGTCAGTCGACCGTAATAAAACGAGAAAAGAAAGTAGTCACCAGATAGCGCTACGACACAACATAGAGGGCGTGGCAAAAAGGCCCGTATAAATAGCGAACCGAAGCCATCGGACCGCTCAGTGTAGTTACGGCGGTCAGGAGTGAACAACGTAGTTCGCTTTTGACTGCGGTGTGTGTGTGCGGTGTTCGAGATTGACCGCTACCGTGTCGCTATCTGGTGATTATTTTCTTTTCCCGTTTTATTGGTATTTATCGTTTACGTTCCGTGCTCCATTTTCGCCTCCTCCCCTTGAACATCGTGTATAACCGCCACTGTTATACGTATTATTATTTTTACGTTACTTACACTTATTTTTTACCAATTTGTATTTTTATAACGCAATTCCATAATATGATATTACTTACCCGTTTTGGTTGTTTTTATTTAAGTAAATTAAATGTTATTCAATAAGCGAAACACGTGTTGTCCTGTTTATTTATTTGGACCCTCCACATTATATTCCGCCCATAGGCCCCCACATACCTATAAATCCGAGCCTGTTTAAAACACATAAACTTTCGATTTACCTAGTATTATATATTGTAAAAAAATAAAATCGCCGCGAATTCCCGTGTAGATAAAATCGGACACGTTGTTTTAAAAGCAATGCACGCAGTGGCGTATAGCCCAGGGTATGCGTGTCTACGCCAGGGGCGCGAATTTCAAAGGGACGCAAAGTCGTCCTTCAAAAGAGGTACATATTTTTATTCTACGTTCAAAACGAAATTTTGGGTTAAAAAAAAAATATCATCGCATCAACTTTTTTAATTGGTAAGAAGCCGCTTTTTTTTTTCTAAGTCTGCCATGGGCGATAGCGAGGAGTCTTCCTATACGCCACTGAATACGCACGTACAGAAATCGCCTGTCTGTGCAGCCGTGGCATGCAGGCGGGCGCGGCTTTTTGTACTTTTCGGTAATTTTTTTTTTTTTTTGTTTTTCGTCCCCAGGCGTCGGACCGGAAGAACATCTGAAAAGCGTTAACGTGCCGGTGATCCATCACTCGCCGGGCGTCGGCGAAAATCTCATGGACCACGTAGCCGTCGGCGGACTGGTCTTCCCGATCGACTTTCCGGTCAGTCTGGTCATGAACCGCGTGGTCAACATACCGGCGGCGTTGAGGTAAAAACGATGAAAACGTCTTGCGTGTAAAACAAACGCGAGTACAAAAAAAAAACGAGTGATTTATAATATAAGTAAAGGAATAAATCACCGCGCGATAGATTATTATTAATTTTCTTTTCTGGAAATAAATCACTCGAGCGTTCCGAACGTTCATCGCGTGCATTACGTAAATAATATATTAATTGCATTTTATAGAAGAAGAATAAAAAAAGAGCGCCAAATATTATATCATGACCGTAATATAATGTATAATATATTTCATATTATGAAAGTCATATGAATGCGCTATAAAGCTGAAGACGAATACAGCGTTTAATAGCGAACGATGGACGAGTCTTCACACACCCGGTGTACACGTAATGTGCGGCGAAACTCTCGCGGGAGAGAATAAAATACAATATCAAAATATGCGCGTATAATTCACGCTAGTTATGTTTTATTAATTACGAATTATACGCTATTATATTCAAAACGCGTTTCGATTTTCATTCTACCGGAAAGCCGTTTTCGTTACGATTATAAATATTATTACCACGAGCCTGTACGATAAGAGAAAAGTGCACTCGGTTTTATTATTATTTAACGAATAATACGTAACTCGTTTTTGTTCGCGACCACCGCGACAAACGGAGAAAAAGCGTTTGCAAGCGTTGTTGTAAATGCTGCAATATGTTTTCGACTTAAACTTTATTTAGAAAAAAAAAACAGGTAGCGAGCCGCGTCGCTCAAGCGAATTACTTGGATTGAAATTTTAGAGTTTTTTTTATTACTATGAATTTCAAAGCTATGATAAATCGTTTCAAAATTCAAAAAAATTTCGACTCTAGACTCTATAGAGCATCATTAATATTAATTTCGAAATCGTGCAATTGTCCACAAAAAAAAAAATAAATAAAACATACGCTTTGTCGAAAAATTCGAAATGTTTATCGAGACTATAACGATTTTCAAGATTTCTTTTATACGCCTGACACGTTGTACGTCAAAATCTATAATTGTAATTAACAGCCGAAAATTGAAAGACATTTTTTGCCCGATATAATACTATAATAAAGTCACGTGTTTGGTGAATATTTCAAGTTTCTATAACTATTATATAGTTTCGAAATTACGAAGAAATAAAAATAATCGATTTCGACGAAACCGCGTATTTTACCGTTTTTCTGTAATTTTTCAGTTTTTTTTTTTTTAGGCGCTTTTGAGAAAATCGAAAAGTGACCAACTACGTATAGATGCGATTTGTTACCGGGAACGAATTATGACTGTAAAGATCGGAGCACTCCGGTAGAATTTTTGGATACAGACATAAAAAAGAAAAAAAAACACTGCGCAGTACATTGTAAAACATTCCTCGCTCCGCTCAGAATATAAAATTTAATTTTCGTAGTTGCAAGAGACGTTCAATTTATCACTTAATCGCCGGCATCACGGTCATACAGTACTTGTACAGAACCGCACATCTTTTTTTCTTTCGAAATTTCTCACACACGGTGTAAGAACTTTTTCCACGCGAATCGCACCACACGGAGATATAAAATTTCGTGTTTTCGTCGCGCTATAATACGCTTTTAATTTTTAGACGATTATTATTCGCCCTTAAACTATGTCGAATTATTTCAAATTGACGGCGCCTACTTTTATACATACAAAATACCTAATAAAATATGTATATACCGAAGTCGGATTTAGCGCGATTTTATATACTAAAAAAAAAAAAAAAATAAAACAAATTTTATGACGTTTATAGATGTAATATGAGCGCGGTTTAAAAATCGCTGTGTTCGTTTTGTGTTCGCCGCTGCCGCCGCCGTGATAATAACCCGACCGGGACGCGCGTTATTGTGCTGTTGCAGGTACGCCGTGCTGGGAGAAGGCCCGCTGACGTCGTCCATTGGCCTGGAGACGGTCGCGTTCATCACGACCAAGTACGGCAACCAGTCGGACGATTGGCCGGACATCGAGTTCATGTTGACGTCCACGTCCACCAACTCGGACGGCGGTTCGGCGGCGAAAAAGGCGCACTGCCTGCGCGACGATTTCTACAACGAGCTGCTGGGCGACCTGAACAACAAGGACGTGTTCGGCGTGTTCCCGATGCTGTTGCGGCCCAAGAGCCGGGGCCGCATACTGCTCCGGAGCAACGACCCGCGCCAGTATCCGCTGTTGTTCCACAACTATTTCTCGCATCCCGACGACCTGCGCGTGCTCCGGGAGGGCGTCAAAGCCGCGGTGGCCGTGGGCGAGACGACCGCGATGAAACGGTTCGGCGCCCGGTTCCACGCCCGGCCGGTTCCCGGGTGCAAGACGCTCGAACTGTTCACGGACGAGTACTGGGAGTGCGTGATACGCCAGTACACCATGACCATATATCACATGTCGGGTGAGTGCGCGGAAACGTTTCTGAATTCTCCGTGTCTTTGGTCCACTCGGAAACGACTTTCCCATTTCCGAAATTAAGCGCAAAAAAAAAAACTAAAAACCGTTTATATATAGGAACCGAAACGCTTTTTAACGATCGCACACTGATATATCGTAGAATCGGTACAAATAGCTGATTTATATTGTTTTTTTTCGGACTCGAGCGGCACGAGTTTTATATATATATATATATATATATAGGTACGATTCGTCTAACTCGTCTCTGCCGGTGACGTTCGGACATTGCGATTTTCTCTGCGCACAAAAAAAAAACGCTGAAATTGTCCAGTTGCGTGTGATTGTGCCAGCGAATTGTGTCACTATAGTAATGCGATAAGCAGTTTTGAAAAAATTCCGGGTCACTACGAATTCCGTGAAAAGGGGCGTTTTCTAGGTGCTTAAAAAAAAAAAAAAATTGTCTACCATCGACGTCTCGGAATCGCACGAAAAAATACGTTTCCGATCAATTTTTTTTTATTTTTAAATTTGCTCGGAAAATTGTTTTTTAAAAGCTAGACATTTTTTTTTTCACCGACCCCCGAACCCGGAGGACAGTAATATGCAGCTTTTAAATGCCGATTCCCCTCTCCCCCAAAAAACCCTCTACGTAAACGCGCGCATTATAAAGATTTGTACTGTTGCGCCGGTACTCAAAAGCGCTCCTGTTTACATAATTATTATTATTCATAAGAGTGTATTGAAATTATTTCTGACCATTCCGCGCGTTTTATGTGCATTATATTATTAGGTACGGCGAAAATGGGACCGTCTA
Organism: Slavum lentiscoides; assembly: GCA_032441835.1. Classification (NCBI taxonomy): domain Eukaryota; kingdom Metazoa; phylum Arthropoda; class Insecta; order Hemiptera; family Aphididae; genus Slavum; species Slavum lentiscoides. The sequence continues at coordinate 7,368,422 of CM063715.1, read as the reverse complement.
CGGATCCGCTGGCAGTGGTGGATCCCACGCTGCGCGTGTACGGAATCCAAGGTCTGAGAGTGATCGACGCGAGCATCATGCCGCAGATCACCAACGGCAACATCAACGCGCCGACGATAATGATCGGCGAGAAAGGCGCCGATATGATATTCAATTATTGGACGGGCGTGGACGCGAAAAGGAAGAAAAAGAGGAACGCCTTCACGAACGTCACCGTGATTAGCTAGTATAGTAGTCGGAATATAATTATTTTATTTTCCACACCGCCGGAGAACATTATAACGTTTTAAATAACGTCTCGTCGACACGTGAGAATAGCGCGTTGCTCAATTATTATTCGTATATACGCTTACCTACGTGTATTAGGACACTTTTGTAAAAATATGAGATCGAGAGAGAGAAAAACGATTATTTTTACAGTTTTTTTTTTTTTGTATAATTTAAATCGTTTTCTTTCCGCGCATTAGACAACGCTAGGTTATGTAGGTACGTTTAAGAAGTAAATACCTGTATAATATTATAATAGTACGCGTACGCGATATAATATATACCTGTATCGTTTTGTAACGTAAAGTTTTTAAATTGGATATACATACCTAGTATCGAAAAATATAAATCAAAATTATCTAATAATAATTTTTATTTTACGTACCTTTTAATCTCATCTAGTCCGGTTTATAATTTTATATTACATTATTAAAACCGTCACGGTGTTTGTATGCGTGTTATTAATGTGTATTATACACATCACAATATATATATATATATGTTAAATATTACGTTATAATATTATACGGTAAAATATATCGGATTATATAATTTCACGTCGTTCGTATATTATTTCATACGCTAAAAAACAAAAAAAAAAAAAAATTAAATATATTCGTTAATACGGATAAAAAATAAAAAAAATTTGTAAATATTATTAAATTAATTCGTACTAAAGTGTACTGTTATTTTCGACTGTGCTTTTTAAACTCGAAATCAAACGTGCACATATTATATAGTTCGCGTACACGTCACCGCGATCACCATATTGATATGATATATCGTTATAGTCGTTGCACGTTGTTCGTATTATATGTTCGTGTTAAGTCTGTTTAATTTTAACGAAACGCTCGATGTCCATATATTATAACGAATGTTTATGTATTATAATAATATTTTTTTTTTTTTACGAAATATATAAAATATGTAGTTATTAATATTATATCGTCCGTCTGACGCGATTTTTAGTTTCGTATATTTTTACTTTTATATACACTTGTAAATATATATATATATATAGAAAAAAAATACCTCGAATACGAAGTGATTTCGACGAATTAAACGCTGTTATTAATATTGGATTGTATTTGTTGTTTTATATTTTTGACAAACTTAATTCATTTTTCATTTTTTTTTTTTATATATATAAATATCGTTTAATATTTAAAAAGAAAAGTGTAGAGAGACGCGATTGCGTGTCCGTTCCAGTGGATCGTTCGACGGATCGAGTGTTTTGTTTTTCAGAGTTGTATAATATTGTTCTTCAAAATTCGATAAGTCGTTGTGTTCGAAAAAAACACGAAACTCGTTTTATTCGTTGTGGTTTTTTTTTATTTTTATATTTCAAACACCAAACAAATACCGTACGTTTATAAGCACTCGTATCGAATCGAAAGCAAAAGTGCTCGCGCGTGAAAGCCACTGGGAAAATAATACACTTATATCTGTGTGCGCACGATTCGTTACCGGAAAGTAACATGTAGGCAAAGTAAATATCACCGAGAGCACTCCTTCGACGCGATCATAAGTGTTGGCCGAAAACGAAAAACAAAAACGCGTGTCCCATATAAAATAAATATTCTTGGATTCGTTCGGAATCGAAAAAGAAAGAAACTTTAAAAATATCGTGTCCATATAGATTATTACGTACGAAATTATAAATTTTTAAATACATTTCTCTTTTTTTCTTCAAATTTTTTTTTTATTTTCAATTTTTATTATTTATCGACAATATCGACGGCACAATGCCGTCAAAGGTATATTATTGTTGTTTTATTAAAATTTCAATATTGGGATCAATTGATGAACGTGTTCACCGATAACACGACGTTATTTATATTTCAGTTCGGTTCATAAAGCGCAATAATTTCCATAAATTTTTTTTTTTACCGTTCTTAATCGCGTTTCTAACGTTGAACGATTAACACACGAACCCGGACGTATCGCCGCGTACCTTTTCGCCGCCAGACCGATTCGCCCCTGACCGTTTCGCCGCCGGATCGTTCGCCGACGGACATTTCGTCGCGCCGGATCTTTTTTAAGTGGTACCTAACCTGGCCGCATCTGGAGGGGAGGACCATGGGGTTCGGACCCCCCCAAAATTTTTTCAATACTATTGAAATCGCTGATTATTCTAAACGTATAGGTATTTAGTTTTAGTCGTGGAGCAACCAGGATACCACTGCTGAGTATAGCGTACATCTGTGTGTATCATACTAAAAATAACCCCCCCCCCTTCGTTTTTTAACATAGGAATTTCAAAAAAATCCCTTTTTGGGGTTTTCGGGGCAACTTGCTGGGCGTACCTCATAAAGGACACTAAACCAAAATGTTTCGCGTCGGTTTGGTGTCCCAGCCACCAACGGTGCCGGAGTTATAGCGAAACCAAAAAAACGAAGGGGGGGGGTCGATATTTTTAGTATGATACACACAGATGTACGCTCTACTCAGCAGTGGTATCCCGGTTGCTCTACGACTAAAACTAAATGTGCTATGACGATTCCAAAAAGTCATCCCTTCCAAGTACCCCCTCCCCTATAGTGTTCGTTATGTTTAGAATAGTCAGCGGTTTATTTGTTAAATATCCGCCCGAAGAAGCCTACCGAGGTCGAACCCATTCACGGGTTTGGTAACATATAGGAATTTCAAAAAATCCCTTTTTGGGGCAACTCGCTGGGCGTACCTCATAAAGGACACTAAACCAAAATGTTTTGCGTCGGTCTGGTGTCCCAGTCACCAACAGTGCCGTAGTTATAGCGAAACCAAAAAAACAAAGGGGGTAGCGGCGAAACAGTGACGGCGAAATGTTCGTAGGCGAATCGGTCTGGCGGTGAACGGTCCGGCGGCGAAACGGTCAGGGGCGAATCGATCTGGCGGCGAAAATGTCCGCGGCGAAGTGTCCTAGACCCATTAATACATTTCAATTTTAAGTATATTCGACGTACATTTTCCTAAGCAAATTGCAATATCGGAATATAAAAACGTTTTTTTAAAGCGAGAATGTTGGCTCGTTGTTTGGTTTGCATTGCACTATAGGTTTAAACTCCGAGTAAAAAAAAAAAAAAAATTTTAAATATGATTTTTTACTTATTAAACGGTGAAACGAGTTGAAAAATTGAAATTTTTCGATTTTAAGTTCCTTTTCGATAGTTTGTGTTTTATACTTAGACGTTTGTAACTTACGAAATATAATTTATAGATGTTACTCAATATATTGGCCAATTCAAAAACCTTGCAGTGTTTTTTGGAAAGTCATATAAGAGACCAAAGATCACCATTTTTATTTTTATATATTAATAAATATCATATTAAATATTGAAAATATAGTAATAAAAATTGAACGTCATCAGTATGAGCGGATATAATAAATATAATATGTAAATATTATTGATAATAACGTTGAAAATACGAAATAATCAGATTCGTACGGAATTGCAAGGCGTTTCGAGTAGGCAATTTAAGTATTGGTATATTTTATAGTTAAAACTGAAACCGTAACGTATATTATATGATTATTATATTTATTATTTATTAACATATATATTATTATTAATATTATTATTATTCGTGGACGAACGGACACGACGACGGAATAGAATAAACTTTAATTGAACAAAAAATTATCTTGCCCGTTCCGAGTACGGAATTTCGTTTTTAAATCGTTTACGACCAACCTGATCAACAACGCGCGTTTAATTAAATCAATTTCTAAATGGTATTTTAATCAAACGCATCGATCTTAGGGATTTTTAACGAATTATATGTACATAGAACCGTTCGTGAATAATATGTTTAAAAGGTCTCGCGTTTTAGCGTTCAAAATTATATTTTCGTAACTGACAAAATGATCGCCGAGACGTTTTATAATCGCCGTCTTATACGAATAAAACGTTCCAGCGGACGTACTTCACTGTAGGCAAAACATTAGACATCCGTGTAGCGTTGTGTTACCGCCGTATGAAATACGTTTGTGCATACGAGTAACGATTTTTAAGGTTTCCAATGTTATCGAAACGCGTTTCCAAAGAAATATTCTCTAACAGGTAGTCTCGTCGTGGCAGTCTACATCATTGTTTCTCGATCGTTGCGTAACGACAATCAATCGTTCGAAAACGAGTTTTCGTTATTTGATTCATCACGGCCGTAAAACTACAAATGTTTATAATAGGAAAACAACAAATAAACAATATTTTTTTGTCCGGAGAAAAAAACGTTTTGTTTACGCGTTTTATCCATATATATAACTGATCGTTTTTGCTAAATTCGAAACTCTATGGAAAATAGAAATTCAAATGACTCGTTTGTGTACTGATTTATTTAGGAACTATACTGTATAAGAGTTACGTAGTGCCTGAAACAAAAATATAAAATTTTTAACATTTATATAAAATTCGTCTCTTGCATGCAGCCTCTATAAAAAATTCCACAAAAATACCTTTAACCGTTCAAATCTACTCATATATTCTGATCTTTCCTCTACCACAATTCCTAACAATCCTCCCCGTCGTCTTAAGCGCTACTGGCCGCGTGACTTATTAAATACTTAGAAAAAAAAAATATATTAAATAATTAATCTTTTCCATAATCACAGTTAGAAACAGTGTCACTGGGCACCTCCTTCTATCAAGCCTTCGCGCGTTGTACATAAACTTATAAAAATTACCTATTGTAAAAAAAAAAAATTACAGATTGTACATTATATTCTTTTTCGTTAATAATAAAAAAAAAACATTTATATAGGTTAATATTTCTTTTTTTTTTTGATGCGGTTCACTAACTAGCTTTTTCAATAATATTTCAATTCGTTTATGAATTCTGTTAGCAAATAGCGTTTACAGTTTTCTGCGAAAAGGCATATTTGTACACGATTCGACCAGATTTTCGTTTAAAATTAATTTTTCCATAAATAGCCTTGAAAGTTAAAGAAAAGAAAAAACGGAATTTTTTGGCAAATTATAATATTTTTACGCGCTATTAGAACAGAAACTAATTGATACTTTTAACGTAAAAATATCTAATTAAAAAAAAAACAAAAAAAATGGATAATTGATCGACACGTAACGACGTTTAAATTGCCAAAAAATATTCAGACGACACGTCCCGTGACAGTTCCCCGTTGTCATTGAGTTTAACCGAATAATCTACACAAAACATCGGGTATTAAATCATAAAACAGAATAGAAACGGTACGGTTTTTTACGAAAAAATCTCTGTGTAAAAAACAGAACTTTTATATAAAGTGGATATACGTCATACGCGGTATGTTCTACCGCAAATAAACGTTGGAAATCAACGCTCATTGATTACGTTGCCGCGCGTTAAAGCGTTACGCCATCGATTATCGCATTTATAACAACAACAACAACAAAAAACAACGACGACGACCACGCATGTAATACGATATCGATGGTGAATAATTGTATAATAAGTACGAATAACTCGGGCGCGCGTCCGTTCGCGGTGTGTCGCCGGAGGAAAGGCACGCGCGCGCGCGCGCGCGTAATCGGTCAGCGTCGGAGGGGCGCCGACGGGAATCGTAACGATACGCGGTAGCGGTGGTAACCGTCACCGCGGCGGTCGAGGACAGCGAGGGAGAAAAAATAAACGGCCGGCCCGCGTCCGAAACCGTCTCGCGGCCGCAGATCGAAACCGTGACCGGTTCCCCGTGGTTCGGATCGACTACCGCGGCCACGACGCAACAGTGATATTCGCACGCGGCACCGTAACGACGACGACGACGACGACGATGAAGTGGTGTGCGATCGCGGCGCTCGCGTTCCTCTCGCTGGTCGAGCCCGGCCACGGCATGGCGTACACGGTGTTCCAGGCGGCGGTCGAGTACTACCGCATGCTGGGCCCGGAACCGGCGGACGCGGTGCCGGACGCGGCGTTCGTCGACCGGCAGTACGACTTCGTGGTGGTGGGCGCCGGTTCCGGCGGCTCCGTGGTGGCCAACCGTTTGACCGAGGTGGCCGACTGGACGGTGTTGCTGATCGAGGCGGGCGGCGACGAGAACGCGATGACGGACGTGCCGCTGCTGGTCAGCTACCTGATCGGCACCGGGTACGACTGGGGCTACCGGACCGAACGGCAGGACGGCATTTGCGGCGCGATGGAAGACCGCAGGTGCCGGTGGCCCAGGGGCAAGACGATGGGCGGCACCAGCGTCATCAACTATATGGTGTACACGCGGGGCGTGCCCGGCGACTACGACCATTGGGCGCGGCTGGGCAACGCGGGTTGGAGCTACGCGGACGTGTTGCCGTATTTCAAAAAGTCCGAGGACTTGCGGCAGTCCGCGTTCGCGTCGTCGCCGTACCACGGCCGCGGCGGGTACCTGAAGGTCGAGGAACCGTCGTGGAAGACCGCGCTGGGACCGGTGTTCCTGCGGGCCGGCCGCGAGATGGGCTTCCAGGCGCCGGCCGACCACAACGGGCCGCGGCCGTTGGGCTTCTCGTACGTGCTGGCCACCACGGACCGCGGGACACGGTGCAGCGCGTCCAAGGCGTTCCTGCGGCCCGTCCGCAGCCGGCCCAACCTGACCGTCACCAAACGGTCGCTGGTCACCAAGGTGCTGATCGACGGCGCGGGCACGAAGCGCGCGCACGGCGTGCGGTTCGTGAAAAACGGCCGCGTCAGCACGGTGTACGCCCGGAAGGAAGTGATACTCTGCGCCGGGGCGTTGAACTCGCCGCAGCTGCTGATGCTGTCCGGCGTGGGTCCGGCCGACCATCTGAAGGAGATCGGCGTGCCCGTCATCAGCGACCTGAAAGTCGGTTACAACCTGCAGGACCACGTGTCCATGGCCGGTCTGGTGTTCCTGGTCAACCAGTCGGTGACCATCGTGGAGAGCCGGTACCGGCGGCCCAAGTACCTGGCGCAGTACGCGCTGAAGGGCCGGGGCCCGTACACCATACCCGGCGGCGCGGAGGCGCTGGCGTTCACGGCCACGCGTTACGCCGTCAACGGGTCCGTCGCGCCCGACATGGAACTGGTGTTCGGGCCCGGAGCCCTGACCGGCGACACGGGCGGCTCGTTGCGCCGGTTGCTCGGCATGAACGAGACGTTCTACGACCGGGTGTACGGCCAGTTCAAGGAACAAGACGCTTGGGGCCTGGTGCCCATTTTACTCAGGCCTCACAGTCGCGGCCGCGTCAAGCTCAGGTCGGCGAACCCGTTTCACGCGCCGTTGTTCTACGCCGGCTATCTGACGGACGCACGGGACCGAATGACTCTCATCGAAGGCATCAAACAGGTAATGGACCGGTATACTGCAGGGATGCGCTTTATTCCGTTCCCGCATCGCGTCAAAAATAAAACGTTTACTTATCGACATGGGCGGATTAAGAGCCCAGTGGGGGCCTGGGATCGAACTTTAATAGACGCGACTTAGTTACGCGTGGGTCCGTGCAGATGTTCTTAAAAGTGCCTGGGTCCTAAACCCGTTCTTGATCCGGCCTTGCTTATCGACTTTATTGCGGACAACGATTTTCAATCGTTTGTGTTCCTACAGTCGTACCGTGTAGCCCTTCGTTTGATTTTTTTTTATAAAACAATCCGTTTCGAGAAGTTCCAGTGAGTTTCAGTTTGTAACGATTTAGATCATCACTCGGATTGATGTTAACCGGAGAGAGCTTTCTGCAATTTATTTTATGACTCTCAATTGCTGGGATCCCGAATAACGAAGCACTTCCTGGAACGAGCGACACCGTTTTATTTTGTAATATTCCTCGGCAAAACGTTTTTAACGGTTTAGTTAAAGACCTAATTACATAAATCGTTTTAAAATTTTTTTTTCTCTTGACTTTTATTCTGTCGATCTTTACATTATCGGAACAACGAGAAAAAGCGCTCGATTATAAGCGGCTTAATCGATTACGCGCAAATAAATTGAATTTATATTTTTAACGTTATAACGAGTACATTATAGGCTTTAAAAAGAACAAATGTGTAGTTTAGAAAAAAAAAAAAATGTATACTCGTATGTATATTATATTTTCGAATAATTATCACAGATTCGTCGGTAGAAAATATTGTTAAAGGCGCGCGCTCGTTTCAACGAACGTGTATAGTGTATACTAATAATAACAGTAACAATAAATATAACGTCATACGCGCGCCCACGGGAAACAGATTTTTTTTTATTTTATTTATTTTCTTTTCGAAAACCGTGATGCAATTGCCATACGCGAATATATATACGCGTGAAACATACCACACGTGCTTAAAAAAAAAAAAAAAAAAATATAACCGTATATAAATAATACAATATATGTGATCGCTTACTATGTTCTTACAATAATATATGACGCATAAACCTACTCTCGTTTTCAGTCTCGTATGTAATGTATTCATATTACATAATCACACGGCATTCGGCCGACCGTTCGACGTACAACGCGTGTTCATAATAAATTCATGTCCCGGAATTATAAGCTCTAAAAATACGCAAAATACGCAAAGACGTATATATATAAAAAAAAAAAAAAACGTTAATTAAATTGAAACGAGTTTAATAAAACGCATAAATAATTAAATAAATTTTCGGTGAAATTGTTACAATAACAGCGTGCTCAGTTGAATTTTGAATATTCGTTCGTCTGAATATAATAAAAAGTCACGGGAGAAAATCAAATTAAAAAAAAAAGAAATTTGTAGATTTTTATAAAACCGTATATATATATTTTTTTTATGAGAGTTTGCTGTTTTAAACACTCTGGGATCAAATATGTTCAAATAAAAGTGCACGCCGGTCGAAAATCAAGACGAAACCGCAGTCGACCGGTCCATATTATAATATGGGTAAAAAAAAAAAATTATCGAAACGCGAACGTGTTGTAAGTGGCGTAATAGTGTTATTAATATTATTTATATATTTTTCCAATATTATAATATTTGAAAAAAATAAATAAATAAAACACCGCGTGTAATAAGGAGAAAAAAAATGTTTCAAATATACTTTTAGAAAAAAAAATCGAATTTCGCGCACATCAATCGACGGCGTTAAGATTGTCTCAACAATATTATTATTGTTTTAAAGCAATAACTAACGCGTATTAGAATTCCGAGCCCGAATAATAGTAATAATAATAATTTAAATCGTAAAGCGATCATTTCCGTGGGACGACGACAATGATAATTGGATCGAAAACCGAACGATTTTCACTCTCGTTCACGTTCGTCACACTCGCTCGCTCGTATTGCCCGAAACAATATATATACGCCGAAACGAAAAAAATAGTCATTAATAAACGCACAAACCCGTTCGGTAAATATTTTTTTTCCGCCCAAAACGTTTTCAAATGGAAATTATAACGCGATATTATTGCGTTCGATTTCGGTGCAATTACCATAATCGAAGTGTATTTACTTGACGACGGAGTCGCGCGCGATCCTGAGCAGTAAAAGGGCGCAGTTATTTTATTATAATTTATATATATAGAAGTGCGTGAATTGCACGAGCGTATAAAATTCTAGTCAAAACAACAGCGACGGCGATGATTTTTTTTTTGATTTTTTATTCACTCGCGTTACGACGCGGGAGTCGTACGTTTTTCTTTTTCCCGCGAGGTCTGTTCGACAAATTTCGAACGTAACAGTTTTTTTTGTTCTATTTATATTCGTACGTGATGTATAATACGCGTATATTTAGCGATCTTACTCGAGGAAAACCGGTTAGACACGCTTGTAGAGAGAGAGAGAGAGAGAGAGAGAGAGAGAGAGAGAGAGAGAAAATAAAATCGGCAAAAAAAAGACGGTCGCTTTTGTTTCGAACGAATTATGTAAAACGTTTTGTTGCTCTACGTTTAGTTTTTATTTTTATTTTTTTTCTAAATTAGATAATGCCGTTTTCACGTGATACGGTCGGGGAAAAAAACCTAATCGTTAAAAAGCTACAAAAAAATGCGCATAGGTATAACCGTTAGAAAAAACATTTTTTTTTTTTATTCACAAACGTATTTCGCGTTTGTACGTTATATATTATTTATTTATACGACGCTGCAGAAGTAACCGTGTTAGTTAACACTTTGTTAGGTCGGGAAACTCGTTGGACAAACGGATACAACTTCCCGGCAGACAATTTTTTTTTTCCTTTTTTTTTTTTTTTGTCTTTAGGTATACTATTAAAATCTGTTGTATTTTTACTTTTTTTAAATTTATTTTATTTTGTACGAACGAAGCGACACTCAGTCTATTTCCTCTCGAACGTTGAATTCGTAAGAAGAAAAAACCTATTCCCGTAGAATTTAGGCAGGCGCCTAAAAATCGAGTCCTTCCGAGATGCTTGCACGGTTTCGCGTATTGCGTAATACAGGGGTCTCCAACTTTTTTTTTTACGGCGGGCCAAATTTGTGATACGCTTTGGCATCGCGGGCCTACATTTTTAGAGGAACAGAGAAGTTATGAAATTGATGAACAGATAAGATTAACTATAAATCGGTAAATTAAAAAAATGAAAACTAATATATTATTTTCAAAACATTAATTAGCTTGGCGGGCCGGATCCGGCCCGCGGGCCGTAGGTTGGAGACCCCTGGCGTAATATGTCGCAGGATATGGCGTGGACAAAAAACACGTCGAGAAAACACGTGTGTGAAGTTGCCCCCCACTTTGTCCAATCGACCCTAAACCAATGCCAATATTTTGCAAATAATTTGCAAACTGGTTTTCAGAATTTGCAAATCGTTTTCTAGCCCACAGTATAAAAAAATAAGTAAAAATAAATAATAAAACAAAATGGAGGAACTGACAAGAAATATTAAAAAAAAATCACTAAAAATATAATTTTTATTTGCAAATTCCGAAAACGTGAAGTTGCCCTCACCCCTCACCAGGCATTCAAATGGCGTTTTCGCGGGTAAGGAGTGATTTGAAAATTCCGAAAACCAATTTGCAAATATTTGCAGAAGATTTGCAAAATATTGGCATTGGTTTGGTCGTTCGCCCCTTTTTATTTGAAGTCGTTTGCCGAGGAAAATCCCGAAATTTTAACTCGCGAATTTTTTTAAATATCCCGAGCGAACCGAAGTTGTGTGCTTAGAAGAAAAAATAAATGAAACGTTCGCGCGTTTTTTTTTTTTAAACGTTTTTGACCTCATTTTTTCGTAACCAATCGTACGCACATACGTGTAGTGTGAACAATAATTTACACGACAAGTGTTTTTCGATTTTTCGTTTTTATCCCAAACGTATTTTGCCAAGAGTTTGCGACGGGGGAGGAAAAAAAAATTCCGCATAAAATTTCGTGTCCACATCATATATATATAATTTGGCGGAGAAGAGAAAAAAAAAATTTCGTTTTCGTATTATCTCATCGTACGAGAAACATTTTTTTTTACCAGCAATTTATTTGAATAATATAACACGCACGCGCGTAATTATTATTTTTTTTTTCCACTTTGACGTTCTGAGCAGAGCGAGGAATGTATTATTTTTTGCAACGGTGTTTTTTCGTTTATTTTATGTCTGTACACAAAAATTCTACCAAACAGGAATGCTCCGATCTTTATAGCGTGTAGCACTGTTTTCCGGTAGCAAATTTTATCTAGTCTGTACTTTAGTTATAGGTATATTTTTCGATTTTTTTTAAAAATTTTATTGAGATTTTTAACTATGAAATTATCATATCTCGACAATTACAATAAAATCGAAAATAATTTTGGTACTGACGCATAGGCGTGTCCAGACCTCCATGGCTGGGGAGGCCAGTTATACAATTTAAATTTTTTACTTACTACAGCGATCTATATTCTATATCTATATTTGTGACTTTTTTTTTTTTTGTTGTATGGCAATTATATAGCACCTGGAATTTTTTCACCCCGCAACATTAAAGATTATTAAAATTGGTTTCCTATGCTATTACAACTAATAAATAAGGCCAATCAACTAATGTGCTACTTAGTTATTTTTTTATAAATATTTTATATTTATAGTCTCAACCACGGTAGATTATAAGCCAAGAGGCCGAGAATTAAGTCACTGGGGAGGCCGGTGCCCACCTGCCTCCCCGTAGACACGCCTATGTACTGACGTACAAGACAAGTATATAAGAGAACGGGTAGAGCTCATACTATAAAATTTTTAGGCCCGTTCGTAATATAAAATTTAGGACATGTTTAATTATAGGGTTACGTTATTAGCAGAAAGAGCATTTATAAAAGGAGAGTTTAAGAGAGAAAAAAAGGTACTTTGAATGAGTTCTGTGGTGTGAAAGTCGCAAGACGATGGCGCGTCACAGTTGCAGGGTAGGGTACGGTATATTATGAGCTGTTATTTATAGTCTCATTTCGAAGGAATTTTTCGATTTTCTCAATATACTTTTATTAGGAGTCAGGAAAAAAAAAACCACCGAAAAATTGCATAAAAACGCAATTTCGTCATGGGTGTGACGTGAGAAATTTTCGCCAAATATGTAACTCTGGACCGTATCGACGAGACGAATTTCCCAATAAATTTCTTTCGATTTCGGACTATTCATATAGCAATTGTAGATTGTGACCGAGTTATATATAAATTCTTAAATAAGAGGTGATTTTTTGGTTTTAAGGCTTGAAAATTTGAAACATCGTCGGACGTTTTTGTTACTTGAACACTGCAGTATTCTTGAAAATCGTCAAGTCACAATTTCTTTTTTATAATCCGTTCCGAATTTTTTCGACAAACTGCGTATTACACCGAAGCTCCGCTCAAGAAAATCGTTTTATATATCGAACGCGCAACGATCGCTTTCAAATTATTATTGTGATACACTATACTGCAGAATCTTTAAGTGATTCACCGAAGCGTCGTCAACAACAGCCCGCGGCTTCTTTTTTTTTTTTCGCTGAATTTGTGCGTTTCCAGAATTTTCGTTTTTAACGCGGTGAATTTTAATAACGACCGACAACCGCGGGGATCTATTCGTTGTAAAAAAACACACTTCCCGAAATACGTTTTTTTTTCCCCTTCTAAACGAGCGATGAGATTCGTAAAAGTCTTATGTGATAAACATCGCCCCCCCCCCCTCACCCGTAACCTCTGGGATTGTTGCGGTATTGGCGGCGGACGCGGCCGTGTATCGTCTTCGCGGGCGGCGCGGAGAACGCTAAACCCGCGCGGTCGTCTCGCCCGGCCCGGACGGCCTTGTACTCGTTTCGCGCGACGGTCAGCAGTCACCTGCGTGCACACACGGACTGCAGCGCGTAATAATAGACACCGGTTTCGTGAAATTTGTTGTTCGACCTTTTTAAATTTAGAAAAATAAAAAATTTTTTTCCACGCTCATCTGCGTGTGCGTATATAATTATCGGTTAATGGTTTCGTAAATTCCGAATTTCCTGCGCGGCTTCGTGCGATATATTATATGAACAATTTTATTTTGTCCTCGCATCACTTTCGCCATATACTTCACCGGGGCGAAAGTACAAAACGCGCCGATTTGTTATTAATCCTTGTTCTAAAAATATAGTAAACACGATAGAAAAAAAAAAAATTAAATAAATAAAAACGATAAATGAACATATATATGGTTATATTATGTCGTATGTGGTTACAGTAACGTTGTAGGGTCATCATTACACGTTTATCGACATGAATTTTATCTTTTAGCATGGTAATCGCCAAGCTATATTTATTTTTATTTTGTATTTTTCGTAGCTATTATAATTAATATGTACACCAGTAGAAACAGGCCTACGACACTCCCTGTGCTTTCTGTACACTGAAAATGGGGGACCTTGACGGTTGAAAATAACAGCTGTTGACATAATTTGATAACAGATAACAATTTCCTGCGACGTTTGGTCCTTTCGTAGGGGTCGGGGGCAGTTGTCCGAAAACGATAACAGATATGAGATCGAAAATGGCGGCGTCGAATTTGTACCAACATAACATTTTCAAAAATTTAAAGACCAATGTTTTTTTTCCTTTTGTATGTGTACTGTTTTGCTATATGATAAAAGTTATATTATGATATTAACAGAGGATAATAATTATATTTATTTATGTATTATAGTCTATAGAGTATATTTTGGAATTTTGTAGTGTGTTGTGAAACGTAAATATAATTTTGTTAGCAATGGTTGGCAGTACTTTGTCGAGTTCGAACCTTTATCAATCTCATATCTGTTATAATTTTCGGACAACTGCCATTGACCGCTTTCGTAGCATAGATATATAATAGATAGATAATAGCCAGTGATTTACCATGGAACATTATCCGTTTTATACCGAGATAAACGTTGCTAACTTCAAGACGGAGCCTCCAAAAATTCGATGCCAACTTCCCGGCCGAGCCTCAAACGTTTTTGTAAACAACCCGAGTGTCGTTTCTATAATGTTCTATGGTAGAAGTGTATCTATTATATTAATACAAATTGAAAATTCGTAATATCAAAGCTCCAAAATTGTAAAGATTCGTTACATCGCGAGAGCTTTGGCCGAAAAAACTACGTTATATAGAGGGGATCGAAAAAAAGAAAAATACATTTAATTGTTCGTTATATCACGAGATTTTCCAGGGAACGACAGTTAAATTGTGTAATACACGTAAATAAAAAAAAAATTGTAGGTATATAAAATAATTTATAAACAAAATGTATATGTGTTATGCACAAGCGGGCACTCGGGATTTTTTTTTTTAGAGCTAAGTCTAACTTACAAATTTTCCTACTTTTCCTTACACACAAGTAAACAACGACCAGTCGTTTTAAATAATATAAAATCATAATGTTTAAAAACGAAAAAAAAAAAAATCACCGTAATATAATTCTAACAAATCAATATTCCAGAATAACATGTATAAGCTTATTAAAAATTTTTTTGGGGGCTTTAGCCCCAATGCCTCCCCTCTGGGTGTGCCACTGGTAATGCACAGCAACGGTTCCCAACTGGTGGTCCACGTTCGCGTGGCGTTAAAGTTTTTTTTTAAATTTACATAGATACTTTTATTTGAAAAAAATAAAAACTCGAAAGTTAAAAGAATAAATAAACGACGTCACGTTGTACCTATAATAATATATGTACGTAGGTAATGAAATTTTATTCTACGTTATCGTTTGCGTTAATAACGAGACAATGCCGTCATTCCAACAACGCGCCACAACTGTATAGCAGGCCATAAAAGCGTACTAGCTAATAATATATAGTCACATTGACCAAGAACCTTTTAAAGTTAAAACATTTTTTTTTTTTTTTCACTAAATTATTCGGCACAATATGGCAATGAGTACATTTTTCCACGACATTCACTGCGGTATTGCTCATTTAATTATAGTTATTATTAAATTTGTAATTCCCGGGGATAATTGAAATATTAAAACAATTTTCGGGATAATATTTTTTTACGAATTTAAAATCATCCGTGGAATTAACGGACTTACAGAAATATCGAAACGAGACGTAACGAATAACGGTCTTGTCCGAATTATTATGGTTTTTTTTTACAATTTTATTTTCGTACACTGCAATTTGTATTTATTTAATCAATTTTACGGGTTTTCCCCTTTAACATTATGTAACAGTATCGTTATCAATTTGTTTGCTCTTTGTTTTTTTTTATCGTCATATTCATAATTTTCTCTACGTATAATATTGTTAATTTTTTTTTGTATTTTTATTTTTCGCCTAATACCTATATACCAGATGACTGGGGGGTTTGTCAAAACCGACCAACGTACGACACGTTTGGACGGTGATTTACCTGTATTATTTTTTTCTTTTTCGTTTTGTACACGCTTTCCTATTAATCCGTTATAAATACAATTTCCAAATATTTCGTTCTCGAATCGAATTTTCGGGTTAATGACACAGTCGTTCAGTATAGTGATAAATGCATAATATATGTAATACGATTCGACGTAATCGATTCGCAACACTGAACAATTTTTTTTTTTTTTTTACATGTATACGGAATACCGTCAGCTGTATAAGTGATTCCGAATATTTTTTTAACTAAATTTTTTTAAAAATTTCTATTTTAATTAAACCGTATAATATTTCGAAAGGGATCGAAATTCCGATTGCGTTTTACGAATAATACACAGACGAGAAAAACCGCAAAAACCCATATATATATCCAAGTCGAGTGTTATACACGAACAGTGGCGCACAGAGGTTTTACAACAGCACATGCAGTTAGGTAAAATTATACCCACCCACCAAATTTTACTACCTAATTAGTACCTAATACCTAAATATGCATAATGTTTATTGCATTGTATTTTATTGTACATACTATTTCCTACAATACTTTTATAGACACTAGATGACAGTATAACAATATAATATGATAGGTATGACATACTATCCCCCACGGCCACACCCACCCACTACTGAGTGGACTAATGCAGTTGCATTACATGGTTAGCTCAATGGGCGCCAATGTACACGAACAAGAGTTTTAAGCCGTTCGCAGAAATCATTTATTGGAATAATATTTCGAAGAAACCTGTCTGCGCAAAGTCCCCGCTATAAAACAGAGCGTTATTGAGCGAGTTTATTGACAAAATTAGTATTCGGCGGCGATTAATCTCATTTTATTTTCAGATCGAATTTATCGGTATTTTATACATATATATATATATATATAAATATCCGAAAAATCTCGATTCGGTCAATATTGTTGTCACCCAACGGCACGTCCGAACGACGCGCGTTTCGTTTTATAGACACTATGCTTTATCGTTATTAGTTCATATATTATACAGGTATTTCAGCTGTTTCTTTAAAATACTTCTCGTACGATTTACTGTTTTTTTTTTTCTGAAGACGCAATTAATTGAAGACCTAATTATTCGATACATGTACTCCGGATTGTCCGTTTTCGCGTGTAAAAAAAAAAAAAAATTATATTATTATTATAAAACACGTATTTTGTAATTTCGGCGCAATAAATGATATAATAGGATATACAACAAAATACGCGTGCTCGTAATAAATTATTATTATACCGAGTGTGTACACGGAGATTATAATCTTTTCGTATCACCACAATACGCGGTGCTATATTCTCATTTCCGTATATGGGTATAAATGCAGCGCTCTCGTATTAAATTCGTATAGTACGCACGTTATAACACAAATATAATTACATACACGGATCTCGGTCTAGTTAAGCGATAATATTATGTTTTTTTTCTTTTAAAATTTAAACCGCAGAACCGAGAGGTATAGTTATACGCGCGTATAGTATAATGACTGCAGGCTCGAGAAAAGAGTGTAAATATTCGTGTGTGTATATATATATATATATATATGTGTGTGTGTACCTGTTAAAATATTTTTTTTAATCCAAGAAAAATCGTGTCGAATACGACGGCGTGTCGAATGTGACCTATAAAAAAAAAAGATATATATTTATATAAATGCTTTTTTTTATCGATAAAACTCGAAAATGAATTACGAACTTCCGCCGAAGTAAATATATAAACACGCGAATCAATAAATAACATTTTTTTTTTTTTTGGCATAATTTTTTTATTGATGTAGGTACTTAAGCTTTTTCTTTATATTTTGAGATGAAATACACAATCTATAACGGTTGACGTAATGAGCGCTATATATATGATATGAGTAAAAACGCGACGTGATAAATGTACAAATAGCGAAGAAAGAAATCACTCTGCAGTGATGACGATTTAATTTTGAATTGAATGTTTTAAAAGATACGGTGTGTTTTTAATTTTTTTTTTTTTCTTATTTGTTTATGCTACTGTGAAAGAACTGTGCACCGTTTTCGTTTTAAGCGTCTAGGAGGACTGCCTGGAATTGAGAGAGACGATAGATCTTTAAATTAGACGATTTGAATGTGAGGTAAGATCGTGGAATTTATTGTGTAGGAGCATTGTACTTACATGTACGTGAAAATCTATTTTAGTCCGCAATAATAAGCGAGGCTGTGGTGAATTCAACTCGGTAAAAAAAACTATTAAATACGCACTGAATCATATACGCACTAAACACTATCTTGGAAAAAGATCTGCTTAAACGGGGGCCTGTAAATTTATTTGTTGCAGGAAATTACTATACGCTGGAAATTCGAACGTATAAAAGTTCTCAGAATTTCCTTTCATTTCGAGTAATTTTAAAATATTTTCAACCGAATGCGCATCGGTTTCGTCGAGACTCTCAACGATCACACTAGTATTTACAGTAAAATTAGGTTTTAAGCAACACGCGATAAGGTGATTAAAAAAAAAAAAAAAAATACTTTACCACCAGCTCATCGGCTTTTAAAACGCGGATTCGTTGGACGGCGCGGTTATTTTTCTGCTAATACGTTATTACGAATACAAGAAGAAAAAAAAGAGATGCATCAACACGTTAAATCACGCATTTATTTGGCTTGAAATCCCATTGAACACGTAAAATAACGTTTTCTATTAATTGATTTATAATAAATAACACACTGACATTTTTTTTTTTTTACCAAACTACAAAGTCTATCTGCCGCGTAGCATAGAAAAACGTGCGAATGCGTTAAATTCACAGCCCTGATTATAATAACATTACCACATTTAAATATACATCTTTCGTTATACGTATATGCGATTGTTGATATATCGCGGATAACGTGTTCTCCAACCTTGTTCTACATTGATACGTTATACGCGTAGTTCTAATTGCTGCGAACAAAAACGATAAACTAAAACCGAAAAAAAAAAAAAACGTTTAAATATTATGGAAACGACAAAACGTTTATAATACGTCAAATCGCGTATTTATACGGCACGCGTATTAAGAATTTTTTTCTCTTGTGAATACGATCGCAGAAGGCAATATACATATCTGAAAGGTGTTTTCGGTTGTATTTTACGAGAGAAGTCCTTGAAATTTCTCCGTGTACTCAAAAAAAAAAAACAGGAGAGTCACAATAAATCGACTCTAATTCGAATAATACGTGTTCCGAAACGATTAAACGAACGATTAATTGAAAAAAAACCCGTTAACACTGTCGAATATAATGTATCGATTTTTGTATTATTTTATTACAGCAAACTTTGTTTAAAAGTATCGGCGCGGTGCACTCTGAGCTAATTACAATAATGCAATAAGTAGCTGTGCAGCAGCAGTCGCGTACATTTATTGTCTGTTCAAACATATTTACGAATCGAACGGATTCGATTTGATACCGTGTTGCTTACGAACGTACACACTTCTTTTAAACATTTTTTTTTTTTTTTTTAATTCCATCGTTTCGCTGCAGTTATTATAATTGATTTATATAAAATACCATATAAATTTGTGCGCGCGCGCCACAAGACTGCCTCACGATTAAAAATATTCCGAGACTGCACACGTCTGAATGATTTAACGAATAACGTAACGTGCAAAATCGTCGTAAATCAAAAATAGTTTTGTTCTCGTAACACGTGTAATTATGTACAACATGTAATTTCTCAAAAAACCGAATCGATTCTCGTCACTCCCGCGTAATGTCGTCGTGGTTTTTCACGTAGATTTCTTAAAATTATTATTTGTTTTTGATGTACCGAAGGCAGTCCCGGGGGACCCGACGAATCTTCTGCAAAAGAGACGATTCCCAGAGCACCACAAAACGAGAATCCATTACGGCCTGGGACGATAATGATAATCGCGTTTGACAAAAAAAAAAAAAACGCGCTTATTAAGAATACAAAATATTATTGTCGCAGCAACACGAGTGTCGGACTCGCGCGAACCTGCCCGCGGTCATCGTTATCGTTACCAGTATAGGATAACACGCGCTGGGGCAACAAAAAAAAAAAAAAAAACGCCCTATTATAATAGGATAATACAAATTTAATGTAATATAAAAACAATTTTATTTTTAATTTATAATTAAATTTTTTTCCTGGATTCCGCAAATTCTTTAATTATAATATTATCATAATTGATACCTACTGGAAGTTAGTTCTCGCTTTCAACGTTCAGCCAAAGCATTTACGCGATCATTATTCATTACCTAATTAGAATACGTTTTTATCCTTCTTTGGGTTGAAAATGATCTTTTCGAAGATGCCACAAAACTATCGATTATTATATCTCATCACCTAATTCGCGATAATATAGCTAAGTTATAAAAGCAAGGTCGTGATAAAAGTATAAATAATAAAATATTGTGCGTAAAAATTAACTTGAATGAAGTCTTGAGAGGATTAAATGAACGAAATTATGTATAAAAAAAAATTTAGCCGCCCCCTCATAATCAGCCGCCCGGGGCAACAGCCTCCTGTTGCCCCCCCCCCACTTAAATACGGCCCTGAATACGCCGTGTACATGTTATTATTATGTGTACAGGCCGTGGCGGTCAGCCAGACGCAGGCGTTCCAAAAGTACGGGTCCAGACTGTTGCCGATACCGTTCCCGGGCTGCGAGCACGAGGCGTTCATGTCGGACGCGTACTGGTGGTGCGCCACCGGGCTGGTCTCCACCAACCTGCACCATCAGTCGGGCACGTGCAAGATGGGACCGGACACGGACCCGGACGCGGTCGTCGATCCCCGGCTCAGGGTCCGGGGCGTGGACGGGCTGCGGGTGGTCGACACGTCCATCATGCCGGTCATACCGGCCGGTCACACCAACTCGATGGCGTTCATGATCGGCGAGAAGGCCGCGGACATGATCAAGGAGACGTGGCTGAAACCGCGGCGTGTCGCATAGACGCGAAACCGTCGAACGCCGCGCGGACGGGGCCGCGCGTCTTTCAACGGCAGAGCTCGGGAATATTGTATAAATATTTTACAATGGCCGGTTGTTTTTGTTGAAAACGTTATTCTAACGGGATTTCGATGAAACCGCGAGAACTCGTTTATGGGGGGAGGGGGGGGGGAACACGAAGGACGACTATTATTATTATTATTATTAACGGACGAGAAACAAAAAAAGAAAACGATAAAAGACTTTAAAAAAAAAAAAAATGTATATATTAATACGATAGGATTAGAAACATATATTATATATTCGGTTAAACGCTATTTTATACGTGCATATTTATTGTAGTCGACACGAATCTTATCAAATCGTTTCGGATTTCGTTTTCTTTTTGTACGCGTTTCATCGTGATCTCGTCGCAGCAACAATTCTACACGTTTCAATCGCGCGTTTCGTGTGGAGAATACAATAATGTTCGATTCTCGAACGAACGACGAAAACACGGTCGAAAAAACTTCACTTTATAATATTGTCGAATTTGTTTTTTTTTTTTTTTGTGCCCATTATATTCGGGCAGTCCGTAACGATAATATTACCGATTTATTCGAAAAGACTATAAAGTGTACGAAAAGTATACCTACTGCGATAAGTCCGTAACAGTACGTCGAGTTTGGTATTTTGTTTTCTAACCAGTTTATCGACTGTCGTGTGTACAGAGAGCCGTTGATACAGCTGCGGTGCTCAGTTTGCGAAATACGTAATATTTTAATGAAAATTTAACGAATTAAAAAACAATTTATCGTTTTTTTTAATCATTGTATTGTTAATAGTTGCGTATTATTATATTTAAATATTTTTCCGAATTTTTGGCGAAATTTTGTAAACACAGGAACACAAAAAAAGTACGACATTAGGGGGGGGGTGGGGTGGGAGCGATCGCACCGTCGCCTCCTCAAATCCACCACTGCGCATGTGGTAAGTCGCTCAAGTAAGAATACCTCTGATAGAGTTTTAGAGTTTTCTTATTATTACAAATCGCAATAAAACGATTCTGAACGGTGCTTCGATGTCATACACTTTGTCGGAAAATTTATCGTGGTAATAAGAAAAAAAGTTGTGACTAAGGATTGTCAAGATTTTTTTGAATATAATTCGAATAACGTGGGAGGCTTATGTCGTACACAATTTTCAGCCCTTAAGACCACAAATTACCCATATTATTACTTGAATAGCTGAACATTAAAAGACCGCGATAAATAGTGTAAAATTAGAAGAAATTTATTGAACATTTCTTTCGAATATATATTATATTAAGTCATATATTGGGTGTAAATTTCAAGAGTCCAATGATATTGGTAGCTTTTTGTGCCGCGTTGAAAAACAATAATTTTTTTTCCAATTTTTGGATTGTTTTGAATTACGCTTAACGAATTTACTGAGAAAAAAGAAAAAAAAATCTTTTCTAAATGGAATAAAAAACAAACTATTAATTGAGACGTACGAAACAATTATTATAACCGATTATCTGTACAGTTATACATTATTTATATCCGTACTAAAAATTTGGTACAATTAACCGCAAAAAAACGTTTTCTATAACATTTGTATATAACCATTGTTATGTGGCCCAAAAAAATATTAATAATATCGTTTAATTCCTTCGTTTTTAGGCGTTATAATTATCCTGAAAAAAAATTACTAAATTTAAATTTGTTGAAAAAATATTTAAAACAAATTTAAATTCTAGGTTTACGAGAAGAACTATAGGAATAAAATGTTGCCACAAAAGCAGTAAATTCAACACTTTCATTTTGGTTATAACGTACCGAATTCTATTATGATCAACATAAGAAATATTAATTTGTGTACAATACCTAATAAAATGTTTGTAGTTTATTACTATAAAGTACGGAATCGAATATGATTGCATATTTAATCAAGTGCGTTGCTGATGAGATCATTTGAATTTTTATGTTTATATCAAAATTTAAAAAATACATAGTTATAAATGTAGCTTCCCCATAAGCTGTTAACGTACAGTACGTTTTATTCAACAACAATCACGTACAGAAGGTTTATAATGTATTAATTTAAAAAAAAAAAACAAATATTACGTTACAGACAGTGATAAACGATAGTCGATATTATACGTGATAATAACTACAGGAACTACAAGAGTTGAAAGAAAAAAATTCAAACAAAAATGTTTCATTTTAAAATACAATTATTTATCACTTCGGTACTGACGTTGGTTTCCATTCGTGGTGGTAAGTTTATTTTCATGATAATTACGTATTTGCATATAATCCGTTTTGCATAGTACTTTTGGTGTTGTTCAAGTTCATCGAATATACGAATACCTAATAAAATTATAATTAAAAATTTATTTTCCGTATAAAAATCGTATTGTACCTTATTTATATTTAAATTACCTACATTTTAAATTATGTGATTTATATACTGTTGTTATCCTTTTGCTATTTTTGTATATATTTATAATTGTTTTGAATAATTTATTATGGTATCTTAATAAGATATGAATATTTCCTTCAAAAAGCAATAATTTTTGAAATATTATAATTAATAAATGTGTCTTAATAGAATTTAAAAATATACTATTAAATTTTGGATAAAATTTACTTTAAGACTATCAAACATGTATAAGTAAGTAAGATTTCACATTTCCTTCGACTAAAAAATACGATTTTCTACCATAAATTATACGCATATAATATAAATGAAATTTCAAAATGTTAATAAAAAAAATTTATTTTTCAAAAATCTCGATGCATATTTTCAAATAATCAGTTTTTATCGCTGTATAATTATTATTGTATTGTGGCATAATTTATATATTATTTTTGAAATTGGTTATGTTATATACCCGAATAGATGAATTAAGAGAACTTTGTAACGGTAAGTGAAAACTTATTATAGATAAATTGCACGTCATTTTCGAACTGAATTTATTTGTTAATAATATTACATGTTTTTCTAGTCACCGATACTGAAATTTGGGTATAATACATGAGTTCTTGTATTTAATACAAATTCACTAGATTGTACTTTTAATTGTGTTCATTTATATGTCTATGCTATTTGTACTAGGTTAATTATTTAATTTAAATTTATAAAACACCACAACTCTATTGCGAGAATTAATACAAATTGTAGACTCTCGTGGCAGCGTTCTTCGTGCACATTTCACTATACCATTGATAAATGGAACCCTATACAACACAAATTACAAAAATGTCTTTACTTTCAGATGTCAATCACATTAATAACATCGTTAGGTACTTGTCTTCTGTATTGATGAAGTACATCAAATCTAATAGCTAAAAATAAAATATTGTTTGGGCCAGAGAGAATACGGTGGTGTAGACCTCCATTACTTAAACAGAATGATAATTATTGACCAAACCACATTATTCAGAACAAAAAATTTCCAGAACTACGTCCAATAAAACTAGTGTTTGCAGCCGCAATAATTTATTCTCAAAAGCTCGTTATCAGATGATCTAAGTAGTCCAAGTGGAACGACCTTCTACGTGTAATTGCTTATATTATACGATTCGTGTGCAGACGCAAAATATTTCGTTTTAGAGGTAATCGTCAGCGTTTATTGCTAAGAATATACTGGAGAAATATATATAAAATCCGCTGGTAAGGTTCAGCTTAAAGTACAAACTTTGAGTCAGAAATAACTTCATTGCAAGGGGGAAATAGTGTTCATCTAACAATAGTCGTTAAGTAGGTAGTTGCTTAAAATATCTAATCCATTCATTGTTGAGTCGCAGTTAATACGTTAGATAATATTTGACATTTAAATATCTAGTACACCTAATCAAAATTGTTTATGTTGTATACACAAGCGGCTAAATTACCATCGGACCATCGTGGCATTAAGAAGTTTAATTATAACACGATTCAAAGGTTTTATGGACGCTTTTGTGTTTTATCTAATAAGTTATATTTCTGTACAATAGGTGATAAAAATGCTCATGAATGTTATTATGAGATATACTATTATAAGGGTGAGTAAAACGTTTTCAAATGTAAGAATTACCAAAAGTTTGTTTTTTAATATTCGATAAATTATTAAATGTTCCTAAAATCTATATTCTTTATTACTGTAATATATGAAGTACACATTTTTTTGTACATTTTAATTATACATGAAGTATGTAAATTAGTGCCTCAATCTTCAGAAGAATTGTTGAATTTTCTTTTAAAATTCGATCAGTGTGTTTCGAATTCCTATAAAATTATTCATCCCGAACTTTTAACTAAACTGGATAATTATGATAATAACCGGAAAAAGCGAAGATGGTGCATCGTAAATATATCTTGATTATGTGTATTAGATAAAAAAAATAAACAATTTTAGAGAAAATAAAACGAAGAATGTGTACTAACGCAATGAAAATTGTATCAGACAATTAAGAAATATTGATTAATTAGTTGAATTCGATTGATTATTTCATTTTAGTTTTTGGAATTAATTGTCAATAAAACCTATATTTCATTATCTATTATTACCTTGTTCATAATTGACTACAGAATTAAATAAAAAAAGATATTTTATTATTACACAATAGAAGATGTAACTTAAAATACTATATCAATTTTCTAGTGTACAATGAGTATATAGAATTTGGTGAGTTTTTTTTTATAGGTAATAAGGAAGTAGATAACTATATGTGTGAACACATTATGTATCTCACCACATCACGACTTCATCCAGCTATGAGCTAATATGCGATTCATTTAATTACCAATTTAGTTTCCTGCAACATTTTCATAATATTTTAATATTGATTATTCCCATCTAGATTTTTCAAAGGTGTTTTATATTTGATTTATTTTTTAGTTTAATTTTATTTTTAATCAATTGGACGTTTAAAAAAACGTTCATTAAATGTGCACACAACAATTTCACACAATTCAATTAATTTCCTATATAAAACAGAAAAGACATTTTTGATTCCAAAATATTTTTTTGAGTTTAAACCGGACTTCTAAATTTATGTTTATTTTTAGTTTATGTACAACGATACATTGATTATATTGCCGAGAACGTGATTATTGGTATAAAAAACACTTAATTATTAATGTATTATAACAGAAATATTTCTAATTTTAGTAGATAATTTAATTAATATTTGCATTTAAATAGTGGATAAACTGTATAAAATAATATCCCTGAGTACACACCTTTCGTAACAATTTTATTTATTGTAATTATTACTTTTCATTAATTTCTATTATTTTTAGACGATTTTTTGGTATAAACAATTATTGTGCATATATATCTGGTAGGTGCGAATAAAAATATTAGTTTTCTGTTTTACTATTAATAATAATTATTTTATTTTATTTACAAACGCCCATGTGGGCAATTAATATATATATATATATATATATATATATATATATATATAATAATTTAACTATAATGTATAAGTGATAAACATACAAAGTAGATTTAAGGCCATAAAATTAATTACTATTCAGTTGACGCAGCATGCGGTGTATAGGATGATTGTTATAGCTTTAAGAGGTAGAATGAAAAGGAACATAAAAAAGGAATGGTTCCCCTTGTGGAGTGAGAAGGAACACGGAAGTTTATAGTGGAAAGCAAGACTGGAGCATCCAAAATATCATTTAGAAGGGAGTTGATAAATGATTGGTCGGATAATTATTTTTATATACGATAATAAAATCATTTCATTTCTTAATATCACAATTACTTAGTATTCTGACAATATTGATAGTACTACATTATTTTAATTTTAATTTTATCATGTTTCAGAATTAACTTTGTTAGACGATGACGTTAATAATATATATATATATATAAGTTTATAGTATTTTTAATAAATAAGAGAATTCTTAAATTGATTAAAAAATAATTACTCGTCGGAAATACATATTTAAATGCCAATGTAGGCACTTTGATATAAATACTCATTTTTAATCTCTATTGATTTTATATTTTCAAAAAGAAAAGAAGATCATTGTAATTCTAAACATTTGTATAATACAAAATTAAAATTCGGTTAGTAATTGTCAACCATTTTGAATGTGAAAATTTTCCCGGAATTTTAAGAAACACACAAACATCAATTTCATCTTATGATATTGCTCGTACTATTTCGAATAAGTACATTTTTTCTGTACTGAGATCTAAAAATTGTTCTATTCGTTTTTCATATTTTCCAAAACCTATTAAGATTTGAGCTGAAAATTGTTGAAAACTTATAGTTTATTTAAGTACAATTACATTATATTATATACAATATGAGATTTATTTCAAAACCTATCATCCATAATTCATAATATTATTGTTACATAGTAATTTGAAATTTTTAAATTGTTTTGCACTTAAGTAAATGCTTTTTGCGTTGGTAAGTATTGAGAAAGGCATATAGTGTAATCAGTTATGGTAACAGACTGAAATTACTTTTTCCTTCAATTAGAGTATTGAAAATATTATTTTGACCTGAACGATACGGTTGTTTATGTTTATTGAATAAATCCTATTAAATTCCATTAATCGCTATATTTTAATATAAACTTTGCTCTAAATTAATAATTTATAAAATAATTTATTACGTACACTACACGTATTCATTATACACGTAATCACGCAATAATAAAATACCATACTAAATAATAGTAATAATAAATAAATAAATAAATAATAAAATAACAAATATATATTTCATGTAGTGGTATTGAAGAAATATTTCAAATTGGACGAAAGTAAGTAAATTCTTTGAAGTATTATTACAGTAGCATTTTCATGTCCTTGATATCATACTTAATTCGAATGATTTCAAGGATTAGCAATAAATAATACTTTTGGTATTTCTGTTTATTCGATTAATTGCCTTTGAATAGACTCTTGAGCTCAAATGATGTATGTATTATTTGTATAATAAAGGTTATTTTTTCAGGGGAAAAAGAGAATAATTTTGTTTATGCATTGATAAGCCTGAGTATGTATAAAAAATTTTCTAATCTAATAGACATTATTTTCTTCGTTATGATGTATTTATAAAATATAATTTGTAAAAAATATAATTAAAATGAGTTTCTTCTTCTTTTATTATTATAATTATATAAGAGCATGGTCATTTCCGTGCTTTATTATTTATATAAACGAATAAAATAGAAGATTATAATGAATACGCATTTTCGATTTATCAACACGCGTTTTAGCAAAAATAAGTTATTTTGAAATGTTTGACAATTTTGGAAGAATTATTACCTACCATAAGTAGTCAATATTTCGTTTATACTATTTATTTATTATATTTTTTTTATAGCTCGACCAATGTTAACGAGAAGTTGTAAGATATATTTGAGATGATGTATAATAGATGATAAAGATACAATAAAAATATTAAAAGTTTATGTTTCTAATAGCTTTTAAAAGTTTAAAAACAATTTTATACGTATATAAATAATAATTATCCCCGTGCATTTCATCACCCGTAAAAAATGGCAACACTTAAATGATTCAAATTTTGTTCAATTAATTATTCAATAATCGGTGTAAAGATATTCAAAACCAAAAAAAAAAAAGATTTTTAAAATTTATTTAATTTTAATTTTAACGCAATAATTATATTTTGTACATTTCATAAAACTTATTGCGATTAACTTACATTAAAGTTTTTATTAATTTATTTTATAAAATGCACATGAAAAAATATAATAACAATAATATTTTAGCTCAGCTAAAGTAACATGCCGATCTATGACTGACGAACAAAACTTCATTAACTTTTAAAAACTTATTTCATTATTAACTGATATTGTGGACATTATCGCCCAACCTACCACGTTGCATCTCCCGCCAGCGCTATTACTTAGTTTTCACTTATCATCCTTTCTGAATCTTTTTTGTTTTTGCTCGGCTCCTAAGAGTCTTAACGTGATGTTAAATAGTTCATTCTTTAGATTTGGGCTAGTACAAGCAAATAAATTTTTCAAATCCGATAAGTATCTCCAGAGATTAGCGCGTTCAAAAAAAAAAAAAAAAAAAACAAAGAAAACACATCAGCTTTACGATGCTAATATAGAATATAGATAACTAATATAATTTCATGCGTGTGAACTTAAAACGAAACAAATTATATTGTTGTTATTAGACAGCATGCTTTTATAAAATCATGAAATTTTCAAATAAACCACATACATATATAAGTAGTAGTAATTTTAAAAACATTCTGTACGTATATTACTATATTATTAAAACTTTTTTAAACACAATAAATATACATTATAGCTATTATGACTTCGTACTTCGAGTATATGCACAGTAAAACAAGACTTAAAAGTAATGTGATATGTATTTATTATTATAAACAGATTTATATCGCATATAATAAATTTTACCATTGCAGTAATTAAATCTATTTTTGAGACATCATTTTTATATGCTTTATGTAAAAATTTCAGATGATACTCAATCTCCTGCAGTTTGGTGCGAACATATTGACTAAGAAAAATACAGCTTACGATGTGTTTACGCAAAATATTTAATAAGACATAAAAAAATGTATTTCTAATTTTAAGTAAATGTCCTAATGCTATAGTGAATTAATTCGTATGGTTCGCATGCAATGCAATAATTTTACAAATATTACGTGTTTTCAAAAAAATGATTCTATTTGAAACTAAATCACATAAATAATATATTTACACGTGTTTTTCAATGTTATGTTAGAAATTTAATTATTTATACATATATATCTACAATGTTCTCTACTGTTAAATCGTATTTTATTTCAGTGTCATCTATAATTTTGTAGTGAATAAAATATAGCTAATTTTGACCAAATTTTGTCTTTACTTTCATTTATATACATTACAGATTTATATACATTATAATTATTATGTTTAATTAATAAAACAATTATATATTAGTATTCAGATATATTAAAATTAACGTGTGACCAATTAAGGAAGTAATAATGTATGTGCTATATGTTTATTACAAAAACAATTAATTTGATACTCTCGTATCAAATATGCACTCGAATTTAGTTGTATATTCAATATTCAATCAATTATCAATCTTAAACTAAAGATTAAATAGAAATCTGAATTTTCCTAAATTTTTCGACATGCGCATTTTTTATTCTATAAATGACACTAATTTTGGAGGTTTAATAAATAACAATAAAATTGTCGATAAATGAATTTTCTATGCGGTAACCGAGTCGAGTGATTTTCGAAAAAGTCAACCAAGTTTTTTAGTTTATTCAGTTGGATCATTGTGATTATTACTTCTTTCGTGGCAAAATAAACATAATACTCACTATCTCTTCGCGAATGACTAAATCATAGTCTAACTAGCCATCGCATTTAAAACACATATATAAAAAAAAAAACATATAACGATTTTTTTTTAAGGCGACTAAGTTAAGCACGGGAAACAACAACATAACATAATAGATTTATCGCTTCAAGCGATAGCGTATATATTGTTTCCAAATATACCATAGATTTGTCAGTACAACCTGCATTCCGTCAACTCACCAGAACGCTGCACGACGTAAGACATTACATTAGAATTCGCACCGCATTTATAATTTACACCGAATGGAATAATTTAAAAAATAAATTGTAAATAATAAAATCGAATTGTGTTTCGTTAGAAAATATGTCAAAATTGAGATTTTAACGTTTCCCTTGACACGCGCATGCACGACAATGTTTAAGACAAAAAAGACTTTATTATACACGTGGAAATATGAGAATTTAATTAAAATCATTGTTCACAGTGTGAAACAAAAAGTGATTGACAACTCCACTATCGAAAAAACTTTACTAGTTAAGACGTTATTAAAAGTAGAACAAAATATAAACACGAGTTTTAGTCTTTATGCGTTTGGTATATTATTTCTATGCCATGGTAGACTACAGCAGGAAATCCGAAAATATTGTGTTCGATTTCAGGTAATTTATAACGATTTACAGCACAAGCACAATACAGTTCCCGTATTGTCAATTAGAATATTTTCGATGGCTTAGAAAGAAATTTTTTTTTTTTTTGTAAATACCGTGCGTATGGGTAAGGTATGGTGTGCGGAAAGCTTTAGGTCCTGTAAAAAAGTAAAAAAAAAGAAAAAAATGGAAATCGTAACAGATTACTCAAAATCCAGTTGGGTTATAATATTATACATAACGATTGAGAAATTAAAAAAAAAAAACAATAATTTAAACATGCGTCGTATATAATAATATATGATTATATATTATCAAGTGATTTAACGAGTATATTATAGTATATAATGACGCAGTGAAAAATTTTGTTATAATAACGCAGAGTTGTGGAGTATCAATGTCTATTCGAAACGAATGCCTAATGTCTCTAATGTGTCGCCTGGGCCTATTGAACTCTAATGACAACTAATGACAGTTATAAAAAAATATTTTTTAAAAAATGGTGGCAAACACCGAGTGTTGTGGATTTCGTTAAAGTGAAGTACTCATATAGAGTTCTATTATTACAAATTTCAATAAAACGATTTTGAACGGTGCTTCGGTGTCGTACACTTTGTCGGACAGTTCAAAGTGATAATAAAAAAAAGGCTGTGACTGAGGATTGTCAAGATTCTTTAAATATAATTTAAATAGCATAGGAAGCTTGTGTCGTAAAAATTTTCAGACCTTAAAACCACAAATTACCTATTTTATGACTTGAAATGCTCAACATATAAAAAATTGCGATAAATAGCGCCAAATTAATAGGAATGTAATGAAAAATTGTTTTGGTTTATATTATACAAAGTTATATATTCGGTGGACATTTCAAGAGTCCAATAACTTTATATGTGTAGCTTTTTGTGCCGCGTTAAAAAAATTTTGAAAAACAATATTTTTGGGTTGTTTTGAATCACGCATAACGAATTTACTGAGAAAAAAGAAAATAATCTTTTATAAACGGAATAAAAAACAAACTATTAATTTATAGCCGATTATCTGTACAGTTATATATTGTGTATATCCGTACTAAAAATTTGGTACAATTAACCGCAAAAAAACGTTTTCTATAATATTTGTATAACTATTGTTATTCGGCCCAAAAAAATATTAATAATATCGTTTAATTCCTTCGTTTTTAGGCGTCATTATCCTGAAAAAAAATTACTTAATTTAAATTCGTTGAACAATATTTAAAACAAATTTAAATTCTAGGTTTACGAAAAGAACTATAGGAATAAAATGTTGCCACAAAAGCAGTAAATTCAGCACTTTCATTTTGCTTAAAATGCATGTAATTCTAGTATGACCTACATAAGAAATGTGAATTTTACACAATACTTTATGAAATGTTGGTAATATATAACCATAAGCACGTACTTGAATATGGATGTGTATTTAATCAAGTGCGTTGCTTATGAAAACAACTGAATTTTTATGTTTATAACAAATTTAAAAAATACATAGGTAGTTACAAATGCAGCTTCCACATAAACTGTTAACACAGTACGTTGTATTCAACAACAATCACGTATAGAAGGTTTATAATGTATTAATTTAAAAAAAAAAACAAATATTACGTTACGGACAGTGGAGAACGATAGACGATATTATACGATATTATACTACAAGAGTTGAAAGAAAAAAAATTCAAACAAATATGTGTCATTTTAAAATACAATTATTAATCACTTCGACACTGATGTTGGTTACCATTCACGGAGGTAAGTATATTTTCATGATAATTACGTAATTGCATATAATCCGTTTTGTATAATACTGTTTGTGTTGTTCAAGATCATCGAATATACGAATACCTAATACAATTATAATTATGGATTTATTTTCTGTATAAAAATCGTATTATACCTTATTTATATTTTAATTACCTACATTTTAAATTATGTGATTTGTATATTGCTGTTATGGACTTGTTATTTTGTATATATTAATAATTGTTTTGTAAAATTTATTATAATATCGCAATAAGATTTGAATATTTCCTTCATTGAGCAATTATTTTTAAAAATGTTATAATTAATAATGCATCTTAATAGAATATTTTAAAATATTCTATTAAATTTTGGATTAAATGTGTTTTAAGACACGGATAAATGTTTAGGTAAGTGAAATTTTACATTATACATTCGACTAAAATAAACGATATTTTATCAGTAATTAAAATTATACAATCAATTTATTATAATATAAAAGAAAATTTCAAAATGTTAAAAAAATAATTTTTTTAAAATCTCATTTTATATTTTCAAATGATCAATTTTATCGCAGCATAATAATAATTTCATTGCGGGATAAATTACATTTTGTTTTTGAATTTTTTTTATGTTATTTACTTGTTTAGATGAATTAGAAGAACTTTGTAACGGTAAGTGAAAACTTATTATACATAAATTTCACGTCAACTTCGAACTAGATTTAATTGTTAATAATATTACACGTTTTTCTAGTCACCGATACTGGCGATACTGCGATTTGTTTTTATTACATGAGTTCTTGTATTTAATACTTATTCACTGGATTGTACTTTTAACTGTATTCATTTATTTGCTTATGCTATTTGTACTTGATTATTTATTTAATTTTAATTTATAAAACACCACAACTGTAATGCAAAAATTAATAAAATTGTAGACTCTCGTGACAGCCTTCTTCGTGCACATTTCTATATTCCATTGATAATTGAAACCCTAAAACATAAATTACAAAAATGTCTTTACTTTCAGATGTCAACAACATTAATGACTTAGTCAGGTACTTGTCCTCTGTGTTGATGATGTACATCAAATATAATAACTAAAAATAAAATAGCTGAGGGGCATTGTTTGAGTCAGAGGGAATATGTTGATGAAGGCATCCATTCCTTAAACAGAATGATAGAGTTGACCAAACCATATTATTTAAAAAGAAAAATTTTCAGAGCTACGTCCAATCAAACTAGAATTTGCACCAGTTACAACTGATTCTTAAAAGATGGTTATCAGGTGCTTTAAGTAGTGCAAATTAAACGAACTTCTACGTGTAACTCAGTAGCGGTTTTGGCCAAACTTCAAGGGGGCGATTTTTTTGGCTGAATACGGACGGAAAAATTAAAAGTATGAAAGTAAATTGTACTGGTCACACTGCATCCGATAAATTTAGCCGTACACAGCCGATGCCGGATGAAAACCCGTGTGTAAATTTAAAAAAAATATATATATATATAGAATGTGTTAATAATTATTTTACGACTTTATATTGAAAACATAACTGATATAAATGTGATAGAATTGCTATAGAATAACACATCTTAGAATATTAAAACCAAAAACAAATATTATGTATGTGCTATATTGTTTTGGCTATAATTTGAGATAAAAAATATTTTTAAAAACGTTCCAATCATAAAATGAGAATCCAAAAACATAAATTTTATCAGTTCGCAATTTTGTGGCGTGTTTTCGTAATAAAAACTATAATGTCTATACTAAAAACAAAAATAACATTTATCTCAAATATATTTCAAATTGAAAAAGTCATTCAAAATCCGTTTGCATTTTTATAGTTGGCCGAAATAATATTGTAAATAAATGCTAAGACTACCGTTTACTTAGTGTACTGACCGGCTGAGTTCATTATAAAACTTGCAGCCGAACGTAATAGATATATTAGTTCACGAACAGCGACGAACATAATATTTGTGTACGCTCATTTCTACATAAAAGATCTTTTGATTATAACACGAATTTTGTGAAGTGTTACGTTCCGAAATGATGCCGAAACTGACGGACGGCTGTCTAGTGAAACGACTGGTAGAGAAATTCGAGTCATTCTCTGCCGTTGAAGGGTCGCCGCAAAACTCTAAAGCTGGACTCGCGATGATGAACGATCCGCCGACGACACAGCGATGTGTCAAGAAGGCGTATCGCCGCGAGACGGTAAGGACGATAGAAGCGAAATCAGTACGTTCTATAAGTATTAACCACGGGATCACGGAAGAACGGGGATGTGGGGACGGCTGGGAGATGCTGAAACATATTAAAACATCAGCGGCAGTAAGAGGAGTCGAGCCGGTCCAAGTAAATAACGGAATGCACACGTACGATGGAAAAACGTTGTCAGACGAACACCTCAGCAACGGACACAACTCAGTGGTCGCGACGGATCTTCGACGTCGTCTTAATCGTAAAACGTTAGTGATTTGCTGTTTTTGCTCCGGGCATAGCCAGGGATTTTGCTGCAACACTGCAGGGACGTCGGTAACACCGAACAAGACGGCAGGCAAGAAGCTGCCGCGATTTGTGAAACGATCGATCGAACAATTCGAAAACGTTTAAACGTTGTTTTATCAAAAAAAAAAAAAACAAAATACTATTACATATTTTTGATCCGTATGTTAACAAAAAACAAAACATTTTACCGAAAAATTGCAATAAATACCGCTATCATGCGGTAACACTGATATGGGGGGATTTGAATGACGTCATTTTTTTTGTTTACATCAAGAGTGATATATATGTATTCATCCATTCTGTGGTCTGACCGTTACTTTATATATGACGTTACCTAGGTATAAGATATATATCTAAATATCTTTTGTATTATGTCGATATACTCATGAACGGCGACGGAACGTGTGGGTATCGGGTAATTAGTTTACAGGTAAAACCAACCGCAATTACGATAACGCAGCGGTGCCGCACATCAAAAAACCGCATGTGTGTACCTTATACGTATTTTATTATTTTTCTATATTATTCTTTTGAAAATATTTTCCTGTAATATTTTTATTTTATTATCGTTTTGTTTACTTTACTTGATCGCAATATTAAATTATCAAAGTTATATAACTTAAAAAAGAAATAATCAGATAATTATTTGTATATATACGTATTGTATGTAAAAAAAAGCCCAGAGGGAGGCGATCGCCCCCATTGCCCCCCCAAAACCGCCACTGGTGTAACTGCATATATTATACGATTCGTGTACAGATGCAAAATATGTTACTATTTTAGAGGTCAGCATGGTTTATTGCCAGCGTCAGGTTTCCCTACAAGCAGAACAAGCATGTGATTGGAGCGGCGAAATTTTAGGGGCGGCAAAGAAAACTTTTTTAATAATATATTCATATTTATGTTTTGATGTCTAACTGTTCTATATATTTTTAAATAATGAATAATAATTTAATGAATAATATATTTTGCTAAATAATGCATTTTGCTGGTTAGAAAAACACTTATGAAAATAAAGGGGCGGCAAATTTCCTTCTGCTTGTGGGCGGCAAATTGCTTAATCCGCCGCTGTTTATTGCTAACAATATACCGGAGAAATATATAAGCTCCGCTGGTTGCGCCCTGCATAAAGCATTGAACTTTTAGTCAGAACACTAGTTGCTAAGTGGCTGTTAGGTACTTGCCTTAAATGCCTAATCCATTCATTGCTGAGTCGCAGTTAATACGCTTGGTAATATTTGATATTTTAATATCGCGTACATCTAATCTAAATTGTTTATGTTGTATATACGAGTGGCTAAATTACCATGAGACGATTGTGGCAAGTTTAATTATAACACGGATTCAAGGGTTCGTTGAACATTTTTGTGCATTATCTAATAAATTATATTTCTCTATAATAGGTGATAATAATGCTAATGAATGCTATTTAAATATATACTATTATAAGTGTAAGTAAAACGTTTTCTAATGTAAGAATTATTAAAAGTGTTACGAATTATTCGATGAAATATAAAATGTTTCTATACAACCTAAAATACAAGGATAATTATCAAATTAATTTAAAAATATATACATATAAAATCATATAAGTTCAATTAAACAAGGAACCTGACTTACAGTTGAATTATTAAATAAAATTATTAATAGTTACAAAAGATATTCTCAAAAATTAAGACAAATGTTAAAATAGATAAATAGAACGAAGGAAAATTAATTACAAAAAGATTATTTACTTATTTTTATTTAGGAATTTGAGATTTCGGTGTACAGTTATTTTACAGAAACTTAAATTCAATCTATTATATTCTTTTTTAATACAATGTATAAAGTATACATTTGGTTTACATTTTAATTATATATGAAGTATATAAATTATTGCCTCAATCGTCAGAAGAATAGTTGTTTAATATTATTTTAAAATCCAATAAAAATATTCATCTCTAGCGTTTGACTATACTGGGTAATTATGATAATAACCGGAAAAAGCTAAGGTGATGCTTCGAACATATAACTTAATTATGTTAATTATATAAAAAAAATTAGTAAACTATTTTAGAGAAAAAAAGTATTTTTATTTTATTAATTTTCTAGTGTACGATAATTATTTATACAATGGTGAGTTGTTTTTATGGGTAATAAGGAGATAGCTATGTACCTACGAGTATGTAAACACATTAAATATCACATCACCTCACCACCTCATCGATCTACGAGTTAATTTATGATTAATTTAATTTCCAATTTATTTTCTTGCAAACTGATTACTCGTATCTTGATTATTCCAGAGGTTTTACATTGTATTTAATTTTTTGTTTACTTATTATTTTTTAACCAATTGGACGTTTAAAATAAAGCATACATTAAATGTGCACACAACGATTTCACACATTAAAATACATTTCTGATATAAAACAGAAAAGACATTTTTGGTTCCAAAATATTTTTCAGAGTTTAAATTGGACTTCAGAAAATATGTTTTTTTTAGCCTATTCACAACGATACATTGAATATATCGACGAGAACGTGATTATTGGTATACAAAAACATAATTATTAATGTTTCTAACACAAATATTGCTTATATTATTAGATAATTTAACTAATAGTTGCATTTAAATAATGGATAAACTGTATATCATAATATTCACTTCGCAAACATCGTCCGTAACAATATTATTTATTGTTATTACTACTTTTCTACTCATTTGACTAATATTTATGTTTTGCATAATCAAATAATGTACAAACATTTATATGGCATGAGACTGTAATCTAACAAATAGCAACTTTATTTAAAAAAAATACCTACCCATTGAAGACCAGCCTGGCATATATTTTCTCCTTCTTCCCAAAGGTAATCGACTATCGGGATATTTAGTGTTACTATTATTTTTGAAAATTATTTTTCTATTACTTTTAGGCAATATCCGCAGTATAGTAAATTTTTGTTCAGATCGCAGTGGTAGGTGGAAGTAAATGAAAATATTTTTCAGATTAGCTATTATGTATTAATATTACTTTTATATATAGTAAAATCATTTTATTTCTCATGGAACAATTACTTAGTATTCAGACAATATTGATTGTACTTCATTCATTTTAATATTGTTTTGATTATTTTTCAGTTTCAATGGTAGAGAATGCAGGTAATATATATATATATATATATATATATATATATATATATATCAGTGTACAATATTTTCAATAACAAAGAAAATTTTTGAAATTATTAAAAAATATACTTGTTGGAATTATTTGAATGCCAAAGTAGGAACTTTGTCAAAATAACTAGGTTTATTAATTGATTGTTTTTATATTAAAAAAAAATGAGTATTGTAATTTTATATATTTGTTCAGTACAAAATTTAAATTCGGTTAGATATTGTCAACCACTGCGCATGTGAAAATTTTCCTGTAATTCCATGAGGGAAAGACATTCTATTTAAACTTATGATACTGCCTGTATTATTCATAAGTACATTTGTTCTGTACTAAGAATTGAAAATATTTGTATTCGTCTTTCATATTTTCCAAAACCTATTAAGATTTAAGCTTTAAATTGATGGAAAATTATAGTTTATATAATCACGTCAAATATGGATGCTATTTTAACACCTATTATCTATTAATTTATATAATGTCATCCTTTAGTTTATAATATTACTGTAACATAATAATTTGGTAACTTATAATTGTTTTTCACTTAAGATTTCAATGTATGTAAAGGTAAGAATTGATACGATGATATAGTGTGATCAGTTAGAGTACCTATAACAGATTGAAATTTTTTCTTTCTTCAATTAGAGTATTGAGAATATTACTTTGGCCTGAAAGATAACGTTACTATCGTAATTACGTAATAATAAAATACCATACTTACTCATATGTTTCGTAGAGGAATTGAAAAAATTTTTTATACAGGACGAAAGTAAGGTTTTTTGAAGTTCTATTACAGTAGCATCTTTATGTCCTTGATATCGTATTTTATTCGAAAGATTTAAAGGATAAGCAATAAATATTATTTTTGATATTTATGTTTATTCGATTAGTTGCCTTTGACTAGACAATCGAGTTCAAAAGATATATGTTTTATTTGTATAATAAAGGTAATCTTACTAAAGAAAAAAAGAGTAATTTTGAAACGGCATTTATAAGCATGAGTACGTATAAACAATTTTATAATCCAATATCCATTATTTTATTTGTTATGATATATTTATATAATAATATATGTTTCTTCTTCTTTTATTATTGCAATTATATTAGCATGATAATTTCCGCGCAATTTAAATAATATTTACATTAAAATAATAAATAAATAAAATAGAACATTACAAAAATATGTGAATTTGAAATGTTTGACACTTTTGGAAGAATAATCATTAGTAGTTAATAATTCATTATTCATCTTACTTATTTATTTTTATTATAGTTGAAGAACATACATCAGATAGTGGTAAGATAATGTATTATAAAAGCTTTTAAAAGTTTATAACAAATTTTATACGGTTATAAAAGATAATAATTGCATGCGTCTGATCTTAAAACGTAACAAATTATAGGGTTATATTTACTCAGCATGCTATAATAAAACTATAAAATTGTCAAATAAACGACATGACAATATAATTATTAGTAATTCTCAAACAATTATTTAAGTGTATTACTATATGATCAAAACATTTGTAAACGCAGTAAATCCATTTTAGATTATGTGGCTTCCTACTTCGTGCATATGCACAATGAAACAACGCTTAAAGGTAATGTATATTATATTTATAAATAGATTTATATCGAATATAATAAAGTGTAACGTTGCAATTAAGTACATCTATTTATGCGTTATATAACAATTTCAGATGATGTTCAATCTCCTGCATTTTGGTGTGAGAATAATTGCTCAGAATAATTCTGTTTCCCAACATGATTACGCAAAATATATAATAAGACCGAAAAAAATGTGTTTTTTGTATGAAATAAATATTTTAATGCTAGTTAATTGAATCGTTTGGTAATTTTATAAGTATTACGCGTTTTCAAAAATTTAATTCTATTTGAAGCTAAATCAAAATAAATTTTTTTTCATTGTTATATTAGAAATTTAATTATATATTTATGTTTACTACTGTTACATAATATTTTATTTCAGTGTTATCTATAATTTTGGCAATGAATAAAATACAGACTTGGTTATAATAATTTTAAAAGTATTTAGAACACATATTACTTATACCAATACTTTGAAAACAAATATTCAGAATATGTATTCGAATACTTCGTGAAAATAGAATTCGAAATTAAAATGATAATATTATTATTTAGAATTATTAGTTAGTAATAATTCTGAATCCCTAAGTATTTTGAATACTTCACAAAAAGTATTCCAAATACTTTTAGAATATTTATTTTTACTAGTTTTCAGTATTACGAATATTAATTATCATAGTCATTATATTATTATTTAATCGAATACAAACAGTCGTGTGTACGTATTTAGGATGTTTAATACTTTTTATTAATACTTTATGTCTTTTTTTTTTTAAATTCTGTGTTTATAAATTACCACAATGACTGATAAGTAAATGAATGATACCAATCAGTTATTAAGAATAACACTATTATAATAAAAGTGTTATGAAATATAATTGATTATTTGAATCAGGCTGGGTTCAAACACCGAACATGACAATATTATCGATAAAATAATTGATGTTTTTCCAAATATTTACTGATGCTAGTCACTGCTACTCTATTCAGAATACTTTCGAAAAATCATTTAAAAAGTATTCGAAGTACAATATTCCTAATACTACTCAAGTCTGATAAAATACCTATAGCTAATTTTGACTAAATTATTGACAAATATTACGTGTTTTCTAAAAAATTTATTTTGTTTGAAGCTAAATCAAATAAATAATGTATTTACACATGTTTTTCAATGTTATAATAGAAATTGAATTATATATATATATATATATATATATATATATAATATATACATGTCTAACAAATTTCTCTACTGTTAAATCATATTTTATTTCAATGTTCTCTATAATTTTGGCAGTGAATAAAATATAGTTAATTTTGACCAAATTTTGTCTTTACTCTCATTTATATACGTTATATAATATGTTT
The DNA here is from genome assembly GCA_032441835.1 of Slavum lentiscoides. Lineage (NCBI taxonomy): Eukaryota > Metazoa > Arthropoda > Insecta > Hemiptera > Aphididae > Slavum > Slavum lentiscoides. Next base: position 7,327,171 of record CM063715.1, on the reverse strand, counting down.
AATTAATAAAACAATTATATAATAATATTCGGATATATTTAAATTAACGTGTGATCAATTAAGGAAATAATAATTTTTGTACGATGTGTATATTACTGTAATGATATGCACATATATCGTTATTTCTTTTTATAATATCAAGACGTTACAATTAAAAATATATTTTAATATAATAATATATATTAATAAAAAATATCAACGCTTGCTCCTTTCGGAATACCGATTATATTATAGAAAAAAGAAAAAAAAAAAAGTAAGAAATTTAAGCTATGACACGTGCAACGATTAAGTCGCACACGAATTCTTTGAAATTAATATATTAATTACAAACACACGCGAGAGACGCTAATTATCGAATTTTTCCACATTAAATATGAAAATATAATCAAAAAAAGGGACATATCGATTTTTCAGAATTATGCCACACACAAAAGTTCCCATATAACAATAAGTAAATAGACACCGTGCGTTATCAAAAAAAAGCGTATGCGACTCAGGTCAGATAACATACATACACGTGTGGGAAAGGGCCCACCGGGATACGCTGAGTCGACATGTGTCTTATAACGTCACCGCATTGGTCAAGCTGACCACCACCATCAAAATATCAATAATTTATTAAAATTTATACCCTCGGCCTTTCGATGATTTCGTCGTCTCGTCAGTGTGCGCACACTCAACACAACAACAACAACAACACAAGAAATCGGTATACCGTGAGGATAGGAACTGTTCTTCACGCATCCATTATCGCGTTATTCAATTCTTGTCGCTGACTTCGAGCTGAAGGCGGCGACCCAACTTTATTTATTTTTTTCTAATATTATTCTATTAACCGATCTCACTGGGCGCTCTCTTAAGTCGTCATACACCAGAGGAGTGTGGTAAGTGTTATTTATTTTAGAGTTTAGAAATATTTATTTCGCACTTTCTACTGCAATTCTCGGATTCACGATCCCGGAACACTCCTTCCCTTTAATAAGGGCGTATATTATTTTACTTTTTATTATTTCCGAGTTATTGCATTACAAACACAATTAATTTGAAACTATTGTACTATAGATATGTACTCGAATTCAGTTTTATATTCAATATTCACTCAAGTATCTATCCTAAACTATAAAGACTAGATAGAAATTTGAATTTTTCTAAATTTTTCGACATGCATATTTTTTATTCTGTAAATGATACCGATTTTAGCGTTAATAAGCGAAATAACAATAAAATAGTATAATAATTGTCGATAAATGAATTTTGTATACGGCAACCGAGTCGAGTGATTTTCAAATAAATCAACCAAGTTTTTTAGTTTATTCAGTTGGATCATTGTGATTATTACTTCTTTCGTGGCAAAATAAACATAATACTCTAGTGAATGACTAAATCATAATCCAAATACCCATCGCATTTAAAACACCTATATTATACGTATTTTTTGTCAAATGCGCTACTTTTGTCATACGTGTGTTACTTCATTCTTGTCTTAGAAATCTCGTCTCACTGCATGTTTGGATAGTAACTAAAATAGGTAAGTAAATATTATTATTATTATATAATTATATATATATATATATATATATGTATATATAATACGGGTATATGCACACACAGTGAAACCTCCCTCAACGGACACTTCCAAATAGTACCAAACCTAACCACGACAGTTATCACACCAAAACGAACGAACCCAATAATTACGCACTCTTTGTTAATTTGAATGTAAAATATTTAACAAGTTTAGGGTACATAATAATGCGTCTTCTTCGTTAGACATTTTGATGAATTCAAAACTGGTGGTGCACTACATAATAATATGTGCAAAGAAAAATATCATGTCACTTGTATTATTATTTCGAACTGTATATTTGTGTCACTAGTTATGTCACTCGTCACATCACGTGTCATGTCACTCGTCATATCTTATATTACTTTGGTGGGTGACGCGCCTAAGTCATAATTTTACATTTTGCGCCGCACTCACTTCCGAAATCTAATAAAGTATATCTCTACGCCGCGCCGTCTGGACTATCCATCTGAAAATCCCAAATTACTGATTTTCTCCGTCTAAATGTAAGTTACATGCAAAAACTTACAAATAAATAATTAAAATTTATTAGTAGAAAGAAACAATTGTGTATCAATGGATGCGTCCTATTTTAAAATAGTACACATAAATTGTGCCGATAATCGATATAGGTTTCAAATTTATGTGGACAGGTGGTTAATTTTAATATTGCCATTAAAGTAAAAATGTTCGTGACACCGTTGGATGGTGTTATTAAAATATATAATACATATCTATATAGGTAAATCTTGTCGTTGTAAGCGCCTGATTTACGCCTAAACCTGTATGGTTCAGGCCTAGGGTGGTAAATTTTGTAAGGAATTTAAAAATTCAATTATATTATTTATGCATTTATGTAAAATTGCATAAATAAACATTATAATTATAAATAATATGTGAAATAATATGCTGTCACTAAAGCAATTAATTCAGCATTATCATTTTGTTTAAAATTTACCGAATTATAGTATGATCTACTTAAGAAATAGGAATTTTTGTACAATACCGTATAAAATGTTAATAATCTATAATCTTACAACACGTATTTGAATATATATTTACTTAAGTGCGTCGCTTCTGAAAACATTTGAAATTTTTAAGTTTGTGCCAAAATTTAAAAAGTACATTGGTAAAAGTGCAGCTTTCACAGAAGCTGTAAGTACAGCACGTTATTTTCGAAATGTTTTTTGGGAGGTGTGTAACGTATTAATTAAAAAAAAAAATTATTACATTACAGACAGTGGAGAACGATAGTCGATATTATACGTGATAATAACTACAGAAAGTACAAGAGTTCCAGGAAAATTTTCAAAAGAAAATGTTTCATTTTATAATACAAGTATTAATCGTTTCGGTCCTGATGTTGGTTTCCATTCACGGCGGTAAGTTTACTTTAATGAAAATTGCGTAATTGTATTCAATCCTTCATGTATGGTACTGTTTAACTCCATAAATTTGAACCAACCATTCAATTTTTTTTTTACACAATTATTGCCAAAAGGTAGCCAATAATTAGCAAATAATAAAAAAATGATTCCCAAAGTGAGCAAATCATTATGATATTTTATGCAATTATTTTTAATTTGGGTGGACAAAGTTCAGGTACCTAGCCCATACACCTAATTCTACATCTTCGTGTATTTTTTTTGCACAATAATAGAGTACATTTGTGTATCAAAATACATTATTTTCCATAATTAAAATTTAGTGATTTTTATAGTAATATTTAATAATTTCATTTCTCATGTTTTTAAATGCTTTTCAATATTTCATATTCACTTGGAACAATACAATTGTAAATTGGAAGACTATCTGTACCCTAAAGCCATTTTAAAATTTATATGCATTGCCAATAGTGTGCAGCAATTATTATGCTAATTAATGTCACCCATTTATTGTGTGGGGTGTTTTCTAAACAGACAACGACAACATATATCGATAATTATGTTTCTAAACGAATTTTTTAAATTCGTAGCCCCTTAGTAAACAATTCCGACACAATTAATGTGTATTGTTTTATATTTTGTACGATTATAATAAAACATGGATTCAAACTACAATATTTATTTGCAAATATTGATTACAAATTTGCTATTATTTGCTATAAATTGTATAAACTTATACCATTTGAAAAGAGTAGGCCGAATAAAATATGTGTACTATATGAACTCAGCACACCCACGTTAAAATTAAATTCGTGAACTCTATAGAGATTTTCTAAATTTGGGAATAAATTTGATCTTATTTTGCTAACGTTTAGCATTAGTTTGGAGTCGATCGAATGAGGTGGATGGGCTACCTGAACTTGGCCCACCCGAATGACAAATAATCGTAAAATACATAATAATGATTTGCTAACTTTGGGAATAAATTGGCTGTTATTGTCTTAATAAAATTTAAAAATTTAATATTAAATTTTGGATCAAATTCATTTTAAGACTATCGAACATGTAGAAGTAAGTAAGATTTCACATTACCTTCGACTAAAAAATAAGATTTCCACTGTAAATTATACGTATACAATATATTTATTATAATATAAATGAAATTTCAAAATGTTGATAAAAAAAATTAATTTTTCAAAAATCTCGATGCATATTTTCAAATAATTAATTTTATTGTACTATAATAATTAATAGCGCATTTCGGGATAGTTGATATTTTATTATTGAAATTTTTTTATGTTATTTACTCGTTTAGATGAATTAAGAGAACTTTGTGGCAGCCGTAAGTGAAATATTATTATAGATAAATATCACGTCATCTTCGAACTGGATTTAATTGTTGATAATATTTCATGTGTTTCTATAGTCACCGATACTATACATTGGGTTTATTATATGAATTATTAATTAATTAACCGCTGGTAACGCTGAACATAATGCGCACAACCTTTCAGTCAGAAATAACGTCATCGCAAGGGGGAAGTGTTGTTCATCGAACACTAAATTATTAAGAATTTGCCTTAAATATCTAATCCATTCATTGCTGAGTCGCAGTTAATACGTTAGGTAATAGTTGATATTTTAATATCGTGTACACCTAATTGAAATTTTTTTGTTATTTACACGAGCGGCTAAATTATCATCAGACCATCGTGACATTAAGTAGTAAATTTATAACACAATTCAAGTCTGATGGATCTGATGAACATTGTTGTCCATGACATAATAATTTGTATTTTCATGTAATAGATGGTAAAAATGTTAATGATTGTTATTATGAGATATACTTTTTTAAGGGTAAGTTTAACGTTTTCTAATATAAGGATTATCAATAGTTTGTTCGTAGTATTCGATGAAATATAAAATCTATGCATATGTATATATTATTCTAATATATAAAAATTTCGTGTCACGGTGTTTGTGGTCGCATTCCTTCGAATCGACTCGACCAATTTTAATGAAATTTTTTTTATATATTTGGTAGGTACGCGCATGTTTATTTTTAGCTGCACTTTTTCAACATTATGCCACAGTGGCGATTATTTCAAGCAAGCGTTGATCTCATCGGCGTACGTTGAACGTGGAATGACGGGAAGTGTTTGTCTGAAATCACTTGAAAGGAGTAACAGAGCGTTGCCGAATAATTTGTCGTTATTTTTTATGTCTTTGAGTGTTCTGTTCAAAGCCTCAAGAGAATATTTTTGTGCTATAGTGCATTCATCCCAGATGATAATTTTGCATTGTTTCAGCATTGTGGCTATGGACGATTGTTTTTTTATGTTGCATACTGCGTCTGGGTTATTTTGGATATTCAGAGGCAGCTTAAATGCTGAATGAGTTGTTCTGCCTCCATCCAAGAAAGTTGCTACAATTCCAGATGATGCAACGGCCAATGCGGTGCCATTATTTGATCGTATTTCGGCGAGAATTAGCGAAATGAGAAAGGTTTCGCCAGTTCCACTTGGTGCATCCAAAAAAAAGAATCCACCTTGTCCCGCCGAAACTGCCAGCATAATGCGGTCGTAAATGATTTTATTGTTCATGAGTCAGTAGTGGAACATTGCGAGTTACAATAGCTGCCATTTCTGCAGTTAAGTAGTTACGGAATTTATTGAGGACGAACATCGTGCATGTTTTTTAGTATAATAAATTATAAATTATTTTTTAATAACAATTTAAATGGTCACCATGGTAACTGTTTAACGCATAGAAACTTAAAATGTTCTATATTAGCTACCACTCTCGTGAGGGGTAGGAGAGTGAAAAATACTTTACGACCTATTCTCATACCTATACAAAAAAAATTTCATTAAAATTGGTCGAGTCGTTTCGGAGGAGTGCGACCACAAACACCGTGACACGAGATTTTTATATATTAGATTTTAATATATTATTTTATATATATTCAACAAATCTTTTTCAGAGAGTTATCCCAATTTCTTTCCCGAGTGTCACCACGTCGCCCATTTTTTCTTTTTTTTTCTGTGGAGGGGTGGGGAGGAGATGTATTGAGAATTTTCTGAATTACTCCTGCAAATTGGTAGTGGAACTTTAAATGATAAGTATGGGTTTATCACAATTTACAAAAATTAGCAGTATCCACAAATTTATCCAAAATCATGCATGCGTTTATCAAATACTAAAATAAAATTTCGTTGATACTGCGTTAATATTTGTATCATAATTATATAATAATATGTGTATAGAATCATTTTTAAATAATAATTATTTAAAAAAATATAAAAATAATTATTCAATATTCGAATGAAAATGTAATTTTAATAATTTTCGTTCAAAACTGCGCACGGCGAACCGGGTTATTCAACTAGTTTTTTTTGTGTATCCTCGAATATAAAAATTGGCAAGTTCACTAAAAAAAAAAAATCAATGTAAAATAATTTTACAGAAATTAAACATTTAATCTATTATATTTTTCTCTAATATAATATATGAAGTAAACATTTGGTTAAACAATTTCGTTACTAATGTCACGTTGTCATGACATTATTTTCGTCATGCGTAACTAAATACACATGAAGTACATAAATCATTGTCTCAATCTTTAGAATTGTTGAATATTCTATTAAATTTCTAGCAATGTATTTCGAACTTTATTAGAAATATGCATCTACAACGTTTAATTAAATTGGATAATTATGATAATAACGGGAAAAAGCTAAAATCGTGTATTGTAAATATAACTTGATTACGTTAATTAAATAACAAAAAAATAAATAAACTATTTTAACTAGTATTTTTACTTTATCAATTTTCTAGAGTACAATGATTATATTGGAAACAGTGAGTTGTGTTTTATGTTAAATAAGGAGATGTAAACACATTAAATATTACATCGCCTCACGATTTCATTCAGCTATGAGCTAATATCGGATTCTTTTAATTATCAACTAACGCATTTACAATGCGCAAAAGTTTCATAATATTTCGATGTTGATTATTCGTATCTTGATTTTTCAAAGGTGTTTTATATTTTATTTATTTTAGATTCTGAGCGGAGCGAGGAATGTATTAATTTTACAATGACGTGTTTTTTTTATTTGTCTGTACCCAATAATTCTACCAGGAGTGCTTCAATTTTTACGTGTAGCCAGTGCCGTCTTAACCACCAATAACGCCCTAGTGCAATAATATTTGACGCCCCCCCCCCCAAAACAAAATTTACAACTAACGTAATATCTAATTACATAATTTTATATATTTTAATAGTAAATACACTCATCCTCGAAATCATCATATAGATACAAGGGAAATGAATATCTAAAATAAAAAATAAATATTTTCTTTTTGTCATTCATTTTTTTGACGCCCTAGGGCACTTGCCCCATTTGCCCCCCCCCCTTGGGACGGCTATGCGTGTAGCACAATTTTCCGATAGAAAATTGCATCTTGTTGGTGTTTTAGAGATGTTATTTTTTGATTTTCTCAATACTTTTTTTAAGCGTCAGAAAAAGCTATCGAAAATTACATAAAAACGGTAAATTCATCAAAATCGAACATATAGTTATTTTTTCGTTATTTTGAAACTAATGATTATGGAAACCTAAAATTGTCATCAAATATGTAACTTTAGACTGCATTACAAATTGTTAAAAAATATAATTATATGGCTAATGAACCTTTAAGGCGTCTTATGTCGATTGCTAATGCTGATCCAGCCTTTAATGATCTGGTATTAATTTAATTATGTTTTTTCTATATTTTAAGTTATTGTGATGTATTATTTTGTTATCTCATATGTTGTATGTCAAAAAGGGACCAGCCCGTATGTTTATAATAAATAAATAAAGAAGTTCTTTTACTTTTTGGATATTTATAGAAGTTGTAGATTTTGAGGTATTTAATTCATAAAAGAAGAAATTTTTGGTTTTAAGGCTTGAAAATTTAAAACAATGTCAGACGTTTGTTACTTAAACTATGTTCAAAAAATCTTGAAAATCGTTAAGTCAACATTTTTTTTTATAAACATTTCAAATTTTTTTTTTGACAATGTGTATTACACCGAAGCTCCGCTCAGAATCGTTGTATCTAACTCAATGGTTTATCATTGCGTTCAAATTTATAGTAATAACAAAACTCTAAAATGTTTTTCTAATGAATTCACTTAAGCATTATCCATAACACCCCACGACGGCACGGATCGTTATATTTTTTTAGTTTACTTTTTTTATAATCAATTCAGTCAATCCAATAAAAAAAAAATACATTAAATGTTCACTCAATGATTTCACACAATACAATATATTTCCCATATAAAATAGCATAGACATTTTTGATTCCAAATAGTTTTCAGAGTTAAAATAGGATTTCTAAAAATATGTTTATTTTTAGTCTATACACAACGATATATTGACTATATTGACGAGAACGTGATTATTGGTATGAAACACTTAATTATTATTAATGTTTATAGTATAAATATTACTAATATTATTAGATAATTTAACTAATATTTGCATTTAAGATTTAAATAATGAATAAAGTGTACATGATAATATCCATTACGCACACACCGTCCGTAACAATTTTATTTATTCTTATTTTCACTTTCCTTCCCATTTAACTAATATTTAGGGCTACTGGGATCATGCCGTTATATAACCACAGCTCTAATTTTTCATATCACATGCGTCGGATCTAATCTAATCCTCCTCCTAAATTTTTCACATCTGTCTTTACTACATTCTCCCATTTCATACGCCTGGTATGTGTAATTGTTACAGATTAGATTTTTTTACTTTTAAATTTTTAAACAAATTTGTAGAAAAAGAGGGTTTTTTTAGATTCTAAGTGATTTAAAAAGCATATCAGTTAAACAATATGTTTTAACTTTTTAACATTGTCTCTAAACACATTTGTGAAGAATGTGTGCTTTAAAAATCTATAAGATTTTAAACATATAATAATAATAATAATAATAATAATAATAATAATAATAATAATAATAATAATAATAATAATAATAATAATAATAATAATAATAATAATAATAATAATAATAATAATAATAATAATAATAATAATAATAATAATAATAATAAGAAGAAGAAGAAGAAGAAGAAGAAGAAGAAGAAGAAGAAGACGAACAATATTATATAAAATATCTAAATAATACTGAAGCTAATAGCAACTGTACGCACATCGTTCGTAAACATTTTATTTAGTATTATTATTATTTTTCTATTATTTTCAGGGATTTTATTCTTATAGAAAATTATTGTACAGAACTTAATGGTATGTGTAAATAAACGAAATTAGTTTTCAGTTTAAATAGATATTATTATTATTATTATTTTTTATATATAATTTATTATAGAGCGATATTATAAGTACTAATTATTCAAACAATATTGATTATAATACATTAATTTTAATATTGTTTTTATTATTTTTAGTTTTTATATTACGCGTTAACGGTAATAATATACATCAATGTACATTATTTTCAATAACAAAGAAAATTATTAAAATTATTGAAAAAAATTACTCGTTAGGATTATTATTTTATTATTATTACACTATGTCAAAAACACCTATATATTTTATCTTAATTTAATGTTTTTATGAATTCATAAAGAAAACAAGATCATTGTCATTCTACACATTTGTATAATACAAAATTTTAAATCGGTCAGCTACTGTCAACAATCTTGCATGTGAAAATTGTCTCGAATTTCTATGAAAAAAAGAAACATAAATTTCACCTTATGATATTATTTGTACTATTTCTAATACCTAATACGGAGTACAATTAGAAATAGTACAATACTTAATATTCATAAGCACATTTGTTCTGTACTTAGATTTGAAAATGTTTTTATTCGTTTTTCATATTTTATAAAACCTATTACGATTTAGTCTGTAAATTGTTGAATAATTATAATTTATTTAAATATCAATAATAATAACAAATTTAAACATTTTTTTGTTTTTTTTTTATATATATATTTTTAATAGCTACAAATATTGAAATTAAAATAGCTCAACAATTACTATTAGGAATACTAAAATTTAAACATTAATAATAATAACTAATGATAATAACTTATATAAAATATGAAAGTTACTTCATCACCTATTATCCATTAATTTATAATATTTTTACATAATAATTTGAAACTTTTTAATTGTTTTACACTCAAGATACCATTGACTGTAAAGGTAAGATCTGATAGAGGCATTTAGTGTAATCTGTTAGGGCAAGAGATTGGAATTCCTTCTTCCTTCAATCAGAGTACTGACAGTATTACTCTGGCCTGAATGATAACGTAGTTTATTGAACAAATCCATTAATCGTTTGAATATAATACATACTTTACTCTTAATTATTAATTTATAAAATAATTTATTACGTACCAATATATACGTAATCGCGTAATAATAAAATACCATATTTAATCATATGTTTCATGTAGACGAATTGAAAGAATTTTTCAAAGAGAAAGAAAGTAAGGAGGTTCTTCGAAGTATTATTACAGTAGCATTTTCATGTCCTTAATATAATATTTTCTTCGAACGATTTCAAGGATAAGCAATAAATAGTACTTTCGATAATTTGTGTATATTTTGATTAGTTGCCTTTGACTAGACTCATGAGCTCAAAAGAAATATGTATTATTTGTATAACAAACGGGTTTTTCAGCTGAAAAAAAGAATAATTTTACATATGCATTAGCAAGCCTGAGTACGTATAAAGAATTATATAATCCAATACACATTATTTTACACGTTATGATTTATTTATCTATTGAATTGAGTTCCTTCATCTTTTATTATTATATTTATATTAGAATGATAATTTCCATGCTTTATTATTTTTATGAATAAATAAAACAGAAGATTATAATGAATACGCACTTTCGATTAATCAACACACGTTTTAGCAGAAATATGTGAATGCAAATTTGAAATGTTTGACGCTTTCGGAAGAATTATCATTAGTAATTAATAATTAATTATTCATCTCACTTTTTTTGTTTTATATTTTTTTATAGCTCAAAAAATGATAGGAGAAAGTTGTAAGATTTGTTTAAGATGATGTAATAGATGAAAATAACCAACAGAAATATATAAAAGTTTATATTTATGAAAACTTTAAAAGTTTATAAACAATACTATATGTTTATAAATGATGATAATTCCATGCGTATGCTCTTAAAATGAAACAAATTATTGGGTTGTCATTAGTCAGCATGATTTGTATATAAACAACATACAAATATATTACAATTAATAGTAATTTAAAAAAAATTCTGATTTTATGATAAAAACATTTTTGAACACAATATATACATTTCAGATTATGCGACTTCGTACTTCGTGCATATGTACATTAAAACAACACTTAAAGGTAAAATGTATTATAATTATTATTATAAACAGATTTGTATTGCATATATGTATAATTAAGTGTAACATTGCAATTAAATATAAGACATAATTATTATATGCATTACGTAACACCTTCAGATGATGCTCTGTCTCCTAAATTTTGGTGCAAGAATTATGCTTCCGACGTGAATACGCAAAATATTAATAAGACATAAAAAAATGTATTTTTAATTTCAAATAATTTTCCTTGTGCTACTCAATCGTTTCGTATGTTTCACGTGTAATGCAATTTCAAACAGTTCTAAATATTTCGTGTTTTCTAAAAATTACTTCTATTTGTGGCTAAATCAAAATATTAAATAAATATTACATTTACACATGTTTTTCAATGTTATATTAGAAATTCAATTATATATTTATGTCCACAAAGTTTTCTACTGTTAAATCACATTTTATTTTAATGTTCTCTGTAATTTTGTCCGTGAATAAAAAATATTTAATTTTGAACAAACTTTATCTTTACTTTTCATTTATATACAACTTTATATAATATGTTTTATTAATAAAACGATTATATAATAATATTCGAAAATATTTTAATTAACGTGTGACCAATTAAGGAAATAATAATTTTGGTACGATATCGTACATTACAAATATACGAGTAATTAATTTGAAACTGTTGTACTAGAATTGAGTTTTATATATACTGAAGTATTTATTCTAAGCTAAAAAAAAAAAAATAGGGAGAAATTTGAATTTTTCTAAATTTTTGGACACGCATATTTTTTATTTCATTAAGTCTTATCGTTTTTATAAATAACAACAAAATAGTATAATAATTGTCGATAAATACAAATTGTGTGCGGCAACCGATTCGAGTGAATTTCGGCTAAGTCAACCAAGTTGTTGTTTATTCAATTAGATCGCTGTGATTATAACTTCTTTCGTGGCAAAATGAACAGTAATAATTACTGTACGCGTATGACTAAATCATAATCCAACTATCCCCTCGCATTTAAAACGCATATTATTATATACGTATTTGTTAATTTATCAGTAATTAAAAATTATTTCGTTTATCAAACGTTATAGCAAATGTTTAATTTAATACGTATCGTACACACGTTATAATATGTATGCGAATTTCATTATAACTATCGTTATTTTGTGCGATTTTTATAGAAATTATAATTATTTATTTTTGACGTTACAATTGAATTACCAGCTGTGTCGTTAATAAAACGCGTTTGACGTATATAAGAATAGTATTAATAAATGTTTTTATCGATACAAAAAAATAAATAAATCCATTTTTTATTTAAGACAACTATGTTAAGCACACGAGAAGATTCTATCAATAGAACAACATAAAGTAATACATACATTAAATAGATGAGTCGCTTCGATCGACAACGTATTTTGCTACCAAATGTACAATCGATTTGTCAGCACATCCTGCATTCCGTCAACTCGCTAGAATCCTGCACGAATTAATAAGACATTATTTTACATTTTGCGCCGCATTCACCGCCGGAATCTAATAAATTGTACCTGTGTACGCCTTCCGCACTCTCCATCCGTTGTTAATTCGTCTGTGGTCATTAACTCGAATTATGTTTAATTGTAAAAATATCTAAAATATTTTAATAAAATCGAATTGTGTTTCGTTAAAACGTATGTCAGAAATGATTACAAGAGTACACACGCGAGAGATTTCAACGTTTTCGTCGACACGCGCTCACACGATTACGTTAAAGACAACAAAAAATTTTTTTATTATACGTAGAATTATTGTTCGGGCTTAATTAAAATCGTTTTTTTCACGCTAAGAAACAAAAAGTGGTCGACAATTCCATCGTCGAAAAAGAAAACGTCACCATTTAAGACGTTATTAAAAGTGAAACAAAATATGGACAATTTATGCGTTTGGTATAACTCCATGCCGCACTCGACTACTGCAGGATGTCCGAAAATATCGTGTTCGATTACAGATAATTTATAACGATTCGCAGTACAAGCACAGTGTAGTTCCCGTGTTGTCAATTGACAATATTTTCGAGCGCTTAGTACGAAAATTTTTCTCTTGTACATACCGCGCGTATGCGTAAGGTACGCGACAAATTGTTGGTCCTATAAAAAAAATAATAATAATAATAATAATAATCGTAACAGATCACTCAGAATCCAGTCAAGTCATGTATATTTATATTATTGTGCACAACGGTAAAGGAATTTTAAAGAAAAAAAACAATAATCTAAACACGCGTCGTATAATATAGAATAATATTATATTGTTATATATCATCGCGTGACTTAACGACTATATTATAATATATTGTAATGACGCAGTGAAATATTATGTTATAATAACGTCGACGAGTTGTGGAGTATCAACTTCTTCTTCTTCTTCTCCTCCTCCTCCTCGTTTTCGGAACGCTCGACAGAAGAAATTCGTCTACTATAATATGACGTGTTTAATACTTACATCACATTATACGTCTTACAGTTTTAGAAATCCGACAGTTGCAGCAATAGTGTTGGATTGTATATTATTATTATTTTTATTATTATTATTATTTTATCCGAACAATAACTATTTAAAATCGACCCCATATGCGCGTTCTCTACGGAAACCATTGATGGATCGATAGCTGCATTATAGTGTACTCAACATAAATAAAATAACGTTTCGTGTGTGTGTATTATAATCGTAGGTTTCGATCGGATGGATACGAACAAACGCATATATTATTATAAGTGTTTTCGAATTCGACGAGTTCGTTCAGCTAAACATTGAGTTACCGTCAAACATTTTCAAAAGCGAAAGTATATTATATAGTTTGTACGAACACAAAACCCCCTGCGGTAAATGCGATACAGTCGAGTTAAAAATTATTTATATACTTTTTTATTTAACTTCAAAATTAAAAAGTACACTTAAAAAAAATGGACGTTGCCCGATTTAATTGTTTTCTGAAGAGCAGCAAAAAAGGAAAAAAAAATTACATAAAAATCACACGTGAGGCTTTTCAACGTCTATTAGATAGTCATTAAAACTATTTTATGTTATTTGATTTTATAACGAATGTCATCGATAATTTATATCTGTAACGTGGGCTATGCCTGTAATAAATGTTAAGGTAAATAAATAGTTTAATTTTAGCTTTAGCTTTAGGTCTTCTACAACCAGGCGCTGTATAAAGTTAACTCGAAGTTAACACGCGTCGAGTTCAAACTAAGTAAACTTACAAATTAACATTTTATTATTATTACTTATCATTATTAATCGTTTTTTTTTATGATTATTTTACATAACGCCCGAAACGATACTTAAACCTATCTCTAACCTAATCTGACACCCCGTACAAAGTAATGCTTAGATACGATAGACAATAATCGTCGAAATACAAGTGTAAAAAAAACAACAACAAAACAAAACGATTTCGTGCGATAACATTTCGATTGAAAGTTCACGCTGGCACCTAATATACTCACCGTGCGAATTAATGAACAAAACCGCGTGTATAAAACATATTATGTCAGACTTACAAAACATTACAGTCTGTCATTAAAGAAATCAACGCGAGTTCCCCACCACCTACCACTCGTTCGATTTCACATTATATAGGCTAGACGTTCAGAAATCGAGTGGTTTACAATTGAATTTCAGTCGTTAAAACTATAGACACTTAACTGTGGGAACGTTTCTCTTCCCACTTCCCAACAGACTCGTTAAGACTGTCAGTAGAAAAAAGAATCACCAGTGTTGTTAAAAACGATTTAAAATTTAAAACTTTATAATTTTTAAAATTTTCAAAAAAAAAACGTTACAATAATAACTTTTACATTTAAATTTATACAATATATCATAAAAAAAAAATCCGCTTTTCAATTAATTCTTTTTTTTGTGAAACATGTATCTTTTGAACGTATATGTACTTTGCAATTTTAGAAAAAATTTACCGTAACATAATCGTATACTTACTAATTAATTTTCCTTTTTCGTGTATTCGTTTATGTTTTTTTCTTTCTACGAATTTTATAGACACGTGGCGTGCGATTAAACTTTCGGTCAATATTAGTTTAAGTCAGGTCCCGTTTTTTTTCAGAGTACATACTTCAACTAAAGTTATTATACGTACTTATTTTCGGAACGCATTTGGATTTCGATAATATTCTGTTATGCTGTCAAAAGAAATATAATATACGGGGTCGGCCACATCGGTTTTCGATAATAATAACACGGAAAATATTGGGTTGAAATAAACTTTGTTTATACCAAAATGAAGCTTATTATATTGAAAAAAATAAGAATTATAGTAAAAAATTTATTTGATAATGTACGGAAAATTACGCCGCGGAGATGTAAAATGCGTGTTTCGTAGAGGCAGGGAGCCTTTCAGGGAGACGCTGCGAAATTTCGTAAACACTTCCTTTTCAATAAGTTCTTTCAATATTGTTTTTCTCTTCATATACTAAGCTTCGTTTTAGTAAAGATCAAGCGTTTATTTTAACCCAATACTTTCCGAGCAATTATTATTGGAAAACCGTGTCGGTTCCCGCGGCGGACTCCGCGGTATTATTATTTACGCGGCTATTATATATATATATATATATATTCGTTTTCTCTCGATTTCTTTCTCAACCGCTCGGTTATTATTATTATTATTTTGTAACACCGAATGCGTTAATTTAATTAGTAAGTTAATAATATTACACAACGGATTAAATGGTTATTTAACGATTGTTTAATTATAATAATATTATAGAATGATTATTGTTATACGACGCCGACATAACTTCGGACGAACTATAGGTATATTATTCGATTTTTTTCCAAAGTTATACGTTTTGTTATTAATTATTATTTGGAATTTTAGTGGCGAAAACGCGAAAGCGTTTATGTAGGAAGAGAAAAAAAATCTTTCTCAAGAAACACCAAACCAAATATGTTTTTTTTTTTTTTGTAATCAAATTTTATCCGTATTTTTATATATATATATATATATATATATAATTAGTTTTTACGTTAACCCGAATATTTGTTAACATATCGTTTTTTTTTTGTTTTTCATAGTTATTCACATTTATACATTTGTAAAATTCTATGCGACTTTACCGCGCGTATTTTTGAAACGAATTTCGGTCGATCCGTGCTATATATTTTTGTATTTAGAAAATAATTTTATAACACTATTCGAGAAACAATTTTATTATTATTATTTTATTTTTTATTTTTAATAGCTACAAATATTGAAATTATAATAGTTCAACAATTACTATTAGAAATTATTATTATTATTATGGAATAAAACGCGAAAATAAATTAAAAAATCGTTACTATTTTATTGTAGTTTTTACGCACGTTGGAAAGATTATAATTTCTAAACTAAGACGCGCCATTCTAAATACGAGAATGTGAACTCAAGGTGTTAGGATTATTAGTACAAGGTAGTTAGGACATATATATATATATATAATCATTATAACCGTTACTCGAATATATTGCGTAAAATTGAATATATATATAATTTTTTTTTGGATTCCGATTTCTATAAGGACATTTCGATTTTATGATAAAAATCACTATTGTAGACACATTAACCTAAGTGTCTATCAGAAGCGTTTTAAAATTATTGCATTTTAAAAAAATCTACTCCCCCCCCCCCCAAAAAAAAAGAATCGTGTTATATTTTACATTTTAAAAATAAATAAATAATTATCGGTAATAAAATTGTCATAAATAGTAATTATTTACATTTTTCGAAACTTACTCGGCCGGGTAAACGAAACGTTGACACTAAAAATAGTCGTTACACGTTTTTTTTTTTTTTTTTACTCGGAGTTATAACAAATAAGTGTTTACTCGGTGGGATTTATGTATACGAGTACGATGCTGCAGGGCCTATTTCCGTGTGCAATACGAAATTCATTATGCGTAACACGAAATTATAAATTACGTAACGCTTGATTCGAGATGGTTTTTATATTATTTTAAAATTAATGAGAAATCGCGAAATAATATTTATAATAATAATAAATATAATAATTATATTATATATAATTTTTATGGGTTAAAAAAACATTTTGTACGATCGACGATCGTTTTTATTTAAATAAAATTATCGCTATCCGTAGTTTTCTAAAAAGTTTTTTAAGTAAAAAAAAAAAACTACACTTTTCTAGAAATATTATTTCAAGTCAATTATATTAAGAGGTAAAATGAAAAAAAAAAACTAGTGAATTTAAGTGTGTACTCGTGACTAGTTTGTGTGCTGTTATTTGTACTTAAAACTGTTTGTAATACGAAAAATGACAAAAAAAAAAAATAGGCACTGCACGCGTATAATGTAACACTCGATATGCTTTTCGATTCGACGCGGTACAAATTTTCTGTATATCTCTATAAGATGTAAATATTATAATTAGTTGGTACATAGACAATTGCGCGATAATTAATTCTCGTACAGTGCGCTGCGGATAACGCGTGAAAAATGTATGACTTCACTCGGCCGCATGCTTTAATATTTATACACACGGCCCGGTCAAAAACAATGGATTTATAATATTTCGTACTCCAGAATCATACGTCGTATTATTATTATTATTATTATTATTATTTCTGCGTTTTTACGTTAAAATATATAGGTCAGGCGACTGGCCGGGTGTATAAAAAAAAATTAAAAAATTCGCCGAGAAGCGTATTAAGAATTATTATATCGTTTCACGTTTATAATACGTATAAGAAACGATAAACTGTGCAAAAGTCCAGTACGCAAATGCTGCAACACTATCGTACGTATATATATACCGATTTTAATCCGTTTTAACGTATTTTATTAGAATATATTTAAAAAAAAATTGACGAATCCAGAGAGCTCGGGTTCTATAATCACCGCTAAATAGCCTATATAGGCGTATCCTTGAAAAATTTCAATTCGGTTACAACAGATGATTTCTTTTGACCTATAGAATATGCGCCGTCGTTTCAATGCCGTTCGAAAGCAAAACAAAAATATTATAATATATGTGATGTGTGTGTGTGTGTGTGTTTACAGTTTACGTAAATCGTGCGTATACGCGATGTTACCGTCGGGAATTTATTAGGTCTTCGCTCAGTGTATACGCGTAATACCCGTTCGCATAATATTCTCATATAACGCGAATCGCTGCAACAGTATACACGCCCTTTACATTCGTTTTTTTTTGTTTTTTAATAATAATAATAAGCCAAACATAAACATTCGGCATGTACGGTTAACAAAACGACTGCCATGCGAGCGTCGCGCATTCTCCGGTGCTCAGATGTATTTCGCGTGTTTTATATAGTAATATAACTGTAGAGTTAGGATGTTTTATAAACCTTAAAAACACTAAAATACGAATGGAAATATGCCCAGTATATATATCAATATACACCCTTAATAGAAAATCAAATACGACATTTTGAAAATTTATTATTGATTTAAAAATATACTCTAAATCAATATACCAATTTTTTTTTTTTTTACTCAAAAAATGCCTAATATTCAAAAACTATGACATTTAAAACTTTTAAAGGATCATTAATAATATATGCTGTAAATTATAATATATTATTATTTTTTTTTACTAAAAAGAGTAAATTATTTACAAAATATGTTTATTGATTTTTTTCCGAATTTTATTGAAAAATTGTTAATTTTTTTATGGAAATTTGCATTTATCCGCAGTTTTTTTTTATAAAAATATGCATTTATTTACAGCTTTTTTCTCCAAAATACGCATTTATTCATAAAAATCTCAAAATACGCAAAAATATACGAAATAAAATGTAATGTATCTGTTTCTATTTTCTACGAAACGAATTTATGACTTGGTCTGCAATTTGCACGAAATATGTCGTAAACATCCTAACCATAATAATAAGTCTTCCTGCAGTGGCGTATGTATACGAGTTCTCCTTCAGAAAACCGTGCAGTGATTGAAATTGCATACCCACCCGCCTACGTTCTTCATATTATCAACAGTGGCGCAATCTTATCAAATCTACAACCTTATCATAACCCACCCGCCGCCACCCCTATCATGACACGCGGTTGCGTTAATTCGGACCAGTACGTTGCCACGGTCCTGCAGGAAGAAAGAAAAACTGCTAAATTACTATTCAGAGCCGCAGTCAATTGTTGTTGTTAAAATATGTTTATACCTTTTCGTCTGCAATATCATAATATATCAATCTTCTTCACCGGCGCGGCCGCTGATGCTGCAGGCGAATTGGAAACGAATACAATTTTTTCGTGTGGTTATTGGCCAGAAAAACGTTGTAGTTAAACGACAGAAAGCTGCGTTCTGCCCTTTCAAACGACTGGACAACGGGACAAATTAAAAGCACTGCGTACCCTTGCAGGGTTTTAAAAATTCTAAATATATGTATATAAAAAAAACAGTGCGGTCGTCGGTTTTCTACCTCCTCTCCGAAATACAAAAATCCAACAGGTTTGTACGAGCTCGATGAAATCCCACGCACAATAATTGACGTTGAACCGAAACAACGGGAAAATCGTGAAAATTTGTGCACAATTCACCCCGTGGTGCGAAAAGAAATGCGGCTAAACGAAGCCTCTTCTCATCTTCACTTTGCGTGTGAAGGGCAAAGCGGTGAAAGCGGCTGGATGACGCTCTATGACATCCGCCGTGTTTCGTCAATCGATTTACTCGTCAAAATAATCGCCCGAACCCGGACAAGTATTACGACAGCTCGTATATTTTATAATAATATATAATATATATATATATATAATCGATAGTTGCGAGGACGTTTGCTTGAGAAGTCGAAAACAATTTTTTATTCGCCCAGCTTTCGTAGAGCGTACCGTTTTGAATATTATCCTCGTTGTAAAACACAAACCGTTGAAAAGTTGAAATATCACTTTTGAAAACTGCGCGAACCGATGCGGCCGCGGCCTTTAGAACCGCAGTCATTAAACTATAACAGCATTTTATTATTTCATATAAATAATGGTGAAACCGTTCGCGAAAAGCGTTTTTATCAGTGTGCGAAAATTTTAGGTACGAAAGATAAATTACATGTACGATTAGTATGTTGATGACTTTCGCATTTTTTTTTTTTTTTTTTAACGTCTTATACATTTCTTATACTAAAAATAGCATAGGAATGTAAATAAATAATTTTTTTAGGACATTTTAAGGTCTTTTTTTTCTTTTTGGAAATTTTATGTCTGTTTTTTCTTACTGCTTTTCAATAACCGACAAAAAAATCACGAGTTTATAGTGTTATTATTATTTTACGTACGTAATTTTTTTTTTCATTTATAATTTCAAATTTTTGCATAAATTTTAGTTTAAAAAATATACGTTACACTGTAAAGAGTTTGAGAAAAATAGAAAAATAACGTATATATAAATACAATTACTTCTTATAAGACCCCGTGAATTTTTACCGCCTTTCAAAATAACACAAATTATTATACGCGCATTTATAATAATTGTAATTAAAGCTAAAAAAAATAAACATATAATTTAAGTAATCTAAACGATTTTAAAAGTTTCTTTTTGCGTTTTCAGATTACGAATTAAAACGTTTAAGGGCGTTTTTGTGTTTTTTTTTTTTAGATATAAAAATGCGTTTTTATAGGTTTTTTTCGAAAACCTAAAAACTTAAGGACGAATGAATATCGTGTTCCTGCAGTACGCATTGAATTATTTTACGCGTATTAAATTATTTTTATTGAATCATATTGTGTATTTAGTTAAAACGAAAGAAAAATCGACGAAAATATATTTTAAAAAAAAAAAAATCTTTTTAATTATACGCGTGTTTAAAATTTAAATCGGGGGGTTTTGTTTTCTCCTTTTATCCCGATAAACTTTCACGGCGAAACTACAAATGGAATTTAAAAAAAAAGTATCGTGAAAACGTAGGTATAATATTTTTCGTACGCGATAACGACCGTGAGACAGATAACCGTGCGATGACGCGCGCGCGCGCCGTCTCCGTAACCCGCGCGACCTTCACCCGTAAACAGATCGGTGGTACACATAATTATTATTATGTATTGTAGTGATTGTATTTAAGCGCGGCGATTACATATTTTTTTTTCTTTCTATGTTATACCATTTATATATGTGTCGAGAATGTCCGTCGTCGTCGACCTTAAATCCAAGCCCGGATTAAGACCTCAAACGGCCCAGTACCTTTATTCTGTAACTCGATAAGACCTGTTAACGACGACTTTCGGTTCGTTAAGCTATCGAAACGATTTAGAAATTCCCAGAAAATTGTCGTTAGCTATCGATTTCTTATCATTTTGGTGGACATACACTTTGTAAGCGCAAGGTATCGATAGAGTCATTTACACCACGATGTCAACAACAAAATTCGATACGTTTTTAAAATTTCAATAAGAAGCTCTTATCAAATTAATTCGTTAACACGTTATCGAGTTACAGAATACCCCCACAGGGCCCGATATTTAGTTGCGGGCCCCTATGAATGAAAAAAAACCAATTTTTATTCTAATCCCTGCTTGAACCTTATAATATTGGCCGCACTGACGTATACACGTAACTTTATAAAATAACACAGTTAAATATTATATTAGGTACCGCATTGAACAATTAATTTTTGTTTCATAAATACCCGTTAAAACATTAAGTTTTATGCCTGTTAAATTAATATACACATACAAATTGAATGAGCAGTATTACACCTGTTTCATTTGAAATGACGCTACGTTTATTTAATTTTTTTTTTTTTGACTGTTGTCGGCGGCACTCGTCAGTGGTTATCTTCCGGGGAAAACAATATAAATATTCTAAAAATAAACAATAATCGAAAATACCGCTCGGTAACGTTTGTTCATCGGCGGTGATCGGGAAGGTGATAACGGAACTGTGGCGTATTATACCTACGTTTATAATTTAATTTAAAATGACCTCTGTAAAGCAGTACCGATTTGATGATGCAATTTGCTACCGGAAACAAAGTATGACTGTAGAGATCGCGGAGCACCCTTTCTGGTAAAATTTTTTGGTACAGACATGAAAAAAAAAAAAAAGAAACACATCATTGTAGGTACTCGTAAAACCAATAGATTCCTCGCTCCGCTCAGAATCTGAAAAATATATATGTATATACAAATTATCACTTGAAAAATTATGGGCCCTTTATATATGTGGGCCCCGGAGACGTGCCCCCCCCCCTTAATCCGGGCCTGCTTAAATCCGATATCCCGCACATCGATCCACATATACACGAATACGTTACGTAAATAAAACGGCGATGGCCCGTGAAAATCTGTTATGTCACAGGGCTGCAGGGCCGGGTGCGACCCAAGCGATCCGTTTAGGCGAATCGTTGAAAATCGGTCTTAATATTCGTTTTCAGCAGTGTACGCTTTCCGTCGGTTATTAATGGTTTTTGCTCGAAGAAAACGTTAAAAAAAAAAAAAAAAAAAAATGCGAGCATGTTGTTTTTAATTATATTATTACGTATGTGACGGCTGTTTTTTAACGCGCGAGGAATCATAAAAAAATAATAATCATGCCGATTTTGACTTTCATCGTGTGAATCACTATATAATGACCGAACGTTTTAATTGTGCTGAATTTTTTCACTATTATAATAATAACACCGCGAGTTTTACTTATGCGTATTATACATTTCACGGGAAAAATACGAGTTGAAAAAAAAAGAGCGCCCGAACGACGGTCGGCCCAGGGCGCCATTACACCTAACGCCGGCCCTGCAGGGGTGTGCGGGTGTGGGACTCGGGAAGACCTTCGAACGCCGTCCAGAGAACGATCGTTCGAATATTTTACATTTTAATTATCGAATATTGGGGGAAAAAAAACGGACTTTAAAAAAAAAAACGGAAATACAGAGATGAAACGTTTTTCCGAAACACGTGTACGACGTGTACTTCTACCTGCAGTGGCGTGGACGGTTTTTATTTTTCCAAAAATTATCGGCCGGACAACGAAAAACCCCATTACGGTATTACAGCCCATGCGTGTACTGTGCCCTACCAACGCCCTAACTGGCCGTTTAACTGAATATAACGTGTATTGTGATATTCTATCCAACACTCCTATTTTGACGGTACTGGACACGAGTGTACGGAAACGCGGTGCGAGTACCTACTGCACGCCCGGTCTGCGTTTTATTGCCAAAACAAAACGCGCACGGCGAAACGAATAAACCGAATTTTTTCGCGGATTATTATTTTTACACGTCAGCACGCGTAGCAGCCGTTTTGATCAGAGGCAAAACGCAGGAAGGGGTTCTGGGGGTACGAACCCCCACCGAAATGTCTGAGAAATTATTAGTTACTACATATATGTAAGAGTTTATGGATAGTATAATATATAGTACCAGATAATTTTACATTTTTCAAAAACCACTCCCGAAATTTTTTTTCCGCGTTCGCCCCGGGTTTTGACATAAAAAATACGTGTACGCGCCGCGGTGCACGGTGTACACTGTGAACGCGTGTATAATTTCCTTGCTGGCCAGGTGCGACGCGCGAAGCGACGGAACCCCACGCATAGAAAAAAAAAAAAAACGTTGAGCCGCGCGCTGCTTCACTCGAACAATTTGTCAACTGAACAAATACGATTTAGACAAAAAAAAAAAAAAAACTAAAATATTATATTAATAGTGTGTTAAACGTTAACAGCGTTAACTGCGTTCGATTTTCTTACAATAAAACGGAAATTTACTCGAAATTTCCCTAAGAATTTTCGTTCGAAACCGCTTGTTTTTACTGCACGCTGTGAGCGTACAATAACTGTAAAAAGTTTCGGAAGTTTCCACAAAAAAAAAAAAGCGAAGGAAATATGGTAAAAAGGGCCGCACGAAATGCGAATTATGCGCGCGGTTCCAGTGTTTCGGCGAAACAATCGATGAAAGGTAACACGCGGGGAGGGCGTCTAGAATCAACACAAATAGTGAGTAGTAGTAACTATATAGTAGTAGTAGTAGTAGTGGATAACCTTGAAAACGCGTCGTCTTGGCCGCGCGTCAGTTGCTCGGCGGCACGCGACTTATCGTTCGCGGACCGGCGATCGCGTACGACTTATCGGGACACGACGCGCGCGAGCGCGAGTATCAATCGTCGCGCGACACCAGAAACGATGAATCCGGCGTCGGCGATCGGCCGCGCGTTGCAGTGCACGGCCGTTGCGGTCGTGGCGCTCGCGGCGTTCCGCGCGCAACCCGGCCACGGCATGGCGTACACGGTGTTCCAAGCGGTGGTCGAGTACTATCGGATGTTAGCGCCGGACCCGGTGGACGCGGTGCCGGACGCGGCGTTCGTCGACCGGCAGTACGACTTCGTGGTGGTGGGCGCCGGTTCCGGCGGCTCCGTGGTGGCCAACCGGTTGACCGAGGTGGCCGACTGGACGGTGTTGCTGATCGAGGCGGGCGGCGAGGAGAACGCGATGACGGACGTGCCGCTGTTGGTCAGCTACCTGATCGGCACCGGGTACGACTGGGGTTACCGGACCGAGCCGCAGGACGGCGTGTGCGGCGCGATGATCGACCGCAGGTGCCGGTGGCCCAGGGGCAAGGTGATGGGCGGCACCAGCGTCATCAACTACATGATGTACACGCGGGGCGTGCCCGAAGACTACGACCGGTGGTCGCGGCTGGGCAACGCGGGTTGGAGCTACGCGGACGTGTTGCCGTATTTCAGAAAGTCCGAGGACGCGGACGTGACGCCGCCGTCGCCGTACCACGGCCGTGGCGGGTACCTGAAGGTGCAGGAACCGCCGTGGAAGTCGCCGCTGGGTCCGGCGTTCCTGCGAGCCGGCCGCGAGCTCGGTTACCGGGCGCCCGTCGACTACAACGGGCCGCGGCCGTTGGGCTTCTCGTACGTGCTGGCCACCACGGACCGCGGGGCCCGTTGCAGCGCGTCCAAGGCGTTCCTGCGGCCCGTCCGCAGCCGGCCCAACCTGACCGTCACCAAACGGTCGCTGGTCACCAAGTTGCTGATCGACGGCGCGGGCACGAAGCGCGCGCACGGCGTGCGGTTCGTGAAAAACGGCCGCGTCAGCACGGTGTACGCCCGGAAGGAAGTGATACTTTGCGCCGGCGCGTTGAACTCGCCGCAGTTGCTGATGCTGTCCGGCGTCGGTCCGGCCGACCATCTGCACGAGGTCGGCGTGCCCGTCATCAGCGACCTGAAAGTCGGTTACAACCTGCAGGACCACGTGTCCATGGCCGGTCTGGTGTTCCTGGTCAACCAGTCGGTGACCATCGTGGAGAGCCGGTACCGGCGACCCAAGTACCTGGTGCAGTACGCGCTGAACGGCGACGGGCCGTACACCGTGCCGGGCGGCGCGGAGGCGCTGGCGTTCACGGCCACGCGGTACGCCGTCAACGGGTCCGCGGTGCCCGACATGGAACTGGTGTTCGGGCCCGGCGCCCTGACCGGCGACACGGGCGGATCGTTGCACCGGTTGTTCGGCATGCGCGAGGATTTCTACGAACGCGTGTACGGCGGTTACCGGGGCCGGGACGCGTGGGGCCTGGTGCCCATTTTGCTCCGGCCCCGGAGTCGCGGACGGGTCAAGTTGCGGTCCGCGAACCCGTTCCACGCCCCGCTGCTTTACCCCGGCTACTTGACCGACCCGCGCGACAGGGACGTGCTCGTCGAAGGCATTAAACAGGTAGGTGCCGACTGAAATATTGCAAACGCGCCACAACGTCCCGGTAAAAATTTCGTTCAGCTCTCGGAAGCAGTTCGCTTGAATACACTGCGCGGTTTTCGTGCCGTCTTCACGCGAGTCCCCGATTTCGCTTCGATACATTTTTTTTTTCTTTAATTTTTCCACTTACACCGCACGGCAGACCGAATAAAACGATCGGAAATGCTCTTTTCGGAATGTCAATTTATTAATTTTTTTATTTCTTCGCTATCAACAAATCGTTTTAAAAACCCCGAAAGACTAATAACACTATTATCGTATAACAACATCGTAACTATTATTATTATAAAATACTAGCTGACCCGGCAAACGTTGTTTTGCCAAAAAGTTAAATTTTAAAAATGTTAAAAAAAGGGTTTTTCCAAAAAAATTTTTCGTAAAAACCTTCTCCTGGCAATTACGAACGATTAAAAAAAATTTGAGCCAAATCGGCCCGGCCGTTCTCAATTGATGAATTGTTATACATTTTTGGCTCTATTTTTATATATATATATATAGATTTATGTTTGACTTTTCGTGTTGCGCACAATTTTATACGCCTCGCGGTTCGTGCGAAGTCCTCGACTGCAATTATTCCTTTACCTGAAATAATTTAAATACGCCTATTTTTCCCTTTTATTTCATTTCAATACGGCAAACGATAATAACCATAGGCGTGACTAGACTTCATCCGCAGCGGCAGCCTAGCTAATGACCGGCGCCACCTTAATACACCGAAATAAAATATTCATCATCGCAAGAGTCAAGACTCAGACTTCACATAAATACGAAAAAACAGGGAATAATATAACGGATTACGGTTTAACAGTATGTCTGTGTTTGAGAAATGATATCGTCAATATCTAATAATAGATGCGATAGTGTAGGGCAGTCTTTATATACTGGGTTTTTCAGAAGTCGGGTGTGGTCGTCACCACCACTTCCTGCCATGTCTACGAAAATTATCTGCCGTCAATAGTTTTAAAAGTAATTCATATTTCTCATAAATTGTACCAGTTGGCATTTGACAGTTACCCGGTACCAGCATAATAATTACACGATATTATATTGCGATTTGCGATAAGAATCATAAATAAACGAGTGCATCGATTCAGAAGACATTTTATTTATTTTTTTTAAATAAAAATTGTAAATCACCGACTTTTAACTCGGTTGACCGGCGCCTTTCTAAAATTGCAAGGGCAGCCCAGGCACCCTAGGCTGCCACCGTAGTCACGCCTATGATAATAACGACGAAACACCCGGAGCACCGCCGAAGTACTCGTATAAGCACATAACGCATTTCCTTTGTACGCACGCACAACGCGTATTATTCCTCATCGTTTTGTTACTTCAACGCGCCCGTCTCCAAACGAATCGGTTTACCGAAAGTGTTCGCGCGCGTATAAATATAGGCTGACACGGTGTTTTCGTTACGCGCGCGAGCGCGTGAAATTTGTGTCCGAAATCATTGCGCAATCCATATAAATTATTATTTCGTATTATTCGCGTATTCGAACACACGAGTAGGCGTTTATTTGCGTATTTTCGATACGTGCTGCCCGACAATTTTCTATATATATATAAGCACAAAAAAAAATACAAAAAAAAAAAATCGACGAAATCGCAGTGTCTGTCTGTGTTTGCCTCGCGGCTGATCTATACGCGAAACGGCCGAACCGGTTTTGTCGACGGGATTTCGAGAGCACTTTGCGCCAAAAGGTTTGACCAAATTTTCGTCCCGGAAAGGTCCGCGTGTTTCTTGCGGAGGAAAAAAAAATCGAGAAAAAAACCCGTTGAAATCAGCGGCAAAATTTGTTTTTGTAACTTTCTTTGAGCTATACAATACTTTATAATAACAATGTAAAAAGTAAATATATACTAATGTATACAAGTACACACAATGAATTGTACAAAACCGGCGTACGGTAGTCGGTATTAATTTGGAAAAAAATGGTTTTCACGGTGTACAAACGTACAATTCATATTATTTTATAGGAGAATTCTTATAACCGAACAAACCATTCGTTTTTTTCGAAATTCCACGCGGACAATTTCGCGGGTATTAGCTAGTATACCCACGTATTTTTTTTTTTTTTTTTATTTATAATTTATGTCTACCGAACACCGGGTCACTGGGTCCCACTGAGAGAATACGTGTGATGGTCCAGGGTCAACTACATTTCAAACGAATTTACACAACGTGTTTAAAAATATATATATATATATATATATAATTACGGTAAAAATTAAAAAATTTTTTTAAGTACTTATATATATATATATATATAGTATAGAGGAAAAATAAATAAAGAGATATTATTTACGTTTCAGCAGCGTAATATTTATGTATACGATGTAATGTACGCGAGGCAAGATTCGTTTTAAACATTCGCAGGTAATCGTATTTTCGCGCTAAACGAGTGGGTGGGCGTCGAATTCAACTTGGCCGAGTCGAGCAATAATATTATATTATTTACTGCGCGTCAAACGTTTCATACGGGATAATAAGTTTATTTTTCTTAAGGTGTACTATAGATTTTAATGTGCACATCATAAGTCCTGATACATTATCGAAACATTAAACTCTCCGAACTGCAAATCTTTTGCTCGGGCACTCGGAATCCGTTTTACTCGCGATTCCGACACGGGTGTTTTACACGTTACCAACACGTCGAATCGATCTCGGTCGGTCGGTACACTGTAAACAATTCCGAATTAAAATCGTTAAAAACGAGCAAAAAAAAAAAAAAAAATCCGTACAAAACCGGCAATCTTTTCGACGGCATCTATCATATCACAATATTACATTACGGTACATAATATTATAGTCGTGTATTTTACGTATATACACGGCTCATCGTATACCTTAGATATACGCGTATTTCTATTTTTTTAAATTATGTCAAACGCGTAATAACAATATTGTTATTGGAGTTTTGTGAAGCGCAGACACGGTGTTCCTATTCCGAAAACCCGTTTTCGTGGCGGAACGTCTGCATCAGTCTTTCATAAAACACGCACGCCTATGCGATTATGTGGATATATACTATAGCAAAGACGTTCATGAGATTTCGTAAAATATCGTCGTCGCTTATATAAAAATGCGTTGTTTGTCTTCAAGTCTACAAAAAAAAAAAATAAAAAAAAAATGCAAGAAAACCTGTTTTGCCTGTGCGCGAACTTCACGTTCGTTATTACAAAATCCCGACGTGATCGCTGCATATCCATTTTTACCTTCGTCTGGCCGTAGGCCACATATTTTCTGTGCAAAACCTCGCTTAAAACTCATTGTGGCGGGGGAACTGCAAGGTTTCTCGAACGGTATATTATTATTATTATTTATAATAGGATTTCCAAATATTTTACCATTTGTAGACGAGAACTATAATGTCTGTATATAATAATATGTCGTAGCGCATTTTTTAATTTGTAACACGAATATACGATATAAATTATTCCTAATCGAAAATGTCGGCATTTTTTTTTCTATCGTTTTATTATTGACCACTGTAGAATATAGTGTTGTGCAAAGACAAAAAAATAGTTTTTTTTACAACACTACGACACGAATAAAAAATTCTCCTCTGTTGTAAAAATTTGGAAATCCTATATATTATAATAAATACCGTTCGAGAAAATTCGTCTCACGTAGCAAAACAGTTTTCTCTCTCTCTCTCTCTCTCTCTCTAGATGATAAATATCGTGTTTACGCAACGGGGGGGGGGGGAGAGAAATTACTGAAACTGGACTTTTTTTTTGTTACGGATTTTGATCGAATGTTTTTAAATTTCATATCGCCTGTTCAAAACCCCTTGAAAATCGGTTCGTCTTAAATTAAGAATACCGATGCGACTCATAATAAAACGTTAAAACATAATAATGACCCATAAAAAAAAAACGTAAACATTTACACCGGTATCATTTTTTTTCATCTTTTTTTTTTTTTTAAACCGAATAAAGTGAATAAAAATAATATTATTTTTATTAAGGGAAACGGAAACGCGTATAGGGGAGGGGGGAACTAATTTTTTTTTTTTTTGTTTTTAGCGGAAAACGCCCGTAATATACGCGTGATTTCGTGAACAATTCGAGAATTTTCAACGAGTGATTAAGATATATATTACGGGTTAAGGCGAGAAATTGAAAAATCGTTTTGCGTTCTTCCATATTAACACAACGGCAGTTTTTTTTTTACGTATTTTTATAATTTTTTTTTTTTTTTTGTCCTCCGATTCGTCGACAAACGTCGTAAACGTATACGAGTATAAAATATATTTTACCTGTTCTTATTGTACAAAAACGCGACGTTCCTGTAAAACAGTTGTGTTTACACGCGGTGCACACACACCGCGCACGCACTTGCTCGTTTGCGTCACGTTACGACGGTTTACCGGCGGCGGAACGACCAAAAAAAAAAAAAAAATATGATTTTAAACGACGACGAACCGTCGTTTATTTTCCAAAGGTCTATTATACGGTATATATAGGATGTTCCGCCGCCCTGTTTCACCGCGTCCGTTTTATTTGTCGCGATAAATATATTCGGACGCGAATAATAATCGGCTGAACTTAAAAAAAAAATGGTAAAAAAAATGTTTTTCCCTTTTGAAAAAACGAAAATCTCTCCGTTATGTGCAGTGTGTGTGTGTGTGTGTGTGTGTGTGTGTGTTTTTGTAGAAATTCGAGATTTCTATAGGTGAACATATTATTACGTACTGGACGCTTTTGGACGTACCGCCGAACGATCGCGTTCGAATTGCACGTGTTCGCGTGAGCGCGATAAAGAAAATCGCGAAGAAACCCGCGAACAGGACATGATATTATGTAGGCGCGTTAAACAATATGCGTTTGGAAAGCGGAGAAAAGTATAACGGCTGGCCGACGACGTTCGAAAGGGATAGAGCGCCGTATGATGTGTATCGTAACTACGCGCGTGTACGAATAGGTCTTGGACGATTAATACGTTATACACGTTATTATTATAGGCCCGTGTTCGTAAACGGTATGAAAATTTAATAAATAATCACCTTATTCGGATTGTATAATGTGTGCGCACACACGAGAATTCGCGGCGACCACGTACCGCGGCTGAATAGATTCATTAATACATTATTATATGATAGCTACGCGTCGTTATGATAATTATGTCTAAAATGGCCGGGGTGCGTGTTTTCAGATACGTTTTTTACGTTAAAAAATAATATCTCGTCCGGAATCGCGACGGTAATGGAACGCGAACGTAAAACGATTAAACACTTTTTTTTTTTTTCATTAAATCTCACGCCTGACAGACGAGTTCCCGAGAAACGTCGAACGTAAAACCGAATCGAACGGTTCGCGTGAAAATCCGTCCACAAAACGATTATTTTTCTTCGACCGCGGCGTTTTGTGGCGAGTCGTATATTATATAGAAACGATTTTTTTTTTTTTTTTTTTTATCCGATTAAAACGGTACGGGTACCGTAATTTCAAAAAACGAAACAACCCCCCCCAAAAAAGTGTGTAGAAAAAAATTGCGCGTAAATTATAATCGAATAACGATAATTTTTTTTTTCCCATTTAAAATCATTTAAACCGGGGTCGTTTTCGTTTTTGTAGGCCGTCGCGGTGAGCCAGACGCGAGCATTCCAAAAGTACGGTTCCACGCTGCTGCCGGTCCCGTTCCCGGGCTGCGAACACGAGCCGTTCGCGTCCGACGCGTACTGGTCGTGTTCCGTCGGACAGCTGACCACCAACTTACACCACCAGGTGGGCACGTGCAAGATGGGACCGGACACGGACCCGGACGCGGTGGTCGACCCCAAGCTCAGGGTGCGCGGCGTCCGCGGTCTGCGTGTGGCCGACGCGTCCGTCATGCCGCTGATACCGGGCGGGCACACCAATTCGATGGCGTTCATGATCGGCGAGAAGGCCTCGGACATGATCAAAGAGACGTGGCTGGTCCGGTGACGGCCGCGGTCAGGTCCGTGGTGGTGGTGGGGGGGGGAATGGAAACCGGTCGATTTTCCGAAATCCAAATCGTCTCGACGACGTGTACGGATTCGATCGAAGTGCGACGTATACTCCGGACCGCAGCAACTGCGAATATTGCGCCCGGGGCATAACGTAAAATTGCTCCGTTATTCGGTTTCGACGCGGCACTCTAATGGAGTATTTAATTTTATAAAAAAATTTTAATTCGAATTGAAATAATCAAAAATAACAATATTATATACAATATTATATTGTTGTATTATATTAATTTTTTTGATTTCTTTGGTTTGGCGCCCTTTAAAATTTAATGCGCCCGGGGCGCAGACACCTTTGGACCCCCACTTGCTACGGCTCTGGACGTTTTCTCGATAATTCACGTCCGTTCGACTGCAGTTGAACGCAACGTAAACGACAAAAGCCGTTTTTTTTTTTTTATTATTATTATTATTAAGTGACATTTTCTGAGCGCAATTTCAACTTTTTTTGTTTTTTTACTGGACGGTTAGAACGAATTCAGTGACACACGCCTATAATTATATACGCACACACGCTTATCTCGAACGATATTTTTTTTTTTTTGGTCAACTCATTACGTCTTATTTATAGTAAATATATAGGTACGCATTGCGTGTAATTAATACCGACGGGGGTATAAAATATATATATATATATTTTTTTTACCAAAATATATCTGTGATTAACGTGCGCGAAGTAAAGACTTACAACAACATGGCGTATACAGGAATAATTCTATGACCGAACATCAGTGTGTTATCAGCACAAGTCTTTAACATGGTATCTACGCCTCCTTTTGTTTGATTATAATATTTTATAATTTCTGGCTTAGCGGTAACAGTTTGCTCTACATCGGCTGTCATATGCATTGTAGATAGAAGAATAACGGCTTTTTTTTTTTTGGGAACATAAGAACAAAGAGTTGCTTCTTTTGTAAATGTAAAATTAGTGGAATTTATCGCTCTCTCTTTTGACGATTGCATGTTGGGAGGCAAGAATCTTTTATTTTTTCTGACAGTGCCTACTAAAGTCATATTCCAAGAGTTCAGTGTGGTAGCCAGTTGCATACTAGTAAAAAAATTGTCTGTTGTTACATTTCTTCCAGAACCTTTATATGCTGCAACTAAGTCTAGAACTGTACGTTCACCTATATTAATTTGACGTTTACCATCTGGCGGCTTTCCAGTGTAAATTTGACCTTGAAGAGGGTAAGCATTTGCTGCATCGCAAGCCCAAAAAATCTTTATTCCGTATTTTGCAGGTTTCGTTGGAATGTATTGTGTAAATTTTGTATGTCCTCTATAAGGAAACAGTTGTTCATCTACCGTTATATTTCCTGTGGGTTTATAGTTTTTATGTAAGTTTTCATTGAGCATTGTCCAAATATCACGAATCGGTGCAGCTTTGTCCGTTGTAATACGTATAGCTCGTGTATTTACATTATCAAACCGAATAAATCTTAGCAACATTTTGAATCGATCTCGAGGTAAAGCAGCTCGAATAAGAGGTAACGAGTCTAATTTCCACATTTCTGATATATGTTCTTTATTAGATCTATGTACACCAGATATGAGAAGGATTCCCAAGAATGCATCAAATTCTTCTTCAGTAAATGGTTTGAATACTTTTGTTGGAGGTCGAGTAGAAACAGAAAATGTTTCCATGAGGTTTTTGTTATAATTTTCTGTTACTATAAACTAATAAAAAATAATAATAATAATAATAATAATAATAATAATAATAAAATAATAATAATAATAATAATAATAGTAATAATAATTTATTACGCTTGAATCGTTTACGATTATAAATCTCTTCTTTTTCTATTCTTTTTATGCAATATATACATGCGTATATTTTAGTCATTATATTGACATTATTTTTAAATATTATGAAACTTTGAATTTTCGGGAAAGCTAGGCTATCGTTTTCATTCCATTTCACATTCGTGTACAACAATAAGATTCAATTTTTTATTTATTTACTTTTTTTTTTTTTTACGAAAACTACTTGATATATAAATAAATTATATATTTGTGTGTGTGTGTACGTGTGTTCTATACGTTTCATACATTATGACTTTTAAATTTATTGTCTAGTCAAAATAATGAAAAAATAGAAATGTTAAATTTGCGTTACTAGTGTATTTACACTTAGTTATGCAAATTAAAAGTGATAATATTCGAAAAACTCATTGTAAATAATTTTAGAAAAATGTAAACTCGCATGAATCGATTTTAGAATAAGTGTGTATATTCAAGTACTTTCCTTCGCGGTTTCTTTTCTTTTTTTATATACATATTATATATTGTACCGTTGTTTATGCTTTATGCATTCTCGTGTTTAATTATTCTGTCGTCGTTTTCCAAAGAACTTTTCTAAGAAATATTTTTTTACCGTGTAATTGTTAATATTAATATATAAATATAATGACAAAAAAAACTTGCTGATTGCTTATTTATTGACGTCATATTAAATGGTTCAACATTAAAATTAAGACTTTTTTTTTTTTTTTATGTACACGTGATATAACAATCAAAATCGATTGTTGTACTTCGATCATGACATACAAATATATTACTGTAATATTATATTTAAATTGTATTACACTTTTGTGTGACCCAACGTGTGTTTCATGCTGTAAGTAACTGTCGTCATGGGGAACAAAGTGTCTTAAAAAAACGAAGAAAGACTGCCACTCTTGATATTTCCAAACAATTCAACACACAGTCGAATCCGTTTGTACATTTATTCTTTAATTCAAAATGTGCAAATATAGCATCTACGAGTGTTCTTCTCTATTTACTAAAATTGTTGCATAAACTACAGATTTTACTATGTGTACATTTTTTTTATTGCAAGTATTTAGGGTAATAGTACTACAAAGTGCTAAAGAAAACCAGAGATAACACGAGTTAGGTAAAAAGTACAAAATCTTACAAAAAAACTACATGCGACTCTATAATATTAGTATTGAAATTTAAAAGTAAAAAAGCACGAGTAACTCGCTTGTTTTTATTCTTTTTAAATTATACAGAATTCGTTTAAAGATCAATCGACGTGAACACGGCGTTTAGAATAGGCAATTCCAAACACAATCACTGAATTAATTTTTCAATTTTAACGGGAATCATCAAGTGAACGGGAAATATTTTATTTAAAGATAATATTCTATATACAAAAAAAAACCCCATATGTTTGACGAATTATCATTTTATTTCTGATAAACCATGACATAATAAAACATATAATAATTAACATAACATAATCATAAATCTAAAGTGTTTCATTTCTCATTTTACATCGTGTAGATAATTAAAAACCATGAGAAAAAACTGTCCACACATATTAATATCTTTATGAATAATAACAAATAGCATTTGTCTTTTTATGTTTCGCGTGAAAACATTGTGCAGTAATATTAATCTCGGTGAATTCATTAATAACGATAATAGGTGCATAGCTTTATGATATGTAACACACATAATATTGTAGGTCAAATTATAGACCGGCTTAAACGCTTAGCAAATATAAATATCATGGTATCATAAATATTCACAGATCCTTATACGCTTAGAGATTTATGTAGACCATCTCCCAACATAATTACTGGTGAAGTTCCATTCACTGAAAACATATAAAGGTTTAACTGTATTATAAAATATGCGTATAGACTGATAGTATTTAAATTGAAAAACAAAATATTATCGAAATTCTAAGCATAGGAATTGTCAATAAATCGTGTCGCTTATAACGTGAACGGAAACCAAATAGGACAATAGAAGTAATTTTGAAAAAAATGTGTCGATCACAACAATTTGTATTTTAATCGTCAAATAAACTCATATTGGAAAAAAAATCGTCATTTTTATCGTTTTGTCATACAGAATTCTCGAATCGACAAAAAATATATTATGTTATTACTTATTGATTCATAGACGGATTTTGAACTGCAACTTATTGTATAGTCGTATTCTTTCAAAAATAAATAATATACATTTATACATAAGTACGTATACCAATATATCCACACACGGTATTTAAACTTATTCTACAAAATGTTTCGAATGCCATATTAACGATATATGATTTGCTCTCGACATTAAATATTATCGATATTATCGCATGGACAATAATACTCACGCGGTGTCGAGTTCATATATTTATTCATATATTTAAATTATATTATATAATAAATGATTGCCTTTTGCATGCTACAACCTACCTACTTTGAAATGTAATTTTTTTCCACTCAACTCGTTACACGACACTATAAAGCCTGTGTAAACGGAATAAAAACGTGTTTGAGTTTTTTTCTTTTTTTTTTCCTAGTCAATTAATTTGTTACGTAAATTCATTCTGTTATTTTACAACAATCATAAACTTATGTACTCGAATGTTGTCGTTAAGTGTGTATACAATTTATGCAGTGCTTTTATTTTTTGCGGAATATTGTGATAAAATACAAGACAAGTCGAGTTGATGTTTTTATGCGGCTATTGTTTATTTAGAGTGATTTATACGCGAGACGATTGCCATTTGGACCATGCTGCAAGCTTTTAGACAAAATTTCATTCAAATAACTGTAAATAAAAGTTCCGTTTTGGTCGCGAAACGAACGAAAAGGAAAATGAAAAACATAAATTATGAAAGAAAAAAAAAATAGTTGAAAAATTGGCGCGGGATTTGTAATAACTTTCAAAAATGTGTATGTCATAACTAACATATTCATAATCAATATGCGTAAGAAGAAAGAGATTCTTCAAAAATAATGATGTATATTTTACACTACTTCTTTTTTATTATGGTTTTTAAATAATTTTACTGGTAAATGTATAAGCACATTATTAAGGTTTTCCAAGCCGTCGTTGTGTGTGCCAAGAAATAAAATTTATAGCGAATTTTAACGGCGCGTGTTACGGGCACGTGTTCTACAAAGGACCACTTGTATTTGTTAAACGAACCGGTGTCGCGCACTTGCCACGACGCGTTACCGTATCTTTTGCATATTGTTTACTTTAAACAGTGCAACAAAAATAAGACATATAATCGTTTTTCAAGCACGCCAATTCGACATTATTTTCATTATTATTATATATATAAAAAAAAAAAAATGTCTGCTCTTTTCGCCTTTATATTTTATATCGTATAATAGACCTCAAATAGGCTCGGAAATTATAACCAGCAAATATATCGATATACCAAATAATTATCATTTTAAATGAATAATATTTTTTAATGTGCGCGTGTACGAGTAGTTTTTTTCTCAAAGGAACCATTTTATTTAAAAGTAATATCACACACAAAAAAAAAACACGAGAATGTTTATAGAATTATTATTTTATTTTAATAAACCATGACATAATAAAACATAAAATATAATACTAAATGTAAAGTGTTTCACATCGTGAAGGTTAATAAAATATTGCGAATAAAATTTTAAAAGACAAAAAAATTCAATGTATACACACATCCTAACATTTTTATGAATAATATTACTCGTTTTTTTATGTTTCGTGTCAAAACATTGTGCAGTAATATTATTTTCGATGAATTCATTAATAACGATAATAGGTGCATAGTAACGGTTATATATGTGATATACATAATATTGTAGGTCTTATTACAGACCGGCTTAAACGCTTAGCAAATATAAATATCATGGTATTATAACTATTATTGTCGGTAGGTCGGAGATCCTTATACGGATGCACTTTCATCACTATTTTCAGTGCCGGGTTCACTTGCTGAAAACATATAGAGGTTTAACTGTGTTATAAAGTATTAAATAAATATTTAATATATATATATATATATATATATATATATATATCTTATTAGGTTAATATACGAGTATGAGTAGCTCGAAGTTCCAAAGAGGAGGTTGATAATTCAACGGCGTGATTTGTAATATTATATCAGTGCCTAATGTAATTTAATTTTTAAATTATTATATCTTTTTAAATCAAGTATCTATAATATTAAATGTGTACATAATAAACAATTTTCGAACCCTTTTATGAACATTTTACATTTAAGACACAGTACACTAACGAAATATATTTGTCAATAAAATAATATTGAAAATATTTACGAGTATATAGACAAATCGTACAGTATAAATATATTAAATAACTTTTAAAATTTTGAAAAGTTAAAAATGTTCACAATGACCAAGACTATTGCAACGAGAAAAGAAAATTTGACTATAGAAAAACAAATGGACATTTTTATCGTTCTGTTGTACAGTACCTCGAATCGACGAAGTATGTATGTTATTGATACGTCGACAGACTATGAACTGAAATTTAATGTATAGTCGTATTCTTTCGAAAATAAATAATATACATTTGTACATAAGTAAGTATACCGATTAACTCACACACCGTATTCAAATTAACTCTACAAAATGTTTCGAATGCCATTTTAACGATACATGATTTTCTCTCGACATTAAATATTATCGATATTATCGCATGGACAATAATACTCACGCGGTGTCGATTTCGTTGACAACGCAAAAAACGTTACCACGACGACCAATACACAAAGGAACGACGTGATCTTCTTTAACACCAACATATTTGACAATCGATTTCTCTGTAATGTAAACGCAATAAAGTTTATTTATTAAGTACACCAATAGAAAAGTTATATATATATATATATATATATATATATATATATATATATAATATTTGAGGGAAAATAAGTATGCATAAATAGGAAATTCGATTGCTAAATTTATATCATTTCTTCTATTACGCTGTTTTAATGAAATTATTTTTAAAAAATTTATATTTAAGTTGCTACAACTCCGGTGCGAATGAAAATATAATATTTCGTCAATAATTGTCGTTATGGATTTTATCGAAGGAAATATATGAGAAAATAAATATAAGTTTTTTTTTTATACTTCTCGCGAATTAAATTAATAATCGATTGAGATATCATATTACCTGACTGTGTTCTCTATAACCGCTTGTAAGTTTTACGGATTGATTGTGCACTGTGCCACTGTGTCGAAGTAGTAACGAAACAACGAAATATTAAACGCCGGAAGTGCGCACGACGTTTCAAACTTATACGTGTACGGTAAATATTTGTTTTTTATTGTTTATTCTAAGTGTATATATTGTCTTATACGGACTTAACATTTTTTTCAAGTGTGTATTTCTAACAACTGTATTTGCGTTCTCGAAATAAATGTACTAAAAATTGCACTTGTGCACGTGCGTTTGACTACCAGAAACGTTTTTTAAGAAAATATGTTTTTACTTGACACGTCAAATAAAATACGTTGTATAAATCACCAAATTCGAGTCTTAAGCTATTAAAATATATTGTTAAAATATATACTCGTATTTTGTAAGTTACATTAAAATTCTATGGTGCCAGAATGTCATAAATATATATACATTTTTTTGTATCGATTTTTTTATACATATTACATAAATACATGCGATGAAATGACACATTTTGTTGGTGCTGTCCTTGTTGTTGATTTTGCCACTATTGTTTTCGTTGATGTTGCTACTGCTGACATCCTCCCAGTGCACTGACGGTCCGGAGACGCGGTCGGTTGTTCAAAATTAGCCCATCATTCTGAATTTAAACGTACGAAACAAAGAGTAAAATATTGAGTCCGTCGTCTTAATACGTCCACAACATACGCGAGAATAACGAGCGGCGACAAAATCGTCGGTGGGCATCGGGCCGAGTCCAACGGATATCGTTGTACCTACTCGTTAAAGTTTTATCAATATAACGATATTGTGGATTGTCTGTTATGATAAATTCATATATTTAAATTATATTATATAATAAATGATTGCCTTTTGCATGCTACAACCTACCTACTTTGAAATGTAATTTTTTTCCACTCAACTCGTTACACGACACTATAAAGCCTGTGTAAACGGAATAAAAACGTATTTGAGTTTTTTTCTTTTTTTTTTCCTAGTCAATTAATTTGTTACGTAAATTCATTCTGTTATTTTACAACAATCATAAACTTATGTACTCGAATGTTGTCGTTAAGTGTGTATACAATTTATGCAGTGCTTTTATTTTTTGCGGAATATTGTGATAAAATACAAGACAAGTCGAGTTGATGTTTTTATGCGGCTATTGTTTATTTAGAGTGATTTATACGCGAGACGATTGCCATTTGGACCATGCTGCAAGCTTTTAGACAAAATTTCATTCAAATAACTGTAAATAAAAGTTCCGTTTTGGTCGCGAAACGAACGAAAAGGAAAATGAAAAACATAAATTATGAAAGAAAAAAAAAATAGTTGAAAAATTGGCGCGGGATTTGTAATAACTTTCAAAAATGTGTATGTCATAACTAACATATTCATAATCAATATGCGTAAGAAGAAAGAGATTCTTCAAAATAATGATGTATATTTTACACTACTTTTTTTATTATGGTTTTAAATAATTTTACTGGTAAATGTATAAGCACATTATTAAGGTTTTCCAAGCCGTCGTTGTGTGTGCCAAGAAATAAAATTTATAGCGAATTTTAACGGCGCGTGTTACGGGCACGTGTTCTACAAAGGACCACTTGTATTTGTTAAACGAACCGGTGTCGCGCACTTGCCACGACGCGTTACCGTATCTTTTGCATATTGTTTACTTTAAACAGTGCAACAAAAATAAGACATATAATCGTTTTTCAAGCACGCCAATTCGACATTATTTTCATTATTATTATATATATAAAAAAAAAAATGTCTGCTCTTTTCGCCTTTATATTTTATATCGTATAATAGACCTCAAATAGGCTCGGAAATTATAACCAGCAAATATATCGATATACCAAATAATTATCATTTTAAATGAATAATATTTTTTTAATGTGCGCGTGTACGAGTAGTTTTTTTTCTCAAAGGGAACCATTTTATTTAAAAGTAATATCACACAAAAAAAAAAAACACGAGAATGTTTATAGAATTATTATTTTATTTTTAATAAACCATGACATAATAAAACATAAAATATAATACTAAATGTAAAGTGTTTCACATCGTGAAGGTTAATAAAAATATTGCGAATAAAATTTTAAAAGACAAAAAAATTCAATGTATACACACATCCTAACATTTTTATGAATAATATTACTCGTTTTTTTATGTTTCGTGTCAAAACATTGTGCAGTAATATTATTTTCGATGAATTCATTAATAACGATAATAGGTGCATAGTAACGGTTATATATGTGATATACATAATATTGTAGGTCTTATTACAGACCGGCTTAAACGCTTAGCAAATATAAATATCATGGTATTATAACTATTATTGTCGGTAGGTCGGAGATCCTTATACGGATGCACTTTCATCACTATTTTCAGTGCCGGGTTCACTTGCTGAAAACATATAGAGGTTTAACTGTGTTATAAAGTATTAAATAAATATTTATATATATATATATATATATATATATATATATATATATATCTTATTAGGTTAATATACGAGTATGAGTAGCTCGAAGTTCCAAAGAGGAGGTTGATAATTCAACGGCGTGATTTGTAATATTATATCAGTGCCTAATGTAATTTAATTTTTAAATTATTATATCTTTTTAAATCAAGTATCTATAATATTAAATGTGTACATAATAAACAATTTTCGGAACCCTTTTTATGAACATTTTACATTTAAGACACAGTACACTAACGAAATATATTTGTCAATAAAATAATATTGAAAATATTTACGAGTATATAGACAAATCGTACAGTATAAATATATTAAATAACTTTTAAAATTTTGAAAAGTTAAAAATGTTCACAATGACCAAGACTATTGCAACGAGAAAAGAAAATTTGACTATAGAAAAACAAATGGACATTTTTATCGTTCTGTTGTACAGTACCTCGAATCGACGAAGTATGTATGTTATTGATACGTCGACAGACTATGAACTGAAATTTAATGTATAGTCGTATTCTTTCGAAAATAAATAATATACATTTGTACATAAGTAAGTATACCGATTAACTCACACACCGTATTCAAATTAACTCTACAAAATGTTTCGAATGCCATTTTAACGATACATGATTTTCTCTCGACATTAAATATTATCGATATTATCGCATGGACAATAATACTCACGCGGTGTCGATTTCGTTGACAACGCAAAAAACGTTACCACGACGACCAATACACAAAGGAACGACGTGATCTTCTTTAACACCAACATATTTGACAATCGATTTCTCTGTAATGTAAACGCAATAAAGTTTATTTATTAAGTACACCAATAGAAAAGTTATATATATATATATATATATATATATATATATATATATATTTGAGGAAAAATAAGTATGCATAAATAGGAAATTCGATTGCTAAATTTATATCATTTCTTCTATTACGCTGTTTTAATGAAATTATTTTTAAAAAATTTATATTTAAGTTGCTACAACTCCGGTGCGAATGAAAATATAATATTTCGTCAATAATTGTCGTTATGGATTTTATCGAAGGAAATATATGAGAAAATAAATATAAGTTTTTTTTTTATACTTCTCGCGAATTAAATTAATAATCGATTGAGATATCATATTACCTGACTGTGTTCTCTATAACCGCTTGTAAGTTTTACGGATTGATTGTGCACTGTGCCACTGTGTCGAAGTAGTAACGAAACAACGAAATATTAAACGCCGGAAGTGCGCACGACGTTTCAAACTTATACGTGTACGGTAAATATTTGTTTTTTATTGTTTATTCTAAGTGTATATATTGTCTTATACGGACTTAACATTTTTTTCAAGTGTGTATTTCTAACAACTGTATTTGCGTTCTCGAAATAAATGTACTAAAAATTGCACTTGTGCACGTGCGTTTGACTACCAGAAACGTTTTTTAAGAAAATATGTTTTTACTTGACACGTCAAATAAAATACGTTGTATAAATCACCAAATTCGAGTCTTAAGCTATTAAAATATATTGTTAAAAATATATACTCGTATTTTGTAAGTTACATTAAAAATTCTATGGTGCCAGAATGTCATAAATATATATACATTTTTTTGTATCGATTTTTTTATACATATTACATAAATACATGCGATGAAATGACACATTTTGTTGGTGCTGTCCTTGTTGTTGATTTTGCCACTATTGTTTTCGTTGATGTTGCTACTGCTGACATCCTCCCAGTGCACTGACGGTCCGGAGACGCGGTCGGTTGTTCAAAATTAGCCCATCATTCTGAATTTAAACGTACGAAACAAAGAGTAAAATATTGAGTCCGTCGTCTTAATACGTCCACAACATACGCGAGAATAACGAGCGGCGACAAAATCGTCGGTGGGCATCGGGCCGAGTCCAACGGATATCGTTGTACCTACTCGTTAAAGTTTTATCAATATAACGATATTGTGGATTGTCTGTTATGATAAATTCATATATTTAAATTATATTATATAATAAATGATTGCCTTTTGCATGCTACAACCTACCTACTTTGAAATGTAATTTTTTTCCACTCAACTCGTTACACGACACTATAAAGCCTGTGTAAACGGAATAAAAACGTATTTGAGTTTTTTTCTTTTTTTT
Source organism: Slavum lentiscoides (assembly GCA_032441835.1). Taxonomy (NCBI): domain Eukaryota; kingdom Metazoa; phylum Arthropoda; class Insecta; order Hemiptera; family Aphididae; genus Slavum; species Slavum lentiscoides. The sequence goes on along the minus strand of CM063715.1, from coordinate 7,283,538 downwards.
TTCCTAGTCAATTAATTTGTTACGTAAATTCATTCTGTTATTTTACAACAATCATAAACTTATGTACTCGAATGTTGTCGTTAAGTGTGTATACAATTTATGCAGTGCTTTTATTTTTTGCGGAATATTGTGATAAAATACAAGACAAGTCGAGTTGATGTTTTTATGCGGCTATTGTTTATTTAGAGTGATTTATACGCGAGACGATTGCCATTTGGACCATGCTGCAAGCTTTTAGACAAAATTTCATTCAAATAACTGTAAATAAAAGTTCCGTTTTGGTCGCGAAACGAACGAAAAGGAAAATGAAAAACATAAATTATGAAAGAAAAAAAAAATAGTTGAAAAATTGGCGCGGGATTTGTAATAACTTTCAAAAATGTGTATGTCATAACTAACATATTCATAATCAATATGCGTAAGAAGAAAGAGATTCTTCAAAAATAATGATGTATATTTTACACTACTTCTTTTTTATTATGGTTTTTAAATAATTTTACTGGTAAATGTATAAGCACATTATTAAGGTTTTCCAAGCCGTCGTTGTGTGTGCCAAGAAATAAAATTTATAGCGAATTTTAACGGCGCGTGTTACGGGCACGTGTTCTACAAAGGACCACTTGTATTTGTTAAACGAACCGGTGTCGCGCACTTGCCACGACGCGTTACCGTATCTTTTGCATATTGTTTACTTTAAACAGTGCAACAAAAATAAGACATATAATCGTTTTTCAAGCACGCCAATTCGACATTATTTTCATTATTATTATATATATAAAAAAAAAAATGTCTGCTCTTTTCGCCTTTATATTTTATATCGTATAATAGACCTCAAATAGGCTCGGAAATTATAACCAGCAAATATATCGATATACCAAATAATTATCATTTTAAATGAATAATATTTTTTTAATGTGCGCGTGTACGAGTAGTTTTTTTTCTCAAAGGGAACCATTTTATTTAAAAGTAATATCACACACAAAAAAAAAACACGAGAATGTTTATAGAATTATTATTTTATTTTAATAAACCATGACATAATAAAACATAAAATATAATACTAAATGTAAAGTGTTTCACATCGTGAAGGTTAATAAAATATTGCGAATAAAATTTTAAAAGACAAAAAAATTCAATGTATACACACATCCTAACATTTTTATGAATAATATTACTCGTTTTTTTATGTTTCGTGTCAAAACATTGTGCAGTAATATTATTTTCGATGAATTCATTAATAACGATAATAGGTGCATAGTAACGGTTATATATGTGATATACATAATATTGTAGGTCTTATTACAGACCGGCTTAAACGCTTAGCAAATATAAATATCATGGTATTATAACTATTATTGTCGGTAGGTCGGAGATCCTTATACGGATGCACTTTCATCACTATTTTCAGTGCCGGGTTCACTTGCTGAAAACATATAGAGGTTTAACTGTGTTATAAAGTATTAAATAAATATTTAATATATATATATATATATATATATATATATATATATATATATATCTTATTAGGTTAATATACGAGTATGAGTAGCTCGAAGTTCCAAAGAGGAGGTTGATAATTCAACGGCGTGATTTGTAATATTATATCAGTGCCTAATGTAATTTAATTTTTAAATTATTATATCTTTTTAAATCAAGTATCTATAATATTAAATGTGTACATAATAAACAATTTTCGGAACCCTTTTTATGAACATTTTACATTTAAGACACAGTACACTAACGAAATATATTTGTCAATAAAATAATATTGAAAATATTTACGAGTATATAGACAAATCGTACAGTATAAATATATTAAATAACTTTTAAAATTTTGAAAAGTTAAAAATGTTCACAATGACCAAGACTATTGCAACGAGAAAAGAAAATTTGACTATAGAAAAACAAATGGACATTTTTATCGTTCTGTTGTACAGTACCTCGAATCGACGAAGTATGTATGTTATTGATACGTCGACAGACTATGAACTGAAATTTAATGTATAGTCGTATTCTTTCGAAAATAAATAATATACATTTGTACATAAGTAAGTATACCGATTAACTCACACACCGTATTCAAATTAACTCTACAAAATGTTTCGAATGCCATTTTAACGATACATGATTTTCTCTCGACATTAAATATTATCGATATTATCGCATGGACAATAATACTCACGCGGTGTCGATTTCGTTGACAACGCAAAAAACGTTACCACGACGACCAATACACAAAGGAACGACGTGATCTTCTTTAACACCAACATATTTGACAATCGATTTCTCTGTAATGTAAACGCAATAAAGTTTATTTATTAAGTACACCAATAGAAAAGTTATATATATATATATATATATATATATATATATATATATAATATTTGAGGGAAAAATAAGTATGCATAAATAGGAAATTCGATTGCTAAATTTATATCATTTCTTCTATTACGCTGTTTTAATGAAATTATTTTTAAAAAATTTATATTTAAGTTGCTACAACTCCGGTGCGAATGAAAATATAATATTTCGTCAATAATTGTCGTTATGGATTTTATCGAAGGAAATATATGAGAAAATAAATATAAGTTTTTTTTTTATACTTCTCGCGAATTAAATTAATAATCGATTGAGATATCATATTACCTGACTGTGTTCTCTATAACCGCTTGTAAGTTTTACGGATTGATTGTGCACTGTGCCACTGTGTCGAAGTAGTAACGAAACAACGAAATATTAAACGCCGGAAGTGCGCACGACGTTTCAAACTTATACGTGTACGGTAAATATTTGTTTTTTATTGTTTATTCTAAGTGTATATATTGTCTTATACGGACTTAACATTTTTTTCAAGTGTGTATTTCTAACAACTGTATTTGCGTTCTCGAAATAAATGTACTAAAAATTGCACTTGTGCACGTGCGTTTGACTACCAGAAACGTTTTTTAAGAAAATATGTTTTTACTTGACACGTCAAATAAAATACGTTGTATAAATCACCAAATTCGAGTCTTAAGCTATTAAAATATATTGTTAAAAATATATACTCGTATTTTGTAAGTTACATTAAAATTCTATGGTGCCAGAATGTCATAAATATATATACATTTTTTTGTATCGATTTTTTTATACATATTACATAAATACATGCGATGAAATGACACATTTTGTTGGTGCTGTCCTTGTTGTTGATTTTGCCACTATTGTTTTCGTTGATGTTGCTACTGCTGACATCCTCCCAGTGCACTGACGGTCCGGAGACGCGGTCGGTTGTTCAAAATTAGCCCATCATTCTGAATTTAAACGTACGAAACAAAGAGTAAAATATTGAGTCCGTCGTCTTAATACGTCCACAACATACGCGAGAATAACGAGCGGCGACAAAATCGTCGGTGGGCATCGGGCCGAGTCCAACGGATATCGTTGTACCTACTCGTTAAAGTTTTATCAATATAACGATATTGTGGATTGTCTGTTATGATAAATTCATATATTTAAATTATATTATATAATAAATGATTGCCTTTTGCATGCTACAACCTACCTACTTTGAAATGTAATTTTTTTCCACTCAACTCGTTACACGACACTATAAAGCCTGTGTAAACGGAATAAAAACGTATTTGAGTTTTTTCTTTTTTTTCCTAGTCAATTAATTTGTTACGTAAATTCATTCTGTTATTTTACAACAATCATAAACTTATGTACTCGAATGTTGTCGTTAAGTGTGTATACAATTTATGCAGTGCTTTTATTTTTTGCGGAATATTGTGATAAAATACAAGACAAGTCGAGTTGATGTTTTTATGCGGCTATTGTTTATTTAGAGTGATTTATACGCGAGACGATTGCCATTTGGACCATGCTGCAAGCTTTTAGACAAAATTTCATTCAAATAACTGTAAATAAAAGTTCCGTTTTGGTCGCGAAACGAACGAAAAGGAAAATGAAAAACATAAATTATGAAAGAAAAAAAAAATAGTTGAAAAATTGGCGCGGGATTTGTAATAACTTTCAAAAATGTGTATGTCATAACTAACATATTCATAATCAATATGCGTAAGAAGAAAGAGATTCTTCAAAAATAATGATGTATATTTTACACTACTTCTTTTTTATTATGGTTTTTAAATAATTTTACTGGTAAATGTATAAGCACATTATTAAGGTTTTCCAAGCCGTCGTTGTGTGTGCCAAGAAATAAAATTTATAGCGAATTTTAACGGCGCGTGTTACGGGCACGTGTTCTACAAAGGACCACTTGTATTTGTTAAACGAACCGGTGTCGCGCACTTGCCACGACGCGTTACCGTATCTTTTGCATATTGTTTACTTTAAACAGTGCAACAAAAATAAGACATATAATCGTTTTTCAAGCACGCCAATTCGACATTATTTTCATTATTATTATATATATAAAAAAAAAAATGTCTGCTCTTTTCGCCTTTATATTTTATATCGTATAATAGACCTCAAATAGGCTCGGAAATTATAACCAGCAAATATATCGATATACCAAATAATTATCATTTTAAATGAATAATATTTTTTTAATGTGCGCGTGTACGAGTAGTTTTTTTTCTCAAAGGGAACCATTTTATTTAAAAGTAATATCACACACAAAAAAAAAAAAACACGAGAATGTTTATAGAATTATTATTTTATTTTTAATAAACCATGACATAATAAAACATAAAATATAATACTAAATGTAAAGTGTTTCACATCGTGAAGGTTAATAAAAATATTGCGAATAAAATTTTAAAAGACAAAAAAATTCAATGTATACACACATCCTAACATTTTTATGAATAATATTACTCGTTTTTTTATGTTTCGTGTCAAAACATTGTGCAGTAATATTATTTTCGATGAATTCATTAATAACGATAATAGGTGCATAGTAACGGTTATATATGTGATATACATAATATTGTAGGTCTTATTACAGACCGGCTTAAACGCTTAGCAAATATAAATATCATGGTATTATAACTATTATTGTCGGTAGGTCGGAGATCCTTATACGGATGCACTTTCATCACTATTTTCAGTGCCGGGTTCACTTGCTGAAAACATATAGAGGTTTAACTGTGTTATAAAGTATTAAATAAATATTTAATATATATATATATATATATATATATATATATATATATCTTATTAGGTTAATATACGAGTATGAGTAGCTCGAAGTTCCAAAGAGGAGGTTGATAATTCAACGGCGTGATTTGTAATATTATATCAGTGCCTAATGTAATTTAATTTTTAAATTATTATATCTTTTTAAATCAAGTATCTATAATATTAAATGTGTACATAATAAACAATTTTCGGAACCCTTTTTATGAACATTTTACATTTAAGACACAGTACACTAACGAAATATATTTGTCAATAAAATAATATTGAAAATATTTACGAGTATATAGACAAATCGTACAGTATAAATATATTAAATAACTTTTAAAATTTTGAAAAGTTAAAATGTTCACAATGACCAAGACTATTGCAACGAGAAAAGAAAATTTGACTATAGAAAACAAATGGACATTTTATCGTTCTGTTGTACAGTACCTCGAATCGACGAAGTATGTATGTTATTGATACGTCGACAGACTATGAACTGAAATTTAATGTATAGTCGTATTCTTTCGAAAATAAATAATATACATTTGTACATAAGTAAGTATACCGATTAACTCACACACCGTATTCAAATTAACTCTACAAAATGTTTCGAATGCCATTTTAACGATACATGATTTTCTCTCGACATTAAATATTATCGATATTATCGCATGGACAATAATACTCACGCGGTGTCGATTTCGTTGACAACGCAAAAAACGTTACCACGACGACCAATACACAAAGGAACGACGTGATCTTCTTTAACACCAACATATTTGACAATCGATTTCTCTGTAATGTAAACGCAATAAAGTTTATTTATTAAGTACACCAATAGAAAAGTTATATATATATATATATATATATATATATATATATATATATTTGAGGAAAAATAAGTATGCATAAATAGGAAATTCGATTGCTAAATTTATATCATTTCTTCTATTACGCTGTTTTAATGAAATTATTTTTAAAAAATTTATATTTAAGTTGCTACAACTCCGGTGCGAATGAAAATATAATATTTCGTCAATAATTGTCGTTATGGATTTTATCGAAGGAAATATATGAGAAAATAAATATAAGTTTTTTTTTTATACTTCTCGCGAATTAAATTAATAATCGATTGAGATATCATATTACCTGACTGTGTTCTCTATAACCGCTTGTAAGTTTTACGGATTGATTGTGCACTGTGCCACTGTGTCGAAGTAGTAACGAAACAACGAAATATTAAACGCCGGAAGTGCGCACGACGTTTCAAACTTATACGTGTACGGTAAATATTTGTTTTTTATTGTTTATTCTAAGTGTATATATTGTCTTATACGGACTTAACATTTTTTTCAAGTGTGTATTTCTAACAACTGTATTTGCGTTCTCGAAATAAATGTACTAAAAATTGCACTTGTGCACGTGCGTTTGACTACCAGAAACGTTTTTTAAGAAAATATGTTTTTACTTGACACGTCAAATAAAATACGTTGTATAAATCACCAAATTCGAGTCTTAAGCTATTAAAATATATTGTTAAAAATATATACTCGTATTTTGTAAGTTACATTAAAAATTCTATGGTGCCAGAATGTCATAAATATATATACATTTTTTTGTATCGATTTTTTTATACATATTACATAAATACATGCGATGAAATGACACATTTTGTTGGTGCTGTCCTTGTTGTTGATTTTGCCACTATTGTTTTCGTTGATGTTGCTACTGCTGACATCCTCCCAGTGCACTGACGGTCCGGAGACGCGGTCGGTTGTTCAAAATTAGCCCATCATTCTGAATTTAAACGTACGAAACAAAGAGTAAAATATTGAGTCCGTCGTCTTAATACGTCCACAACATACGCGAGAATAACGAGCGGCGACAAAATCGTCGGTGGGCATCGGGCCGAGTCCAACGGATATCGTTGTACCTACTCGTTAAAGTTTTATCAATATAACGATATTGTGGATTGTCTGTTATGATAAATTCATATATTTAAATTATATTATATAATAAATGATTGCCTTTTGCATGCTACAACCTACCTACTTTGAAATGTAATTTTTTTCCACTCAACTCGTTACACGACACTATAAAGCCTGTGTAAACGGAATAAAAACGTATTTGAGTTTTTTTCTTTTTTTTTTCCTAGTCAATTAATTTGTTACGTAAATTCATTCTGTTATTTTACAACAATCATAAACTTATGTACTCGAATGTTGTCGTTAAGTGTGTATACAATTTATGCAGTGCTTTTATTTTTTGCGGAATATTGTGATAAAATACAAGACAAGTCGAGTTGATGTTTTTATGCGGCTATTGTTTATTTAGAGTGATTTATACGCGAGACGATTGCCAATTGGACCATGCTGCAAGCTTTTAGACAAAATTTCATTCAAATAACTGTAAATAAAAGTTCCGTTTTGGTCGCGAAACGAACGAAAAGGAAAATGAAAAACATAAATTATGAAAGAAAAAAAAAATAGTTGAAAAATTGGCGCGGGATTTGTAATAACTTTCAAAATGTGTATGTCATAACTAACATATTCATAATCAATATGCGTAAGAAGAAAGAGATTCTTCAAAATAATGATGTATATTTTACACTACTTCTTTTTATTATGGTTTTAAATAATTTTACTGGTAAATGTATAAGCACATTATTAAGGTTTTCCAAGCCGTCGTTGTGTGTGCCAAGAAATAAAATTTATAGCGAATTTTAACGGCGCGTGTTACGGGCACGTGTTCTACAAAGGACCACTTGTATTTGTTAAACGAACCGGTGTCGCGCACTTGCCACGACGCGTTACCGTATCTTTTGCATATTGTTTACTTTAAACAGTGCAACAAAAATAAGACATATAATCGTTTTTCAAGCACGCCAATTCGACATTATTTTCATTATTATTATATATATAAAAAAAAATGTCTGCTCTTTTCGCCTTTATATTTTATATCGTATAATAGACCTCAAATAGGCTCGGAAATTATAACCAGCAAATATATCGATATACCAAATAATTATCATTTTAAATGAATAATATTTTTTTAATGTGCGCGTGTACGAGTAGTTTTTTTTCTCAAAGGGAACCATTTTATTTAAAAGTAATATCACACACAAAAAAAAAAAACACGAGAATGTTTATAGAATTATTATTTTATTTTTAATAAACCATGACATAATAAAACATAAAATATAATACTAAATGTAAAGTGTTTCACATCGTGAAGGTTAATAAAAATATTGCGAATAAAATTTTAAAAGACAAAAAAATTCAATGTATACACACATCCTAACATTTTTATGAATAATAGTACTCGTTTTTTTATGTTTCGTGTCAAAACATTGTGCAGTAATATTATTTTCGATGAATTCATTAATAACGATAATAGGTGCATAGTAACGGTTATATATGTGATATACATAATATTGTAGGTCTTATTACAGACCGGCTTAAACGCTTAGCAAATATAAATATCATGGTATTATAACTATTATTGTCGGTAGGTCGGAGATCCTTATACGGATGCACTATCAACGACTCCCTTCACTGAAAATATATAGAAGTTTTATTGTATTATAAATTATTATACATATATATATATATATATGTAATGTTAGGTAAACATGTAAGTCGATTGAAGTTCCAAAGTGGAGGTTGAAATTTCAACAGCGTGATTTCTAATATATTATCAGTGCCAAATGTAATTTAATTTTTAAAAAATACGATAGAATGAAATATTTGTCTTTTAAATCAAGTATCTATAATAATAAATGTGTACATAATGAATGATTTTCAGAACCCTTTTTATAAACATTTTAAAATTAAAAGACAGTATACTAACGAATAATATTTCTGAATAAAATAATAATAAAAATATTCAAATAGACAAATCGTACAGTATAAATATATTAAATAACTTTTACAATTTTGAAAAATTAAAATTTTTTACAATGACCAAGGCTGTTGCAACGAGAAAAAAAATTTGACTATAGAAAAACAAATGGACATTTTTATCGTTCTGTTGTACAATTTCTCGAATCGACCAAATATGTATGTTATTGATACGTCGACGGACTAGGAACTGAAATTTAATGTACAGTCGTATTCTTTCGAAAATAAATAATATACATTTGTACATAAGTAAGTATACCAATATATTCACACACGGTATTTAAACTTATTCTACAAAATGTTTCGAATGCCATATTAACGATATATGATTTTCTCTCGACATTAAATATTATCGATATTATCGCATGGACAATAATACTCACGCGGTGTCGAGTTCGTTGACAACGCAAAAAACGTTACCACGACGACCAATACACAAAGGAACGACGTGATCTTCTTTAACACCAACATATTTGACAATCGATTTCTCTGTAATGTAAACGCAATAAAGTTTATTTATTAAGTACACCAATAGAAAAGTTATATATATATATATATAATATTTGAGGGAAAAATAAGTATGCATAAATAGGAAATTCGATTGCTAAATTTATATCATTTCTTCTATTACGCTGTTTTAATGAAATTATTTTTAAAAAATTTATATTTAAGTTGTTACAACTCCGGTGCGAATGAAAATATTATATTTCGTCAATAATTGTCGTTATGGATTTTATCGAAGGAAATATATGAGAAAATAAATATAAGTTTTTTTTTATACTTCTCGCGAATTAAATTAATAATCGATTGAGATATCATATTACCTGACTGTGTTCTCTATAACCGCTTGTAAGTTTTACGGATTGATGGTGCACTGTGTCGATGTAATAACGAAACAATGAAACATTAAACGCCGGAAGTGCGCACAACGTTTCAAACTTATACGTGTACAGTAAATATTTGTTTTTTATTGTTTATTTTCAGTGTATATTTTGTCCTATACGGAATCAACATTTTTTTTTTATGTTTATTTCTAACAACTGTATTTGCGTACTCGAAATAAATGTGCTAAAAATTGCACTTGTTTTTTTACTTGACACGTCAAATAAAATACGTTGTATAAATCACCAAATTTGAATTTTAAGTGATTAAAATATATTATTAAAAATATATATTTTGTAAGTTACATTAAAAATTCTATGGTGTCCGAATGTCATAAATATATATATATATATATTTTTTTTTTGTATCAAAATTAATTGCTACCGCGTTTACATTAAGGTTTACTGCTCAGTTTCCGCCACGCTTTTTATGTGCTTCAGACAAATGGCAATAATATCTTTGTAAATAAAGAAGCGATGAGATATTATTCACAAATACGAAACAACTAGGCGATTCGGGTAAAATATTGTGCTAAGAGTACCGTATACCATGTATAGTGGCGGCATAATGAAAAATGAAATACAATGTGATAAACATATCATACTGTTACTTCTATTTGATCTGGAATTCAATCATTGACACGTAGAATTTGGTCAATAATTGATATTTTAAGCGTGCCAAAATTAAATTACCGTTGTCCTATACAAATTACTGGCTTTGCGTAGCACAATATTTACCGGGACGCTAAATTTTCGGTATATTCGATTACAATAATATATGTCCGTGCATTTAAATTGTATACAACAATATGTTACCTTGTCAACACACAATATTCACGCTAACAATTTTTAAACACGCCTCTTATAAAAATGTTCATACAGGACAAAAGTTTGTTCGTTTCTTTGCGTCCTCCAGGATTTCTCTCCAACGATACATAAAACACGGACGTAACTTAAACCGTTCGACCGTAAAAACGCATTCGTCTTAACGTATTGTATTAAAATTGTCGAATATATTTTGCAGCTGTGGTGTATCGCCGATTAAGAGCCTCTAATTATGATTTTAGTCACAGGAATAACGCAGTAATATTTTACTATACTCGTATAGTTTGGGCGATGTGGAAGTGATAAGTGTGGATTTTCCGCAAACAGTTCGATACTCGACCACTTTGGTTTGTTATAAACGTGCAGGGCTCGGATTCTATAGCGTTTGCGATACAATCATTTTATAAACACAAAAATATCAGAGTTAGTTAAAACTTTGTTTTTCGTGCATTCCGAGAACAAAAAAAATCTATATCGCACATTTTATGCTATTTTTTCTCTCGTGTGCATTTGATTTAAATTATATTGCGTCGTTCAAAAATCTTGTGGCGTTAAGTAGGTAACAAAACTCATCTACACCGCCGTTTCGTATTATCATCCACGTTAATCATCGCGATATCTTAACAGTGTACCTATTTACTATATAATTCGTGAAAAAATCCTTTTTTTTTTTTTACTATTTTTGCAGTTTTTAGAGCATATTTTAAGGTGTTTTTAGGCTCAGTAATTTTTAGTGCTATAATATCCGAACTCTGGTCGTGATGTGTATAGTTAATAGTATAGTATCTCGTGTTTTACATTAATTTTACAGTTTTCCTCTGTTTCAGTAGTCACTGCGAGACGGACACTGTAATATACGTTCATCATATCTATATACTTTTCGTCTTCTATATAAGTGCTTTTCTCGTTTGTTTTTGGCGTCGTATATTTTTGGATTCCAATACTTTGTCGGTTGATGTGAACCGAAATTTTCTTGAGTTTTACGAGGCTTTTTTTCCTTCACACATTTTAGCGTTGTTCTTTTTCGTAACACGTCGCACTAAATATTGTACGTGTACAATTTTAATACGTCGCAGCGATACGTTTTGTGTATTCATCTCGGTATATAGAGCAAATAATAATGCTAAACGATACATAATGCGCGTAGCATGTGTTCAGCACATGAATATATGTAGGAATTCACAAGCCCGTAGTAAATCAAACAGAGAGAAACGTTTAAAAATTCTTAAAATTTTAATCGAAATCGCGCATTCAATATACACACGTGATATACAGTTAAATAAGAGTATTACTGTGAGATTTTTTTTTTAACATGTTTCTAATTGCTCGGACGAGTAACGAAAATTACTTATTATTTTAATTTCTTAAAATTTTTTTGGTATAAATTTAATAGTTTTAATTATAATAATAACGAATATTGATCGTTTATCTGAGAGACAATTATAACCTCGTCCGGTTGAGCGGGGGGGGGACTCTAAAATCACTGTTAGGGGAGTAGGGAACGAATTAGTTCGAAACTATTACAAAAAATAAATTCGAATTTAATGTCGCGGTATTTCGCGACGAATCGGAAAATATTTTCGATTTTCGCGGCGAATCGATCGATAATAATTTGCAACGCGATATATATTAAACTGGCCGAATTTCATCCCGTTTTAACGTAGTGCTGCGCGTAAATTTGAAAAATACAAAGAAACAAATACCGTCCCACTTTTTCACATTTTTACGCTTTTTTTTTTTTTTTTTGGTAAAATATTTCTTTTTGATCTTGCAGTGCACTGATCACGCCGCGTTGTCCGTTCGCCGCGAAACACGACCTCACCACGTGAAAAATACGTCACTATCGCATTTGCGCGTTGTCCTAGAACGAATACAAATAGTAGTAGAAAATCGTGTTTAGACAAGTGTATCGAGATGCGTACATCTCGTCGTACTGAATGCGAAATAAAAAAAAAAAAAAAATTATAAACACATTTCTTCGTGGCGCGACTAAAGTGAAAAATATTTTTCATTATCGCCCCGACACGCGAGTACTGCAGAGTAACGCGTAATAATATAATCGTTGAACGACACCGTTTTATATAGAAGAACAGATAAATACATAGATTCTTTGTAGGAAATTCAGGTAATTTTTTGTTTTTTACGTTTATAACGTGTAGAGAATTATAAATTCGAAAAAAAAATTATTTCTCACTCTTATACATCGTTACTTGCAAATCGTATTTTATTCGCAGTACATATCTTGTTGTATTAACGTAATATTTGTATATATACAAAAAATTGACAACCGAAAGGACGTGTAATATTGTGAATCACTTCGGGATTTAATAGTCATGCGAAATTATTTCAAATACACGTATACGTCTGAAGTTATTCGAACGACTGAACGTGCGCAAATTATTTTCATACAATATTTTTCCTTCGGATTCGTCGCAATCCGATCCATATCGAAATTATATAGTAATTACACGTTTATTTTCTACGTTACAGTGACCGTTAGTCAACGTCGACAATGCTGATGTTAAAGACAGTGTGGCGGCTTTGCGCCGCGTTTGCGGTAGTAACATCGTTTGCGTGTACAGTGTACAGTGCGCGTTTAGGTACGTGAGTATAATATACCTTATGTACTTATCGAATTCGGTTTTTTTTTTGGTTTTTCGATAATACTTCATAATGTGATTTTAGTAATTTTTATAAAAAAAACTTTCAAACAAAATAATCGTCTTATATAATATAATAATAGTGGTAATATACGTATAATTTTAGAAAATAATGGTGGACTCCAGCACGTGATTGAAAATAAGCCGAAACCAATAGTCGCTCCATCTTTGCCCGTATAAGAATTTACCATACGCACAGTTAGAATATTGATAATCCGTTTTATTCGTTATCTGTAGCTAAATATAGTCAAATAATATGATTTTTGTAAACCAAAAATATATTATCGTATTAACATATAAGTCGATGAAAAAATAAGACATAAAAATCTATCCACTTTCAAATGTATAATTTTTTTTCTCTTTTACACGATACTATACAACGCATGTTAAAACGGAATTAAAATGTATTTGAAAACTTTTATTTATTTTTTGTTTTTTTTTTTTGTCAATAAACTCGTTAAATATTATTCGTCTGTTCTACTACGCGTCTATTATAATATATAATACGCTGTCGTTAAAACGAATATAACATATTATGTTAAACGCGCATAAACCTTTGTTTTTGTATTCGAGGAATATCCCAATGGAATAAAAATCGGGTTGATTTTGACGGTTTTTCGTTACTACTGTCTATTTAGAGTCATGTGTTGTCAAATGGACCAGGCAATGTCTAGTAAAGAAAAAAAGCTCTTTCCGATTGACGTACTCCAAAGAGTACCTCCGATTCGGTCGCAAAACGAACGAAATGTATAATATAAATTAATAAAAAAAATTTTTTTTTTTTAAACCAGACGAAAATTTCACACTGGATTTGTACGAGTAATAACTATAAAGAAAAAGCGCAGTCATAATAAATAGATTTGCCAATATAAACAAGAGGAAACAGCTATATCCTTGCAAAATAATAGTGTATGTTGTACAGTTTTTTTCAATTAATTTACTGAATTACGTATAGAGTACTACTATGCTACTATACGTAACGCATTATACCGTAAGACATTTTTTTTTTTAATTAAATTAAATTAAAAACCGAAAACGGTGATAATGCACGACGCGTGTAAACGCGCGACTGCAGACATTTCGTTTTTTTTTTCTTCAATTCATGATTATTAAATCTCCCATAGAGACGCACGTTGTACACTTTATTATATAACGTGTGTGCATATATAAATAAATATAAAGTAATAGGCCGTACGCACGAGGAAGGCGGGGGTCTTTGAATTTTTTCGAATCTAGGCATCAACGAAACCTAACCCAACCTAACCTTAATTAACAATTGTCAACGTAACCAATATTTTTTTATATTAATAGTTAAATTAACGAGTAAAAAAAAAAAATATTTAATTGCTCAGCATTTTTTTTTTTTTTTTTATAGTATTCGAACTGTTAATCAATATATCAATCGCGATTTCAAATGTCTACTGCAGTGATAAAAATTAAATTATCATTTGGCACCACTCCGTCATATATACCGTATTAAACAATATAAGTAAAACAATTTGTGAAACGCGGTATGGACGCAACGAGTATATAATAATAACTATATTAAAAACTATTACGAGACGGATTGATATAAACGATATAATATAAAGCATATTTTTATTGTACTAGCTGAATTCACCCGGCTTGGCCCGTGAGCGATTTCGAACGAAAACGTAATTATTTATGTTTCTTAAAAATGATTCTACACACGTATTATACGATATAATTATGACACAAATATTGATTGTCTGTACTGCTTACAATTGTGACGTATCCGTCGTTATCATTTAATGTTCCACTAACGATTTGCGGGAGTAATTCAGGTGAATTCTCCTGCGTGTATGTCTCCCGTCAATAGGACTCGTATATTTCTAGTAAAACCGTAACATTCGAGGAGTACAACGCATACTCTCATCGGACAAAAAAAAAAACGGGCTACACTCGGAAAAGTGTTTTGGAACGACGCTGTGAAGAAACAAAATCGTAAACGATTCCAATAGTTTCGTCAGAAACTTGGTACGTAAAAAAAGACCCGTTCTTTTGTATATTTATAAGGATAAGGACATATAAATTGGGATTTTCAGTAAAAATTCGACCGGCGTATAGTAACGACTACACATATATATATATATATATATTTTTTTTATTTTATTTAGCCTTTAGACGCACTATTATAGCTCAACAATTATCATAGAATATGTAACTAAAAACTATCCATTAAGAGAAAAAAAAAAGCAAAAAGATTATAATAATAACAAAGAAAAAAAAACGACTACGTATTATAATGTACATACAGTTATCGTAACCGTAATTCAACGTCCGAATAATACAAAAATGTTCGCGAATCGATAATTCGATGTCGTCTTGCGACGTTAAAAAAACAATTCGTTTCGCCTTGAGATCTGCACAACACGCTGCATCGCGTACGAGATTTATATAGCCGATCGGGCTCTGTTCTAAACGCGCTCTGTTCGGGGACCGACCGACCGACGTATTTTGTGTACAGTGGAAAAAAAACTTCGTACTTAGTCAAACGTTCGAGATTCGTAGCTGCGGCTACGTACCGTATGCAAATAAAAAAAAAAAATTACGTCACTATATGCCAATACAGAGCTGCAGACACAGCTACAATACAGTTTATTTAACAGCTAATTTGTTACCGTAGGTAGTATTAAAAAAAACAGTGCGAGAATTATTGAAAAATTCTACGATTTACGTCTCGTTTTACGCGGAAGTACACGGCGCGCGCAACAGACAAAAATCGTAAAAACGTGTGTAAAACCACGTTTTTTTCTTCTTCTTTGTTCAGGTAAAATATAGTTAGATTTGTTTAACGTATATTATATTAATGTTTTAATAAGCGTCAAAAAAAAAAAAAAAAATTAAACGACATTCAAAATTCGATAATTTCGAAACACTATACCGCAGCTTCGGATAGACTTCGAACAAAACAAGTTTATAAAAAATATATATATATATATATACATACACAAAGAACTATAGGATATACATACATATATATTACATAATATAGTCGTATACGGATAAATAAAATTTTCGAAATAATTCACAAATGTTTAAACGCGCAATTTATTATATTAATATTCAGTTTGAACTCGTCGTGTTCAAACTATTGAAAATTTATTTGAGTTTAATGTACTATTTCAATTGAACTCGCTCCGTTACTACACCATAAAATATATTTACGCGTATAGAAACGGACAATCGTCGAGAAATGTTGGCGGCGTTCGCGAAGATTTCAAAAGGGTTTTGCGTGTCGTTCGCACCAGTGACATTGTTTGCGTTTACAGTATACGCGTACAACGCGATTACTATACGTGAGTACATTATAAAAACGAAAAAAAATTTCGTTAAACGATAGTTTTCCGAATTCTCGCAAGTGTCTTTACTTTCCCTCTATATATATATATATAAATAATTTTTTTTTTTTTTAATAAAAGAACGTTTACACACTATCGTAATGATACGGCACAATAAGTAAATAAGATTTAAAAAAAAAAAATGTTTTTTTATACTTTATATATAAAAAAGAAGAACGTTGTAATACGAGAAGGGAAACAGCGATAGAAGCCGAAAGCGTTTTATTTTTTTTCAAATGATTATTTATGTATTATTTTCGTTTAGTACGTTTGAAATTCGCGTGATATATATTATTTTTTTCAAATTTATTTGTTAGAAATAAAAGTAGAAATCGGATTTATACACTATACCTATTTATAAATTAAATCCGGCATTATCAATTATTATTCAGTAAAAGTATCGTAATATACGGAGTTTCGATATAATTTTGTTTTTTTTTTTTTTTAATCAAATATTAACTTGTATATTATCGAGTATAATGTTCAATACAATATTGTAATAATGACAAGACGCAACGAATATTCTCGTGCAATATTTATATTTTTTTTTCGAATGTAGGTATTAGAAAAGCATTTTTTTTTTTTTTTTTTGTTAAGCGCACACATTATTGAATTTTTTTGTTTCTTTTAGATAATTATTTATGCTTAGTGCTTCGAATACACATTTTTTCTTTTTTTTTTGAAAATATTTTAAATATTTCACAAAACACTTGTTGCGGGAATTAGAACCTCGTAGATTCACACAATATGAATAATATAGAAAACACATTTTCAGAAAATGAAGAACTAGAATACTTTGGCACGTCGTGTCCACGGGACGAGAAACGCGTATGAGGAGGACGCACTGTATCGTACGTGTTACAATATTATATAACGACGATCTTAACGATTTTGTTTTGTTTTTTTTAATATATTATACATTATTTATATTGTAATAAAACGTTCATTTCGTTTAAAACATATAGATTCTTATAGTATATATAGTGTCGATACGTTTTGTTTAAACGCGCGTTTTCACGAATAATATTACAACGCGACATGTGTGAAAAAAATAAATTATTATACGTGTTTATTTCTTTATTTTATTATTTATATTAGAAAAAAAAAAAAAAGTATTATGTTGTCCTCTATACATCAACATACAAACGATATAATTACACTATTATTAATTTACTCGTTAAACTCATTGGTGTGTTTGTTTTTCGTGAATATCCGACGGTATTCGAACGGAAATAAAATATTATATTATATCGTATCGAATGATTTTTTTTTTTTTTTTTTACTTTACTGCAAAGTCCCAAAACAACGAAACGAAATACGACAAGATATTGTATTCAAGCCAAAAACAACAAAAAAAAAAAAAATTCAACGATTTCTTATAACGATTACTTATTTTTAGTCAAAATCGATTTTACGATCAATATTAATAACGTGTTTTCAAATAGCTATACCGCTGTATGTAGAAGAAATCTTTTTTTCAAAACTACAACGAAATAATTGTGATATAACCGCTCTTCGCGTATATTGCACTGTAATTTTTGGTGTGATCATTGTTCCCGTTGTTGCGATTATTTCTGACGCGACTGCATTACACACACACTGAAGTGAAACGGAGTCACTATATGAATATTATAAAAACGATTCTGAACGGAGCTTCGCGGTGTAAATATTACGCGTAACAGTATAATAAAGGCATAGGCGTGCGCACAGGGTGTGCCGGGCGTGTCGTGGCACACCCCGTGGCCCGTGGCTTTTTGTACAACTTTCATTCATTCGGGGACTTTATTTGAATTTTAAGCTATAAATAATAAAAATTAGAGAAAATAAATTAGGCGCTCTAGCAAATTTTTTTAATATTCTAATGTAGGTTACTAACCACTAGGTATATAGGTATATACTATATTGTAAAAATATATCTAAATGTTGTGAAGCACAACATTTAATCAATAAGTTTTTATGAATTGATATTTTGCATTAAATTTATCCTTTTTTTAGGTTGAGAGTTAGGTTACATTTGAATAGGCTCATACAAGGGAAAGCGGCCCAATTTTCTTCATGGCACACCCCATACAAAATTCCTGCGCACGCCTATGAATAAAGGTAGTGTGTATACGCAATACATATAATTTACGCTTAACCCCTTACAAGTACATCGTTTTATTAAAATTTTCTTACAACAGACTTAGGGTAGTTAAAAAAAAAAAAAAATATCAAAACATTTTAATATATATATATATAGTAAAACGTTACGTATTTGGTGAAAATTTCAACTGCACTCTAGGACCATTAGTTTTGAACGAACGTAATTTTCTACAAAAAAAAAAAAGAAATAGAGATACATTTTGTCGTCGAAAAATTTCGAATTGTGACAAACGATTTTCGAGATTTTTTTTTTTTTAGTATAGTTGAAGTACGTCTGAAAAGCCTTAAAACCGCGGAAAATTACCCTCTTTTACGAATGAAATGCATCAAAATCTATACATATAAATAGCTCAAAATCGAAATTTTTCGTGAAAAATTTCGTTTTCTCTATATTTTGTTATACCGCGTAAGAAATATTTAATCCGAATATTATTTTAAAATTTAAGGTCCTCGCAATGTCTTGGTTGCGTTGATCCGAAATTATTTCGTAAATTCTCGGTTTAACAGAGTTTAAAAAATAAAAATAAAACTAATTCTCGTATATATAGTTGTACAGAAATTTCCAGTCGGTTTCTAGTTTTATTTTTTATCGCAGTCATTGTAGAGTGCAGTTTACACTCCGGCGTATATACGCATCGTCGCACAGAAATAATTGTCGATTTTAAAACGAAACGGGGGTTTTTTTTTTATTCTGCGACCATAGCGGTCGGTTGGAAGCAATCGATTTCAAAGCAAATACAACGCTTTCCGTTTTATAAACATTTTACTAAATATCGTACTCGACTCGAGTATACCTACCGAGAAATACTACGTCTAACGAATTTTAACGGTGCACGGCGCGTTATTTTTTTTTTTACAACGGCCGACCACCTGTATTTGTACAAGAACACTGTTGGGGGAACGCGCATTACCGCGGTTAGGTCTTTTGGATTTTGTTTGCTATTTTACAACTCAAAATACGAACACACATCGTCGTTCACCGAGCAGCGTAATAATAATTCGACGCGTTTTTACAGGTTTTTTTTTTTTTTTCGAAAATTATTGTATCTTTCATACGCTTTTTCGACGGTACACCGGGACATTGTGCGGTTATAATTCTTGTTTTCTTCCCCGTTATACTTCAGAATTCAGCGCCAAATATTCGAATATATACATATATATATCCGAAACAATATTCAAAACATATTTAAATGTTCAGACCGGTCGATTGGAAAAAAATCCTCCCCTCCCCCTACCAAACCAATATGAAAAAAAGACTCGAAATATGTGTTAGCGACGAATCGGAAATAGTATTCTTATACGAAATATATTTTGTTTCTAAGGGGCCTGCGCCCGACCTGTATACGATTGTATTTTAGTTGAAATACATATATACGTTACTGGAAAAACTCGCACGTCTTGTACAGTGATCCGATTTCGATATATTTTTTTTTTTGTTGCAAAGAGGAAAACATTTTGCAAGGCGCATTGGACTTTGATTCTCAACATTTTGCACGTGTCAACAGCACCGACAGACAGAAAACGAAAAGCTCGATATTGTTTATTTTACAGGAAAAACTGTCACGCCTCCTAGAATTGTCCGATTTCGCTGATTTTGGTTGTTGTTGGAAAAATTGAAGACGTCCTATTGGGAGCACTGGACTTCGATTACCTTAATAGAAAATTATAAAAAAAAAAAAATTTGTTAAAAGTATTTTAAAAATTGTTTATATTCAAAATCTTATTTTAGAAATAAAATTTTGAGAATCGAAGTCCAATGCGCCCAGTAGGAATAGTCTTCCTTTTTCCAACAACAACAAAACCAGCGAAATCGGACAACTTAACGGAATTTATGTAAATAAAAATTATCTTATAAGAATATTAATTTTTTTTTTTTTAATTAAATAATCATCCAGCTTTAAATAACGATAAATTTTCATAATTTCGTCACAAACGTCTTAAACGGTTGTAAAACGAGTGTTCGATAGAACAATACTATATATATATAATATAAGTACAACAATAGTAATAATAAAATAATTTTTTATGAGCAAAATAATAATATGATATTTAATATTGATACTCGGCCACTTTAAGGTATAATACTGCAGTTGTGCTAAGTAACATTATATAATTATGTTGTGACGATTTTTTTTTTTTTTATATCTCGGTTAAAATTAGACAAATTTTCGAAACCCAGACCAATTTCAATCGACAATTATCCCACAGTCATTCGTTTCTTCTTTTTTGAAGTTTTTCGTACTATACGAGATACGATATACCGTATAGCTGATACTGTACAATCGAACTGAAAAGAAACTTGTTACGTATACGAATTCAAACGTCTCCAGAAATGAAAATGAGACTTTGAACCGAAGTGGCGGTATTGAAATTTCACGGGCTTTATAAAAATACGTCATAAACATTCGCTAGAGTTATGTTATTGGATTTTTTTTTTTTTTTACTCTTACAAATATAAATATTACAAATAAATATCCGGTAGGTACGTGATTAGTATAAATGTATATTATGACGATATTTAAAATCGATAAGATTCATCAAGTTCGAATTTTTTAAAAAATTGTCCACTAAAAAACAAATTTTCTTTTGCACATAATTTAGTACACACCGTAACTAATAAGTTATTACAGTAATAAGCGATTAAATGGTAATTTGATTATATTTTGTACGTGAAAAAATTAAATCTATGAAATACGATAAAATGTTATTGATGATACGCATACAATATCTACACCACATCTCCGAAGCGGAAAAAGCCGAGCACCTGTATATACATAATATAATATGTGTAAACTAATCATAACGCTTCGAGACAGTCATTGGAATATTTTCAAACGAAGTGTTCGACGAATCGATAAAAAAAAAAAAAATTGAAAGGACATCTAATTTCAAAACTTTAAAAACAAAATTTTTGCTAAATGATTTTTTTCAAAAACGTCGTTTAAAACATTTAAATTATTATTTGGCGCGTGAAAATTGTTTCACCATACCACAATAGTCCCTACACTTTCCATATTCACTCGGGGCAAAAAGGGATACATATTAATATTATTCTTATATATATTATATATATATGTATATTTAGACCTCTTTCGCTGTAACGGGCGTTTTAAATTCGAAAAAAACTGGCTCCGTTATTCTGTAAATGAGACACGAACGGTACTACAGATTTTTACGGAACCGAATACGGACCGGCCTGCGCGTATAGTCTTTAAAGTTTCGTCAAAGCGAGAAAATATAGGTCGTCGAGAATAAAAAGCGTTCTCGATACTAACAAAATTATCAATTTATAAACGAATGCAATGCATTATTATAATAGGCACACAAAAATTAACGGTTTTAATCGTATTTTAATAATTATAGTTGTATAATGTTACAGCGTATAACGTTTTAAACATATACTTCACATTAAAAATTTGATCTTTTCTATACGTATATCGATATTCAATGTGTACGGTTCACAAAATCTATACCGATACATTATATATGCATATATATTTATATATATATATATATATTTATAAATAAAATAACAATAAACGATTTACTCGCGAAAAAAACAATGGCCGAAACACGTGTTCGTATTGGGTTTCAAACGCGAAAAATCATAACAAATAAGTGATAAAAACGCGAAAAAAACGATATATTATATTATAACGCTGTATTATTATTTTATATATTATATATACACACACAATTTAAACACGAAATATATATATATATATATACACGACGAGATTAATAATAATATCAACGGCGTGACGATGTATAAGTACGGAGGATATTTGTTTAACTGTAACTGAATATCTGCTGTATAGTTGGTGAAAAATTCATCGCAAGCCACCTATACTGCGGGACACTGTATAACTGCTGGTGCAGCCGCGTAGTTTACACGCCTAGTGTTTCCGGAGTAAGTGTTTTTTTGTGTTTTAATCGAATAGAAAAATAAAAAATCATATACTTCAATATTTTTGAAAATATTTTCGAAAGAAAAATAACGTTTGTGCGGAATTCACGTATCAAGATTTTCTTTATAGAAAATAAATCTACTGCGGACGAAAACCTCGTTATAAAAACGAAAAATATTTCTTTACGCTCGAGTAGGTGGACGGACGCTCAAACAACGCGTCGTAATATTATTATTGATTATTTGTTCGAGTGCGGACGACGCTTAAAACGGTATAATATAATAATTGAAAAACTAAAAATTTAGAATTTTTTTTTTTTTTTTTTACAACGCGGTAAAAATCCGTTGAGTTTTACGACGAACAGTTTTGTGAAATGTGAATATTCCCCCGCGTTTTTCGGGAAATTATATATATATTTTTTTTTTAACTCTTTCTAAGCGTCACGCGCGAATGACAATCGTGTAACGCGCGAATTCGGCAACACACGACCGGTTTCCGTTATTGTATTTCCAACGGATCGTTGTCCAACGTTATGGTCACGCTGGGTATGTTTTGGATGGCCGCCGGAGACGCGGCGTCGCTGCGCGTCCCCGCGTCTTTCGTCGCGGCCGCGTTCGTACGCCGGTTCTGTGACGCCGACGCCGTCGTCGTCGTCGTCGTGGCAAATCTTCCGCCGGCGCACGTGTCGGACGAAAACGCCGCGACGCTGTACTGGTACTGCACGTCGAACACGCCGCCGCTGGTCGACGGTTGCGACTGCGGTCGGTAACAGTGGTCGTTCCGCGTGGCCTCCTCGTACGACGGCGGCGGAGTCGGGCTCTTCGGGTACGGCAAGTCCGGCGTTTTCAGGCCACGTCCGTTATTGTCGTTGTCGTTCATCGTCCCCGCTTCGGCCTGCGCACAAAAATTCATGGCGATTTTTATTTATACATATATATATATATATATAATAATAATTCGATTATAAATAAAATATTGCTTTAAATGTGTTTTTAAATAACACTTGTGCACTTTTTTTTTTTATTATAATAATATTTATTTATTTTGGAAATTATTCGGACACAATAATAATAATAATAATAATAATACGTTAAAATATACGAATAAAATGGTTTATAATATAAAATTAATTTTGCGTTTTTTCGAAATTTTAAATATCGTTATGAAATTTCAAACCCCCCCCCCCTTCCCGTATACCTGGTTTTCGCACACAATATTTTTTATTTTATTATTTAGAACTTTTAATAAAAACTATTGAGTTCGTTGCTCACAATATTATACTCGCCGGTGTTTTATTCATAACTCGTTCGTGCAGTGTACTGCGCAATGTGATAACTGAAAGTGTCGTTCGGTTGGGACGGGGGACGAATGCCCCTGCTGCACGGTTCTGTATGATTTTTTTTTTTTAGCCCTACCGAAAAATTCGGGCCTGTACGGAGACACTGCAATTAGAGCTCGTTATT
This sequence comes from Slavum lentiscoides, assembly GCA_032441835.1. NCBI lineage: Eukaryota > Metazoa > Arthropoda > Insecta > Hemiptera > Aphididae > Slavum > Slavum lentiscoides. The sequence goes on along the minus strand of CM063715.1, from coordinate 7,259,268 downwards.
ATACAGGTATACCTAATACGTGTGTATATTAAATGATTATATGATTGAAATTAAAATAAAATTGCGATTTTATATAAATAGATACTATATTTTTTGGAAAAAATACATAAACGTAAGATTATTACGCTTTTTTTCTCCTTGACACTCCCTACAGTGGTTCTATATCGCGAAAACCTTATATGAACGTTCCGAATTTTAAAACGCGTTCTATACTTATACAACAACACCAGGGGTGGCCAACAGGTCGATCGCGACTCCCATTCGTATTTTCTTGAAGTTTTGGATTTTTTTCAGAAAACAAATAAAATATTTTTATTTTGAAAATTCGTGTACCTTTGTTTAATCCACGAGTATAAAAATAAAAGTAATAAATATAAAAAAAAAAATAGTAAAAACAAAATAAAAGTAATAAAAAAAATGTAACACGCTGATATGCATGTATATAAAATATATTTTTGTTTATTAACAACCTTTATTTTTTTTTTTTGATCGATCGCGACAACCTGGGAAAACTCAGAGGTCGATCACAAGTCTGGCCACCCCTGCTCTATACGGTCGTATACACAACAATTTTTTTTGAAAAAACGCGAATAAAGAATATGTTGCGTGGCGCGCGGTATATTAAATGCGTTATTTGAATGCGCGTATATCGAATTAATAATAATAATACGGTGAATTTCGATCGTAGAATCGCGAATTTTTAATAGTTTATATATATTTTCAATCGTTAACATATATATCAACAACAGGCTCGTTACACTGCATACCTATGAGAATTCCTGCACGCGCCTATATGTTTGCACACGCCCGACTGCGGCTAATGCCACGCGTAATCGCACGACCGATTCGATCGCGGGTCTCTACACTACGTATACGGTTTTACTCGGTTGTCGCGGAAAATAATTTAAAAATAAAAATTTAACAGCAAAAACCGATACGATTTTACGACGATATACCCAGTACATATTGGCGGCGTGTCTTCGACAAATGTTGTTCCGATTATTAATACTATTTATGTTATTTAATATACTATTCCAAAAAAAAAAAAAAAAGAAAGGACAGTTTATCGTTAGAAAACGATTTATGGAAAATTTCTCCGTTTTTTTTTTTTAAGAATAAAAAAAGGAATTACTGATAAACGGTTTACGTTTAAAAAAAAAAATTGCTCGTAAATATCGAAAAATACGAATAGATTTCATTAGGCACGGGTTGACCTTGTTCGGTTGATCCAAACATCGTCTGCAATTCGTTTTCATGTGTATACACGCACGCAAAACGTTTTTAGCGAGTGAAAACAAAATACGTTTAACTACAAAATCAAGTAACAAAATAAAAGCGTATTTATTTTATCACCTGTAGTCTGTACGTTTTTTTTTCTTTTTTCATACATCCGAACAACGCGCGTATATGTTGTAATTTCTTTTTTATTTTTCTAATTTACAATATTATTTGTATTATAATACGGCGTCCGTCGTAGCGAATATGATAAATCTAGCGCGTACATATTATACAAACACACACACACACACACACACATTTTACGTCATAAAATATTTATACGGTTTTTAAGCCGTTTATTGTACGGAAAGATTATAAAATTCGGTCCGATTTTTTTTATATTTTTTTTTTACCGTAATAAAGACGCGATACCGATGAATTACCGTATATTATATTATCGTCTTTGTAAATAAAAAATATAATAAATAGATTATAAATAAAACACTGCACGGTTCCGGACGGAATCGAATAGTAGAAATGTCGAAAAAAGACAATTTTTTTTTTTTTTGTATAACCTCCTCCGTCGTCACGAAGAGGAAAATATATAACTCCTTTGGTTGCCAACGGGGGGGGGATGTATATTTTGTTTTTCGTTTCAACGTGTAAAACCCGCAGAGAATACGCGGAGGATTTTTTTTTTTTTCATAAAAAAAAATAAAATATATTAACGTTCGGAAAACGTTTTTATGCTTTTAAAACTCTACACTTATGTGTGTTGACACAACGCAGCCAACGCCGACTAATGTGCGTGACACTGGCAGTTGAAATAATAATAATAAATAATAATCGTTCAAAAGCCTCTTATACGCGTCATATACGATTACTCGAAACGACAAATGGATTTCACGGTCTTACACGGACGACAAAAGTATAGACACACGAGTTTATTCGGATTAGAAAAATATAAAATAAAAAAATTTAGCGCGTAAAACACTGCAACACTCGCCTCCGTTACACGCGGAAAACCAAATTTCCTAACGCAGCAGTAACAAATTTTTCTATACATAACCTTGCGCGTCAAGGTTTTTTTCCTGTGTGCCGTAAAACTGTAAAAAAAAAAAAAAAAGAGAAAAATTCGTCATCTAAATAATTTTGTTTTTGTACGCGCAGTGAACAAAATATTTTCTACAACAAAAATATCTGGTACACTATATTATATTACTATTGCGGTTTTTTTTTTTTTACAGTACCGCACTTGGCGTCAATTCATCATTACATTAGATTTTCAATTTAACTCCATTTTAATAATAATAGTCGGTTAACCTCGTATTATAGGTCGGAAGACGTCGCTATAAACCTGCAAAAGGAATGGTTCGGGCACGGTTACATTTTAATATACGTATATGGAAAGCCGAAAACGATATATTATACTCAAAAGGACAACGCGGAGTGAACGAATAAAGCTGTGTAAGGATGACGACGAGAAAACTTGCAGGAGAAGAAAAAATAATTTTTTCGGCGTTTAAGTGTTTAACTAAAAAAAAATAAAATAGTCTTTCCTGCAGCAGTACCGCGCATCATAGTAATTATTGTAGTCTTTCGAATTCCTCAACTTTGCAGTGAAAACCCGTTCGCATTAAATTTTCGGGGGGGGGGGGGTTTCTTTTTCGATATAAAACGAAAATATATTTTTTTTCTTTTCGTTTTTGTAAGTATTAATTGTAGTAATAATAATGTGAAAATTTAAAAAAAAAAAAAATGTTCAAAATACAAAAATTCCATCGATTACACGTGTTGCGCGCATCGTATATATTAATTGTGTTAGGTGTGTATATACGTACTTATTTTTTTTATAAAAAAAAAAAAAAAAAAAAAAAAAGTAGTTGAGACCCATTGCCGGCGGCGGCGGAGGTTTAACAAAATACGTATATACACACACACACATATATATATATATATATATATGGAAAATAAATGTATAGCCGCGTGTGTGTATATATAGGTACTCACGGTTTGATTGGATTCGACGAAACCGGTGCCGAACTTGAGGACGAGAACGGTGGTGTAGTAGACGGCCGGCAGCAGCACTAAGGTTACGGTGACCAGCGGCACGACGTGCACCGTGTACTTGGAAAAATGAAATATCGATAACAGGACCAGCAGCACGATTACCAGCGCGATAATGTATTTCTTCAGGTGGCTAATCACCGACAACAGCTCCTCAATGTTGCCGCGATAAAGTGCGTCGACCATGGCAACGACAATAATAATTATTATTCTAACACAATAAAAAAAAAATATATATATATATATATATACATATATATTTTTATTATACTCTTATTATTTTATATGTATATATAGAGGCAGAGTGTAGGTGTGTGCGCGCGCACGCGGATTAAAACGAATTTTTTTTCTCTTTTTTTTTTTTTTTTTCTTCTTATGATATTACACGCGTTTCGTCGTCGCCGCCAATATTATCTATATATGCGCTCGTGTGTTTATAATATACAGAAAGATACAGAAAATATATATTATGCGCGTGCCATTAGTGTATATAATATATATATATATATATTATAAAAATTATTATAATATTCTGCGCGCGAATGACATACAATAAATATATATATATATAGATATACATATTTTATACGCGCGTATAGATATATAAATGGAAAACTATAACTGTTGTGGCGGAGACAAGAAAAAGAAAAAAGAAACGGCTTTAGGTATAGGCTATATACTTACTATATGGTGTATTATTATTATCCGCACGAGCGCGGACGGCCGTAATCTAAATAAAAATATATTTATATACCTAATAGTTTATACAGGAATGTCTTTTTTTATTTTTCGCCCGACATTAATATCGTTATTCGGTCGCGCAATTTTTTAATAAATAATATATAAATATATAATAATAATAATAATAATATAAATAATAATACCTAAGCGATGCGACGGGCGAGTTTTATTATCCGCGAACGATACGACGACGACGACGACGACGACGAGCGCGCCAACTATTTATGCGCGCGCGTATACGTATTGTATACAGAGTGTCTGCTGCTGCTGCTGCTGCTTACAGTACCTTCGTTCCCGTACAATATTTTGAAGTTTTTTTTTTTTTTTACGATTAAAAATAAAATTTTGAAAAAAAAATATACGAAAATTTTTTCTCGCTAAATGTTGCAAAATCGTTCGGCATAACACGTCGCCGGCCGCTTTGTCTCGCACTGCACGCAGTACGAATTTTATTCCTCCTCCACTCGCGAAATTAAAATTTCATCCGGAAATATTTTACAATAATAATATTATAGACTTTTTTTTTTCTTCTCGAAATGATCGAAAATCGCGGCTGTTCGCAGTTTTTTTTCCCCCCGATACGTTTTTGTAACAAAAATAAATAAAATCAGAAACGTGCGTGAAAATCGATCTCGTTGGGATCGATGGCTGCAGAACGGACGATATAGAAACCACCGGCCGCTTCCGCAATCCCCTTATAACGATCTATAAATATCGCACACCGTACAACAAAAGAAAGTATTGTAAATATTTTTTTTTTATAATAATTTTTTTTTAATAAATTCTTAAAACGGGGATATTTTTTAATTTAAGTGGGAGGGGGGGGGGGAAATAGTATTATTTTTATACCTCCGCGTGCGACACTCGGCTATAGCTGACAGATATATACGCGCGTTTCGTTATAAACACGAGTATATAGACATTATATTGTACGAGATTATAATACAAACATACGAAAAATTATTTATTTTTATTTGGTTATAGATTTTTTTTTTTCGAGTACCCGTTAACAGCCGCTATACGCGTAACGGTAACGCAATATACGCGACGTATAAATCAATATAAATACTCATATATTAATTATTACGCGTATATATATATATATATATAATACATAAAATAAATTCGGAATATATTATTAAAATAATATTTAGATATTTGAAATATATATACATATACAGGTATATAGTATTATCAAAGTGTTGAGATAAGCCAGGTTTTTAACCCGCGTATATTGTAGGAAAAAAAATATATTAAATTATGTAGGTATTGATATAAAATAATGCTATTTTTTGTCACTTGTCTCGAGTATATTAAATATATTATATACGCGTGCGATTCGGCCTACATATACAACATAAAATAATAACGATAACTATAATAGAGAATCGAGACGAAAACGGATTTCTTTTCCCCCCCGAGTCGTTTTACAACAACAATTACATCATTGTACTATATTTATATTAATATTGCACACGTATAACGGTTAAAGCTTATTTTATATTGGGTACGCGTTTTACAATCTGCGCGACTTTTCGATAATATTATTAAAACACACACACACACACACACACACATATACAGAACTATATAGTACCGCGCGCCGATACGCGTTAATAATATCTGTTGCACGCGCTTATAAAATAATTCGTACAAAAAAAAAAAAAAAAAAATGTATACTTATATCTTATTATTTATTCAGATTATTATTATTGTGTGTGTGTGTGTGTGTATCCGAGAGGTAAGTACATTATATAAATGTATAAATATATATTAAAATCGATTATCGCGCTCTACCTATACGCGCGTGTGTGTGTGTCGGATTAATTTTTTCCTATTAATAAAGTACATAATGTATACATACAATATGTGACGCGGACGGAATTCACGCGCGCGTTTGAGAATTTTTGCAAAAAAAAAAAATAGAGGAAAAAAAAACGATAAACGTACTTAAAAAGGTGGGAGGATAAAAAAAAACAATTTAACGAAATTTCGGACTTACCATCGTCGTAACTCGCACTGCACGACGAGTCCATACGCGCGCGCCGAGTCGCGGGGCGGTCGTTCAAATAACGGCGAATGAATACGACGACTGTTGCAGAGACGCTATTTATTATACATTATTGTAGGTACCTACCTAATATTCTTGTCGTCGTTTCCGCGAGATAATAATATTCGCGTGTACCTACCTACCTATTATAAATCGTTATGACACACGACGATTTAATAGGTATATACATATATATATATAGTGACTTTTAGAAATTATATAAACGCGCGCGTATTCCGCAAACGTTTCGCGTATTATGTACATTTTAAATACGATGAGTGTATTGTTTATATATAATTATTTTTATTATAATAAATACTATGTTATTCTAGTAAACAACTGCAGTGTATATTATTAATAATAATACACGTATGATACGCAGAAGCACTCCAGATAAAATATCATACAGTCGATAACCGGGAATTATTAACATTTTTTTTCAGTCTACCGATCACGAGGATACACACAAGTATATATATATATACTGTGTACATAATAGTGTACGTGTATACAGGGTGTTTCATTTGAGCGATCGCTGCGTTGTACGCCTCTGTATACATATTACATCGTCGTGGGTAAATACATAAACGCGGCTTGTAACTAGGATTTTTTTTTTTTTTTTAGGGAGTATCAATAAAATGTTTTAATAAAACTTTTTATAATTTAATTTTTAAAAAAAACGGAGTTAAAAACGTATATGTATATATATACGTTTTTCACGTTACCGAAATATATATACGAACCGAAATAGTGCAGTTATTTTCCAGCAGTTATAATAATCAGTGCGCAAGAACCAGTGGCATAGCCATGGGAGGGAGGCATGCCCCCTCACCCATCGGCCGTATCAACGTATTTATATATAGTTTATTTTATACGTTTGAAAGATTTGTTACGGGCGATTAGTGTTCTTAATTCCTATCAATCTGTTTGATGCGGTAACTTTTTTTTTTTAATCAGTTTTTATCAAATCATTCGGTCAAAACGAATGTTAATAAATCGAAAAATTCAATTAAAATATTTAAGTCTAAACAATAAAATAAATAAGAAATTATTATTGTTTTAATATTATGTTAAGCTTTTTTTTAAAAATTTTTTTTTTGCTTTCCCCTTTCCCCCATTTCAAAATTCTGGCTACGCCACTGGCACCAACTATAAAAATATTTCCATTAAAACAAGTACATGTATATACATATTATTGAAAACGATTTTCGAATTCGTATGAAAACCGACGATCGCTTTTTTTGTTTGCTATATTTGTTATATAGTATAGCGTGATATTACGCGGTGATTCCGCCTGTGGTGAAGCGCTGTCGGAAACGAGGCTGAAAATCGTTTGAAATTTACTCGCGGTTTTAGATTGTGCAGAGCGAGAATATAACGATAACGTTTAATTTTATTTCATTTTTTTTTCTACGCGTATATGCGCAACTTATATCGAACCTACAGTAATAATAGAACGAGCGCTTTTCGATTATTACTGCGCGTTCGTCGTATACACTCGCGTTTTCCTGTAGCGAATATTCCCTGGGAGGGGGAGGGGTGGTACTTCGAAAATAGTGGTCTTATTACCGCAGAGTCTTGAAATTTATCGTCGCTTTTAAACACAACAAAACTCTAAAATATCTTTGTCTAATATGTATGTATATTGTGTTATATTCACTTGAGCGATATCCTGCACAACGGCTCGCTACTGATTTTTCAAATTTTTCACGCAAAGAGAGGTGGAAAAAAGACGAGACTACGCGGATTCCTCGTCCTCCTCCAGTCAGTCAAATAATAATCTAAATTATCGTAGAATTTTTTTTTTTTTTAAACCCGTCAAATCCGCGCGTTTTAAAAAGTATTTTTCGTATACGTACTTAACAATATTTTAATTCCATATGTATTAGATTTATTATTATTAGCGAAAAATAAACTGGTACACGATTATTTGTATATATATATATATATATAATTAAATTGGCTACTGGCTTTTTAATTGTATATATATATATATAAATGCCCGAAGGAAAAGAAATAAATTCGCCTGGAGTAAGATTGCAATATTTGACCAAAACGATTTAGACACGCGGGGCTACGACTCGTTATCATATCGCCTGCAGGGGATACGGAAACGGTGTTCACTGTCCGCATGGAGAGGACGTTTTGTGACTCGCTATTACACACCACACGAATAAAATTCGTTTCGACATTATCAACAAAATTAATTAAACACTAAGCGGCCGTATAATCGTTGGGATTAACCGCGCATACGATGAAGAGCGAGTGCACCATATACAAATCACGTGCAACAAAAAAAAAAACACATTCAAATCGATTAAGATAAAAAATAAATAAATAAATAAATCATCCGCGGATTTGCGAAAATAACGCGGTATCGGTAAAAAAAATAATTATAATAATAAAAATAAAATCGCTAATATAATTCCGCGCGCGATAATATTATATTATTACGGCCGGTAATCCTACATAAAGTATATAATGTATTATAAGACCTATAATATTACATTAAGTGCGCATATATAACGGTAAGGCCACAAGATTTATAAGAGAGAGAGAAAAAAAAGTATACGTAATCATACACGAGGCTTATGTAAGAAACCAAATCGAAAAACGTACCTACTTACGTTTTATAATAATATACTCTTGAAAAAAAAAAAGAAATTAAAAAATTTCCCCGAATATAATATATTACATATAATATACAAAAAGATTTTGATTTCACGTGCGCTTTTCCTATACGCTATTTCGCTACATATGTTTTTTTTTTTTTAATTTTGCGTTTTTCATACGCGTCTATATTCTCACGCCGAAATATCGAAAAAGTCAAATTAATTTTCTCGTAATATGATAAAAAACGAGTATATCATCGTATCGTAATACAATTATATTATTATTATCAACTGCCAAAATACTTTAAGTCTTTAAGCGATTTTCAATTTCAAAACTCGTATATAACATATAATATATTTTGTTCCGTATTATTTGACCTTTTAATATTTTCTATATTATATAATTATAACAGAATTCGTATTAAAATTAATTTTTTTTTATTTTTATTTACACGATTTTGGCAGTCTGCGATGTTCGATTAATAATTTAAATAATAATAATATATCAAAACGACATTATAACAACTACCGCAGTGTGTGGATATATGTGGTCGCACACAGTGGTCAAAGTGGAGGGATAAGGGGGGGATGCCATCCCTTCACTTCTTTTAATTAGCGCATATTCCATTTTGTTAAAAATTGTTCATCCCTCCTGGACTTTTAAAAAAAAAATTTTTTTATAATTTGTGATTGTAATGTCGCATAATTTTTTTTAGAAAAATATCTTTTGAACCATTTTTATTATTATTATTATTATTATTATTCTTTGTAAGAACTATTTCGTTTTTTTAAATTTTAACATTCAGTAGATCTAAACGTCACTTAATCACAATCATAAAAAATATAGTTCACCATCAAATAGAGTCTTTTGTTAAAAGAACTTTTTTTTGCTTATTTTTCAACAATATGGACCTTTTACAACTTTGCCCCTCCCCCTTTCAAAACTTGAAATGACGACACTGCTTCCGTCCCCTCACTTATTTTGATCCACTTCGACCACTGGTCGTACATAATACGAGTACATATATACAGAACTAGCCACATCCACCTATCAATTCACTTAGGTAAAGAACTTGGTACCTAGGTTTGCTTGCTGTTTTTTTTTTTTAAAAAAAGTAATTCAACGGCCACGCTTTCTGGTTGTTAAACTGGTTGTTTTTCGCTTTCTGGTTGTTCAGTGGTCAACGGCATTTTGACGAAATTTTTTTTTTGTAAACTGTTCGAACCCCCTCCCCTCGTACATATGAAATGAACGTCAATTTTGACACTATTGAGTTGCATTTTTTTTAAAGCAACGCACAGATTCAATTTTTTTTTTTTCTCTAAACGAACGGATTCAATATCGTTAAATGAACTTTTATTAATTACGTAGGTAATGTAAAAACAAAAACACGTGTACCAATAACTAATAAGACCACCCACCCCTTTTATTACATGAAACGATCGCTTCAGTTCGTGTAGGTATACAGGTTCGGCGCCACTGACTCGCACCTATTATCCATTATTATTTGATCGCCGTCTATGTCAATTATTTTACAATTTCCGAAATATTATAACGCGACTTTTGACTCTCCCTGTACGTACGCGCACCTACCTATAAGATAATTATATTATTATTACGTAATATATAATTACACGCAAGCACCGTTCGCGATAAATAATTTTACGGTTTACGAATACGCGTTTACAATGGTTACCGTGACTCTCACCGGATTTCTATATATGCAAAACCGTACTGTACATAAAATATATGATGAATATTTTCCGCGTATAATATATCACCGTCGCGAAACAATCGTTATTATTACATTATAATACGACAACGTATTATAATCGTTTAAATTACTTACACGCGTGCAGGACACGGAGGAGGAAATGTAAAAAAAAAAAAAAAAAAATTGTAGTATATTCAGTTATTTCGGAACTATTAGAGGCCTCGAGACTTTAAAACATGTTTTCCTATGAGTAACGAAAAACAAATACTACTTTAAAAAAAATAATAAGTACAACGTTTACATTGGTTTTTTTTTTTTTATAGTAAATATAAATTTAATTCAACTATCCTTATAGGTACATAGTTGCAGAAAAAAATATATATTCGTATATATACTTTTTTCTATTAATATTATTATTATACCTACGCGAGTTGTCTACATAATCGCGGTACACAATTTATCCGAACGACGTTTTCAGAGAACATACTTTACGTGCCTACCTAGCGCGTGGCTAAACAGAGCGTATTCTTCAGTCTGGCCCACCCGACTGCACCGCAGGCGTTCAGGACCCCACTATCAAAAATATCGAATAAAAATCACACGAGAAAAACGAACGAAGCGGAATCGTTTTCAGGCGCAGAAGAAGACGAATTTTAATAATAATAAAAAAAATTAATAGAAAATTAAGAAAAAAAAATTGCGATTATATCGTTCGCCCAAATTATATATAGCGTACGAATTATTATTCGAAATATTGCTCGGATAGTCAATTCACTTTATCCGTAACAACGAAATACGTTTTAATTCCTCGCACCGGCCGCGAGTCTCGCGTGAACTCCGATTCTAAGCCGTAGATTTCAAAAAAATCCTCAAACTCATAAGATCCTCGATTAATCGAATCCGTCTTGACTCTTGAACACCTTTTGTGTGTGTGTGTGTGTGGAAAAAAACTTAATTCTCTTATATAAGCTCCCCGTAAACGCAGCCAGTACAAACAATTATTATTTCTTTAACAAAATATTACCTGCAGAGCTCGCCGTAATTTCATATATACACTAAAAAACGCGTAAATAAATATATGCATTTACGCACTAAAAAAGCTGGCAATACGCGCATTAAAAAGTTCGGAAATATACATTTACACGCACTAAAAATTTATAGCTACGCACTTGAAATACGCGCAATACAAGAATCATATTATGCAAACTTATCGAGAAGCATTGCAGGAACGCACTTATACGGTTTCGACAAAAATAAATTCCACACAGTCATAGAAGAATAAAAATACACTAAGATTTCGTAAAAACGTTCGGGGAAAATAAATATAAGAAACGAATCAAGTACTTTTTTTTTATCTAAATAATTTTTTGTTCACCCGCCCCTGAAAAACGATTTTTTCTATATTTATATATAAATTAATAATAGGCGATAACGACTCCAAAAAAAATCTACTATACGTATGCCAAATATGACGAAACACCCAAAATGTGCACTATTAAACTTTACACTTTTATTACTATATATTGTTGTGAAACGGATTCGTACATCGCTTATGACACGTTTTACATATATATGTAGGAAAAAAAACCGTGCAAATGCATGAACTTACGAGCCCTGGATTTTTTTACCGCTGGAACAATTTTTTAGATTTTGAGCGTTTTTTTTTTAGGCTTCCCAATCACAGGCGCCATTAGACGCCTGACACGCGCAGGCCCGACTTTGCATACGTGTATATTACAGACACTATTCGGCGACACTGACGGTTTTCAACGCTATAATATACGTACGTATGTTACTCGCGAGCTGTTGGATTTTCGTTTCGCATTTCGCAGCCCCTGTTTTGGTTCCGACTGGCCGTATCCGTGTGTACGATATACATTGAAAATAACATTGGATTTCGGCGTCCAGTATGATAATAACGACGTTATCAGTACGCGGGCGCCCTGCACGCGGAATCCGTCATCGTTTCGAGCGACCACTGACTGGAGGGACAAGACGTCGTCGCCGCCGCTCGTTCTTCTTCGGCTACTCCATTTCCTATTCGTCGCGTTTTCCCCGCGCACAATTACCGTTTGTCCCGGCAACACGCTATACTGCGCCTCTACAAAACAACGCTCGTTTCTCGTGCCTACCGTACACAACTGATACACACGTACACACAAATCCGTTAATTAAAATTAATTAGTTAAAAGAAAAAAAAAAAAATGAATTTCACTTAATGAGTAATAAAACAACGTTCTCGGTATTACACATTATGTAGTTGGCATACGATAAAAACCACGAGTTACATAATACGATACACGGGCAAAGCGGAAACAAACGTAATGCCACGAATGTACCTACAGTATTACACACTGTATATATATTTTTTTTTAAGCATCTTTTTATTCACATCGGTAATCGTTATAATTACAAGACTCGATAATATTCTCATATACGCTTACACGGGTAATACGCATGGTTATAAAATATATATATATATAAAAAAAAAACGATTCAACAGAATATCGAACTATCAATTAATAACGCAATCATCACAGCCCGTAAATAATATAATATCTTAATAAAATGTAAAAAAAATATACATATGTATATATAACGTCGATGACGGACCCCGCCGAACAGGTTTTAAGACTGTACGGGGCTCGATTTACAATGTCTTTAGTGAAGAACACAAAATGCATTTTATATATATATATATATATATAAGATCTGAATCTGTTTACAAATGTTTTTAAAATGTATACAAATTAAAGAAAATTTCGTAGGTACAAACGTTTTGATTCGATTTACGATAATATTAGGTAGCTTAACGAATAAAAAAAAAAAAAAAAAACAATAATCAATAACGATCAACAATTTTCGAATAAAAAATACTTTGTTTTGTTCTAAAAACGTGTCTCTTAAACACTAATCGTAATATAATAATAAATTGCATAATATTATCAAGGCACAATGTTTTTAGGCACTAAGGTAACTTATTGTCAGCATATGTAGCGTTCGTATTTCGCAATGAATAGCTCTCATATATTTATAAACAGTCTTTCTTACAGATTACTAACGGGGTTGTTACACACGTTTTCCCCTTTAAGCGCACGGAGTAATCCTAGGGTATTACTCAAACACCCAATCGCACGGCAGTTTTGGCATTTTAGACGCAGGCCACGGCAAATATCCGGCCGTCTTGAACACCCAATAGTCGTACGACACTTTTCCAATCAACAGCAAAAGCACAGACAATTCGGCGGCAATCACATAGTACATATAATGTGTCCAGTCGGCTTCTGTGATGCACACCGATTTTTGTTCCAAGTCTATTACCTGTGAAATTATTATTAACACGTTTCGTTTTGATATGCTCGTCAAGAAACAAACGATTAACGTAAAACTATAATATTAAAAGAAACGTTATCGTTACTTTCGATTTGTAATGAATATTCTCGCATAAAATATCATCATAATCTGGAATGTTAACAGTGTTCGTCAACAGCCAAGTCTGAAAATATTAATAGCGTAAATCAAGGATCAAACATTTTATAATATTTTAGATAAAAGAAATTCAATAATATTATGGATGTACGCCTAAAACTGTTTGAGAACTACAGGTCGCAACTACCATTAAACGTCATAAACACAAACATTTTAAAATAATTATAATTTATTACTGTGTAAAACACCATTTCTGTTGCCTAATTATTAACAATTTCATAGGAACTTTTGATCAAAAACATAATACAACATTATAACTTGACAAATTTATTATTTATTAAATTTAATTCATTATGGAGTAAAACGAGGGACTCTGTCACAATACCAAATAATATTTTAAACTTTAAAAAGTAGATTTAAAATAGAAATTAAAATAAATATAATATAATTTTGAATGTTTATTATTTTCATAAATCGCTAATAGTACTTAACAATATTGCTGTTAAAATAATATCATCGAACCTTCAATATCTGTGCAGTGCTACAATCACATTTAAGTTTATTTCCGCCCAAATTTACAATACGTCCCGTGAACTCTCTTGTGAACGAATTTTGAAGTATATATATAGGTAACTAAAAAAAAAAAACAAAATATATATTTATAAACAAGGCATACCAGTTATTTTAAATACAATAAAAATATACTTACGCTCTTCAACTGATTTAATTTTAAACTCAACACTGCATAATTGGACATAAAATGTGAACCTTCCAATGACAAAATGTTTGATATTTTATTTTCATCGGCGTAAAAAAATCTCAGCGTTTTATACGTTTGATCGTCTATCAACGTTTCTATACTGGTGATCTAAAAAGAAAAATATATATATATACATTTATATCTCGAAAAATATATTTCTTACATTGTTATTGGTGACGTTTAACAGCACTGTATTTTCTGGCAAATTTTTCGGTAAATCTGAAAGATACCTATTCGAACAATCTACTTCCACAGTATGCGTCGGATTCATATCTTGTATCATGTCTAAGCCGTGCCATCTACAACTACAATTAAATGGGCAGTCTTCATGCAACTATACAAACAACAGAAATCAAATAACATTTTTTTTTTTAAATTTCCATTCGGCAATAAAATGCCAAGAATGGACTCAACTATTTCTTTAAAAACTACAATATTAATTTCAAAATAAACAAAAAAAAATTTTTTAGAAAAAAATGTTACCTTATTAATAATTTCTACTTGGCTCAATGCAAGTATTTCTGTAGAGTTGAACCAATGAAACGAATGAGGTGACGTACAAAACGTTTCATTATGTTTAACGAAATTCAACTTATACTTGACATTTTTCAAACTTTTCAGAAGGTCTAGAACATTGTCACACTGCATTTTTGTATTATCTAAAAACGCATTAAACAAATAAATACATTACATTATTCTCATTCGATTTGTTTATAATGTTAAGTACTTGAAACATCCAACCAAAAGAGTGGCACTTGAATCTTTATATTGGGTAACTGTGATATGTTTACATTAGACAAGTCCAACATAGCCAGATTTTTAAGATTTTCCAACGCCAGTGGATCTTGCCATTCCGTGCCAAAAGCGTTGTTCGACAAATTCAAACAAGTGATATCGTGCATATACTCCAGCCGACCAAAAATTCGGTTTATACGACTGTTTGTAATTGAAAACGAAAGCAAAGAGCTGAGTTTCGGCGACAATTTTCCAAAGTTAAAACTGTCTGCAGTCATGTTGTAAATATGTAATGCTTTGATTGACGATAATCCAGGGCCTGCAAACAAAATGTACAAAAGATAAGTACGATTATAATACACAAATTAATTATAATACGCGTATGTAAATATAATAAGAGGAATGAAAATACAATGTAAAAGAAATCGTAATAATTTCGTTTTTATATATTATATCGTGTTCCTGATCAATGTATTTAATTAAATCGTAAATAAAAATATATGTTACATAAAATATAAACAGAATATTGTTAATAAACGTTTTAATCACTAAACGCAAGCGCGATGTGGAATTTGATAATTTGTATGCACAATAATTATTATTAAATGCGTACCTGCTGAACACTCAAACTGTTTTAACAAATCTTCGTTTGACTGCACCTGGCAGCAAAACAAAGACGATTCGTCGGTTTTTACGCATTTGCATTTATTCTGTAACGGACAGAATTCTGCAGGCTGACTGTAACATGACGCTAAACCGTTACCAACAACTATTTTCACAGAAACGCAGCAAATAAACAATATTGGAAATAATCTTCTTTTACTCATATCTGAAACAGTTTTAACAATATTATTTCTAAAAGAGAAAATGTAAAGACCGATACGTCCAAGAAGACCCGAAGAACTAACGAAAAAAAGAAAAAAATGGTCCCTTTTAATCCTTTTTTTTTCAAGGTCTCATCAAATAAGTCATTTATGGTTTTATAACTGTTTACTCGTTGTATTGACACACTGGCGTCATATATATTTAGAGACCGTCTTTACCAAAAAACGTTCGCCTATTTTTAAGTTATTTGTTCATTATATAATTTATCGATAATCAACCTTATTTGAGAAAAGAAAAAAAAAACGTATTACTAAAAGTTTTAAAATTCTCATAGGTATACCTATTGTTAAAATTATCGTAAGAAAAATAAACCGTAAAAACATTCGTACGTCCAATCGTGTTTTAACAATTTTTGAGTTACTCGAATGCAAACGAATATTTAAATGCAAAATCCAAAAAGAATAAATGGAGTACTTATAAAAGAAAAAAAAAAGTATGTAATAATAAATACCTCCTAATCGACCTATAGAAACTAAATTTAATTACACCTTTTTTAGAACATGAGTTTTTTTTTTTTTTTTTACTATACCTATATCAGGGTAAAATACAAGAAACTATCATTGAAACAAAAAAAAAAAAAAAACGTAATACGTTTACCTCGAAAATCGACGATGGCCATATAAAAGATAAAAAATACCGACTGTAAGTATACAAAAAATTTGAAAATCAGCCGAATTCGTTTGAGACACACAATTACTCGTCGTGTAATAAAACTGTAAAAACTGTTATTTTTTTCTTTATTTTAACGTTTTCCATCGCGAAATACGAAAGAAATGAAACAAGTCTGTAGGTATTGTAATACCTTATATACCTACTGCCGGCTTTATCGTTCAGAAAGTGAAAATTCCACCGGTCGCCTAATACAACGGACGATAAAAATATAAAAAAATAATAATAAAAATGAAATGGAACAAAACCATTAACACCGCTGTCGACACCACAATAACAATAGTGAAAACAAATACGCATAAACGCCTAATCGTCGATATAACGATGTTATTACATACCTACCTAAACGACCAATTATCTTAATTAAACAACAGCATATTATTTTCACGCAGCAATTCGGTCATGTCAGCAAGCGTTCACATAAAAAAAAAAAAAAACCGAACGGAACAACAAAATTGTTGAAATTTATATTACGAATAATCGACAGCGAGAGTAAGAAAGAAGGAAAAAAAGAACATTAAAAAAAAAACAAAGAATAAAAAAATAAAACGACAAAACAATAAGAGAAACGGTTGAGAAACATTACAGTAATATTATTATCAGTGATTTATTATCCCGTAAGAAGAAGTAACGATTTACTATTATATAAATACGGGAGATGTGGTGTTATCACAATAATATTATTGTCCTTGTCGATAACAATATTATACAACATTCGCTCAGTCAATCTTTATCAATATTATCGAACAGTGCAGACGTTTTATAGATATATGTATATATTTTTTAAATATTTTATCGTTATATTAACGCGCGCAGGAATTTTTTTCAAAAAAAATTGTAATTTAATTTTTGTAACAAGAGTTACAAAAATTAAAATACAAAAATTTTTTTTTTTAAAAACGTTTTTTCAAAAAAAAAAAAATTTAATTCACACCGCGCGTATACAAACGTTTCACGATTTCTTCGCCGTTTTTTTTTTTATTTTCATTTAAACTCCGCTGGTCTATTTTTTATTGTAATTTTCATCATTTTCTCTGTGTAGTCAGCGAAGGTGTATGGCCAGGTGTACCGGGAAGCCCCTCAAATGTGTATAATTTGTATGACTGGTCTTCTGCACTGCAAATCAGCAACCGAAATTTACATACCTATATGCATATATTTTATTAAATATTTAATGTTTCATACAACTTTGGACTAAAATATCTATAAATTAATTGCACTTACGATTTACGCTTTTTATAACAATTACTGAATTATAATAACAGCGGATAGTTTATTTCTATATATGTGTACTGGCAGTATACATCGGGAAATACATATATTTATATTTATATAATTTTTATCATATCTATATATATATTCATATTCAATACATTTTTACTATAATAATAATTCCTTTTTTGTTTTATTATTAAATTAATAGAAGTTCATAAACTTTGTTTTTGCTCTCCTGAAAAATTTACGTAAATGGACTACTACCGTTTTCCCTCTATATACCTACCCTTTAAATATTATACACAGTAAGGACTTAAACCACCAAGAACATCAATAGTTATTAACATAAATAATATCGTTATCAATAAAAAAAATGTATAGATATCTATAATCTATATAAATATAACCTATAGCACGGCTTGCGAATTCACGGTAAACGAATGTAGGTACATACCTCAAAATTGTTTTAATAAAAATACGGCGGGTGCTTCAGCTCCCAACAGTGGCGGTTATACTTGATGTTCAAGGGAGGGGGGGGGCGAAAATGGAACCAACCCCCTCTGCCAATGAGATATCCACATCGACGAGTAATAACTAAGAAAAAAGATCTATTAATGTATCGAGACGAGATGCAGATGTAGAAAAAGGAAGAACAACGTGCATGGAACGTAAACGAAATAACAATAAAACGGGAAAAGAAAGTAGTCACCAGATAGCGCTACGACACGGCATAGAGGGCGTGGCAGAAAGGCACATATAAATAGCGGTCAGTCTCGAACACCACAGATCAGCCACACACCGCAGTCAGACGCGAAATACGTTGTTCACGCTTGACCGCCTTGACTACACTGAGCGGTCCAATAGTTTCGGACCACTATTTATACCCGCCTTTCTGCCACGCCCTCTATGTTGTGTCGTAACGCTATCTGGTGACAACTTTCTCTTCCTGTTTTATTGTGGTCGGCTGACGCGCCATGTCGGTATATACGGGTGTTTAGTATAACGCTGACCTATTGTACGCGCGTGTGCAATCTTTATTCTTTATTTTTTTTATTATTATTAATAATAATATTATTTCGCGTATTTCAATGAAATGAAATTAACGTAAGGATTTCTCGTTGTAAACTCGTTTATTTTACACGTTTACTGTTTATTTAACGTTTACTCGTTTACTCACATTTACACGTTTACTCGTTTACACTGTACGTCTGTACACGACCGACCGATTTTGTCGTCAGCTATAAGCACTATAAACGCTCGATCACGACCGATGATCAGCTCGCACTGTCAGCGTGTACCGTACGCGTATATTTACGTTATGAATAAAAAATGCAATAAAGGTCATTGAATAATGAATGTAAGTATAGTCGTTTGTCATTGATCGTAGCCGCATCTATAATAGAAACTAGTTTCATTTTATTAATTTCGAAAAAAAAATGGGATATGCGCCTACGCTTTTCGTGAGTCTGCAGGCCGAACTGCGGTTTTCGAATAGGCCGCCCAATATTATTATAGCGAAGGGAATTTCATCGGTTTATCATAACTGCTAATATAATACTCGAAATCCAGTTTCACGCGTGAAACTCAATTATAATTTATAATAATATAAGTTGTAGAATATCTAGCTATAAATATTATTGCACTACAGACTAGATGTTGAAAATAACAGATGATTAGTTCAATAAAATTGATATTTATTTGCTCTTGAATTTTTTCAAAAAAAATTTGCAAATTTCACTTCGTATATTAGTAGTTTATATACAAATATAAATATATGTATATAAGCAATTATATTTTTACACACGCTTATTTCGACAATAATATACAATATAACCTTGTACAGCATTTTAAGGTCACGAATCATGATTTATGAGTTCGCTTCAGATCTAAACGATCGGTATCTTGTTTTAAAAATGGCATTATTATAGATATACATAATATCGCGAACGAAAATTATAACTATATAGTCTATAAATTGTACATGAATTTTGTTCGTTTATAATATAAAACTAGTAAAAATCTTTAATCGAAAACAACTATACTTGGAAAGTAATATCATTGATTATAGAATATATTCTATAATCAATGGTAATATAGTATAATATATACAGGGTGTTTCTGAACTCAGTACCGTAAATTCGTACACACACTCAGTCGGGTGACCAAATGACGAAAGTTTTGAAATTTTTCTTCTATCATTAAAACCTAAGTTTTT
The DNA here is from genome assembly GCA_032441835.1 of Slavum lentiscoides. Taxonomy (NCBI): domain Eukaryota; kingdom Metazoa; phylum Arthropoda; class Insecta; order Hemiptera; family Aphididae; genus Slavum; species Slavum lentiscoides. The sequence continues at coordinate 7,238,957 of CM063715.1, read as the reverse complement.
ACATTTTTATTCATAGAATTTTGATATAAATGTAAAAATAATAACACTATGATAATTCCTGCAACATTCTCATACGAATCGATATGTCCGATCAATTTTGCTCGTTTCTGCCCGATTTTTGTGAGACGCTCGTGGCGCCCTAAGTCATCATGAAGTCAAAATCGGCCAGAAATGAGCAAAAGTGATGTGACATATCGATTCGTATGAGAAATTTACAGGAAATATCATGGTATTATTTATTTGTTTATTTATCGCTTTTTTCGATTGGAGGAATATATATATATATATTTTTTTTTTTTTGAACGAATTTCAATCCATATACTCGGGACCTCGCATTTATGATATAATACGAGTATCACTATATTTACCTATAACTTAGTTATTATACCTATAACTACATTATTATATTAACTTAATATATAAGTATAGTTAATTTTCATTGATTCATACGTCTTTATACAGTGTACTTAATTTTGCTAAATTCAAATTTGTTACACGATTTCTTCTTTTACTACTCGTATCCTTTTCATTATTCTCACACGGTCGATTTCTCGCCAACGTTATACATATCCGGCGAAACCGTACGAACAATATATTTACAATTATAACAAAAATATTTGATGACGTCTATGATAATTTGTTTTTAGTCGGTAGTTTATAAATTATAATATATTCATAAAAAAAAATTATAATATAATTATAGACAATTAGAAATTAAATTTCAATATAATATTGAATGAATAAAGTAATTGTTTAAAAACATGTAATACCCTTGGGTATTATGCATAAATTTAGGTTATACATATGCATATTTATGGCGCTGAGAACAGTTAAAAGTTTAAAACTGTCTATTCTTACAATTTTTACACATATGTCTCTATACATATAGCTACTGAAGATGAGACAACATAATTTTTATGGATGAAAATGAAAATCGATTTTTTTTAAACGGAGATTGTAATATATACTCGTATTTATTACGAATAAATTCAAACCACAAAAAATAATTCTTCTTCTTCTTCTGGCTTTTACAACTCTCTAAGAGTCTTAGCCGCCAATACAATCTCGCGCCACCTATCCCTGTCAAGCACCATTTCCCTCCATGCGTCTATTCCCATATTCCTTAGATCTTCTTCGACAACATCGATCCATCTTTTCCTGGGTCAACAAAAAATAATAGTTGCAATGAAATTTCTGAACTTTCAGTTCAATTCGATATAAACTTAACGTAACTAGGATTAAACATTTAAACCTAAAATTGACGTTAGCAAAATGTTATAAATTATTTAACGTACGTTGACGTCAGCCTGCTCGCGCACTTTGGATTGCCAAACGAATTCAGGATAATTATACTAATTTTAACATACAATTTACATACATACGGTTTATCATAATGTTCGTATTTATTTCACACATCTGATACGTATCAGAATAATATTATACATTTACAAGGTAAAATATATGTGTATGTATGACCAGGCGTCGAGGTAAATATATGCAAACTTTGAAAAGTCTAAAAAAAAAAATTTGAATATTTTTTTTTTACCCACAAAAGCATAGAAATATACGCATACCTAAATATAGAAAATATCACGCAAGAACGGAAAACTGAATCTAAACAATAATTAAACAAATTAAAAACACAAAAATTAATTGTTAATTAAGCTGAATAACATATGCCGGCGGCAAAACCCCGATGAACATAATATATCCGGACGACGATTCGCAATTAACATTCGTCGAGTACATAACGATAATGATGGAGAATAATCGTAGTGTTTTAAAACCTTCTCGGCTAAATAAATATTATTTTATACGTGTTAAGGAGCCAATTTAATAATGTATTTTATATTCACCCGATACTGCACGGAGCCAATTCTACAATGGTCGCCAATATATATATATATGTAGTTATATTAGCTGCAGCTGGTTCCTATAATCTGTTAATTAATAAAATATTAAATATGTATGCGCATATTATATTGTGACTATAATAATTTTAATTATTTATATGTGCATATACGTATACTTTAAAGCGCGTTGACTTCAATATATATATATATATATATATATACACGTCGTTGTTTAATATTGTAAGTTGGTAACATTATTTTACACCGTTTTAAATAGACGAGTTTATACACTATTTGAATATACGATTTTTATACTTCTGATATAAAAAAAAAAAATGTATATATTATATTTACGAGGTTGACGCTAAATAATATATAAAAAAAAAGAAAAAAACACGAAAAGATATTATAATAATATATTCCAATTATATATGTATCTATACGTACGAATGACTCACGGAACTCGCAGCATTCTGCAGTCGTACTTGTATGAATAATAATTTCGGTTGAAACGAAACATACAGCTATCTATATGGAATATGTGCAAAACCGAGAAAACAAGAATAACCTGCAGAAACGCGGCGGCGGAGTTCGGTCTGATAAAACAAATTGCGCATAATTCGTTAATTAATTTGTGCTATCTCTATACGTATATGAAAAAAAAAAACTTTTAGTATAATAAATCGATACAATATAATAATTGAATAAAATAATTATTATTATACGATCTGTACTAGGGGGAATAATTGAACAATTTCCAAAGCTATTAAATATATTATACACAAGAATTAAAGAATTACTACAGTCGTATAAATTTTGTTCAACGTAGTACCGCGAGCGAATAGAATATAAATAAGAAAGATATATTATATAAACAATAAGATTCATGAATGAATCTTCGATTTTTATAGATATATAGTTGAAAAGACGAAATTCGTATTTACTTTTAAACATTAAAATGAATAATTACATCATTATAATAACTGCAGCTGGTAAACGGCCGTACATTTCGTAATAGAATTTATTTTATTCTTTTAATTTCAGCCTTTAGAGATTTATTTTCAATAAAAAAAATAAAAAACGTTTACATTTTTTGCTATAGTATATATGTTATTTTTATTATAATTTTTTAGTATATTATTCTTATTCTCCAATCTATACTCGTATTTGTTAAGTAACTATTGTAATAGTAATAATAGTTATATTTTAAGATAATAATATACTCTTATAAATTAACGTTGTATATTTTGTGTACACACTATTTTGAAGATTTTCAATACGTACCTATATAACATGATGCGTGGTGACGGCCGTACGAAACTGCTGTTTGCTATTGGTATATGATCAAACGCGTTTATAATACGTTTTTTATATTGTGAAATATCCGTATTCTGTAAAAAAAAAAAAACAAAAATAATTATAAATAAAAATCGAATTTAAAGTACATTTTCTTATTCGTATATAATCATACGTTATATCGTTTATTAGTTTCATATAGTCAAAAAAAAAAAAAAAGTTTATATATACCTATTTGTATATACGAGTAGTTCTAAAATTTACAAATTACAATATATAGTTACATTTCAATGATAAAAACACACATTAAAATAATAATTATGAAAGTAAACGAGTTTGTATTTTTTTTTTTTCTTTTTTTTTTAAACCGATATTATAATATGGCCATATACTGCACATTACATTATATCGGGTAATAATTGTATTTTTATTTTTACGTGACGTTAACTATATTTATATACTTTGTACGTAAGATCGCAAAACAAGTTGACCTGATTGGAGTAGAATTCAATTTATTTTCAAACGCTGCGAGTACCCATATTAACTATTATGACGCAACATTAAAAAATTAAATTTAGGAAAATTATTTTCACATGTATCCAAGTTTGATTTCGCGTAGTAATACGCGATACGGCCGAGCGTATCTGTAACCAGACCGACAGACCCTAAAATTTTATATAAAAACACTAAAATGTGGTTAAATTGCAATAGTACATATACCTACAAAATACAGTATACTTGTACAGTTGTACGAAATGTCTACGTGTTATCCGAATAGATTAGAACACAACTTTAAATTCAAATATTTCATCATTTTTATATTTTAAATACTGTTGTAGATAAGTGTTACATAATTTTTAAACCACGCTATATAAAGCTATAGCCTGTAAGGGATTTTGCTTAAACCAAGTACGAAAAGTAGGATATTTTATGAATTTTGAGGCGAACAAAAGTTTAGCATATGCGAATTTTTCTATATATATATATATATATATACAGTATTATTGTATACTATAGCTGATCCTGCACGGCGTTACCCCCTTTGAAACTCCATTAAAAATCAACACTATAAGCTACATATATTTTTAATGCAGTTGTTTGGGTTGTTTTGATCAAATAAAAAACATAGCGGATACTCGGCGTGTTCTACTACGGTAAAATAAATACATTTTGTTTATTTGTTGGAAAAAGGGAAACCGGACCAGTTCAGCTGGTTATTAACTTTTTTATCTGAATGTTGATGTTTCTGTATGGTTTACATTTAATGGAAGCTTAAGAGCTGAATGCGCTGTACGCCCACCATCGAGTAATGTTTACGCGATTCCAGACGGATCTACAGCTAGTGCAATTTCATTTTTCGATCGAATTTCAGCGAGTATCAAATTGAGCAAGAATGTTTTTCCAGTGCCTCCATGTGCGTCAAGAAAAATAATTCCACCACTTTCGTTTGCTTCGTATTGCGTAACTTTTTTTAAAACTATTTTCTGATCAGCAGTCAACAGTTGTTTCTGTGAATCCACAAAAATGGCGCAATTCATCAGAATTATATTGCCGTTCACGTACCAAATCTCTGTCTATCACGTGTCGGTACTGGTAGTCCAAGCTGGCAAAGAATTTTGTTGTTGATCGAGATACATCTACCCTCATAAACTTTACAAATATTAATATATTCTATATTATATATATATATATTTCTTTATGCATAATAATATGGACTATGATTTATATTTTATTAATTTAATTCGCTCTTTTATTGTTTTGTTTCTTTCGTCGGTCGGTTCACGGAAGTCGTAAAAGCTGTTGATGCTATCGCCATCTATCGGCACTAACGTTTACCATGGTTTAAATTAAAAGTCACAAAGTGTCTGCTTTTTCAAAGGTATGCTTGTTGACTTTTAAACACTTTCCATATTTTTTGTTTTTCCTATAGAGATCCGACGGCCATTTCGAAAACCTATACAGCGGTCTTCTGCAATGGTATTTATACTTAGTTTTAAAAAAAATTTTTTTACACATTCAACTCAAACGAGTAAGTATTAGTAGGTGGTAATTATATAAATGACGTCATCCAGTTGTATGTCCCCTCTTCGGTCGCGGATCAACAGCAGACCTGCGCGTGATTCTAAACTCGGATATATGGACTGAAAACAGGTTGCAGCAGCAGCAGCAGCAGATATTAAAATATACAGAGAAACAAAACCAGAATATTGTGGTGGCCGTCGAGAAGGTTGTCGGGGTCCGGGCGATTGTTATTTTATAAAATATATACTCGTCGCGGTGTACGATCGCGTCACTGTCTCATACGTATAGCCAGTGTCTCGTCCGAGTGTTGTTGGCGACCACCGACGGACTGCTAATAACATAAAGCATAACGTAAATTCTTTTTTTTCTCTCTTTATCTCTTTTTGTTGTAAAGTGTGAAAATCTCGCGGTATTCGTATATACTGTCACAAAATGTTCCATCTCCTACCGCCCAACGAAACGCAACTCGAGCACATCAAGAAAGACGAATGTTACAAATCGGCCGACATAATCGAAGAGGATGTCACTCAGCTCATCGAATGGTTGTCCAAACAACCGCATTTACCAAATATCACCGGTGAGTTGGTCGACGACCACGACGACGATATATTCAATAATACATAGCTATAAGTAGGTGATTTTTATCCACCTCCCCCCCCCCCTCAAACCGTTATTATTCAAATTTCCAGTGCGAAATGTCGTTGCAGCTGCTTTTTATAAATATATATACGCGCGGTTTCGGATTTTTTTTTTTTATCCGCTTCACTGCTGTTTATTCGATAAATCTTCATAACATATATCCGTTCGGTACTGCGCGTTGAAAATATCAAAATATTTTCATTCGGATTGTAAAATTAAAAACGTTTTATCGAATCAGTTGGGGAAAAAAAAAGATTTTAAACTTCTATAAATAGCTGAATATACGAACCGCTTTTGACATTTTCGGAGGGGGAAAAAAGCATTGAAAAACACCACCAGAAAACATTCGATAATACCACCGCAGGCCTTACATTTTCATAAATTTTTCATATGATTCCACTTGAAAATAAACTCGTTTTTTCCCCTTATTCGCGTATAATATATTCGTTTGAAAATGTATTGTACGATACTTGGACCAGGCGAAAAATCGCCTTGATCTACGAGAATTCGTTTCCGGGCCCGAGAGGAAAAACAAGCGAAACATCCCCTCGCGCGTATATCACACGAGTTATGTATGTATATGTGTACATATACGCGTTTGCGTTTTCCAAGGACGATTTTTTTTTTTTTTGTAGCGATCCACCGGATTTTTTTCAGAGATTTTAGTAATATAATATTGTATTATTTATATCATATAGCAGTGGCAGCTCGTGCAGGGCCTCGGTGTGTAAGTGGCGAGACAGAAATATTTTTAAAAATTACTATAGGGTGGAGATGACATATTTTTCGGTTAATTTTTTAAAGGTTTTCGGGGGAAGAATACGATTAGGTCTTTATTATAATAATTTCTCTCTCCGCTTTTTTTTTACGTCATAACGGCGTTTTTCACTTCGAAAATCTCACAAAGGACACAAAAAATACGCATTTCCTATAATTTTATTGAGTGTATAATATGCGACGCGTCGTCAAACGGAAACGTTACGCAGGTTTTGAGTTTTTATAGGAACATTTTATATAAAAATTCGGATTTCGAACACTGTTTTAAAACAGTCATTCGTTTGTATCGTCATTATACGGCTTTCTACGTAAAACGCCTTTTTTTTTATTCATATGATCGCTATTATTATTATATACATCATACATGACGTTTTATCGTTTAGCGTATAAATTGCATAAATAGCTCACAAACACAGTTTCTTCGCATGGGTATATATTGTACCGATCATAGTTAGTAATAACCATTGAATATAATAATATTTTCGACCGAATCGCTAAAATGTTTTAGCCTCTCGGGCACCACACTTCGCGCGATTATTTGAAAAATTAAAAAATATTCAGGTACTTATATTTCTCAGTTTACACGGCTGGTGTTTTGGACGAAACACATTTTAAGATTATTCATAATAATTGAAAATAAATATATTATTACGTAGAATTAAACGTTTATTTATTATACGATACAAACCAAACATATATTTATATGGAAATAAGAAAATCGGTAGATGCGTTGCGGTAGCGCCTCATTGCTAACCGTTATGTGTGTTTTAACATATTATGAATAGAATCGTTTAAACAATTTTTTTACCGTATTATTAAAATGTATAAATGTAAAAATTGTCTCGTTAAAACAAAATGTAATAAAACAAAACTGTCTACATAATGTGTGTGTGTGTGTGTGTGTGTGTGTGTGTGTGTGTGTGTGTGTGTATGTGTTATAGAGCGTTCTAAATAAAATCTGAACAATATTTCAAATTTTTTTTTGTTTTGGGTGTATTTAAATCTAAAATATTACCGACGATTTCGTCGGGGGGTCAAGTTTGAAAAGTTATAAAAAAAAAGTTTTTTTTAATTTTACTCGTTTTACTATATTATCGTAGGCGTTATTATTATTATTAAACAAACTAAAAAAATTACGCCGACGCCGAAATATTTCGAATGTGTAATAATTATTTATTTATTATAATAAAAATTATTATTGTATGGGTTGAGTTACGCGCTAAATGCATATATAGTTATTTAAACATATATATATATGCTGAAGTAACGAAATATGATATTATTATATTTATATACATATACAAAAAAAAACTCGTTTTTCTCCATTATACGTATTATATACTTCCTCTTTTGACAATATCATTATTATAATATAGCTCCTCGAGTTATTATTTTGCTTTTATACGGTTTACAATATTTCAAGATCACCTTGATATATAATATTTCGCAAACAACTACATTTGAAAACGATTCGATTATTCCAATAAAAATAATTGTATATATATATTTTTTTTTTTTTGTACATTATAATATATACGCTTTTCAATTCGGTTTTGAATTTCTAATTAAAACACACATAACGTACGTGCATTGCCCGCGGTATATACCGTATTTAAAAAAAAAAAACTTTACACTTATTCTTCTTTCGATATTTTCAAAAATTAAAAAAAATTCGAGCAAGTGCGGAGTGGACCGCGGCGAGCAATCGCGATAATACAAATATACATATTTAATATAATTATTTCGTCGTCTGTCCGCGAATATTCCTATGCGTGAAAATTTAAGAGTTAATAACGTATTTATCTGTTGGCGAGTTCGAATTTTCTGTTATATAGACCGACGACAATTTGTATTAATAAAAAGTAAAAAAAAAAAAAATAATAATTCATCGGCAATTTACGCGAAACTGGGCAATTTTTTATTTTTATTTAAACCCGTTTAAAAGTCGAAGGAAACGAAAATCAAAAGCTATTTACGAGACTGGCTGTAGACAAGGTCGACGACAATACATGTAGTTGCGATATAATGGTACGACTAGTATTTTTTTTTTGTTTAATCTATCAATTCTGCACGGGTATATATATACGTTTTACATATATGAATACCTTGAATCCTACGACAAGAATATCCGGTTAAACGCGAGCAGGATTCAAACGCGTATAATCGAGTCGATAAAAATGAATCATATTCTACGTAAGCGCATGAACGCATAATATTACAGTTCGAATATTATCAAATATAATATATATTACTGCGGCTTCGACTCGTACGAATTACACAGGTGGATATATTTTATTCGACTCGAAAAAAAAAAAAGAAATTATTAACATCTAAACCGACTAGACTTTAAAATACGTATATAATATTATGCGGAAGTAAATCTGACTCGTACACGTTTCGGTGTACCTGAACATATTCGAATTGACCGTAGTAATCGCCTCATCGAAATGATCTCGAATAATAACGTATTTTGTTTTGTAATTTACAATATTACACTGCACTCGACGTACTCTACAGTAGTTGGAAATTTTCGACCTTAACGCTAATAGGCGTTTTATTAAAAAAAAAAAAACGTTATCATATGTACGGCTATTATTCAATTTTATTAAACGTACTATAATAATATCGAAATTTGGCTAAACATTCGTGTAACTTTTCTATTTTCTATAATTTTCTATATAAAAGTGGCGCGTATAACGCAGTCGCAGTATCATATCGGAACTATGAAAACAATATCTGAACAATATTAGTTTTAATAATTTTCACCGCGCGGTAAAGATAACTCCTGAAATTATAGTAGTTATCACCGTCTGATAACTCTTATATTAATATAGTTACGCGTAACGCTGTTTATGACGAACTAGTTTGCCGTGCGAGACGTCCTTTTTTTTTTGTGAAGAAAAACAGAACGTATTATTATTGCATTCTTCATTTCTTATATAGTACATATTTTATATACAGCGAATACACGAGCATTTATAGCGGAGGAATAAATAATATTGTCGCGTTCGTTAAAATTTTTCAGACAGGAAATGGTTGACGAATTTCATCATAGGGTGCAAGTACAATTTGCAAAGAGCCAAACAAGTCATCGAGTCGTATTTCATTGCACGAGCCGAGTATCCAGAATTTTTCGGTCCTTACACTAGAGAAACGATCGAAGAAGTCGCGAAAAACGGGTGAGCATATGTGTATATATAATAATAGGTAATTATAATAACGGTTATTTTTGTGCGTTAAAATACGCGAAATTCATTATGCGTAATATAGTACACGAAATCAATAATGCCTGTATTCGGGACGGTTTTTATTTTGTTATTGTTTTAATCGATAACACAACTTAAGAAATATACGTATACAATCAATTCGTGAACTCTTTTCGTTTTCAATCTGCTATTCAATGGCGTGCAGACGCGCGGGGAAGGTTAAGGGGCTAATTGTATTCCGTTTATTGTGTAAATCATATGACACACAGCGAATTTCAGTGCTTATTATAATAATATTTCTGTATATAATTGTATAATGAAGTTCAGAATGTCGGGCGTTATACGCGTACGCAATATGCTGTGAATGTATATACGCAAGATATAAATAAGATATCGATAAAAGAAAATATTGATTTATGTTTCGGGGGTAGAAAATGCGAGAAAATTTTCTGTACGAACAAATGCAATAGTTTCTTGAACCGAGTCAATATTATTAATATTATATTTCTTTTGAAAAATCTACTCTTCGTAAAAACCGTATACAGTATAAATACTTAACGTTTTATGTGTGTACTACGCGGTACAACAATCGGCGAATTGACTTATTGTTTTGTAACTGTACGGTGGATTCTTTCATTGAAAACCTACAAATTTAATAAAAATTATGTATAAAATATTTTTATTTCAAAAGTTCCTCCGAAGCTCCCCGCCCCTCCCCCTTAGAAAAAAATCGTATTTACGCCATTGTTGCGATTATAAATAAATTCAAGTACAATATTAGTATTAAAAAAAAAAAAAAACGTATTATTTTTATTTAAAATGAAATTAATAACGTTATCGCCGCATAATTCTCCGAATAAATTTTCGCATAGACTTTTCCAGAAATATTATTTAATATTATTATAAAAGTAGCGAGTGAAATGTTTAATAATGTTTGCGTGCTGTCCGTCAGTGGCGCACGCGTAGGTTACCCGCAAGTTGCAGGTGAAACTCCACTAGTAGTCGAATGGGGTGGGTGGATAATCTTAAGAAATTTTGTGTATTTAAATTGAATAAAATTGAAGAAACGACAGTGACAAATACACGACTGTAAAGTCTCATCACAATATCCCGTGAAAATGATATAAAAATTAATTATAAATGATATGTAATCAACAATAATTTTAGTAAGTCATCATATATTATTAATGCATTAAATTAAAAACCTAACATAACATATTTTCGTATATTATTTACGAGTTTAAACATTTGAAAGCGTATTTTTACTGGATGTTGAAACATTTAAAGGGGTGCAAAACATGGTACTGGTTATAAGCTTATATTCGTCAAAAGCTAGAGGGTCATTTTTTTTCTTTACAACTTTTTAACTCGTAATGGCAGTGGTGTATTCACGAGGGAGAGGGCCCCCAATCTCAGCTCCCTTCCCACAATCTAAATATAAAAAAAATGTACGTCTTCCCAAACTTACTAATACCGCTCAAATATATATATATATATATATATAAAATGATTATTTTCACTTTTGAAAGGTTCATCGCCCCCTTCCCCCCCCCCCCAAAAAAAATTGAAAATATGCCACTGGTAGTGTGTTGTTAAAAGATATAACTGTCTTTTTAAAACCTTGTGGACGCCACTGCTGTCTGCAGTTGTGCGTATGCTCGCGCGTGTAAGATATTATTTTACAACACTTATCTGCAGCTTAGCTCCTACACGCGATACTAAGTACCTAAATACCTAGTTTCCTAAGTTCCCTATAATAATCGCGAATATATATATATATATATATATATATATATGTTACTGCAGAAAGCTTTCGATCTTCCCGAAACTCACGCCGGAGGGTTACCGCGTGAACTGCGCTAAAACGCTGCCGACGACGGACAACGACAAATTCGACGTCGAGGTGTTCTGTCAGATGTCCTTGGCCGCGTTGGACTTGCAGCTGAAGGAAGAACCGTCGTACGGATTGATCTTCGTGTTCGACTTGAAATACATCAAATTGTCCCAGTTCCTGGCCTACACGCCAACCGTAACCAAAAACTTTTTGAAATGTTGCATAGTAAGTACGCGAGTAAAATATGATATCTGTGATGCGCGTTTCCGTTTTGTAGAACGTTTGCGAACACCGAGCAAACTATAATACCTGTCTGCCTGCGCAGCGTTATAATATTTTTAAAGCCGAAATTCCTCTTGGAATTTTCATTCCGTCCACCGAGGTGTTATTATTTCGTTCAAAATCCGTTGTATTACGTATCACGACGATGCAGAGAAGACTTTTGGCACCGGGATTTCGTTTTACTATATCAATATAGCTGCAGGTATACCTATAACCGCGTGATGATTCGTTACAGGATGCGTTCCCGATGAGAGTGAAAGCCGTCCATTACATAAACCCGCCCAAGTTCATAAGCCGTTTGATCACGTTCTTCAAGATGTTCGTTTCCAACAAAATCAAGGACAGAGTGAGTTAAAACATTTTTTTGTTTTTGTTTTAAATATCTACGGGTTCGATGACGAGAATCAATCCAACACCGATTGGACAATGTATAATATAATTATTATTTAATCGACCGCTTTACCTATATATATGTATATACGTATATACAAGACTAGGATTGTAAAAATACTCCTCTATCGAAAAACTTTTTTAATTCGACCATCGTGACCTGCAGGCGTATTCCCGCGAGTACCCCCAAAACGGTAGGTACACGATTGTTTCAATAGATACGGTAAATCTCTTTCGACCGGACTACAATCGCCAGTCTCAATACAGAACAAAGTTCGTCCAACGAAATGAAAAATTAGTATTTATCAAAGTGCGTATAATACGTACGTTTATATACGAATTAAAGATCTGCAGACGAGTCTATTAAGACCGTCCTTCTTCCATGTATTCGCAGTGGAGACGGTCGAGTTAGACGTGTCATGTGCATATAGAAAACGAAACGTTTAAGAAAAAAAAATCAATCATATTCGGTCAGAGGGATGAGCTAGTGTTTCATAATGTGTCCAAAACGTATAGTTTACAAATTGCTATTCTCATTGAATTCGCTTCTGCTTCTGATGGCTCCCTTGGCCGACACCGCATTTACTACTACTACATTTACTGATAAATGACAATAAAAAACATATTTTAACCGCTGCGGCGATGTTCTTATTATTATTTTTGAACACTCCACGGAAGAGAATACACGCTACCGAGTCGCACTTGTACGGAGCAATTTAATAATATAATGTCGCGGTTGGTTTTTTTCTCCTCAGATTTTCGTCCACGACAACCTGGAAGACGTGTACCAATACATACCGAAAGACGTTATGCCAGACATATATGGTGGTACCGGTGGAGACATTGAGAAATTCCAAGGCGAGTAGTATACACATTATTAGCACTGCGTAATATACACTTAATTAAGCCAATTCTATAACGATTCACATTTTCGTCCATCAAATCAGTGCCACCCATAAACTGATTATATTGACCCACACATAAAGACGCTGAACTAAAATATTCTTCTTTTCTTTTCTTGAAAACGTTTGACTCCTGATGTAGAATACTTAAAACATGTAGAAGCCACTGTAATTACAGAATTGTCCAACCATCGAGAATAATGTATCCATTATTTTGTCTAATAAATATTCAAAGTAGTTTCTTTTTTCATTCCGTTTTTCAGTCAATTTAATTGTTTTGGTAAGCGGTTAACACGTATCGTCCCTGTACCATTATATCCGTTTTGTGATAAAAAACGTAAAAGTGTTTGATTTGTAAATAGGTTATCAAAAAAAAAACATATATTGCAAATTTTGTTTTCTGTTAGAATTTCAACATTTCGTAAAATGGTGCAGTACATTTCCGAAATAGGATTGAATTTCTGGTGTTGTATTTAGTTATTACCTTGATAAAATCAAAATTAACAAGGTAACAGATGATGTATTTATACACCAAGCTTTAAATCCGAATCTTATAGGCTTTCCTCTGATAAACTGTTTACATGAATGGCGTCAAAATATTTTACCATAATTCGTCATAATTGAGCGTCTGTAATGAACAAAGTGTTGCAAAAACGTTTTTCAACATGTTTTTAAAGTCTCAACTTATAATATTTATCAGAATTTATAGTAGAGTTATCTGCGCAATGTAAAACGCGAAAATTTTTCAAATCTATCACGACGCATACAGTCACGTACATATTTTGCATATCTGAAGAAGTATCCCATAAAATGGACAATACATTATAACCTGATAAAATTAAAAATACCAATGAAACATTTAATTTCATCCATTGATAAATTAGATTAGATAATCCTTTATAAATTGCATACTTTGATGATTCATCTATGAGTAATTGAATTATATCATTATCAAAAATAATTAAAAAAGTTTGGTTGGCGAAATTCAAAATAAGTTGAAAAGTTAGGTTTTGGAAAATTACCACTGAATTCGAGATTTCCTTTACCCATTTTGTTGTTCGACAGTGGGAAATTTAAAAGCATGATTTGAAATAGGAATATCAGGGATAGATACTTGATTATTTATTGAACAATCTCAAGTCGTGCTCCATTTGACAATTCGATTTCTGTGTGCCTGTAATTGTCGACCACATAAATTGTCGACTAATCCGCCATCTTCATCACCAAGTCTTCGTCGGTTAAATCATTGGGATCCGTGGTTCAATATATACGTTAGCAGCATCCAAGTGTTCGATATCTTCTAAAATATGTAATGCTTCTTCTACAGTAAGGCCGTCTCTATAAAAATAAACATAAAAATAGTGTAATACCATAATTACATATTTGTATATGACGAGTGGGCCCAGATGGTGACACACTATTAAATGAAGCACCCTTTATAGTAGACTTAACAAATTTAAAAACAAAAACAATACAAATGTTCTTCGTAACATAATACATTAGGATTTTATACGATAGTCAGAATGAAAATGATAAATTGTACTTACTGTAATAAAATGTTCGAAAAATCGTAATTGTCATCCATTTTTAAATTTGTAAAGAAATGAAACACCACCACTAGACAACGATTTGGAATAAAGTGTTGAAAAGTATATCAAAATAAAGCACTGGTAACGTATAATCCGATAACATAATAATCAATGTAATAAACAAACTACATTTTCCACAAACGTGTACTAAAAATAGCAATACCTGTGTACCCAAATGGGGACGCTCGGCGCTGATGGGTTAATAATACCTATAAAATATAGGGGTTACGAGTTTAAACAAAATATTAATAATGAATCAATTAATCAACTTTAAAAGAAAAAAATGAATTTGCTATGAATTTTTGGTTTCTTAACGACAAAATTTTATTTTATAGACGACCTTATCAATGCTCTAATAGAGAACCAAGAGATCTTGACGACACAACCGAAGGCTGATTTGTCGAAACGACCCGAACACAGCAAGACCGACGAACTGGACATGAATGGAACGTTTAAAAAACTGCAGATCGATTGAATACATTAGCACATTAGAACAATTTATTATTGTGGTTTGGCATTAGTTAAAATAATTTAATACGTATAACAATAATATTCTGGCAGTAATGCACTGTTCGTAATATCTATGCACAATTTTTGAAAAAAGAAATAGTTTGTTGTTTAAAAATAGTTTGATTCCTACACACATGTAATTCACGCACATACGAAATTAATTTAATTTAAAGTGAATAAAAATTTTACTCTATATACATGTAATTTTAGATTATAAAATGTGTAGTACAATTAATTCATTATTGAAAGGTAAATGAAAAAGGAAAATTGCATTTGTTATTCTATTACTCGAAATATATTATGATAAATCAAACTGCAATTACATTTATCGACAAATGAAATTATTAGATTTAACAGCAAATATATTACGTACTTAATGACATGATTACTTTGAACTGAACGTGTTAGATTAAAAAAAATATATATATATATATATATATATATATAGGTTATAAGTACCATTATGTTATAAACACAGAAATATAATATACATACTAAATTTTAAAGGAGATACGACGCTGCGAGAGAGACAGTCGCAGCACCTTTAATAAACACGTTTGTTTTGCCTTAACCAGCCAAATGACTAAATACAAAAAAAAATAATCATATCATATTATTATGTGGCGTACGAGTCGAAAAAAAGAACATTATATTATAGAAATCAATTTTAATAACAGTCTTATAAGACAAAATGAGAATAGTACATGATGTCATTGGTTATTAATAGTAATCAATGGTGATACTTAAAACTAATCGCAATGCATCGTGTGTACGATAAACAAATATTATTGTATGGAAAAAACATTCCAGAATATTAAGTTTCTTCAAAGATATGTTACATTACAATTATTGGTTAACAAAACGGACTTTATCGTAAAATACTTATGTGTAAATTAAATTTATATGTCAACTGTCAGTTAATAATTTTCAAAGGAATACATGGTTAGTTTAATTTTACTTAACAATCGGTTTGTTAAAAATATTAAAAAAAAAAAAAACAATAAAATACTAAATATTTGTAACAAATAGTTTATGTTGGTGAGGTAAAAAGGAATTATGGTTATCATATACAAATACTTTTTTTTATTCACAGGAAAGGAACATTATAAAATTAAAAAGTATAAAATAATACGTAAAATTTTGTGTTATGCAAAACAAAACAAAACTCAGATACCGTTTGTATTGGTACTAATAATAATATCTAGATTTCTATAAAGAAAAAACCTATACAAAGTAGTATAAAGTATAAAGTAATAATAATCAGGACTCGGATCTTATAGCATTTGCTAATCGTTTATGAATGAAGATAAAATAGAAATTTAAGGTATACATTTGTTTTATACATCGAGGATTAAAAGTTTAAAATTGTATTTTAAGAGTTCTAGATTTTTTTTTTTTTTTACTAATACGAGTTAAATTTTATTTATTTTCTGTACTTCACGAACCTCAATACCTATAAAATATAGGGGTTACGAGTTTAAACAAAATATTAATAATGAATCAATATTAATCAACTTTAAAAGAAAAAAATGAATTTGCTATGAATTTTTGGTTTCTTAACGACATAATTTTATTTTATAGACGACCTTATCAATGCTCTAATAGAGAACCAAGAGATCTTGGCGACACAACCGAAGGCTGATTTGTCAAAACGACCCGAACACAGCAAGACCGACGAACTGGACATGAATGGAACGTTTAAAAAACTGCAGATCGATTGAATACATTAGCACATTAGAACAATTTATTATTGTGGTTTGGCATTAGTTAAAATAATTTAATACGTATAACAATAATATTCTGGCAGTAATGCACTGTTCGTAATATCTATGCACAATTTTTGAAAAAAGAAATAGTTTGTTGTTTAAAAATAGTTTGATTCCTACACACATGTAATTCACGCACATACGAAATTAATTTAATTTAAAGTGAATAAAAATTTTACTCTATATACATGTAATTTTAGATTATAAAAATGTGTAGTACAACAATTAATTCATTATTGAAAGGTAAATGAAAAAAGGAAAAATTGCATTTGTTATTCTATTACTCGAAATATATTATGATAAATCGAAACTGCAATTACATTTATCGACAAATGAAATTATTAGATTTAACAGCAAATATATTACGTACTTAATGACATGATTACTTTGATGAACTGAACGTGTTAGGATTAAAAAAAAAAATATATATATATATATATATATATAGGTTATAAGTACCATTATGTTATAAACACAGAAATATAATATACATACTAAATTTTAAAGGAGATACGACGCTGCGAGAGACAGTCGCAGCATCTTTAATAAACACGTTTGTTTTTGCCTTAACCAGCCAAATGACTAAATACAAAAAAAAAAATAATCATATCATATTATTATGTGGCGTACGAGTCGATAAAAAAAGAACATTATATATTATAGAAATCAATTTTAATAACAGTCTTATAAGACAAAAATGAGAATAGTACATGATGTCATTGGTTATTAATAGTAATCAATGGTGATACTTAAAACTAATCGCAATGCATCGTGTGTACACGATAAACAAATATTATTGTATGGAAAAAAACATTCCAGAATATTAAGTTTCTTCAAAGATATGTTACATTACAATTATTGGTTAACAAAACGGACTTTATCGTAAAATACTTATGTGTAAATTAAATTTATATGTCAACTGTCAGTTAATAATTTTCAAAGGAATACATGGTTAGTTTAATTTTTACTTAACAATCGGTTTGTTAAAAATATTAAAAAAAAAAAAAAAAATAAAATACTAAATATTTGTAACAAATAGTTTATGTTGGTGAGGTAAAAAAAAGGAATTATGGTTATCATATACAAATACTTTTTTTTATTCACAGGAAAGGAACATTATAAAATTAAAAAGTATAAAAATAATACGTAAAATTTTGTGTTATGCAAAAACAAAACAAAACTCGTATACCGTTTGTATTGGTACTAATAATAATATCTAGATTTCTATAAAGAAAAAAACCTATACAAAGTAGTATAAAGTATAAAGTAATAATAATCAGGACTCGGATCTTATAGCATTTGCTAATCGTTTATGAATGAAGATAAAAATAGAAATTTAAGGTATACATTTGTTTTATACATCGAGGATTAAAAGTTTAAAATTCGTATTTTAAGAGTTCTAGATTTTTTTTTTTTTTTTACTAACACGAGTTAAATTTTATTTATTTTCTGTACTTCACGAACCTCGTAACTTTAAGAAATTAAGTAAAATAGTCTCATATTATAATCTATGTTTAGGCATTAAATTATAGTGATACTGTAGCAGTGTGCACTACAGTTCGTAAATAAAATATATATATATTTTTTTTTTTTGTTAATATTTTCAAGAATTATTTTAAGATTTTTTTTTTTGGTCATATTATAACGCATTCTTCAGTATTTTTCAATGCTATAAAATCCGTGCTCTGATAATAATAAAATAAAATAAAATATTATAGCGTGCAGTTTACTCCGTAATACTTATTATATTAAGCTACCGTAATTTTCGTTTTCATCGTTTGAATTGATTTTCAGTGGTTGCTTCTTGTCGACGTTTGTCGTTTCGTAACTGGTACATTCACTTTTACCGTTTACTGATTTGTTACTGTAAAAATTCGGTGAAATTAGTACAGTTAAACTGAATAGCGATTTTATCGGTATAATAAATAATCTTCAGCGCAATAATTTCGGTCGATTTTCTAACATTCATCCTATGTTCAGAGTGTCGAAAACGTTTTATGTACTAAAACATAATCGTTAATACCTTATCGACAAACCGGCAATTTTGTTGTCCTACAAACGATACGAGAAAATATTTCCCCGAGGTTCTAAAAACATTTTTTCCCTCGACCAAAGGACAGAAAAAAAAAAGCACCCCGTCGAAGAATATAATTCATGGTATCGTCTCAATCAACTATATACGGTTTAAAAATTTTAATTCACAGTCGAATGTATTTGTTATTCGGACACACAGTATAGAAAATCGACGGAAAAAAAAACTACTGCAGCCGATTAGGCGAATCCGAAATAGTTAAGACAGTACCTTTCGGTTTCGACAAGGCGATTTCTCCGGTAGGCGAATCGCCTGCGCAGTGACGGCGGAGTGTCGATGGCGAAAGGGCTGTACATCTTTGTGGGCGTTCTGCCCAGCAAACACTTGGAACGGGTCTTCGGCGTGTTGGGCGTCAGGGGCGACTCGTCCAATTTGAAACGACGTCTGGTCGACGGCCGCAGTTTCTGAAACGATAAATCGCGTTAGAACGGTCGTCGGACGTGCGCGCGCGCGCGCGGCATACCTGCGTGGCCGCTCTCAGTCCGGTCCTCAGCTTGTTCATCGACCTGAACACCGTGCTGACGCCGCGCCTGAGCGTGTCCCGCTTCTTGGCCACCGTGCTGACGGCCACTTGCCACACCTGCGAGTTGCAGTTCTTGCCGGCCGCCTTCGGGCTCACCCTGGCCGACCGTCTGGTCAACGCGTACGGGCACTCGTCGTCGAACCGGTCGCGCATCTGTCGCTGCGCGTCGGACTCGACGATGCACTCGGTGAGCGCGCCGGGCTTGCAACACTCGCCGCTGCCGACGAAACTCAACTTCCGGCGCATCATGTTACGCCGACGAGACACACCGGAGTACTTATCCGCCTCAACTGTTCTAACGGGTGCGCCGAGCAAAAAACCGTAAACGACTACACGACGCGAACGTTACGCGGCGCAGGAAATAAAAAACAAACTCGTTTACGCCGTCACGAGTTTCACGGGACGTTCGGCTCGCGATGCGGTCGACACGGGGTGGCGGGACGGCCGTTAAAATTCAAAAACCGTACGCGGCGGCGCAGCACAAGGTGTGCTGGGCGAACGGTCGGCGGGGGAAGGGAGAGCCCGTCGGACCGACGCAGTGTGACCGCGGGAACGGCGCGAAAACACCGCGGGCGAACGAGAGACCCGTTTTTCCGACTTCGCGGTCGGTGAGTGTTATTCCCGGAAAAGTTCTCGACAATACGCGGTCGTGTGAGTTCGATTGCAAAATTCGTCAAAACGCGATTTCAATAAAAACTAAAACCGCGTTTTAACAATTAAAATTCTGCCGTCTGGACGTTGTAACATACGCATAAGTACCTATACACATAGGCGTGTCTACGGGGGAGGCAGGGTGGGCACCGGCCTCCCCAGTGACTTAATTCTTGGCCTCTTGGCTTATAATCTACCGTGGTTGAAACTATATATATATAAAATATTTATAAAAAATAACTAATAAGTAGCACATTAGTTGATTGGCCTTATTTATTAGTTGTAATAGCGTAGGAAACCAATTTTAAGATCAAAATACTCTTTAATTTTGCGGGGTAAAAAAATTCCAGGTACTATATAATTGCCATTCAACAAAAAAAAAAAAAAGTCACAAATATAGGTATAGAATATAGATCGCTGTAGTAAGTAAAAATTTAAATTTTATAACTGGCCTCCCCAGCCATGGAGGTGACGGACACGCCTATGAGTATATACATTATATAATACACTGAAATATTATACCTATAAAGAATAATGTATAATATTATACCTAATCATTGTGATAATGCGTGAGAAAGGTAGTAAGGTAGGTACGCCAGGTAGTCGAGAAGAGAAAGAGAGCCGAATGTAGATTTTATAACAGTAGATGTCTGCAGTAAATATGGAGAAGTGGATGATTTCTGCAAATGCTATTGAGCTTCAGTGTCAATAATAGCGATTTGCACATTGCACGTAGAATTGAACGGAAATATCGATGTTATTTCGCAGCACCATTAAATTTTTTAAAAGTATTTTTCTATAGTAAAATCAAAAGCAATAGTACCATATTTATAGTTACCTGCAGAGAACGGTACGCCTATACCTTATTACAGTAATGAAACTATTGCGTCAGTGACCGAAGCAGATTTTATAGCTACTTATTATACCTATATAGGGTTTCGCGTATAATAATTCCTTATTAATATAGAGGAAGAAAAAAAATTTAGACTTTTTGTTATGTCTTGTAGGACTCCTTCATTTTTTTGCGTTGTTATATAATAATAATTTTTGAATAAATTCAGTCATGATTACTCGGCCTCTTCTCGTGACCCTCGTGAGAAGGGGGTTGGAAAATAGTCAAAGAAGTTATGATTTTAACTTAAGTAAAAAAGAAAATATAGCACAAAAACGTATATACAGAACTTATATTATAATATATATACATATAGTATAAAACGAGTAATATTTTCGATACAAAATATACATAGAGATATAATAAACATATATTTTTTGTGAGTCCATTATTTTCGAAGAAAATTAATATAACAAATATAAAATATTTAATTTCTTTGACAAAATTCATCATTTACGCGTGCGCAGTATAATTAATACGACGAGCGCGGTTGGAGAAATAATAATAAATAAATAAAATGTTTTATATATAATATAATCGTACACAAAATGTTTACTCGTCTCGCGGCGAGTATAAAAATTAATTGTATTAATTAATATAATATATAATTGTACGATACTGGATAAAATAAAAAAAACAATTAAAAGTATACACATTTTTTAGCCTATATTTATAAATTTGTTCTTAATTTTTTTTATTTTCTCAAAAATATACATTATATAATATACCTCTATATATATATATATATATATATATATATATACTAATGTTCGCGATTTTGATTTGGATTGTGATATATACTGCACGCGTCGTCTCGAAGTATAATTTATTAAAATTGTAAAATAAATTATAATAAAATTATATTCATTATTATTATTGTTGTTGTTATTGTTGTTGTTGTTGTTGTTGTTTCCGCAGCTGGAGGGCTGTATATAGGAAACGTGTTGATTTCCCAGCGTCGAAAACTACTACGAACGACTAGTGTACACGTATAGGTACACTGCACGCACGTCATAATAATATACGGCAACAGGCCGCACGTAACGGCCGGACAGTTGCGCGGCCCACCGTTTCTGGTGGTGGCGGCGGACGGGCGGTTGGGACGTCCCGCCGCCGAGGTCGCGCGTCGCGGCGTTTATCGATCGACTCTATAGGGATCCGCGGACGACGACGCCGCCGCCGCCGCCGGGCGGAGCCGTGGCCGCCCGCATCGTCGGCCCAGGTCGCCGCCGTTACGTTATCGCGGCCGTCGTGCACAGAGCGCACGTAACGGCGCACCGTAACGGTAGTGGGTATATAGTGTTTATTACGTTGTCGTCGTCGTCGTCGTCGTATAGGGCACCGTTTCACGCGGTGCAGGCCGCGGGCGACACTAAAAGTAGGTACCCGAAAGTACACGAAAACATTTATGACATTATAACGTTTACAACGACCGGGAAAAAGCATCGGCCGGCGGCGCGCGATGGGCTCGCTTCCCAACCTGCACGAACTGTGCTCCGATAAGGAGCAACCGGTGTGCGTGGCGGCGGCGGCGGCGGCGCCGCCGAAATTGTCGCCGAACCCCGACCACCGGTTACTCGCTGGCGGCGGCCGTCGCGGAGGACATCACAGGCGGCTCCAGCAGACCAACAGCCTGTGCACCGGTAATTTTTACGGCGTCATCGACAGGCAGATCGACATGCAGATCAACGAGGTACCTGTATTATATACCCGTCGCATAACGTATATATAACCCGCGTGACGTAATATCAGAGATAACCGCTGCAATATATTATAATAAGAGGTATGTGGACACGGACGATGAGAAGGGTGTAAGAAGCGGAAGTGGAAATTGTGCAGGGCGATACGAATGTATGATGGACGGCTTCGGCGTGAGTGCGGGTGGTGTATTATAGTATTGCAAGAGGTGGGGAAAACGATGCTTTATATATACGGAGTTGTATAGGATTCCGTGTCATTTTGGTAGTGCACTAGCAAATTTATAAGGTGTATGGCGAAGATGAAAGAGAAGGGCTCGTAAAAAAAATCCTCTTAAAATGTATTCAGATACGAGTGAAATTAATTTTTACAAAAGTCCGCGAAAAAAAAAAAACAATTTAATACGTATTTTAATAATATTAAAATTTTAAAAAAAAAAACCGACTTATCTTTAATATGTCGAGCTGTATAATTAAATAAATTTAATACGCTATAGCCGCATATAATATACGTATTCAAAATGAAATATAGTATTGTTTTTATGCGGAAATATATATATATATTGTTCGAAACGAATATGTTTTCGATTTGACGTTTCGAACAACACCTATATCGCGTGTATATAATATAGTTGTAAAAATCCAGCGATCGAAACGGGGGAGGAAGGCTGCAATTAATAATGTAATTTTTTTTTTTTTAGTTGATAAATATATATAAATATAATATATATATTTATTTATTTATTTATTCCTTTTTGAACGTTTATTTGATTTTTAAACTATCGTAAACGAATTCGATATGGTTTTTATGAAATATTATACAGAAAGTACATACACAATAATACAATGTTTTTTTTTTTTTTTGGATTTTAAAAATCGTTTTTACGCGTAGTCGCGGGCGAACATTTTTGTCGCGTATAATATATTATAGCGCAAGTATATACGCGCATAAATATTTTTTTTTTTGGCCACAAAAGTCTTCGTTTTGTATTCCGTTCTCGTCCACCGTTAATGCGCGTTTTTTCAGTACGCAGAATTCTACTGTCGCTCGCATTCGTTTTTTCTTCTTCTGAAGTTCAATAATATCATTCACGTATCATCTATACCAGTGGTTCCCAACCTCTTCTATATCCTACGCCCCCTTTGTAGATTTTCAAAAGTCTCGCCCTTCCCCCTATCAATTGAAAAAAAAACGATCACCTAATATTTTATTTTTTCTCCACATTGTAAGATAAAAATAATAAATACAATTTTACTTCGCAATGACTGCTTGCGCGCCTTCCCAGCAATGTTTACATGCCCCCCCCCCCAATTTGGGAAACACTGATCTATGCAAACGGTCATGATATATACCAGCTATTTACAGTAGCGCAACTAGGGGGGTGCTTGGGGGTGCTATAGCATAGCAATATATATATATATATATATATATATATATATATATATATCAGGTCTTAACGAATGCTCCGTCCTCCCCGAATTTCTCACTAGGACATTACTACAGATAATGTCGTTATTATTTTAACTATAACGCCTAACATAATTGATGTAAAAACGATTTTTCTATTGTTATTTTTTTTTTATGCGCCATTTTTGTTATTTTTCCTTTTTTCGTTTTTGTCTTTCTCCGTACGCTGCAGAAACCGTTTTCGCCGACGTCGCTCAGATCGACGCTGTCCACCGCCGCTCACCGCGGTCAATTGCAGGCGGTCGCCTGCAACGCGGCGGCCTCGGCCGGCAGCGGCGGCGGCAACAACAACAACAACAACAACAACAACGGCAAGAGACGCGACTCGCTGTCCAGCTCGGCGGGCGCGTCGTCCGTGCGCCGTCTCATCGAAGTGGTGCGCACCACGCCGTCAAACATGGGCCCGGTGTACAGCCGTCGGCTCTTGTGCCGCAACTACGTCACGCTGTGCCTGGGCCACGGCGCGGCGGCCGCGGCTCTGATACCGTTCATGGCGTTACAGGTAATGCGATAACGCCCGCGTGGGCCTGCACGCGGTCAGAACTCATAACGTTTACGGACTCTCCGTTCCGTTTACTTACCGCAGTCGATTCTATAATATGTTTGTTCCTTACATTTATTATGTAAACTGCTTTCTTTTAAAATTCGAAATGTTAAAAAAAAAAAAAAAATATTAAACAAAACGATTTCAGTTGAATTTTTTTCCGTATATATATATATATAATACTTGATAAAAATCGTATTTGATGTTATAAAATCAACGGTGTTCAAAAATTTATACGTTTATTAGTTTTGTTTTTTTTTTTTTTGCGAAAGTCCGTCCAAACACGACACACAAGAAAACTAATTTTATTTCGACGAAATAAAGTATTTCGCGGTTGGTCTCGGAAAATGCATGATGGATAATGTTGTTGTCCCGACGATATTTCCGGGTACGCGTTGAAGATTAAAGAATAGTAGGTTATTATATGCGATTGAATAGCCGAAGAAACGTGAAATACGCGTTTATTGAAGTCGAAAAAGAAAAAAAAACTTCTTTTATAGATTACAATTTGAAAACGTTTTTACTGATGTTGGATCGTTTCGTATATATAATTATAGAAATTTTTTTTTTATATAAAATATAAATATTACAAGTCTTATTATTACACACTTTATTATTTTGATTGATACGAGGAATTTTTTTTTTTTTACTTGCCAGTTACAATAAATTGTTACGATGATCGTTTGAAAATCGACAAATTTATTTCGTTCGATTATTTAAAATTAAATTATAGTATAACTCATAAACTGTTATGTCATTTTAATTTTAAAAAAAAATATTCCAAACCGATTTGTTTTTTTTTATAAACAAAACTATGGTAAATAACGTCCTTGTTTATTGTACGATAATTGTGTACACTATCGTATACTATTAAAATTCGTACGAGTATATGTATTGTAAAAAAAAAATCGGCTTTTTGTTTCGTTTAAATGCATTTTTTTTATGTAATTTTTTTTTTTTTTTTCATACGGAAATAAACATATTTCACAATGAACTTGTCCCTGACTTAAAAGAAAAAAAAGTACATACATAATATATACGTAGATAATAAACTGTGTACAACCACATTCGTCATCGTAACGTCGCTTATATCCGTCAGGGATTTTTCAATGCGTATATTTTATTATAAAAATATTGTCGACGAAGTGGTGTAAGGATATTAAATATAATAATAATAATAATCGATTTCGACCGCGGCCGATGTAAAATTTTGAATTTTTATAGCATTGTCGAGCCCGCGAAATAGTCGAAAAAGGCTAGGTGACAATATATATGTTAATTATGATAAATTCATGCGTATTTCAGCCCTCTTTGTATATAAATGGAATTTGTAAGGAAACACGTTAAAATAAATTCTGTAAAAAATAAATTACAAATTTACAGGTAAAAAAAAAAAAAAAACTAAAATCATGTTGTTGTTGTCGTTTACGATCGAAAACGTTCTTCCGGTTTATTCGCGAATAATTATTATTATATATTTCGAACTGCGTGTTATTTAATAAAATATATAATTCGATTATTTCGGACTGAAGAATTGCATCAAAAATAATTCTGCTAAACAGTGTGATTTGGTTTTATTATTGCGAGAAATATAAATAATTTTTAAGAAGTTTGCGCAGTTAAAAAAAAAAAAAAAAATTTTGTTTTAATCCTCCCAAGTAGTATGAAAAGGAGTATACCAAAACCTCCGCCTCCGCATTTTCCTCCGCTTCCGCATTTCCTCCGCATTTTCCTCCGCCTCCGCATTTCCTCCGCCGCCGCCGCCGTCACCAACCCCCCTCCGCATTTTCCTCCGCCTCTGCATTCGGTGGAGGAATTGCGGTGGCGGCGGCGGCGGAGGAAATGCGGAGGCGGAGGAAAATGCGGAGGGAATGCGGAGGCGGAGGAAAATGCGGAGGCGGAGGTTTTGGTATACTCCTTTTCATACTACTCTCACATATATGATATTTATTATAAATATATTGGTTTTTGATTTTTAAACGCCGACCTATGATTTTCATTATAAATCCTTAAGAAATGTCTATTAATTTAACTGGAATTTCGCACTCGTTGATTTTTAAAATCTTATACATATATTCTACAAGACATTTTTAAGCCGTGTACGTACGTCTATCAAATGTAAATTTCTTATTTTAATATAAAAACATGCGAGTGTGTATTACCGTCTAGAAAAGAAACACAACATAGAGGGAGTGGCAGAAAGGCGCATTTAAATAACGGTCAATCTCGAACACCACACTACACACGCACACACCGCAGTCAAACGCGAACTATACGTTGTTCAAGGCTGACCGCCGTGACTACACTGAGCGGTCCGATGGTTTCGGACCGCTATTTATAAGCGCCTTTCTGCCACGCCCTCTATGTTTTGTCGTAGCGCTATCTGGTGACAACTTTCTTTTCCCGTTTTATTACGGTCGGCTGACGCGCTATGTCGGTATATGCAGGTGTTTATAATTTGACGCTGACCGAGCGACCGATCGTACGTGCGTATGCGATCATTATTATTTATTTATTTTTTTTATTATTATTAATAATAATATTATTTCGCGTATTCGAATGAAACGAAATGAACGTAAGAATTCATCTTTCCTCGTCGTACACTCGTTTACACGTTTACTCGTTTATTTTACACGTTTACTATTTATTTAACGTTTACTAACATTTACACCTTTACTCGTTTACACTGTAACCGACCGACCGAGTTTCAGCTATAAGCACTAAACGCTCGATCACTAATTCTAGCCTTATATATGATGTTCAAAGGGCGAGGGAGGAGAAAATGGAGCATATCCATAACATAATTGGACCAACTTACATGACACAAGTCGGCGCTGTGACGTCAGAGATATACTAAATTTCAAATCCCATGGGGAAGGGACGATCCACCTATCGCCCCCTTTATAACCACCACTGACTGCGGGTTACTCTCTAAATATTAAAAAAATAATTGAAATAAATAATATAGTTAATAAGCGTCGGTTTATTGCGTGTACCTATTTTTTTTTACATACTCGTATACGTTTATGAATCCCGTGCTTGAATTTTAAACAAATTATTATATAGAGGGGAGACGTAATATAGTATATTACAAAAAAATCGACTTGCACAATATTAAAAAAAAAATAATAAAAATTAAAACGTCTTGGTGACTCGTAGAGGTTTTTTATAATTCAACCTTAGATTATTAAAAAAAAAATACATATACGAGCGTACATATGGAATAATCGCGGTCTTGCTGATTTCGTTTATTTCATCTTCATATCCTTAACAACTCTAAACGTATTTTGAAAAGGCGTAAATGTTTAAAAGTTTAAACTAATTATACGCGTGGTCCGAATAGTATATACTAGAGAGTATATACTTTGTTCTTCGAAGTGATTGGTATTTTTTCACGGGTCATCTCGGACTTGTTATAATAATCGTTTTCGCGGTTCTGCAGTTTACGCGTCGGCGTGTAAAACCGGAATTGAAAAAAAGAATATTTTGCGCGCAAAAAATGCTTGGAAAATAAATTGCGCAGAAATAAACTAGAGTATATCAACTCTATACGTTACGTTTAAGAAAAGTCGAAGAGGGACTCTAGAAAAAAAAAAAAAAATGTTGTTTATAAAATAAAAGCGTTCCACCGCATAATTCGAGCACTGTTTTCAAAACTGTATATAGTTCTCTTCGAACGCCACCGGCTGGCACTTTGCGCGCGCGCTTACTGCACACTCCGACCGGGGCTCTACGCCGTGACCTAATTCCGTCGCCAAAAAGCAATTTGTCCGAACTCCGAAGAATTCTCGGTGAAAGTTATAGTAAAACACTATGCGATATGCGCGCTCTTATACGCGACAAAGTGTGAAATTATTACGTTCCTCTATCGAAATCGAATGGAATTTTAAACGGTGGAGAAAAAAAACTGTTTTTTCCGCGTGTTGTTTTCATTTCGAAATCGCGAGACGAGAACTACGCGAGAGCTGAAGATAAACGAAAACTCGATACGCGAGTCGAAGGTTTCTTAACAATAATAATAATAAAATTATAATAATAATAATAATAATAATAATAATAATAATTCAGGATCAGGAGAACTGGAGGAACAATATGGATTGAAGAAAGAAGAGAAAAACACAGAGAAAGAATGAAAACTTATTGGCTCAATAGGAAGCAAAGAGATGGAAATAGAAGATAAACTACTGTGTATTTATATTAATTCCCGAGGTCCTTAGTAGGCCAAATTCAAAAAAAAAAAAAAATAATAATAATAATCGATAGGCAAACGGGAATGTTTTACTTTGATAATATTTATAATATTAAAAAAAAAAATTTTAAATTAAAGAAACAAAAGGATAAAACGTAAAAAAAATATAAGTATGCGCGTGAATATACGATCGAGCCCGCAAAGAGTTTATTTTATAAAAATAAAAATATATATATATTTACTATAAACAAATTCCGTACAACTCTTACATATATTTTTCGTGATATTACTACTGTTCATAGTAGAGGTTTCCAGAGTGGTCTATATCGACCGCCTGCAGGGGTCGATTCTGATGACACGTGTCAATGAAAAAAAAAAATAAAAATTTGGGGCTGCATGAGACGTAAATAGGAGTCGACGAGACAATGTGAACAACAAATATTGTCGTTATCGTAAGTCGGTAACGACTATAAAGACTGCAATAATGAGTCGACGGCGTGAATAAAAACAAACTTAACATTTGGTTTTTTTATTTTAAAATTTTTCGCTTTTCAGTAAACCCTGCAGTATCCAAGCGGGACATAGCTCTGTGTCAGCTTTCAAAAACGCGTTGATGAATTTATGAAAATTCAATACTGTAGGGGGTCTACGAGAAACAGAAAAAAAATCTGTAAGGGGTCGACGGGACAAAAAAGTTTGAGAACCTCTGGTTTATGGGTTAGATTCACACGGGTACACGTTTATATATATATATATTTTTAAATATTTTCGCAATGAAAATACGAGTTTTAAAACTTTGTAAAATATCGCGCCGTGCAGCGTCGCGTTTTCCGAACGGACAACGTTATCCGCGGTGTATGTAAAGTAGTATACACACTAACGCCAAAACGGTCGAAATGAATCTACTCGAATAAGATTGAAATAAAATTGTAAAAAACAAAAAAAAAAAATTGAAACCACGAAACGTGTTATTTTCGTTCGTTTTTGATTTTATTATTTCGCGTGAATATTATACTAAAATCGAATAAATCGTATTCGCGTATTAAATATATATATAAGATTTCGTTAAATTATTGTATTTTATCGTTAAAATGATTAAGTGCGTATATACATATTATATGTACGTAGTTTGTTCGTTAAAGCAAGGTTACGGAAATTTCGGTCAAGTGATTTTTTTTTTTTAAAACAATTATTTTCACAGTGTACTATACCGCGTGATATATATTTTTTTTTTTTAGTACGTCTTTTACTGGTATTACAAAAAAAAAAAAAATGACATTTCTATTTCGTAATTTTTAATTCGCGAGTTTTTAATTCGTCGTCTTTCTTCATTGTTAATTCAATACATTATAAATCGAAAGTTTTTAACGGTGCACGGTAATTTTAATTGTAATACACGTGTTGTGGTTTCGACTTGAATACAATCAGTTTTCCACTGTTTATTATTCAATTTATTTATATCAATTAAGCAGCCTTTATATTTTCCATTACTGCAAAGTATTAATTCCGCGACGCCGCGAGTACTTCGCGACATACGTCCTACGCGCTTTCGAAACGTCCCCCGGTATAGTTTTTTCTTTTCTTTTTTTGTCTCTTTTCAGGAGGAGGAGAAGGAGGAGGAGGAGGTTGCCATAGAAACTGAAATTTCGGCCGTTTTGCAGACGGTATACCGATCCGAGCACGCTCGATACACAAGCGTATTATTTTTCAATTCGTTTGCGCGCTGCGGCTGCTATACAATATTCTAGTAAATTCGTTTTTTCTTTCTTTTTTTTTTAATCACTCTGTTCGCGAAATTAAATTCGCTAAAACAATTTCTTTAATGCGACGTTCTACGCGTTTTCGATGTCCTTCAAATAATTTGGTTTTCTCTTGTATAGGCACGTGCTGCGCAGGTGCATTTATCTCGCGAAATTAACGACGCTCTCGTTAATCATTATTATAATTTTACACCGAGTTTACAAAATTTTCAGATTTTCTTTGAAAAATTATAACTCATAAGGAAAAAAAATATTTTAAGCGCGTAACGATTAATTAAGATCAGATAACGGATTACGAGATATTAATAATAATAATAATAATAATAATTGAGCTTCCCAAATATTTTTTTTTTCACGTATATACGAATATATATATATAAATGTTTTTTTAAAGTCGATTCGCGGACGTTATTGTTCCGAAAATATAAGATTTATCGCGCGGGTAAATTTAATTGATTCACAATTGTTAACGAAACGGATTTAATTGATTTGGCCGGCGAAAAATCGAATAATTTGGACCGTTGAAAACGTTTTGAAGTCTGACAGAATAATTCGAATGACTGTACTCATAAACTCAATATCATATTACGTAAATAAAAAGAAAGCGATTTCCAAAAACGATTGTCGTGTGAATTCACCTTATGTTTTATGATACGAAACACCACGAGTTTTGGACAATTACTATTTTTTTTTTCTCGCAATTTTTCGCAAACTTTTAATACAAATTGAAAACGATTGGTAGGTAAATAAATCGCTATAGTTTATTGTTGATAAAAACCGGTATTTTAAACCGGTTTTTTGTTACACGAAAAAAAAAAATCTGTTTTAATTTATAGTCTATTTATATCACGGAGAATTCGATTAAATTTAATATATTCACTCGCGTTTTCACAAAAATACGTTTTTTCCCCCCCGTAAACGGCGACGTTATTATTATTATTTTTTTATTAACAAATGTATGACTTCCTAACGACTTCTTTTCACATCTTTCTCGACCGTCTTCCTTCCTCATTCTCGGCTATCCGAGAGGGATGTCTATTCCCCGTCGGGTTATATTCCCGCACTATACGAAGTAATACGCCTATTTCGCGGCTTCTCCGCACTATAGTTTTTTCTTCTGACGGCTTCTATACCGCGCGTTCGGTTTTTTCGATACAGTATCACAGTCACTCTATTACCCTCGTTATTTCTTTGGTTTTTTTTTTTTTGCAACACCGACAATTTTTCTCACGAATTTCCTTTCGAAAAATCGAGAAATTCGTTTTTTATACGACACACACACAACATTTTTACCGACTAAACGGTATTTAAAAGCATATTTCACTGTATAGGTATACGTCTTTGAGTACTCCGTCGAGTCCGTGCAGTAGTTAACGCAGCCCGGCGTGTATATAGTGAAATAACGTTTGTCGCGTGTTCGCAGGGTTCCATATCGGCTTGGTGGTGGCCGGAGAAGCTGAAGCTGAACGGCGGACTCGCGACCACCGTGACCACGGACGTCGGTTCGGTGCTGTTGTCCGTCATGTTCGGCATGGCCGCGGTGAGCGCGCTGCTCGGGCCCACGGCCGTGCACCGGCTGGGCACGCGCACCTGTCTGGTGGCCGGTTACCTGGCGTCCGTCGCGTTCGTCGCCGTGCACCTGTACCCCAAGGTGTCCGTGCTGGCTCCCGGGTACATCCTGATGGGCGCCTGGCTGGGCTGCTGGACGGCGTCCCGGATCGCGGTGCTCATGACGCTCGCGTCCAAAATGGCGTACGTGTTGTCCGACCGGGAGGAGGGCGAGCTCGAGGGCAACGGCCGCCGGGAGGCGGTGGCCAGGAACCTGGCCAGAGGACTGCAGGTGAGCGGAACCGCGGCGTAACACAATCGCAACGACCGTTTGTCGGGATCGGAGTGGAGAGAGTAACATACGAAAAACTGTTACTCTTCTATGATAAAGTTCAAAAGTCGTCGATTTTTTATAAACTGTCTAAGGATCATTGCGGACAGTTACAAAAAAACACGTTTTTTTTTGTTAATTCGTTCGAGAACGTGATCAGAGAACCGCCTGTGAAAATAGGCACCGAATGTTTTCGGTTGTTCCGAAAATCGCTAGTACGTTTGATGTGTAATCACATCGTAAAATACACGCGTTATTTCTAATAAAGTCTACTTGCAAAATTAACAATTATTCACAGTCCCTTTTTCTGAACGATTAATAATAATTCCTATGCGTTTTAAATATTTTTCCAATAACACGTGCTAAAAAAAAAAAACAAATTTTATGGTACCGACCGTTTAATGGCATCAAAACGATCGGCGCCAATGTGATCGCACTCGTCGTATTTGCATATATTTCCCGATTCGTCGGTAACAAAACCAGTTATTATGGATATTTAAAAAAAAAAACAGCGAGTCCAGTGTTTGAAACGTAAACATCTATTTGTATAAAATGTAATCAGGACGTGGTGGGATAGTTATTGGAGAGAAAATAGAAAAATAATAAAAATTCCGCGTGGAAAAAGATAAGCGTGGATGGCGTTTTTCATCGTCGACCGAGTAATTTCTGTGGTCACGTTTCTTATTATTATTATTATTATACCTCGTTATGCAACCCGTACATTTTAAATCGTAATGAAAATTAAAACACGTATACTTGAGATTGTAAAGTGTCAAATCTTCGTCGGAACAATTGCATCGATAATAATGACGCTTGTGTGTAGTACCCGAATGTCCGTCAGAATATTTATGTGCAGGTGGTCGAAAGCGTTCTTCCCCGGGTCGTTCTTCTCCTGTACATTTTTAGAATCGAAATTAAAATCTCTACCCAGTACCGTGTGTACATACACGCTGCGCAAATGGTGATAGCACGTATTCAAAAGAGCCGAATTCAAGAAGTCCACAATCGACTGAGCATATAATATCTCCGATGTCCGATCGTATCGATTCCATTTCCATTCGTTTGGCTGTTACTGCAGTAGTGTCCGTGCGTTGAGTGGCGTATTATTTTCAAATTTTAAACGGCCACACAACTGCAGCAGCTCGTTTATCCGGTCTTTTAAATTGCACGCAGCAGTCAAAACGTTGTGTATTATACACACGACCACGGACGTTGTTAAATCACGTTTCAAACGACATGAAAAAAAAGAAAACGGTAAAATTATTGTTTATTTATTTTTTAAATTCGTTTTGTATTTTTTTTTTTTTTTACTAAAATTATTCCTTCGGGGCCGTCGGGAGTCTTATATTATTACCGAAATTGCAAATTTTCCAAACTTAAAAACCGATTTTATTGAATAATAAAGGTCTCGAACGATTATTTATTAATTATTATTATCACCCGGTCGGATAAAATTCGTTGTAGGAACAAAAAAAAAATAAATAAATAAAAAAATATTGCGCAATCGCAACGATTTTGATTTGTTATATTTTTTAGTGAATACATTATATCGTGTTGTTGACGCGCGTGACATTAACGACGTTGTTTTCGAAGACTAACGTATATATTAACAAATATTGCGAAAGTAATGAAAAAAAACGACACTCTGAACACCGTATATATACTTAAAACGTAACTTTTGTTGTGTACAGACTTTGTCTCGTCAGTTTCTCATCGGTTTTCCGTTTAGATTCCAATCGTCTGCTTATTTTATTTTATACGGTGGCAGTTGCCCAGCATAGTGATATTATAATTAACGTACAGTTGATGTACACAATCGTGTAAGATTATAGAGTGCGAGAAGTGTATCAATATTATACTTATTTACTAAATTCGTACATTTATTTAAATGTCGAGACCATACAGTAAACGTTATAAAAATAGTATTCGCTTGTCAGACGTTTTGAGTCGAAGAAATTAATTTCGGCCAGCACTGCAATATTGGACAATAAATCCGTTAATATTAATTTGAAAATAAAACAGGAGAAAAATCTAATATTGTCCTTCTCGTTTCCAGCGATCACGAAAATAGTGATGGTAATAATATAGGAGTGAGATTGACGTACAAACACCAAAAGAGGACACTGTTCTCAGCAAACGGTTTTGAATCGAATCGAATTGTTTTTTTTTTTTCTATACGTATAAAAACCTATCGCGATCGAAATTACAGGGAGTTTTTAGTGAAACACTGATCGTACATAACATACAGCAATAAAGCGCTTTCATTGGATTTTTTTTAAAAAAAAATTCTTTACAGCTATAAAACCCGGCACAGAGCGGGCGGCTTTGTTCAGACACGAATGAGTTCAGAATTCTTTTAATAATAATATTATTATTAGAGCAAGTTTCGAGAAATCCGTTACTTTACATTTTGGAAACATTTAAGTATAAAAATTATCGAGGTCACGCCAGTTCACAGAACAGGTGAATATTAATAAATCGTTTGGTTATTGTTCGTGTCTGTTGGTCCGACGCGCGCGCCACATCAGTGTACATATTTTTACGTACCTATTACGATATTTTATTATTAACATCACGGTGAAATGACGCGATGCTGCGTAAAAAGCGTACGATATTCGGTGTATATTTTATATATATATATTTTTTTTTCTCCGGATTAAATATATAATAATAATATTATTGTGACGAGAATAATTATTGTTTCGAGAGCGATGATGTTCGTTGACCCGTGATTGGATTCAGGTAAGAGGAAAACGACACGGTATACTGAAATATTACGCGACCTCGAGGATTTATACTGCAGACGTTTTTTTTTTTTAATTTCGTGATATTATTAAAAAAAAAAACTAATTATGTTTTGAGCCGGGGCCCGAGTGAAATAATAAAAACGCCCGTGGAGAATTGTAACGATACGATTACACGAACCGTGTGCTGCACAAGATCGCTCGGCGCGAATCTTCTCGCAAACGCTTGTACAGTTTTTATTTTTCTCATTTAAATTTTATCGTTTTATACTTAGTGTACACCCGACCATAAAGGTCGGAAATGACTGCGACTGATACGGTTTACTATGATTTAAATATGTCGAAAAACCAGCGAATCTCTCGTGTTTTAAAGTCTCGAAATCACCAGAGAATTTCGCGTATATACGCGTAGTATTATGACGACGCAAAAATACAACGATCGATCGTCTCCGATATTTTTAAAATCTATCAGAAATTCGATTTATATAATATTATTGGTAATTTTTAATTGCGAAATGTTTTTGGCTATATATATATATATATATATATATATATATATATATATATATATATATATATGTGTGTGTATTATTTGGAATTAAAACAACGAATATATGATTAGTGTAATAATGATTACTTATACGTAATTAACTAATTTATTTTACGAATTTTCACACCGTTTCGAGGGGTTTTTCTTACGTAAAATACACGAGGTACAAAACAAATAATACAAAATAACACAACAGAATAATATAAAAATTAATGACGGTTAACGTCTAATTAAATAAGTGCGAACGTAGTAAGTGTTACATATTATTATTACAACGACATTATTTATCATTATTATAATGACGACACGCGTCCGATGGACAGTGTGATGTCGACATTTTACCGGAGTTCGAACGCGGAAAAGTTATAAAACGAAAATCGAATAAACATAATAACGAAAAAAAAAAATTAAATATTCCGAGTACCGAGAAAACGTTTGCATAATGTAAACCTTTTAAACTCTTTGTTGCACGCGGACCCTTATAAAAAATACTCATTGAAGTCCCCTGTGCTTTTAAGCGAAAAAATCAAAAAAATAAAATCTCCCCGAGTCGTGGCGTACTTTCATATTATCTGAACGCCCTTGAATGCGCGTCCTACGAGTAAAGCGGATCGTACAAAAGAAGTGCGTTTTCAGTGTGACTTTATAAAGGAAATGTTGTAAAAAAATTCCACGGACACGACGTATAACCAGTCGAATGGTGTACCGGAAGGACGAGAAAAGAGAAGTGATTTTTAACAATACACGAGTGAATAAAACCCGAGAAATCGAAATACACACGAGACGCGTGTTACGAGAAACGATCAAATAATATAAGTGACTGCTCCAGCTCACGGGGAAACATCCAAGGGGGGAAAGTAAAATATCCCGGTCAAACAATATCCGTCAAATGATTTACTTCGGCCATAACCTGGGCCGATCCGAAACGGACAGGAACCCGAAGAAGACGAAGAATTATTATGAAAATCTATTTTAGAAATCAGAAATTGTCTTATAATTTTTCTATTCGTTCGTGCAGGTGGCTCACGACGTGGGCTTGATCGCCGGGAACGCGTTCGTCGCGTACATGATAAGCGACGCGCGGACGGACGAGATTCTCGAGACCATGTTCGCCCGGGACGGCGGTCCGGGGACGGACAGGACTTGCGGCAGCGTCGCCTGTCCGCTGGTCAACACGGAAGAAATCAAACTCGGATCGACTGCAGCAAACTTCTCGTCGTCAAACCAGACGATAGGGCTGGTCGACGTCCGCAACCACATGGTACTGCCTTGTAAGTAAACGACCGGAGACAAGTTACCGTTATTAAAGCGATTCATTGTTATCCTACAAGGCTTATCTCGACTCTCGTCCCATCTCGCTATAGAGTCCAACGTGAATTTCTTAGTTTTGTTCCTCACGTCCTTGAAATTGAGCACCGATCATCACACGATTACTTTCTTGTCTTACAACAACACTTTAAGTTTATCCGACCGAAGAGTATTGTTGGCCGACCCGAGTTTCATATTAGCAAACTCATTATAATGTTTCTATAGATGCACCTGTTCTTTGATGTCCGAAGTAAATCTCAGGATTCCCCGGTACGTCTTGTATTCGCTCCGTTCTATGTACCGTTCCGTCATTCCAACTATGGCCGTACGAACCGTCTTTGGTCCTCGTCCGACGACGTCTTCCATCGATTTCACAGACATTTCCGCACTGACTATTTTTTTAATCGTCTCATTTGAGACGTGGATAATTGCAGACAATACGCACGTTTTCCAATGCGTTTTTTATCGCGTAAACCGATTGATTAAATAAAACTCGAATAGAAAAATCTAGATTTTTCTTAAAAGACAACGCAATACTCACGTCGCACTTTCTCTATAAGTTAAAAGTTCTCATATCATATAGAAATAAGTACCGAAAGCGCTTGTCCGTTTGTTGAAACCCGAATGTATTGTACGTGTACAATAAGGAATATATTCTACTTATTACTTAAAAAAAAAAAACACGAATTATAATATTTACGAAAACTTCAGACATACGCGTGTTATCCAATATTATAAAGGAAATTCGGATAAACGCGAAGTAAAATCTGTAAAAAAAAAAAGATTTTTTATGTTACACTAGAAGAAAAAAATTCATCGAAAATCTATAAGAATAAATATGCACGATAATTGGGCGAATCGAGTGGAATGACAAATATAATTAGACGTTACATTGTTAACGATGCGATTTTTATGTTTTATTATTGAATCGTCTCGGCGTAACACGCGCGTGTGAGGCAAATAAATCAATAATTTTTATTCATTTTTTTTCTTTTTAATTTTGAAGGTTATATGTTAATCACAATAACAACAACAATTCGTCAAATGTAAACATATATATTTAAACTACACGTGTATAATTATGCTAGTATTGAAATTTTTGGGTTTGTTTTTTTTTTTTTTGATTGATTGAAAAGTGAATGTATTAAGAATGGAGAATATATACACGCGTTTCGGTGCTGTTGCAAGGACATAATACGATACGCAAAAGAGTTCTGCGGATTACGCCGTCCATCACCGTCGTCTTGTAAAATATAAACGATGCGTATTTTCGGAAACGTTTATTTTTGTTGTATACACGCGATCCTATCTATAATAATTCATACGAGTATAATACACATAATATATTCCATCATATGGAACACTGTATATCGCGATTTAAATATCTACAAATAAATACAAATTGTTTTTGTTATATTTAGAAAAAAGTAGTGAAAAATATCTTTTCGATTTGAATTTTATAAAACTTTTCGTAACGGCTGAAAATCGTTGGATCTTATACGACGAAACTTTTAGCTATAATATTATTGCGCGATTTCATAAATTTCATCTGCGCGAAACCAAAATAGAAAAATTTCATCGCATTAATATTCTATTTTTAATCCAATTCATGGATGAAAACGTATTGAGATAACACTATTATATATATTGATACTTATTTTTCAAAAGGAAAGAATTTTCTCGACGAACCTGAGCAGAGGATATTCGTATATGTATATATATTAGAGGAGACACAAATCATGTACCGTCGATTTTTCACAATAATTTCGGTGAATATGTTTAACGTTATCCAAGTTGCGAGCGAGAAATACTTATAAAAGTTACAAGCAAAACCGTATATTATTTTCGATTTGCACGTACCATGGCCTCCATATTCGAATTTCGGACGGTATTGTTTAGTTTTGTAAATTACTTATTTTAGACGAAAACACTCCGTTATTCTTGTTTTTATAATATAAAAGTGTCTGATTTCCCACCGAAAATATTTTGTTATAACTCCGCACAAGAAAAAAAAACCCGGTGCAGTCGTTTGTACTGCAAATAGAAACTATATGCGTCAACTCTACATGTTTTCTTCTATTAAATTACGCGGAAGGTATATTATGAACTAATCATAATAATAAATAAAATGAATTCTATGAATTGTTCTGTCATTTAGCACATTTCTAGTTTAGGTCTCAAGCAATTTTTTTTGTTTTTTTTTAATCATATACATACAAATAGTAAAAAATTGTTTTATTAATAAAAATAAATTATAAACGAGTAAACGAGTTTACAACGACAAAATATGAAACATTACTTTAATTTTTTTCATTGAAATAAGCGAAATAATAATAATAATAATAATAATAAATAATAAAGGTTGCATACGCGCGTACGATGGGTCGCTCGGTCAGCGTCAAACTAAACACCCGCATATACCGACATAGCGCGTCAGCGGACCGTAATAAAACAGGAAAAGAAAGTAGTCACCAGATAGCGTTACGACACAACAAAGAGGGCGTGGCAGAAAGACGCATATAAATAGCGGTCCCAAAATATCGGACCGCTCAGTGTAGTCATGGCGGTCAGGCGTGAACAACGTAGTTCGCGTCTGATTGCGGGGTGTGTGTGTGTGTGTGTTCGATATTGACCGCTATTTACATGCGCCTTTCTACCACGCCCTTTAAGCTTTGTCTTTGCGCTATCTGGTGACTACTTTCTTTTCCCGTTTTATTGTTATTTCGTTTACGTTCCATGCACGTTGTTCTTCCTTTTCCTACATCTGCATTTCGTCTCGATACATTTATTACTCGTCGATGTGGATATTTCATTGGCAGAGCAGGGTTGGCTCCATTTTCGCCCCCCTCTTGAACATCATGTATAACCGCCACTGAATCATTCGAAGTTTGGTGTTTTTTCAGTGTTGTACTAAACAGATGAAATCGTTGTAAGCTCGCATTTCATGCCGTAGCGTATAATGGAACACGACGTCGTTTCCCGCTCACGAAGGCCCGGGTTCCGTACCAATAATAATAAATAAGGTTATTTGTAAAAAATATTTGTGATTTTTATGAGCTTGCAATGAAATTCATTGTTACTTTGTACGCCATTCATAATACAATCGACATAAGCGAGCGATCACTTTCGTTCTGAGCTAGTCGATAACACAAAATATTATTTTATATTTTTATAAGAATCCGTAAAAATACATTTGTGTAACGTTTTTTATTGCAAAATCGACTCCGGTGTTATATCGGGTATAGATAACAAGTTTTTGCAAGCTAAAAACGTGTAAAAAAATATCAACGCAGCCGTGTTTGGTATCGCGTCTCCGTGAGCGAGAAACGACGCCGTGTTCCGTTTCGCTCCATTACGGCATGCAACACGGCAATATGAAGATTTGATCTGTTTAATATACTGCAATAGTGAAAACAAACGCCAAAATTTAAACGGCTGTATAACTTCAAAACTGAGTTCGACCGGGAAAAATTAATTCCATATTCGTTTTCCTAACGTATGTTGTTACGACTGTAGTGTGAATTTATTGAATATATTGTAATAAGAAAGTTTCTACACGCAAAAAATTTCGTTTTAAAATTTTTAAAAAATTGCTTTTTTCGATAAAAAAAAAAAAAAAATACAATTTAAATTTTTAATCGCACAAAAGTTATCGCGTTCGTCGGGTCTTCGCGTGAAACACTGGGCTATATGCAGGGCCGGCCTGGCAATGCGGCCGGGACCCCATCTTTTTTTTTTATACCAATACTTTTGAACGCTATGTCTCTACCAATTTTGAAATCTTTGCCTTGCATTATTATAATGTATAAAAAAAAATAATGCAAAAATTGATTTGAGAACAGTGGCGGTTCGAACCCCGCGAACCGTACATGTCAAATCGTGGTATTTATCCATCGGACTATTATAGTACGAGCCGAAAGGCGGAAAAAATAAACCTATTAAAGAAACACGGTAAAATTGTCAAATTTCAAATTGCTTTAACTTAAAAACTAAATCCGACTACCGAATTCTAATTTCAACATAGGTTCTTTTATTGACCTGTATTAATTCTATATAGAAACAGAAGGCGTTAGTCCAAAAAAAAAAAAAAAAAATATATTAATTTTTTTTCATAAGTGGCCCGGAAAAATCTTATTCGCCCGGTAAGAATTTTAGAGTCACTCCGCCCTTGGATCTAGGACACCCTATATAATGGATTGTTTTTTTTATTAACATGTATTTTTTAACTTCGTATTAAACCAAGGGGCAGGGGGGGCCCCAGAATAAAAAGATCCAGGGGCCTATGGTGTGCCACGCCGACACTGGCTATATATGCCTGTATATATGAATAAATAAAAGAGTCGTTTACAGGCAAAACCACGCAGCTGTTGGCCAGCGTGTTCGCCGGATGCTGTTTCGTCGGCGTGGCCGTCACCGCGACGTTCATGACGCGCATACGGCTGTTCGTGTACGCGTCCGCGTCCGAGAAACGCAAATTGGACAACGCCCGGTCGTTCTCGGCCGTCTGCGACGCGTTCCGCAACACCAAACTCCAGCTGATCGCCCCGCTGTCCGTGTTCATCGGACTCGAACAAGGATTCATCTATTCGGACTATTCCAAGGTATCGTAATATGTATATATATATATATATATATATATAGAATATTCACGTGTGGTGTGGGGAGGGCAGCGAAGGATCTTAGAGTAGATTTTTTTTTTTTTGGAGGGGTGGGGGAAGAATTATTTTCAAAAGTCGTTTTACAAATGATACAGATTTAAAAATCATATTTTTAGTTACATTTATGGTATTACTATAATATCAATCAGCGATCAGGTAGGTAGGTATACCAGTTATAGCGCAACCGATAAGCTTTTTCCTCGGAGTTTTTATATCGGTATCGCCACAGAGTAATAGCGAAAAAATTGATAAAAAGTATACGAAATTCCTTCATTATAATATAAGGGAATGACCTATTTTTTTTCTTTTTAATAAAAATTTGTTCGCCAAGTAAATTGATGTCAATCGGCCATTTAGTCGTTTAGACTCTTTAGGTTTGTCGGCAAAATATAGAAAAAGTCCATGACCTTTTTTTTTTTTTTGACTTATTAATTTTTTTTCTACTCTAATTTTTTGGAGAAGGAGGAAATTTCTCCCATTTTCCCCGTAGATCCGCCCCTGCGGGTGGTGGAAATTTCGTGTTTTAAACGTCGTTCTGTTTTTCGTATACACGAATATCAGAGCTGATTTTTCGACACTTTAAATTTATTTAGAAAACATTTTTTCAGGAAAAAAAAATGATCAAAACATTTCCGTTCAATAATATAATATAATCGTCGATCAATAAACGTTTGTGTGGTAAACGGTCGAATTTACGCGCGGATAACATTAGTCATTACTAATAGGCGCGGATTTTAACGCGAAATATGTACATTATTTAGTGGATAGTCTAGGGCAATGCTTTCCAAGTACAAAATTCGATTTATATATATATCAGAGAATTTAAAAACGAAACTTTTATTTTGCATTTTTTTTTTTACTCTTTTTGTTTTTAAAGTATTTTTTTTTTTACATTTTTAGAGAATTTTCCCGTTTTTAGGGCATTTCTTCATAGCAATTTTTTATTTTTATATATATACTTTTAATGCTTGAAGTGTGAATAAATAAATATAACGTACACGATTTAGCGTATAGAATAATACATTTTAAAAATATATGTTAAACAATATTTATTTCGTCTGTTGTCTCATTACTAAAATATAGCAGAAGTCTAAGCGAAGAATGCGCCGCTCGATCGAGCTTTGAAACGAAATCCGAATACCGCCGTTATAAATACGCTGAAAAATAATAATGTCGTTTTACGCGGCATTTTTATTATGTCGTTTTTCGGCATAAAATTCGAGTAAAATCTGTTCTAAACGTGTTTTTTTTCTCATACCGTCGCGTGCAAAACTCGTTGCAGAATCCGACGAGGACCGCGGTATATATACTACCTTTACACGAATAAATATAACTGCAGACAAATATTTACAAAATTTCGACGCTTTTTTGAGTAGTCGAAGAAAACGCGCACGTTTTCGGACCGCCTTAACTTTGATATGGCCGATTAACCGCCGAAACCGTATATTATAATATCGTGTGGTCAAATAGAATATAATATATGGCCGTGGACAATACACATATTGCGGTAAACGTAGTCCTATAAATATAATCGCTTATGATCATTTATATCGTGACTGGAGATTTTACTTTAAAAAAAATATATATATATGTAGTTTGGTCACCTCGTTTCTATAATCGTTTCATAAGAATAACGAATTTTTTTTGTTTATTTTTTTTCGCGCATAAAACGAACGGTTCAGAAACGTTCATCGCGTTCGACGAAAAGAATTAATCAAAC
The DNA here is from genome assembly GCA_032441835.1 of Slavum lentiscoides. Taxonomy (NCBI): domain Eukaryota; kingdom Metazoa; phylum Arthropoda; class Insecta; order Hemiptera; family Aphididae; genus Slavum; species Slavum lentiscoides. The sequence goes on along the minus strand of CM063715.1, from coordinate 7,195,216 downwards.
GCGTTTTAATAACACATAAATCGTATGCAACGTCAAAAATGAAAAATTTATTAGTCAAAAAAAGAAAATAGTAATAGTTGCGGCGAATGAATGTCTGAATTTTTTTCGCCGTTCGCACTCTCCCGCTACCGGGTTTCCTCCTAAGGATCTTCCTTTCGAACCCACAATAGTTTTCCTTCATCGTCCTTTGTCGTTGACCAATATAGTTTCGCGTCCGCATACACGGCGCGACAGGACGGAGGCAAGCAGTTTTATTTTGTATTCTCTTGACAGTAATTTCGACTCCAATACGTTCTGTTCAAAAACACTTTCCGATTCGCTGCCGTTATTCCGACATTTCTGAGTAAAATCGTTTTAAGTCTATTATGGAATAACTGTACGTACTTATATATTACGTGTAATTAAATTCCGCGCGTAGGTGCAGACGGTGTTGAAATATGGGTGTGATACGCGAGTATAATGTTCGTGTAGGAAAATTAAAATTACTTTTATTGCTGTTGTGAAACGTTCGTTAAGACTTATAGCTATTCGTTTTAAATTACATAATATCGTTTATAAATAATCTGTACAATTGTATCACGCGATTCTCCGGTGTAGATTCATATACTTTATAAAACAATTGCGCGTCCGTATCCGCACACTGTATATACGTATAATAAGAAAATTGCAAATTTACGGAGCTTTGGTCAAATCTATAAAATTTTAAACACGAGTCCTTCGAAAGTTTCTCGAACGGTCATTTGAATAATGTCATCTATTCGCGTACAGAGTGGTCCGGAGTGGAAAAATTTGATTTTTGAACTTGAACGCGGTGCAACGCGCGGTTGAACGGGACATATAACGTTTGTATGATATCGTGTCTCGTCACGAAAGCGTTATAAATTTATGATGAAATTTTTAAAAAAAGCACCTGAGAAATCAGCCTACCTTTTTAAAAAAAAGCCACGAAATTTTACAAAAAAAAAAAAAAAAATTCTCTATCAATATGCGTACTCTACACAAAATTACGATCGCTTCTTCGCGTGTTCGTTGTCTTTTTTTTTATTATTATTGTGTAACCGTATTCAATATGAATATCGTTAATTTTAACACTTTTTACGTAAAATGTACATTAAAAGGACTTACCGAATAACTATATATTGTAATAATAATAATTATTATGAGTTATTATATAATAAAAACAAGTCGTTATCTGGAAAAACATTTTATACGTACAAAATATGTATTATGTAATAATTGATAATTAGGTACCTACTCTTACGGGAATAACATTATCTTTATACTCGTATATAAACGATATATTGTTAAAATTTAATTTTCTTACGTAAATTATCCTACTGTAACGATAAAACGGTCGACGCAATCCAAATCTGATTAATTATCTTTGTTTTTCTTCAATATTACATTTCCTGTATAATATTCGTTGTATTTTCAACAGTTCAGTTCATGAAAATTTTAAATAAAAAAAATTTAAATTAATTAATTTTGCCGAATAAAAGGAAATATTTCGTATACATATTGTTTTTCTCGCGAAATAATATATTCACGAGAAATCGTATAAATACGTGTTTCGTAAAAGATATTATATTCTCTACAATTGAAGTTCTATTGAAGTTTTTTACGCCGAGTAATAAAGGTTATGATTAAAATTTAAGAAAAATCTCTAACGCTACATCCGCACTTTGGTAATCTTTCAGTCCTCGTGTGGGGCACGTGAAGTCGTCGTGACCACAAACTTTTTAATGATATTGCAAAAAAAAAAAAATTTAGACGTTACGAAATAAAAAATATACCGTTTTTCTTCTCTTATAAGTATAAGGACCACACTAAATACGCGTATTATATATATAAAAAAAAATAATAATAAAAAGGCGAAAAAAAAATACGAATCGAATTTTTTCACAAGTCAACAATAAGTAAATAAAAATGATACAAAATGACGTATAAACGTTTGTTAATAATACGTAAATATTGTTTTTGGTTTCTTCACAGTTTTACGTCGTGTGTTCGGTCGGCGTGTCCAACGTGCCCACGGTACTGCTGAGCTTAGGAGTGCTCCAGCTCATAGCCGGGTTCACCGTCAGTCTGATCCTGCAACACTTTCGCAGATACAACATAATAAGTACGTGTAAATGAGATATATGAAAAAATAGTATATAATATTATAATACGCGCGTGTCGAAAATAATATTACGTTAAGTATATAGGTTGTGTTCGTGCGTTACAACAGGCTATTTTCAAGCAAAGAGATTTCACACGAATATCGAGATCTCTCGATCCGAGTATCTAAGTATATATTTTTTTTCACACTTAATTCGAAACGTGCACGAAACGTAAACTTATATATATATATATAATAAACTAAATTATAAATATAGTAATTTTATATTATGTATAGACTATAGGGAATACACGCGATACGTGCATAAATTTTAAATACTGAACTGTTATTTTGAAGTGGTCTTTTAATATATACAGTTGATTTCTGTGAATTTTCAAAAAAAAAAGACTTCAAGTTCTATGCCTGCTGCAGACGACGATGTTCGTATTCGTATCGTTTCTTTTTGTATCTTTATTAATATATATAATTGTTACTCGGGTTTTCGAGATGCATTTGTCTTAGTATAATCAAATTCGCACATATAAGTACGTTTTTTTCATTTTTCATTACGAAACCTGACTTTGATCATTAGCGCCTAACTAAGATTAGTTCAGTTTATAAATATCAAATAAATTACGTTTATTTTTATGTTTTATATGTATGTATATATATTTTAAACGATTGCGAAATCTCAGGACATACGTACGTACAAGTGAAATTAAATAAAAGCTTTTAAAATTGAGTTAGTTATACTCGAATATGCGTTATATAAGAACCAAGTGTGAGGTTTAAAGCAGGTCGTATAATATATCGGATTCTATCGGAACCCGCAGTTAAGTCCAACGGCGGGAGAACTTTATTAACATCATCAATTCTGCCAGCAACGATCCGCGGTCTCAAATATCTCTATAGATCACATTGTTCCGTATAATTGTACAGAGTGCCAGGATGATTTAACGATATCTTATTTTCTGAATTATTAGTTAACGCGGATTTTAATAAATTATCGTCATTATTATTATTTTTTAAAATTTAGATATTTATTAAAGAAATAAAAAATAATAATCACTTTTTATTTTTTAAGTTAAATTTGAAGACGGCCAGTTCAAAGAGTTTCATGGAAAATTTGATAGGTCGATGAATACTTTTCATGAAAACGTACACGATATTTAATAGGTACAGAAATTTTTGTAATCGCTTAATATCAAATTTATTTCATCAATACCACGGAGACGATCAAGTGATAACAAAAAAATTAAAAAAAAGATACGTGATATTAAAAAGTGAAAAATTACAATAAAAGCACTTAACCAAACAGCAATGTTTTTCACGTAACCGAATATTAAAAATTTAATTAATATTTAAAAACGTAAAATTATGTATCTAATGACGCACAATAAACGATTAAAAAACGTTCAGGAATTTTTCAGCGAATGAAAAATGTTTCTAAAGAATCGTCATCCGTGTGAGATTAGGAAGTTGACCCGTCAAATTTTTCATAAAAGTAAATTCTTTAAACTGCAGGCCATCTTCAAATTGAACATATCTCTCAAAAAAAAAAAAAATTATATTTTATTAAATAGCCGAATAAAACATAATTTATGGTAATTATTTTACAGTCCGTCGCCTGACTAGTAATTTAGAGAGAGAGAGGGGAAACGAGATTTCGTGGAGAAATGAAACCTGCGCTGGGGGACACTCATACCGACTATCTCCGCATTTCTTCTATACTCCGTTCACCGAGAGAACGTAACCAGCTAATTTAACCGCTTTTTCTTCTCGGTGAACGGAATATACTCGTTCATACTTTCTGCATACTTACGTGATTTTATGTATTTTTTTTTTTTGCCAGTGGTCGGATTCGCGTTTCATTCGTGTCTGATAATGGTGCTGATGAAATGGAAACCGTCCGGCGACGACGCCGCGCTTCTGTACGTCATAGCGGCCGCCTGGGGCGTGTGCAACGCCATATGGAACACGTTGTGTTTCAGTGAGTTAACGACGATTGTATTACTACGCTCGTGTGACGGCGTTAAAACGGTTTGAAAAGGCAATCTATCGTCGTGCAAAAAAACTTTAAAACCGTTTGAACGAGTCAAATCGATTCGATCGAAATCAGATCGAATTGAGAAATTAAAACGGTTAATCGAACGTAAGAGCCGGTGGTACTTACATTGTACAAACGCGTCGATACGTTTTACAGTGTACGTTAAATAAAATCTTCTTAAAGAAGAATATTAAGACCAAGGAACTAAAGACATGTTGGGAAGTCGCGTCGCAAAAATTTTAAATCGGTTTACGAAATATTCGCTAAATCGATTCGATTTCAAACCGTTTTAACGCCTGCGTCATATACACGTAGTAAATATATAATAACTATTCAGTATATTATATAAATCAGTATGTACATTTTAGAAAACTTTGGGTACAAAATACTCTCGACAAATGACTACTGCTGTTTTATGTTTTTGTTTCGTTCGGGTATACTTATATGCGTATGACATTACGTATAATATTGTCTGCGATAATTACTCGATAATAATTATAATAATTATCGTACAGTTCAGGCGTGTTGTTCACAATATATTATACTGTTGTTGCAGTGACGGAGGGATGGATGAGAGATTTTTGATTAAAAATTTTTAAAAAAATTGTTTTTGTTTTTTCTCGTACGATAATAATATTATTGTTATTATTGAGAACACGACACAACGAAACCCATCCAATTAAAATTAAAATCAAATTATTTTACGCCCAATTAGTGCGCAATTATTTTCACCAAGACATTCGATATAAAAACAATATTATTATAATAATACGACTGCAGCGACGTATGAGAAGTATACATCCCAACAAATAATCGATTCCGCAGGGAATTATTATAATAACGCTATTATATAATATTTGTAATACAAATGGGTACGCGATTCCACGTGTAGTAGTTGTTCATACAGAATAATATAAACAAACGTATTATTTCTTCTGTAATTAGTAAAGGAACAAAACAAAAATATATCACAGCAAAAACAACAATAATATTTAATAAAAAAAAAGAAAAATCCCAATAATATCGCGTATAAATATTAATTTTTTTTTTATTTTCAATAATCTCGTATATAACGAGCTGAAAAAAAATGTCTGCGTTATCCACCGGATCTTCTATAATATAATATCTATTCTGAAATATTTATATTTTTCAAAATTCCATGATCTGATTATTATTATTTAAGAGTCGAAGTATGTTTTTAAGGTCGGCGGGTTTATTACATTTTATCTAATTAAGCGTTATATCGGTGTGTAATGTCTATATAATTATAGATATATTTATATACTTAGAAATTATAGAGGAAGCATAAAGTTAAACACGGCTTCGTATAATTATCGCATATTATTTGTTGTACTCGCGTTATTTATATATATATATATATTCAACTAGTATTTTTTATTTTTATAATTATTATTAAATCCATTGAAAGAACGATTTAACGCGAGTAAAACCTCGACTTTAATGTGATAACATATCGTACGTATAATTACGTTTAAACTCGCAGCGTGTGTCCTTATATTATTATAAAATATTTTATGAGGTTATAAAAAAAATTTTCATTACAAAAAAAAAATGTATTTTAATTATTATTTTTGTCGTAATTTTAGAATATTCTGTAAAATCGTATACATAATTGCACATCTTATTTCGAATAAATCGATTATATTTTTCTTGATTTTTTTTTTTTTTTTGGAAATATTTTCCAATAATTTTTCATTCAACACGTCTATAATGTAGCGTGTCGCGTTTTTTAAACCTGAAACCCGTACGCTAAACAAAATAAACGAGCGCGTTTTAAAGAAACAGTATAGCGGACTGTGACGAGGAAGCCTGCAATTGAGTTTTCGTTTAACGTTTGCTGCAGATATTTTCTAATCTCGCATCTATTGTAGAATATATTATATTTTCTTTTTGTAGAGGAGATTTTTTTTGCATTCAATGCTCGTTTTAGAATATATAAAATATCGGGAGGAGGGGGGGAAAATATATTACACGCGACGCGCGAATCCTACACATTTCGCTATTTTAATATTTTATTTTCTCTAGGACAGTATATATATATATATATATTGACACTGCACATTGACAGTTCAATTTAAATAATTTAACGACGAGTGGGCGGCGAGTACTCGCATCTATAATATATATATATATATATATAGATAGGTCTTTTTAAATTAAATTATTATTAATTTCCCGCGTAAACGGTTTAAGTTCGTGTCGCAAAATTTCGATTTTAATCTGAAAAAATGAAAATTATAATTTTTTTTTTTTTTCGACACTTTCGCTCGCCTCGCGTTATATTTTTTTTATATTAATTATTTAGAAAGCTATAAATAACAAACGGGGAAAAAATCGCTCTATATCAGCTCGGCCTATAAAAATATATTCCTCCTGAAATACTGTAGTTTTTTTTTCGACGAAAAATCTAACGTAGGTTCGACAAAACGTAACGCAAATATTAGTTTCAGGTACAAAATAATATGTCGACGTAAAACGATGACACCTGTATAGGCTTTTGAAATGCGCGTCGTTTTAAAATTTCTATTGGATTTCGGCAAGATTTACCGGGGGTAAAGTCTTAAGATACGTAGACAATTCGATAACGAGTGGAGAGTTGACGAAGAATTATTTTTGATCCGTTTCTCAGATCGTTTACGCGAGCATTAAAAACGTTTCCGCGCGCGTCAGACAAAGACCAGACTTAATCAGTGACCTCAGACAATTTTTTTTTTCTCCATTCGGCGTACGTATCGACGGCTCTGGCGATGGAACAGATTCGACGAGGTCGTTTCACCCCCCGGCCGTCGTCGTTTGTTCGAAATAAATACGAGCAATTTTCAATTTTACAATCTATATATATATATATATGTATACAACCGGAGTCCTCTAAATCTCTATACGTTTCGCCTTCGGCACACAACATGCGTATTTAGTAAAAAAAAAAAAAATGGTTTTTACTACTCAGCGGTGATAATATCTGCGCAACGGAAACACTTCCTCTCGTCGTCATCATCTTCGTTCTCTTCCTGCAGACAACACCGCGGTGTACCTTCTCCTCCTCCTCCTCCTCCTCCTCCGGCAGTCTGTGATTCACAATACACTCCGCCGGTATATCCCAGCGTTTCTCCAACAGACGTCGTTTCTTCCGGCCGCGTGTCCGTCGTAAAATTCTAAATTTTACGCGTCACACTCGACATAATATAGCGTCGTTTTCTATGGCGACGTCTCGCGGCATTCGTCCACGTTTCGCCGGTCAGCCACTTGCATCGCTACAATTATAGACCTCGTTTATTAAATATATGCGAATACGATACGGTTTTCGTTATCCAATAATTCTGGCTTTCGATCCACAGCGTTTTTTTTTTAGACGTCACCAATTTGAGTTATTTCAAGTCGGTTGTGGCGCGCCGTCCTCTTCTATTTGACCATCTGCTTCGCTTTCGCACCACACCGTTCTTTAATCTCCTCGGAGTGTCTTTTCCCCATCGACTTGCAGTGACGCATTCAAAAGTGGAGGTCCATGGAGTCCGGACCCCCTCCTCCCGAATTTTTTAGATCCACCCAAAATAAAATCCTGGCCACGTGCCTGTCCACCTAATCCGATCGCACCTGACCGTTGAATCTGATCGTTTGCAGATTTCGTGATATCGCTGTACCCGGACCACTGGCACGGGCCGATGGCCCACGGCTACTTCTTCCGGTACGCGGGCATGGCGCTGGCGTTCGGCTTGCACGGCGCCGTGTGCAACACCACCAAACTGTACTGCATGTCGGCCGCCCTCGTGGTGTCCGTGGCGCTGTACGGCTGGCTGGAGTGGCGGCTGCAGCTGACGGGCAAACGGCGACGGGGAGCGGCGGCCAACCGTTCGTGACGTCACCAGGTCGGAGGAGGCCCGTCGGGCCACACGTAGCTGTGATGGCCACGTGACGTCACACGCCGAATTAAAAACGATACCTGCGCCTGCAAACGTGACCCCCATCCATTGGTCCGGACGGCCGACTAGGGGAAAATTGGTGAAGCGGACCATAAATTTGTCTTTTTTTTTTTAATTTAAATAATTTATGTCAAATTAAGTTCAATTACCGCGAGTATATACATTTTGTGGCCTATAATTCCAAAAAAAAAAAAATTCGAGAACTTATTTTAAACGTCGACGATTTTTTTTAAATAAATTGTCATTTTTTGTTTTATCCTCTCTTCTAAACGATCCCGTACCCCTTCTAACGCGGTTCAAACGGGACGTACAATTTTAGGGGACCTGAAAAAAAAAATGTTTTGATGACGGTCGTCCTGTATGTACTCGTAGTATGAGTTTACGCGTTTATTGTCTTCCTTATATTTCTGTTTATTCGACGAAATAAGAAAAAACGCGCTTGTATCGACCGAAAAAAAACAGTTTAAAATTCCGAACTACCGACGTTCCTCGCCCCCTTAGTGCTCTAACACACGTTATACGAGGCGAGTGTTTAAAATATCCAAATTTATAGCTCTCGTTTTTAACGGTATACGTTAGCGTGTACAAAAATCTTTCCGAAATAAACACTTTGATAAGTTCTGGTCGGAGCTTCGGGAGTTTTTATATTACCGTAGAGATCTCATCACACGACTTTTGTCGGCTTTATTATTATTATACGAAACGATATGAAATAAAATAAAAAAAACACTTGTTTAATGTAATACGATCACTCGTATGATAAATAGAGTGTCGTCGAGTAATATTAATTTTTCTTCTCCGAAACTCGAGTGAAAAACAAAAAAGAGTGCGTATCACACGCGCAGTGTGGAGATGTGAATTATATAGAAAATTTTATATAATAATATTTAATATTCGGCGAAACCCTTGCGAATTGTTATTTATATTTGTGTTTTTTTCACTAGCAAAGATTTACGCGCGTCTTATTAAGCAGACCGTGAATATTATATATCACACTGTAATCGGATACGTTGAAATGTTTAAATCGTATTGAATTTTTTTTGTAAATGTTTACACGTGTTTATAATACCGTTTGTGTTTATATAATATCGATTCGTTACGAAATTGTAATAAGTTTATTTCGTGTTATGTGTTGTTTAGACGTGTTGATTTATCAGATTTGATAATATTCTGCGCATATCTTAAAATATATACGAAACCCGACAGTATTATATAAATGTTAATTTTTTAAATGTTATTTTTACGTGTTCTGTATAATGTAATATCGTGTACGGAAAAAGAATATAGAGAAATATTATACACTTATATATATATATATATATATATAAGAAAAAATATATATGTTTGTCAATTTTGAACGTGGAAAAAAAAAGCATTTATATAGTGGTTTTGTATTTTTCTTTTTTGAAATTACTATGTACGTGAATATTTTTACGTATTAGCTGGTTGTTTTTAATAGGGCCAGTTTGTTTTCCTTTAAAACGTATACATTTTAGTGTAAAAAAAAAAAAAAACGATTTTTTCATTCAAATCATTATATATATATATATATATATAACGAAATAATGTTTATTATTATTTATTATTGTGTATATAGTATATAATAACAATTAAACGACATCTGTGTCGAGAACAACAAGTGGAGATAAACGGTACATATCATTATAATACGTTTTTGAGGAAAACGGAATTATAAATGTTTTTTGAAGGAAAACGACTATGGCGGTTTAACATAAAAAAAAATATATATATATATAAATATATTTATGTTGAAATTAAACGTCGATGTCGCGCGTACATATTTAAAAATGTATCGTTCGATTAGACACGATATGGACACGGATATTGGTAGTTTCGAAAAAAAAAAATTCCTCGCTCTCTTAAAGCAAATATTTGAATGATTTTCGCAAAAATAATAATAGTGATCCGCACAGGTAATAATATAATATAATATACTCGGGCGATTCGGGTAAAACGCACTTAAATGTCTTTAAAATTCGATTAATAAACTGGACGCTTATACATACAAAATACGCGTACGTTATAATATAATATGAAATTGGGCGTTACGTCGCGTTTTTACTCAATTACTCGAAAAATCATTATCACGGCGTGTATATTATTTCGTTACACATAAAAAAATGTCTACGCCCTATTCGGGATTCACTATTTGTTACGGTATACTATACAACGAGTATAACGTATAACATTCGTATACACGTGTATCGTTTATATATAGTTTTAATAAAATACACGTTTTAAAAGAAGTGGTGTTTTATACTCGCTACCGCGTATTATTCGTTACGGGTTTTCAATCGAAAAAATATAGTTTATATTTTATAATATGCACTTATATATGTGTTTAGCTAATGCGCATATTGTAAAACGCTTGTGTAATATTAAGAACGAGTCTTGTTCTGAGCTCTGTCGATTCATCTGTAAATGTACGTTCAAAAGACTTACGAAAAATTTCCGATTCGTATACCGTACGCAGTCGTTTGCATGCTCCGGCTCGCGGTTTAAAAAATTTAAATACAAATTCGTTTTTTTTCCACGTATAGAAAAACGTAACGTTTCATTTCTCGAAAATTTCGGTAGCTTACGATCTATAAAGAACTCCACGGGCACCTAGATCGATTTATTGACAAAACATTTGGTAAAGTGTTTATATTTTATATAGGAAAATATAAACCATGAATTACACGATTTTGTGATGAATTTATATTGTATATACCGATCAGAATTACATCAGAATGCCATATATCATAGGTTGTCTATAATTTTCTCGTATTATCATCGCGGTGAGATACATAAGAGACCCGAAGATAAATAATTCAGAGAAATCGACACGTCGTGGGTACTGTTTAAGCACTATACTTTTTCATTTCAGAAGTGTGGAAGAATTTGTCGATCGAAAAACAAAAAGACAAAGTGTACGATTAACAATAACGGGCGATTTTCTGTTTCTCGCATCATCGGACGGGGGTAAAGATCTTGAAAAGTCATTTGCTCTCGAAAAACTGCTTAAAAACAACGTACGACCCATCGAACAACTCGTTTTACACGTCTCAGCATCCGACTGCCTTTTCATACGAAACGTTTACGGTTTCCTCTTTTTGAAGAAAAAAAATGTCCATCGATCGTGTCACAAAAAGTGTTGGAATTAAGCTGAAAACGTATTTTTCACGGCCGAAGGAACAGAGAAAGCGTGATTTGTCTAATAAATTAGTTGCTGGCCAAATTGTCACGTTATCGTTAGTTTGCCGAAGACATAAAACCGCGCTTCGATGATCATTTAGTATTTTTCTATTCACCGATGTACTCGTTGTTTGACGAATGCGTACATTCCATCATACTTGATCGCGACCTCGAATCATTTTAACTTTACCGAAACGTATCTCTTAATCCCGTTCAACGCTGGATTGTGAACAGTTGGTTTGTATATTAAATATATTAAATTGCATAAATAAAACGTTGAAAATAATATTAATTAGGACAATACGTATATATATATATATATATATAATCACAGCCGCGAATCAAACCAATGACGAAACAAATGAACAAACTAATGAAAACCGAACGAATTTCAAACGTCCGAAATGTATGCGTACGATGTTTGTTTTCATAATATCCATAATTGCATAATTTACTGTTGCGTCGCAAACGGCACGATATGTTCTTAAAACGTTTCAAGAGTTAAAGAGTTCAGAGGTGATGATAACTGATGATTTCAATGGGTCAAGGGCGCAACGTTTTTATCGCCGACCGTCTTCTGCAGACACGATTCAATAGTGTAAGATTCGATAATGGAATACATTTTTCCGTATACCGAATTCCCAGTGAATTTTCTTTTCCTTTCGGATTTCAACTGTCTTACGCGTATCGCAGGACGTAAAATTACACACTTTGTGCGTTACGAAATTTAAAAAAAAAGCGTATTGAACTTACAGGCAACAACAGCGTTAACCATACATATTTATCGAAGGTTTTTGAGTGTTTAACTATATATAATGGAATTCCTAGTTTTTCGCAATATATTTAACGTTAAAAGTCGGTTTATTTCTGTCGTTTGTCTACCAGTGTTGGTAAAAGAAAATTCATGTTACGTTAAGAAAAGAAAATACAAATTTCATTTCAAAACGCGGACGGTCAAACTTGGAAAGTGTCTCGTGTATAGGGGGAAGGAGACCCGAAAATAATTTTAGGCTATCTGAAATTAACGTTACACGTGTAAAAAAAAGTAGTTTACTAGTTGTTTTATGGAATAACATTTTTTTTTTTTTTTTTTTTTTGAAAATCTTTTTAAATGTACAAAACATACAATAGTGTATACTGCAGTACAATCGAAAAATCTACAGCAGATTAAATTGCGACGGTGACTTCTAATTCGATCGTTTGAATTTTGAAACGCATTCGTAAACACACACGTGCCGTATTATATAATATACTCATTTGTTTGAAAATATTATGTAATGTCTAAAAACGATCGATGATTGGAGTCGATTCATTTAGTCGTTATAAATACGCGCGAACAATAGTTTTGTAAATTAGTTCGGACACGAATTTCGTTCTCCTATCGTTTATATATATATATATATATATCGCAATAATATTGTTATATAATAAACGTCGACTGCGCGTTGCAATGTGTTATTTTATTTATTTATATTTATATATATATTTTTTTTTTTGTAGGACAAAGAGGAGATCGTATGGACCGCGAAATCTACAGAGGCGTACTTTCGATTAGTCCCGGGGGGGGGGAGAGGGGATAAAACGTAATAAAACGTAGAAACTCAGTGTCCATTATATCATAAACGGTGATTTTTATATTTTGAACCGAAAAAATTAAAAATTTTTTTTTTTTTTAGTAATAATTTCCATAAAACAGCTGATACGAAAATAGTAATGACTCGTCGTGTAATAGAACACGGTTGTTTCGAAATTAGAATTGTTTTAGAAAACTACACCACTGCACCGCCCTGCAGAAAACGGAAATCATTCGATAATATTTTAAGTTTTATTTTTCGTACTAAATACTGTTGAGAGTATTTCTCGTATGAATTCCTTTTTTTTATTTTTTTTTTATGAAATTCAATTCGTTTCTACGTCGTTACACGGTTGCAGCGTATATCTTATAAGCATTAACCGATACCGTGTCGAATTTTTCCGATTGAAAACTCCATAAAACGTTTTTTTTTCTACGAATTTCCTATTAAATTGAATTTTTTTTTTCTAGACTCTTATAAAATATTACGTTTTACAACGGCAGATTTTTTTTTTCATGTCTATTTTACACAGTACACATCGTTTCAATAAAGCGTTTATTTTTCTCAGCCGGTCCTATGACTTTGCGGCTTTCTCGTCCCTCGAAAACCTGTAACGCTCCGCGCATCGGTCAATTATCGTCGAAATCCCGTTCCCGTTTTTCCTACGAATTAAAAATACTCTCTTTAATCGAAACCCGGACCTTTATATAATAATCGAATTGCACAGCGGAAAACAGACAAATTAGTCGTTTCAACGAATAAGTGTTTCCACGGTGTCATTTACTTGAATACGCGAAAAACCGTGCCGTAAATTTCTCGTCTGAATGAATTTCCCCTGAGACCTGTGGCTAAATCGTTTTTTTTTCTCGTTCTCGTAAAACCGCGTTCCGTGAAAATCCTCAGAGACGTTTCGAAAACGAATGCAACTTGTTTTAATGAAAAATTTACGAGTACAGATCGCGTTTTCATCTCAAATTTTTTTTTCTTTTGACATTTTCTTCGTCGGTGTACTAATATTGACGTATATTGCTGTGTATAAATGATATTTTTTCGCGTGGTCCACAATAACGGATCGCTTGTCAAGCTGAGAAAAAAAAATGACTTGATTATACATATCGCATATTATTTTCGTGTAAAAAGCGCGCGTTTTCCGCCCACTATACGGAAATAGATATTATATTTTGTATTTTTTTTTTTTTTTTTAGCTTTAAACGACACAATTAACACAGGGAAATATATTAATAATAATAATATTATTATTATTATATTACGACCGGAAATCACTGTAATAATAATCGTGTATTATAAATATTTAATAATAATAACAAACGGGTAATGATTGATCGGATGACGAAGGTTAATAGAAAGTAGGAAACATTTTCATCAGATGTATGCGTAGTGTTATAGATACCGGACCATTTTTGTCGCCGCAATACAACATTAACAAATAATAAATAATAATAATAAACATTTTATTTAATGTTCCCCTGCACGTTCGTGGCGGAATAAACGAGTAATCAGTATAAAAAAAAAAGATAAAAACGTTTATAATACCGAAAACTAAACTCCCATCATATCAATAATACATAAATTACAAATTATAGTAAAAACGGATTCTTATGGATTGCACAATTTAATTTTTTTTTCTTCGAAATTTTGAAAATACACACAGACGCAATTTCGTTGAATTTAAAATCTATATTAGACCCGGGGGTAACGAACGTGTTTCCTACATATTTTTTTCGTGTGTACTAACCGGATTTTTATACCGGATTTTCTCGGTCCAGACGATAATATTTTACAAAACGGTTTTATTCACCGACACTGTCTGGTACAATAGGACTAACGCGTATTTTCTTATACTATTATTTATTTATAATAATATTGTAATCATAACGGTCGGATACTATTATTATTGTTATTATTGCTGTTTTAATAACGATACAAACGTGCGTCGCGGTAAACGATCGATCCGTGTAGGTATAATCGAATGGAACGAGTCGAACTGTACTGAAGTTCGTGCGTAAAGTCCACCTTCGAAGTGTGTGTGCGCGCGGGGTGCGTGTCGCCGTTTGCTTCGGCCTTGTCCAATGAACTAGTTTCGTTACCGATTTCCTATTACACCGAGCGCTTTTTTTTTCCCCCCCCACTCGTCCGGTCGACCTTTTCAAATTGTCACACACACGCTATTTAAATACGTATTTTTCTCTCTCTCTCTATATATATATATATATATATATATATATATATATATATATACCATAAACGTACTGATTATATAGAGTTTATCTCTCTCCTTGTATAAATATACGTCTGTGGTCGTTGCAGCCTTCGTTTTTCTTCTGTTTTTTCACCTACATTTATTTATTTTCGTATTTTCTTAACGAACACTCCTACACATTACTAAATATCGCGTCGGCACGTTCACCGAATGAAAACATAGGAGAGAAGAGGAGAAATAAAATTCGTCTTCTCGATATTCGCGGATCCGTTTCGCGCGAGAAAAGTCCATCGTATAGGAACGGAACCGTTTGATTTTATCGGTACAGAACGGTGTACTACTAAATTGCCGTGTCGATTCGTCCTCGTGTAATTTTAGCCCTGTAATTTATTTACGCTGTTGTTATTAGATTTCGTTTTGAAAAATTCTAAAACGGTTTTGTAACGGTTAGGAGAACTCGGGTGCCTTTTCGCGCGAAGCCGAAGGCGTTAATCTACGTATTGTACTAAGAGAAAAAAACGTTTAATGATTTTTTTTTTTTTCACAGTACAGTAATTAGTCATTTTTATTCCATATAAAACGGATTAAACGTGTCCGTTAGCGAATAAATAGGTCTTTATAGTCCAGGACTAAATTATTGGCATGAAATGCAAAAATCGAGTGCTTCTTCTTTTTTTTTTCGGCTCAGTACCGCTTTCGTTTTTTCTTGCACAAAACGACTAGGTACTGTACCCACGAAACACAATGTATTCCTAAAAGCGGACTACGTACGTCTCTTCTCGTTCATAAAACAAGTGTTTTTTGAAAACGGATTTGAATTTATTGCGCTGCACAAAGTCTCCTCGATACTCGACTTTCTGCAGGGTTTTTATTTTTTTTTTTTTTAAACGTCGATAACATTTTTATCGGCCTTTTAAAATTTAATAATAAAAAAAAATCGATCAATATTTAAGACATTTAAATAGAAAATAAGAAAAATAAAAACTTATCGTTTTCTTTTTGCAAATTTTAGGCTTGTGTTCTTCTGGTGTTCTTTTTTTTTATCAAGGCAATTTGCACGAGGAATCTTCAATGAATTCATACCGTCGATATCGATGAGTAGCCGCGTCGATACGATCGACAAAAATTATACGTATTTTTTTATACTTAATAATACGTAAATCGACAAAAATGTTACGTTTTTTTAAACTATAATTACATAATCAATGTATTACATACAATTATCGGTTATTGCCTAATAATAAAAATAGATTAATAATAATTTTTATATACGTATTAGGCACGACCAAACGCATATATTTACATATGTAAATACAAAATAAATACATTTCAATAGTATGTTAATACAATAATAATATAAAATAACGTTCAATATATAATAACTGGTATGCGTATAAAACGGTTTCAGTGTGAATAATATATTATCTTAAACGAGTCGTATGCAAATCATCGTACACTTTTTTTTTTATAATGTATATATACGGTATGCCTAGGAGCTAATGGAATTTAATATATTTTACCATCTCCCGAAACCGAGAGCCTGGGAAAACGTATAATATATTAAACCAGCTATTGCGCGTAATGTTATAATCGAATCGAATGAATATAACGTATATTTCCTACGGTTATAAATATAATCAATACTTTTGCTGATAAAGCGTACGTCGATCAGTAAATAATTACGCTATACATTTATTAAGTTTTTTTTTATTTTTATTATTGACGGATGATTAGGGCCATGGATCTGTATCAAATGCATTTCGTTTCAACATGAATAGGTACGTTTTTGTACGTAGCCATCGTCAACTTCATAAGACAATTTTTTTGACAACACGGATAATGTACCTACACTTTATATACTTCACATTAGGCGTTGCTATAAAAACAGTTAGTGAGTTACAAATTTGGCTCATTATTTATTCCGTAAGCGTGTATGGCTTCGTACGCTGATAATTTCAAAGCGTATATCTTTGTGAACGTAAACGACTGGAACAATATTCACGATCCACGGGATTCAATTATTATTTTTATGTATATATGTATATATTATTAATTAGCGTTTTTCGATATTTCAAATGTATTTTGTAATTTTTTTTTTAAATAATTTTTAGCGCGTTGAATCCACCAGATCTATTCTTAATAAATATTTTATTTTATCGTGTAAGTACGCGCAACTTTTAGTGAAAATAATATCGTTTTCGAAGCGCATTTATAACGTGCGAAACGTGTACTGTTTAAAAAAAAATGAAATAAATAAAATTATTTCGTTTCAAGATTTCGTAATTAGTGTATAGTTCTGACAATTATATTATTATAATATACTCGTGGGATTTTTTTTTCTACGCTGATTATAAACTGAATATCGAAACGACTTCAATGTTTTTATGTATATCTGTGAGTGTGTTTGTACGAAATGAAAAAAATACATACCGATTTGATTTCCAAGACGGTTTGCGGTTTAAGTCCAATATCTTTACCAGACTATATATATTATATACTTTTTAAATAATGAGAAATATCTGTATGCACACAGAGTCAGTGAACGTGCAGTATATTATATATATATACGCGTATATAAATTCAGTAATCGTTCAGGGACGTATTCATTGCCATCAATTATTACAATAGCCATCTTTTTTTTTTTTGTTTTGTTTCGTTTATTTTTTTTTTTTCATATAAATTTAAAAATTTTCTTCGGCCATCTCCAAATATTATTAAACACGGCGTTTTATTGTGTGTACACTACTAATATATACCACTACTACTTCGCGCGGCAACGTATAATTGGACGAATATATAAATATTATTGTCAGCGGTCGAGTAAATCGATTCAAGGTTCGTATAATATAACGCAGAAACAATGCACTAATATATATATATATATATATATATATATATATATATATATATATATACGCACAAAATAATAATTATCATATTACGATTGATCGCAATACCGGTTGTATATTATATATATATATGAAACTCGCGCGATACACTTGCTCGGTTGATTAATTAAAAAAAAATTTTAATTAAAAAAATCGATTTTTTTTCCATATACATACATAACAGTTTTTTTTTTAACATAACCTCTTTACTGGTACGTATAACGGCCATTTCCGTTTTTCAATAAATTTATGTATACACAGTTAATTTTTATTCAACGAAACATACCGGTTTGTAAAAATAATATCCTATACCTAATAGTATATTACGCGATTAACAAAAACAATATTATTTTGTTATTTTTTTAAAAAAAAATTTTCGTACGCAAAGTCCAACAGAAATACGGATATTACTTAAAGCTTTTCGTTTTTGTTCGATTCACAAACGGTGATCAATATTACGCGCGTACACGCGTCAGCTAATTTTATTGCGTCATCAGCGCGTTAGAAGCGAATGAAATAAACCGACATAATATCTGAAATTTCTAAGAGTCACTTTAAAATCAATCGGCGCTATTGCAGTTAAATTGTCGAGTAATTTGTACGAAGAAATTAGAATTAAACAAGTATCGACAAAATTACATCGGTCTGCGGTACACGCGTGCGCGAAAATGTCGGTTTTAATTTATATATATATATATATTAGCATTAAAACGAATTTTATACGAAATTTGCGTCGGAAATAAAATGTACGAAGACAAGTTGTTGATGAAGAATTTCGAAAATTGTGCAAACCTTAAAAATCACTTTAAACTTTGATTTTATTTTTTCTCAGAGTCACTCCGGCTTTCTCGCAGCGTATAGAAATCTAACTTTCGCATAAAAACAAAAATATACCCACTAAATGATTTTTTTTCCGTCTTCGAAACGTACATATACTACCTATATAAATCGCTCTCCATCGTATTTCCAAAAACATTATAGATTCATCCCAAAGGCATAATATATAATATTTATTTCGAAAATATTATAATATATAAAAACGGTCCGAGAAGATATATAATTGGTCGATTTCGCGATTTAAATTTTCCTCTATTTCTAGTGTTTCGAGTCGTTTTCTATAATTACGTACAGTGTACACCTGTATTATACACACAATATAATATTAAAAAAAACCAGTTTGCTAATACTCGAGACATTGATGTGTAAACGTCGCGTGAGCGGTAAAAACGAAACGGAATTTTGATTGGGATTTGTGAATATTGCGATCTTTATATACAAAGTAATTTCGATAATAAATATTATTATTAGTTGTCATGGCAACAGCTTACACACGCATTACACGCGATTTATAATTGCGTGTAAATTATTTAATATTATTAATATTTCGTGTAAACTAATTAATATTATTAATATTTCGTGTAAATTAATTAATATTAATAAATATTATTATTAGTTGTCGTGATAACAGCTTACACCATTCCGTCCCATTTCCCGAAATTTACCCTCATACCGCCGTAATAGACGTTTACACATAAATAATTTAAAAACCGTTACTGGTCACGCGTGTTATACTATTAGGAATTAGCAGGTAATTATAAAATATTACCAAATTCGAAAAATGTCTTTACAGAAGTGATAACGAATTAAATTTAAATAAACGTGAGGCTTTGAACAAGTGTATATACGCGTACCTTTATATATATAAGAGCTAAATTTGGTAAAATAGATTTGAGATACGTTATATACGGAGAATACGAGTATATGCGTATTATTGCGGATTTATTCAAGAAATTTAATTGTACAAGAAAACAGTTCCCGTAGTTTGTCGTTTACGCTATTAAAACGGATCTCAAGTGCTAAATTTGGGAAAAAAAGATGTGATTGGACCGTCTGAATTCCGCAGAAGTGATTTTTCTAAAAGATGCTCATGAACGCCGACTCCTTTTACAATTCGATCTTCTAGCTTCCCTGTTCACCGATCAAACAACATAAATTTTAAGAGGAATTAAATTTGGTGTAAAATAACCTCATTAAAGATGTGTATTCTTAAATTAAAAAAATTAATTAACGGTGTCCGACGATAATTTTATTCCGCGCGAAAACCGTCGGCGAAGTCGTTGTAGGCAATGGCGTACTTTCAATTTCTCTCTGGGGGGGTTATAATTTTATATAAAACACAGAAACTTCGTCCCCGTAATGTCTCAAATTCAATCGTATATTATTGAAGTAAATCAAATAAAACTGCTGTTATATACAATAATATAATATAATAGTGTCACAATTTATAACACATCCACACGATTACCACGAATAATAAAACAAAGTTTGTGAATAAAACTGGTGATTTTTCGACCGAGAAACAAACGTAATGTGCTATGCGCTACAGCGTGCCGATCGGTAATACTAGGAATTGTCTTTACCGATTCTTAGATTTATACAGATTGAAAAGTATATATTATACTCACATATGGTGTCTATCTGTTCAGCCATGTGGTATAAATATAATAAATCGAAAACAAATAATATTTGTATATTATTATAAACTATATAATTTTAAATCTTTTTTTTCTTTTTGGTCCTGGGGGAGGGGTTAAACCCGAACCCCCCTCGTAAGTACGCCACTGGTTGTAGGAGTCAGTTTTCAGTCGATCGAATAAACAGATCGTTACGGATAGTATTTGATGTTTTTGTTTTGTACATAAACGGACGAACAAAGTATATGAAATTGTTTTTACCTAAGTCACGTCGTTATTGATTGATTCTTTATATTACTGCAGTGTGTTATACACCAGGCCTTATTTTTTTCGTTTCAACATATTACCGCGTATTATAAAAATTAATCAATTTACATTTTGAACATAAATTAAAACCGCATCGTACTTATCGTTATAAATATTTATAAAAAAAAAACACTTTCTTCAATACGTTTAAGTACACTTGTATAGTACTATAGTGTATACTAGATGAGGTGTAATAAATTACACGTTCGCGTGAGCCTTGTTTTTTTTTTGCTCCCTAATGAGTACTTAACGCTGGCGATCAGACACTCTTATATACGCGAGATCGACCTTATTATTATTATTATTTTAATATATAATATACCTACGTAATATTATCTAAAAACTCGCTTACCGTTTCGTATACTCGGTAATTATATTCTAATTACGTGCCGTACAACAGTAGCTGCAGACTGAAGTATAGTCGTATAATATTGAATACACATAACCACATACCGTAGCCGGTACATGTAAATATTAGCGTCGGTTATGTGTATGTCGAATGGTAAACGTTATTTTGAAATTGTATATATTATTATAAACACACGGATTTAAAACGAACAAAACGGTGATTATAATGTATAGTTGGACATTTTTCAAACTGTGTTTGGAAGAATACGTTTATATATGAGATTTTATTTCGAAATTTCGGTCTCTATCGGTCCGAACAACAATTCGAACACTGTTAAAACAATATTATAGACGTGAAATATAAAATTATCGAAATTCGCGAAAAACTGGTGTGGAATAAAAATATATTTCTTCTGCAGCGCGCGCCGTCGCGCATTATAGCTATATACCGGAATATTAAAAAAAAATTCTGGTAATTTATTTCAAGAACCTCGATATAATATATTTTTATACGACTTCAGTACACGCGAAACGGCCGATTACGAAGCAATGAATATATAAGGAAAACGCGTATAAATTTTAGTTTCGTGTAATTTATTATTATATATTATATACTGCGTATGTGTAACACGTAATATAATGTCGTTTGTTAGAAGAAGAAAAAAACGTACATATATACGCAGACTCCAGTCGGCGGGACCTTGAACGGATTTAAAAATAGTAAGTTTATCTCGACCCCTCCTGATGTATAAGCGCATTTTTGTTCTCGTATATGTATTCTACACAGTATAACCGAATAAATAACTTCGCGATGAATCATCACTCGGCTCGGTTAAAAAAAAAAGTTTATTATCATTATTACATATCGATATTGTAACGATACAACGATACGATAGAGTGTATACCGATTGCTTCGACATATTTGGGCGATTCAAAAACACTTAAAAAAAAAAAAAAAAAAATAGTAAAAATATTGAAACGCCCGTAATTTCATTTGTAAATATATTGTCGTTTGAATCAACGCGGTATGTCGTCGTAATTACGATTATTATTATTATTATTATTATTATTATTATTATTATTATTATTATTATTATTATTATTATTATTATTATTATTATTATTATTATTATTAATATAGTTCGAATAGTCTATAAATACAAATCATCGCAATCACATTTACAAATACAATACTTTTTTTTTTTTTTGAAATAATTATGAAATATAGTATGGCAAATGTCAATGTTGCCCGAATTTCGTCTGCTCATACCGGCATTTAATCGAATTAAAAACGTCGAAAATATATAACAATATATCATTGGGGTGACCTTTGGAAATTTTTCAATTATTCATTTTTGCTTCACGACAAAACACTACGTTACTTCCACATAATATAATATAATATATGTCGTCGCGGGTATCGGGTGCATTTTATCCAAATATTTGCCACACAACATACGAGTATAATGTGTTTCTGCAATGATATTCGGTTTCCATAACAACAACGATAACAAATAATATAATAGCGTTGTACGCGGTTCCACGGTGTCATTGTACGTTGGAAAAAAAATGATTCTTTTGTTCGTGTAATGGAATTTAAAAAAATTACAGTTTCTGTATTTTCGACGCGCTCTTCTAAATTTTTTCAAATTTCTTTTAACCGCGCCGAAAAAATGAAAAAATAACAAATTTAACAAAATATCATTAACACGCTTCGTAGTATAATAATAATAATAATAATAATAATAATAATAATAATAATACGAAAATATCGTAACGAACATAATAATTTAATATATTATGATCCTTGAAAACCGAGAGCATAAGATTTTTCGGATAAATTATAATTGCCCGCTCGAGAAAAAAAATCGGCATATTATACCTATATAATGGCATATGTATACATTAAAAGCGTATATTTACATAATGTATTTATAGGTAATACGCGGAAATATTTTTTTTTACATCCACTTTACCTGTAACGGAAAACCGGCTTTTTTCACGACGACTAATTAAACGTATTTAAACGGCGACGAACGCGTATACGCGAACGAATTATTATTATTATCGACCAAAAAATACGATTAATAATAATAATAATATTATTCGAGAAAAATATTATTGAAATCTTAATTGATCCGTTCGCGTTCAATCGAGAACGTATACGGATAAAAACGTTTTTCGATTATACATGCGGTCACGATGTATTAAAATGTTTTTTTTTTTTTGTAATTTACGACGGAGATTAAAACGTCTTACGCGCGCGATTTTTGTTGTGTAGGAGTAGGTATTCGCAAACGCGATATCCGCATCATAACATGTGTATAACGATATTATATTATTGTCTTTGTATTGCCGACCAGCGCATATTATTAGGTATACGCTATTCTCGATATGTTGCGTACAATTTTCCCGAGGCCGAGCGAATTTTTGAACTCGTTCATTATTCGGTTAGTAGAAAAAAAAAAGTGAAATATAAGTCAAGTCGAAGGGTTTGGCGTTAAATGACGTGAAAACGCATTTCCGGCACGCGGTTTTCAATACCTATAATGTTGTAAACAGGGCTTTTGGGATTTACGTGCAATAGAAAAATCGTAAAACGTGAATTTTATTTATACAAAAATATGCAAAAAAAAAAAATCAGAAACCGTATGATTTGATAAACGATAATTAACAGTCATTTATTATTTTTATTCATAAGATATTGATTTATTAATTACATTAAATATTACGCGCTGTGGCCACGTGTCGCTTCGAATTTTCAAATACGAACGAATATTTTTAACATTTTATTCGTTATAAATGCCTCGCCGTTTTCGAATGCTTATATACTCGTAGGTACACGCGCGATAAGAATATAAACACAATATCCACGTGCATTAGAGAAAATAATGAATTTTATATACGCATATTTATGATTTATAATAAATAAATAAGCGACAAGAATATATATATATATTTTAATTCACCGATATACTGTATTTTTAATTTTTGCGGCGTTTTTTTTCCCATGAAATTTTTGTCAAAACATTAATTGAAAAAAGTACAAAAAAAAAACATTGATTTCGTTTTGGGCCGCAGACATTCCCGCGACCATATCTAATAATAACTGTTTCTCGGTACCTATCCGTCGTCAACGATAATATTTGGTCGTTTTACATAATATAAGCTTTACCTCACTCTACACGCGTAACACTGTAGACATTTTAAAAATTCGGCGAACCAAACAAATTTTGTTTATCGATTTTCTAGTGTCGTGCATAATTTACGCGCAAGCGATTCATCCAAGTATACAGGACTGTTTTTGTGAATTTTATAAACTCAAAATAATAGTAAAAAAAAGCGTTAAAAAAAAGCAACGGATTGATCGCAGTAAGTTTTTATAACACAAAATAAAAACCAAAAACAACGTTACTTAATATACTTGGAATTAACGAAAAAAAAATGCGAGTAAAATAAAAGTTTCGAAATTGAATAAACGATTCGAATTATTATTTTCGTAAAACGACGTATTTGAAATACCAAAATAAACGTTGCCGGATTTATTATAAAAAAAAATGCTAATAGTTTTTTTTCTCCCATAAAAAACTTCCATAAACTTCACTCGTTTTCACGTTATACGTGCGCGCAGAAAAGTTTAACTAGAATATGTTTTTTTCTTTTCGCCAAATCACTTTTAGTATTTGTAGACAGTGATCATTCGTTCTATATCGAATCTAAACGATTTCGAAAAGGATTTAAATACACAAATATTTTTATAACACCTGGAAAAATATTACATAACACGTTTAAAATTTAATGTACAAAAACCAGTGACCCAGGGAAAGTGTCATGCGCCGGTAACGATTTTCCGAAAGAGACGATCGGACAAGACTGTTCACGAGCGCGGTCACATCGGAATACCTTTGAATTCTGGCATCCTTTGAGGTGAAAAATACCGTGTCCTATCTACAGGACGACGGTAAAAAAAATCCCTGTAATCTATTAATGCGTATGTGTTTTTCAATATTATTATCAGCTTAAGGCTTTAATTATGTTTTTTCTAACTGTCGGTATCTCCTTTAATTAAATGAATAAATCAAATCGCGTTTACGCAAAAGTGTATATTTTTTTATAAATTCTTAAATTATTATTAACTCAAATATTAAATTTTTCTAGTATGCGTCTATTTGTTCGCGTGCGCAGATGATATCGCACGAATTTTGTGACGGAAGGGCCGTGCTACAACCTTCCCGGGTGGAATTTTTTAATTTTTGTTACTGTCGTTTTTTTTTATATCGCCTTGAATACGCTCGTATACCAAATAACGTATAATAATAATAATTATTATTTTTATAAGGCGACGAGACGATCGTTAAAATACATAAATAACGATAATTCTACACTCGTTCAAGTGCAAAAATCGACAATCACCCTTACTAATCATGTTATACGCAGGCGCTCGAGATATTATTTCCTTTCTATACACAGCATGCACGGTGACGTGTTTAAACGCGTAAGATCGTATTTTACGCGAACACTCGTCCTGACAGTGTTTTACCGAATAAAACTCCTCGGTCAGACGATGTACAGCGTATCGCTGTGCGATTTAGATATTTAGTTAGGAAAGTATATAATGCGTATCAGCGGCTGTTATAAGGATCAATAACAATATGTAGGTATATACACGTGGTCGATCCGGCAATATATCTTATTGAAACGATAAATCATCGAGGAATTTCAAGGGCAAGCACGATCTTTGCCCAAGAGCTACTCAAATTTTTATACGAACATTTCTGACAAAGAACGTAGTACATATACGAGCAGCAGCTACACGTGTTACGACTTGATACGCTTACGGGTATTGGGTAGTAATTCGTACGTTATGTATTGGCTATTATCGTATCATTTTCTATATATAATATATATATATTATAACGAGGCGGTGCACGACGATAGAGGGGTTTGTATTTCGATTGCCGAAATGTTACAATGTTATTGAATGGATTCGTTAAACGTTTTTAAAAAAATTTCACGGTTCCCCGGGAAAAAAAAAATCGTTATACGATACCGAGTTTCGCCAAACATAGGTTTATTGTTAAATATACGGGTTCCACTGTGTGCATGTTAACGATCTCGATTCTCAATATATAATATAGTAATAAAAAAAAAACGGCGATTTAACTCTATCACGTCGCACACCGCACACGTATACCGCGTGGTCAGTGCGGTTACTTTACAATGCTACTTTGTTTTAAATACAATGTCGTTTAGATAATAGTACACTATATATAGGCAGATAAGCTGTTAAATGGTACGAAAAGGAAAGGAGTCGTGCCGTTAATATTTTCCAAAATCGATTTATAGGCCGCTTAAGTGTCCGTATATACGCATGTACCATATTTTTTCACGTATAAATAGTGACAAAAAAAATTCGTAACGAACGCGCTTTAAATTTCTATAAATTATTATATTTTATACGGGAATATACAATGAAGCCAAAGAGTACTTTATGAAAAATATATAGGAATATAAGAGTTCTATTAAATTTCTTTGTTTACTATTCGGTTATATTCGCATGTACATATATATATATATACGAGTATACATTTATACGTATACGATTTACGAATATTATTTTTTTATTTCAATTTCTTTCACATGCGCTTTTTATTATTTTATTTTTTCGCTTTTACTGGTTTATTATTTACATGTACTTAAAAAAGTTATCACTGTTAACACTGTTAATAATAAATAAAAATCTTCTCGAGTTTTGATAACTATACCGAGGCCTCTAAATATTTATTATATAATATGAAAATGCGCGTTTATATATTATATTATAATAGCTTTTCGATATATATATATATATATATTTGTTTTATTATATTATATGTACACATAATTATAATTGTCGCGCCTACCCGAGCGATTTGGAATAATAATAAAATGTTTGTCGATATAAAAATTCGTTGGCTACGATTCAATGGTGTGTAAGGTGTTTCGTTCCGTGCACCATATGCGCCTCTGTTCGCAGACAAAACGATACTCGGATAAAAACGATAATAAACCGATATCGTAAAAAACATAGGTGGGCATATTATTATATTATATTGTACAGCGGTCGCGCGTGGTACACCTACGTGAAGAAAACCTGCGGAGTTCGTAAAACCAGACAGCGAAAAACGTTGTACCGTGTAGTACCTTTGTGTACAAAACGTCCTTCTGTGTAGAAAAAAAAAAATAAATATGGAATTTTTTTTTTCTATCGCATTGGAAAACTAACGCTTGCACTGTACATAATATTATTTTATTTTATACGCCGCACGCCTATGTCATTATCGCGCTGTACACCGGCTGTATCCTGTGCGTAACGACTGTTATTGTGCAATGCGAACGAGTCGGTTTTTCACAAAGAAATAAAAGAAAAAATTATTGGGGGCGGTGACTATTGTAGTTGAAACTAGAATTATAGCTGATTATACTTGTATAAAATTTTGAAAAAGATGAATTACAAAAATTAATTATATCGAAGTGAACGGGAAGTAAAATAGTAGGTGTTCATAAATATATATTGTCTACAGATTTAGATTCATTTCAAAACGTTCCGTTTGCTATTATTATTTCTCTGAAATTTTTTCGTTTAAAATTCGTTATCTACATCTTAACACGCATTAAAAACTCGTATTGTTTTTTTTTTATTATTATATTTTATTTCAATATAATATATATATATATATATATATAAAAAAAAAAACTCTTTACACATATTATTATGGTCTTACTGCTGTTGAATTTCAAGCGTATATTTCCTATAAATACGTATAGATTTCCGTCGTTTTTAAGGTAAACGTATAAATAAATCGTTTTGAAATGCGTTTGTATAATCGAATCCAAACGGATTGTATCGCACGGCCGGATTCGCGAAATCATTTCCCGAAAGAATTAATTCATCGAGAATCGATTTACGACCGATTTACGTCGTACGTAAAGGATAAAACGCGTACGATCGGTCGATGCGTTTGTACGCGTGTAGGCGCACCTTGTAATATTATCATAAATATTTTATTTAATACGATATTCTAAACCTCTCGCGGGGACGACCGGTCGGCTGCCTGGATGGCCTATTCAATAAATTTACACGCGTTATTATTATGATAAAAATAAACCGACAATACTTCCTATACGTTCCTGCTGCGTACATCCCACGACAGTCGTTCGACTCGTTAAATACACATAATATTTTAACGCGATTATATATCTACGTTATACAATATTATTTTACATACGTATCGAAATATCGTGTACAACTCGATATTTTATGCCAGTTTTGAAATCTATTAAGGATATACGTATATATTTACAGTGGATATACGCATATATAAAAGGACATGAATCAATAAAATTATTCATGTATTTCAATGGTATCGGAACGTACGCCGGTCGATCGTGAAAGTGTATAATATTCGTAATTAAGTAAAACGTGTAAAATCGTATTGGAACGGAGACGAAGGCCAAAAGCTTCCTCGGGTTTCGGTCGAAAAATCAAGAGCACCGTTTTTCTCGGCAACTGTTTTGGAATTTCGCACTGACATGATCGTATGTGATTCCGATGGAGACGAAAGCCGCGCAGTATGCGAAGAGCAACGCAATAATATGTGTGAAAACTAAAGAAGTGCTCCCTCCTGCTTCGTGACTGGAAAATCTTTGATGACTCCGTCTGTAAAACGACTTTGACGGTAAACATAAAAAGGTTTTAAAAGGTCTTTGCGTCATCGTCACGTTCGGTAAATATTCCAATCAGAAATAAAAATGTCATCATATTATTTTATTCTGATATTTTGTACATTGAATCCAAAATGTACAGAGAAAAAAACCCGTTTATGTCGGAAATTCTCGTCAAAGACCCGGCTCTTATCTTATAAACTTCTTAGATTATTATCGTAATAACGTTAAAAAAAATATATACGAGTCATGACAAGTGTCCACGGAGTGCCGGCACTGAGACCTTCTGTACATAATTTCGATTTCTTTGACCACTATACGCGCGTATAAACAGACTCTGGCGATGTTTTCTTTTTTTTACGTTTTTTAACACGGGCGAATCCACGCAGACGGAATCACGAACTAAAAAACGTAAGTAAGCAGTGTAGATCCGACCGATTTACTCACGTTCGCAGCATTTATACGATATTCATTATAATAATTTTTAAGCGAATATTCGTTTGAACGGGATCGCCGACTCGTTTTACGGTCACGATTTTCGCGTAATATTGCCAAGGACGGCGGAGAATTGCAGCGCAGACAATACACGCGTATATAGGACTCTATACGTACATGCTCGTAAGACGTGATGTTATTTACACTATTATTATATGCATCGCACGCGGCCTGGGTTGTGTAAAATACTTGAAAAACTACGTATATTTAAAATATTATATTTCTCCGAAGAAAACTTGTTTTCTACAGAATTACACGTTCAAAATATACTACGTATTTCATATAAGAAGACAACAGAAAAAAAAAGAATCATTCACTCTCGTCGGAACGTTTTGTCGTAAATCATTTTTTTTTTTATCATTTCTAATTCGAGTAAACCGCGATATTACGGCGATCGTTTTTCGATTATTCAATACTTCCTGAAAAATCGTACACACGAATCGGATAATATATTTCGAGAATAATCAAATTAACACTTGTGGGGTATACATATATAGAAAAGTGCGTATAGGACTGTAATATACTACAATAGTATTATACCGTAGTGTCTCGCGACGTACAGATTTTTTTTCGAAATTTTTATACATTGTGTATCTAAATAATTCATCTCTCTTGTGTATCTTACACTTATTTTTATTTATAATGATACGAGAAAAAACATTTATATATATATATATGTATTTTAATTTTACATCGACACGTTGGTGGTTTTTTTTAAATTGTAAGCTATTAATAAAACCGTGTTAATTAAACGACTATTCATTTCGTGCGTAACGAACGCGTATTTGCTCATAAACACCAGTTGATATTATATAGAATAGTATTCTTTGTTCGCCCGGTTTATGTACGAATTCTCCCACGCGTTTTTTGTCAATCGAATTGTATATTTTTAAAGCGCTATTTTTCCTTAATAATCGATCGGTTTTTTCAATAAGTTTTTTAGATTTTTATATTATTACGCTACTACACATTTCCTATTGAAATTCATATATTTTTTCCATCACAATAAATATATATATATATATATATATATATACATACGTGTAATACTCGGGTAGAATAAATTCTACGAGACTTTAAATATTCAAAATAATACTGTATGCGAATAGTGTAATACACAACAACAATAAATTTGATAAAATATTAATGGATTTATGCGTTTTAAACTCATGTATGTTATTAATATTATATAGGTTAATTTTTTGAAGAATTATCGATTTGAAATAATATTTGAACCACTAAAATGTTGACAAAAAAAAAAACAAAAAAACTTCGAAAAAGAGTATATAAAAAAAAAATGCTACGTATATACGTTCGCCCGCGGTGAACTTAATTTGTATTTTTTAGATACGAAAAGAATTACGAAAGGTAATATATATTTTATAGTGACTATAAAAATATACGCATCTATAATTTGTGTGTACGTACAATTTTTTTTTTTCAGTTTTCCGTCGTAGAATAAAGAAAAACGGCGAAATATAAAAACAAAATTAACGATTTAAAGCGTACGTATATACGCGTGAATCGGTCGACTACATAATATTGTAGAGTGTTTCGGGGCTTTGAATCGTGTGCAGTACACGAAAAGTGTAATAAAGAAATTTCGGGAAAGTGTATTGTTGTACATATATATATATATATATATATATATATATATATATAAGCGTATCGTGTAAAAAGTTTTCGCTTTCAATTAAACGAATCCACTTTTCGGAAATCGAAACCATTTCGTCATCGGCAATGAAAGAAAAAAAAAATAGGCTAACGAGTGTTGTGGACGTCGCTTAAGTGAATTGCTTAAAGTTTTCGGTGTATTGTCATTACTGTAAATTTGAAAGCGACGATAAATTTATTACATTCGATATAATATGTACGACGATTCCGTGCGGAATTTCGGTGTAATATATATGCGCATTTAATCGGAAAATTAGAAATAAAAAAAAAAAAAGAAGAAAATTGTTACTCGGGATTGTCGAGATTTTTAATAAAAAAATACGATTAACGTAGAAATTTGAAGACATTTTTTTTTTTTTTTTTTTTGAAAAATTTCCTGCGCAACGTTACGTATTCGGTGTGAATTTCGAGACTCCTGCAGAACGATTATAATATATTTTCGAAATGCCGGAGAAATAAAATAATGAATTTTGACGAAATCGCGTTTTTAACACAACTTTTTTTATATTTTTGGTGTTGAGTTTAAAACCACTAACCGAGAATATCGAAAAACCGCCTCCTTGAAGTATTATAATATATATATATATACGTCTGTAAAATTTTCTACCGGAAAACGAGTACGCGTGTATATTATATAATGATCGGAGCATTTTTTTCTAGTCGAAAATTTTGTTTACGGAAAACAAAAAGTAAATGCATAAACGTCGTTGTAATAATCAAAACAATTTTTTTTTCGAAAATTTCAATTTATTTAAAAATAAACGCATTCGTGTACGTACTGCGGTGGCGGTGCAGGTTTCTCGCTCGCCGTCGACCGGAATATTGCTCCTCGACGAGAGATTTAAAAAAAAAACCTGTGACTCATCGATTTTCTCCGAATCGACACGGCTGCCGCCATCGCCCGAGTCGACGTGCAAATAATACGTACGAAAACACGCGAAAATTTCCCATCGAATTACTAAAAAAATTTATTACAAAAACTCTAGGCGTTAGCGGTTAAACCGTATAAAATGATAAAAAACAAATTCGTATTTATTTTGTATAACTGATGTTGCTTTCGGGACGTTAAGACGCTTATATGATACGAATAAATATTCTAAGCGCAGGCCCGTCGTTTTAAAACTTTTTTCGTTTTTGGAATATTCCTTTTTTTTCGTACTGAGATAAAATTCTTACGGTCAATATCGGTATAAACCGTGGAAATCAATACGAGTCGTTCCTTCGGGTAACCGACGGAAGGATCTTAAAAAAAAAACGCCGAGTCTTTGCTCGATCTGTCATTAGGAAAATCAAAATATTAGACGGGTGAACTGCAGGAAATCGTCCGTTGTCGAGTATAGTGATAACAATTTTTTCCGTTTCGGTTATGGTCAGTATACGGTCGACACGGTATCTATGCAGCTGTCGAACAACCGAAATTTTTTATTTTATTATTTTTTACTCTAAAAACCGTTTTAATATTCGTTATTCCGTGGCGTAATAACGTAAAATTGATTTCAAAATTACATTTGATTTACTCGGCTTTCGATACAACATCTCGTGAGAATGTATAAATATTAGGTGTGTAACGAAAATTTTCACTTTAAGGCACGTTATATATATATATATATATACGCATGTTAAACACTGTTGTTTAAAGCTGTAAATGTGATAATTTGTTGGGTTATTATGAAAAAAAAATAAAAATTGTACGTTACGTCAAAGCTAGTCGACGGGTTAACTATATAATTAATTAGAAAGTTAAAATGAATTTACAAAGTATCGCTTTTATAGCGAAATTATTACTTTAATAGGACGGCTATATACGCAGGCAAACGAAGCCGTGCAACGCACCAGAGAACGTGTTAGGCTGTGCGAAAACACAGAAAATTGAAACGTTTACTATAGAAAAAAAAAAAACGTTTTACGGGAGCAAGAACCACGAAGGCCGAACAGTTGTACTAGACACACTAAATTTTTACACAAAAAAAAAAAAACTAACAAAGTTAAACTATACGATAACTTAGAACTGTTTTTTTTCAACATCTTCAATTATTAAGAAATTATGAGATTTTTTTTTTTAAAAAGCTGTATTTTTAAAATTCTTATAATTTAAAAAAAATAAAAATAAAAAAATGGCCACGTTATTGCGTATTGGTAATATTGTAATTTATTTCGTGTAAAAATTTGGCGTCTAAATTGTATAGCCTTCGGAGTTCTTTCTCGCGTGAAGCAATTATTGTTTTGATGAAAATCGTAATAGCGTCCTCTTAATCAACTCAACCGATCGATTTTAATTCTCATCAGTTTTTTTATATTATATCGGCTAGTGAATGTAGTGTTTTACGTACGTATAAAATCTTAATCGAACGCCGTCGAAGCAACCGTGAATATTATTATTACACTTTTGTACCGTTTTATTTCTTTCCTAAAAATTATACCTATAATTGCGTATATAAACGTGTAATATATTGTCGTTGGACGTTACGACGGCGATTCGTCAATAATTATTAAGACCGTATATTATGTATGCGTGCCATCAATGTCATTTGAAAATTTCGTTAATTAATTTATGTTAATTAAATTTAAAACCTCGAGTTCGAATAAACACTTTTTTTTTTTTAATTTCCGTACTAATGAAATTAACAATCGTATTGCTTAACCGTTTGATCGGACTTAAATTATTGTTTTTTTTTTTCTTTTTCCGATCAATTTATATATTTAACTACGATTCGAAAAACTTCGGCATTTTCAAAACACAACGCGTCCGATTGGAAATTTGAATTGCGCGCAACGATAAAACTCGCGGCGGAATCGTTCGAAACCGAGAATATTTTCCGAAATTAAATATATTTTTTTAATATAATATTAAATACTATTAACGGAAGAAAATATAATGTCGTTATTTGTTCATTCATATATATTATATGTCAAAACATTTTAAATTTCTTCATTTTTCCTCTTCGACTTTATCCCGCACTTGTATAGTCAGCTATATACATACCTGTGTTTTTGCCCATCACGGCGTCGCCCTATTCATGGCCATATTTTTTATCCACTTCGCGAAACTCCATATGGTCTAAGACTAATAAAACCTCAACTACTTTTAAACGCGTGTATGCATACACCGAATGTCTGTGGGAGAAAAACGCTCAATGTTACGCCGCCCTTGAAGGATAGGGAGAACGGAAATGTAAAATGTTTAATAAAGAGGGACGGCCTCGCCTTGTCGCGGTCCTCGCGAATCCTGACAGCGACTCCGGATAAAATATCTGAAAAAAACACTTTTTTTTTCATCGCATAAAAAATAACAACGACAAGCGAATCTATCGTATTACGACGATCCATTATAATATAAAACATTATTATTATTATTATTATTATTATATATAGCCTATTACATCGTATAATGAACAACATAATACCCATAATAACAATGTGTTATTTAAAATTATAGCGATACACAAAATGTACACCATATTATTACGAGTACATGCGTGGAAATTAGAACGAACAAATACGCGGATTAACGTTTAATGTACATTGTAATTATATTTCGTAAATTCAAACATATTATTATATAAATAAATAAATAATATAATAAATAATATATAAACCGGCAATTATATTAGAGGCTTTGACCTTAAATTAGATTTCTATGTTTATATTATTTTTTCATCGTATAAGAATTGTATATACGTGTTCAGTTTCCATAACACATACGCAACTATAAAGCAGCTCGGTCGCTATAAAAATATATATATATATAAATAATATTTAATCTTGATCAATGTCACTAACTTCGAGATCTAATCGTTGCTTATAAAAAAAAATTTTTTTTCTTTTCTTTTCAATTCTTCGCGCAC
Organism: Slavum lentiscoides; assembly: GCA_032441835.1. Lineage (NCBI taxonomy): Eukaryota > Metazoa > Arthropoda > Insecta > Hemiptera > Aphididae > Slavum > Slavum lentiscoides. The sequence continues at coordinate 7,160,403 of CM063715.1, read as the reverse complement.
GTATAATAAATATTATACATTTTAATTAACGCTTTATTATCGAAAACAATAACGAGAACGAATAGAAGAAAAAAAAAAAGTATTGTCGCTTCAGAGTCGCAATTTAAAAGTAAATATACTCGTAGTGACGTAAACGCAGCTTTATTGATTACAAATTTGTACGTTTGAAATTTATAGCTAAATCATTGAATAAAATTGAAATTTAGCTAAATTCTTTTGATCCGAGCGGACGGCAGTGACCTGTCGTATATATCAAAAAAGCTGGTCGCATTAACGCGAGCGAAAATCGAGTAAAAAAAAAAAAACTCAACACGTCGACTCCAAACTGAATTTATACAAAGGTACAATAGATAAATGTAAATTTCGTAGGTGGTCATAGCCGTCCCAAGGTGGGGGCAAATGGGGCAAGTGCCCTAGGGCGTCCAAAGTATTATAAATGCAGGGGGCGTCAAAAAAAATGCATGACAAAAAGAAAAAATTTGTTGTTTTATTTCAGATATTAATTTCCCTTGTATCTATATGATGATTTCGAGGATGAGTGTATTTACTATTAAAATATATAAAATTATGTAATTAGATATTACGTTAGTTGTACATTTTTTTTGGGGGGAGGGGCGTCAAATATTATTGCCCTAGGGCATAACTGGTGGTTAGGACGGCACTGTAGGTGGTTAAAGGGGAGACAGCTTAACTGAGTCTATCTTCAAAAAAAAAAAATAGTAATTTTAAACTTTCCAAGTTCACTAAGAAACAAATATTAAATATATTTGTAACTTTTAAAGCGAATATCGACGTGTAATTTTTTATAATGTAAAAAAAATATATATAATAAACTAGTTGACTTGCCATATAGAGATCAGTCGCCATCGCAAGAGTCACTTATAACGTTAGACTTCCGAGTGCTTATTTCGATTTTTGTCTTCGACCACGCGCACCGCCGATACGTTTTACTCGACTATATATAGTGTCCATTTTTTTTCTATTCGTTTCCCGAGAGTTTCGATGGGAATTTTAAAGAAGCTTATTAGAAAAAAAAATAAATTACTCGACATTTTTCGCAAAGGAATCAAAAAAATCGTGTAAAATTGTGGACGCGCCCGCGATTTTCACGCAATCGAATTTCTTCGTTTTCGTTGCTGAAAATAATGTTTATAGAGAGACGTATAGGTTTACATATAAACCGAAAATTTTCGAAATAATTCCGCCGTTTTTCACCCGAATTTTGACATAAAAATATTATTTTAACATTAATTTTTATTTTACACGCCCATAATTTAATGAGATTTTCGCGCCGAAAGCCTGGGCATTTTTTCACAAAGTCTATGGATACGTGTACCTGTATGTATACGCCATTACGGATATTCTAACGGTACAAAAAACAATTTCGAAAATCCTTTATGAAGCTGAATGCGGAGCCCTTTGGAACTCATCTCGTCAGATGTGCGTATATACAATTTGTTTTCCATCGCGCGCGTATACCGTCGATCTATGGGAGATTTTTGTTTTTTCGATATTCGCTATTATTCTCAGCAGAGTGTATTGTTTTTTTTTTTTTTTTTTTTTTACAACCTGTTGTGTTCGAGTCATTTTATTGTGTTTATTAACACTTTTTCGAACGAACGATCTCGGCATTCTACACGTTCCGGTAGCAAAATTGTGTAAAATAATTGTTGCGAGTATACTTCGTGTGGCACGTTTTTCCGTTGTGTTATCGTTTTTCGAAAACCGGTGAAAACGATAAATAATTCGTTTTGGATATGAAAAATACATGTATTTTTTTTTTTTTTTTTGTAGACATTAAAATGTAAATTTTAACACATTTTTTTCGTTTTACTATAGCCATTAATTGTAGATAATAAACTAATAAATACTTATCGTTTTTTCAAATACAACGATTTTTATCATTGCTCCAGAATTCCAAATAATAATAAGCGATTCTAATGTTTCAGTCTGCACGTCGTTCGAGCGTTCGGCTCATTATTGGAGCTTTATTATTTCATAATTTTTTTTCGTTCCGTTTTCTTCTCCGGTTTCCGACCGCGCCCTTTTCTTCGACCGCCACGATATTTGGTCGGATTGAATTCGCAGCGGGCGCTATTAATCCGTACGCGGCACTGCAATGCCGATGACTTTTCACACGAACACGGTATTATTATTATTATTAAGTGTATATAAGGTCGACGCGGAAATGACACTGTATTTTATTATTAATAATAACAATAATATATACAATTGCAAACGGCCTGCACGGTCGGAACGTAACGCTAAGACATTTATATATAAAAAAAAATTTTGTATTAAATTATTTTCGCGCGGAGAAACACACACACACACACACACACATTAAAAAAAATTCGATTTATTATCATAAAATGTAGGTACCAGTTGAATTGCCGCGTGCACTGCAGTTTTGAACGGAATTAATACACTAGAAAACAGTATATGAACTATACAAAATGTGTAAAATTTTGTGTATATCTGGCAAACATCTAAGTCCAGAGCTGTCGAACAAAACACAGATAAAATGTTTAGACAATCACCACCGCGGTTTACGCTTCCGCGGAAGCGTTCCCAAACGGATTTTGCCAAATGGTGGCGGTGTCCTCCTCTGTCGGCGACTGCAGCGCAGTGTACTCAAACACTTCCACCTGCAATAACGCCAGTCAAAGTGAGGCGTTATAATAGTGTTGTGCACTTGTGTCCAATCACACACGCCTGCAAAGGAAAAAAAAAATGGTAATTTTTACCGTACAAATCGCGTGCAATTCTAACGGCCGAGATTCGGCGGCGGTGACCTGTAACGAAACCTCGGTAATCGGTTAAAGAGTTACGCACTGTTTTGGTCTTTAGTCCATACCGATGTCTTTGGTCGTTCTAAAGCCTATGGCCTCAACAACGGCCGTCTATCGATAGAACTTTTAATACACTTCGCTTCAACCGTATTATTTATTTATTTATTATTACCATCGTTGGACGCGGAGGAGAATGGCGCGTACCAACGGTTCAAGGACAAGGTCGACCGGTGATTAATGTGCAATATATATATATATATATATATTTTAGACGGCCCGCCGATGTGAAACGGATATGAAATATAATGTATATAGGTATGTGTAATATAAAGAGTGACAGTGTGCAAGAAGTGTGTGCCCGGGTATGCCGACAGTGTATATTTATTGTATAGTGTTATGGCGCGCGCGCGTGATCGAACTGAAAAAAGGGGCTTCCGAGCCGGGGACGTGGAAACGGCGATATGTCACACCATTCGTATACGTTTTTTCGCTAAATTCCTAAAATTCATTGTCCCCATGTGCGTTCTTATTCTTAATACCTTTAAACGTTCCGAATTTCACTTTTAACGTCCACTTTATGCACTCTTTTCGCCACCGGTTAACCGAATGTTAAATATTAAATAATATTATACGAGTCGCATTTTTTCTGAGACAAAGTATCGTTCGGAAAATAATTGTGGTTCACTGTAGCACTGAACGTTTCTTATGTATCCCGCGTACAAGCTTACGTTTTTTTTTTTTGAAAACATTTATTATCAATTTCCGTGTCCGTTTGGGCGTTTCTTATTGAAAATAAAACACTACACCGGTGCTAGAGCTTTTAAATTCTTTTTCTTTTTAAACTGTTCAAAATAATTACACGCCTTACTTGTAAACACACACACGCACACACACATGTAAAATGAAAATTCATACCTAACAGAACGTTTAATTGCTATTCATTCTGTCCGCGAGTTTTTCTGCATCCTGGATTTGCTACGAAATTTTGGAAAGTAAAGTTTGGAATTTTTTTTTTTTGTATAAATTCATTATACACTGGCCTAGGGCCCGGATTTATATGCTCTAAAAACCTAAGAAATATGCATTTATACTCTTATTTCGCAAAGATGTACCCTTTAAAATAAAATAAAACGTGCGAAAAAAATTCGATTTTCAAACAATTTTTTTGATGTGTAAACATCTATTACGGAGGTATGAGGGTATATCTCGGGAAATGGGACGGACATGTGTAAGCTGTTGTCACGACAACTAATAATAATATTTATTAATATTAATTAATTTACACGCAATTATAAATTGAGTGTAATGTGTAAGCTGTTGTCATGACAACTAATAATAATATTCATTATCGAAATTACTTTGAATAAAGATACCAATATTCACAATTCCGTTCCATTTTTATTACCGCTCACGCGACGTTTACACATCAATGTCTCGAGTACTAGCAGACTCGTTTTCACTATTTTTTTTATTTCTGTTAATTAAAAATGTTTACATAAAAGTAGAACATGATTCATTTGCTACGGTATTTTCGACATGTTTTCATTCTGAAAAACAATATTAAAAATACATTTTTTTTAAACGAATACTCACCAAAAGCATTCGAATTGCTCAGTACCACACGAATATAATCTAAAATATTAATAATACGCATTTAAAAACTGCCTATATATGCTATGAAAAATCGTAAAATACAGAAATACGCAGTACATGTAAAAAAAAAAAAAAATGGTAAAATATGCGAAATAAAATTTTGTATTTCAGATCTATTGACAATATATAATTCGAACTTGTACGCAGTTTATCCACGAGCTACTTTTTGGACTGTTTAAAAAAAAGAAACACGCAAACGCATATAAATCCGAACGTTATGCGCGTATTACTATATAATATGTTAACGCGTAGATGTCATTTCGTCGGAACGACCGAAATCGTTTAAATATAATTTAGTAAAATTAAAAGTATAAGAATAAATTACACGCGTAATATATGTGTATAATTGTTCTCGACATAGAATTATATATATATATATATATATATTTATACATTTTTAACTCGTATTTAACACCTTAAATTATTATTAACGACTCCGCTACAATTATTGTATATTTACCAATATCGTATATCAGTGGCGTAGCCAGGATTTTTCATTGGGGGATAAATACTTTTTTGCTCAGTCATTGGCATAGGTACGAAGCGGTTTTAGGGGTTTAACCCCAACAATATATAAAGTGTTAGTATTAATATGAATTTTATTTTTTAATGTACTTAAAACAAAAAAATATATATATATATAGAATAAACTTATTAACTAAGTACGAATACATTAATGAAAATGAAATTGCCACAATACTTTTCCAAACAATGATAAATGATGTGATATGGATGATAAATGTGTCTTATGATAACATATTTTTGTTATTTTCTATCGTTTATCATACAAATTTTTTAAATATTTCAAACATTTATAGTTTACACTTAAATCGTAAACTAGTATATACATACATTAACACGGCCATGGGGGGCTATAGCCCTCTTAGCCCCCTCCCCTTGGCTACGCCACTGTCGTATATAAAACGATTGACTATTTATATTAAAATCCGTTTATTAAGCTGTAATATTTTTCTATGTATTTTATAGTGACGCAACGCACCAAACACTACAAATTGCGCAACGACTATATTATATAAATTACGCGTACGGAAACGTGTTTCTCGCGATCGGTGCGTGTGTGCGTGGACGAAGGGGTAAAAACAGACGTTTTTAGGCGAAAATCTTACAGAATTTCTCGTGTTCCTACCTATTTCCGACGTAGATACGTATCGACGGGTGGTAAAAATGAATTAAAAAAACAAAAATCACGAACAGTTCGTTATGCACAACAAGGTCAAAAAACATATATAGTGTAACATATATTATATAGGTAAATTAACCGGATAAATTTTGAAGTAAATGTTTCGCTTCGGATTTCAATCCCGTCGCGGATACGTTGTTTCATCGGTCGTGGACCAGCGCGCTGAATTCGATTTGTACACACTGCAGACTTACACGTATATTCCGAATAACTTTTCGAAGAATATCGCGAGAAATGTTTTTTTTATGCGTATATTATTATAATACAATATTCGAGTAGTGTTATTCTTTCGATTCGAATTCGTAACAAAACTTATTTGCTCGGTATAAGATCGTTTACTGCGCGATAAATAAAAACGTAGAAATCTATTTAAACATTTTTTTTTTTTAGACGCCTGCAGTGGACGCGCGCGATCACATAAAATCGCGTGAAAAACGTCCATCTCGATTCGTGACGGTATCGTTTGAAATTTTATTTTTATTAAATTTCAACAAAGAATTTATTGTCTGACGGGAGCACAACGCGTTACAATGAACCGACAGTCCAAATAGTTTATTGAAATTTTCACGAATTCGTTTGAAAGCAAACCGTTCGCGCGTGTAAATAATAATCGAGCGGATTTCATCAATTCTCCCGCCGGTTCTCGGAGCCCGGGCGGATTTACCGCATAATATCGGGGCAGGATCAAAGGATTTCGACACACAATTGTGTTCCTTACGGAATTAACGTGCACGCGTTATCGTCCGGTTTTTGTTTTCCGTTAGATAAAATACGCGTTTTAAATAATATAATAGTCAAATTTTCGAACGGTATATAAATATACACATTTTCTTTTTTTTAATATACATTTAACCGTTTAACACCACCGCAGTGTTACGGTGTGGTGAAATACGTGCAGAAAAATAACACCGTTGAAAAATGTAATATAAAAACGACTACTACAATACTGTTTTAGGCTGAACGTATAATGTTTAGAGCGGTTCCTTATATGCGACATCGTAGCGTGCCCGTGAAAAATTCGACCTCGAACAACGACAATTTGTGTAACAATCGTCGAACACAAGTATCTCGTTACGAGATTATGTCATTAGGAATAAATACTCACCAATAATACTACACTGTTTTTATTTGTACGGAGCGCGGTGCTGGAATTTTTTTTTTTTTTAAATATCCAATGTGATTTAGAAAATTGATTTATATGTAGGTCTGATGGACGTTTCGAAATCGCGAGTCGCATTATAATGTTTACAGTGTTTATTTTTTATGTTTTATATCGTTTGTTTTAATAATACACTCGTATTGTTTCGATAATTATCGTTTATTTGAAGTGACGTCAATATATATGTGTTATGTCGGACGGCGAAAAATGGAGAGTTCAGCGGTTACTCTTAACGTGAATCTCATAAAACGAAGTCTACTCGCTGTGAACTTTCGGGGAGTAAGACAGAATTAGCGCAGCAAGTATTTTTATTTTCATGAATACGCGTTTTTACACTGGCTCTAAATCAATTTTCACAACGAAACACAGATCGATTGCCGTTGAATCGAAGTCGACCTAGATAATGTTCACTGCAGGGATTCATTCGCTCCTGTGTAGGGACAGCGGAACAATTCCTGGAGCTCCTTTACACGTACTGTCGTCGATTGGGAACGTTATTATTGTATATACAATGTATTATATACGAATAATGAATATTAAATTTAATAAGTATTAAATCGATATTAAAACGTATATAATATTATAACCTGTATTTATGTGAAGGGGAACAGTATTGTAAAGCGTTCTTTTTCCTAATGGTTTCTCAAGGACTAAACGAACAATAACTTATTGGGAGATTTTTTTTTTTTATAATAATAGCGCGCAAGAGTTTAATGCCTTTTAGTAGGTAGCGCGTATACACGTTCTTCCTACTTTTACTATAATATTATTTATGCGTTCACTATTTTGCCATGCACGAGTTTTAACGTGTTTCGGTATCGTTTATGATATATTTTGTACCTATTGTTTTATTTTATCTATTATAATTTGTTGTTCTTACGCGCCTGCAAACTGGATAACCGTATATTATTATTATAATATTGTGTTGAGAAAAAAAAACTGTAGTCATTAATATTTTCATACGATAAATTATAAAATGTATTACGAGCACTTTAAACGCTTTCATATTGTCAACATCATATTGTCGAACAATTTTTTTTTTTTAATATAATATAAAATATCACCGTATATTATACGCCGTAAACTTACAGTTGATAACATAAAAAAACAAATCAAATTATGTTTTCTAGAAAAATTAACCAGAAAACTTGCAGTTATATTTTATGGTGACCGTTGGTCGGGGAAAAAAATGAAACTTTCTGAGTATTATTCGAATAATATTTTTGTCGAAGTATTAACATTAGTATTACAAATACATTTTTTCGTAAAATCGTTTATTTAAATACTATTAAAACGAGTTATAACTGCTGTGTTGAGCAGTATAATGCATTTTATAAATGACGTTTATTTCGACGTATAGGGTGGATGTCTTCTTACTTTTGTAAAGTTCCGTGAACTTTCCTCTGCCGTTATAACGAACGGAGCGACTTGAACAAAACTACTGTGATTGTAGAAGATAATAATTTTTATTGTTAATTCGTGAGTTAATCGCTTATATAAGAAAGACGAATGGACCAAAATCTCTCTCTCCCACATAAACCGCCCAGATCGATGCCAAAAACAAATCGTAATTAAAACCAGTACACTTACCGAATGAATTATAATATTTTCGTATGAATCGATGTACGTTAACCTTGTATGTCGGGGCTGAAAGCCGTTACTTTACTCGGTTCTTTTTTTTTTTTTTGTGATTTATCTATCAAAAGTATTGTGATAATCGTTTTAACGAAAGATACGCCCGAATACGCGATTATTATTATACATTTCGAAATAAACCGAAATTTATCGCGAGATATATTTATAATTTACAAAAAAAAGCTGTTTAAATTGTTTAAAAAATCGAACGGACATTTTTTTCCTTCGAGTAAATAAAAAAATACCTAAACACTCGTAACCCGCTCGCTTGTGAACGGGAGGAAATACATTAATAAAAAAAAAACGACTATACACGCGATGGCATTATTCCATATTACAGAGTATAGTATGCTAACAGCTCGTTATAACGCTATTATGCGTAAATTTCCAACGATTTTTAACTATCATAATATAATATACGTAACAGTGTTACTATATATATATATGTAAATGGCCGTTGGTAATTCGTCGCGAGACGTATCGTCCCCCCTTCCTCTCAGTCTATTAATATCGTATTTAATATTATTACATATTAAATTTCGATAATATTTTCGATAATAGAATTGAACGCGAAATACACTAAAAACATATGTTATAAACGCGTTAAAAATATAATTATTTAAATACAATAGTAAAATATATTATAAAACGTTGGATTTTTTGCGCGACGCGAACGTCCTTTGTTCGATGAATATTATTAAAAATTACGTATTTGGTACATGTAAGTATATTTCCCGAATATCTATTTTTTTATTTTATTTTATTTTTTTTTTTTGCTATTGTCGTGTCTAAACTTTATTATTATCCATTGATTATATCTCAAAATTCGCGTAGAATTATATATATATTGTATTTTCCTTATTTTATTTTACCATTTCTGCAGGTATTGAAAATAAAAAAATTAAATTAAAAAAACGTATATAATTATACACCTATACCTATATGATTGGACGACTGTGTCTTAACACGATTTCTGTATCCAATTATATAATAATAATTACACTAACCCAGACTCGCGCGCGTTACAAGTAATTTGAATATTAGATTCCGAGTGAAACGAAGAATGTTATTATTATGGTTTTCGTTGCGATGACGTGTTCGTTTTTTTTTTTTTGCTAATACTTTTTCGTGCGGAAGGATTGTATTTAAAATGGGTTGTTATACAGAGACGTCATTTCAGGATTTTGTACAGAATTTAGAACAATTTGCCTACGACCGTATAATTTTTATATGATTTTTAGTACATTATAATAATTTACAATATGTATACACAAGGATCACATACAATTCTGGAACATTTCGATCAATAGAATATTTTTCGAAGAGTTTAATTTAATTTTTATTTTTTATGTCTATAATATGATAAGATTTCACATTGCGGTTCTGACGATATTTTAGAAAATTTCAAAAATCATACTCGTCACGATTATTACGCTGTTTTAAACGTTTCAATGTTGAATTTCGAGTGAAATTTTTTAATTTTTTAAAACGTATACAATTTTCCTATTTTAAGACCGATTGAAAAACGAATGGAATTGTAATCCCTTAAAAGACCGGTTTAACATTGTTTGGAGTTCGGGGTAGAGAGAACTGATTTGACGAGTACAAGAGATTTGGGTTGTAACGGCAATGAACGCGCGAGAAGAAGAATATTATTAATTTTAATTGTATTATATACGCGTTAAAATTTGTTTTTATTTTTATTTCGTTAGGTAATTATAATCTCGTGATTATGCGAATCTTAACGTTATGTACAAACGAGTTTATTTATGAAAAAATATCATTAACGTCTTCCAAACTATATACGCTATACGTTAAAAGTGAAAAATAAAATAATATTTATAATTTATACATAACCGCGGTAAGATGTATTGTTACTCAATCGAAAAGAAAACTTACATAAACTCGCCGATAAACAATACGTATATAAATAATTGATTATTACGCGTGTCGTCGTTAAAATCAATATAATAATATTGTTTATTTTCAAACATAAGAACGGTTTCGATCGATCATTACAATTTTTTTCTACCTTGTTTGAACGTATTTATAGTTCGTCGTTTTTTACGAATTATATTACCGAAACGCGCGTAAATCCGTGTAATAAAATATTTTTGTAAAATATGTAATATTACATTAAATACGCGTGTAGCGATCGTTCGATAGAATAATACAAATTATAATTTTTTTTCACAAAAAAACCTTAAAAAATTACTCGAACAAATTTAAAATAAAAAAATTGCTAATAATCGATTTTTGAAGATCTTATGATAAAATAAATGCATACGTCTAAGAATCGTTCTATAGAAAAATTCACGACGAATTCAAATCCGTTTTCAAAATCGTTATCGCATCATTTAGTTCGATCGGTACGTCGGATAATCACGTTTATTTCACTGTGATTCGTGTGTGTGTGTGCAAGACGAAGAGAGAAAATGCACGCTTCCGGTCCGCTTAATATTCTAATAATTACCAAACGGCGTCGCTGGAAATTGCTTTTTTTTAGATTATATATATTTTTTTTTTTCAAATTCGAAATAATCATACAATTTTAACACTACAAATAGTGTCCCACAATAGAGCCTTTTTTTTTTTCTGTACAAATATTACGATTCAGACTCTCTATAAGACAAACGCACACGATCCGATCGAAGTTTGTATAGAAAAAAAAACGCAAAATATAAAATAAAACGAGAACACCGCGAGACGTTCTGTCGCGGATAGGAAGAGAATATAATATATACGAGTTCGATTCGTGTCGGACGATTATACATTTGCAATTGAATTTTTTTTTATTATTATTTTTTTAATTCCAGGAAGTGTACACAATAAATAATATATAAATTCAGTCGCGTATATATGCATTGTGTTCGCTCACCACGTAATTTGAGCAATATGTGTGTATAGTAGTTTTGTTTTTTGTACCATTTTTTTTTCCTCTGCTCACCGAATTTATTTGACATTGGATTATATACGTATAAAGATGTGTTGGCGTGACTAGGAAATCTATTATTGCAAAATTCGAGACGAAAATACGCGCGAATATGAATTTTTTCAACGCCTCCTTGAGACAAGTAAATAAAATATGTGCGTGTGGTGTGACCGAAAAATTGCGAATACAAAAAAAACTGTATACGACCACTACATATATATACGGTTTTCGGCGTACTCATTGCGAGCACCGAATATTCCATTTCCGTAATTTAAAATTACGCGATATTTATCAAATTACATTAAATTACGTACGCGAGTCTCCGAATAATAATAATTTTCGTTTATCATAAATTCTGTGTGGAAAAATCAACGCGCACCTGCACTGTTCGTTAAACCGTTCGTAACGAAAATTATTTGAAAAATTTCGTTGTTTTCATTCGGTTATACACGTATCTCATCAGTGCTCGCGCAAAATTTCTTTTAAAAAAGGATAATTAGTTCGTTTTCGCGTTCCTTTTTGCTAACAATTTTTTTTAAAAAAATATACAGGGATAAAATAAAATAATAGAAATCAAACATACTTTTTTGAGTACGCGCCTTATTTTGTGTCATTTCCGTCACTTTTTTTAAATTCTGAATACGTATATAAATATCTTAATATTATATTCTATACAGATATAATAACGATAATCTAAGTAAAAAACAAAGTAAAATTTACTCCGTGTGAATAATTACGGGCACTCTATAATTAAATGCAATTTACAATCGTTTAACTTTTAATGACATTTAAAATAAATATACCATCGTGAATTTTGTTTTTATTCGAAAAATAACTCAGGTTCTGCCTTCGTACGTACCGAAAAAACTTTTTTTATACTAAATTCTAAAACCTTTTTAATTATATTTAAGAAAAAAAACGTTCGTGTTCCTCCTGAAAATAAACGAAAGTCCAATAAGTTCCTTCACACAAAACATTCGTTCCGTAAAATTGAACGAAATCAAAGGAATACAAGCGTATCTGAATCGTGTCATCATAGGTCCGAAGAATTTTTAACTGCACATTTTCCGGCCCGGACGCGCACAAAAATTTCGCCGAACGAACATTTTGAGCAATACGATCGAATTACTGAGTTATTAAAAAAAAAACACTTTTTTTATTAGTCGCGGTCGCTAAATTTAAACGATTTTTTTTCCAAAGTCATATTGCCGTGCACCGCGCGTCATCGAAGGCAACATATCGATCGATTTTATGTAACGACCGTTTATATTATATTAAACACAAAGTGTTTAAACGTCAATTATTCGTGATGAAAAATTAATGAGAAACGCGATATTGCTGGTGGAACGTTTTAATAACGCGTATTATGACACAACCGCAGTCTTATCGGCGGCGAACAAAAAAAAAGTCATTATTTATTAAAACTACGGTGACTTTACGCCTTTGAATTCGACTGGGGCGGGTTTTTTTAAAATATATAAATAAAAATATTATATATCGTATATAATCTGGTTTGTAATGGAAATTTCGTTTTCTTTATTTTATGTTTTTTTACTCGGAATAAATAAACGTTCGCCTAGGCGATTTCGCGTGACAAATTTCATATTATTTTTTTTTTATAACGTTTGGATATAATATACGTATACGCTTCCGGGAGCACGAAATCGTCCGCGGAAAAATACAGTGTACGCAATAATATAATAGTAATAATGACTGCTTCAGTGAACGGATTTCAATAACCCAATCGCACGCGCTCGGTATTGACTTTGAGTGTTTGTTGTATTTATACTGTATACTCGGGTCGAATATATTCTTTCGAATTCACGGTCAAACGATTAATTTCGAATTTTTTTTTTTTTTTCTATCCAACGAATTAAATAATATAAAAAAATAATATCCCGTATACCGCGATGTGCGTACAATCGCTATAATTGAAAACACTCGAGATTCGCATCACGCGCACTTAAATGAACTGTTTTAATATCGTTTAATTTTTTTTTTTTTACTAACGACAACCACCCGTTACGAAACATTTTTATTCGTATTTTTTTTTTTTAACGCATTTTTGTTGCGTAAAATTTTTAAAAGCTGTCGTTTCGTTTGAAATTCGGCGAAATATCGCTATTATTATTGTTATCGCGATGACGTAGAAAAAAAATAGCGGAAAAATCATTGAATCTATACTTCCTGTATACATATTATATATCTCAATAGCACGCCTTGTAAAAAATATTTCTAGTTCCGCTCCTGACTATACAATATGTTTTTTTTTTTTTATATATCTAAGACCCGATAATAATCGTTATTATTTATTTATTCGTATTCATTAATAATAATAATAATAATAATGACAAATGTCGCGTTATACGAGCGGTTATACGTATTGGTGATGGTGTACGTGAGTTGAACCTAATGCGCACTGTTAAATAACGCATATGACATTGAGGAGATCGGCCGCCGCCGCCGCCGCCGCCGATATACAATATCGTCGTTGTATTCTAAATTATTATCTATTTTTATTGTCGCTATATTTATAATATATTATTATATATTTATGAATTTGAGAACACAAAATTAGTTGTAAAAAAAGTTGTGTTCTCTATAATAAGTCTTCTACCGAAATCTCGAGCGCGCATCTGTTGCAGTTTCTGCGCGCGTTCTGATGACACCCGAAAGCCAAACGGGCGAAATTGTTGGAAAAAAAATAATAAATAATCCTCTATAATAAACACTAGCTGTTTCAACTGTGAATTTCGTTAACCATTTCTCCTTCTTCTATAAACATAAACATTTAAATAAATAATTATTATTATTATAGAAATGTTTAAATTTATAGAAATGTTTCAAACTATAGAAAGGAAAAAAAAACTTTTTTTTTTTTTTTTAAACAAATTAATTTCATATTATGTACCTATTAAGTACGTGCAGTGTTTGTAGACGCGATCACGAATTTTTCGCGATTTTTCAACCGCATATCGCGTTTCAAAGAATTTTCGTTCTTCGAAATTTCGACTGCATGACCGCGTTTTTATTTTGTTATTTCGTACAGACTTGGGAACGGTTTAAAGTATCACGCGAATTTTCTTGACCGAACGTCATAATATCCAAATAATTCCAGTAGAAAATTTAACACGTTCCGGAGATGATGCGAGCGGCGGGGACGATCGGAGTACGAGTAGAGGATTAAAAAACGTAGTGCCATTTTTCAATTTATCGAGAAAGACGTGCGTGATAGACGATAGTGAACGACAGGCGTACAGTAATACTTGATGCAGCCTAACGACTTGAGGATGTGCTGGAACACGGAGAAGGACGAGTGTCCAGGACGGGACGGAATAGGTTGTGAAGAAACTGAAAGAAAACGAGCGTAAAACATTGCGTGCGAACGAATTTCCACTGTGTAAATCGTTTTACAAACGTTTTGAAACGTAACAACTTATTTTTTTTATATAATAAGAGATAAAACGTATTAAAACGTTTAGAAAAAAAACCCCCACTCCAGACCCTTTGGCAAAGAATTCTAGACACGCCTTATGCGTCGTACAAAAAAAAAAAAAAAATAGTAATAACGTTAGTATTACGAAACGTACTCGTATACGTACGTTTTTTTTTTTATCTTTGTTCGGATTTTTCTATGAAATTTTTAAAATTTTTTTTTTCTTTCATTCAAATGTTTTATAGGGTCATCATCATCATCATCATCATCATCGTCATCGGAGTCTGTATAAAATAATCATTCGCGGTGCCGTTGTTGTGTGTGTGTGTGCTATAGAGGAGACACGCGCGGCGGACACAATGCTCGACGCACAGCGCTCTGCAGCAGCAACACACATTTATATTATTATCAATACTGCACTCCCCGGTTTTATTTTCATCGCATTAACGACGTTTTGTTGTTATTAATCTGTCGATAATAAACGGGCCTTGACTCGATTTCCCGTCCATTTTACAATGCGATAATAATAATTATTATTATATTAATTATTGTATACATATTCTATTATTTCATCCCGCACGAGACGTTCGGCGGGATATTCATTAACATAACGTACATAATATATTATTGACTATTTTTACGTTAGTTTTTTTTTTAATTTATTTATATAGTCACTTATTCGGCACATTATACGCAGTAAATCGTATACCGCGCGCACATATAACGATATATAGATTATATATATCTGAGCGATTGATATTGTACACTATTGCGAATTTGCCAATACCGCAGCGATCGACGAGTGAGTATAAATTACATTGTTTTTAATCGCAACATACCTTATACGCGTACATTTGGAAAAATTTCGATTTAATCGAATTTTTTTTTTACCACTTTCCGCTTTAATACTTTGCGCGAATTATAATCCGTTAATATTATACACAATAGTGGCAGACCGCGTTTTGTCCGGTCACAAACACCTAAAAAAAAAACCCCCGAATTGAGTCCCGTATAAGATTTACGTTGTAATAATAATACTATATAATTGAGTCCGGTTTTTATAACCGAGTCCCGATAAAACAAAAAAAAAAAAAATTAGGCTCAAAAAACGTTTTTCTTACCGTTTTAACAGACCTAGGACTGTACGTAAGAATGAAAAAAAGAAGTGAAAATTTTTAGTGAATACGAAAAGCGTATCCGTCAATAAGAAAAACACTTTAGTGTTTCTTTCGCTGTATAATCATCGTTGCAGAATCCACGCGCGGTGTAACTCGTAGACTAGAATATGAGCACGTGATGTAATTTTCGTATTTATTATTATTTATATTTATTTCTATCGACCGATAATATCGGTATTTGCAGTCGAAATGTGTAATGTGATAAAAAAAAAAAAATCATATTTTTCCAAACGCTGAATCAATTAGTACTTTTTTTGTCTAGCGTGCGGACTCGATCGGTATGTTTTTCGTTTTCACCGGGACTCGATTTAATATATATTGGTTTTTTCTCACTCACTTATGGGACTCGGTTAGTATAGACACCGTTTTGTCCGATGATAAGAGCAGCGAAAACAGCCTAAAAAAAACCACGATTTTTCATTCAAAATCGCATGCGGTACAACACGTTTATACCTATATATATACGTATAAACGATTAAATTTTATGATCTGGTTAATACGTGCAATTGAAAACGCTAAAATATGCGTGGAAAAATCAAAATTAAAAAATAATAATAATCGAAAAAACCGCGTACAATTTAAAAAATAAATAAATCTATATTGAAGAAATCAAAATTAATTGAAATTATGATACGTTATATAATATAATAAACTCGTTAAGTACGACAGAAAAAAAAACACACACAGCATTTAAGACGAAAACACTTAAAATCTTGCCAAGTCACTCGCTGTGTCGCCGCAAAACGTATACTTGATGCCCCGCTGCAGTCGTATTATTACTATGCCGGTGTAAACGACTACTGAAATTTTTGTAAAAATACATTTAAATCCAACAAAAATTTTAAAGTACTAAATTATTTATTATAATATTTTTTACGATTGTAATAAAAATTTATAAATAAGCTTAAAAAAAAAATGTAGAAATGTGTTCTAAAAGAAAGAAAAATAAAATTACACTTCGTTTCAACGCGAATCGTTTTTTTATTCTACGATTTTTCGCGATCGTTAAAACACAAATATTTACACGAATTTTTATCGATTTCTATCGCGTATACTATACGCGTATATATATATATTATATTATGTTCAATTTTCGTAGATAAATTTAATCTCGCGGCGGAAATATCGAAGCGTGTGTTTCCCGTGTAAAATACCACGTGCGTTATATATTGTTTTCTACGAATATACAAAAAAAAAAAATAGTCAAACAACCCAAAACGACTAATAGGAAAAGTACGCGCGTCTGTTATTGCATCGCGCGCTTGGTATACGTCCGTTGCAGAGGTCAGAGACGATAACGACGAATTATTATTAACGAGGAGAGGAAAAAAATCGTTTTCTTACGTATAATATTATGTACTATAGGATTTTCATATATCAATTAAATTTCTCAGTTTTAAAAATATTTCTACGCACGAAGACTCCAGTGTTGTAATTTGTATAAATAATAATTATACGACTCGAATTGTGTACAATTTAAAATTTGCGGATTTTTATTTCAGTATACATCGCAACAGAAAAAAATTAAATACAAATATTACTTTTACGAATATAAAAAAATGTCAACGACCGAGACCGCGCGTTATTCTCTAAAAACAGCAAAAAAAAAAAAACGATAATTTTATTTGTCTGCTGGAGTATATACGAGTGCCGTACACAACCTCGAATTTAACGTCTGCTCTGTCTGCTGCACGTATTTCGGTAATTCATACCAAGATTTTCTTTTCGATTTTTATCTTCATATTTCTTAAACGAACGCGTGGTGATACGCATATACGCGTTATTAATACTTAAACGGTATAGAGCATAGGCGTGTCTACGGGGGAGGCAGGGTGGGCACCGGCTTCCCCAGTGACTTAATTCTTGGCCTCTTGGCTTATAATCTATCGTGGTTGAAACTATATATATATATATAAATATTTATAAAAAATAACTAATAAGTAGCACATTAGTTGATTGGCCTTATTTATTAATTGTAATAGCATATAGGAAACCAATTTTAAGATCAAGATATAATCTTTAATTTTGCAGGATGAAAATATTCCAGGTGCTATATAATTGCCATACAACAACAAAAAAGTCACAAATATAGATATAGAATATATAGATCGTTGTAGTAAGTAAAAAAATTTAAATTTTATAACTGGCCTCCCCAGCCATGGAGGTCTGGACACGCCTATGGTATAGAGCGTATAAAAAAGGGGGGGAGGGGATTATTTCGAAAATTTCGTTAAATTATTATACTTAACAAGCTATATACGTGAGATGCAGCGGAGCGAAACATATTAAATACCGCGAAAAACGTAACGCGTTTTACTGCAGAATCTCACGATTCACAAACACAGTATTGTGTTATTCAAAGGAAACTTTCGAAATTCCAAAATTTTCGGTCACATTGCTCAAAAAGCTTTCCCGTGCGCACATAGTTTCGGGGATGGGTTTTTTCATATCATCATCATAATACAAGCTAGTATAAGCTCGTACTGCTATATATATACGTAATATAATGCGTATATATTAACAGAAAGTGTTTTACTCGAAACACCGTGTAAAAAATAAAGAGACTTAAAAAGGAAAATCCTTAAATAACGTTTATAAAAAAAAAAAAAAATTATTTTTTTAAATATTTAATTCTATTATTATTAATTTTGTTCGTTGCAAAACTGCAGTACGAGCGTGATGATTGTAAATATAATACCGTTTATTAAATTATTTAAAATTGACAATAAGGCGATTAAAAATAATAGAAAATTAAAAAATGAATTTTATTTAAATATCGCAATTATTAATCATTTCGATTTGAAAACATGCGCGTTGTAATATTATAATTTATATTAACGTTTGTACAGCCGTACTTGTACCTATGAGTGTGTGTGTGTGTGTGCACATATATTGATTATTTGCAGATGCCAAGGTTTCTATAACTTCGATTATGTAACAGCATCAGCTAGGAAATGCGCGTGTACTTGCAATGTCTAGGAAGTATTTAAATATTCAAAATAATCAGATTTAATTGATTAATTACGTTTCGAACGTGTCGTACGGGTGATGAGATTATATGTTAAGATAAAACGCGTACCGGAATATTTCTGTATTCGAATGAAAAAAATAAAAAATTGTATTTACCAATAATAATTATAAAAATGTGTTTATAAATATTATTTTATTATATTATCGCGTAATTGACGTTTATCGATTCGTCGAGTATTTTTTTTCCAACGCGTAGTTTTTCGACAATTTTCAATCGCGCGTTTTCCTGAAAATTTTGTCTGCCCGTCCGAGTGAGTAATCGCCCACATATTTGTCATTTTGACGATTCGAAAATATTTCGTTCATATTATTATTTTCATATACACGCCGGGAATAATGTTCGACAGTAAGCGGAAAAGATGTTATTTTATTGAAAGAATAAAAAATAATTTCGGCGATTTGAAGATGATTTGAGCAAGTAATGAAAATACGAGTGAATAAATGGCAAAAAAAAATCGCTATTAAAGTGAAAATAAAAATGTGCGAAATATTCAAGTACAAATGTCGACATCAAGTGTCTTATTTTTTATAGCCATGGCTGGAAAAATAAAGCGAAAAGAGTTTTTTCCGACATTAATACATCGTGGGCAGATAGAAAAAAAAACAGTTTTCTCGTCGACACTATATATATAAGACCAATAATAATTATTGTGAAAAATCGTTTCAAACATTATTCCCGGCACGAATTTTCTCGGTAAACCAAAATAAACTATTCGGTTCGATTAATATTCATGTATACTGATTATCTGAGTATTTATTTTGATTTATTCTGATTAATTATTTCGAGTACTGATTTATTGAGTACATTATCTGCTTTGTATTTCAATATATGGGGTAAACCTTTCTTCGGTGACCTAACCTAACCGCACCATACCCAGTTGCTATTTACCGCGGGATAATATAAACAGAGAAATATTACGATAAAAATACCATCAAATTTTGTTAACCAAAAATATATATTATTTTGAATTATTATTATATTTTTTTGTACGTTTACATAATATGTTATGTAAAAAAGGAAGCCCATGGGGGTATACATCCCTTATATCTTCCAACGATAACGATATACGCCGACTTCCGTCAACGTCTAAATACAATTTTTCTTTTATGGGTACTATAAATTTATATTATATAATATTTAATATTAAATATATAAAATTTAATATTTAATATATATTATTTTTTCTTAAATAAAACGATTTGGGTAAAACGCGATACCGATCGTATTAAATATTTCAAAAATTGTTGAAAGTAACTTTAATCGAATACTTCGTTTTTATATTACGAATACCTCTCGTATACTCGATAATTTTATTTTCTCTGAAACACTCTGTAGCAGTTATCGGTTTCGAACGAACTCGTTTATATTCGAATCAAACCGTGTCGTGCCACCCTGTAATTCAAATTTAAATTTACAATAATCATAACGTCTTTGGTACAGAATTTATAGTTGTAAAAAAAAAAAAAATTGTATTCGTTTTAAATACGTAGTGGTTTATAAATAGCGTTTACAAGACGTATTGAAAAATAAAAAAAATTAATTCGAAATATAAAATAATACGTGTCTTTTTTTTTATAACAATATCGTTAGGTTTCCCGTACGAGAATAAAAAGCATAAAATGCGTCATGCGAATGTTTCGTCAATTTTATAAACGAAATTATTCAGTAAAATAAAGTAATTTTTTTTTTATATATAATTAGCCTTCACAGACCATTTAAAACTTTTTTCTTCTTCTTACCCACTCGTAACGGGCTTGTAAACGGAAATTTTAAATTCTGGGCACACCTCTGGAGTTAAATCTGGCCGTGAATATTTTATACAATATTGTTGTCGGAACAACAAGCGCGATTACAATAAAATTTGATTTTTTCCGTTTACAGCGTATATATATATATATATATATGTTATTTTAATAATTCAACAAGAAATTTAATGAGTTTAACGATCATTTTTAATCAGTACGAGAGCGAAGGTTTGTTTTCTGCGCGTTATAACGTATAGTATTTTCGAATTAGTTCAACAGCCAAGGTCGTATATATTAGTAAAATGCTCGCGTTCTTAGCGCGCGCGCGTTATTTTTTTTAAGACGCTCACAATAATAAAAATAGGCGTTTTTTTGCTTCTTACACAATCCGCGTTATTACATTATTTGTTTTTTTTTTATTATTCTCCTTTTTAAGCGCGTCATAATCATTTCGATCGTTACAAAATACGTCAACAGAACAGAAGAACAGTCAGACGAAAAAATAGTAATGGTGTACAATTAAACGGACCAACGACGGCGGGATAGAATATTTTTATTTCCCCGACAATATTACGCGTTCTGCTCCGTAAACGATTTAAAACAATTAAATGAAACTGAAATCTTTTATACACAACGCGCTGTATATAAACGCGGCACGCAGCAGTGCGGAACTCTTTTATATAATCGCGATTTGAAGAAGCGTATTTCAATTTGAGCGCATCGCCGAGAAGAAAAATAAAAAAATAAACAGCGAAAAAATTGCCCATTCGATTATCGCGTGGAAAAACTTCTGATCTATAAAAATTCGATTTTCAAACAACTTTTTATACCGATAAAATCAAACAGCGTTCGACGTTTAATAGGATGATAATCGCCCCGGGCTTGGGAGTAGTATGGCTCGTGATCAGTGGCGTGCTCAGGGGGAGGTTAGGGGTTATATCCCCCATTGTCTTTTTTGCCGATCTACAGAAAACAACTTATTAGTTATAAGAGCTGTTTTAGAGTCATTACTTAATACTTTTTATTAGTTATTAGCAAAAAGTTATTACTTATGAGTTATGACAATAAACATTTACTATACATAACGTATGTTATGTTAATTGAACAACTTGGTATTAGTGTGTTATAATTTAAATTCATTTTAATTATATAACAATTTACAAATGTACACAATTATAAGCTAGAAACGATTTTGGAGAGCTTGAAACATAAACATTTGAGTTTTTGGTATTACCACGACAATTTATTAAAATGTATTATTACTATTTACTTATAACATCCCCTCCCCCCCACTGAAAATTCCTGGGCACGCTACTGCTCGTGATCGCAATTCGCACGAAATCCGTTTAGGATTTTCGCAAGACGTACACTGCAAAAATAATTAACGAAAAAACGTAATTATATATCGTACGCGTTATAAAATAATAAGTGGTGTATTTACTCGGCAAAAAACCGAAGTATATAAACACAAGTGTAAAAGCACGCGTTATTATATTTTTATACAGTCTTGTAATATAATTAATGACGTTTGGTAAATGAAATCAGAGTAACAACACGAGATGCAAAAAAAAAAAAATATTTTAGTAAAAAAAAAAAAAATGAAAACTATGTATACATACATATATGTAAAAATTTAAATAAAGTTCTCAAACTAAATATGTATAGCTTTACAACCGCTCATTTCTATTAAGGGCAGTGGTTTCCAAAAAATATTTTATAAGTGCGACCTATTATTGAAAATTTTCGAATTCAAAAGTGCCCGCTCGAATCGACTTTTTTTAAAATGATATATATGAATAAATAAAATGTTAACGATAATAAAATATAAAAAATATTTTATATAGTAATAATATTGTACAAAATATTTCAAAAAAATGGTAGAATATGAAGCGTGCTCTTGTTTTCGGTAATTCTCTGGTTGACGACTGCGTCAATGGCCTCATCGATGTCGGTTGATGTAAGACTACGTAAGGAGTTTAATAGCCGAAATTCGTTCCAAAATTTTTTTTTTTTTTTTTTCTTGAGTCCGTGACCGATAATCCGATTTCGCAATTATTATACGAAGGACTGAATGGGAAACGGCGTTTATTTTTAAATTTTAGCAGAAATAGTGTCGGTCAGGCATACTATCGAAATATTTAAACTGTTGACACTCATTTCTATAATGAATTGTCTTCAAACAGGTCAATATAATAATATTCTTCTTCAGCCCGTATTCGTTATGCGAAAATTTTATTTATTTTTCAATACAAAGCTAACGTATCAGACGAATACAAATAGCCTACATATATAAAGTACACAAAATCATGGAACAAAATATCTCTTTATATTCCAGATTAACCGATCAAATAGCTAAAAAAAAAAATATGTTCAACTACGCGAATATAGAATCTCCTATAGAGAAGATTAAATTTTCTTTGAATGTATTATTTCTGTTACGGTTGTTATATTGTATTCAACGTGTTCGTTATGTAATATTTATTTTCGCAATTATTTTTACATTCTTATTCTATATTATAGAGAAACCTATTTAAAACATACGAATAATAAGAGTGTAAAAATAATTGCGAAAATAAAAATTACATAAATAAATAACGAACACGTTGAATGCAATTAGGTTAGGTGTATTGAAATTTACTAAATGTATTAGGTATATTTAAGTAATGTCATGTTCTGAGCTCCGCTGGATTTATTCTCAGCGCGGTCCAGTATTCAATGGAAATAAAAATAAATCATATTATTTTTGTCCAGCAGCTTGCGTATAAATATTATACATCAATTCGATCGATCTCCGGCTTTAAATCGTAACGACCTGGAAACGCGACCAACGTTTAATATCATAAAAATCGTACGCTGGAACACCTCATACGAGGTACATTATGTACCTAATCGATTATAATTTTTTTTATTTAAATATTATTACGATTACGATCTAGTCGTATATTACACGTTTAATATACTATAATTTAAAATCTATTATATCACGTGTACTTCACGGTACAAGGCCGGATTTAGAGTCCAGTGGCGGTCCCTGAGGCGGCACACTCAGAAACGGACTTCCTAGGACCTCCTGTTTAAACAAAAATGATTTATAGCTTCGTTACTATACTCGTACATAACGTACGAACGATATTCCTCTGCTCCGAATCCGAATCGTTTAAAATCCAATAATTTAAACGGGAACGTTTTTTTTTTTTTACCTTCTCGTTTTTTACGTGTTAATTGAACAGTTTATTTTTCTTCCCTCTTCGTAAATTGTCTTCGGAAAATGTCAATATTCAGTAACACACGTGTAAAATTCGATATTTTACTTGAACTAAAATAAGGACGATGACAAAAAATATTTACATTATAAGATTATCGCGAAATCGTTAATACTGTTCCCGCGAGTACGTTATAATATCGTGTTAAAACGTGTGTGTGTGTGTGTGTTTTTCGTATTGTTTTCACCATATTTCGTGGTAAATTCGTTTATAATCGCTGAACGTTTTCTAGGAGATCGCTATCGTTTTTCGAACGAAAACCGAGTACTTATATAGAATTATCTAATAATCTATAATTTATCTTTATTATCAATATTATTGTGGGCAATATTTAATGGCCTTTTTTTTGTGTGTGTGTGTGTGTGATTTATATTAAACGGATACATTTATAATAATACGCATTATGCGTGCGTTCATCTGTGGTACGAAATTTTATTATTTTTTTAATTCCGTGTTTGCGAAGCGAAGAAAAATAAGCGTTTCTCTCTTTTGCAAACACTGTTTTCTTGTGGAAAACTGGCTCGAACGTTATTTAAACGAGTTATTTTCCGTTAGAAAATTATCGTATCAAGAGTCGTTGGGTTCTTTATTTGATAAGTTTTTCGATTTTCGATTTTTACTATAGACTTTTAAAATTTTCGGGCGAGTGATAAAATATTGTTGATGACTTATATACCCGTTGGAAGCACTTATACATCTCCACAGCTATAATATATTTGCAGAATATTTGACAAATGTAATCGTTTTTTTTTTTTTTCTAAATTCTTATACACAATACACAATACACAGCCGAATCTTACGTATAATAATAATAATAATAATAATACGTTTATTAAAGATTTGAAAATGTGAGATGTTTTTCTATACAATTTTAATACTCAAAATTAATAGATATAAATGAATGCGTTAAAGCAACAAAATATATATGACGTACTCGTTCCAGCCCGATTCTGTATACACGAACACTGCAGAAGCTGCGTTCGCGTATATAGTGATAAACCGAAAATTTACTGTAACCGCTTTCTAAAAAAAAAAAACTCCATCCGAATTCCAGCGTTCAAATAATAATAATCGAATTTCACGCGAAAGATTTGTTTAGTTTTTTGATAAAAAAAAATTATTTCTCGCAATTTCAGAATTATATATATACGCGTGTCAAACAAATCGATTCATTAAATTCGACCGGAAAACGGATGAACGGGTTATAGATCTCGAAACGAAAAATATAAATCAATTTGAAAAAAAATTACCTCTAAAGCCATTGCTAAGTATTTACCTCGTTCGTCGTGGCGCTTTACTTCGGGCGCGCGGCAAAACAGCTGCGCGAATTTCATAACGAATTTCGCCACGCACACGCACACCCGTGGGCTATGGGCTTTTTATGCCGCAGGCTATATAGATTTGCGCCGTATAAATTGTACTTTCTGTTTTTTCGTACTAACTCGAATCAACATAATCTTCTTCGCGTGTTCAAGTTCATATCTGCATCATATACGAACATTTCCTTATGTACTCTTATCAGTATAGTGTTGAGCAATAGCGTAGGGGAAGGTATTTACACCCAGAATTTAGATGGCCCGGTGGAAAATAATATTTTGCGCGGGTATACACAGTAATTTTTAACTTTAAAATTATAAGTTAAATTATTAAGGTATATAAGTTTTTTTTTTTTTTTTGGTAAAAACTAGAATAATACGTATTTTTACCCGTTTAAATAAATTTCACGTTATATACTAATATTCCAAAAGAAAATATTATGTATATAGAATTCTTAATTATTTTATATAACACGTCGGAAAATTATTTTATATTTAACCCGGTAAAACGTTTAGTACAATGAGGCGTGGTGTTCAAATAAAATTTACAAATATCGAAAAATAGTCGAAGGATATCACATCATAAAAAAAAAATAAAAAAAAAAACAATTTCAAGTGAATTCAGGCGAACAAATACTAGACGATCAGTCGAAACAACGTGCATTTTTTTATGACGACGCGAAAAGTAAAACCGGCCGCGTTGAGTATGAGAAAAAAGAAATTTTTTTTTTTTGTATCTCGCGTGGATATCGACAGAAAAATTTTGAAAATCGTCCCTCGCGGGCACTGTTTCTTTCCGAAATTTCTTTGACTCTTGTGAAGTGAACAGACCTCCGAAGCGTCTGTCGAGGTCTGTGCAGTGAACAATAAGGAAGTCGCAGGGTGCCGAATCGCGGGCGTTTGCGGTGGGCGATGTCGAATGACCTCGAACTTGAACCGTTCTAGCGCGGCGCTGGTTGCCGGCGACGTGTGAGGTCGGGCGCGCGTATTATATACAAAAACGGTCTCCGCGTTGACACGCCCGCCGTTTCCTTAATTTTTTTTTTTTTTCTCGCTGTCTAAAACGACTTCTGTCGCAATTGTACTCCTATTTCCAGGCGGAAAAATAAAAATAGTCGACCTGTGATTTATCCGATCCTTCGTATGTCATCCTTATAAAAAAATCTCGAGAAATTAAAAAAAAAAAAATACTATTTTTACGCTTTTAGAAAATCGCGAAAAATGAGCCGAATATACACCTGTCTGACGTAATCGCCCGATCCGAGATATATACCACTATATAGCACTAATTCAAAACCCATGCCACTAATAATTTACTATATATAATTTTTTTTTTTATTATTATTATTATTATTGAAACTTTGTTCATAGAAGCAATTAGTTTAAATAATATATAATTATATACAGTGATTTTTGCGCGCGGTTATTACAGGTTATTCCGTATTGGTGAGTCGAGAAGTGCGACTTCTTATTATGTATGCAGACGCGACTAATATAGTAGTAGTAGTAGTGTAAAAGTGACGGTGGAGAAATCCGAGAGGAGAAAAAAACCCAAACGAGAAGAAAAAAATAATGTTTCCTCGTTCGGATTTTTAAATTTATTTATTTTTTCATTTGTCACGCGTAACTGTTTTTTTTTTTTTTTTTAATATATTTATTTGTTTAATATTTTTTTATAATATCCACGCGAGATTCCGAAACGTTTAAATCACATTCCAGAACAAAACCGCGCTGCCAAATGCGATCGATCGCGCGCTGCAACAAGAATATTATGAATTGTTGAAAGGATTTCGCGAGTCCAATATATTGTTTATATATAAGAATCGTTTTCACTATAGGTGTACACCTGCACGTGCATAGTTTATTCGATTAATTCCATAGAAATTAATATGAAAAGGAGTGGGATGAGTAAAAAAAAAAAAATTTTATATATATATATATATATAATAACTGCGCGCAATATATATTATATATTTTTTTCAATTATTATTGAAATTTCTGCAGTACATACTTATATTATTATTGATGCGATATATATACGAATACGTCAATAATAGTATATATACGACCGTCGCGGTCGTTATTAAATATTCGTAATAACTCGCGAAGACGAAAATATAAAAACGAAAGGAGTGAAAAAATGCCGAAATATTTCGGTCGGTATGCAATTATTCCTTCGATCAGGAGATTAAAAAAAAAAACGAGAGAAACGTAATAAAAAAAAAATGCGTGCAGACGAAATATAATAACACCGCGAAATCGAATATTATTGGAAGGAATAATATTAATAATAATAATATATATATATAGGCGGTTTTACACTAAGAGTTTTAAATAAAAAAAAATATATATATATAGGCGGTATATATAATTACGTGAATTTATTATTGATTTTATCAAATTATCACTGTAATTTTCAAGGTTTTATTTCATTTTTCGCACGTTTGATTTGAGATGTTTACAATATATTACGCGAGATAAAACTCGTATTACGTATATTTAATAATAATACGTTGTTGAATTACAAAGAAATAAAAATAAAACACAACACGACCGTAGTATAGAATATTTTTTTTTCGCCACGAAAATATTTATAATATTCTAATTTATTATATACAATATATTTCGATAAATCGTCATCGATTCAATCGATTTCTTATTATTATTATTATTATTTTTTTTTTTTTTATTGATTCCTAGAATATATACTTACTCTTGCGAAAACTTTTCGCATATTATAATTATGATTTGAAAATTTCTTTTTTTTTTTTTAAATATATTTATGTTTATTCGCCTAACATAACGCGATTAATATCGAAGAACATATATAGTGTCTCTATAACGGATATATTGACTTCTCTTTTTTATTCGAATTTCTGCTTACTCTTGACACTGCACGCAGCGGATAGGTTTTATGAACATTTCGTTGACTTTTATAAAAAAAAAAAAAAAAAAAAATACAATATTTTGTTTATAATTAAATTACGGTTATTTTTATTTATATATTTCCGCAATCAATTTGTTTTTTAAAAATTAACACTCATTAACTTTTTTTCTTCTTTATTCCGGATTGCACGTCGTGTTAACAGGTTCGTACACTTGGCGTAAAATTCTAAAATAAAATTATGTCGATTTTAATCGAATATTACTATAAGTAGGTATATTACAAAATACTACAGATACCTATATAAAACGCGTATGACAAATCTATATATATATATATATATATAGAGTATTACTATAATAAGACTGAAAAACGTAACCGTTTTAATCGAGTTCTGTTATTTATTTATTTTTTCGTTAAAAGAAAATAAATGTGCACTTATGACTAGACGGGTTGAGAAAATATTATATTCGCGAAAAAAGTGAATTTTTTTTGTAATTTTATATACGTGTTGGTAAATTGATCATTTCGCACGAAATGGAAATGGATTTTATTTATTTATTTTTTTTTGTGTCCTCGTCCACTTTGTCAAACATAATAATTACGTATGAAAATGTCGACTCTTCGAATGTCTCCTATATATAGTACACCGCGGAAGACGTCCTGGAAGGATAATAGTCCTAACGCATAACAGCAAACGGGACACGGTTTATGAGAGTGTTGCCTCGTTCTATAATGTTTTAATACAATATATTTATAAATTATTAGAGAGAAAAAAAAACGTTAAGTATTTATAGGATATATTATTTTATAAATAAAATAAAATAATTTGAGTATTCGATTTAGAGTCGATAAATAATTAAAAATAAATAAAAAAACAGCACACGTACGTGTGCGTTTGAGTGTGTATTTTCAAAAAAAAAAAAAAGAAAAAAAAAGTGAACGCGATAAAAAATTTCGCGAAAAAATGGTTTTTTCTTCTTCTTATTTCAAGCGTAAAAACGAATCGATTTCACAAAGTGACTGTATTATAATACATATTTTTATTTACGGTACATATTATATATTATCTGCAAGTTTCTATATATATATATATTTACCGCGTGATTTACTTACTTATATAAATATTAAATTATTACCGCGATAATATTATATACGCGCTATACGATATATATATATATAAAAAAAAAACGAATAAAACGATTAAAACAAAATAGTAATAAATATAAAATTAATAATAATAATAATAATAATAATAAAAGAAAATGATTTGTGCGCGCGTGTCCGCGCGGTCCGACGCCCGAAGCCGATGTGCCGGGCGTCGTCGTGGGAAAACCGTCGTCGCGGAACGTCCCAGCGGTGACGGCGACCAGAAACCGCTTTTCGGACGTCCGCGGGCGATCGGTTCTGCGGGTTGTTTTCGTTGTGCGTCGCGGGTGTGTACGCACACGCGTTTCCTGATACGCGCGTTATTGAAACCGTCGCGGAACGTCGTCGTCGGGCGCGCGCGAAAAACGAGGAGAAGAAAAAACCCGTCCCGCCCCCCCCCCCACCGGCTGGTTAGTAACAGTGGTCGTACGGTGCCCCCGAAAATCCTTGAAAACGTCGCGATGCGTGCTCGTACCGCGACTGCGGTCGTGCTGTCGTAGTGGTGGTCGTGGTGGTGGTGGTGGTGGTGGTGGTGGTGGTGGTGACCGTCAATAATAATCGGTTATGGTGGAGGGTATACGCGCGCGCCGCGACGACAAGGTCTGGCCGCGGCGTGCCGTCGGCGATGGAATCGCGGGCGACGCGCCGAGATGTTTTAAATTGGACCCGATCGCGCGGACCGGCACCAGTATCCGACGGACCGTTGCCGCCGTTTGGCGATTTTTTTTTACCTGTTGTTGCCCCTCCCCAGTCGTTCCGACACG
The DNA here is from genome assembly GCA_032441835.1 of Slavum lentiscoides. NCBI lineage: Eukaryota > Metazoa > Arthropoda > Insecta > Hemiptera > Aphididae > Slavum > Slavum lentiscoides. The sequence goes on along the minus strand of CM063715.1, from coordinate 7,130,265 downwards.
CGAAATATTATCCGTTTCTGTTTCGTTTCGCACCATTAACGTTTCACGATCTTATCGATTTATTGTTTTTGCTGCGAAAAAAACTAGACGGGACACGTTTTTTCTTTCTCTTTCTCGAATTATATACAAAATAAATTATAGTGTGCGCGTTGTCGTAATAATAGCAAAAAAAAAAAAAACGAACGTCGCGCAGTATATATAATACATATAGTAGTTCGATACAATAGTGTTGTAAAAGAAGAAGGCAAAAAAGTTCTCGCGGGTTTATTCAGCTGTGCGCGTTTTAGCGAGCCGATTGACCGCGCCGGTTTTTCTACGCGTAAGAAAATATAACGAGAGGAGCGCAAATACGAGGGCAACGCGATCGTCGAAGAGACTGAGAAATAATAACTGCAGTTTTTCACGTTTTGAATTGTTCCAAACAAAAAGGGTACGTTTTATTGATAATAATATACGTATTTTGTCACGCACATACGCGAACGGAGAGAGAAAAAAAGCACGTGCCTTTTTTTTTCGTTGGCGTTTTTTTTTGCTATGCACACACGTACAATGCGCGGTATTCGTTTGTTCGTTATAGAAAAAACAAAACGAATTCCCCGGGTGAATCGACAATATTTCCGATCTCAGCAGCAGATGCTGCAAACAGCCTTTATAATAATTATATATGTACACGCGAAAAACGTACGAAATAAAAAAAAAAAATTAAATACATAAAAAAAAAAAACTACAGACAATTAATCGCGTAATAATAATAATAATAACGTGGTCCTTGACTCGGAATTTCTTTAAAGTTATTAAAGAAAAATAATAATAAATTATCCGTGTGTGTGTGTGTGTGTGTGTGTGTGTGTAGCGCGCGCGTTCGCGGTTATACGCGTGCGTGTATTAAACGTATTATATACATTTGTCCCCAATTGGATGTGACTACGTGTGTGTGTGTGTGTGTGTGTGTACAAGGAGGACGACACTTTTCGTCGTCGCTGTCGTCGTCGTCGTCGTCGTCGTCGTGGTCGCCAAACGATCGAATAATATTTTATCGATATGACGTGTAGACCGCCGCGGTAACGGAGAACGACGTATACCGCGACCGCGGTTGTCGTCCGACCGGAAATTTCTATTTTCGTTTTGTTCCGAGCGTTTTTTTTTTTTTTTGTTACTTTTCAGGAAATCAAAATCCGTATAATATTATATTTCGTGCAGTGCGGTGTTCGCGTGTGCCTTGGCGCATCCCCCTTAAATTTCCAGTCCGCTTTTCTTTTCACTTTTTTTTTTCTATCCGTTCGCCTCCAGAAGCCGATATAAAGTGGTTTATTCCCTCCCCAAATACGAGCGCAGCGAATGTAAGTAAGTGTGGTTTTCCATTACAAAAAAAAAAAAAAAAATCTTTGACCAACAGTGGAAATTCGAATACGGCGCGCTTTTTATTGGTTTTCTTTCGGATTTTTCAACCGGTACTCTCGTTTCGTCGTCGGCGATCTGCCGCTGCAGCGGGGTCCATTTCCCCCCGACGAAATGCGCGCGTTCTTCGGTTTTTACTCGGGTGGAAAAAAAAAAACGAACAAACGGGGGGCAGAAACGAATTTTCCTCCAAAAAAAACTCGCTCTCTGCCACGTCCGGTTTCTATTATTGTACGGTTAAATTGAGCGTTTTTTTTTTTTTAGTTTTTGGCTCCGACTCGTGGTGGCCCAGATTTTCGATAACGCGGAACTCTCGCGCGTTCGCGTCCCAATATAACGTCCGCAATCGGACCCGGTGCAGCGCAACAACGCGCGCGCATTCCGTTGACGCGACCCGAGAACTGTATCCGGACGTTATTCGGTGTAATTTTCATTTTTTTTTTTTTTTTTTGCTGTTCTCTAATCGAATAAAAACGCTTCAACTGCGCGCGTTACTCGCTTCGATTTCGACGCGACCGCGTGTCCCGTCTCCCGTCGACACATTATATGATTTTCATGACAATAGTCGTCGTCGACGCGATATAAAACAACGTAAACGTATGGCGACGAGGAGAGAAAAAAAAACGATATTAAAAAAAAAAAAAAAGTAAAAGTATTTTTAAATAGAAAAAAAAAAACCGAATAACCTCAAAACGACGCGCACGCGAACAGAAGACACACACGACTGATTCCGATGAACTTGGGCTTTGCAGCCGAGCACTGCATACAATATGATACGTTTTACAAACGATAATAATAATAATAATACTATATATATTTAGGTATAATGTCTAGCGCTGCAGACCGCGGACAAAATCTTTACAATATACGCGTGGCGTGAAATGTAATATCTAACCGTGTCATCGCGAATTTTATTACAAATTTTCATCAAATTTCGTGCGCGTCTTTTATAACACAACGGATCCGCGGAAGCCGGGGTGGAAACCGTCGCGATTTCCGTGGACCGAGTGACGCGGACAATATTAGAAGAGAAAAAATTCTATTTATTAAAATAAAGCCAAAGGGGGAGAAAAAAAATCAGAAAACGTACACGGTCATCGTATGAAATTTGTTCATTCACAACGGTTAGCGAATAAAAACACCCACCCCCTCTTGGGACACACGATATTGTGTGAAATTTTCAAATTTGACGGAGAGTAAAAAAAAAACCGTATATATACAGGGTGTCTCGCGTAAAAAATTCTTTTTCTCTTTTCGAGTTTTCTTCTGTTTTTTTTTTTTTTCCGCAATAATAGTACCCCGCGGGTACGGATTATAAATATTATGCGGATAGTCATCTCTCGACGAAAGTAATCGATATTATTATACGGTGTACTGTGTTGATTGACGTACGATAAATAATTGAATATTATCGCGTGGAAAAAAAAAACCGTTTAAACGCCAAAAACGTACCTATACGTTTTATAACGTTCGATTGTAATAATTTTGTTAAAAAATTTATAAAAATTACAATATTAAAAATACACGCGCTATTATAGTGTATAATAAAAAAAAAAAAAACCGAAGAAAACGGTTGAAAATTTTAAACGAACATACGCGGACACCCTGTACAAAAACACACATATCGCGTCGGGAACGACGAGTGCAGCAGCTATGACCATGAATAACCGCGCGGTTCGCGCAATACACCCTTGGACTCGACACACACACACGCAGAACTCGTTTTGTTGGCTCGTTATACACAAACGGAATCGCAAACCTTGTTTTCGCGCGATCCGCGCGCCATAACGCGTACATGAACGTAATAACGCGTAACACGCGCGGTATATATTATGTACGAAAATGTAATTATTATTGTATTTTTATTTCGTTTTTCGTGTAGAGAGAAACGAGAGCGTTCTTCCTGGCCGGCGGTTAGCCCGGCGCTCGAGAAATCCGTCGTTTCTCGGCCGATATTATTGTCATTAATTTCTCTCTCTCTCTCTCTCTCTCGTACAAGCCGAAAACGGCACGTTTTCTAATACCGACCGTTTTTTTTTTCCTCCGCACAGAAAATGCATTCGTACATCAAAAAATTGGGTTTCCTGTACAAAACGTACGTGCTGACCATTCTCACGTTGGGCTACCTGACGTCCGAGATGGGACATTTCCTGATCGGCGTGACCAGCAAGGCGACGGCCCGGGACGTGCACTACGGCGACATCAAGTGCCAGCTGGTGGAACGCATGGCCGAGTCGACCGTGTTCAATTACACGTTACACGAACGCTGCGACACGTCCGCGGACCAGAAATCGTGAGTGGTAGCCAACGAAAATACCGTTTTAACGTCGTAAAAATGCCGTTTCCCCCGCCCCCCTCCCATTCTTCGTCGAGTACAGGCCGGACGCGTTTATTGTATATCATTGCAGTACGCATACGCGCGCGATGACCTCAGAAAACCTCGGCGACTTTTACTATCGCCGCGCGCGCGCGCGATGGGAAACAAAATTATTATAATATTTTCGCGGCTGCCAGTGTCCAGTGAACGACGCGTTTTCTTTTACCCGGTTCACGCTAATAAATACGATTTTTCTTTTTTTTTTTTTGCCCTCCTTCTTATGGGCGCTTTTATAAAGGAAAAAAAATCCGATCGAAAGAGATATCACGCGTGGGGTATTATTTTTATGGGCTGTATATATATATATAATATGTACCGAAGACGCGCGCAATTAGTGCCCGGGTCAAGTTTATTCGATTATAATGATGACATTACAGACAATAAAATGTATTCCCAATAGGCCGCTATTATAATATCGTCTCGAAACGAAATTCGTGTGGCGGTAACCTTGCCGCCGCCGCCGCCGCCGCCGAGATATTCAAACGGTTGTTGACGGCCGTCTTTTTTTTTTTTTTGCTTTTTCACTCTTCACGCTCGTCCGGCGGCGTACGGTTTTCGCCGATCGAGCCCAGTATAGACATTTTCCCGTGTATGTTTACGTTTTATTCCAACCCCCCATCGAATTTATAGTGTTCGGAAAATTGAACTCATTCGCTTTTAAATTGTTTATATAAAAAAAAAAAAATGCGTTAAATTAATGCCGCCATCTCCGTGTAAAAACGAGAACTTATCGATCGTTTTTATATACGAGAAAAAATTAATAGAAACGCGAGAAATATCATACTGACTTTAATGACCCGAACTCTTTTGCTCGATTGAAATTTTATTCTTATTGTGTTTTACGAGCGTTTCGGTAATATAATTGTCCAGCTTAATTTCCACCTTATACGACTCTGTGAAATACTATTACTGATAACGAGTTACCGTAAAATGAAATGTTTCGAAAATATACTCCGTATCACGAATTGGTGAATATTCGAAAAGTATTTAGAGAAGGCGAATCGCCGTGCCATATATATATATATATTTTTTTTTATTAATAAATAATCATATGTCATTGGCAGCGGCGGTATCGATCGAAACGTGCAGGATACGTTTTTTTTTTCTTACAACTCATACACAAGAGTGTCGTTTTTTTTCCAATATCGCCAGTCAATACAATTTTCTCGAGTTACGCGCGATATTACATTTTTTTTATCGTACTTACGTTGTTTAGAAAGAAAAAGAAATCCTTTTTTAAGTTCGAGAATAAATAAAAAAAAATTAATGTTTAAGAAAACCCCCCGTTAAAAAGACGATAACCGCAATACTTTTTTTCACGTTGTAACACACTTATACAGGTGCGAGTTGTTAGTCCTGGAAGACGGTACACCGTTCTGCGAATGGAACTACAACGGACTCGGTTTCCAGTATCAACTGTTGGCCGGACCGGCGTTCATCGCCGTCTACTCGATCGTCGGCATCGGTTTCGGCATGGCCGCCGATAAATTCAACAGGTATAATATTGCACAAAATTATAGACGGTCCGAAATTTCGAAAGCCCTTCTCGACAATCACAGTCTCAGTACACGGCTCTTTTTTAAAAAAAAAATTTTTTATCAGGCAGCGAATTTATTACTTAACGCTGTCCGTGTATACGTCTTCTATTAGTAAAAAAAAAAAAAAAAACCGATAATACTTTAAGCGCGTAAGACGTATATAATATTTATATAATAAATACGAGTCAAAACGTGTCGATTTTTTATTTTTAATTAAACGACACTGTTTGGCCTTAACCATAATAGTGTCGACCGCGGATCAAATAATTTGCATTTTTTTTTTTTTAACATATGCTATAAATTATATAATATTCGTGTTTTACGTAGAGTCCGACTGCTGTCTCTGTGCACGATGGTCAGCGCCGTGGCCATCGGTCTCATCGGTATGGCTACCAGCTACTGGCATCTGATTCTCCTCAGAATCATGCTCGCCATCGGGTGAGTGTAAAACGGCATTTTTTTTGGGAAAATATCGACGAATAATTCTCATTATTATTAATATTGTATGGTAATTTTTACAGCGAGGCCGGTACCAATCCTTTGTCCACGGGAATACTGTCAGACTTGTTTTCGGAGGTAAAAAAAACTCACCTTTTCCGTTTTGTGTGAGTGCGTATACGTTAGCGTTAATTTTTTGAAATTCCGTTGTTCCATATATAAAAACTAGTTATATTATATATATAAATAAGAACGTTTTCCGGTATAAAGTATTGAATAAGTACACATAATTTAACTAGTTATATTCTGTATACTAACTATAGGTATTATAATATAAACTATCCGTTGCAATTTAGTTTACGTATTAAAAATTGTTAAACACGATGTACATTAAAAAAAAATTTAGTATCGAAGTATTTATACGTGTCAAATTTAAAAATATATATATATAATTTATGCATCTAACGTCAATTCACTCTCAAAAGTATAACACAAAAAAAAAAAAAAATAAAATATATATCAAAATAAAATTCAAAATATCGAAATACGTTTAAAATTAGGTACCTACATTCAGATTTTTAGAACCTAACCTGACTTTTGTTAAACTTAATCTGATGTTCCGATAACGTTGCGTTACCTTTTTTCGTAACGATTTTTTACCATACGTGATGATAAATTCTTAACATTAACTCAGACCCAGCCGTTATTTTGTATATTAACTAGTGGAACTGCGTGTAATCATTAACGCTAACATATATAAACGAACAGAAAAACTGAATTAAAAAATTATTATTCAAATGACATGATACTAACTATTCGATTGCGTATGTATTATATATATATATAGGAAAAGAGAGGTTTGGTCATGGCCATCTTCAACTGGGGAATATACGCGGGTATCGGTTTGGCTTTCCCGGTCGGACGGTACGTGACTGAAATGAATGTTGGAGGTTTGGTGAGTATACTTAATAGAAAATATTCAATAAAATATTTTAGAATATTGGACTTATTCAGGAGAAAAAAAAAATTCTCTTTTATTATTACCGAAGCGTATTTTTTTTTTCTTTGGTAATTCAAACAATATTTTCAGCTCTTTAAACCGTTTCGTAAAACGGCGAGTCGAACCGTCACGAAAATCCTCGAAAGCAAAATCTTAGATGATTTATATTTTTTTGTTTTTTAACACGGCGTATCTCGTATTTTATATACACGTATACGAGATACATTTTATTGATTAATAATCGCCAAACAATTTCCACGACTTTCGTCGAAAGCCGAAAGGTATCTTATATTAACTCATTTCACGTCGTCTATATGTAGAAAATCTCCGAATCGACTCGATTTCTTGTTTGTTAAAAAAAAAATAAATAAATTTTTCGGTTTTCCCAGCGTTTACGAGTAGTTATTATATATTACCGCGTAAGGTTTATATATATAAAAAAAATTTTTAATTTTAATTCAACTCGTTTTTACAACATTTACAATGATTTTTTACTCGATGTAGGGATGGAGAGTGCCGTACTTCATGAGCGGCATGATCGGACTGATCGTGGCGGCGCTGGCCATCACCACGATGACCGAACCGAAGCGGACGGCCATCAGCGAAGAGGCGGACGGAGACAACAACGAGATGTCGAAACCGCGGACGGCGCAACAAACGGCCGTGGCAGTCGCCGCGCCCGCCGACAACGCCGAGAAGACCAGCATTTGGAAAGTGCTCTTACAGCCGAAAATCTTGATCCTGTGCATAGCTGCGGCCATCCGACACACCGGTGAGCGTTTGAAGGGCAAAAAGAACTATTATACGTGTTCATGCACGCTGTAATAGTTCGTTTCTTTATATACAGAGTGATTTTTGTTTAAAAAAAAAAATCGGTCTTTTCAATATTGATTGTGTACCGACGAGAATACTACGCTGCTGCACGAGAAGTTCACAAACTTCTCGCTTCGAGAGAGGTAGGAAGTTTGTGAGATAAACTATCGACGAGTTTAATGAACGCTCTGTAGCGTAACGCTTTTAAAGCAAATCGAACCACGACTACTCGTCGTGTAATTACGATTTCCACATACGTGCATACAAGTATTGTTAAAATAAAATAACAATCGAATAAGGTTTTTTTTTTTTTTTTTGAAAATTCCTTTATTAAAATTCTTAAGTACTGCGTACAGGGAAAGACAGTTTGTCCAACAACAAAAAAACGCATAGTCTGTTCTTGCAATAAGGTCAATAATTGTGGGACAAAGAACAACGAGATTAAAACAAAACAAAAAAAATTACACCAAAAAACTAGAGTATGGAAATATAAAGCCAAATATCTCCCCATAACAGTTCTCAAATTAGTTTTTTTTACACAATTCTTCTTCGCCCGGCCGAATGATTATCGAAAAATTGACGAAGTCATAAAGACTATATTTTTCGAAATCTCTCTATACAACAATAATGGCGAATATTACCGAATATTAGAAAATCATTACATTTTTTTCGTTCGTTTTGTGAACCTTTTTTTTTTTTTATATATTTAGGTGGATTCTGTTTCGCGTATAACGCCGATCTGTTTTACCGTGACATCTTCCCCGGTTACGATCTTGGATGGTCGTTATTCGTGGTCACTTTCTTAGTGGGCAGCGTTGGTGTGGTCATCGGCGGAGTCACTTCCGACAGCATCGTGAAGAAATACGGAATAAGATCCAGAGTTGCCGTACTAGCCATCAGTCAGGTATGATCCGAATGATCGAATACGATCCGTATATAATAATAAGACTGAAAACAAAACAACTGCAGAAAAACAAAACCAGAAATACTCGTTTGTTGCTTCGTATGTGGTTTCTACATGTAAAATGTGATGTCCGTCCGCACGTTCCCACGTGATTTCTGAGCGAAATGTTTTATACGTGGCATACGCGAAGAAAATTTTAGTACACGCTTATAAAATCGATCGTGGCGTAAATATACTCACACGAACATAATTAGTTTTTTGTTGTTCGATCACAAAAGAAAAACTGTCAGAGCGATTTTAATCAGTGATACGCGTGAAAATTTCATTGGTCTATAGAAAATATTAAATTTTATCGCAATTTTTCGAGTTCTTTTTATTATTATTATTATTATTCTTAGCGTTTTACATGACGCGCGTATTAAAAAACGTTTATATTGCATAGTATATCAACTTCTTTTTTTCTTTTAAATTCAATACACGCGTTTATGTTAAAGTTTAAATTATTATTTTGAAATTTTAATTTAAATTTTTTTCACGGTGCGTTAAAATTGTGTACGTCCATAATACAATTCGTATAAGAATCCGTTTTCGAATTTTACCGTGACCGATGTACCTACGTTCGGTGTAAAATGTACCTTATACGATGATAGTGTAAAACGAGTGTATAACGTAGATGGGAATATATGAGAAGAAACTCGATAAAAACCTGGGAAAAAACTGTAGGTATACAGAATATGCTTACTCGGTCTTTATATACGAGTACTTAAGTATACATTTCACATGTCATGTACACGCGTACAGACTTTTCAACTGTAATAATATTGCGAACGCGAGATACATTTATTTTCTACGTTTTTTTTTTTTATATACGTTTTACCAAACTCCGCATCGTTCCAATTAGAAAGTTTAAATCAATATTATTATTATTATTATTATTATTATCGCTGACGGCGATTTCGCGTATATATACATATAATATATAGATATAAATATGTTATACTCGTCGTCCTAAGTCGTAATTGACTCGTCAGTAATAATAACACTGTAACGAGACACAAAAATATATTTATATTTATATATTTGACAATAATTATATTACGATTATATTGTTGGACGAGCGAAATCGAAAACACAATGTCAGCAGTATATTGGCGCAGTGTCGTATAAAATATCCGAATATATTCTAAATGATTACGTTTTTTTTCTTTGGGAGGTGTGTTTGTGTATGAATACGAAATAAATATTTTTCCACATTTGCATTTTTCAAAATCCATCGCACGAGAAATGAAATTTCAATCGCGTACGCTTTTTAAGGGGTTTTGAATAGGCAATTTTTATGACGATTTTAAGAAAATTGGTCAAAAAAATCTAAAAAATATTTTAAAAGTCATTAAAAACTAGTCCTGCGTGACTATCACTTTTTTATTGTTAACTAATCACGATAATTACGATAAAAAAAAACTGTTTTTCTAGGGATAAGTTAATCCTATTTAACAAATGTTTTCTAAATATTTCTACGATACATAGAGGAGAATTTTATCTGTGTCGTAGTGTTCTTATTTTTCTTTTTACTTAAAACACTACTCAATAAGTCGAATTATATTTGTGTTGGATAAAATTTTAAAAAACGCAACGACATAAACTATGCCGAAATCCCGTTACAGCGCAAATTGAAATATAGCAATTAGCCTTGTACGTACCAGTATAGGCAAATTGTTCGTCGCGCGCGACTACGGCATTGTCACTGCGCACTATAATTGCCGGTGAAATTACTAAAAAAAATAAGTTTTGCGTTTGTATCGAAATTCCGACATTGGCCGACGAATATTCGTTCATAATTATTATTCTAAAAATTTTTTTATACCGAAATTTTTTTTTAATCGTTTATTAATTCGCGACGTTTAGAGTATTAGAACGAGTAGTTTTTTTATTCAAAAAAAAAAGAGAAAAAACTAAAAATAACGCTCGTTTTTCCGAAGGAAACCCGTAATACACTATCAAAAAAAATTCGTTTAGGAATATTCGTGTCAGTAAAACTTGGTAATAGTAAATCTTACGATATATGACGAGAATAACGCGCGTTTAATATTTTTAAAAAAAAAACATTTTTTAACTTTTTTTTTATTCACGTGGTCGTCGAACTCTCGTCGTTTTTATACCGTTTCTTTTTTTTTCTGTAAACCACTTATTATATAGAAAAATCTGTTACTGTATATTATATACGATATCGCATGCGGAAATCTTCCGAATACAAAATGTCTAGAGTTAAATATTTGCGATGCGTTTATTATGCGTATGTTGTTATATATAATGTAAGGAAACGAAATTTAAACATTTTTCCCTACACCGATTTGCATCAGATGAAATGTATACTCGTATATTGTTTACGTTATACACGAAAATCTTTCGTGACACATAATCGTTTCCATATAATATTATTGTTTCGAATCTTTTTTTCAGTTAATTAACGTTTCATCAAATTAGAGACACTGTAATTTATAAAATGTGATTTTCGATTGAAATAATTCTTTACGAACGACACGCTTGACAACTTTTTTAATCGACGAAATGTTTCCATATACGCGTTACGCGTAGAAAGCCGTGCAGGGAACGAGTTACGAAATTATTATTAAAAAAAAATCGTTTACTGAACTTCATTAATTCGCGACTGGTTACCTTTTTTCCTCGCAAACTTTTTTCACATTATAACGCGTAACAAGTTATTAATATTTTTTTAGCGTTATTACTTTATTAAATCGTCGAAAATCGAATAACTTGTCCGGCCATGATTTTATACAAAAAATTATTTGTTTTTTTATTTTTTTTTCTATACAGTTGATCGCCACACCGTTCGCTTACGGAAGTATTTACTTGGGACCGACAGGCGCCATGGTAACACTCGCCATATCGTACTTGTTCGGTAAGTGTATATATATAAAAAAAAAAAAATAGAACCATAAAACCATAACCGGTTAAAATACAATATTATGAAACACTTAAGAGTTGTTGTATTAAATTTGTTTATTTAACTACAAATGACTATTATACATCTTTTTTTTTTTTTTTAAGTTTTTTCCTAATAATCTTTGGCTTTATTGTAATATTTACTCGAACACAATTTATATAAATTTACTAGTATATTTATAGGTTTTTTATTTTTTATTTCCGTCGCCTTTGTCGTTATTTTATTTTGTTTTTTTTGTTTTTTTTTTTTTTACTATATTTTATTATATTATTTGCGTATTTTGTTTTCCACAGCCGAAATGTGGTTCGGCATCCTGTTCGCCATACTCGTGGAGTCCGTGCCGATGTCGGTCCGGTCGACCACCGTCGGCGCGTTCCTGTTCTGGATGAACAATTTCGGCGGTAACGTGCCCATGTTCGTCGAACCCGTCCGGAAAGCGTACGACTACAAGACCGCGTTGGCCATTTTCTACGCCGGTTTCTACCTGTTGAGTAAGTCGCGGCGCACCGTCCGCAAACACACGTGCAGTGCCGCGAGACCAGAAAACCGTTTTTTTTCGAATAAACGAAAGATCAACAAAAAAAAAACCGATTTCAAAAATAACCAATTCGAATTGGTTTTCGAAATTCATGACGTGTTGCGTTTGTAACGTAAAAAAAGAAAAAAAAAATAGTTTTTTTTTACAGTATATATACGAGTATACATATATTTTTTGTTGATAAAACATATTTCATTCTGTCCGCAAACGCGACAAAAACGTTATAAAATATTATAGAAAAGAAAACGTTAAAATAAACGGTTGTTCGCGTCGAGTGATACCTCATCTGCACGTTACGTCTCCCAATCCAAGCTGGTATTCTATAACAACAGAAAAAATCTTAAAAACCGTGTGGTCCAATTTTTTTTATATTGAAGTTCGAAATTCGACCTGACCGTTGAAGAGAAGTGTGCCGCACAAAATATCGTTTAGTTTTCGTGAAACATTAAAAAAAAACACGAGCGATTTCGGTAGTTAAATTCGCGTTTACCACACTCATTAAAATTCATTAGCCGCAGACGAATATACATTGTAAAACGTTTAAAATTATTTAAAGAATTTGCGTATTGTAATAAAAATACGTGTGATTTAAACTCGAAACGTACGTAACGGCCGGTTAAAATTATTAATTGACTCGATATAGTTTAGTATAAACTAAAAAAATTTAACAGTTAATTTACCCTTTGTGTAGCTTTTCTTAAAAAAAAAAAAAAAAAATTGGAATAAGAAAATGCGCGGGCCTCTATCGAAATGACCAAAACTCGTCGTCATCGGCGAATTGCATTAAAATATTGTATTTAAATAATTAAACATTTTTTGAAACGCAGGTTCGTTGATGTTCGGTTGCACCGTGTTGTTCATGGGAAAGAAAAAGGCGAAGAACACGAACGTCCACACTTTGGCCGGTATCGAGAACGGAGGCTTCAAGAACACCGAGTTGGAAAACGGCCCGAGAAATTTTTCAGGTCTGGAAAACCATCTATAAAAAAAAAAAAAAAAACCAAAAACAAAGAGGTCAGTATTGCGGATTTGTCGTCATATAAATGTATATATTATAGAATTTTTCACTCCTCGAGAGAATCGCGGGTAAAAATTAAAAGGTAAAAAAAACTGCGTTTTATATGTTTTGTTCACAAACGTACATAAAACGATACTATTCACATCGAGTTTCACACTACTTTTGTTTTCAAAAATTGAGAGTATTGACATGATATTTGCCGATTCGTTTGACTGATTTCAAAGGGATCGATGGAACACACACAAAAAAAAAAAATTGAAATTATGGAAAAGTCAATGTCGGGTTTCTTCTAATCACACCGTTGCACTGCAAAAAGATCGAAAGTATAAACACCGTTTAGATCGTCGCGCTTATTCCAATCGCCTTTTTATCGTGTATATAATTTACTCCCAATAAAAAAGTAAAAATTTCAAATCAATCATTTAAAAACGACTGATTTTTGAACGGTCATTGAGAAAAACTTTCGTATATACGCGATAGATTACGTATTCTTTCGTCCAAAACATTCCCGAATAACTCTATTCTCTACACTACCTTCAAAAAACCTGGACTTTCGAAAGCAATTCAAACCGTTCTAACCACGATATGTCGTTTTAAATTTGCGAATAACAAAACCCGCGTACCGTTATATTAGTTTCAAGCCGGATAGACATTATATACATACACCCGAACCAAATACTATTTGTATTCCAAAGAATATCCAAAAATCTAATAGATAAGTCTTCCGAGATCCTGCTCGTGGACCGTGTTTAGGCGTACACTAAATTAACTGAGCAGGTGACGTATCGATCGGACTAGGCTATGTTTATATAATATATTACATCAAAGTGGCGAGTTTTAGCGAAATTAACATAATACAGAGAAACTTCAAAGTAAATTACGAAACGCGTATTATGTAGAGACGTCAATAACAAATACTATAATTATACAAACGTATAAGGCGTTTCATAAACACGGACGAAATATATTCGTTTAACCGCGAAAAACTTTATTAAAAAAAAAAAAATTCAGAAACATATTCTCAAAATTCAAGTACGAGAACAAGCAATACCTCGGTCGAAATTTATTAAGCCCTCTCCTTCAATCGATTTACAAAGGAGTTCCTTTTTTTTTTGCCGTATATATGAAATTTAAAAAAATGTAAAAAATAAGTGAACTACTCGAATTTTAAAGGTTTTTCTAATTTCGATATTTGTGTCCTGCTAGCTAATACACACATTAATATTACAGTAATCCGTGGACCGACGACGCGATTGATGTTTTATTCGATCGTATATTTTTTTGGACTCCGAGCGAATAGCGAAGGAACTATAGTGGCTTTACAACGGAGTTAATTTTTTTTCATTTTTCTCTATGTGCGACTTATCGGCTAGCAAAAAAAAAAGGAGTGCACCGATCGTTACGCATTAGGTCAATTAAAGCAAATTTTGTCCAGTGTACTACAGTATCCGACTCCTCGTCTTCACGTTTTCCTGTTAAAAACATACGTGTCCAATAGACGCTATCTGTAATCAGTGCTTGAAACCGAAAAAAAAAATCGCTTTATTATAAAAGATCTATAAACGGAATTACCTTAACAAAGATTTGCGATTTATTCGACTACGTAACGTCGTTATATTCGAATTGTAAACGATTGATTCGGAGTTGACGACAAAAAAAACTACATTTATAATACGTTTTAACTCTAAATTCGACTAGAAATTCGGGAAAAAAAAATAATAAAGTAGTCTACGAAAAAAAAAAAACCGTTCAAGTCGAACGGCCAAAGCTCGGACCTTGACGGAGACGTGACGCGATTTTAGCCCTCGGGGCGCGCAAATCACTGCCGTCTATTTTCGTCCTCGGCGGCTGCGCTAAACGGGAAACCGATGATGAAGACTCACCGTCGTCGTTATTGCTTTCTCGACGCTAAAAATAGCGAAATACAAATCCGAAATCTCGAGGTGTCCCGCGGTCTTTCCATCGTCATTACAATATCCGTTTCCGTCTCACGCCGAATTTTATAATTTTTTTTTCTTCTTCGCACACTGAACTTCCCACGAGCCACTATCGTCTCCGTTTTATTTCCTACATACACACAGGGCCGTATTTAGGAATTTTTTTCGCCCCGGGGCAACAAAAAAAAAAAAAAAAAGGAAAACACCTTATTATAATATATAAAAACAATTTTATTTTAAATTTACGATTAAATTTTTTTCCTCCACTGTGACTCCGCAAATTCTTTAATAATTATATTATCATTATATACATCATAAATTATATTATCATAATTACATTGTCTCACCTAAATCTCGATAATAAACTATAAAATATTAAGGGCATAAAGTGTAAATATTAAAATAGTGTTATGCGTAAAAATTAAACGAATGAAGTTCAGAGAGGATTGAATTAATGAAATTATATATAAAAAAATGTAACCGCCTCTCGTAATCACCCGCCCGAGGCAACAGCCCCCCGTTGCCTCCCTAAATACGGTCCTGTACACACACGTATATCCTGCAATAGGTATAGGAAAAAGCGCGTTTCCGATTCTCTCGTTTGGACTGTAAATTAGAATTATCTTGTGAATTGGTAAACTCGCGATAAATTCGTGTTTTATACAAGTACCGTTGACAAATTTCGAAATTGTAATTTTGCAGAATAACGCGCCGCGAGGAGTAGTGTTGTAGCTGCGGAGAGATGAGGCCACGTACACAATTATTACGAAACGGAAAATAGATCCGATAGATCTGTACATGTATACAATAAATAATATTATATACGAACATTGAGTGAAGGGGGAAAAAAGAAATTGACGACGATCGTCTGAAGTCAAAAACTGACGATGACCTGGACTCAAACGGCAATAGGAACGGCAACGAGGAGGAGACATACGCTGCGCAGTTATAATCGAATATCAAAACAAAATATATATATATATTATATATTTCGCCTGAAAGAAAGAGACGTGTGATAATTAAACGTTTAAGATTTTTATTTTTGTAAATAATTCTTCTATCGAATTTTTAGTTCTTTTTTTTTTTTGTACATTTTTTTTTCTTTCTCTATCGTTATTGGCTCGCGATCGTTTTGTACTACGTTAAACCCACTATTTGTTGTTCGCTGGTATGGTGAATTCCGTATATTTGTACGCGCATATACTGCAGACGGAGAGACCAGTGTACGTATTATATTATTATATTCGTCCTCCGCGTTTTATACGTATATATAGTATACGGTTTTGCCTTTATATATTTATTTAAATTATATAATTATTATTATTTATATAGAAAAAAAAAGAATAAAATAAGCGTATTATAGTATGATATATATATATATATATATATGTATATATATACAATATGAACGCGCGCGCATAGACGTGTCTAGAACGCGTTTATCGATTATTATTACTGTTTTTTTTAAACTATTTTTATTTTTATTTTTTTGTTTTTCCTCTATATTGTTGTAATATATCGATTTTGATTATTTTACATATATACATGTACACGCACAAAAAATCACATTATTATTATGTCGTGATTTTACATAAATGTTTAATTGTTTTGTGTTTACACACCGTGACGAATAGGGTTTCACATAATTAATAATAATATTTTATTACTAATTTGAAAAAGGAATATCAATTTTTTTTTTAAATATTTTAGTTGTAAATCATCGTATTATCGTGTTAAACCCCTTTAAATAATAATATCTCGTGTACCGAACAAATTTTGTTATATATTAAATTTAAAAAAAAAAAAATTTTTTTTTTACCATTCAATGTTCCTATATATATATATATTGTTATCAACAAGGTTTTAAGCGTGTGTGTGTGTGTGTATATATTATATGAATGTACGAAATAAACGACTGCATATATAGAAAATATAATATTATTTTAATCACTATATTATTGTTTTATCCTCGACCTGCGTATACGCGTATAATATAACCTAACCTGACCGTAGAATAATAATAAAACCGATATTTTTCTCACTTATATAAGACAAGAGATGCGCGTTTCTTCGTTTATTTTATTTTTATTTTTTGTTTGCGTCTGTGAAATACGATCTATTCGTGTCATGCGGAGCTTCCCCGTGAGTCCCGATTCATCGTAGTCATCGACACATCATAACGCGTAGGAGTCGCACGAGCTTTTTGCATTTACCTAACTCGTTTGTAATATTAATTAATCCATCGTGTATAACACGGGTCACTGCTTCATTCTGAAATCCAATGGTAAGCAGGTATTAGGAAATATCAGTAAGACTACTGAAAATCTGTTGTATAGTTGAATTCACTTATTTCTATATACGATACGGGTATTCTTTATTCACATAGTAACCTGTATAATTCCGCAGGTTAGATACGTTGACAAATCAAAAAAAAAAAATGTTTATTATTATTCAATCGCTTAAAAAAGAAAAAAAAATGTCTTTACAAGACACTCTAAATGTCAATTATTTACGTGTACAATACTAGCTGAATTACTATGAGGAGGTGATTTAAAACAACCAAATAACTCTTGCGTTACGACGAACGGTGTTATAAAAGAGACAGACGTCCCTTTGTCAGCATCTTGTGGCGTTTTTGTTCTCTGCGAACAGAAGCAATAAACTCGATCTACGGTTGACAAAATGTGCCGAACTCTATGGCGATTATGTGGAAACGATTATTCCCTGCGCGTTTTGTATTATTATTTTTTAAATCTTTTAACCTCATGCTCAACGGACAACGATTGCATTTACATTATAATTCATTTATTATTAGGCGAGACGATCGTAATAAAAATAATACCATATATAATGCGCCGAATTATTGTAGCTTGGACTGAAAGTTGAATAAAAATTGAAACGCCCCCCGTTTTAAATTTTGGAAAAATCCTTTCTTAACTGGCGTCTATGTCGTTAAAGCAATGTTCTCTGAAAACGTTAGCTTTCTACGACCGGCAGTTCGGGCTGGGCGTTGATTCGCACTGTTTGAGAGGATTCAAAGGTATAAAATGTAATCATCGAATACGAGAGAGAAAAAAATTAGGATTTAAAATATCGTCTCGATGGTATTCGTTTTTATTATTAGGTATATTGTATTGGTTTGCAAAATTGCATACGTATCGAAAACAAATTTTGAATTCCGAAATCGCGACTTCGCCTACCGCCACCATAGCGTCTATCGGAGGATAACTGCGTGCTAGATTGGCCAAGTGGCAAAAAAATCAGTTCTGCTTTCATACTTTAGAGCTGATATTTTATAAAATAAACACTGCACGTGTTATAGGAATAAATACAAAAGAGTTCATGCGTTTTGTTAGACAAATCACTGTGAACACAATGCGGCGTGTTTAAATCAACAAATTAAAACAAACAGAGCCAATGTCCAATAACCATTTGTTAACAATTCCTCGAAAATAAATTACATTATTATTAATAAGACGTCATACTTTATAGTTTTTTCCGCCTAAAAATATGTTTCGGTTGAATCACTTGTGTGAATAAGTGCAGAATCCCCGTAAACAGATCCTGAATCCATCCTTGCCAAACAGTTACCACTTTTTTTTTTTTTATTATTATTAATAATTATTAGCCGGTAGCTTTTACAACTGAACAATATTAAATTAAAAAATATAACGGAAAATAGTTACTTAATAATAATAGGTACTATTAATATTAGTTTTATATACGAGTATACGACATTATAACAAAAAGTAACAAAATAAACAAAAAAAAAAAACAAATCAAATACATAACTGGCAAGACCAAAGTTTTTCAAATGCGCAAGCCTGCAGAGATGATAAAATTAAATTAATGATGATTGGGTGTTTAGAAGATGGAAGACCTAACCCAGAGAAGGGAACACTGCAGTTAAGGGATACACGTGAATTGGACAGTTGTTGTCTGCTCGCGGTCAAAAAAGGACAGTTGAGTAAAAGGTGTAGCGCATCACACCTTTCACGGTTAGGAATAATACGACCAGGACAATATTATTAAGATTTAATTTAGAGTCGCGTGCCGGAAGGCAATTATGCCCGAAGCGAAGTCTGCAATAAGAAGCAATAATGTTCCTACTGTGCTGCAGTTGTGTAGACCATGGTACCGAGAATAGCGAGGATCAGAGGGTAATAGAACTCCGTAACATCCGGCATAAGGTACGGGTAAGTTAGACCATTTGAAAGTTACCGCTATTTAACCTGCACGGTTAAAGCAAGGTCCATCTTTGAATTATTCTAGTTCAATTTTTGGCAGCGATTTATTACGAGGGAAAACTAAATAACATATTATAATACACGCGCACTTTATCTCGCGTAATATTACTTAGTAGTTATATAAGTTGTATTACATATATATGTATATATTATATTAACTATATTATATTATTATCGTAGCAATTATAATTTGTCCGAAATTGAAAAAAAATAAACACATTAAATATTAAACGTTCCGTATTATTATTATACATTTATGCATAATTAATTTTTCCGTCTGCGAGTGTAACTATATATATATATATATATATATGTACGCATATTTTTCAACGGCTGTAAAAAAAAAAACAAAATCTGAAATAATATTATAATAACGCGAATTTTCGAGGTTATTCAATTTTCCAATAATAGGTAAATAGAAATTAGGCGAATTTTATTTTTCGTTTTTATGACCGGCAAATTCGATGGAATACGCGTATTACAGTATATACATATATATATATATATATGTTCGCTATACGCATAAGTGTTTCTATATAATGTATGTAAATCGTGGATGACCGATTTAGTTTTTAATAATATTCTCGTTTTTTTTTTTTACAATATTATCGATGAAAATATATTTTATTGTTTTACACAATCGCAAAAAACAGCAGAGTAATACGTTAAAACAGTGTTAATTATATAATTTTATTTTGCGTATTTCGTGGTTTTTTTTTGTTGAAAATTTCCCGGCACATTAATTCTTCGTTTATTTTACACGTATGGGTATTTACATATTTTTATTGATTGTATATAATATTATAATTACGGCAATTTAAAAAAGAATAAATCGTTAATAATACGCAGTCACCCGATACTGCGTTTGTCGGGCGTAAATGTATTTTTTACAAACACTTTAATAGTTGTTTGCACAATAATTCGACCGGGCCAAGCGTATTATTCTGTGACACGCGGCGAGTGACGGCGTGACACGGCCACGGTTTTAATAATTATTTTTTTCACTAAAAATTCTACGAGTTTTTATTATCGAAATCAGACGTATCACTCGAATAGATTATCGTCGATCGCGTTGAATACAACGTTATTTATTTAGTGTCATTTTTTCAAATTTTAAACGATTTCTTCGGTATAATTAATTTTTACCTCTAAATCGCAGGTAATTTATTTGAAATTTTTTTTTTTTTTTTAAATTGTTTTTGTAAACGCATAGTGACTTTTTTTTTGGAGCCACGAGTCTTCTGCCCTACAGTAATTAGTAATATTACCGAGCGGCCGATCTTGCGGACTAGGTGATTTTTTTAATACATAAAACCAATAGAAAAACACAAAAATTTCGTATACAGGAAACGTGACGTGTAATTTATTATAATTAATGAATATAATAAATGTGTCTAATCTTGTACGGCGCTCAGAGATTGTGGAACACGTATGAACGCGAATACTGTCGACGTCCAAAACGAATATTATGTCGACAATATTGTAATTTTCGCCTCGTTTTTTTTTTCCTGTATAACTCGTATAAGGAAAATACTGCGCGGGAAAAGTAAAAAAAAAAAAAACGCGTAGTCAAATAAAAAAAAGTACCAACTGGATACAATTTTTTACCGCACGTCGAGGTCATCCAAGCACTCCTACACGAAAAAATGTTAGCTAATAAAATTTTATTATAATTTTTTTTAAAAAAAAAAAAAAAAACCACATCATTTTATTACTCGAAACGGTATATTATTTTCGCGTAATAACGCGAACTTTATTATTTGTGTTTTTTTTCCGTTTTCTACCAAAGTACGCGTGCACGAGATATTCGTTGTTTGAATACTGCAATCATGTATGCAAATAATTCGATATAAATATATATATATCGATTATTATTGATTAATTATACAGTTCTAATCGCGCGCAGACGGCCGCGTTAATTATTGATTTCTATTTTGGAATATTATATCGAAAATATGACAATTAAATTGGATTTCACGAGCGCACTGCAACGAAACGTTACATTTTCTTAACGTCGCATAGCGATATAAATGCTAGAAAAAGCTTACTGGTCCTTATAATTGCACAGAGCCGGGCTCATTAACTCCGTATAAAGCGTATGCACGTGAGACAGCTGGAACGAGGCGTTTCAATTTTCAATTACATATTTCTCCCTATAATCGTGTAGGTCGGCCCGAGTGAGAATATAATAATATTTTGGATTTTGTTTAATTTTTATAAGGACTTGCTATTTTTTTAAATTGCCCCGTTTCAAAACGATCTGTTTTGGCGCGAAATCGAAAGTGTTTTACCACCATTAACGAGGTATTACAGGTTACTGGTAGATACCATCGTATAGATAATAATTTAATATTAATAGTTTTGTGATAAGAATTCAATATTTTATTATAGGCGTGTTTTCGCGATTAACCTGGTTACATTTATTATCAGTCGTGTTTAGACATTTTGTTATTGGTTGAAGATCCGCGAAAACGATGTGTTTATGATTTTAGACAGTTATTAGAGATAATACAAAATGATAAGGCGCCCGATGCCGATATTATACGCACACTGATTCACACTTATACAGTTTTAAATACAAATCAAAAATATATAAAAACAATATATTATTATTATATTATATTTATGGATTCCCATTTTAAATTTCCCTCCTATTATCACATTTCCGTTATCAATAACCAAACAACGTAAACATTAAATTTGATCGGTTATAAAATATCAGTAACCTATAACCAAAATGTATTACCAAAGTTACAACCAAAATCGCGAAAACGACTTGTTTATAAACAACAGTAAACTGGTTACATTTGGTTAATCGCGAAAACACGCCTTATATCTCGAGTGATAACGTGAACTCGAGCGATAAAACACTATCAGTATTACCACAGTGGTAACCTATAAAACATGGTGTACGGTAAAACGCTTTTGATTGCGCGTCAAAACCAATCGTTTCGAATATTATTCATATTAGTTTATCGATTTTTTTTTTTTTTTAAGTAATTCGTGAAGGATTTTTTAAAGTCAGAATAAAAAACGAAGATCATTTCCGAATTCTTCGTGTTTACTACAATAATATTAGTAAACATTTATTTTTATTTTTTTTTTTCTGAAAGACCCCGTTGTGTTGAAAAATTCATAGCTCAAAAACCGTAGCGGTTTTCTCGTCGAAAATAATATCTAACCCGACGCTCTCCGTGAACAAAAAAACAAAAAAAAACAGTATACCCAACTGTAAACTTATTGTATATATTACGACGTCGGACCTCGCGTAATGACCTCAAATCGCCAATTCTAAAATTAACGATTAATTTAACACAATAAGCGTTTGAAATTTTGAGCAAACGGGCGATTTTTATTTTTATTTTTTTATAATATACACAACGAGAAAATTGTTTTTTTTTTTTTAAATTTATATATATATATATTTCCAACCGATTGAAAATGTCCAAAAACGAATGATTAATCCGGTTTTGTTCGGTTCGTGTACTGTATTGTACGGTCATAATATTTCGCAAAGAGTATACAGTTCGTGTCGATGACCGGAACCTTTACGAAAAAAAAAAAAAAATTTTTGTATTCGAAATGCGTCGAGTTTTTCTAAAAAAAAAAATTTTTGAAAACGTCCAGAATACTTACCGTAAATCGTTGAAATTCGACCTGATCAGAATTCGACAAAATGATTGTGCAAAATGTCATTAATATTGTAGAGCTTTAAACGGCGCGTATAACAGGCACGTTTGTGTATACAAAACCGAGTTCATTGCAAACGAAAAAAATCGGAAAAAATTTACGGTTATAATTTAAAAAAAAAAACTACAGTTGGGTTCCGGTATTAAAAAAAAAAAAAAGGCTACCAAAACCGGTTCTTTTCGGTTCGTTTCCAGTTATGTGCGAAGTATTTTCGTTACGTTTATACATTCTCGAATACCCTGGTACCCTAGGAAATATACATATCTTTTTTTTTTTTTTTTTTTTAGCACAAGGTCTGCAAATCGTACAATATTTCTACACGCGCGCGCGCACAAGTAACGCGATATCAATCAATCTGCAATTATGTACAGTTTCGTTGGACGTCGTGAAATCGACCGTGTCGATTACATTATAATTTATATACGTATACATATTATAATTATTATTTCAACAGGATTGTAGCGGGCAAGAAAAGCGCGATTATTATTTTTTGTTTTTTTTTTTTTCATTTTCGCCGTTATATAAAACACTGTATTTTATTGACTCGCAACGCGTACCGTGTAAAAACCTAATCGAATCGTGTGGTCGGTTATACGTGCTAACCTTATACCTACGCGCATATAATAAATTAATACACATTTTCTTCGCGGACGGTACCTATAATTGGCGTTTGACGCGGAGGCGTCCACAAGCAGCTGGAATACTTGGACTGAGCAGTGCCGGCGCTAGGTTCTGCGGGGCCCGGGGCAAATCATATTGGAAGGGGCCCAAATTTACAAAATACTGTGTAAAAACATTACACATTTCTGAAGTTAAATTTTTTTAACGCGACTTTAAAAAATAAAATAACAATATAATATGTACCAGAGGGGGTCCACAAGTGTCTAATGCTTACTACTTGCAAGGAAATTTTGATATAAAAAAAAAAATCACTTTTTTATAAACAAATGATTTGTCACAAGAACTTCAGGGACAGAACCTTGTCACCGAAATGTGTGTATAAAAGACAAAAGTAATTTCTTTATACTAAGATTTTTCAAACATTACGGGTGGTTCACTGCAGTGCGCCATAATCTATTTCAAATATTATATTCTTTATAATTATGAAAATTATTATTTACAATTTGTATCGCATAAACTATTATTATTATTATTATTATTATTACTCTAAACTTGTAATTCACGGCTTCAAAAGAGGCTTTTAAATATTGTTTCATTATAACATAATTATTGTTTATAGCGGACGCGGGCCTCTGAAAGCGCGGGGCCCGGGGCTCGCCCCGCCCTTGCGCCGGCCCTGGGACAGAGGACCTATATTCGCTCTAAAATGTGACTAAATACGCGAGCAAACGCGCGTTTTAATAACTCGAAAACGAGCGTCAAAAAATTTTTTTTCAAAATTAAGGTTAAAAAAAATCGATTAAAATTTAAAAAAACGGCGAGCCGCGAATGTCTTTGAAACGAATTACTTATATATAGTTCTAAATCATTGCGTTCAATAAAACGATTCTGAGCGGAGCTCCGGTGTAATAATTTTAGATCCTGAGCAGTGCGAGGAGAATCCGTTGGTTTTACAAAGCTGTGTTTTTGTCTTCTTTGATGTCCGTACCCAAAAATTCTACCAGAAGGAGTGCTCCGATCTTTATACAGTCACGCAGTTTGTTTCCCCGGTAGCGAATCGCATCTAGTCGCAGGTATTTTTTTTTGATTTTCTCAAAAGCGCATAAAAATAGAACTCAAAAATTACATAAAAACGCGATTTCGTCAAAATCGATTATCGTATTATTTCTTCGCAATTTTGAAACTAACGCGGGTATAGAAATTTGAAATATTCATCAAATGCGTAACCGTTCGTTCTGGGAAACCTGAAATCCTTCTCGGTCACTGCAGTCATCGACAATCGCGGCCGCGTTGTCTTCACTTCTGTCGTCGTCCACATTGGCCGGGTAATCGACGACGGTCGATTTCTTCACGAGTCGCAGCGAAACTCTCAGTCCTTCCAGTCCTTCCAGTTTGCAGCAAAGCTACGCCGCAAAAAGGCCATGTCTTCTCTTATCCAGTCGTCGTCGTTGTTGTAGTGCGAACGGGAAAAAATTTGTTTTGGCTTTTTTGGTGCGTACCACGACGAAATAACACGATGTGCCAGCAAATGAGTTCTGCGCATGGTGCCTATACGTCACTCGGTCCGTAATATCATAATTATGTGTTATCTATTATCTATTTTGAATTTTGATTCTTTATAATCGTGTTACATGTGGTATAAGCATTAATATGATAACGCTACAGATAAGACCGAATGACGTCAGAATTTCATGGCACAATTGATAAATTATATTTTATTCCACGGCAACTCGAACTGTTCTCAAATTCGTTCATGTTGCTGGCATACCATCGTGTCATTTCGACATGATGCGCACTGAACGCGTCGAACGATGATTGGGGCCTGACGGTTTTTCGCAAAACGATTCGACAACTACAAACACTCTCGGTTACCTGCATAGACATATAATATACGAGTATAGACCGCGATTAGAGAAAGAAGTGCGGAGCAAAGATATGTGCGAGAGAGAAAGAGCCATTTGAGGTTTTTTCATGGATAAATAAATAATCATGTATCACCCTTCACTGCGGTTCCGGATATCTTGCTGCCACAATTTTGTTTTATCGTCCATGAAAAAAACCTCTTCTAAGTCTCTCTCTCTCTCTCTCTCTCATAAACCTATTAACTACAATTAACAGGTCTATGGTCTCTCTCGCACATATCTTGGCTCTAGTGCATTACATGTGATACACTGGTCGTTCGCGGTCTATATTTATTATATGTCTATGGTTACCTGCGACTGTCGTTAACAGCAGCAACGTAAATTATTGTTATTAACACTACTACTCTTGCAGCCAGTGTCCGTGTTAATAATGATCAGGAAAATACGAGCATTCGACACGCTCTAAAGTCTAAATCCGTAATATTATTTTTTTCTTTTTATATATTTTTATTATTATTGTCGAAACGAGTGGCAACCGATTAAATATAAATTATTATTGTTACTATTAACGTTCTTTTTTCTTTTCCGTTGTCAAACAATGACTATAATACATTTTGTAATATATATAAATATATTATATACCGGACGACTCACAACTGCGCGTATGATATCACAACGCTGTATTATATGACACAACTGCGACCACCGCAGAAGAGAATTTATGACATTATACAAATCTTTTTAACGTTATAATAATATGTATTATAGTCGCTGGCTTGCTTACATATTATACGGTGCACACGCGTATCTATACACGTATAATATTATATTACGAATAAAAGAAATTTTCGAATATTTCACAGACATTTCGTAAATATATATTTTATTTTTTTTTTACAAATTTTTTTTAAATTCGTAATATTCTCGAGTTAAAAAAAAAACGTATTTCCCGGGGTGAAAAGCTCGCGATAAAAAAAAAATACCACCCTCTGTATACTATACACGTGTCGGCATTTTTCGAAATATTTGTAGTTTTTTTTTTCTTTTCTTTTTTCTTTAATAAAGGTGACTAATAATTGCAAACGTATTGTTTTAATCGTACCGATTACTTCGCAGTGTATAATATAATAATGCGCGTAATTTATCTGTTCCGCGTATTACATAAGCTAAATATACGCGCACTTGTACCTATTTATAGTCGATACAATATCACGGTCAAGTATTAGGGGAATTATTATTATTATTATTATTTTGCGCGTTCGTTTTTCCTATATACCGAATACCGCACACACGGTGTATATGTATACGCGAAAAATTCTATGAAAACCTTCCTATACGCGATTATAGGTGCAGTGCGTATTGTGTATTACTGAGCTGCTGAGTTATTTATACATATTATAAATGTTCGCTATTATAGTATGTCGTCTCGATATTATAATATTATTGTAGTTTGACGAAACGTCACGTGTTTATACGAATCATACGCAGGCGTTATAATTCGAATATTTTTCACAACCCCCGATTGTTTCGAGAAAGTAGAAACGAAAAAAAAAGAATGTTTTTTTTCCATTATTAAAATACCAAATAAACGCGACGAAAATTTAAATTGTCTCGTTGACTTTTAACGGAAAAATATTGTCGTTGTCATATCGATACGCGATATTCAACAGTACAATAACAATAATAATAATACGTTATTACGTCCAGGAAATATTAAATAATGCGTCCGTTTGTCGGTGTTCCTCCGCGGATTTATCTCCGACGGTCCGCGGTGTCGAAGATTTTTTTTTCTGTTTTTCATTTAAGTGAATTTTTTTTTTTAAATTTAAAAAAAAACAATTTAACACGGAAATTACAAAAAAAAAAAAAAAAATCATCAATCGGCCCGTTGTACCCGATACAAGTGTAGGCAGTGAAATTATTGTATATGCGATTATCACTGTTCAAAGTATTTGGAGCTAATAACGAGTCACGCTGCAGTTCGAGTATTTATTTGTTAAATTTCATCTTCTTCTAAATTCGTCCGGTGTCGATAAATACGTTTTTAATATTTTTCCTCGGTATTTACTGTACTACGATCATTTGATTATCTATTTTTTTTTTAGTGATCTCCGACTTGAGTCGAGTTTGGAACCACTGCTGTAGTTTTTCAATGATATAACTGTTATAACTGCACTATATACCGAATACGTAATTGGCAATGATATATATAAGTACCATAAAATATACTCGTACAGATAATATTGTTTATACCTAATTTATAGTGGATAGGTAATTTTTTTTTCTTTTTTTCAAAAACTTTTTTAGGAAATATTCAGTCTGTAACGAATAACCATTTATATAGTTAACATTAAAAATAATGATTAGTATTATATTATTACGAAACGCTCGATCCACTATAGGAGGTCCATACTTAGATTAAAAATTATTAACTTTTAACTAAGTCAAGTCGGTTTTTATTGTTTTTTTTTAAATAACTCTTAACTTTTGAACTTGACAAAAAAAAAACGTACAAGTAACTTTTGACTCGATTTACTTATATTTATTTTTGTGTGTTAACGATCCGATATGGATTGGATTCGCGATTACAGTTGTTATAACGAGCAAGATTTATACGGACGTGTTGCAAGACGCTTTCAAGGTTCTTGGTTCGATTCTTTGTACCTCTAGAGAATTCAGTCCTTTATCGCCCTTAAAAGCACTACTATATCGCGCTGTTGTGCGTCTCGTCCTAGAATACGGCCGTATTCCACTGAGACCCTGCGAAAATTCCTACGCGTTGCTACACGTGTTAATATCCTTTGTCCTTCCCACGATTATGGCCCCGTTCTTTGTGATCTAGTCCCTAATCATTTCCTGCAGTCTCATGTACCGCAGACGCTCCCGTCGTCTCCAACCTCCTTCTCGTCAAAATAGATCCCACACGCACTTCTATCCCTTCAAATTACAATCCCGTTTCCCCGTCTCTTCTCGCTCTTCAATATTAATTTTCTTGTGAGTCCACCTCGTGCGTACCGCAAACAGTGAACCGCTCCTTTACTTTTTCGAGCCGAGTTTTTCGAAAATAATACACTTCGTCGTGTCTTCAAAAAAAGAGAAAGTATTGTAAATCTCATTATACCGTACAACGTTTTCGCGTTTGTTTCGCAAATATCTCGTAAAAAGTGCTGCGATGGATTTCCAGAGTCCAAAGATTTAAAAAAAAAAAGAAACATTCCGTAAAGTAGCGTTTAACCAGTATGTCAAAACACACCTTCTTCGCCTTGGCCGTAATCGTGGCAAAAATATTGTACCATACGCTTCGGATTTCAACAAAAACGCGTGTGTGTGTGTGTGTGTCACACTGTTCTGTTTACCACAACTGATCGCATTATTACGCGAAGGTTGAAGTCAGATAATCGCAGTATTATAGCTGGTATGTCGAGTACTCGATAATAATTTGTCATCTTTTATTTACACTGGGAATATTATTTTTAGGTTCAGGACGTCGTTATCGGTAGAAAACGTTTCGAAAATTCGAGAATTTGATAAGCGCCAATATATAAATGCCGACCATAATAACGTTCTCCCGTTCGGTTTTCTTACTGCACAGTGTACGCGTGTGTTTTGCTCGAGTGTTGTATACGTTATTGTCGTTTCTTAATTCATTAATAGAATTATTAACGTTTTACTGAATAATTGGCGAGAACTACAGAGTTAAATTAAAATTTAACGTTTTATCGACGGGAGAGTGAATGAATCTCCGTAGAAATTAAAATATGTGTACCACTATCTCCTCTAAAAAAAAAAAAAAAAAGAAAAATCCCGACAAACTATTTCTAATAAAATTACACTGCGTGTATATAATGGAGGATTAATTCAATAACAATATAGTTATAACAATTTCCGATAATTTTTTTGCTATACTTATAATTTATATACATAATGTACTCTGATATAAATGCGAACCATTAATATCTATATAATAACACATAATGCGGTGCAGATGTAATATTCTTAGAAAATTGATTCACATATGATATGACCGAGTACAATACCTATACATCGTATGTATTATTATTACTTAATCGCTACGGCAGCGGTCGCGATGATTATACGGTATCGTAATTTATTATAATACATGCATCGGCTGGACGTTATCGAAATATTTAAAAAAAAAAAAAAAGCGATTTAAGTAGGTAACTAATTTGTGTTTTTTTATTATTAATTGTCCGTCTCTATCTGCGAACGGCGTGTGACCTCGTTGAA
Organism: Slavum lentiscoides; assembly: GCA_032441835.1. Lineage (NCBI taxonomy): Eukaryota > Metazoa > Arthropoda > Insecta > Hemiptera > Aphididae > Slavum > Slavum lentiscoides. Next base: position 7,100,671 of record CM063715.1, on the reverse strand, counting down.
CTCGTTATTTTCACAAACAAACTGCTGTCCGATAAAAATGTGCCAAAGAAAGAATATATTAATTACAAATAATATAACAATAGAAAAATATCGACATTCGCGCGACCTAGAGAGATCGATACACAACTGTGTTGTACCGCGTTACAATTATATGTGTATGTACAGAATTGTTTTGATCGCGTGTTTTTTTTTTTATAGAAATCATAGATCTGTCGGCCGTTTATACGCAAAGGCGTATTTTTGGGAGGAGGTACTATAGATGCACATTTTTTTTTTTTTATGAAAACAGTATAAGGTTTCACGATCGTCTGCAGCGCGCGATGAAAATTTTCGTTAAAACGATTCCGGCATTAAATTTTGTTGAAAAAAAAATTTGAATTTCGCAGAATATTTAAGTGTTTTAACGTTATCGTTAATTCCTAGTTTCTACTTTTTTTTCTCGATTAACATTCGTATTTTGGACGACACGATTAATCTAATAAAATTATAAAATCATATTGCTGAATACTGCATATAGCGTTGAGAATGATTTTAAACTTATGCCGACCGGCTTCTAAACGTTCCTCGCAGAAATAGGTATTTTAGTGTGTCCCAAACAAATCGTTAAGACGTGTCTAAGCGATCGGCTAATGATCGTCCCATAGCGATACCGATAACACATAACATAACGATGAAACAATATAATTCAACAATACGAAATCATCGCAGTGTTATTGCATTCATAAATAACGTCGGTTAAATCGATTATGCATAAGATCGATAAAACGGATCGTGTCGTTTTGCATCAATTTCGTATTAAAATATTGTTTTCTTAAGGCGAGAAAATTAGCCGGGGCGGTATCGCCTAAGGCGGTGAATACGTCTATGCGTATAAAAAAAAAAAAAACGATCACGAGACTAATATATTTATCGATTCATTAAATGTAAATTTTCACGTATTCTATCGCGTATTACAAACCGCGGCTAATACGCGCGTTTGTTGTTGCGGAGGTCGTCGTGATGCGGTGGGCGTTTAGGCACGTCCAAACTACATATTAGTGTTTGAAATGTGTTTGCTGTGTTCGCGTGAACATGACCGGCTATCCGTATACAAGTTTTTGAAAGAAGACTTGCAAAGATTTCTACGTCCGCGCTATATGTGTTCGCTGTCTTTTCTAATCATTTTATAATTGCAAGCGCTGCTTTCGTTGTAGTCAATCCAATTACTATATAACTTTCTCACCCGGGGGAAAATCGTCGACTTTGTATGGCTGAACTGATTGTTGCTTTAAGTATCGGCAGAACGTGTGGAACATTTATTGACAATGTTAACGGCTAGAATTAAGTACATAGTTAGAACCAAATACTACAACCTTAACTCCAAAATATTTAAAGGTAAATATAAGAATCGACTTAGCTGCAGCACAGACAATTTGCCACGATATAAATGTAAAAAAAAAAAAAAAACGAAATTAGTATAAATCATCATTCTATGATAGAAAAATTTTCATGATTTTTTTAAAGGATTTCGTATAAATTTCAGATGGGTTCCAGAAACGTTTTTAAGGAAACTAAGCCTTCCTTAGCCCTCCCCCCCCCACATCCTAGTTACGCCGATTGCTATTCATCGCAACATTTTGTCTGAACGTCTGAACTGGCGTACCAACTGGGATTTTTTTCCCAGCCCGCGTTACACCCGTTTCCCTTTGGACTTTTGCGGACATATGCGCTCTTTACAGCCATCTGTATACAAAACGCGTTGGCTCGAAAGCGAAAACAAGAAAGCGTTCATTTCTTTTTGGCGTCACTATTATTTTGAAACCTATAGAAACGTATAGTTTTTGGCGTAATTCTCGGTACCTAAAAACCGTATACGACTGTTGAAACAGTTTTCGCAGTGCAAAACAAAACGAGAGAATCGGTAACGGAATTCCGAAAACGAATATTACAAGCCGCGCAATAAAAGCGATTGGAATCGCGAGACCCACAGCCGAATTCTTCGATTTATGTACGAGTTATTTATACATTTTTTTTTTTCGGTGTTTTATCGACCCGCGTGCCTCGTGTCGAATATTCAGGAATTTAAATTCGACGTGAAAGGAATTTTTTTAAACAGTAGTCGCTCGTTGCCACTATATGCGCGGATGCTGGATGGACGAGGAGAAGAAGAAGGAAAAGTACGTATTTTCGGCGGTGAAACGGAGGCGACGGTGGCGGCGGCGGCGGGAATCTCGCCGGTATAAAATCAGAAATATTTCACGAAACATAACGAATACTGTATTATGTAGATTTCTTCGTATACACCGCGGGCACACGCGCTTTATTATAAATATTTTATACGCACGCAGTTCACGTTAAAATATAGTCCACGTGGAGCAAAGTATTAACGTCGTCGACGATATGTTATTTTATATTTAAGATCGGCACGTGATTCATACAAATTATTATTATACTCTGTGGAAAATCGCACACGTCGACGGTTTTTCTTTCTTTCGAATAAATCAGTCGTTTTTTTTTTTTTTACAAAAAAAGAAAAAAAAAAGTTTTAACGGAAAAAAAAATCACCTCATTATAATACGAGGCATTTATGCGTATTGAAAACGATTATTTGTGCCGGTGGCGAGCGTTGGCGGTTTTCCACACGGGGATGAGTGGATTTGGGCTCGGTGTTTTGTTTTTTTACAACGAGCACGGACCATTGAATGATCTGCTAACAAGAAGTACCGAGAAATTTTCATAAATAAATAAAAATTGTATAGAAATTTGTAAAACGCACGATTGAGAAAACGCGTTTGTACGTCGTTATTATGGTATATCCATTTCTTTTATTTAGCACATTCCATCCTCCCACTACTATTTCGTTTAAGATTATTCATACCTCTTGGATTTTCAAACGTTTTTTTTTTTTTTTATATATAATTTGCACTTGTTATGTTGCTTAATATTTTTTTGGAAAAATATCTTTGAATCGTTTATTTTCCTTCGTACGAATTATTTCGTTTTCTAAAATCATTCAGTAGATCTAAACTTTGCTCAATCGCAATCATAAAAATATAGTTCACCATCAAGGTTAGTAGGACCGGTGTTGGAGCCTTTTTGTTAAATAAGACTTTTTTTTCCGCTTATTTTTCAACAATACGGACCCCGTCTTTCAATACTTCAAATGACGACATCGCTTCCATCCCCTTACACTTATTTCGATCCGCTTCGACCACTGCATATGTGTACACTGGTTTCGATGTTTAAAAACTCAGATATTAAAAAAAAATGTATAAATTTTAACACGCGTCGCCGGGAAATAGAAGAAAATAAATCGTTCCATTTTTATACGTACGAGTATTCCGGCCAATTTTTTTTTCTCATAACACGCGTTTAAAGAACATTGCACTAGCCACAAGTTTAGACGCTGATTCACGGTTGACGTCTGAAAACCGTCTGAAACGAGATCATAATCCTTTACGCGCATCGGACACATTTCAAACATAGAAAATAATTATCAATGAAAATCGTGTGTGTGCTCGGCGAGACACACAGTGTTCCGCAAACGTTTTATATAAATAATTTTTTTTCTGTAAATCAATAGACAGGCTCGTGTGTACGCGTTTGTTCGGAAGGAGCTCGGAACGCGTTTCTTTTTTTAAAACGAAAGAGTTCGCCTATTTTTCGCGAAGGGAACGAAAAAAAAAAGTGTTCGTTTTTGTACGAAAAAAAATTAGGGTTGAATTTTAACTGACGTGGGCTGCGGCAAATAAAATATTTCTCCGCGATAAAACGTTGCCTTATTTTCGGATATTTTTTTTTTTTCATTATTTCCAGACGGTAAAAATTTTAAGAATACCCCGGTGTATGTTCACTGGGTGAAGAAAACGTTTTTCAAAGAACCGAGTTGAGCGTTTTCTTTTTTTGGAGGAAAGACGAGTATTCGGGCTCTCGAATTCCTTTCAAGAATAATTTCGTCCAACACCGAAGAAAACTTTTCGCCGGTTTTATATATTAATAAATATTATAGATATTAATAAAATACGGTCGTGTATACCGCGTACGACGTGTCGTTGAACTTTCGCCTACACAATTTTTTTTTTTTTACCAGAATTTTGTGACTAATACTTTACAAAAGAGCAACGCGCCATCCGTCACACACGTCATATTATATAAGCGAGCGAAATAATTCGCCGGTCCGGTTTTAACATAACGCGAATTTATTAAAAATTTTTTTTTTATGGTAAAACTATGAGTGTACGTTGTGGGTTATCCGACGTGGGTATATACCGCGATACACGTGCAGGACGGGGAACGGTGGAAGGTGTATGTGCACTGCACGCGTTGTAGGAGGAGTGGAAGCAAAAAAAACCCGAAGAAACCACACGAATAAATCGAAGAGGACGTTTTGCGATTTGTTTTATACGATCAGTGGCGTGTTTTGCGATAAGGACACCTCAAATCCTATAAGATTTAGAAAAAAAAACATTTTTTTTTTTTTTGAAATTTTTCATTCATTTCCATGGCAGTTATTCGAGTTAAAAATATTATTGCTCGTCGGTAAATTTATATATACTGCAATCGACGCACAAACACGAATTACGCTTCTGTATATTCAAACAGAATAGTATTTTTTTAAAATTTACCACGTTTTTAGAACAAAATGTAAAACAATTTATACCCCACACTTGTATTGTCTTGAAAATTTTGTGTTTGCGAATTTTTAATTAATATAGCTGCGAAAATATGCTTGTAAGATTTAAAACGAAAAACGCGAATAATTCACCTATAATATTAGTCACTGACAATTTGATTGTACCGCAAATCATACGAATTGTTGTACGAGTTTTCTCGACGACAACTGCTCGGCTCTCTGTGCACTCGCCTTACCATTTATACCGCTTGCGCCCCACGTTTTTCGTTTTAAATTCTTACGGGCGTATTCATAGCCTATTAAAAATTCTACAAATTTTTTGGGACAACCGTAATTGTATGGCGTTAGGAACACTGAACTCAACACACGCGGAACGCGCATTCGGTATAATTCACGTGTATGAGATATGGACCCCTCCCTATAGGGATGAACCGCCGTATGCATTCCGTTTCTATTTTTCTGTTTTTGTTACCAACTTCATTATGTAAAACTTACCGATTTTGGCGCTAACATCGATACTATATTATGAGCACGTCGTCGTTTTGTTATCTCAATGTGAATAATAAAACACGATAAATAACGTGGAAAAAATTACATTTCATCGTATCTTCCATGAATTTAATATATCTCATAGAACGCATATGGCGGCCTCCCATCTGGGATCACATTTTGATTGATATACGCGTTTCATGAATTGAGTTCAGTGGTCGGGAATCGGCTTGCGGTCTAGTCTCTACATCGGAGCCGGTATTGATACGGTCAATATTCACAAACGTTTATTGCGAACAACGCGTATCTATTGGTTTAAATAATCTTTTTAAACGGGGATGACTTGCGGCTCACAATAATTGGCGGAAAAGAAGCGAATAAAACTCGAAGGAGTTCTCCGCTGAACTCTCCAATAAAAAACAAACGTTTATTATTAAAATTTTCCAAAACTGTAATATCGAAATAACCGAGTTGGAATATTACTCGACGAATACATTTATTCGATTTCTACGTATCCGTTTTATGCGGTAAAATAATGTTACGGGGGGAAAAAAAAAAATGGAAAATAAATTTCAATTCGAAATAATATATTATTCTTAAACCGTTTCCTCCTGTACACCAGAGACATCGTACGTTTAAGAAAATTGTACCGAGAGGGTTTTTTTATGTTGCGAGGGGGGAAAAAAAACCACTCGGAAATAAAGAATCGAGAAACACGTGTATAGAATCGCGTTCCAACTCGTTATACGCAATAAAATATTATTTAATTGTCTTTTTTTTTTTTTTTTTATACATTATAATATATTCTTCCTACGGCCTGTCGTCGTCGGCGCGGGCGGAAACACACATTCACACAATGCGATTGCGGTATACAACAATATTTCTATAATGTATTGCAGTGGTGCGGTTTCACAAGGTTCTTTTTTTTTTTTTTAACTCGATAAAATAATACGTTGAAAAAAACACACAACTCTCTACGAGTCCAACGAGTTTAACATAAAAATTAATCGCTGTGAACTTCTACGTTTTCTGCCGCGTTCGCGATTCACAAAAGTAAAAACGCGTGTTCATCGAATTTTCTAGTAGTGTCTGTTTGTAATATTTCTCGGTCGTCTTCTTCTTCAATTTCCGTTTTTTTTTTTTGAATATTTTTAATGAAATATTCAAAACAAACTCTACTTTTCGTTTCGGCAAACGTGCCGCGATCAGTTCGAATTCACTCTATAATTTTTTTCCTCGGCGCAATTTTTAGGAGCTCCCGAGTTACGGGGCTCAGGGAAACCAGGCCGTTTTTTTTATTTAGATAATCCGCCATGGCATTTCTCGGTTTTATCTCATCCACGTTCAACCTAAAATCCTCTAAACAAAAGTTTCAATAGGAGAAAACTCTGCCGACGAGATAGCAGAGATCTGAAAAAAAAAAATCATCACAGTAAAAAAATGGCGTTAAGCTTAATGTCATTTTTGACGTGAATAAAAATTAGTCTCTTCTCGCCGCTAGTTGTACTTGATATTTTAACTCTTAACCGAGTCGAGTTATCAAATTTGTTTTGAACTTTTTGAAGTCGACGGAGAGGGAAAAAAAAATCACATGTAATTTTTTTTTTTTTTTTTACAATACTTCAACTAGACGCGATAAAAAAATCCCGGTAAACTCAAGACCAGGCCTCGGCCGCACTGTTTGTTTCACAACACAACACACAACGTGAATTCGGCAAATCGCGTAGGTATGAATTTTTTTTTTTTAAACACCAATTACTGTTTTTGGTGAACAAATAAATGTATACTGAGTTATTTCAGTTGAAATTTCGAATAATTCGTTATTATTGTGGTACATGGCTCACTTTTCACGCGATCAAATCGCACAGAGAAAAAAATCCTACAACAATTCTTATAACCAATATCGGTATAAACCGCAGGGAAATCGCCCCTGCGAGTAACCGACGGGGAAGAATCTTAAAATTTAGGTTTTGACTTCGTCGCTCGATCGACGTCTTTCGGAAAATCGTTATAGGCCAGTTTCGGAAACAAAATCGTCGGGTCAACGGCAGGAAATTCGAGTCGTTTTGCGTGCAAGCGAAACAGTTTGACAACATTTTAAAATATTTAAAAATCGTTGTATTTTCTAGTGTGGAAATACTTTTAAGAGTTCGTCGCTCTCGCCGCACCCTACACGGATACTTTTCAAACCGATCTGCGTATAAATTACTATCTAGATATAAAAAATAAAAAAAAACCGCTGACAAATCTCAGTACAGTTATTACTGCAAAAACGAATAGCGTTATTTACGGATTAAAATATTCAAATAAAATCGTTTAATACGACATTTATATATTTTATGATATTATTTATAGACATATGAGAGAACGAGGGCGGGCGGACGACGGAAGAACGCGAGATAAAAATTGACAAAACACTCGTACGACGATTTCAATGACCGAGACAACGTCATGCATTGTGAAACGCGTTTTAAAGGCATTTATTATTATTATACTGAAATATGCGCGTACTAATTCTCCGCGCATTTTATTATAAAAATCAACAGTTTTTTATAATAATAATAATTATAATAATAACGACAACACTATAAAATCTGGTTCATTGCGTAATTATATATAATAAGTAATAATATTATATATGTATATGAAAAAATATTATTACGACAGAGAAATAACGTCGGAAATGCGCACTATATTATAACGCGTTCAATATTTATGTTGTCGGGTACGTTCTTGTATGCGGTGTATATAAAAAAAAAATTAATATAAATCGATTATTTCATTTATTATTATTCTTTGAATCTTGTCGGAAATAAAACGTCGCTCGTTATAGTGAAAATAATGCTCGCGTGTGTTATAATATTTTTCGTCAATAATAACATCTGAGTAATAATAATTATAATAATTATTATTTTATTCGACGCTACAGGATCGCCGGAGATGGTTCGATATAGTTTTTATTCGATTCGATGTGAGAATTTTTTTTTTTTTTTTGTAGAAAACGACTTCCGGGGCTTCCATAATACATTATTATAAAACACATAGTATACGTCGGTGCGATAGAAGTCCGTAAAAGTTTTTTATACTTACACTATACGTATATTACGCTTTGATTCGTTGTTTTTTAGGTTCGGTTATGTAAGTTAGTGGGAAAAAATTATTATTATTTTTTTTTAAGTAAACGACTCGTTATAAGGTACATAATATTGTTCTCGTTCTCTTTTTTTCGTTCGCGTCATCCAGTTCAGTGCGAAAGTGTTTTTATATATATATATATATATATATAAGATATATATATAGATACTACATTATTCTGTATCGCTGCGAATTACAATATTACAAGTGTTCTTCTTATACATTATAAATATTAGTTTAAAAAAAAAAACTCTTATTTCATGTTATCGTTTTTTTTTCTTTTTTAACGTCGTAAACCGCGTACAACAGCGCGGTATTTAAGTATATTACGCGTTTACGCGATGTGCCAGATAATAATACACGGGTAAGTGCATGTAAACAGAGATACAGAGCGTACAGAGTGTATCTACAAGACTTAATAATTTTTGTTCTAGACAATTTAATAAAAAAATAATAATATATATATTACTAAATACATTTCTACACGTCTGCGTTTTAGGATTTTAGCCTTAAATTTTTTTTTTTTAAAGATTTTTTTTCTATTTTTTTTTTAAATATCTGTTTCGTTAATTATTAGAGTTCACGAATATATAATCGTGTGTGTTTTACAAATCTCGCTGTAGCTGTATTGAATTTTCGTGGAAAACTTTTATAAATCTGTAAATTTAAATTTCCCGGATCTCTCGAACGGACGGTTTCGTTCGAGTCGTATATTATTTGTTTTTAATTTGAAAACGAAAAAACGATTGTCGTTCGCTATTATTCTCCGTGATTTTTCGACATATTCAAATTGTACACACTTAACAAAAGAGAGAGAGAGAGAGAGAGAATTCAAAAGACTGCCACGTGTAATATAAACGTCGTACGTGTACACTGCGCCCTTTCGGTCCAGTAAAATATCCGAAACGGACGACTTTGCCGACAGCGTTATCGTTTCGGACAATTTTTTCTCAAAATGTCCGTGCTTACGCTTTTTGAGAAAACTCTATAGAGATAACGGAAATAAGCGTGAAATGACATTTCGATTTTCTATACTGGAAAATTATTATCATCCGAACACTGCAGTCATCCTTCGTACGAACAACAGTGCGCAGTTCGTATATTTCGGTTCGGTCAACAACCAAAATAAAGAACCTATAACGCCTGAAATCCTGGAAATGTTCGATAAAAAAAAAAAAAAATCATTTCTATAAAATTATAAAAGTTCGTATATATGCAGTCGTGTGCAGACGATACGCCCTGTACGCTTATATAAATTATGTAATATATCGCAAAAAAAAAAAAAAATGTTTATCGCTTATCGCGCGTATAAATATATACTGAAACGTTTTGTTTTATTTTTTTTATCCCCCGTCTTGAGTATTTCATAAAACACTACGCGATACTCGTGTACGAACTTCATCCGTATAAGTCGAGCGTTCAAGCAATTTATTAATTTTTTTTTTTTTTTTTTGGTGTTTGCGATTATCGAACGCGCGTCGGATAACGACAAGAATATAGTTTGTGCACATAATCGTGGTGGCGCAAAAAAAAAAATAATAAAAAATGTATTACTTTTATTATATACGACCGTATAATTTTTTTTTTTTAATTTTTTTTTTTTTATAGATACTCGGTCGACGACGGTTTCGCCTGTAAAACAGTGGAATTTACGATTGTCGCTACTACGCCACAGCACTCGAAAATTGTTCATCTCGTCGTCATCGCAAACGAATTTTTATTTATTTAAAATACGACGGCTATATAGTGTGTGTGTGTGTGTATACACTTAAAGTTCAACGCACAGTCAACGAACGATAAAATGCGTTTTTTTTTTTTTTATAAAATTATTAAACGATGTATTTAATTACTGTACAAACGAGCGGACGACGATAACGCACGCCGTGGCGACGCTCGAGAAAATACAGAAAACGTTGAAAAACTGAAATGTTTACGGCAGAAAAAAAATTTCACCTAGGGCAAGAACCCCGAAGAAGGCCACAGTCCTTAGTCAAGACACTAAAATCGTACACGAAATAAATATTACAATATTATCTGTACAATAACAGAGAACTGTATTTTTTTTCCGTTAAATACGTTTAATTCTTGAGAAGTAATAAGATTTTTAAAAAATTGGTAAACATTTTTTATTTTTAAAATCCTTATGACTTTTAGTTAATTAGATATTTTTCAAGAAAAAAAAATCACTACGTTATCGCTTGTAGGCAATATTGTTATTTATTTCGTGTAAAAATCTGGTGTCTAAAGTATGTGAGAGTGTAGCCTTCGGAGTTCTTTCTCGCGTAAAACTACTATTATTTTGATGAAAATCGTTGTAGTTGAAAATCTTATACCATCAAATATTTTGATGCTTAAAATAGTGTGAAATGCGCCCGCACAAATATAACACTGGATCGGGTTCGTAATTACTAATATAATAATTTATTTTATATTCGAATGTCATGAGGTTTTCGTTTTAAAATGTTATTCAGTAAAATAATTTATTACGTATATAAATCTAATTTAAATTTCGGTAATAATAATAATAATATAATAAATTTTAAAATGAAAACGTACATATGTATATTTATTATTCGTTAATATATATATTTTTAAAATTATATTTCAATCGCGTATTTCGTGGGCGCTTTTGACAAGGACGGACTACAATCACCGCTTCCAATCCACACTAATGTAATATAAGTCACTGCTAACGTAAAATATGTAATAATAAAGCGTTATAAGAACATAATATTAATAAATAATAATAATAATAATAATAGTTATCTCAAAGGATAGATGTATTATGTGTATTAAATATATTATGTTATATTTAATTTAACGTTCGGTTCGATAATAGATATATAAATATACGTAGCGTCAAGTATATTATGTGTAATTGTCTCAACGTGTCCTAATTACGTTACATAATAACAGTATGATATCGCGTATATGCTTTTTTAATTGCAATGTTTTCTTACGAGACGTAACGCTATACTAGAATAGAAGTATCGAGTTCTATGTATAGTTATCCGTGTCCAAATTATTATTGCAATGGTTTGCCGTCAAAACGAAAAATATGAATAAACCTTCGGTATTCCGTTCGTTTCCATCGATATCAGCCGTACGTATTGATATTATAATTTGTTTTTTTTTCATAAGGCGAGAAACGTTTGGTTTTTTTCTACATTACATCCGAGAAAAATATTTTTCGTGTACGCACATCACAGTTGAAACGATATAAAGTTTGAAACAAATTTAATCTTTGCGAACTATTTGATTGGGAGGGGGGGCAGTCAGAACAATGATGCTGAACGATTGCTTCATGGAAGTACAATTTATTAAATTGCCTTAAAAAAAAAATGAACGGACGAGTGTCTAGAAAAAATTCACTGGAGAACTCGCAGACACTTAACTGCAGTATCGTTAAATTATTTAAATTTATTTATTTATGTAAGTACAGTGGACAGAGAGAATAATATTTGTTGTCTAGACTATAATAATTACTTTAGCAGAAAAAAAAAACGGTCAACATATTCTTGAAATGTGACACATTTTACAGTGCCGTGGCTCTGGTCTTACGATTTCGAGCACTTGGAATTGTCCGATGACTCGGAGGTCCAATGCGCGTCTGGAAGTAAATATAAAAACGATTGATAAAAATAAGGACGGGTGGGCAGTACAATTTTCCTGCGCCACTGACTGGTAACGTGTGTAGTATTCGACTACACGTTTTGCATATAGTATTTGATGATTGCCCCAAGCATTCGGTCGCTTCGCAAATGAACTGCCGATTTGTCTTAAAAAAACCACCTCGGTGGAGAAATGACGGGGCATCGTCGAGTTGTCGTCGGCCTAAAAAAAATATTCGAAATTTATGCGAAAATAATTGCGCTAACAACCCGGAAAATAAGACCGGTGCGTGCAAAGATCCGATGGTTTATCATAGACGAGGCACCTACTTGGATATTTTTAATTGCTATTACCAGTGGAGGTTATAAAGGGGCGTTATAGGTGGATCAACCCCCCTCATGGGATTTGATATTTTTAAATTTAGTATATCTCTGACCTAACAGCGCCGACTTGTGTCATGTAAGTTTGTCCAATTATGTTATGGACATGCACCATTTTCGCCCACCCCCCCCCCCTTGCACATAATACGTATAAGGCTGGAATTAGTGCTCGATCGACGATCAGCGCGATCAATCTTTTAATGCTTAGCTGACAACAAACTCTGCCGGTCGTGTACAGTGTAAACGATTAAACGTATAAATGTGAGTAAACGAATAAACGTGTAAAATAAACAAATGTACACTAAGCACCCGCATACCTGTATATCGACTGAGCGCGTCAGCCGACCGTAATAAAACCGGAAAAGAAAGTAGTCACCAGATAGCGCTACGACACAACATAGAGGGCGTGGCAGAGAGGCGCTTATAAATAGCGGTCCGAAACCATCGGACCGCTCAGTGTAGTTACGGCGGTCAGGCGTGAACAACAACGTAGTTCGCGTCTGACTGCGATGTGTGTGTGTATGAGACTGACCGCTTTTCATGTGCAACTTTCTGCCGCGCCTTATATATTGTGTCGTAGCGCTATCTGGTGAGTACTTTTTTTTATTGTTATTTCGTTTATGTTCCATGCACGTTGTTCTTCCTTTTTCTACATCTGCATTTCGTCTCGGTACATTAATAGATCTTTTTTCTTGGTTATTACTCGTCGATGTGGATATTTCATTGGAAGAGGGGGTTGGCTCTATTTTTGCTCCCCCCCCCCTTTGAACATCGTGTATAGCCGTCAATGGCTATTACTCCAAGCATATAGCAATAAACGGTAAAGAATAGTCTTGCTTATGTAAGTAATAATAAAATTAAAAATAAATATATCCCTAACTTACATTACGCACTTGATACTTATGTTTGCTTGCTCAAGTTCGAGTTATTCGTAATGTATTAGAAATACCGGACTAAATTATATTAAGTATTTTTATCATTCATATTTTGGTAATTGTTGAACTAGACCTTGTATAATTGCTCTTAAATAATCGTGATATACATAGGCACTTTTCTATAGTTATTTATCTATAAAATGTTATTTAAACATAACTATTTCCGTGTTACGGATAGGTACATTATTAATAAAACGAAATCAAATTAATTATTTTTTATTTGTTTGATAATACATTTTTTTTATTATTACTATAAAATTTTTCAAACGAATTCGAGTTATTTAATCAATTAGATACATTTTTTTCAGATCTAAGTACGTAAGATAAACAACCGAACTATTATTAAACCATTTTTTTACGCGTTCGACAAAAAAAAAAACGAGTTCGTTATGTTACCTCTATATATAGGTATATATGTGATATATAACTGGTATATAACTTATATATGATATATAAGTTAAATTTGTAGTCTTTCCGTTTGGGCGCTTTTAATTCGAAAACTAATCGACCGATTTAACAGAGATTTAACGTGAATGGATTAGCCAGAATCCACCGAGTGTAATGAGCTATTAACAATTTCCTTATATCATATAGAAGAAACCCAAAAGCATTGGTTTTACAATCATGCCCCAGTAAGCACAGAGATAGAGCTGAAAACAACGTCTCGACGATATGTTTGTAGTTTATTTTGGCGCTTGGTCGTCACGTTTGTAGTTTGTAGTGGTCTTACTGTCGAATTAAATTTTTTTGCAAAATGCCGCGACGGTCTTCTTTAGACAGTGGCTGAAGTGTTGAAATAGACATTCGTTTTGGTCAGGCATCCAGTCAGACGCTATCTGTAAAAGCGTTGCAGAGACCGTCTCAGGTAAATAAGATCCAAGATGAAAGTAAAGAATTACAGTAAGTACGTCAAAGAAACAAAGGCAATAAGCTACGTCTTTCTTCAGATAGACAGAGACAAGCATTACAACGGTTATGTTAAATCTTCTGCTCGGACAGACTCTCGTCGTACATCCGTTGAGACACGCTGCGCAAAGGCAAAAAAAGAAACTTCTCTACAACGAGAAGTTCGGCGCACGACAAATAAAGCTCAACGACAGGCAGTAGAGTTACGAAATGAAAACGCATCGCTCGGAACGTGATCGTTTAGCTCATATTGAGTTCCGCGTGTTGAAATAACCGAAATCTCAATACAATTTTTTCGAGTATACGTTCGTGCAGGCCGTTCGTCCGAATGTATTAAAAAAGTAATTTTTTCTTCTCCATTCGACTTCAGATCTCTGTACTACAGCTGCAGGGCGTGTGCGCTTGACCAGACTTTTAAAACCTCGTTGACTTTGGTTTTGAATTGGTATCGTTTTTTTTTTTTTAGTTACTAAATTTGAGTAAATATTAATAATATTTGTATCGGTTTTGTACACAAATCGATATAGACGAATAATCGATTTTAAAATTTCCCTATATTTTGTACGGATCGCGACGGGCATATGAAGGACATCGAAAAGAAAAATTGTTTAATCAACGCGAACGAAATCAATTTTTAAGCGAAAGTTCCGATTGTATAAAAAAAAAAAAAAATTATTGTAGGTATGTGCGCGCCGAAAATCGGGTCAGGATTACATCGCGTTTTTCCGTGAGACGCAATTTAAACCGCGGCCAATAGTATAATAGTAATAAATTATACGTGTACAACAATATTAAATTTGCTCGTAGTCCTTGTACCACATGGCGTATCTGTACGACGATCTGTACATGTCCAGGTTAACGTGTAATATCGTGTAACGAATAATATACACTTGCAGAAAATTCCGAGTTAAATACCAGTGGAATAATTTGTTTTCGAGCGAACCTAATCGAGAATAGGAGGGGGAAAAATTTCTAATATTCTCTCGCTAAAACGCTTCAGAAATATTATATAGTCGCGGAATGACAGACGTAAGCGGTGATTTTATTTTCAACAATTTTTTTTTTTTTATAGTGGGCCATCAAATATCCCCGACAAGATTCCTACAACGAATTTTATTTCGTTTTTAACTTATCGTTTTGTTAATATTACGACCGTTTTCCAAAACTATATCCGTATAAGAATAGTATGTAAACGAAATATCTCAAATAGGACGATAGTCGACGGAAACGGTTTTTTCAATTTTTTCTAATATTTATCGTTTTTTTTTTTGCGCACGGTTTCAGTGTTTTCGTTCGCTTTTCGTTGCGCATTTCGATACATTACACTGTTTATTTAATAGATTCAATAGATATTATAAAAAACACACACCCTTACGCCGGCCTTCAGCGTCTTCGAGAGAGTATAAATTATTTTTTTATTTATTTTTTTTTTTTTAATATTTTGTATATTCACTACACCGGGTCTCGTGAAAAACTATAGTCTTTGATAATTTCTGTCAAATTGTAGCGACCATTTCGTGACAAAAAAAAATTTTTTCCGTCACCGCAAATTCGACGAAACCGTACCGAATTTTCGCACGGAAATATTTCACTTCTGTACACGCGAGTTTCCAGCATTTTCCTCCAAGATCTCTTACGGACCCACGTACATATTTATTATTATTATTATTATTATTATTATTATTATTATTATTATTATTATTATTATTATTATTATTATTATTATTATTATTATTATTATTATTATTATTATTATTATTATTATTATTATTATTTATTAATTTATTTACTTATTTATTTATCTATCATTATTATTGTTGTTGTTGTTGTTGTTGTTGTTAAAAATAACCAATACCTATAATATACGCATCAGGTGGTTATAGGAATGCGGTTGCAAGCAGACGAGCTCGCGTTTATTATAAAATTATGTGTAGACGAAAACGACGACGATAATACAAATAATAATAATAATAATAATAATAATAATAATAATAATAATAATAATAATAATAATAATAATAATAATAATAATAATAATAATAATAATAATAATAATAATAATAATAATAATAATAATAATAATAATAATAATAATAATAATAATAATATTGACAACGTATATTGTGAAGTATACGTACGGAGCAAAAAAAAAAAAACTACGCCTATCAAACACGTGGCTATCTTACGCATACGACGTAACACATGCGATTCTTTGTTCGGAAAAAGATTAAAAATAGGAAAATAAATGTTTTTTTTTTACACGGTATATATAAAGCGTGTGTTCGGCGAGATCACGGCCGAAGTACGATACGACCGGAGTCGCGGCTAAACTACGCACACCGAATACCGAATAAATGCGCGCGAGTAAGCAGTGTCGCGCGCGCATTTCGAGGATATTGCCACATACGCGCGCGCACCGACGACTCTGCGCGTTCCTTGCACAGAGGACGTCTGGTCTGCCGCCGGTCCTGCGGTCGAACCTCCGGCCCACACAGCAGTCAATATATAGAGTTCATTTTTTCTTCATATAAGACCGCGCCATAACCGCGTTATCAAATTATTATTATTATTATTATTATTTGTACGGTTTGTAAAGAATTGAGTCCAACAGATTCGGGACCGTAGTCCTGCACGGAGGGTCCGGGGGTTTCAAACCCATTCACCGTACACTTTTTACAACGTGGAAAATATACACAAACGTTTACAATATTTAAAAGTTTTTATTTGTTTAGTGTTTTTTTTTTTCTTCTTCTTCTAAATATTTGTTAACAATAATAAAATACCTATTAAACAGCGATCGACACGAAGAAAAAAAAACCCCGATACGTTGTAAGTTCAGTGAAAGAACTTTGTTTACCGATAGTACTGTTTATTGTTTTTTTTTCTAACAATTTCAATCCGTTTGTTTCGTTTTATACATATATATATATACTGAATTTTTTTTGAAAACGGGATCGTCTGTACGCGGAATTAGTACTCCTACAAGTTATTACCGAGATATATATTGTCAGTACTGAAAAAGTACCGGACGAATTAGCCGAAAAAAAGCCTGCAAGACACAAAACGCAGACTTTGCTATTAAGTTTGTACAAAATACGCGTTTTTTTTTTTTCTCTGAATCGACCCGACGTAATTGTGAATGCCACCGCGCAGTGTACGAAATCCCTGTCTGTACGGCGATGGACAGCGTGCGGTTATCACTAGAGAATTTCTCGAAACCGGTCGACTACGAACGGCCAAATCCCAACGCCGTCCGTAGTTCTTCGGGTCCGTTAGAAAAAACGAAAAAAAAAACGCCTAACATCACCGAAACGTCTTCGTTCGGCTCTGTAGCAGGGCCTAAAATCGTGTGCGCAGTAGCAAGCGCACGAGCGTGCAGTAACATTTTTAGCCAATTATTTTAATTATTATATTGTTAAAATAAAAAAGAAATTTAAACGTATTTTTATTATATCTACAAATCCGTGTAAACTACTATATGTCATAATGTTCCTGCTGAGCATTTATCATTTTTGTATACTTTTAAATAATTTGAAACCATTTTATTAAAAATTTATCACGCGTATACGACGCGTCAGAGTATCAGACGTATATATTATACAGGCATTGTATTTAATTCGATTAATATTTATAGTAGTTTTTTTGGCGGGGGGTATAATAAAGAAAATATTTACCTACGTATGTAACGCGCAGTAACAAAACACAAGAATTTTAGCGGCACTGCACTGCAGCGGCCGAACTCTGTTCGTACAAAGACTAAAGTCGTTATTTCCCGTACGGGATTTCGGCCGAGACGAATTCGCAGTTATCGAAGAAGAAGGAAAAAAAACGGCCGCGTGAGAACAGAGGTTCACCGCGACTTCGGTGCACACGGAATACCGCTCCGGCAGAATCTGTGCACGAACGGCGTCGACTCTTGAAAAGCTCCCGAACGCGTTAAAAATGGTCAGAAAAAAAAAGAAAAATCGCGCCTAGTAATCAATACCACCCGATTGCGTTGTGTTCAGTTTTAGTCTCGTTTCGTAACCAAAATGTTTTCGTCGAAAAAAAATGGACGAAACGAAAAGAAAAAAACCTATTATAATTTTTATACCTAATACGTATAGCCGGTAAGTGAAAGAAAAAAAAAAAAAGACATTAAAAAAAATCCCCGTTTCGCGGCCGTATACGCGGACCGTGCAACGCGATTGATATCTCGTCGTGTGATCATGATGATTATTTAAAAAAACGACTCGGCGGTTTTGTTTTAAACACCATATTAACGTAGCCTGGTGCAGGTATTTTTTTTAAGCGCTTTTTTATAAATAACAATTTTTGTTTTTCCTCCTGGTCCGGGGCACACGCGCGAACGCGGCACAACACGACATCATTCTCGCCAGACGAGTACAATGAGAAATTCTAAGAAGTACCTACGCGTATTAATGTATCGTATAGACGCAAAACGTATTTTTAGAATTTTTTTTTTTTTTAATTTTTACGCGTTTAATAATAATTTTAATTAATTTAAATAATTTAAAAATTTCAAATAATAATAATAATAAATAAATAAATACACTGCAGCGACCTATACGCGCGGCCGCAAGGCCGTCAACTCGACGGTTTTGAAAGTGAGAATTATTGTATATTTATACGGATGGAAATAAAAAACGCGAATCGTTATTTTATTATTATATAGAATAACTATATATATATCATATAAATACGTGTTGTCGATGCCGTGATAAAAAAAAAAAAAAACGAACAAAGAATAAGAAGGGGAATATATTATAATAAAGAGAACGTAATAAAAAAACAAAACAAAAAACGATTATATATGATGCCGTAATTCCGTGATATATCGACGTGCCGCGCTGAAATATATTACGTTCGAACGCGAATATAATATTTTGTACACAATTTTTTTTTTTTTATTATTATTATTTGGTTTCGTTTTAAATACGAATTTACTCGGTTTTTTTTTTTTTTAGATTTTTATCACGGAGCCGACACAAAACGAATGGTGAAAAAATATATATACATATATATATATATCGCGGCGATATTCTCTACAATATTATAATAACTCGTATAACGCACAAGTATACGCGTATCGTTAAAATAAACGAGTTACATACCTGATAATAATATCGTGCGAGCAGCGACATTCCGAATAGCCGGGGAGTCGTCGCGTAAACGGATGGCGAAGAGCTGGATTTCGATTGAAAAATTCGTGATAAAACGCTTGGCTACTACGTGGCCAAACAGTAATGCTCGCTATACCGAGTCCTCGAAATCAGTTGTACGTGCTTTAATAATTTTTTTTTTTTTTTAACAGTGGCGACGATAAATAAGACGATATATAAGGTGTGCCGAGACGCGTTAGTGGGGTAAATTTTAAGAGACTCTGAACGTACGAAATCGAAATTTGAATTTTTTTTTTTTTTCTGACGTTGTTTTTTGGAATTTTATACACGATTTACGCGCGTTTTCGCGTCACGGTCGAAATTCGTCGTGCTCGGAGCAAGAAAAAACACGGCGTTTCGCTACCTTTTTTTTTTTTTTTTTTTTTCTTGTGCTTTTCAATCGCAAAATTGTTTTTCGACGTATAAAATAGAAATCGCCGAGTCCTTATTTTGTGCTCGCACTACGTGTATATAGTATAGTGTACAATCACGCGAACACGATCAAATACCACTTTTTCTCTTCTCCTTCTATTTTTCAAGTGCGGAATTTATTTCATTTTTTTCACTCCTCCTTTAGTTGAGAGCATGGGTTATTAGCATAGGCGTAACTCCAGTCACCAATTTAGCGTCCTCTTCCCTCCCCCAAAAAAAACGCAATTCGACTACATTAAAAACGTATGGGGTACCTTTCTACATATTTATTTATATTTTTCCAATATTCCTATATAGTTATTGGGGTAATTGAAAGTCGACGAGCCTTTTTTTTTCTGCTTATTAATTTTTAGCCCCCTCTAAAATTTAGTGCTAGTTACGCCCATGGTTATTAGACGCTTATAAATCACACACACACACACACACACACACACAATAATCGTAATCAGAAAATAGGAAACATTAAAAATATTTTATATTATTAGTTTATAGCACAATATTATATATATATATATATATATATTATCGACTATAAAAATACATAACACAATAATACAGACAGACGCACAAAATGTAAGTTTTAAATTTTAAATCGTATCGGCGGCGTACAAACAATATTGGACGTACGTACGACATACATTGTATATATAACATATAAATGCGATATTAATAATGTATAAATACGGAATTTTTTTTTGTTTATATTTATATAGTAACTATATATATATATATATATAAAAAAAATTTAATTACAAATATTAATAAAGAATTTTTCGCGTCGCTTATACAATATTATATTCTGTGGTTTTTTTTTTTCTGACGACGACGACGATAGGGGAGAAAAATAAAAGAACTATGACCGATAATAATATATTCAAAACGACATTTTATTATAATCGTCATTCGCTTATATGCGTATATAATATAATTCAGTGTGTATACGCGCGTTTACTTTACCGTAATTATAATATTATAATGCGGTCGAACTGTACTCTGGAGGACCGGGTCGGCGGAAGAAATTCGAATTGTCCGAGAAAAAAAAAAATCGTTTTTTTTTTTTTTTTTATAAAACTATTTTGTACAATACAGTCGTACGCGTATTATCGCGAGTATAAACGAGTATACGATAGTTATGATTTATACATTAACGAAATTTTCGGAAAGGAAAAAAAAATCAAAAAATGTTTGCCGCTGTTGTGAATCCCGCTTCGTGCTTCTCTTCTTCTCTTCGCGCGCACGATCTCGCTCTGTACCGCGGTATACTCGCCGGAAATAAAACACATCTCTCGCTCGCGATAATGCCGAAGTGACGTCAGCGCTCACTTCCCAGTGTTTTTTTTTTTGTTCTTCTCGCGAGGTACGCGCGCGGTGTTTGTACGTTCTTTTTTTTCCTGACCACTCGACAAAAACGAAAATTTCACGCGTTCAACGACGGGAGTCATCCGGTCCGCGCGCAACACGTTTCTTTCTTTTTTTTTTCTCTCTTCTTTTCCGTCACACCGTTCAGAGAGATACGCAGGAAATTCTAAGGGCCGGAACGGAATTTCAGTTAATAACGAGTTCGACCGTGCGTAATACTCGTAATAATATATATACGTATATATACAAAAAAAAAAAAAAACCTAAAATATATTAATGCACATATTATATATTCACGCACACACGACATACGTATCGTTTCGTTGCGACACGATTAATAATATAATGACACTTAAATAAAATTTAAAAATAAAACCGATTTTATTTTAGCATATATTTAAAAAAATATATATATGTATAAGTACACAATAATAGGAAAACGAGTTTTTTTTTTTTTTTTTTTCGAGAACCGTTTACAACACCGCTCGGGGGAGGGGGTGGGGAGGAAGGGCATCGATGGATATGGATGAGGGGGTGGGGGAGAGGGAAAAGTCCCGCGTGACTAGAAGGATTGTTTTTGGTGATTGGGTGGTGGTGATGGTGGTGGTGGTGGTGGTGGTGATGATGATGATGGCGATCGTCGGTCTGACGACGTCGACGATCACCGCGGCCGCGGTCAATCCACCGTGATCACCGACGACGTCTGCGTGGTGACGCTGCCGTTGCTGGAGAACGAGCTGCGCGTCATTTCCGTGTCGGTGGGCAGGTGGTGAGGGTTCGCGGCGTCGTTGCTGGCGGCCGCCGGTACGGTCACCGCCGGTTCGGCGTCGCGGACCGCGCGCGCGCACGCCGCGGGCGCCGCGACGGCCGGTGCGGCCGGGTACGCGATCACGGAAGTGTTGCCGAACCTGATGCCGCCGGGACGGCCGAACCACCGGCCGAACAGCGCGTGGTGTTCGACGGACGACGACGACGGTTTGACGGGCGCGGCGGCCACGGACGACGCGACCGTGGCGTTGCGCACGTTGTCGTAGAAACTGCTGCACCGTTTGCGCCGGCAAAAGATGCGGCACAGTTCGCGGTGCACGCGACGGTTGCGGTGCGCGAACAGCACGGGCGTGACGACGGCGTGCGCGGACAGCGAGAGCAACGCGATCAGCGGCGCGGACGACGGACGCCGCCGCCGCCGCCGCCGCCGCCGTCCGACAACGGCGGCCACTCGGACAGCTTGAGCACGGCGTACGGCGTCCAGCACGCGGCCGCCGTGACGATGACCAGCGCCGATATCTTGGCCGCGCGCGTCTCCTCCCGGTAACGGAACATGCTCGCGTTCGATATCCTGTATCTGTAAACCAAATAGAAAAAAAAAAAACGTGAAAGAAAGTTATAAAATGTTATAACTACGGTATTTATCATATTAATCGACGTAGGTCAAACGTTAAATGTGCGAGACTACTACGCTCGTCCTCGAGGGGTTGATGAGGGAGGCAATACTCAATATTGACTAGATAACTCGATGATCCGTGCAGGCTTTCGTTTCAGTGTAGTAAACGACTTTTTTTTTTATTTATTTATTTATTCGTACAATCTGTAAACGTTCTTTTATACAACAAACGCGCGTGATTAACACGCAAAATACGGTTTATGGATTGATTTTAGCGTAATGTCAGTCGTTTGGCAGTCACAACGGGTCATCCGTTGACGGAACTTTATTACGCGGACCAGCGTTTAGGGTTAATCGTCTAGGAGATCGCGAAACAATTTTCGCTTTTTAAACGCCTTCCGGAATCACTCGGTACAGTTCGAATATTAGGGGGTTGCGGCGGCACGGTTATAGAAAGATCGGAGTCGTTAGTAAAATATTTTTGGCTGTACGTTGGTGAACTGTTGGAATACGGAGACGTATATGAAGAGTGTGTGTTTGAAACACAAAACGGAGCTTTAGTTATTGGACACTTAAATGTTTGCTGCTCCCCCAAAAAGTCGTACGCCACGAGCCCGGAATCGGTTCGAGTAGAAAAGTTTGTGTACGAGTATAGTTCATTGTTGAGATTTTTTTCTTAAATCAAGACGTTCGGTACGGGGATACGTGTCGCTCGGATTAGTCGGCGGTCCGGGTGGAGATCTATATGGGTAACGGACGTTTTTGCAAGATGGTAGTAGGTTATTGAGATTTTTTTTTTCTCTAATAAAACACTCACGGTAAATTCGAATTTTTAATGCAATTTAAGTCATTTCAAATAAATCCGTTAAGGGAGTACACAAACGGAGACGGTTCGGACTTGCTGTGCGGAGAGACGATTCAGAGGCTGTGAGAGGTGTTATTGGAATGAACGCGCAGATGGAAAAGGGAGACCGAAGAAGATGAACCAGGCGGACGGATGGAATTGGGGGGGGAGATTATACACGAAGACGGCTGGTGTGCAAACAGTGTACGAGACGCGGGCATTACGGAACTGTGTAGGACTATAGGCGGTGGCCTATCTCGCAAGTATAGGACGCAAACACCCGGGGCTCTTATACAACGCGTCATGCAAACATATTTTATTGCATCGCGTTTTATAAAAGTATCGTCCCACGCGCGCACGTTTTACACCAGAATAAAATGCATTTACCTAGAAATATAATAAAAAATTGTTGCCGAAATTCCAAATGTCTCGTATACTTTCCGAAACGTCGAAAAAACATTCTTTAAACGAATATAAAAAAAAAAAGAACGAGGAAAAATCGCCCCCGACTCGCTTTCCGGTGCCGAAACTCGAAACGTGTAATCAATAGAATCCGCCGTTTCTTAAGTTTTCGTTTCCCCCGCCATTTTTTTCGTGAAAGTACGTTGCTGTAAAAAAAAAAAACAAATAAAAATACGATAGTTTTGCAATATTTTTTTTTTTGATCGCGTCGGCCTTGACAAACGCATTTGTTATTTCGTATTATATACAACGAGCATAATATTATGCTCGTAATAAACCGTAACAGACCGGGCCACGATGAGTGTTTAATTTCTTCGGCATGTTAAAACAGACATTATTGCGAAGCGACAAACGGTTTTCTAGCTTTCTTATCCCCATTTCTTTCGCGATACGAACACGTTATTTACACGAATAATACACACGTGTTTATGTTTCATATTATATACATACTTTTCTTATAGGATATAACACGAGCTATTTGCGCGTTTGTATTTACATTTTCCGCGTGGAAAATGGCAATTTAAAAAAGCGGGATTTTAAAGAATTTACAAACACACAAAAAACAAAAAAAAAACTCTAAAAATATACATCGCGCGGGCTCGAAAAATGTCCTGTGTGTGAAATCCAGTGAGTTTCGACGAATATTAATCTTCCGAATCCGCTCCCGGTTTCTTCGAAACGACATTCGGCAAGCGACACACCATTAGAAATTCGTAAGTTCGAAGAACCGCGTTAGAAAGCTTAAAACGGGACGCCACACGGCCATGTGCGAGTAAAATCCGTTGTGCGGGGGACGAGGTTTTTTCGCAACGGCACTTATAGTATTTATAGCGTTTCCAAAATTTTTACAACACTCAGAGCAGAAATTTATCCGTGTCGTAGCGTTCTAAATTCGTACCGAACACGAATATATACGCGTTGAGTTATTTATACTTTGTAAATTTTCGATTTTTCGTTTATTTATTAAAAACACCGATGAGTATAGTTTTATCAACGAAAAACGTTATCTGTGTGTCGTAGTGTAACACAGATAAAAATTCTCCTCGAATTGCAAAAAATTTAGAAATCCTACTAAATATAAATATGATTCGCTCGTTTCGCCGGTAGTTTTTTTTTATATATATATCGTGATTTACTTAACGATAAAATTTTTTACTGAAACGGGACTCTATAAAAACTTTTTAATGGCTTTTAAATCTTTAGATTTCTTTTTTGATCTTTTTTTTTTTAAAATTCATTAAAAAAGCGTGCGCGCAGCGTCCTCTCGATGAACTACTTTCTAGAGATCAATCAATACGCACAAGTCCAAGTGTAAAAAAAATTGTCTGAATTGTGCGATTCAAGCACACAGTAAATGATATCATGTCGACCCGATTAACCCGTAAGTCTCTGCATTATTATTATACGAGAGAAACATCATCGGTTTTACGTATTTTTATGTGCTGCGGATCGTAAAAAAAAAAAAATCATTTTGATCGTAAAATTTTCATTAGTAATTCGCGAGAAGAAACGACACCGATCCGCGCTATTGCGGAGCGCTTATAAGAAATAATTTTTTTTTTTTTTTTTTTTTACGATTTTAATCGATTATTCCAAAACGTATTTAAAAAAAAGATGTGGTAAACTCGTTCATTTCCCGCCGTTACTTTCTCGAATGGGTTTTCGTCGTAGAAACAGTGGGTATACGCATTTCAATTTTGTTTTACGAAAAAAAAAAATTTAAACGTTATCTACACGCTCTTGTGCGGCGGACTAGGACTAGGAATATAAATATCAAATATACGATAGAAAAAAAAAAAAGGTATAACATTGAAATTATTATACACTATTAGCTTTGTGTAAAGCGTACCTATACTGAGCTATACGACGCACTTAAAGTCTTCGAATGAAAACAGTGTGTCGAGAAACGTTATATAACGAGTTGATTAAAATTATTATTATATGACTTTAACTACACACACACACACACATGTATATAAATAAATTATCGCAAGTCACATGACGTAAGAGAGAGAAATGTTTTATGTGGTGCGCGCGAGAATATTATTGATTCCTTGTAATTCTCATATATACGTTTTGTACACAAAAAAAAATCTATCAATACCGATCCGTATTATAACGAGTTAAAATATTAATTTTTACAACACAGTACCTATCTGAATCGAGTGATATTATAAGTAACGTCAAACACTACCTATAAACATATAAATAGTGTTTGAAGACTTTATTATACGTGTCGTATACACAAAACGTCGGGTGATCTTATCTCGGTTTGTTTTTTTTTTTTTTTTTCTTAATGCCAATATTGGATAATGTTTGACGTTAAACGAAGTCACTGTTTTAAAGTTGACAATTTATTTGACATTCCACTTATTCCGTTCTATATAGACTTGATTAAACGAGTTTGAAAGCAAAAAGGTATAATAAAGCTATAAGTGTGCGGTATACAACGCAAATTTTACAGACATTTTACCGAAGCAATTTATACGAGAATAACCGGGTTCGATAAAATTTTCTTTACTAAAAAATACTTATAGGAGGTTTTTTTTTTTTTTTAATGGAATTCTCGTGTATATTGGATATTTTTATACAAATCAACAAGCAACTGAACTCATATAAATACTCAAATGCTCGTTCAACGTTTGTAGAATTTTCTCAGCCCGAGCCCTGTAAACTGTACACATACGAAACGAATATATTACGACTTTGGTTCGGAAATTTTCAAAACACTTTTTCTCACAGAATCGCTATAATGTAATTATTTCGGCAACTGTAGTAATGATATAGCGATTCGGTGCAGCGCACGGCGGATTTAATATGGTTTCCGAGACGTAATAAACACGCTTTCTATTTTATTACTTCGCGTGTCAAAACAAGCAAAACGCATTTACTACACGCGTTCGTATTGTAGCTGAAAACAATCGTATTACGCCTGTAACGTTTATCGAACAGTTTTTTTACTAATTTAATTTTTTTTAAATTCTCGAACGGAGAGCGACGAGCAACGTTATTTTATTTCATAACGACACCAAATCGAATATTTACTGTAAACAATACGCGGGCTATAGTGCGAGTATTTTATACGAATTTTTTTTTTTCCACCCCGAGTAGTTTTACTATTAAACAGGACGTATTTGTATTTTCAACGAGAAGTATAAATTATTATTATTTCCGTTCGAATAATTTTCTTAAAGTATTATAATACACTCGGTTTTCGTCCGGTATTTATGGGGAGAGGGAGGAAAAGGAGTGACGATAATTATTATGAAAGAAATACGCTTCGTCAAACGTTTTATATAAACACACACACACACACACAGACACGCAATTTTTTTTCTTCTTCGAATTAAAAAAAATAATAAAAAATAAACCGTCCGATTACGATGTTTGAATTTTTTTTTTTCGTTTACGTTTTCGATACGATTTTCCTGTAAACAAATTATCGCGACGACGTTAATATTATTATTGAACAACTATACGAAATATTTTATAAATACGTTTCACGATTCTGTTGTTTTCACGAGTTTCAAGCGTACAGTGACAACTGTTTTTAATGACCGCGACGACGAATTATAATAAAATTGAAATATAATCCGTATAATCGAATGCATTAAGTAGTTTCTCCATTTTGTTCGTGCGACGAGTGTGCCGGAGCCGGGTAGGAGAAGGTACACGCCACATATCTAATAGGTTGAAGTTTCGTTATAATGAAATTAAAGAAAAAATAATAATTCAATTCTGTACCGTAAAGATAACCGATTCCGAAAAGTATTGACAACACGTATTTCGATAAATACGGTGGAAAAAGAATACTTTACAACTTTTTTTTTTTCTTTTCGAGAAAATATCGAACATTTTTTTTTTTCTTAAATCGGTCCTAAATTTGACGTTCGATTTCGGAACACAAGAAATTCTATACTCGAATCGTATACACATTAAAACAAATATATTGTAAAATCAACTGTATAGAGAGGACGACCTAATTATTCGTATGCACATTCAGTTACTGATTTATATATACGTTTTTATCGAAAGAAAGACTATATCGTTTTTTTTTTTTTTTGAGATTTTTTTTTTTCCCATAAAAAATGTTCTGAGTGACGCGCGTATAGAAAGACAAAAAACAAACTGTTTGAGTAGTGGATAAAAAAAAACGCGTATTTGAATGAAAATCAATCTCGAACGTAACAAAACTGACTTGCACATTATACAAGGTTCGGACTTTTAGTTATATTTATCATATTAAACGCGTTACTATTTTCTTATTTTTGATCCCAATTTTATTTTTTTCAAGTACCGCGCGTTAAAAGACACGAATTGCACTATCACAATATCGGTACTGTACGTGAAGCGTAAAAAACATGATTATTAATTCGACTTTCCCTGCCGATCACCCGGCGTCGGAGGTTAACGAGTTTATTTTCTTTTGACCGCGTTTTCGATCGCACACCGTAACGCGCGTATTAATCGATTTTTTTTCTTCTATATATATATAAATATTATTTTACGATTAAATAGCGTTTATAACACACGGAGTAGAGAGTAATACGCTTTTTTCTGCGCTTTCTACAGATAATAAATCGTCGACAATAGTTGCGTTATATCATAACATAAATAATCGACCAGACGTCCGAGTCGGTTCTTCGAAAATCTATAACGCGTATGTACTTACGTTCGAAAACGTGAATCGATGATCTACGACGAAGATCAATATGAAGTTGTATTATACATATATATATATACGCGTCGTGTAAATCAATTAGTGTACGCGTTCGGAAATTTTAGACGGTTTTTTTTTCTTTGCACGCTGTTTTTTTTTTTTTTATTGGACGCTATCTGACCGACTTTTACTAGTCGTTTTTAGGAGTTTTCAACAAAAAAAAACTGTTCGCATTAAAAAAAAATCGATGTATAGAAAAAAAAAACCACCGATGGGATAACGGCAGGCCCGGATTGGGCCGGCGGGCTACCGGGCGAAACCCGGTGGGCCGTTGAAAATTTTAAAGATTTTGGCCGGTTCGATAATGGGTTTTGAACCAGTGTTAATACCAAATTTTTTTTAAGAGCTTGGGCCGGTCTAGGCGGACAGCCCGGTATGTAATTTCTTCCCAATCCGGCGCTGGATAACGGCGCTTAATAATAAAAACGAAAATATAAAACGCGAGTTTTTCCGTTGAACATTTTTAGGTCCTCTTAAGAAACTAATAAAAAGCGCATATTAAAAAATAAAAAAACGGTCGGATTTCAGCGCTAGACGAGATTTGCTTTTTTTTTTCTCTCGTCTCTCTATACGATATTTTCGTGTCGATAAACATAAAAAATGCGAAAATAATATATTACTCGTCACGCGCGTAATAATTACAATTCTGGTATAGAATTTCTGGTCAGCCGTAATCCGAGAAATTATTTTTGAAGTACCCCCGGAACTTCCAGAACAATAAACGTAGACTCACCTCAAATGATTTACAATGGAACTGGACGTGCTCTTGAGACTCGCCCGAGTGGACGACTGGTGGAACGAAGACGGTTTGAACGGAGCCTCCGGTTCGTGGTTGACGGCCGCGTGCAGGGTGACCGCCTCCAAAGTCTCGTCGTCCTCTTCTTGTATCGTAGGAACTATGTTGTACTCGTTATTGCAGTTGTTGTTGTTGTTGTTGTTGTTGTTGTTGTTGGCGGTGTTACAGTTGTTGTTGTTGTTGTTGTTGACGTTGTACTGTTGCGGTTGTTGCTGTAACGATTGCTGCTGCTGGAACGGTTGTTGCTGCTGTTGTTGCTGTAGCGGCTGTTGCTGCTGCTGCAAATGGTCGGGCACGGACCCGTTGCGGCGGGCCCGTTCGCTGTTCCGGTGCGCCGCCGTGCAGATTTTCACGTACACGCAGCACACGGTGACGAACGGCACGACGTACAGCAGACCGGCGTACGCCACCGGGAACGCGTACCGGTACACGTCGGGCGCGACGGACAGCTCGCGGACCGCGGACAGCGCGCCGGCCACCGCGGACAGACACCACGTGACGGCCACGGCCACCGCGCAGCTGGCCGCGTTCACCGTCACGTGGTACCGCAACGGATCGGTGACCGCGTAATACTGGTCCACGGCCACCGCCATAACGGACAGCACGGACTGCGCGTACACCGCCCCGGTGAGCCCGTGCCAAACGGTCGCCGGCAACGGCGGCACCCAGTCGCCGAACTGGTCGCTGTCCCCGCTGTCCGGCCACAGAGTCAACGGCACGAGTATCCAACTGCTCGCTAAATTGGTAACCAATAAATTCATGACGAATCTGCAACAACAACAACAACAAAAAAAAAAAAAAACCACCGAGTTAATTAAGTAATATTAATCGATTTACTTATTAATTTATCCATTTAGTGGGCGCGTCGAGTACAACGGGCTATATTTTACAATTTTTCGGAATAGTCTTCCGAACGGGAAAAAGAAAAAGCAGAAAAGTTTAAAAGGCCAAACGCCTTTCTCGGGTCTATTGGCCGTACGAAGAATTTTCTATTAATAAATCCAAATAATTCGATAAATTTTAAACTTAAAAAAAAAAAAAAAATTATTACATTTAAATTAATATCCAATTACATTTCCCGTTTACAATTTACCAAATGAATAATATTTTCATGCGCCAAAACAAATTATTCTACATAGTTCAAACGTCACGAAAACCTACTGTTTCGACAGAACTAATCGTTCGACGGATTATTTTAATCTCAAGTTTATTG
Source organism: Slavum lentiscoides (assembly GCA_032441835.1). NCBI lineage: Eukaryota > Metazoa > Arthropoda > Insecta > Hemiptera > Aphididae > Slavum > Slavum lentiscoides. The sequence goes on along the minus strand of CM063715.1, from coordinate 7,070,230 downwards.
TGCGAAATTTAACAATATTTTTGTTCGATTAAACTATTTTTGTTTTATATTTTTTTCGTCTTTCAATATTAATGAATACCGTACGTTTCTCTCTTCCCGTATCGCGTCCCTGTTTCGACCGACACGTGTTTTTCGCGACAAATCTATTACAGATTCAATAGTGAATCGTGACGGGTGGGGGATGTATATATATATTTTTTTTTTTTTTATAAACCGCTAATAACTCGCCTAGGTACACACAATAAATTTCGATTGAAACCGGTATAGATTATCGCGTAATATGCACTCGGATACGCGCGTCACGTCGAGAAGAGATGATTCTTCGGTGCGGCGGCGTTCAACGACTGCACAGATACGACGAGTATTAGCTGAATTGCTCGCGGCTTAATCGGAAATTAATCCGTTTCTTGTAATTTTTTTTTTTTCATATGTAGGTACGTGTTATATTGTTCCGTGTCGTTAATTTCAGGGAGAAATTAAATTCTACGCGGTTTTTTTTTTTTTTTTTTTATCGTCGGAAAGCGCTAAAACGATAACACGTTCGTATTATTTTGTACGATAAGTCGAGAAAAACATTTCGTCTTTCTCGCAGACGGGAGACGAAATAAGCGAAAGTATTTCGGAACGACTTTGCGCGGCGAAATGTTTCGGAAATTTATTTCCGAATATTTCCGCGTCAAACGACTTTGTACGTAACACACGCGTCGGGGTCGTTTTCTTTTTTTTTCCCCCCCCCCAAACGTACGCACAAGAGATTTTTCGAAAATTTTTTTAAATATTCATACACGCGACAAGCAGAAAAAAGGCTTTGAGTCTGGTGCTAAAAGAAATATTTCGTGTAAATCGCGCGCGTGACGCCTGCAGCTGCAGCCTGCTGTTTTCGTCAAATATTGTGACGAATAAAAAAACATAGGATTTCGCCGGAAATCTCCTGTCGACATAATATTATAATATATTAAATCGTTCATTTTATTTTTTTCATTTTGTTACCTATCGAAACGAAAGCTTATTGAAAATAAATCTTTCGAATGTGCACGCGAACTCGCATTGTTTCTTTCCCACCCCGGTAAATATCACATAGGAGGACCTCGTTCGGTTTTATACGCGCGGCTCTAACGTCACGAATTTTTTTTTTTTTTTTTAATCAAACTTTTTCACCGCGGACTTATTGGATTTTTATAAACAAACGCGTCATTATACTATTTAAAAAGTCGAAAAATATTAAATCCCTACTGCAGTAGTCGCGCTTTATCGAACCACGCCGCGGAGGCAATCATATAAAGAACACGATTGCTCATTAATACTATATCATAATAAAACGCGTTATACTATAAATACGAATAAACGGATTGTTTTAAACTACACATTATTATCAACAACAAGGAGGAAAACCGCGTTTGATCGTATTTATTAATCTCTCCGCTATCCAATTCGCCTATATAATAAACTAATCGACCCCTTGACCAGCTGATCCCGCGAACGATCATTTGTGACGATGTACACTACTGTGCTTTTCCAGAACGCGTTCTCGAACCGAACACTGGTGTCCGACACATACGCGTAGGAATATATTAATCTAAAAATATCCGAGAAGAAGAAAAATCTGTTGTAAAAAAAAAAAAAATGAGAGAAACGACGACGGCGGCGACGGCGTTGCAACAGCGTTTTGCCAAATGGACGAAATCCAAAAAACCGTGTAATAGCGCGTATAATAATAATAATAATAATAATAATATCGTGTCCGAAACGATTCCGCGGGAAATCTATTTAAATAATATTAATATAAAACGCGACGTTTCGACACGAACACCACGAGAAAATAATGAAATTCTTAATAATAATATATATTTGTATTATTATTACATATATTTACATATTATGTATATCGTTGTCAGACGTATATATTATATATATATATATATATGTGTGTGTGAACGAGTATTCGGATACGATTCGCGACGGATATTTATATAAAAAAATTTGTTTTAAATACGTCGTTTTTAATAAACTTGACGTTTAGCCAACGAAAAAAAAAACCGTTAAACCGTTTTCCATCGGTAATAAAACGCGCGCGTATGTAAACGATACGCCCCTGTATATATATATGTAATAATAATTGTGTAGATATATTATTGCAAAATTATCGTGAAATTCGCAAATTTCAAATTAGATTTGTAACGTTTAGTCTATATATATTATATTGGTAAATTTAAAACGATTAAAAACCACAAGTGTTTTTACGGAAATTTTTTTCTTTTTTTTTTTTATTGAGTTACTATTTGTTTTTATACAAACGAATAATATATTATTCATTTTTTTTTTTTTTCAATACGAATTCAATTTATTAATGTACTAATAGTATTGGTTTTTTTTTTAACAATTTAATTCGCTATATACGTACACGGTATCTTCGCTGTTTTTTTTTTAACTCTATACGTTTTTTTCTCTGTGTAATATACGTAATTTCCTCTGTGTATGATTTTGTTCGTTTTTATTTATTTATTTATTTTTTATTCCGTTGTCGTATTTTTCTTCTATTTTTAACGTATCTAACCCGTATTTCTTAATTTTTGTTTATTTTTTCATAATATAAGTGCTCGACTGTATATATATATATATATATATTATTTATACGCTCTGTACAGTGACAGACACGTACAGATCCGCGCTCGCGGCCGTGATTTTATATAATATGACGTATCGACACAGAAGAGAAAATTAAACTTTTGACATAATGAAAAACCATACATATGCCGAAGCTCACAAACGCGTGTGTATATATATAGAAGAAATGTTTAACACGCGTGCATATAAATTAAATATAGAAACTCTTTATGCTATGCGTATGGGGGAGCGCCCACACAAAAAAAAAATATATATATACAAATCTGGGGAGAAACGAAAAATTAAATTTGATAATTTACGTGATTAAAAAAAATAAATAAATAATCGTTCGACAAATATCGAATTTCTTCGATTCCCCCCCCCCCTTCGTAAAGACGATTTTGTTCGATTACTCAGAGCATTTTTGCAAACCGCAGCAAAAAGCCACAAATGAAAAGCGCTTTCGGATATTGTGCGCACCGTCGTTTTTTTAGGAGGCTGCACTTTATAATATTATCGAATAATACTCGTAACAAATCACACGTACAGCGCGGGTTCGATTAAACGTTTTTTTTTCTCAATCCGTTATTCGATAATAAACCAGCTGTGCAGTGTGCGGTTTTCTCGCGAGACGGTTTTTCGTCGGTACCTATACAATATATAATTTCGATTTGTCGAATATTTTCGCCGGAGACTTGTGGAAAACGCGATTTGAAAATCGTCGACGTGTAAAAAACAAAACGGAAATTATGTACAGAAATCCGAAGTGTATGAGGAACGAAAAATATTAGATTTTTTTCACTAAATTCGTACCACTATTTTTTTTTCTTCGCTTTGTTTCACCACGCCCTATTTCCACGCGCGTTGAACGTTTCGAAAAAAAAACAACTAAAAACTACGTAGAAAATATTTTACAGAATTTTTTTTTTTTTATGAAACGGATATCACGAAACGTACCACCGGCGTGGTCACGAGATTTTACGTTCTCGTTTTTCCAGTTATTTCCCGTTTAAGTACCACGTTTTAGAGCTTTATTTTTTTTGTAAAAAATGTGTACAATAAGGACGAAAGCGATTTCGAATTCGATCGTTTAACGCATTGAAAAACTCGTAAGCGGTACGCCCATTTATTCTAAAAAAAAAAAAAAAACGATTTTTAAAAACGGCTGAAACGACACTGTATACACTCTCGACGTTTGACAATATTCAAATATTGTACACGATAACGAAGAGAAGAACCGGGCGAGAGCAAAAAAAAAAATGGAAAAAAAACCTGCGGTTTTCGTCGCCGCGTGTAACCGCGCTGGAGCGTCGTTTTCTGCACTTTTCGAGCTCGCGCGCGCGCGCGCCCGAGTGTTTTGGCTCTCTTTTCGTAAAAAAGAGGAGCTAAAAAAAAAAAAAATAGCTGAATACAAAATGTATACGGGAATAAAAACATTTTTTTTTTTTAAACGTTTTATCTCGCCCTTGCCGCCGGAATATACGGTACCTCTCGAGATAACCGAAACGATTCGTGCGGTACTCGCATATATGTATGACTACAGCTCACCTTGGGAAACCGAGCGCGTCCGCGATAACAGCGTATTAACAGCAACGCGTATTATAATTGGTGTCGTACGACGAACAGCTGCTGGGAATCGTTTTATAATTATTTTCATTTTTTTTACTCTATTCGCGAAATAATTCTTGTAAAAAATACACGAAAGAAAACGTGTCGAACAACGTGTGCGTATTGACGATATCCAATACAGTGTTTATAAAAATATGTGCGTTAACAGTTAAATAGGTTGGCGCGGTCGTATAAGACGTTGCCAGTGATTCGTTAATACAACGCCCAAGTAAATTGAACACGTATAAAACAGATCCGGTGTACGTTACAATATTTTCAAAAACCGTTTTTTTTTTCTACGTATAAATGCGCGTTTATAGCTGGTTACTCCGTACAACGAAACGGTTACGTCATTCACGCTTCGCGTTATTATTTGAGACGACTATTTTCTTCGTTTAATTAGATCAGTGGTTCCCAACCTCTACTATTCTACGCCCACTTTGTAGATTTTCAAAAATCTCGCGACCCCCCTCTCCTATAAATTGAAATAATCGATCACCTTTTTTGTGTACTTTACAAATAAACTATACAATATTCGGAATGACCACTTTTTATTTCGACGATAATAATTATGAAATATAAACAATAGTAAATAATAAAATGGAACAATCAATTTAGGTGAAATATTATAGTAACAAATTAATATAAAATATTAATAATAGTAAATAAAAATTTCGTAATAACTGCTTGCGCCTCCCCAGCAGTGCGTATACGCCCCCCAGTTTGGGAACCAGTGAATTAGATAAACGTGCACGTTCACCGATTGCAATAAACTCTATATTCGGTTTTTTCCGTTTACCGAAATCGTCTTTTTTTCGTAACACACATTCCGATCTCTCTGGTACGTCTTCAATTTATAAAATTCTTTTTAAAAATCGAACGCGATAAATGCGGATTAAAAAAAAATGTATTTATCACTCGGTACATAATGACAACGTTTTTTTTTTTTTGTATCGACGAGAATGTCGTCGGCACGTATAGGGGTAAAGTATTAGGTTATTGAAAACGAGAGAAACAACCGACTAAACCAGAACGAATGATAACGGCGACAACCGCGTCAGATTTTTATCGGTCCACGCGTCTGCAATCGGCCACGAAAAAAAAAAAGAAAAATCGACAACAGCTGCTGTAACGCAGCTATTTCGTGGCGGTCAGCGCGTGCACCGGTTGGTAGAGTACTCTCGAGGCCCGCCGTTAGAAATTTAATTTCGAAAATCCAAAGAAATTCGCGAGACGATTATCTATAATTTATATAAATTTCAAAAAAAAGACTGTACATATAGTAGAAGTACGCGGAAAAACGTCAAAAATTATTCGCAATCGTTCAATCGTAAAACTCTATATGTAAATAAAAATAAAAAAAAACCATTTAAAAAAGGTCGAATGAGCACGTTTTATAATTCTATCGTCAATCGAAGTTTGCTCGATTTATAAAATGTTGGGGCAGTGCAGGTCGGCTAAATTTGAAATTACGAATTTCCGCGCGTCTTCTTCGTGTGTACCTATACCGCCAACACGAGGCGCCTGTCGGGACGACGATTTCGATTTTTAAACCGTATACCTGTACACGTTTGCGAGCCAGTGGCGCAGGAACTATTTTTCACTCGGGGGGCAAACATTTGATATATATAAATATATATTTTTTTCAATAATTTATAAACAAAAACTAAACATTTTTTTATCAATGTTGCCTCATTTTGAGGTATATAAAATGTCTAAGAATGTATGAAACCAGTTAAACAAAAAAATATATATGAAAAATATCATAGTTTTTTCTTTATATATATATATATATATATATATATATATATATACCTAACCTAACCTATATATATATATAGTATATAATATATTATTTAGTATGTGTATCATTTACTTAAAATATGTGTGTTTGTGTATATTGTAGTAACTAGTAACATATTATGTACAAAGTTAATAACATTAATAACCAATAAAAGGAAGTTATTCCTTTATAAAAAAAATACGTATGCTCGAGGAAGTAAACAAAATCCACGACTGACACAGATGCAAAAATTAAAAACCCGTAGCATATTTATTTTTAGATGTTGATAAAATGTACTGTAGTTTTACCATCTTCTTGTTACTGTATGATTTATAGAATTATTTTGAGATTAATTATATATGTTTACATTGATGATGACTGTTCATTTTATCCGAGGGGGCAAAAGTATAACTTAGCCCTCCCAGAATTATATCTGGGGGCAACTGCCCCCTCTGCCCCCCCTTCTCCGGCGCCACTGTTGCGAGCAATGTAATTTGAATAAAAATATTATATACAGGTGTACGAATATTTCTATATTTTTCAAACGTAAAAACACGGTTTTTTTTACAAACACTACGACGGTGCAAAAATTGTGTTGTACGACGAGTATAAAACGTACGAAATTGGTGCGACGAGAGCGTATATATACTGTCCAAAGGTCTCGGAGTTTATTGATCGGCAAAATAATGACGCTCAGGTGTGCACTCGGTACGCTCCGTTTTACTTGTTTTATCATTCGCGAATAAACGGAATTCGTATTTTCTCGAAAAATTCCATTGAGAAATTGCGGACAGTCTTGTAACTATTGAAACGTACGAACGAATAAAAAAATTAACTCTGTTTTTACAAGACCGAGAGAAACAGTAGAAAAAACGGGATCGGATTGTATAATTTTTTGGTTTTTTTTTTTTTTTTTACCCAAAAGAACGTATAACAGTGTAATATACGAGTATATAAATCGTAAAATTGCGCAGGTTAAATCGCGTAGGGGTCGTTCGACGATTTTACGATATATTTTCTCTAAGGTTTTTATAAGTATTTATAAAACATAAATATTTATTCGGCTAATATCGATTGATATACTATTATTACACACTGTTTTTATATAATATATACATATATACACACGGCTTGTGCTCGTTTATATTTTCATTTGGCACAATTTTCGAAGATTTTTTTAAATTTTTTTTTATGTAAATTATACACACGCACTACTATAATTTATAGTCTGTATACACTGACCGCCTAGTTTTTGGCACCGGATCGGCGGCTGCGGTTTTTTTTTTTTTTTATTTATCACGAACATATACACAAGCAGTATATTTAATATACACATATTATTATTATTAATATATTAATATAATATATACTTGTGTGTGTGTGTGTGTTTGTGCAGTATGCGTAGGCAGACGATACTATATTCGCGCAATTACATCATATATACTTTTACGACGATTTTAGCGAAATATCAATATTACGAATAATTAACAATATTATAATTTCGATGGGGTTTTATAATTACGAGCGAAGATTGTTGAATACCCGTGTTTTTTATTTTTTATTTTTTTTTGTGCTGGCCGTATAAGGGACGCGAAGTTTTCAATATATCGATACGAATCTTTTTTTTCCATCAATTTACTATATGGAATTTCGAAACGGATTATTGTATTATTCTGGACAATCAACGTAGCACGTAATATTAGTTTTTTTTTTTTTTATTGGTACGCCACAAACCAGAAAATTGTCGCTTACGACAATACCGCGCGTACTCGAAAGTCGACACCGTTTTAAAAACGGTTATTTATAGTATTTTTTTTTTCGCAAGTGAAAAATTTTACTTTTTTTTTTTCAACTAAAAACTTATTTACAATAATTAATGCGCGTATCATTAAATCGAGAAGCATTTCCGAATACACAATGGACGTCGCTGTATCGGAAATTGTTTAATCGATTTTAAAATTATAATGATCAAATAAATGAATAATATTTTATCGAATTTTCGCTTCTAGAAAAAAAAAAAAAAATTATATCGTTTATGTCCGTTATATAACCGCGAGAATATTTGGGAACACCGCGCACTGCGCCAATAACGATCGGATTCGCGGAGAGCGATTTAGGTCTTGAAATCGTTGAAAATACGGATTTGTCGATATATTTAATAATAATATTGAGCTAGTGTACGGCCACCACACACTGAACTCTACACACGGAACGCGTATGTCAATCAAAATAGGACCCCTGTGGGGCTATTCTGTAACTCGATAACGTGTTAACGAATTAATTCGATAAGAGCTTCTTATCGAAATTTTAAAAATGTATCGAATTTTGTTGTCGACATCGTGATCTGTAAATGACTCTATCGATACCTTGCGCTTACAAAGTGTATGTCCACCAAAATGATAAGAAATCGATAGTTAACGACAATTTCCTGGGAGGTTATAAATCGTTTCGATAGCTTAACGAACCGAAAGTTGTCGTTAACAAGTCTTATCGAGTTACAGAATAGAGCTACTGCAGGTATAGGAGGCCGCCATACGCATTCTATAAAAGTCATGGTGGATACGATGGGGTCGGGGGCAGTTGTCCGGAAATGATAACAGATATGAGATCGAAAATGGCGGCGCCGAATTTGTACCAACATAACATTTTCAAAAATTTAAAGACCAATGTTTTTTTTTCCTTTTGTATGTGTACTGTTTTGCTATATGATAAAAGTTATATTATGATATTAACAGAGGATAATAATTATATTTGTTTATGTTATAGTCTATAGAGTATTTGGAATTTTGTAGTGTGTTGTGAAACGTAAACATAATTTTTTGAGCAATGGTTGGCAGTACTTTGTCGAGTTCAAACCTTTATCAATCTCAAATCTGTAATCATTTTCGGACAACTGCCATTGACCGGATACGATGAAATATCAATTTTTCCATGATATTTATCATGTTTTATTGTTTACTCCGAGATAACGGGACGCAAAACGACGTGTTCGTGGTATCGGTGTTAGCGCCAAAATCGGTTGTTTTCACGTAATGAAGTTGGTAACAAAAAACGGAAAAACAGAAACGGGATGCGTGTGGCGGCTCACTATATGAGGGGTCCGTATTTTTCGTATACGAGAATCGTACAAAATACGCGTTCCGTGTATCGGAGTTCAGTGCCACCGCGTTATATATCGAGACGGAATTTCGACGTTGCCGTTTCGTAAAAAAAAAAAAAAATTTGATTTCCGTGAAAAAGAATATAAGAGAGGGAAAACGATATCGAACTTTCCTGTAAGAAACAAAAAAAAAAAAAGAAATACCAACATTATATACAAACCGAAATAAGGAGACCGACAACGACACAGCGATCTATCCGTTAACGAACACTCCGGCATTGGTGCTGGAAACGAGGCGAAAACTTCTTTTTTTTTTTGTTTTCTAAAATTTATCGCCGTATGATAACGACATTTTATGCGTTTAATAATAAGACGCGTATATAGTGTATTCGCGCACATTTCTAACCAAGTCAACGAGCCCCTACACTTGCAACTGTACGTTTAACGGTTGAAATCAAAATATATTTTAATAACGAACGGAATTCATTAAGAAAAAAAAAATTTGAAAAAAAAAATTAAGCACTTTTGTGTTTCAGGCGGCGGTACAAAACAAAAAAAAACCCCGCGTATTTATATACAATCAATATTCGCGTTTTTAACGCGCAGATTTTCAAAGAAAACGAAAATTTCGTACAACTTTTTTAAAAAGAAAACGATAGTTTTAAAAAATAGAAAATAAATTGTTTTTTTTTTTTAACCGGATCACTCACCTGTTGGACAGGGTGCGCAGACCGGGTCGGCGGTAGAACACTAGCAGTAACAGCGAATTGCTCGACGTGGACACGATCAGAACGAGTGCCGAGAAGACTTTCAACAAGCCGACTAGCATTAGGGCCATTCGGCTGCTGAGATCCTTCTGTAGGAAAAAAAAATAAATAAAACGTTTTAGCGAACGGTTATTATTTGGCACCGCGTACGGACGGACGGACGGTGGTGGTGGCGGTGATGATAACGCGCCGTACGGTGGGGCTGGACGGGACGGGACGGGGACCGAGTGATTCGCAAAACGATCGACAATAATGCGTATAGTGTCGCATAGAGTTTGTCGTAATAGTCACCACTGCGTATTACGGCTATTATAATAATAATAATAATAATAACGTATAATATTATAATCGATTCGTGCTGTGTGATAATAATATTATAATAATCGTTTGACGCCGAAATAATATATATATATATTTTTTTTTTTAATTTTAAAGTCAATATTATCGATTTCCAAATAATAATAATAATGTCGTCGGTTTAAACGAATACAGCGAACAATTTTTTTTTTTTCATTTTGATCACTATACGCGCGAAAATCGTCGCTTTTTTTTTTGTAAATTTGTTTTCCTCCACCAGAAGAATTTTTCGTTTTTTTTTTTGAAATTTGAAAACAACAACATTCACCGAGATACACGCAATACAAACGCGTATAATAGAGTATATATAGTTCAAATACACGCGATACGCGCGCGCGTTATAAAATAAAATTATGATGGGCGACGTCGAGAGTGCTATATAGCTGCGCAGTGTGTGTGTGTGTGTGTGTGATAAAATTTTTATATCGTACTCGAAATAAACAAATAAAATGATAAGCGTAATCGCTCGACAGCTTAGGAAATTAGTATTATACGACAGTGTTATATACACGAGCATATTATAATAATACGGCTCGTATTTAAATGTCAGTCGGCGACGGAATCGCGTGAAGAGCGCGAGAATTTCCATAATTTTTTTTTCCAAAAAAAAAAAAAAAAAATTTACACTTTATACGTAAAAACACGAGCGCGTTAAAATTTAAAGAGAACAACGCGTAGCACAGACGTATTCTTATTAACACGGAGAAAGCAAAAAAAAAAAAAAAAGTAATTAACAATTATGTGTTCGAAATCCGAAGTCAAATTACGGAGAAATTTCATTATCGTCGTTTTTTTTTTAAAGTTAAAATCATATTTTTCAAAACTTCTTTTTCCCTCCGGTTTTTAGTATATAGGATTTTTGTTTTCTTTAGTTACGCGGTGCAGATTTTCGAAAAATTAAATGTTCGTTATATATAAATTAAATTGAATTTCTGTTTGAAATGTATTACGCTTGTTATACGAGACGAAATTATCAGCAGCGCAGCTTGAAAAACAAAATTTTTTTTTTTTACGCCGCCAACTATTTCGATATGCGTTATAATATATGAGTATCGTTGTATATAATAGTATTGACGTTTAAAGTGAGAAAACTGTTTTTTTTTTTTTTTTTTAATGTGTCTTTTGTATTTGAATAGTTACCACAGAACGAAATTTATACAACTAGTAAACTTAAACCTACGAACACTTGATATTTATTAATATTAACATTTTTTATACGATATTTTATGAAATATAGGTAACTGAAACAAGTGATAATAATTAACAAATACGATCTGTATGATTGTATAGGTACATATATTATAGGTAAATATAAGAGGTTTCTCGAATGATGACCAAATGTTTTAGATATAAAGAAGAGAAGTATAGAAATGTATAATAGTTATCTATAACATAAATTTATGTTATATATTATATATTTTATTATAGTTTATTTTTATATATATTTTTGTTTTTAGTTTTTCATTTATTTATTATTGAGTATATAGTGTTATAAAAAAAAAAAAAAACACTACGACACGAATAAAAATTTTTTTTTTATATAATGTACCGTTAAAAATTTGAAAACCGTATAACTGTATAAGAAACCGTTTCCCCAGCGCAAAACAGTTTTTTTCTTTTTATTAATATCGTGATTATATAACAACAACAAAATTATACAGGAACAGGGCTATACATATATATTTTAAGACTTTTAAAACGTAATATTTAAATTGTTAGATTTTTATTTTTCTTAAAATTTCATACAAAAATAGACGGAACCCCTTAAAAAAACGTCACATTATATAGTTAACGTAATATAGCGGTATGTACAGCTGGTAGAGTTGTCTTATTATTTCATCGAGTATTAATATATTTTATATAAATTCGTAATACAATATGAGTAAAATTTTAAACTCGACGAATTCTATGAGAAACAAAAATCATTTAAGGTTTTGTAACCTCGTCCGTATAAATTACCACACTTATACTATATATATTACATATACAGTATGAAAATCTCCGATTAGTTTTAATGTTTTAATTTCACAAAAAAAATAAAAATAATAATAAAAATAATCGTTTGCATAAGAATGATACGCGCGCGCGTGTATTATCGTTTTAAAATATTTGAACCTTGACACGTCGTCCATATAACTAATGCACTTTTAATTTATTACAGCTTTTTTTTATATCTATTATATATTATACACGTATTATTATTACTTATATATCAATGTGTCGTCTTGCCTCGTACACACCGATAGCAGTTGACATTTTAAAAATTACTATTAATAAGTTTCTAGCGTGTAATTTTAATAATATATTACAATATTATGCGCGGAAAACGAATATTACATCGTATTTCATATTGAAATTGTTTGTTCTACGCGCGACAAATGGAATACTTTACTCCGACAGTGCAGTAATTATTACGGGAATCAAACACAAGACAAGAAACCGAAATACGCGGATTGTGTTAATTCCGCGTCATAAAAAAAAAAAAAAAAAAATCGTAATGATAATAACGCGCGTTCTCCTTCGATTTATACTCGTATAGTCAGGCGGTATTTATTTATTTTATATATTCCATAATTTTAATATTAATAATAATTTATAATTAAACGAATTTCAATGGCCTTCCGGGATTAAAACAAACTGAAACGTAATAAAACGAATAGACATTTTAAAAGAACAGACGCGGCCAGAACATCATTTCTGAAATTAAATTAATTTTTTTTTTTTATTTAAATTTGAATTTAATAAATTTTGCCAAAAAAAAAAAAAAACGTTTTAGAAAATAATTAATTTAAGATTGGAAAATTTCGAAATATACATAAAACGTAATAAACTTAAAAAATATTATTTTATATCGATATAAATTATATAATATTAATAACTCGGTTGTTTTTTTTTTTTTTAACAATTTAATTCACATTGTCGTGTACGCGTTATCATCGCGGTTTTTTTTTTTAATTTCTATTTTCCTCGCGTAATTTCGGTCGGTCACCCCGTTTTCGTATTCTTCGTCTTCGCTTAACCCGCGCAACATATGACGACAATGACTTTTTATCGAAACCGGTAGAAAACAAACAAATTCGCCACAACGACTATTCCTCCCAAACATTTCTTTATTTTTCATAATACTCTTTGCCTTGACTGCTCGTACACTTCTCACACACGCGTTGCACATTCGGTATATAAATTTAATTTTTTTTTTTTTTTTATACGCATACAAATTATTTATTATTCCATAATATGGCGCGCGAGGTTGAAAACAATAGGCCAACAAAGTCAATGAAACCTAATCTATTTGTAAGGACACGATAAACAACGCAAATATCATATTATTACTATGGTATTCCATCGCGCTGAATATTATAATATAATAATAATAATAATACGTATACGAGTGACATAACTGTTGACATTTATTGTTCGCCTAGAAGAAGGGAAAAAAACGGTTCGGAGCAGCGCGTGTTTATTATAATGTATACACTTGTACCGGGCGCGTGGTGACAAGACATAATGATATTATAGCGTTATCATTGTAATACATCATGATATATAACTCGTCGTCCGCATAATAAAAAAATAAAAAAAAATTGTAAAAGGAATTTTATTTTTTTTATCTATTATTCACACGCACACGCGTTTTTCAATTTTCAAATACCATTCGTTTGCAAGAAAAAATGTACACGTATATTCTACCGCCCCGTAGGAAATACAAGAGAGAAAAATTATTAAACGAATAACAATAATATTAACCGCGGCGGTTTTCTGCAATTATACCTATATGATTATAATACAATATCTGAACGATAATACTGGCGAGTTCAAATCCAATTACGACACTATATAATATTATTGCGAGCGCGTAATTATAAATACAGTCGTGGCGCGGAGATATCGCGATAAATTCGACATAAAAAAAAATAATAATAATACGCGTAAAAAATTTTTACGAATTATCTGGCCAGAACGCGCTGTACCGGCAGTATTATGTCGGTTACACATATACATATAATATATACGTACCGGGTTATATAATAATAATTATGGCATTGAGACGAACGAGCGAAAATCGTTTTGAACAGTCGAGAAATACTCGAATTTTATATACGCGTATATATTCGATACTTTGTACGGTATATATTCAATTTTACGGGGTGAAAAAAAAAAAATATTAAACACCGTAGAGAGGCGGTGAAATATCGTCGAAGAGACGCACTCGACTATACGCGCGATTGGTTTTTGAAAAATGATGCGAAAAAAAATTTAACCGGAATGTACGCGTATATAGTGTTACGAACGTATACAAGGCTATATATTGACAACAATATAATGTAAGTGCTCAAAAGTAGAAATAATCGGTAAAACATTTTTTATTAAACGAGTGCGGCCGCGGAACAACACTCTATAATACAGCGATACCAACTAGCGAAATGTTTATATAAGACCTGCAGTTATTGAAAAAAAAAAAAAACCATATAAATATTGTACAAAACATACAATTATACACTGAAATTTATTTATTTATTAAAATTTATATCGAAATATTATTATTTCTCTATCGTGCGTGTGTGTGTGTATTCTAAGTGCTCTCTATAAATACTAATATATAAAGTAATATTTAACACGTGAATAGCGTGCAATATGACTGCAGAGATTCTCAAACCGGATGCAATACAAGAGCTGAGTGAGAAAAAATTTTAGTAGATATTATATATATATATATATATAGGACAATATTATATTGATTTTTGGAATTTTGAAAAGAAAAACTGTTTTTTTTTTTTATCTTTATCTACGTTCGCTATCGAGCACGCGCATTTGTACTTTTAAAACGTTTGTAATTTTGTAATTTAACGTGTTTTATGTTGTTTTATTTTTTTGTTACTTATTAAAAAAACGTTTGAAATATACAATTGAAGAATCACGAATCTTATATGACGCGTGACTATATAGGGATAAAAATTCAATCACAAAAGGTAACATTTTTGGGAACCTCTGCAGTACTACTAGCCAGACGATATAGCGCGCGAAAATATTGTACGCTTTGAAGAATTATTATACTAAAGGTACTGCAGTGGCAAACACACAATAAGCAAAGTGCTGATACGTATACGAGTAGAAAATACAAACGCCAAGACGAAAATATATATATATATACGTATAGAACGGTGCTGAGAGAAAACGTCTATTTGCAAACGTTATTCTTAGTCATGCCTAATAATATAATTTTGAGCTAGGAAGACGGCGTCCAAAAAAAAAAAAATGTTTTTAAAATTAGTGAAAGGCGAATATTTTATTATTTTCCTACCAGCTACCGCGAGTTTTACGCGAAAACGTAACCGAAGAGCGAAAAGAAAATGTCGTCGATTGCAAAAATAAAAACGATGGGTCTCCGCGGAAGCCGTGTAAAAGAGAGCATCATTTCTCGAGGAAATCTCACAAGTGTTGATGATATACACGCGTGACGTTTTATATATATACATATATATATTAAAAAATTGTACATTCGACGAGCAATTTATTTAATGAATCTGCAGCGCGCGTGTCATGTACACCAGACGAATACGAACGGAAAATAAAAATAAAACTCTTGCGATAATATTATATGTTACGTATATTAGGTATTGGCACATATTGTTATTATAATCACGCGCGTTGAATTGTACCCCGCTGATCGTCGCGTGTTGACCACTAAAAAAAACGTTTTGTTCATTTCGGTCGCGTATACGTATTAAAACGTGTGGCGAAAATGTACACAGAAAGAAAAATCTAGGTAAAATTAAAAAAAACTAACGGTTAAATCAACAAACTTATTGTTAACATAGGGCCAACAAGCAGCTCTGTCGATATAAAAAAATATATATTCCGATTGCGAGGCGTAACGTGTAGGCAATCTTAATACGCGCGTCGCGTTTGAGTTTCGTAGGGGACGCGAAACAGAAAAAAAAAAATAAAATCAATAATAACAGAACGCTATATACAGTAGTCGACGACCATATATAGGCGCGCGCGCGCGTTAACGATTGTCACCACTCGGGCAATGATCTGCGAATCGGTCGCGCCACTAAATTAAAATTATAATTTTCCAGTGTAACGATTTCGCGTTACTTCCAGGTCCGCTCAACGCCGGCTTTTAGAATGATATTAAATACCACTCGTTCTTTTTTTTTTTTTCCGTATTTCGTCTGCGTCAATTACATCTTTGTCTGTATATATAAAAATAAAAATAAACCCCCCACACAAAAAAAAACCTATAAAATCGTACAACGCGCAAAAAACTATTGCTAACGGATACGAGAAATTGTTTTTAATGAGATTTCAACACAAGTCGACGTATACTGAATCGTGTATCGCTTATATAACAGAAAAAAGAAACAATGCTGAAATATAACGTCTCTCGGTCGAAAAAAAAAAAATCCAAACACTTCGCTGTGCGGATAACAGCGGTTCGGCAACGAGCGATCTGCTCGGCAATGGTATTTAAATATAATCCGCGTGTTCGAAACCGGGGCGAGCGACAGAGAAAACCGTACGAGACGGACTGGTTTTTTTTTTTTTTATCACTATACGGACTGCGTTTTAATAATATATCGAACCGGCTTCGAACCGGTTTTCTCGATACGTTACCGCGGATAAACGCAAAAAAAAAAAACCTTACATAATATTCGTATTTATGCGTACGGTTATCGGCCGCCCGATTCGGCATACATTCGTACGACATTTTTGATTTTTTTTTTTTTTTGTTTTTATATGATTTTTTTCCTATGCTTAATTTTTGAGATTGTTATTTTTCGGGTGTGCAGCAATAATGCTCTGAGTTTTCGACACCGGCCGACGTACGAATAATAATATAATATTAAAACGCCATAATATCGACAGCGAATAATAAATGATGATATAGGTTTCGTCGAACACGTTCCCGTTTTCTCCGTTTTCACGACGACGGGGCGATTATTATATTAAAATATGTGTCGCGCGAATATCAGCAGCAGTGGCGTCCGAAACGTTGTTCTCAGCGTGCCGTAACTATGAATTTGCCGAAACCCGTGGGACGCAGTACCAAGTTTTGGCCGCCCCACATCTATTCGCACTACCGAAATTCGTGAACTAATTTTACGAAATTTAATTTCCATTACCTGTACAACATCGAAATTAATAAACGTAAGTATTATCGTTTTTTTTTTTTTTTACACTTTGTTCTCCAGTATGACATTTAAAAATTTTCTTATCACGCAAATCGTATATTTACGAGGGTATTTGGAGTGCTCCGCGGGGCGTTACCAGCCGCAGTAATTACGCCACTGCCGGTTGTTCTATTGACAATATTATTTTATACGCGTATATACAATAAAACCGTTTTTATCAATTCTAAACGGCGTTCGTAGTCGAGCTCGCGGTCGGACGACGAGAAGTTTTTCAACGCGTATATCGCGTGGTTTTTTTAAAATTTTTTTTATTACAATACATATTTCGAACGAGATGCGTCCGGATGAGATTCTTATGACGTGTAGGTACTCGCTCATTGGAAGATTGCAGACGCCGGAAAAAATTACCCTCACTGCAGCAGAGCTCGTGCGATTCGAGGGCGTATAATAATAACACCGAATTTATGTGGAACACGTGTGTGACGGCGACTGCGTTGAATGTCGAAATATCGAAATTCTGAGTACGTAATAACATCACAATCGTTTCCCCACGCGCGTAAAAAAAAAAAAATATAATAACGAAATATATATATATATATATATATAAAGTATATTATTATATACGACTTAAAGTAGTATATAATATATATATAAATAAGCACGTGCGCGAAATGTTTTGGAAATGAACAAAAAATAGTCGATTCGAACGCGCGCGTTGTACACGTTTTCTTTTTTCTTTTTATACCCCATTGAATGGTATATTTATAACGCGATACCTAGCGTGTTTTTAAAAAAAAATATATATATATATAATACTGTCAATAGAAGAGATATACATTACGATGAGAAGAAAACCCGGTATTGCAGGACGACCGTCGACGAGTATTATTATATTCAAATATACGAATCGATTTTTTTATTTATTTTTTTTTTCTAACGTTCAAACGGAAACGTCGCGCGTGGACGGAGAAATTTTTTTATTTTCATATCTAATGACACGCGCGCGCGCGCGCGCGGAATATTAACATATATAAATTTTTTTATATAAAACACGAGTACCACCTATTCCGCCACCGCCGAAATTGAAGTATACGAATACAATATTATACGTAGATTACGGTAACAAGCCTGTGTTTAGTATAGAACTTTGATATATTATTATGCCGATTACTGCAGTGTGTTACAATCTATAAGGCACGGTTTTAAAACGTGATCGGTACGGTTTATTTATTTATAAGAACCGCTGCGGCAGAGATAAAAACGAAAACCGTTTGGATGTATCGCGTTATGATATTATTATATAGACCGCCGCCGCCGCCACAAAACAGTTCAGCAGTTCGGCTTAACAGTGTTTGTTTTACGATTACACACACACACACAATAAATACCGGCTAATAATATTATATCACACCCGCCGCTGCAGTATACTCAAAAATATCGAATATATCGGTACGCGCTGCTAAAAACGGAAACGCGATTCGTACATAATACTATATATATATATTTTTTTTTTTCATAGAGACAAATATATTACGACCGCGGGAATGTGGGGAACGTTTTTGTATTATAGAAAAAAAATAAATGTTCTACATAAAATTTCGTTGAAAAATATTTACGCGTTAAATATTTTTCACGTTATTCTTGTAATCGCGATTTCGATTAACTGTTTAACGCAGTCGCGTAAACGCATAACGTTCGATAATTTGAAAAATACGAAAAATTCGTAATATTCGTGGATACGTCAAAAAAAAAAAATTTTAAATTTCACTATGCTGTCCATAGCTTCTAAACGCTACTCGCGACTATCTTTTAACACATATCATTTGACATCACCGTCGACATAACCGTATATACAACGATGGAACGATATTCCAAGCACGAATCTCTATAGGCGTAAAACACATAAAATAATTTGCAATATCAAAAAAAAAAAAAAACGACGAAACAGATTCGTGTATTTTTTTTTTGTATTTTTAAGGGAAGAACGGGCGCGCTAAATACGCGCGTATTTATATATATTATAATAAACATAATACGCGCGCGTATAATATAATCGAACGAAACGTATTTTGCTCGTAAATCCGGTTTTGCAGGACCCGAAGCAAATATCATATATGTATATATTTAAAAGTATACTATTATAATTTTGTGAAGAAAAACAAATTTTTTTTTTTCTACCGCCGGAGCCCGTTCGCGAAATTCGCGAATCGACAGCGACGTGATGAATAATACAACAGGACGCGCGGTCAGGCGCGTATTATTTCTTATTTCCCCGGTAAAAAAAAAAACGAATTTTCGTCGCGGCGATTTGAAAACGAAATACAGCAACAGACCGCCGGAAATATTTTTTTTTACCGTTTAAACGCGCGTATTTACCACACAAATAAACGGCGGCGAGATTCGTGCGATCTCATTGTATAGAGTTATGATGTTATTAATTTATATTATTATAAAAAAAATATCACCTGGTATTTGAACTTACTATAGAGAGTACTAGGAGGCACTGCGGAAAAATCTTTCGGGCTCGCGGTTCGCAGTGTGTACGGTTGCAACGACGGCGTTGACGACGCGGAAAATAACGCGACGTGTAGAAAATTAAAAAAAATTTTAAAACGACCGTGCGCAAAAGTACAGGTCACGTTTTTTTTTTTTCGGAGAGGAGCAAGAAAAGAAAAAAAACGAAAAATTGTAAAAAAAAAAAAAAACACCCGCGGCTCACGACACTTTCCAGTGATGTCGTTTCGTCCAAAACAGTCGAACGGTCGGACAAGGTAACAACAAGAAACCGGCGTTACTGCGGACGACTGTTGCTGCAGCGGTCGTCGCCATGCCGCGACGGATGGAAAAAAATCGTATTCGTACGCCGCGGAATCCGCGCCGATTCGTTCGTATTCGAAATACTAATATTTTATTTAATTGCACCGGATCGAAAACGAACGACGACAACGGCCGCCGCCACACTCTCTTGAAAATCCAGAAAAAAAAAAAAAACAACAATATCGTATACGCCCAATTTATTGCAATATATTTATACACACGTTCGCGTCACGAAACGGCTGTGCGACGACTGCGACACGACGACGTATACCGAGTAAAAGCACTAACCACCGCGCGCACCTCCAACACGAGCAACGGACGCGATGATAACATAATAGTTTTTCATAGGTACAATAAACTGTGTACAATATTATATATATTATAATATATATAATATAATTATTATCGCGATGATATTTGGACGACGCGACGCGACGTCTACAGCAAACGGTCGTGGTGTCGTTTCGCGTTTTCGCTCTCTCTCTCTCTCTCTCTATCTCTCTATCTCTCTTTCTCCGCGTTAAAACCAACAACAATATTTGAATATTGCCGTATAATAATATATCATCAATATTTATTATTTTCAATATCGATTACGCGGTATTGTCATACGGATATGGCCTGTTTTAATGCAGCGTTCGAAACGAGAGGGGGGGGGGATAAGAAACCTTTTTTTTTTTTCCAACACACGTTTCAGCGTCCTGCTTTCCGAACGGGCTTTCGATGTGTAAACAACGTCTATTAACGGCGGTACGAGGGTAAATCTCGGGAAATGGGACGGAAATGTGTAAGCCGTTTTCATGACAACTAATAATAGTATTTATTATCGAAATTACTTTGAATAAAGATACCATGTATTCACAAATCCCAGTCACGATTCCGTTTCGTTTTTACCGCTCGCGCGACGTTTACACGCATCAACGTCTCGAGTACTAGCAGACTCATTTTTTTTTTTACACTCTTGCGTTTAAACGCGGTTTTGTCGCGTAAACGGAAAAAAATTTGGTCCGTTATCGATTCGAATTTTTTTAAGGTATATAATAAATGCGAAAAAGAAAAATTACAATCACGTCTATAAACGGAATCGCCGTGACTTTTGAATACCGCTTGTTGGACGACACCGGGGACGTATTCGAACAATTATGCTCGTACGCATTTTTTTTTGTTTTTTTTTTTTAAGAAAAAAAATTGTTTTGCGCGCGTTACGCGGTGTCGGACGTGCGGGAGAGTCCACGTGTTCAAAAGAAACTTCGGCCTTTTGAAACGCGAGTTTTTTTCATACAATATACTTTTACGTCTCTATATATAATTAAAATAATTATTATTTTACTTCGGATATAAACGTATACGAGTAATCGGTGCCGGATTCAGAAACGTGCATTCAATTCGCGCTTAATAAAACCCGAGGGCCTGCTGCAGGTTCGGGATTACGCACGAGCCCCGGCGCGTTTAAAACCTCTGTTTCAATGGGATTGAAAGCGGACATTTTTCGTTCTTCGTCTTACACACGCGAAACATTATATAGCAAAATAAACGTTTCCTACTTTCAATAACGTACCGATCGATCTGGTGGTGGTGCGATAAGAAATTTGAATTCGTCGTGGAGTCTACTCGAGATCGACTTTACCGCGCATTTCTATTTTTTTTTTTTTTTTATATAAATCGTTAAAAAATTAAATGAACCGATTAAAAACAAAAATTGTTCATAATCAATTTTTGAAGGATAAAAAAAATGAAAAAAAGCGGGAGTCGTTCAATAGTAAAATTCACGCGGAATTCAAATCCGTTTTCAAAATCCTTATCGCGTCATTATAGATGCAGGATCGGTACGTTGGAAGTAAGAAACGTCTGTTTTGCTACGTTTCGTGTGTGTGTGTGTGTGTGTGTGTGTGTGTGTGTGTGTGACGAGAAGAGAAAATGCCCGCTTTCAATCCCCTGAAATACTACACTCACGCACCGTGGTTTTTTTTTAAAATGTTTCCCTTTAAAATCCGTCAAAACCGTTTGGATAATAATTATTATTAAAAACGTGTTCACCGAGTGAAAAGTGAAAATCATTGTATATTTTCTAAAGAATAAAACATTTTACGTGTTTCTCTATATAGAAAGAACAGGAAAAACTGGCAAAAACACTATAGGTACGAACGCGCGCCGTTACACCGCCGCGCGCAACACTGACCGCGGTCAATGATTTCGACGTTCGCCGTCGAGACCGAGCGAGTTCTTTTAACGTCCTCGGTACAAAAGAGTTCGTCAAATCGAAAACCGCACAGCGGTAAAATGTAATTTTATTAAATAAAGAAAAACCTCCTTATTACGTACGGCCGACGACGAGTGATGAGCGCTTAAAAACGTCTCGGTAAAAAAAAAATGAATTCGGGGATATATTACAGTAGTAGCATTTTAGAGAGTTATTAATTACTATACTGCGGTATAAATTCGAAAGCGAATGATAAATCGTTTCGATAAGACCCGCAACTCCGAAGTGGAGATGTTATAGCTTCGGCGTAATGTTATTATACGGAAACGAACGCGTTTTCGGTGTGTTGTAGTTTTGCCGGGGTCGCGTTTAAAAAACGATAATATCGACAAAATCTCGAAAAACGCGACCCGCCCGTATAAAACAAAAAACACGCGTACGAAGTGTACATAACGACAGGACGGCCTTTTTCCACCGCGCAGTCGATATGTCATAAAAAAATGCAAAACAAACGTTTTTTTTTTTTTACTCCTTCGATTTTCAAAAGTATAAGCGAATTCGTTAACGGCGTACGAATAATAATAATTATTGCGCAATAATCGACGATATCGTTTTTGATCGACAGCCGTTTATATACAATAATAATAAACAGTATGATATAAATTATGTACACGAGTGAAAAACCGTAAACTTTGAATCACACACCGCGCGAGATAATAATTAAATCGTTATTTTACGTTAATCCCGCGGCGGCTTTTCTTCTCGTTGTTGTTGTTGTTGTTGTTATTGTTGCTGTATACGTTTTAATCTTTTAAGCTGTTATTGTTGTCATTTTACCCGCGCGCGCGCGCGCGCTCTCCGTAACGTGCAAGAATATTATAATATAGATTAAATAATAATTATTATTATCTATTGCCTATTGGTGAGCATAAACGCGAACGCGTTTTTCTACAATACACACTGCTATTGCATTTATATATTATATTGAAAGAAATTATTGCGACGATCATAACGATCGTGTCGTCGTCGAGTCTGCAAAAAAAATAAAATATGTATAAGATAAAAAAAAAAAAAATGCGATAATAATATTTTATTATACATGTGTAATTTAACCTCCGAACTAATAATACGTATATAAACACTATGCACGGTGTACGATGAGAGACCTGCAGTATAACGTATTATTACGAAATCAGAGATCAGAGAGTAAAAAAAAACAGAACGGGAATATTACTATACTAATCAGTAATACACGCGCGCGAGTCTATTAGATTAAATGTTTTTTTTTCGTACGATTTTCGAGAAAAATCTATTTTTTATCTAATAATTTTATTCGCGCGGCCGTGTGACTCGCTGTATCGTTAAACTTTGTAACGCGCCTCGAAAAACCGTTATATTATTCAGAATATTTTATATCGCTGAATTAAAACTTAACATTGAAACTATATATAATATAATAATATACACTCGCCTGACCTCTGCGAGCAATGCCGCGCTATTATTATAATATTATTATGTACACAATATATATTATACGCGATGGACGTATACCGATGCGACCGAATAGCGATTCCGATCTGCAATCGTATATATATAGGAAATCTCGCAAGCCTATATCATCATCGTGGCTCTGTACCAGTAAAAAAAAAAAAATTTACCGAATTGTGCGCTAAAAACAGTAAAAAAAAAAAAAAGCAAAAAATAGAACCACGTATTTGTTTTGCGTATGAATCATAATGCGCGGTCGAAGGTCCGCCGCGATATCGCGATAATTGTTAGTATTTAAAAACGGATTATATAATAACGTATTGAAATACCTAACGGAATGGCAATGAAATTCTTGAGATTACGAGATATTCTCGCGACGGCAGAGAAACGAAATCAAATTTAACGCAGAAAAAAAAAACAAAACAAAGAATACCGTCAAAAACCTAAAACGCTTATATAGAATAGCGATATCTATAGAATTTTATATACTTTTGGTGGAATGCTTGACGCGAACCGACGAATATATTACTGTGTGCTTTTTTTTATCTGTATATTTGTAATATAATAATTAGCGCGAACGCTATGGTGGAACCCGAGCCCTGCGTATCGGTCTTTATAAAGCTGCACACGCTCGTCTCGGTTATGACCTGCACGAGAGCAAAGGTCCCGGGCGCGCCATTACGACTCCCGCGGCGGATCATGAAACTGCAGGCAATACGGATGACAAAAACTAGCTGAAATCGAGTGTATCGATAAAAGTTTTGTGCCGATTGAAAATCTGCAGTTCAATCTGACGAAATACCGAATTACGAACAAAAAAAAAATGTATACGAGTAATATTTTCGTATGTCCGTAAACGGTCGTTTGTCGATTCTCGCACGTTCGTGTTGAGACATATTATTATTACGCTGCAGCTGTGTTGACAAACAGACCGTCGCGGCAATGAAGAAAATTCGAAATTAAACCGATCGGTCGTACTTAAAAAAAAATTACTACGGGAAATAAATGATAATCGAGTTAATCCGACCGCCGTTAACTCGTTTACGGATACGACTACCGAGCTGTGACCTCTGCGCTTCGAAGAATACGTATATACACTGTGAAACGAATCTGCAACAGTCACAGCGATTAAGTCCATACACAGTCGTTTAGACGAGTTTCGCGTGTAAATGCGTCTCCGACCACGCGCGTTAGGTACCGCACGCCTACGCGTTTCTTTTTTTTTCTGACGTTCTACATCGGTCCACGAAGAAAACCGCCCAACACTCCTACATATATACTCGTGCGATCATATAGAAGTCACCTATCACGTATATTACCACATTAAAACGTACGTATATATATATATATATATTACACATTAAAACGCGGTTATAATAACCTCGAACGACCGCGTCTCCCCGGAATACTGAAGCAATAATAATAATAATAATAATAAGCGTTGTCGATTCAAAATATAAAATACCTGACCGCAGAAAGAAAAACGAATTTACCGACGATTAGACGCGTACAAAAACAAACGTGTCATCGCGCTGGACCATTTCTTTTTAATCCGTCATCGTCGCACGGCTTTCCCATTAGTCATTTATAAACAAATATAATTATATTCTTAAACCGTCTCGTATTGGTCATTGCAATAATACGGAAACGTTGAAAACGTTTTTTTTTTTTTTCCACGGAGGCGGCTGGAAGAACCCTGAAGGCCACAGTTGTACTCGGCGGCACAACAGTTTTGCACGAAACAATAAGTACAATATTATCCGTACACTGCGATAACAGAAAACGGTTTTTTTTTTTCTAAATGTCTTAAAAAGTTATAAAAATACAATGTTATTGTATATAGGTAATTTTTTTCCCCTCTCTGCAAGGTGTACACTTTTAATGTATTACACTGTATTCCAGTGTAGAACAATGAACTCGCGTTCGTTTCACGTTAATCGCTAATAAATACCAGAATATAATTTGCGCCGTATTTGTTTTTTTATATTTAAAAAAATTAAAATATACGAGGGGGCGGGGGAATTTAAAAATTCAAATATTTATATAGTTTCATACGAATTTGATAGAAAGAAAGAAGACGAAGGAAAAAGTGTTTTGTACGCTTGAAGTCTTCACGGGAAAACGTCGAATATGCCGCAGGTACGTTTGAATTTCAACAGACTATATAATTCAATTACGTGACCGAATTGAAATCGCAGTTTGTATACAACAAAATTTAAATGTTTGTAAAACGTGATCTTAAAACGAAAATAATAATAAATCAGAACGAAATATCGTTATCGTCGCTATATTATATTCTATTATCGTTATTTATACGATTAAATAACAGTGTCCGTCTGCAGCCACACACGCTCGGCTGAATATATACCTATATATATACGTTTAACAGTGATAGAGTGACCTATATATTATTGTATTATATCGTTTCCGTTTTTTTTCCTTCTTCTAATCTAAAGCGAATTTTTTTTTTTTTGAATTTTAGTTAAAACAAAAAACGCGAGACGCTTATTATTGTTATTATTTATCATTACGAGAGAACGGTCTTGGATGGAGTATTTTTTTTTTTTTTTTTGGCGTACGGGCATTGCACTCGAGCGGCGGACAAATAATTTGAACGGCCGTCGAAAATACAAACACACACGACGCGAACGATAATAATAATAATTTTTTTTTTTGCCGTTGTTGTTGTTGTTGCAGGCAGGTTTCGAGTTCACGTCCCCGCGCAAAACTATCGCTTCGAATAGGAAAAAAAAAAATTAAAATCTCCATTAACGCTGGGATGATAGTATATAAATATATCCTCTATCGTATATACACGTATATATTTTAATAATAGGTGCGAAGAAGCCGTGACATTTTGAAGAACGGCAAAAAGTACTGTTTTTTTTTTTTTTACATTACAGTGTCGGGTGCTTGCGTTTTTTTTTGTATAATACGTAAAAAGCCCTTGATTCGAACGAAACACAAATTTAAAAAAAAAAAAAAAAACCAAGGACTGCGGTAAAAATTAAAAAATAAATAAAAAATGTGTGTATTTTTTTTTCGCCGTCAACGAAATCCGTATCGTGTAAAAAATCATTATAATATTAGTCTTTTTCACGGCCAAACCGCGCGGAGTGACGCGTTATAAAATAATAATAATAATTGTTATCGGTGGCAGTCTCGAAAATGTAATTGGGATTATTGAGCGGAATATTTTAATGTCGACACCTCGGAATTTAAATAATTTCCCACCGTGTGCGCAAATTAAAATATTACGCGTACACGCCGATTGAAGTCCGTGTTACTTTTAAAATAAACGATTTGAAAAATATTATATTATAATTATACGGATTTTGTCACGTGTAATACTCGTATATATACGAGACACATACGAGTACACGTATCTGCATGCAGTGTAGTTTTTTTCGAAAATCCGATACATATTGGAAATTCGAAAACAAAAATAATAATCAAAACATCCTCTATATATATATATTTACACATCGTTTACAAAATTACTAAACGCGTGGTATCGTGCAGTTTTGTTTATTTCGGCTAAACACCGCGAGGCACTGCTATACGTATATAAGACACGGTTCACTTCGAAAACAATATAATATTTAAAAACGAAAATAAGAATTTTTTTTTTCTTCGTTATGAGCTAACGAGTAAAGAATGTTTCGGTTTTTGTAACGTAATACGCTATATAATATAACGCCGGCGTGTACATTTATACATATTATTACGTTGCCTGGAACGATAAACACGAGATGGCAACGTTTAAAATACGATTAGGTCGATGTAAATAACACACACACACACACGCATTTTTTTTAAGAACCGCATAATAATAAAAAAAAAAACGTATAACGGCCCGATATTTTCGTGATTTAACGATTCTATAGAAATAGTTTTCTAAATTTTATCCAAGTTTTAAATCGTTCGCTGTTATTATTGTTGTTATTATTTCATGTCGCCTTGCTTTCGGCTGTTATATAATATAAACGAACGTCCGCGTATAGATTTCGGGTATAAAGCACTCGTGAAGTATACGCGATCGTATATCAGAAACACATTATACCTATTACTTCAGTGGCGTAACCATATGGGGGAGGGACCGATGGGGCTGCGCAGCTCCACCGAAATGAATAATCAGTTTTTTTATAGTAGGCACCGCGTATACGATGCATATTGATTATTAACATATAAATTAATTGAAATGAAAAATACAATAAAAAAAAAAAGAACGCGCTTTACCTTCCCGCGCTACTTGACATCGTAACCGAATACGCGTAACGGCAGAGAAATACGCTGCAAAGAGCGTTCCAAAACGATTTGGGTCGTAGTCTGCGATCAACCGTCTGAAAGATTCTCGTGGACTCTATTCTGCCGTATACATATTGCAGGATACAGATACAGGATACAAATACAGGGTACAGATTGCAGGCGTGCTTCGACAGGCGAAGTGCCTGCCGCCAAAGGATTAAGGACTATTCCGCCCACACAGCTGTTGCGAGCCGATGGATTTCGCGATTTCAAACACTTGCATATAGGACAGTCGTATTGGTTCATAAGAGTCCGCTCTGCAGATTTCTCGGCGCTGTTCGATCGAGTGCGCGCGATTTTTTTATTCTTTCTCTTCGAAACGCACGCTTATTGTACCTCCTGCCCCGTTAACAGATGTCCGTAAAGTCGCATTGCACACTCCATCACGCGCTTCAATCGCGACGAGGAAATCGACTATCGCGTTACAGTTACGATTTTTTTCTGCCAGGGGGGTGGAGGTAGGGACCCACGGCGGTTTCAAAGAAACTTTTAAAAACACATTTTTTTTTTTTTAAATTAAATTTCAACTCCGTACGCAGCGCGCATCAAACAAAACGAAATTTCAACATTTTCAAAAACTACAAGAAGACATTTTTTTTCTTCTCTTAATGGAAACGGTGGAAACCTCTTGCAACCCTTCGCCATCGACGTTAACTCGTATAAAACTCGAGTTTTTTTTTTTGTTTCGTCGAAATCGAAAGAATCATTTTGGAATGCTCTGCGTATATTAAGAATTAACTTGTGCCGGCTATATAGATTTTCTCGCGCCCGGCACGAACGTTTCACGTGTTATTTACACACACGTCGGGTGTTTTGATGGTGAATTTTTATATAATCAAACGCGCGCGCGGCATTGACGGCGGACTAGAGTGTATTTTTTTCCGATTGTGTGTTATTATTGAATATTTATCGATTACAGCGGAATACTGAAGTACGTTATACGAGACGGATCGAAGCGAAAAACACACACACATTCGGACAATCAATAAAAAAAAATAGATCATCGTTTTACCGAGTATTCGGAACGGCTTTTGATCGTGTGCTGCCACGAACATAATGACGCGTATACCGCGTGTGAAGTTCAAGGACCGTCCGCGGTAAAGGTGCCCGTCGTCGTCCAGTTTTTATACGGAATAAAAATCAACGTACGTCGAAACAATTTGAACGAAATTTCAATTTTTCTTTTTTTTTTTTTTTTTTAATGTTTTTTTCGGCCGGACGTAAACAGAAATCGATTTTTAATAGGCGTGATATAGAAGCAACTCTGTATTTAAACGAAATCCGTTTTGGAAAAAGTGTGTCGCGTGATGGGACAAAACGGCATTTGAGAACACCTATATGTATTATAAAGGCCGCGGCGAAACGAGGAGATCGTATTGAAGTCGCGGTGCTTGAATTGGAAAAAAAATTATAATAGGGATACAAAAGCGTTTAGAAAGAAACGCGCGTCTCTATTTAAACGTCTAGAAAATCTTCGAGGGCTTCGCTCCTCCTCCCGCCCCCCTCAGCCATCGTTATATTTTAAATTAAATAAATCTGTAATACGAACATCAAATGTTTATTGCTATGGCGTTGATTAAGAAAATTTATAGATATTTTTATTATTCTCATTATTAGTTCGATAGAATTGTAAAAAGAGTCTCATCGAGAAAAATTAGAAGGGATAAGCCGAAATATTTTTTTTTTTTTTAAAGAAGAGGTACTTTTCCCAAATCCGAGCACTGACTGACGTTATGCGTACACTGCAACGCGGAAGAACAATTTTTCTTTTTGAAAACAGTACGAAGACAGGAAGGGTTGTTTCGTCGTCGCGGGGGAGTTGAACAACCCCAAATTACGGACTTGCGTTCGTTATAAAGGGGGAAAATGCCGCGTTTTCATCTCGTCGCGCACAATAATATATGCGATTCCCCGTTTTCGATTTAAAACGCTCTTTGTTTCCATGTAACCCCCGGCGCGCGTGCGCGAAATCATAATATTATCCACATATAGGGCGGTGGTATACCGTATTTCGCGAGACACAGATCGCGCATCATCCCCCACACCCCACACACTTCTCTAACGCCGTTTAACGTACGACGGCGTTATCGTTCGCACACTCATAGATAACAAATAGATAAGCGCGATCATTGCAGTATACAACAGCGGTTACGGTAATCGATGTATATATACTCGTATATATATATATAAACCACGATAATTCTTTCAACAATTTCTATTTAAAAATGCATTTTAGAACATTAAAAACGATACGTTTTCCTTTTATTTTAATGTCGGGAAAAAAAATTATACGCTCTTGAAATATGCAATTACTTGTTTTCAAATAACTTTCTTATCATTATAGGCAACGGATGTTGATTTTTTTTTTTTTTTAGAACGTCTTAGGTAACGCTTCTCTAATTAAAAATGTAATAACACACGTATTTAAATAACTAATTTTTATTCTGCATTTTTTTAGCATTATTTGGCTTGATTTTTTTACGGCATTTTTTTTTGACACTTCATTGTCACTTTTTTACTTTTAGATAGTTTTTTTTAATAAATATATTTTTTTTTTTTTTACAATCGACAAAAAAATCACGAGTTTACTATTATTACTTTACGTAATATTTTTTTTTCGCTTCTAATTTAGAATTTGTACATCAATTTTTCTTATAAAAACCAGTAAAAAATCGAGAAAAACTGCAAATAAGGAATATAAAATACGTCGTATAAATACCTAATCCAATCGTTAGTTGTTTAATATGCAAGTATGTTATTATTGTATTAAAATAATAACTAAAATGAATAAATAATTTTAGAGGTTTATTTTTATGTTTTTAAATTGTAAATGAAATTTCTAAACGGCGTTTTTGTAGGTTTTTAGGGCATTTTTTTATGATTTTTTTTTTCAGGTCATTAACGCAGTTTTTCGGATCGTTTTTATAGGTTTTTTTAGGGCATCAACATCCGGACCCTAATCAAAATGATTAATCAAAAAAAACTTATCAATCATCACTTCACATCAGTTACCGAGCGACGACCACATATACTTAAAATCACGAGTAACCTGCACCGTGCAGGTATTCAGCGTTCCTTTCGGAAACAAGTAAAATAACTCTTGTATCAAATATATAATTTAGGCACGGTCCATCCATATCTTTATTATCACATCGCGTCCTTATCGTGTACGCGTGTGTCCGGGACGTTCTCTCGCGAAATACGGTATAGCGCGTGCAGATACGGATTTCGCGCACAAACGCGCCTACGTTATGTACCTGGGTACATGTTGTTGTTGTTGTTGTTGTTGTCGTATCCTTGAGAGAACATATCTATAACGTCCAGCCGAGCGTTCAGAGTGGTTCAAGGCCGGGGGGAAGGGGGGGGGGATCCAGGAACTCTCTAGATAAATATAACGGCGCGTGAGAGAGAAGGAAATATACGGCGTATACATCACGATCTTTATATTGTTTTTGTTGATCGTTTGTGATAAATACAGTATTTTTTTTTATTATTTACTATTTAAATTTCTCATTGTTTATACACTTAGCTATTTATAATAATATTGTTATTTTTTTTTTTTTACATTAACCACAACCTTGACTCAGTTATGAAAATTGCGCATTGACAATATTATAACATTACAGTTTAGGTATGTTCGAAAATATACAATTACGAGAGTTTAGCAGTCTAAACGACGTTATACGTTGTAAAAAAGAAAGAAAAAAATTCTAAGCAAAAAAAAAAAACAAACGTAAACGGCTGACGAACAACGTGGTAAAACTCCTGAAATCCGATTTGGAAACTTTCGCGCGTGCTGGTACACTTTGGCAAATAAAATATAGCAAAACCATCGTATCTCGCGCGCGCACTTTTCATCTCACATTTGTGAACGAGGATTTTTAAAGAAAACTTTGCACCTCTTAGCTCCTGCGAGAAAAATTTCTGCCCACGCCCATGAATCGAGAATACATACCACCGGGAAATTTCAACTCCGCATTTGTTGTCTCCGTCACCGTTGACAAAAAAAAAAAAAATAGGATATATAGCGCGGATAAAATATTATCTGACTCTATCGATTTAAAAAAAATTATAATATAAATTATGTATTACACTGAATGATGGGTTGTGTTCTAGCAAAGTGTGTTCTCGCTATGGTATTGCCCGTGAGACTGCAAACGGAGACAACATCGTATTATATTTAACAACGTATTATAATTGAAAACGAAATAACGCTTTCGAATACAAAAACGCGCAAATGTTTATTAATTTATTCGGTGTACTTACTAAGAGGAAAAAAAGAAGAAAAAAAGAACGTTTTTTATGTCACAAAAACCGCGCGAGTTATGCAATAATAATAATAATAATAATAATAATCGAAACAGTGCGAAACCACCGGTGACGCGCACGAGCAAGCTAATATTATATATATACGCTAAATAATATAACGCGTTAAATTTTTTGCGTAATCCGATCCAAGAAGCCATTTGACTGATCTATATTTGTGAACAAAATGAATTTGCTAAGATTTTCCAAAAATCAAAAAAATATCGGTTTCTTTCGTTAAGTAAATTTCAACGAAAAACGTTATATGTAATACGTGCGAGAGGCGAAATTATTCCTAAAAAGAAATAGAAATGACTTTTTTTTTTGTCTAAAAAAAAAAATTTATGTAATTATTAGGTATAGGGAGTTTGCGTGTTTTTTTTTTTTGTGATCATTCGAAACAGAGCTTAGTGCGATATATAGAAATTTGTTTCATAATATACTAAAGGAGCTTATAGACATTTTTTTTCTTGCATATTTTACACATAAATAGCTCTTTTTCACGCGTTAGCGCACACTTTGTTATATCTGAATTTTAAGAGCACATTTCATTAAATAAAAAAAAAAATAATTTGTATTTAATTTATCTTTAAAATCGGTGAGAAAAAAAATGTATACTAGAAAGAATATTCGATGAAATGAGTGGGGGAGAGATCGTGTATTTTTTCCCCTTCTGCTCGAAAATTTATATTTAAATACGGTCACCGTGTTATTTTCTATGCCTGTAGATTTATTGTATATGTTCTAGTCTTATTAATATACATTTTTAATAATATAAATCAATCATTTTTTTTAATTATTAATTTATTAATCTAGTATAGGTACCTATACCGTCATTTAAATGTTTTGGTTTTTATAATGACGCATATTTTTAGAGTATATTTAGTGATTTTTTTTTAGGGCATAAATTCGTGCAAATTTTAACGTGTTTTTAGGGCACGAAGTCCCTAGCCCTAGTAATTATATACTTAACGAGAACGTTTCTCTCAATTTCGCAGTAATATCCGGATCCATAGAGGGGCGCAAATTTCGAATTCACTCGATCAAAAATTTTCTTTTTTTTCTTACGGTAATTTATAAAATTATGTTACGCCCCGTGTGCTTCAATTCGTAAATCTGGCACTGGTCGTTGTCTATAACAGATGGACAGGATGTGATACGCCGACGCGTTCACGACGATTATGTCGGCGGCGGCCCGTTTGTTGTAATCGTTTGCCGTTGTTCGCGCGTTTCGCGCGCGGAAAGTGAAGAGAGAGAGAGAGAGAGAGAGACAGAGACAGAGAGACAGAGAAACGCTCGTGTTCGCAATAGAAAAACGTAAATAATTTTTACAGACAAATACAGTGGAAAACGAGACGTCCGTTCGTCCCGGTGGAACAGAACAAGACGTTCGCCGACCGTCTCGAAGCAAATTTTTTTTCTTCATATAATATTATAAATACAAATATTATAATTCCTTGCGTAACGCGCGATTATTATTATTATTATTATTATTACCTATTATTATTTATTATGTGTAGAGGATAACGTCAATATTGGGTACAGCGGATTGCACACGCCGGACAGCCGCATGCGCGCACGAGATTGTCAAGAACGTTGACTCGGTTTCGGTGCCAAGGAGACTGCAGACGTCTACAACGGCGACGGTTACCACCACCGATATAAAACCGAATGCCCGTGATAAATTTAAAATAATAATAATAATAATATATATATATATATATATATATATATGAAAATAATAATAATAATAATAATAATAACGTCCGTATAAATAATATCTTCGCAGTTACACATATTACTACTATATATATATATATATATATATATAGAGATTATCGTCATTATTATGCGCCGAGTGCGTTCGCCGCCGTACAGTTTTGTTCTCTCGCGCCGCGTGCCATAATTAGATTCGGCGAGCGAGAAAACTCTTTTTTTTTTTTTTAGTTAAATTAGTTTTTTTTTTTTTAGAAATGATAAACGGACATTTTATCGCGTTTTATATAAACGTTTTCCTCGCTTTACGTGTATAATGATGCTGCGTTATATAACGAGTGAAATTTACGAAAAAAAAAAAAATCGATTTTTTTTCCAGCGAAACGTTTTTAAATTTTTTAATAAAAATAACGATAAACGTGTTATTTCCGAACGTTTTTTTTTTTTTTTTTTTTTCCGAACAGAAATTACGAGAATGTACGAGTATATCGATTTATAACGGGGATACCGATTAATAATACCGAGAGATTTAGAAAAAAAAAATAAAAAAATCGTCCTCTCCTTCTCGTCCTTTATTAATAGCTGCACGTCCTTGCTGCAGATACGCGGTACGAATGTACGAAAACGCGCGGTCCGCTGCAGCTATTACATCAGTGGTTCCCAACTGGCGATCCTCGTGTACTTTCAAGTGGTGTCAAATTTTTTTTCCCACCTCATTAAATACGAATTTTTTTTTTTTTAATTCTAAACAATTTTTAACTTAAAAAAAAAGAAAAGAAGAATAAACGCGATTAGGTCGCGGTATGACTTGCAACTATATAATAACAAAATACGCGGGGATCGATGTTTTATTTCACACACGCGCGGTTCGTTTTCAGCGACGGCCTTACTCCGAAAACGCGCCTGCACGGCTGTTTTGAATAGAATTGCAAGCCAATTAAAATACGAGTAAATTAATCGATTAAATAGACGGGGTTTAATTTTTTTTTTTTGTCGCTACGAATAAAACGTTTTCAATATTTTCCCTTGACGTGTACCTACCCGTCGTTTATCGTCTATTTCTTACAGGTAGTTATTATTCAATATATATTATAATACACGTGTTATAGGAGACCGCGACGTTTCGAAAATTTGAAGAAAAATGATCTTTGGTGGTATTGATTTGGGAACCACTGTATACTAAATTTCGTCGTCGTCGGCTATATAAAGCGTTTTGAAGTTGATTAACGAGATGAAATTTTTCCATAAACGCGTTTATTGCAGTGGCGCGGTTTTGACAATATAATTTTCTCGGGGACGCAACACATAATTGCATCCAGTGGCGTGCCCAGGAATTATCAGTGGGGGATGTTATAAGTAAATAGTAATAATACATTTTAAATTTTAATTAATTGTCATGGTGATACCAAAAACTCAAACGTTTATGTTTCGAGCTCTCCAAAATCGTTTCTTGCTTGTGATTATGTACATTTGTAAATTGTTCTATAATTTAAATTAATTTAAATTATAACACACTAATACCAAGTCGTTCGATTAATATAACATATGTTATGTATAGTGAATGTTTATTGTCATAAGTAATAACATTTTGCTAGTAACTAATGAAGAGTATTAAGTAATGACTCTATAACTAATAAGTTGTTTTCTGTAAGTCGGCAAAAAAGACAATGGGGGGTAGGATATAACCCCTAACCTCCCCCCCCCACTGAGCACGCCACTGATTGCATCTCAGAAGCGACTCACGGGTCATGGGGAGATTTGCTCCTCCCAAAACCCCCGAACACCTTCATCAAAATACTTTTAAATAGTGTTAAAACAATTATACAAAGTTAGGCCACTCGTTCGCTAATAAGTTACCATTGTGCGGCAATAAACTTTTTTTGTATAAGAAAAACAATAATTTTCTGCCGTCGAGAACTCGCGGCTGCAGCGTATAGCGGAGATTACGCGACGCGTTGTACGAAACATTTAAAACTGTGTATTATTACACAACACGTTTTTACACGAGAGACTATATTATATACGTTTCAACAGCAATTATAGCGCACGCTTATTATACGGCAGATATACACGCGAGCGGTCTGAACTACTGGACTACATTCGACGGTAACCGCGTGTTGCCGTGTTCGTTCGTACGGATTTTATCGTGAGGAGGAGAAGAAATTCGTTTTTAAATTGTAAATAATACTCCGTGGCCCGTAGAAACGAAAAAATGCCATCAGCTCTTGTATGTTCGGTTCGTTATTTTCCGTGTGCTTACTCGGTGTAAGGATACGAAACTTATACGGTTCTCAGCTATATACGTACACAAACGCCGTGGATACGACGAATAAAAACGCTTTGCCGAATTTTTAAAAACTATTCTGTTCCGTCATTAACCGCAGACACCGTGCACGTTGTCGGCCCCCGAAACACCGCGCCCGCTCTATTGACTTCCGAGTGTTTTCGCTTAGCGTTATGTCTTTCTTACTGTTTTTTTTTTATTTCTATTCTCGCCGGCCGGCTTCTTACGGTCGTAGCGTGACGTCAAACAGCCCGCGCGTATTCTTCCTCGAGAATCCGCGGGGGCTATCGAATGCAAAAAGAACTTTTCGAAATCCTAATGGGGTGTAGTTCCGGAGATTACCGCGTTCGAACGAACTCTTCGGCTTCATTGCGCGCAGTAATAATTATGAAAACCGAGATGACAAAAAAAACCGACCGCGGAACCGCGGTCTCCGGCGTTTTCCCCGGTCTCTCAGTGCTCAGCGAGTTTCAGACCTAAAACCCCCGCCTCGCTCTTATCATATACATCGGACAGTATAAAAATTGTTGGAGCATTATCGGTTTATTAATATTTATACTACCGAAACCGCTCGTCAGTAGTTCGTTTAAAAGAAAAAAAAACTAAATTTATTTTATATCGCGTATTTAGAGTAAAATATAAGCACGAACTTTTTTTTTTTTCCCCCCCGCTTCTATGCGACGCGAATTTCGTAAATAAAATACAAAAAATTCGTCCACGCTCGTACAACGAATCGTACGTTCATATTTTGGAGTCGGTTTGTGATCACCCCGGGTCCATAAGGGCCACGGGGCATTGCCACTTTTCGACAACCTGGAAAATCGGGATTCGTCTCGCTATAACATACAGGTGTACGGTCAAAACGCGCGTTTTTCCTGCGCACAATGACGAAACGAAAAAAACGGCCGTTTTTCAGCAGAAACGCCCTCGACTAAACGCACAAGTAATATTTTTAAGACGATTGTTTTTTTTTTTTTTTCGTTTTCTGTTCACCAAACGAGTTTCGGAGACCGATCGCGGAGTGTCTCCGTGTGCGCGCGAAACGCCATCGTCGTCGTGACCCAATAATACTTTCACTGCGCGGTCGCGCGATTTTATATAGCTAATAAATAAAAAAAATATATATATATATATATATTATTTATACCAATAAACCATTGGAAACAAGTGGGGAGAACGAGGAGGAGAAAAACGCGCGCTAAAATCGAAACGGAAATCTATACCGACTTCGTTCGGGCGCGTATATGTTCTGCAATAACAGCGGTACCTATATAGGAGAAAAAAAATAAATAAACGCTCGCCTCGTTTTCATATATATATATATATATATATATATATATATATATATATATATATAGACTTTCACGGTACCACAACGCCGAGACTTGGACGCGAGGTCGGTTTTATAATATTCGCCTTGGCCGCCGCCGCCGACGACGACGGGTACGAGTCTATCTCGTAATTCCGATCGGAACGCCGTGTCAGTGGCGTAATATCGTGTGTGGGGAGGGAGGGCACGTATCACTTATGACTGTCGAATCCCCTCCCCCTTTGGCCTTTTTTACTAGGAAGTTTAATTTTTTTTACTATAATCTAATTTTTTTTTTTTTTTTAATAAAATACAAGTGTTTCTCCGTTCGAATTCGTACAGGTCGACAGACGACCGAATTAATCACATCGGCGTGAAGAAATTTCTTTAAAAAAAACCCCCCCCCCCGCGAGTCCGTACGCGCGGCGATCAACAGACGGCTATTTTCAGTATTAAAAAAACGAAACGTTACGTGTTCGTCGTGTAATCTACTGAGTTCATATAGAAAAAAAACAAAAAACGCGCGCCACCGACGGATACGTCTGAAAACAATAACATTTTTTTTTTTTTTTTTGTGTGTCTTATTTAAAACACAAATTTGAGGGGAAAAAAAATCGTTTCGTTCTTATACGACCCGGACACCCTAATTACGCCACTGACACGCGCACACACACACACACGTTATTGTACGAGCAAGGAAAAAAAAACGCCTCGATAAAATTCACCGAGGACGAAACAGACCGCGTACAATACGGTTATTGTAGGGGGGGAGGAAACTAGGGAAAAAATTACGTCCCCGACGACGACGGGGGATAAAATTCTCACCAGTCACCGGCGTAAAGATCCGTCGTCGAGCCGATCCGGTGGTCGTCGTTTATCGCTCCGGCGCGACGATGGCACATTGCCGCTGCCCGTTCGCGTATATTATATCGTATATTATAACAGACCGCGCGGGTATTGGCGGCGGTGTCGTCCTCGTCGACTACCGCCCGACGACGTTTTATTAACGTTTTTTTTTTTTCTTATTTTCCGTGCCCGGCGATTCGACGAAACGAAAAATTATCACAAAAATCCACGACAATATTATTAATGCGTATATAAATCGCGCGTTTTAATTCGCGTTGAAAAATTCTCTCCGCTGTTCCCGCGCGTCTAACCCGCTGTTATTATATATATATATATATATATATATATATGTAAACGCGCGTTTAACAATAGCCGAGAGCGCGAAAAAAAAAAAAAAAATACAATCCGACGCGACTGGCACGGCGGCGGAGGAAATAAAAAACACGAAGAAACGAAACGCGGACGGACGGGGGAGAATAAAAGATTTTTTTATTTTATTTTTTCTCCGTACACGGGACGCGTCTCGCCGTCGTTCGCGAAACGCGCAACACTATTTGCGCTAAAACGCGAGCTACGCCGGCTCGGACCAACGCACTGGCATTACTGACGACGACCGTGCGTGCAGTGAACGCGCCGCGGTATAACGGCCCGGGTCGGCTGCTCTACGGCGGCGGCGGCGGCGGCGGCGGCGACGGCGATTGTGGTCAAACGGAACGATTTACCACCGTCGACAACGACGACGACGGCAGCGCGCGCGCGCCCCTCCTCGTAGCGCGCAGCACGAATCCAGTGGCGACGAAACGCACGCGACGGCGGCGGCGGCGACGGCGGCGACGGCGGTCTTCTCTTCCACGGCTGCTGCTGTAACGCAGACCGGGTTTTTTTTTTCTTTCTTTCTTTCCTTCTTACCGTCGTCGTCGGGACTTTGCGCGCGTCCGATGACTCACCGTCGTCGTCGTCGTCGTCGTCGCTTCGCGTGTAAATCCCCCGCGCGCGCGCATAAATTCCTGCACGCGCGTATTATATCCAGTCCAGTGGCCTGTGCACGGCCCGCCCTGAAATCATCGTCTTTGCCCCTCACGACTTCGCGTATGTACGCCTTGCACGGCTGTGTGCGTCCTGCAGCCACTGCACCCGCAGACTCGGTTAGTGCGCATTCCGAATACAGTATTTTAAATACTTTCTAAAAGTATTCCGCGAATACGTAGGTAGTATACCTATTCCGAATGCTTTTTTTTTTTTTTAAACACCAATAATATATTTTGAATTGTGCACGTGCATGAAAATAAAAACTTGGTCGCTTAAAATATTTAAAAAGTAATTATATTTCGGAAAAGAATATAATAATATGATAGTATATATATATATATATAAACCGCGTATAGATATTTAAAATCGCATCAATAATCTTGCTATACGTTTGGTGTTCGGACCCTGCGGCCTTATTCAAACGGTCAAGTATATTTGATTGCACTGCGTGTTATTATTATAATCGTATTGTATTTTATTGGTATTATTAATTATTACTTATTATAGTTATTGCGTTAATTTATAAACACAAAATTAAAATCTCCCCCCTCCTCACCCCCGTACAGTTAATGGCTCTTTATGTTCGATTTAACAGTAATAATAAATGACTATATTTGATGTTTTCATTACCGAAAACCAATATAAAAAAAAAAAAGTATTTTAAAAGTATTCGGAATACTTTTTGTGGAGTATTCAAATTACTCGGGGAACACTATTGTCACGAAATATTCGAATACATATTCTGGATACTTTTTTTCAAAGTACGTATTCGGAACACTCATAAAAAGTATTGACACGTAGGTATATGTCTTATGGCTGGGGTCATTCTATAAATGTGTGCGACACCGAGAGCGTTACCATGACGTCATGAACCTGGCTCTACTCACCACCCGGCCAGGTCCCCTCACTACTATACTGTCGATGCCAGTTATATTGGAACGGCGATGGCAGCGCGATCTATATATATATATATATATATATAGATATTTATAGATATCTATAGATATAGATATGTCTATAGGTACGGGGTGACGAGAATCAAATTTTCACGCATGAGATATTATAATAACCGCGGACCGTAATTGTCGCTATTTTTCTACGAGTTTTTTGTGTAATTTACACAGTTTTTATTTCTGTTTCATTCGCACTTTTATTTACTTTTTTTGTATTTAATAATTAAATAATATATTCGTTTCAATCAGTATTATAATAATAAACAATAAAAGTATACGATTTTAAAAACCGACTCCGGGCAGGCTGGGGGAGGGATTTTTTGTTAATCTAGATCAGCTGGTTTTATCTGAGCGACAAAAATCATATATTCGCTTTAATATTTTACATAATATGACGAATAACTCTTTTTGTCCACCTCGTATCTCTTTAAAAAAAAAAATCACATCATTTCTTTTTAAAGTGTGTGTGTGTAAATATTATTAGAAATTAAAAGCGTATGAAATATGGTTCCTGCAATATACTGCTACATGAGCTAGTATTACCGACATGGACCGCTGTAAATAAACGAATTTAATTATCTCTCGTAATACTTTTTATATATATATATATATATATAATACTCGTTGGCTTATGTTAATAGTTTTTGTTTTTATTAATTACGAATATATTAATTTGTAGTTTTTCTTATTTTTTTCTTATTATTATTATTATTATTATTATTCGTGATTATACGTACGACGTAGAAGGTATTTAAATACATGTAAGAAAAGCGAGTAAAACTCTATTTAAATATTAGTATAATCGCGATTTAACGAACCGTCAATTAAACGTTTTATTTTCGGTAATGTGCGTATACATTTTATATTATATTTTAATTGTTAATGAGAACAAT
Source organism: Slavum lentiscoides (assembly GCA_032441835.1). Taxonomy (NCBI): domain Eukaryota; kingdom Metazoa; phylum Arthropoda; class Insecta; order Hemiptera; family Aphididae; genus Slavum; species Slavum lentiscoides. The sequence goes on along the minus strand of CM063715.1, from coordinate 7,028,724 downwards.
GAACAATTTATGGTATAACGACCGCAGTTAACTAAAAAATATTTAATCATTTTACAACGAATTTATATAATAAATTCGTATTTCGTGTGAATAATAAAAAATATCTCTACACATACGATATCGTATATACGTATATACGATATCACACCTGCAGTGTTTAATTCGAAATATAAAATTATTACGTACAATTTTTTTTTAAGGCCAATCTTCTGTTACAAAACGTATTTAACTGTATTTAACTCGTTGGAGTGCATCATCCAACGAGAAAAAAAAAACTCGACATTAATAATATCAATTTTGTTAAAATAATGAGATGGCCCGAGAGCACTCCGTTGGAAATAAATTCCGAAGCCGCCGAAATCACGGTACGAATACCGGCGAAGATTTTCGTCAAACACGCGGCGTGTAAAAGGTTTAAAAATTATTTTAACGCCCGTAAAAAAAAATATACGCTCTTAACTACACGCAAAACGAACGTTCTGAGAGAAAAAATAAAAATTTTTTGACAATTTTTCGTACGTATATTTATATATATTTGTCGTTTTCAGAGCCGTCTTAAGGTTATGTGAGGCTCAAGGGCCCAAAATATTCGGGAGCCTTAAAGTACTTAAATTATGATATATTCATATATATTTATTAACACATAACGTATTATATTAGCTATTAACATTTTTACATTATTAATCAAAATTATTAAATGCCGATTTATATTCGAATCTCTGTTACTCTATTTTTTTTATTACGATGGTTTCAAAATGTCAATGCTTTAAAATGTAAATATTTTTTTTATCACACGAGATTTATGTATTTTTTTAAATATTTAAATAAAAAAAAATTTAATACATGTTATTTTCTAAATAAATTTGGGGGCCCTTAGAATTTGGGGGCCCGGGCCCACCAGGCCCGTGCCTTAAGACGGCGCTGGTCGTTTTACCGTCAGATATTTAAATGTATATTCAATTTGTTCGTCAATAAAAATAATATTATAGCGATTTCGATTATTAAAAATATTTATATGTAATATAAAATTCGTTCTTTATTTTTATAATATTTTTTCATGTTGTTTTTAGACTCGGAACGAAGCGGAAAACGTATTATTGTTTATTTTTTTTATATATATATAAATTCAGAGGCGGGACTACGCGCGTATCATATACGAAGGGGTAGTAAAAGGGCCTGGCGAGTGATGTTGAGACGACGAAATTCATTTACAGAGAATTCTCAGGATTACAGCAACGCCAGCTGCGCAGGTGACCAAGCGTACAAGAAGAGCCCATAAACGAACTATATCGCCGTAAATCGTACGCCAAAAACCGAAAGTGTATATATAATTAAATAATAATTTTTTAATTCGGTCAAACTGCTTTTCCGAGAACTGTTTAACAGCTATTTATAAAAATGATGTTATAATGTTATACGGGACGGAAATGTAACTATTGGACTCCGTTTATACCACTTATATATATATATATATATATATATATACGTAAAATATTACCGTCTACAGCGCTTTTCGCTACCACAACAATGACTATCACTTTGTAATTTATTTACTTGTTAATTTATTCGCATTCTATTTAAAGGATTCATTAGACGGAACTGTTAAAGCAGTATTACACGTTTAAGTATTTTTTAAATTTTTTTATATAGACACACAGACTTGAAATATTTTCACACTAATTAATTCGCGTAATTTATTTGCCAATATACGTCACGGTACCCATTATAATATTGTGAATACGCGTCGTAAAATATTCAAAAGGTGCTAATCTACCGACGTAGATATAAACCGGGAAATTTTTAATTATTTTATTTTTATTAAATCGTTAAAAACGTTCTATACGAATGTAAAATTATGTAAACGAATGACGTCACGTTTGTTATCACAATATTCGTTATCGTCAATTTAGAGAATATAATAAAATATGACGTTGTTAATAATATTATTTTATTATTATAATTCTTAGCATTTTTTTTTTTTTTTAATATATACTGTACGAAATATTTTATCCGCATTTCATATTATTATTATAACATATTATACACCCGCAATATAAGGAAAACGTCAAAAAACGCGGTGTAACACGAGGTGGAGCGGAAAACATATTATTGCAAGACCAATAAAAGCGTAACTTTTATGGCTGTAATTAAACTCTCGGCCGAGATATTGACGGCAACACTTTTAGAGGAGCCAAATGGAATAAGCGTAAAATATCTCGACGGTCAAATTCGAGGAGAAAATATTTCATTAGTTTAAAGTGAAGTAAATAAAAATAAACTAGCTGACGTTATTGCTGCACCGTTTTTTCTTAGATTCAGCACGAGATTAGACTGCAAGTTTACACAATATTGCAACTATTGCGGACAAAAACGCGGAATTGAGAATTCCTCTTAACGTTGAAATGAAAGACGACTTTCTTGGATTTGCCAGAGCGGAAGGAGGTATACGGACGGTAAAGCAATTTAAAGACAATATAATATATGGACTCGATATAACAGAATTTAGAGAAATCGGGTTAGACGGTACAGCACAAATATGAGCGGTAAATACAAAGGTTTGCTGGCAAAAGTCTTCGGTAGCGATAGACAAATAAAATGTATCGCAACATCTAAATTCGGTAACGAATTTGTTAAAGGTATTGAAGAAATCCGGAATTTGAAATACTAGAATACCTCGATACGTTTTTCTTTTTTATTTGGTAACAGCTGCATACTTCAACGTACCGTGTTGAGAAAAGAAAGTTATTACCACATATCACATAAGAAATTGTCGCGATGGCCGTCTAGATTGATTGTTTAGTACCACTCAATCGTATGTACTCGTATGAAAGTACATATGATATCGACTGGTCCGCATCAAAGGTGAACGAAATGATGACGCTCGAGAAATATTTTGAAAGTTACGAAACAGTTATTTTTATTATACCGTTGTACAAAATATTGTCAAAAATCAATGTGGCATCAAAAATACCGCACTCTTCTCGTTGATTCGATTAAAAAAGTGCATTAGATATCATAGAGACGCAACTCGTAATAACGTTGATATTTTAACAGACGATGGAATGTGACGCTTGAATTTTTCAAGTAGACGAAGGTAAAACTTTTTTTATTACGAGTTTTGTCAACGCTCTTCACAAGGACTTCAGTATTTTAAAGCGTAAGTTTCACACCGACGTATTGATAATGAAATACGCGATTTATTCGGTTGCATTTTATACGACGTGGAGTCTGTGATGTCTGACTAGTCAACATTAGAATTACAGCAGTGCAAATGAGTTAGCTGCAGATGGATTTGAAGATTTTAATCCAACAACGTTAGCCAAACAAACCGAATCGTTGAACATTCTGTTTGCGATTCTGCGTTTAAAAACCATACCGTAACGTTTTTGATACGACTAAATTGTTGAGTATAAATAATCTAATTACTAGTTTATTAACGGCTTTCTACTTATCTTCCGAATTACCAGTCACAGTGGCCAGTACGGAAAGCTCAAACTATAATATTAAAAGCTATCTTAGAAACGCGACATGTCTTAAACACCGCGGCTGACCTGATCTCGAATCGGTATTAGGACTCCAAGTGTTCCACAACATTGCTTACAGTGATGTGTTTTCTTTTGTAATTTTTGAATTCCGAGTTCTCGGACAAGCAATAGCAAATTATTGTATCCAGTCGGTACAATTTTTATTTGCCACGTTTATCGAATTTCGTATAGTTATTTCCGAGAACATTCTTTACCGCTATTCGTGATATCACGTGAGTTTAACGAGTTGGGAGATTTAAAAAATTTCTAACGCCCTAATGATCGTAGAATTTGTTTTGAAATCGCAAATGTCTAGAGCTCGTAGTGCAGTACGAGAAAACGATAATTTCAATTCGCGATTATTTATATTTCGTTTTTTTTTTATTTAATTGTTTTTCTATTAGGACTCATACAGTGCGACGTGTGACTCACTCGTGTTTCGTGTTCTTCGAGAGGAAAAAATCCCACGCGTGCTGGGGAAAATCCTGCAAAGACTTCGTTAAGCTGCTGAACCGTGACGTTTCAAAACAAAGCCGATGATCACACAATACAATGTAAACAATATACATCGGTGTGTCAACGATGAGTCAACGCATAAACTAATTTTTTTTTTCGAAATCTCTATTTGCACAAATGGGTAAATTTTCTTTTTTTTTTTTGTCCGATTCCTATTATGTATTTATTTATTTATAGACGGAGGTTGTGATAAATACACACTCGAGTCATCATCAGTACGAAGAATTTAAGAAAGTAAACTGTTCGAATACGCGTTAAAAACATCGAAATTCATTTTTTATTTACTATAAATTCTTACGTACGTTTATAAGGAGCGTTAAGGCAGCGTAATTTGAAATGGCACGTAAAAAATATTTAAGGTCCCGTGACTAGGAATCAAGAAATTAAATTCGACGAGTACAATAATAATGATTGGACGAAATAAAACGAAGCTCCTTATTTACCAATGATTCGAGGAAAACTATTCTCAGAAAACGATTTTCAATCGGTTTTATTTGACTTACAGCTAAGTGATTACTTAGTAGAAACTTAGGTGCAGTCATAATTTTCTTATTCATAAAAATAACTTAGTTAATACTTAGTAAAATCTTAATGAAACTCAAAAGTTAGTAAATTTTAGTATTCATAGATAATATTAACATGTTAAGTTAGATAATTGTTCGGGGATGATTAGTAACATCTTAGGTCAGACGTTGATCGTATATCTTTAGTATATTATTACTTATTGCGTGTCACGCGTTCGTTACAAAACGTTTTTAAAATACAATTTTTTTGCGCGAAAAAAAAAAGCCGATTGTTCGCAGAGCGTATTTTCGAAAAATTCCGATTTTCTAAGAAAAAAACCAAAAATTACGTACAATATTATATCCTCTTTGTATGCTCTTTTATATGCTCTTTGGAAATCAAAAGGAATCGCCGTGTTAATCGACGGTCCTTTATAACGTTATCTCGTCATAAAAACACGCGCGCCACATAAAAAAACCCTACTGGAAACGTAAATTTTCGCAAAATTCTGGACATTTGCTTAACATTCGCAGGACCGCTTTAGGAAGAAGTGTAAAAAAAAAAAACGAGATCTGTCCTGCCAAAATCAGGACGTCTATACGAGGTATTATATAATAACGCGAACGTCCGAATTTCAATCGTATGGCGTATACAGTCAGTGAAATATTGTGGAGAGCTATTACACGAGGATGACTAGTCGATATTTTTCAACTGCCTACGCTCGTTGTCGTCTTCGTCACCGATTGCGCAGTCACACGAGATATCGTACCTACGGTTTTCACGCGCGCGAATTTGTAAAAAAAAAATTATTTCGGCAGTGCTTCCTCTAATTTTTGTACACGGAATACGCGTTGCAGGTGAAGGGACTCGTTTTTTACACGTTGTCATCAGAACGAGAACGTGATATCAACTCGAATTTCTGAACATATATTTTCAGTGGTGATGAACCGCGTGCGTAAATTATGTTCCACATAATGCCAGGCGAAATTGTGTTTATAATTTTATGGTATATGTGTAAGTGTTGCCGCTGGGTGATTGCTTCATCCACGTCAAACAAGTCAATATATCATAAATCCTTAAACATGCTTATTGTAAAATTGTATTTATAGATTGCATATAATAACAATAAAAGTTTAAAAATTGTATATGTACTTTAAATAAATAAAAGAACATTCGTAATTGTTAACTTATTTGTATACATATACAAACATGTATATGTATTTAATATGTGTTTATGTATTTAATTTACATATGCATATAATATAAATTATTGTGAACCTCGGGGTATAGTTTAGCTTCATTCGACGTTTTAAAATTTGGCTCAGCAGTTGATAAAAAATGCATAGAGTCTGAATTCGCGGAAAGGCCTTTTTCGGTATTTATTTCTATAGTGTGCGCGTTCAAGAAGAAAAAGCCCTTTTTGCTATAATACTGGGCTCGTTGTCGGATGGTAATATGCAGAACGGTGAACGCTTTATCGCAGGAAAACTCGGGATATTCTTCTTTCGCGTCGGCCCAGAAGGTGATGAGGGATTTATTTTTAAAATGCTGCCTCGAGTATAACATAGTGTATACAATTCGATACATTTCTCTTTCCCTCTGACTGACAAAGCTGCTGCTTTTCAAATATAATTTTTTTTTTTTTTATTCTTCACGTAACCCCGGTTGAGAAACGCTGCTCTGCTCTATACGTAACGTTTTCCCAATTCAAGCGCTGCCCGTTATGACATTACAATAATAGTTAACAAAACTTGAACGAATATCGTATTACCGATTTCGCCCGACTATGGAATTAAACCGAGTATTAAAAACGTCCGTGTCAAATATTCGCGTGTTTCGCGTTTTTATACGAGAAAAAAATATATTTACAACATCGAGATTTAATTAGCGTTGGCGGCGGCGTAACTATATAATATATATATATATATATAAGAGTAAGGCGAAATTTCTAAGGATCGTTAAACTAAAATTATTTTTATATATTTTTTTTTTTTTTGCCCAGTGTAAAACAAGTTGTGTGTGCGTAACATAAAAAACGTCGAGTAACGTTAATGCGATTTTACATTGTATAACTTGTATAGTTTTACAACGTTTTAAGAGAAAAATATTACATTACTTTATGTACTTCTTGACGTACGCGTCAAATTATTATCGTGCGCATTTAAGTCGCGCGGAATTCGCGTCGATCTATATAAAATTTCACTGCCATATATATACCTAAATATCGTAAACCGAGAATATAATTGTGAAACGACCATATAACTATTTTGAGACTGTTAGGTGTTGCTCGTGAACGATTCTAACGAAAAGAACTTTCGACATTTACTCGTTACAACGTATCTGTGCGTATCCAACGTGTCACAGCATAGAGGGCGTGGCGGAAAGGCGCATATAAATAGCGGTCAGTCACCACACACACACCGCAGTCAGACGCGAACTACGTTGTTCACGCCTGAACGCCGTAACTACACTGAGCAGTCCGATGGTTTCGGACCGCTATTTATAAGCGCCTTTCTGCCACGCCCTCTTTGTTGTGTCCGTAGCGCTATCTGGTGACTACTTTCTTTTCCCGTTTAATTGCGATCGGCTGACGCGCTATGTCTGTATATATGCGGATGTTTAGTTTGACGCTGACCGAGCGACCGATCGTACGCGCGTATATGCAATCTTTATTATTATTATTATTATTATTATTTCGCGTATTTCAATGAAATGAAATGAACGTAAGGATTCATCTTTCCTCGTCGTACGCTCGTTTACACGTTTACAATTTATTTAACGTTTACTCGTTTACACTGTACACAATCGACCGAGTTTGTCGTCAGCTAAGCACTAACCGTACGCGCTGATTGTCGGTGGAGCACTAACTCCAGACTTATGCATGATGTTCAAAGGGGGGGGGGGAGCGAAAATGGACGATAACCATAACACAATTGGACCAACTTACATGACACAATTCGGTGCTATTAGGTTATACTCATAAACACTAGAAGAACGTTATAAATGAACTATAACAATCGTATATTACGGTAAAAAAAAAATATTTAAACATTATATACGGCCATACATTTAAAATACGAATCTAATATTCTACAAAGAACGAGTTACATTTTATGTTTACGTTATATATATATATTTACTTAGTGATCGAAACAAGAATACTAAGAAATACACCACATATAGAGAACCTAAACCTTTTATCCCCCCGGGGTTAAGCCATTGCAGCACAGCTGGCACGTCTGTATACACTTATATACATATATATATATTCTTTCGACGAATTCACTTAAAATAAGATCCCCGTGGTCAGTCCCATTTGTGTTTATTACTATATTATATACTTAACTCAATACATTTCTGTTTTTCTTATCTCATTTGCTGTCGGTTGGATGTAAATTCTTCTGAAGGGCAAAAGAAAATCCTACCCGTGTATATTTTTCTTTTGTATATTCAATGAATGTAATTTATTTTTGGATAAACGGCTGTATAAGACGACCTTTTTCAAAATACGATTGAACGAATTTGTATTCGTATCGTAGGAATAAGAAATACAACGGAAAACCCGCACGATTTAGCATAAATTATATACACTGCGACGTTGCCACATATCGCGCCCATGCTATGCAATCTTTAATATTAAATTCACGAGAAAAAAAGTTAAATAATACCATTTTGAAATTGAGTTCCGTCACAAAAAAATCGGGGTGCGAAATATTACACAGAACGATGCGGACTATTCGGAAGAACAGATGAGATTTAAAATTTGTTTCGTGTATAATTTTCAAGTCGGTAAATTCGTTTGGCAATTTTGACAAGACACACATCAGTATAGGACATTTTGTTGCGAAATGTTCTGTCATCAGCGTGAATTTCTTCTGCGCTCGTATCGTAAAACAGCCACAAGAAAAATAAAACTAAATAATGTCTGTAAACCCGTTTTTCCATTCCACCGCGTTGACTGACTCCATCACGAAAAAGCCGTTTTTCTCGAAGTCGATTTCTTCGTCAGTTTTCATCCGAAATTCATTGACCACGAGACATTTAGAGAAAAGTAAATTATAAATCCGCGTCTCACTTATTGTACACTACATATTATAATATAGTTATTGGTACTCGCTCTGAAATTCGCGGACCATTGATGTAATATTATATTTCCTTTTATATATATATATATATATATATATATATATATGCCGTTATTTATTGCATTTCGTTTAATAACAATACTTGTTGCCTTCCGAATACGCGCGCGACGATAATACTGACCCTTCAGCTCGTACAATATATTTCGTATAGGTACGTTGGCGTATAATATAATATACAAAGCGTCCTTGGACTTTCGCGAGCAGAAAACTGTAATATATAAAACTTCGTTGGCGGTAAATTACATTATTAAACGGCGAGACTATGGGCAGATTGAACGGAACGTAAATTAAATAAACCGAATAGAATTCAGTGGTGTAACCAGGATTTTGTGTTGGGGAGAAGACAAGGCCGGCTCAAAGTATAGGTAGGCGAGCTATAGGCATCCGCTTTGAGCAGCACTTTCGAAAGGGCGGCGGCACTTTCTAAGTGATCCTTAAATTTAAGATTTCTATCAACATATTAGGAAAAAAATTGTTTTTTTAATTGACCATTTAAATCCGCGGGTTACATACATGTCAAAATATTGTCGTATACAATAAAACAGTCTTATCTATAATGGGCATCAATAAGTGAATAGTACTCGAGAAAACGTCATATTATCATCTCCGATAAAAGTATTTTGCAGATACTGAATTTCTCGAGGATCCGTCCGAATTCATTTAATGATGAACGTGGTGGATTAATATAGAAATAATAAGCGGTTCGTATTATTTTTAATTCCGTCCTCCTATGCATGTTGATCGTAAACATTTTTTTTTCTAGGAAAAATCAAAATATTTTATATCAAAAACTAAAAATTGGGTGAGGTCAGTCCTTTTTTTTTTTTTTTTGTATTTTATGGGGGTGTGGTCTAAAATTATCTTAGACATTTGATTTCGTCTAACAACAGCTATTTTGACACGAGCCGACCCGGGTAGGGTGCAGGCTGATAATTCGTTTTACAGACTTGGGATTCGACTTAGGATCCTCCGCGAGTTTGTTGTGCTGGCCGATGGCTATGTGTATTGGTCTCATAGGCGGAGCCAGGGGGTGTGCAGGGTATGCGGTGGCACCCCCTAAACGTATAGGTAAAAATTTTTTTTTAAATTGCATCTATGCAAATAATAAAAACAACAGTCTATAACAATATTATGATATTTACATGGCAAAACTGCAATATAGTTTTGCATATTTACGCACTTCATATAGGACACCATTTACACATGATATAATAATTTTATTGTCAACAAATTAGTTCCATATTATAGTTCCATAATAGTGATTTAAATAATTCTTATATACACCAAAGTCGTTTTGTATGGGTATTACCAATAATATACGAAATGATATTATGTTCTCAAAATTTTATCGTCTCTATCGTTGGTGTATCCCGGACCGTAGTTATTTTCGTCGACACCCGTATCTCGATGTTTCACCGAAAAATAAAGGCTGTTCTGCACCACCGCCGCGCTGCTACGTTAATAAGTATATTAATAATAAGTATTATAGGTATCTTGGCTATTTGTAGTTTTTTTTTAAAATAATTTTATGTTGTTATTTGTACTATTAAATATAATATTTATTATGGAGGGGGGAGGGGAAATCTCCAGAAATATTTGCACCCCCTGAACATCAAAGCTGGCTCCGCCTATGAATTTGGTCTCTGTGCATCTTTTTACTTGTTGTAAATATTGAAAACCGCGATCAGACGAGAAAACAAAACGAATTCGGATCTGTGTAAACTAACGTTCCCCCTCACCCTCACTGCAAAGACAAATTACAATTTTAATGCGTCGCGGGTATAGGTTTACACGGAAAACGGCTGGAGAGAGTTATTAAATTTTCCTGAAATTTTTACCGATACGCGCAAATCGTTTTAGAGAAAAATCACGGTTTCCGATGATGACGCAACGTCATTCCCGGATCTATGTACGTACGATTATTTTTATGTATAATAATTACACACTTTATTGCGGAAAAACATTATACAAATACATACGTATTATAACAGCGATAAACCGGTCGGATAAAGCGGCTATTTTATTTAGATGAATATATACACGCGTTCGTTGGTATTTTTTTTTTTTTTTGAATTAAATAAAATAAATACGAATAAAAATGTATATCGCGCGTTCTTCCCCGTTCTCGTCCGCGATTTTAATTACACATTATTACGTCAACATTTATTGTTATTGTGTAAAAACGTAACAAATAATAGCGTATATAATATCAACAGGACGGATTATAGGCAAAAAAAAAAAAATTAACACAAATAGTGGAAACTCCGTTTAACGAAACTCTCTATATAATATATACAACCGAATATTTGATGAAACCATAAAATTTTCATTCGAAATCCTTTTCAATCAATATTAACGAATTAATTTTTCTACAACAAATTTAAAAACTATTGTACGTTATGACGTATTTATAAAGTACCTACACGGTCCGTCAGTCAGACGTAAAATACACGCGATCTAGCGCAATCGTACCTCGTTAAATTTTATTGCCTCGGATTAGATTAGAGTGACTTAGATTATTATTGTCGATACCGGATGACAATATTGTTTTAATTATTTAAACGAGCGCGAGCATTTTTACAGCCGGAAAGTGTTGTACGACGGGATATCAGAAAGTTCTTCGCCGATAAAAAAAAAAAAAATTGTAATTTACTTAATACGATTTAAACTTTTTTTTATTTTAATCGATTTATTAATATTATACGTATACATATTGTATATCTATTATTATTTACACACGTATCGTACACTGTATAAAAACGAGTTTTTCGAGTGAAAAATATAAATATAATTTCTTTTTAACGATTTTTTTCGAACCTTCGAGTTCGTTGAGCAGGGATTGTTACCGGCAATTAATATATTACGATGCGCCGTAAAAACGGGGTGTGAACCGCGTAAAATCTTCTTTTTTTCCTTACGAATTTCTAATAATAACTCATCACTTGGATTGTCGATCGCGTCAATGAAAATTTTAATAAACTCCAGTTTACCCCACAATGCCATCCGCGATAATTTCCCGTGAATTTATAGTGAATTTTTATTATTATTATTATTATTATTATTTTTTTTTTTTTGGCAAGATTCGTTGGGCAAAATCTCGCCCCTCTCATCTCTATTTTCCTCTTGGTACACCGGGCGAGGAACGTGATAAGGACGTCGTCTTGCATTATTCGTCGCGTATCCGTTTTCCCTTTCAATTACCTACTCTTGCAAAGATCCCAATACGCGTGTCTTGAGAATTTCGTTCTTCTGCTTTTTTAGAGCTCTTCTAAATATCACTTCGTTTCGTAACGCGTGTATCGCGAAATACAAGATGCGAGTCGTAAATACCGGTGTAAAAATAATAATAATAATAAAAAAAAAAATTATCCGTTTTATATAATACGATTATAAAAAAAAATCATTCTCGTTCGTTTTCCGCCGACGACGTAGATATTATGGCGTGTGTGTATTAATTAGAACGTTTAAATCGAAAAATAATTTAGAAAAAAAAAAAAAACTTATATAAATAAAAATATTTGTTTTTTTTTTATAATCTTTACGTTACACGTGTTATTATTTATTTACATTGTACCCGAAGAAGTAATAGCCGATCGGACGCACATTATAATATTATATAACTATATGAAACATAATATATTGTGTATAATTTTCAAAACAACCGCTTATATGCTTGTTATGTGACACGCGCTTATTGATTAATTCGGGAAATGTGACGCCTGATGTTATATAAATGCGATTTTTATCTTATGATAATTACTGTATACAATACGCTTGATGGCCAGTGAAATAATAACGTTTACGAAGGGCTTCAAATTGTAGTTTCGCACGCGCGAGCCTCAATATTATAATCGGACACTGCGCAGTATACCGCTAAACGATATTCTTCTTGTTGCCCAGCTTTTACAGTCCGTGTAGGACCTTCGCTGCCTCAACCACTCCTCTCCATTTATCTCTAACTTCGCCGTCTTCGATTCTTGTTCCTTGTGATATTCCGATGAGATCTGTCTTAACCCTATCTTCCAATCTTTGTCTCGGTCGACCCCTAGGCATTTTTCCGTTCTGCAGTCTCCCAACAAAAATTTCATTTGCTATACCTTCAGACCTCCAAATGTGACCGACCCATTCTAATTTTTTTACTTTTTAAATACGCACTAATAATGGGTTTATAAAATATTTGATAATTTTCTTTAAACGATATTACAATATTTATATTAATTGGTTCTTCAAGAACAGTGTCGCTTCGATTGCGGACAAAAATTCGATTATGATTTCGTTTGAAATGTCTCGACAAACGCGTTTGACACAAACCCGAATTATTTTTTTTATTTACCCGACACGCGTTCAATTTTCAGATAGGATTTTTTTTTTAACTCGCGACATAGGCGAGAGTTATTACTCACGAAATTAAAATATTCGACTGTGTGTGCGTTTTCGAGATTTTAAAACTATTTTATTCGTCCCCTTTTCGAGAGAGAGAGAGAGAGAGAGAGAGAGAGAGATGTTCAAATTTCTTCGCCGCCTTTTGATCCCGGTTCCTTCAATTAAATTCATTGCCCGTGGCGTGTATAAAACGACCATTTCCCATTGCATTCAATGAATTCGTTATATTTCTTACTCGTCCGACGACCCGGTTCAGTCCGAGTAACTCTTCATTAGATTTTCTGTTTGTCCAGTTGATTATATTTCCAGCACTATACGTCTCAAACACCTGTGGACGTATTTTCTCCGTTTCACTTATCGCCTATACGTTTCACAACCGTTTACAACCACGCATCGTGTGTATATTATATTATTTAGGATTATAAAATATGTTTGATCAAAAAATATAATGGAAACTGGAAATCGTACACACTTTTTAGACTTAAAGGGGTTCGTTTTTTTTATTTATTTATTTTTTTTAAAGAACCGGTTTTTTCGTTTTTCGTTCTTCGGACCGTGTTTTTTTTTTTCTTTACAATATCCTATTCGTCCAAGACCGCTGTATGCCTGTTTTTGAACCGTAATAATAACGATCTCGTACCACACACACATACTCGTGAGTCGTGACATTACGTACGCTGTACAATACGTTATTACGGATAAATATCTACACTGCGCGCATTTTATATTATATTTTTATAGTCATCGTATACGCTTAAACGTATATTGTATAACGAATTTATAACGAAATAGTGCGGAGGACGACGGGTCAAAACGAGGCTATATTATAGCTCGAGACGACGACGAGATGTCGCATTTTACGTGTATGTCATTATCGTACGCATAACTGGACGCACCGCGTATTACGTGCAGCCAGTGGATAACACGGTCTAAAACGGGCGAATGCCTTCGACACGAATTTTTTTCTACAATTAGCCCTAAAACTTCATTCGGCAGATGAATTCTTGCCTACACGTTGCTCTTGAACAAGTCCAAAAACCTATATTTGCTCGCAAACGACACTGTTCATGCAGCTGTAACGGGCTAGCTCGTTTTTCTTCGCGTCGGTCTTCAATAATAGTTTATACGAAGGGCGCGAGGTTAGGAGCTCGTCACCTCGACGATCCTCTCGTAAAGAGCGTAATTTAATTGATTTTATACTCGACGCGTATACGCAAAATATTGCCAAACCCTACAACAGTTACACCGCGATACGTATGAGATCGTTAAAAGTTCCAAAAAAATCCAACTAAAATATTGTGTTTACTCTGCACGACCTTCTTCCGTGGTATTGCATCAAGAGCTGATTGTACAATATAATACACGGCAAAATCGACATTTACTGAAATGTCGAACTCTACTAACCGAAATGGTGGAATACGGTAAGGTCTTCCGCTCACGATCGCGTTTGAATCCATTTAAACTACGCACGAGGACATGGTCGATTCTCCAGAATTTTGATTGCTCTACCGGAGGCGAATAAATAATATGTGTTTAAATATAGAAAGAGAAAATTGCGGATAAAGTGCACTGCGCCGTATCGTTGCACGGACAATTCGTTTATTAAAATGTTACACAAATTCCAACGTTAAAATACCAATCGAAACGGGTTTAAATTATACAAAAGTAATTGTAGTAAATTAATTTCTTATACAATCGCAATTAATTTTAAATCCATTTAATGTGAATAAAATATTGTACCAATTAAAATCGGTTTTCATTTGGCAAAAAAAAAAAAAAAAATGTTATTTTTATAATACTAACACGAGATTATCATTAGCAATTACACATTATAATATACCTATATAATTACGGTCGTAATCGTATGATTTTTAACCCATACGTTGTGCATGGAAAAAACAAAAACACGAAAATAAAAAAAATTGTAAAACACTACCTATAGACCTAATTAAAATTGATATTCGTTTGAAAAAAAAAAAATTTTCTTATATCTATGAATATTAAAGGATTATATTATATACAAGGTGTTTTAAAACAAAGTAAATACGGATAGTCATCTAAAAATGTTTGTCTCAGGTTTTTTTTTTCCAAGTTGTTTTCGCGAGTCATACATTTAGTACGCACAACTGATGTCACAATATTTGAATGAATGCAAAGTTAATTTCATACACGTTACGTTTTGCATAATATTGCGCATTTTTATTTAAATTAAAATTTTTTTTTTTTTTGGTGAAATTTTCAAATTCGATAAAAGCAATGTGACACGCGTGAGAATTAAAAGAGAATTTTTTCCTCTTCAAAAGGTGCTTTTCGTTTATATTCAGCGTATACTTATAACGTGTTACCTGAAAACGGCTCAAAAAAACTACAGAGCATATTTTTAATAACGAGACATTTATTTTTAAACCCTCTAAAATATATTTTATATATATATATACTAATACGCGCAAATTTATTTATAAAAGAAAATATATATATATATATATATATATATAAATTTTTAAAAATTCGAAATCGAACGAAATGCATACGTATACGCTTTTTTTTCTCAACACTCTGTATACGCTACATGATGTCTATGTTTTTTTTTCTTTTTGAAACCATACAATGAATTATAACATAATATTATATATAATGTAAAATACAAATAAGTGTTTTCGTTTCAAATAAATCGAATGAACTTGTTGGCTATATAATTGGCATTTATATATGCACTTCTGTCTCAATTTAGAAAAAAAAAATTTAATTAAGACCATCTCGCAAACGTTTTCAGCCAAATTTATATATATATTCTATTATACTTCTAATCATTAATGTTATTCCCAACGTTTAAATTATAGATATATTATAAATTTCTTATAATTCGTATATCATCTTTTCACGGTCTAGAATAGAAATAAACTATAAGTGTATAAATTCAATACGATAATTAATAATAATAATAAAAACACGGACCTAGCGTATATATATATATATATATATATATATATATATATATATATATATATATTTTAATAAACATAAACCTCTTAATAAAAAATAAAACAAAAAACGTTTTAATCATTTACACCGTATATAATAAATGTATAATATACATATATTAATAATTATTATCGGTACAAGTGTGATAACCTACATGTTATTCCGAGCGATATGAATATATTTAAAAAACATCATAATTTTTTTTTTTTTTGGTCTACATACTCGTATATTAGACATATACATATATACATAAATATGCATTGTAAGTATATGAAATTATTTCACTTGTTGTCCGCTATGCGTGAACTTATATAATATTATACATACATAATAGCTATTAAAAAAAACAACCTCTATCAATTAACGCAAGACGAATAAAATATATAATATTATATAAACCGCGGTATATATCGATTGATTTCCCGATTCCGGCGGCTTTTTATCCATTCGTTTTACATACACTGGTAAAACGGCGATGCGCGCGCGTGTAGTGACTATTGAATGTTTCTAAAAAAAAAAAAAAAAAAGAAAATTCTTTTCAAGCGTCTACCACATTGGTTCTCAACCGCGGTGTGTCGCGTGTTACGCGTGATGTGTAGTGTCGCCAAAAAAATTTTTTTTATTCTTAGTTGTTTATACTTTACACCGATTTACTTTTATAAACTAATAATTTTTTTAAATTTCAATACCTACCTTAAACTGTTTGAATTTTAATTATGTAAATTTATAATTTTTTTTATTTATTTTTATTTTTTTAATAAAATGGTAACATATAAATATAATAGGTATATATTTGTTAATTTTTCGAATATCCATTAAAGCGTGTCACCATTTTTGCGGATCTAAATTAGGGTGTCGTCACACAAAAAAGTTTGAGAACCACCGGTCTACCGTGTATTTTCACGTCTATATAACGAACGAAAGCGTATATATATATATATAGGTATATATTATACGTGCGGTTGATGTATGTCGGCTTATTGGTCCGATTACATCGTTGTAGACTGTATATAATATAGTATACCTATGTATAACGACTAAACTCGAACAAATATGCACTGCGGAATCGTTCGCTTTAATGATACGTAAAACGATATGCGAAATAAATAATTTATATATACCTACGATAATCGTGGGAAAAAGATGATTTTTCACCGGACGCAAGCGCGTAACGTAAATTGTATTTGTTTTCAGCAAATTTAAAACTCGGCGTTTATCGGAATAGCTTCACGTTTAGCGCAGTCGAAAAACAACGGTTTACGCTCAACGGATATAATGGTGTATATATAGTGACAACGAAACGCCGATGAGATACATTTTAAGCGGGTATTTTCTTTCTTTGTCTTACACACATGAAACATAGCAAAACAGACGTTTCGTACTTCCAACGTACCGATCGATCTATTGGTGCGATAAGAAATTTGAAAACAGATTCGAATCGTTCGTGAATTTTACTACAAAACGACTTTCCCACTTTTTTCATTTTTTTTCCATAAACCCTTAAAAAAATTAACCGAACAAATTTAAAAAAAAAATTGTTAATAATTCATTTTTGAAGGTCTTATAAAAAAAAGAAATAAAAAAAGTGGGAAAGTCGTTTTGGAGTAAAATTCACGAGGAATTCAAATCTGTTTTCAAATTTCTTATCGCACCAATAGATCGATCGGTACGTTGGAAGTACGAAACGTCTATTTTGCTATGTCTCACGTGTGTAAGACAAAGAGAGAAAATACCCGCTTTCAATCCCCTTAATCGTATAGAAACGTGCCCGAAAATAATGGGCACACTCGAAACGTTTTGTGTACGTCGAAAACCTTAGTGAACCGTAATATTAATTTTCATTCCAATTCCGGAATATCAGAAAGCAGATTTTTTTTTTTTTTTTGATCGGTGTTCTTTTTCTTTTTCGACTTTGCTGGAAATCGATCCTTACATTTTGTTCCGAGGACGACTCCTATACGCGGGGCGATTGACTTTTAGTAACGAACGGAGAGAGGGAAAAAAAACAAGTATACGAAATACAGCGAGAAAAACCTTACTTCCAGGATATCCGATATATTATATAAATATATACACGACGAGGACATGTATATACGTATATATTTTATAGGGTATAAAGCTATTTGCGAGATGAGGTTAATAACCGCTATAGCTCTCAACCCCCTCCGGGCTAAACATTATCGATTTTATTCCGTGTATAAAACACGGTTTATTCCAAAGCCTGCAGCCGCGAAATCAGATTTTTCGCGTGTCTTACTGCAACAACCCAAGACTTACACCAATATATAGTGTATATTTTATATACTTTTCGATTTTTCCAACAATCATTTTTGAAACTCGCACAAAACGCGTCGCGTATACCTCCTCGCAATTATTTTAAGTACGTCGCCGCTAACTGCAGAATTTTTTTTTTCCGACTATACGTCATATCATGTAACGTTTAAGCGACGACTGAATCAAATTCTTTTTTTTTTTTTTTAATTTAGATATTAAGTAAATTTATGTTAAAAATTTGGTGCGTCGATTTCCTCGAATTTCGTCGAGACGAAGATTTTTTTTTTTTTTAGAAATTTTTATTAATTTACCGAAACGCTAATATTTATAATTTATCTTTCTTTTTTTTTTTTCTGCTCGTTTGTATCGTTTAATACCGCGTAGCGTGCAAAATTAATTTTATCATTATCGTATTATTTAAGTCTTCGTGGTATTGATGGAATCCGCGAGAATCCCACTCTCGATGAAATCAGCAATTAGTCGACCAGTACCAAATTAGATTAGATGAATACAGATGGATCACTCGCGATGTAAACAAAAAAAATGACGTCATTCGAATCGTCCCATATCAGTGTCACCGCTTGATAGCGCACAATGTATTTACCTAACATTACTCCCGTGAGGTAATCTATTTGTGTTGTTTAAATAGTGAATTCTGGTTTGGCGATCGCGTCATATAATGTCTCGTGTCAAATATGCTCGTTTCATACACACAGTTGAAAAAATATCGTTGCTTAATCTGCGTTAAATTTCTACCGGCACGTCATAACCATTATTATGATAATATTATTTGAGATAATAAAGAAGTTGTACTATAATATTGTAATATTGTAACCAACACAATAATTTATATCGCCGTGTGCGCCTACATTGATATGGGAGGGGGAGGAGCCAATCAGAAGAGCGTATTTGCAATTATTTTGTTCTCGGGCCGAGTGATCCATCTGTATTCATCTAATCTGTGGTCTGACCATCGAAATTAGAAAATCTCTTTAAAAAAAAAGTAAAAAAATTAAAACCGCGTGGTTTTAACGTATTCGTATCATTTTATTCATATATTTCGTTTTGTATTTTTTTTTTTTTTTTTTTATATCTGCCCGGACAATCAAATATGCAGCGTGTATCGTCTACTTGTATATGAAAAACAGCAACAGCGGTTTAAGTGTGCGTGCGTATATACATATAATATATACAACTAATTAATAATTCACTTTTGTTTTTTCGTTTTAAATATAATATAATACAACAAACTGTATTACCATTTAAAATACATCATTTTGTTAACTATATCACCGTATTTTATGTTTTATATTATTTAGGACCGGATCATTTTTATTAAAAGCGTCGTTTTTTCATTGAAATACGCGAAATAATATTATTATTAATAATTTTAAAATAAATAAATAATAAAGATTGCATACGCGCCTAAAATTGGTCGCTCGGTCGACGTCAAACTGAACACCCGCATATCTATTATATACCGACATAGCGCGTCAGCCGACCGTAATAAAACGGGAAAAGAAAATAGTCACCAGATAGCGGCACGACATAGAGGGCGTGGCAGAAAGGCGCTTATAAATAGCGGTCCGAAACCATCGGACCGCTCAGTGTAGTCACGACGGTCAGGCGTGAACGACGTATAGTTCGCGTCTGACTGCGGTGTGTGTGTGTGTGTGTGTGTGTGTGTTTGTATATGTGTTGAATGACAGCTATTTATATGCACATTTCTGCCACGCCCTCTGTGTTGTGTCGCAGCGCTATCTGGTGAGTACTTTCTTTTCCCGTTTTATTTTTATTTCGTTTACGTTCCGTGCACGTTGTTCTTCCTTTTTCTACATCTGCATTTCGTCTCGGTACATTAATAGATCTTTTTCTTGGTTATTACTCGTCGATGTGGCTATTTCATTGGCAGAGGGGGTTAGCTCCATTTTCGCCCTACCCCCTTGAAAATCACGAATAACCGCCACTGGAAAAACGTAATAGATACTTATATAGTTACATATAATAACATAAATGAATATATTTGTTCGGTTAAAATGTGTGTGTGCTCACGGGTATATTATAACGCGCGTGTCGTTCGTATTGATTAAAATGTAAATAATAATTCGTTTACGCGAGTAATTGTGTATTTATATAGACACATTTAAGTATATTTATATTCTCACGTCTCATTATGAAGGTCGTAGTCAACAGGTGTCTTTGTTTATGTAGCGTATAACGAAACATAACACATAATATTGTGTTCAATTGTTTTTTTTTGTCAGACAATTTTTTTCTTCTTCTCATAACAAAAATATATATCAATCGAGTTCTACATTCAAACGTAATGAGATTTTCTTTTTTTAATTATCTATAATTTGATTGCGAGACACCGTATAGCTATTTCTAGTTATAAATATTAATAAAACGCGTTTTTTTTTTCTCTCGCGTTTACTTATTATCGTAGGAAATATATTACACACACGCACGCAAAAACAGTATTCACGTATATGAAAAACGGTTTTAAATCGCTGTCATCGCGTCGTCGACAATCCCATAATAATAATTATAATTCGTTTGCGTTTCAGACACGCGCTACAATATTACGATCGACTGAAAATATTTACAGCGTGAGCCGAGACCTCGCCTCTTTTTATTTTCCACCCATTTTACTGGTTTTACGAATTCGAGGCCTCGTTTAAATTACGCCTTAAATCAATAAGCCTAAAATTGTACGCGCTGCACATTGTGGCGTGTTCTCAACCTCGTAATGTCAGAAAGCACTTTCACTTGCTGAAAAAAAGCGAAAAAAAAATCTACGTGAGCACAGATTATCGCGCGTGTTATTTTCGTGTAAAGAAAAAAAAACCTAAACGATAAGAAAATTGTTACATAAAAATGTACGTAGAATATTGTTCATATATTTCGCTGTCAACCAAAGTGAATCCGTTAATTACAAAATATACCACGATTACCATTAACATACATACACAGTATAAATATACTTTATTACCGCATATTAATTAACATACGTATTTAAAACGGTATTTTAATCGTTTTCTTTTATTATTATTATTATTATTATTATTATTATTATTATTATTATTATTATTATTATTATTCAAATATTTTCCGAATACAAACATAAATTATATAAATACCTACACGTTATGTTAATAAATTTGGACGATAACTACACGAAATTCTAGTGTTCTGCGCTGATTTAATTTTATTTCGTACCGAAAACAATAATCAATTATAATATGTATATAATAATTATGAAGCGAGAAAAAATATTATACAAACGATTCGGTGGCACTTACGCGCATTTGTCATGCGGTTTATTTTATATGATCTCGTTATATTTAATTTATTAACTCGAATCGTATGTTATTACATTTAAAACGTTTCGGAAACAGTAAAAAAAAAAAAATTTCACATTAAAATAAATAATTAACCGCAGCGGTCGAACGTGGGTGTAAGGAGATTGAATTCGAAACTATATAAAATTTCGTTATAATGCGTTTATTCGCATATATATATATATATTAATTTTTTTTTTCAGTATAAATACTTATATAATTAATATCATTTTTCATGTCTTTTTATTATTATTATTATTATTATTATTATTATTACAGATTTTCGGACGCGTTTATTTTCCAAACAATAGTTGATTTTCAATATGTTGTTTACAAAACTAATACATGATTTTGCCTATATAATGAAGGAAAAGTCCACGAAACTTCGTAACGCTATTGAATTACAATTCTTTATCGAAATAACCTTCTAAATAACCCGGACAACGTCGCCGGGCGATGACTGCATAATGTAATTTGTAGTATATTATAATATTATTAATTAACATAAACTGTATACACGAAAATGCCTATAAAAAAAAAATAATACGAATTCAACGATATACCGCAGTTCGTAAACGTCGATTGTCATCCAAAACATAGGTACCTAATTGATTCGACTTGAATATATTAATCGCCGTCGCCCTATATTAAATAATATTATTATTATCGTTTATATGGTCGAACGCGTGTAAACGCTATCGTTTTAATAATATATCGTTACGCGCTCGCTTTGGTTAGGCTAATCTAACCTAACCAATAACCACCACTATATCACCGCCGCACAAGTGAAAGAAAAATTTTTCGAGAACCGGTCCAAAATATATACGTTCTATAATAGTCCAATAATAATTAATCTATAATAATTGGTTTTATTTTTATACTACTTTACTTACTTTATTTGTACTGCCCGTGCAGTAATATTTAAAAAAAAAATTGAATTTCGAATTTTATAATATGTATCTGAACTCGTCGTTTTTTTAATCTTTTCCAAAGGCTATTCAAAAATCACAACGAATTTTTCCAAAAAAAAAAAACAAAATTTCCATACACGCCATTTCCAACTGGAACGGCCGTACAGAATTTAATAGAAATTATCAAACGCTCACCCGGACAATTATCACTTTTCTTGCTTGATATATTCAATTTACCGGTACAAAAAAAAAACCGAAAGAGATCGCACGGCGCGATCTGAAAACAAATATAAATTGAAAATACTATTTTATATACGTGATTTTGGAAATAATTTGATTTTTATATGTATATAAATAACATTTTGTAATATTTTCCTTTCGTTAATTTATTTGTTTATAATTTAATAAAATTTGAAATTTTAAGATCGAAGGCTATAAAGTGTATTTTACAAGGTCTAGTGGCGGCGCTCGTACTGAATTTCTTTCTATGTGGCCCCGATCGCAGTATAATTAATAGATAGTTTTTTTTTTTTTTAAATTTTTTTCCCCCCTTAAAACCCAAAACTTGCATATATTTATAGTGAAATGGACGTTCATTATTCATAATAAATAAATTGTATATAAACAGCGTGGTCTTAAAAAGTTTTCCTTTCTTTTCGAAAAATGGTCGTTTTTAAAGCTCACCGTTTCTATAATACAAGATTCGACTATATTTATATTTGGGAGAACCGTAAAAAACGAAATACAGAGTTTGTCGTTGGACGTGCCAAGACATTTTTATTCGAATTCGAGTTGCCGCGTATTTGGCTTCTCAGCCATCGATATCTGCAGCCCTGATAACTGCACATATACAATTTGGAGTAACCGCGCATTTCTCGTTTTTCAGCATTGCGCCCCTAAAAAAAATAAACGGGACGTTTCCAAAATAGGTCTCCTTTTTTCCGTTTTTATTAAAGAGTAAAATTTTTTAAAGAATATTTATTTTTTTATGCAAGACTCGCGTATATCAATTTTTATTTATTTTTTTAAAATTATCTTCCGACTTGATTTCAAATATATTTTTTTTTATATACATAAAAAGTACATATATAGAGTTATGCGCATTTATTTATTGCGAAAAGTTATATGGCCGAAAGGTTTTCGAAAAAGAGGTCATCTAATTTTATGACGCATTTTAATCGTATGTAGAAAACTAGAGTTGTCATTCTAAACTATTAAAAGATTTTTGTTTTATATATATAATATATATTATATATATACGAGCTGACGTTGAAGATAGTTTAAAATATTCACAAAAATAATAATTCCTAATTGATTTTGGACGGAGGAACAAAGTTAAAATTCAAGAGTAGAAAAGTGTTTCTAAAGTCGAAGATAGCTGGTGGTGTGAAATATTTAAAACGTCGGAAAATAAAACGTTTCTTTAATAAATAAAAAAAAAAAAAAAATGATCATCTCTTATTGAATATTCGTTACAGTTATTCCAGGAATAAACATAGATCAATAAAAATAATATGTTCCATATGCGTATATTAACGTTTAACGGACAGATAAAAAAAAATTATTTTTATTCGTAAAAAAAAACATTGGACTGATAGTAAGTAAAAAAAAAAATATATATATATGTATTTTTTTTTTTTTACACATTTAAAGATTTATATCAATATATGTTAACTAATATTAATAATAACATACCATGTAATATATAATTATCCGTTTAAAATTTAATTCGCATTAGTGTATAATTCCTTTGCAGCTTTTATTAATATTAATTCGGTTTTTTTCACTTTATGTATTTTTATCGTAATAATCATAATTATTTTTCTAAGCGTATTCTTGTTCATTCATATAGTATTTATTACTTTGATTGTTATATTTTCATTTTCATTTCACATATACCTGACGATGACTATATTTTAGTCGAAACCGCGGTATAGGTAATAAATAAACTAATTTAACGAAATTTTATAATTTTGTTTTTTTTTTTTTTATATAATACTCATTGGCTTCGATTAATATACATATATATTTTTATTGATATATAAAAAAATATTTTTCCTATTAACTAAACGAGTATTAAATTGATATTTCATAAACAATTTTTTTTTTTTAAATATTATACATACCTCAGCTATAATATAGTTTCGTGATTTTTTATTTTGAATACACTGCACTATTATTAAACGCCATAAGTTGTTATATAGTGAGATATTTTTTTAAAAAAACCGAGTGGTAAATAAATAATTCGAAAAAAAAAATCGCAAAAATCTAAATTATAATTAATTTAAATTGTCATAGTTCGCAACGTGTAAAAAAAAAAAAAAACAACAATAAAATATTTTAAAACACTATAAGAAGCAGTTCTCCGTTACGTATTAAAACGACAATATTTTGTTGTTATTGTAGTTTTTTTTTTTAATATTACCGCGTCCGCGGGACGATACAGTGCCGAAAGAGTTCGAGGAAGAGTTGCGTTAAAATAAACGTGCCGTTTTTTTTTTTCAAAATATCCAAATATGGTCAGCTTAGTCGCGCACACACACACACACACACACACACATTAAACATTCGATTTTATCGCGTTATGAGCAGTAATATAATATACTTTTATACGACGCTAATACGCCTGCAGTGGCCGCCTCTATATCTCTGTCATATTTCAAACGTACACGTTCTATAAATTTAAAGAAAAAAAAAATTTTAAATCTTAATAGTCGTCGCATTTTTCGTTTTGCTTAATTCCGTGACGATGACTTTTTGCCGAAACCGGTAATAAATTATATAATACATACGACGATTATTATATTTCTCCTATTTATTTTGCACAATACTTTTGGGCTCGACAGCTGGTACGTTCGCGCACATATATACGTATATGTGCATTCGTACTTTTTTTTTTTTTTTTTATACGTAATACATTCTTTATACATTCTAAATACTTATACACCAAATAAATCGAATTCAACGCGTATATCATAACGCGCTGATTGTCGGAGGTCGTCTCGTCGTTTTACTATGTACGTCCGTGCAGCGCGTATTTAAATTTAACGCAATTGGATCATTGCGCGCGGGGAAGAGTCCGTCGTAAAGGTGACTGACTTAGAGGCCACACGCGTGCGTGCGAATCACTTTATTCAACACTGCACTCTATTATATTATTTATTACGTTTTATATATTATATTATATAAGCCGCGTATAAATAATAAAATTCGACCAATTTATTCGTTTCGTCGCTCCGAGCAATAACATTAATAATAATAATAATAATAATAATAATAATAATAATAATAATAATAATAATAATAATAATAATAATAATAATAATAATAATGGTATTCGGTTCAAGACTGGAGCGTTATACTGTAACAGCGCGGTGTACACAGAATATCGCACACGGCAGCTGGCTCTCCCGCACTGAGACCAGACAAATAATATTTTAATGTTGTTTTATTCGGTTTTTATAGATTTCGAGCTGAGCGAATCAGTGCTGGATTAAGAAACCAGAAACCAATGCCACTCCGGAGCAAATAATTTTTGCCACCCTTCTCCCCCAAAAAAATGGTCTTAACAAGAGGAAAAATAAATTTTTTTTTTTTTAATGCAATTCTATTTTTGCGCCCTAGAGCAAATGCTCCTTTCGGTTAATAAATATATATTATATATAATAATATGATGTAATTATGTTATTTCTTGACGAATTGTCCTCCGGCATCTCCAATAAGATCCCTAGCTATATACGATTCCGTAAAAAAAAAAAAGATTAATCCGGCCCTGAAGCGAGTGCGTAATTGGTTTTACACTTTTTTTTTTTTTTTACGTCTGTAATCGAAAATTCTACCAGAAAGAGCTGTGCGCCGTAGTGTATATACCTAATAATATACTTTACGGCAAATTTTCTGAAAGCGAATTTCATCTCTATACAGTTCAGACCATATTTCGATTTTCACAAAAAGCTCGTAACCCCCCCCCCCCACCCACCGGTAAACAAACGATTTCTTCACTGTCATTTGTCACCGCGGATTAACACGTAAAATAAAGTGTATTTTATATTGTCATTTAAATATATTAACAACCCCCCCCCCTACGAAACGTCGCAGTCGCGGCCGGTTATATATGCGAGTTTACACCGCGCGCGCGGGTAGGTATTGGGTTAGGTTAGGTGTGAATTAGGTTAGTATAGTAAATCGCGGGTGTGTAAATTCATCGTCCTGCAAATCGTTTGCCGTTTTTTTTAGCTCCAAGAATTAACGATTTACTATACTACCCATATATATAATAATATACGTATCGTCGTCATTATACGTGCAGGGGTATTCGTATATCGTTTTTTATAGAAAAAAAAAAAATCACTGCCAATTATTATTATTATAGTAATAATTGATTGCTATATTATATCGTATATATATATATATATATATATATATATATGCGCGACTTATATCGAGCGCGTTACTGAACTGCAAAAAATTGAAAAGAAATAAATTTAAAAAAAACTCGCGGGCCGCAACGCTGCAGCGCGCGACCCATATAAAAATCATTCTATTCGTCCGTAAAATGTGTCTCTACATAAATAAAATATTATTGTAACTTATGCAGCGTACAACATACGCGCGACGCTTATGAAACAGCGCGTGATCGGCGCGCGCGCGGATGTGGGTCAAGTCGTGCGGCCGCGGCCGCGGTCGCGCGCGGATCCGAGTGAAATCTGACGAATAAAAAAAAAAAAAAAATTACGCGCGGCGTCGGCGAAGAAGACGTTCGCTTTTTTTTTTTTTTTACTAAATTCGCGACAAACGCCTCGCGCTCGTCTGTGTAATAGTTATTACGTAAAGCGAGAAAACGACTATTAAAAAAATAATAATAATAATAATAATAAAAATCTCGCGACAATCCGTTTTTTTTATTATTGTTGTTGTTGTCATAAAAACGGCGCGCGAAAGAAAAATATATATATATATATATATATATTTTATTCATAATTCTATTTTTTTTTTTTTTTGTAATAACCGTTTGTCTGGACCAGTGATTGTTCGACTGTGTTTTGGGGTTCCGCGAAACTCGAGTGCTTTTGTTTTTTTTTTTCAAAATATTCAAGAAAATTACTTTTGAAAAAAAAAAACTAAAGATCCGTGGCGATTATATTTTCTGCTACTTTTGGTTAATTTTGAACGTTATGTTTTTCGAATCAAATAAATATTAATATTATATGATATCAATCTCGCGGCAAATAGTATCCTTACACAAAATGCAGTCGCATTAAAACTGTTGAAACAAAGTATCCCTATATGTCCGCGACATAAAGCGGACATTAAAAATGGTTCTACGAATAAAATACTTCAATAAAACCGTTTGTCTATAGACTATATAAAAATCGTATTATATACACATTTTTTTGTATTCGACCTTCACGTATACAAAAACTGCAATAGGTTTTTAATAATCCGCGTGTATATTTATAGGGAAATTTGATATTTTTTAATTCAGTATATCTCTGTCCTAACAACACCGACTTGTGTCACGAAATGTTGGTCCAATTATGTTATGGTTATGCTCCATTTTCGCCCCTCCTCTTTGAACAACATGTATATAAGGCTAGAATTAGTGCTCGACCGACGATCCGTATACGCGCTGATCGTCGGTCGTGATCGAGCGTTTAGTGCTTAGCTGACGACGAACTCGGGTCGGTCGTGTACAGTGTAAACGAGGAAAGATGAATCCTAACGTTCATTTCATTTGATTGAAATACGCGAAATAACATTTTTATTAATAATAATAAAGACGTACGCAAGTACGATCGGTCGCTCGGTCAGCGTTAAACTAAACACCCGTGAGCCGCATATAAACGGGCCGTAATAAAACGAGAAAATAAAGTAGTCACCAGATAGCGCTACGACTCAACACATAGAGGGCGTGGCAGAAAGGCGCTTATAAATAGCGGTCCGAAATCATCGGACCGCTCAGTGTAGTCACGACGGTCAGGCGTGAACGACGTATAGTTCGCATCTGACTGCGGTGTGTGTGTGTGTGTGTGTGTGTGTGTGTGTGTGTGTGTGTGTGTGTGTGTGTGTGTGTGTGTGTGTGTGTGTGTGTGTGTGTGTGTGTGTGTGTGTGTGTGTGTGTGTGTGTGTGTGTGTGTGTGTGTGTGTGTGTGTGTGTGTGTGTGTGTGTGTGTGTGTGTGTGTGTGTGTGTGTGTGTGTGTGTGTGTGTGTGTGTGTGTGTGTGTGTGTGTGTGTGTGTGTGTGTGTGTGTGTGTGTGTGTGTGTGTGTGTGTGTGTGTGTGTGTGTGTGTGTGTGTGTGTGTGTGTGTGTGTGTGTGTGTGTGTGTGTGTGTGTGTGTGTGTGTGTGTGTGTGTGTGTGTGTGTGTGTGTGTGTGTGTGTGTGTGTGTGTGTGTGTGTGTGTGTGTGTGTGTGTGTGTGTGTGTGTGTGTGTGTGTGTGTGTGTGTGTGTGTGTGTGTGTGTGTGTGTGTGTGTGTGTGTGTGTGTGTGTGTGTGTGTGTGTGTGTGTGTGTGTGTGTGTGTGTGTGTGTGTGTGTGTGTGTGTGTGTGTGTGTGTGTGTGTGTGTGTGTGTGTGTGTGTGTGTGTGTGTGTGTGTGTGTGTGTGTGTGTGTGTGTGTGTGTGTGTGTGTGTGTGTGTGTGTGTGTGTGTGTGTGTGTGTGTGTGTGTGTGTGTGTGTGTGTGTGTGTGTGTGTGTGTGTGTGTGTGTGTGTGTGTGTGTGTGTGTGTGTGTGTGTGTGTGTGTGTGTGTGTGTGTGTGTGTGTGTGTGTGTGTGTGTGTGTGTGTGTGTGTGTGTGTGTGTGTGTGTGTGTGTGTGTGTGTGTGTGTGTGTGTGTGTGTGTGTGTGTGTGTGTGTGTGTGTGTGTGTGTGTGTGTGTGTGTGTGTGTGTGTGTGTGTGTGTGTGTGTGTGTGTGTGTGTGTGTGTGTGTGTGTGTGTGTGTGTGTGTGTGTGTGTGTGTGTGTGTGTGTGTGTGTGTGTGTGTGTGTGTGTGTGTGTGTGTGTGTGTGTGTGTGTGTGTGTGTGTGTGTGTGTGTGTGTGTGTGTGTGTGTGTGTGTGTGTGTGTGTGTGTGTGTGTGTGTGTGTGTGTGTGTGTGTGTGTGTGTGTGTGTGTGTGTGTGTGTGTGTGTGTGTGTGTGTGTGTGTGTGTGTGTGTGTGTGTGTGTGTGTGTGTGTGTGTGTGTGTGTGTGTGTGTGTGTGTGTGTGTGTGTGTGTGTGTGTGTGTGTGTGTGTGTGTGTGTGTGTGTGTGTGTGTGTGTGTGTGTGTGTGTGTGTGTGTGTGTGTGTGTGTGTGTGTGTGTGTGTGTGTGTGTGTGTGTGTGTGTGTGTGTGTGTGTGTGTGTGTGTGTGTGTGTGTGTGTGTGTGTGTGTGTGTGTGTGTGTGTGTGTGTGTGTGTGTGTGTGTGTGTGTGTGTGTGTGTGTGTGTGTGTGTGTGTGTGTGTGTGTGTGTGTGTGTGTGTGTGTGTGTGTGTGTGTGTGTGTGTGTGTGTGTGTGTGTGTGTGTGTGTGTGTGTGTGTGTGTGTGTGTGTGTGTGTGTGTGTGTGTGTGTGTGTGTGTGTGTGTGTGTGTGTGTGTGTGTGTGTGTGTGTGTGTGTGTGTGTGTGTGTGTGTGTGTGTGTGTGTGTGTGTGTGTGTGTGTGTGTGTGTGTGTGTGTGTGTGTGTGTGTGTGTGGGTGTGTGTGTGGTGACTGATCGCTATTTACATGCGCCTTTCTGCCACGCCCTCCATGCTGTGTCGTAGCGCTATCTGGTGAGTACTTTCTTTTTCCGTTTTATTGTTATTTCGTTTACGTTCCATGCACGTTGTTCTTCCTTTTTCTACATCTGCATTTCGTCTCGGTATATTAATAGATCTTTTTTCTTGGTTAGGTTAGATGATGGGAATAATCGAATGATTAGTAATCGAAAGAAAAAAATAATCGAATGAATTACGACTTACATTCCTTGAACGGGCTACATAAATAATCGAATGACGGTGAAACGACTTGTAATATAATACGCGTTATTTTTCTCTTCCCAAAAAATAGCACCTTTTCGGACTTCGGACTCCACTATTCTATTATATATATAGCAAGATCCGTAGCTAAATAAGATATTTAGCCATGGTAAGATTATTATCGGAAATTTCTTTTCAATGCAACAGCCAAAACTATTAAATATTAATATTTCTATCGAGTATTGACATTTGATAATATAATAATAAAATAGGCATTCAAAATAACTAAAAAAAAAAAAAAAAAAGATTTATATAATATATACCTATGGATTTATATTTCTTTTTCGGGTTATTACAAAATACGGATACAATATATCGGATCATTCGATTATTCAAATAATCGTCGAATCATTCGATTATTTCAAATAATCGAATTATTCGATTATTCCCATCACTATACACTCTGTCCAACATAAGAATAGTTGTCGGCGGCCGAGTTCTGCGCATGGGCGTGGCCTTCACTACACGCGCGGAGCGTTGGCTCTGCCGTCCGTTTGAGATTTGCCATCTCTATAGTTGTCATTAAACGAACTTTGTGCGCGAGAAACGTGCGACGACCACCTGTCGATTTGCGGTCGCCAGGTAGTTGACCAAGTGGGAGGTACAATGGGCGTGGTTCTGACCGTTGTCGACGAAAACTCGTCGCCGCCGACTACTATTCTTATGTTGGACAGAGAATAATTATTACTCGTCGATGTGGATATTTCATTGTCAGAGGGGGGTCGTCTCCATTTTCGCCCCGCCCCCCTTGAACATCATGTATAACCGCCCCTGATGGAAAATCGATACCTATAATATAGGTTATATACCTATAATATAATATTATATTATAATATCGTAATGCGATACACGCGCAAAACTCTGTTGTGCGTACATTTCGTCCACGCGACGGGGCGGCTGCAGCGTTATTTTTACGCGCATTTGAAATTTTTTTTTTTTTTTTTTTGTACAAAATAAGTCTCGAATTCTTTCCAAGCATTGTACTTACGCGTATACATAATATAGTAATAGGAGTACAAATATAACGGGTTTATTTCTTTTCTTGTGACGGCCTAAAAAAAAGGAAAAAAAAACTTTTCGCGCCGAACCTTATGCCATTGTAAACGCATTCCGATACCAAATATAGGTATAAATGTGTGTGTGTGTGTGTATACGATAATATCCAGATGAACCAGACTTCCTTGACGCTGCAGTATAACAAAATCGTAATTAATCGAATGCGAGAAAGAAGAAAAAAATTTTTTTTTTTAATACCATCGAGTACATACGCGATATAACGCGTAATATTATTATTTTGTAAACAAAAATACATATACATATATATATATATATATATATATATTATAGGTAGGTACGCGCAAACATTTACAAGGTGATTCGCTGCTGAGGATTTTCACCTCCTCCTCCTTTCTATATCCATATAAATTATATATATATATAATAATAATAATAATAATAATATACATTTGACAATTATTATTAAACGCACGTAATATATTATAATATACAAGGTGATTTTTTTTCCACACAAATATAGTCGGCAACGCGTATAACAGATTGCACCTATATATTATGTTATACGTCTAATAAATGCGTTGAGATGTTCCAGAAATTTGTCGGATTTTACTTTCGCCGCTCTGCACATATAGAACTATTTTTTTGGAAGTTTTGCGCCTTTTTAAATTATGAGTTAATAATATACAGTTTTAATTCCGTAATAAATTTCGCGATAACGCCGAAAAACCACGAGGTTAACGTTTTTCCGTCGTAAAAATTCGTCGGCTCACAAAAAATCAGAGCGTACCTACCTGTGTGTAGGTATATATACGTATAGCAGTATTAACAGCGTAAAAACTACGGTAAAAAAACTGGCGAAAATCAAGTCCGACATAAATTCGTTATATTTATACGTATATAGTGTCTGTGTTTATATTATATATATAATATATGCGTCGGATAACTTTATGAGAGTAAATTTATTTTTTTCACAATAAACATAAATAATTTTCTGTGGTTCATTACTTTTTCTTTTTTTTTTTTTGCATTTTATATACTTCTTTGGAGTATACTGCGCGAGGAACTGCTGAATTTAATTGCGAATAATCCCTATATAATATAGAGAATATTATATGTTTACGGTAATTCACACGGTTTATTGAATAATCCGACGAATTTTTTTACCGGCTTTAAACGTGAGGCGCGGTGATAAGTGGAGTAAGTATACCTATATATGGGTACTACTGTATATTGATATTTTCAAGAATCAACGTTTTTAAAGTTGTCAATTCACGCATTGCACCGGTAGAGTTCTGTATACGGTTAACAATACATAAAGCTCCTCTTCTATAAAACTCTCGCAACTCGATCAGTGACTCGATAAAAGAGTATACCCGTTGAAATTCGTTAAGCGTATATATACTTAAATGATATTTCGCCGCGAACAACGATCGATGACTCGCTGTAATGATGGTCGAGAAATCACCCTGTATAATATTATAAACTTGACTTATTCTGAAACGCACTTTTTTTATACACGTTATATTATTCAGCTGCTTGTTCTCGGTCAAGGATCGTCTACACGTAATATTACATATATTACAATCAATGTATACACGGCAGATTGATACAATACGCGCTATCCGTTAAATATATTATTATTATTATAAATATACATAGTAATATAATATACTGCGGCGAATGACTGCAGCGGATAATGCGGCGTCCTCGGTTTCGGTCGATAGACCGCGGCGGTCTACTGCAATTTTTCGTCGGATATTTTCAAAAATCTCGAAACGCTGTAATATATATATATTTATTCGAACGATAGCCTTTTTTCGATTTTCTAGTAGTTTTTTTTTTTTCTTAATACGAAAAAAATATACGAAAACCCCGTAAAAATTCGTCCGTTCGCGCTCTCAATTTTACAACGAAATCAATTAAATGTGTAATTTAATTTTACACCAACAAAAAGTTATATATTAACAGTACAGACGTTTACGCAAGTGTTTATACAGTTTGAACTTTGCTGAAACGCGTGGTATTAGTTTTATTACGTTTACAACGTCTATGCATTTAAAATCAAAAAAATTCTATTAAGAAAAAAAGTGTACGCGGGCTATATACGGATTTTATTTTTAATAACCTTAATATTACCGAGATGTCAATTTATATATCCCGTACAGTGCGTTTAAAAATGTTGACGGATCCGCATGGGTCGGAGAAATTTCGGTTAGGTTAGGTTAGATTCGGTCAGGTTAAGTTAAGTTAGGTTAGATAAAGAAAGCAGTTTGTGTCCTTGGCGGAATCAATTTTGAGACAAAAGGAAACTTTTGAGCGCGGGAGGCAAATGATACCCAACCAGCAAGACAGATAGCACGCACGTTCGGACATATCCAGAGCATTAAACCTAGTCAAGTTAACTGCTGTTGGCCGAAGGCCGCTCACAGGGTGGTTAGAGGCCTCCAATTTCTTGTCACAAACCGTAATTCATTTAGTTAAGACAATTGCATGTATGCAGGTTGATATTTATCAATAAACGATGTGGCTGGGGAGGCAGTAATGGGATGCCATATTTCCGTCCATGGTTGACGATTTTAGAAAAAAAAAAAAAAGGTTAGCTTAGATAAAGGTTTAATTACGTTCGCAATTAACGCACCCAATAGTTACATAATATACGCCATATTCATGTATACGTACATAGCTTTACATACATACATACACATATTTTCTTTTTTTCTCCCAAACGGTTGACGTACAAATGACTTTCAAAAGGATATCGCTCAATTATAAACAAATAGGTACGTATATTTATTTATTTATATTATCTCGAATAATTATATAATAATATAATAATTATATGTAGGTATATTAATTGATTAAAATATGTTTTTAACGTTTATACTGTGTGATCGATATGTGTTATAACAATATGTATATATACATACACAGTACATATTACTATGCGTATAACATTATATATTCGTTTACTTTCTTTCACTTAAGTATACCATAACACAGCTACAATTTTACGTATATAATATCATGATACCCTAAGAATAATTATCATTATTATTATACTTATATTACACATAGATATATGTTACGAATTTAATTGTAATATGATTTTTTTTTTTTTTGACGATTTGATATAAGTTCCCCGACGAATATTTTATTCATTCTTTTATATATATATATATATATATATATATATATATATATAAAATAAAATACACTCAATAACATATAATAATTCTAACACTATAATGTACGTATTTTGTATACCACTATATAAAAAATATATCAATATACTGCAATATTAACTGCTATCTATTTATATATGTATATAAAGTATATTTATATATATATTTTCTTTTTGTATATGGTAACGTTTACAAAGACATTAATAATAACAATACAAATACTAGTGAAATATTGTAATCTAGTGACAGACGAAAGGTATAGACGCGGTATTTTAATTTTAATTTTTAATTTTTGTTTTTCGAACTGTTCTATTTGAGCTGCACCAACACCATGAAATACGTCACTGTAGCACCAAGAACCTATAATAACATATACAAGGAAATAAAAAATGTTATTGAGCATAATATAATGTATCGTAATTATACGCGTTATTGAATAGATAATTTATACATTTATAATTACGCGGTATAACAGGGCATAATTATTATATTATTATGTTACATTAAACTATGTTTAAGATTCATAATAGTATGTATCATGTGTTACTGTTGTATAATTAAATTTTAAGTGGAAATATAGGAAAAAAATCGACAAAATTCAATCGACGTTATATAACAGTAAGCGTAACATAATAGTTACGGGGAGCTGTCAATTTAATACGCTTTAGATCTCGGGAAATTAACTGAATTAGGAAAACTTTAAGAAATTAACAAACCCCGGACGAATGGTTTTTATTTTTTTATATTTAATTTAAAAGGCAAAAAATACGTATACGCGTATATGATTAAAAATTTTAAACGTATCGTTGTAAACTATAAATTCTTCCAAAAAAAAAAAAAAAACAAATAAATAAATAATAATATTTGGAAAAAGCGTTGCAAATCTAAATCGCGTCTTAATATCGTTTTATATCGTATCGAATCTAACTTATATAATACTTCGTGTGTTGAAAAGACGAGAATATCGCTAAAAAATAATTTAAAATATCGTAAAACTCGATGAAAACCAATCGAAAATATAAAAAAAAAAACTGAAAATTCACAGCCCTATATATAGAGTACTCGGAGGTAACATAACAAACTGTCGTAGGCTTACCGAGGCGAACAGATCCAACGAGACGTTGAAAAATTTCGCCCCGGTCACGATCAACGGTTTCTGACACTGTTGGCACACGATTTGCACGAACGTTTTCGCTTCTTCCGATCCGTCGTACCAGTGACAACTGTAAGCCGCTTCCATTACGGACGAGCTCTAAAAAAAAAAAAAATCATATACCGTGAAACACAATCCCACACAGTACATCACAGTGTATCACGCCAAAACACGTTAAATATTTTCGATTTAAGTGTATAACGAATGTACCGACTCGTCAGAATATCGCTGTGAGAAAAATCGTTACTATAAATATAAACGCTAGGGTGAGGTCCCGCCCACTTAAATTATTGAGGTTACTCTTTTTGGTGGTACAAGAAACGAAACAAACAATCTCATACAATTCAATTTTTACAGTAACTGTCCTCGGTCTCTCGCCCTTTGTTTTCTGCGGGTTATTTGCCAATGAAGTTATAGACACGGCGTGTGACGACGCGTTACAAAAATGTAAAAAGTATCAAAGTATCTACACTGCATGCAAATACATCGGTGCACGGATACGTCTTGTTGCTACTGAATTTAGTCACGACATAGGAATGTCAAAATAGCAACGGTTTGATTCATGACGTCACAAGACATATCCATGTTCGAAAAAATATTAAACGATACGTAAATCATTGTGTAAAGCTCACTTCTTCGATGAGTTCGTTTCCGTGCATAGAAAACATAAATATCTGCGAGAACGAATACGCCAAGTATCCGATGGTAGACAACGCGAACACGTTGATCCCGTCGATCTGAAACAACACAATACGTAAATAACATCAATATCGTCGCACGACTTGAACAATGTTTTCACTTTTAAGCGAGTGAAATCGCCGAAAGTCTCGAATCGTTGCCAGGACACAATGCGACATTTCGTTTGGGCTTTTCGGGAGAACGAAAAAAAATCCGTTTTCAGACGTGCCCAACGGTTGTCATTGGAAAAACGTTTGTAAATATAAACCGTACGTTTAGCGCACGCACACGACACGTCGACACAATATGTAAAGTATCCGTAAATTTTAAAATGTAATTTCTCTTCGTAAGACAGCTTTATATATATAAATTTTTTTTTGACAGCTCATAGGGCCTGATCGGCAGCAACCATCCGTTCTATTCCCGTTCCATTAGTTTTTTAGTAGACTGAATTGTTTGTTCTTTTATTGAACTGATGTTTATAGAGGTCTGCACCACTATAGGTCCACCAGAATATTAAAGACCACGCCCACTAGCCATTATCAACACACATATAAACAAGCCATTGAATCACACCTCATACTCTGAGTCATGGGAAGCTGACCTCCCGAAACTCGGTGAAAGGACGACCGTCCCTCAGTCCATGCAACGCAATATTTCCGTTCCGCAGTTTTTTTTTTAACTAGCACTATGATGTGCAGTTCATGCAGTCCTTGCGATTATCTGGCTAATGTAGCCAAACAGAGGTCTTTCTCCGTTCTACTATTCCTTTAATTACTCTGTTTGCGAAACTTTTGCGCCGAAAAGCATGTCCAATCGTTCTGATTTTTCTACTTATCAAAATATTTAGTAAGCGCTTCTTAATTCCATTTTCATCCCCCCCCCCTTTGAACATCGTGTATAAGGCTGGAATTAATGCTCGACCGAAGATCAGCGCGTACGGTATGCGCTGACAGTGCTCGCTAATCATCGTGATCGAGCGTTTAGTGCTTAGCTGACGACAAACTCGGTCGGTCGTATACAGTGTAAACGAGTAAACGTGTGAATGTGAGTAAACGAGTAAACGTTAAATAAATACTCGTATTAAATGTGTAAAATAAACGAGTGAACGTGTAAACAAGTATACAACGAGAAAAGATTAATTCTCAGTTCATTTCATTTCACTGAAATACGGGAAATAATAAAAATAATATTATTATTAATAATAATAATAATAATAATAATAATAATAATAATAATAATAATTATAATTATAATAAAATAAATAAATAAATAATAAAGATTGCATACGCGCGTACGATCGATCGCTTGGTCAGCGTTAAACTAAACACTTGCATATAACGACATAGCGCGTCAGCCGACCGTAATAAAACGGGAAGAGAAAGTAGAACCAGATAGCGCTACGACAAAACATAGAGGGCGTGGCAGAAATACGCTTATAAATAGCGGTCCGAAATCATCGGATCGCTCAGTGTAGTCACGACGGTCAGGCGTGAACGACGTATAGTTCGCGTCTGACTGCGGTGTGTGTGTGTGTGTGTGGTGACTGATCGCTATTTACATGCGTCTTTTTGCCACGCCCTCCATGTTGTGTTGTACCGCTATCTGGTGAGTACTTTGTTTTCTTGTTTCATTGTTATTTTGTTTACGTTCCATGTACGTTGTTCTTCCTTTTTCTACATCTGCGTTTCGTCTCGGTACATTAATAGATCTTTCTTCTTGGTTATTACTCGTCGATGTAGATATTTCATTGGCAGAGGGGTTGGCTCCATTTTTGCCCCCCCCCTCTTCTTGAACATCATGTATAACCGCCACTGCTTTTAAGTGTCGTTTATATATGGTAGTTCCATATCGCTTCGCCGCCAACAGTGAACGTATGGAAAATTCGTTTTTTACGCTTGGCTCACGATATTTTCCGTGCCCGAAACGCATCAGAAGTCACTCGGGCACAATGTGAAACAATAAAGTTGAAACGTCTAAATATATTATCAACCGAAACTCATAGAGGACATAGATTTAATAAAAACATTTTCCATCCAAAAATCAAGACGTAAATACCAATTTAGGTTCGAAAATCTTTCGTAAACGAAGACGCTCTCAAGACAATCCGGTATTTTTATTTTTAAACACACACACACACACACACACACACACACACACATATATATATTATGTAAATTAATTAATTAAACCACAATGTATATTCGCTGGCGCGCGCGGTTATTATTCGAATCTCTGTCAAGGTGATTATTGGTTGTTTTATATATATAATATGAATACAAATACATATATAATTTATACGTATATACGAACCTTGGTCGCTTGGTATGCGAGAATGGTGAGAATTACGGTGCTCACTAACATGTGAAACAAAAGTGCCACGCCGTAGCATTCGATAATCAAACTCACGTATCTGCGACGAAAATCATAAAAATATTTCGATTTCTTTTTGGTTTTTTTTTAAGTTTTTTTTTGCGTTTTTCAATAATCAAAAAGAGAGAAAAAATTTCTTACTTTACAATGTGCTTATGCCGTTCCACCCAGTACTTGATCGCCGATCTGACGAGAACTTCTTGATTGGACGTCAAGTTGTTCGGTCCTTTCCCGAGTTCGGTTTCTCCTTTTGTCCCGTCGTACTCGGAAATCTCGTTCACGCCGCCGTAATCTGAGATTTTTTTTTTACTATTATTATTTAACGGGTTGTGTTTGAGTCAAGTAAATTTTTTTTTTTTTTTTTATATCGAATACAATTTTTTATTATGTTTTTTTTGTGTCTGTACCCAAAAATTCTACCAAACGTAATATGCTCCGATTTTTACAATTATAGTTTGTTCCCGGTATCTAGAGAGGCCATTTTTCGATTTTCTCAAAAACGCTTAAAAAAAAACTCAGAAACTACCGCGAAAAGATAAAAATCGTTATTTCTTCGTAATTCTGAAACTAATGCGATTATAGAAACTCGAAACATTCATCAGTAATATACAAACTTTATATTATATTAGGAGCAAAAAAAAAATTCTTTTATTTAATTATAGCAATTATAAATTTTATGTTATTCGATTCATAAAAGAAGTGACTTTTCGGTATAAACGCTTAAAAATTTAATACAGTATCAGACACACGTTACTTCAACTATACATATATATTCAAAAAAATCTTGAAAATCGTTCGTCACAATTTTCCTTAATAAACATTTTTAAATTGTTCGACAAAGTGTATATCTATATTATTTGTGGAAAATTACTCTTGAAATTTTCACCAAATACGTAACTTTGTTCACTGCATTAACGAAAACGATTTTTGAAAATTATTTAATTTTTAATAAGAAATTATATTAAAACGATGTAAGGTTAATTGTAAACTGTGTATCCTATACACACTGTATTATTACATATCAGTGGCGGCGCCAGGGGTGACCCTGGGCCCACCAAAAAAAAATTTTTCCCTCCCCCTCCCTACGGCCCACCCTAAAATTTATGTAAATTACGTAAAGTCTTGTAATTATAATTTGTATGGGATTCAAATTAATCCTAATTGGTCATTTAAAATCATCTTAGAAATATTAAAAAGTTGTAACATAATGTATAGGTATTTCAATTGTAATATACATATATATCAACAGAGGTTTAAACGCATCGAAAAGTATTCAAGCATCACGAATAACCGAGTAAAAATATTGGTCCCCCTCTAAAATTGGTCGGCCTCGGCCTGGCCCACCTCCCGTAAAAGTTCTGGCGCCGCCACTGTTACGTATTGTTAATACATAATAATAGTAACGTTACACGGAAGCTCCGTTCAGAATCGTGTTTTCGAATGCAATGATTTATGCAATCGTTTCCGAATATTCTACGGTAATTTAACAAAACTTTAAAAATCTTTATCCAAGCGATTCACTCGACGTCCACAATACCTCGCGGCTCGCTATATTTTTTTTTAGTAACATGTTTTACCCGTTTTTTACTTCCGAACGCTAACAATTTGGAATACAACGGGGTTTTTTTTCGTATGCTATACAGTATATTTATACTATTACAGTAGGTAGGTTAACGAAATATGCACGTAAATACCGTTGATCTGTTGATTTTTAGCCGAAGCAGCGCGAAATATTTCCGCGGGATTCCGAGCTGCCGAGTCGAGGGTAGCGCTCAGTTCGATCAACGGATTCAGTATCTCCTTCAAGTGTTGGAGCTGTTCGCACGCTTGCACCAGAAACGACGAGAACAAAACTTCCATCAAGTTTGCGTGACTGAGCGTTATGAATATCCAATAAAACTACACACGCACACACATGTATACTTACCAAAAATTATTATTTTTACTATAAAGTGAACGATCTGAATAGCGGTATAATTAATTATAGGTATGACATAATATTGGCGACGCCGCGAAAAATTCGAAACTTTGAAACGTTTTTTTTTTTTTCGCAAACTATTTAATGGACATTTTTAACGAACAGAAAACAGAATTATTTAATTTGTACTCGGAATATAGAGTCGAAACATTGTTGCGGATAATACGAAAACGATACGAAAAGAGTGAATTGCGCGAATAAGCAACACCGCTGTCGTTTTTCCGGCGTATATACGACGAAATATTTTGTAAATAATTTTAAGATGAACTTTAAGTCGTATTAAAAAAAAAAAAATGTAAAAAAAAAATTGTATTAATTGACTGGAACGGTAAGCGCGACGAGAATTCGAAAGATTACCCGATTCGACGGGGAAACAAACGCCTGCGGCGGTATACCTGTAAGAGAAAAGCCACCAAATATCCCAACCCGTGACTGGCGTCCCACGGGTACCAAGAGTTCACCATCAGACGGGGAATCGGGACGATCATGGTCTCGTTGAACGATTCGGGATTGGGCACTTCCCACACGCTGTCGCCGATGAAAGTGATGGTCGTCCAGCTGATCGTCGTGAGAATCGTCACCGTCGACACGATGATCAACAATTGGCGCATACGGGCCAAAGCCGCTGCGTGGAATCTGAAGAGAAAAACGTTCCGATTGAATAGTTGGTTTTTTTTCCTCTATTTTATTATTTATTTTATTTATAAAAATTTAAAAAAAAAAAACAATTTGTCTCAAATAGTTTATATACGTATATAAACTAGGTGTATAATACGCGCGGTCGGATGTGGCTGAAAAGGACTTGGACGGGATAGGAGAAAGCGACCGGAGAAATTTTTATTCTCGGGAGAAGTGGCGGCAAAAACTCTTTGTACAGTAGCAGAAGAAACCAGAAGTTTATACATATAAAATCTCAAAACGAGTCATCCTTCCGTTCTAATGGCATTTCCATCAAACTTCTATATACCGATATAACTGATACGCAACTTTTTTCCACAGATGAACAATTCGCAACCGTATATAGTTCTGACCCGGAATCGGATTTACAAAAAAAAAACACAATAACAATAAACAACGAGGCCGAGTTTACAAAGTACTTTTTAATACGTTTATATTTCCCGATGTTATTCAACGTAGGAAATCGCTTTTTTTTTCATTTCACTACATTTTCTCCGAAAAATGTCTATATTTCTACGGTTTTATAATCGTATTGTTGGCACTGTTAAAAATTGAACGCACTTATCTGTCAGCATCGTTATAAAAATAATAATTGCACAATATCGGGGACATCGTATTTTTAAAACGTAAAAAAATCACCCGATATATTATATATTATTATTATATTAACGACTGAACGAATGGGGTACATTCGACTTTATTGTAACGCATTACGATAAAAATCCGATGTTTTCATGTTTGCAAAAAGTTGTAAATTAGTCGACAAAATATCGGTATAATACAGTAATAATAATTAATAATAATAATAATAATATGTCGAGGCGTGTTCGACACGACAATAAAACGCGGTAGAATTTCAATCGTTCAAATA
This sequence comes from Slavum lentiscoides, assembly GCA_032441835.1. Taxonomy (NCBI): domain Eukaryota; kingdom Metazoa; phylum Arthropoda; class Insecta; order Hemiptera; family Aphididae; genus Slavum; species Slavum lentiscoides. The sequence continues at coordinate 6,986,214 of CM063715.1, read as the reverse complement.
AAATAAAAAAATAAAAACGGAAAATTATTGCAATAATTCTATACGTAATCTTCGAAGATTATTGTAAAAAAAAAAAATATGTATATATATATTCCAAAAGAAAATTAACTCCTCGTCGTAAAACGAAACCGTTTTTATCCCAAACTACTACACCGACAACGTTCAGCTGCTTATTATCACGTCGAAAGTATACGTTTATTAAATATTGTTATATAATCCGTATATTTCACTCCGTACACGTGTCGATAATATATAATTCTTCGAGTAAGTATATAATATGTATAAAAATACCTCCTGACTATATCACGACGACATACAGTATATAATGATTTTACCGGCCGGTGTAATGCAACGTAGTTTTAAACGCGCGCGTACCTATATGATTTTCTGTTTTTCGTCTACTAATTACATATATATATATATATATATATATATATCCTTTTTAATATTTATAAATTAATTTTTTTTCTTTCCTTAAAAATAATTCGAAATCTCGCGATATTTTCAAATATATATATACGAATATATGGACGGTAAGCAGTGGCGCAACAAGCGGGGGTGTTGGGTAGTACTTACACCGAGGCACCAGAGTACATTTGACATTTTGGGGGCGCCATCTGATGCGTTTGCACACATAAAGTAGTTTATTTTAATTTATTTTAGGACATCGTGTAATTTTTGTTACTAGGGCACGACGAGTTGTAGTTGCGCCAGGGGCGATAAGTGAAACGAGTTGACTTTGTATACCTACTCGTATTTAATTTTTCAAATAAAATATAAAATATCGCGATTTCGTGAAATCCGTGCGCGTGTGTGTCAGTGGCGCGTTTACGGTGGAGAACAGGAGAATTTTTTTAAGCATTATACAATCGCTTGTGTTCCGATATCGTACGGATTAAAATGAATTTCAAAGCATTTTTTTTTTTTTTTTTTTTATCAAAAAATCACATTCATACGACATTCACTTTAAGACACGATGGACTTTGTCACAACATTACTGTAAAATAATCTACCAATCCCCTCTCTCGACACTGTTAAGTATTCAGGTATAAACCTCGATAAAAGACTAACATGGCAAAATCATAATAATAATAAAAAAAAAAAAAAGACTTACACTCAATGCCCGTTCCCGATCTTTAAAAATTTTACTCTCTAAAAATAAATTCTCAACACTAAAAAATATATATACAAATCTCTTCTGAAACCCATATGGACGTATGGAATCCAACTGTGGGGATCGGCGAAAAAGTCAAATTTAAATCAAATACAGGCATTCCAAAGTATAACACTTCGGAAAATTACAAATGCTCCATCCTTCGTCTCTAATCTGACCCTTCACCGTGATCTAGGCATCAAAACAATAGAAGAAGAAGTTGCTGTTTTCTATAAACGTTTTTATAATAGATTAGAAAACCACGAAAATCCTCTCATAAAAGGCTTGCACATTCCGTCACTTATCCTGGAAATGCCCGTCGCAGGCTCAAGAGAAAATGGTGTACAGATCTTTTAACTTAATCCCATAATAACGTAATTCCATGTTAAGTGCTACTAACGGGTGGTTCCTTATTCACGCAACCACAACAATGTTTTTTTTTTATTCCCATTCTCACGTATACTGCTTATTGTGCTTACTGTATACAGATTGTATATTTCTTGTAAAAAAAAAAAAAAAAAATAGATAAAATAAAAAAAAAGGAAAATCACATTTCATGATTGAAAAAATATATAAATACGCCTCCCCCAAAAAAAAAATAAATAAATAAAAATACGCGCCACTGATTTGCGTACACACACACACACACATGACGACGACTTTACCTCGAGTGAGACTCAGCGAACAACGGATGTGGAGACAGATTGTTCCAACTCCCCAGCGTCCTGTAGAACGACTTGGTGCCCGTGCTGAAGTACATGAACTTGATCATGGAATGTGCGAAAAACAACGTGGTCACCACGCCGGCGGCCAGCTGATCCGAATCGTGCGACTCGGTAACCATGAATATGACGACGAACAAGTACTGCGTGTAGATGATCAGCGCGGTGATCCAGCTGTACACCTTCCGGAACAACACGGACAAACCGGAATAGTCGTCGTAGTACTCGGATATGAACAGGCCGGACATTTGTATCAGCCGGATGTTCGGCCACAGGTCCTTGATGAGGCCGTCTTTTTTATAACCCATGACGAACAACCGCTGCGAAACGCAAACATTTTAGAATATACTTTATCGTGCAGCAGGAGAAAACGCCGGTTTTTTTGAAAAAAAAAAAATATATTTAATTTCGTATTCATTTCGCGAGTGAAACGATAGAAATCATCAAAACACTCGGATATTATTGAATTATCGTTTAAAAATCCGTTTCGCGACTCATAATATAATATATAGATCAGCTGCGATCAGAAAACCGCGAAATCCGATCGATTTTAATGCGTTTACGAATTTCTATTATATTTTTTAATAACCAGCTGAAAATGGTGGTAAAATTACAACAAAAAAAAAACTTTTTAAAAAACACTGCAACGTCTTCTTCTGTAGGTGCGCATAACGCGTCGAATACTTACGACATAGTATAACTCAACAGCGTACATACAGGTCCGTAAAAAACACATTTCTTTTTTTTTTTTTTTGTAAAACGGTTCAATGTTTTCGAGTCATTTTTAATGTATTTTATTTTTACTTTATCACCGCGCTCTACGCTTTTTTTTTTTTTGATTTTTATCGATTTTAGTATCTCCTTTTCAATATTCTACACGACTTGTACGTGCCCGTTAAAAGTCATAAAATCGTGAAATTTTAAACGCGAAACGTTCAAAATGCGAAAAAATCGCTTTTTTATTAACATACGCGTATAAGTAGTATATACGTATTTAATTTAACGATTTTAAACCGTTCATCAAACTTTTGCTAAAGGATACACAATATCCCCTCCCGGGTCTGTTCCTGTCTACGCGTATCGTATAATTTTTTTTTAATGACTCTATAAATTGATCGACAAGCAATAAAAAAAAAAAAAACCTAAACGTTTTATTAAATATTAAGTGCGTACGACTGTATTATTTTGTAAATAATTTACTAATATCGAATTCGTTTGTTTGGTTCTTCTCTTCCGACCCAGAAAAAATAGAAAAAAAAAAAATAGAAATTACGCTCGAGAAATATTTTACGAATATTAATTCGTATTCTACGCATACATAATTACATACACCGTTTTTCGAAAGTCGAGAGAAAAAAAAATGATATCGATTATATTATTATAAGTGAGTCGAAAGGTATATAATTTGTCACACGCGCGCCCTCCGCCAGTTCTTCTTACGCGTGTTGTTTTTCTTCGATATTTCGCCTTAAGTTTTTAATATATTATTATATACTTTTAATAAATATTTCCATATAATATTCTTATCGATTTTATTCTTTTTTCGGTACATATTATTTATATATATATATATATATATATATATATTATAGAAATACCGTTCGTTATTTTTTGATTTCTCGTTAATTTTTCTTCCCCCCTCCGGCCGCATTTGAAAAAATTGGCAGATTTCATTGACACGTTTGACGCGATTGGTATACGCTTCGTTTCTAAAACTACACGATCTCGAAAAATACAAAATTACACCTCCGCGTCAAACTTTCGGTGGGACAAAACGAAAATATCTCCGTTATTAATCAATGCGTTTGCTGTACTAAAGGATATACTCATATGAGCAGCATCACTTCAGCTACGCGTACCGGGTGCGGATGAACGATGAGAATTATTTTCGTTCGTCAAGGCGGAAAAAAAGAAAATAATAATCGTATTCACGCGGTCGTTATGCAGAAGTAACACACGCAGAGGCGAACGCAGGAAGGGGTTTTGGGGGTTCGAACCCCCTCCGAAATGTCTGAGAAAATTTTAAAGTTATTATATAGTTACGACATATTACGTGTAAGAGTTTAGATAGTATATAATATAGTACCTAATAATTTTATATTTTTCAAAAACCCCTACCGAAATTTTTTTCTCCTTTCGCCCCTACGGCTTTCCGAATATAATACTGCTAATTCACTCCGTGTATGTCCGCATATGTCGATTACGACTATACAGGAGTCGAATACCTATCTGTAGTTTTACTCAAAAAAGGGAGTGTTAAAACGCGTTTTTCGCTACAGTCCTATAACAGCCGCTATAGCAGCGCAGAATCGATTTTCATTCGCTCAATTCGCAATAAACTTTACCGATAAAAACCGTTTTTATTCGTACGCTATCAATATTATTACGCGTTTGAAAATAATTTGAGCGCGCTGCTGTCGAGCGAAGAAATCCAACGACTGTATTTTTTCAATTGTCACCGCGCTCGTTCTACACACATCAGTCCAAATAAGACACCGGCAAATTTTCGAACTCGAACATTAATAACATAAATAATAAATACCGTGTACTATACGATATACTGACACAGGTCACCGTTTATATACTCTGTCCGGAAAAATCTTTATACAGATTCTGGCTTTTGAATCCGGTAAAAATTCGGAAAACTACAAAGAGTTAATTGTTAATTTCGAAAACATTACGCGTTCGTAAATAATAATAATAATAATAATAATAATGATTTGTTATCCGAAAACGTTACGATTGTCGCATTTATACATGCATACATACTCGTAGAAAATAAATCGTTTTCGATTCTGAGCTGAGCGAGGGATCCAGTGGTTTTACAATGATGTTTATTTTTTTATTTTTCTTCCAGCCTGTGTACGGGTTTTCGACCAGAAGGCGTGCTCCGATCTCTTCGGTCACAATTCGTTTCCGGCAGCAATTCGCATCTATTATAGCTGGTACTTTAGAGAGATCATTTTTCGATTTTCTCAATAGTTTTTTTAACGCGACGAGATAAACTGCCGAAGAACTACGAAAAACCGCTTAAAAATGGGATTTCGTCAATATCGCGTATAGTATTTTCGCTATAATTTCGAAAATAAACATTCTATCGTCTTGAAATTTTCAACAAAATTGTATCCTTTGTACTATACAACTTCAACAAAAAAAAAAAATTCAAAAAGTTTCATTCAATTTTAAGCTATTTATAGCTATTTTTGGATTTTGAGGTTTTTCATTCGTAAAACAGTCAATTTTGACTTGAAATCTGGACACAACGTCAGACATGTATTACTTTAATTCTGTACGAAAAATAAACAAAGTGTATTATACCGAATCGTTTTATCGAATGCGACGATTTATCATTGCTTTCAAATTTATAATAAAAACAAAACTCTAAAATCTTTATCGTCCAAGTAAGCGATATCTACAACACCCAGCGGCTCGCTACCTTTTTTTTTTTTTTTTTTTTAAATACTCGTGCAATTAAATAGTCGTCGATATTCTTTAAAACAATATTGCCCGATAATAATCTATATCGACAGTAATATAAAAGGAATATTAATTTTCAGGTCGTATAAAAATTGGTTTTCGCTAAGAGTTGCGCAATGTGCGTAAATCATAAAAATAATTCGGATTTATATTGCGCACACAGCTGCTGCGTGGTAAGAACTAGGTGAAAACGCGTTCTGACGCGGTTTTAACTTCGGGACTTCGGAACTTTAATTTCGGATAGGTAACGCGTGTAACGGAGTTTGGCAAACGTTACGATATCGAATATCCATATCGACCGCAGAATCGCTGTATAGAATTTTCGAAATCACAAATAATAATAAACGTTATCGATCTCGAATTTCCGCCGTTCTATCGAAAATCGTAATACTGCAGACAGCAGAAATTTCAACCGCGATTTGTCCGCCAGTGTTTACAGACTCGTTCGGCGTTATTGTCCATCGACCGTATTAGAGTTCAAACGACACTGACAACAATTTACACGCGGATAATCGTTAACGAACAAATTTCAACGAAAAATAAATAAATATATGTCGCCCAAGTGAATTACTACTGTGCAGACGCGTAGATTTTTAGAGTTTCGTTATTATACGATATACGAAATAATACGTGAATTTTTTTTTCCATGACCCGTTAACTATAATGGGAAAAAAAATCAAGGAACTGTCTAAAGTATCCGCAAGACCGGACCGCGTTATGTTATTGTTACCGGATTTCCACATTGGACGCGTACCGATCGGTACCTTCTACAGCCGAAAAGTCTTACACAGAAAAAAAAAACGACGACGTCGTTGTGAAACCTGCACTTGTACAGCTCGGATTCTAAAACGTGTATAGGAAAAAAGAGTAACGAGCCGCGCGAATCACTCAGATAAATATTTTAGAGTTTTGTTATTACTATACATATTGTAAATTCGAAAGCAATAATAAATCGTTGCGTTCGATAAAAAACGATTGTGAGCGGAGCTCCGGTGTAACTACAACACGCATTGTCGAAAAACTTTTCAAATGGTTATGAAAAGAAATTGTAGTGACTTAACGGTTTTCGAGATTTTTTTTTTTTTTTTTTTAATACATTTGAAGTACCTAACAAACTTCCGACATAGTTTTAAATTTTTCACGAAATCACCTTTTTTTACGAATTGAACACGTCGAAATCTACATTAATTGCTATAATAATAGCGTTAAATTACGAGAAATTTTAATACAATGTGAAATTACATGTTTTCGGTAAGAAATTCGGGTTTCTATGACGATTAGTTTCAAAATTACGAAGAAATAATATTAACGATTTTGACGAAATCGCGGTTTTTTACCGTTTTTATGTACATAACTTATCGGTAGTTTTCTTTTTTCCGAAGCTTGGAAAAAAGTATTGAGAAAATCGATCTCACTGAAGTACACCGACTATATGCGATTTTCAACCGGAAAACAGCACTCTTTCTGGTAGAATTTTCTCTGGGTACGCGCAAAAAAAAAAAAAATAAACACGTCATTGTAAAACCAATATAAAACATTCCTCGCGCTCCGTTCACAATCTAAAATACCGAAATGCTCCGGTACTATTTTTTTTTTTTTTTTCAAAACCCGTTCGAAATCACTCGTTCCGTTTTACTTTAAAACGTATTCGCGCGCGTTCTCGTGCAGACGACGACCAAATGTCTAAACGTCTCCCGACCTCATCGCCGTCACACCACAGCTCGTGAACGCGTCCCACTATACGCACACGTTTCGATAATTTCGACAGACGATGTTATTATTATTATTATTATTATTATTATTATTATTATTACGTTGTCTGCACGAGGCGCGGACGTTACACACATAATATTATACCTATTTATCCATACCTTTCAAAAATAAATATATTTTCTTTTCTTTTTTCTTTTTTTTTTTGCACGCCGAAATCGTCGATCAACGGCCTGAACGTTGAAATCTGTGACGGTTTTGAGCCGATGAGGACGCGTCCATGTACGCGCTGTTACGGTTTGTTCGTTTTTTTTTTTTTTCTTTTTTTCGTCTACGATATCGTCGAGTGTCCAGGTGTCCAAACTCGAGTGGAGTCGCGACGACACTGCGGCACACGTAACGCGCAGTGTCCAGGGTCGCAAGAAAAAAAAAGAACGGGGTCGACACGTTCCCATGACCTACATAAGGCAAGGGGATGATACCGTTTTAAATATTTAGCACCGACTCCTTATGCCCCGTTCGCGCGTGTAGAGAATATCCTCCTACTCCTTCTCCTCCTCCTCCTCATCCGGCGTCACGACAAAAAAATAATATATATATATATATATATATTATATACGTAATATGTATATATATATATATATTATACCTGTGTTGGTTTATATGGATACGCCGCGGGTATCGGGTCGCCGCGGCCAGAAATCGATACGCATAACATATTTAAACGGGGATCGATGGGAAATTATACGTACGGAAAAAAAACGTGTTCGGCCTCGCGGGTTAACACTGCGTGATCGCATCGGCGGCGCCGGCCGGGGACGTGGACCTCGCGGCGTGCCGGTCAAAAATTTCAATTTCCAATATTCTAATTCGGTACGCGCGCGTTACATACATATTTCATATACATTATACTTTCAACAGAGACGCGATAACGGCGTTTTACGCGTACGCAGTGGACACTGCAGTCGGCCAGAGCCCAACTTGGGGGGGGGGGGCTAGGGGGGCTGCAGCCCCGGGCCCCTGTTGATAATTAATTATTAAAGTGGCACTGTGAAATGTTAAGCGGGCTACACACGCGATTTGGTCGGCCCGACAGTCGGGTTGGCTGTATTATCAGGTCGTGTGTATAGATGTGTCGTATATATATATATATATATAGACTTACGGTACAATTTATTTATAATCTTAAAAAATTAATTGAATATAAAAAATCAATATAGCAAAAAAAAAAAAACTGAATTTACAATTTAAGTTAAGGGCCCGATCAAAAAATTAGACCCGGGCCCCAAAAGACCCGGTTCCTAAGCTGGGCTCTGCAGTCGGACCGACTTTATACGAAAAATAATATCATCGTTTTACGCTGCACTTGTGCAGACGACTTTATTTCGTGCGGAAAAACACGTGCGTGAAATTTCAGAGGAATCCTGCAACGCTGCAAACCATATAGTGCCACCGCGTTTCTCCGTAATCGCACGCCGTATATATTGTACAAAACGTATTTAGCTTGCTCGGTGGACCGAAGGGAAAAGAAATTTTTGCAAAAAATAACACCGTTTTAATAAAAAGGTCGTGCGCGCGTCGGTAGAGCGGAGATAATGCGACGGCGAAGTTAACCACTCCGCTCCGCGGGGACGATCGATTAAATTATTATATTTAATAATTTTTTTATGTCAGAAAACACAATGTCGCTACCGGCTATATATGTATCTGCGAGCTTTGTATACGGAACGTTTAGTCCTTTTTAGCCAGTGTCGGATTTTTCGTGATTTAAAACCGTTTTTGTTTTTGTTTTTTTTTTTTTTTTTTTTTTTGTCCATCTGCGCGTGATATGACCGAATAATTGATAACAGCAGCACTCCGTACGTTACGGCGACATACACGAGATTTTTTTCCGATACACTCGTTTTCGGACATTTTTCCCAATTCAATTATACTGCAGTGGCGTACTCTCGGTTTCTCTCTAAAAGGGGAATGGCGGTTTATATAAAACACCGACACTTCGTCCCCATAATATTTCGAATTCAACCGTATTATTAAAATAAATCAAATATGTGTATATATATATATAATTATATATTTGTCGACAAATTTGAATTTCCATCACGTGAATTTTCAAACACTCGCGCGGATCTGGTTTTATTTTGTTTTTACACTGACCAGACAGAACAATATACCGCCGCGGTCGCTAAAAAAATTACTCGCAAAACAAATCCTACGTTTGGATTCAGTTCAATCATAAACGTAGCTAAAGGAATTCAAACGGATTTCTCGTCGAAAAATACAATAAACTAAAATATACGTGCACGTGTTAGAAGAGACGGATCGATTTGAATGCAAAACGTATTTCGTAAATACGTTTTTCGCTATATTTACGTAAATGTTCTAAATTTATTACGATGACAATAACAATATAATAAAATATTCTTCTTCTTCTTCTTCTTCTTCTTCTTCTTCTTGGCGTAACTACTCTGTAAAATTTTCGGACCTCGCCTGGTCTCCGACTCGTACCAGACCTTTTCAATCATTTAACCGTAGCCACTGAATACTCTGGCGTTTGATAAAACCAATTTTACTCGTTCCCGTGTCCATATAAACTCCTGCAGCTATAGTCAAGTACTGGTCTTCACAGATTTTTCCCCGATCTTTTTGTTTTCAAAAGTCCTCGACTTCCTTTCCATTATGCTCGTCGTCGTCCAGGACTCACGCAACCCCCCCACACACATTAGAGTAGACCTTATTATTATATAGTCATACGGACAATCTGCTTCTTTTCTTTTTTTTTTTCTTTTTTTTTGCCAACGTTTTAGTGTTGAGGAATTATCGCTAACGCGTAGAAAGTTTCCGCTCTGCTTTATTCAGTCGAACGTTTATTTCCATTGGCCAGTCATTTCTGGCGCTTAGCGTCGCGCCCGAACACTTGAAGTCGAACATCTTTTCAAACGTTATAGGCACGTTCTCTTACTCCTGGGTCTTAGCTGTCTTAGGTCTGTTAACTGTTTACAAACTCCATTATTTCTGTTTGCACTGGTCTGTATAGACCTATCTCTCTCGCTTCCGTTTCCGTTGTACTCTCGATAAATCGGCCATATCTCCTGGTGTCTCTCCTACACGGCGCTTAGCTCGTCCACAAAACCGAGAAGTCGTGATGTGCAGCTAATTACCGAATATTAAATATTTCTCAATTTCTAAATCGTGATTTATTACGAAAATATATAGATACGTTTTTTTTCTAATTTGTATAAAGTAGTTTACAAACAGGATTAACTGCGAATACAAATTATTACTATTACTAAATACTTTTGTGAATTACTTACAACGTCAAGCATATAGTTTCGACGGTATTTTAAGTAATTTTTTTTTTTTTTTTTGTAATGAATTCTTCGAACTTATTTCGATTCGTTTTTTTTTTCTTAATTAAATTTAAATTATTTATAATTTATTCCAGTGCTATTCTATAAATAATTTTCATCAAAATATTCGAAGAAAGCGCGTTAAAAGTTATCTAAATATATTCATGCAGTTTTTTTTTTTCTTAATAATAATAATATAAAATGCAGGGAAACTAAATAATAATTTTAAATTCTTCGTGTAGTATTTCAAATAATTTATTCGTACGTAGTATTATTGTATATAAATCAAAATAGAGTTCTCGAATATCGTATAAAATATATAATAAATTATCATCGATTCAGCGAACCTGTACATATATTTCTAAATTTTTTCTTTTTGGTATAGGTATCCCAACGGTATTAAAAAACACTTGTTTTTCGGGGATAACATTTACGAATATCATGTTTAAAAAAACCCCACGAAAAAGCTCCACCTCCCCTCTTGAAAAAAGCCATATTATTATTATTATAGTATATGAATAACGAGAAGGGAAATTTGTAAGCCCCCAAACAAAAATTCTGAATGCACACCTGTCGAAAATATGTCGAAAAACATATCATTAAAACAGTATCAAATACAATATTTATATATATACGTAATATAATATATCATATATAATAATATGATATCGATATGGAATATAAACAAGACGCTATAATTTTAATTGCGTCATACCCACCGAGACTCGACATTTTTTTATTTCTCGAATTAACGTATAATATTTTAAATATATATATATATATATTTTTTTTATATCATAATATATTATTATATAAATAGTCATTGATTGTGTACATATAATACGATGCACTTTTATAATTACAGGCGACCGCGATTGCTCACTCCGTACAAATATTGATATACAATACATACCCATATATTATATACGTACCTATTGGACTGTTTTGGTATAATATTATATGTGTAAAAATTTTGAAATATTGACATTTATTATGTTAATGACGCTGAAACCGATAATTAATAATTCATATTTATTAAGGAGTAAACACGTGCGATAACGTATTTGAACACGGCCAAATTTTGAACGTCAATCGATCGGTCAAAATTAACGTTGGCCAGATATTTTGTACGTGTTTAAAACGTCAGATTACATAGAAGTAAAAATACAAAACGGTATCCGAAGTACGCTCGTGTATAATATATACACGTGTATATCGTGCAATCGACACTGTACAAGATATAAAAAAATTTTTAGAGAAAACGCGCTTTCGGGACGGATACCTAATTATATACGCTATCGGTTTCTCTTTTCTCGGTCAAACATCTTTTTTTTTCTTTTTTTTTTTTGTGGGGGGAGGGGGACACTGAAAATCGTAAAACAATATTGCTGCGCGTATATGATATGACAATATCACAATATGACCTGCGATCAGTCTCGACTATATAAAATGAATAAACATATTTGTTATTATTCATAACGTTATTTTTTTTCGAAATAAACGTCGTAAAATAAATGTCGTATTTTTATATATTTATATTACTGGAAAATTAGATGGTGTTCGTGAACTCGTCCCGTTCCAAAATATACTCAGACTTACAGCGAATTCGGTTTCGCGAATTCGGCCTGTAATAGAATAATCGTATCTATAAGCGAGTACCTACAATGTATAATTTAGGTTATAGGAATGCGTGCGGTATAAGTGTATAACACTTTAATGCACACGATACAGGGGCGTAGGCAAGAGGGGGGAGGTCAACCCCCTCCCTATTTAAAAAAATACCAATTACAAAATAAATAATAATAATTTTTTTAATTTTGATGTAGGTAAGTACTAAAAAGTGCAAAATGGACTTTTAATTTAAATATTTTTCAACAAAAAAATATTCCTAATATTGTAAAGTGAAAATGAATAATTTTAAAAAAATGTACACAATTATTTATATTCAACATTTTTTTCAACTCCTCGTCCAATTTTTTTTTTTTTTTCATGTCAACCTAATACTAATAATTTAAAGCCAAACCCCCGCGCCCCCTAATAAATAATCTATACCTACGCCCCTGACACGATATAACTGTGTATACCTATTCAATAATTAAGACGTTTCTTATTATATTTTTTTTTTTAAAAACCGTGTAAAGACTAAAATATAATATAATAATCCATAATACATACATATATATATATATATATATATATTATTATGTACATAATTAAACATGCGATCAAATTGATTTTCAAATACGAAAATAATGTACATTTGTAAAAGAACCGCGTCACGTTCTCGAAACCGAACAAACGTTGAAAAGTCCACGCCCCCTCACTCCTCATGAATATTCCCCCCTCGCATGTATACATTATTATTATATTATACGAACCGTCTCTATATATTATAACAGACAAGTTTTACGAGAACAAAAAAATATATATAATAAACGTTTCGAAATCAATAAATACCGTGTTCTGTGACAATAAATTATATGTATGTATATATACATATGCGAAACTATACAATATTATAAGTTTAATAGTGTCTCGTTTAGTCATTTCTCAATCAATTATATTCGACCGAGACAGTAAAACAGTGGATTTTCAAGTTTCACGCGATGCTTGGATAAAAATTATCGAAAATTAGTTATAAATACGTATTATATTGATATTGAAACGCGTTAAATTTTAAACGATTTCTTCCGGATGAGAATATTGTAATAATAGTAACGGCTTTAGAAGTCTCTCTTTCCAACAAAAAAAAAATATATATATATATATGATATTTATATATCAAAATCTGATCATACCACGAGCCGTGAGTTTCTTTCGCAAAAAAAAAAAAAAAAAAAGGCATGTTTTTATGTTAAAAAAACGGATCGAGCGCAGACATCTTAGAAAAGTGCGGCCGTGATGTGGAATTTCACACCATATTGCTGCAAGTTATAAACAGTCGGTCACAATATAGTTGTTGACGAGAATTATTGTTTTCTGGCCAATAAAAAATAAATTCATAAAATTGTTCGCAAAACCGTTCGGATGAAGAGAAACCAATATTTTCTCTTAGATAAATAGATGATAAATGTATCGTCTGTTTGAATTATAGCTTTTCATGACTCATACCCTACTCGTACATAATATACGTCTAAGAATATTTTACAATGGTTTTAACTTTTGCACTCTATAAGTTTACGGACCTGGCCACTATGTGTCAATGGCCAAACCTGCGAAATCAGTCCCCACTATATCTATAATTTGCCCAGTGGCGATTTTGCATTATTATATATAGAGTCCGCTTAAGGCCAGCGTCCAGCTCTTAGAACATCAGCAATTTTTATCATTTGCCTGTAACTAACTATATAAAAATCTTTATCTTTAAAAACTAGTTCAAAAAAAAAAACTATACGAATATTTCACAAAGCACGAAAACTGTAATGTTAATGAAAATTGTACGTGTACGATGCAGCGGACCCTTGAATTAGAGCTGGTACATACGCGGATTTCAAACTCTGATCCATTTAATATAAATTGTTTTCCTTTAATTCGGCCCTTCCTCTCGAGCTGAATTAATCGTATTATTTTGCTACCTATAAATATTATGTCCAATCGAAATTGTCAAAAATCGACTAGTCGCTGCTGTATACAGGCGTGTATACACCATACGAATATAATTTTTACGGGTCGCCCATATATAAATAATACAAATAATAAATCGATCGTCCCCGTTTAAAAACGAATGAATATAATATAGATCCGCTTTTTTTTACCAATGGCAGTTGTCGGTGCGTTTTTCTTCCATATTTTAGACCTAAAAATTCGACAGCAAAAAGTGAATTACATCTTTTCTACCGCGTTACTGCAATGGATATAATATTTGAAGGGTGAATTTGAACATAGATTTCGACACATCGAATTTTTGGAGAAATATATTTTTTTTTTCTTCGAATTTTCAAACGTTTTATACATTTTTTCGTTGTTTTCTAACGCATTAAATTCACAACCCCAATAAATAAATATAACGTACGTATTCAAATCCGTACCAATATGAAATACCAGTCTGTATTTGTAAACGCCTTGTATAATCGTTTTTAATTCGATATTCGAAAAACGACATTAATGCACGCACGAATAACAGGACAATGAACCAAACTTCGGTGGAATTATTATTATTATTCACTGTATAATCCCTAATGTCTGGCGTTATAATCATGCGAGTGATATTTGAAAAAAAAACAAAACAAAAATATAAATATAATATTCGTCGAATTTTGAGAAATTTCTGAACATTCGAATAGCAATATTTTTTACGACTGGTCAGGCTTAACAATAATAATATTTGTCGACTCGCGACTAAAAAACTCACAAAAGAGAAAAAGAACATTGAAAAGAATTTTTTATTTTTGATAAAAGTTATTTACTTGTACATGATTAGCACAAATATACAAATGAAAAAAAATTGTAATCGCGTTATAGCATGTTAAATATACACAGGCACTATAAACGCAGTTTTATTTTGTAATTTTTATTTTAGGTAACATTAATCGTATAATATAAACTTACACAATTTGTACAATTAATTTATATATATGTATACCTAATATCAAACGATTATGTAAAAAATCTACATACACGTACGGAGGATATTTAACGGGACGTTATACAAATGAAATAAAACAGTAAAATACGTTATATAAAACTTAAAACCTAATGAATAATCATTGAATACCAATAATAATAAGTATAAAATAATAACAGTGTACATATTATGGTATTAATATGACACTAAACAGAGAGCATAAAAAATAGGTTAAAATAAATAATAATAAAGAACATACGTTATGTTATGAAAAAGGGTCGTAACGCGTAAAACATTAAAAAAGTGGATTATACACTTTCGTCGTGTAAAATAATCATTTTATTCTCACAAGACGACGAACTGTCGTCGTCTGGATCCAAAATTATGTTGTTCATATTGATATGCTGTTTGGACTCCAAACCCATTTCGTCGACGTCTACTTCCGAATCTGTTTTTACAACAACACCTCCATTGCCCTCCTGTGAAAACCAACGAATCATATGGTATTACTACTACTATTATTATTATTATTATTACACGTTTGATTCAATTATTTATATTTAGTTAATTAATAACGAAACTAATAAAAACACGGACTCACTAAATCCGAATACTCGTTATGTACACCACACCTACTACAGTGTTCGACTATTACAAGTTATTCGATGCTATCTAATTACAAATATGACGCCTAATGAAAAAAACACCATGTTTTTATAATGTAATGCGCAATATTTTATCGTGTAAAAAAATAATATATTAATTCGATGAAAATAAAAGCACACAAGACCCCAAACAATATACGATCGCAAGATATCTTTATGGTAAAATCGACTGAAATAAGCCTACATGCACTAACTGTACAAAAAAAAAAAAAATTTGATGACCTAAATAAAACTATAAATTGAAAAATCGCTCTTTCGCAATAAATAAACATGCTGATACAGGCCAATTAAAGACAAATTATACTGCAAAACGATTACGAATGTGGAAAACCGAGATCTAGCGAATCTTATTCCACTTACAACACGAAATCAAAACAAATTTGTCGAAATATAACGTCAGAAAAATGGGATTATCAACGTATGATTAATATCAATACAGACGCAAGGCGATTATTACTAGGTATTGTTTTACCAATTATTATAAATACAGTAAATTTAAAAAAAAACCTTAAAACACTATTTTAACGATTTATGCACACGTCATTATGATATTCATCAAGCATACCATTAATTTTTGTTTCAGGTGAGTTCTACCGTGTTTCTGCAAGTGGTCACTACGCATGAACCGTTTGGGACATTCGTTACACTGGAACCTCTTTTCTCCTGTATGCGTTCGATTATGTCTCTACGGTTATGAAAACAAACATCAAGCGTACAAATATAATATAATATACACACGTGTAACTTGTTATTAGGTAATCGATTCAAAATGTATGTATACCTGAAGTTCGTCCGATCGAGTAAACCGTTTACCACAATGTTGCCAATTGCAAACAAAAGGACGTTCGCCCGTGTGCCACCTGAGATGAGCTCGCAAATGAGACGTTTTGCCGTACGATTTATTGCAACCGGGCACGTGACAAATGTGCAATCTCTTACCGGCACCATTTCTAACGAACAAAACAGTACATGATATGATTATTAACATATTAGGACACGTGTTCTACGAGTTTCAAACAATAATAACTGGATTAAATACCGTTTTTCACCATCGCAACAATTGGGACATGTACAAGCCACTCTTCTTGTTCGCGGTTTTTCTTCGCCCGGAGAATCGTACTCGGTCACTGAACTTCCGTCCTGGAACACCGTTCCAGCAATTGGAATAATTTGCCATTTTTGATCCATGCTTTCCAACTGTTGGCCAGACGCTAGAAAACAAAACAATATTATACACAGTTTACACAACAAAATAATAACTTTTCTCATTTTTCCCCACAAAAATGCGAAGCACGTACTCGTGTTGATGACTTGTATGTTTTGCAAACCGGGCGGTAACGTTTGTGTGGCGTTGGACGTTCCTTGTTGTCCTCCCAGAGATGTGATGATTTGCACCGTTCCGATTCCCGGTATATTTACAGTCTGTGGTTGGTTTGTGTTTTGAGCAGCCGGTAACTAAATTGACACACAAACGCATTACACTTGTAACATTATGTTCGGTATAAGATGTTAAAAAAAAAATCTATACCTGTACAACGTTATTTCCTCGGATAGTAACGCCATTACCGCTTTGCAAAAACTGAGGAATGTTGGTCGTCGGTATAACCGTTAACTGTTGAGGATTGTCTAAACATAAATTTCGGTAAAATGTTTTTAAATGACATTTTGTGCTTCTGGTAACCAAAGCTCTCGGTACCGATTTCACTGTAATTCTTACTTCCGAGCGTCAACTGTTGGGGTATCAGTTGTAAAGTCTGTCCCGACTGCGTTTGGATTGTGACTGGTTGCGGCTGAGGACTGTTCTCGTTACTGCTCGAAGAGGAATTTGGCGATGAACTCGTCTGAATATAAAATGTTTCCAATCAACGCGTCGAGTAAAAAATGTTTTAACCACATACGTGTGTTGGTACATATTTAACTACCGACCACACTTACATGCATGACGTTTGGCGAAGTAGCCGGAGTGGTCGTATTTTGATACTGGTTGTTGGTATTTGACGTGTTCACAATCTGTATTTGCTGTCCGTTACCGATCGGCGATGCTAACTGCACGGTCTGTATCTGACCATTGCTGTTGACTATCTGCGCCATTTGCGGCGTCTGGGCCATTTGCGCCAGCTGAGGGATTTGCATTATTTGGCCTTGATTGGCCTGTATGATGTTGGGCAACGACGAAGCAAACGACTGTATGGGGAGGTGTACCGTCTGATATAGCGTCTGGCCATTAGACGATATCGGCACCTGGACGGGTATAGTTTGCTGGACAGACGGCAACTGTACTACTTGGGGCATGTTCGATTGGCGCACGGAAATGTTTTGGCCTGGAAACGAGAGAGAGAGAAATTGAATTTCGAAACATTACGACGAGTGACGTATACGCATTACGGTAAGCCGTCCGACAATTTTTAACGTACCCGATTGAAGCTGTATCGTTTGCAACGGTCGCACTATCTGTCCGGTCGGTGTGAATATGGTAGGACCTCCTTGGCCGGCGTTCGAGTTTGTAGGAATGAACAGCGCCTCTTGACCATCGACTGTTATGGTTTGATTGTTTTGCTGGACATTTGCGGAAATAAAAAAAAAAAAAAACATTACGAATCGGTTGTTATAAACACCGTTAACTGCGTACCTGAATAAACTGACCCGGCAATCCCTGGACAGAAAATATCGGCTGTATTGTCGCGCCGTTTGACGTTATGGTTTTGATGCCCTGGCTCTGTTGGTTCTGTGTCAACTGTTGTACTTGCTGCAGAGGCAACAAGTTCTGCAAATTGGCCAACGTAATGATTTGCGGTTGGCCATTGTGCACTTGAACTATGGTCGGCTGTTGTTCTTGCTGCTGCTGCAGCTGCTGCTATAATATTAAAATGTCGTATAACGCATCTCGTCCCACTTAAATAAAACATCACGTCCGGGGGTATAGAAATCGATGGATGGCAGCAGCACACCGCGCAATAACAGTAGCCGAGCGTACAGAGTATATTATTTGCGCGTACAGTTTATGTGTCTATACTTATAGGCGATATTTCAGAGACGGTTGGTCAAAACAAAACAGGACGTAGCCCGCGATTTGCACACAAGTGTGACCGCGGATATTGGGAAGGTGACGTTTTCGAAAAAAACCGTCGGTCGACAGACGGAAATGGAAGAAAACTCGCGGGTCTCCGCGCGGCAATCGCCCCCCGGTACGATCCCGTACGCGGACGACAGGCGTATCCCGTACGTACGCGGACGGCGGGGGCCCGGCCGACATCGCGCGCGCGACAGCACGGAACGGTGGGGGAAGGGGCGCGCGCGATGATCGCGACGGCGACGTTCGAACGCTTTTCGTTACGTCCTTAAACGTCGCCCCTCCGCCCATTTTCCAGGCCCCGCGGCCGCGAAGAATGACTCCTCCCCCCCATTAATATCGCGCGCGCGACGCTCCGCCGGCTCGACGGACGGACGGACGGACCTACCTACACGGATCCCCCCCCCCCGCACATCACGACCGCCAAACGGGCGGGAGGGGAGAAAAAAAAGGATATCGCGTCAAGGTCGCGACGACAGAAAAAGGCGTTGGAGGTTTTGGTTGGGGGGGGGGAGGTGGGCTTACCTTTGCACTGTCCTTATCGTCTTCCACGTCGCTCATGGATTCCTTGATGTCTTCCTGACAATCGTCCGCCTCCATCGTCGCTACTCGCTGCACGCGAATTCGTATAGATTTATGTGCGGCGTATATAAGTAGTAAGTAGTAATACGTACACACCGGATACCGTCAAGATATAAGAATATACAAATAAATATTATTTAAAAATAATAATAAATATTTTATTATTTATTGTTATTATTACGTGTCGGCGGTACACGTACACACGATCACGTTAACACACACACACACACACACACACACACACGGCAATACGAACGCCGCGCAAAACATGAATAACACAAACGACGAGTACGCGTTCGCAATACCAGAGAAATTTACTACGATACGAGTTTACAAATATTAATTGTATTTCATTAATAAAACGAAAAAAAAAACACACACACACACACACACACGCACACAGAAACGCGCGCGCGAAAAACGACGGACGACGACGACGACGAAATAACACGAGAAACCGTATGACGAGGCGGTGTCGAAAAGCGGAGCCAGATATCGCGGACCAAGCCCAAATGTCCCCGATTGGCAGTAGGCCTCGCTCGCCCTACCCTACCGCCCGGGACCAGCGCTCACAAAAGGCGGCCGCTACTACGATAATAGAACGTTACGGTAATTACCGTGCACCGGGCCGTCGAGTGTCGTCGTCGTCGTCGTCGTCGTCGTCGTTATCGAAAAATTTCGCCCGGCGGCTTTAATTATTATAAAACATTTCTTTTTTTTTTTTCTCTCTTTTTTTTTTTCACTATTAATTTTTTCGCTCGGTTTCTCGTCCGACTTTCCGGCACGCGACGGCGGAAACTCGGGAGCCCGGGACGCGGCGACGAGAAAACCGTATGAAAAAAATAGTGCTCGGCCGACTGATTCCGAAAACGAAGTTGGCACTCCTGGTTTTATTATACCGTACGCGCCGCCGCCGCCGCCGCACACGCGCACGCACGATCCCCTCGCACAGACAACAACTTTGATCGCGCGGGCCGTTGGTTCCCAAACGTCGACGACACGAACGTTTGCCGTTTCCCAGCCACGGTAATAAACGGATATGTTATTATGCCGAACGAAACGGCTCCCCCTCCCCGCACGAAAACTTTTTTTTCCCGCTACTTTCTCTTCGACTTCATCAATAACCGCGAGTGCGCGCGCGCGCCCGCCCGCGGCGTAAACACGCGTAATAAATCTCGCGACATTTTGCGAACCACCGGCCGGACAAAGACGGCGCGTCGCTTCGGCACCGACAACGTTCCTTTCTAAAAAAAAAAAAAAAAATTGTTTTCCACCGCGTTCGACGGCGGCGGCGGCGGCGGCGGCATTGGTGCCGGTGGGCGGGGGCGCGGAGGCGGTCAACGTCACGCGACGTGCCCGACGCACGCGGCCCCGCCGGTCGCCGTTTCGCCGCGCCGTCACTGCCCTCGGGTGACCCACACCCACGGGTGTGTGCGCGCCCAACGGCCCGCCGTCCGCCACCACCCTCCGTTCGCGCGGTCGACGGCACGATGGGAGGGAATATTGTTCGCGAGGCGTTTCCCCGGGTACATCGCCTCGGCGGCGGCCGTGCCGAGAACGCGCACGTTGCGCCGCCGACACGCTCGACGACAGCCGCGGCCGGTCTGCGGGGACGGCGCGGCCGTTGTTTTTTTTTTGTCGAATACTCGAAAAACGACGCTGCTGCCCTTCGTGTCCGTGGAAAACGAATCGGGTCTCGCGGGGAATAAATAATATCGGCAGAAAAAAGTACGTTGACGCGTATATAAAAATTCAAAAATCCCCCTCCCCCGGGTCACGCCGTTTTTTACCGTCTGAAAGACGCATATTATATACGCACGGTGGGGCAGGGAGTTGCCTTAATTTTTTTTTCTCTCTCTCTCTCTTTAATATAATATAATATTACGTTCCTCGGCGATCGCGAGAAATTCCGCGCGGATTCCTATACATCCGCGGAAACGACCCTGTCGCGCGCGCGCGCGCGCGTGTGCAAAAATCCGTCGCCGCACTGCGGTTCATTATATTTTATTATTGTGACCGCCGTCATCATCGTCACACTATTTTTACGGTCGTCGTCTCATTATTACTTGTGGCGGCCACCTGCCGCCGCCCCGCATATTATCACGGCGCGCCGTGAAGATCGCCGCCGCCGCCGTCGCCGCCACTCGTTTTCTATTCTTGGCCGTCGTCGAACACGGTTATAGGTTAGGCGTTTGTCGGGCGTCTGTATGATACGCGACCGCGCGCGCACCGTGTGTTTTGACGGACTATCCTATTTTTGGTGTGTTTTTTTATTATTATTATTATTATTATTATTCCCCTCTCTCTCTAAAGTCCGTTCTCTCGTATATAACGAAAAACGACCGTTCGTGTCGTGCTGCGCGTCCGAAACACGCCGCCGCCAACGGCGGCGGTAAAGAATTTTCGGGGTTTTTCGTTTTTCCGTATACGTCGTCCCATCGTCATATCGACTTTATACCTTTATAACGACGACGGTAAAAAAAAAATTAGATTAGATAAAACAACGAGAATATATCGTCGACTGCAGTTGCGCGCGCCGGTAGATTATGTCCTCCCGGATTTCAACTAAATTTTTTTTTTTATATATAGGTATATATATATATATATATATAATTATTCGTATGAACGGATTGAATAACGTTCATGTCGTATACTTTATATATATATATATACTACATAAATTATTTAAAAAAAAAAAAAATCGTATTCGTATATATGTTTTACGCGTATTTCATATATATTTTAATAAACGATGGTATTTATTATTATATACAATATATATTATGCGTGCGGTCTTCAAATAATATTAATATCGTTCATAATCTTGAAGCTATTCAGAATCGCTTTTTACGTTTTTTATGTTTTAAATTCATAATTGAGCGACGAGCGTGTACCTATATATACACCTCATTCCGATTATAACGGTATTTCAATCTAAAAATCATTGAATTACTGCAGAAGAAATTATCTAATTCGCGCATTTTTAATTAAATTATCGGAAAACTCGATTGATTGCCCTTATTTATTGGAACGTCTAAATTTCAGAATTAATCCTAAATCGACAAGAAATCGTGATGTTTTTCTTAATAATAATGTTTCAAAAAAATACTTGTTATCATATCTCCTGCAAATTTGTTGATGGCCGTGGGAAATAATATGTTGTATAATTTTATCTGATTTATTATGAACTCTTGTTATGATTATGTTAATATTTAAATTAATTAATTTAATTGTTTGTACACTAGACATAAATTACATGTACCTAATTGTAAATTCTACACAAGTATTAAGAAAAAGAAAAAATTTTGTAAATGGTGTTTTTTTTCTCCGTAAATGAATAAATACATATGGAATTGCGCAGTGAAATCGAGAATCCGATACGAGAGAGAGAGAGGTGTTTATTTTAATTTATATAAGCGGCTGTAAAGACTTTTTTTACGATAATAAAATAATAATTTATAAAATGTATAATTTCGATGGTTTATTATTATTATTATTATTATTATTATTATTATCATCATCATAATATTAACGGGCGCGCGGCCGTATTATAGATAATATATTTTATAGACGGATGTGTCGAATTCCCGCGCATTAATTAACGTTTTTATATTTTGCCGACATATAATTTATTCTATTATCCGACTGAAAATTAGAATGGGCGACGCAATAATATTATTTAAAATTTTTCTTCGATAATAACAATATTATATATTATATACACTGCGCATTACTGTCCCGGCTTATTATTATATATAATATTAATATATAAAAGTATTATATTTTATAATAATATATTATATATAGGCGTGCACGGCTGGCTTCCGTTGCGGAACACGCAAATAACGTATAATGCGACTCGATAAATCATCATATAGGTATCCTTTGAAAAATATTCAATATACCCTAGTAAAGATTTTTTTTATTTACACTAATAACACGTTTAAACTTTTAATTTGCATTTCCGCATATTTTACACCTTATTTTTTCCCTTGCATGAGCGCCTTGAATATTCTTCATTCACTTGTTCGGGATCGATTTCAGTTGTTGCAATAATAAAAGAAAAATAGTAATAAATACGTTATGCTATATAGAATGGATTTATAACAATGTTTTAAAAATAGCGGTGTACAGCTGATAATTGATTATTATAAATCACGCCGTGTCGTGTTGTTTCTCGTATACTTTTATTCATCATTCATTTGGCAACGAAATGGTATAAGCTACAGACGATACCTGCAGTGATAGCACGCATATGGTCAACGCTATTAACAGCAAAGTGGATATAAATCTATTGGTTATGGAATACAGTGTAGATACGTCTATACGTCGTCGTATGGGTTGTTGCAAATAAAATAATAAAATAGTATAAATTAACCGTAGAAAACAATATATCTGCAGTAGGTACCTATAATATCTTCTTATACCGTTGATTTTATAATTATATATATATATATATATATATATATATATATATATATATATATATTACAAAATAAATTCTTATATTACACTTGATATTACGAAGACTATATAGAGATAAGGATAGCTGACTATATAATAACGATTTAGTTTTTTTTTTATAATACGCCTATGCCATATAATACGAGATGCGTATACTATACAGTGGCGGATCTTGGATATTTTAATAGGGGGGGGGGGCACATATAAATTGTATAATTTGAATAATAATACGTACTATCATTTTTAAACAATATTGGTAATATATTTAGTATAATGTTGATTACACAACACACACCATAATAATATAGGTAAGTCATTATAGTTATTTTAAAAAAATTTTATATTTGAATCGATGATTGCAGAAACGTCACGAGTCAAATATTTTATGAAATTGAGATATTAGTAAGAACGTTTACTAGTCATGTGTTTCTATTGGTTGAGTGTAAAAATGTCTTAAGTTATACTTTTTTTATCTAATAATATTACAACCGAAAAATCTGGTTTAGAGCGAAAACGTCTTTAGTAAATGAATTTTGTCGTTCCAAAAGTTTTAAATAATTGACTCATGACGTTTTTGCAATCATCGATTCATTTATAGATTCTCATACTTTATAAGTCAAATTGGAAGTTTTCGTTGATGTTTCTTAGCGAACACGTCTAGTATTTCTTCTGGTTTCACTGCAATATCTTTATTTATGTATAACATTAATCATCACTAAACATCTCTCTGAACATAGTTTAAGTAAATCCGTTTTTATAATGTCTCATTGGATATAATGGGTATTTAAAAAAAATTTGTCGAGAGAAAATTGACAGAGGGGGAGCACGTGCCTCTCCCCTGAATCCGACCGCCACTGGTACTATTACTATATATCTGTAGAGCCTACGTAACCCTGGCGCGTTCTTGTGCCCTTCATTAATAAGAACACGGTTTGCCGGTTAGGCAAGCAGCACGTATACATACTTAAATGTTATCGCGCGTAGAGATGCATCGTTGTAATTTCTATCGTTTTACTCGTGTTCTTAAATTAGCTGGTAATTATAAAATGCAGCTGTTTTAAATAAATTTAATTTCAAAATTACAAAACTTATGGTAATCGGTATTTGAATGTGAAATAAACTTTTCAACCGCGTTTTTCCATTTAATAAATGGTTTAACTACTATAGGAATCCGACTTTTTCATGAGAACCTTTCTCTACGTAATCATTACAAAACAAAATACAATATATATAAAACGCACCATCCATTTCTCTGGAATACGCCAACCACTGCCATTTTTGTAACCAAGTAAACTGTAATTTTAGTTTTTTGTTAAGACATTAATATATTAGCAACAAATGGGTGAAATATAATTGTTGCACCTATATGCACATAACTTTTCTTTTTTATTATATTATTGAATAAACCTATTTTGTCAAAAAAAAAAAAAGAATTATCTGTATAGTAAACCTTTCAATTGTCAACCTTAACTAGCACTAAAAATTATTTATTATTTTTTGGTTTATTATTAATCGAAAAAAAAACTGATATTGTGCTGAAAATTTGCGTAGTATATGAAGTATACTTTGTATGTACTTTTTTTTGCATGCATTAAAGTGGGGCAACAAATATATGTGTACCTAGGTCCCAGGGCACTGGAATTCTAAATACATCACTGCCCCTGAATACGTCACAGACTATTGTCATTACGAAACCTTTCCATTTCTCTCTGTCATATGAATCGTTAAAAGTCGAATCTTCTTTAATATTTTTGATGTCTTGGGCTATAACATCCACCCATCGGGTCCTGGGTCTTCATAATGGACGTTTTCTATTTATTCTTTTGACTAAAACTTCTTTTATTAATTTGTGTCTTTGTTCATCCGATCTCCAAACATGTCCAAACCATTCCAGACGTTTACTTTTTAGTTTTTATATATGATAAAATATTTAGCTTGTTATACAATTCCTGTAGTTTTTGATTTTTTCTTCTCTCGTATAGTCGTATATATAAAATTGAACCATATATGTTTCTAATTTATTCCTAATTATTATTATATAATATCTAACTTTATAGACCAATATACTTTTTAACACTTTTATGATAATTTTTTTATCATCTACATGGATAATATTGAATCTTAGCCTAGCCCCCTAATACGAAATTCCTATGACTACGCTATTGTATTACGATATAAATAATGTATATTATAAAATATATAATTACATACGCATATACTCGTATGTATAAAATATATATATATATGTATATATACACACACACATATATAGGTGTAGTCGCGCGTGGATTATATTTATATACAGGAAATCAATTACCTAAACGAAATATATATTTTCTCACCGCCCTCTGTATACGACGTATGAAGGGGCGGAGTTTTACTGTATAAAACTGTTCATATAATTCGATATAATATACGAGTATATATATATATATATATATATATATTATATTATGTACCTACGTGGCTACGTATAATTTATAAATGCATAATAGCGCGAAGCAAAACGTTGGATTTTATTATGACGATTAAACGGGGTCGCCGTATTAAGGTAATATGTTATATATATGTGTGTCAGGCCTTATTCTAACAGGTAGTAAGACCCAAATTGGGTAATAGATAAAATGGGCAGTTTGACTCTATGAATTTGGGCACCTTACAACAGTACCAGTGGCGTTTATAAGGAGGGCGATAGGTAGATCGCCCCCCATGGGATTTGATATTTTTTAATTTAGTATATCTTGGATTTAACAGCACTGCCTCGTGCTTTGTAAATTGGTCCAATTATGTTATAGTTATTTTCGCCCCCTTTGAACATCATGGATAAGGCTGGAATTAGTTAGTGCTCGACCGACGATCAACGCGTACGATTCGCGCTGATCATCGGTCGTGATCGAGCATTTAGTGCTTAGCTGACGAAAAACGCAGTTGGTCGTGCACAGTGTAAACGAGTAGACGTGTAAATGTGAGTAAACGAGTAAACGTTAAATAAATAGTAAACGTGTAATATAAACGAGTAAAAGTGTAAACGAGTGTACAACGAGGAAATATGAATCCTTACCTTCATTTCATTTCATTGAAATACGCGAAATAATAATGTTATTAATAATAATAATAAAGATTGAATACGCGCGGACGATCGGTCGCTCGATTAGCGCCAAACTATACACCCGCATATACCAACATAGCGCGTCGTCAGCCGACAATAATAAAACGGAAAAAGAAAGTAGTCACCAGATAGCGTTACAACACAACATAGAGGGCGTGGCAAAAAGGCGCTTATAAATAGCGGTCAGAAACCATCGGACCGCTTAGTGTAGTCACGGCGGTCAGGCGTGAACAACGTAGTTTGCGTCCGACTGCGGTGTGTGTGTATGTGTAGTGTTTTAGACTGACCACTACTTATATGCGCCTTTCTGCCACGCCCTTTATGTTGTGTCGTAGCGCTATCTGGTGAGTACTTTCTTTTATTGTTATTCCGTTTACGTTCCATGCACGTTGTTCTTCCTTTTTCTACACCTGCATTTCGTCTCGGTAGGTACATTGATAGTTCTTTCTTATTGGTTATTACTCGTCGATGTGGATATATCATGGGCAGAGGGTGTTGGCTTCTTTTTTGCCCCCTCCCCTTGAACATCATGTACTGAACAGTACACGTAATATTTTTATAATTATATATAATGATTAATGACGTATTAATATATATTTGAAATTTTAAACGTAGTATATTATGTATTTTAAAAGCAATGAAAATAGATTATTTTACTTTTGCGTGCGTTGACGTATACAATTTTTTGAAACATGTAAATGTTACATAATATATATATATGTACCTAACACAATGCTCGAATTGGGAAAATCAAAGAAGATTTGTTAATAGAAAAAAAAATACCGTTTTAAAAAGAAATTTACTTCAATATAATATGAAGACTATTAAAAAAAAAAAAAAAAAGTTAAGGTACGCAGATAAAAAAAATAGTAGAGGAACTTCATCACCCTACGCACCCCCTCCCACCCGCGTTTCCCAATTCGATCATTGATATAACATAATAATTCCGTATAATTTCGAGTAGTATATGTATAGACGCTCATTTCTGCTCGAATGCGGAATTTCGATCTCAACCCCCGTGTAAATATATACGCATGTATACTCGCCGCGTATATATATATATATATATACCTATACTGCATATGCGCAATAATGCCGGGACAAGAGTCCCCTTTTTTCGCTTTTATAATATTACCAGAGCGGGAGCGGTAAAATCGTGCATCATTACGTAAACGTAATATCGCCAAAATTCACACATTGCAGCGGTGTATATAGGTACCGCCGAGCGGTAAATTCTAAAGCGCTATAATGATTTTCGCTCCAATTACATAAATCCATACTACCATTGATTAAATATACAATCAATATACAAAGTATATTTAATCAATGATACTATACATATAATAAAACTGAAGAGTTTATTTGTTTGAACGCGCTAATCTCTGGAACTATATATACCAGTCGGATTTGAAAAATTCTTTTTGCATTTCATAGCCCAATTCTCGAGGAAGGTTATAGCGGCTATCACGTTATACGACCCTATAGGAGCCGAGCAAACACAAAAAAAATGTCAGAAAGAACGCTAAGCGAAAATAAAGGGCGGGCGGGCGATTTGATGCGGTGGTTCGGGTTGTGGACAATGTCCACTATGTCAGCTAATGATGAAATAAGTTTTTAAAAATTGGCGGAGTTTTATAGAGTTAAACATCTTTTCTTTTTTTTTTTTTTTATCTAATTTTTGAACATCCTTACACCGAGTATTGATAATACGAATTGAACAAAATTCGAATCATATAAGAGCTGGTGGCATTTTTACGGGCGACCAACGGGTCACGGGGACAGTTTAAGAATAAAAATTATATTACCATGTCAACCCATAGTCATAATACTCATTTTAAACAAGCTGATATTAATATAGATATTCCTAAGTTAAGAACAACTCTTGCTCAACATGGACATATATAGTTACACGCGTTTATTATGCGTATGATGTCGCCGTGTCATTTTGCAGGGAGGAAGCAGGGTATATTTTTAACACAACCTCTATTTTCATTTTAATCGATGGTCTACTGCAAGTATTATAACGGTGACCGAATAACAATATTATTATAAATTATAACACAAATTATTATACATAGGTACGTATAGTACATTCATTATATTATACTGTATATAATAATAACGAACTGACGAATGATTTATAATAATATACATTATATAAGCAGGGCTGCGATTAGGTTTCGAACATTATTAAAATAAGAAAAATACGAGTAGCATTTATATTGTCTAAATATAGGCGTATATACTATATATAGTATACTTAAAACAACACCCACAGTGTGCTTAATAAATTACAACCGAATCGTTGCATATATCAAACGCACTGAAAATGGAAAATCATAATTCATAATATCGTATTGAAATATCAACGTAATCCGTGAAAGTGTTATCAAATGTTTACAAAATTTGTGAAAATATCAATTACATATGAACAAAATGTGACACATACACTGCATGGCCACAATGCCACACTTATAGCGGTTATATTATAATTTATAGCGTGTGTTAACTGTTAAGTGCATATAATATATTTATATATATATATAGGTATATAATAATTATTACTACGCGTCGACCCGACGGATTTATTAATATTATATTATTGCATATAATATATCTATAACAGTGTTTTGAATGTTAATGAATTTTTAATTTTTTTTTTTTAAAGAATATTGAATTTTTTATACGAAACCCACGAATTTTAGTTTAATAAAAGCCAAATATATACTATTATATATGTAGTATATATTCCACACGCGTTCTTCAATAATATATCCACTGAATTTAATTTATTTCCATAGAAATAAACCTACTTTATATTATTTAACACTCCTATCTATATAATACGTATATACGCGCAGTTTCTCTATAATAGTTAATATGTCCAGATATAATTATTTACATTGTCCACATACACACACACACACACACACACACACACACACACACACACACACACACACACACACACACACACACACACACACACACACACACACACACACACACACACACACACACACACACATTTATATATTTTATGTATTTGTTTTTTTATGATTTCATCAACAGAGTACTCCTTTTCATACAAAGTTAAGTATATCTATATGTATAGGTACCCGTGTACGTGTATATGTGTATGTGTATCTTCCAACCGATGCACTATAAGGAAATTCACTCGATGATACAATTATTGCGTTCTTGATAATCGCTACAACGTGACTGTTAACAAAAAACCATTGTATGTGTATATATTTGTATGGATACGCGACATTCGTTATAATAATAATAAAAAAAATTCTATCCATACGCTCACGTACCATCGCGTATATACGCGACGCTAGTTTGCACATCGATGATGGTCAAATATCTTGGATAGAAAGGAGCACGAACTTCTCAATTCTGGCCATACTAAATGTAGAAGTAAGATTGGCCATGGTGTGTAAGCGGAGGATCCTAAGGTTCTTCGGCCATATAATAAGAAGGGATGGATCGAGCCCGGAGAAGCTGATGATCGAAGGAAAGATAGAAGGGAAACGGAGCCATGGGAGAACACCAATGCGTTGGATAGACCAGATCAAGACCATCTCTGGCTATTCCCTGGAAAAGGCGATTCGATCGGCAGGAAACCGAGGGCTTCGGAAAGAGATTGTTGCCAAAGTCAATTGAGGGGTCACCAAACTTCCGATTTTGGAGGATGGACTTAAGAAGAAGAGATGGTCAAATGAGCTAAAACGACTAGGTTTATATACGTATATATAGTTTTATATAGCTTTAACATTCAATAGCACTTAATTACGAACTACGTATGCGTACTTATAATTTGCCATTTTCTAAATAGCTTTTTAAAAAAAAAATCCTGATATAACAAAGTTCGGATATACAACGATCTCATTCCATGCAATATGCAAAAGTGCACGATAATAACGTGTACAAAATCAGGCCCGTTTTTCTATAGAACTTATAAGAATTAACAAATAGACGTCCTACAGACGTTATTACCTTTGCAAAGAGCGAAAGAACTCATCGGTAAGAATGTGTCTGGGGAGGGGGAAGAAGAAAGCAATGCAATCAAAGAAATGCTATACGTGGAATAATAGTAAATAGAAGCAGAAGAGCTCGCGGTAGACCAAGACAAAGCTGTCAAAAACACGGCATTGAAGGATTTACAAGAAATAGACGAAACGATCTAAGTGAAAGATGCAGAGGACCGAACAGGAATAGAATAAGGAATTATGGTGGTCGTCCAGCTGACTCGATAGTGAACGAGAGCCGATTATATAGAAGAGAATTTTTTTTTTAACAATCACCATATTCACATCATGTAGCCGCGGTAAATATTTATAGCGCTGATTTTTTTTTTAAATGTTCATCGCGGTCAGTGGTTATCATAGAATTATTGAAAATCTAAAGACCTTTTGAATGTCCTGCCGCGGAACTCTTTGAAAAACGAAAGCTCGCCTTTTTTTCAAACAAAATATACACTGATGCGATAGACAATTGACATGTAAACGTTTCTTCGTTTTCATCACCGTACACACACACACACACACACACACACACACACACACACACACACACACACACACACACACACATATATATATACAATATACGTACATAATAATTTATAATATAATATAATAATAATTTTTTCTTTTTTTACATGTCCAAAAAAAGGATTTTTCCCGTTTTTGAGAGTTCGGCCAGACCTCAAAAAGAAAAAAAAACATTGAATTTCCGTCGAAATCCTTCGAGACTTCAATACAATTACCTATTGCTTCTTTAATATTGTATTTACTACATGAACAAAACATAATTAACGCGTGACGATTTCAAACAATAAAATAACAACATATCATTATAGCTATCATTATTTTCGCGTTGGAAAAATATTTCGCGAATATATAATAAAATATTTATTTTACAGATTAGGCGTGAATAGTAGATGTTGCGTATATTGTATAGTAATCGTCATTCAAACAAAATGATTTAATGATCTGTAAAAACTATAGTGCAAAGTATATTCTAAAACATTTATTCTATCGTCTCAACATTTTTACTCATACTTATATTTATATAACAACAGTTTATGATCACGTATAAATGTATGATTAACTCTTTATAATACACATAAGTACACGCCACAACGAAGTTCTATATGTACAAAAATAATGTATAACGTACTTCATAATCGTCCTTAATTAAGATTTTCTAAAATTATTTGTATTCGTTTTGAATTTCCGTAAAATGTGTACATCATCTGCACTATATTATTAAATTATATGATTTATAGAAGTTCGTAATATAATCGATCAATGCTTTTAATAATTTTCAGTAATTAGCTTAAGAAAAAGAACTCAATTTCCACTTCGTATAATATTATGTAAGATAATATTATCTAGATAAAAAAAAGTTGTTGTAATTATATATGAATACTAGCTCTAATTTTAAACAAATTGAGTCTTTTCTGCCTGAAATTATTCAAATGATACTACACATATAACACTCATGTTCACATATTGACTATTTTAAAAACGTAAAAATATTTTATGTAGGTATGCGTGATGGTTACAACCTTGAATCCGCGAGATTCAGTGCAAATTTTAAATAATATTCACTGGGTAGCATTTCAGTCAAATTTTCTATTAGAGAACCACCACCATTCCGTCAACGTTTTAAATTCATTTCTTCCCCCTGAACACCGTAAAATGCTTTGCACGAGAAACATGATGAAGGAAGGACGTCGGACACTATTCAATATTCCATAATCAATTTTATCAATATCAATCAGATCTTAATAAAATAATCAGAAGAAACTATATGTTCGTATTATATATTAATATTAGGTAGTACCTTTTATGCTGGAGTACAAAATTACGAGTTTGATTCATTTAGAACAAATTTCCCTATGAATTTTTTACTCTTGTACGAGTATAGTTCTGGATCAGGAATTTAATTTCAATTATTTTGAGTCGTAATAGTAGCGTGCTGGTCAGTGACGACTGTTGGACGACATTGAATCACGTCACTAGTGCCACCTACATTATATATTTAAATATATGCCCTGGTAAGATTTTTTACCATTTGAAAATAGACACCATTTACACAATTTCAATTTGACATTCACTTAAAATGTATTAATTCAAATTTGATTTCATAGACGGATCGAGCGTAGTAATGATTATTCCGAACAATAATAATTTTATTCCTAAATAATAATTAAAATTTCATGTTTTTAAGAGTAATAATAACATTATTAATATGACAATAATGGGTTAATAAAATATTAGGCGTTTCACCGTTTTTCAATAATTTCTGGTTACAGGTTCAATTGGTTCAATACACTAACTTAACAGACGACAAATTATTTTACATAATTCATGCGCAATACTATTATTAGATATTAGAAAAAAAAACAATTACATTTTGTGTCGAAAGTTTAAATACACACACACACACACACACACACACACACATACATACATTCACTCACATTTATTTATTCATAACAGTACACTTCCTTAGGTAATAATTAATAAGAGAAACGTAACTGACAACCATTAAAAGCAATATTATTATAACCAACACGAATATGAAACTATTGAGTTATAGGACATAAAAGAATCGACTAAAACCAATATCAAATACCATTTATATTGACCGTTTACTATATTATTGTATACACATACAAAAACTAGTTTTTTCCCCGATACGAAACATTGATTTAACCTATTTTATAAAACTGCATACGTTACAACAATTGAGTCAATAATTTCAAAACACTGATTACACGAATATGGTTTTGATATAAAAATAATAAATTATACAATATTTCTTTACAATTCGATTAAAACTAAACTTAATTATTCTCAAACATTGTACATTCTCAAATTTAGGAATATAATATCATACTTTATTAATAAATATTTAATTTTGTTCTTTCATTTATTATATATATATATATATATATATATAATACATTAAATTAAATAAACGATATAAATAAAAAAAATAAATAAATGCAATTAAAGACAATAAATAATAATAATTTATGTAATTTAGGTAAGGGAAAAATAAGAGACCATTAAATAAGTAACCACCAATTAGTTGATAATATAACTTTTTTGGTTAAAGTAAATTATTGGTATGTCGAGTACGTATATTATATACGCCTAGTCTTAAATATTTCGCTATTCAATGTCAACACCGCAATTGAAGTTATGTCGGTTATTTTCGCTAGAAATATCATCCGAACCAGACGTATGTTCTTGCGGCGCGTTCAACATATTTAATGTCACATCGGCCGAGTTGCATTTCGCACTCAATATATTTGTGGACATTGGTGACGACATTGGCGTTCTCGTCAACACAGCAGGATTGATTGCTCGGTTTTCATAAGACTTTCTTTTGAGGGTTGTGTGAATTTGTGATCTGTAAAGTTCAATTAGTGAATTGGAAGGCGGGAGTAATATAAATATATATATATATATATTTTTTCAATTTAAAATCAAAACCATATACAATTATTATTCGACAGCGCGTGTACTACTGATGATATAAAGAAAAAATAAAAATAAAAAATAATAATAATAGTGTGTAATAACCATAATAAATATTGTCATCGTCGTCTTTTTAAAAGCGTCCGAATCAAAAGTACAAAACATTCTGATACAAAAAAAAAAAAAAAAAATTAATTAAAATATATAACAACAATAATTACACTGTGCGCTGTTTGATTTGGTCGCAGATAACAGCTAGGTCGTCCGTGAACTTTTTGACAGCGCTTTGAAGCATTTCAATGTCATCGTCGGTCCATTTGCTAGTGTAAAACAATGTCATAAAACAATGTCATAAAACAATATCAACGTACGCTGGTAACGATGTGACGTGCAACGTACCTGTTGGGCGTAGGAGTGTCGTTGGTCGGCTGCAACGTCAACGTCAGCTCGCCCAATCTACTGAAAGCGGTACCCGCAGCGCTGAAAATCTCGCCGACCTCGGGGAGAAAAACAAAACACAACGCGTAATAATAATTGTAAATATATTATTATTATTAGTTTACTACTTTTGCCGCCGAACTCTGATTGCTCATTTTTTTTTTTTCTATTCTCGTGGTGCCAAATATCTCGCCGCGTTCACTACGTGATCGAATTCATAAAAGAAAACAGCAGATGCAAAAAAAAAAAAACGTTCGACAATAAACGGAGACGCCGCCGGTGTTACTAGAAATATAACGGAATTCCGAGAGCGTGCGGAAAAGGACGAGACAAAAAAATCGACCAAAATAAATAGATAAATAAACAAATAAACAGTAAAAAAAACCGTAATCGCCGACGCAGGTAGTCGTCGTCGATTGCCGCGTTCTGATAAGGTTGTCGTCGTAGAGCGATACCACAACAACACGGATTACGCGCAATTTCGACCAGTACACCGCAGGGCAACAACGAGCCGAACCGGTCGCCGGGTACCGTTTTTCGAACACTTCCGTTGTTGACGATTCCGTTGAAAACGGAAGAATTGTCGTGGAACAACGAACGACAATTATAATAATAACGATTAATCAAAAGCAATTAATATCGTTTTGCGTTATTTTTTCCTATAACATAATGTCCCGCGAGAAACGCTACCGCGGGTCACACTGGTACGACGACGAACGGGTCTCGGTTTCGTGTGTGTGTGTGTGTGTGTGTGTGTGTGTGTGTGTGTGTGTGGTACGGGCGGAAGAAGGGAGGAGACCCACGTCCGGCCACGGTCCCCGCCCTCGCTGCAGCCGCCGCCGCCGTTCCGTGGCATTCCGTTCCTAATTTCGTCGGTGACGGAGGTTTATCGAACGGGGGCGTTTTGTGTTCTGTGTCGTGCTAGTGTATCGTTCCGTGTGATTATCGTCGTTGGTGACCGGTGCTCGACGTTTGTTGTTTTTTTTTTTTTTTTGTAACGAAAGAAAAATTTTCAAATAAAACGAAACGGTGACCGAATATACCGCGGTCCGTCCCCTTGTCCCGAGGACGCGTTTGTGTGTGTGTGTGTGTGTGTGTGTGCCTGGCCGTGAAATAATGACCGCGGAGAATTAGAAAATACAACTAGAGAATCCGCCCCCGTACAGAACCGAAATCCGCTCACGACGTTTTTGCGCGTAAGTTTTTTTTTTTTACTTTCCGGGTGGGCACGCAATCGATCCGCCGCGGTTACTGGCCACACCCCGACGACCACGGTGATCGGTTCTCCGACGCCAGACATCGAAACGGGGTCCCCGCACGCAATCGGCTGGGCGTCTTTAATTCACGTCCGCGTCTCGGTGCCCGGCCTACACCCGTCGCGTATGATATCACACGTCACTGTCGTGTAGTGTCCGTTCGGTGTTGTCGGTCTTTCGAGTAGCCGATCGTCGTCGTCGGTGGGCTTTTGCGATTTGTATTCGTTTTATCGTGTCAACAACGCGGTGTGCACTGTCGTTGTGCAACGAGCGATTCGTGTGCTTTTAAAGGTCGAATCGTTACTATTTTTACTGTTTAAACTTGTGTAATTAATAATAGGCAGGCAGGCGTACGAGGTAATCTTCGTATTACTTCTTTACGCTCTGAATTCCAAATTTTGAGTGTACAGGCGTTACGCCCGAGTAAGTGGCGATTGGTGTTTAATAATGCAATGCCATACAGTTGTACTTAATTGCAATTTAATTCGTTTTTAATTTTCGGTATTTTTAATATTGTTATTTCATTGCCCTTTATTCAAAAAATATTGGCTCTCAAAGTTTGTATTCAAACAGTCATTACTCACTACGCACTCTTGTACAACAAAATCAATCGGATACCTATTTATCATTATGTTGTTTGTTTTGGAAGGACACCGCTCAAAAGCACTTGCCCGAATGCTTTGCTGCAAAACGCTCAGGATTCGCAACTTGCCCATATTGTTTGAATCCAACATTATTGGGCGTATGCCGTGGTGCCGAGTAAATTGTATTTTAAACGATATTTTTAAATATTCGACCAATAAGTGGACATTGTTTTGTAATACACTTAAAAATTAATTAAAAATACGTTAGTGCGTTTAAAGGAATAGTACTGGACAGCATATTTGAATACTTACTGTTTTATTAACTATTAATTATTACGTTGACTACACATTGTGTGTTGACTACGATTTAAAATTCAAAATGTATAGTTCTCCTTTCTGTAAACTGAATACATTTTAAAAGTTTTCAGTAGTTTGTTTATTTATTTTTAGAATATCTACTTAAAATATTATTTAAAAACATATTTTGTCGTGTTAAAATTTACGAAAAAAAAAAATTCATTTATTTTATTTTAGAAAATAATTTAATTGAAAAAATACCCAAGCAGTAAAAGTGTTTGTGATTTTAAAATTCTGAAAACTACACAAAAATGTTTTAATAAGATAAAACATATTACAGTTTGAATTTTGAACTGTAAAAAAATCTTAAAATGTAAAAAAGTTGTTAAAATGTTTTGTTTTCCATTGTTAATTTCGTTTTAATTTACGTATTTGGCTCCCCATAGGTTTTTTTTTTATATATTTTTTTTAAACAATACAATTAAAAATTTGCGGTTTTGATTAATTTTTGAAGTTGTTTTAAGTTTCAAAGCGATATTGTTTATTATTATATATATATAATATTACATATATTGTTGTAGATTAAAAACTAGTATTATTTTGTTTACATATACTTACATGGTATGTATTACCTATTTAAAATGTTGTTTAATAACATATTTGTAGTCTATAAACGAGTAAAAAAAAAAAAGGAAAGAGATATGCAACTAGATAGATAACTTTAACTTAATTTATTACACAATAATATACAATAGTTTTTACCTAAATAATTTCTTATCTATTATTATTAATAGTTGAAAACAAATAAAATTGTGTTTATATACTTGAAAAATATAATTACGTTAAAAGTAAAACTTTGGAATCATAAATAATTATAATTGGTTAATTTCTATGTAATATTATATATTTACTAGAATGCTTCATTCATGATTAATTTTTAAGAATATATATATATATATATTGGTTTAAAATGAATACAGTAGTCGCTTGTTAATTCGAAAAACCTCTATAATTAGAAGAAAATATATGTATTTCGGTCCCCTCGATAATTCGAAATGTCTGGCGGTGGGAGACACTGGAATTCTAATTTTTTTTTTTTCCAGAACCTCTGTAATTCGAATTTCTTTATTGTCCATAAGCTCATATAAATTTATTATATCGATACATGTATCAAACTAATAACGACGGCGATGAAATATTATCGTAGTTTATTTTAAATTGCTTAAATTTAATGGAATTTCGTTTATTAGTAAAATAAACCTCTGTAATAGACAAACAGTTGTTGAAATCAAGTAAAACGTAGTCAGTCTGTGTAGTTTACTATTAGAAAGAGAGGCGAATAAGTTCACCTCCCTTTAATTTGAATTATTTAATTTTTTCCCTCGATTATTCGAACACTCGGTAAATCGAAAACCTCTATAAATCGAATTTTCAGCTCGGTCCCCTGAATTTTGAATTATCGAGTGACTACTGTATTAGTATGTATGCATTATTATTATTATTGCATAGAAATAAAATAGTTTTTAATTAATTTAATTTTTATAAAAATATTTTGAATTTCAGACATAACCACCAACATGGATCCTTTAGTTCCGAAGGAAGTGAAAATTCTCGAATCCGCTGAAGATATTCAAAATCGTCGTTATCAAGTACTTGGTCGCTATAGCGAATTCAAGGCAGAAGCTCGTTTAAAAAGAGAGAAACTAGAAGATTCGAGAAGATTTCAAGTACATACAAATTTATCTATTCCGATTTAGAGGCTGAATATACAAATTTATCTTATACATATTTAAAATTGTAACAGTATTTTAAAAGAGATGCAGATGAACTTGAATCATGGATACTTGAAAAAACACAAGCCGCGTCAGATGAAAGTTACAAAGATCCTACAAACTTGCAGGTTATTATTTTCACATTAATATATCGTAACTGATAATTATACAACATATTGATAAATAATTAAATAAATTTGTTATATTTTGTAGGCAAAAATTCAAAAACACCAAGCATTCGAAGCTGAAGTTGCTGCACATAGTAATGCAATTGTCGTTTTGGATAACACTGGAATGGGAATGATTAATCAAAATCATTTTGCGTCATCTGAAATTCGTCAGAGACTTGGTAATTTTATTAGTGTATTATTATATACAGTCGTACACATTTTTACATTGCATAAGAGTCAAGTTGATAATATGAAATATTAATATTGATGTTTAAATTATAAATTTTTTTTAGAGCAATTGCATAGAGATTGGGATTTACTTTTGGCTAAATTGGCTGAAAAGGGTGTCAAATTACAGCAAGCTCTTGTTTTAGTCCAATTTTTAAGACAGTGTGATGAGGTTATGTTTTGGATCAACGATAAGGTAAATATCAATTTTAAATTGGTATTTAAAATTCTTGTATTAACATTGTTCATTTTGACACTTAGGAAACATTTGTTACTACTGATGAATTTGGTGCTGATTTGGAACATGTGGAAGTATTGCAACGTAAATTTGATGAATTTCAAAAGGATATGACATCACAAGAATATCGTGTAACTGAAGTAAATGATTTGGCTTCCAAATTGGTATTAGAAGGACATCCTGAACGAGAAATAATTTTGAAAAAGAAAGAGGTAAATTAATAAAAAAAAGAAAAATTTATGTAGTTACATTTTTTTTTCATATATATATATATATATATATATATATATA
This sequence comes from Slavum lentiscoides, assembly GCA_032441835.1. Lineage (NCBI taxonomy): Eukaryota > Metazoa > Arthropoda > Insecta > Hemiptera > Aphididae > Slavum > Slavum lentiscoides. The sequence goes on along the minus strand of CM063715.1, from coordinate 6,946,572 downwards.
TTATATGAATATCAATCTGTATTTGTGTTTAGGATTTAAATGAAGCATGGACACGTCTTAAGCAGTTGACTTTGATGAGGCAAGAACGTTTATTTGGAGCTCATGAGATACAACGCTTTAATCGTGATGCTGATGAAACCGTTGCTTGGATTTCAGAAAAAGATGGTATATTGTCTTCTGAAGACTATGGAAGGGATTTGGCTAGTGTGCAAACACTACAGGTTTGTAAACATTAGAATACTACAATAATTAAACACTAAATTTTAATTAATGTCATTATGTAGTCATTACATACCCTATTAAATATAAATATATTATTATTTTAGAGAAAACACGAAGGGGTTGAAAGGGATTTAGCAGCTTTAGAGGACAAAGTTTCAATTTTGGGCCAAGAAGCAGATCGTTTGTGTGGAATTCATGCTGATCATAGTTCACAAATTCAAAATAAGCGTGGAGAAATTGTTGCTTATTGGGAACATCTTACTTCTAAAGCACAAGAGCGACGACAAAAGTTAGATGAATCTTATTTGCTTCAACGTTTCTTAGCTGATTTCCGTGATTTGACTTCATGGATTAATGATATGAAGGCAATAATCTATTCTGATGAACTAGCAAAAGATGTGGCTGGTGCTGAAGCTTTACTAGAGAGACATCAAGAACACAAGGTATAAATAGTTACTTATTTTAATAATTTAATTTTCAATTAAGAGCCTTGTTCTTGTCTATTTAATAGTGGGCAAAATATAGACAATTTGTAAGTTTATCGTGTTAGTCGTAAATGATTATTAGTGTGAGTGTGATCGATCCGTGTACTGCTACCTTCCACTCAATCATAATGGTACTGTTGCTTCATTATCACAAAATTATTTATAGATTTATTTCAAATTATCTGTTTTTACTTTCCACATTCCATTTAATTTGACAACTACTTAATGTTATTTTGTAAATTAAATATATGTAGTTTTGATGTATAAATAATCCATAATTAATGTACAAAATACACTTTATTCTCCCACAACAAAATTGAGCTCTAAATAGCGGACAAAATGTTGGCAACCGAGAGTATCCGGTATTTAAAGGTTTTACTGTGTATGTATATATATATATATATATATATATATATATATATATATATATATATAATATGAATTTATTATTATTAGTTCACAATAAGTTATTTTTTATAATATAACATACCAACTATAGATGGTCAGTGCTTGATTGATATCAGCTATGTGTCTGAGAAAATTACTAATGTAAGCCAACAACCTTTTAATTGTACATATAGTAATTTCATAATAACTGGCGAAAAGAAGTTTGGATGGTATAGTTAATTTTACTATACTTGTGGAATGTGTGGGGTGAAAGAAATCATAGAATCTGAAGATCCTAATTTATCATTGATGAAGGTCTACTTATTAGTTGTAACAGTGGCTGTAAATTTAGTTCACAGTTACTCACAACTTGACAGTTTAACTGCTGTGTTAAATATGCCCAACATGAGCAATCACCTTCACCAAAAACTGCACGCTGAAGTAGGAGATTTCATTAATGCTACAGCATAGGAATCAATGTATTCTGCGGCAAAAGAAGAGGCTGAGTTGGCCATAAAGTATGGGGAAGTGAATGATGGTGGGGTACTTCTTATATACCGATATAGTCTTTGCTTTACTAATGACAGTAATTTAATAAAAATCTGGAAACAGAAACGAATAAATTAAAATAAACCTATAAATAACTTTGTGATAACGATGTGATAGTATCTTTTATGGTGGAACAGAAAATAGTGGTACATTAAGGTCTACAGTTCATGAATATAGCACATTGCGGGTTGCAGGGGTTTTTGTGCACATACTGCGAGCTCCCACATGTCAACAGCACCGACAGACAGAAAATGAAAAGCTTGATTTTATATGCTTTACAGGAAAAACACACCTCCTAGAGTTGACCGATTTCAATAATTTTGTTGTTAGAAAATGGAAGACTTCCTACAAGGTTCATTGGACTATAAAAAAAAATTTGTTAAAAATATTATGAAAATTGTTTTTATTCAAACTCTGATTATAGTTTTGGAATTTGAGAACCTAAGTCCTATTCACCTTGTAAAATGTTTTCCTCTTTCCAACAAAAAAAAAAAAATATATATATATATCAAAATCAGATCACTGTTCAAGGTGTGAGAGTTTTTTCTAGTAACATATGTATTTGAGCTAAAATGCAGGTTGTGCGCACGCCCCTTAATAAGTAATTATATTTATTTAGGGAGAGATCGATGCTCGTGAAGATAGCTTCCGTATAACATTAGAATCTGGAGAACATATATTGAAAAGTGAAAATGCACCAACTTTAGTTAGTGAAAATTTGGGCAATTTGATAAATGAAAAGAGTTCATTGTTGGCTTTGTGGGAAGAAAGACGTATACTGTATGAACAATGTATGGATTTACAACTGTTCTATCGCGATACTGAACAAGCAGACACATGGATGGCTAAACAAGAAGTAAATACTATAAGAGTACATATAAGTTATATATAAACTACTCATGAATTTTTTAGGCATTTCTTTCTAACGATGATTTGGGCGATTCTCTGGACAGTGTTGAAGCATTGATTAAAAAGCATGAAGATTTTGAAAAATCTTTAGCTGCTCAGGAAGAAAAAATTAAAGCTCTTGATGAATTTGCTACAAAATTAATTGAAGGACAACATTATGCTACTGAAGATGTAGCGCAACGTCGTGAAATGGTAAATTCTTAATTTAAACATTTTTAAATTCATTTATTATTTACATTTATAAACATTAACTATTATTATTATAATTATTAAATTATTAGCTTTTAGAAAGACGTACAGCATTACTTGCAAAATCCTCATATAGGCGTAGTGTTCTTGAAGATTCTTATAGACTTCAACAATTTGAAAGAGATTGTGATGAGACCAAAGGATGGATTAATGAAAAATTAAAATTTGCTAATGATGACAGCTACCTTGTGAGTATTATTATTTTTATTCATTGACTATATATATATATATATATATATATATATATTATTTATTACTTAGGATCCAACAAATTTAAATGGAAAAGTTCAAAAACATCAAAATTTTGAACAAGAACTTAATGCTAACAAATCTCGCATGGAAGAAATTACTTCTACAGGCCATGAGCTTATTGAATCTAAACATTATGCCTTAAGTAAGAGTCAATTCTGTCATTGTAAAATGTTTGTTCAAAAATATGTTTATCATCATGCTTTTTTAGACCGTATTCAGTTAAGAATGGATGAAATAGTACATTTGTGGGAGAACTTAGTTACTGCATCAGGACAAAAAGGATCAAAATTACGTGAAGCTGCACAACAGCAACAATTTAATCGTACTGTTGAAGATATAGAGTTGTGGTTGTCAGAAGTTGAAGGACAGCTTCTGAGTGAAGATTATGGAAAAGTAAATTTCTTAATTATATGTCTCCAGTATCAGTATATTTGTTGAATACAGTCTTTCTCAAATATTTATATTGTAATTAATAATCATATTGTTATCTTAAGGATTTAACTAGTGTACAGAATCTCCAAAAAAAACATACCTTGTTGGAAGCCGATGTTGCTTCACATCAAGATAGAATTGAGGGTATAAAGATTACAGCTGATCAGTTTGTTGATGGTGGTCATTTTGATGCAGACAATATTCGTGCAAAACAAGTATTTATTTTCTTTTTTCTTTTGTTTTTCTAAAACTCAAAATCAATTTAAAATTAACCATTTTAGGTTGCATTATGTGATCGATATTCATCACTAAAAAAACCTATGGAAATGCGTAGGCAACGTTTGGTTGATTCACTTTTGGCACAGCAATTGTTTAGAGATGTTGAAGATGAAGAAGCTTGGATTCGTGAAAAGGAACCTGTTGCGGCTTCAACAAATCGAGGCAAATACATATTTTTTTTTATTTAGTAACAATATTTTATGTAACCTACAGAAGATTAATAAAGTTAGTTAAATTCTAGGCCGCGATTTGATTGGAGTACAAAACTTAATGAAGAAACACCAAGCTGTTGTTGCTGAAATTAATAATCACGAGTCACGTATAGCTGCTGTGACTCAGTCTGGACAGCAAATGATTGATGCTAAACACTTTGCTTCTGAAGATATAAAACAGCGTTTAGCTAATCTCAATAAACATTGGAATCATCTTAAAGAAAAAGCATTGCAGGTATAATAAATGAAACAGTATTTCATTTTCTTTTTTCTTTTGAATGGAAGTTATCTGATAAACATTATATATATATATATATATATATATATATATTTTCTTCTAAATTGTATTTTAATTTGTTTTTATATAAAACTTTTAATTTTTCAGCGTAAACAAGATTTAGAAGATTCTCTTCAAGCGCATCAGTACTTTGCTGATGCCAATGAAGCTGAATCTTGGGTTAAAGAAAAAGAACCTATGGTTTTAAGTCAAGATTATGGAAGAGATGAAGATTCTTCAGAAGCTTTATTGAAAAAACACGAGGCATTATTGTCAGATTTGGAAGCTTTTAAAACAACAGTAGGATCACTTTCTGAACAAGCTGCTGCATGCAAGGTAAGAAAAATATTTTGTAGAATCATTACTTTTCAGTTCATAATATATGTATATATATATTGTTTTTAGCAACAAGAAACTCCTGTGGTTGATGTTAGTGGAAAGGAGTGTGTAATGGCTTTGTTTGACTATACTGAAAAGTCACCTAGAGAAGTGTCTATGAAAAAAGGAGATGTTCTAATTCTATTAAACTCTAATAATAAAGTATACATTTTCAATTTTTATTAGACGTTTTATAATATATAATATATGTATATATGTAATCATACAATTAATGTATATTGCTAATGTTTAAAATTATAGGAATGGTGGAAAGTAGAAGTAAACGATCGTCAAGGATTTGTCCCAGCTCCTTATGTAAAACGACTTGAAGTTTCTGGTCTAAGCGCATCTCAACAGCATTTGGCTACTGGTGGATCTATTGCTGCTAGACAAGCACAAATTGAAGCCCAATATACACGACTCTTGAATCTAGCTAAAGAACGACAAACTAAACTTGCTGAAACTGTTAAGGCTTATGTATTGGTCAGAGAAGCTGCAGAATTGGCTACGTGGATCAAAGATAAGGTTAGGTCAATTATATTATTTTTATGACTAATGTTAATGTATTTTTATAACTTGTGTTAAATATTTTAGGAAAATCATGCTCAAGTACAAGATGTTGGAGAAGACTTGGAACAAGTAGAAGTGATGCAAAAGAAATTTGATGATTTCCAATCTGATTTGAAAGCAAATGAAGTACGATTAGCTGAAATGAATGAAATCGCAATGCAGTTAATGAGTCTAGGTCAAACCGAAGCAGCATTGAAAATTAATACTCAAATTCAAGTTCGTAAACTAAGAATTGTATACAGTTATAGACAAAATGATAATTAATTAATTAAAGAATTAAAAAAAAATTATTGTTTAACAATATGGTTTAAATTAGTTTTATATGTACCAACATTATAAACATTATATACTATGTTTAATTAATTTATGGATTTTTATTTCCATTGAAATGGCCAGGATTTAAATGAGAAATGGACATCCCTCCAACAACTCACCCAAGCACGAGCAACTCAATTAGGATCAGCACATGAAGTACAAAGATTCCACAGAGATGTCGATGAAACACGAGATTGGATTCGTGAAAAAGATGATGCCCTTAATAATGATGATCTTGGTAAAGATTTACGAAGTGTTCAAGCTTTGCAACGTAAACATGAAGGATTAGAACGTGATTTGGCGGCTTTACAAGATAAAGTAAATTGATTTTTTCATATTATTTATTAATTATTATTTTTGAAAATATGAAATGTGTACTAAACTGTATCTTACTAGATTCGTCAATTGGATGAAACTGCTAATCGTTTAATGAATACTCATCCTGAATCTCGTGACAATACATACATGAAACAAAGGGAAATCAATGAAGAGTGGACTCAGTTAACAGCAAAAGCTAACTCAAGAAAGGAAAAGCTTTTGGATTCCTATGACTTGCAGAGATTTTTGTCCGATTATCGTGATTTAATGTCTTGGATCAATTCAATGATGGGCTTAGTTTCTAGTGATGAATTAGCTTCGGACGTCACTGGAGCTGAAGCATTATTGGAACGTCATCAAGTAAAATAAACATTCATAAATATTTTGTATTTTTTTTAGATATTGATTTTGAATTTATGTTTAGTAATATCCTCATTATTAAAGCATAAATATTTTATACTTATGTAAAACGTTTGTATTTATGTTCTATCCTTTTTGTAGAGTTTGAGAGCTGAAATAGACTATCGTTATGGTATAGCTCAGGTACAAAATGAAATATTGGTTTTTTTGTAAATGTCATTAAAAGTTTGCACTTCACTGACATTGTTGAAAATTTGTTTTGTTTTTCACATTCTATAAGTAATAGCCAATAATAATAAATAACATTGCCCAGATTCTTGTAATAGTTGGTAATACTTTTATACTTCAATTAATTTTTATTTAAAATTTTCTTTTTTCTTTGAAAACGTTTTGTATAATTATATCAATTAAAAAAATTGATTAAACGTTTGATTAATTTGATTACAACACATTTCCAATTATAATAATAATTTTCATTATTATCAAATGTACTTGTATATAAATATGTATACTATATTATATTTTGTCATTAGTCATACTCAATACTATTGGTTATATTAGGAAAATTAATTATAGTAAAAATTGGTATCAGTATCATTTATATTTATTTATCATATTATCTTTCTGATACAGAGCAAAAAAAAAGTGGTATTGGTATTTTATTGCACAAAAATTTAAAGAAATCACCATGTTGGAAATAGTTTATAATTGTATGAATTTAAATAATTTTCATTTTCATTAATAAATATAAAAGGTTATTCATGTAGACAAAATATAAATTATTATTAAGTACATTATGTATTTAAAAAATATATATAGTAAATTTTAATTAAATAATTATTTGGAAAACAAAATTATTTCATGAATATCGGAACTTTATACAATATTGCTTTTAAGTTTGTTTTTTGTTGTCTTTTTTCTTATAATAATAGTTAATATTATTTATTAATAAGTGTGTTGTAATATTTTATTCAATAAATTATTAAGCGATATTGTATACTAATAAAATACACTGATACATTTCAAAAACATTTTTTTTTTTTTTTTACATTTAAACTAATCATAATACATCTAATATTTATTTCGTCTTATGAGTGTAATATTTTATTCTATCACACATTTTTTCATTATTTTGATGAAAATGCTTTTTTATTTTCCCTATTAATTTATGTAATTTGTAATTAAAGGAACACCGCACGGAAATTGATGCTCGTACTGGTACTTTTCAAACGTTTGAAATGTTCGGTCAACAACTTTTACAATCTGGACATTATGCTAGTGTTGAAATCCAAGAGAAACTGGAAAGTATGACTGAAGCTAGACAAGAGTTAGAAGAGTGAGTTTTTTTTTAAAGTTCACAATAATTAATTATGTTTATTATTTATATCTATATTATTAATGTAAATTTAACACAGAGCATGGATAAATCGGCGAATGCAATTAGATCAGTGTTTGGAATTACAGTTATTTTATAGAGACTGTGAACAAGCTGAAAATTGGATGTCTGCTCGAGAAGCATTCCTTGCATCTGAAGAAGTTGATTCCAAGGGAGACAATGTTGAAGCTTTAATTAAAAAACATGAAGATTTTGATAAAGCTATTAATGCACATGTATATTTATTGTTAAAAATAAGTTTTCTTAGTTTTTTAATGTTGAATATGATACTTAGGAAGAAAAAATTGCTGCTTTACAAACACTAGCTGATCAACTAATGGCTGCACAACATTACGCTGCAACTCCAATTGATGAAAAACGACAACAAGTTTTGAATAGGTGGCGCCATTTGAAGGAGGCTTTGATTGAAAAGAGGTCAAAACTTGGGGAATCACAAACGTTACAACAGTTCAGTAGAGATGCTGATGAAATCGAGAATTGGATTGCAGAGAAACTTCAATTGGCTACCGAAGAAAGTTACAAAGATCCAGCTAATATTCAGTCCAAACATCAAAAGCATCAAGCATTTGAAGCTGAATTAGCTGCCAATGCCGATCGGATTCAAAGTGTTTTAGGTATGGGACAGAATTTGATTGACAAACACCAGTGTGCTGGTTCTGAAGAAGCTGTTCAGGTATTAATTTTTAAACCTTGTTGTTAAAGTCTGTTAATAGAAATGTATATTTATCAAGGTTTAAAAAAATAAGTTTTTTTGTCTTTTGGGGTTTTATTCAATTATAATCCACAAATACTCGACACAAAATGTATTTAAATGTAATAATTTTTTATTTATAATGTATTTTAATTAAATTTTAGTCAAGATTGGGATCGATTGCTGATCAGTGGGAGTATTTGACTCAAAAAACAACTGAAAAGTCGTTGAAACTTAAAGAAGCAAATAAACAACGTACCTACATTGCTGCTGTTAAAGATTTGGACTTTTGGTTAGGCGAAGTAGAATCATTGTTGACATCTGAAGATTCTGGAAAGGATTTAGCATCTGTTCAAAATTTAATTAAAAAACATCAACTAGTTGAAGCTGATATTCAAGCACACGAGGATCGCATCCGAGGTTATTATATTATATTGTTGTCAAACAGTTTATTTATTTTAATTAATTTCTTAAATACAGATATGAATGGTCAAGCAGATTCTTTAATCGAGAGTGGTCAATTTGAAACTGGAAGTATTCAGGAACGTCGCAGTTCTATCAATGAAAGATATGAACGTATTAGAAATTTGGCAGCTCACCGTCAAGCTCGTTTAAACGAAGCTAACACTTTACATCAATTCTTCAGGGATATTGCTGACGAAGAATCATGGATTAAGTTAGTATTGTTTGTTTTTGTCATTATGTTTCCAAGTTATTATTCATACTCTTATTGTTGTTTTTAGGGAGAAAAAGCTTTTAGTTGGATCTGATGACTATGGTCGTGATTTAACTGGCGTTCAAAATCTTAAAAAGAAGCATAAACGGCTCGAAGCAGAATTGGCTTCACATGAACCGGCTATACAATCTGTGCAAGAAGCTGGAGAGAAATTAATGGATGTTTCTAATTTAGGTGTGCCGGAAATTGAACAGGTAAGTGATTTTGTTTTGTTTTTTGTGGTTTTACACATTGTTTTATTAAAAAAAATTTCTAATTTTTAATAAAAAAAAATTTCTCATTAAAGCGATTGAAGTTACTGAACCAAGCTTGGGACGAATTAAAACAGATGTCTTCAACTCGAGGTAAAAAATTAGACGAGTCTTTAACATATCAACAATTTTTGGCCAAAGTTGAAGAAGAAGAAGCTTGGATCAGGTTAATTATTATAGCAGTGTTTATAATTTATTAATTTATATTATGTTTATGTGTCAATCATTTTTTTATTTCAGTGAGAAACATCAATTATTGTCGGTGGAAGATTTCGGTGATACCATGGCAGCTGTACAGGGTCTCTTGAAAAAGCATGATGCATTTGAAACCGATTTCGCTGTACATCGCGACCGTTGTGAACAAATAAGCCATGGAGGTATAGACCTTGCAGATTCAAAAAACCATCACGCAGATAGTATACTACAGCGTTGCCAACAACTACAGGTATAAGAGTCGTAAAATTACATTTGAGTTATATTGTTGTAAGATTATGATTAACAAAACTGTGTAAATTATTAGATAAAGTTGGACAATTTATCTGCTTTGGCTGCTAAACGCAAGTCTAAGTTGATGGACAATTCTGCTTACTTGCAATTTATGTGGAAAGCGGATGTTGTTGAATCATGGATTGCCGATAAGGAAACCCACGTTCGATCAGAAGAGTATGGAAGAGATTTGTCTACTGTTCAAACTTTACTCACTAAACAAGAAACATTTGATGCCGGTAAGGATAAAACTATATCATTTACTTTTTATACTACGACCTTTTACTCAAATAAATAAAACAATATTAAAAATAACTAATAATTTTGTATACAAATATTTTTTCCTTTAGGCTTACATGCATTTGAACATGAAGGAATACAAAACATCACTGCTCTTAAGGATCAGCTGATTGCCGCTAATCATAATCAATCGGAAGCAATATTAAAACGACACGCTGATGTCATTGACAGGTATTAATTTTTATTTTGCACCGCTACGTTTATTTTATGAATTTATGAGTTTAACCATCAGTAAACAATGTTTAGATGGCAAAAATTGTTGGGTGACTCAGATGGTCGTAAACAGCAATTGTTGCGTATGCAGAATCAATTCCGACAGATTGAGGAGTTGTATTTGACTTTTGCAAAAAAAGCTTCTGCGTTCAACTCTTGGTTTGAAAATGCAGAGGAGGATTTAACAGATCCTGTACGTTGCAATTCCATTGAAGAAATAAGAGCGCTTCGTGAAGCACACGCACAATTTCAAGTAAATAAATTATTATTAAAATATATAACAGTTATTGTAGTGCAAACTGTTATTTTGTAGGCATCTTTGACGTCTGCTCAATCAGATTTTGAAGCTTTGGCTGCTCTTGATCATCAGATCAAAAGTTTCAACGTTGGTCCCAACCCATACACATGGTTTACCATGGAAGCTTTAGAAGACACTTGGCGTAACCTACAGAAAATCATCAAGGAACGAGATATCGAATTGACTAAAGAAGCTCAGAGACAAGACGAGAATGACACATTGAGGAAAGAATTTGCTAAACACGCTAACACTTTCCATCAGTGGTTAACGGAAACAAGGTGTGAACTTTATTTGCCAAATACTATGTTTTACTACCTCTTCTTTACATAATTCTTATAATTGTATATTTTTTGCTCTTTACAGAACATCAATGATGGAAGGATCCGGTTCCTTAGAACAACAATTGGAAGCCATTAAAGTAATTGATAATGCATTTGGTGTCGTATTTCATTAATTAATTGTATTGTTTTAATAGCGTAAAGCAACTGAAGTACGTTCTCGTCGTTCAGACTTGAAAAAAATTGAAGATCTCGGTGCCATCCTCGAAGAACACTTAATATTGGATAACAGGTATATTTCACCTTGTTTTATGTCATTCTTAAAGAAAACATACTAATCACTATTCTCTGATTATATGTATTAGGTACACGGAACATAGTACTGTAGGATTAGCCCAGCAATGGGATCAACTAGACCAGTTGGGTATGAGAATGCAACACAACCTAGAACAGCAAATCCAGGCAAGAAACCAGTCGGGTGTCAGTGAAGATGCACTGAAAGAGTTCTCGATGATGTTCAAACACTTTGACAAGGAACGTTCAGGACGTCTCGACAAAACCGAATTCAAATCCTGTCTCCGGGCCTTGGGTTATGATTTGCCCATGGTAGAAGAAGGACAACCCGATCCCGAATTCGAAGCTATTTTAGGTTAGTTAATTTAATTTAATTTTTTTTTTTTTTTTGCTGTGAAGTTGTTTAACTCGTTGATTTTCTTTTTAGATGTTGTAGACCCGAATCGCGATGGTTATGTATCACTTCAGGAGTACATGGCGTTCATGATCAGCAAAGAAACTGAGAATGTACAAAGTTCGGAAGAAATCGAGAACGCATTCAGAGCTATTACAGCCGGCGATAGACCATATGTCACAAAAGAAGAACTATATGCTGTAAGTATTAGTTTGTTACCCGTAACATGCAGTGTCCTGTGACCTGTGTTAATATTTTTGGTATATCTGTTCATATAGAACCTTACTAAAGACATGGCTGATTATTGTGTCGCTCGTATGAAGCCATTTGTCGACGTCAAAACCGAACGACCAATCACCGGCGCTCTAGATTACATAGAGTTCACGAAAACACTTTTCCAAAATTAAATGATAATGATATAATATATTGCACGCTATATATCAGTTTTTTATTATATATAATAGATTTATATACGTATACTTAAATATTTATAGCTAAGACTAAAATCTTGTGAGCAATTTAAAATTAATTTTGCTTTTGAAATGTTATACCAATTAAATATTTTATTTTTATTTCAGTGTTCCAAGATTAATATAATGAGAGTGAATTTTTATTTAATATATTTTTTTCACGTTTGACATTAAAAAATTTATACTATCAATGTATTTCTACCTACAAACTAACATGTGTTTTATTTGATTTTTATTATTTATTTATTTATTTATTATATTAGTATAGAAGAAGAAACAATTATATTTATATAAATTAATAAATCATGCTTATGCTTGTGAGATTCATTGATGCGAATAGTATAATTTAACTTATTTTTTTCAATAAAGTCTCCCCAAATAATTTATTATTGAATAATTTTATTTATTTTTAAAACGTACTAATAATATGATTACTAATATTATCACTCTGTATCAACTGATATTCCTCATATAGCATTAGGATATCAGAACATATTAAATTATCCGAAATGTTCTTTAAATATAAGTGAATTATCCAATTCATTAATGAGCCTGTGACTTTTATTTTTAGTATCTGTGCTGAGTAATTAATCAAATATCTTTTAGAGTAGTGTATTTGTGTTCAAAAGTATTTGTTTATCAACATTGATTTTTGATTATCAGTCATTACAACATTATTTATTACTCTGAGCATTACATACACAAATTACCTGTGAGATGATGGAAAAATTTTTAAAATATCTGAATATCATATCACATCATTACAGAATTTTGCTAAATTACTCTTCGCACAGCTTAGCAATATATTAATATTGATCTTAAATTTCCTGTCCTATAAGTATACAAGTAAAATGTACCAGTCGTCAAAAATTATTATTGTGAATATTGGTTATACAAAAATCAATTATTGTCAATCGTTGACGACTTTTACTTTAGTAACATTTGAAAATTAAATATTTTTAAAAATATGTATTTTTTACAACGCTGAAAATAATTAAATATACCTACTTGCGTGGGTTCTGTGCACGTTTAATTGAAAAAGAAAATCAAAAATCAGCTCGTTCGTTGTCCGAGAGAAATCATTTTGTTCGTAAAAACCATTGATTATAGAATATATTATAATCATAATATTCTATAATCAATGGTAAAAACTTATTTACCTTATAATTCGGAGTAAAATCAATAATACTATGTAATTCTTAATAATAATAACATAAAACGCAATAACCTCCGTAAGCTGTGCAGGTGATGAACCACTCAAAGGATTTATCCTATTTAAATACATTGATATGATATTACTAAAAACACGATAATATGGCGGTGGAATTCAAAAAGGAATTATTTTTTTTTACAGGATAAAAATGTCTTTTACTTATCGAGTTGTAGTTTTGGTACTCGTCTAATTGATTTGAATTGAATTCAAAAACCCAAACTTGTCAATTATTTTTAATCTTTGTTAATGAATTGAATTAAGTTTTCACCCATGTTCACAGACTACAGACAAGACGTATTTGATTAACCGAGAACCTTATATTTGGTTTTTAAAATCTTTACCTTATAAAATACACACGTTTGTGTGAGACTTGTGCAGTGCAAGGAAGTGTTAAACCATATTTTATTGCTACATAAAGTGAATTCAAATAAGTCAGATTTTCAAGTTAATTCATACAGTACAATAGAAATACTTTGGGTAAACAATCATTTCAATTTTTGATATTATGTTCATCTTTCTCTTCTATCTGCGTTTACAGACGATCCTGCTTCATTATTTCACATTGTTTTTCTCGTAAAAATATTTTAATTTTAATTTGCTATTTGATGACGGGCCCCTAAATTGCTGGGGCCCCCGGCGGACGCCGTGTAGCCAGGCGGGCCAGACCGACACTGATACCTATTAATAGGTATCATTATAGTGTATTATTATACATTTTACTGCAAACAAATTTCATACGCATTTTAATTATGTTTTTTTAAAATTACTATACTATACAATAAACCTCTAAATCATACTATGTATTTGTATTTATTTAATTATTGTACCATGTACCAACAAATGCATAAATGGCACATTTTTTCACAGTTCTAAATGTCATCTGAAATAGTTTTGATATTTTGAAAGTTTGTTAATAAAATAAACAATAATTACATGTAACGTATACATATATATATTTTATTATTTAATTTATTTAAGAACTGTTTCGTACATTTATTTAATTGCAAAGTATTTTGGCAGTATTGAAAATTCCTATTCGGCAGATGAGTCACAGCAATTTTCATTGCTTACTACTGGATTTGTCCAAGAAACGTATTACATACTCTGCTAAGCTTCTGTAGATTTTAGCCTAAATGCAAAATAAAATATAAAACTTATATAATTTGAAAATAAACTAAGAAAAAAAAATATCATAATAAAGAAAATAGTGCCTACAGTAATAAATAAGCATAAAATACTATATAAATAATATATTATACATAGACAACATTAATGTATACATATTTTGTTCTTAATAATATTATTATGGATTTATTCATGGTACAGGCTAATATGAAACCCGAAAATTAATTTGATATAACCAGTGTCGGCCTGGCACACCAAAGGCCCCTGGACCTTTTTATTCTGGGGCCCCCTGCCCCTTGGTTTAATATGAAGTTTAAAAATACATATCAATAAAAAACAATTAATTATAAAGGGTGTTCCGGATCCAGGGACGGAGTGATTCTAAAATTCTTACCGAGCAAATAAGATTTTTCCGGACCACTTATGAAAAAAATTGATTTTTTTTTCTTGGACTAGCGCCTTCTGTTTCCATATATAGATGAGTTAATACAGGTTAATAAAAGAATCTGTGGTGAAGTTAGAATTTGGTGGTCGGATTTAGTTTTTAAGTTATAGCAATTTGAAATTTGACTATTTTACCGTTTTTCTTTAATAGGTTTATTTTTTTCCGTTTTTCGGTTCGTACTTTAATAGTCCAGTGGATAAATACCACGATTTGATGTGTTCGGGGTTCGAACCTCTGTTCTCAAATACTAATTTTTGCATTACTTTATTTTATAAATTATAATAGTACAAGGCGAAGACGTCAAAACTGGTGGAGACATAGCGTTAAAAAATACTGGTATATAAAAAAAAAAAAAGATAGGGCCCTGGCCGCGTTCGCGGCCTAGTGGCCATGGCCAGGCCGACCCTGGATATAACTATATAGTTATTGTCTGTCTATAGCATATAATATCTATATTGGAAATAATGTACAAATATTTGTTTAGCTTAATAAATACTTTTTGGGGCAATACAAATATTTCAAAAGTTTTATGGCGTAGGTATAATTTTATTGGAAATCAGTACTAGAATTTAATTCAATTAGTAAATTAGATTAATATTCATTATTTTGTAATTATTTGAATTATGGTGAGATGTTTTATTTTTAATAGTATTATGCCCACACTTATATTTCGATCAAATTTACAATTATTGGATGTATTATAAGACAAAAATAATTTTTTTCCAAATGTTACGATAAAACATATCCAACAATTTTCATAAAAATACTTTTAACAAGTAGGATTTACAATCATTTAGCAATTGTATTAATTTGTAATAAAATAAAATTAAAAAAAAACCAATTATTAAGTAATTATATAATAAATTAACATATATATATATTATATAGTGCCACAACTATATGAGATTTGAGGTCCGTGTGTGAGAAATCATTTTAAGATCCCTTACTTTTTTCGTGATTAAAGTATAGTCACAATTATGTACTTTTTAACAATATATTTTTATTATACTGATAAGTATTTATAAAATTCAACAACACATTTTTAAATAATTTAAAATTAAATAGAATTCGCAATTTCACAACTTATTTTATTTTGTACCTACAGCAATATTAAAATAAATAAAAATTAAAAGCACTTGTAAATTTAAGAATAATTTTGAAAACATTTTTTTTTAGTCTGGGGTTTTTAAATTCCCTCTGGCATTTATATATTACTATTCATAATAACAAGAATCTCGATTTGTAGGCCCACGTGCAATGCACGTCTTACATACATAGTAGTTGTGGCACTGTACCTACACCTAATTTTAGACCATGAACATATTTGTATTGAAAAAAAGCTAATCGATTTTTCACTTCACTATGAATCTTTTTATAATTTTTTTTATATAAATATATATATACTTGTGAGGAATCTGGATGAGTAATGATAATGGGCTGACCAGTATCACAACCATTAGTTATAGCTGGATCCAAAGGTACAGAAAACAGTGTATCTATTCCTGTAAATAATATCTAAGATGATCATTGAATAAAATTGATGATGATTAAATAATAAAATACCTTCTTGCTCAGCTAATTTATAAACACTACCTCCAAATATGTGATTTTCGTGTGTACATTTTGAACATTTCATGATACTCATATTTTGTACTATTACTAATATAGGAATATTCAATTTTTTAAACATTGTTATGCCTCTTCTAGTCACATCAAGTGCAGCTTTTTGGCCAGTCGTTACAATTACAACCCCTAGAATGAGCAGATTTTTAAGATATTCATAATAAACATCTAACCCAATAGTATTACCATTTAATGGCAGATTTTGTGCCAGTGATAAATGTGTGTCTCCTGTCCCAGGAGGAGTATCCACTATCATGTAGTCCGTATGATCCCAACAAACACCTCTTATTAATTTATCGATGGCACCCATGACCATAAGTCCTCTCCAAATGGCAGCTGACTGGTCAGTTATCAAATTGCCCATTGACATACTTCAATAAATAAAATAAAATAAAATAAAATAGGTATCAACGTTAACTAATAGTTTACAAACCATTTGACTCCATAGTTAACGAGAGGAATCATAAGGTCATCTGTAAATCAAATTAAATTAAAATGTAAACATTTATACAGCATAAAAAAATAGATACCATTATTAATTAAAGGCGTTTCGTGCAAGTTCATCATCAGTGGTATAGATGGACCGAATACGTCTGCGTCCAATAATCCAACTTCTTTGTTAGGCGCTACACACTTTAGAGCTGTTGCTAGATTCACTGTGTTACAAGCAATTTTTCTTTAATAGTACCTATTTATTATACAGATCATACATAATATAATGTAATCTTACCGGCAGTTGTTGATTTTCCAACACCGCCTTTACCGGATGCTACCAGTATTATGTGCTCGACACCTTTTATAGGTTTCTTTTGTGGTAACTTTCTTCTCATTAGTTCTGTCTGTTTTTCGGTTAAGTGTGACAAGTCCTTCGCCAAGATACATCTTAACTGTTCCTGGAAAAATATTATTGCGTATAACCTTCTGAAATGGGTGTATCAATTTAAACGCAAAATGTTCTCACACCAATCGAGGGAGAAAGTATACTTTTTGTGAACCTCAAACACGTTTTAAACATAATCAAATGAAATACTCTTAATATTATTTTATTGAACAATTATTCAAATTATTATTTTATTTTTTCCCAGCATTATGATAACGGTTTTTGAAAAATTAACTGATAACATTTTTCGTTTATTACAATTCGTAATCACTATATAATACTATCTCAAATCGTGCTATTCAGTATTCACCATAGACATAATAATTATATAGGTGCCTGTACACTGTAGAGAAAAATCTAGCTAGAGTAGACTTTGTCTAGCGAGACTACTCTAGCTGTGTGTTTACACTATAAAGAAATTTGAAGAAATTTTCTCTAGATAGAGCAGTCTCTGAGAGCACGTAGAGCTAATCTACCTAGATCAGTCTATAATCCGTGTACACTTGTGCATGATTAGTAGACTACTACTTACTAGTGTAGAGGTAGAGCGTAGTTGATAACAATATTTCATACAAAAAATGTCTTACCGTAAACGTTTTGCAGCTGCAGTTGTAGTGTATAGTTTAATTAAAAAGAAACAGGAAATTTTAAAAAAGAAAAGAAAGAAGCGATTGTGGGTAAGAAATTGGATTTCAAAAAGAAATGAAGAAGGAGTGCATGCAAAGTTACTTAAAGAAATCAGTATTGAAGATAACATTTCGTATGAAAATTTCATACGAATGTCTAAAAATTGTTATGATGATCTTTTGGAAAAAATTACTTCAAGAATTAAAAAAAAAGATACCTCAGAAAAGCGATTTCACCTTCAGAACGACTTACATTAACGTTGAGATTCCTAGCCACAGGTAAATGGTTTATTATTATTATTAAATACAAAAAAAAATGAGAGATAGTAAAAAGTTCATATATTTTATTTTACACTTTTAATAGATTTATAAATATAATAAAATAAAATATTTTTATTATTATTAATATTGTAATAAGAATTATAAATAATTTATAGTTACACTTTTAATACATTTTCATTATTAATAATTTTAATAAACATAGGTATACAATTTTTATAAAATATAATACATTCAATTTTTTTTTATATTAATATGTTACTTGTTTAAATGTAGGTGACAGTTACCAATCCTTAGAATATTTGTTTCGGATTCCTTCAACAACTATTTCCCGGATTATTCCAGAGGTTTGTCAAGCGTTGTTTGATGAACTGAAACAGGATTATCTGAAGGTGAGTAATTTTCAACTTTGAAGTTTTTCAAGTAATCCGACAAAACAGAACTATTAGTAGTAGAAGAACCACCAGATTCAGAAACACAATCATAATTATTTTCAAAACATGATGCAGAACCAGCAGATGATAAGTTTTCACAACTATCTTCCTCTTCTCCTATATCCATGATAGCTCTTTGTATAATACGTTTCAATCTTCGTCTTCGTTCCTCAGAACGAATTTGTCTTAACTCAACTGCAACAAACTGTCCAAAAACATCACAATCGTCAGTCTTAGATCGTAAGACAGACATAGCTTCTTTTAATAATTCTTCATCTTCGTTTAAAACAGATTCTAATTCAATTCCATTTTTATTTATTTTTCTTTTCTTGTTTTTCTTTGAAGAAATGACAGTAGTTGTTGGAGCTGTAAATGTCTCGTGTGATGGTTCTTCTTCAGTCTGAGAAATGACCATTTGACTGGCTTCCTCATGATTCCTAATCTAAAAGAAAATAAAACATAAAATATCAAAACAAAATATTATTAGGTTAATACTCGTATGAAAAAAAATAAACAAAATATCTAATTAAATATGTATGATTGTCTTTAAAAAAACTATTATTTTTAAATAAATTACAAAATAATGTATAAATCAAAACTTTTTAAACGCAAACTAATAATATATATTTAATTACATATTTTGTTTATATTTTAAAAGAAAAATTAAATTATTGTATTTTGAACAATAATTTTAAAATTTATCATCTCTTTTAATCAGATACCGGCTACGTCTGATGAATGGGAAAAAGAAGCACAAAGTTTTGATGAAATTTGGAATTTCCCTCACTGTATTGGAGCTCTTGATGGAAAACATATAGTGATGAAAGCACCATCGAATAGTGGAAGCCTTTACTATAAGGCGACAAATAGCATTGTGTTAATGGCTCTCGTAGGCGCTGATTATAAATTTTTGTACGTTGATGTGGGATGTAATGGTCGTATTTCAGATGGCGGTGTATTTGCAAACTGTTCTTTGTCTACAGCTTTAGAAAATAATACTTTGAATATACCACAACCAAAACCGTTACGTGATCAGTCTAATTCAGTACCATTTGTTATCGTTGCTGATGATGCTTTTCCTTTGAAACCCTATCTATTGAAACCATTTCCTTTTCGAAACCAGCCTGGACCAAATCGAATTTTTAATTTTAGACTTTCTCGAGCTCGAAGAGTGGTGGAGAACGCGTTTGGTTTGCTCTCTGTTCGATTTCGTGTGTTAAGAAGACCTATCGAATTGGATCCAGAAAAGTGTACCAAGATTGTACTTGCCATTTGTTGCTTACACAACTATTTACTATCTCGGAAAGACTCTAATAATTTTAATAATTACGCTCCTCCTGGAACATTCGACATAGAAGAGCGAAGTGGTTTCATTCCTGGTAGTTGGAGAGAAGGAGCTGCAGAAACCTCATTACACTCGATGGGAAGTACCAACGTACAAAGAAATGCTAGTTCCACTGCTAAAGAAGTACGTGACCATTTCAAAGACTATTTTATGTCCACGGAAGGAGAATTGACATGGCAATATCAATACATTTAAAAATTGAATAAACACTTTTTCTACTTGCAACCTAAATTTACTAAAATATTACCTAAAAAATGTTCAAATTATGTTCTGTATTTAAATGAAGTAACCTTCTTCAATAAAGGGTTTATATTTTTTAATAGTGCATTATTTGTTATTAGTTTGTACATTATTACTAAAAACCACTTACTACTTTAATTTATAGATAAGTAGCAGGGTTGAAACGTTTAATACGGTATAGTATAAAACACGTATTATACGTTCGTATAAAACGTATAAAACGTATAGTATAAAACATAGAATGATATACGTTTTATACTGTATAACAATTCATTTATAATATAAATTATAAAGTTTATTTTAAACTAACAATAATTGTTTAATAATTCATTGTAGTTGACACTACGTTTTATACGTAGGTTATACGTGTAACGTATAAAACGATTTATACACATATATTACCAACCCTGAATTAAGTAGTGTATTAATCAGTAGCTTACCATTTGATTTTGAACAGTGCCAACAGTCTTCACACATTCAGAAATGCCAGCCATAAATTTCAATGAATCAAAAAATTCCCAAGAGCTTTTCATGATCTCATCAACACCTGCTCCACTTTTTTTATTTTTTATTTTCCTTAGTTCACTATTTAACTGGCACCGAAGATTGTGAAACTTTCTTCCAACTTCTGCAACACTTATTTCCATTGTTTGTGCAATTGTCTCCATACATTTGGCCTTTAATTGTCTATCTCTGTATTCTTTTAATGAACAATTCCAAAGTCCAGGTGATGATTCAATAAGTTCTATTAACTTGTATGTTTTCTGTTTGTCCCACACAAAATCACTCATCGTAGATTCAAAAAACAATATAAAATATAAACTTAAAACAATTACTTCTACCAATAAAACGTGCACAAAAAATACTTACACTTATAAATTTTAAACAATATCGAAAAACAACTACACAATGTATTGTATGATAATTTATCATTATTGATTATCATTTTACAGGCATATTATTTATATCATATCATATCATATCATATCATATATAATATTTACTTGCGCTCTATTAGTACTCTATTTAGTCTATTTAGCATGTTGAATAGATCTAGACTACTCTAGCTAGGGCGTCATATCTCTGTGTACACTGTTTATAAATGTTTACTCTATCTAGAGTTTGTTAGTCTAGCTAGAGTTTAGAGAAGCAACTGCTAGAGTGCTCTCGGTGCTGTGTACACTACGTAGACTAAACGTAGAGAGCTCTAGCTAGAGAAACTCTACGAAAAAAATTTACAGTGTACAGGCACCTTATGACTATGAGTCGAACGCAGTAGTATTTTTACTCAAGTTCGTTGATTTTGATAATAATCCTGCTATTTTAAACACACGTCATTATATATAGGTATATTTTAATGCAATTAAAAGTTTAACATAAATTGTATTATGGATTGTGAACGAAGAGAGAAAGTTGATGGTTTTATAATGTACATTCATCGTTCTTATTTCTGGTAATAATTTTACGACTAGTAGAAATGCTCCGATAATTTTTATACTTGTATCCATTTTCCGGTAGAAAATTTCGCTGGTGTGGTATGTAAGGAAAATGATTTTTCGAATCGCTTGAGTGGGTTCCTTTTGGGAATCACCGTCGTCCACTTCGTGTTTTCTTCTAATAACAATTTTCTAGGTAATATATAGCTTAAGAAAATCTCTGATAACCTTTTGAACAAATATAACGAAAGTGTGTATTTAATTATGTACGTAATTTGTAGATAACGCTGTGTTCAACTAATTAAAATAAATTAATTTGGCCCTATAAGAACAATACACAATTTCAGAACGCAACAATTCTTACGTCTAATGAGTGCACCCAATTGTTAAAGGTTTAAATATTCGTAGGCGTAATAATTAAAAAATTCATGGGAGCGGGTGTGTTTGGTAACTTTCACGTTTAGTTACACTGAACATTGTTACATATACAATATACATATATTATTATTCTGTGTGGCTTTTAGAAAAATTATATTCTACTCAGAATTTATTTAATTTTGGAATGACCATGTTATTAGGATATAAATGTTTTTGTGCAACACCGTATTACATTATGTTACGTTTTAACCATAAAACACGTATTCGAACGTAGTAGTATTTTTACTCAGGTTCGTTGATTTTGATAATAACAGGAATTTTAATTTGATGCCAAGTTAAATAAAAACACTGGAGCTGCACGAATTTAAGAAAAAAACTAAATCAAAATAATTCTCTTAGTGGTTTAAGAAATAATTAAAGTCTTAGAAAGGAATAAAAATAATAATTATTTTTATAAAAAATCCCATATCAATGTCAATCTGATGACTATTTTTTTAAAAATCATTAAATATTGTTTGTCCGTTTAATTTATCTGTGTTTTCTCGACAAGTTTTAGGTAATGTTTTAACATTTTTTAGTCATATAAAATATTTAAGAGAGACGATTTTTTCTCTCTTTATTTTTTATGTGTTTCACAACGCATTTCCTGCCGAACACTTGTACTCGTGGAATGCGTTCAATATTATTTGCATTTAAACACACTTGGCCATTAATATTGAACAATGTAAACACAAAAAACATGGATTTTCGATTTATAGCTGACTGCAGCTGTACACACGCGCCAGTACTGCAAGTCGGGTATAATAATTTACAAAATAAGTAGAAGTACACGTAAAATATGATAATTTTCATGAAACGGCATTATGATTTGTCGCGATTTGGCCCGATACCCTTTATTCACATATTTTATACCATCTGGTATAATATATTGTACGTGAATATTGCAAACACTTGTTTCGTATACCAACTATAACGAAATGTACTTATTTTAATATTAAAACATAATACTACTCGTAAAACTACGTTATAATAATTTATAAAATGTTTATAAAGAATACGATATGGTCAGATATAAGTGTTGAAAACATCATTAAAACAATTTTACATGCATTGAAAATCATAAAAATCTAGGTACTTTTGAAACATAATACTACACTTCGCCAAGTCCTGCACCAGTATATAAAAGAATAGTTAAGTTAGGTGCATCGAGTATTATATTTTAAGAGAAATAGTTTAAGAGATAATCACTTTAAAATCCTGCTATTTTAAACACACGTCATTATATATAGGTATATTTTAATGCAATTAAAAGTTTAACATAAATTGTATTATGGATTGTGAACGAAGAGAGAAAGTTGATGGTTTTATAATGTACATTCATCGTTCTTATTTCTGGTAATAATTTTACGACTAGTAGAAATGCTCCGATAATTTTTATACTTGTATCCATTTTCCGGTAGAAAATTTCGCTGGTGTGGTATGTAAGGAAAATGATTTTTCGAATCGCTTGAGTGGGTTCCTTTTGGGAATCACCGTCGTCCACTTCGTGTTTTCTTCTAATAACAATTTTCTAGGTAATATATAGCTTAAGAAAATCTCTGATAACCTTTTGAACAAATATAACGAAAGTGTGTATTTAATTATGTACGTAATTTGTAGATAACGCTGTGTTCAACTAATTAAAATAAATTAATTTGGCCCTATAAGAACAATACACAATTTCAGAACGCAACAATTCTTACGTCTAATGAGTGCACCCAATTGTTAAAGGTTTAAATATTCGTAGGCGTAATAATTAAAAAATTCATGGGAGCGGGGTGTGTTTGGTAACTTTCACGTTTAGTTACACTGAACATTGTTACATATACAATATACATATATTATTATTCTGTGTGGCTTTTAGAAAAATTATATTCTACTCAGAATTTATTTAATTTTGGAATGACCATGTTATTAGGATATAAATGTTTTTGTGCAACACCGTATTACATTATGTTACGTTTTAACCATAAAACACGTATTCGAACGTAGTAGTATTTTTACTCAGGTTCGTTGATTTTGATAATAACAGGAATTTTAATTTGATGCCAAGTTAAATAAAAACACTGGAGCTGCACGAATTTAAGAAAAAAACTAAATCAAAATAATTCTCTTAGTGGTTTAAGAAATAATTAAAGTCTTAGAAAGGAATAAAAATAATAATTATTTTTATAAAAAATCCCATATCAATGTCAATCTGATGACTATTTTTTTAAAAATCATTAAATATTGTTTGTCCGTTTAATTTATCTGTGTTTTCTCGACAAGTTTTAGGTAATGTTTTAACATTTTTTAGTCATATAAAATATTTAAGAGAGACGATTTTTTCTCTCTTTATTTCTTATGTGTTTCACAACGCATTTCCTGCCGAACACTTGTACTCGTGGAATGCGTTCAATATTATTTGCATTTAAACACACTTGGCCATTAATATTGAACAATGTAAACACAAAAAACATGGATTTTCGATTTATAGCTGACTGCAGCTGTACACACGCGCCAGTACTGCAAGTCGGGTATAATAATTTACAAAATAAGTAGAAGTACACGTAAAATATGATAATTTTCATGAAACGGCATTATGATTTGTCGCGATTTGGCCCGATACCCTTTATTCACATATTTTATACCATCTGGTATAATATATTGTACGTGAATATTGCAAACACTTGTTTCGTATACCAACTATAACGAAATGTACTTATTTTTAATATTAAAACATAATACTACTCGTAAAACTACGTTATAATAATTTATAAAATGTTTATAAAGAATACGATATGGTCAGATATAAGTGTTGAAAACATCATTAAAACAATTTTACATGCATTGAAAATCATAAAAATCTAGGTACTTTTGAAACATAATACTACACTTCGCCAAGTCCTGCACCAGTATATAAAAGAATAGTTAAGTTAGGTGCATCGAGTATTATATTTTAAGAGAAATAGTTTAAGAGATAATCACTTTAAAATCCTGCTATTTTAAACACACGTCATTATATATAGGTATATTTTAATGCAATTAAAAGTTTAACATAAATTGTATTATGGATTGTGAACGAAGAGAAAGTTGATGGTTTTATAATGTACATTCATCGTTCTTATTTCTGGTAATAATTTTACGACTAGTAGAAATGCTCCGATAATTTTATACTTGTATCCATTTTCCGGTAGAAAATTTCGCTGGTGTGGTATGTAAGGAAAATGATTTTTCGAATCGCTTGAGTGGGTTCCTTTTGGGAATCACCGTCGTCCACTTCGTGTTTTCTTCTAATAACAATTTTCTAGGTAATATATAGCTTAAGAAAATCTCTGATAACCTTTTGAACAAATATAACGAAAGTGTGTATTTAATTATGTACGTAATTTGTAGATAACGCTGTGTTCAACTAATTAAAATAAATTAATTTGGCCCTATAAGAACAATACACAATTTCAGAACGCAACAATTCTTACGTCTAATGAGTGCACCCAATTGTTAAAGGTTTAAATATTCGTAGGCGTAATAATTAAAAATTCATGGGAGCGGGGTGTGTTTGGTAACTTTCACGTTTAGTTACACTGAACATTGTTACATATACAATATACATATATTATTATTCTGTGTGGCTTTTAGAAAAATTATATTCTACTCAGAATTTATTTAATTTTGGAATGACCATGTTATTAGGATATAAATGTTTTTGTGCAACACCGTATTACATTATGTTACGTTTTAACCATAAAACACGTATTCGAACGTAGTAGTATTTTTACTCAGGTTCGTTGATTTTGATAATAACAGGAATTTTAATTTGATGCCAAGTTAAATAAAAACACTGGAGCTGCACGAATTTAAGAAAAAAACTAAATCAAAATAATTCTCTTAGTGGTTTAAGAAATAATTAAAGTCTTAGAAAGGAATAAAAATAATAATTATTTTTATAAAAAATCCCATATCAATGTCAATCTGATGACTATTTTTTTTAAAATCATTAAATATTGTTTGTCCGTTTAATTTATCTGTGTTTTCTCGACAAGTTTTAGGTAATGTTTTAACATTTTTTAGTCATATAAAATATTTAAGAGAGACGATTTTTTCTCTCTTTATTTCTTATGTGTTTCACAACGCATTTCCTGCCGAACACTTGTACTCGTGGAATGCGTTCAATATTATTTGCATTTAAACACACTTGGCCATTAATATTGAACAATGTAAACACAAAAAACATGGATTTTCGATTTATAGCTGACTGCAGCTGTACACACGCGCCAGTACTGCAAGTCGGGTATAATAATTTACAAAATAAGTAGAAGTACACGTAAAATATGATAATTTTCATGAAACGGCATTATGATTTGTCGCGATTTGGCCCGATACCCTTTATTCACATATTTTATACCATCTGGTATAATATATTGTACGTGAATATTGCAAACACTTGTTTCGTATACCAACTATAACGAAATGTACTTATTTTAATATTAAAACATAATACTACTCGTAAAACTACGTTATAATAATTTATAAAATGTTTATAAAGAATACGATATGGTCAGATATAAGTGTTGAAAACATCATTAAAACAATTTTACATGCATTGAAAATCATAAAAAATCTAGGTACTTTTGAAACATAATACTACACTTCGCCAAGTCCTGCACCAGTATATAAAAAGAATAGTTAAGTTAGGTGCATCGAGTATTATATTTTAAGAGAAATAGTTTAAGAGATAATCACTTTAAAATCCTGCTATTTTAAACACACGTCATTATATATAGGTATATTTTAATGCAATTAAAAGTTTAACATAAATTGTATTATGGATTGTGAACGAAGAGAGAAAGTTGATGGTTTTATAATGTACATTCATCGTTCTTATTTCTGGTAATAATTTTACGACTAGTAGAAATGCTCCGATAATTTTTATACTTGTATCCATTTTCCGGTAGAAAATTTCGCTGGTGTGGTATGTAAGGAAAATGATTTTTCGAATCGCTTGAGTGGGTTCCTTTTGGGAATCACCGTCGTCCACTTCGTGTTTTCTTCTAATAACAATTTTCTAGGTAATATATAGCTTAAGAAAATCTCTGATAACCTTTTGAACAAATATAACGAAAGTGTGTATTTAATTATGTACGTAATTTGTAGATAACGCTGTGTTCAACTAATTAAAATAAATTAATTTGGCCCTATAAGAACAATACACAATTTCAGAACGCAACAATTCTTACGTCTAATGAGTGCACCCAATTGTTAAAGGTTTAAATATTCGTAGGCGTAATAATTAAAAATTCATGGGAGCAGGGGTGTGTTTGGTAACTTTCACGTTTAGTTACACTGAACATTGTTACATATACAATATACATATATTATTATTCTGTGTGGCTTTTAGAAAAATTATATTCTACTCAGAATTTATTTAATTTTGGAATGACCATGTTATTAGGATATAAATGTTTTTGTGCAACACCGTATTACATTATGTTACGTTTTAACCATAAAACACGTATTCGAACGTAGTAGTATTTTTACTCAGGTTCGTTGATTTTGATAATAACAGGAATTTTAATTTGATGCCAAGTTAAATAAAAACACTGGAGCTGCACGAATTTAAGAAAAAAACTAAATCAAAATAATTCTCTTAG
The DNA here is from genome assembly GCA_032441835.1 of Slavum lentiscoides. Taxonomy (NCBI): domain Eukaryota; kingdom Metazoa; phylum Arthropoda; class Insecta; order Hemiptera; family Aphididae; genus Slavum; species Slavum lentiscoides. Next base: position 6,918,878 of record CM063715.1, on the reverse strand, counting down.
TGGTTTAAGAAATAATTAAAGTCTTAGAAAGGAATAAAAATAATAATTATTTTTATAAAAAATCCCATATCAATGTCAATCTGATGACTATTTTTTTAAAAATCATTAAATATTGTTTGTCCGTTTAATTTATCTGTGTTTTCTCGACAAGTTTTAGGTAATGTTTTAACATTTTTTAGTCATATAAAATATTTAAGAGAGACGATTTTTTCTCTCTTTATTTCTTATGTGTTTCACAACGCATTTCCTGCCGAACACTTGTACTCGTGGAATGCGTTCAATATTATTTGCATTTAAACACACTTGGCCATTAATATTGAACAATGTAAACACAAAAAACATGGATTTTCGATTTATAGCTGACTGCAGCTGTACACACGCGCCAGTACTGCAAGTCGGGTATAATAATTTACAAAATAAGTAGAAGTACACGTAAAATATGATAATTTTCATGAAACGGCATTATGATTTGTCGCGATTTGGCCCGATACCCTTTATTCACATATTTTATACCATCTGGTATAATATATTGTACGTGAATATTGCAAACACTTGTTTCGTATACCAACTATAACGAAATGTACTTATTTTTAATATTAAAACATAATACTACTCGTAAAACTACGTTATAATAATTTATAAAATGTTTATAAAGAATACGATATGGTCAGATATAAGTGTTGAAAAACATCATTAAAACAATTTTACATGCATTGAAAATCATAAAAAATCTAGGTACTTTTGAAACATAATACTACACTTCGCCAAGTCCTGCACCAGTATATAAAAAGAATAGTTAAGTTAGGTGCATCGAGTATTATATTTTAAGAGAAATAGTTTAAGAGATAATCACTTTAAAATCCTGCTATTTTAAACACACGTCATTATATATAGGTATATTTTAATGCAATTAAAAGTTTAACATAAATTGTATTATGGATTGTGAACGAAGAGAGAAAGTTGATGGTTTTATAATGTACATTCATCGTTCTTATTTCTGGTAATAATTTTACGACTAGTAGAAATGCTCCGATAATTTTTATACTTGTATCCATTTTCCGGTAGAAAATTTCGCTGGTGTGGTATGTAAGGAAAATGATTTTCGAATCGCTTGAGTGGGTTCCTTTTGGGAATCACCGTCGTCCACTTCGTGTTTTCTTCTAATAACAATTTTCTAGGTAATATATAGCTTAAGAAAATCTCTGATAACCTTTTGAACAAATATAACGAAAGTGTGTATTTAATTATGTACGTAATTTGTAGATAACGCTGTGTTCAACTAATTAAAATAAATTAATTTGGCCCTATAAGAACAATACACAATTTCAGAACGCAACAATTCTTACGTCTAATGAGTGCACCCAATTGTTAAAGGTTTAAATATTCGTAGGCGTAATAATTAAAAATTCATGGGAGCGGGGTGTGTTTGGTAACTTTCACGTTTAGTTACACTGAACATTGTTACATATACAATATACATATATTATTATTCTGTGTGGCTTTTAGAAAAATTATATTCTACTCAGAATTTATTTAATTTTGGAATGACCATGTTATTAGGATATAAATGTTTTTGTGCAACACCGTATTACATTATGTTACGTTTTAACCATAAAACACGTATTCGAACGTAGTAGTATTTTTACTCAGGTTCGTTGATTTTGATAATAACAGGAATTTTAATTTGATGCCAAGTTAAATAAAAACACTGGAGCTGCACGAATTTAAGAAAAAAACTAAATCAAAATAATTCTCTTAGTGGTTTAAGAAATAATTAAAGTCTTAGAAAGGAATAAAAATAATAATTATTTTTATAAAAAATCCCATATCAATGTCAATCTGATGACTATTTTTTTTAAAATCATTAAATATTGTTTGTCCGTTTAATTTATCTGTGTTTTCTCGACAAGTTTTAGGTAATGTTTTAACATTTTTTAGTCATATAAAATATTTAAGAGAGACGATTTTTTCTCTCTTTATTTCTTATGTGTTTCACAACGCATTTCCTGCCGAACACTTGTACTCGTGGAATGCGTTCAATATTATTTGCATTTAAACACACTTGGCCATTAATATTGAACAATGTAAACACAAAAACATGGATTTTCGATTTATAGCTGATTGCAGCTGTATCTATACACGCGCCAGTTTTACACGTCGGGTATAATAATTTACAAATAAGTATACACGTGAAATGTGATTATTACAAATTTACATCACGTTCTCGAACGTAGTCGTATATTTGCCCAATTGCATTGCATTTGTTAAAACAATTGAATTTTTAAATTTTATACTAAATGTAAAAAAAAACATCTGTACAATTGCAGCTGTTAATACTTCGCGTTGTCTTCAAAACGTTTTACGGGAGGTATACATAGTGTATTAATTTATAAAAAGTTATTTCGTTTCTGACAGTGTAGAACGATAGTCGATATTATACGTGGTGATAACTACAGGAACAAGAGTTGCAGGAAAATATTTCAAACAAAAATGTTTCATTTTAAAATACAATTGTTATTAATTATTTCCTCACTGATGTTGGATTCCATTCACTGTGGTAAGTTTATTTTTATCAAAATTACGTAACTGCATTCAATCCCTCTTATATAATAGTACTGTTAGCGTGTTTCAAATTCAAGGTAAAATACGAATATTATAAACATAATTATCAATTTATTATTTGTATCAAATTCGTTTTATACCTTTTTTTTATATTTCAATTACACACTTCTTAACTTCTGGGATTTATATTGTTGTTTTTTTTTTTTTTGTATATATTCATAGTTATTTTTAAGTATCTTATGACTATATAATATAGTCATATATTTAAGTAATTTACAAAAATGCACGTTTCCCGTCCATATTTAAGGAAGTAGGATCGCTGACATGTACATAGTGTTCAATCTGTTTTTTAACACTTATATCTGACCATATCGTCCTCTTTACAAATATTTTATGAATTATTATAACGTAGTTTTACGAGTAGTATTATATTTTAATATAAAAAAATAAGTACATTTCCTTATAGTTGGAATACGAAACAAGTGTTAGCAATATTCACGTACAATATATTATACCAGGTGGTATACACTATGTGAATTAAGAGTATCGGGCCGAATCGCGACAAATCATAATGCCGTTTCATACAAATTATCATATTTTACGTGTACCTATACTTATATGTAAATTATTATACCCGACTTGCAGTCAGGACCGGAAATAAGAAATATTAATAGGGGGGTGTAATAGTGTAGATGCCGACTCAAAAACTCGATTTTGCCGACTTCAAAAGTGACTTTCAAAAGGACTGGCGCTAGTAATTATTGATGGAGGAGTGTACACGTACAAATTATTTGTCGACTATTTTTTGTAATTAAAATTTTACTTAAACTGTTACAAATACAATTTATAAATATGTGCAAATGTGAACACTTTATTGCCGACCGATATGTGCCTTTTTTAAAACACGTAAGACACTCAATAAAAAATCAAAATAGCAGTTAAACCAAAACAGCAAATTCATGTCACAAAACTAAAAACTAGGGATGTGTAGTTCATGAGCTTGTCGACTCTTTAAAATGAACTGGACGAGTTGAATCAGCGTTTCAAGATTCAGCGACTCGGCTACTCAGTTCGACCAATATTTTTAATTCAATTCATTTCACTGAAACTGACCTGCTGTGTTGTATTGTGTAATCAGTGATTACTAATCACGACGCAACTCTCGTATCTGTTGTAGTCGAGTAATTGTTGAAAATAGATTCCAAATCCAAACCACGATATAAAAGATTTTCTATACCGTGTCCAAACGTGAAAACGTTTTGTGACGTTTCGTGTGTGTAAGACGAAGAGAGAAAATGCCCGCTTTCAATCCCCTTAAGCTATTTACGGTTCTGCCGATAAGTGAACAATCAACAATGAAATAATAAATATGGACTATGGACATGCGGGTCGAGCCGAGACTCCAGAATTCGAGAGTTGAATATTCAGATTCAAACAAGAGTTGAAGAGTTGAGAGTCGACTTACCGAGTTGATATTCATTGAACTGAACTGAGTTGAAAGATTCAGTTCTACAAAATGAGTTGAAATTCCCTTGCCTACTAAAAACACAACTAAAATCTTTATCACTCTTCAAATCCTTATCAATGTCGGACGACTGCTTATCACCCGCGACACGACAAATGTCCCCACAAAACAACCCGTTCTTGTCTTCTCGCCGACCGACCGGTACGCGCACCACGTGAAGAAACCCCGTCGCGACCATATTTTTGAATTCTTTACTTGTTTTTATATATTATCGGATTAAAGGCAATTGCAATTCAAATATTTTATTTATTATCCTTGTAATGTAAAATAAATGAAATTTCCGATTACTCGACAATTTTTTATAATTGCCGACTATGAATACTTTTTTCATTGGTGGGGGGTGTCACACCCCCACAACCCCCCCCTCCTCCTCCCTATTTACGGCTCTGCTCGCAGTACTGACGCGTGTATACAGCTGCAGTCAGCTATAAATCGAAAATTCATGTTTTTTGTGTTTACATTGTTCAATATTAATGGCCAAGTGTTTTTAAATGCAAATAATATTAAACGCATTCCACATTCCACGGCTACAAGTGTTCAGCAGAAAAAGCGTTGTAAAACACATAAGAATTGTAGAGAGAAAAAAATCGTCTCTCTTAAATATTTTATATGACTAAAAAAATGTTAAAACGTTACCTAAAACTCGTCGAGAAAACAGATAATAATTAGATTCGACATTGATTTGGTGGAGCGGGGACCAATCAGAAGATCATATTTGCAATTATTTTGTTCTCGGGCCGAGTGATCCATCTGTATTCATCTAAATCTGCAGTGGTAGCACCACGAGCACCACGATCCCACGGACATTGGACGATCCGAATGCGTTCAACTCACCGTCAGCACGACGGATGAATTTATAATAATTAGGGCTAGAGACTTCATGCCATAAAAAAACCTTAAAATATGCATGCATTTATACCATAAAAAAATCATTAATATACCCTTAAAATATGTAAAATCACTGAAATATGTTCACAAAGTACATGCATTATAAAAAACCGAAACATTAAAATGACGGTAGGTAACTACTAAATACCCGTACTAACGAAAAAAAATTATTAATTTATATTATGTATAAAAATGCATATTACTAAACTTATATCATAAAATAACTGTTGTATACTTATTATAAAATGTATATGGAATGCGCATAAAGAAAAAATAATCTCGGCTGTTCATGATTTCAAATATAAATTGTCGAGCAGACGGGGGAAATTCGCCGCCGACTCATTTCATCGATAGGTTGTTTCAGGTGTATATGTATTTTTTTGTTTTGACCAATTTTAAAGATGAATTGCATATTAAATTTTTGAAATTAGTATTGAACTTAGTGAAATATGGTCTTAAAATTCGAATATAACAAAATATGCACTAACGCGTAAAAATGAGCAAAATATGCAAAAAAAAAAAAAAAAAAAAAATGTCTATAAGCTCCTGTAGTATTATGAAACAAATTCCTGTATCTCACTAAGCTATGTTTTTTAATGATTATTCCTATAAGTCCCCGGCCCTAATAATAATTAAATTGTATCGGCGCTCGGACGCGTAACGTAATGTACAATCCTTACGCACTACCTACGTCAAGGGCGGGCCGATTTCCCGACGAAAAGGAAGCCATGCCCCCCCCCCCGCTATTTTATTTGATATTTGTTTAAATTTGTGGTATAATTATTTTTAAATGTCAGATAATATAATTTTCAGTGTTTTTGTTTCTTGTACGTGTGATAAAATAATCGGTTATTATTTCTACTAATCCCGCCCGAAATAGCCACGGCTATAGATAACCATATCCGTGGAAACAACTTTATAGAACAGCAATGAACAATACATTTTTTAACATCAATATATTGTGTTATTCATTTTGATTTGTAATTTATAATTTTTAGTTTTTATGCTGAGTGTATAATACACTCAGCATAAAAACTAAAAATACACTGTATATTAAAAAAAAATTAGGGTGTATGTTTTTTGTTGGCCGCTCCCCCTCCCCGAAATTTTTTTCTGTTGGCGGTCTTGACCCGTCGCGTGCGAGAATGAGACGGCAGCGAGCGGTAAAACGTTCTCGAGAAAGTTCCTCTGGCCGACCGGGATGGAGATAATGCGTAATAAAACCGCGCGAATCTCGAACAACTTTTATGGGTGTTACATAATCGACGAGAATGCCAGTGAGAACTATGTGGTAAATAAACTGTGTGATGGAAGAAGATCGATGACTGTCCGAGGGATGCAGTCTTGTAAAGTATTCGAATAAAAGTACATATTAGAATATTTTTTTTGTATTCGAATACTATTTTAAATACTTTTCGTAAAAAGTATTCAAATACGTATTCTGAATAGTTTTTTTTGTGTTTTTTATTCATTATTACTTCTTTAAGTATGCGAAACGTGAATACTTTTTTAAGTATTCGAATATATATTCTGAATACATTTTTTGAAAAGTATTCGAATACGTATTCTGAATACATTTTCATCCATTTATTTGAATACGTATTCTGAATACAAAATAAAAGTATTCTTTACAAAACTGGAGGGCTGTCAGCGAATACACACTGCAAGCGATTAATATATTATTATGGCCTAAGCGATCTTTTCGATTGGCTATGTGTACCTACCGCTGTAATTCTCCAGACGTGTCTGTGGAAAGAGGTTAAAAATTTACAGCGTTTTACTAATATTATTATTAACGAAAAAAAAAAAAAATAAAATAAAAATAGGCAGTTTATTTAAAAAAAACTTCATTTGAACGTGTTGTAAAAGTGATATTACACGTACAAATTGAATATGAACAATACTAATTAATCTTATAATACAATTTTTAGATGAAAAAGATAAGCAGGGTAATTATTTCACAAATATTCTATTTTCATCTCAGAATATTTTTAACGAATAAATAAGGAACATAATTTTTTTTTTTCAATGATACTTAACTTGACGAAATTGCGTTCAGTTTCTTAATAATATGACGTATTATTGTCAAAATAAAAAAAATAATGCGTTTTTTACATTAAGTGAACGTCCGTGAAATCCCCCATTTATTGACATATTAAATCGAGTAAGTGACAACTACGATACGGTCCTTTGCAGGCGCAGATCCAGAGTATAAATTTGGGGGGGGGGCATTTATAAATTTTGAACACACATATTTTAATATATCCTAAGTCTTAGGATAAAACATGTTTTTAAACTGAATAGTATTTACTAATTAGTAATAATTAAAAACTAACAATGTTTCGTCGTCAATACTTATAGGTACACTTTGATTTTGAAACTTATTTTAATTTCTACAAATAACTTTAAAAAAAAAAACAAATATAAAATTATTATTGTTAAATATTAATACAAAAGTCTAAAAGATCCAGAATTAAAAATTACATTATTCATTATCACCCGCGATAATCAACGTAACCAAAATGTCACGACTGCACTAACTCGGATTTTTTTTTTTGAATTTGAGGGGGGGGGGCATGGCTCCCATGGCCCCCTTGTATTCGTGCCTGGTCCTTTGTCGATACAAAATAATAAGTTCTCGCAGCCTCAACTGGTCATAAGTCATAATTGTGTTAACCATAGTTGTAAACATGTATTCTTAACAATCCATTAAAAAAAAAAATCAGCAGTGGTACTGCTATACATAGGCGCAAATATTGTTTGAAGTTTGGGGGGGCTAAAGTCTAAATCCATCCCAAACACTCTTTAGATTTTTATATCAATTCAAAATTCTCAAAAAATGTTTCCTCGCTACGCTCGGACAACACCATTTATAATACATAAATACAAACAACATTTTAAACTTTATATTACATTTTTATTTTATCAAATCAAAATAGACAATAATTTAAATAATTTTATTCTTCTCTCTGTTTTTCAAAAATCACTTAAGATATCATCTATATTAATAATAATATCTTTTTCAATATTAATTATACCTAAATCACTAAATCTATGTTGAGACACGGTAGATCTTAAATAAGTGTCAATTAAAAAAAGAAGGACCTCTCACAAGTTGAAGAACTTATAGGCAATGTTATTGTTATATGTACAAGTTTAAATAAATCTGGAAAAATTTGTTGATTGAGATGTTTTTTCAAGACAAAACGGTCGGTCGTCGGTGATTGATAAGAGAACCAGTTTAGGTATCGGCGGTCGGTCACAATACACGTTCCGTCAATGGCCGAATAAGCGTTGTGGGAAATTCGGCCGATTACTTTTGAAAATATTAATCACGCATTTCCTATAAAATCTAATAATGGTCATACCACAGATTAGATGAATATTCATCTAATCTGTGGTCATACTATACGTATACGCCCGATATCAGCCCGTGTCCGTTTCTATATTATTACTACAATAATACTTTATCAGGATGCTTTGGAAAACCAAAAAAAAAAATATCTCTTTATACTTACTCTGGTTTAAAAAAAATTATAATACATAACAATATTGACTGACAGACAATAGTCATTAATATTTGGGGGGCTATACAGAATTTAGGGGAGGCTTAGCCCCCCGCTATTTGCGCCTATGCTGCTATAGTATCCTAGAATACGTATTACTTGGTTTATATTCTATAGTATCCTAGAATACGTATTACTTGGTTTATATGCTATAGCAAATATTGAAATATTATATAACTATCATTACTTATGCAATTATTTTTAATATACTATAATTATTAAATGCGTTTCAACAGAATTAAAAAAATGTATTAGGTATTAAATTTTGGATTATATGTATTTTAAGGAGATGATATTTGTTTAAGTAAGATCTCGCATTAAGTTCGACTAAAAGACAAACATTTATTACAAATTATGCCATCAATATGTTAGAAATAATATTAATATATAAATAGTAAAATAGTTTGTTATATTTATAATATAAATCACATTTAAAAATTAGAAAACAATTTTTTAAAATCTCGACCTATAATTTCAATTTATTAATTTTGTCGTAGTATAATTTATTATTTTATTGATATTTGATTATCGAAATTGTTTATGTTATTTTGGAATAGGTGAATTAGAATCAGTGTGTGGAAGTAAGTGTAAAATTATAAAATATATATTTTATGTTATCTTCATTTCATATTCAATTGTTAATAAGATTACTTGTTTTCCTAGTCACCGATACATACAATTCTACAATTAATAAGTTTATTATATAAATTATTGTATTTAATATTTTGACGGGATTGTACTTTGAATTGTAATTATCTATTTATTATTGCTACTTGTACATAAGTCATAACTACTTAATTTTAATTTATATTTTTCATATTATTTGAAGTAGATTTGAAATTATATATCCTACATTTTTATAATATATTGAGCCTCCGACATAACCAAGACGTTGTCTACAGTATTAAACGTGGCCAAAAATAGAACGCATGGAAAGAAAGAATTGCCCCTTGTGTTACGAAACATTATATATAGAAAAGGGATTCAGCCTGCAGGTTCGTGGAAGCAGTAAAAAAATACACAACCAAATTTGATCCAGATGTATTTTGTTCCAATTTCCACTAGCATAACCACTTAATAGCCAGTAACCAGGAATTTCAATCTGAGCTGGAAATAGAAGATCGTGTAATTGATGACATGTTAGACGAATGATTCACAGTGGAAAATTAATTTTGTACTATCACAGCAATGATTTTCTATCTACTTGACAAGCCCAAACCATCCGGAGCAGTTAGTGTGCATTCCAACACGACAAATATAATGAGAGAATCAACAAATTTGCCTGCCATACCTGCACAATTATTCGATGGAAACTTACTGAAAAGGGTATCATTTCCTAACGCATTCAATGCGATGTTTCACAACAATCTTTCTCTAGCAATTGTAAAACATTTCCACTATTTAAGGTCTGTTGCGGTTAAGTTAAGTTCCTTCAGTTCTTGGGGACACTGGACTCATCGCTTAAAAAAATATTTTTTAGTCTTGAGCGATGGATAAGAATTTAAGGACGAATTTTAAAGGACGAATACAAAACATTTATGCATGAATACATAACCATGATTCATATGCAAAGAGTATAAGTTGAATATAACACTATTACGCATTACTGTCCACATCACACTGTGGTAAAGGTAGACAGCCTTAGATCTGTACGGCCATAGGGGTCTTTGACGGGTCAAACACCTAATTTACATCAATTTTAATATTTTAGTCAAAGAGTAGGCTGTTTGTCTCGTTGCGCCAACATATCTCAGTATAAGAACTCTTACACTTAAAATTCCTTCCTCCGATTTCTTACTTCCCAAACAAAAATAACAACAAATCTTAAAGAAATGAATGGGCATCATTAGTTAATAATTTTGTTTCCTGGTTTAGAAAGGTACCACTGGTAATTCCATCTCATCCATGGTTTCATATTATTATTATTATGCATCATTCCAGGTTTCGAATTATATTGTTTTCGATATTTAAATCTGGGCATAATTTGCTCTCAGTGCATTGTTTCCGTCTCTCACTAAATCATTCTCGTTTTTGTACACGTTATGAGGATGAAGTCATATGCGGCTTCACTCATATTATTATGCACTGTTTTTGTTTCGCAATCTTACACTGTCAATTATTTCATTTTCTCCGTAATAACAATTTTTCTATAATAATTCCTTAAAAAAATATTTAATGTTTAATCTTCTCCTATAATAAACTTGACGCTAAGTTTTATTAGTACTGCTGACTTTTTAGTATAATATACGTTCTACCTCAATATATTTGTATTTATTTTGTTGTTTTTTACCTATTTTATTTATTTAGTATTTATTAGTTTAATAATCGTCAAGCTATTATAATTTAAACAATTATAGCTAAAAAAAAGAACTATTAGTGCATTGCGGAATAGTTAATATTTGAGTATCGAAATTTTTTTTTGTTTAACATTTAAAAAAGTTTATCCACGTTCTGCCAGTAAATGTAAAATTACTATAGATATATTTCTTGTCATCTTCGAACTGGATTTAATTATTGACTATTGTTAATAACTTACTTGTTTTCTTGTCACTGACACTGAACATTTAAACATTGGGTTTATTGTATGAATTATTGTATTTAATAAGTACTTATTGACTGCATTCTACTTTCAATTGTATTCATTTATTTGATAATGCAATTTGTACTTAAGTATTTAATTTCAATATCAATTTTTATATTATTTTGAGTTCCTTAAAAATTATATACCATATAATATTTTTATATATTACGTCTTCGTTATGTCCAAAACATAGTCTACAGCATTTAACATGGCCAAAAATAAAACATATTGGAAGAATGAATTACTAGTTGAATTACGAGCGGCTATATTTTCATCAGTTTATGGTGGCATTATAAATATTGTAAATTATACAATATTTTATTACAATAATTTTATTATTTTAAATTATAAAATTCAAATTTTGGGTCAATTGTATGAATTATTGTATTTAATGAGTACTCATTAAATTGATTATACTTTGAACTGTATTTACTCGTATCTATTTTCGAATACTACTTGTACATAACTATTTAATTTTAATTTAGTTAATATTTTACTGTAGAAATTGTTTATGATATTAATTTTACTCGGATACCTATGTGTAGCACGAAATCCTGATGACAGTAAGTGTAAAATTATTATAGATTTAATTCATATCATCTTCGAAATGGATTTAGTCATTGACTATTCATAATAATATTACTTGTTAATCTATTCACTGGTAATGAAGCTTTTAAATTTTGGGTTAATTGTAATATTGTATGAATTATTGTATTTAATGAGTACTTATTGACTGGATTGTACTTTGAACTGCGTTTATCTATTTGCTAATGCTATTTGTGCTTAACTATTTAATTTTAATTTATATATTTTTTAGATTCTGAGCAGAGCGATGAATGTATTGTTTTTACAATGATGTTTATTTATTTATTTTTTCTATCCTGTGTACAGATTTTCGACCTGGAATCGAAAGCTCCGATCTCTTCAGTCACAGTTTGTTTCCGGCAGCAATTCGCATCTAGTTGGTACTTTAGAGAGGTCATTTTTCGATTTTCTCAATATCACCTAAAAATATAACTCAAAAACGCTAAAAATGCAATGTTGTCTTAATCGATTGTTGTTTACTTCTTCGTAATTTTGAAACTAATAGTCATAGAAACCTGAAATTTTCACCAAATACGTGACTTTAGATTATATTTACGAGAAAAGTAAGCTCCGCTCAGAATTGTTTTATCAAATGCAATGACTTATCATTGCTTTCAAATTTAAAATAAAAACAAAACTCCAATATCTTTATCCAAGTAATTCACTTAAACGATATCCACAACATCCCGCGGCTCGTAACCTTTTATTATTATTTAAAGTACTATCATTATTTAAGCATTATCATGAAAATTATTACAGGATATATTCTTATTATATTCGAACTGGATTTAATTATTGACTATTGTTAATAATTTATTTGTTTTCTTGTCACTGATACTTATCATTTTAATATTAGGTTAATTGTATGAATTATTGTATTTAATAGGTACTTATTGACTGCATTCTACTTTCAATTGTATTCATTTATTTGATAATGCAATTTGTACTTAAGTATTTAATTTCAATATCAATTTTATATTATTTTGAGTTCCTTAAAATTATATACCATATAATATTTTTATATATTACGTCTTCGTTATGTCCAAAACATAGTCTACAGCATTTAACATGGCCAAAAATAAAACATATTGGAAGAATGAATTACTAGTTGAATTACGAGCGGCTATATTTTCATCAGTTTATGGTGGCATTATAAATATTGTAAATTATACAATATTTTATTACAATAATTTTATTATTTTAAATTATAAAATTCAAATTTTGGGTCAATTGTATGAATTATTGTATTTAATGAGTACTCATTAAATTGATTATACTTTGAACTGTATTTACTCGTATCTATTTTCGAATACTACTTGTACATAACTATTTAATTTTAATTTAGTTAATATTTTACTGTAGAAATTGTTTATGATATTAATTTTACTCGGATACCTATGTGTAGCACGAAATCTTGATGACAGTAAGTGTAAAATTATTATAGATTTAATTCATATCATCTTCGAAATGGATTTAGTCATTGACTATTCATAATAATATTACTTGTTAATCTATTCACTGGTAATGAAGCTTTTAAATTTTGGGTTAATTGTAATATTGTATGAATTATTGTATTTAATGAGTACTTATTGACTGGATTGTACTTTGAACTGCGTTTATCTATTTGCTAATGCTATTTGTGCTTAACTATTTAATTTTAATTTATATATTTTTTAGATTCTGAGCAGAGCGATGAATGTATTGTTTTTACAATGATGTTTATTTATTTATTTTTTCTATCCTGTGTACAGATTTTCGACCTGGAATCGAAAGCTCCGATCTCTTCAGTCACAGTTTGTTTCCGGCAGCAATTCGCATCTAGTTGGTACTTTAGAGAGGTCATTTTCGATTTTCTCAATATCACCTAAAATATAACTCAAAAACGCTAAAATGCAATGTTGTCTTAATCGATTGTTGTTTACTTCTTCGTAATTTTGAAACTAATAGTCATAGAAACCTGAAATTTTCACCAAATACGTGACTTTAGATTATATTTACGAGAAAAGTAAGCTCCGCTCAGAATTGTTTTATCAAATGCAATGACTTATCATTGCTTTCAAATTTAAAATAAAAACAAAACTCCAATATCTTTATCCAAGTAATTCACTTAAACGATATCCACAACATCCCGCGGCTCGTAACCTTTTATTATTATTTAAAGTACTATCATTATTTAAGCATTATCATGAAAATTATTACAGGATATATTCTTATTATATTCGAACTGGATTTAATTATTGACTATTGTTAATAATTTATTTGTTTTTCTTGTCACTGATACTTATCATTTTAATATTAGGTTAATTGTATGAATTATTGTATTTAATAGGTACTTATTGACTGCATTCTACTTTCAATTGTATTCATTTATTTGATAATGCAATTTGTACTTAACTATTTAATTTCAATTTTTATATTATACTGTATTGAAGTTCGTTAAAAATTAAATATCATATATTTTTATATATTGCTTCTTCTTTATGTCCAAAAATAGTCTATAACATTCAACATGGCCATCAATAGAACACACGGGAAGAATGAATTGCTTGTTAACAAACTCATTACGACCTAATCCTACAAAATCAGAAATATGTACGTTCCATCTCAAAAATAAGGAAACTAATCGAAAACTTCATGTAACATTGCAAGGCATAGAGTTAGCAAATAACCTGAATTTAAAGTACCTGAGAGTAGTGCTAGACAAGTCACTAACAAACAAAGTACACTGTGAAAAAACAAAAATGAAAATCAATGCAAGGAATAAGCGTAGCTTATCGGATCTGCTTGGGGAGTTGAATCATATGCATTGAGAGATACAGCTTTAGCACTTAGTATCTAAAACGGAGAATTCGCAAGTCTGATATAGGGAATATCAACACACACAAAGAAGATAGACATAGGCGCAACGAGAGCCTAAATATTGGGGGTGCTAAAATTATGTAACGAAAAATAACCCGTGGGGGCTACGCCCCCACACACCCAAATGCCATTTGTTAATTATTTATGAATCACAATAACAGTTCTAAAATGAAACATATCAGTTATATTTATGCATAGTTTAAATATTAAATTAAAATATATATAATTACAGAATCTAGTTTTATAATCTTAATAAGTAGACATTCACATTTTAAATCAACATAGTTTTTCTGGGTTTCATGCAATATTTATTCAAACTAGTTTTAGTGTTTAGCTGTTTTAATAAATCTTTTTCAATGTTTAGCAGAGATTAATTAGAAAACCTTTGTTGAAGCATGCTTGATCTTAGTCAGTTCTTTATTCGTCGCATTGTTGAAAAACTTCGCTCGCAAGTAGCAGAGCTTACAGGAATTGTAACTGCAACTTGCATAAATTTGTATAAATTTGGAAAGGAATATTTTTGTATTTTTTCTTTCACATCTTGTATTGTAAAGTTAGTTGGTAGGTAATTATTAACAACCATCATTCAAAAACATATATCATCATACTCATAGATTATATTATATGACATTTGAACAAAATAGTTATAAATAAAACTTAAAAACATAAAATTGACGGTATTTCACTGTAATTATTATTATAGTTGGACCTAAAAAAACAACGGGTTCTAAATTTGAACTCAAAGGTGCTAAAGACCGTCTTGCGCCCTTCTAGTTGCGCCACTGAAGATAGACACAGCCCTGAATGAAATATGCCGATTAATCACTGGATGTTTGAAAAATACCCTAGTTAACGAACAACGAATTGTACATACTATCGGACATCGTCCTGTTCGAATTTCGACGATCTATACAAGCGGACTGGGAACGAACAAAAATGACGAATGATACTCAACACATAATGCATGGATCACAAGCAAGAACATTTAGGATTAAATCTTAATTAAAAAATCTTAATTATGAGAGAGTTGAGAGATGGAAAAAAAAATTGAAAAAGAAAAAGCTGGATAATGCCAATCGAAAATAATGCGGTGGGATACAACAATAAATGGACAACGTGGAAAAGCTTAAATCGACTACAAACGAAAGTTGGACGATGCAAAACCAATCTGAGAGAATAGGGATATTTGGAAGGTTCATCAGTCCTATGTGAATGTGGGGAAGAACATACAATGGACCACCTATTGAAATGTAGTAAATGTCCAGTTACTTGCATTAAAAAGTACCTCATAGAAGTAAACCAGAACGCTATAGACATAGCTCAGTACTGGTCAAGTAATATATGACCCTTTGGATAGTTCTGATTTAATTATTCAAATCAAAAATTCAAGAAAGAAGCTACCAATATCTGTTCTACGTTTTTTGATACGTTTTACGATATTGTTTTGTTTCTATTTTTATTTATTTATATACATATTTTTTTATATTTATATTATATGAAATATCCCCTTTTTGTTTGATTTATTATAAGTTTTATTTAAAAACGTGAAATCTCATACACGTAGTTTAAATTTATTTTTAACAAAAGAATATAAGTACGAACCTAATCTGACATATAACATTTCGCAATTTACAAAGTATAGTAGGAATATAGAAGAAGGATCCGTGATTTCGGAAGGAGAGCGATTCCTGAGTCCAGATTACAACTGCACGGACTTATAGTTCGTAAAACACTGTTGTACCCTCAGTTTCGGAAGGAGAGTGATCTCTGAGAATAGATCGAAACTGCACCAATTTATAGTTCGTGAAACGCCGCTGTATCTTTCGTATTCACTTGGATTGGGAGTGTGGTAATATCTACATACGAACACAGCTGCATATACACGATGGTCTATGGAAAGCTGTTATATATTATGTAGATACTCGTACTATCACGAGAAAAAAGTGGTTGACTCCGTTAAAATCTTCACCCTATATGCCGTGTTTGTATTCGTTAATATTATAAGAAGATTTTATTGGAGTACTTAGAATTATTTATATATTTAAATAAATATTGCTATATTCTATTATATATGTATATATTACTATAATTATAATATTATCATAGACTATGTTTTTATATGTTTTATTTTGTTTCGTATTATGATTTTCTCTTCTTTTGACGGCCGGCTCCCCAGAGTCATAACGATGTCGACGCTATCGCCATCTCTTGGTTGTATAGTGCAATGTCATGACGGGTCGGTAGATGCTGTCGCCACTCCTCGGTCGATTTAGGGCAGTGGTTCCTAAACTTTTTTTTCCATCGCGGCACATTATTATTAGTTATTATAAGTAAAATATTATTTACTTTCCAAATATAAGTAGTTTAGGGCCGGGAAACATAAACGTAGTAAAAAAAAAGTTCAAGCTGTTGCGGCGGCACACCTCTTAAATTTCACGGCACACCAGTGTGCTGCGGCACAGTGGGAAACACTGATTTACACAGGACCAGCTTTAGATGTTTCGCCCACCCTAGGTGAATCTATTTTACGCTGCCCCTTAAGGGCTTATTTTAGAGGGGTGATAGAGGCATTCGCCTCCCCTTCATAAATATGCATTAAAAATACATAAATCGTATACGGTGTATGACGATTTTATCACTTCAGATTTCGGCTCATTATAATATTGCCGCCCCTAAACTAGTGCCGCCCTAGGCGGCTGTCTACTTCGCTATGGCGTTGGGCCGGCCCTGGATTTAGGGATTGTAACATTTCTGTGTGTACACGTGCGTATGTATATGATATTCCTGTGTGTAGTGTATGTATGTGTGCGTGATGTTTCTGTGTTTAGTGTATGTATGTTATGTTTCATATACTACGTGATGTTATCTTTGTTCTATCTTATGTTTATCTATGCGTACGCTGTCTGCTGTTTATAATATATTTTTGCCTAATACGAAATAATAATAATAATAATAATAATAATGGTGGCATTAAGTAGTTTGTTTTTAACATTAGCCAAGGATCAAAGGGATATTTTTGTGCATTATCTAATAATTCATATTTCTATAAACTAGGCCGCACAGAATTCGAAAATTGTTTTAGCGTGTTATACTTTAGTAAGAGTAAGTAAACTGTTTACTAATGTAAGAATTATTAAATGTTCGTAATATTCGATGAAATTTAAAATGTTCCCATTTAACCTAAAATAAAATAAATTGGCAAGATAATTAATAAAAAAAAGGGAAATCAAATAAGTTAACTTAAATTAAGAACGTAACATACAGTTAAAATGTTAACAGTTGCGGAAGACATTTTAAACAATTTGTGATCAATGTGAAAGTAGTAAAATAATATAAAAGTAACTCAATTACAAATAAATAAATTTCTTTTTATTACGAAAATTAAGATTTCGGTATAAAATTATTTTACAAAATTGTAAATTAAAAGGTGTCAAAATGTATCAAATTTTTTAACCATAATATTTAAAGTACACACTTATTATACAATTTAATCAAATATGAAGTGTATAAATACTTGTCTTAGTCTTTAGAAGAGTTGTTGAATATTATTTTATGTGTGTAATTAAGCATTTCGAACTTGGGAAAAATATTCCTATAAAATATGAACATTAAAGAAACAATATTAATATTAATATTAATATATTTTATTATTTTAAATATATTAATTATATGTTTATAAACATTATAAACTTAAGTTCACGCACCGTCAATATATATAGATTAAGTTAATTAAGTAATAAAAAATAATTTAAAAATGGATTAAATATCTCCATTAAGAATAATATGGGTATATTACGGTATTAATAACAACAAAAATGTAATTAGACAATAAATAAAACGGTAGAACGTTAAAAAGGCATTTTAGTATAACACGTGTTTCATCAAATATATATCTAAACATATTTTATCAATTTTCTAGAGTACGCTGAAGTAGGAAGTAAGTAATTTTTTGTATGGAATATAAGGAGACGGACATTTATATAAACACATATACCATTCATTCCATTTAATTACCAATTTATTTTCTTGTGACAGTTCCATTTTATTTTAAAGTTGATAAGTTATATTTAAATTTTTCCAAATGTGTTAAATTATATTTATTTTTTAGTTCCAATTTGATGTTTAAAAAAAACATAGATTAAACGGTCACACAATGATTTCACACAAACAAAACATTTCCCATATAAACCAGAATAGGTACATTTAAATTCAAAATATTTTTCAGAGATAAAATCGTTTTCCTGAAAATAAATTTATTTTTAGGTTATTCACAAATATTCATTAAACATATAGAGAGCAGCGCGAATACAGGTATAAAAACACTTAATTATTACTGCTTATAACATAAAATATCCCTTATATTATTAGCTAATTAAACTAATATGTATTTAAATAACTAAATAATGGATAAACATTTACATCGTAGGACGTTATAATTTAATTAAATAATGAATTACCTGGTATATGTAATTCTTACAAATTAAATATTTAGTTTTAAATTTAAAAGAAAAAAATGTAGAAAAGTGTTTTATTTTTTAGATACTAAGTGAAACGAAAATGTATTTGTTTTACAGTGTGTTCCTATTTTTAATTTTATGCCCAAATACTTGTGTAGAAAATGTGCTTTAATGTTCTTTAAAATTTTGGACATGTATAAGTGTTGTATTTTTTTATAGCTCAAATTATTAAATAAGTTAAGACATTCGTATTCATTGCGTATTATTTCGTTTTTATGTTTAAAATAATAGTAATAATAACATAATAATAATAATAATAATAATAATAATAATAATAATAATAATAATAATAATTGTACGGGCCGGGAGCGTACAGCAATAATACGCGCACCCGGACACCAAAAATTAGACGCGTGTTCGACGCGACTCCGTGTATATATCAGTGTATTTTAAATATGAATAAATGTAACGCGATTGCTTATTATATATTTCTGATATAATTAATAATATTTCGAACAAGTACAAATAATAGAATAACACAATAATTTATGTTTAGCCCCTTGGCTCAATAAAGAAATAAATTTACAAACTTAAATGTAGGTATAAAAATTACAAAAATAAATAGGTACTCACAATATATACGTGGACGACGACTGGCCAGCCGGTACCTATATCTAAATAAAATAATTACAAATCCGCCTACGAATAAAAATAATAAAAAATAATAAATAACTAAATTATAATTCAAATAGCCATACGCGAAACAACAAAACCAAAACGGTGTCTATTAGAGACAACAAAAATAATTAGTAGCTATTCGAGCTAAATAAACAAATTTAGCTATTCGAGCTAAACACAACTAGTGCTATTAGAGCACATAACAAAAAACTGCGGCTATTTTGAACGATTATAACGATTATATATAACGACTAATTGAATGTAATATAAATATTACGTGTATTTGACACAGACGAATTTCTTACAAATTTCATACGCAAATCTTTAACGTTTTCATACAAATGACGTTGAAGCGGCGAACGGACAATCGATACAAATATTTCCAATTATATAAAAAATATCGTTGAGGCGACTAACAGAAAAACGATACACAACTTTTTAAATTATATAAAAACTTCGTTACGGCGGCGAACGGACTTGTGATAATATTATTTAAATATACGCGACGACGATTCGGCCGCACAACGCTTTCGCACACCACGGGCGTTGCCCTCTCGCTTCCAAATATAATTCACGACCACGAACATTGATATCAACAAAAATAAATAATAATAATAAGTCGCGCGCGCGTATGTGTGTGTGTGTGTGTGTATTTTCGTGTAATTATATTAGGCGCAAACAATAATAATAATAATGATAATAATAATAAATTGTGAATAAGGATTTTCACAATTTTTTGAATCCAGTTGTAGTAAAAATTATTATATTTTATTTATTATTCTATTATTCTTCTTCTTATTATTATTAAAAGTAAAACTGAAGCTGATATCCACTGCATGCATGGAATGTAAAATTTTCGTTAATGTTAAGTATTATTACATTTTTCTCTGTTTTATATTATTTATAGATAAAATCCTCAATATAGAACCCTATTGTAAGGAAATACCAAGTAAGTACAAATAAAAGAAGTTTGTTCTTTGTTTAATGGTTATTAATTATTATTATATAAAAAAATTCAAATTTTGAACGTTGTAAACCATATCTTTTATATTTTAATTTCAATGTTTTATACTTTCAAAAATTATGCTAGAAATTTCAAACATTTGTTTAATAATTACTTCATATTACTTTCATATTTACTCTTATTATTTTTTATGTAATTTTATATATTTATCGTAAATCGAAATAAGATTAATAATTTCATTGCGTTTTTTCTTAATTTTTGCAAAATTATTTAACTTTAGTTATTTTCACAATATAATTTAAAATAGAAGTTGATTTTATATATTATATGTACCATAATATAATTATTGATGCACGATAAGATGTTTAGCACTCACAAGGTTCAAATTATCACCTCGATTATTTTGGACTAAACTTTTTTTTCTACTCCGCGCTACACAAATATGGGGTCGGTCATTCTAAACTTACACCTCCGCATGACACAATTGTCAGAACTATTTATTTGTTTATTATAGTAATAAGGGCCCAATTTAATAATGCCATGAGCATATTATGAAGATTGTGTGTGTGTGTGTGTGTGTGTGTGTGTGTGTGTATGAAATATACAAGGTTAAGAGAGAAAAAAAAAGAAATCAATGAAAAAAAGACGTGACATAATGTTAAACTGCTCTTATTGGAAATTGAAACAAAGGTAGGGTACGTCCGTGAAGTTGGCACCTCGACTTTATCGTAGAAACTTCAAACCAGTGCCAATATTTAGTAACTTTTTATAGCAACTATTTCTAACCACGTTGAGAAAGTTTGCAACCAGCTTTGAACTTAAGAAATATAGGAAAATATTTTGGGGGAGCCAATATCTTTGTCCTAGGGATGTCAAACCAGTGCCATTATTTAGCAATTTTTAACAACTAATTGCAACTTTGATAATAAAGTTTGTAACTCCATTAATGAACTGTCAAGAAAAAAAAACTTTCCTTTGCAAATCACTAATTACAACTTATAATAAATATAGGAATCCTTACATACCTTAACACATAATTAATTAATAACCTTAATAATTAATTAATTTTGTATTTTTTTATATAGCGTCTTTTAATTACAATATTTTTAACGTATTATTTGAATTTAATCGATTGTCGATCAGATTAAGAATATCACTAACAGTGATAATGAAAGTTCCTCTTCTACCAATTCACTTGATCGAGTTGAAAATTGGCTAGGAGTGAGGACATAGTGAAAAGCAAATAAAAATAATCAAATTAAAAACCAAATGTAGAAAAAGATTGACAGAGTACATGAATCCTTCTCCAGAAATAGGAAGAAAAATTAAAAAAAAAATTACCCGGTCAACATTAAATACACCTTTCACAAACGGAAACAAGAGTACACTTTTGAAAATAGCAAAACAAAATATTTGATATAAACACGTGTCTATTTGACGCAGTTGCTGCGATCATAACAACGGCATACACAGATATTCATTCATATAGAATTTTATTGACTTGAATGAAATTAAAATGATATTATTCTGTAAACACTTAGCTCTACATGGTTCAAATCAACAAACGTACATTGACCGCTTGAAAATAGTTATATCCTGTTTCGAAAAATTGGATAACTTGACGAACATTAAAATTATTGATACACGTTGCAACGTCATATTTATTGTAACAAAGTTATTAGCAAGCGCCCCGTCAGCAACTAAAAACATTCGTTGCTTAAGTGTGAATTGTATTAACACAAAAAGACAAATTGCTAGTGCAATAATTAATTTTTGATTGATGACCATTGAGTTTGATGACATTCAAGAGGTGTTAAAAATATATATGGCTACAACGAATTACAATTTTAATGACTGCGGTGAATTGATCGATTCCAACAGTGTTAATACAGCATCTCTTTATTAAAACAGATGTATATTCAGACACCCAATTATTTTCTTTGGCAGAGTTTCCAGTTGAATTATTCCTAAATGACAATAAGTACTCGTATGTATATAAGATATGTTATAGATTAAATAATAAATTCGAAAAATAATAGAAAATTAATAAAATATCATATTTCAGTTACACATTTTATGGCATAATAGCATACCATTCGATTCCATTATATTGCTCACATAAGACGTTTTGAAACCAAGTGAGAAATTCACAATGATCTACTAAAACAGATAAAGATGGTGCTCATCAAATAAATTTTAAATAAAATCTTATCTTCTTGTTTATATAAGAAATTAAAATGAATAAAAAAAGTTTTACATTAAATATCAAATTTAAATAATACGTTAAAAATGATGTAAATAAAAGACGCTATATTAAAAAAAAAAATTAATTAATTATTAAGGTTATTAACTTTATTATGTATTAAAATATGTAATTATTCCTAGATTTCCTATAAGTTGTAATTAGTGATTTGCAAAGGCAAGTATCTTGTTTTTTCTTTTTTTTGACTGTTCATTAATGAGTTACAAACTTTATTATCAAGGTTGCAATTAGTTGTTAAAAAGTTGCTAAATATTGGCACTGGTTTGAAGTTTCTACGATTAAGTCTAGGTGCCAATAATTAAATACATATATTGATTACATAAAGATGAATTGTGTTGACAAGGCTATAGTCATTTTAAGAAGGTGATGACATCTGACATTTATTAGCGTTAAATTGGAAGTTTAGTGATTTGCCCCATAAAACTAAGTGATTAAGATCAATATGCAGCAACATACCGTCGACATCATATTTGATCTACATAAATAGTTTCATGTTGTCAGCAAAGACATACAGTTTGGAATAAAGTAATACTGAGGGCGCATTATTAACGAGTATCGATAATGAAAGGGGTGACAAAATAGTTTCCGAGGAACTAAAATCCCATGGATTTCAAAATTGATGTAATATTAAAGAGAGAAAAAATATTTCTTCATCAAGTGACTTTCTAAATAGAAGCTACAAAGAGCTATTATGCTATTATACGTAAACGTCTACGAAAGTAAAGTAAGCATTTCTGATCAAGACGTGTGGGGCATAAACAACACTAGAGACCCGGGGAGAAGAACTCTAGGTAGTATAAATAGAAAAAAAATGTTGGAAAACATATTTGCAATACCCACAGTATTATTATAAGGTTGATGTTTAAGACTAACCGTAGTAGGCATGCTAGCTGACGATTCATATTTTCATAATAATTACGAATACCTTTATAAAAACCACGTGGATCACGTTTAAGTTTTGCATTAACGACACTGATAAAATTACAACAACATGTTTTAGATGGTAAGTGATTAAATTTTGCTCGAAGAAGAAACACTAACTATAATTATAATTAGCCGGACATATAGTCATATAGATCTTATACGCAATAATTTGTACTGGCGATATTTTTGTTCAAAACTAAGTACATATATTGTATAGTAAAACAACGTAAAAATCGAGAACGACGATTAGAATATATATGGACAAAGGATAGCACCATGTTATTCAATGATCTAAAGAATACATTAGTTGCAGAATTAGCGTCGAGTGAAGAGAAAGTAGAAGGCCAAATGTATCACCATAAAGATTTCTTAATTTAATTGTATTTTGCTTATAACCAGATCTAGTTAACATCGGTGAAGATTTAGAAGCGAATAAAGACGACTAAAAATAACAATAATATTGTATGCGCATATGTGTGTTTGGTCGTTTACTTGGTGGCGGCGAGATAATGCACTATATTAATTTAAAGATTATTTAATTATTTGCCGTCAACAGATAGTGATAGTGATAGCAATAATGATAATGATACTACTTACTAATACTAATAATAATGATAATGAAAATAAAAAAAATAATAAATTGTGAAAAGTGATTTCCAAGATTTTTTAAAATATACATTTGAAGTGACGTAGGGCCTTTGTTCCATCAAATTCTCAGCTATTAAAACCAAAAAAATAATTCTTTTCCGAATTCAGTAGTTCAATAACTAATTATTGCCTTAAAATAAAAAAAAACATTTAAAAGCCCAAAACAAAAAGACATTTGTTGAACATTTTTGACGTATATAATATAGAGTAAAGTTAAATATTCGGTGTAAAATTTATGACTCTACGATCATAAGTGTAGTAGTTTTTGTGCCGCGTTCAAAAACTATTTAAAATACAAGTTTTTCTAGTTTTTGTTTGTCTTCAATTGCGAATACGTAGTAACTATTACGAAAATCGAAAAACCTTTTAAACTAAATATAAACTACACACGATTTGCTAAAGGAACGTAAGGAATGACGAGATCATCCGAGCATCCTTTATATTAAAAAATTTGTAAACAGAAAAATAATATATATATTATTGTAAAACCAATGGCTTCCTTGCTACACACAAAGCCTAATTATTGTTATTTTTACATAATTTTTTTCCTACAGAGAATCCATTAAGCACGAGTAAGATTTAATAGAAGTTTATTTCGTTTTTGATAATACCAAAATCGTAGTATTAAGATTTAGGGTATAAATTGTTTATACACAGTTATGTATCATATATTCGTACAATATGAGAACTATTTCAATACCAATCATCAATTATTTGATCAGAAAGTAACATATTATATTTGAAACTTATTAAATATTTTTACACATATACCCTAGATAGAGCTGAATGTGAAAATAAGATTTGATACAGTAATGTTTGGGCAAGGGATTGAAATTCCCTTTTTCACATCCATTGAACTTATTACTCTCACTCAAATGTTATGTTCTGTAAATGTAGATGTAAATCAATCCATGTTAGAAATATTAGTTAATTATTCCATTCCTTCTAAGCGTTGGAAGCAAATAATGACCACCAAATTACGTCACTGAATTTTGGTAGCTTTTTGTGTCACGTTCAAAAAATATTTAGAAAACATTTTATTTCCAAAATTTGAGTTGTTTTGAATTGCACATAAGGAAATTACTAAGAAAATCCAAAGACCATTCAAATAACGTACCGAATAGGTACAATTTGCTACCGGAATGTAACGTAAGACGAGATTTCAGAAATCTGAGCATTCATGCTAATCGAAAATTTGTAGTCAGAAGAAAAAAAAATAAACATTATTGTAAAACTAATAGCTCCGTTGCTAACACAAATCCTAATTATTGTTATTTTTATTTCTAACTTTTTTTCTAGCTAATGTTATGCGTAAGATTTAATAAAAATTTATTTCATTTTTCATATTTTCCAAATCTAGGTATTAAAATTTAAGGTGTGGATTTGTGGCGAGCGCCCGCGAATATTCTAGAACTGTCGCCGCCGCGTATCCGTGGAATGTTCTAGAATAGGGGTCTGCAACCTGCGGCTCGCGAGCCACATGCGGCTCTTTCGATCTAAAGTTACGGCTTTCCAGTTCCATACGCAAAAATTAATTATTTTATTATCAAAAACAATATTTTATTATATAAAAAATATATATATTTGTATTTTTTTATATATGAATAGTGAATACATATTATTTCGTGTTTAAAGTCGTTTATTTTAAATCGATAATCAAATATATATAAGCAAATACATAATATTGAAAAGAAAAATTTTAGTGGCTCTTAAAAACTACGAAATTTTGTAAATTGTAACTTTTGGCTCTTCCTTCTGAAAAAGTTGCCGATCCCTGTTCTAGAATATTCATGCGCACCGCCCATTGCCGCCCCGAGAATATTCGAGAATATTCTACGCCCTACGGTCTATAATATAAAGCCCTGCACCACCGGACAGGTCGACAATAAACAGTAGTCAGTCGACAGTATTCATTCGTCAATCTCACGCCGTCTCACGCGTTCTTCATTTATTTCATTTTATTATTTTATTATTATGACCATATGCCGCTGGTATGAAAATGTGTTATGTGAGCAGTGTGTATAATAAATACTTAAACTAAAGAAAATGGTAACAAAATAGACTAATTTGGTATGTTCCTGGTATAATTGATATAGTAGAAATAAATAGAAATGAATAGAAATCACAGCAAAATACTTAATAAATCAAATAGAATACAATAATGGCCTTTTTGGCGCAATGAATCTAATAAATTATAATTGTTAAATTTGTTCCAAGTGAAAATGTGCAAATGTAAAAATGTGAAAATTCCGGCTATTAGAGCTTATTACAAATTCGTTGATAATAAAAATAATAAGTAATAATATTAACGACTATTAGAGCCTACATGCTAAAAAAAAAATAAATAAACTACTCACAATAAAATTTACGTACTTGCGGACTGGCCAGTTGCTTACCTAAAATTACGCATACAAAAAACTGGTAACAATACGTAGTTACGTGAATATAATATTTGTATAAATTTGACTACAAGAGACGTGTGAAAATAAGATTTATGACACAATTTGATTATACGAGCCACTAATATATTTTGTTCGGACTATTCGATTCACTAACGAAATACAATAAAAAAAATGACGCGTATTCAACGACGACAATTTTAATACGTACCTAAACGTTTTTAATAAACGCGTATTCGACGCGACTGCAATTAATCAATATTTTGACAAAAAATAATTTTAATACGTGTGCACACTGTACATCACGACAGTCTCGAAACAACGGAACGACAACGAAGAACAAAAATAACAATAGCGTTGCCCTCTTATAATAAATAAAGTAAAATTCACGAATAAAGATGACTAATAATAACTAAAATAATGAATGTACATGTGTGTGTGTGTGTGTGTTTGATCATTTACTTGGTAGCGGCGAGATAATCCACTATATTAATTCAAAGATTATTTATTTGTCGTCAACAGATAGTGATAGTGATAGCGATGATGATAATGATAATAATACTACTTACTACTAATAATAATGATAATGATGATAATAGTAATAATAATAATAATAATAAATTGTGAACAGGGGTTTCCAAGATGTTTTAAAATATATATCTTAAAACCAAAAAAATAATTCTTTTACGAAATCAGTAGTTCAACATTTAATTATTGCCTTAAAACCCAAAATAAGAAGACATTTGCTGAAAATTTTTGACGTATATAATATAGTGTAATGTTAAATAATCGGTGTAAAATTTATGACTCTACGATCATAACTATGGTAGCTTTTTGTGCCTCGTTCAAAAACTGTTTAAAATACAAGTTTTTCCAATCTTTGGTTGTTTTCAATTGCGGATACGTAATAACTATTAGGAAAATCGAAAAACCTTTTAAACTAAGTATAAACTACACACAATTCGCTAAAGGAACGTAAGGAATGACGAGATCATTCGAGCATCCTTTCTATTCAAACATTTGTAAACAGAAAAAAAAAATATACGAGTATACATTATTCTAAAACCAATGTCTTCCTCACTATACACAAAGCCTAATTATTATTGTTATTTTTACATGATTTTTTTCCTTCAGGGTCTTTATCCAATAATGGTGAGATTTAATACAAGTTTATTTCGTTTTTGATAATACCCAAAATCATGGTATTAAGATTTAGGGTGTAAATTGTTTATACACAGTTATGTATCACATACTCGTACGATATGAGAACTATTTCAATACCAATCATCAATTATTTTATCATATAGTAACATAATAAAGGGTTGAGCAGAGGAACCTGACAACTTTATAATTAAAATTTGACCAACTTCCCAAACACAAATCAAAAAAAACCTAAATAGTAATAAAAAGTAGATGAGTGAAGGTTAATAGTCATTTATTTTTTAAATACAATATTTTATAAATGATGGCCGTTATTGGCAACACAACTTTTTAGTCTTTTTACAAAATTCTTTAACACTTCTTGCAAAGTTTCTCTGGGAATTTCAGCGATTTCATGGCGAATATTATTCTCCAACTCGTCCAAGGTCCTTGGTTTGTTGATATAAACTTTTAACTTTAAGTAGCTCCAAAGATAAAAGTCACAGCTAGATAAATCTGGTGATCTCGGCGGGTAATGAAAACTAGTTTTTCCGGAAATGATTCGGGTACCGAAGGTTTTTTGCAACAACGTCAAGATTCTTTGAGCCGTATGACAAGTGGCGCCATCTTGCTGAAACCATGTGCGGCTGAGACGATGTCTGCGTTTTAATCCGGTATAAAAAACGTAGCCAGCATGTCTGTGTAGCGCTGTGTGTTCACCGTACAGTCAAAGAAGAAGGGTCCGATAATTCCCCATTAACCAACTGCGCACCAAACTGTTACACGCAATGAATGGTGGGGCTTCTCCACAATCTGTAAGGGATTTGATTCGGCATAGTAACGACAATTCTGCTTGTTTACATTACCATCAATGTGGAAGTGTGCTTCGTCGCTTATCATCAAGCAATCGAGTGGAAGTGCGCCGCTACTAACATTTCGATCATTTTCTTCGCGAACATTAAACGATCTCCGTAGTCTGTAGGTTTCAGTTGCTGCGTGATCAGTATCTTATATGCATGAAATGACAAATTATTCTTCACAATTCGATGAAAAGAACAGCGAGAAAGTTGAAGAACAGCGGCGTGTTTCTTACCCGAACGTGAAGGAGAGTTCAAGAGAGCAGTTCAAACTCGCTCGACGTTTTCAAGCATACGGACATTCCGGACATGGCTCGGAGGCTTAGTTTTATTCACAGAACCAGTCTTACGGAAATTCTCCATCCACGTTTTTACAGTGTTTCGCGAAGGTACCTGATCTTTCGGATTTAAATGGAAATATTTTCGAAACGCACGTTTTAATGTAGGTACGACTGATTTTGGAAACACGTATTAAAAACAAACACACGGTGTTGCACGTTCCATGACTCCATGTTGGATAAGTACTTGTGACGAAATAAACGTTCACTTATCTACTTTCCGTTGCCATATTGCGTTTCTTGCTTCCCCCACTAATTGCAGTGTTACCACCAAACAAAACTTGTCAGGTTCCTTTGCCCAACTCTGTATATTTGAAAATTATTAAATATTTCATACCTAAGCTAGAGCTGAATGTGAAAATAAGATTTGATATAGCCATATATGCGCAAGGGATTGAAATTCCCTCTTTCAAATCTATCGGGGTATTGAAAATACAACTTTCATTCAAATTTTATGTTCTATAAATGTAGACGTAAATCAATCTATGCTAGAAATTATTATTTTTTTGACAAAAAACAATTTTAATACGTGTGTACATCACGACAGTCTCGGAACAACGGAACGACAACGAAGAACAAAAATAACAAGAGCGTTGCCCTCTTATAAAAAATAAAGTAAAATTCACGAATAAAGATGACTAATAATAACTATAATATTATATGTACATGTGTGTGTTTGATCATTTACTTGGTGGCGGTGAGATAATATGCACTGTATTAATTCAAAGATAATTTATTTGGCGTCAACATATAGTGATAATGATAGCGATGATTATAAGGATAATGATACTACTTACTACTACTAATAATAATAATGATAATAATAGTAATAATAATAATAATAATAATAATAATAATAAGTAAAATTCAAAGGTGGAAAGAGAAGTCCCTCCACGGAAGATATCCCAGCGAATTGAGTTATAACTATGTCGATAAGGAACAATCGCTCAAATGGCTCACCGAGGGGAAACTCTTTCCAGAAATAGAGGGATTTTTCATTTCCATTCGAGATCAGGTAGTTGCAACGAGAAATTTTAGAAAACATATTGTTAAAGATAAAACCCTGGAAAATGATATGTGTAGATGGTGCAAAACCAAATCGGAAACAACACAACACCTTATGGCGGGCTGCCCAACACTCAGCCAAACGAACTACACACTGAGGCATGACAATAATAATAATAATAATAATAATAATAATAATAATAATAATAATAATAATAATAATAATAATAATAATAATAATAATAATAATAATAATAATAATAATAATAATAATAATAATAATAATAATAATAATAATAATAATAATAATAATAATAATAATAATAATAATAATAATAATAATAATAATAATAATAATAATAATAATAATAATAATAATAATAATAATAATAATAATAATAATAATAATAATAATAATAATAATAATAATAATAATAATAATAATAATAATAATAATAATAATAATAATAATAATAATAATAATAATAATAATAATAATAAATTGTGAACAGGGGTTTCCAAGATTTTTTAAAATATATATCTTAAAACCAAAAATATAATTCTTTTACGAATTCAGTAGTTCATCATCTAATTATTGCCTTAAGAACCCATAATGAGAAGACATTTGCTGAACATTTTTGACGTATATAATATAGTGTAATGTTAAATAATCGGTGTAAAATTTATGACTCTACGATCATAAGTATGGTAGCTTTTTGTGCCGCGTTCAAAATCTATTTAAAATACAAAGTTTTTCAATTGCGGATACGTAATAACTCTTACGAAAATCGAAAAACCTTTTAAACTAAGTATAGACTACACACGATTTGCTAAAGGAACGTAAGGAATGATGAGATCATTCGAGCATCCTTTCTATTCAAACATTTGTAAACAGAAAAAAAAAATATACGAGTATACATTATTCTAAAACCAATGTCTTCCTCACTATACAAAAAGCCTAATTATTATTGTTATTTTTACATGATTTTTTTTCCTTCAGGGGCTTTATTGAGGAATGGTAAGATTTAATACAAGTTTATTTCGTTTTTGATAATACCCAAAATCGTGGTATTAAGATTTAGGGTGTAAATTGTTTATACACAGTTATGTATCATGTACCCGTACAATATGAGAACTATTTCAATACCAATCATCAATTATTTGATCAGAAAGTAACATATTATATTTGAAACTTATTAAAATTTTATACCTTAGATAGAGCTGAATGTGAAAATAAGATTTGATACAGTCATGTTTGGGCGAGGGATTAAAATTCCCTTTTTCACATCCATCGGGTATTGAACTTATTACTCTCACTCAAATGTTATGTTCTGTAAATGTAGATGTAAATCAATCCATGTTAGAAATATTAGTTAATTATCCAATTCCTTCTGCGTTGGAAGCAAATAATGATCCCCAAATGACGTCACTGGAGTTTGGTAGCTTTATGTGCCGCGTTCAAAAACTATTTAAAATACAAGTTTTTCCAATCTTTGGTTGTTTTCAATTGCGGATACGTAATAACTATTACGAAAATCGAAAAACCTTTTAAACTAAGTATAAACTACACACCATTTGCTAAAGGAGCGTAAGGAATGACGAGATCATTCGAGCACCCTTTTTATTAAAAAAATTGTAAACAGAAAAAAATATATATATTATTGTAAAACCAATGGCTTCCTAACTACACACGAAGCCTAATTATTGTTATTTTTACATGATTGTTTTCCTTCAGGGGCTTCATCTGGGAGTGGTAAGATTTAATACAAGTTTATTTCGTTTTCGATAATACCCAAAATCGTGGTATTAAGATTTAGGGTGTAAATTGTTTATACACAGTTGTGTATCATATACCCGTACAATATGAGAACTATTTCAATACCAATCATCAATTATTTGATCAGAAAGTAACATATTATATTTGAAACTTATTAAATATTTTATACCTTAGATAGAGCTGAATGTGAAAATAAGATTTGATACAGTCATGTTTGGGCAAGGGATTAAAATTCCCTTTTTCACATCCATCGGGTATTGAACTTATTACTCTTACTCAAATGTTATGTTCTGTAAATGTAGATGTAAATCAATCCATGTTAGAAATATTAGTTAATTATCCAATTCCTTCTGCGTTGGAAGCAAATAATGATCCCCAAATGACGTCACTGGAGTTTGGTAGCTTTATGTGTCACGTTCAAAAAATATTCAGAAAACATCTTATTTCCGATGTTTGAGTTGTTTTGAATTACACATAACGAAATTACTGAGAAAATCCAAAGACCATTCAAATAACGTACCAACTAGGTAAAATTTTCTACCGGAATGTAACGTAAGACGAGATTTCAGAAATCTGAGCATTCATTCTAATCAAAAATTTGTTGTCAGAAAAAAAATGAGAGTTTAACGCTATAAGGCACGATTGAGAATCGGAACAGATAACAAAATTACGAATATTAAAATTTTTAATGTTAAGAAGGGCTTCGGGGTATTCAGTTGTGAAAAAGAAGCAAAAAGGGGAACATTATTAGA
Source organism: Slavum lentiscoides (assembly GCA_032441835.1). Taxonomy (NCBI): domain Eukaryota; kingdom Metazoa; phylum Arthropoda; class Insecta; order Hemiptera; family Aphididae; genus Slavum; species Slavum lentiscoides. Next base: position 6,886,110 of record CM063715.1, on the reverse strand, counting down.
AAACCTAATGTAAAGACTTGGTATAAAAAAAGAGTAACCAGCGGAGTTTTTGAAACAGATCCATACGTAAAGACTAAGCGGTAATTAGGAAAATAGGAAGAAATATAATCGTTGAACAATGCATTTACGGTGGATGGAAGAAAGGAACGAATGGAGGAAATGGTGTAACCAAAGAACGAGGTACAGAAAATTATGAGAAGACAAATTTAAAAGTAAGGCCCCAAAAAGCGTATCATACAGGGGCAAACTGCTGCGTAAGAGTGAATTAAAGGGATAAAAGGACGAAGAGAATCAATTATAATGGCTAATAGTGGGGTAAATTTGATAGAATAAAGCCAAACTCGGAAAATCAATAAATAAAGTGCAAGAATTGAGTCATAGTGAAAAGGAGAAGTCAATTTTTTAAGAAGGAATTTACTGACCTATCCAGCGAGCCCGAACATCCAAAGGAGGAATGCAAAGCTCGACTTCTAAAGCAGAAGAAGGAGCTGTGCGAAGAGCACCAATAATAAAACGTTAACACATATCTTGGTATGAATTAAGTTTAATGCGAATAGATTTACAAGCAGCACTAAATAGGAAAGAACTGCAGTCAGGCCTGGCACTAACAATGACCTCGTAGACTAAAAGGAGAAAAAGGGATGGCCACCCCAATTCGTACTACATAGTGGCCTGAAAACATTGGCACACCTTGAGGTGAAAGGAAGAAGATATTGGAAATGTGGACCCCAACGAAGTTTGGAATCCATGATAAGGCCTAGGTTTGTGACAGAAGAAACAAAAGGAATGTTAAGATGCTCCATGTGGGCAGGACGGAGAACCAACTGTAATCGTAGTCTAGTAAAAATAATGGCTTTCGATTTTTCGGGAGCTGCCGTGAATAAACATTCACGTAACATAATGGAGAGGTAAAGAAGAACGGAATTAAGGTCGTCAATAGTTCGACCTAAATCTTTATGAGCCGAGAAAATTGTAAGATCGTCGGTCTATGTAAATGCATGGAAATCTTTGGAAGATAAAGAATGCATGATTGAAAGGAAATAAATGTTGAAAAGAATGGAACTTAGAGCGCTACCCTGAGGTAGACCCAGATGACTAACCCGGTGTAAAAAAGAGTCACCAAAAGGGGAGCTGAAAAAGAGTTTGCGGCGATGGAAAAGCCGAGAAACAAAATTACAAAATAGAGGTAGGATATTCAAAGAAGTTAAACAACGGACAAGGGTAGGTATATGAACAGAATCATATGCGCTCTTAATATCGCATATAATAATGTGCCTATTAATAATAAATAGACACATTTAAAACCAAAATATTATTCAGGGTTAAAATCGGACTTCCGAAAATAATTTTATTTTTAGGATTTACGAGCATGTTAGTAAAGGGCTGGACATTTGGTAATAATACACTTGATTATTAATGTTTATAATATATTTCTAATATTATTAGCTACTTTAATTAATATTTTCATTTGCATAATTAAAAAAAGATAGAGACCCGTGGGAGTTGTGGATGTCACTAAAGTGAATTATTTAGAAAAAATCTTAGAGTTTTGTTATTACTATAAATATGAAAGCAATGATAGATATAAATTATGAAATTCGATAAAACTATACTGAGCGAAGATTCAGTGTAATACATTTTGTCGGAAAAATTAAAGAGGTGATAAAAAAAATTGTGACTTAGAATTGTCAAGATTTTAAAAATAAAATTATGGTAATGTAGGAACTATGTTGAATCAAGTTTTCAGCCCTTAAAAAAAACTATCCCTTTAATGACTTAAATAGCTCAACATTTTATTATTGTGGGCCCAAAATTGGAAAACATTTTTACATCAATGTAGTGCGATGTTTAACATTCAGTGTAAATTTCAAGACTCTAGGAACATAATTTTGGTAGGCAGCTTTTTGTGTCACGTTCAAAAACTATTGACGAAATAGTTTTTCTTCCAATTTTTGGGTTGTTTTGTATTACACATAAGGATATTACCGAGAAAATCCAAAGACCATTCAAATAACGTACCAACTAGGTAAAATTTTCTACCGGAATGTAACGCATGACGACGTTTTAGAAATCTGAGCGTTCTCTCGAATCCAAAATTTGTGCACAGAAAAAAAATATAAACATTGTAAAATTAATAGTTCCGTCGCTCCACACAAAGCCTAATTATTGTTATTTTTACTTGATTTTTTTTCTAGCTCATACTATTTCAAGTAAGATTTAATAAAAATTTATTTCATTTTTCATATTTTCCAAAATCTAGGAATTAAAATTTAAGGAGTGGATTCTTGAAAAATTATAGTTTAATTATTATTTAAACTCAGTTCCATATCATATACAGTATAAAGTTTATTTCAATACCAACCATCAATAATCATATTGTATTATATTGTAACAATAATTTGCGACCTACAAAAATTGTTTAAGGGGCCTGCACCGGACCTATATGGCTGTATTTCTAGCTGATATACATACTTTACTGGAAAACCTCTCACGCCTTGTAGAATGACCCGATTTCGATATATATATATTTTTTTTTGTTGGAAAGAGGAAAACATTTCGCAGGGCGCATTGGACTTCGATTCTCAAAATTTTATTTTGCACATGTCAACAGCATTGACAGATAGAAAATGAAAAGCTCGATTTTATATGCTTTAGAGGAAAAACTCTCATGCCCCCCCAGAGTTGTCCGATTTCGATAATTTTGCTGTTGTTGGATAAAGGATGACCCTCTATAGGGCGCATTGTACTTGGATTTAAGATTACCGTAATAAAAACTGCAAAAAAAAAAGTTGTTAAAAAAAATTGTGAAAATTGTTCATATTCAAACTCTTATTATAGCTTTTAGAAATAAAATTTTGAGAATCAAATTATTATTATTATTATTATATCATTATCGTTGCGAAAAATGATCGATATCGATATCGATACTACTTACTAATAATAATAATAATAATGATAATGATAATAATAATAATAAATTGTGAACAGGGATTCCCAAGATTTTTTAAAATGTATATCTTAAAACCAAAAATATAATTCTTTTACGAATTCAGTAGTTCAACATCTAATTATTGCCTTAAAAGCCCAAAATAAGAAGACATTTGTTGAACATTTTTGACGTATACGAGTATAATATAGTGTAATGTTAAATATTCGGTGTAAAATTTATGACTCTACGATCATAAGTATGGTAGTTTATGTGCCGCGTTCAAAAACTATATAAATACTAGTTCTTCCAATTTTTGGTTGTTTTCAATTGCGGATACGTAATAACTATTACGAAAATCGAAAAACCTTTTAAACTAAGTATAAACTACACACCATTTGCTAAAGGAGAGTAAGGAATGACGAGATCATTCGAGCATCCTTTTTATTAAAAAATTTGTAAACAGAAAAATAATATATATATTATTGTAAAACCAATGGCTTCCTTGCTACACACAAAGCCTAATTATTGTTATTTTTACATGATTTTTTTCCTTCAGGGTCTTTATCCAATAATGGTGAGATTTAATACAAGTTTATTTCGTTTTTGATAATACCCAAAATCATGGTATTAAGATTTAGGGTGTAAATTGTTTATACACAGTTATGTATCACATACTCGTACGATATGAGAACTATTTCAATACCAATCATCAATTATTTGATCAGAAAGTAACATATTATATTTGAAACTTATTAAAATTTTATACCTTAGATAGAGCTGAATGTGAAAATAAGATTTGATACAGTCATGTTTGGGCAAGGGATTAAAATTCCCTTTTTCACATCCATCGGGTATTGAACTTATTACTCTCACTCAAATGTTATGTTCTGTAAATGTAGATGTAAATCAATCCATGTTAGAAATATTAGTTAATTATCCAATTCCTTCTGCGTTGGAAGCAAATAATGATCCCCAAATGACGTCACTGGAGTTTGGTAGCTTTATGTGCCGCGTTCAAAAACTATTTAAAATACAAGTTTTTCCAATCTTTGGTTGTTTTCAATTGCGGATACGTAATAACTATTACGAAAATCGAAAAACCTTTTAAACTAAGTATAAACTACACACCATTTGCTAAAGGAGCGTAAGGAATGACGAGATCATTCGAGCACCCTTTTTATTAAAAAATTTGTAAACAGAAAAAAATATATATATTATTGTAAAACAAATGGCTTCCTAACTACACACGAAGCCTAATTATTGTTATTTTTACATGATTGTTTTCCTTCAGGGGCTTCATCTGGGAGTGGTAAGATTTAATACAAGTTTATTTCGTTTTCGATAATACCCAAAATCGTGGTATTAAGATTTAGGGTGTAAATTGTTTATACACAGTTATGTATCTTGTACCCGTACAATATGAGAACTATTTCAATACCAATCATCAATTATTTGATCAGAAAGTAACATATTATATTTGAAACTTATTAAATATTTTATACCTTAGATAGAGCTGAATGTGAAAATAAGATTTGATACAGTCATGTTTGGGCAAGGGATTAAAATTCCCTTTTTCACATCCATCGGGTATTGAACTTATTACTCTTACTCAAATGTTGTGTTCTGTAAATGTAGATGTAAATCAATCCATGTTAGAAATATTAGTTAATTATCCAATTCCTTCTGCGTTGGAAGCAAATAATGATCCCCAAATGACGTCACTGGAGTTTGGTAGCTTTATGTGTCACGTTCAAAAAATATTCAGAAAACATCTTATTTCCGATGTTTGAGTTGTTTTGAATTACACATAACGAAATTACTGAGAAAATCCAAAGACCATTCAAATAACGTACCAACTAGGTAAAATTTTCTACCGGAATGTAACGTAAGACGAGATTTCAGAAATCTGAGCATTCATTCTAATCGAAAATTTGTAGTCAGAAAAAAAATATACGTACATAAACATCATTGTAAAACTAATTCTGTATGTAACACTAATCCTATAATTATTGCTATTTTTATTTGATTTTTTTTTCTTCTAGTTCATCCTACTAATGGTATGATTTAATAAAAATGTATAGTTCATTAATTATTTAAACTCAGTTCCATATCATATACAGTATACACCGACCATCAATAATTATATTGTATTATATTGTGAGTTGTAGCACAATAATTTATGACCCACAAAAATTGTTTATGCATAAGGAACGGCTGAATGCGAAAGCTCGATTTTATATGCTTTGCAGGAAAAACTCTCATGTTCCCCAGAGTTGTCCGATTTCGATAATTTTTCTGTTGTTGGATAAAGGAAGACCTTCCATAGGGCGCATTGGACTTGGATTTTACCGTAATAAAAACGGCAAAAAAAAAAAAGTTGTTCAAAAAATTGTGAAAATTGTTCATATTCAAATTCTTATTATAGCTTATAGAAATACAATTTTGAGAATCGAATTCTATTATTATTACTCGTATTATATCATTATCGTTGCGCACGTCATTATTTTTCGTATTGATAAAGCCTCTGGAAACCTAATTATTATCGGTTTAAAGTTTTAATAATAATAATAATAATAATAATAATAATAATAATAATAATAATAATAATAATAATAATAATAATAATAATAATAATAATAATAATAATAATAATAATAATAATAATAATAATAATAATAATAATAATAATAATAATAATAATAATAATAATAATAATAATAATAATAATAATAATAATAATAATAATAATAATAATAATAATAATAATAATAATAATAATAATAATAATAATAATAATAATAATAATAATAATAATAATAATAATAATAATAATAATAATAATAATAATAATAATAATAATAATAATAATAATAATAATAATAATAATAATAATAATAATAATAATAATAATAATAATAATAATAATAATAATAATAATAATAATAATAATAATAATAATAATAATAATAATAATGGGAGACGTTTTAACTGTTTTCAAAGTAATTTTTCGACAAGATTCTCGATACGAAATAGTGGAAAACGCGCGTTCGCGTATTGCGATCTTTGGCGCGTCGTCATACGCTTCGCCCGGCCGCGACGTGTGCGCGTGTCGCCGCGGCGCTGCGGCCTTGTCGTCGTCATTTTTTTACCCGACCGTTTCCGCGTTTAAAGTAATTTATTTATTTATTGTAACTTTTGGCAGACAAACGGTTTACGATTGCGGATACGCGTTACAAAAGCCGATTTCGCTTTTTAAACGAGCGGCGGTTTGTATGTGTTTTATACGCGCGTTTATTATCGATTCGCCTGATAACGGTTTTGTTATCGACTCTTGGTGCGTGCGGATACTGTTGTCGTCGTAACGTTTTTCGCCGTACGCGCGTTTCGCTGAAGTCTCCGCCTCGCTTCGCGGTCGAATAAATTAAATAATATATTTTATATGTTCGACACGTCGATAGTCGATTTCTTCACGGTCGGCTATATTGGGTTCGTGAACGCGACGATACGGAAACGGAATGTAAAACGAATCGGGGAAGAGTTATCGTCGAACAGCGCTCGGATAGCCGGTGTCTGAATCGTCGGTGTTCGCTGCGGTCTTCGGCCGCCGCGGTCGATTTTCGTTTTTTTTTTTTTTTTTTTTGCATTTTTTCTATGGTGGGGGGGGGTTTCAGTTATTTAATTTATTTATTCAGTATTATTATTATTATTATTATTATTATTATTTACTAGCTGACCCGGCAAACGTTGTTTTGTCAAAAAGTTAAATTTTAAAAATGTTAAAAAAAGGGTTTTTCCAAAATTTTTTTTTCGTAAAAACCTTCTCCTGGCAATTACGAACAATTAAAAAAAAAAATTTGAGCCAAATCGGCCCAGCCGTTCTCAACTGATGAATTGTTATACATTTTTGGCTCCATTTTTTTTTATATATATATATAGATTTTTTTTTTTTTTTTTTTTACGAGTATCATAAGAACGCACTGTTTTTTTTTTTTTTTACGCATTAGGTACGACGCGTGCGATAGTGAATGCCGTCGTTTTTCGTATTTTTTTTTTTTTTCAATTTTTTAACAACATTAATATAATATTTTATTATTATTATTATTATTTTTTATCGTATGTTTTGTTTTGTTTTTTTTTGTGGAAATATTTCTATTTAATATTATTGTTTGGTTTATTATTATCGTATTACTTCTATATTATAACGAACGTTTTCTTTTTCGACATCGAGAAAACCTGTCGTTCTACGATCGGAAAACATGGAGGAACATGTACGGAGGAACATGCGTGTGTCCGCGGATTATTATATTATTTTGTAAACGCGATTTATCCAGCTTCGTATTACTTTTATATTGCGAATACGACGCGCGTTTTCGTTCCCCGTTATTTACACGAACGCGTCAGGAGGCGTTCAGTTTTCGTTTTCGTACGTTTTCGACGAGATTCTCTTATTAAAACAATTGAGACACGATAGCGCGCGTTACCGGCGGCGGTTTTTCGTCCCGTCCGGTATTCCGGCCGCGTGCGCTCGCGTCGCCGCGTCGTTTTTTCGAGCTTTCGGTACGTCTGTACCCATGGTACGCGCAATATCACGAGGGAATTTTTTTTCATTCGCGTATACTTCACTACTATTTTTTTTTTCCCACAATAAATTTCGAAAACAGCTTTTAAATTACGTTGACGGTCACTGTACACGTATATGACTGCGTTCAAGACGGACCGAATCGAACGAACACGCGTACTATTCGCGAATATCCTGGCGTAAAGCGAACGATTTAGAAAACCGACTCCTAGACCCCCGTCATTCGTTATGCGCCGAATGCGTAAAACCCGCTGGTATCCGAATTCCCTGGCGTAAAGCGAACGATTCAGAAAACCGACACATAGACACGTCCACCGTTCGTTATGCGCCGGACGCGTATAACCCACTCTTATCCGTATATTATCCTGGCGTAATGCGAATGATTTAGAAGAAAACGAAAAGTGACTCCTAGACGCCCACTATTTATTATGCGCCCGTGGCATATAACCCACTGGTATTTATCACCACACGCTTAAAAATATTGCGCAATTTAAGGAGACTGTACGCTTATAGCGAATGATAAGGAGGAGACTGCGCACTTACAGCGACTGCACCTACAGCGACTGAAACGTGCTAATTAATAAAATATAAATCGTAGTAAATATTAGTATGCATAAAGAAATAGCTACATATATATCTAATAGAATATATTAATATTTATAGAGTTTATGAGGACAGATGTATCCCGATCAACAATGAAATGTCGTACAGTTGTCACTTATAAAAATGTATTTCGTTTTTCATATTTTCCAAAATCTAGTTATTAAAATTTAAGGTGTGGATTCTTAAAAATATTATAGTTTATTAATTATTGAAACTCAGTTCCGTATCATATACAGTATAAGGTTTATTTCAATACCAACCATTAATAATAATATTATAAATAAAATATATATATTAAAAACAATATATATAATAAAAATAATATATATATATATATATATATATATATATATATATATATATATATATATAATGAGTTGTAACCTGATGATTACTTACGGTCCAAACTAGTTGTTACAATCTTATAATTTACAAATATTCTCGGCATTTTTCTATATATATATATATAATTTTTATAATATATATTTTATTATATATATTGTTTTTAATGTATATATTTTATTTTTATAAGAGTATTATATATTTTTTTAATTTAAAATTATTTAATTTATCAATTTTTTTAATTTTAATTTATTTTTGTTTTTAATTTTTTAATTTAATTTATTAATAATATTATATTGTAACATAATAATTTGTGACTTACAAAAATTGTTTATGCATAAGGTACGGCTGAATTTCAAAATGGAAACAATGATCCAAATACAGATCCATTTTGTAAACGTAAGATTTGAAATAATCATATTTTAATCTGTTTGGTCAAGAGATTGAAATCCCTTCTTTCACATGCCTCAGATTATTAAAAATACTACTCTGGCCTGAATTTTAATGTTCCTCATTCAAGAAATAAATCAATCCTTGAACTAACAACAACAACAACAATAATTTTTTTCTTTTAATTATTATGTTAAAACGTTTCATTTTATTTATTATTTACTATACGACATAATGGCATATTAAAATAATGCTATATTTAATTGTACTCGTATTTATTATGCAGGTGACTTGATGCATTATTTTGAAATTAATGTAGGATTTCGTAAGTATTTCTTTTTATAAGTATTATTGCACTAGTACATTAATATACTTTTTATTCGAACAATTTCAAGAAGTAGCATTATAATTTATAAATTATTTTCGACATTTCTGTTTATTTGATTTGTTATCACTTGTCTAATTTGTATGACGTAAAATGTACATACATATATTTGTAGTATAATAAATGATTTTTTTTTAGCTCTTGATAAGAAGAATATATTTAATTTTTGTTGGAAAACTCGAGTATGTACAAATTATTTTTGTATTCAATACACATTAATTTTTTGTTATAATATATTCAATATTCATATATTAAAATGAGTTAATTCTTCTTGTATTAATGTAATTATAGTATTATGATGATTGACCTGGTTTATTGAATACATATGAATAAATATAATAGAAGTTTAAAACGAATTGGAATTTACGATATATCAACACGTTTTTTAGCTAAAATTATGTGATTTTAATCAAATATTTTACTTTTGGTATAAACGTCATCAGTAATATTATAAGCACTTTATCTCAGTAACATATTATATTTCTTATAGCTACTGAGAATGTAAACAATTTCCAATCAAGAAGTAAGTCAAGTTTTAAATGATGAAATTTACGTGAATAATAAAAATGCGTACAAGTTTATTGTCTACATAGACCGTCTATTTGGATGGTCTATCTATCTATCTTCATAGATTCTTCCAGTTGATCTTAAAATAAAACAAATTATGCATTATATTACAAAATTATTATTTAAACAACATACAAATATATTTAGTAGTAATTTTTAAAATATTCTGTCAGAATGATCGAACCATTTTTTAATAATATAAATATGTTTTAGACAATTTGAATGAGTACGACATAGATGTTTACAAGAAGACGGAGTTCACTGGTAACGAGCATTATATTTATTATTGCAATTAGATTTATATTGCGTAGTTAAGTGTACCTTTACAATAAGAAACATCAATTTATAAGGCATAATTATTACATACGATTTTTATACTTTCAGGTGAAGTAAAAAATGAGACTCTCAAGGCGTGGTGCTCAAAACAAAACGATACAAGTGTTCGAACAGAGGCATAAAAAATGTATTTTTAAATTTAGAAAAAAAAATGTGTTTTCGTAAGTCAATTGATTCGAAAATTTAAATTTAAATATTATGTATTTTGTTCTGTCTTTTTTCTTTAAATAAATTGTATTTTAACATAAATATCAATACACGTTATATTTATACGTGACATTAGAAGTAATAATATTATAATTTATATTTATTATATTATGTTTATTAACATTATAATATATATTATTATTATTATTATTATCATCACATATTATTAAAATGTTAATTATTGTATTATTTTAATATTCATTATAATTTTCGTGATAAATAAAATGTAGTTGATTTTAATCAAAATTTGTGTTTTACCTTCATTTATGCCTTTCAGAATACTTTTTATTACTACGAGTAATAATATGTATAATAAGCAAAATAATTAATAAATATAACGCGCCGCACGAATATATAAATATTATATAATATACGGGCCGGATCTATCCTTGTAAGGAGTAGTTTGTTTTATAAGTTTAAGTGTAAAATTATTTAAAAAAAAATTTTTATTTTCGTTTTATGTACGTGAAAATTGTTACTATACTCCTCCTGTATAATACGGATTACCTTTGCGATCTTAATTATACCGGCTATATCGGTGTTCGTGATTATCAATAGTTTACGTGCGTTGTGTGACGATACAAAGGGCAGACTTGCCGCAAACCACGAATCTTAATTACCGATAGTCTCTGGATGAAAATAACACGAAAATATATCACCGAATAATTATCGGACTTTACCCGTTCAAAGTAATCTGCGCGTTGCAATCAATTATTACGCGTTCATTAACCTTACGTATAGTGTGGCACACCATTCAATACTGATAAACGCGGCATTCTATTATATTATTTTGATATTTACGCGAAATATCGGTCAAGGTCATTATTATTATTATTTATAATATTCACAATGCCATTAAGCGTCGGCGATACCGAAAGAGCTGAACGAGCTCTCAAACGTAGTATTGTCAAACGTGATCAAACCGTGGCGCAATTTTCAATTTTATTAGATTTAGTCAACAAAGCTGAAACCGATTTGACTATTATTCCAATACTTAAGGCACGTAAAAAAGATTTAGAATCTTTGATCACAGATTTTCGTATCGAACAAGATGATATTCTAACTCAATTGATTGCACTTGAACGCGATTCCGAATTTTCTGTTAAACACGCCAACATTGGAAACAAGATTTTAGAGCAATATTATTTCATTCATGCGTCTTTTTCATCATTGGAACTAAACGAATCTCCGATAGCTATATCTACGGTAAACACGAATATTAACTTACCTAACATAAAATTACCGTCTTTCGACGGCGATATTTTACAATGGCGGACATTTCATGACACCTTTGCGTCATTAGTTCACTCCAATCCGCAACTCGCACCCATTCAAAATATCATTATCTACTTTCTTCTGTGACTGGTTCTGCCGCTGCAATTGTCAAATCTCTACCGATTTCCTCAGAAAATTATTCGATTGTGTGGGATACATTAAATACACGTTTTGATAATAAACGCGTTCTTCTGAACGCACATCTTGATAAATTGTTTCATTTTGCTCCACAAAATCTGAATCGCTTGATGAATTAAAACATTTCCTAAACACATTTCAAGAAAACATTGCAGCCATACGGGCCCTTGAAGTTGATGATCTTGCGAGTTTTATGTTATTTTACATTGCGTCAAAAGTACTTAATACAACTACGCGTCGGTTATTCGAATTTGAATATCACGATGCCGCAATTCCGACGTTTGATATGCTGGCAGATTTCGTGCAAATACGTTGTCAAGTATTACAAAATTCGTCATCAACACACATTTTGTCATCTAAGCCCAATGATGGACATAAAAAGCATGTTAAATCTCCTTTATCATTCGTTACTTCTTCGTCGAGTAATTCGTTAACTTGTGTTATGTGTCACAAAAATCATCCGTTGTTCCAATGTCAAAAGTTTTTACAACAAAATGTAAAACAACGTTTTAGATTTGCTAGAACGAATCGACTATGTATGAACTGTTTGAGCACATTACACAAAACATCCGAATGCAATTCTACACACACTTGTCGACATTGCACATCTAAACATCATTCATTACTACATCTTGATACGCGGTCACCCAATTCGGCAACAAAAAGCTCATCTGGCACATCCAATATCACGTCGGCCCCAACGACGGAAGTTGTGTCGCCGTCCCATATAAAAGATACCGTGGTTGATACGTCTTTCGTGGGGACATCATGTTCTAACACCAATGTGATACTTGCTACAGCTCTTATGCGCATACGTGATTATTGTGGTAACTGGTCCATTATTCGCGTTCTTATTGACCCAGGTTCACAGATATCGGTAATTACTAACGCATGTGTGGCGCGATTGGGAATTAAACGTCGTCAATGTAATACTACGGTAACTGGTTTATCTCAAACACCAGTTTCGAATACAAAAGGTTTAATTACATGTACCTTAGCACCATACCATTCTTCTAGTCCAGAGATATGTTGCAGACCCATAATCCTATCTCGGATAACCGGACAAATGCCAAACGTGGCATTGAAACCCGATGTTCGTGCTGCTTATGGTCATTTAAATTTAGCGGACCCTCATTTTGATATTCCCGGAAATATTGATTTTTTGTTGGGTGCCGACAGATATTCGCATATATTAGGACACTCTTGTAAAGTATTGCATAATTCGGGCCTTCCTTCTGCATATGAAACTTTATTCGGATGGATAGTATTAGGTCAAGCTGTTTCCAGCACTCCAACAACTTCGGTTTCACTATTTCTAGCTTTAGAACCGTCGGTGGATATGCTAATAAAACGTTTTTGGGAAATTGAAGAACCGGTACCAAGTAATAAATTGTTTACGGCAGATCAACAATGTGAAGATCATTTTATCCGAACGACTACTCGTGATAAAACGGGTCGATTTTCTGTATCTTTACCTTTCAAATTAGATCCAATGTTACTCGGTACATCACGGGATATGGCAATGTCTAGATTTCTCAATCTTGAACGAAAACTTTTAAAAGATCCCATTGTGTACGGAAAATACCGTTCTTTATGCGCGAATATGAAACTTTAGGACATATGAAATTGGCTACACGCGTTGGAAAATATTATATTCCACACCATGCGGTTATTAAACGAAGTGAAAACGATCTTAAATTACGTGTGGTATTCGATGCGTCTGCACTATCATCTTCAGGAAAGTCTTTAAACGATATACTTTATACTGGTCCAAAATTACAAAGTGATATTTGATTTATTAATTTGCTGTCGTTTTCACAAATATATGTTTACTGCAGACATATGCAAAATGTACCGGCAAATTAATATACATCAAGATGATTGTCAGTATCAACAAATCGTTTGGCGACCGGATATATCCGAACCAATCCGAGATTACGAACTAAAAACTATTACATATGGAGTTACATCATCGCCATTTCAAGCAATTCGAATATTACATCAACTTGAACAAGACGATGGTCACTTATATCCTCATGCATCAAACATATTATCGACTCAAACTTATGTGGACGACATATTAACGGGCGATAATACTGTTCGAGCAATTTACAAAGACAAAAGAGGTCATTCAACTACTACTTCGTGCGGGATTCGAATTAAAAAAATGGTCATCAAACTGTATAGAAGTGCTTCAAAACATATCGGTGCATGATCAACTGACGCAGCTATCGTTCGATCCAAAGGATGACACAACTATAAAGATATTAGGACTCCATTGGAACCCAGTTTGCGATCAGTTAACTTATCACACGACGTCGATACCACTCATCACTACAAAACGATCAATTTTGTCTACCATAGCCAAGTTGTACGATCCAATTGGAGCTTTGGGTCCTATAATCTTTTGGGCTAAATGCTTTATGCAATCTCTGTGGAAGGCAAACCTCCAGTGGGATGACCCACTTTCAGAAATACTGGCCGATTCATGGTTACAATTTTCATCTGAATTACCGTTGGTCTCTAAAATTAAAATCGACCGTTATATTTGTCGTCCACACTCTAACACTATTCAATTAATAGGTTTTCGGATGCATCCGAAAAGGCTACGCTGCGGTTGTATATTTTCGAATAGTTGATACTGATGGCAATGCATCAGTGCATTTTGCGACATCTAAATCGAAGGTAGCGCCCCTAAAATCACAAAAGGTTGATATGTCCTTAACTATTCCTAGACTGGAACTCTGTGGTGCATTATTACTCGCACAAACGATTCACCGATTAATGAATACAGTCAAGCACATCTTAACGATTTCGGAAGTCTATACTTGGACTGATTCTCAAGTGGTTTTATCTTGGTTGACGTCACCCCAATCCAGTTTTAAAATATTTGTGACGAATAGAGTGGCCAAAATTAAAGAGTTAGTACCAAAAGCTCAATGGCACTATATTCCAACTACTTTAAATCCGGCAGACTGCGTGTCAAGAGGTCTTTTTCCATCTCAAGCTCTGAATAATGATTTATACTGGTACGGGCCACCATTTTTAAAAACACCGGAATGTGATTGGCCAGTGTTACACTGCCAACCTTTATTACCATCGCAATTACCTGATTTTAAATCGAATTCATTAACGACACTCACTATTGTCCAGGACGATGGTAATGAATGGTTTAATCGTTTCTCCTCATTTATTCGTTTACAACGCGTCACTGTACATATAAAACGTTTTCTACTTCGTGCTCGTAAATTACCATGCCCAGTGGGACCTTTGATGTACAGTGAGTTACAAGATGCTATAATTCCCATTATCAAGACTACTCAACGTCAATATTTTGCCACGCTTTTTACGGTTCTTCATTCATCAACTAGAAAAATATCACCACGTTCTCTTGCACAATTATCACCTTTTTTGGACAAGGATAATATTATACGGGTGGGAGGACGATTACGACATGCCAAAGTACCACTGGACACAAAACACCCAATTTTGTTACCAAAAACTAGCACATTAACTACATTATTGATACGACACTTCCATTTAACCTATTTACATGCTGGGCTTCAACTTACGGCGACGCTGTTATCGCGGCGATATTGGATATTATCCAGTCGTCCAGCTATTCGTTCAGTAATATTCAAATGTCTAGTTTGTGCTCGACATAGAGCAACTGCACCACAACCGATTATGGCGGACTTGCCAATTAGTCGCGTTACGCCATCACGACCATTTTTACACGTAGGTATTGATTTTGCGGGACCTCTAATGGTAAAAGAAAGTCGTCGAAAAAATTCGCCTGCCACTAAATCGTATTTAGCCGTATTTGTTTGTATGACAATAAAGGCAGTACATCTCGAAGTGGTTACAGATTTATCTACAAATGCGTTTATGGCCGCGTTACATCGGTTCGTTGCTCGTCGTGGTATACCTTCAGATATCTACACGGATTGTGGAACCAATTTTAAAGGTGCAAATCAACAACTGCGTAATTTATTATCCGACCCCACTAATCAAAATACATACACGAGTGCTGTTGCGTGCACATGGCACTTCAATCCACCCGCCGCCCCGCACTTCGGTGGACTTTGGGAAGCTGCGGTCAAATCGGCGAAGTACCATCTGAAACGTGTTATTGGAACACAAATTCTTACATTCGAAGAAATGTCTACATTGTCAGCACGTATTGAAGCTGTGCTTAACTCGAGACCGTTGGTTCCGCAGTCATCTGACCCGAATGATTACAGATCACTTTCGCCAGGAGATTTTCTTATTGGACAATCATTGGTAGATATACCCGAACAAGACGTAACTACCATTCCAACAAACAGGCTAAATCGATGGGAATTACTTCGGCAATTGTACCAGTCATTTTGGAAGCGTTGGTCGACTGAATATGTAGTAAATTTACAACGCCGCACAAAATGGGTTACATCTCAACCAAATATTGAAGTTGGTGCTCTTGTCCTAGTTAACGTACCTAACCAACCACCAACACATTGGATACTTGGTCGAATACAAGCAATTCATCCTGGAGATGACGGAGTTGTACGCGTAGTGACAATACGCACTTCCACCGGCATTACAAAAAGGCCTGTAGTTAAAATAGCCGTCCTTCCTATTGATAAAACTCCTTGAATGTCCTTATAAAACGATCACTGTTATTTATTTATTTTGTTGTTGTTTTGTTATTTTATTATTATTTAGTTATTCTTATATTTTATTGTTACACTTATTATTCGTCGTTATAAACTCCGTTATA
Organism: Slavum lentiscoides; assembly: GCA_032441835.1. Taxonomy (NCBI): domain Eukaryota; kingdom Metazoa; phylum Arthropoda; class Insecta; order Hemiptera; family Aphididae; genus Slavum; species Slavum lentiscoides. The sequence goes on along the minus strand of CM063715.1, from coordinate 6,869,600 downwards.
TACGCTAAAGTGTGATTTATTTATTCACAAATTATGTCATTGTACACGATAATTGTAATGTTTCTCGAATTATTAGTCATGTATTTTGTTAATCGTATAACATGTTTTTTTTTTTTATATTTTAGTTATTTATTTTTCTATTTTTATTATTATTATATTCATTTTTATGTAGGTGATTCTGTAATCACCTTCCATAGCAACGTGAAGAAATGTAAATAATAAATAATACTATGTATTTTTTTTTTTTTAATTGAATCTTGATATGTGTTTTGATTAGGCATTATTAAAAACTGACATTGATATATTTAGATATTCACAGTTTATCCGAGATATACATATACACGAATAAATCATTAGTTTTATTGTTTGTTAAAGAAATGGATGACAAATAGCTAGTTTACTTGTCTTGTTTTCATTGAACAATCTCCCCACATTTTTTTCAATTCTACTGTAAAAATTCTTATTAACGGAAAATAATTGACAACATTTCGATATCATCTACGGAAAATCTTATAAATAAAGACCTGTATGAATCGTGGGAGATCGTAGGAAGAGAACTGGAGTAGTTTATGCCGAGAACTAGGAGATGGTCAAGGCTAAACGATTGGAAGGAACAACATCGTATTTAGGATAGTGTAGAAGAAAATGAAAAAGGAGAATTAAGTGTCATAAATTCTTTATCTATGCGGGTTATTATAATTAAGGTTGCACTACCCTATATCTAGCTAAATTAATTGGATAAAAAAAAGTTCTATCTTATCTATGGGTAAATAAGGGGGAACAAATTGCCAATAAATAAAAATTGTACGCGGCAAAAGAATTAAGTGAAATTCAAGCAAGTCAGCCAAGTTTATAGTTTATTTAATTAGTTCGCCATGATTAGAACTTCTTTCGTAGCGAAATAAACAGTACTCTCACTGACTCTACTTGTATAACTAGGTATTATATCATATATATATATATATATATATATATATATATATATCTTACTACTAATTGGGAGCACATAATATTATACGCATCTCTTAATTTATCAGAAGTGAAAATTATTTTGTTTCTTCGCCATAGCAAATACTGAATTCAATACCTATCGTATACGTCATAGTACGTAGGCAAATTACAATTATAACAGTCGTCATTTTGTATAATCTTAATATAGAAATTATAAATATGTATTTAATATTGACGTTATAAATGCAGTTATGACTGAGTCGTTATAACACAATTGATATAAATAATTCTCACAAAAATAGTATAAATAAATATAATTAGTTTTAAAAAATACAATTTTTTTTTTGTGATAACCAATTTAAGTAAATGCGAAAAATTTCACAATAAAACGACTCTATATTTTAGAACCGGCTAAAGAACCCGAAGAATAAAATTAATTGAAAAATGTTACACTGAAGGGAACATTTTCGTTAAAAATTAATGGATATTATAATACTTTAAAATAAAAAGTGTTTGTTAAGATAGGTTAGTTGTTTTGGGAATGAATTTGAGGAATCGGTATAAATGGATTGGAACGCATGAGATTGGATGAAATAGGTTTTAAATTAAAAACAAATAAATGCTTATTTTTTTTAGCAGTGAAATTGTATTGTTAAGCCATATGATATCGAAAAATGGATAACACCATTGAAAAAAAAATGTTGAAAAGCAATAAAAGTCAATTCCCAACGTCATTCAAATTTCAAAGTAAAAGAAGTAAGAGCTCTTCTTCTACGGGAGCTTGGACTGTGATGTCAATGAGAAAGAGTACCATATTGATTTGGATATTATTTTTTTATTTTTGTTTGTTTTTGTGTTTTTATGTGTTTGTGTTTTATTCGTCGTCGGCGAATACGACAGTAATAAATATGATTTAAATCAAAATTTTCAAATGCAATATGTAATACATAATGTATTATGGAGACATTAATTAATTGAATTAAAAACACAATGGTTAACATAATGATGTTTTTAAAATTTTAAATAATTGTGGTATTTCAAATAAAAACGATTTGACGAGAGTTCAGCGAATATAACAATTTATTATGTATTTATATATACATGGAACATAACAATTTATGCATTTACTTATTTAGAAAAACTTTGTTTTACTGAGAATTTATTAGAATTTGGTGTGACCTATTTGAGAAGTATACATTTTTGTACAGCAAGTACCGTATATAAAATGTTGATAATTTATACACTGCAACACTCGTACACGAATATGGTTGTATATTTCCTTTCTTTTTGAAAGCAGATAAATTTTTAATTTTATACCAAATTAAATTAAAACGTAGGTACGTTTATTTGAAAAAAAAAAATGTAATAATAATAATAATAATAATAATAATAATAACGTTTTTCATAGAAAATCGATTACACGTCGAACACAATCTGAAGATTATTTAAAAACCAATTGTTCATTATCCTAAATGAATATCCGTAATGAATAAATTTCAAACACTTAATTTTTTTCAATTGATTTTTTTTTTTTTTTTTTACCATTTGTTTTTAAGTCGTCGCTGAATATAGAAATGAAATCGGGTGCACGCGTAACTGCAATTCTTTTGGCAAGAGAGACGTATTTTCGTATCGGTATGCCGGTTTCATTTCATTTTTTTTTCTCGAGTACTTAAAAGAGAAACTTGTATGCCATTGCTCGAAACGTACATAAAAGTCGGTACCTACGGTACGTTCAAATTATTTAGGTATGTAGTACAAATATAATAATAATAAATTTACACAATTATGTGGTACACTGCTATGGTATTTATAGAACACAGAAATACAGATTGCAGAGTCTTAGAGCAGGCACGTGATATCACCTACCTACCAACTGTTTTGTCGAAGCGCTAAAGTTTATAATACCTATAGGTCTTTCGCACGGCTTCCCCCGATATAAAACGTTTGCGGTGGGAGGGGGGAGAATCCGACCTTTGAGAGAATAATAAAAGGTACTGCGAGTGAGTGTAGTAGCAAAAGAAGAAAACATGTAATGATTTGAATTCAGCCAAATTAAGTGGATTGTGTTGAAACATATACCAATAATGATTAATGAACATTGACTATACTTAACACTATATAGGGAATGGTGTGGGACTGAATACAATAATCCACAATATATATATATATATATATAAATGTGAAATGGAAATTTTTGTCACGCATGTTCTCTGAAGCTACTCATCCGATTATCTTGATTTTTTTTTTTTTTTTTTAATGAAAGATTACATCGCGGAGAAGGTTTTAGGCGTAATTTCATTTGTATAAGCTAATTGTTTTAATTTATTTATAGCTGTTTATTTTTCAATACCCCACGGGGCAGTGCGGCAAAAAAAAAAAAAGACGTGTGCTCTCCCATTGTCAGGCGTTCCCAATCCCCACCGCCACCGCCGCCGTATCGATACTTAATATAGGTAATAATTATAATCTACACTAATATAATAAAGCTAAAGAGCTTTTTTGTTTTAATCTCTGGAAAGTGGAACTACCAGACCGATTGGAAAAATTCTTTTTGTATTCGGATAGTTCAATTCTTGAGGAAGGTTATTTAATATCACGCTACGACCCTTAGGAGCCGCGAGCGACAGAAGAAGAAAAAAAACGAGCCGGAAAGAACGCTAAGCGAAAACGAATAGTAATAGCGAGGGCGGGCGATGTGACGCAGTGGGTCGGGGGCCGACAACGTCCACAATAACAGTTATTTAACGATGAAATAAGTTTTACAAAAATCGGTGAAGTTTTATTCGTCAGTCATAGATCGACATGTTACCTCAGCTGAGCTAAAAAGGTGGTAATTAAAAGTAGGAAATGTACTGAATTATAACAAAATTTGAACGGTGTAAGACGTGGCATTTTTTACGGGCCATAAAGTGCACAGAGGCAGCTTGTATATGTATATATATATATATATATATATATATATATATATATATACATATACCGACAAAAAAGTAAGTGTTTCAAATACACGTATAACGAATTACAACAAATACAGCTTGATCATTTGTTGAACATAGATGACTATTGAAAGCATGATGTTGATGCGGCGGCGGCGTTGATGGGCGTTCGGTGGCACTTCAAACGGACGGCGACAAAGGTCAATTATTTTAGTGAGAAATATTAAATTCAAATGATTTCCCGACGCGATATTCAAACCCAGAAACCTATCACACAAAAAAAAAAAAAAAAATGTGTAATTTAAAATTAAATATAACGGTCCAGAGGGGGGGGGGGAAACCGTTGCCCACTGTCGATATCATTAATTTATTCACCAACCAAGTTAGGCCCCGAAGGACCAGCCTCGTAACGTGTAGTTGCGGCGCACTGCAGGGAATATATTATTATTTAATTTATTAAAATACCGCGAATGCAATATCGGTGGCGTTGCAATGGGTGTAGCCGTGTAGGAGGGGATTCGATTGTTCGATTGAATGGCGATTTCCTCGGGAACGTTTCGGTACTACTCCGCCGCGACGCGGTGCCGGCGGCGGCACAGCTTTACCGGCCGGCCGGCTACCGGTTGTTGCCGCCTCGCCGCGCCGCCCGCCGACAACCGTCGGACAACGACCGACGCCGCGCGCGTTTCTGTGCGCGTTTGTATGCTAACCACAGCCGCAGTCGTCCATTTCCTGGAAATGCCGCCGTACAGCAACCGCAGCCAAAACACAGCACGCGCTTCCTCCTCATCGTCATCCTTCCTGCACGCCGAGTGGTGGGGGGGGGGGCGGGGAGACGTTTTGAACGATTATTATTATTATTCTATTTTCTGGCCAAAATTCGCGCGTACATAAACAAAAAAAAATATAATAATAATAATATTCGGCTTTCGCTTGCGGCACATGTATGTCCTGTGCAACGGACACGCGTGTGTAGATGAGAGAGAGAGAGAGAGAGAGAGAGAGAGAGAGAGAGAGAAAATGGTGCGTGGCGCGTGCAGTACGCGTATAACCTTGGCCACCATAAAATATGCCTGAAAAAGGCGCGAGAACGCAACGATAAAGCGTATAGACCAGAGGTTCCCAAATTGTGGGTCGCGATCATATTATTAGTGGGTCACCACATATTTTTTGACTGAGATGGAGAATTATCAACAGATGAAATGGATTTCAAATCCTTTTCAAGAACATGACATGACAAATGGGTTATCAATAAGTGCTAAAGAAGAATTAACCGAACTGTTTGAAGATAGTTTATTTAAAACGAATTTCAATGGAAAAAAATTAATAAGTTTCTGGTTGTTTGTTCAAGAAACTTGTCCAACTATTTCCAATGCAGCTGTAAAGATGCTACTCCCATTCATTTCGTCATATAACTGTGAAGTGGGATTTTCGGCAATGGTTGCTATCAAAACCAAATTATGGAGCAAATTGATATTGTCAAACTCACTGCGTCTCAAGCTAACAAATTTTGAAGTGGATATCAATGCAGTAATGAAAAATAGGAAACAATTACATCCTTCACAATAAAATTATATACCCACTTTTATAATATACATAATATTCCTTTGATAAAAATTAAAAAATTAAATTCACTGTTTTTTTTTTGTCGTAAGCAGCTGACGAAACAGCAAAAACGAAAAAAAAAAAAAGGTCATGGATATTATTGCGGGTCGCCAAAATTTAAATAATTTCCAAAATGGGTCGTACCATAAAAAGTTTAGGAACCACTGGTATAGAAAAATAACTGTTGGTTTTTTTTTTTAAACACGTTACACACGTGTCTTACATATACACATAATTCTTTTTCAAATATCAATAATATTAATGATAATGAAAATAATATTGTCAATTATTATTGTTATTGTTATTAATTATAATGAATTATATACAGTTAACACGACGACGTGGATGATAATCGTTATATTTTGTTGTTTTTAGTCAACAAAATTATTTCAAAACAAATTTTCTTTCTGCATTGTTGTGTATGACTGCACGCGGTGAACAATCTACTTTGGAACATAGAATGAAATAAAATTCAAAATATTTATTGTTTATAGGGGACACATATTATATTTATATATAAATTATGATTTTGAGTTTTTGTATTGACTGTGGTGAGAAAAATAAATAAATAGCTGGCTTACCTATTGTATAAAAAAATACGGTTCTGTACGGAATTTTTTTAAACATATTTTAGATTAAAAAAAAATAATAATAATAATAATAATAATAAAATAGTATTAAAAATTTGTAAATAATGTTCCAGTCGAACCGGACGAAAAAAAGCAACAAATATATATATATATATATATATATTTTTTTTTTAAACGTTACATTTTTAGTGGACATTTTCTATACATGCATATTGCATTATGCAGTTATTAAAATAAGTATCGTTCAAACATTCGTTTTTTTTAAGTAAAACCTGATATATATATATATATATATATATATATATATATATAAAAATTTATTTTATTGAATATTTTAGTAATTTTCATAATTTTCACGGCATATCTGCCTGCTGCTTCGTGCGCGGGTGTAAATATATATTATATATTTATATCATACTCGTATAATCTTCCATAATAATCTAAATTTTTTACTATACGTATAAACGTTTTTTTTGAAATATCCGTATTGCTTATGACGTACAATGTGTGTTCTTTAAAATTCTTCTTGGTATCAAAATCAAATGAATTCCTATACTTCCGCCTAATTGAATAATTATTATTGATGTGTAAACATTTATTACGGCGGTATGAGAGGGTTAATATCGGGAAATGGAACGGAAATGTGTAAGCTGTTGTCGTGACAACTAATTATAATATTTATTAATATTAATTAATTTACGTGTATAAATTGCGTGCAATGTGTAAACTGTTGTCATGACAACTAATAATAATATTTATTGTCGAAATTACTTTGAATAAAGATACCAATATTCACAAATCCCAATCACAATTCCGTTGAACTTTTACCGCTCACGCGACGGTTACACATCAATGTCTCGAGTACTAGCAGACTCGTTTTTATTATTATTATTATTTATACATTTTAATAGCTAGGTGTAGTTGCCATGGAGTCGTTGCAGGCACACACAAAACGAAAATATATTTTTGTCTAAAACTTTTATTAATAGTCAACCGTGAAAGAAATAAAAAAAATAATATTACATAAGCGAATGTATGCGTGATTTTATTTTACTGCATAATACACATAATACACATATAATATGTAACGCAGAGTGCAGTACATAAGCGGTACTTATATTATATTAAAATATATGCATATACGAGTATATATAATATATATATATATATATATATATATATATATATATGGCCTCAAACCGCGGTACTTATATTATATTAAAATATATGCATATACGAGTATATATAATATATATATATATATAACCAAACCGCGATTACAGAAATATAAATCCGATTTAACGTAACAATATGTTTTGCGAGTAATAAAATTTTTAGACCTCGTATAAACGCATATCTAAATGATATATATATATATATATATATATATATATATATACATACGAGTATACTTTCGAAATTCGGTCGACCGTCTAATTACAAAACAATTCTACAGAGTACTCCGCTTTATCTATAAAATAATTGAAAATAATATTACGCGAGTACGCGGCATAAACACACGCGTATAGAGTTCAAACCGATTATATATATATATAAGTGTATTATTCATTATAAACGCGGTATAAAATATCCTTTTATAAAGTCTCCACCGTTTTTTAAGAGTTCTTTTAAGTCTCTTTTCTCCGAATACATCACAATACTTTTGCGACAAAAGATTGCGTCGTGCCTATACCCTCCCAGTCCCTCCCTTCTTCATTGTCGAGATAGTTTTAGGTTTAGTTTGATTCTCAAAATCGACGAAAAATTATTCACTTTTCCAGGAGAAAAGTTTACTATAAAAAAAGAAAAAAAAATACGAGTACCAATATAGTATTACACACAACGTATTACATTGGCGTCGTCTACGCGCCGTTATATTTTCTATCGTTTTCCTTCATATATAATTCCTATATTTATTATTTAAATATAATTTTTTTCGCCCTTATTCGAAATATTATAATAATTATGGATTTTTTTTTTTTACCATTCGAAAAATCGGCCTTACCGTGCCATCACCTGTGCGTGTGTTCTTATGATTTTTTTTTATGTATTATTTATTTTAATAATACATAAAAAATATCCCGGACTTCCTCCCCACAAAGTCACTTTGAAAATCGGTGCTCCCATTATTTTCATACGGAATTTGAATGCACCAAAATTTTATTAAATACATAAATATAGTATAATATACCAGCCGGGAGATGCCGGCTCAATCAGCTAGTATATAGTATATGTATTATAATATAAATATAATATAATATAAGCAGGCGAGTTATTGACACGAGTTATTTTTAAACCGTTATTTAATTATATTAATGTGATTGTGCGCGTGTTGAATTTCAGAGAAAATCATATTGATATCTGATCATTGATCAAGCGTTTTATAGTGTTTGTAACTGCTGTAATAATGTGGATTTTGCGTACATAATTTTTTAACCGTGAAAACTTTCGTACGGTTGTATTCGTTATTGTAATAATTATCAGATACGTAATTACCTATATTACTCGGAATGTAATTTTAGATGGTCAGAGTTCAATAAAATGATAAAAATTGAATAAAACGATTGCTCAATGTTTTCGATCAGGTATTATGTTCTTTTCATCATAATATATATATATATAAATATTATATACGCGTATATACATATGTACAGTGCTATAAAAATACAAATTTCAAAATTCACGATCACTGCATATTACCGATTTTTTTATTATTATTTTATTGTTCGTAAAATAACTTTTATCATCGTTTAACGCGCTGTTATACTATTAATTATCATTGAATATATAAAAATACATACGCATAAATCAAATTGGTCGAAAACGACGTAATTTCTCGATTGGATTTTATGTACACGAACAAAAAGAACGAAAGTGTAAATACAGTACCTATATTATATTAAATAATATTGTACAGTTAATATACGTAGCTACATATGTATACGTTTCAAACGCATTTGTAAAACGAATTTTTACACGCTAAATTCTATTTATATTAATTATTAGTCAAACATGATTTTCATATATATATTTGCCTATATATACATATTTTATTTAAATGGTCGAGCATTTATTCTGTTATATATTAATATATGCGAATATTCTCACGTGTAAAAATGTAGATACGACGTATTTATATATAAGAAAAAAATGAAATAAATGTGTTCAAAAGAGAATATTGTATTATTTTAATTTATCGTATATACTCGTACAATTTACGTATAACAATAATAATAATAATAATAATAATAATAATAATAATAATAATAATAATAATAATAATAATAAAATTATAATAATAATTATTATTATTATTATTATTATTATTATTATTATTATTATTATTATTATTATTATTATTATTATTATTATACGTATATTGGATTAGATGTGGACACGTGGTTTTATTAAATGGGAATGCATAAATAATGGATGGTCGAGGTCGATGAATAGAGTGCAGGACGGATATCGTGTATACGCCTGGTAGCAGTCCGCGGGTACGTGGATGTTTAGGACTATATTATAATAAGTGAAAGAAAGAAATATATATATATGAAAATGTCTTCATATCAAACATTTAATACGAGAAATAAGCACGGATTTTAAATATATACTTATATTATAATGCATAAGTTCGCGTTAAAAATTCTGCACGGTAATTTGTAGTTTTATTATACACATAATAATGCGTCCGGAAAGTCATTTGAATAAATCGTTGCAGGTTTTATTAAATACATTTCAAACTGCTGAAACGAGCAGCTGCTCCGAAACAGAATTATTAAATATAAAGTTTTAGAAACTTTTCTTTTCATATAATTCACCGCGAAGTAAATATATATTGAATGGCCCACGCGTGTGTTCAATGGCGCTGTATAGGGCATATTATAAAAACGTACCGCTGTATTAAACTTAATGTGTATTAAACTTTAAAGGTATGATAGTATTATTATTATTATTATTATTATTATCGCATATTAATAAAATTAAATTTAACCCATTTAAGAAAGCCACCTCAACGAGTGAAAATTAATATGATATTTTTAAGCGATTAACTTTAATATAGTGGTTTTTCGATATGATTATTATTACGACAAAGTATATGGTTTTAAAATCGTTGTATTGACGTTTTTTTTTTTTTTTTGTTAGACTGTAAAAAAATTATTTGCTTATCGACAACCGAATAAAAAAAAGGATTCTTTTTTGTTACAAAAAAAAAAAAAAAAAAGAATGCATAGAATATTGAATATAGGATTGATAGGATTGTGTGTACAAACGTAATAAAGAATTCTTTTAATATTGTAAAAAAAAAGTTTTGCTGCGCTGCAGAGGTATTCGCTATATTATACGAATATATATAGCACTTATTTAGTAAATATTTTCTTTTTCTTTTACTCGAATTACATTTACCCGGGGTTATACGGAATAATTAAAAAGTCACCGTGTCCCTTTGTTTATCCTCAACGCTGAATATTTTTAATTAATATTTTTTTCCCGTTCATACTTATATCGGTTTTATTTACGTATTCACACGCGTTTTCCCGCCGTTCCAAATTATTTACAATATTTATATGTTATGACTGCGTAAAATGCGTCGTCTTTGATTTGAATACAATTTTATACGACTATATAGCCGTTTTAAAATATCTTATAAACGTTTGAATAATAATGTTCTCAGAGGAAATATAGACACTCGCGCACGCGTGCTTTTGGGGCAATGTTTTTTGACATTCCGTATTATGTCGTACTAATGTTATGTACGTCTGTTCGATACTGTATACCGTTTAATTTCGCTGTCTACGCATAACACGATAATAATAATAATAATAATAATAATAATAATGTGTACGCTGGCTGCAGTGACGATACGCGCGCGTAAATTAATATTCGAGGACACGTCATGGCAGTGCTCTGCCATGCCGTCGTACAGTGCGCTGAGTATACTCATATTATAGTAAATTATACGCGTTACGCGTCCCAATTTAGAGCGCATTTATTTCGAGTGTATGTCAGCCGTTCGGCTGATATTATATTATTATATTGAAACCGCGAAATACAAGTGGCTATACGTTATTCGGTCTCGTGTAGATACGCGATCCGCAATATTAATAATATTATAGACATTTGTTTTCAAAATTAATAGACGTATTTTACTTCAAACGTAAACTGATCCTATACCTCGTGCGTGCGGTAAAACACGATACTACATTGTTATATAAATTTTACTCATACCGTCGAATTTCTACTTGTAGAAACGTTTTAGACATTTTTTTCCCTACATTAAATCGAGCTTTGCGCCGGAATCGTTTTGTTAACGATTACTATGTTATTACGAAGCTATGTTTTAAAACGTTGTATACTTCTCTAGTTAGACCTATATTAGAATACTGCTCTATCATTTGGAATCCCTCCCAAAAAGGTCTAGTCGAAATGATTGAGCGAGTTCAAAGAAGATTTTTACGTCTCATTGCTTATAAGCGTAATATTCATTTTAATATTAACCCGTCCAGTTTATTATTACCCCTTTCTTCAATTCAGGCTAATCTAAACTTAGATTCTCTTGTGAATAGACGTAGGTACAATGATATTTGTTTTTTGTCTAAATTAGTTAATGGTTTGATATCTTGTCCTGAATTATTACAGTTACTTAACTTCCATATTCCACAATATCAATCACGTCAATGTATGACGTTTGAAATTCCTTTTCATCGTACATCCTATGGTTATAATAATTCACTTGACCGAATAGCCAGAGAATGTAATGAATTAATAAATTTTGATTTGTTTAATATAAGGAATTTATATCCATCTAACCCTTGTTTTTCAGCTGTTTAATGTACTCATAAATTGTCATATTATTGTTTTTAATTATCTAGGTCCTTTTTATATATCTATATTTCGTTTATTCTACTTAATATAACTTCTGTTATTGTATAAATGTGAATTGCATTATGTGTTAAGTATTTTATATTGTGTAATGTTATGTTAGAGTTATTACTTATTGTACTTGAGCCAACATGGGCGTTTATGCAAAACTAAATAAATAAATTACATAATATGACGCGGCGGATCGTTACCAAATTTGATATAATACGATTACTACAGCGGGTTCTCTATTGATAAAATTTAACGTCCGAATCGGATTCCAACTGGGATTTTTCTACAACATAAATGTCAGATCAGATCACTAATATATATATATATATATATATATTTTATACGACACTTAACTTTTACACGAAGGCAATGTAGAGTTTAATTTTCCATTTCCCATATAGTCGCAAGCACGCTTCAATACGTTACCTCGATCTAAAAACCAATAATAATAACGGATAATCTGCAAAATAACGAATTATTATAACCTATCGTTCATTATCACGACGGTAGAAAATAATATACAGTGATTGACGCTGGCGAAACTCGAATTGTTCGTAATCCTTATACCAATATAAACGAACAGGCCTTTTTCTATGTCCCGAGTTTTTGACGACACTATTTTTCACAGAGTCGTTTCGAATACTTCTCCGAGCGCGCCCTGCACGTCATCCGTTTTTTTTTTCATTTTTTTGTCTGAGGTGGGTAGGCCCGAATTAACACTATCGTAGACCCCAGGCACAGATGATTAAGAAACCGAACGTTGAGTATAAATATATGAGTAATATTATTATTTTTGCCTGTAAATGTCTATATACATAATATTTTACTTGTTGTGCTAACTTCTGCAGATTGTATTTATATTAACTTATAATAATTATAAAAAAAAAACATAAAATATTACAAAAAAAAAAAATCGTGGCCACACATTTTCGTAGGCCCTAGGCACAGTGCCTATAGTGCCTGTGCGCTAACACGGCTCTGGAGTAGGTTAGGTAGGTTAGGGGACGTATTGTACGCGGTTTCACTATAAACATGATTACAGTCTTATTAACGGGAGACGCGTACGTACCGGGAGAATATTTTTAATTACCCCTACAATAATTGGTAGTGGAACTTTAGACGATAAGGATGGGTATAGATCACAATTGTAAACAGATTAGCAGTATCGAAAGATTCGTTCAAAATCACGCGTCAGTTTTTTCGTATATTAAAATAAAAATTCGCAGATACTGCGTTAATATATTTGTGCGTCATGATTACGTGTATAGAATCATTTTTAAATAATAATTTAAAAAAAAAATATATATATATATATATATATATATATATGACGCGGATACATCGATGAAATTACACCAACGAATTGTGAATAGAAATTCAACGATTAATTTTCGTAGTTAATGTATACACACGCGATGTATTATAATATTTTTGACCGCGCGTGCGATGCTGATGGGATCCGAAACGTGAACGACGAAGGAATTTCGGAATGCGTTGTTCAAACCCCGCAGGAGATAACACAATATTATAATATATTACGTATAACGTATAGTACTACGGCAAAACTTCGAATAATAACGTATTTTGAAAAAAAAAATTTAATATGTCGAATTTTAAAATTATCTTTCGTTATAAAATACGTACATCGTATATTATATATATAGAGCCGATCTATAGACGTATTTGCGTGTATCGACGAAGCAATTTATTACGCGAATACCGAACGATTTGCACGTTTCATATACTTTGCAGGAAATATTCGTATATTGTTCTACGCCCGTACACATAATTATACATTATTATTATTATTATTATTATTATTATTATTATTATTATTATTATTATTATTATTATTATTATTATTATTATTATTATTATTATTATTATTATTATTATTATTATTATTATTATTATTATTATTATTATTATTATTATTATTATTATTATTATTATTATTATTATTATTATTATTATTATTATTATTATTATTATTATTATTATTATTATTATTATTATTATTATTATTATTATTATTATTATTATTATTATTATTATTATTATTATTATTATTATTATTATTATTATTATTATTATTATTATTATTATTATTATATTTGTCTGCCGGCGAATTTCTTTTGCACATAATTTCCCCACATTGTTTTACGATAATTTTAATTAAACATTTCCATTACTCGCTTTTCCGTGACGGTAAGCAGCTGCAGCGCTCGTTCATACGCCATAAGCGTCTGTCGCGTCGCGAAACGGTCGCTTTATATATTATTATCATATAGCAAGTATAGTAGACCGAAATTTCTCCACGCGAATCATATTTATGTACAGGGGCGGATTGAGCCGCCGGGAATTCGGGAGTTTTCCCGGTGGGCCGGTCTGCTACATACAACGAAAAAAATCATTTTTTGCGATGCTGTTTTGGCTCCATAAAAAATGTATGCGCTACTCTAAAAATATTATTGATACTCGTATTATTATATAAACGCTCGTGATATCATGATACTGTGCAGTAATTTTCGTGCCGTATCAGAGTAAAATTTAAAAATAAACGTAAAAAGATGAAGATTAAGATGAAGATTTATATAGGTACTTTGAGGTTATTCCAACACTGAAACGCTGTAACGAATTTGGATCGATTTGTGCATCCGAAGCAAAATTTTGATTTTAATTATTAAAATAATATTTAAAAAAAATACGTTTACGTTATTCAACAATATTAACTGCATTTAAATAATATGTTCGAAATATCTTTAAAAAAAAAAAAAGGAATTGATTCACTTGAGTGTCAAGAAATGGTTAGTGGATTAATTTGGGATTTAAAACAAATTCCATAGGATTTTAACGGAGTTAAAATAATTTCCAACATTTTTTATATATTATATTCGAAAAATTATAACAATTTTATTTAAGCGAAATGTTACACGCGATTGAAATTGAATTTCCCGCTTTAAAATCTCGGACGCGTAAAATATTAGATGAAGAGAAAAAAGCTGGTGATTATCAAATTATGGATTATGAAACAAAGTTTATTATCGAAGTACATAATTTAATCACGTATGATATTTGTAGCATAGAAAAAGAGTTTTTAGGGATTTTTACCTATCACGGATTTCGCATGTTTGTATCCATAAAGATGTTCTATATCAAATATTAAAAGTATTTTTTGCAAATATTCACTATGTGGGCCGCTAATTTTTATTTTCCCGGGCCGAAATCTCTCTCCAATCCGCCCCTGTTTATGTAATACGACGTAACGATTTTAACTAAATTTAAAATGTATGTGAGCATAGTACGCTATACGCACAACTGTAAGATTTTTTTTTTTTTTTTTTACCGATTTTCTATAATAGATCCACAATATGTTTCGCAATAGCGTATATCGAGGTGTGTGTTGAGAGAGTGTATATGCGCTATACCGACCCTCTCCGATAATTATATGATATAATAAATTACGTGCGTTTCGTATACGTATCGTATATTATGCGTCGTCGTGTCGAGTTCGTAGATACAATCGCGCATTAAAAAATATTTAATTTCGTTTAAGTTTTATTGAGAGGCGCTTTTTTTTTTAAAATATCTTTTTAATACTGAAAAAGAAAAACGAGCGCGATTTTCTTAATAATTTCATTTTGAAGTCTATACTCTCATCTTCAACATATAATTACCATCGATATTTTTGCAGGCACTGCAGTGATACAACGCCCGAGTTCTCAGAATTTCATTCCCGTATACCAGTAGCGGTTATAAATGATGTTCCACGGGGGTCGAAAATGGAACCAACTCCTTCTGCCAATGCAATATTCACATCGACGAGTAATAACAAAGAATAAAGATATACCGGGACGGAATGCAGATGTAGAAAAAGGAACAACAACGTGCATGGAACGTAAACGAAATAACAATAGAACGGGAAAAGCAAGTAGTCACCAGATAGCGCTACGGCACAACATACATACATATACACACACCGCAGTCAGACGCGAACTACGTTGTCCAGGCCTGACCGCCGTGACTGCAATGAACGGTCCGACGGTTTCGGACCGCTATTTATAAGCGCCTTTCTGTCACGCCCTCTATGTCGTGTCGTAGCGCTATCTGGCGACTACTTTCTTTTCACGTTTTATTACGGTCGGCTGACGCGCTATGTCGGTATATGCGGCGGGTGTTTAGTTTGACGCTGACCGAGCGACCGATCGTACGCGCGTACGCAATCTTTGTTATTTATTTATTTTTATTATTATTAATAATAATATTACTTCGCGTATTGCAATGACGTGAAATGAACGCGAGGATTCGCCTTTCCTCGCTGTACACTCGTTTACACGTTTACTATTTATTTAACTTTTACTCGTTTACATTGTACACGACCAAACGCTGTTTGTCGTCAGCTAATTACTAAACGCTCGATCACGACTGATGGTCAGCGCGTACCGTATGCGCTGATCGTCGGTCGAGCACTGATTCCAGTCTTATACATGATGCGAAAATGGAGCGTAACCATAACGTAATTGGACCAACTTACATGACACAAGTCGGTGTTGTTATGTCAGAGATATACAAAATTTAAAAATATCAAATGCTATTGGGGGAGGGGCGATCCACCTATCGCCCCCTCCTTTATAACCGCCACTGCTGTATACAGTGGTTCCCAACACAACTCAAGCCGCGGACCAATTTTTTCAAATTTTTTTACCACCACGGACCATTATACTTAATATTATACACCGTATTTTAATTTACATATTATATATAATAATAACTATGGGAAATAGGGATTTATATATAACGATTCATCGTTGACATTTGCAGACTAATTTAGTAAATCATTTTGAATTTATGTAGATAACAGTTCTTGACTATTATTAGCTTTAGAGGCTGATCATCAGGTTGTGGGCGCATATACGCCGCGATGAGATGATCTTGGGTTCGATGAGCCAACAAGTGTGGACAAGTCGTGGAGCAAAACAATTCCTTTGTACTACAGAGCGCGTCGTTTGTTTTGAGTGAAAACACGTAAAATCGTTAGAAAAAAAAATCGCGTTTAATGTCAATACGGTGCATAATTAAAAAATACTCCACCGAGATTCAAACCAATAAAAATGGAAGTATTCCATTCCGGAAAATACTATTTGTACGCCTCCGAAATAATAATTCATACACGGCGATGAACACTCAACAATATATTAAAGGCAAAACAATATTTCGCTTATTATAATGCCCGTTTTATAGGTCGTGCGATATTATAATGAGGAGTTCGGTTTCGGTATGGTCGACGTCCGAAAATCGTATTAAATTATATACACCGCGATATAAAATAATATATTCTTGGAAAAGACGTGTAATGTATTATAATATGCAATTTAAATCTGATAAATTGTATGCTATACCGCATTGTGTGTTTAGATATCATTCGTATTGTATGCCACGATCGTAGATAAATAATATAATATTCTCTACTATAATCGCGCGACATAAACACTTATTATATTACACGCGCGCAGGAATAAGCGAACGACGAATCAAACGAAATCACAATGCCGTAGGTATTCTAACATTTGTTTTTCTCTCGTCTAATGTAGTAAATTTCGTTTTTTTTTTACAGTGCCTATGACGGGAAATTACACTGCACACATAGATATGGACGTGTAAAGAAAAAACAAAAAAAGTTTTATTCCCGCGCGGTATTACATTATTTCAAGAGCGGAAATATTATGTCGGATACAACGTGATACAAAACGATATTATGAAAAATTGCGTGGATCTTCTAAAAAATACGACTCACGGGAAAATGACGATACCCGCAGTAAAGCGTATGTCGAATATTAGTCAGCTATAGCAGTGCCGGAATTATTAAAACCAGACCCGGAATTATGGATTGTAGTAAATATAGCGGTAATAATTTTGCTCCATAAATGGTAATATTCTTTTAATTAAAACTATTAAAATCATACATATCGTTATGTACAATCACGTGTAAGCGAGTATATTCAAACATTTTTCTTTTTTCGTATACGATATAACTATGAAATGTTAATTCATTTTGGATTATGAAATTCGGTAATATCAATTCACTGCAGGTATTCACCAATATTAAATTTCGCCAAACAGATTTCGCACAAACAATATGTTATAACAAAAGTCAGATTTCTCACGTGTATTCTATATACACATGTCGGGTATTTTTATACACATAAAAAAAAAAAATCACTTTCCTCTTTTGATGTTGATTAGCGAAACACGGCCTGGGATTCGGGGACAAAGATTTGCCTAGGGGAGCGAAATACCTCGGGCCGGTCCCCCGCGTACAGTAGTAGGACCTCGGATCAACCGCGTCAGTCACGGGACCTGCAGTGACTTTAATCGCGAAATGAAAACAATGAAAATAGGCCGCGTACGTTGTATTAACACGCGTATTTATAATATCATCGAACAGTGTTAAAAGTAGATGGATGCGCTGCAACCTTGTGTAAAATGATTTGCTCTTTGTTGAACGTCTAAAATCTTTTACGGAATTTATTTGGATATATAATAAATAAAGATGATTTGGATATTCTCGTCTTCAGGTGCATTTTTATATAATATTTTCATTAAACATTCCCCCCCCCTCCAACTGTATATGAACGAATAAAAATATCGAAATGAAAATTTCCAAAACTGATGTAGGTCGGGGGGAAAATATTCAATTTGTCCTATCGCTGTTTAAAGAATTCCAATTAAACTCCACTCGCGTTTAGTTTAGAAGCTGTATCGCGCGTATAAGTTTTGTAATATATACTAACATACCTGTACATAATGTATATGTAAATATAGTGAAGGAAGGATGTTTCCACGAATAGATTATTGGTAAAATGAAAAATTCAATTTGTGCATAATATACGTGTTCAGCACGTATATATTATGATACAATATATAATAGTATAAGCTTAATAATCGAATCATTCATTGTTCAATCGAAATACGACGGTGCTGAGCACGTATATTATGCAAAAATTGAATTTTTCATTTCACCAATATAATAATATCTATTCGTGGAAATATCCTTCCTATAGGCTATAATCGAGAGTGTTCTTCAAAGTTCAAAATGACGTAGAAAAATGCGTATCGTAACATAACGCTTAAGATCGATATTTTAAACATTTATTCGTAAAATTAAATTTGTTTTTTCTTTTTTTTTTTAATTCCACCGGCCATATATATTTTTTTCTAGAAAATAATTATCATTTCACGCACATATGATATATGTATAAGCAAACTTTTAATATTTAAAATAATTTCGCCACGTTTTAATGATTCCCTCGTATTTTGTTTTTTCTCCGCGAGTCATAATACATATATATCTTATATTTTCGTCTTTAATCATTTAAAACAGACGTACACACCTATAACAATAATAATAATAACAATTTTTTTTTAACCTTGTTTGTTGAATTTATAGGTATATACATAATTAAACGTATATGATAACACGTAATATCGATACATTTATTCTTCGTACAGATATGACTCGTGGAGATAGTGTTTGTATATAAATATTGATTGTATTCAAAATACTCGGAACGTAGTGGATGGATGCTAATTTTATTACTAAAGGTACGCCATATTTTAGTGATATATATTATAATAGGAATTTCTTTACGTACAGAACGTTAAACAGTACTAAATAATTTCTTGTTTATTATTATTATTATTATTATTATTATTATTATTATTATTATTATTATTATTATTATTATTATTATTATTATTATTATTATTATTATTATTATTATTATTATTATTATTATTATTATTATTATTATTATTATTATTATTATTATTATTATTATTATTATTATTATTATTATTATTATTATTATTATTATTATTATTATTATTATTATTATTATTATTATTATTATTATTATTATTATTATTATTATTATTATTATTATTATTATTATTATTATTATTATTATTATTATTATTATTATTATTATTATTATTATTATTATTATTATTATTATTATTATTATTATTATTATTTTACCAATTATATAGGAATAAATATTTTTATCAGAAATTTCATTGTATAAATAATTATACCTATATTACATAAATATATCCCCAATCGCCTTTAACTTTCGATATTCCACGAACTAATACGAGATAAAAATATGGCACAGGACACTGTGTATAATGATATTGTAATACACACAATATTTAAAATATTAGATATTATTTATAGTATAAATATTGTGATAACTGATGAGGTCCTGAATTTCGGTTTTATGGATTTCAATATTATGTACATATATAATATTTGTATTTCTTGTGTGTAGTGTGTGTGTATATACTGTATATATATATATATATATATATATATATATATATACCCTTTATAATAATAGGTTTATTCGGGATTTTACTCACATAACCCACGACTTTATGATCGTGTAATATGTGCAGTATACGTTATTTTATCCAATAATTTCAACATCTAAAAGAATATGTAAGAAGTTCTTATAAAAGATTCGACATACGGAAACGTATATAGATATGTTAACCGCTTATTTTATTTTAACTTTCAGATATTTTAAATGATTTTTCAAATTTCATTTATCATTCGTTAATTTTGGTCTTAATCACGTATCGCCTATAACAATTGAATTTTATATGCGGTATCAAATGATCACAACCAAAAAGTTTCGTGCCCTCGTATATGAATAGTGCAGCATTTTCAATTATCATAATATCTTTTGCGGGCCGCAGCATTGCACGGTATACGGTCGTTAAAGTGCAGTACACCTAAAGTGGTGGTCAAAATAATCCGCGTAAATCTAATTTTAAAACGTTAACCTCAATGATGGGTGTATTGTTAAAGTTTCGATACAAATTGAAAGCGTTTAAACTTTATGTAATACGCAATATACTAGTAATAATAATCTCTGCGCATCTGAATTCGTTTAAAGTCATAAGGTAATTTACGAGTACCTACGAGTACATATAAAAACCTTTTTGACAGATCACATGAATAAAATTTAAGAAAATAATTCGGCGAAACATTGACTACTGTATAAGGGAGTGCCCAAGGGAGGGATTTCGGGTCTCGAAACACTTTTGTCACGTGACGAATGTGTTATAAGAGCTTATCAAGGACGATTATTGATTTATTCGGTGACGATTCATTAAAAACCTGTGTCGATCGTAAACATTCATAATGGAGTTCTGCTTGGCGTACGTCTATCTAACGCTTTCTGCTAAAACTATATAAAAGACGCTACTTTCCGTTCAATTCTTCAGTGTCACAGGGGAGGAAAGGGTACAAGTGTTTTCCATCCCCCAAAACCCTTAAAAAGAGCTTGTTCTTGTCATTAAAAATTTTGAAATCTCATTCCGTTGATTGTGCACGTGGAGCTGGAATTTTATATTAACAAATTTATCGTATTCTATAAAAACAACGAAATTACGTAGTAGATTAAAAATATGATGTGATTTTTAAAAGTCCTTTCGTAAACCCCACAGGAAAAAAAATCGTATATTTACGCCACTGCATATATAATTTTGAAGTTAAGTTAGTTAAAAACTAAATTTTTGAAACAAATTTCAGTTGTCAAACTCTGCACGTCTCAAATCAATCAACGCCAGAGCGTGGACATTAAATGAATAAGAATGATCGAAAACAAGTGACGCACGCACTTCACAATCCATTAATAAAATAGTAATTACGATATAATAAATCCTACATTTTTTTTTTTTTTTGTATCAAAACTAAATCATAATTTATACAATATTATCTTACTATATATTTTATTTATTCGTATAATAATGTAAAAAAAAATTGATTTGGACGTGTCATATATATGAACTTCAAAAATGGTTCGGTAACCGTGAAAAGTTTGGGAACCTCTGTGCTAGACGATTATTCTTTTATAATGTTTTATTATACTTTTATTATGTTATTTTATAAACGGTCATGAACTCGCGATACGCGAGGATTTTGGGATCGCGCAGAATCTCACGAAACGAGACAGGACCACCCGCACATCGGTATTATATAGGATTTTGTCGACGGAACGCCGCGGCCAAAACCTATATACATTCCAAAAATTTTACTTCCATATTATGTATGTTCTATGATACGCCGATGAAACTATAGTAATAATAATAATAATAATAATAATAATAATAATAATAATAATAATAATAATAATAATAATAATAATAATAATAATAATAATAATAATAATAATAATAATAATAATAATAATAATAATAATAATAATAATAATAATAATAATAATAATAATAATAATAATAATAATAATAATAATAATAATAATAATAATAATAATAATAATAATAATAATAATAATAATAATAATAATAATAATAATAATAATAATAATAATAATAATAATAATAATAATAATAATAATAATAATAATAATAATAATAATAATAATAATAATAATATATTCTCCGTTCTTCTCGAGTATTCCTATATACGCATGTAAAATCCGTTGCACCCGCCGCCAAACACATTCAATGTATCCGCCCCGTCGTCGTCCAACGAGATCCTTTGTAAGAATTACTGAGAAGTGCGCTTCCAAACCGTTTCGCAGACGTGACTTTCTAATTATATTATCGTAGGCTGTACATAATATGTGTGTGTGTGTGTGTGTGTGTGTGTGTGTGTGGTTTTGGCACAGGTCGATTTAATATATATTTTATATAAAACAAGATGTTCGCGCTGCAATTTAATACACTGGAAAATCGAAACGTGTACCTATTGCGTTACGTAGACTGTACACACAACGCACGGGCCTCTGTAACGTGTACGGTCTGCAGCCAGGGCGTACGTTTTTGTGTTTAAACGTTGAAAAGAAAATTGGGGGAAAAAAAAACTTGTAAGCTGTGTAAATGCATTCCTGTCGAAATATTCGATTGTATACGTTCTACGACTCGATGAAATCGACGAAAGTATACGAATTATACGAAATATATTGCGATAAAAACGGGACGTTTGGATCGCGCGTTTTAATTAAAATGTACGAAATTCTTTGGGGGATCAGAACGTCCCTGCAGTGAGGATCGAATCCTCGGGAGATATTTCGAATTAAAAACAAGCGAAACATTCTCTATGCGCGGTATTTCGGCGCTTAGACCGTTTTTATTCGATTGAAGCTAGTGATAAATAATAAAAACCGATTTCGATCCTTAAGCGAATATTCCGGAACGCCTCTTCGTTTTTTTTATTTTCAAATATGTTCCGAAGCCCTTCCTTCAGTGTATTCTTTAAACGGAACGGCGGTCGAGCACTCATTTTTACAACACTTTTATGTTTAAATTGCCATTTCAAAAATGATTAAATCGCCGCCGTCGAAATATATTCGATTTCGATACACTTCTTTTTGTAGAGGACGCGTTTTACGATAACAATAATAATAATAATAATAATAATAATAATAATAATAATAATAATAATAATATACGAATACACAGTATACCTATGTATAACGGGTGAAGGAGCCGCTGCACAGCCTTCCAACCAGATCATTATTTCGCGGTTCCGCGAACCAAAGTTGCTGCTACTGCACGGAACGCCTCATGAATACAACTATAATGCGTTTGCATAAATTATTATTATTATTATTATAAATATACATACCGACGTTATAATAATGATTATTCCAATAATTCATCACTCGTCGTCGTTTATTTGTTTATCACGACACGATGATTATTTATTTATATTATATTGTATATATTGTATTATACGAATAATCGCTATTTAGTTAAATAGAAATTACAATATATATATATATAAATGTTTGTAGCAAATTAATAAATATATATATATATAATCAAAACCGTATAATATTAAAATAAATGCCGACTTGTAATATTATACCCCTTTACACTTATACGCTTTACTCCGGCCGCGTGTCGCCACGTCGCCGTAGCATGAGTTATAGTTTGAATGAAGATGTATTATATGACGATGATGATATCTGTTAATAAATTGAGTAATTTTACAAACATCATGATAAATACTAACGAATTTCCCTAACATAAAAAAAAAGTATTATTTTTATTATTATAATTTCTTGTACATTAGATAATATGTTATGTAAAAAATAAAGCCTATGAGAGAGGATATCGCGTATATCCCATATTCCCCTCCCCCCGTAATTACGCCCTTGAAGTGCAGCCTTCTTTAATCGGCCTTTTTTTTTTGGCCAATTAATCGTACTTTATATAAATGCTATGAATATTATTAATATATAAATACATTTTATTTATCCGTATTACCCATAAATTAATGAACAAAAAATAAAATAGATTTGGGTGGACGTAGGTAAAAAAATTCGAAATTTTTCTAAAACGAGTGCAGGCTATATATGAAAAGTTTGTGGACCTCGGATGATGTAGACGATAGCACGTCACTCGAATTAGATCCGTTCGTTCGGATAATACGATAATAACATTATAAATAAAGCGTTCGTCGAACTCCCCCTATACCCCCTTTCTATTTCTCTTATACCGGAATTCGATTCAGACGTTTCGAAGCGTGAAATCTGCACAGTATTGTATTGTAATTGTAAAAATTACAGGTTATTAAACAGCTGGTTACATAAAAAAAATTCCTATATCCGCACACATTATAATATAGCGAATTAGCCAGCGATCTCGAGAATAAGTACCGTCTAAAAACAATAAAAAAAAAAAAAACTAGGAGTCACGCGGAAGAAAATATGCAAAAAAAAAAAAATGTAGAAACATCTAGTAAAAAGTTTTTTTCTTTTAGAAAAAAAAACTACCGAAATAAACAAAAAAAAAAAATTATATTTGATAAATCGTTGTAACACGACGTGTATTTCCATAGCGCTCCGCTATAAATTTTAATACCGAGCAAAAAAAAAAAAAAAAAAAAAGTAATAAGTTAACGATTTAAGTCCCGAATCTCGGTTTCCGTGTATACGTATATATTATGCAATAAAAAGCTCGTTCGAAAAATCTTCTCTCTATATTATTATATATACCCCGAATATAATGTAATATATACGAACGATTGCTGTTATCGAGAACTCTCGTCGAGGGATTCCGCGCGCTATAATACATATTATTATAAAATTGAAAATCGAAAAATATTTAAAATTATATATATATATATATATATATATATATATATAAATATATATATATATTTTTATATTTAAATATTTTCGCGATTTTCAATTTTATAATATTATATTATATACTTATTTCCTCGAGATTTTCTAGATAATTTTTCGCGTAATATTATAATGTTATACGGATATAGGAATTTTTTTTATGTAACCAGCTGTCCAATAACCTGTAATTTTTATTTTGCGGTTTACCGCAAAATTTGTCGTATATACGATACGCAACACTTGGAAATTACCACCGTCAGCTCAAAAAATGTTTATTTATCCCGCCGATTTGTTCCAGTTGAAAGTGCCAGTTTTAAAACAGAAGAAAAAAAAGCCTATTCGGTTGTTTTATACGTTATTATACACAATATTTTGAGTTCTATATACAATCAAATCAACGTGACAAAATATAATATGTAGATTTCGTATACGGACAAAACAAAAGTTCTGCAAATGGACGAGACTGTTATTCACATAGTTTTATTGTATATATATACATATATATTCACGTGTTATCGAATTTTCTAAAAGGGTTTATTCTTTCTTTTGGTATTCTCACTCGTTTTATATCGATTTTAGCCGAAAATGTGATTTTAAAATCGAGCTGCAGACCTTTAAAAAATTAATTTACAAAAAAAAAAAAAAACGTTTTAATTCAACCGTAGTTTGCGTACCGTTATTAATTTGATTCTTAAAGCGTAATGTATATATTATTATCATTGTCGTGATTATTCTGTGTAATTTGCGCGCCGGAAACAATTATTACTTTTTTTTTTTTTTACCGAATTCCGATTTGTTTATTTTCCTATACAGATTTAATCGCGCGTATTATTACACCGATATTGGATCGATATTTTTATGATTTCTAATCTTATAAAACGGTGTAAATATAAAAAATAAAAATTTACAAAACCCCTAAGTTTCACATGCTATATAATAGGACAAATTACCTAGGGAATTTTTTCCTTCGAAACAATAATAATAATAATAATAATATATAACCGCGGCAGTGTGTGAATTCGTGTTTTTCCTTTTGATTATATATTGACTATTTTTAGTATAGACCTTTTTTTTTTTTGTTTTTGATTAAATCGCGCTTTCGAATTGTATCGATACGACGTTAACATAGGTTTATTTTCTCCGCCTAAAGTTTAAAGGACGATTAATCTCCTTTACTTTTTTTTTTACTGACGAATTATTATAACAAAAAAAAAAAAAAAAAAATCGTCGTTTTTCATCATCATCATCATCATCATCATCATCATTATTATAACCTTCGAACACGACGACGAATCATCGCGAGACGTTTCGAGGAATGATTTTTTTTAATGAATTTCGACGAGACAACTACGTTTTCCGACGATTATTATTATTATTATTATTATTATTATTATTATTATTATTATTATTATTATTATTATTATTATTATTATTATTATTATTATTATTATTATTATTATTATTATTATTATTATTATTATTATTATTATTATTATTATTATTATTATTATTATTATTATTATTATTATTATTATTATTATTATTATTATTATTATTATTATTATTATTATTATTATTATTATTATTATTATTATTATTATTATTATTATTATTATTATTATTATTATTATTATTATTATTATTATTATTATTATTATTATTATTATTATTATTATTATTATTATTATTATTATTATTATTATTATTATTATTATTATTATTATTATTATTATTATTATTATTATTATTATTATTATTATTATTATTATTATTATTATTATTATTATTATTATTACTGTCCCGTCCGCCGCCGGACTGATGATACTTATACGAATCGTAGAAACAAAACAACGACGGATAACGTGAAATAGAGTCAATTAGAATAATGTCATTACGAAATGTATTTTTATCGGTAATTACGCGCATTGTAAATAGGCTCCGAAAATTTCCGACGAAAATCGAGTTTTTTTTTTTTTAATGTCGTAACATGACCTCGCGCCGCGAGCCGCCCCACTGACGCGTTCGTTCCAAACATCATATTACGCGTACAATGTATTACTATATTATACCTAATAATAATTGTTACAAAACACTTTAAAAGTTACGCGCACCGTGTACAATATTTTTTTATCTGTGGAGTGTTGTAAATTTTTTTTTCCGAATTTTATTTTCGATAATTATCCGTATAATATTCTTTTTGTCGTTCAAATTGTATGGCGTATAATAGCGCAGGGTGTTACGTTAACAAATTTTAAAATCTATACCCGAATAAAAAAAATAGTGAGAAAAAAAAATTATTATTATTATTACTCGTCCTGTACTGTATAATTGTTTATAAATATTTCGACGCGTTTACAGCATTTAAGTGTTTTTAGAGCGTTATTTTAAGTATTTTAGGCGATTATAAATTCCTAGTCTCACTCGTATAATGAGCCTACAAAATATTCTACGCAACATTTTACCGTTTTTGTTGTAAACGTGGTTTTATTATACCTATATATATATATATATATATATATATATATATATATATATGCTTATAGGAACTAAACGACTGTAAATATTCCAACAGATAAATTAAAAGAAAAAAAATCCGTTCCTGTGGGTATTTTTTTTTTTTTTGTTTGTGTTATACACTTTTTTTGCTGTATACCTATTTAGTTATTCGACGTGGAGACTTTTGAACGTGACGTTTGAACAACCGCGTTTCCTGCGCACGACCGTTTAAACAGCTATTTATGACTGTATTATTAATATATACATTATACAGTATATATTCTAATAGGCGCGCCAGTGCAGTGTTCGGAAATCGCTCGCCCGTGTTGCGTACAGGTATGCAGGTCGAAGTGACTGAATTCCAATGACTGTGTTTTTGGTCAGCCGGAGATGAGGCCGATATAATAGATACCTATATATATATATAATATATATAGAGCAGGGGCGTAATTAAGGGGGAATGAGAGGGATAGATCCCCACCCAGAGCCTTTTTTTTAGTCGTGTATAAAAAAAAATAACTGAAAACTGTCATCATCTATTGTAGAGCCAAAATTTTTCTTATTTTTTCCTATATCTTTATACTTTACTTAAAATCGCTTTTTTATTATAATGTTTAAGTTTCAGTTTAGTGTAAGTTTCCCATTGCACTGTAATGAAAACGAGGGAAAAAACTCATCCCTCCCCCACCCAGAACAAATTTCTAATTACGCCACTGATATAGAGTAACACGGGTAATTAATTATATTTAAATCGCTCGTGATACACTGAATAATAATTATGGAACATAAATGGCGCCGTATTGCGTTTACGTCGTGTCGTGCGCTGTACTGAATTCGTAATGAAGTGTATATATATAAATACGTGTATATATATATATATATATATATATACCTACATTATATTATACAGACGTTACACGGGATTATTGTCGGTACAATAATTAATAATACGTATTGAAATTCGAAAATTCAACGATGGCCGCCCGTGCGAACGTACACATGCGAATTCGCTCTCGTCGAATTTCTCGCGATGCGTACCATAAAACATAATATTATATAATATATATTATATATACGTATACGTGCAATAGCCGCATCATCGTTAAATAAATTATAAAAAGTTAATCGCGGTCGCGCGCGAAACATTTGCATTTGTCACGTACGAAATTCTACGAACAAAACCTGCTACTGTATTTATAATATATATGTATATATATATATATATATATATTTTATGTACGGAATATAAAAATCAATAGTCGTAAATGCGCGGCGCCGGTTCGTTTGGTTCAAATATATCGACGATTTGACGAACAACAGCTGTTGCAATTTGTCGAAAGCGTATTGTAATCTAAAGGAATTCACTCCGCGCGGTTTCGGCACATCTACGTACAAAATGTAATAAAACCGAAGAGTTGTTTTTGTTGTTGTTGTTGTTGTTGTGTTCGAACGCGAATAATCTGTGGAACAACGAATAGAAATTGAAAAATTTCATTTTGCGTTTGATGGCCCAATTCTCGAGGAAGAACATATTATATAATATACAGCTGGCTATTTGACGTCACGTTACGCTATTTAGAAATTTTTTTTTTTTTTTTGGGGACGAGGGGGTGGACCGAGGCGTTGAGTAAATATCATATTGTTGAGTTATTTCTAAATACGAATGTAAGACTTGAATGAAATCTTGAACTGAGGAGAAATTACCAATTTCCCCGACATTTTAAAAACAACTGAATATTAGGAAAAACGTGACATCCTATACGACCGCGTACGGGGCGCATAGGAATACACAAAGAAAGTTCCTGAAATTTCGGGGAGAAGAGGGACTGGAGCCCCCCATCAGCCCCCCTCCCTCATAATAATACGCCTCTGAGCCGAGCAAAGAGAACAAAAGGTGGCCGGCCGCGGGTCGTTGTACATTTCGTTTCTATATAAGTGTGAATTATTACTATATTGCGGATAAAGATTTTAGAGTGTATAAATATTATGTTTAATATTATTTATATGATTATTATCGCTATACATTTGAAAGCAATCGTTACAGCATTCGATAAAACGATTCCGAGCGGAGCTCCGGCGTAATATTTCGGGCAAATACAAGTATTTTTATAAAATTATAAATACCCTCGGCAAAACCTGTAATCGCTATTATAAATGGTCCAAAATTATAAAAGAAATAGTTTTTGAAAATTCTTTTTTCCTTAATTTTTACGCGTGTTTCAATATTTTATGAACATATTATATACCGAGTTTCTGTACACGACCATTAGTTCCGAAATCGCGGAAGAAACGACGGTAATCGATTTCGACGGTAATCGCGTTTTCACCCCGTTCTCGCGGAACGTCGAACGTCTTGTCTTTTCCGGATTTAATCCGTTCTTAACGCGCGCGCGCGTTTCACTGACTTGATGTGTAAATCGCGGATGGTTTTTTTTTTCCCCCGAGTATAGATAGGTACGAGCGAGATGATTTGACTCTTAAGCATACCTATTACGAGTATCATCGTGCATTCGAAAATCGTTGATTCTTTTCATTTCTCTCAGTTAATTACCTCGATTTTCCGTTATCCGTTATTCCGCGTCCATTGCAGTTTCCGATCGTGTATTATTTTTACTATGGCGACGACAAATCGCGTTCTCTACTCATCCTTCCCTCCCCCCCCCCGCTCCAAAAAAATCTAATAAAATCGCATGTTTTTTTTTTTTTGTAAATAATTTTTATAATATTAGAATATTATATATTTTTTTAATTTCTAAAGAACGCGCAACCGAGCAACTGCGCGCGATCCTATATACGGGATTTATATACGCTTGTACAGTCATCGAATTCAGCCGTATTTGTCGAATATTATATTATACCTATCTATGAAATACGCATATATACAATTTTGTTTTTTTTTTTTTTTGCAACGGTTGCTGCTGCAAACGAGAATGTGCAGACGATGTGTTGATAAATCGTCGTTTATACGTATTTACAATAATATATTGAATCGTCGTCAAGTGTGTATACGCGTATATCACAAACAGTATTATAATAATCCTTAAAAATGTCATCCGATAAGAAATCCCGTATATTGTGTGTAAAGAATGGTGTTTTTTTTTTTTTTTTATACTCTTAAAACAAATAGTATTTAAAATAATGTGAGTCAATTTCATTGTTGTAACGACACAATATTATTGTTGGTCGATGACTACCACATTGCAGTATTACGCGCGTATATATATATATATATATTATTACGAAACGTGTGTGTGTGTGTGCGTTTTTTTTTTTTTTTTTAACGATGACTTTGATTTAATGAAATTATTAAAGGGTGAGCAACGTATGCTCACTTTCTAGGAACGTTTATATTTATTATACATTAACCAGTCAGATCCGATAAACATTGAATGGTTATTTGATTGAGGAAAAAAATTGTTTACGATCGAATGTGTTTAAATATATATATATATATATATATCATTTTATAGATATTATATTTTATACACACGCGTATAGTACCTATTGTGACACTACTAGAGGTATATTATTATTGTGTACTCGTATAAAATTAAAATTAAATTTAGTCAATAGTTTTATAGTTAATGAGATATAGGTACGCGTAAAATTTAACAGACGAAAAATTTATTAATTTTTTTCTAAATATACGTTTCGGAAAATGTTACATACAAATCTTATTATTATTATTATTATTATTAAATTAATTTTTTTTTTTTTTTTTTTTTAATAGTTCTCGTCAATTTGTTCTTTTTAACGGTGACAATTATCATCGCACTGTCGCGCCGAGGAATAATACATAACTGAACGGATAGTGCGAAAAACATACTCGTATACTCGAGATTGCATATATATATATACAGGTAGTACAATAAATAATAATTTTTTTTTTTTTTTACTCGAACATAATATGTTATGTCGTCGTGGGCTTGACGCTAAAAAGTGTTGGTAATTTATACTCTAAATATTGTAAACCGGATATATTTTATTCGCAATCGAGCTATTCAATTTTATAATCGATGTATATATATATATATATATTCTGGATTTTTATTTATTATGTTGATAATGTGCACCGCGTAAAGTAATTTACAAAGTCGAAAGTATAATAATAAAAAAAAAAAGAAAAATGGTAATTTTTTTCATTAAAAAATGTGGTCGAGAAATTGCATCATAGCGTAAAAAACCGCCGTTGTATACAGTTTTATATTATATATAGTTTATTTTATAGTCCGTTTATATATTCTTATTCAGTAAAACTATATCGTTAACGGATGCGCAGTTTCCATAACAATTTGTTTTTATAGACGGAAAAATCAATATTGTTAAATTGTGGAAAACAACTATGATTTTGTAGAAAAATTTCGCGAATGCATATTAATTTACTATACCCGTGTAATTACGTGTCGTGTGTGAATTTAAAAAGAAGATCGCGGGGCCATTATCCAGTGGTAAATATGAATTTCAATTTTTTTTTATAATAAAAATATTTGACAGACTCGATTCGTTTCTGAACAATTTTTTTTCTAAAATCAAATACAATTTTTCTCTATAAATAATCAACGGATAATACTCGTTAACTAATATTCAAATTTATACTTTTCGAGCTTATACATTGGAATTAATAGCGCCATTGCATATTAATATTATTACAAACACATTTTTAGTTTTTGGGGAAATTTTTTTAAAAATTGTTCCAAAATGTATTGTTAAAAACGCCCCGTTATTTATACCGTATAAACATTGTTATAAAGTATATAAACGGTACAACAAGCTGCGCAGCATAATACAATTATGGCTTCATCGCAAGTGTATACGCGATTTCCTTTAATGAATTTTTTTATCCATTAGTGTTTTACATGTGTAGGTTTAATGATAAAACTCATTGTGCCATTAGCGACTTTTAGATTTCTATACTTAACAATTTATCGTTGGTAAATAAAAAATATTTCGAATTAGGCGTGTGCCTTAATAGTGGGTAATCGGTATTTTAAAAATACTTCTTAAAAATCGAATATTACGTATTTCTTACACAAAATTGCGCAAGTGGAAAAAAAAGACGAAATTGCCGTTAATGAGTTTCTACGCCTGCACACGACGATGTATACTGCAGTTGCGACAACAAAGATTAAAAATACTACGAGCATAAATATTATTAACGAAAGTATTAAGTACATGCATATTTCTATTTACTATATATATATATATATATATATATATATATATAATTGTACGCATATTTTTCAATTGCTTTATACTAATAGGTTTGGAACGAGCTAGAAATAAGAAAAAATTCGATTTAATATACGCGTACACGCAATACCTATCTAATCTTGTAATTTTTTTCCCCATTTTTTTTTTTTTTTTTTTTTTCGAAAAATATTTACCGCGAAATACGTGTTTTATTTCTAGAAAATACCGAAATATGCAGTAAACAGCGGAAAATGCCATTGAACTAATGAAATATACGCTCTAGAAAACATATCGAGTTGAAAAAAATGTATTTTTTAACGTTCACAACAGTATACCCGTCCACGTATAACCAAATATTATTAATTGTTGTTATTAATTTTTCAAATAAAATACACTTATACGCAGGCAAACGAAGAAAAATATTTATCTATTTGATATAATAAATATACTCGTGTTATGTATACGTAACCAAATGTATGAGCATTACATAAAATGATAATATATACTCGTATATTATATAGCGTGCGCATAATTTTAATTTACATAAAAAAACCATATTCGTCGAAGACGTCGTACGAAAAAAGCTGCGCGGGTGTGTAGGTTTTTCAGAGAAAAAGCGACTATCGTCTACACATAATATATTTATACAATATTGCATTGCAAATGGTATGTACATTTGTAACGTGTAATGGATCATTCGTAGTTACAAAGGTATATAATAAGGTAATAATCTTACATTACAAATATACATACGTAAATATATTACAAAAAAAAAAAAAATATTTAGCTGTTAATACGTAACAGTTCAAATTACTCGTAATTCAATAATACTGCGTTGATATGATATATTTTGAAGTCGTTATCCGTATCTTGCTGCTGCTGTACAGTTATCGCAATCAAAATACAGCCGATTCAATAGGAGCTTATATGATTTATTGTTGTGGGTCTCTCTTATCTCTTGCTATACGTATAATATACTCTTCGTCATTCGCTGTAATGTATGTATATAAGAAAAAAAGTAGTGAAACAGTAAATATAGTATAAATGGTAAATAATTTTTAGAAAAAGTTTATTTAAATTTTTTTGCGCATTCGTCAATTATAATTATAGCAGCAAATTCTGGAGAATTGATATTGATTTACTTTACTAATCGTTTAAGAGTGAAATCGAATTTGCTGCGGTAAACACATGCATCTTGTGATGCATATACATACATATACACACATACAGTCATACAGTGATGAAATTATCCGCCAAGTTAATTAAACGCGTTCAATATAAATACTCGGTATAACCATCACGATCACGCGCACGTATTACATACTCGTATATATATATATATAATATTCTTGTTTGAGTTGATATATGATATGAGTGGCGAATTATACGCGGGATTAATTATATACAATACATGTATAGTTTATTAAAACTAAGTTTGTTTGCAAAGTGATCGCGAGCTTCATCATCATAATAATTATCGCGATAGCTGGTGGTGTACGGTGCAGAGTTACACTATAGCTGTCTACGCCCGGCTTTGGGCGATTGTTTTGATAAAGTAATACGCTGCGTTTGAAATACGGTGGCTGTACAATTTAATATGGACGATCCGTAATATAGACGTCCCGTAGGATTCTTTCGTGGCACAATGTCTTTCACACGCACAGTGAAGAGGCTGCTATTTATTTAGGGATATTACTTCTCGCACTATATAGTGAACTGTGCAAAAACTTTTCACGATTTTCCCCTAACGTTTCGGTCCGAGCCGAATTCGTACCAAACTCGTAGAAAACTGTTGATTCTTTTTCTCTTTTCCACCGAATACTCGTAGAATACCCGACTATTCTTTTTTCGTATATTTATGGAACTTTTTTTATTGCAAACCTCCAGGGCACCTACGCAGCGTTTTTCGTTTGTCCCCCGTTGTTTCCGTATGGCCCGCACAGCTTTTTGTGTGCGTTTTGACCGCAAGGTTTTTCTGCCCCCGCCGACACTATCGTTGTTTTATTTGTTGTGGCGCGTTTCGATGAACGGGTGCGTCTCCTCGGTGTAACGTTTTTATCTATAACATAACGTTTGACAAAACGATTTTACGGCAGTCATAATAAACGTTTTTATTTTTTTTCTAAATCTCAATTTTTATTCCGAATTATTAAATATTACAACATTATTATTATTATTACTACTCTTTTTTTTTTTTTATTATTATTATTATTGAACCTTGGAATTCGTGACGGATCACGGATCGAAACATCCGTGACGTCATCATTTTTCTGTTGACATTATACGAATTACGCGCGTTATCGTGTTATACATGTATACGTATGTACGTCACATATTATTTATATTGTCATCAGACGACGTTATCTCCAGTAACGCACATTATAATAGTGTATTGTCGTCATATTACGTATTATCATCCAACGGCTGAATACCAGAATAAATTGTACAATAGCAATGTCGTTCTCTCCATATAGGTTCGGGAACGCTACGATTAGTTTCAAACCCAATATTTCAATATTTACAATCACACGTTTTCATTTCGCTGTGTTATATAATATTGTCTGATTACAATCAAATCTAATATACGTAAAAACGAGCGTGTGTCACCACCGGCGTACAGGCGACGAAATTTAATAAAAGTCACATCAACAGATTCGATCGGAGGGCTAAAGGCGGCGGCCGAACCCACTACTATAACTAATTAAAAATTCTACCGTGCGTCGGTCACCAGGGGCAATATAATATACGTGTATTGGTTTCCTTGGTTACCAAATCTTCGTTGTCGGAATCGTTGATTAAATCCGGTTTTTACTACCTCGCGTATTGGAACGAACTATAATATTTGACAGACAAAAGGAGACGCCGCCGTTCGTTCCCCGTATACAGACGGGGATCTTCCTTTCAATTTTTAAAACGCTTACAGTATTTGCGCCCTTACGCGCCTCAATCACCGTCGTGGCAAGAGTGTCCGGGGCACTTTGTGGTATCAAAAAGCATCCGGCTTCCCCGTTTCTTCCACGGTCAACGGTCTACGTTCACGAGTGTGGTCACCTCAGCAGAACCTTTGCATTTTGGTACCCGCTGGGATGAAAAATATCGGGTACACCGGCCAGTACAACAGGACAATCTATATATATATATATATATATATATATATATATATATAAATAGAGCCAAAAATGTATAACAATTCATCAATTAAAAACGGCTGGGCCGATTTGGCTCAAATTTTTTGAATTTTCCGTAATTTCCAGGAAAAGGTTTTTACGAAAAAAATTTTTGGAAAAACCCTTTTTTAAAAATTTTTTTTTTTTTCAATTTTTTTGATGGTTGTTTTTTTGGCAAAACAACGTTTTTAGAGTACGGTATAAAACCGTAACTTATTTAATAATATAACGCTTGTGCGGTTTATTGATATTATTTAATTTATAAAAGCGCGTATTTTATCAATTAATTTTTTGAAATCCTTAAATTCTTAATTTAGTGCTCCTGCATATACGCGTATAGATGATATCGCACAAAGTTTCGTGATATAGACTTTACACTCATCGTCTT
The DNA here is from genome assembly GCA_032441835.1 of Slavum lentiscoides. Lineage (NCBI taxonomy): Eukaryota > Metazoa > Arthropoda > Insecta > Hemiptera > Aphididae > Slavum > Slavum lentiscoides. The sequence continues at coordinate 6,833,234 of CM063715.1, read as the reverse complement.
TGCTCCTTGAACCTCAAAGTGTTCGGGAAAAATATTTGTCCCCCCGTTTCGAGCTTAAGATTCCCCGACTCAATCTTCTTCGTACTCGCGCTTACCAAGTTAAACCTTAACGACTCCTCCGTACCGTCCACGAGGAAATGATTTTTCCCACTTTTATTTTCATTTAGTCCCCCATCCCTATTTCTACCGACAGAATAAATATAATCTCTCTCTCCGTGGTGGTATATTAATTCACCCTATCCTTTCAACGTTCTTGTTTCCAGATGCACATTCCACATTATTTCCTTCACAATATTATTGTCAACGCTGGCTTCGCGAGTCTTATGTTTTATTTTTTATTGTTTACTAATTTTTCTTTGCGTGTGCACGTGTTGTTATATTATTACGTATATATATATACATACATATATATATATATATATATATTTGTGTAATTACCACCACTTGTAGTATCGTTGAGCCATATTGTTATATATACGTGTTTGTTAATGAAGATTATATATTATGTGAATAAAGGCTAATAATAATAATAAGAGAAGAGAAGAGAAGAAAAAAAAAACACAAAAGCTTTATTATTTCTTAGGGCGCGAAATTCGGGAAATTCAGCGAGTATTATAATATTATATAATACGCGGTTTCGTGTTCGTTTTGTGAGCTCGGAATTTCATCAATTGTTTTTTTTTTTTTATTATTATTATTATTATTATTAAAGACACAAGATTACTACTGGTTTCGTCTCGATCCCTTACCGTCTGTACGCGTAACGTTTGCTTCTTTTAGAGAAATAAATGCGTGGCGGCCCCGTGCTTCGTATAATGTATAACAAATAGAGTTTCGATTTAATACCGGACGGGAAATGTTACGTAGAAACGAAACGCCAGATAATGTCCGTATCATACGACCGATGCACGCTGCAGTGAATCCTTTGTTCCGAAAAACGTAATGTTCGAGACAATATAAAGAGTTGTGTTTCTAAATTCGAAAAAAACGTTATAATAATACACATTATATATATATACAAAAATACTTGATTGGGATTTTTTTTTTCTTTTACAATAACAGTGCGTATATACGTGTAATTTTCTGAACCGCGGATTTATAGCTACACGTAATATTAATATATTATATCGTGGAGCATTGATACGGAGGCGTTCGCAAAACGAAACGGTTCAAAAAATGTGTACATAATAGGACGTAGAAACGTTCCTGTTCCTGAAATTATATAATAGATTTATACAGCGTACCTACGCGTATCAAATGTATTCTGAAAATACAAGAAAATTAAATGATTAAGCGCGCACCACGTTTACGCGCGATATAATATTATATAATATATATATATATATATAGTCTGAATCGTCGGTTTAGAGGGTTTTCGACGAATTTTACAGTGTTTTCTATTCCGATTCCAATTTTTTTTTTTTTTTGCGTTTTTCGTTGTACAAGCCGATGTATAGGATTTCCGAGGTTGAAGCCTGTACACACACACACATATATATATATATACATAATTACGTTTTAATATATAAATGCGTTTGACGCCGGGTCCGAGTCGAGCAGGTCTCGAGCGCGCGCGCACTCGTTCAGTATATTTATAAATGAAGAATTTTTTTTTTTTTTTAAAAACATTATTAATATTATATTATACGTATAGAACACAAATTGTTTTTCACGATTCGAATGCGTTATTTCGATACACGCGGAACGCGACGCGCATAACGTTTCAAAAGACGTTATTATAACTCGTACAACAATAATACGTATTATTGCGCGCAACGCGTGCAGTATAAAAAGCCAAAAACTTTTTTCAAAGTCAATTTCACAATGAAATTTTTTTACTTTTAAGCGATATATTCAGAGAAAATACAAGTATTACCTACGCGTATTATTATTATATTCCGTTCGTACGGCCGCGGCGCGTGATATGCGAAATATTTAAATAGGTTTTTAATTCGAAAAAAAGTGGCGTATTAAAAAGAAAAAAAAACCCAGTGCAGATAAATTTCCCGTTTTTTATAAATCGACACGATAATTTCCGAGTATTGTCGTATGCGACGCGTTTAAAAAAAATAGCCTATTAACTGCTAATTAGTTTTCCATAATACGGTAATTATAATATATATATAAAAAAAAACGTGAAATAAATCGACGGAGAATTCTCCCAAATATAATGCCTATTATGAATTGTTCTACGTATTTAAAATGTTAAAAGAGCACAACACGACCTTGTTTATATAAGATACTTCGATAATATATATATATTTATATTTATATTATATTGATATAATACATATATATATATATATATTTTTTGTTTTTGTATACTGCATTATAGTAACGCGTATTACGCGTTTATACGTAACGATATATTATTTTATAAACTATTAAAACTATACACGTATATATTAAATTAAAACGCGCGTGAAATATTAATTATAATTTATATCAATCCATATTGTGGCAATAATATAAAAATGGATTTTTTTTTTTCGGGTAAGGGCACTGTTGCTCACGATTAATGAAATATATAACGCAGTTTGGGGAGGGGGGGGGAACTGTGTCGTTTAGACGCCATACGAACGTGTCTGTTCTGCAGACCACATAGAGACGCGTATTTATATTGGATTTAAAAAGGTAAAGATTTAATGTCATCCCTTGAAATTAAATTCTTCCATTAAAGAATTTAAATAAAACGACACACGATCTGTTTCATTGAAATAAATAATAATAATAATAATCAATACGATTAACATTATACGTGTATAATGTTACATTCTTGAAACGTTTCATCGTTATAATAATATCGAGCGCGTTACCGCTGATGGTTTAACGTGACACTCTAAGCCCTAAGGTATTTAACTGCGGTTTATCAAGAAAATTGCCCGTAGTCGTCCATATAGGTCTTTGAGCCGTGTTAACGGATCTATCCGAAGAGTATTGATACTAGAACACGGACAGCGTGTAATTGTAAAACAACAATAACGATTAAAACATTTATTTTTACCAAAATCGAATTGAAACAGTAACCGGATTTCGTAATAATCGTGAAAAATTCATCGATAACGGCGAGTCCGAATTTTTTAAGAAAATTTCAAACGTATATAGTTTAGAATCTATGTATATATTATTTTAATGAAAAATTAAACCGTGCTGCAGTGACGCGTCCACTATATTCATAAAACGCGCGTAAAAAAAATGTGTCCTCTACAGAGATGTTTCCGCATAAATACGCATATATTATATTTATTTCGAATAACCTCCTATATGCATCGCGATTTTTCACAGAACTCCATATTACATACAACATCGCGCATATATATATATATATATAAATAATACGTATGGCGATCGAGAATTACGCGGAATCGTCGTCTGCTGTATTGAAAGATCTCGTCTCGGAGCTGGATACCCGAGGGGTCCTTTCGAGCAGCATCCTTTGCACGCCGGAATGGAAAACGCTCAGTCAACACGACTATATATATATATATATATATATATATATATATATATATATATATATATATATATATATATGTGTGATCGGATTACGATCGGGTTTCGAGTGTTATTCCCGGATACGCGAACTGCGCGAGAGAGCTGCGAAACGCGTTCGTTTCATAAATACAATGTGCTTGCTACGAGTGTACGCTTCGAGTATAGGCGTACCATTGTATATGTATATATCGCGCGATGAAGATTAAATTTATTTATTACTCGTGCACAACGAGACGCGAGATCATCGAAATATTACGTTCGTTTCGACAGATAAAAAGCGGTAAACTATGGTTATTATTCATAAGCTCTATATACGGGCAATAGTGTCCGTTGGGCTTCCAAAAACATCTCCTCTCCACTCATCACGATCCTCAGCAACATCTCTCCGGTTCCATACACCCATCTGTTGTAGATCCCTTTTCACTCATCAACTTCTTGGACGTCCTGGTCTTCTGGTTCCTTCCATTCTTGCAAGCATCACGCGTTTTGCCGGTATTCTTTTACTCGTCCATTCTTTCCACACGACCCGACCATCAGCTGATCCTGCATGATTTCATGCGTATTTCACAATATTTTCGTTTTCTCTATACTTCGTTCGCTGCTCCGTATATTTTTCTTACTACGTTTCTTTCGAATATCTTTAACCTGTGTCCTGTCGGCATATCTGCTTTTGACAATGTCCAAGGTAAACTGTTTATAGCGTTTATAAAAAAAAAAAAAATTCGACGAAAACGACACTGGAACGTATTTTAAAAATCAGGTATCGTTTTTCTCATTATGTACTCGTATTATTATTATTATTATTATTATTTTTTTTTTTTTGCTGTTACGCGAACGCTTTAAAATATTAAACCGTTTTGGCGCGGGGTACAACAATTTTTTTCGAATTTTCAGACCGAGAATTTTTCGTTCTTGTTTCTTTTTTTTCTGTGTGTGCGATAACACTAAAATAACGCTTAATGATATAATAAATTTTAAAAATCGTACGTTTACGAAAAGAGATACTTAAAAATATTGTTGAACAAATACGGTAAAACGGTATAAATAAATATAGTGTTATCCTTTATAATATTATGTATTGTACAAAAAAAAATCCCATTATATATAAAATATTTGGAAAGACCTCGCGGGTAAAATGTACTGTTTATACCACTGAACTCAGTACATGGAACGCGCATTCTGCATACTTCTCCTATATGAAAAACGGACCCCTACAGTGAGTCGCCATATGCGTTCCGTTTCTATTTACCTGTTTTTATTACCAATTTCGTTATGTTAAAATCATCGATTTTGGCGCTAACATTGATAATATAAGCACGTCGTTTTGTGTCCTGTTATCTCAAAGTAAATAATAAAACATGATAAATATCACGGAAGAAAAACTATATTTCATTGTATTCTCCATATGTATTTTGTACCTCTTATATGGAATGCATTCGGCGGCCTCCTATCTGGGGTCATATTTTGATTGATATATGCGCGTTCCATGTATTGAGTTCGGTGGTTTATACCGGACGATCCGTCGCGCGTGCAGACTCGAGCGGAAAATCTTAAAACGCCCGAAGCCGACGAACAACGGAGTGTCAACGCGTACGGACGGGGAGGGGAGGGGTGGGGGGGGGAGAAACACTGCGGTGACGCCGAGAACTCGAGTTCTCCGTAATGGATTGGGAGAAAAAAAACTCGATTGTGTGTGTCGTGTATCAGGGGCGGATCTACGTAAGAGGGGGAATAAGGGCGATTCCCCCAAAAAAAAAAAAATCAACAAAACAAAAAAAAAAAAAATGGTCTTTTTCCGTATTTTGCCGACAGACCTAAAAAGTCTGTAACGACTAAAATGGCCGCGATTGACATTAATTTTACCCGGCGATTTCCTTCCGTGAGAACAGATTTTTAAAAAAAGTAACGAGCCGCGGGGTGTTGTGAATGTCGCTCAAGTGAACTACTCGGACAGTGGCGCACCCAAGGGGGTGGACTCCGGGTCCGGACCCCCCCTTGGCTAGTGTAATAGTATTCAATTTATCGATGAAAATCCAAATTCTGATACAACTTTCGTATTTTGCTGTCAACATTTCGAATACTATATAGATAACTCCGGTTGTCAACAACCATGAACTAAGATGATATGGACTGGCAACGACACTGTTATCTGTTAAAAGTTATGTTTTTCATAATGTAGTTTTTTAGACCCCCCCCCCTTGAAAAAATCCTGGATGCGTCACTGTACTCGGATAAAGATTTTAGAGTGTATTGTTATCACTATATACATTTGAAAGTAACGATAAATATCATTGCAGCATTCGATAAAACGATTCTGAGCGGAGCTCCGGCGCAATATTTTAGTTGTATAACGAAAACTAACTGCTTTTACGAATTAAATACATCATCAAAACCTTTGATCGCTGTAAATGGTCCAAAATTAAAAGAAACTTTTCGAACATTCTTCGCTTTCTCGGTATAACGAAACGGTTACATGTTCGATGAATATTTCAAATTTCTGCGCCCGTTAGTTTCGAAATGACGAAGAAATAGTCGATTTCGTGACGAAATCGCGTTTTTACCGTTTCTACGTATAATTTCTCGGTAGTTGTTTTTTTTTTTTCCCAGACATATTTTCGGGCGTTTTTGAGAAAATCGAAAAATGACCTCTCTAGAGTACCAACTATATATAGATGTAATTTTTTTTACCGGAAACAAAGATCGGAGCACTCCTTCCGGTAGAATTTTCGGGTACAGACATAAAAAAAAAAAAAAAACACAGCTTTGTAAAACCAATAAATTCCTCGCTCCGCTCATAATCTGCAAAAAAAAAAAAAAAAGTAGGTCGCCCCCATATTATAGCGAAGGAATTTCGTATACACTTTTTAATCGATTTTTTCGCTATTATTTCACTGTGCCATGGCGATACCAAATAAAAACTCCGAGGAAAAAGCTTATGATGTCAGCCGCGCTATATGGTATACCACCACCCGCCTGATCGTTATAATTATAGTTAGGCCAGCGAAAAATGAGCCGCGACCGCAACGTTACTAGTGGTGGATTTTAGTGTAATCAGGGGTTCTCCGTTTGAAGCTATTGGCGCGCTATTCAAAAAGTCAGCTGACGTTTTTTTACGCGCGTCCTTACGATTTTTCATTCTTACCATAAATTCCGACGATAGTTCAAGTGACGATGACGATGACGATGATGATGACAATTAATATTGTATAAAACTTAAATATTTTTATTTATTATTTATTATTTTTTGTATAATAATATAACATTTATATTTTATATTTATTAATTTGTATAAATAAATTGCATGCACTATAATATTACGTATTTTATTTTTTCAAAAATACGTATTTAACAAAATATAAAAGAGAAATAATAATATTCGTATAACAACATGTTTGAAATTAATTTACGCGGCAAACAGTTGTGGAACCCCTAACGAAATTCGGCCACCCAGAGCGTTGGTATCGCGGCTCATTTTTCGCTGGCCGTACTATAATTATCGATACAGTCTTTCCCTCCCCCCCCCCCAAACGACTCTTAAATCCGCCACTGCGCGTGTGCGATATTATTTTAAAAATCCGAGGTGACGCGTGTCCGAGAGGAGGGGAAACGGGCGCACACACACACACACACACACACACACACACCCCGGCCGGTAAACGACGACGACGGTTTCTTTTTCCTTTGACATGTATATTATGTCTTATGGCTGGGGTCATTCCATATAAATTCGTGCGACACCGAGAGCGTTACCACGACGTCATGAACCCCCGGCTCTATTCAACATCCGGCCGGGTCCCCCCCCCCCTCTTCTATACCGTCGTTGCCAGTTACATCGGAACGGCGATGGCAGCGCTATCTATTGATATATATATATATATATATATATATATAGGTATCTACAGATATCTATAGGTACGAGGAGGACTATAAGCTATAGGTAACTTTTTGTCACGTGCAGTAAAAAATAAATGATATATATATATATATACACATAGGGGCGTCATTTCATTTTTTTTTTTTATTTTCGGTAGTGCGAAGTTTCAAACGGGCCATTTTGAAATTTCATCAGGCCATATAAAAATATTTTATATTTAAAACTTGTATACGAGCATAAAGCTCTACAAAAAAAAAAAAAATTATCTTTTAAAAACTTGTATACGAGCATAAAGCTCTACAAAAAAAAAAAAAAAATTATCTTTTAAATAATCGGATACCGGCAATTTTTAAGTAAAGCAAATACATTTACAAATTTTTCTAGATTGATATTGTTAACTTCTTCTTTTTCAACATTAAATACCATGACAAAGCAGGCCGTTTTGGAATATATTATATTAAAAAGTAAGGGCTGCAACCGCACACCCTGCCCGTCCCGAATGACGCTCCTGTATATACATATATACATATATGTACCGATGAGGCGATGATGTATCTGCATGCAGCGTAGATATTTTTCTCTCTCGTTCTATTCGCGTTTCGCTGCTCCGTTCTGTTTCACCTGTACACGAGCGCGCGCACACACACACACACACACACACACACACGCTATATATTTTACACGCCCGCGTATATATAACCCTTTTTTTCTCTCTCTCTCTCTCACACACACACACACACACACACACACACACACACACACACACACACACACACACACGCTCTGTTTCTCTACGTATATAATACCATCACGGTCGGTTGAATATAATGGGAAAATCGTCGTCGGACACATGGCGTTTGTGTGTGTTCGTGTATTGTAACAGCAGGCGGCGGCGGCGGCGGCGGCGGCGGCGGCGGTCGGGAGTTCCGAGAATAGATGCTGAAGGTCTCCTGAGCGTGCGTAGGAGTTCCGAGAATCGAGTCGCGTTGTATAAATACACAGACACACACACACACACACACACACACACACAGACGCGCCTCGGGCACACGCTCGTTCACGCCGCGCGTAACGTCACGCGTATACACACCGCCGTAAGAACACCGTTCGCCGCCGCCGCCGCCGCCGCCGCCGTTGTTGCACCGACCGCGGCGGATTTATTACTGTTTATAATAATATATTATACCGAATAATCGTTTCGGATAATATTCGTATGGAGAAAAAAAAAATTAACGGTAATAACGTACGCGTATATAGTCTTAAGCGCGCGGAAGGTGCGGTTGAAAACAAAAAAAAAAAAATATTACCGAAAAAACAACGACGGACGAAGGGAATATTTATTTATTTTATATTATATTAGACGGAAAAAACGACGCGGAATATTATCGAAATAAAAGAGAAAAAAAAATCGTCCGTCGCGTATTCCGACGAGTCGGGGAACGTGTTTTTGTTTTTGAAAGACCGGAATTCCTGCGACGGAACGGCGAATCGTCTCTTTTTTTTTTCGAGAAAAAAAAAAAACGATATGTCGCGGAGACCGTTCTCCCGTCGCGTTTAATTATCATATTAATATTAGTAAACATTTTTTTTTTCTTTCGTCTCCGGAAACAACAGTTTTTTTTTTTTAACTGATTTCAATCGATCTCGAGCATTTCGCTGAACGGGTTGTGTCGCGTTATTACACGAATTTCACGCCCGTTCGCGGGGTGTTTCCGTGTGTAAACAGTGCCGTCCTTACCACCAACAACGCCCTAGGGCAATAATATTTGACGCCCCCCCCCTTGCCCGAAAAAAAATTTACAACTAACTTTATATCTAATCACATAATTTCATATATTTCAATAGTAAATATACACTCGTCCTCGAAATCATCGTATATAGATACAAGGGAAATTAATGTCAAAAAATAAAACGACAAATTTTTTTTATTTTTGTCATTCATTTATTTGACGCCCCCTGCGTTCATAACACTTCGGACGCCCCATAGGGCACTTGCCCCATTTGCCCCGCCCCCTCGGGACGGCTATGTGTGTATACGTCTATTACGGGCGGCGGTACGAGGGTAAATCTCGGGAAATGGGACGGAAACGTGTAAGCCGTTGTCACGAATAACTAATAATAGTATTTATTAAATATTAATTGATTTACGCGCAATATTAATGACATTAATTGATTTAAACGCAATTATAAATCGCGCGTAACGCGGTAAGCCGTTGTCATGACAACTAATATATAATAATAATTTTATTATCGAAATTGCTTTGAATAAATAAGATGCCGATATTCACGAATCCCAATCTCAAATTCCGTTCCATTTTTACCGCTCGCATATCAACGTCACGAGTACTAGCAGACTCGTTTTTTTTTTTTTTTTACAAAATAATATTTTATTCGGAAATAGGTACGGGCGCGGATTAGATTTTCTTAAGCGTTTGAAATTCCGGGTGGACCGGAATCGGATTTCTTTATTATTATTAAAACGCCTATAGGCGGCCAATCGAGTTGAATAATTATTAATTGATTATTATTACATATACAACAGTTGTATATATATAATCGTTTATTATCGCAACGCGTTATATTAATATATATATATATATATGTATATATATTTGAAGTGTTGAAATTTTATGAAAAATTACGCCAAGTCGGTATGACGAGGAGTAGGTTCGGGGGCGAGAGAAGGGAATACGTTATCGGTACTCTCGTCGAGTTTCTGATTTTCTTATTTTCTTATATTTATTAAAAGTATTAACAATTATATATGTATGACTATTATAGTCAAATTTTCATTAAATAAAAAAAAAAAAAAAATTATATATATATGTGTGTGTGTGTGTGTGTGTGTATGTTATTCAGTTTAAGAGTATACCGGGCGGCGGACGATAATATTGGTTCACGTTCGCGCAGTCGAGGTGTTCTATCGGTATTCTGATTGGCGGAAATCGTCGTGAGCCGACTGCTGCCGACAGCAACAGCCAATGACGGAACAGCAATTAATCGCCTGGGGGAGCGACAGCCAATGACAACAGCTATTAGCCGTCTGGGGGCGGGGGTCTAGCATCGCTCCGGCTTTCATTCAACGTGCGCATTCCGGTATACGCTTAAACTGAATAGCATACAGTGCTCCTGGACAATCTAACGTAACAATTTCGAAAGGAAATTATAACAAATTCGTGAGTTTGAAGAGTAACGCGAATCTGTTGTCGATTATATATAGAGCAACACGACAAAATAAACGTGTGAAATCACAAACTTAGCAAAAAAATGTTTTTCTACACAGCACTCGCAGCTATACAACGGCCTTCGGCTCCTCTTCTTAATAATAAATAAAAAAAAAAGATTTGAGTCTACGTGTATACTGTACTATTAATTCGGCAGATTTGATAAACGATAATTCTATCGAGGACATAAGGATCGGTTTTTATATATATATATATATAGAGACGGACGAAGGTGCTTAATTATGGTCGCGCCTTCAACCATTCCCCATAACGTATATTCGAATCAATCGCGAATTAACGCAGCGCGTTCGGGTATATATAAGCGCTTATAAAATAATTTTTGTTTTTTCTTTATTGTATAATAGATTTATATAAAGTTCATTTGTATTTTATTCTGTATGCTCGTATACCACAGTGTCCGCGTGGTATTTTATTTTTTTTTATTCATTTATTTCGAGAGACACGGACAAAAGAAACCGCGGTGCAGTACTGCAAAAAATACAAAAAAAAAGTTCAGAAATCGAAATGTTTATGCAAAAAAAAAAAAAAAACGGTTTCACAAGAGAAAAATAAAACATCGAAAGTCTTTTTACCCTTAAGACGTTATGAGATTAAAAAAAAAAAATGGTAAAAATTGTATTTTTTAAAACGCTTAAGACTTTTTAAGAATTAAATATATCAAAAAAAAACCCCGGCTCTGTTAGTAATATTGTAATTATTTATTTGAGTACAACGTATATCGTAGTCGAATGCGCACTGCAGTGACATATTATAACCCACTATATTTTATTAATCGTTAAAATATAATATGTCGTTTAATGGCCTGTTGACGATATTTTTAACCCAATTAATTTACGTTGGATTTTTATAAATAATAAATCGTTTCGCGTTTTAAATTTTCGGTGAAAACCCGTTATCTCTCTCTCTCTCTGTTGCCAAAATTTTTCCCGAAAAAGAAAAAGAAATATACACATTCCTCACTTCGAGGTGATATATATATATATACGTCTGGAAAATTGCCGGGTTTTACATTTTCGGCGCCACACCCTGCGAAATATTTGTCTTTTCCGACAAAACGTTATAGTGACATACACTACCAGCGGCTTTCTCAGGAATTTTCAAAGGGGGAGGGGGTTTTGGATAATTTCTAGAAAAATACGTGGCGAGCTCTAGGCCCACACCCCCTTGATTAGGGCATTTAATATTATTTTTAATAATTTCATTACGAAAATAAAATTTAATACAATATTCAATACAATTTTAATTTTTTTATAATAAAAAATCTAATTTTCTTGGCTTTTTTACACCATATTATCTACCACTCCCTCAGTTGTTAATGGTACTTCTCCATGAATCGTTAACACTGCAAGTCCATTGAGCCGAGTCTATTATTTTGATAACGTTTAGTAACAATATTGTACATTTGTACTTAACTGTATAACCACAGATTAGATGAATGCAGATGGATCACTTGCGATATAAATAAAAAAATGACGTCATTCGAAACCCGCCAAATCAGTGTGACCGCATGATAGCACAATATATTTACCTAAAATTTAAACATTATTCCCGTGAGATAATCTATTTGTGTTGTTTACATAGTGAATTCTGGTCTGTCGATCGTGTCATAATATAATGTCTCGTGTCAAATGATTCTCGTTTAATACACACAGTTGAAAAACAATCGGTGCTTAATCAGCGTTAAATTTTTACCGGCACGTGATAACCCGGTCAATGGCAGTTGTCCGAAAATGATAACAGATTTGAGACTGATAAAGGTTTGAACTCGACAAAGTACTGCCAACCATTGCTAACAAAATTATATTTGCGTTTCACAACGCACTACAAAATTCCAAATACTCTATAGACTATAAAATAAATAAATATAATTATTATCCACTGTTAATATCATAATATAACTTTTATCATATAGCAAAACAGTACACATACAAAAGGAAAAAAAACGTTGGTCTTTAAATTTTTGAAAATGTTATGTTGGTACAAATTCGACGCCGCCATTTTCGATCTCATATCTGTTATCATTTTCGGACAACTGCCCCCGACCCGTGATAACAATTATTACGAAAATATTGTTTGAGATAATAAAGAAGTTGTACCGTAATGTTGTATAATATCAGCACAATAATTTATATCGTCGTGTACTCCTACATTGATATGGTGGGGGGTAATCAGTAAAGCGTATTTGCAATTCTTTTGTTCTCGGGCCGAGTGATCCATCTGTATCCATCTAATCTGTGGTATAACAACTAATAATAACGGAAACGCATTAGAAGCATCACACTCATACCGGGTATTTAGACGGTAAAACGGACTCGGAGAAAAAACGCCTTGGAAGAAATAATACGCGTTATTTTTTCCTCCCAAACAATAATTCTGTTTTGGACTTTGGACTCCATTATTCTATTATAATACATTATAATATTGTAAATATCAATATTATACGATAAGACAATGAATAATACGTATAATACGAATTGGTTTGCAAATAAAAAAGAATACGGTCCATGGTGGGAGGGGGTTTAAAATCCATGAACCCCCTAACCCCGTGAGTACGCTTATGTACACTGCACAAGTACACATTATAATTTAGAGCACACCACCGGCGACGGCGGAGAAAATCGCGTACTATTATCGACGTGTTATACGCAGTGCTTGAATTGGGGAGTCCCCTTTCTTTTTTCAAAATATTATAGCGTACCCCTTCTAGTTTTTCATACCGGGACGCAGAGAACGGGACGGTCAAGACTCTAAAATTTTATTGAACTAATGAAAATTAAAAATTTTATTTGTAGGGATAGTGGTCGATAGTTGTCACAATATACAAACAATATATTTCTTGAAATGACAATCGTCGATTGCCAATTTTTCTCGGCATTATTTTGTTATTATGAACACAAAATATAATCTACTTTATTACATATTATGTTGTTATTTGTATAAAATATGTTTTGTTTTATTTTCATAAGAACATTATAGTTTTCTTGTCAAAACAAAATACAAACGATTTATGAAAAATTAACCAGTGCGAAACTAAAGTTAACAAAAAAAAAATATAACTATTCAAAGTTCAATAAAAGAAAAAAGCAGACTGTATTTAAGAAATTATTAATAAAATTCAATATAACAAACAATAATTGATCTTAAAAATAAAGAGAATATTAAATATAATATTACATAAATTCCATACAATGTTACTGGATACTATAATTATTAATTATTATAAAACGATGAATACACCAAAAAGAAAGTTAAAGAACCTGATCCTCGAATGGACGAAACTCAATATGAGTTTTTCATTGAGTTTCATCCACAAAACACAAGGGATACTCGAACGACAACGTTTTCTTGAGCAAAACACAAATAATAGTTTTTGTAAAAATAATGACGAAATATTATAATTTTGGCAATGACACAACAACAAATTTAAATATCAATACCAACAATAATAATCCATAGTATTTGCTTAATTAAACAAGTAAATAAAAGTAATAGTAAATTAATAAAAACAAAAAAAAAGTAATAATAATAATAAATGCTCCTTTACTATGTGGCGCGAATATTTATAGTTAAAAAAAAAAAAGATGCTTATTTATTATTGTATAATGAAAAATATAGTGGGGGGTGTGGGGGGGGGCGAAGCCCCCCATGAATTTATAATACATTACGATCTGCTGGAACGCACATTATTTTTGTACTTTTGCATCCCCCTTCTAATTTGTTTCCAATTCAAGCACTGGTTATACGTTATACGGTACGGTTTTATTATAACATTATCGTAGTCTCGCCGCGAACGCCTCCAGTCCGATGATTTTTCAATCGAAACGCCGCCCGATTCTCGTTAAATTCCTAATCGAATCTCACTCTCTCTCTCTCTCTCTCTCTGTGTGTGTGTGTGTGTGTGTGTGTCTGCAAGCGCGTTTATTTCGTTTTTTTTTTTTCTAAATAATATTCTCTCCACGGTATATTCGCGTAAACGCATTAACCGTATATATATTATATATATATATATAAGAGGCCGTAAAATACCCCGTGGATTATACAATATACCGAGCGACGGCGCTCGATGAGGTGACTGCGCGCGAACAGTATATAATAATTAGAACGATAATACGAATTCTCGGGAACGGTGTTGAACTTTAAAAAAAAAAGGCGTCCCGTGCAGCAGCAGCAAGGAAATAGCTCGGCGCGTCCCCTTTTTCTTCGCGGAATATACGATGAACGAGAGACGATAGCGAATGTGCCATACTGCACCGCGCCGCCAAACGTTATTATTCGTCGCGGAAATTTATTCAATTACGCTGCAATGAAAGCAGTAATAATTTTCGCTGTCAAAGGCCCTTTAATTATTATTATTATTATTAATAATAATAACTCCAGTGGCGTATATGAGGGGGGGGGGAGGGCGATGGGTGGATCGCCTCCTCCCCTAGGATTTTAGCGGTGTGTATTAGTTTTCTATGATTCCATATAGATAATTTATTATTTAAGAGTATATATTGTGTTGATAATAATGGATTTCTGTTGAATATACGTATATTGAAGCGGATGCGTTCAAGGAATCGTATAGACCGATTCGCAAAGGCCAGAGGAAAAAAAAGAGATCAATACTAACTCAATTTGAATTAACTTTTATTTTTCGTATTATAATTTTACCGATGTATAATACTATATATATATATATATAAAATTAATATGAAAATTATAATAACAAAAAAAGACTTAATTTTTTTTTTTGTGGGGGGTTAGAGCTTTCTCACTATATATTGAGCTAGGTACGTTACAATTTTTAAATCTCGCCCCTTCCTCTAGATTGAGCTTCAGATACGCCACTGAATAACTCGTTTGTGAGCATTGTGGATGTGCGGAAAACGTGATGTATAGAATGAAAAAAAAAAAGACGTTCGAATTAATAGTGTCTCGGGCGAAAAAATTATATTATTATTATTATATATAAATAATTAGCGTGGAAAATAGAAAATGCGACGTAGGAAAAATCGATTTTTTTTTTTTTTACTCTTTATAAATTATATATAATTTAAAATATATTATTTCTATTATAGCACCGCACACGGAAAAAAATATGAGCGTCCGTCACGTGTCACGTGTAATGTTTTTTTTACGAGGCGTCAATGACAGCGTAGTTTCGCGCAAACGTTTCGGGAAAAAAAAATATTTATTGTTAAACTTTCGTTGCGCTCCCCAAATCTCCGAAATAATATAATTTTAAAACTCAAAGGTCCGGCCGTGCAGTAATATTTTATAACTTATATATATTAAATATATTATATAGGATCGGTCGTTTTTCTCGTACAAACTGCATTTCGTCGTCGACCCGGCGATGTACGTGCTTTTTCTTCTTTTTTACTCAATAAACTTTTTATATAATTTCGCGTTACAGAGTTTAAATCGTTTCGGTGATCGTATATCATACTAAAATGGTTGTTTTATGTAAGAGCGAATAAATCGCGTAGTAGTTCCGGGCGAAAGGCGTACATATACGACTATTGTAATATATTGACAACACTTTCCCGCCCCCGCCGTATATAAAACGGGGTTAATTTTCGCGCGACAATATTATTATTATTATTATATTTTTTTATAATAATATATTATTAAATCTTGAAATCCGACCCCGATTATATTATATCGTGGAATTTTCGATTTTCCTTTACTCCCGCCGTTAACGTACGACGCGTTATATATATACAGTCGTTCGCATCATTCGAACGCGATGCGCGTTCGTATAAGAACAAAGTGTGTATAATAGCACTTATAGCAGTGCCGTAATCAGGGGGATATTTTTTTTTTTTTCTTAATAAGAACCAATTTTTAACTATTTTTTTTCTTCCAAGTGAATCCGTGTTCGTTTTAAATAAGACCGGTGACACGTAACTAAGAGGGATCGCAGAGGTCCCGCGCGTGCGCTTATAATAGGGGCCCCGAAGTGAAACGTTGTACTAATATTATAAACAATTATTATTATACGCTGTGTACTATTCAATTTTTTTCAATAATTCAAAAACGTACTTGAATTTAATTATGTTTTTATGAAACTGTTGTCTACGATTAATAATTGTATAATATACGTGCGTTGCACGTTAATGTAGACGCCGAGTAAAACCTATATACGAGCGCGGAGCATAAAAAGCGCAAAATATTAACCGGAACAAACGTTAAAATATTGGTGAAATACCAAAATCAGACGGCGAATTCACAAAAAAAAAATTTAGTGTACACCAGAAAAAGTTGCACTTAAAATACCTGCGCGCGACAACTCGAAAACCAAACGGTTTTCGTTTCGTCAAAAAATTTCGCTGCCGGGCTCAAATTGTCGAGTTACGCGCCACTGAATATAAAAGACAATTAATATATATTTCGGATCCGTTATATGTTTTTGGCTTCGGAACCGCGTACGTCCCGGAGATGTGCATATAGCAACAGACGTTTTTTTACACGAATTGCCGGGCTTTATCGAGACAAAAGTCTGTCCGGTTTTTCGATCAGATTTTCGAACAGAGCGCTATGTAGACGTGATTTCGGTCGTCCGATTTGTACGCTGCAGATTTCGACGGAAACACTTGTATTTCGTTCGCGAGATTCCGTCCCGCTAATGGAAAAAAGGCCAAAGTGGCCCGTGGGGGGGGCGGGGCGGCGGCAGAGGATTCGACATCCGTATCCAGTATCTATACAGGTACCACACAGTCGCATATCCTGCACAGTACCTATATATACGTATACTATAGGAACATTTCGTCGCGCACAGCAGGCATATACCGAGCGATTCCGTATAACCGCGTATAACCGGATTCGAAATGTTTGCGCAGCGGCTCGTCCATTATTCTGGCGCGGGTTTCGTACACACGCATACTATATAATATAATACTATATGGTATATATAACCGCTGCGGTAATTTACTTGGAAATATATGGTATAGAAAAGAGAAAACGAACCGAATGCGTTTTACGGGTGCGCAGTGTTGTGCGTATATAGAATTTCGTAAACGCGAGGGCAAAAAAAAAGTATTCGTTTTCGGTTAAAAAGGTATTAAATACGCGCGTTATTGTTTCGCCGCTGTATTCGCTTACAACGTAGACACAAATAAAAAAAAAAATCCGAATAAAAAATATTATTCCGTTATAATATCGTCCAGCCGCACGGACTACAAACATATTTTGTAAAACGTTTACAACGTTATCTACGGTGCTGCACGTACGGCGTGTATTTCGTTATAACGTATTTCGTTATTATGTGCCGCGCGGGACGGCGGATTAATCGACGTTTTATAAATATCATTTTCACCGGAATTATTTCGTATTATAAACGCGTCGTGTATTTGTTCAATAATCAATAATCAATAAAACGAGTCTGCTAGTGTACTCGAGATAGTCGAGACGTTGCAGATGTGAACGATGAAAATGGAACGGAATTTGTGATTAGTGAATATTGCGGTGTATAATCTTTATTCAAATGCAATTCCGATATAATAAATATTATTATTATTATTATTATTATTATTATTATTAGTCGTCGTGACAATAACGGCTTACACGTTGCACGCAATTTATAATTGCGCGTAAATTAATTAATATTAATAATTATTATTATTATTATTATTATTAGTCGTCATGACAACACAGCTTCTACACATTTCCGTCCCGTTTCCCGAGATTTACCGCCGTAACGGACGTTCACACATCACCGAAAACCCCATCGCTATACCTGCAGTGCGCGGCCCTTATATATACGGATCATAGGTGCGTGGCGTAATGCGTGTAATAAAGAATAATTTCGTTCCTGCACGCGTGTACACTGCAGCCGGCTGCAGCGAAGGGAACGCGGCCGTGTGCACCCGCCGCCGCGTGTACAGTCGCGCGCCCCGGCTCGGCGTTTAACACGCGCGCACGCGCGCGCATTCCACGACACTGCACGGGTCTCCTCGTGGTCTGCGACGACGACGACGACGACGACGACGACGACGACGACGGTGCAGCGTTATAACAACCGGCGGTGTCGTACCCGTCGTCTTCGCCGCCGTACAGTTTTTAGTTTTTACCTTCACCACCCGCCCGACGCCGCTGCCGACGTCGCCGCCACAGCTGCCGCGCGTCGCGTTCCCCCCGCCACCACCCGGCAACGCGGTGCGCCGCCGGCACTGCCGACGCGGCTCGTCAGTTTTCGACCGGCACGCGAACTGCGAGTACACGTCGTGCGGTGCGCGTGATTTCCTTTTTTTTTTTTTTTTTTTTTCTCCGTCTTCGCGGACACCACGCGGCGGCGGCGGCGGCGGCGCAATTTCGATTTTCAGTTTCCTATTTAAATATTTATTAAAATTTTTTTTATTTTCGTCGTCCAACTTTAATTCAGAGACCCGCGGAGATCGTTTACGGTTGAAGAAAAGATATCGGCTACTTTCTTCGCACGGGGCAGTGCGTGAAGCAGCAGCAGCACCGCGAGGTATTATCAATTTATTTTCGATTTTAATTAGGTTTTTTTTTTTTTTTTTTTATATTCTATTCGATCGGCGAGAAAAAATTCGCTGTAATACGCGATCTATATATACACAATATCGGTTTACGGCGTTTGGAAATCGATCGATTCGCGCAACGCTGTGATTCGAGTATATAATATTATAATATAACGAGTATATTTAAATACACAATTCGAGTAAAAGAGAAGAGATAAATATGTACGGTCGTTTGCCAGTCACACGCGTTATCTCGATTAAGTATAACTTGGACAAGTTACGCGTAAAAAAAAAAAACAGGAACTAAGTGTTAATTACTTACGCGTAAATCGCTATATAGAATCCGCCGTACATATGTTACATACAATATCGATTACTGTACACATACATAATGTTGTACCGACACGAAAATTTATATATTATTATCGTTTCGTTCGGTTTTTCGAATATTATTATGCGTTACCATTATATTCCTATACATATATATATATATATATATATATATATATATATATATGCGGTCGTGGATAATTCTGTTGAAATTGAAATTCTGTGTATTTCTGTGTATTATTTCATATATATATATATATATATATATATATATATAACATTTTAGACCGCTGCACAATATTATAATATACATATTCGTATTAACGAGTTGCGGGTATTCATTTTTTATTTTTTTATAATACTTTATAAAAATCGTATTAATAATATTTAAGAGGCCATCAGCAGGCGGCCCTATATATATATATATGTATATATATATATATATATATATATGTATATAGTCACTTGGGCCCGGAGCGTCGACATTTCGGGGAGGAGCGGAAAATTTTATCGTCTTTGTTTCTTTACGACAAGATGCGTTTTTCAATTCGATGAAATCAAATTTTTAAAATAGAAAAATTATTTATACACTTACAAATTATATATAATGTAGAATCGCTATTGTAAACGATTTAACTTTTAATTAATAATAATGTGCCCACCTATACTTTTTTTTTATTTTTATAGAAGATAATAACGTAACAAATCGTATATATGTTCAGTATAAATAATTTTACGGGGGACGGGACGGAATAGGAGACGACGAATTGGAATGTGTGCCTATAATATAAGCGGAGAAAACTTAAATATATATATATATTATTTTTATGTGTAGTTAACGATTTTTTTTCTTTTAATAATAATAAAAAAAAAAAAAAAATAGAAACACGTTTAAATTCAATATATATATATATATATATAGTTGAACGATTTTTAATGGCTCAGTTAAAATTTTTAAAAAATAATAAAAATTGACTTATTAAGTTAATTTTTTTTTTTTTACGGGATAACATATTTCTGATGAATATTCGATCGATAAGTGTCCATATTATTTTTATCCAGATATATTTTGTTTGAAGATTTTTTTTTTTCGACATTGTCTTAATTTTTCGTCAATCGTTGGTATCGATCGAGTTATGAATCAAACGCGTTTTCTATAAAAAAAAAAGTACTTACACATACTCGTCTTTTTTTTTTTTTTGTTTTTAAACTTATTATCAAAAAAACAAAATACTACTTAAATAATTATTATTATTATCGAAATCCGTTTATATATTATATTTTAGATTCTGAGCGGAGCGATGAATCTATTGTTTTTACAATGATGTTTATTTTTTATTTTTTGCTATCCTGTGTGCAGATTTTCGACCAGAAGTAGTGCTCCGATCTCTTCGGTCACAGTTTGTTTCCAGCAACAATTCGCGTCCAGTCGGTACTTTAGTAGAGAGGTCATTTTTCGATTTTCTCAAAAGCACCTAAAGACAGAATTCAAAAACGCTAAAAATGCAATTTCGTCTTAATCGATTGTTGTTTATTTCTTCGTAATTTTTGAACTAATAGTCATAGAAACCTGAAATTTTCACCAAATACGCAACTTTAGACTATATTTACGAGAAAAGTAAGTTCCGCTCAGAATCGTTTTATCGAATGCAATGACTTATCATTGCTTTGGAATTTAAAATAAAAACAAAACTCTAAAATCTTTATCCAAGTAATTCACTCAAGCGATATCCACGACCAGTGGCGATTCAAGGCCCCCTCCCCCCTTGGCTGTTATATATTCGTAGTAATATATAAGTATATTTGAGTAATACTTTACTTGAAGGTCTTACATCAAATCCTAAATATTGTACTTATAGAATTATTCATTTTTGGGACCGCCCCCAAAAAAAATCTTAGATCCGCCGCTGTCCACAATAACCCGCGGCTCGTTACCTTTTTTTTTCTTTTTCTATTAATTTGTTTATATGTTATATTTATAAGGTTAGAACATTTTTTTTTTTTTTTTATATAATATTATTACATGAACGGAAAACGCGTACTCCGCGCGCCCTTTATTGTCTTCGAAAATGGAATACGCTCCGCGGGTAAACGAGAAATAAAAACGTGTAAAACAACGCCCAGGTATAGGAAAGAATAAAAACGAAATTTATCGCCCGATTCACGACCGGTCGCTAATAATAATTTAACACTTTTCGCGCCGACGGGTTGGTGGGATAATCGCTTCGGTGCGTATTTCGGGTTTAAAAATATGTTATAAATATATATAGGACTCGCGGATGTTTGTTACGATCGCAACTCTTTTTTTTTTCTCCTATATTATTTCGATTTTTTTTTTTTTTGCCGAATAAATTTTTAATTCGTTTCACGCGTATAATCAATGCAATATAGTGTCATACGAGTGTATCCAAACCCTTTTGAACGCGACTTTTTGGCGCATATTTTTTTTTTTTTTATTCAATTTTATCGCAAATTCGTTGATATAGTACCGCCGCCATTATATATAACGGGTCGTTTCTATGAATACCGGTAATATAATATTTATATCTAATAATTTATACAAATAACTCGCGTAACCTATACAGGTAAATTATGCGTACGAGTACACGAAGTATACGCCCAATTAATTTAAATATATATATTTTTTTTTTCTGACATAATACGGAATCCTATATAATATATAGTTATGGAATCACATAATAATTCACTCGGTTATCGATATATAGGCGACGAGGTCCGTTTTCAGTATATTTTGTCTGTGTTTTCGTCCGTTTTCCTCGCATGAACGCACTTTCCACGACTACGGCACTATATAATATATATATATTATAATAATAGCTATTATTACGACTATAAAACTTCGCTATCCGCACACTCGTTAAACTCATAATACTTGTCAAACACGTTGTTTTGTTTTCGTTGTTACTTATAATGTACAGTTTATTGTTGTTATAACAATATGTGAAGAAAAGTATAATACGTTTATTTAAATCAAATTGTACGCTATAAGTTTTTAGAATCACTGCAGCACACTCTATTATACAATTATTAATATATTATAGATAACGATTTACGAATTTTATGCGCGCAACATAATATTTATGTGAATTCAGTTTTGAAAGAATCACATTTATATAATATTGCATAGACGTTAAACGTAATGAATTTAAAAATATTTTAAATATACAAAAAGATTTTTAACAAAAATATATCGTGTGAATTTAATAATATTAGTTTTTTTTAAAAAAAATTTAATTCATTATTTACACAATTTCTTCGCTGCTTTTTTAAAAAAAAATTTTTAATAACTCTGTCCTTTTACTTTTTAATATTCGTAATAATTTTCTGTACGTAATTTTTTTTTTCTTTTGTTCTTTTTCGTTTTATACCTGCAGATGATGATGATGACTTCTTGTCGAAACCGCGGTGTAATAAATAAACAAATTTAACGCAACAACTCCTTTATTTTTCATAAATACTCTTTGGCTTGATTGTACAATCGCGCATATATATATTTTTTTTTCTATACTTACAAATTTATAATATAATTCGTATACGTATTTGCGCGTAACGCACAGAGTTTACAAGGCGGTATACAATATATACTGTATGAATACAATATATTCTAACGCGAAATGAACTCGATCAATTCTTTCCGTTTCGGACGTGTTCGTATAGAGAGAGAGAAAAAAAAATTATCCTCGCATCGTTTGTTGCATAGCAGCCACTGTACCTTTTTTTTTTCGTTCAACACATAAATTTACGCATTATTTTTTACATATAATTTTACGTAATGTATACGGATAAAAGGCTTCTGGATGCCGTGCGAATGAAATTTCGAAACCGCAGTATTATACTGTATAATAGTTTAGTCGAATTTTAAACGAGCGACGGTACGCGCACCGTTTTCTATCTCGCCTACGCTTCTTTATTCTATACAAAATAGAACGTAAAACTAAAAACGCGACACTTTTAAATTTTAACTCGCGTTCGTACGCGGTATATGTTAATTTCCGCTGAGAGACGCGCGATCGCTCGTTACTTACTCAATAGACGGTCTTTAATTAAAACACACTGAATTCATTTAAATTAAATTAGATACTATTTTTTTTTTTTTTTTTTTTTTTGTAAGCGTCTGCGATGCGAGATGTGCAAGATCGGATCGATGGTCGACAGAGAAAAAATTCGGTTTATTTTTGTGTCTTCGTACACGACTTCAAGATTGACTGTGCGTCCGTGTTTCGAAATCAAATTGAACTATACGTTTTATTTAAAATCGTAACGAACGCGAGTAAAACGTGACTAAAATCGACGATAAAATAAACGCATAATTAATAATATTATATTCTTCGTAGCAGTAAACGAAAAAAAAATCATTGTTTTTCTCGCGGATAAATAATCGATTTTTAAAATTGGAAATTCGATTAATTAAACGCGCCGTAAAGAACACGCGATACTCAGATAATATATACGTTTTGTACGGTATTAATTTTTCGTGTGCTGCACAATGATTATTTTTATTATATATATATATATATTATAATATATAACGTTTAAATTGCAACAAATTTATCCTAAAGTCACAATAACAAGTCCGTATATAATTCCGAGTAAAGCACGCGTACAATATAATAACGTGTTTGTGTATATTATGTATTTTAAATCTCAGGTCTTTAGGTTATATACGTATTATTTTAATATGTATTCTCGTTACTTATAAAAATTATAATACCTATAAAATACGTGTATACGTATACGTGTATATACATATATGGGAATTGGTTAATCGAGAAAAAATTTATAATAAATCGTATATAATATTATCTATATACATGATTATCACGAATCATTATCGTGTTTTTTTTTTTTTACACGTTATACGTGTGTGTATATACCGCGTTCATATTATTGTGGTATCAAAAACTGTATTCCGAAATCATCGTATTATTATAATATTATATAGTGTACTCAGTGTCGGCCTGGCACACCAAAGGCCCCTGGATCTCTTTATTCTGGGGCCCCCTACCCCTTGGTTTAATATGAAGTTAAAAAATACATATCAATAAAAAACAATTCATTATATAGGGTGTCCCAGATCCGTGGGCGGAGTGTCTCGAAAATTCTTACCGGGCATATAAGATTTTTCCGGGCCACTTATGAAAAAAATTGATTTTTTTTTTCTTTTGGACCAGCGCCTTCTGTTTCCATATAGATTTAATACAGGTTAATAAAAGGATCTATGGTGAAGTTAGAATTTGGTGGTCGGATTTAATTTTTAAGTTATAGCAATTTGAAATTTGACAATTTTACCGTGTTTCTTTAATACGTTTATTTTTGCCAGCTTTCGGTTCGTGCTATAATAGTCCAATGGATAAATACCACGATTTGGCGTGTACGGTTCGGGGTTCGAACCTCTGTTCTCAAATCAATTTTTGCATTATTTTTATACGTTATAATAATACAAGGCAAAGATTTAAAATTTTTAAAACTGGTGGAGACATAGCGTTAAAAAATATTGGTACAAAATTTTAAAAAAATACGGGGCCCCGGCCGCATTCGCGGCCTAGCGGCCATGGCCAGGCCGACCCTGAGTGTACTCGATGCGTATACGCTCGATATCGTTTCTGTATTATCATTATTATTATTATTATTTTTTTTTTATAAATTCAGGGCTCGGATCTTACACATCGTTTACTATAATATTATTGTTGTAGAAATAGGAGAGTACGCTAAACACTTTTTTTTTTTTTTTGTTTGCTCGTCAACGATTCCAAATATAAAATCCTTATTCATATTGGGCACATATTTTTGCGTATTTCAAACGTTTTAGATTTGTAGTGCTATTTTCTCAGTTCAGGCGTTAGGTATATGTTTTTCTAATATTATGTATATACACGCGTTGAATTTGATTTGTTTTGTATTTTTCTTAAAAAAAAACATGTCTCAAACTTACGAAGACGCGAAAAATAACCGTGACATTTCCGTTTCTTTATATAGATGTTTCACAGCCATTAAATCATTACGTACATCGTCGTGTGCGGACCTTCACTCGTCAGACGTTTCTCTGTATAAATGTTAAATTAATCGTTTCGTTTTTCTTCCAATTTTTCCTGTTTTCGGAGGCATGTTTTAAGATATTTTGTTTCATATTTCACAGTACTTACTTTTTAGCGCTATAAAATCCGAGCCCTGAATTTATAACAATACACATACACACTTATCGCGGCACGTCAAAAAACATATCTACGACGCGTATATTCATTGCGTAGTACTTAGAGATGACAGACGATCGCTGGCAAACTGTTTCACTTAACTTTTTCACACTGTTTATCGTTTTAATATAAAACAGTGTAAACGTATAAGTTAAAAAAAAAAAAAAAAAGAAATTGTAATATTTATATTATATATTGGTGGACGCTTAAAATGTATATAATAAATACGTAATACGCGTTGAAATGTCATATATATCTTATTATCTCGTACGCGCAAATGAAACGTCGTCTGTACAATATATGGGTGTGCTGCAAGTGTTATAAAATCGCGTTTGAAATGTCTATAATAATTTCACTCGAACGCTTTATGTGAATTATATTTATTTGAAATTTTCGTTTATACGTTTGAACGTGTATTACGTGTTTTGTTCTTTTTTTTCGTCTCGCCGATTATTTTGTTTTATTAAAAACATATTACGTAGAATAACGTTTTCGTGCGTATATATCATACTCGTGGAGTTTTGCAGGATCGTCTTAAAAACTCGGATATCTTTTCTGTTTTTTTTTTTTCTCGTGAATACGATTGCTGCTGCTGCTGCCGTCGTTTTTTTTCTCTTCTCTTCAAAACTATTCAAAACAATTTTCCGCTACACCAGACCGCGGAGGGCTTCGAAATGTGTGTATATAGAATATAATATGGGGTCCGGAAAGAAGGGGAACGTTTTCAGATAACATACAATACGCCATCGGACCGGCTGATCGCATATACAACGCGCACATATACGAAATCCGACTCTATATATAATACGTATATAACTCAGCCGCCAGACGTGCTCAGTTCCACTTAAATCTTAATATAATATGTTCTTGACAATGAGACGATATACGAGATGTTACGTGTATGCGCGGAGTCTGTGGTCCGTCAGTTGCGCAACGCATACACCAAAACCGAATCCGTCTGCGCGAGATTTTTTTTTTTTTGTACAAAAACACTGCGGTATATTATATATACTATATGTACTGCGTGGCCCCGGTCCCACGGATCGTATCCGAACAAATGCAATGTACATTTTGTTCTATTCAACGTGCGTGTCCGTTTCATTTTAGATTTATTTACGCGTATCCTATATACGACCGAAAATTTGTTCTTTTTCGTAAAAATCCAAAAATTTTTTTTTACGAACCTATATCGAATAGAAACGGCCGATGTTAAAAAATAGATTAACGACGAGTTTTTTGCGCCGACGTTTAAAAAAAATATATTTACAAAAAATTAAAACGCTTTAATTGTATACGTGTTATAGCGCAGATGTGAAATACCGTTTGCACGGAGAAAAAACGATTTTGAAAATATTACGGAATAAAAGTAGTTTTTTTTTTGTACACTCGTCACAGCCGTGGGTCTCTACACGCGTGTTTTTTTTTTTTTTGGCTCTCACACTCCTAACCCGGGTGTGTCTTTTATTCACACGATAAACTAAAATATTTATCGAATACAATAATTAATAAAACAGTTTGGAGACAGGCTTTATATAGTGGCATATCGATGACAGAGTACTCGCGTACGAGTACCTATATATATATTATATATATTATAACGAAGCGCGGTTTTTCGAATTTCAATTTCCTATACCCGTATACACACGTTTTATGTGAATAAATGTCCTTATTTCAAAACATCATTTTTCACTTGTGTGCTGCACAGGAGGACGCGGCACGTACACTCGAGTATATTATATCGGGACCGGAGAATCTATCAAAAGGGGATTTTTTTTACGTAATTTAATACAATCGGACCGATCTCGGCAGGTTCCGAGTACCGCCGACGACGACGTGTTAGAAGTCACGCAATGCGCGAGAAAAGATTAATATATATATATATATATATAGTTTTTAGGAGAACGTTTTCCAAAAAAAAAAAAATCGTCGAATTTCACGAAATCGCGGTGTAGACGTTTTGAAAAAGGGATTATCAATAATCCCTTTGCGGACGCGCGTGTCTCCGTTCTGTTTTGACGACGTATGCGTTTAGGTTTACGAATCGCGATTTATTATTTGCAGATTATATAAGTGTAGTAAAAAAAAAAATTCCGTTTTAAGCTCGTTTATAATAACTATATATTATAATACCTATAGGCGAGCGTACGGCGGCGTTCCGATTTGGAAAGTTATACGCGTTTTGATTATTTATTCGAAGAAAAATTCTGTCCGAAGAGCTATGCGAAATTTTCCGAAACGCGGTTTTCACTTTTGAGCCGTTTTCGAATTTTCATACACTCGGGCGCCAAATTAAAATAAAAAAAATACTAAAAGAATTCGTCGGGCACTCGCTGAAATAAACGTATATTCGATATAAACGCGTATTATGTGTTTATATTTAATCTTCCCTGCGCGGTCTGTTGTTTGTTCGGTGTTCGACGCGAAAAATCACTGACTTTATTTCGAGTTCACTTTTAATATCTTTTTATTATTATTATTATTATTATTATTCGTATAGCGACTAAACAAAACGAAAAAAAAATAATTACCCCCTCCGATCCCTTCCCCTCAATACGCGCCTTTTTAGGAATAAAACGAAAAAAATATATATATATAAAAAAAAAAACGAAAAAAAAAACCCCCGCTTTAATATACGTATAATAAATAATAATCTCTTTACGCGCTGCTATAATGCATACCGCTCGCGTTTGACACATATTCAAAAATATTATTTATTATTATTGCTCATTGATTCGTCAACAGTTTCCGTTCTAGAAAAAACGTTTTGCGTATATATATATATATATATATATATATATACGTCACGCGTATATGCGAAATCGCGATGACACGTTTTAAAAATAATTATACACACACACACACATCTATATGGCTATATACTCGGTAAAATAATAATATACAACGCGTAATGATACGTATATAAATGAATCGCAAAAACCGTTCTGACCTTAAAATGAAAAAATAAATAAAAAAATAATTTACGATTACGTTTTTATTACGCGGAATTTCATAGGAAAATCGCGGTAATTTATATAATACTATAACGTTATATATATATATATATTATAACGTACATTTTTTTTTTTTTTTTAATCGAATTAAATTTTTTTTTTTTTGTTTCTATTTTTTTTCGAACTTGTCTTGGACGAAAAACTTTATGAACGCGCACGCGCGAGCGTATCGCGCCGTATTAGTAATACGTGTACAGTGGCGTGTCGATGAGACACTCTCTTCTAGACCCTCGACAAAATCAACCATTGGATTTTAAATGCAAAAAATAAAAAATAAAAATATGACGTATAGGATATATTTTATCGAGCGTTTCTCAGTTTCGATACAGACGTTTTAGAAAAATTAATGAAATATTCAATTTTTTATTATACGAATTACGCGAAAATCAGACCGACTACGGTATTTATTATTTTTGACGTTATATGTATTATGTAAATAACGCGACCGATTTTTGTGAGAAATATATTGTAGTTTGATTATATTTCCCGTAATATTCTAGCGCGTTTACAGAGAAAAAAAATTAATCGATTTTTCGTTATTTTTAAATATCTAAACTGTATTACCGCGGTGATCTGCTGCAGTGACTGGCGTACGGTCGAAAAATAATTGTTATTATTTGAACGTATATAACGTTTCATTGAGAGTGAGAGAGAGAGAGAGAGAGAGAGAGAAAACAGCCACGTTAAAAAGATTTTTCAGCGCATATTAATATTGTGTATTTCGTCTTTTTCGAGCGCGCTTTTTATAATGAATATTCTCGGTCATCGTCGACATCCGAGCTCTCGAGTAATATTTTAATACCTATAACAACGATTTATCGACCTTATATAATATAATAATATATACAATTAAATTTACAACAATAACGGGATACGAAAAGACAAAAAAATGTCTGTCGGTATTGCGTATTATAAATATAACGTACATACACGTTATATGGATCGTTTTCATAGCAGCGTCCAGGAACCACGAGTTTAGGATAATTTTTTATAAATGCGATTCGAATTTCAGAAAGAAAAATTTTAAATCATTGTAGAGGGTATACGATTCGTAGACGGTGTTCTTTTACTGCGTCATACGTATATATTATGACGAAAATTCGTCGTTTACCGGCCGTAGTATAGTCTAAATTGTTTAATATCAAAGAAATATTTTTTTTTTTTGGACTATTATCGATTCGTTATTACGTAGGAGTTATGTACATTTTTTATATTGACCTCATTTTTTTTTTTTTTTTTTTTTGTCGCATACAGGGTGTAGACAAGAGTATAACAGCTGTTTTTTTTCTATAATACAGGCAATGATTGACGTATATAATATTTTCGACGCGTGGCGAACTATCTGTAACGCGACATATTACAATATCGTTTATAAATTATACGTGTTCGATAATAGGTATGGAAGCTACGTACAAAAGCTTTTGTATTTTCGTAGTAATAACGTTATTGCACGGCACGTACGTCGGATATCGTGTCGAGGTTAAAATGCATCGCCGGGATTATAATTAAATAATTATATTATTATATTGTAATCGTGTATAGTCTGCGAATCGTTATTTAATATCGATTTGCGTTATATTACCGGTGATAACGTAATAATTAAAGGATACAGTGATTTTTTTTAAAAATAATTTTCTTCGCAATGTTTTTTTTTTTTCAAATAAACCGATGTAATTCAGAAGAAATTGTAGAAAATCTTCATCTTCGATCGTTCTAATCACGAACATTTTTTTTTTTCAATTCTAAAAGAAATAAATACATTAATCGTAACGCGAGTTCCTAGTATAATTTATTGTTATATAAAATATATAAATTTAAAATATTGAACGGCCCGGAAAAATTCGAATTTTTCGAGCTTCGCGCGCGAGTTTTAGGTCGTTTAGGTGTCAAAAATTCTCGAATACGCGTTATAATATACGATTTAAGATTTTTTTTGCTATACGCTTTTCATCGTAGCTTATATATATATATATATATATATATATAATAAATATACATTTATTTATTATTATTATTATTTGGCTGCTTCCGCGTTTCTGCGGTGATGTATATGCGATGCGCGTTGAGTGGTCGGCGTGTACACATATTATATAACGGTAAAAAAAATCGCGCTATATGCCGTTATTTATATAATGACAACAATAACTCGGGCGCGGATTGAAATGCAAAATACATTGATTTTTTTCTCCTACGGGAGCCGGTCACGATGAGACCAGAGACGGTTTCCTGCAATTCGAATACACCGGCCCGAACCGACGTCATATATATGCAGAGTACCAACTGTTTTCTTTAACCAATTATAATATATTGTAATTGGTTTTTTGTTTCTATAAAGTGATGGCATTTTTTCAAAACGTTAAAACGTATTTTCCCGAGGACGTAACATAATGTGTAATACAGCGGAGATTAACGACGAAACGGACGTAAAATGCTTTTAAAAATATAAAAGGCCTCTTTTTAAAACGAGTAATATCCGCCGCTGTTTATTTATTTTTTCAATACGTACGTGTATAAAACGTACCCCTAATAATGTCATATAGCGTGTACCGCAGGAAATGAAAAATTGTTCGATAATAATATAATCGAACGTTTTTCCCGTTTAAAATATCGTCGGTTGAATGCGTGTACAGGAAGTAACGAATCGATCGAACGGAATATTTTATACACTACGCGAATTCGAAGCGCAATATCGTTTTTCGTTTAGTAATAAGCCAAAAAAATTATATAAATAATAATTAGCGCTGGTCAATATTGAAGAGTTCAGGTCAGCTATCCAGATAATTCCGTTTTTTTTTTCTTTGTGACAAAACGAATTTATTCAATAATACGATAGAAAAAAAAAGTCAGGTGCACAGGTGAAACAATTATATTTCTCGCAAAATTCGTTGCTAAGTTATATTAGTCGTGAGTAGTTGTGTCTGATTCAGGTGTTTGCTAGAGGTGCGTTACCCCGGCGCCCCAATATCGGAATTTAAAAAAATATATATATATTTTACCATTAATCGTACCATGATTTGTACCACCGTTTTCAGAATTTGTACCGTAAAATTTCCCGGAGAAAATTCGATTTTTCCGTTAGTGTACCAGGGAAACGTTTCCCCGGCACCATTTTTTTTTTACATTTTAGAATTTAAAAAAAATTTTTTTTTTTTTCTACCATTAATCGTACTATAATTTGTACCAATTCGTACAATCAATTTCAGAATTCGTACCCTAAAATTTCCCCGTTTGCAGGTGGGAGAGGAATATTTTATTTTTCGAATAACTGCACTCGCGCAGATTTTCAATGTAATAATATTGAAAAGTTTCAATATTATACCCATTGAATATATATTTTTTTTTCGAATTTCAATCTGAAAATTTTAAAATACGTTTTTATTGTAATCACGCCGAAAAACGTGTTGTTACAACGAGTGGAGGGGTGTTCACGACCCCCATACCTAAACCCTCCTTCCCGTCGGCCCCGTATATATATATATATATATATATATATACCGCAGGCCTAAGCGGGCCGCCTCCTCAAGTACACAATATTATTTAATGCGGCCCCCCGCCTCCGGGCCTGCAGCACGTGTATAAGACACGGTACACGTAGTACAATAATAACGAATTCGGATTAAAACGTTATCATTACGCCGCCTCGGTGCATGATCCGAAAAGAAGAGAACTTTGGTTTTCTTTTTTTCGCTTTTTTTTTTCTCCTCCTTCTCATCTATTCCGCGAAACAGTCTTTTCTCTCGGCACCTACACACACACACGCGTATATATATATATATATATATATATATTAAAGTTCCCGAGAAACGAGCGCGCTGGCCCCTAAGGCACACAAGGCGAATGCATATATACGCGCTGTTGTACTGCATTTTTACCCTTGTCCCGTACAGCGTGTGCACTCTACATAATATAGTGTGGTGTACATACACCCCGCTCTTATATACAAAAAATAAAATATATCCATATGGTTTTGTCGATAAATATATTTTTTTCAATTTAAACATTTCTCGAATTTCGTAATTAATATATAATTTAATGTCGAAATTCAGTTCCCTCCTCCAACACTGATTTTTGGCTAAAAAAAAATAATAATAATAATAAAACACTATTCTCAACACAGCTCTGTACAGGTACGGTGTCGGTATTATATATTTTGAAAACTTTCAAAAAGACTGCAAATTATTCGTCGTTTTCCACTCCCCCCCCTCCACCCGTTATCTGCGCGACGAGTCCGTATCGCAATAAACGTTTTTACCGTTTTTTTTTTTTTTTACGCTTTTATTATATTGTACGTATGTACACACACGCGCTGCGCAATTTTATTTTTATTCTATTATAACTGAACAAATACACGTCCGTTTCAAAACGGTCACCGCGGTGTGCACCGAAAACAACAGTTGTCTCTGTCATAACGTTTTACGTACGCTCTCGTGTTCGTCTCGACGAATCTTGACCGTATTTTCCTTCGAATAAATATCGCAGCAGCAGCAGCAGCAGCAGCAGCAGCAGCAGTGATATTTGCTGTATTTTATGTATCGAATAATAATATTAATATTTTACGAACGAGCGAAATCAACGTTTATCGATTTAATACACCGATTAACAACACGTCGTTATTATTACAAATTATTCAAAATTCATATACGGTACGCGTGAAATAATTTTGAAACTTTGGTAATATTATTGAATTAAATTTGAAACGCATTTGTATTTTATTATCGTTAACTCGGTAATTTTGTTTTCTATAGAAATGCGATTACACGTTTCTACTAAATATACGCCTCCGGTACCAAGAGTCGTCGCCGTGTCGACTAATATTATTTTAAGAAATTATAATAATAATATACCGCGCGTTGGACATACGCGTTAGAAAAATCTCTTTGTAACTGTTTATTTCTCTCTCTCTCTCTCTCAAAAAAAAAAAACCGCAAACTCTTGAAGTAGACGATAAATCTCTATAGCGAGAATTAATATCGAATATTCGTAATATCGATTTTCGTCGGTGTGGAATGCGCATTTTTTTTTTTTTTATTTCGCGAGATACACTGCACGAGCCTGCTCGTGATACGCACAGAAAGAAAAAAAAGCCCTCGGTACTCAGAAGGATCCGCGGCGTTATATTATTTTGTCCTTTAATCTCGAGAGGGTTTCGAACTCGAAGGATAATAATACGAGGAAAGTCTCCGTCTGCTTTCGCGTACTCGTGTGTACACCACCGTATGTGCGGTTCACCGCCCACGTGGCGGCCGATATTATATTATGACGTTAAACTTTATGGATATATGACATATAATAATAAAATATAATATATATTTTCGTCTTCGACGGTTATGCGTATTACACACACACACACACACACACATCATACTGAGCACGCAAGACCGGGATTTAGACATAAACCAATTCCATCGTATTATTCTATTTGAAATTACTATATATATATATATATATATATATATACTCGCAGTTAAAATCAATTTATCCTAGAAAAAAAAAGAATGTTTTAATAATAGGTAGCAAAAAAAAAAAATATGGACGTCGGTATTCACGAATGGATCGCGCCGTAGACAGAGGTTTTCAGACAGAAATGATAAAAAATATAGCGACGTGTTTGCAGTGCGTATGTCGCTCTCCAAGTGAACTCTACTTGGACGAAGATCTAACTAAAGGTTTTCGAGATTTTTTCTTTTTTTTTAAACATAGTTCGAGTACGTCTGACGTCTTGTTTGATTTGTAAGCCTTAAAACAAAAAAAATCGCCTATTTTATGAACCTCAAAGTCTATAATATTGGCTACAGATAAATACAGAATTGAGAGTGTAATTTTTTCGGAAAATCTTTCGTCTCCAATACAAAACGTATAGAGTTACATTATATTTTATTTCGAGTTTCTATATAACCGCGCATTAGTTTCGAAATGACGGTTCCGACGAGATCGCGTTTTTCTCGGTACTTTATTCTCGAGTTTCGAGAGAAAGTCGAAAAACGACCCGTGTAAAGCGCACTATCGATTCGCTGCCGGGTATGACCGTAGAGATCGGTAAAGCACTCCTTCCGGTGGAATTTTTTGGCTACAGACGTACAAAAAAAAAAAAAAAACAAACACATCGTCGTAAAACCTGCAAAACCCCGCTCATCGAAATCCGACGTAACGACCGGGTACAGCTGGCGTACTGCTATTTAATTATTAATTGCCGTTGGACACGATCAGTTTAACGTTTCAATTCTCGACTTCGTGGAAGATTTTCGGGCCAGTAACAGGGATCTCCGCGGATTGTATACCGGAGAGTACACGTGCCGCAAGAGACGACGAAATAACGAGAGAACGCAATATTTTTTTTATAGAGAAACGCTGTTATGACCCGTCGGACAAGCGAAAACCCGTTGCTGTACAGTGTCTGCGGAACGGAACCCGGAAATCGCCCCGAGAACGAGGCGAAAAATGTACGCGGATGAAACGCTGGGAGACGGCCGTAAGGAAAATAGAGGACTGGGAGGTCGGCCCGATTGCGGGTTGTAATGGAAAAACGTCGATTACGAGGGGCACATTTTATTCACGTGCGATGATCGATTGAAATTGTTAAATCGCTATAGCGCACGTAATCACGCAACGATTTGCGCGTGATTCCGCATATAATATTATATAATACGCGTTTGAGAAAACCGTATATACTCGCTGCACAGAGAAAATAGAATATTAAAAATAAAACGTTTAATAACCTGCCTTGCTGTGTAATGTTTTTGTACAAAAGCAATTAAATTTTAAAAAAATAATAAAAATTAAAATTCTATTATTTTTATTATTATTATCAACACGTGGTTTTCAGCGGGTTTTGAAATTTCTTCTCTTTATTTTTTCTCCCCCCCCCCCACCCCAATGAGCTCGCACAGCGCCGAATTAAATTCCAGAAAAAATAAATAAATACATATTAAAAGTTTTTGCGGCCCAACGAGCGGTTGCAGGCGGTGGCGGTTATTCGCGAATGTCGCAGGTGGTCTCGTTTCAGTTATTATGCACACGCGCGAGTGCTTTAAAAGCGTAAAAAAATATACGTATTTCGTTGGACGAAAAAAAATCAAAAAAAAAAAATCTCTCTCCGCTCAGTTTCTGTTAATTAGGCTCCGTAATTCTACGAAACTTTCTCCGCGCGCGTTCGGATTTTTGCTCTGCCAGTGCGCAGTGTACGGCCCCGTTCAATCAACGACAATTTATACTATTATTAATGTTCGTTACATTCATACATTCGTACGCGTCGTCGTATTCTGACTTTCACCGAGAGCTATCGTCGTCGTTATAACGACGTTTTATGAATGGAGAAACGTTTACGATATAATATTATATAGTACACCACGCTTGCGTATTTCGTCTCTCTCTCTCTCTCTCTCTCTCTCGAACGAACGAACGAACGACACTGCGGAGGAGAGTAAGAAGAGGAAGAAAAAAAACCGAATTAATAGCCCAGACGATTGATATTAGACCGATTTAATGTCGTTTATTGTCGTCATAATATGTGATAAATATGAAAAAAAAAAAAAAATTAACATAATACATATGTATATTGTATAATATATATATATGAATGCGATATAGAAAATATAAACGGTCATGTATAAATTCGTTCTACGAATACCGTATACAGTGTATGGATATAATGGCGCGAAACTATTTGAATATTATGTTAATAATATACGAAATTATTAGATACTTGTTATTGTACGTTTTGAGATGGCCGGTAACCGCAGTAACGACGAACAGTTTTCGGATTCCGTTTTTTTCGGTTCTTGTACTCTTGCGTAGTATACTCCGTTCGGTTTAAGATTATACCGGGCGGCGAACGAAAATCGGTTCGTGTTCGCGCTGGCGAGATTCCATCGGTATTCTTATTGTCGGGAATTGTCGTGTGCCCGCGACTGCCGCCGACAACAACAGCCAATGACAGTGCAACTACTAGTTGCCTGTGGAGGGGGGGGGGTCGAGCGTCACTTCGGTGTTCATTCGGCGTTCGCGTAGTTCCTTTTTGTGTGAAGGAACGCCAGTGGAATTCCGTTCCATTTTAAGAGGAACGTGAACGTTTTTCTTCGTTCCTTTTTAAATATCATTGTAAAACCAATGTATTCTTTCTACATTCTGAAACTAAAACACTTGAGTACCTAAAATGAGACTTAATAAAAAAATTACACAAAATAAGGCGTATACTTAAAAGTATGTTCGATTTTTTTTTTTTTTTTATATTATCCCTGCATATTTTTTAAAATTAAAAAAATTTTGAGGAACGAGGAAAGGAACTAGTTCCTTTTTTCAAGCCTGGAACGAAAAAGGAACTAGTTCCTTTTTTAGTAAAAGGAACGTGAACGTGAACTAATTCCTTTTTAAAAGGAACTTTCCAAGCACTGGGCGTTCCGGTATAATCTTAAACCGAATAGAGTATAGTACGCCGCCGTGACGAAGAACTTTTTCAAACCACTTAAACCGATTTTCTTCAGAATAACCTTTTTTTTTAATTTTATTTATCGCGTTCTATAGACATCCGTTTTTGAACATCGAGCTCAACGTACTCGAAAGCGCGTTAATCGTATATAGTCCGAACTCGACGTTTTCCATATATATGTGCGGTTTCGAAACTTGTTTTTTTTTTTGCGCGTTAACGAGTGGTGGAAATGAAAACTTTCAAAGCCTCGCTCGATATTTCTGGACAATCTGTTTTCGTGCGCGTGCGACCAGACATTTTCTACCGATTCTATTGTATTTTTTAACTACCGTCTGTAGAAATTTCTATAAGACCGCGCAGTCGTCTTCCGACGCGATGTCAGCCCGTTTATATGGATTATTCTGCAATTGCAAAAGGGTGCGGCGGCGCGTCCAATTCAGACGCGCGCGGGTCCTCGATCGACTGATGTCCATCGGGATTCGAATGGCACCAATCCGGTCTTTTCACTCCCTTTCGAAACGGTCTTCAATTATTAAATCCTTGGCCGGCGGGTTTCCTCGATTCGAGTCTCAAAGTACGATTCGCAGGGATGTGTCGACGCGTGTCGACCGTTTCCTATTTGTACTATAGATAGATAGCTGTCGGACACATGAGTTGCACTGCAACGTCTCGAATGCCCAGCTGAATAACCGGGATTAGACTTGACGTTCTCAGATTCTCTTACAGAATAGTCACCGTATTACCTAGACGTAGACGTGTCGACGTTACCACGTGTTTTGACTAATTTTAATTAAGTTTATATATTGTTGTTGATTGTACCTGTCGATTAGTGGTTGGTGGTGACGGCGCAAAGAACTCAAATAGCTGTAAACGCGGGGTTACGCTACTACTGCATATTGCGTACGCGTATTATTCTATTAAAATTTCGACTTTTTTCAAACGGTTTTTTTCTTCGTCTACCGTACTTTCTACTACGTACCCCGCCATTTTTAGTTTAGTTTTAATTAAGTTAACCGATTTCGTGTACGTGGGAAATCGTCTCCATTAATATTTGCGCACGGGTTCTCGGCAAACACGGCAGACGCAGTGTGAAATGATACACAAGTGTGTGGCGCGAGCGATTTTCGTTTCTGCGAGTACACTTATATTATTTATTACGTGCTCGCGCGCGACAGTAATAGTGTTATAAATTATGTGTACGAGACGCGTTCATAATTAAATTCTCTTCCGACGACAACGCGTGTATAATATAATAATATATTACGGTACCCTATACTCCTGTAGTCACAATATATAATATTTTATATACACACGCGCGCGCGCGCGTGTGTAGAGTGTAAAAATAAAGCGCTATAATATATTTTAAGTTTTAAACGATTTTGGGCCGGATTCACCGACAACTGTTAAACACGCTCAAACACCGCGTTAGTTAGCAATTCGGTTAAATTTAACATCTGATTGAATCCACAGATAATACATAACGGATAGGCCATGTGTGTACAATATGTGTAGCGGGCAGCGTTCCTGAATATAAAGAAGACAGATAGCAATATTAAAATCATATCTTCTATCCTACTCAGCAAGATATTATTTTTTGTTCCACGAAATAATAATTTGTTCCGTGAAATAACGATTGAAAAATAGTACATTCTGTTATCTACGTATCGGTTATCACAATATTTGCTGAGTGAGACAGAAGATTCAGGAACGCCCGATAACGAATATGGCCTATCCATTTTGTGTTATCTATGATTAAATCGTACAAGTTCCGCCATTACGTTATTATTGTTAAATTCTATATTTGTTGAGTAACAAAATGTTAGTTGGGTTACCAAAACGGTTACCTTGATTCTAACGTTATTATAACGTTCCATTCTCTAACGTTTGTAAATTGAAATTCTAAATGGCTTTTTCGTAGGTTTTTAGGGCATTTGTTGTTTTCTTTTTTTTTAAATTTATAATTACATTTTTTTTTAGGTCATTTTTCTAGGTCTTTTTAGGGAATCAACATCCGGGCCCTCCTAATTATTATACATGAAATGTATATAACGCCTTATGTAACTACTCGATTCTGCGTTATTATACACTCGGGGCTGACACTTTACACGCGTATAAGTCATAATAATATTATACCGTCGTGCTTGCAGGCGCTTAAATTGTAATATATTTACCCGTTCTGATCGTCGTCGCTATAATATGTGTTATACATACTTGGTGGCATAATAAATTCGTAATAATACGATTTTCTTAGCGAAAACCTACATAATATTATACACAAGCAGATCGTCTCACGGATATCTGACAAAAGCTAACTTTTATTCGACATTTTAAAGTCTTTTATTTTTTTTTTTTTGTATAAATAATCGTAATACTTCCGCGCTGCATAATAAACATATTTATAATTGTAAAGGACTCGCGAATAAAAAATGTATCTTAATTTTTTTTTTTTTCTTAAATAATGATCGAGATGTCCAATATATCTTTTAGGAAAATTTTGGTGTTTAAACTTTTTAATCGTGTTAGTTAGGTACGTAATTAATTTTAAAAAATCTGTTAAAATCCAAATGTTCTTCTTGCCAATCGATGCGACAGGTGATGCGATAGATTACTATATACTCTATATCGAATTAAATTTTTTTTGAAGAAGAAGAAGAAATAACTTGATAACTGATAACTCGGATCTCTTCCTGGGCCTGCTGCTCTTCTCTCGAGGTGTCCATTCGACTCCACGCTCTTATTAGCGGATCGTTTTCTTTTCGACGCATAACACGACCTGGCCATCGAATCCTGTGCAGGCATTTGACATCACTTCCGTCAACTCATACAGCACCTCTTTCACCAACTTCTCGTGAAGTCTGCGTCGAGTACTGGTCCAGACACTTTTCTCCAAACTCTGTTCACGAAAATCCTCTGCGACTTGTTTTCAATCGCGCTTGCCGTTGTCCGCTACCCTCGCCGTACCCGTACCCGGTTAAAGCCTTATTTGTACGAGTAACGTTCAATCCGCTTTACGCATATAGAATAGTTGCGTGAATTTGTAGCGAATGCATTGATTTATTCTATTCTTTTATCGTTTCTCTTTCTTTCTTATTTTTCACGCTTTTAATTTGTCCACAAATTTCTTCTTTTTCTTTTTTTTAATAAATACCATTACTCCAGTCGACGAAACGTCTGCGTCGCCCGTAAGAGCGTAGCACGTTTCGCTCAGAACGGTTTTTTCTTCTTCTTCTGCTGCTGCTGCTGCTGCTGCTGCTGCTGCTGCTGCTGCTGTTCCTGCTGATTTTCTAAGTAAAACGAATAAAACGCGTTTTGAATAACACCAGACGTACAATAAATATATAATTCTCCAGCCCCGGGTTCGGTGTAAATCGTACCGGTCGAGAGACGACTGTGCAGTACGCGTATATATGGATTCGAAGAAACGCCTAATCCTCCTCCGCCGCCTCCGCGAGTTACCGACACGAGACCACCTTCGATTCGTTTACGTTTACACATTTAAACGATTCGGCAACTCACTTTTTTTTAAAACGCTTTGTTTCTAAAAAAAAAAAAACCACTTTGGACGGATTTCACGCTTCTCTATCCTCAATCGTCCTTATATATATATATATATATATATCAGTGGCGTATAAGGAAGGTGAAACTCCGCTTGGATTTTACTGGTGACGGTTTTTTCCCCCACTTACAACATTCATATATTGTAATCTCACGCGACACTCGACCGGTTTGAAAACCGTTCTCGCAGTGTGTCCCAAAAAACAATACTCTTTTTTTGTTAACTGACCACAAGACACTTTTCCTTTCAAATCATTCGTCGCGCGTAAACTCGTGATTTTTTTTTACACGTATGCGGAGTCTGATACGGAGCTCTGTATTTACACGCGGCGAGGAAGCGACCTTTCGCCAGACTTTTATTTCTTTAGAGACGAAGAAAAAAAAAAATCAATCATCTGTGTAACGTATATGCGTTGATGTTATCACGATTGATTGCAAACGGTTAGCACTAGAAAATTAACTATTTCTGCTTATACATGTGCAAATTAATAACGACTAAATTCGAAGACAGCCGTTCGAGTTCGGTCGGCCGACTTCTCGCGGACACAAATTTTGTTCGTATGTATAAAAAAAAAACCCCGTTCTTTTTCTTTTAACGCAATAATTGCGCGAGCGATCAAATCGCCTCCGTCGTAGTTGTTCACTTTTCATACAGTTCGTTATTCTTCGCCTTACGCTTGCATATGGAGTCGCGGTCTACAATAAAAAAAAAAAATGCACGAATATAAATGTTTTTTTCTTTTAACTTTTCGTCTATAATATTATAATACGTATAACGCGTGGGTTAGGTTACGTGTTAACGGCTTTTTTTTTCTTTCACATTTTGAAATCGAAAGCTGCGAGTGGTACCTACTACGCTTCGGCACAATTCACCCCCCAGTGTCCATCGTTTATTATTATTTCTTTTTTTACAAAAATATTATCTGTACCTGAACCTCTGTTAACTTAGCCTAACCATTATGTGTGCGAATAAATAAATGAATATATACGCGTAATACGTCATAATAATTGTTACCGGTATTTGTTTCAGTGGCGGCCACGTACCTATATATGAAACCTACGAGACCAATGCCGTGAACATGTTGAACACGCCGTGCTGGGAACCGGGTCGGTTGCGGGACAACGGCGGCGGTAATGCGGGTGCGGTGGCGGCGGCGGCGGCGGTACAGCAGGCGTCGTTCGTGCAGGACTCGTCGGCCGCCGCGACGGACAAATCGTTGCGGCTGCACGCGTACTGGATCCGGTTGTGGGACCGATGGGCGTGCGAACAACGCAACCTGGTCCTGTATCAGATGCACATCAATCACGCCATGTCCCGGGAACGGTCCAAGCTGACGCTGGCCGGCGGCCGGGTAGTGTCGTGCGGCCGACGCGTCAACAACAAGCACCACCACCTGCACCAGCAGTCGTCTTCGTCGTCTTCGTCGTCTTCTTCTTCGTCTTTGTCGTCGTCGTCTTCGTCGTCTTCTTCGTCGTCGGACGGCAGGCCCGCGCGTCCGGCTCGAACGCCGGCGGCCGCGCCGTCGCAACCGGAGACGTGCGACTTGAGCGTGCTGTCCACGGCCGTCGACCGGCTCCGGGCGTCCGGCTGGTACTACGAGGGCCGCGACGCGCAGGCCCGGACGGCCGACGCGCTGTCCCGCATGCCGCCCGGCCGGTTTTGCGTGCGCGACTCGAAACACTCGGAACACCTGTTCACCATGGACGTGCAGACGGGCGGCGGCGGCGGCGGCGGCGGCGGTGGACGGGGCCGCGTGATCAGCGTGCGGTTCACGTACGCGGACGGCGCGTTCCGGTTGGACTGGGCGCCGGGCGCGTTGCGCGAGCCAAAGTTCCGTTGCCCGATCGAGCTGATCGACTATTACGTGTGGCTGTCCCGGATCGGGCCACGGTCCGGCGGCGGCCGCCACGCGTCGTCGTACCCCGTGTGGGTCGACCAACAGTACGGCGAAGGCGGCGGCGGCGGCGGCGGCGTCGAGTCCTTCACGTGGATGAACCTCCGCCGGCCGATGGTGAAAACCGACGCGGCCCGGTTCCCGTCGCTCAAGCACATTGCCCGTCTGGCCGTCAACCGGCACAAGCGTCTGATCACGTCCGCGTCGTCGACGCTGCCCAACGAACTGATGGAGTACCTGCTCCAATATCCGTACAGCCTGTGATCGAACACATACGTGATTATTATACCTAGATCTATAGATCGTTGCATATAATATACACACGCGCGGGTTGCGTACCCACCACGTTCGTCACGTTGTGTTTTACTTGTATTCTGTATATTCACACGCGTATTTTTTTTTTTTTTCTAAACTTTTTTTATATATATATATATTTATTTCACTCGGCGCATACAATATATTATTATTATTATTATTATTATTGATAATATTTAAATGTGTAATTATCGTTGACGGGGTCGTTGATTAAAATCGTCGTGGTCGTCTATTATAATAGGATACGCCGGATGTGTACGTTCTTCGCTACGACTTGTCCTATAGCCTGCGGCGGTTAGGTCAGGTTAGGTTATAAACCTAAAATAATACACATAACACAACCGCTGCCGCTCGTTGTAACCTCGTTCTCAGTCTTTTCCCGTACAGCCACTATACGACCCTGTCGGTTTACGTCTCATATAATACGCATATATAGTCGCACTGTACCGAACACGTTCGGGCGAGATTTCTTTAAACGCTTTACATATCCCGCGGGGAACGTTATCGAAAAACCGACAGTACCTATAAACAGTGTACCACGTTTACGTAGAAAACCTAACCACCAGACCCAACCATAACACTTACGACGTAACAGGTATTCCGGTTCGAAAAAATAAAAAAATCGATATAAAAAAATTTCAAAAAAAAATTATCGATTTTCATCGCGTCGTTTAAAATCCTTTATTATTTCGCATAAAACAAAACGCGTATAATACAATATGCGTACAATATAGTGAAATTACCGCATAGAATAATGTTTTTGGCATCCCCGTACCACGAGTCGCCTTTACAAAGACTGTTTTCCACACCACCGTGTAACGCGAAATTACGGCCTTAAGAATTTAGAAGAGTTTTTTTTTTTTAATAACCACGCGATTTTCGTAGACGTGGAAGAAAAGGGGTATATGTGTGTGTGTGTGTGTGACCGCTGTAAACGAATGCGTTTTGTTTATTCGGGTAATCGTTACGAAATAACCGTTGCGTTAACCGAGCAAAACGCAAATATACCAAAATATTTGAATCAGAGAAATATTATTCGAATTAATTTGGGGAGGGGGGTTTTCATAGAGTTCCGAACGTTTTTCGTCTATTTTCGACACGGTACGTTATTAATTTAACGTCGAAAACTGTTTACAAGTATTTCTCGTTTTTTTCCCATTCCTCGTACACGTACACGTACACACATATTATTATATTATCGAATTATTGTCGCCGTCGCGAGAATTATTTCCCCATTCGACGCGCCCTTCCTCGCCGTCGTGTTATATCGTTTTTCGTATTATTTGTTATTATAATCTGTATAGGTAACGCGTACACTCGAGGTATATATTATTATGTCACACTACACTTGCCGTTAAATCGTATCATACGATATTGTTGTTAATAACGGCCAGGATTCATATGCGAAACAAAAAAAAAAAAACCCGGTAAAATTCGATTTATATAAAAATACGCGACAAAAAATGCGAATAAATACGGTACGAGAAACAAAAAAAAAAAAAAAAAAAATGTTTTAATTCTAAACTATTAATTCTATTCGAAAGTGCGTATTACGCGAAACGACGGAAAATTTTTTAAAAATAAAAGGTCTTCTGTTAGGCACGTTTTTTTTTTTATGCGCGCCGAAGCCGAAGCGTTCAACGTCGCGTGTAGACGCAATCGTTGCGTTTATTGAATTTTACAATATTTCCCCAGGAAAACAGATCGGAATTCTTCGTGCACATTACTTACATTTAACGTAGTATCACGTATTATTTATAAAACTGTAGGTAAGTTTTCTTCTTTTACCGAACCAATATACGGTTATA
This sequence comes from Slavum lentiscoides, assembly GCA_032441835.1. Classification (NCBI taxonomy): domain Eukaryota; kingdom Metazoa; phylum Arthropoda; class Insecta; order Hemiptera; family Aphididae; genus Slavum; species Slavum lentiscoides. The sequence goes on along the minus strand of CM063715.1, from coordinate 6,788,604 downwards.
AAATGTATACCATAAAACGCGCGTTCCGGCCGTTTATTGTCGAACTGTGCAATAATTATGCGCAAAAAAAAATGAAATAAAATAAAAATATATGCGAAATAAAATGACCGCACCGTTATTCGGCTTCGCCACGACGTGATTCCGCGGACGTTCCGAACAAAAGCGGTGATTGTGAAGTCATGGAAAAAAAAATAAAAACATGCAGCCCCGATCATTACTATTGTTTATTTATTTTTATTTATCACCGTTTATATATTATATATATATATATACATATATAAACGTATGTATTAAATACGATTTTATATAGACAAAAATTAACACACACACAAACTTATAATATATATATATATATAATTCGCACGATTTTATTTTATTTATATTCCTATACACACACACACACACACGTTTATATTATAACTATTATTATGTATTATTGTAAATATGTTTTTTTCTCTTTTATTATTATTATTATTATTCGTTTAATTATCGCGTGTTGTTTTTTTTATTATTATTATTATTGAAAAATTTTCTGTTTTTTTTTTTTCGTTTCGAAAACATGTAACACTCGCGCATAATATACGCATGTGCGTTTTAATAATACAATCAAACGTATATTAAATACATATATATATATATATATATTTATTTTATATGAATAATACACAAACGACAAATAAATAAACAAATATATATAATATATTATTATATGTGTAAAAAAAAAAAAAAAGAGCCAAAAATGTCTTTTTCGATATCTTCCTAGAGTGTCGCGATAATGGCGATTCCATATATACGCATTGTGTACGCGTTCCGTGAGTCGTGTTTATTGTATTTCGCACGCGCGTCGCAAGGTTATTATAATAATATATTTAAATAACACAGAAATAACGTACGCGTTATCGTGCGAGAAATATGTTAACTGTACAAACGACCAACAAAAAAAAAAAACCTATTTACACGTACATTTGTAGTGCGCGAAAAGAAGACGGATGACACGTACGAACAATTATAATTTGTATCTTAAAAAAAAAAAACCTCTTAAAAAAATAAACACGAAATATACTTGAAATATTAGGTTAGGTTTGAGTTCACCACGAAAAAAAATAAATAAAATTTAGGTTAGGTTAACCAACATTAATGTCTTATCGATCAAAGTCTGCGGAGTTTATTATTATAATGCGAACAGAATAATTACAATACTTGTTCAAAATCGAAAACGATTACAACAAATAGGAGGTTGAGTCAGAAAAAAAAAAAATTGATTTTAAAAACAATTTTTTTTTTTTTTATGTCGAACCGCTTGCGGCGATACTATACGTTATGCGTGGATCGTTGAAATCCTATTACAGTAATATTGAGCTCGTGTCGTATAATTTTCTTTTTTTTTATCGATCAATATACGTAATTCACAACTGGTAGTGTGTGTGTGTGTGTGTGTGTGTGTGTGTGTGTAAACAATGATCGATAATAATCAATTGTCATTGATTAGTGATTCAAAAAACACGTATACCGGACACGGCGTACGGACGAATATTACACTATTGCAAGGTTAGGTTAGGTTAGGTTAGGTTAGGTTAGGTTGCATGCAACCGGTGAAGCGAATCTTGTTTTCAGTCCGATCCGAACTGAAACCGTATAACAGTCGTCGTACGACGTCTGCCAGCGTTTGACGCCCCTGCAGACGGCCAAACGCGCTGTTCCAGTCTGGTTTCGCGCGCTGACGCGCACGCTTTACCGATTTTTATTCTGTGACTGCAGCTCGGGCAGCCATTCCGCAAATCGACGAGAGCAGCGGATTCGAATATGATCTCAGCTAGATCCGCCACTGGTTACGGTTATATGATACGATCAGGGGCGGATTTAATGGGGGGGAAGGGCGACATAGCGGTCGCCCCCACCCCCTTGGACTCTTTTTTAATTGTGACATAATTTTTTTTATATCTTTAAATATATTAAGACTATAGCGGTACATCATTTTATAATGTTATATATATATAATTAGGAATTTTCAATTAAAAAAAAATCAATCAAAATGTTCAATCAATAAGTTTCCTTTCGATATCCTTCGACACCACGGACTAAGACATATACATAATATATATATATATATATCTTGGTCCGTGTTAGAGACTGTTCGTTTTCTGTTCGATTTACGATATTACATTATTAACATGCGAGAATCCGATATACCACATGACGAGTTTACGCCCTGTTAGTGGTTGTCTATCTCAGTAACCGACAACACGATAAGGTGGTGCTCTATAACATCGTATCACAGAATAAATCAGAGTAAATCAACACTGCACGACATTTAATTGGTTATTACATAAAACTGGAACCGACCATAATACGTCTTTTTCGAAAAATTCGAATAGACCGCAAAAAAAAATTGCGACTTAACGATTTTCAATATTTTTTTGAAAAATTTGTTTCGTCAATATATAGTTCAGAGTTACACATTTGGTGAAAATTGCAGGTTATTATGACCGTTAGTTTTAAAATTACGAAGAAAAAACCGATAATCGTTTTTGACGAAATCGCGTTTTTACCGGTTTTCGGTGCCAAACCGTATAATTTTATCAAAATTCGCCCCCCCCTCCCTTAAATGAGCTTCAGATCCGTCCCTGGGTACGAAGGTATTTATTGATATCGTTGCAGTACGGCACTCGATATTACATTACAGAGACGTATCGACACGACCCCTGTGCCTGTTCCTTTTTTTTCCCCCTCCTCCCGGCAGTCCCTTTCCGAGTATTTAGTTAAAGATGATCTGCCGAGATGAAGACGTGTGTTTTTCGTAAAGCGTGCGTAGTTTGCGCACTTAACGATATTTATGTTTATTTTCCAAAATCTCGAACATCATATATATATATGTATTAATATTATTATTTAGTCGCGCGTTCAAAGGCCTGCGCGCAATACACTCTGACTCTGGCACAAGGTTTTTTTTTTTGTCTTTACCTCGTAACAATATTATAATATTTTATTTCCTCTCCGATTCACCAGTAGTTTAATATATATATATTCATAAAATGTACGTATTCGCGAACTGTATATATCCTATGATATGATATATACATATATATATATATAGAGTATAATTGGAAAACGGGATGGAAAAAAATGTGGCCGCTGGTGGTGGTGGTGGTGGTGGTGGTGGTGGTGGATTTGAAAACGCCCAGGTTTTTGTGTAAAGGGAAACGTTATAGTAATATTATACGTGTACATCAAAGCCTGCTGTATATTCGCGTTTACTCCGAAAAAATATCTATTTGATTTTTTTCTTTTTTTTTTTTTCTACGGTATACGCGGAGACCGCGAGGCTTTTGATAACGCGCGTAGGTATTACTAAAAATTCGCGGTGTACGCGCATATAATTTATATGGGTTTCGCGAAATTCAAAGAGGAAAAACAATATACCATCGAGATTAATATTTTATAGACATTTTATTAATATTTACATTATATACGCGCATTTAGCGAGCTACGCGTAGTAACTATATACCACACACAAGCATATATATAAAACCACGAGTCTTTTAAAAAGTACTTGGAAAAAAAAAACGATCCATCCTGCAGGGCGTTGTGGATTTCGGCCAGAGTTCAACCTTGTGCAGCAGTTATTTTAGACGGACAGTTTAGTGTTGTATTATTATTTTCGATTGGAAAGTTGCGAAACGATAGTCCTGCAGATATATTCACCTTGTACTCGTACATTCGGACAGGGATTCACAACGAAACGGGGGTCTAAAGCTCTTAAAAAAAAAAAAAAAAAACCATCTATTTTCTAAATAAATCTTAACCGCCTGTTTTCAACGATTATAATAACAAAAACGTATATTGTACATATATACCATATTATATGCCTGCACGCTAAATTAAACGTTATTCCGCGTACAATATCAAACATTTTCCCCTATTTAATAAAGGGACTGAAAGCGAGCAAATGCTCTTTTCGTCATACACACACACACACACGCGCGCACACACAAAATAGCGAAACAGGCGTTTTCTACTTTCAAAGTACCGAACGATTCTAGTGGCGCGATAAGAAATTTTAAAAACGGATTTCAATTCGTCGCGGAGTCTACATGAGATCGACTTTCCCGCACTTCAAATTTTTTTTTCACAAATCCTTAAAAAAATTAATTGAACAAATTTAAAATAAAAAAAATTGCCAATAACCAATTTTTGGAAGGTCTCGAGTTAAAAAGAACGAAAGAAGCGGAAAAGTCGTTCTATAGCGAAATTCACGACGAATTCAAATCCGTTTTCGAATTTCTTATCGCACCGTCACTATACAGATCGATCGAATACGTTGGATGTAGGAAACGTCCGTTTTGCTGCGTTTCGAAGAGAGAAAATGCCCGCTTTCAATCGAATCGTTTATCGAACGAAACAAAAAATCAATAAGTACCAATTTTTTGCCCCCCCGTGAAAAACTATTGTAAAATTACGTTAAATCGTAATGCAATAGAGTCGATTACGAGTCCTACTAAACGCTTTGACATCACTGCACGTTTTCCCTCATTTCGACGGACGCGAAATCCGTGCACGATGCTTACAAAACGTGCTCTAGTGTTATTGACCACTTGGCTTTCCGTATTCGGTGTACGCTGTGCAGGCCATATAGAGACCGTCTCGCGATATATCGATAAACGTTTTCAAGTGTTTGAAGAAACGAATATCGGATATATCCGCGGTACGGTTATTGTGTCCGTTAAAAAGACAAGCGTATCGTTTTACCGAAATTTTCTATTATATTGAAGTCTATTATATATTATTGTATATAGCGTACGGTACTTGTTTCGGTGCCGAAAATATAAAGGCTTATCCGTAATCCGGCCCTGTTCGTGAATTGTGTATTATTGATTACACGGGGTAATAGTCGATAGACGACAATATATAATCCAAAAGATATTATGTACTTATATACCAGAGCATTATCACAAATGACGTCTGCTGCCGGAATCGTATTAATATACAACGTTCGAAGCCGGATCGATTATTTATTTTCATAATATTTATTTGGCTAAAAAAAAAAAATAATAATAATAATAATAATAATAATGATAATACCGATAAATATTTTATTGACGATGAAACGGAATTCGTATCGACTGAAAATATTGTAAAACGGTCGTTTTTTTTTTTATCGAATATTGATTCGCGCGCGACGCGTGTTTAAATTAAATTTAATCGATAACGCTCGCACGCATTTTGTAATATTATAATCCTGTTCTTTTTTTTTCGCGCATTTTCGTTCTTTAAAAATCCACCGCTCTTAAATCGAATCGATAAACGGTGCTAGTAGGATTTTATTTCATTTTTTTTTTTTTCGTTTTTAATTCGCTTTTTAACGAAAACGTACAGAACCAATATACAATATTCATTTATTATTGTTACCCGCTCGTACGTCGTTACATCTCGTTCAGAAACAAACCTAACCGCCCACGCGACACGTTCCCATTTATAACGTCAATAATACGTGATTGTGGACGGTCGCGGCCGCACTGTTATTACTCGTTCAAATACTTTCGCGTGTTTGTAAAGAAAAATCGGTTTAAAAGAAGAAAAAAAAGGTAGCGAGCCGCGGGATGTTGTGGATACCGCTTAAGTGAATTACTTGGATAAAGATTTTCGAGTTTTGTTATTATTTCAAATTTGAAAGCGATTTGCATTCGATAAAACGATTCTGAGCGGAGCTGACTTTTCTCGTAAATACATATAGTCTAAAGTCACGTATTCGGTGAAAATTTCAGGTTTCTACGACTGTTAGTTTCGAAATTACGAAGGAATAAACAACAATCGATTAAGACGAAATTGCGTTTTTAGCGTTCTGTTTTAAGGTGCTTTTGAGAAAATCGAAAAATGACCTCTCTACTAAAGTACCGACTATGGATGCGAATTGCTGCCGGAAACGAACTGTGACCGAAGAGATCGGAGCACTCCTTCTGGTCGGAAATCTGTGCACAGGACAGACGAAAATTGAATAAACATCATTGTAAAAACAATTTTTTTTTACCGAATAAGAAGAAAAGTGAATTTAAAGTGAGAATTTAAAAAAAAAAAAAAACCGATTAGTTTGGTTTTTTTCAATTTTTTTCCTTGTCAGTTCCACATATTATAAATATATTTATTCCGAATTAGTCACGCCGCGTGCGAACATATAGAGCGCGCATCTCGTATTTTATATTTGTAATGCAAATTTGTGTGTACGACGCGCAGGATGTGTAACGGTGAAAAAGCAAATTCCCCTGACTTTGTCGTTATAACGCAGAAATTAATGTTAATTTCATGCAAAACTTTTGTACAATATATATATATATATATTTGTATATACGGTTTGTATGTATAGGTGGTGTACTGCAGTATACTACTGCAGGAAACGGCGTGTGTGCGACCGACGGGAGTAGTGCGGGATATAAAAAAAAAAAAATTCTGTTCCTCGAAAATCGATTTATCACATATTATCAGCTAATATACGAGCTATGGCACGAACGCGTATACGGAATTTAACACCGTATATATATAATATATTAAATAAATTACATAATTATTTATTTTAATATGTATATATATATATATATACGAAGATAATACGATTATTATTATTAATCACGTTACACGTTATAATTTAATATACAAATATACAGGGCGTTTGGAAAATATTTAAAATATCTTTCGTTACAGTCTTGTATACAGTCAGGGTCGTATACAAGGTGGGGGGATGTGGGAGTCAGATCCCCCTCCCCATGATCTCTTTTTTTTTATAATATTAAACACAGAAAAATATATAAAATATATCTACGGTTTACTAAAAATTGTTCTGGCGATTATTTTATGTCAATAAATGTTTTCTCTTCTTACTATATTATAAACATTAAACAGCTCGATCAAAAGTTTGGTGTATTTGGTACCGTCGTGTGATTATATGTTAATACTTTTTAGAAAACCTGCTTTCCGATAACATTTGTATCTTAGGTAAATCGTAAATATTCTCTTTATATAGTTGTACCACAGATTATATATGAATATAATTCATATAATCTGCGGTCGTATCTATTACTATAGTGACACAGGCGTATTTTCAATTTTTTTTTTTTTTTTTAGGATAATATTTTATTGTTGATTAATTTCAAACAACGTTCTAGTGAAACCATTTTTTTTTTTTTAAATAGTTTTTAAAAAAAAAAGTTTTTTATTTTTACTTGTGTTAAAAATATTGATGTGCTTGATTTTTACATTTTTAGAATTAGTTCAATGGATAAGTTGTGTTTCAAATCGTGAAATTTTCAGAATAGTTTTGTGTATAATACACTTAATTACCCCGGGTATACTCGCAAAGTGGGATATGTATGGCCATTGCTCACTACAGATTTCATTCGCCCTAGACGGGCAATGGTATATTATTTTCCCACCGTATTTTTCATAATAAAACATATATATATATATATATATATGTTTTTTCAATATTTATAAATTAATAAATTACACACCACTGACATAAAGATAAACTGGTTTGCACCTACCAAAACATATTAGTGTATTGCGCACGAGTCAAACTGTTTTCTTTTTTCGGAACTTTTAAAATTTTAAACACGGTAATCGTTATAACTGTTTTAATAATACAGCATTAATACGAACAGTGCCTTTTTACTGTAACTCATATTCATACATTAAAAATTGTATTTGTCGAATACAAAAAAATAAATAAATAAAAATGTCGATTTATCGCTGCTAATAATATCTTCATTGAATAATTAATTCAATGGAAGTTATTTCAATTGAATTAATTCGGTAACTACAATACCATTCGTGTGGTCACTATAAACCACAGTAGTGCTTTCGATAAATTTCCTTTCGTTCAAATTAAATAACTATTCATATTTCATTGTTTACAACTGATATAAAAACGTTTAATGTTTATTTGAAGAAAAAAACATGTCCTGGACACAATGCGTAGCGCGTTACCGTAGAAACTTTTATTTATAACGCGAGATATACGAACGCGGAACGAACGTTTCGAGACGAAAACTGATTGGACGTGAAACCAGGTGGATCGACGTTAAAATAATTTTCGTCGAATTTCCTATATATTCATTTACCGTTTGACTTAATCATGGGGTGAACACGACATTGCGACGCCGATTGAAGCTTGTCATCGATACGCGTATCGACTATCGTTTTCTGATAAGTTTTACAGAAAATTGTGGGCGAACGTATTGTCGAAGAACAAAACGACAGAAAAATATGTTCGAGTAAGTCACAGTAAATCGTAAACGACGGTGCCGGCGAACAAATTTCCCGGTCTCAGTAGCGACCGAAATAATTATTATTATAGCGTTTTGAATTTTGTGGCGCACGATCTGATGCAATAATATAATACACTTGACGTTTTGCTAACCGTCTGATCTCTGGGCTGATATAATAAAGAGAGATATATAAGATATTGTAACGCGCGTAAAATTCAAAACGTTTTTGCTGATGATCAGCGAGACATTTTATTTTATTTTTTTGATATTCAAAAATAATCAAATTACATACAATATTACAAATTTTAAATATAATTTTAACTTTTCTTTAAAGAAAAACGCGCGGAAAATGATCACGCCGTTCATCGAGTCGAGCCATATATTATAATCTGTGTCAAATCAAATTAACCTACAAGCGCGGCTCAGAATCGGTTTTAAACGCGATTTCTGTCCGAACCGACATACACACGCACCATCCGCGTCTCGTCATCTTTTCGAAAACGTTGTTTTTTTTTTTTCTTAAATTCATACTAGTTTTTTCCACGCGCGGGTGTCCAGGAGTGGTTTTCTTTTTTAGAATTTTAAGAAACTCCATACGAAATATGATTTTAAACGGAGAAACAATTACTTCTTCTTCTTCTCCTTCGCCCTTTCTCCCAACTATTTGGGGTCGGCCACCCCGGTCCTCAGCTTCCGTTTGACTCTATCTTTTGCATCCTTTTCACACACGCCTGCAGCGGTTTCCATATCTCTCTCAACCGCCTCAAACCGCCTCTTTTTCGGTCGCCCTTTCCCCCCCCCCTCTTACCCTCCACATTCGTGTTCTTAACTATTTTAACTGCCTCGTCCCCCTCTCTTCTTAAAACATGCCCTAACCGTCTCAATCTATTCTCCCGCAGTTTGTCCACTACTGAAGCCACTCCTATACTACCTCTTACGCATTCATTACTCATTCTGTCTTCTCTAGTGACTCCACTCATCCGCCTCAACGTTCTCGTCTCTGCAACACTCATTTTTCGCTCCATTTTTCCATCTGTTGCCCAACGTTCTGATCCATACATCATTGCCGGCCTAACAACTGCCTTATAAAATTTACCTTTTATTGGAACTCTCTTGTCACACAAAACACCTGATGCTTCCCTCCACTTCATCCGTCCACATTTAATTCTGTGTTTTACATCTTCCTCAAAGTCACCGCTCTTTTGTAACATACATCCTAAATACTTGCACTTGTCTATACCTCGCCAACATCGTCACCACTTATCTTCACTAGATGTGTATCTGTAATCGCTCTTTGTTACCCCCTCGCTACGATTAAAATCAAACTCAATATACTCAAACGGAAAAACAATTTAACTGCGTTAATCGCAATAACTGTCATGCAGCTGTTGTTCGTCGGACTGCCAGTGTCCGGGCGAACGCCCCGTGGACGTCACCGAGTCGGACTGCGCGCCGGCCGCAGTGGGTCAGTGGCCGCGGTCGTCCGCTGCAGGCCCGCCGCGGTCGTGGCCCGGCAACGCTCCGAACGCCGACGAGCCACGCGTAAAGTCATTTCGTCTGCAATTTTTTAACGGGAAAGGACGCGGAAAAAATTCGTTTTTTTTTTTGGTTCTTTTTGTACCGTTAACGTTGTCTTGCAAAAAGCAATGACAACCAAAACGTTCGTACTGTTGTTAACGGTTCACAACTTTGTATACGACGGCCGTATCATTGAGAGATTTTCGCTCGAAATACAATCACGCCGCGTTTTCGTGTACAAAATCGTCGTGTATTATTATACTAGGGCAGATATTTATATGCTTTTGCATATTGTTATTGGTTGGTCAGAAAAATTTGCTAGTTTAACAAAAAACTTGTTTCGCGGATTCTATAAACAAACATTTGTTATGCATATTTTGCCGTTTTTGAATTTTCAGGGCATATTTAAGGGTTTTGTACATTTTAAAGTCATTTTCAACTAAAAAAAAGAGAATCGATAATTACAAAATAATCGTTTAAAATTTATAATTTTATAAATATCAACAGACGAATTGATAACTTTATTACCAATGTCTTAGATAAAATATATTATTAATTTGATTTTTATGGGGTTTTTCAATTTATTAATAATACGCGCGAGATATGACGCAAACAATGTAATCTATATACATTTTACAGTTTATTTCACGGATCGTGAAACAATTCCGTTCAATAAATCAAATTTAAATAAATATTTAAATTCAACATATTAAAAATTTCGAATTATAATATTACAAAAAAAAAAAAATGTAAAACATTGTAATAACTAAAATAGTAATAAAATACAATTATCGAATTTTCTTAGGTTTAAAAAAAAAAAATTTTTTTTAGACCATATTTTAAGAGCATATTTTAGTAATTTTTAGCGCATAACTGTGCATACATATTTGATAGGTTTTTAAGGCATATAAATATCTGCCCTAATTATTACGTTTTATAGAAACGTTTATTCGCGGAAATCGTTTTGCATTCGACACTTGAGTTCATAACTGCTTCGTAAAAAAAAAATGTTTAAAATATATGAAATGTCATTTGCGTCCGCAATCGTGGTTATTGACGAATACCGCTCTGGTACTAAAACATATTTCGAATTATAATATTACAAAAAAAAAAAAATGTAAAATATTTTTGTTCAGATTAATTGTAATAACTAAAAATAGTAATAAAATACAATTATCGAATTTTCTTAGGTTTAAAAAAAAAAAATTTTTTTTAGACCATATTTTAAGAGCATATTTTAGTAATTTTTAGCGCATAACTGTGCATACATATTTGATAGGTTTTTAAGGCATATAAATATCTGCCCTAATTATTACGTTTTATAGAAACGTTTATTCGCGGAAATCGTTTTGCATTCGACATCGTAAAAAAAAAAAATGTTTAAAATATATGAAATGTCATTTGCGTCCGCAATCGTGGTTATTGACGAATACCAAGGACGTATTTACGGTCAGAAGGGATGTGGGGCATGGATCCCCTCCCGTGCGCTTTCTTTTTTTTTTTTACATAACATAATATTATCTAATTCACGAAAAATACAACAAGAAATTATTATAATTAAAAATAATATTTTTCTGCGTAAACAAAATTCGTTAGTATTTTACGTTACATTATCGTAATTCATAATTATTATTCCTCGGTGTTTGTTAACCGCGGTAACTACCAACCGGTACGATGTGGACAGGTTATATAGGTTAGGATCACCGAAGAAAAGATTACTCGTGACCAGATGTTGAAGTTTGGTTTTTTTTTTTTTCAGCTAATCGATAAATTAGCTAAAAAAAAAAAAACAACTAAGAAGAGTAGACATTTTGTTAGGAAATATGTCGTTTTTATTAAATAAAAGTATAAAAAAAATACGGGTATCAATCACTTTGATATCAATGCTGGAACGGTTGTTATAATTACATATAATTATCCAATGATGAATTTTATATCCCCTCGCATATAACATCCGTGATTACGCCACTGGTCTATTTTTTTTTTTTTATTTAATGAAATTTTGGCACTATAAGTCATACGTCTCAACAATTATTATAAGATGTAAATATGTTACAATAAACACGTGCAAAAAATAAAACAAAATGCTAACACAAAGACACAACTACATTTTGAGAGACAGAACAAAAAAAACAGAAAATAAAATAATATTATAGAAATATAGAACACATGCATAATACGCTTACACATATATTATTCTAAATATATATACAAAATTCAAAGTTAAATTAGAAGGCCCTTTACACAAAATAAAATTTATCACGGCTTTAATAACGAGTGGATTATTAGATAATAGTAAATTAGAAAATGTCATATCGAAATGAAAGGATGCGCAAATAGCCCGTAAAGCATCCCCGCCACTGGTCTACACGCGTGTACGAATAGTGTACCTACACACCTACAACGACGTCCAGCAAACGATAAAATACGGCAAAATCGAGCGGGTTATACGGGAAAATGACATTTTTTTCGTTTAAAACAATGGTTCTCAATCCTTTTAGGACCGCGACCCGAATTTCGCCCCAAAAATCTTTTGCGACCCGCGTGCAGGTCTCATTTTTTCAAAAAGAATAGTTATAAAAATGAAAAAAAAAAAAACAAAACAAAATTTGTTTATTACTTTTATTATTTATTATAAATTTCCTGGAATCCGTATTATAATTCGAAAAATTGTTCGCGACCCACCACATAACTGACTCACGACCCCACCAGTGGGTCGCAGTTTGAGAAACGCTGGTTTAAAACAATACTTTGACGCGCGCAGTTTTAAATTTTTTAATTCAATACGAGTAAACAGCCGCGTGGCGTCCGCAGGAGACACTATAGCGCAGTAACGACCTGTTTTTATTAGGACTTTGGTTTTGAGATGGCCGTGACAAGAACCGAGTTTGATCAGTTTGTTATCAATGTAATAAAATAAAACGCAATTTAATTAGGTAATTCGATTTTGATAATATTATTATCGGTGCGTTGATCGTACGTATTTTATTTTTATTTCACGAGTAACATTCAATAAAATCGAGTACATAATATACGTAATTTTACGTATAGAATTACACTGTTCATTATACTAATTGTTTATAAAATATGTAATAAAAATATTGAAAAGAAATTTTTTTAAATTTATTTGTAATTAAAATAACATAAATAAATCAATAAAATCGCTATATTCCGTAGTTTTCAATAACGTACTCGTCGTATCATAATAATATGTCAACGTAAAAAAAATATGTAAATAGCAACAAAATTTTTAGTTTTAGTTTAACAATTCGTTGAACCCCCAAACCCCTGCAGGTAAAAAAAAAAAAATGTAAATATATGTTGTGCGACCAAGACGTCGAGAGTGAGAGAGAGAGAGAGAGAGAGAGAGAGAAAGAACTCGAACAAACTGTTTTAAAAAAAAACGTATTTTCCATTATGTTTATTGTCACGACAAAAAATAACAAAAACGTGATAACAAATATATCAAAACAGAAACAAATCTCAATGGAGATAACAAAAAAATTCTCCAAAGAGGTAACAAAAGTGTGATAACAAAAAAATTCTCCAAAGAGGTAACAAAAGTGTGATAACAAAAAAATTCTCCAAAGAGGTAACGAAAATCTCCGAGGTGATAACAAAATATTTTTCATCCGCGGCCGACGTCGGCGACTCGTCCGAGACCGAACGGCCTGGCCGCGGTCCGGAAGGGACCGTCGTGCTGCGGCACGGCCGTGACCGCCTCATTGTCCCGTTGTTCCATAGCCGACACGTCGGGATTTGCACTGTCGCTCCGCTGCACTACTACATCCGCCGATTGGATCACTTCTGGACGCGGCACGCCGTTCGCTGGCACGGTCGACCGGCAATCCTTCAACTCGGTCACCAATAACTGTGCGTGTGATCTGTGTACAAAAAATTGTTCAACGTATACCACCGAATTTAACCCGTAAAATGCACACTGCACCATTTAAAAACGCGCTCAAGTGAGCCGCTATTTTTCGGTTCCACAAAAATGTTTATTATTGTTTTCAATACCGGCGTCTGCTATACGCAACTCAGAAACACGCGATTTAAAAAAAAAAAAAACCCCCTATAGAAGATAGAGGAGGTATTACACGAATGTTCGGAGTCAAATTTTGATATTCTAATATATTATAAATAGTTGTATTTTAAAGCAGCATTCGTATACGTTTTACTAAATATTCGAACAAGTCGTGTTTATTTTCCACAACATTTTCAAATCTACTCCGGCCGAACGTTTGTAGGACTTCTCGTATACCTACACACGTCTATATACGCGTCTTTAAATATTTTGTTTCCGAGTCGAGCGTATACGTATTGGAACTAAGAAAACCTCATTTTTATCTAGTGTTTTTTGCTGGAGAAGTCCTCTTATAATAATAATACAGAACGGTAATCTTACGAATACCAGCTCGAACGGGTTAGGCGGTAAACTCTGTTATATAGTCACTTGTTTTGTTTTTCGTCGTGCTCGTTGTCCGTCGTGTCGTCGTCTGTCACTGCGTTGTCACTTTCTTTGGACCATTCGGGACTTCAGTGATCTGAAAATTTATTTTTTAAAACGTTTAAAATCGCGCGCGTAGTCGTGTTCCACTTGTTTTCAATATCAGTACACCCCGTACACGTCAAAAAACTCGACTACTGTTATGATAATTGTACTGCGGTATAATGAGAATGTGACGCGTTATTTATAATAAATACGCGCTTTAATATTTAACGACCTTGTCGTCGTCGTCGTCGTCGTCCCAAAACCGCATCTCTTTCGAAGGCCGCATCGATTCCACCCATTTCTCCGATTTGAACAGTTCGTCGTACACGGAGACACGCGGTTCCACTATCCCCCAGTAGTCTTCTAGCTGCGGTTTCGGTCTGGTCCTCTCCGGCTCCGGGAAACATTCCACGTGCCAGCGTTCCTTACATTCTTGTAGAAAGTTTGTGAAAAAAAAAAAAAAAAATTGAAGTGTAGTCCATCTATATATATATATATATATATATATATATATATACGTATATTATAATATTGTTTTGCAGCGTATATAAAGACCGCCACCGACAGCAACAGCCAACGCGTAAGTGTATACGGAGTATAGTAGGTACTTACTGTGACATTTCACCAAAATGACCCACGGCCACACGTTCCGGTGACGGCAATCCTTGCATTTCATTAGTAAGTTGTCGTGCGTACCGGTCACCGTCTCGCTGTGGGTACACGACTGAACGTTGGGACGTCTGTCGCGCAAAACCCGTAACAACATCCTGAAAACGTGTTCCGTTCGAATTTTCGTATTATTTTATATATAATAGGCCGTAGCTATTCAACTTTACCTGTATATCGAATTCATATTCGTAACGGATTTCTGTATTCCGACGGGAAATTGTCTTAAGGTATTTCGTCGATATGCGAAACGGTTGGTGTCAAAAAGCGGACTGAACGCTGTTTCCGTCTATTATTACCCCGTCAATATCGCATAATATGTCATTCCGTTGTCCAGGGAGACGTTTAACGAAAATCGCTATAAATATATCGAAATATTATTTCGACCACGAACTCTGACGCGTCGTTTCGTCTTGTTTCTCCATTTTTTTTTTTTTTTTTTTTTTTTCTCCGTATCGTTTATACAAAATATTATTTATTTCAAACGTACGACGTAGAAAATAAATTTATTCCAATAACAAAGCGAGTCCCATCACAAATGTCCCAAACGACATTTAAAAATGCGCAACAAATTTTCGTCAGACGCGTAATAATAATAACTCGCGTATTTTTTTCTTTTTTTTTTTTTAATCGTATAAAACGGAATTGACACGAAATAATTTTTTCCTGCTCGTAAAATTTTACTTTGATTCGTCGAAATTTACCGCCGTTGACGCAGTTTCGTCACTGTTCGATATATACGGATATTCAACAATCGCATTCAACGATTCGAACTGTGCTCACGGTGTTTTCGATTGTTGGGCCGATCCTATATTTTAACACCGATATCGACGGCGTTCCTGATGAGCTTCGAACGGAAATAACAGCTGAGTTACGCTCGCGAGACATTGTCGAACAATCGCCTTTAATTTTCTTCTTTTTTTTTCTCTCTGTACTTTCACCGTCGTTTTCAAAAATTAGAAATATAGCTGCAAAATACTCAAAGTATACGTCTGGACCCTACGCGCGCGCGTGAACAAGACTTTTCTCGCGCGAAAAATATTAAAAAACCCGCGTACCGGTACGTATCCCGTGTAACGGACGACCGTCTCCACCGCGTAGGTACTTAGAGCGAGCACTTGTAATTTCCATGTGGAAATCGAAAAAAATTTATGAACCAAAATCACATTGAGTCTATTTTTATCGAACAATTGTGATTTCCCCGTACATTTATATGATATAATTTTTTTTTTTCATATAAACTGTATTCTTAAATTTACTATTTATATAAATTACATTTTTTTTTTTCAATGAGTCTATCAAAACGTTTATTGTTGACCGGCCCACGAAACTTTTTCAGATTTTGAACGTGGCCCGAGGTCGAAAAAGTTTTGCCGATCACTGATCGAACGGTAGAGAGATACCGTAGAATCGAAAAATCTGGCTAGGCCGTACCCTGCAGAGGCGTATACGCTTATAGTCCGCGGGAAGGATAATATGCCAGGTAAAAAGTTAAAAGGAAAACAGAAGACAGAAAGGAACGGAGAATTGTCGTCGGAATGCAATACCGGTCGGAAGAGTGACAAGAGTTGAAATACGAGCGAATGAGTCGTACTTTTTTACATGCTTCTTGTGGACTATCCGTGAGTCGAGTTTAAAAAAAAAAATTAGTAACTCAAAAATTTAATAAGCGAGAAAAATGAAATAACGGTCGTTCTCTTGGCGTTTTATTAACTCTCTATAATAATAATAATAGTAATATTCATACGATATAACTCACATAATTTATATTTGGATTTACATAATATATCTTTGTGTTATAAAGTCAACACGTTGGTTTTATTAGAAATTATATGTTATTTAACGAGGAATTCATTTGGTTTTTATTTTTTAACTGAATTTTTATTTTATTTTTAACGCCCGTCTTCTTCGCTAATAGTTTATTATTATTATTATTATTATTACTGCAGCGCGAAAACCAACATAATAATATATAAAATATATTGTTCAAAATGATTACGATTCCGCATTGAGATTTGTGCAACGAGAAAAATCGCTATAATAATAATAATACCTAAAATTTTAAATTCAAATATAAAAATTTTAAGATTTTTTTTTTTATGTAATATTTTTGTATACATTTTTTTTTTTTATACGAAACGCGAATTTCTTAGAAATACTCCAATACACCGCATGCCGTAATACCAAAAAACGATACCGCATACATCAAAGTATATATAAAAAGTAGCGTATATATTTCGTACAAAAAAAAAAAAAAAAACAATGAAAAAAATATTCGCGTAGGAAATAATAATAACGACCGAATATAATAAAAAATGAGTATTTCGAAATTCAAATGGCCTATTTCGTATGGGAAAAAAATAATAATATAACTGATATTGTTAGCGAAAGAAAAAAAAATCCTCAATTAGAACGTTATATATATATATATATAAAAAATTATAGTGTTGTATTCATTGTCAAACATTCTGTACGCTATACGGCGTGGCGCGCGTATACTATAAATTATTAATGTTCAATTTTCTCTTATCTACCATACCGCGTATATTTGGCACCGATTATTTTATTAAATTATAATAACGCGTATCGTTTCCATGAAATCGACTTCTTCTTGGATATCCGTTCACACACACACACACACACACGCGCGCGCGCGCGTATACACGAGGCGTTCGATTAAAAAAAAATAATAATAATAAACGTGTAATAAAAAAAAAAAATTAAAACCCGATGTGTGAAGAGAAACACGGGCATATTATAATAATATAACTCGCGACCGTTTAGTGCGTATTATTTTTATTTTTTTTCTGTATGTCTGTGTAATGTGCATACGTGTAATATAATATTATTATTGTACTGTTCTAAGTACTATTATAATACATATATACGATTATGTATATAAGATTTATTTATGATTGAATATTCCAATAATCCGGCGATTATTAATAATTTTCCAAATAATTTATATAATAAAAAAAAAAAACGTATATCATAAACGATTGTCGGTCGGCGTTAAATGCGTACACAATTTAAATATTAAAAAAAAAAATGTTTAAACGGAAAAATAAATTTAAAAAAAATAAACACCGCACGGCAAAATGTATATATAGAAAAAACGCGTTTCGAAAGAGTATTTTCTTTTTTTTTTTTTTATTAGCTTCTAGTCTAACTATTACAGCTCAACAATTATATAAAACAACATAACTAAAATATTACAAAAAAATAAGAATTAAAAACAGCAATTAACTTAAATGCAATTATATGGTAAAACCAGCCTCCAAAATAAAATTAATAATTCTATTTACCACTATTTCAGAGTTGGAGTTATTTCGAAAGAGTAATGTTATATATTCGCGAATACTTATGTATACAATTGTGTAGTGTGATCTATAACACCAGCCTATATCGTTTTTTTGTTTTCGATAAGGCGATCTAATATTTTTTTTTTTTTAATTTCTCGACAATTCCGTTTTTTTTTCCCCAATAAATTCGCCAGCCCGCGAAAGACTCTTTCGATTTCTATAGAAAAAAAAGGAAAAATACCCGGAAAACGCGCTATTCCAAAATAGTCGTGAAAATATTTTTTCTATTTTTCTATGCTATACGAAGAAGCGTCTGTTTTTTTTTTTGCCTCCTCGGTGTTCACGCGTCAATCACAAGCATCAGCGGATGCTGTGTGAATTTTCAAGTCCTGCGTGGCAAATTTAATTGCCGGTCATATTTCCGCGCACTTGTTTGCAAGGGCTGAAAAGTCGAAACGTCGAACGGCAAAAGGATGGAAAGTATATTGGACGTTCTCTACTTGTTATACATTAATATTATACCCCGTTTAAACGCATTATAATTTATTCGACGCGCAAAACGAAATGCCACCAAAAAAAAAAAAATTCTTATTCCGACATATATAACACGCTTCTCGTTACATATCTAAATATTTTTAAAAAATAATTTTTTGGTTGTTTTTTTGCGTTTTTTTTTTTTAAGCGCTTTTGAGGAAATCGAAAAATGACCTCTTTAAATTACTATACCGACTATAGATGATGCAATCTGTTACCGAAAACAAACTAGATAACTGTAAAGATCGGAACACTCTTTCTGATAGAACTTTTGGGTACAGATATTAAAATTTTTTTTTTTTTTTTTTTACACGTGTAATATCTCGTTTTACGCGTATTATATTCTCCCGTTTCGTCAGGCTTAATCGCTTCGTAAATTATTCTCCCCTGCAGCAAGCGACTTGTTCTTTCTATAATTCCACTACCGCGTATATACGTATTATCTATAATATATTATAGTATTGTGTGTTTTCTCGTTTTCCTTTTCTCGCCAGCAGTCGCGGCCACGTTTCGCATAAAATATTTACACGTATATAATACGAACTCGTAAAGCGTATTTTCTACAGATTTTTTTTTTCTCCCGCTGTGATTTTGACCCGAAGACCTTTTGAAATTATTACGGTTATCTGTATTATTATTTTATACGTTATAACAAACGCGTACACCGCGCCTGTATTACGTGAATACGAAATTCGATAAGGAGAAGAAAAAAAAATATATATAAATTTTTTTTTTTTTTTTTATCGTTTCTCCTGCGTGTATAACACGCGAACACACACGTGTTTTCGTTTTCGCGCGAGTGAAAAGAAAAACCTCATCCGCGTCCAATAAAAATAAATCTGCCGTATATATTTGTCAATTCAAATCGTTCGAGGAGACGACCTTAAAATATTTACGAGAACGACCTCACAACAAGCTCGTACGAGCGGATATTTAAATACACATTTTTATAGAGTGGTGCAAAAACGGTTTGGAATATTCTAAATGTGTCCTGCAAGTGGTGCGTAAGGTCGGCCTTAAAATTTCTTTTTTTTCTTTCGGTTATAATCGAACGGAGTTTCTCTCGATCTCTACGACGCGTTGTTGTTATTTTATCTTCTGATTTATCGTTATTAATATTCTCGTCGTTTATATATTATAAAAACGATAAGGCCGTACAAAATCCGTGGACAGTTGTGAGAACGCGTGTTGGATCTACGGCGAATGTCTTGTGACCGCGTATATATAATGTATTTAGTCTTGAGTACGCGTGATCCGGGACCCTAAGAAAGCGGTTAAAAAAACAACTCGTCATGGTGCAGAAAATATTTGCGAGAATCGTGATTTCCTGGACTCGTAGTACACGTGTAGCCGATCTGAGGACAAATCAGTGGCGCCGATCACTTAATTTATCTATGACATATGTCATAGTAGATTTTGTAGCTGGGGGGCCCACCAAGAGGTATTAAGGCCGGGTACTGAATTCAGAATTTTAACTATAAACACAAATAAATACGATATACGAATGATTAGTAAATAACAGCTGTTATTAAACACTATAACATATAGGTAAGACGTTGATATTGGATTATGATTCTACGCTCTAGTGCTAAGTGTTACACTAAAAGTATTATACTAACGTCTAACAACTAGCAGCTGAAATGACGAACATAGACATGATGAGAGTATGACAAAACTGCGAATAAAACTATATGAAGTAGAACGAGTTTCTGTTAGTAATTCATTATCCAAATCCGATCTTAATAGTATATAGGGTTTAAATATTTGTTCGGTTAAAAAATAGAAAAAATAAATGGCTTATACATTGCATTATGTGGTGCTCTCATTCGCATCTGTATAGTTGTTAAATGGGGAAAAAATTGAGGGGGAGGGGCCATTTGATGTATGATGTCATAGTATTTTTTAAACGCGTCGGCGCCACTGAGACAAATCGATTGTCCAGATTTTCTTGTACGCGGATTTGAAATGTTTTAAGGACAGTCGTTTGATTCCAAACAACAAAACGCTTTTCCACGTTTCGTATTCGCTATGTAGAACCTCGCAACTACGTCCAAAACGTTCCGCGTTCACGACCCGTTCGGTTATCGTGTTTATCCATTGACTAAACGCGTTGTGTTCTTATAGCTAATCGCAACATTTAAATACTGATTTTAAGTCGAATTAATCCACTCTCGCGAGGCGTTGTTGTTATTATTATTATTGAAATTTATGACAGTGTTTTAAATTCGAGAACTGCTGCAGTGGTATAAAATCGCGCGGTACTATATACGTTCGAAGAAACGATTTTGAATATAAAGTACTATAAAACGAAAAATATATAACCGTACTTGGGGTTGCTTTCTTTCGCAGACTTCTCAGAAAATTTCACTCTTGATACCGCCGCGATATATACTGCACTCGTCCACCCATCCAGCAGTAGTATAGGTATACACCGCCCCGTTTATGTTAATTTCCAATCGATTGATACGTCGAATACGATAATATAATATGCAAGAGTGCGCGGCTTAAATGCAAAACATATTCCGAGTATTTACATTTTTTTTTTTTTTGTAATCGAAGAGATTTTGGAGAAAAAAAAGTACCACCGTCGTTTTCGAACTAAAATAATTCGCTAAATTTTTTTTTTAATATTTCAAAATCGAAAATTTCATTTTAACGTGAAAACCCCTATTTTTTTTACTTTTTTTTATGTAAGAGAATATTTTTTATTTACACAATATCCAAAACGGTAGTTTTCATCAAGTATATATATACATATAGTAACTTTTAGACTCGAAAATAGGTGGTTCGCTTATAATACGTTTACAAAATATATTAAACAGTACAAAAATTACGTCGCGTCCAAAACCGAAATGTTTTTAATAATTTTACTAGAATCGAATTTCAAAAACGCGAGTAAAATATCGAAACGTAGCACTTCTAAGAACGCAGGAAAGAGTTTATAATAAGCGTATAAGTATAATATAGTTATAGGAATAAGTGTTTACAGACAAAAAAATAACAAAAAGCGCATCATTATTATATATATTACATGTGTACACGCGAAGCGTGTACGTGATTCTTCGCGTCTCGCTCAGAATCTAAAAATGGATACTTTTTTTTTTTTTTATATGCGTTGAATACAATTTTTTTCTGCGAAAGAAAACCGAGAAAATAGTAACAATAATAATGTATAACAATAAATATTAATTGACTTTTAACTAAATCGAATTGAATTTGTTGACGAATTTCTTCGAAAAACGTTGGCGAAAATATTAAATATAACGCTCTGGAAACGTGTAATTTTGTCGTTAAAAAACGTCAAAAAAAAAAATAATAACGCAGACTTAACTGCGTGTGTATACTTATTATAAAAGTTTTTTACGTTCGATGAGTAGATATACAATTTATCGTTAAATGCGCTCGCAAAAGGCAAGTACACATACGTAACGTAATCGACATGACACGCACTTGGTCGTATAAATATTTAAATATTTAATTTTATCGCGGCAAAAAATAATTTTCATCCTCCCACGCTTTCATTAAATAAACATTTAAAAAAAATTTTTTTTTTTTTTAAATGTACACATTATAATATTACATCTGTTACTCTCAACTATCATATATTATATTATTACACGTATATAAAATACACACGACATATATATCCACCGCATATATTATATATATATATATATAACGTATAAATATGTATAACTTCACGGAAGTTCGAGTAAAATGGGAAGTACATGTAGGTAGGTACGTGACAAAAAAAATCTAAATAATTCTGGTATGTATATTTTTATTTTATTTTAAGTATATCCTGCAGTTTGGAGGGGAAATAGAAGAAAAAAAAGGCCGTATACTAACAAATGTATGCGCGCGAGTATAATTTTATATTTAAATAGTAAATATAATATTATTGCGATCAGAGTAAATAAATTGCGGAGAAACGCGAAAGATTTTCGATTTGGGGTATGATGCGAATAGGATATTCTAAAACGCGTATATAATCGTACATTATCGATTATTATTTCTAATTTATTTGTACAACGTGTTTTTCTTCTGTGTCTATCTATTTTTTACGCGAAAAAAATTTCCGTAAAAGAAAAAAAACACGCGAGTAAAATTATTTGTCATACACGATTTTCACGCGAAATCGAATTATTTTATCGTCAAAATCAAAAAAAAAATGCCACTTGTTCCAGAAGTAATACAGCATTAAGAATAATTGAGCATACAAGAGAACAGACAAGTGACAACTCCTCCACTCAATACAGCGTCAAATCCTTAAATTTTTTTTTTGGCCATACCATAAGACGAGATTGCCAAGAACAAATAATTATCCGATGAAAAGTGCAAGGCAAAAGGAATAGATGACGTCCTCTTACTCTACTCGATTTATTGGTAAAATCAAAGATTTAACGTGAATTAGGTCAGTAGCAGAAATCACGCGAAAACCTGGTAGTTTGAAGAAATATTAATAACAATCATACGCTCGCTTAAATGGTCACGACGTTCGAAATCGAACTGCCGAAGAAAAATAAGATAATCCAAAAATAATAGTAACACTTATCATTCTGCGGGCAAACCAATATCGTTTATTTTAATTATATATTTATTATACCTACTTCAATGACACGAAAATTTAATTCGCACGATATTCAAGTACAATATTTGAACATTTCTTCAAAAACTCATTTTACATAGTCAAAATTTCGATGATTTTTCGTACTTATATTTTGTCGATTTCAGCTCCTAAAATATATACATTTACTGTTACCTGCGTTCAAAATCGTTTTTCGAACACGTAACAACTTATATTTCAAATTCAAAACAACACTGCCACTCTAAAAACTGCTTCTGCCTCAGCGCGTAACCCACTTGACATTTTTTTTTTTTTTTTTTGTAGTGAAATATATTATGGAGCGCACTCAACGGCGTTTTATATAAGGTTTTTATTATTCACAATGTATAAGACGTATTTCCACGAAGAAATAACATTTTTCAATGTGAGATTTGCTAGAGTTATCTATATAAGAAAATTCTTATTCATAACCTACCTATATATTATACTGTAATCCTTATTCCGAACAAAAACATTATTCAAATTCGGTTGAAAACGACTATATTGTGCAGAGAACGGTTTGAGTTTTTGATGTTTAAAACGTTATTAAAGACAAAAAAAATCAGATCGCGTTTGTCTATCAGTATTGTTCGTCCGTCGTTATTTCGAAATAATTAATTTTTTTTTTTTTTAATCATACACGGTCGATTAATTACTAGTTTTTCAAAACTCGAATTCATTTTATAAATCTTACTTATAAAACACAACACTAAAGTATATCTATTTTTATGAATGATCACCGCGAAAGAAATCCCGTTTGAAATCTCCAATTCTATTTCGGCGATCGGTCGTTTTCGTTTTCGGTTGAGACGCGTTCAACGAAAATCAAAAACGTATTAAATATTCGGTCAAACTCGTGCTAATTTCTTATTACTCGACTTGTGATTTTTGCTTCACCTGTGCGGAGACGGTAAAAACACAATATATTTACGTATTATTACGCGAGACTTATAGGACATAGGATCAGCGGCGGATTAAGTAATTAGACGCCTACATTTGCGCCGCCCCTTCATTTTCATAAGATTTTTTTTCCTTTTTTTAAACCAATCAAAATACATAAAAAAATGTACCGTTAATTACATTTATTATTAAAAAATATATAAAACGTTACTAGCCATAAAACGTCAAAACACGAATAGTTAAACAAAAAGGTAAGTTAATACTTGTTTTTTCTCTTTTTCTTTCTGTTTTTTTTTCTAAAATTGTCTTCTTTTTCTCCTTAAATCTTAACGCTCCAATCACCTGCTTGTTCTGCTTGTAGGCAGAATCCTGACGCGGTTCGAGACGTATATCTCCTATTCGTAAAATGCACTAGTATCTCGGACGGAGAACATAAAATAAGAACCGAGCACGCAAGCGAGAAGAAAATAAAACGCCCTCGTTAAATAGATTCGTTTTTCACAAAAAAAAAAAAAATTACGATGACGACAGTACCACAAGTCCCACCCGGGCAGCCAGGCCAATGTCCCGGGATAAGGACTTCGAGCTATATTTTGGGACCCCATAGTTCTTAATACACCATCGAGAACGACGTTTGTAATACACTAATATGGAGAAAAAAATATCTGATAAAAAACATTATATCCAGAAAAAATAATTATTATATTTCAATTATTTAAAGTCGAAACCTTAACATAATATATATATATATATATATATATACATAGTGTACACATATATTTTCGCATTTAATATATTATGCGCTATTTTACGTATTATTATTTATTAATCTGAAAATGGATTGATAAGACGATATTGATGTATGCACTTTATATGAAATAACGATTGTAAATGTTTTAATTTGTGGAAAAATTCGGTTTTTTTTTTTTTGTTTTTTATCGATTAAATTTAAATCTTTTAAATCGCTCATAATATGTACCGGAAATATAATTAAATATTATAAAAATTAGGAGCCACTAAATTTTTCTTCGTCCTAGGCCCCAAAAACTATTTGTGGTACCGGGTGACGATGATGATGATGATGATGTACGTACATATATATATTGTATAACGTAGAGTAGGAAGGGCAAGGTTTAATATAAATAATATACACAATACATTGGATCGCGAGGGAATAACAACAATATTTTAAATATATGTGGAATAAATTATCATAATAATTGTATTATTACAGTGTAAGCACGCATATATATATTGTAATAACGATCGTTTTTACATCAAATTCTATATGAAATTTCGTTTTTTTTTTTAATTATTTAAAATCGAGTGTTTTATCAAATTTTTATGCCACGAAAATCGAAAATTGTCAAAACACACGTGTATATATATATAATATATGTATAT
This sequence comes from Slavum lentiscoides, assembly GCA_032441835.1. NCBI lineage: Eukaryota > Metazoa > Arthropoda > Insecta > Hemiptera > Aphididae > Slavum > Slavum lentiscoides. The sequence goes on along the minus strand of CM063715.1, from coordinate 6,762,927 downwards.
TGTATATATATATGAATATATTCCACTTTTATAAATAAAAATGTCAACGGCTAATGGTTAAATATGTGTATAATATATATGTATATTGTATATACGCAAGTAAGGGAACTTATGCTCGTTATATACGAGGGGGGGTTTTTTTTATAATATAAAAATAATTTATTTACTTTACATTTACGTATTAAATCAATAAACGTTCAGTTCAATATTGAGAAAAAAAAACAAATTTCACATACATTTTTATTTCTTTGATTTATTTTGGTATATTTTTCTTCTTCAAAAAAAAAAATAATAATAAAAATTTATTTTCCGTTTTACTTAGTATTATTTTTTAATATTGGAAGAGAGGGCGGAATTTAAAAGTTACCCTACAATAGCGATCAATTCCCAGGGAGCTCAAAAAAAGCCTATACTCTTGGAGCTTCGCAGTGAGATCCAAGAAATTTTCCCACTTGAAGGCCCTATAAGTAATTGTTTCCTCCTAAAGAGATACTTATAGAATGTAGATACATTATAATAATATGTTTAGTTTTATTTGGAAGTTTAAAATTTCAAATAACATAGTCAAGCCGAAAATACAAAATTTACATAAATAAAGCCGTGTAGGAGTAATATTTTTTTTTCTTTTTCCGAAAATATCATTTATTTTATATAATATAATATATACCATCCACCGCTGAGGTCTGCACGAATTTGGCCTTTGATCGTGAAATGAGAATAAATTATAGTAAACTAATAATTCAATAAATAGGTCCATGTACATAATAGTACACGGTATAGGTATACGTTCTATAGTAGACAATTTTAAATTATGAAGTAGAATTATTTCAACAACTCGATTAGTTTATCTTCAAAGACGATTCGAACCCTAGCGTGTTACTCGCATTTACAAAAAAAAACCCCGCTTAAATTTATATATTCATAATTTTCTAAAAATATTAATTTACATACGTTACGAATTTCAGTGTTTATCAAATTACCTAAGGATCAATATTTATAATAGATGAAAATGTATGCATACCAGTGTTAAAATGTTTATTTTTGAGAAATACATACAATATCGTCATCGTCAAATTGTATATTTTAAGACTATAATAAAATAGTTTCTTGAGGTATTATGGTAAATAAATATTATTTTGCAAAGTTAACCGTTGAAGTGCGTGGGTGTGTAATAAGTAAATATTAAAATACATACTATATAATATAATCTACAAGTATATAATATAGATGAGAGCTATTAACTTCAATATAGTTAAAATAAATATTATTACACTATGAAAAAAAAAACGATTAGAAATGGAGTTTTTTTTTTTTTTAATAAATAACTGAAGTAATTTCCGTTTCGTTGAAAAAACAAATTGAAAATGCGTTGAAATTTGAAATTTGTAATACTTTCATTTCTTTAAAAAGCCTTTTAAATTTTAAATTTAATCGATTTCAAGGCAAATTAAATACTGAATTGTTTTCATTTGTTTTTCTTTCCCCTATAAATTCTCCGAAAATGATTGCGCGAGTTCTGCATATTCGACAAACTCAAAGTACCATCTGGATTTAAATTTCAATAAATGTAAAACAAAAAAAAAATATATAAGAAACTTTTTAAACACTTTTCCTGTTCCAACTTTTAAAAAGTATTTCCCGAATTTTAAGAAAAACACATTTTAAAACCAAGCGATTTCTCGCGAACGTAATACTTTAGACAATGGTACCTAAATTGAAAAACTCGTTATTTCCTTAAAACAAAAAAACAAAAAAAATTATTAGTTTCTCTGTATATATATATATATATATATACATCATATATACTTCCAAATAAGCCACTGGCTCTATACTCTTATAGTTACTATAGTAATGCTTCTGCCTCCCTACAAATCGATTTAGGGAAACGCCAGTCTGAGTGAATACGCCCAATTTTCGCGAATCACAATTTTAAAAGTATATATAATAATAAAGTACGATCTACGAGTTTATTCATATTTTATACATAACCAAAAGAGTTGGTAAAAAAGTTATAATATATTTTTAAAAATGGAGTTGTACTAACAACGTCTGAACACGATGTAATGTTATATCGTCCGTTCTTTTAATCGAATTTACACTGAACTATTACTTATTATAATTTATTTACTTATATATATATATATGCATTATAATATATGTAGTACATGTCATCGTATTGCACACAAGTTTTAATAATTAATAATTGACTCTAATCACGTTGTTATTCAAAACATATTTAATCACGATAATTGCGACGATTTTCGTAATTTGAAATTTAATGCTTCTCTGCGTGAACACCTAATTAAATCACGAATAAGATTATTAATTTGTAAACAGTAAATTTTATCTACATAAAACAAATTGAATTCAGTGTGGCTACGAGCCATAGAAAATTTTTTTATAAAAATAAAACCCTAAAAAAAAAATGATCGATTTTCAATATTTCCAAAATATTTAAAATTTTATCAAATTTCTACGAAAAAAAAACAATAAGTAACATATTTAATAATTCTAGGGAGTCGTTTTCTGTGTAAACCGTATTAATAATAATAATATATTAAACCTTTGGAGCAGCTGCTTCGTTTTTCACGAAAAAAAAAGAAAAGGGATAAACACAAACTACAATAATTAAAGAAAATACAACTATTGCGCCGTCGTTTTTCACTCTTTCTTATACTTTCAGGAACTCAAATAAAATTCAAATCACGAATACAGTTTGTAATTTATAAAACGCATAAGACGTCAGAATCCGCGTTGTTTTCTACGTTAATCCTACAAAAAAAAAACCAATCTTTGCTAAAAAATCAATTATAAAAACGCATGCGGTACCTATACATAAAGTTTTAAACTGTAAATAATGTAAAATAATAAAACTGTAATGACTTAGTTATACACTGCATTATTAAAACCTAAACGTTTTTCGGTTTTTGATAAACACTACAATAGCTCAACATTTTCAACCTGTGTGTAATTATTTATTACATTTTTTTAATTACTATATACATATAACGATTGTAAGTGTATAATTATTTAAATTGAAACTCAGCGTGTAAAACACGGTTTTTGTATATTTTATATTGCTCGGTATACAGTTTTCAAAGTTATCTATAATTTCCGCGCGTAAATGCCAAAAACGAGACAGCAGCAATTACAAATATTGATTTTATTCCGTTTACAGTTCGTTTTGTCCGTTTATATATACTTCAGGATTTCATAGAAACGAATACGTGACAAATACAAATATATTTCAAGTGACTGTGACTTTTACAACTATACAATAATTGCATTTAATGACGTATATATAATACATTATACATATAGTAGGAAATTCTAAAAAAAAAAAAGGATATTCGTATACATTCGCAAATGATCATTAAAATTTGAATATACACACATTTCTAATAAAATGTGCAAAAATGTGCAGTCATTGCCCGACACCGCGTAGTTCTAATAATAATCGTATAATATTCTTCGTGCGCTATTATAGTAGTTATAATATATATTTTAGTATTGCGATTTCTCTTATAGTTTATATACATAAACGCGTTTGATGAATATAAAAATTAAGTTACCTGCGTTTAGTGTATATGAATAATATATTCGAGTCAAATAAATAAAATTCCCATTTTGGATAAAAAAAAAAAACAAAAAAATTCATATATCAATTTAAAAAATTCCTCGTGCGAAATTCTTCGAATTTATATAACGATTTTGTCTCGGATATAACCTGCAGTCTGCAGACGTCTTATAACATCTCCGCAGTATTCTTTAATATATTTATTCAGTATTTTATAATAACGAACGTTCTCACACGTAAAATATCCGTCTCGGTATATATCAGTGGCGATATATATATCGGTGTTCAAGGGGGGTGAAAATGGAGCCAACCCCCTCTGCCAATGAAATATTCACATTGACGAGTAATAACCAAGAAGAAAGATCTATTAATGTACCGAGACGAAATGCAGATGTAGAAAAAGGAAGAACAACGTGCATAGAACGTAAACGAAATAACGATAAAACGGGAAAAGAAAGTAGTCATCAGATAGCGTTACGACACAACAAAGAGGGCGTGGCAGAAAGGCGTATATAAATAGCGGTTTTTTTTTTTTTAATTCACACACATACACAGCGCAGTGTCAAACGCGAACTACGTTATTCACACCCGACTGCCGTGACTATACACTGAACGGTCCACTGGTTTTGGGCCGCTATTTATAAGCGCCTTTCTGCCACGCACTCTACGTTGTTTCGTAGCGCTATCTGGTGACTACTTTCTTTTTCTCGTTTTATTACGGTCGGCTGACGCGCTATGTCGGTACATGCGGGTGTTTAGTTTAACGCTGACCGAGCAACGGTTCGTACGCGGGTATGCAAAATAAATGCAATCTTTAATATTTATTTTTATTATTATTTATAATAATATTATTATTATTTCGCATATTTCAATGAAATAAAATGAACTTAAGGATTCATCTTTCCTCGTTGTACACTCGTTTACACGTTTACTCTTTTACACTGTATACCACATTACCACCGACCGAGTTTATTGTCGTCAGCTAAGCACTAAACGCTCGATCACGACCGATGATCAGCACGCACCGTCAACGCGTACCGTACGCGCTGATCGTCGGTCAAGCACGATTTCCAGCCTTATACATGATGTTCAAAGGAGTGGGGACAAAAATGGAGCACAACCATAACATGATTGGACCAACTAACGTGACACAAGTCGATGCTGTTACGTCAGAGATATATTAAATTTAAAAATATCGAATCCCATGGGGTGCAATCCACCTATCGTCCCCCTTTTATAACCGCCACTGAGATATATATATATATATATATATATATAACGTGCATTTTTTTATATCGATCTATACAGTTCAGGGTAACGAAATGTCCGAACCTGATATATTGTAATTCTCTTCTTTAATAAAAGAAATATTTCTTATTATTATACGGCTATATATAGAATTTCATACGTATTTTTTTTGAAGTACCTGCCTGTAATAGTGAACGTTTAATATCAAATATTTGATATCATTTCACCATATATATATTATATAGTGATATAAGTGACGGAAATTCGCGTAAAACTAATTTTACGCTATGATTTTTTTTTTTGTACGAATATATTGGTTATGCAATAGATAAATTATACGCCAAATCGTTTTGGGGGCAAACGGTATTACGGTAAATGTTTGGTTTGCTACGGTAAATTAAATTAATCCATCCGCTTCTACTCGCATGTATATTATATTAAACTTTCAAACTTTGGGGGATGTCATCTATATACGATACGCAATTAGACATAATTAAACGTGTTACCAGTGAATAACTCCGTTTTTGTCTACTGCACACGTCTAAATATTTTTTTTTGGAACCTTACCTTACATATATAGTATATCAGTGGCTAGTAATTAGGACTATAGAATATAGATCATGAGGGGGGATCAATATTTTTTCATAAGAACAAATATAAAAAAATTGTTTTTGAAGTGAATTTACGCATATTATATTCGTTTAAATAAGACAATTAATAAATTGAAAAATTCATAACCATTTTGTCGAGTACATACTACTCGAGACGTAATAAGCGGTAAATTTGTATGAACTACTAGCATAGACGACATCCGTTTAATCGATTCTAAGGAATTTAATTACTACAAAGGCTCGTCAACGCCTCCTGGCAAAACCGTGTGTCTCCTTTTCGTATTCGCCTTCTGTTGGCGCGTACAAACGCGTGTCCTTCACGACCGACCCGTTTATTGACCGAATTTTTGACAGTGGTACATGATTTTGCGATCATCCGACAGTACAGATTCAAACAAAAAACACTAGTATTTCGTTTGTAAAAAAAATGCTATCTCAATAATAAAAAACGAAAAAAGGCCAAGGAGAGAGATTCGATATTCCGCTTCCCTACGATTACGTCACCGTAGTGTATTTACTAGAGCGGTCCTTATTTTTCAAAATCTGTGTTATCTACGGGACGGCCCGAAAATATGTTCATTACCTCAAAAAATTGGTGTGTACAAATATTTGGATATATATTTCAACTTAAACCCGTGCCTCCAGAAGGTTAAAATTTGAAAAAAGGAGAGATTTTTATATAAATCGCTGTATTTCATAAAACTGATCGATTTTATGAAAAAAATAAATAAAAGACAAAAAATATAGACAATATAATAATTGTCTAGAAAAATTATATCTCGTAAAAAATTATTGTGTTACGAGTTATTTCATATATTATATACAAAAACTAACAAATTTTTACGTTTCTATATTAATATAATTGTTTTTTTACATTTTATTTATTTTTTTAAATATTATAACTTGTTTTACATCACACTTAACAATAGCTTTTGTTAATATTATACTATATATACGTATATTATAATATGTCATCGCACTGTTTTAATAATTTTCATCGATACGTTTTTATAGTTTAAGACCTGCAGTATAATGGGGGGGGGGGAGAACTCTAAAAGTTTTCATGATTTATATTATAGTCGGTTATAAATTACAAAATATTATTGATTACACTGCAGTAAATACTATATTTTAGTACGCGTATGTGGGAGTATTTTGTATTTTATATAATATATTAAAAATCACAATTAATCGATATATCACGGGCGAAATAATAATATTTCTATATAATATACACGTGTAGACGGACGATTATGATAAAATCTATATGTGGTCTCGTACAATATAAATAATAACGAGCGGAAGATTGGTTCTAAGATATATTATCATACACACACACACAGCTAATACATATAATATGCGTGAATTATATAAACATAGTCACGGTACAGAAAATAAAAATGATTATAATAAGATTTTGAGAATCTATAGTAAAGTGCACTTATACGCGTTATATTGAATCATTTCATTAGAATTTATACGCGTGTTTAAACAATATAATAATAATAATAATAATAATAATCGATCCGTTTACAGAGTGTATATTAAAACGTTTCAAATGTCCATATATACGTGTATATGTGTGTGTGTACGCATTTATTGTTAATATGTATATAAATATTATTTGAACGATATATATATATATATATTATTCGTCATTCTGACGAAAAACCGGCAATTATACATAAATCCCGTTGTATCCTTTTCATTATAATTTCGATAATATACATAATATGGTACGTACACATATGAAAAATTGTGGCGTTCAATAGAATTGAACGATTGTAAATTATTGTAATTTATTATAAAACTACGATGTTAGATCATTCTTATTAAACGAAGTAAAAAAAAAAAAAAAAATTTGAACAAAACCCGATTATTATCGTGATTTTATATGTACGAAAAAAAAAATTGATCCGAAGGACAAATATAGATACTTCTGAACGGGTTCTATTTGAGCTATTTATTCTTGCTTACTAAACGAAAGCACATATTATATCGACTTACTTATTTTCAAAAAAAAAAAATATATATATTCGCAATTAAGGCCTTTTATTAAGAAGAGAAAAAAAAATCATATATAATGATATATTTTACATTATACCTATATTATATATAATATATAATCGTTCGTATTACACTTTTGAGTATACATAATTATACTGACCGCACACAAAACTTCGTTTTTTTCCTACCAGTACTCGACTCAAAATAATATTTCCAAAAAAAAAAGTGTATAGATACTTTTTTTTTTACTTGAGAATTAATTTAGATAAATGTAGAGAGCGGATAATGTTATAATAATTTTATATTTACATTATATATTTACATTTTATATTTTATATTTACAAAAAATTTGTGAATATGATCAGATGAAAAACAAATCGCAATATTTTGTAATTCGTTATTAATTACAATAAAAAATAAAAAAAAAAATACATATGAAATCCGTCTCGGCTGATTATTCGTACAACGTCCATAACGAATTCCGTTAGGGCGTATAGAAATCCGTTGAAATGACCAGACAGACCAAAGTGTATTCATTAAAACGTTTAATCGATTTCAATCGAATTATGCGTATAAAAATAAAAAATACGATCGATTCGGTTTCAAAAACGGAAAAACGTGTTTCGCGTATTTCGTATACGAATTTTTTTCGTATTATTATATTATAAATTTGTTCCCGTTTTCAAAAGTTTCCGGATAACGGGGTTTTGCAATAATTAAAATAATCGAAGGAACATATTATGACACTGATGTGTCACGATACTTCCAATAATTTATCGATTTTAAAACATCATTGCGTGCAATTTATTATAGATGTATTGACGTTGAACGTCGTTAAACATGATAATTCACCTCCGTATTAACACAAATCGAAATTGTTTTTACACGTTAATATGACTGACTGTATTATTATTTTAGCTTGCGAAAAACAATAAAACGAGACGACCGTCGATGATATTTTGAAAATGAATATTGCGTTATCGCGATAACGAGTTAAAAAAAAAAACAAGAAAAGAAAATAAACCGGCTTTTTGTTATCAACGCGGTCATCGCGTCAGTCTGTACGACGTCTTTGGACAGTGACTGCGGTTACCGCTCAAACCTCCTTGATAACGCGTGATGACGAATATTCTAGGTTATCGAAGTTTATCATAATACTCGGTTATTATTCGCGTTCGTGTATCGTGCGAGTCGTTTTCCGTCCCCGCGTTACGTTCTCTGCTCTCGGTTGCCGTTTGCGCTACTTTTACCGTTTTGTCGGATAATTAAACAGGAAATAATTCGACTTGGACCTATAAAGGCGTTCGTTCGCGTACAGGATTTTCGCGATGCCGGAAGAAGTGCCGCATTTCGTACCGCCCGAAATACAAAACAATCCGCTGGGATGGGGCCCGTGCGAAATGCCCGACCAGTTTAAGGACATGCCGTACCAGCCGTTCTCCAAAGGAGATCGCATGGGAAAGGTAAGATGTAGAAAACGTACCTCGGAATATAATACATTAATCTCACCGTCTCGTCTCCTGCTTTTAGATATCCGACTGGACCGGCATGTCGCAAGACAAGAAATATCAGAGTGAGTACCGTTTCTGTGCACGTTACCCGAGCAGCAGCGCGGCGTGTACACAGCGTCCGCGTTATTTTACATTTGTGTCGTTTCAGACAAGTATCAGTCTCAGTTCGGCGGCGGCACTCAGTATACGTATTACCACGAAGAAGACGAAAACACGTTCCACTTGGTAGACACGGCTCGCGTGCAGAAGCCGCCGTACCAACGTGGTCGTCATTTCCGCCAAGGAGGTCGAATGATGCGCGGTCAAGGCGGCCGTGGCGGTCTTTCACGTTTGCCCGGTGGTTCCAATCAATTCCAGTCTCTCGGAAAACTAAACAAACTTCAAAGGTACTCTACAATAATTGTTTATTATATTGATTAGTATTTCTTATCTACTAGCGAGCAATGTTCCGAAACACGAAATCGTTTGAAATACATATTATGTTAATTCAATTGTTACAGTATTACGGGTTTGTGACCAACAATACAGACCGTTTTTATTAATTTATCGGATAATTAAATTTTTTTAAATTTAATAACAGTCTCTGTAATTTGTTGATATTATTAATAAAAAAATTCTTTATCGTTCGTGTTTTTGGAGAGGATAATATATTAACATGAGAAATTTTTTTTTTTTGTAGAGATCGTAAGAATCCAAATGCACGCAGAGGTTGGAACAAAAACCAGGGTGGACGATCAAATAAAAACAATATGCAAATGAAAAGTCGTGATGCTTCTGTTACCGTCCGTGCTGATTGGAATACTATCGAAGAAATGGACTTTGTCAGATTTTCAAAATTATCATTGCCGAACATTAAGGATCCAGAAGACCTGTAAGTTTTTTTAGTCGCTTCAACTGAAGGATTGTATAATTATTTCTCTAATGTTTCTTTTTTTTTTTCAAGCATATGCTGTGGCTCATTGGAATACTACGATAAGTCGTACGACCGCATAAATGTGAAAAACGAAAAACCGTTGCAACGTGTTGATAGGCTTTTCCATACTGTGACTACTACAGATGACCCAATCATAAGAAAAGTGAGTTGTATTCTCTGTATATTGTAAAAATAACATGATTATTCATGTATTCTAAATTATCCCCAATTATTATATATACGTTTTAAAAAATTTGCATTAACAAATCAACTGTTTTATATGTTAAACTATATTATTTAAGATTTGTCTGTTTAATACATTTCTTGTCAGACTTAATATCTAATATTAGAATGCACTTAAAGTTGATCAAAATAATATTATCGAACAATTCTTTATATATATATATATGTCTATTATATTAATATTATATATTGTTAGTTAATAATCTCTTATCACGACATTTTTAATAGTTGGTGAAAACTGTGGGTAATGTTTATGCCACGGACGCTATATTGGCATGCTTGATGTGTTGCACTCGATCAAATTACAGTTGGGATATTGTCATTGAGAAAGTCGGTGATAAATTGTTCTTTGACAAGAGAGACAACACCGAATTCGGTAAGAATTTTCTTTGCGTAATTTTTATTTTTCATGTTTTAATATTGTTTTACGTTGTATTCTAGATTTGCTTACCGTCAACGAAACAGCAGTAGAACCTCCGTCAGAAGAAGCGAACAGCTTGAATTCCCCCAGAAATCTGGCATTGGAAGCTACATTCATCAATCATAATTTCTCGCAACAAGTCTTGAAAACCGTAAGTGATATCAAATACTTTTTTATTTATAAATAAATCAAACATATCCGCGTGGTATAAACTACAATTTAATATTTAAGGGAGAAGCGCGTTACAAGTTTGACGAACCCAATCCGTTCATATCAGATGATGAAACCGAAGGAGAAGTGGCGTCTGTTGCTTATAGATACCGCAAGTGGGATTTGGATAATGGAATCGTATTGGTCGCTAGGTGTGAACATGACTCTGTGCTGCAAGTACCCAATGGAGATTTACAGTTTTTGACTATCAAAGCTCTTAACGAATGGGACTCAAAGGTTATTTAGATAATAGTTACTGTAATGTAACGTTTATATGTTATTTATAATTATTTATTTGGAAATTTAGTTGTCTGGTGGAGTTGACTGGCGTCACAAGTTGGATGTACAACGTGGAGGAGTTTTAGCCACCGAACTGCGAAATAACGCATGTAAATTGGCCAAGTGGACAGTACAAGCTTTGCTAGCTGGCTCGGATTATATTAAGTTTGGATACGTTAGTCGTGTACAAGTGCGCGACTCGTCAAAACACGTGATTCTAGGCACACAACAGTACAAACCTACTGAATTTGCCACGCAAATCAATCTTAACATGGACAATGCGTGGGGAATACTAAGATGCATTATAGATTTGTGTATGAAACAAAAAGATGGAAAATATCTCATTATGAAGGATCCGAACAAGGTTTGTGTTCTTTGACTCGTTCAAAATCCAGTAGTTTTTAATAATTCGTAATTAATTGTTTCATTAATAGCCGCTCATTCGTTTATACGACATTCCCGATAACACTTTTGACTCGGACAACGATGAAAATGAAGACGAAGAAAGTGGTAAGATACATTTATTTTAAAATTTAATAATTGAAAAAAAAATAGGTTAAAATAAAAAGTATTATTGTTGATTAAATTAATATCAAAAAAAAAAAAGAACTGTATAATTTAACCTAGTTACGGAATGATCAAACAGAAGCTCTAGCATTATTAAATAATATTTTCGAAAAATAAAATTTGTTTATGTAAATTAATTTTATAAATTGTTATTTTAGAAAATACCAATGATATATAAAAGTAATATTTTTGTACACATTTTCAGTAAATGTATATTTAGTTGATCAAGATTAATTTTATCATTCAAATTTTTCTTGAAATTAATATTTGCTGCAATATTTAAATCGTTTAATAATATTTAATTTCTTTGAGAACTGTAGCTGTTATTGCAATTTATAGGCAAGTGCATTTAAATGAAATGTTAACAATTATTATAATATAAAATTCAAGTTTTATTTTTTAATTTTTTGTTTACAGTGTATAGTTTAAAAAGTGAGACTTGTAATTTTTTTTTACTCGTTTGAGTTTAAAAAAATAATCCAGTATTGACTTCTAAAGATGCAACCATTATAAAGTTTTATTACCATTTTTTTTTTTTTTTTTTTATGAGATAAATATAATAAATACATTTTCATTTGATGTATAACAAAATATCACTAATACATAGTATATTTACACGTGTTATTAATGTGTAAAATTGTTTCTCAGTAAAAATCAACGATCAATAATGTTTTTTTTTTATTGCTATCTTATTTTATTTTCCAGGTGAAAAATCTACGATTCCGGCTGAGCTTCTTCCACCAAATCCTTAAGAGAAGATTTTTTACATTCAATCATTTATTTTTATGATCAATAATAATAATAATAATAAAGGAAGGAATTTACAGTTTTATATTCTTAAATCTTTAAACAATATACTCATTTGTAAACATATTAAAATATTATTATTTATTATGTTTATTAACCGAATAATTAATGTTACATACAACAATAGTAAAAAAAAAAAAAATTATTTAAACATTGACTGTTATTGTTCATTAAATTATTGTGATTTACCTAAAAAAGAAAAAAAAAATTAATACAAATAATTCATTCTTATTGTATCGATGATCGCGTATACAAAGGTTTGAACAAGTTAAAGTTAGGTACTATTCTACATCAACAAGTATGTTGCGGTCAGATAGAAATTTATATTTTATTATTATACAAATTATAAAAAAAAAAACGAATAATTTTTTAATCGTACTGTAATAAATGTTGAACAATAATAAGAGCTCAACCGCGATATAAAAGGAATAGGTACCGAAAACAGGTATTTGCGGTACGGAATAATTTTTTAAAAAAAAATTTTTTTTATATTCGATCACGTCGTGTTATAAATGTAAATTTTCCTAGATAAAAACCAGAAAATGATTGAATTGTAAAAAAATTCTTTCGAAAATAAACGTTTTATTAAATCGCATTTTCATAATGATTTACATATACGCATTTACACTCAGAAGGTTGAATATTAAAAAAAAAAAAACGGTGATCAGTGCGCGGTTACTCAAATTGATTTTATTTTTCGAGGGCGCGAGTTTTCGATGATGTGCCCCGGTAGGTACCTGTTACACATTCGCTATATAATCCTGCTCGGTGTTACCTATACGACATATAGGTAGGTACGACGCGCTTCATTGCGGTGGAGCGCGGCTGATTTTCTCGATGACGTATTTGATCTTCTCGATGGCCATGTCCACGTGTTTGTCCTCAATGTTCTTGTGCAACACGATCCTCACGTGCGCGTCGTCTATCTGCGCTATCCTCACGGCCGTCGACCGTACCTTGTCCAGACCGTCGATGTCTTCGACGCAGTCTTGCACCTGCGATCCACCCACCAAGACGCACGGTTTATTTTTTTATTAAATAATTCAAAAACATGCTTGAATTTTATTTTTATTTTATGAACCTGTTGTGTAACGGACCGGTGTTTATTATTGCGTTGTACGTTAAAACGAGTAAACCTACGAGCGGAAACGGAAAAAATTTTTAAAAAATAGTAAATTTCCAAAATTAAAACGGTGATTTCACAAAACCAATTGAATCTACATCAAAAAATTCTACTATAACTAAATCTGTACACTTGAAATAGCACATAACAACTCTAAAAAAAAAAAAAAAAATGTTTCGTTGAAAATTTCGCTCCCTAGCCCGGATTTTGAAGTCACGCCACCACTGGTTATTTATTATGCCATAATGTTCACTGCCAGTGGCAGAAATAACCAGTCTTGTAAAAAACACTGTATTTGAATACTTTTAAAAAAAGTATTCGCATAAGAAATACATACAAATACTAGTATTTAAATACTTTTTTTAAAAGTATTTTTTACAAGACTGGAAAGAAGGAACGCAATAAGACCCGAAGAAATTCTCACTGATCCTACTATCCAATAAATACGCATAGACGTTTGGAGTTTTCATTACGATTTTCTGTTTTCGAAATGTATTCTAATAGAGAAATAACAGCCGAAATCTATTTTATACTCGACGAGTAATTCATTATTACCAAAAAAAAAATAATAATAATACATTTTAATTCAAAACATTATATATAAAATCGCGTTTATATATATATAGTGGGGACGGAGTTTCTACGTTTTGTTTTAAACCCCCACCCAAGTGAGAATTAAAAGTACGCCATTAGAAAAATCAAATAGGTATACCTGTCTACGATTTATTTGCTTTTCGTATTTCAATATCGATTTCGTCACGAAAAAAAAAATAGTAAAATAGTTTTACTATTTTAATGTTTATTAATACTCGTGATAAATAACTGGGTGGTGGGTTTCTATTTTTTTTTTTTCTTGATTCATTTCCAACTATGTATTACATAATATTATATGCGTACCTATATTTCTATATATAAGCCAATAAAATTGTTTTCATAAAAATGGCAATAATTATGAGGAAATATTTTTTCTGTTTCACTGCAGCCGGTCCGAAGAATCAATTCAAAATTAAGAATACAACTCTTAATAAATATAGTGTATTTTTAATTTACGTATGAATTTTAAGTACGGAAATTGCCCTGCAGTACAATCATTTATGAAGTCAACTACGTCTCTTTTGGAATTATTTGCGTAGAGTCTGCGGATTACACCGGCCGAGTCCGCGAGATGAATTTTTTTCCAAATTCATTCGAGGCGGCCCGTGTAAATTTCCCGTTCTTCCTATACCTGAGGATTGAGGTATATATGCCTGAACGATAATAATAATTATTATACGATTTAGAAGAAATTTTTTTTTTCGCGTATATTTTTGTCGCTACAATAATAATATTACATAGACGTACGCGCGCACGGTCGGCAAAACCGCTATTTTCGTTACGGTGAAATGACAGATGGGCCTATACCAGAGGTTCTCAAACTTTTCAGGCCAGGCCCCCCTTTTAGTTAACCCCAGACCTGAGCCCCCCCCCCTCATAAAAATAATTTTAATAGTCATGTTTAGAGTAAAAAAATGTTAAAAACAAACAACAAATATTGATAAATATTAATATTACAAATTTATTTTAAAATAAAATGTATTTTTTATAAAATATTTTAATTAATAGGCCAATTTTAATGTGATGGGTGGGCTTGTTTTTTTTCATCACAAAGTCTGGTGAAACGAGGAGAGATATTTGATAAAGCTACTCTCAATTCGATGAAACAACAAACCTTTTATAGATAATGGCTCGTGTTGATTGTTGCTGCCTGTATGTGATGTATAAATATACCGAATTGTATACAATGCAAAACGCGATTATTATTACGGACATTTCACAATTTTTTTAATTTTTTCTACCAATGCAATGTTGATTTTTAAAATTGTCTTGCGCCCCCCTATAAAGCTTTTGCGCCCCCCTGGAGGGTCGCGCCCCACACTTTGAGAACCTCTGTCCTATACGACGTAACACACTACCTCGGGATAACGCGAAAATTTCATAAAAAAAAAAAAATCCGTGTTTTTTCCATTACCAACGCACGCGACTATACTCTATTCAGTTTGAGATTATACCGGAACGCGCAAGCCGAATGAACACCGGACCGACGCTAGACCCCCCCCCCCCCAAAGGCTGCTCTGTCATTGGCTGTTGCTGTCGGCGGCAGTCGGCACACACGACGGTTTCCGACAATCAGAATGCCGACGGAACCTCGCCTGCGCGAACCAATTCGCGTCCGTCGCGCCCGGCATAATCTTAAAACGAATGGAGTATAATAGGTATGTCTCTCTTCGTGGAGTCTGGAAGTGTAGGCTTAGGTGTATCCGAAGTATATGTATCTGTTTAATATTTAGTGAACGGTGGTAGAGCGTGCAGGATATATTGTTGACACGTTGAAAAGCCGCGTTTTGTTATAACATTTACCTTCAACAGTTCGGAGACGAAGTCGGTTGCGTTTATTTCGGACGAGTTTACGTTCACCAACAGTATGTTCGTGTGCAACGTATCCGGGTCGGCGGTCACGTGGCGACTGCCTGTCTTCTGGATGGCTGCTCCGGATTTCCGACAAAATCATGGAATATGCTCGTTAAATATTATATTTATCGCGCGGTATGCGTTATACAGTAGTGGAGTTCGGACGTTGTAGCTGTATACAAAAAAAAAAAAACCTATAGGGAAAAGGAGCCTATAAATATGGGATATATTTTTCAAAACGTAAGATTTCATTGTAAAAACATTTTTTTTTTTTCGTTTTTAATTTATCATTATTTAATTATTTACGTGTAGCTACACTTAGTATATTATTATAGTATATTAGACGAAATAAAAAAAAAATTTTAATTACCGATTTTGAAATAGAGTTCCTATATCGGATATCTGACATATTGGAGGTACGTCTTCGCATTTATGATTACAAAATAAAATGTAATGCAATATTAAAAAAATAACACATTCAAGTTCACACGTTTCACTTTAATAGATATAATATAAAGGTATAATGCGCGTAGTGATTAAATGTCAAAAAAAAAAAAAGTCTTTGTTTTTCATTAACCAGCAATCTTTTTGGTATTTAGTCTCTCGGCTGTCAGACGCATTTATTATCAAATGAATATCTACTCATTAGTTTGTGTTTAACAATAGTATTGATAGCTATACATAAATGTTACAAAAACATTAATAATTTTAATCTCGTTTAATAAATTTCAGTATGTACGGGTATTGATAAAATATATATAATATGAGGTGGGGGAGGAAATGAAGCGAACATCCGAACTCCAGTTATAATACGTATGCGGTTATTATATAGGTACCGTAAGCGATTTTTTTCGCGTTCCTGTGATCATCGGCCAGTCTTTCCACGCAGTTGTCCAGCGCGTACACCCCGGCCGCGGCCACGATCCCGCACTGTCGCATAGATCCGCCCAAGACTTTCCGGATTCTTCTGGCCCTGCCGCATACAAATCGTGTCAATAAAATCGCCAACGATTTGTTGTGTTATACTAATTGTGATAGTATGTATTTGAAGAGTATCAACCAAGTGAGAAAAGGCCAAGAGGTAGACACCAAGGAAGCGATGGTTCGAAGGGGGAAAGCCAAGTGTTAAGGACGCTGGACGTAGAAGATCGGAATGAAATTATTCAGGACGGGAAAAGATGGAAGGCTGTAACGGACTCTTAGAGAGTTATAAAGCCAAGAAGAAAAAGTGATATATTTAATACGTCGAAATCGGTTTATACGCGTGTAGAATATTAATATTAGTATTACGCCACAACATACACCCGTATTCTCGATCAAGATGTTGAAAAAATTGGAATTCTCATATTTCACGGAAGTAGTACAAAATGAAAAATAAAAATCCCGAGGATAGATAGTACGCGAAGGTAATTTCGGTGAGAAAATGCAATGCACCTACGTTTTAGTTCGGTGTCATATAGCGCGCGTTGTTATCCGCGGTGAATTTTATTCAAATTTGCTTTGTGTGTCTCACCAATACTTAACCGACTTGTGTGACACTTTTGCAAATAAGAATATTTTTAAATACGTCTATAGAAGATTTCGAGAGAGAAACAGAAGTTCGTTAAAATTGGTCTGGGTACATAGCCAAAAAAAAAAAAAAAACGTGTAAGAAAATCGTTTGCAATATCTAATGCCTATACAAAAACTCGAACCAACTATATATTGGTGTGTATAGTTGTGTCACGCGCGTCAATAAGCTCTCGGACATTTGACGTGATTATTCATAGTTAAGTTTCAAATGTCAAACATCAAATTTATCTCGCATTGATTTATCAATCGAACGACATATGTTTTTAAAGGATTTATCAGTAGTATTCTATAAAATATATTTTTCACAGTTCATTTTTTTTTCCACAGAGTTTGCCGAGCTCTGCTGTTGTGCAACTACAGCAGTGTATATAGCTGCGAGACTACGGCGTAACACAAATATACTAATATTGTTAGACGATGCAAATATTATTTTACTTTTCGATAAACGATTTTTCGCCGGTCAGAACGGAGCCGATGGGAGCGCCGAGCCCTTTGCTCAAGCAAAACGTCACGGAATCGCAGTGTTTGGTTATGCGGCTGACGGGTACTCCGAGACCAACGGCAGCGTTGAACACCCTCGCCCCATCCATGTGCAAAGGGATGTTGTTCTCTTTGGTGAATTTTCCCAACTAGAACGTACACATTATATAAATATAAAATAATGAGGAAAACAAAAAAACTTTAAAACACATTAAATATATAGCGAAAGGATTTCCCGGGGGAATAGTTCGAGTATCTATAATGCTAGAGAGCCTTGAGAGCTCCTATAGAGTTGTCCCCACGTCTGGCTCCGCGGATAATCTAATAACCCCTTTGGATCCTGTAGTTATACATGTGTATTTGACGATTCCCGTTTGGAGGATTTTGCGCGGAGACCGTGAGTTCCTTTGCTATTCACATCGTTTCTATAGGTGTAAGTACCTACACAGGTTTTTTTAAATACATTTTCTTTCTCCCCAGAATATGACGTTTAAATGCGCGATCGATTTTTTTTTTTTTTGAGAAGGAAAAATTATAGTCTTCGGCCATCCACCCACGTATACTCGTTTATTATATTTGCGTATGGCCTTTTTTTTTTCTTTGTCTCCAGCGACTCAAAAATTTAACAGCGCATATATCCAACACCTTATTCCCAGCCCCAGTGGCGGTTATAAGACGACAAACTCGGTCGATCGTATACAGTGTCACGAGTAAACGTGTAAACGTTAAATAAATAGTAAACGTGTACAACGAGGAAAGATGAATCCTTACGTTCATTTCATTTCATTAAAATACGCGAAATAATAATAATAAAATAAATAAACAATAAAGATTGCGCATACGCGCATACGAACGGTCTCTCGGTAGTCGGTCAGCGTTATACCGTTATACCAGCACGTTATACCGACAGCGCGTCAGCCGACCGTAATAAAACGGGAAAAGGAAGTAGTCACCAGATAGCGCTACGTCACAAAATAGAGGGCGTGGCAGAAAGGCGCTTATAAATAGCGGTTCGAAACCATCGGGCCGCTCAGTGTAGTCACGGCGGTCAGGCGTGAACGACGTAGTCCGCGACTAAAGTACGGAAATGTATTTATTTTGGTAATCACCTGATCGATCCATTCGACGGGCAATACGGTGCCGCCGCAATAGTTGTGCGTGTTTTCTATGCACACCAGTGTAGTGTACGGTTCGTGCGGGTCGGGATACTCGGGCCGGAGTTTTCCGCGCAGCTCTGTCATGTCCAACGTGCCATCGGCCAAGTTCGTGACTTCTCGCAGTTGCAATCCGGCGACCTAATTATTTTTTTTCAAAACTATAATTCTCGTCCTCAGTTTTAACGTGCGCTTTTATGGTCAAATATAGAAGTCCGTTACAATAACGAATAAAGGATTATGTAATATATATATGATATCGGACCGCTGAATGTTACACTTTCGAAGAAGTAGTTGCGTTCAAATAACTCGGAATATGAAAACATTTGAATAACAGGATTGGATGGATGGACTCGGGACAGATTGTTTGGCCGCAAACGTTCTTGAAAGCGAAAAAAGAATATAATATTATATACCTGTGAGGCTCCGCCCTGTTCCCACAGCAAAATGTGGCTCTTGTGGCCGACAATCACTTCACCACCGCGTTGCTTCGAATGGACCATCACTGAAATACGAATATATACGAGTAAATTTCATTTCAATGAGCGTATACAAGGGCGATGATACGTATAATAATAGCACTCTATCCGGTGTTTCGCGTCATCTCGTTTTTACACTGCACACAACGGATCGAAACGAATATCCGTTTCGGGTGAATGTGTATGTACTCTTCGCGCGATCGGTCAAAAATATCCTCTGCAGATTTATCGCGAAAAACCACTCACCGAAGAGCTCGGAAATTCGTTGGTGAAAATTTTCGTTTTGACCTTATATATGCACACGCAAAATTGGTAAATGCGTAAATACGAATGCCAAATAAACGTTTCAGAGTTTTGTGTGTGTGTGTGTGTGTGTGTGTGTGTGTGTGTGTGTGAAATGATTCGAAATGTGCATGTATACTGACCATAATTATTATGGAATGAGCTATGCGTATACGGTCTAACGACGGGAACGAAAAACGCGCGTTTTCAGATCTCTAACTCGCACAGTCGCGTATATATTACAAACAATATAATAGAAAGTATTAAACGAAGGTGTAAAATAGTAATGGAATTTTTATCGTAATCGTATATTCGTTGAATTTCACTTTGATTAATTGATTTAAAAAGCAATCACTGCGTCTGCAGTTCTAGACATACACACACACACATATATAATATAATATATATTAGCTATTTTGACGCGTTGTGTACAAACTTCAGATAGATAAGCCGCGGCGTACAAATATTTAAATTCTCGTTAAATTTTCACTGAAAACGTAAAAGTTGTTTTAATAATACAACGTTAAAAGCGTTTCAATTGGTTTAATATACGTGTATTAGAATATTGTGTGAAATTTAATAAACGCGTCCAAAAGTTAATATTTTCGATATCGCTGAAACGTTATTCGTTATTAATCGTTATTAAAACGATATGTTTTTTTTTTTTATCGTACAGAAACACAGTTAATATGTGGATTATTACTAATATGTACCGTATAGATTAAATATTTAAATAAGCGTTAATATATTTCGGTTAAAACGAGTTCGCTACTCCGTATAAACGTCTATATATACGTTTAATTGAAATGTGCGTATAATTACTGGCAATTAAATTTCCCATGAGTCCGCTCGGTAAAAATAACGCCGCTTCTTTGTCGAAAAGCCTCGCCGTTTTCTCTTCCAACACTAAATAAGATTTATAAACAAAAAAAAAAAAAGATTAAATTTATTAGCGCATATTGAAAAAAAAAACACAAACACAATATTGAATCAAACTACAAATCGTTGTTTGCTATCGATTTTCTATAGACAAACTCAGCTAATATAGCAAAAGGAGTTTCCTGCAGGGAGCATGGAAAGCGGGCCGTACATATATATTTCGTATATTATGACTTCCTATTCGATCGGGCACCCTTCCTGTGAAAAAATACTCTTTGAAAAATCTCCTGCAGACTATATTATACAGACTTCTCGTTTGAAAACGTATTACTATATTTAATAAGATATTGACGAACGAACGCATTCGGCAAACAAAAAATTCAAAATTAATCTAAAAGAAAAAAAAACGAGAGAAATACATTCGCGAGGGAAAATAAGTTTAGTTTTAAATCGGAGTTCCAATAATAGTTAACCCGCCGCAAGATTAATCCGTTTAGTTTAAAAACTCAAATCCGAAATTTAACCTCCTTCTTAACTCATTGACTCGTTAATGCCAGTAAACGGGCTTTTTTCTTTTGCAGGAACTCGTTATGTAAGCAGTGGCGTAGCAAGAGTATCTGAGTGCCTACGCCAGGGGCGCAAAATCGTGCTTCAAAAGTGGTATTTTTATTCTACCTTCAAAACGAAATTTTTCCGTTATACTTATTGAAATGTGTACGATTCCGTCTATAATTGCACACACTACGCGTGAAAAATATCATCACTTTAATATTTTTTAATTGGTAAAAAGGCGGTTCTTTCCACAATGTTGCCTGCAGGGACGGTAACGAGTCTTCCTACGCCACTGGTTGTGAGTGTATATTTCTTTTGCGCACACGTTGGTTTGAAGCATAGGCGGCACTTGGGGATGATTCCAGGGGGGCAAACAATTAATTGGCTTTCATAACCCAATTCTCCCAAAATAAAATGTCAACCTCGATTTAATTTTTTTTTTTTTTTGGAGTGCATTTTTACCAATTTTGACTTCAGTAAAAAAGTTTTTTTGACTTAATTTACTAAAATAAAGTATAATAATTTTAAAATATAACCTAAAATATTAGGAGATATTTCAAACTAATAACTATTGTATTTTGGGGTACGAATATTTGAATATTTTACACATTTTGAAATTGAATTAGTTGATAAAATTCTGATGTAGATAAAAACTTTTGTTGACCACTGTGACCTGCAGTGACCACCACCGCGTTTATTTATCTGTACTTACTACTTAACTGATATCCTCTAATCAGTGACTGGCGTTGTAGATAGTGCTAGTAAAGTAATTATACTAACCGTGTTTTCTAGATGAATTAATTTTGATAACAATTATTATCATTTTATCAATATTCGATTATTCAATAAACATGAGTATAATTCTAATATTCTTCTTCAAATTGAATTTGGAATTCCAAAAACTATTTTCTTGTTTTACATCAGAAATTAAAATTACAGAGGGAATATCATTAATTATTTAAAATTAAATTCAACTTTTCGGCGTTCATATTAATAAAAGATTGAAATAACAGGTTTTTTCGTTGACTTTTTTTTTTAAGGAGGGGCAAATGTATACTTTTGCTCCCACAAAAATTTGGGGGGCAAATGCCCCCTCATAACCCCCCAAGTGCCGCCTATGGTTTGAAGTGAATCGTCTTCCTGTACGGGAGCTCATAATATACTCTCGAGATACCAATCGTCGTTTTCGCGCCGGGATCCTATACACGCTGCGCGGGACCACTGCCGCGAGTGTTCCTTCGCTACATTAACCGGGCACGCAGATTTTGAAAGTTTTTCGGTTTTTTTTTTTTGTTGTTGTTGTAAAAGTCGCTGTTCAAGTCCGTCAGCGTCGGAAAGAAAGAAAAAAAAAACACTAATTTTTTTTTTTTTTTTTATAATATTCAGACTCACGGTTCACGGTGGGATCTTCGCTGTAACCGTCGTCGCCGACTTCCGCGTCGAACATTGCCTGGCGCATGTGAACGTCCGGTTTCGTTACCGTGTCGCTCCTCAAGTCGATCACGCGGCTCCGTTGCAAATCGTTGTCGGACGGAATCAGTTTTAAAGTCTTGAACTTGTACATGATTACGTTTTTTTTTTTCTCAAAGGTTTAACTCTACGTATTTCAAAAAAAAAAAATTAGGCGAAACGATTCGGAACGTGTCGAAGAAAAAAAAATAAAAATACAATTTTTTTTTTTAGTCGTACAAAATAAACTGCGAAAAGAAACAAACGCGTTTATTTTTTTTTTATGAATTTTTTTCTCTTTCTCCTGTTAGATGGATATATTATAGGAACTGTGTACGCGTGTAGTTCACCGCGATGAACTGCACCGGACACCGTTTCACAAATCGGTATTTATTATATTATATACGAATAGCGGGGGAATAAAAAAAAAAAAATTAACCGAAAAACGTGTTTATTATCTTATCGTGTTTCGTAAATTTCCATTCATGTGGACGTCATGGCCGACGATATACTGCACACACGAATAATAATAATTATAGAAAGACCACCCGCAAAGGCGAACGCGCGCGGTGTACTTTTTTATTATGTTTTTTTTTTTTTTTTTTTTGTTACCCGTACAAGTATAGAGGAGTGTACGTATATGTAATACTGTTGTATTTTATACTAATTAATTGATCCGCGTTGTGTTTTTAAAACAATTTTTTTTTTTTTTGATTAATATTTATCTAATGATATTGTATATTACGTATGGGCCGCACGATTAAATTTGAAATATTATTACATACACGCGTTATAACGACGTTATTTTACACATTATACTGTTCTCATATTATACACGCGCGCTTATAAAGATTTTTTTTTGATTCTACGAAAGATAAGCAATCAATATATACCACACGGATTAGTTGTTTTATATTACACGATTATGATGTAATGTTTCGTTATTTTTCGTCCCGTTGGAAAATTATTCAGATTATACGGAGCGCGCGCTGCTATACCGCGTTTCGCTGTACTATATTGTAATACGTACCGCTGCGGGTCCGAGCGATTTCTAATTACGTTATTTTTTTTCCGTTCGCCATCACATACGAGTACGTTCCGGCGATTGGACAAAAAAATTTTGCGTATCGCTAAAATTTTCACAGTTGAAATATTTTTAAATGATGTATGTATAGTATAGAAGAACCTGTAAATTCGTATCGGAATGAATAATTACTATACAATTTGAATCTTCTTTTAAATTCTGAGCGGAGCGAGGACTCTATTGGTTTTACAAAGCTCAAAAGCTGTGGTTTTTTTATTCTTGTTTTGGTCTGTACCCGAAGACCTCTACACGAAAGAATGCTCCGATCTTTACAGTCACAGTTCGTTTCTCCGCGGTGGAAAATCGCATCTATAGTATGGTACTCTAGAGGAGTCATTTTTCGGTTTTCTCAAAAGCACGTGACTCGAATAAAAAAAACTACCGAATAATTACATGAAAACGCTATTTCATCGAAATCGATTATTTCTTCGTGAATCCACAACTAATGGTTATTATATATAGAAATTTGAAACATTCACCAAACGTGTAACTGTTTATTATATTAAAGGGAAAAAACTTTCTTTTAATTTTGGAAACAGTCCAACGCAATTAAAGGTTTTGTCGAGGTATTTAAAATCATAAAAAGAGTTAGTTTTTGTAGTATAACTAAAATACTACACCGGATCTCCGCTCAGAATCGTTTTATCGAACGCAACGATTTATCAATTGCTTTCAAATTCATATTGGTGAGAATACACTCTGAAATCTTTATCCAAGCGATTCGCTTGAGCGACATTCACACAACACCCCCGCGTAACACATAAAATAATGACATACAAAGACAATAATATATCGCCGTTAAAATATACGCGTTAATTAAACGAATACCGTATTTTTTTTTTTGGTTTTGGCGTTTTGCAAAGTCTTTTATACGATCCGTTCGCTGTCTTCTTCTATAATAATATTCATGACACTCGATTACGACGATGCTCGATCGAC
The DNA here is from genome assembly GCA_032441835.1 of Slavum lentiscoides. Taxonomy (NCBI): domain Eukaryota; kingdom Metazoa; phylum Arthropoda; class Insecta; order Hemiptera; family Aphididae; genus Slavum; species Slavum lentiscoides. The sequence continues at coordinate 6,738,092 of CM063715.1, read as the reverse complement.
ATCGTTGCCAATCCACTAAGACGATCATCATTCGCTTGTAACAGATTGATATTCGGCTGGAATTCGTAGGATGTAGTACGTTTCGAGTCGGGACAACACCGCACGAGACTGTATATCAACTACAGAGCGGTATGTCTATACGGAATCGTTCGGGATTTCGAATTTCAAACGTTAAATTACGGATTTCGGCGAGGGAAATTATCGTCGTCACAAATGTCCGTTAAAATGATAAAAACCCGAAATACAATAAACCGGTAATTTTTAAATAATTATTTTAATGCGTAAACCGTACGATGGCGCTTTTGACGAACAAACGCGCGTTTTCCGAAGACATTTTAACGTGTCCAAAAACATATCTGACATCGTCGAACGGTGCCAACAAAGCTAAATGTGGGGGCGCTATACTTGTTTGCAAAACATTCGCGTTCGCACGAACGTACGGATTTCCTGTGCTGTTAAAAGCTGTCGAGTTTATTCTTATTGTTTTGCCTGCAGGCACTCGTGTCGGAACGTGCAGTACTTTCTCTAAACGAACAGCTAAAGCGGACAAATTCGAACGGTAGAAGGTTTTCCGCTATTATATAAAAACGAGCTTTCAATAATAAATCAATCTGTGACAAAACCCACAGCCGCTGCAGAAAACTCCGAATTTATACGAGTGTAACGAACAATATCGCAGAGAAACGGGGGTTTTCGATTAATTTTCGCGTTTGAAGGCTCCTGCAGGGGATCGTATACAATACAACGCTCTCTGGACGCGATTATTACAGGGGAATGCGCACGAATCCTGTCGAGAAAAACAACGGATTACACTATTATTATTGAAATATATTTGCGATCAACCTGGAAACAATTTTAAGGAAAATTTTAACCCAAAAAAACATTAAAAAAAAAAACGATATTTCGCTGTGGGGGTTAACTGAAGAGTGAGAGAAAGAAAAAAAAAACACCGTTTATTTATATTATAATAGATATATATATGTGTATACGCGCGGTGGATTCGTTCAACGGCGAAATCAATTTTCGTTTTGATCATTATATATATTGAAATATTCCCGTTCTACAGGTTTTTAATTAGCGGAATTTCATACGTTTTTTTTTTTTTTGCAACGACCTCGTTTTACGAAGACATATTTTTTTAATTAAAAAAAAAAAATAAATAAATAACGAGCGATTGGCGAAAACGATGGAATGCGGTGGAACATAATATAATATTCAGTATGTGTCGCGCAGCGGCTGCAGAACTCGAAGCGATTATTATAAAGGATTTAAATTATTTTTTTGGTAATCGCTCGCAATACGCGCGTATATTGTACATTGTTATCAATACGATATCATTGGTGTTATCAGAATACACAATAATTACGTGAACTCCGCATCCGAATTATAATAACGAATATCTACATATATATATTGTAATCTATCAAAATATATATTACTATAGCGATATCAATAATGAAATAATTGGTTATGAATGCAGAGCACAGAATATACTATATATATAATGTATTATTAATAATATTATATATTATACTATTATAATGTGTATTACAGTATAATCACGTAACACTGGATTCGAAAACTGTTGTTGCGCGTTCAAATGCGTATTCAAAATGAATTTCGTTTTTATATTTTTAACGTTTTTTTCGTTCCTATATTTTTATGTCAAAAAAAAAAAACGATATCACAAGAAGATTATCGTGTATACCCAATTAAATAATTAAACAATTTATGAATCGTCTTCGGAACGCATAAAAAAAAAAAAAAAAATGTTCACTTACCATTTTCGACGTTTCAATTCGACTCGACATAACGGCGATGACGTTTTATATACGTGTAAATAAATATGACAGCGGCTATCTCGTTCCCTGGATATTGTACTATTGGAGTTTTTTCAGCACGACGCGCCGCGATAACACTGTAAAGAAATCGATTTTTTCTCGTTATTTATTGAAATGCAAATACTTTTACTTTATCGATATGTTCGTGTGCGTGTGTGTGTGTGTGTGTGTGTGTGTGTGTGTGTGTGTGTGTGTGTGTGTGTGTGTAAGAATAACATTTATTTGTTCGAGATAAAAAAGAAATTAACGTGATATGACGATCACGGTGGTCGTATAAATATGATATTGTAATGTCAATTTAAAAAATAAAAAATAAATTGTATCCGTAAAGGATATCAAAAAAAAAAAATCTAATCATTTTTTTTCACTCTGGAGTGGCCGATTATAATTTCCTTTTATTCTTCCAAAAAAACGTTCACTAAAAACTCGTCGTGACGAATCGAAATCGCATTGCAAAATATTACATTCGAAATAAATAAAATATTCTTAAAAAAAAAAATTCGAAATAAACAAAAATACGCATTAAAAAATTTTTTTTTTTAATTTCCGAAAATTATGTGGTTTATCATACAATATATCTTACAACAATTATTCGGTATTATACACAATACGTTTTATTGAGATTTTTTTTTTGAAACTATATATTATGTGGTATATCGTACTTGCTGCAGTACGTGCGTGTGATTTCTTACAAATTCGCATTGTTGAACCGGTAAGATTTTTTTTTTTTTTATGTAATTTTTATTTCTGCTCTTTTGATTCACATAAATAAATCTTTCGAGATAATTTTTTTTTTTTTGAAAACCGCATACACACTCCGCGTAACTCAAGTACAAATGCGAACTTTTGATTTTCAAACGGCAACCTATAGGTATAATAAGCGTATAGCTCGTATTTTTGTTTTCCACGCCGTTCGCATTATCTAAAATATAAATCTTGAATCAAAACGATTTTTTATTTTCAATATATTGATAAATCGTTTCCCGAACGGATATAGGCGAGCGAATCAACACGGCGTGTGTAGATTCGCACATTATAGGAATACATTATATTTTCACAGAGCTGTAAACTTTCTACAATTTTTTTTTTTATAAAATATTTTAATTATTATATTGGCACGTGTAACCTTATTTCACTACTAACCTACGCTGTCCAGTGAACTGTCACCTGCTGCGAGAACGGGTGTACGTGCGCGGTCTGCACATAATATTATTCCGATTCTCTCTCGTGTTCCGTCGCAATCGAGAGGAGTTCGGCTGTAAAAACCTGTAAGATTCTCGCGATAATATGTGTCATCTATATATATATATCTACAAAGAATAACGGAAGCGTTTTTTTCGAAATTATTTATTCACTCTGCAGTCGGCGTTCTACAAGACGCGTATGGGAAAAATATATATATATATTTTTTTTTTTAAAGAAACCGACTTCAAAAAAAAAATGCACTAAAAAGTACGAAATAATCAATATAACCTTTTTGAAATCGGCGCCGAATTTCAAACAACGCGCATTACACTGTATAGAAACGCATCGTTTTATTTAATCCAATACGGATATTGCAATAAATTAATATTATTAATAAAACGCGTTTCTGCAACGTAATGTTGTTTGAAATCCGGCGCCGATTTCAAAAAGGTTATTGTTTGTTTCATATTTTTTAGTGCATTTTTTCGAAGTCGGTTTCTTTTTTTTCTAATAAAAAAAAAAAAAAATATTTTTATTTCATCCTTTTTAATCACAGTAGTAATCGTATCGTCTTTCCCGTTCCTGCATTTGACTGCAGGGCGGTTTGACTATAGTCCAATCCTCATGAAATCGGAAAATATGAAAGAAAAAAATACGAAAAAAAACTAAATCACTGGCCGAATACTAGGCTAATATTTACGAAATCGGTACGGGACCACCGAGACGATACCGGGATGATATAAAAAGAGATTCGTCCAAATCGGTTCGTAAACGACGGAGTTATCAGGTAACAAACATTAAGAAAAAAATGTGTACAACCGAATCGAGAACCACGTCCTTTTTTGAAGCCGGTCGAAAACGATCGAAAAGTTTTAACAGATATCATGCTATACACGTGTTGGTATAATGTGCTGATATAGTGATTCGAGCCATACAGATCAAAGTGAAGCGAAATCGAATTATTTACACGCCCGCTCACCCAATCATATATTGTTAATTGAACTTTAATTAATTATAATATCGAACTTATTAATTATTTAGTACATTATGTAATGTATAAAAACAAAAACACATGTACCGACAAGACCGCCCGCCTGTTTTTTTTTTTATATATGAAGCGATCGTTTCAGTTCGCGTATATGTTCGGCGCCACTGGATTCGAGTGTCCGCGGCGTTCTTCTCTGCAGGCAGAAGAGAAATCGATTAGACTTTCGCACGATTTAAAAATCGGACAGACCGAAATTTCACGATTTTCCGAGACCGAGCGGTGTTTAAACGTCGAGGGTTTTTTTTTTTTTTGCTACTACTTTAGAGCCGCCTTAAAGTTAACGTTTTGAAATCAAAAGTCCATATATATATATATACATATAGTCGGTCGATGAGAAATCGTAAGAATAACACAAAGAAATGCGCAAAAAAAAGAAACTTTCAAAAAAAAAATTTTAATTTTCCGAGACGGTCATATTGGAATGGGTTCGTGTGACAAAAAAAAAAAACGCGCGTACAAACGATATCGTTTACTCAATATAATATATAAATGTGTACGTTACTTCTTTTTACAGTATTTTTGTGCAGCGTGTGAATTGTGAACTACTAATCTTCGTGCACGATACACGCTCGGAACCGCGCGACGCGTGTGAACAATTAATATTCTCAGATATGCGTCTACACCACGCACGTGTGATCCAGTGAATGCAGACTGTACCCACGATATATCGTATATTTATATAATGATAAATCTAGATCTACGCGTATGAATTTTAATATAATATATCGAGCGCGTAAAAACATCAAAAAAAAAACCGTATAGATCACTATTATATAGTTCACTGCTCTCTCTCTCTCTCTCTCTCTCTTTATAATAATATATACGAGAGCGTAAAACGTGTACGCTATTCGCATGTCCCCTACGTCGAGACGATATTATTATTATTATTAGTGTCGTATATTTTCGATAATCGCGACAGTGTACAGGGCGTGTGTGTGTGTGTGTGTGTGGAATATATATTTTTTATATATACAATTAAAAAAAAAAAAAAGGAAAAATCAACCGTTTTGTAGCAAGAAGTCGGAGAGAAGAATTTTAGTAGAAATTTTTTACGATAATTTTTTTTTTCTCTATTTATACCTCGTACGATATGCGCGTATTGTGATTCGAATAGAAACCCCGTTGAGTATACCGGAAACGCTGAGCAAAGTTTTTACCGGAAATCTTTTTTCGAAACGCCGAATTATAATATAGACAAAATCGCTATATACCGTTTTGCTAATCGAACTATAACAACATATATAAATATTATCCGTTCGTATTCGGAATAAAAAATAAAATATCGTCTCTTTACGAAAACCGAAAACGCCTCCTGTATATACGTACGTGCGTATACACTATCACGACGCGACGTTTATTTCGCAGCGTCTGTCTGGTCAATTAAAATTTTATTGCTACCAAGGTCGTTCTCACGAAATTATGTAACAGATATCCACACAACAATGTTGACGGGAGGTCATACGTAGTTTTGGACATTTTTTTTCCTAAATTCGCTTATGACACGGGACGTTATATAGTCCGTTCGTCCCCTTCTCAAATCGAAACTTTCATGAAAACGCGATTGCAGTTGGCTATATAAAAAAAAATAATAATAATAAAGTATTTAAAATCGACGTACACGTTTCGCCTCTTGAATTCAGATTTTCCTTGTTTTTTTTTTTTTTTTTTACGAATTTTGCAACGATCGAGAAGATCGCGAGTACGTTTTTTGTAGGAAAAATCGGTCCGTCTAACGATCGCGAGTAACGCACGCAGACCTGTAAAAGGAAAAAGACGGACATTTTTGAAAGGAAAAAAAAAACGAATCACCGAAAGGATTTCTGCGCATTAAGTTTTACAATTTTTTTTTTTTTTTTGTATAAATTAGCCGAATTTTGACAAATCGTTCGATTACCGCTTTTTTTTTTCAATTTATTTACGACGTAGTTTTTTTTTGAACAATAATATTTTTGTAATTTAAGGGGTTTTATGTAGGCAACACAATAAACGTTCGCATTAACCGCGATCGGTGTGTATAAATTATAAATATTTTATTATTTTATTTTTCTCAAAAGTAATAACAGTGTTAAAATTTTATATGAATATAATATTTATAATAAATATATAACGTGATATCAAACATTCCGGGGTTTTAAATTTATTTGAAAATTCTCCGATTTGTTCGCGAATTCTTTTTTTTTTAAATTTGCAATCGGTTCTGCATTTTTTTCGGGGGAGGTGGGGGGTGGGGAGGAGGAGAGAGGAGAACACGTCCCGTATACGTAACGTGACCATAATTTTTTTTACTCAAAAGCCTGGACACCTGTAAATTTCAATAGGAAAAACCATAATAATTTGTGCGTAAAATAACAACACTAGAAATATAGTAAAACACTGCAGTGTACTGTGTTTTTAATTTTATTAAATTTTTTAGAATACCGTATACCGTAGGGACCATACCAATTGGCCCGGAGTGATAAGAAAACGTAACCCAAAGGGAAAAAAAGATCAATTGTAAAATGAAAATACCAACTGATAAAACTTTAAAATATCTTCTGCACGAATTTAAATTCAAGAATTAACAACACTGGAATCACCAAAGTCCAAAATTTCAAAAGTCCAAAGCCGGAACATTTTTATTTTATTTTTCGTGATATTAATTATCTCATTTAAAACGAATACATAAATAAATAAATTTGTTTATTTACGAAACTTTGTTTTAAAAGATTTTTTTTTATATTTCTAAGTTGGCGCACATGAATTTTAGTTTTTCTGAATGTAATGTTTCTTATCACTCCGGGACAACTGTTACCACGGTTTAAGATAATATGGTTACCCAACGAATCCTGATAAAGTGAAGCACAAAGTGTATATTCCGATCACGTCAATACGTGGCGCTCTCTAGGCGATACTCAGTTAAATAACAAAAGTAGTTTTAAAATTAAGGACAATTCCTAATGCTTCTTCCCATTTCCTTTTTTGAGTCTCATTGTTAGGGACTCCAAACATGGGTTTTCGTACTTCATGGTTAGGTATATTTTAAACAGCAATTAGACATTATGTAATTTAAAAAATATTGCACAAATTTGTTCAAAACTTATTACGTATATCGTACAGACTACAGATTACTCGAGCTTAATGCTTGATGCTATGTATAGAGTATATTTCAAACACCAAAAATGTAGGCGGCGCTAGTAGTTCGCGTTTTACGTCACGTGACTTTTTAATATAGTATGAGCTCGATAAGTTTATATGTAAAAGTATGGGTCGTTCTGTAACCATATTATCTTAAACCGTGACTGTTACACACCGTATACCGTACGTCTACCAACATATTGTTTTTGGTTGCGACGAATAAATATAGGTACGCACTCTTTTTTAGTGGAATAAAACGCCACACATCACCTTTTTTCAAAGCGGAACGTTTTTGCGTTCTTTGGGGACTGCAGCGGGACGTATATGGTCACGTTATGTACCTATACGTATAAATAAAAATTAAAAATTTTCTTTAATCGAAGAAAGCTAAGAAAAGCAAATATTCGACGCGGATGTTTAACAGATTATTACATACGTACATATTTATTATATATGTATATATACAGTTATAGTGTATTGCGTACTTGTAGAACTTCCGAGAAATACAACAAATGTCGACGATTGTTTTAGCCTATACACAAACAACAAAACGTAACGTCGTTACGTCAGTAATTACTATTTACACTAATAGTGTATTATAACAACGCGCCGGGCGTATATTTAAACAATATATATTATTTGTGTTCAATCGAAAACAATATATTTCATTATTAATTGTTATTGGAATCGATTTTTATTTATTTTCACTAATTATAATAAAATCGCTGTTATTATCCGAAATCGCACGTCATCGCACATTATTGTTAAAATAATATATATTATTATATATGTATATAGGCAAAGATCGATGGGTCGTATTTTGTCGGAATACGATCAAACGTTTTAACGTGTATAGAAAAGAGCAAAAAAAAAAGTACGTTCGTTTTTTTTTTCTCCTTTTTTTTTTTTTGATTACTAATCTGTTTTTGCAGACGTGTACATATACGACACGACACTGCAGGGCACCACCCCTTTTGATCGTCCTTGTCGATACACACATTTATTTTTTTCTCTTCGTAAAACGACGAGTATTTTAATAAATTATTTTCTCGCAGTTCAATCACGCGGTTTTTATTAATAATCCGTAACGATGCGATTACCCAAAAAATTTAAAAAAAAAAGGTAAATCTTTTTTAAATTTACGTTGTTGTAAGCCGGGTTTTCCAAGTCCGGTTACAAATTATTTGTGAGTGGTGAGTTGAGTTCAAAACACGATTAAAGAATAAAAACAATAATATAGTTTGTATTTTAAAACAATATCGTATATACTCGTATTTTGAAGTTTGGGCTACAGACAGTGCTTGAATTGGGGGGGGGACGCGGGGGGACGGAGTCCCCTTTCTTTTTTCAAAATTTTTTAGCGTACCCCTTCTAATTTTTCATACCGGGACGCAGAGGACGGGACGGTCAAGACTCTAAAATTTTATTGAAATAATGAAAATTAAAAATTTTATTTATAGGGAGTAGTCGGTAGTTGTCACAATATACAAACAATATATTTCTTGAAATGACAATCGTCGATTGCCAATTTTTCTCGGTATTATTTTGTTATTATGAACACAAAATGTAATCTACTTTATTATATATGTTGTTATTTTTATAAAATATGTTTTGTTTTATTTTCATAAGAACATTACTGTTCAACACACAGTTTTCTCGTCAAAATAAAGTACAAACGATTTATGAAAAATTAACCAGTGCGAAACAAAAGTTAACAAAAAAAAATATATAACACTTCAAAGCAGTGGCGTAGCCAGGGGGGGCTGATGGGGCTGCAGCCCCCGAAATGAATAGATAATCAGGTTTTTAGTGGGTACCGTTTATACATATTAATAATTAACATAGAAATTAATTAATTATCAGCCCCAGCCCCCCAAAAAAAATCCTGGCTACACCACTGCTTCAAAGTTCAGTAAAAGAAAAAAGTAGACTGTACTTAACAAATTATTAATAAAATTCAATATAACAAACAATACAAACAACAATTGATCTTAAAAATAAAGGGAATATTAAATAATATAATGTTTACATAAATTCCATACAAAGTTACTGGATATTATAATTATTAATTATTACTAAACGATAAGTACACCAAAAAGAAAGTAAAAAAACCTGATCCTCGAATGGATGAAACTCAATGAGCTTTTCATTGAGTTTCATCCACAAAATACAAGGGATACTCGAACGATAAAGTTTTCTTGCGCAAAACACAAATAATAGTTTTTGTAAAAATAATGACGAAATATTATAATTTTGGCAATGACACAACAACAAATTTAAATATCAATACCAATAATAATAATCATAGTATTTGCTTAATTAAACAAGTAAATAAAAGTAATCGTAAATTAATAAAAATAATAATAATAAAAATAATAAATGCTCCTTTACTATGTGGCGCGAATTTTTACAGTTAAAAAAAAATGATGCTTATTTATTATTGAATAATGAAAAATATAGTGGGGGGTGTGGGGGCAAAGCCCCCACGAATTTTTAAGACATTACAATCTGCTGGAACGCACATTATTTTTGTACTTTTGCACCCCCCCTTCTAATTTTTTTCCAATTCAAGCACTGGCTACAGACACTGAGTGAACACGTCCAGCACCAAATCTCAACTGTCTTTATATTATACATATTGGATATATATATATATATGTGTGTGTGTATTATTACAATAATATTATTCTTAATGGATATATGATTCATAACAAGATTATATTAATGATTTAAGATAAATATTATATTATATCTAAAATAAAATTAATATTAAGTATGATAATTAATAATTAATTCTGGTGTGTCACGTGAACAAGGTTCACGACAACGTAAACAAAAAGATATGTCACGGATGCTGTACAGGTCTGATTGTATATATACAGAGATTTGTAAAATTAAAAAAAAAAAACGATTCCGATGCTATACACGGTTCATTTCGATTGATAAATATTATTGGTAAAATATCTGCACTCGCGGTATTGCGTTCCGAGCTCTTAGAAAAAAAAAAAAAAAATCACAAAAATATTGTCCACGTCCAAAACGAACGTGTCGATAATTTACACCGGAGAGGGGATACTTTTTTTTTTTTTTTGCAATTATTGAATTTTTTTTTTATATACGCCTAATAGTAAACAAATATTGGGAAAAATCAAAAAACGTGTCAAATAAAGTGCCGCGTGTACATATAATATTGTTGTTGTACGCAGGAGAGTAACGCGTGCCGAGATCGGCGTTTTAAAAAAAAAAAAAGATAAAACACGAATATACTATAGTAACACCGATACGAAATTCTTCGTTGAGAATCTAAAAATTACACAGATCATAACGTATTATTATGATTTAAATGTACTGGTTTTACACGTGTTTAAACACTTTTTCGCGCGTATGGAAAGACACATTTATTGGACGAAAAAATAAAAAAATAAAACGATTATTTTCTTTACCAAGCGTTATTGCCACCTATAAGGCTATAACCTCAAAACTAATTGTCCACTTTATGACGTGATCCCTTAACGTTCCCTTCTCTGAGTTGGGCCTTCTGTCTTCTAAACACCCGATCATCGCTGTCATCAATTTTATCGCCTCTGCAGGCTTATGCATTTGAAAAACTTGCCAGTTATGTATTTAATTATAATCTTGTTTATTTTGTTACATTTTGTTATATATTATGTCGTATACGTGTATATAAAACTAATATTAACTATCAATAAGTAACTATTTTCCGTTATATTTTATAAAAATATAATTGTTGAGTCGTAATAGCTACCGGCTAATAACTATATTGATGAAAAAGAAGAGGAAAACCTCAAAACTCGAATTTCGGATCGCGGAATTCGAGAATCGTCGGGAAAATTACGGGTCACGGCCCGCTCTCGGTTATTTGATTTTTTTTATCGGTAGTAAAAAAAGTCACCGGATACGGAACGAGGATAATTTTGTAAATCGACTATACACCGTATGACCAGTAAGAGATAAACCGGTTAAAAAAATTCGTTATTATATATTTTACGTGTATTTTCCGCGACCAATTCGATTACGATTACGGTATTTTTTTTTTTTTGACCTGCGATAAGTATTTAATAAATTATTTATAATAGAATATTAATTAAAATTTTACATTTTTTTTTAATATATTGCGATTTTTTTCCGTAATGCGCAACGAATGAATCACATATTGTATACGCGTTCCCGTGATTTCGACGATCGTACCTAACGCGCTGCAGTGTCAGTGGCTTGACAATTTTCACAGTGTGTACATAGCAAATTTTTTTATTTATTTATTTTTTTTTTTTTGAAAATTGTACGCGTAATTTAAAAGACCCGGCGTTAACGAGCCGCTGGCCATTTATACAAATGAAAACGTTACTGACAATCTATATCAGCGGTTCTCAAACTTTTATGGACACTGTACCCCTTTTTACCAATACAATTTTTTGGGTACCCCTTCTCGGTTAGTATTATAGTTAAAAGTACGGAGTCAACAGGTCCGAACAATTATTGTTTGAACGGGATTGAGTGTCCGCAGAAAAACACAACACCACACAAAACAGGACACCGTGAGCGAGCTTGTAATAACGTGTAATACTACTGCAGTGACGCCGCTTACGCCGATATTTCACCGCCACCGCACAGCGTTGATATTATTAATTATGAAAGAATAAACAGACGAGAACGGGACGCACTCGGGAAACTCCCTTAAGAATAATGCAATAACAACGATAAAAAGCGATAACGAATATTACCGGCGTATCTCGTACACAATAATATTATTTACTATTTATTTTGTAATTGATTGTCATTTGTCACGTTTTGTACGTTGTGAGTCTGTTTTATCTACATTATTTTGACTCGAGACCCATGACGTGTTACGTCAATAATAATATGGAAAATTTTGCATTTTTCCTCTATTTAAATTTAAAGATTTGTTGGCCAGACCCCCTAAAAATTGTTGAGCACCCCCAAGGGGTACGCGTACCACAATTTGAGAACCGCTGATCTATATAGTCACTCCACACATGGACACTAATATACGCGTAGTTATAAGACCAGGCAAATGAATATTATTGGGAATATTTGCTCAGCTGTGTGTGTGTGTGTGTGTGTGTGTGTGTATACTTGTAAATGCGAACAAACGACAGTACTCACGTTACGGATATAGCTCTGCAGCACCGAACCTGCAACCTGTTCTATCGATAATAATTGATTTTCCACGGACTGGTGTTCAATCGTTTTTTATATAAATATCACCTTACGGCACCCATACTTTGGGTACGGTGGCCATTTAGATTTTTGTAAAACTGTTGCTGCAGGAGCATAAATCTATACACATAACGTGAAAACCGTTATTTGGCTGCGTGGCGAGTATACCCGTGTAAAAACCTGGAAATAATATAAATTTGTACTGTACGAGTTCTGGACCCGTGACAGTGGCGGTTATACATGATGTTCAAGGGGGACGAAAATGGAGACAAATGAAACATTTACGTCGACGAGTAATAACCAAGAAAAAGATCTATTAATGTACCGAAACGAAATGCAGATGTAGAAAAAGGAAGAATAACGTGCGTGGAACGTAAACGAAAAAACAATAAAACGGGAACAAATAGCGCTACTACACAACATAGAGGGCGTGGCAAAAAGGCGCATATAAATAGCGGTCAGTCTCGAACACCACACACAAACACACCGTAATCAGACGCAAACTACGTTGTTCACGCCTGACCGCCGTGACTACACTGAGCGAATCGGGTTTCGGACCGCTATTTATAAGCGCCTTTCTGCCACGCCCTTTAATCTGTGACGTAGCGCTATCTGGCGACTACTTTCTTTTCCGTTTTATTACGGTCGGCTGACGCACCATGTCGGTATATGAGTTCGACGCTGACCGAGCGACCGATCGTAGGCGCGTATGCAATCTTTATTTTTTATTTTTATTATTATTAATAAGTAATAATATTATTTCGTGTATTTCAACGAAATGAAATTGTCGTCGGTCGAGCACTAATTCCAGCCTTATACATGATGTTCAAAGGAGGGGGAGGGGCGAAAATGGAGCATAACCGTAATATAATTGGACCAACTTACATGACACAAGTCGGTGCTGTTAGGTCAGAGATATACTAAAATTAAAAAAATATGAAGTCTCATTGGGGGAGCGATCCACCTATCGCCCCCACTCCCTTTATAACCGCCACTGACCCGTGAAAATGCAGTGGACTGAACATAATATACTACAGGGTTTGTCGTAAGCGATTTTAATTGCACTGCACCAGTAATATAATATATGAAATACATATTTTATTCTATGTGTTCGTAGAAATTTATTAAACTGTATGTGTGTGTGTGAAATGTAAAAAACATGTACTGCGAGCGTGCGGCGGTCAATATTTCTTTCTGTTTAATATGACTCCGAAATGTAATATATTAACGATCGAAACGATTTTTCATTTCAATAACTGCGGGTAAAAGTTCCTTAAGCGTTTCGAAATATTACTTTTAAATTTATATTAGAAAAAAATTAAAATAAAACGAAATTCGACAGATCTTGTTCCTTGACGACAGTCCGAGTCGCGTCATAAGAGTTTTCGAATTAGTGTAATTAACATTTATGTTGAGGCGTGGAATTTTTTTTTTTAAATTAAAACACGTGTGTTGTGATCGATTAATTTTCATTTAAATGTTCCTGAAAATTAATTTTATATATTTTTAATATAATAAGTGTAATAATTTTTTTTTTTTTATGTGCAGCGCATTAAAAATTTACTCCAAACTCCTTACGCGTCGCGTTACGTACACCTACAGTGCAGATTTATACGGTCCAGATATTTCGTGACGGATTTGCCGCTGTATATATGAGAAATAAAATATATTTTACTGATTAATATTTAAATATAAATTTAATTAACGTTATTATTACGTATTTCTAGGTATACTTTTGCGTGTAGTAAAAAAAAAAATCGAGACGCCTTTTTTCTCTCCGCGTCAGGCAATCGCAAAACGCGCAGTCAATTTATGTAGCGTTTTATGTACGTTCGGAGAACCGCAGCTGCGCTCGTGAACGAAAAGCGCAAACAGAAAATGGAAAGTTTCCCGGACGAGCGTATAGGAGTCGCAATAATAATTATTATTATACAAACATACACATATAGTAAAACAACGAATACGTTTATTTATTCCATAAATAATAAAAAAAAAAAACAAATGGTTCACACAATAATAATACCATTATATATTTCGCCGGCTTTCTATACACGATATCTTAAACGTTTGTATTGTTTCGTTCGTTTACTGCTCGGCGTTTCTAAACAAATTTATTGCACAACTATATACGTTCTCGCGGGTTTACTCTCTATAAACGCGCGGTTATTAAATATTATTATATATTTTGTACAATAACGTTTTAACGGCAACGCCAGTTGTTGGTTAAGTCGTTATAATAATATTATAATAACTTATTTATACACTGCGATAAATGTATATAATAACGACAGTGGTTATATATATATATCGATAAGTTATAATAACGTTTTTTTTTTTTTAACTCGTCTCGGCCTCGCTGTATTATAATAACTCCATATATTTTACATAAATAATAATCGTACGAATCGCTCTGTGAATGTAACGAATAATAATAATTATCATCGAGTATTTATTATAATATATTATTGTTACGAAACGGGTTTTTTTTTAAATTTCAATAATAATAAAAAAAAAAAAAGACGCGCGCGCATTTTGAAATCGCGTGTACGTAATAATACTAGGTATATATGTATAACCGTTACATTATAAAAACGAAAATTATTATAGTAAAATTTGTTGTTATTATTTTTTTAAAAATGAAATTTTAAACGCGGCGACGGTCATATATATTATACATCTGGACGCGATTGCAATTAATCGAATTGACATCGAGCTAAATTAAATGATAAGATTGATATATATGTATATTATATACAAACGAGAACCGAGTTTGAAATTTAATAAGAAAAAAATCGTAATATATAAAACATAAACGCGTATTACAACAATATATGAAAAGTATATATATTTATGTGCGGAGGTCGAAAACGATATTATAATAAGAGACAGAGGCATGGCGAAGGGACTCTTTTTGAGCCACGGCTCCATTTCAAAATTTAGGGTGGGTGGTTGGGTCTGACGTCAGTGCTCACTGCTCAGTAGTGTAGTACAATACTACAAGTGAGTTAGTTGTTATATAAAAATGATTTATCATTGATTTTTTGTTATTACATTATAAGTTGGCTGTATATATATATAATATATATATATAAATATATATTATATATTTTTTTTTTATAAAAAGGCCAAATTTATGCCCGTTTCCTGTGATATATTTATATCATATGATGGACCAATATCCTGCAACCTACATTTCTTCTCCATATTATTTTCTCGTACATCAAATATTATTTCGACTTGCATACCTTCAATATTGAACACGATATACCATGTGTAGGAATCAATGGCCCAACCAGTTTTCAGAGGGGGGGGGAGGTCTAAAATAATTTGTATATACACTTATAATATATACATATACCATAGGGTCCAGACTTGGAGACACTTTTTGGTTGGTACATTAGTAGGATTAAAAGGAGCAGGGCTGATTTTAGGGGTTTTACATTTTATATTTTAGTATTTTTTTTTTTGCTTATTTGTACATACTTTTTCCCCGGGTAGTTGGGTGGTTGGGTGGGTAAAAAAATTGTCTGGCTCCATGTAGTAAAATAGTTCACCACTGATACGAGATAATAATAGATTGGGATAGGTCATAATAAATTATTATTATTATAGAAACGGGAGCGAATAATATCCTGGAATAAAATTATTATTAACGTGCGATACGTATAAATATTATATATTATAGAAAAAAAAAAACGAAATAAAAACCGTATTCTTTAGCGGACGCGTCTTTTGCTCGTACATTTATACGCGTGTAATTATAATATTTTGTTATATAAAACGGTATAATTTTCGTATATTTACAATAACACAATTTCATAGTCTGCGGCTATATTATCGCGCTACGCACAAACCGCGAGCGCGGCATTTTGATTTCACTTTAAACACGTCTCGCGTACATAATAATATTTATAATACGTGCGTACACATACAATTTCGGACAGTTTTTTTTTTTTAATATATATATATATATTTATTACATATACAGGCGGGTCGTGAGCGTATTTTCAAAATAAACAGTGCGGCGCGTACGTGTGTTTAACGAATCGGTCTTGTATTTACACATTATATACGCGTATATGTGTATATAAAATAACGAAACGAAACGATTATACACACTCCCCGTGTAACGAATTCCGTTGATGATAATCGTCAGGGGCGGACTGGCCAGGGTGTGCTAGCAGTGTGCTGTATAGCACACCGGGCCGGTTCAATATGTCGATATAATAATTGGTAATCGATTATTTCTAATAAAACGATTGAATAATAACATATAAGTTTTATTTTGTATTCGTGGACCTATTATTACGTTTTTTTGTTTTGCACTGATTAAAATTTTACGGATATCGTTTATTCACTATTGTAATCGTAATAAGGTAAATTGTGTGTTTTTCAAAGATCCAAGACCAGTGGTGTATTCATATAATCAATCGATAAATAGGTCGGTATAAAATGAGTTTGGGCCGTTTATAATTGTGAAATACTGGACCGCGTGCCTCCCAGTCCGCCCCTGAATATACGCTTATATTATTATAAATAGGGCAGATATTATAAATACGCGTTAAAAACCTATCAAATATGTATATGCTGTAGTTATATGCGCTATAAAAATTACCAAAATATACACTTAAAATATGCTCTAAAAATGATTTTTTAAAAACCTAAGAAAATTCGAAAATTGTATTTTATTATTACTATTTTTAGTTATTACAGTTAATCTCAACAAAAATATTTTACATTATTTTTTGTAATGTTATAATTTAAAATTTTCAATGTATGTTGAATTTAAATGTTTATTTTAATTTGATTTATTGAACGGCATTTTTTCACGAGGTCCGTGAAATAAACTGATGTAAAATGTATAGATTACGCATTATTTGCGTCATATCTCGCGTATTATTAATAAATTGAAAAACCTGCATAAAAACCTGCAAATGAATAATATTTTATCTAAAACATTGCGGTAATAAAGTTATCAATTCGCCTGTTGTTATTTATAAAATTATAAATTTTAAACAATTATTTTGTAATCATCGATTTTTTTTTTTTTTTTGTTGAAAATGAATTTAAAACGTACAAAATCCTAAAACGTGCCCTAAAAATTAAAAAATGCAAAAACATGCAAAATAAAAGTTTGTTTATATAGAATCTTTAGGTCATGCGAAACACATTTTGGTTAAACTAGCTATTTTTTTGACCAACCAATAACAGTATGCGAAAGCATATAAATATCGGCCCTAATTATTGCAAACCAATATATAGAAGCTTGTAATTTGTAAAAACGGTTTTTATAAAAAAAATGTAATGGCGATTTTTTTTTTTAATTTAACTTTATAGGAGGTACAAATATAGTATTACGTGTTCCTGCAGAGAATAACCGCGGTAGGCGGTTGATTTTTTTTTTATGTTTTTTAAGCGTACACGAACGTTTCAATATGAGATGGCGATTCGAACCTTCTTTGACGTATTCTGTGGAAGAGATATCTATAGATTTTTACAAAACTAAATTCGAACCACCCGTAAAATCATTGACGAGAACATTTCGTAATCTCAGAGCCGCCTGGTGGTGATGCAATCAATTTAACCCCGTAAAATAGGCGTTGTGGTTACCGTTATTTATATCGGAAAATGTCGACGGCTCGAACGGGTGAATTTTAAACGCTCTACGAACAACCAACCGCAGTAGAGCCTATATATAGTAGTTTTCAGGAAAAGTGGCCCTCGACGGTGGCGCGACTGGTGGACGTTTTTACGCATGGGGCTCTAAAACACGTGCCGAACAAAGCGCGGCAAATTTTTTAAATTAATTACTTATAGGGTCAGTTTTATACAGTTCTTGGTTTAAACTCGAGTTTAGCTGAACCTGGTTCAGAAACTAATCTTAGGTTAACTTACTGACAGTTTTACAATCAACGATTTGGTTTAGTTCTGCTGGACCGTAGTTATTGGAAATCATCTGTGAATAGCTGGGTGGTAGTGTGAATGACAATTGATAAATTTATTGTAATTGCAGAGATTAGATAAAAATGTATAACAGAATACACGATTACACAAATTCAAACAAAAAATATGGTAACTCCAAATAATACGTCTATCGTGTGTCCGTTATCAACATTAACGTATACAACCAATCACATTGCACATCAACTTTGAACTCAGTTTAACTCGCTGAAATCGGTGGATCGAGTAAACTTCAGTTTAAACTAAGTTATAGTTTAGTAATACGCACTTTTCGATTTGAACTATAGGTTTAAACTCTGCAGAACAATAGGTTTAAACCACTATTGTAAAACTGACCCTTATTTGCAGTGTATATATAATTGCTGTAATTTAAGCGCGATATTATACGGGAGAAAAAATATTTGGCGTAGATATGATACTGAAGAATATAAAAATACAATGACGAATATTGTCGTTCGACCATCACCTGTTGTTGACCGGCTCTATCTATACCGGCCAATGTTGGGAACCGCACTGTTTTTTGAGAAATATCGTCGTCACCTGCAGTCGAGGACCATTTTTCACGAAAACTACTGTACAGTCGAGATCGCGCGGATCTTGATGATTAATAGATACAAGTATAGTCGACCCCGTTCTTATACATATGAACGAATAAGCTATGGAATTTCTCACGCGACGTTTTAACACTATGTCATGTGTATATGCATATATGCGCGTGTACGCCGCGCGTACAGCGTTATTTGATTCGGTTAAGCGTATGGTATTATAATTGGAAAGAAAAAAAAAAAAAATTCTGGCGACGAGCGATATGTGCATTGAGAGTGTTATTTGTGAACATTCGAATCTTACGAATAAAGAAAGAAAAAAAACGGGGTTTTTTTTTTCCTCGTTCGAATAACATTGAAATAATACAAGCGTATATATATATATTAACACATTTGTTCGACACTCGCTCGTCCTTTTGTTTTTCCATCGAAACATTAAAATACGTATTCGTCATCCGACGTTTTCGTGACTCGCGCACGCGATCGAATTATTTTAAGAATATTTGCAGCGTACACAATATACACGTAATAATATATAAATGCGATTTCAACACTTTTCGCGCACCCGCGGACATACATAGAAATTTAACATTTTTTTTTTTTTACTTAAAAATTTCAAATTATACGCGTGAAAAATAGTGTAAAAATATGTTTTCGTAAACGCGAAGAATTGCAGTGTGTCAGTGTCGTAGCCAGAAATTTATTTTGGGGTGGGGAGGGGCACTAGATTTTTTTTTACCACTATTGTAGTCATTCCAAAATACATCGACTTATTATAGTGGCTTAAATTTATATATATATATATAAAATTTCGGGGGGGGGGGCACGTGCCCCTAGTGCCCCCTCCTAGCTACGGCACTGCAGTGTGTTATTATTTGAAAACTATAATGTATATAATACGATAATATAGAAATAGCGTCTAACGAAACTCCAACATGTATATAGGTACCGAATATATAACTTAATTTATTGTAATAAAAAAAAATATTTGACAAAACCATACGCGAAAACCCGAATTATACGCAGCGTATCGTTTTTTTTTTAATATTTTATAAATGGTCGCGCTGAATCCACTATACATAGGTAATAGAAGCGTATGTTGTATGAATATTTTGGCGGCGAAATAGTTTTTTTTTATTTTCCTCTTCGAAGAAAAAGACAACAAAAAAAAATCTTTCGAATATAGAGAAACTATATCGGGAACCGAAACGATCGATTATCGAAATTATTCTAAACTCGAGAGACCTTCGTATATACGCGCGTTGTCGCGCTTTTCGATTTCGTATCGCGCGTCACACACACAATTTTTTTAAAGTCTCGTCGGTATCGCCATATATGACGCGCGTACGTGTGAATTTAGTTAAACGGCGAGTTTAAATTTTATCATTTTAACCTTCGAACGATTTACAGAGAGAGAGAGAGAGAGAAAACCGTATACTTTTTCAAAGACAATATTACAAAACCGACGACGACACGTGCAAGCGCTGCTGCAGCGTAGCCCGGAAACGCGCGCGTCGTCGTCGACGTGATTGAATTTCGTATGACTCGGCGGGGCCGGAGGTCCGTCGCGGCGACGTCTTCGCCTTCGTTCGCTGTCGACTAACGTATGTGGGGGGAACGCAATAAATCGACGAAAGAAGAGAAAAAAAACATTCGTTTCCACGATCGGGTATACGAAAAAACGTTAGTTTCCAACGTACAGGTTTTTTTTTTTTTTTTTTAATTATATTTAATTTGCCCGTACAATTTATACGTTTTAAAACGAAGAGCACGACCGTTTTTCCACCGTTATTTTCTCGGTCGATTTTTGTTTGTTTTTGGTAATTTACAAAAACAAACGCCGCGAAAACACTAATAATAATAATAAGAAGAACAACAACAACAACAACAACAACTACAGTGCCAGTAATAATAGGATCCCTAGGCGAACAATCAAGAACGGAATGGAACGATATCTACAAAAGATCCCAGGAAGAATTTGCGTGAAGAAAGTGCAGAAAATTGTTCTGCTTAGCACCGTCCATATCCTGCGTAAAGTGTTGGGTTATGTCGCTGTGAACTCAGGCAGAGATCTGGACTTGACCCATGCGCGCCGGAGGAGGAGTTCATTCGCCAACTGCGTGATGAAAGCAAATAATAATGATAACAATAGATTATGTGACCTCACTTAAGAATTCTACACCTTGGCTAGAAGATGAAATTCGAAAGGACCTCAAAAACGCAAACGTAAGATCAACCCGGACGTTTCAGAAAGAGACACGTTCAGATATAAAGTAGACAAATGGAAAGTTACATCAGAGCAATCAAAACCAAAACAGTATACAGACCGAAGTGGTCGGAAGAACGTAAACGAGTATTCTCGGAAAGAATGAAAGCCTATTGGAACAAAAAGAAGAATCCAATGAAAAGCTGATCGAGTTATCTGCTTAACGTCTTCTATTTCTAGGGAGGATTCGCTAATAATAATAATAAAAAGAAATATTTAAAAAAAAAAGAGAAATAGTGTATTAAGCTTTCGAGCGTAAAAATAGTTTTTTCTTTAAGTATTTCGTTATACGCATAATAGTATTGTGATATCAAAAAAAAAAAAATGTATTTATAATGATTAACGTCACGGTGACTAGGGGGGGAGGGAAGACCTGCGCTCGACAAATTTCGCGTTTAAAAAAATTAAATTAAATCTTTTTCTTTTCCAATGCTTAACAAGTGCTTTTTAGGCGTTTTGCACGCTTCTACCGAGTCCGTATCCTCGCGCCATCTCTATCGTCCACTATTCTTTCACAAGTCCTCGCGGCTGCAGACCGCCACTCTATATCTATCCATCGTTGACCATCTTTTTTTTTTTTGTGTGTGCGGATTGTCAACCGATACGAATAAGGCTTCAGTCAGCTCGCCAAACGCGTTTTCAAACACGCTTTCTCTAATAACGTTCGGTCGGTCGTACACTTTTTTCTTCTTTCGCGCCCACTCTCATCCGTTTACATTTCTTTTGGGTTCGGTGAACACTCCGGTAAAACTACCTATTTTTTTCCCGATGATATACAGTGGCCTTTCTTCGTCCCTTTGGTCGCTGATGAACCAAGTTTTGCGCGCGTACAATGCGCCCATCATTGGGCGCACGAGTAACAACGAGCCGGCAGAGTTTTTCTTTCGTGGTTTTCGCTGACGCATTTGTTAACTGAAACATTTTGTTCGTATATATACATATATACGCGTATAAAAAAAAAAAACGTTTTTTTTTTTCCACGACTAATATTAATTTAATTTACACTATTTACCATATATTACGATGCGCGATTACACACACACAAGCGCACCTTGGTCCGTGGGCAAACGATTGCTGCGCTATACCCATAGAGTCGGTGTGACCGTGACAGGTGTGGTCCGCACAGATCGGCAGTATAATCTGTCCCGGGCAGTTTTTTTGAAACATCATCGACTGCGCGTTTTTCGTATATTGTGTTCAACACATTAACGATATTCATCGCGCTCGATGAAATTTCAACAGGAAAAAAAAATGTACTCGAAAAAATGTTTTCCAACGACGATATAATAATACGCGTATGTCGGTCAACGATAAATCGTCCCGCGGTAAGTCTTCTAATACATTACATTGACCTTTTTTTTCTCATAGAGAGAAACAACTTTATTCAAAGTGAACTGCCCGTCTATCGGGTTGCCTATATGACACAGTGTAAGAATCAAACATATTTGTTACAGCGAAGAATGGATAAAAAAAATGGTATATATAAATGAGAATAATATATATATATGAAATAATCGGCGGACGTAAGTCGACTACAAGAGTATTTCGATTATTATGCGGTACCGTTCGAACGTGAAATTTCCAAATTATCGGCGATTTTGTTTCGATTTTTTTTTTTTCCGTCAATAATTTTCTATCCGAGTCAACCTCTTGAAAAATAATAGGTAGTTATACGCACATACGCATTGTACAGTAAAATTTTATTTAATGCCGACTAAATTTGTTTGCCGTTTAAAATCCCGCGGTACGGTGCTGCAGATAGATTTGAACCTCGGTCGAGCGGGGTGTAGTTACGCGTTCGTTTTTTTTTACAAAAGTCGATAAGTAGGTACCGGAAAAGCGGATCAATCGAATCGATTAATCTCGCGCGATTGATATATATATATATATTGGAGAATGCCCTTTTACATATTGTTTTGCTGATATATCAAACGTTGGCGAAAACATATTTTCATATTATACACTTATGTGTTGTCACTGTACGCGCGGAGGTTAACGAGTGATTGAAGCGTGTATACACACTCTGTACTTATATAGTAATAATATGCACGCGCGCCGCGTACCTTGTTGTTCCACCTATAAATACCTACGTGTGTGTGTGTGTGTGTGTTGTTTGTACGAATATGTACGATAAAGTACAGTATTATTTAATCTGCAGTATACCATATTGTATATAGCTACAATAAATAGCAGCAGTTGTAAAGAAAAAAAAGAAAAATTATATTTTTTTAAAACGTTATAAACGTTTCTCTCTCTCTAAAAAAAAAAATTTTTAAATATGGCATTTATTACGTAGAAATTTCGCTAAATTTTTTTCGTCTTTTGCAGAAAAACTCGACCGAATCATTTGTGTTTAAACTATATTTTATACCCATAATACGGATTGTGTTAAGCTATATAAAAGCATGTTATTTACATTGTATATAAAAGAAAAAAAAAATTGTTTAAACCTATCTATAATGATATATATTTTTTTTTCATACCACTACGCAGTTTAAAATATCAGTGAATTTATTATTATTCAATATTAAGGATAAACAGAATACCTATTGTAATGTTCGTCCAACTTTTAAAACCTTCGACAATTATAACGCGTACCGTCCGTAATAATACTTGAGCGTATATACATATATATATTATGTAATTGTTGTAATCAATATACTCTAAAAAATCGGATTTAATAGTCTGCGCTATGAAAAGTTATTCGGTCGTGTTCCGTCATCATGTAATATTTTTATTCGTGGCACAACCTGCAATATTAGATCCTCATAAGAAATACGATAGATATACCTGCAGCGGTACGTCTGCAGTTATAAAAAGATTCACGAATTCGGCCGCAGGAGCAGTGTCATTTTTACCGGTTTTTCAAAAACACTACAACGGTTCGCGAGTCGCACAGTCGATCTTATTTTTTTCGAATATTGTCAAACTACTTTCGACAATGACACGAGTAAGGTTGTTCGACGCTTATTGTCGAACGAGAAAAAAGAAACAAATTATATCGACACCGACGCGGATAGGTAGGTGATTTACGAGCTTAAACACTCGAATGATGTTATAAAAAATAATAAATATTAATTTTTCGTCGTATTATATTTCAATGATATATGTATGTATATGGTTAAAAACGTGTTGAAAAAATACGTGGAGTGTATTCGGAGACGCGCGCTTATAAAACAGAACGGATATCGCGTTATTGGACTTTTGTCTGCATTCACACTTCACAGTAACTGTAGCGCGTATATATTGCTATACGGCAAGAAATAACAGTCAGTTATGAGGTGCTGGGTATTTAAACAAACGCGAAATCATATAAATTGAAAAACATTCGATAACACCGATTACTATAATAATAATAATAATAATAATGGCGCGGGAAAAGACCATCGCTGCAGACTGCGACCGAGCTGGTAGATACATATTATATCTGATGATCGTACTATATGATCTGTAGTCTGTATGATTTCAGTATATAACACTATATGCGCATTCGATATTAAGTGTATTTAACATTTTATCTTGGAATTTATTCTTTTAAACCGGTGTGCGTTTCGAATTTTCGCACGTTACTTATACATACTTATATGCGTTGTTCGTTCGAGCTGTATACCTATATAATATGATAAAAAAAAAAAGACCATATCGTTTGCGAGCATATAACGATGCGATTTTTTTTCTTTTTACGGACGATCGATCATGAACGTTTTCGCGATCGTTGATCCGTTTCGCGTAAATTGTCGCTACCCTCTGGCCTGTATCCGCCTGGTACCGATGATGATTCGTGTGGATTATTGTATAGTAGTGCTGGCAACAGCTGCCATTGTGGCTCCTCCGCGCGAACGAAAACAAAGAAAAACAAACGTAAATTTTCTTACGCTTCTCTTTTTATTATTATTATTATTATTATTCGTTAAAGAGATTTATAATTTATACTTTATATAAGTAAAATCCAGGGCCGTAGACACGGGGGGTTAGGGGGTTCAACCCCCCATGAACATCGGAAAAGTAGAAATCTCAATTTTTTTTTTTTTTACGCACAACAGCATTGCAGATGTTACAGTAAAATGTATGTTCATATTTAGATTTTACCAACGTCTTGATGTTAAGTAGATTTGTTATTTATGAAAAATAAGTACCTAATAACAATGTGTATAATAACATTATGTATAAATGTTTAATTTGGTCTATGCCATTATAAACATTGATAAACATGATTATAGATTTTTGTGCTGATAAATCATTACGATACACGATTATAATGCACGAATCAAAATAGCACTGAACCCCCATATAAAAATCCTATCTACGGCACTGGTAAAATCATTATGAGAAAAAAAAAAAAAACGTTTCTACGAGTATAACCGCACTATAAAATAGTACCATATCTCTGAAGGTATACTGCAGAAGGCGCGGAATGGACACGTATGGAATATTTACGGATTCGCGTGATATCGCTGTGCCAGGAACGCGTCCAGACGTTCTCCACGACCTATACATATACGCGTTTAAAGTTCTAATTCATTTAAAAGGATCGTTTCAATGCTTGTATATGTATTATATAGAGGGGGGAAAACACTGTTTTGGGCCGAAAACGCGATAGTGTTGTATTATACGAGCGTAAACGGTACGACGAGGTAATAGCGTCGTAAGGCTGAGGTGAACGGCATTAATAATTACGATTGGCCGGAGAGGAGAAAGAATAAAAACGTACACTTACCTACCGTGACCGTTTGCAATGCGGTAGTGTTGTCCGAAAGACATACACGTAACGAACTTGTTTCGAAATAACGAGAATATCTTTATTTTTATCTGAAACGGAAACGACAATTAGGAGGTATAATGCCACGAGTTATATGCTGTACGTGAAATTAGTATTGCGCGATTTACGTGATGTATAATTATTATTATTATTATTATTACTCGACAGGCGTATATTATTTCGTTTGTAATTGAAAGATTAATCGTTTGCCGCGAAGCGTAATAATTATGTACACGTACGACGACCGACGCCTCGGTACAATATACCTATACGCGCGTATTGTTTTGTAAAGGTGTTGAACGTATCGATATACAATTAAAAGGATTCACAAGCAGTGATGATGGACCGAGCGAGATACCGATTCTGCGCGCACGTCTCGCGACATGAACGACCTCACGACTTCACGCTGAACCCGCAGTGACGTATAGACACGTTTTTTTCTGGGGGTGGGGGGCTCAAAGGGACTTTCTAAAAAAAAAAGTACTAAAAATGTTTTATACGTTTAGTTATTAAGTGATTTTTAATGAAAGAATCCACCCCCTCCCCAATAATCACAAAACTCTTCGATCGTATTCTACCTACATTATAGTACGTCTAAAACTTTTTTCGCGTTAATCGTCAAAATGGATCAAAATAAGTGGACGGGGGATGGAAGCGGTTTCGTCATTTCAAGTTTTGAAACGGGGCGGGGTGGGGCAAAGTTGTGAACGGTCCTTATTGTTGAAAAATAAGCAAAAAAAAAAAGTCTTTTTTTTAACAAAATGC
Source organism: Slavum lentiscoides (assembly GCA_032441835.1). Taxonomy (NCBI): domain Eukaryota; kingdom Metazoa; phylum Arthropoda; class Insecta; order Hemiptera; family Aphididae; genus Slavum; species Slavum lentiscoides. The sequence goes on along the minus strand of CM063715.1, from coordinate 6,711,409 downwards.
TCTAACTAATCTAATTAATTGATGGTGAACTATATTTTTTATGATTGTGATTTAGTGACGTTTACATTTAGTGAGTGTTAAAATTTTAGAAAACGATATAGTTCTTATAAGGAATAAAAAAAAATGTTTCAAAAGATATTTTTCTAAAAAAAAAAAATCAGACAACATTATAATTACAAATTATAAAAAAAAATTTTTTATGGAGAGTACATTTTTTTTCAAAAGCGTTTATAACACACTCGGTTTAAGAAACTATCGAATTTTCTCACTACAGATAATTACCCATTTATTTTTTTCTACAATCGAGTAAAAACCAATAATATTCCTTATCAATTATTTGTATCCATTGTGATATATATATTCACATACATGGGTGTATTGTATAATGTTCGAGATTTTGAACTTACATAAATCGTGCTAAATTTAAGGAAATGTGTCGCGTTATTTTCTCTTCTATAATGACCATAATATTGTATTCTGTCTTGTCCTCCTCGTTGACGCGTAATGACTATTTTTGCCGATGACTCTAAAAACGTATATATATAATAGGCGTACTAATGTCAATATTTTATGTGCATATATACGTATATATATATTAAAAAGGGCGTGCGGAGATATTTTTAACAATTATTAATATTGTGTACGTAATACACAAGAAATTAGAAACGCTTTGGCTTATCGAACTTCGTAAGAAGTGAAAAAAAAACAATTTCGACGAACGTGCAAGAAATTATTGACAAACGACAATGCAACGTTTCTCGTTTTTATTATTATTAATTTTTATTTATTTTTTTTTTAACTACACTACAAATTCAATTGAACTCATTATAATATAAATAATATGTATGCGCATATAGTCGTGTAAACGTATATAATAATGAAATAAATTAAAAACGAACATCTCGACGAACACGTTCACTCGTGTCCATAATTGCCCTATTGTTATCGCACTTTAAATTCTAATATTGAACTTACATCGTATAAACATACATGTATCTCGACACTTTACGACATCATTCGACGTTTTCAATTATATTTTCATTTAATATGAATTCGTAATAACGTCAAAACCATTACTGGAAATCTTTTTCGTCGAATTCGATTTTTTTTTTTTTTTTTTAGTAGATATTTTACCATTAAACTGCAGTACAGACACAAATAGGTACCTACGTCATATACGATTTTGGGAGGAAAAAAACATATAACAGCGATTTAGTACGTTGTTTTTACAAGATTATCATTCAGTTATGGCCGCAAAACGTAGAGACCACGATATTGTATAAAATACTTGGGCACAACTTTTTTTCTATCAAATCGGTATGTGATTTATCGTTTTTACTTCGTTAAACAACTTACACGCTACACGTCAATCGTGCTATTTTTTTCTCTCTCTCTCTCTCTCTGTTTTTAATGATATATCAATATTCACACGGACGTGTGTAATAAAAAAGTTATTTTTTTCCTCTACCGTCGAAACAATATCATTTATTTTATGTCCGAACAAAAAAAAAACTGTCATTAATATATCATTGAGTTCACCACAATGTGTATTATTATTATACTGTCGCATACCGTCGATACACGCCGTCCGTCTACCAAACGTATATAAACGCAATATTTTATATAAAATATAAACGATTTATAGATTATATATAGTTTCGGGGGGCAGGAGGGAATACTTAAATAAAATAATATATTAATTGAATAAGTACGAAGTGGTTCTGATTTGTATGTGCGATATAATTTACATAAATACGTGAAGATAAACAGTAATATAATATTATATATTTAGAAAACTTTTTTTCGCAAATATTTATTGATTTATATATAATTATTTTACAATAATATAATTACTGAAAATGTGTGTTATATGGTTACCGTTAAGTGTACGTGAATCGCTAATAACAATTTTCATCAAAAAAAATACGCCAATATTAAGGCTCCGTTGATGTTAAAATATTAAAAAATTGTATTTATAGGTTTTTATACGTTTATCACGAGAAAAAAATATTTTTTTACACATATTTAATCGTTGCGCAACGTTAAAAATTGTTGAGAAAAACAACAAACATAAAATCCGAACGGTTTAAAAAAAATAAAATAATAAGAATATAATTAAAATGCACACTTCAACGAGATAGTTATTTTAATTACTCGCCTACGCCATCGTTTTCACCATAACATTATTATAAGTGAATTGCAGTGTAATTTGTACGAACGTATACATTTTATTATTATTATTATTATTATTAATTTTGTTACACCGCTGTTCTATTATATAGCGTATGAGAACCGATTCTTCTTCTTCTTTTTTTTTTTTTTGTTAAAGGGAAATCTCGTATATCGCATTGTATTATATTTGACGGTTTTCTAAAAAGCAACGGGAAACGGATACGTAGATAAAAATGTATATACTTTTACACTCGAATATTACGTGTCGTATATACGATACAAGTATAAAATGACGTTGATAACGTAGGAATTGTATATTATTTATGGTGGGTGTATAATATAATATTATAGTAATAATAATAACAACCGAGGTCCGGTTTTTTTTTTCGTTTTAACTTGAAATTTTCAAAGTCGACTTTAAAAAAAGTAACGCGATTCGGTTAAAAATCAACGTTAATTTCTAATTACCTTAAGTCGTAACAGTTATAACTTTCGAAATACGTTAAACGACGTAAATAAAATTTTTAAAAAAAATTCCCAAATAGTTGATAATATAATATAAATACTCCATTTTACATATATATATAGCAAAAAAACGGAGGACGCTATAACTTTAGTTAAAAAAAAAAAAAAATTATGGTTTTTTTATTTCTTTTTTTATAAAAATTTATCGCACTATATATAATATATCGCTTGAATCGCTGCGGGAGACGATTACAATTTTCCCATACGCTTTACATTCGATTTTTAGTTTTCTATCATAATATCATATTTAATATCGTGTTGACGACGTTATTTTATATATAGTATTTCATCGTTTTTATATATATATACGAAATAACGTATCGATTTCATAATAAAATCAATTACGCCGTTCCGATAAATCTCGACTACGTTCGAACCGATGATGTCTGCGTGTGTAATTCCTATAATATTGTAATAAAACTGCGGGATAAAAAAGAAAAAAAAAAGTGACAAAACTCGTCGTGTGCGCACAGAACGTATTTTCTTTTTGCCGATGTTTTATTATTGTTATTATAAATTAACGATTTAAAATAAAACGCGAGTGTGAATCAATTACTTATTTTTGTTAAAATAAATAAAAAAAATGTTTTTTTTTTAAATAGTTTAACAATCCGAATTCGCGCGGTTAAAAGCGAAAAATTCGATTAATTTATATTTAATATTTGTCGAGTCAATTTCTATCATTATATTTATTTGGTAAATAAATAAAAAATTATATTTAATATGTACCTATAGATAGGCGAGCGTATACCTACGTATATAATATTAAATAAGTTTAACGTTTAAAAATTCTAGACTCTTTGCGGTGACGTGTTATCCCCAACACGGGGATGTCTTTAGTAAAAACGGAACCGGAGTGAATCATAATTCTTTTAATCCACTGCACCTCTGCTCATTCGTGCTAGACATCGAAAACCCATGTTCTCTGCACTTTAAACGTTTTATCATTCAACCGTCTTTTTCGATGTATAAATGTATATAATGAAATCGCCGAACTCTTAGCCGAATCCACCTCCAATTTAAATTCTCCTTTCCCTTTCAAACGCCATCGGAATCAAATTTTTCTCTTATTTCGCATATCCAATCTCTGCAGGTCTTCTTCTTGGAGATCTCCGATCTATACCTCGGCCACAGTCTTCCGGCCAACTCTGTTTCTAGACATATATAAAAAAGTCGACACACAACACAATTATAAACTGCAGGTATCCGGTTTAACGATCTATAAACGTATCCCGTCTTTCCATTATTCGTTTTCAACCGTCTCCGCGCGTCATATAGGCCATTCACTTTTTCCTCGCCGCCATGCTTTCGTTATAAGCTTTCCCTCAACGATTCTCTTCGCCTAAATGAAAGCATCCGATGATCTTTCTCGTATTCTTTTTCAGTGTCCGTTATCCTTATCCTCGTAACCCCCCCCCCCCCGGTCAAACTACTTTCCATTCTCAATTCTTTAAATATATCTCGTGATCTTCCATCCATTCTTAACTCGAACCGTATATATATATACATACGATCGTTCATCATATTATTATAAACGTTATTATTGTGTTCGTATCGTTGTTATAATCACGTCTAATTGTTGAACTGTATATTCGCTGGCTGGCCGGTAATTCTAATTAATAACGAAAATTACGTTTGAAAATATTTCCGAAGATAATGTCGTGTAATAGAAATTTTTTATATTACGTAGGTGACGACTAGAGAACGGTAAAATGGCTTTTTTCTTTTATTAGATGTATTTAAAGTATATGTGTAAAGTAAATGTCGACGATTTAAACCGTCCTTATTGTATAAAAAGACACCAGCCGTATTTCGCCGATTCGTATAAAAAAAAAACATTTTAAACCGCGTTATAGAGCGGACACAAAACCCATCCTTTTTCACAACATTTGAAATTAACGCCAATTCGGATATCACGCGCGCATCGGTATTACGTCACTATTACGACGCGGAACGTTCAAAAAAAAAATATATTCCAACAACTGCAGCGTTTGTTCGCCCGTTTAACGTATTCGAACGTTTAAAAGAATTATTCACACGGGATTTGAGCGAAAAATTACTTTTACTTAATTCTTCTTCGCCTAATCGAGAATTCGACGTATTTTTCACAGATCCGTTACACGCGAAGATTTCTCTTTCCCTTCAGTCCAAATATTTTCTCGCATATATTTTTTTTTTTTTATTATTATTATTATTAATTATATACAAGTAATTTTGCGTGTTTAATTTGCCTGTACATTATATTATATAGGTGTATAAATCCGTTCTCTCGCGCGCGATAACGAAAACAGTTATATAATAATCATTACTGTAAAACAATTTTCGGTGTTGGACCGCGCGCGATGACCAAAAAAAAAAAAAAGATTTCATAAATCACGCTCGCGCAGGACGCGTACATACATACAATATTCTCGAGATTATCCGTTCAGACGTCCAGTATAACCAGTTGCCACTTACTTCGTCCACTCAAAAACATATTATCGATCGTTATATAGAAAAGAGGTACACTCGTGTTTATAACGCGTGTATAGTACAGAGAAAAACAGTATAAAAAAAAAAAAGTCATGACCGCACGAAATACCGTTTCCTACGTCATCGCATATAACGCGATATAATAATTGTTTCAAAATATTTACATACACCGTATATACGAAATATAATTAATACATTTGAACTGCTTATGTATAGGCTGAATAATAATGTGTGTGTTCGCGGTTAAAACTCCTTTCCAACGGCTTTGATTTCCAGACATTTTTTTCCCCTAATGGCTTTTTTTTTTGCTTTTCGTTGACGTCGTCGATGTATAAAAGGGCTCGGTAACGCTACGATCAGCGACACCAAAGCGATTATTTTATAAATAATTTTTTTTTCTCATATATATATACACGTGTAAATATATCCATTAAAATAATATAAAAAAAAATTTGTTTTTTTTCTATGGGTAGTAGGTATGTGGGAAAAAAATGTTTAGTAATTATAACGCGACAATTTTTTTTATATATATACGAGCGTTTACATAGTATTTGAAATACTTTAAAAGAAAAAAAAAACGTGTATTTTTATAACGCGTATAGATACGACTAGATTAAAATGTTTTACGTATTCAGCCAATCGACTTCGATACAAGCATATAATAATATGTACCTCTCTATATAAACTATAAAGGAATTTCGTATAGTTTATATACTACACGCGATGACATCATCGCACATACCTCGGACGAGTGACAATTAGCTCATTGCCTGCACATTAGTCCGTTAATTATTTTTTCTTTTTTATAGTATATAAAATATACGTTGCATACAAAAGTGTCGATTTTTTCCCCCTCCCCCACTCTCTCTCGAATACATTTTGTTATTATTTACACCGTTTTTTTTTTTTTCAAATACCGATCACATTTTTTTTTTGATTATGACTTTTTACAAGGTCGTCGCCGCGATTATTATTAAAAAAGAATTCTAATAGTTTAACGATTTTTGTCGAAAATTATTATAAATATAGCGTATTGTACATATTGTACGCATAATACTTGGTGAAAACCGTTCTTTTACCATAGAGATTTGATCGTTTCGTGAAATGGAAATAAATTTTTATTTTAATACTATTTGTGCGCAATAACTATACACACTTTAAGTGGCTACGGAATTCCTGTATACGTACAAGACATTTCGGGAGTGGATTAGAACTGTAAAAAAAAAAAAATATAACGACCTTGTTTTTTTTACGTACTTATCGTAATTCATTAGGAAATATTTATTTTTATTTATTCAAAAAGACAATATAAATCCCACGGAATAAGTTCGTGTGGTGGGAGAGGAGTGGAGTAAGTATATACCTACACGAGTTATATCAAGTACACTAAAATATGTACGCATACAAAATAACTTTAATAATAAATGCGTATATTTTAGTGTACGAGTACATTGAAAAAATTAATTTAATACGTTTGAATTTAATAAAAAACTAAAAAAAAAAATGTTTTTCTACGGTAATCAAATTTTCCTTTTATTTGATCGTATATATGAACACGTCTATAATAATGTAGTGCACATTATTGTATTATGTCGTTGGACACTTTTTCAAAAGCAAATCGTTCGTGTCAGTTTTCTGTACAATAATCTAAATCGTTATAACTCTGAAAAAAATCAATTTCAGTTTTATTAATCTGCGCCACGCCACACGAACAGGGTAAAAAAAAAAAATCACGCTCGGATTTACCAAAATTGATATTTAGAGTTGTCGAAGAGTTAAGTGCACGTATATTTTTTTGATTTTGGATATATTTTGGCGAGAATTACTTACGTCCTGCGTGTTTTATGCACATGAAATATATTCGTAAACACGGTCGACTTCACATCTTATATAAGACGATATATTATATATTACGTGCAGGAAGATTTCGTTTTTTTTCTCAACGGAATTTTAGGAATGTTTTTAAGAGATTCTTAAAGCCCCCTGCAGCGGTCACCCTTCCGTACTCACGCGGAGATATATGTGTGTATACACAAGTGCTTCCTTATTGGGCTTCATATTCGAGTCGACGACGTTTGAAATATTATTTTTGTGGACCGTACACGACGCGAAGTCAAATACAAAACGGCACCATATTTTCTTTCTCATAACGATTACTGCGAGTTTATAACGAAATAATTTTTTTCTTCACGACAATAACTTCAAACGTACGTTTTATAATCGAATCTTTTCTTCTTGTATTTCGAAATCACTGGTCAGTTCAGTGGCGGTTATACACGATGTTCAAGGGGGAGCGAAAATGGAGCCAAGCCCCTCTGCCAATGAAATATCCACATCGACGAGTAATAACCGAGAAAAAAGATCTATTAATGTACCGAGACGAAATGCAGATGTAGAAAAAGGAAGAACAACGCGCACGGAACGTAAACGAAATAACAATAAAACGGAAAAAGAAAGTAGTCACCAGATAGCGCTATTACATAATACAGAGGGCGTGGCAGAAAGGCGCATATAAATAACGGTCAGTCTCGAACACTACACACACACACGCCGTAGTCAGACGCGAACTACGTTGTTCACGCCCGACCGCCGTGACTACACTGAGCGGATCGGGTTTCGGACCGTTATTTATAAGCGCCTTTCTGCCACGCCCTCTGTGTTGTGTCGTAGCGCTATCTGGTGATTACTTTCTTTTTCCGTTTTATTACGGTCGGCTGACGCGCAATGTCGGTATTTGCGGATGTTTAGTTTGACGCTGACCGATTGACCGATCGTACGCGCGTATGCAATCTTTATTATTTATTGATTATTATTTTTATAATTATGAATAATAATATTTTTCCGCGTATTTCAATGAATGAAATGTACGTTAGGATTCATTTTTCCTCGTTGTACACTCGTTTACACGTTTACTATTTATATTTTACTATTTTACTCGTTTACGCACATTTACACGTTTACTCGTTTATACTGTACACCATGACGAAATAACAACTGAGTTCTGCGCATGGTGCCTACGTCACTCGGTCCGCTTATCATAATTATTATGTGTTATCTATTATTTATTTTGAATTTTGATTCTTTATATTCGTGTTACAGTATCCTGTGGTATAAGCATCATAATATGATAGTGCTACAGATAAGACCGAATGACGTCAGAATTTCATGGCATAATTGATAAATTATATTTTATTCCATGGCAACTCGAACTGTTTTCAAATTCGTTCATGTTGCTGGCATACCATGTTATTTCGTCATGCTGTACACGATCGACCGAATTTATCGTCAGTTATGCACTGAACACTCGATCACGACCGATGATCAGCGCGCACTGTCAGCGCGTACCGTACGCGCTGATCGTCCGTCGAGCATAAATTCCAGCCTTATACATGATGATCAAATGGGGTGGGGGCGAAAATGGAGCATTACCATAGCATAATTGGACCAACTTACATGACACAATCGGTGCTGCTGGGTCAGAGATATACTAAATTAAAAAATATCAAAGCCCGTGGAATTATGGTCGGGATGTCACCACGTCACAATTCTCTTGTTTAATATAATATATTAGTTTTGCATTAATTTACTAATTTTTCCCATTTCAAGCGCCGCGAAGTATAACATTTAAATTGCAGAATTCATATTGGTATAAAGTAATGGAATATGAATTTGGAAGGAAAGAAAATTTTGTATTTTAAATACTCGCCAACGTGTTTTGACGCGCAAAAGAACGTCGAAATGTTAACAGTTGTCAAAAAAAAAAAAAAAATAGTTTTTTTTTTGTCCGATTATGAGAACAATGAGCGAATGGAAGTGCGTAAGCCCGTTTTTTTTCTTCTAAAAACAATTTTGAGACTTAAGAGACAAACGATCGTGTGAATGTAATTTTCTTGTTTCAACGGCTAAATAACAAAATTTATACACCGACGTCCGGCAAAAAACCGGATAAACATCAATAAGCAATCAATAAATATGACGTGTCTTAGTTACCGCGAGTAGAATCGTTCAATCCAACTATTTCCCGTTACCGCCGTGAACGCGCGTTCGTTAAAATATTTCACGTGAAACTTTATACGATTATAAAAACTCATAGAAATAGAAATGATACCGAGAATTTTACTTACGGTAAAAGATCCTCGTTTACGAACCGAATACAGTTTATACCAATACTGAGTATCGACGTAAAAAGTAAGATACGTGTATTTATTTTGAAAAAAAACGATATTTTTTTTTCTTTTTATTTCTTCGTATTTATCGGGTAAAATAACTATACATAGGAAAATTCACGTACCTACCCACCATATGGTTTAAGAAGAAGTAAAATGTACGAGGTGATATTATGATGGAAGTGCAATTATTTTCTTTAAAAAAAAACCTCTTCGTCACTTATACTGATGCATTTTAGGCTTATAACAATAATAATAATAATAATAATAAATTCGTCCTTTTCGATACAACTCGATGTGTAACGAGTTAGTCGTTGGATGATGGGCGGGCTAGAGGGTGTAGTCATCAATATCGGATCTCAGTGTGCTGAGCTGAGTACGACAATATCGCCGCGCCCTGTATTATATGGATTGACTGCGAGGAAGTCGAAGCCTTAATATAATATGGGCCGACTCGCGACGTATTATTTTCGGGGGGTCGAAAACACGATATTTTTATGTCGAAACATGACGTCCGTCCGCATACGACAATCTGTTATATTCGTATAATATGCCCGCACGTGTACACATATATATATATATATCTTTACATTAGTGGGATAGGCTGTAGTAATATTGTGTCGTGTGTTGTTGTGCGATGCCAGACAAAATAAATAAGTGTGTATTTACTTAAGGGTCGCGGGGCGTGTGCAGATGACGAGAGTGAGTCATATTATAGTCTCTATATACGTTTACTTCGCGTGACTCACGTTTTATATGAAAACAAATACTTGCCACGTTCACTGTAACGCGACAACAGAACGGAGACGCGTAAAATGTCCGAAAATATTTTTTCCGAACAGTATTTTGGACGAAAAATATTTTATCCGAAAAATATATCAATAGAAAAGTATTTTTCGAACCGTATTTAAGCCGAAAACATTTTATCCGACCCATATTTAAGACGAAATTATTTACGCCGAAAATAAACTGTGGAAATATTTTATCAGAAAATATTCCATCGAACCGTATTTCATCCGAAAATTTATAAACATAAGGGTGACCAATATAATCCACCTTGGTGGTACCACAGAATAGATAAAATGGTACAATGTTGTTATCAAATAATTATAAATTGTAATTTTATTTTATTTTATGTACAAATTACGAAAACGACAAGATAAAACAACAATTTTGTGGTGCATAGTGATCTATTCTTATCAATAATGGTATCTGAACAGTTGGTCACACTTATTTTCATACATTTTCTGATGAAATATTTTCTTATGATATATTTTTCGGACAAAATATTTTCTACAGTATTGTTTTCGGTGTATATATTTTTCGACCTAAATATTGTTCGGATAAAATATTTTTCGGGTTAAATACGGTTCGGACAAAATACTTTCGGATAAACTATTGTCGGCTGTAATATTTTCGGATACTTTATAGCCCCTCCAACAGAACATCGAGACCCGTTCGGTTTACTTAAAAATTCGTCTATTAACGCGATCGACTTGATGAAATCGGAGCACTCGCACAAACCGCATCTTCCTCGGCTTAACGGTCCATTCGCGGGACCAGCGCTATCATCGCGAGCTCTTTCCGTCCATCTCTTTGATACCCCCGTCCATAAGTACGCAGGTAACCGCGTCAAGCCGTCGAGTCTCATTCATATTTTCTTGACTATAGTACTTATACGTACGTTTATCTGAACTCCGTTCCGCAAAACATATTCTAAACGTTCGTTTCCCCCCACCCCTCCCATAAAATAGAGGATATCTGGCCTCTTCGATATCTTATCCTTCTTTCAAACATCCGTGTTTAAAGTTTGCTCCGCGTACCTATATTGTTTTTGTAATTCGTTACGCTCGCAAACGTGATCGGTATAGTCGTCTACGCGCTTCGACCTACCCCAGAACTGTACGCGGCACAACAGTACCTTTGACTTCCTCGACAACAACACGGATCTCGAGGGTTTATCGATACCGAAATACCATCTCGTTATCCGTCCCTATATATTTTCTGTTTGATCGATCGCAATGTCATCAGTACGTGTTACCGATGCACTCGAGTTATTGTACTCGGACCGAGATTTTACAGTCGTCTTATTGCGTTGAATTTGAAAGCAATGATAATCTGCGCGTACAATATCTCGATTATTCGGACCGCCATGCGTATTATTATTAAATATTCGACGATGCCGATTTTGTCCACTGCTAGCAGCACCTCCCTCGTAAATATCGACATTTCCGCTGATACCGAGAACGTGCAGATCCGTACTAATGCAGAATACTAAAAACATTGGGCGTAAAAAAAAAAAAAAAAATTCGATCGTGCCGTACAGTGAAAAATTCCAAGCAGCTCGCACACCGAGAATACAATATTATAAATATTAGCGTATACCTATATTTTCGCGCGCGATAATAAATAAGCGGTTTTCGCACGTACTGCAGAGCAAAAATAACTTGTTTTTTCCCCCATTTTTTTTTTCTTTTTCTGACCACGCTACACACGATCTTATTCCGAAATCGACAAAGATACAGGAATTATTTTGTGTACTGTTTAAACGAAGCGCAATCGTATACAAAAACCGCGACTTATTTCCATTTTCTCGAGTAAATATGTATAACGAAAAAATAATTTTTTTCCACCCCCGCCCCCCCCCATACAATTTTTCTTTATAAATTACATATGTGTATATATTATGCGCGACGGTCCACGAATTTATTTATACATAATAATTTTACACATAATGTGTTATTAAAACATTAATCGAAAATATCACTCGAGATTTAAATAATAATTTATGTATATTAGTACATTTATTGCGATACGTTTATTTTTTTTGCAGTTGTTAAAAAAAAAATACACGATAAATTTGATACGAGAATAATAAAAAAAAAAAAAAAAAATTGATATTTTTTTCAATTTTTTTTTTTTTTTTTGTATTTTATAGAAAATAGTAATTGTTGATAAATTGTTTACATATCGTAATATCGGTCATGTGTATAGACAATTGCAACAGTCTTTTTTGGAAATATATATATATTCCGTATATATAGGCGACGATGTTTTATAATAATTTGTTGGAATTATTCGACGGGAAGTTGAAAATGACTAATGCTCGGTACATTCGTGTACACATTATACAGTTAGTTGGTAAAGAAATTTTTTAAAAAAAAACACGTTTTACGAAAGAATTGGAAATATTATAGTTGGCTGGACGAAAGGCTCGATTACAGTAATAATAATAATAATAATAATAATAATACGAATGGTTTCGAAATCGTTATGAAGACGACGTGGACTCGTGAATAATCCCTACAGTCTTCTCCGCGAATGAAGCGAGAAGCATAGGCGGATCTACGGGGTGTGCCGGGTGTGCCAAGGCACACCCTAAAGTAAAAAAAAAATATTTTATACAATAGGTTATAGTATTGGTTAGTAAACAAGTGTTGGACACTTCAAATATTTTGACTCTAGTGTATGGAAGAAAATTATGAGCTAAAAATAACGCATAAAACGGGTGAATTCGTTTATAGCCTCACCTCTGTATTATAAAAAAAATAACTACAAAAAAGGCCGGGCACACTCAAACGTAAAACTCTAGGTTCGCCTATGGCGAGAAGTCTACTATAACATAATAACGTAATAACGCGTCGATAACTAATAACTGATTTAACTAACAACGATTCGTGCGACGTTGTCCTATATAGATGAAACACACACGCACAATTGCCGATATCGAAAACAAAAAAAAAAAAAACACACAGTCGACAGACGGTCGTAAACGCTCTTTCGGAATTCCTATCGATTTGCCAGTATTTCTGGACAAGTTCCGGAGCGGCGGAGAGAAGTTTCTGTATAGGAGTCGCGTCCAGCCGTATCGTTCCGGGCGATACGCGTATAGCGTATAGTATAATAATTGTCTGCCAGCACTAAAAAATATTTTTTATATCAAATTCTATAGAAAAAAAAAGCCAGAAAAAATGCGCCAACACGCGTGCGAATCGTTGTCGTTTATAAACGCTTTTTTTTTTTTTTTTTTAAGAATTTTTCGTTAGTTATTAATTTAATCGATGAGTCAACGAGCAGCAAAAAAAAAAAAAACCTAAACGATTCATGGCGTTTAGAGCGAAAACCCGTTTACGATTTTCGTAAATAAATTAATATTTTAATATTTGTGCGTTTCTTCACTGTAAACACGAGATGGGCTATTTGGTTCGGCACCCGAATTCGTTAATTACGCGCTTCGTTACTTCGGGGATACGCGACTTCACGTGACTGCGAAGTGTTTTTTTTTTTGCGTTTACCGGTGCTCCGGCACCTGTGACGCGTGTGACCAAACGCGAACGAAAACGAATTCATTTCGTCTGGAACGCGTCGCGTCGTTTACTCGAATAATAATTTTCAAGCGGAAAAAAAATCGGAAGTATTCTCGTCGCGCGGCGCGGTAAATGATTACCTAGCGCTAATTCCCAGCGCCAAAAGACAACAAACACACTGTAAAGAAGAAAAAAAAAATGGTTTTTTTTTTTTAAACAATTTACATAAAAAAAAAAACGTTTTTCGTAAATTGTTTCGTTAACCCGGCCGCGAACGAATTATTACGGCGAGTTCCGCCGATCAATGCGTCACTGGTTTACGGCGGTATCAACCGAACCCGAACGCGCGTTTCTATATAATGTTGAAAAAAAAAAAATTGACCTTTTACCGCGTCCCCGAATCGCTTTCGTATGAACGTTTATCGGGTGAACATTCGTAATAATTGTCTTGGAAAAGTCGAAATCCACACAGTTCTCACAGTTCAATAGAAGCCATTGCAGTACTGAAAAATCTTTAGACTTTGTCGACAATGAAATGGACCAATATTGACAGCGACTCACTCGGCACAACCCCAGCTATCAAAAAAAAAAAAAACGAAATTATCAATATTATTCGACAGAGGGCTTCTTTCCTCGTCCCGTATCTTTTTTTATCCGGTCACCCGCCCACGCAATAATATGCCTGGGAACGAACGAGCTGACGCGACAGCCGGAGGAGCTGCTGCTCGTAACGACGTTACGCCCAAAAATATGTTTATCGACTCTCATGGACACATTCAGAATCGCCACGGAACAAGGTATATAACAGGGCTGACCACGAAGCGCAATCGTATACAAAAACCGCGCCTTATTTCCATTTTCTCGAGTAAATATGTATAACGAAAAATAATTTTTTCCACCCCGCCCCCCATACAATTTTTCTTTATAAATTACATATGTGTATATATTATGCGCGACGGTCCACGAATTTATTTATACATAATAACTTTACACATAATGTGTTATTAAAACATTAATCGAAAATATCACTCGAGATTTAAATAATAATTTATGTATATTAGTACATTTATTGCGATACGTTTATTTTTTGCAGTTGTTAAAAAAAATACACGATAAATTGATACGAGAATAATAAAAAAAAAAAAATTGATATTTTTTCAATTTTTTTTTTTTTTATATATAGAAAATAGTAATTGTTGATAAATTGTTTACATATCGTAATATCGGTCATGTGTATAGACAATTGCAACAGTCTTTTTTGGAAATATATATATATTCCGTATATATAGGCGACGATGTTTTATAATAATTTGTTGGAATTATTCGACGGGAAGTTGAAAATGACTAATGCTCGGTACATTCGTGTACACATTATACAGTTAGTTGGTAAAGAAATTTTTAAAAAAACCACGTTTTACGAAAGAATTGGAAATATTATAGTTTGCTGGACGAAAGGCTCGATTACAGTAATAATAATAATAATAATAATAATAATAATACGAATGGTTTCGAAATCGTTATGAAGACGACGTGGACTCGTGAATAATCCTACAGTCTTCTCCGCGAATGAAGCGAAGCATAGGCGGATCTACGGGGTGTGCCGGGTGTGCCAAGGCACACCCTAAAGTAAAAAAAAAAGATATATTATACAATAGGTTATAGTATTGGTTAGCAAACGAGTGTTGGATACTTCAAATATTTTGACTTTAGTGTATGGAAGAAAATTATGAGCTAAAAATAACGCATAAAACGGGTGAATTCTTTTATAGCCTCATCTCTGCATTATAAAAAAATAACTACAAAAAAGGCCGGGCACACTCAAACGTAAAACTCTAGGTTTGCCTATGGCGAAGTCTACTATAACATAATAACGTAATAACGCGTCGATAACTAATAACTGATTTAACTAACAACGATTCGTGCGACGTTGTCCTATATAGATGAAACACACACGCACAATTGCCGATATCGAAAACAAAAAAAAAAAAACACACAGTCGACAGACGGTCGTAAACGCTCTTTCGGAATTCCTATCGTTTTGCCAGTATTTCTGAACAAGTTCCGGAGCGGCGGAGAGAAGTTTCTGTATAGGAGTCGCGTCCAGCCGTATCGTTCCGGGCGATACGCGTATAGCGTATAGTATAATAATTGTCTGCCAGCACTAAAAATATTTTTATATCAAATTCTATAGAAAAAAAAAGCCAGAAAAATGCGCCAACACGCGTGCGAATCGTTGTCGTTTATAAACGCTTTTTTTTTTTTAAAATTTTCGTTAGTTATTAATTTAATCGATGAGTCAACGAGCAGCAAAAAAAAAAAAAACCTAAACGATTCATGGCGTTTAGAGCGAAAACCCGTTTACGATTTTCGTAAATAAATTAATATTTTATTGAATATTTTAATATTTGTGCGTTTCTTCACTGTAAACACGAGATGGGCTATTTGGTTCGGCACCCGAATTCGTTAATTACGCGCTTCGTTACTTCGGGGATACGCGACTTCACGTGACTGCGAAGTGTTTTTTTTTTTTTTTTTTGCGTTTACCGGTGCTCCGGCACCTGTGACGCGTGTGACCAAACGCGAACGAAAACGAATTCATTTCGTCTGGAACGCGTCGCGTCGTTTACTCGAATAATAATTTTCAAGCGGAAAAAAAAATCGGAAGCATTCTCGTCGCGCGGCGCGGTAAATGATTACCTAGCGCTAATTCCCAGCGCCAAAAGACAACAAACACACTGTAAAGAAGAAAAAAAAATGGTTTTTTTTTTTTAAACAATTTACATAAAAAAAAAAAAAACGTTTTCGTAAATTGTTTCGTTAACCCGGCCGCGAACGAATTATTACGGCGAGTTCCGCCGATCAATGCGTCACTGGTTTACGGCGGTATCAACCGAACCCGAACGCGCGTTTCTATATAATGTTGAAAAAAAAAAAATTGACCTTTACCGCGTCCCGAATCGCTTTCGTATGAACGTTTATCGGGTGAACATTCGTAATAATTGTCTTGGAAAGTCGAAATCCACACAGTTCTCACAGTTCAATAGAAGCCATTGCAGTACTGAAAAATCTTTAGACTTTGTCGACAATGAAATGGACCAATATTGACAGCGACTCACTCGGCACAACCCCAGCTATCAAAAAAAAAAAAACGAAATTATCAATATTATTCGACAGAGGGCTTCTTTCCTCGTCCCGTATCTATTTTTATCCGGTCACCCGCCCACGCAATAATATGCCTGGGAACGAACGAGCTGACGCGACAGCCGGAGGAGCTGCTGCTCGTAACGACGTTACGCTCAAAAATATGTTTATCGACTCTCATGGACACATTCAGAATCGCCACGGAACAAGGTATATAACAGGGCTGACCAAAATCCACGGGACGGAAAAACAAGTAATAAATTACGCCCGCCTTATCCCGTATAAACCGTATTCTTCTTCTTACCGGCTCAAGACGAAATCATTCAGTACGGTCAAAACTGAGAATTGATCACGCACAAACACGGTCCACGCGTGACGAATAGAAAGAACCCTGCATGTGTGCGAATACTGCAGCATCTCTAAAATCTCAACAAAACGTCTTCTACGCATGGACGTCCGAATTTAATCGGAGAAAGAAGTGCATTACCAACAGACCTAGAAAATGTCGCGGAAATAGAAAACTTACCTTTTTGAATTTACTTTTTTTTTTTTTTTTTTTTTTTGTAAAAAAACCAACTCGTATAATAATAAAATTTGAATTGAATTAACCTTTATAATGTCTTAGATTATTAGTTTCGTGAGTATTATATATTATATGTAAATATGAAAACGGTAAGGCGCGTTACCGCTCCGGCTAATGACTTTTATTGTTGAAGCCGTAATAGAAAAAAAAACGAGTCTGCTATAGTACTCGGAGACATTGATGATGTGTAAAAACGTCGCGTGAACGATAAAAATGGAACTGGATTGTGACTGGGATTTGTGAATATTGGTATCTGTTTATTCAAAGTGATTTCGATAATAAATGTTATTATCAGTCGTCGTGACAACAGCTTACACATTTCCGTCCCATTTACCGAGATTTACCCTCATAAAAATGCTAAAAAAATTTAATTTCGTCAAAATACTAATTATCATAAATTATGCAAGCAAAAAGTAGATGATTTTCCAATTATTTCAAAGAAACAAAAACTGTAGCTGAACAATTAAATTCAGAATATGCACGACAAATACTTAAAATCGGTCTAAGCTATGTTCAATTGTAAAAACAATTATACGTGTGGTCGGTTGAATTATCAACAAGAGGTAAAAGATTATGGTAAGATTAATTAACCATGGAAGATAAACTGAAGGAAAGTTCCGTGCCCTTTTAAAATTTAGACAAATTTGGCGATGAAATTTTAAAAGATCATTAGAACCTGGGGCAGCAAATGCAAATATACAAGCGCAAAAACGCAGAATAAGCTTATTGAAATTTGTGGTAAGTAATTACTGAACAAATAGTGAATAAAATAAACAGGGGTTTTTTTCCGTAATGGCCGATGAAACTACCGACATAGGGAGACTCGAACAAATGTCATTATGTGTTCGATATATTGATCCTGATAACGAAGTTCCAAAATCCGAGAAATTTTTAAACTTTGTTGTTGTCCGGATTTAAGTGGTTCTGGTTTAGCATCAGTTATTTTAGAAACCAAAAACCATGGTATTAATTTAGAGAAAATGGTCCAAGGGTATGACGGCGCTGCAGCAATGAGTGGCCATTTAAATGGCGTTCGCCATATTAGACGCACGTTTCAAGAGCTTTATATGTACATTGTAGTGCCATTCATTAAACAGCAATTAGTGATGCTTGCAAAATATCGGCTATTAGAAATTGCGTGGAAGTGTTTCAAGTGTTTTAATTTTTTCCCAGCTCAGCGAACTGAAGTTTTAAAAAAATGTATACAAGCACAAACTACATTTCGACCAATATTAAAATGACACTTGTAACAATGTGTGAAACAAGATGGGTTTTAAGACATGACTTATCAAACGATTTAAAGAAATGTTTATTCAATTGTTAATGCATTAGAACACTTGGAAAAATCAGTAAAAAGAAACATCAACTACAGCTCATCAACTTTTAAGAGTCATATTAAATGGTGAATTTTTTTTCTTTAAACGTTTTAGTGTTTTCATTGCTTCCTCTATTAACCAATTACAAAGCATAAATTCTGATTTAACTGCGGCAATTAATCACATAGAAAATGATAATTTTTAAATAAAATGCGTTCAAATTCAGATGATGAATTCAACATAATTTTTTGAGGAGGTCATACGACACTTGACGAGTTAGGGTGCGATGTTAGTATACCACGTTGTAAAAAACAAAATAATCGAAATAACGTTCCATCAACTTCCCTCAGGAATATTACAAAGATCTGTATTTATACCATTTTGGATCATATGACAACTCATCTTAGCGAACGTTTTTAAATCACAAAGAAGTTATATCTTCCTTAGAAACTTTACTTCCAAATCATATTTCAAATACTTTAAAGGGCCGTCTGGAGAATGTTTAGATTTATATAGTTCTGTATTACCAGATAGACCCGCCCACGCAATAATATACCTGGGAACGAACGAGCTGACGCGACAGCCGGAGGAGCTGCTGCTCGTAACGACGTTACGCCCAAAAATATGTTTATCGACTCTCATGAACACATTCAGAATCGCCACGGAACAAGGTATATAACAGGGCTGACCAAAATCCACGGGACGGAAAAACAAGTAATAAATTACGCCCGCCTTATCCCGTATAAACCGTATTCTTCTTCTTACCGGCTCAAGACGAAATCATTCAGTACGGTCAAAACTGAGAATTGATCACGCACAAACACGGTCCACGCGTGACAAATAGAAAGAACCCTGCATGTGTGCGAATACTGCAGCATCTCTAAAATCTCAACAAAACGTCTTCTACGCATGGACGTCCGAATTTAATCGGAGAAAGAAGTGCATTACCAACAGACCTAGAAAATGTCGCGGAAATAGAAAACTTACCTTTTTGACTTTACTTTTTTTTTTTTTTTTTTTTTTTGGTAAAAAAACCAACTCGTATAATAATAAAATTTGAATTGAATTAACCTTTATAATGTCTTAGATTATTAGTTTCGTGAGTATTATATATTATATGTAAATATGAAAACGGTAAGGCGCGTTACCGCTCCGGCTAATGACTTTTTATTGTTGAAGCCGTAATAGAAAAAAAAAAAACGAGTCTGCTATAGTACTCGGAGACATTGATGATGTGTAAAAACGTCGCGTGAGCGATAAAAATGGAACTGGATTGTGACTGGGATTTGTGAATATTGGTATCTGTTTATTCAAAGTGATTTCGATAATAAATGTTATTATCAGTCGTCGTGACAACAGCTTACACATTTCCGTCCCATTTACCGAGATTTACCCTCATCAGGGGCGTGCCGAGGAGGTGGTTTTGGGGGTTCAAACCACCCCAAATTGACTGGCTTATTTTTTCAACTTCATGATATTTATAAAATAAAATAACATTAACATAATATTATGGGAAATCCGATAATATAATAATTAATATAAAAATAATACAATATTTGACGATCTTTGGTTTTTATTCCCTTTAGTACAATATTTCTGCGTATTTTATATTCGTGGTACAACGGCAGGTTCTTATCGCTGTTTTTGGGGTTTTACGTTAAATTAAATGAAATCAGTTTTCACGTTGCCGTATGGGTCTTATCGATGACATAATAATAATTTTATTACAACGAAAGCAAATCATAAATATTTGTAATCTTTCACATAATTTCTGTAACTGACAATACCGAGTACCGACACAGTATTTTCAATTTAATTTTGTCGTTATCAACGGTAAAATAAACCTACTCTTACTTTGTGTACAATCTTTCATTTAGTTAGTGTTTACCACGATTGGTGATCTGTTGTACTCTTACGTTTTATTATTTTGAAATTTATTTTCATACAGTTATTAATTATTATTATTTAAAATTCGCCAACATTGTACATTAAATTGTGAAGAGATAAACAACGCCATTATGAAACGTACTAATCGTACTATGTTTGATTACCTAATTAAGGTAAAAAAAGATAAAAAGTCGTCACAAATTTCTGATGAAACTTCAACAAAATTGGATAGTAACTGTAAAACTGAAATACAAGTAACTTTATCGCCGAAAACTTCTAATACTACATCCTCTCATTCCACTCTAAACACTGCATGTACGGAAAACAAAACTAATTGTAGTACGTATAATCGTGATTTGGGTGCATACATACATTTTCGTAACACTCTAACTGACATTGATCGTGAAATGTTTTTATTGTCTAAGTGGTGTCCCTCAAAAGAATTTGAATTTCCTAATGATCCAAAAGACAAGCGTAATTTACGTTTTCAAGTGCAATGGCTTGAACAATATTCATGGCTCACATACTCTGTGCAAGAAAATGGTGCATTATGCACGTATTGTGTTTATTTTACATAATCAAGTTGGTCACTCAAGTAATGAAAATGTGGATTTGTTAGTTACCAAAGTTTTTAACCGGTGGAAAATGCTAAACAAAATTTAATTCTCGTCAAAATACTAATTATCATAAATTATGCAAGCAAAAAGTAGATGATTTTCTTTCAATTATTTCAAAGAAACAAAAACTGTAGCTGAACAATTAAATTCAGAATATGCACGACAAATACTTCAAAATCGGTCTAAGCTATGTTCAATTGTAAAAACAATTATACTGTGTGGTCGGTTAGAATTATCAACAAGAGGTAAAAAGATTATGGTAAGATTAATACTACCATGGAAGATAAATCTGAAGGAAAGTTCCGTGCCCTTTTAAAATTTAGAGCAAATTCTGGCGATGAAATTTTAAAAGATCATTAGAACCTGGGGCAGCAAATGCACAATATACAAGCGCAAAAACGCAGAATAAGCTTATTGAAATTTGTGGTCAAGTAATTACTGAACAAATAGTGAATAAAATAAACAGGGCGAGTTTTTTTCCGTAATGGCCGATGAAACTACCGACATAGGGAGACTCGAACAAATGTCATTATGTGTTCGATATATTGATCCTGATAACGAAGTTCCAACAATCCGAGAAGATTTTTAAACTTTGTTGTTGTCTCGGATTTAAGTGGTTCTGGTTTAGCATCAGTTATTTTAGAAAACCTAAAAACCATGGTATTAATTTAGAAAAATGGTCGGGCAAGGGTATGACGGCGCTGCAGCAATGAGTGGCCATTTAAATGGCGTTCAAGCCATAGTTAGACGCACGTTTCAAGAGCTTTATATGTACATTGTAGTGCGCATTCATTAAACTTAGCAATTAGTGATGCTTGCAAAATATCGGCTATTAGAAATTGCGTAGGAAGTGTTTCAAGTGTTTGTAATTTTTTCGGGGCTCAGCTCAGCGAACTGAAGTTTTAAAAAATGTATACAAGCACAAACTACATTATCGACCAATATTAAAATGACACTTGTAACAATGTGTGAAACAAGATGGGTTTTAAGACATGACTGTATCAAACGATTTAAAGAAATGTTTATTCAATTGTTAATGCATTAGAACACTTGGAAAAATCAGTGAATAAAGAAACATCAACTACAGCTCATCAACTTTTAAGAGTCATATTAAATGGTGAATTTTTATTTCTTTAAACGTTTTAGAAAAATGTTTTCATTAACGCTTCCTCTATGTAACCAATTACAAAGCATAAATTCTGATTTAACTGCGGCAATTAATCACATAGAAAATGTTATAGATGTTTTAAATAAAATGCGTTCAAATTCAGATGATGAATTCAACATAATTTTGAGGAGAGTCATACGACACTTGACGAGTTAGGGTGCGATGTTAGTATACCACGTTGTATTTACCCTCATATACCGCCGTATAATAGATGTTTACGCATCAAAATCCAGGCTATATGATATGCAAAAAAAAAAAACGATAACATTACAAGACACCGTCCCGAATGTTCCTCTATACTCGGCGGATTCGTTTTTACAATTTATATATTTTTACAAATCCATATACCGACGTGTCATTTCGCTTCGGCGAACATTCTGAGAGAGCAGCCCGCAGCGCGTTTATCGCTAGGCACTTCTCCGTTTTCGCGTTATGAAAATATTACGCGGTTTTTGCACGTAGCAGACTCGTTTCTTTTTCTCTTTCCACTCTCCCCGTCCCCCGAACACAAAAATGACCACACGCGCGTACGCACGAATTCATATACAAACAACCAACGAAATACACACGTACTCCGTCGAACCATACGCAGAATACTCGAATACCTTCAACACGACGCGAAAGCGGAAACCGTTGGATCGATTTGAATTTTTTTTTTTTTTAATTTTACGCGAAATATCCGAGAATTATAATAATAATAATTATCCCGTTATTTTACACACAGAGCGGAGCAATACGTGTATTGGTTTTACGACGATGTGTTTTTTTTTTGTATGTCTGTGCCCCAAAAATTCTACCGGAATAGCAGTTCTCTATAGGTGTTTAGGCTGCACTATTTTCCGGTAGCGAATTTCATCTATAGACGGTACACTTTAGAGGTGTATCATTTTTCGATTTACTCGATACTTCTTTTTTTTTTTTTAGCGTCAGAAAAAATTGCCGATAAAAACGCGATTTCGTCAAAATCGATTATCGTTATTTCTACGTCGTTTCGAAACTCTAATACGGTCATAGATTATTGCAATTTTCACACCACCAAACTCGTGACTTTATTTATTGTAAAAAAAATATTCGAAAAATTTGTAGATTTCGAGGTATTTAACTCGTAAAAAGTGGTGATTTTTGGTTTTAAGACTTTTGAAACGCGACGTCGGACGTTTGTTACTTCAACTATATTCCACAAAAAAAAAAAATCTTGAAAATCGTCAAGTCACAATTTGTTTTTATAAACATTTCGACAAAGTGTATTATACACCCGTAGCTCCGCTCAGAATCGTTTTATCGAACGCTACGGTTTATCATTGCTTTCAAATGTATAACAAAACTCTAAAAATCTTTATCAAATAGTCAAACACCCCGCGACTCGTTATTTTCACAATTAGGTTTTATATTGTAATAAACGCGTGTACACTGCCGAGCGACGTATTCGAAATCGGAAAAGAAATTGTTTATTACGCGTTTCAAATAATATTCGTTCGGTCTTGGGAATGTTTTCTGCGCGATTCCTGCTGTGGATCCCGTCGAACGTATCCGCGGCCGAGTCAATAATATGGTGTTTGATTATTAGGAATTGTTTTGCATGATACGCGTATAGGAGAAAGCTATATGCTATTCAGTTTAAGAATAAGAGTACACCGGGCGGCGGACGAAAATTGGTTCATTTCGCGCGGGCGAGTTTCTGTCGGCATTCTGATTGGCGGAAACCGTCGCGAGCCGACAGCAACGGCCAATGACAGAGCAGTTATTAGCCGCCTGGGAGGGGGCAACAGCCAATGAGAGAGCAGCTATTAACCGCCTGGATGGGGGCAACAGCCAATGAGAGAGCAGCTATTAACCGCCTGGATGGTGGGGGGGGGCGGGTGTCTAGCATCGTACCGGCTTTCGTTCGACGTGCGCGTTCCGGTATACTCTTAAACCGAATAGCATGTAATGTATTTCCACGGTTTTTACCGTGTGGAGTTTTATTTGTTGTTATTGAATTTGTCCGCGCGCGCGCGTGCCGTTCATTGGGAAAAAATACTGCACGTTCCGTAAAAGTAAATATTCGACAACGCGTATTATTAGCGTATAGGAAATTCTTGTTTGTTGTCCGCGAACGTTTTGAAAATACCGTATAACCGCACAGTTACAGCTGCACGGCAATGTCGTCGTTTTTTCGGTGAAAAGAAAAAAAAACGTTTTGAAAAAAAAAAAAATGTGTTTAAAAAAACCGTTTCGTTGGACGTTCGACAAAACTTACCGATTTTTTTTTTTCAATTCGATCGAAAACACACTTACGACCGAATTGAAACGCTTTTTTTTATTTTTTTTTAAACACTATAAAATTTGTATAACCAGAAAACACTCCCCGGAACACTCTCGGAGTCTCGGGTTGAAAATCTCGTCAGTGACCAATCCGGTCGGCAAACCTTAAGGGGCCCGACCCGTATCACGGCTGTATTTTAGCTGAAACACGTGCGTTAGTGGAAAAACTCTCACGCCTTGTATACAGTGATCCGATGTCGATATTTATTTTGTATTTTTTTTTGTCGGAAATAGGAAAACATTTTGCAGGACGCACTGGACTTTGATTCTTAGAATTTTGTTTTGCACGTGTCAACAGCGCAGTGACAGACAGAAAGATCGGTTTTATCACGTGGTTTACAGGAAAAACTCGCACGCCACCTAGAGAGTCGTCTGATTTGGCTGTTGTTGGAAAAAGGAAGATTTCCTATTGGGCGCATTGGGCTTCGATTTTAGATTACCTTAATAAAAAAAACTATAAAAAAAAAATGCGTTAAAAATATTGTAAGAACCGTTCATATTCAAACTCTTATTGTAGCTTTTATAGAAGTAAAATTTCGAGAATCGAAGTCCAACGCGGCCAGTAGGAAATTTTCCTTTTTTTTTTTTCCGACAACAATATAATATTAGCGAGAAATCAGACAACTCAAATTGTTTCAACGATTTTTACAGGGTTTCCGTAGCCAGTGATTATATGATATATGCGATCGATTACGCCTGTGTCGTTGAAGAAATTTCACCGATTTGTTCTCGTGTCGTGCCGTCGATCGACGGCTTCTTCACTGTCGGACTGTCGAGACGTTCAGGACAATCGGTATAATTGCATATTATTTTTAACGGAGCGTTCTGTTCCGCCATCTATTTTGTTACTTTATATCGCCTGTGCCTGTAATATGTCGTCGATTGTTTAACGTCCCTTATTGGTGAGAAATTTTTTTTTTTGCGCTATCGCGGGTTCCGAGCTTCGTCTCTTTATAGTGTCGCGGGTTGTACGTTTCGGTTGTACGTGGCGACAGTCCGTGGACCGTTTTGTAAAATCCCTTAAAAACCCGAGCGTTTTATCTTCGTTTTTCTCTCGGCCGTCCCCCTTAGGGGGAAAAAAATAAAAAAATTCTTGCACGCGCCGCCCCACCGACGATTATTGTCACTGTGTATAAACGCTACGGCGTGCAGCAATCGCGAAACGAGGCTGGTCGGCGCGCATACGCGGTACACGGTACGAGCGCCGTGCAGGAAAGGTTTTGGAGAACCGCCGTCGATTTACGATGTAGACGATATGACTAATTTTGGGCATTTGAACGCCGCTCGGTTCTCTTTATGGGTTTGTCGTAGTCGCTCGCGCGCGTATGGCGGCAACATAAACACGCGCTATGTGCGTGCATACCATATACATATATATATATATATATATACCATTATATACCATATTATATTATATATTATGTATTATTTTGTAGGAGAGGTGGAGAACGACCTGCAACGCCAAACATGGACCGATATACGCTGTTGCAGCGCGCGCGCACACAATGCGATGTTATTATTATTACTATTATAATATATATATTTGTGTACACGCAAGCGCGCACAACACATTTCACGCGGAGTCCAAAAGGTGAAAACAATCAGTGGCGTGAAACTCGATGGCCCCAGGGCCAATAAGAGACGGAGGCCCTCTTTATCACAGAAATTAAATTATAACAAGAATATAATAATTATTAAATATAGTGATTCTAAAAGCAAAAAATAAAATTGTTTAAAACTAACTGCCCGTTCGAAAAGCTTCGTAGCTATACGTCTGTAAAACGATAATAACGCCACGCCGCTGTACGTTTTTTCGTTTTTCGGTATTTTAAATAAATTAGTTTCAATATAAATATTATATATAAAAAAAAAAAATGTTCAGTGTTTTTTTTTTTTTAATGCAATAATGAAGATCCTCTTGTGGCCCCTCAACTTGGACCTATATTGGGGGGCCCCGGAGCCTGGGCCCCAGTGGCCCCCGCCTACATGCGCCACTGGAAAACATAATAACAATAATAATAACAATTTTTTTTCAATTCGTTACGATATATTATATATATACGCTGCAGCAGATAAATTTTCATTAACATGTAATTGCCGTTATTGCAGTACGCGTGACGCATCCGAAAAATAATACAATTTAGAAACTAATATATATATATAAATAGATCTCCCTGAGTAGGAAATAAAACAATATTATAACAACCCTCGATTTTTCCCGTGAGAAAAGTGACAAAAAAAAAAAAAGGGGGACGGACGACGACGAATTCTGTGTGCGCGTGTATATATTGGAGCCGAGGGATTTCAATCAGCCCGTAGTATTATATAGTCTCGTCGGCATATCGACTTTTCCCATCCCGAATCATTTAACTTGCAGACCTACAGCTATTAATAATTTCGGTCGTATTATTGCAATGTCCCCGGCCCGGTTTCGTGAACGTTATATACAAATATTATAATTTTTTTTTTTTGGAATTTTCACCGAATAAATTCTCTAAAAGTAATTTGGATTTTTTTCGATGAGAACGCAATAACTGTTTGATATTATTTTTTAATTTCTCGCTCATTTCCGCGGAGTGCGAAAAATTCGAATTGATGCCTATATAATAATACGTGATATCTCATTTTTTTCGATATTATTGTCTATGCAAATACGAACACGCGCAGTTAATTTATTATAACAGATTTATATACGTACGTACACAAATTCAGTGCGTATAGAAATAAATCGGCAGCGTATATTGTGTACACGCATTTATCTCGTACCTACACGAGTTTCGGTGTAGAAAAAAAAAAAATTCGAAAAATCTTAAAAGAATTTATTTACAAAAAAAAAAAAACGCTCCTTAATACCGAAATTTTTTTTTTACGTTTTTAAACGCGTTTAGTCGCTGCTCGTGTTTTCTTAAAAGCGTAACATTATATTTTATCATTTGCAGGTAAACGGCATGTAGAGATTCATTATTATCGGTATTATATATTTTTCCAATTGACCGTTGATTTTTGAATTTTTTTTTTTAATGCGACACGTACTCGTTACAATTTAACGAATTCAAATTTGTCGCATTTTTTTTTTCGAAATAGTAATAGTGCACGTTTTTCGAAAATATTTCAAACTAAAAAACGAAATATTTTATATTTCTCACAATATTAATATTATCGGGAAACGTTTTCTAAGTGCGCGACACGCCTTTCAAAACGATATTTTATAGCGAAAACGATTTCGAGAAAAACGTGTAATTATAACGCGTATTGCACGTGTAATGTAAACAAACAGTATTTCGGTTTATTAGAACAGTTCGCCTTAGTTTATTAACTCGCGTACATCAAAATATATTATCGTATAGTGTTTATATTCGAATATACGCGCGCGCACTGTTGCCAGCGCCCTTTGCTTTCGATTTAAAAACGAAACAATAAAGAATAGACGTTCGGACACCACGTAAGTGAAAACTCGAATCGTTTCCAACATAATATATAAACTGGTTTGGAAAAAGAAATAAAAATTATCATCACACACATATATATAAATATATATATACAGAGCGTTCAATAATGCGCGTTGTGCGTGTTTCGGCATACACAATATAGTTATTCGTCCGGTATTTTTTCGTTTGTATATAGTGGTTTTTTGTTATAAAATTGTATTAGAAATAAGTGATATTTATATGTAATAAGTTTTTTTTTTTTTTAAAGCAATCACCTCTTTTTCCCGTCTACGTTTTGGCCACACCCTATACTTCCATCTCATTCTTTTAAATTGTCCCTTAACGACTCTCCTCCATAGGCGTGCGCACAGGGTGTGCCGGGTGTGTCGTGGCACACCCCGTGGCCCGTGGCTTTTTGTACAACTTTCATTCATTCGGGGACTTTGTTTGAATTTTAAGCTATAAATAATAAAAATTAGAGAAAATAAATTAGGCGCTCTAGCAAAATTTTTTAATATTCTAATGTAGGTTACTAACCACTAGGTATATAGGTATATACTATATTGTAAAAATATATCTAAATGTTGTGAAGTACAACATTTAATCAATAAGTTTTTATGAATTGATATTTTGCATTAAATTTATCCTTTTTTTTAGGTTGAGAGTTAGGTTAGATTTGCTTAGGCTCATATAAGGGAAAGCGGCCCAATTTTCTTCATGGCACACCCCATACAAAATTCCTGCGCACGCCTATGCTCTCCTCTCTGTACTTTTCATAATTTCCCTGCCATCTGCGACATCAGTCATGTACTTCTCGATTTTTCCCATTTATCCTTAGAGCGTTCACGTTTCCGTTCTTTACTTAAGTCCCTCAAAATTCTTTTTTTAATACACGCCACGTTCTCTCTTCACAATCTCCTACTATCATCCTCGCCACCTTATACTTTTTTTCAATAACTCCGGGCTGCATATATCTAAATTTTTATTTATTTTTTTTTTTGTATCTAAATCGTAAATCAAAAAAATAATTGTAGAAACTAATTGTTTTTGTGAACAAAGTTTCAATAAAAAAATAATAATAAAAAAGTTTTTTTTTTTTTTACATTTTAAACACAATACTATATGTATTTTAGCACGCCTTAAACGCCACACCTACCGCAGCAGCAGTAGCAGTGTATAGCGCAATATCGGTCTGTGACATATATATATGTATATCGTATATCAGTGATTCCCAACCGGGAAGGCGCACCCTCCTTCGGGGGAGGACGTTTGCTGGAGAAACGCAAGCAGTCATCGCGAAGTATAGAGAAAAAAAAAATGTTTTAATCGTTGAAAATTTCTTATTAGAAAAAAAAAATAGTTTATTTCTCCAGCTTGGCAATAAAAAATTTAAAAAACCCACAGAAATCGCTTGGGTATCGAATCCGGGCACTTGACGTGCTCTCTCTCTAACATAGAGCCAAACATAAAAAAAAAAAAAGTTTTTTTTCAAAAGAAACGTATATTCGTCGTCGTCTTTCACATTAATATTTCTTTCTGGTTTGTTTTTGTGATAAATAAATAAAAAAAAAATACGTATATTATAGTTTTCCTTAAAAAGTTCGGAATAAAATCGTAACGCGTTTCGTGCGTAAAGGTTTGGATATTAATATATACAATTGATTATGTTTTATTATTATATTAAATTATGCGTATTCGTGTCAATTTTATTAATTATCTCGATTATCGTATTAGCGTAATAATTAAGTATTTGTAGTGTCTCATCGATATAATATTTTCAATTATTGTAATGTTTAATTTTGATAAACTATCTCGTCCGCCGCACAGCCCTCGCAAGCTTGGAAGTGACCACCACAATTTACGTAATTTTTTAACCTCCGTGTTAATATTGTTGCATATAGTTGGAAAAAATAAATTATTATTATTATTATTATTCAATATTGTAAACTCGAATAAAGAGTATACATGTACGTATACTACGATAATTTACGAATAACGAGAATTGTTTTTATTTTAAACGATTTAAAAATCTCTTAGAAATTGTTGTTAACAAAAAAATAATAATAATAGTAATAATATTATATATCGTCAAAATTTATTTGTTTTCACTAATCGTTCTATGACGTGACTTGCGCAATACGATCAAAAATCAAAACATTTTTTTTTATTATTATTACGACGGGAGAATGGGCGTGGAGTAAATAAAAAAAAAAAACTGTTAAAGAAACGCTGTCGTAATATAATATATTATAGGTCGTTAATTACGGTTATTCATTTATATTAAATACTCATACGAGGAGGTTGGATTTTTTTTTTTTTTAGGAAGTGTTCAGTGTCTTTCATCTCTAATCACGGAAATTCGTACATTTAACGACGCGATATATAATATATTAATAGTATAGTTTTACGTTGATACTATTTATATATATATATATATAGTTAATTAGTAATTACTAATTACTAATTAATAAGATACGCGCGTTACACACACACACATATATTATACATATATGTATATTGAAATGGGAAAAAGAAAAAAAAAATGCTCTCTGCTGCTGCTGCTGCTGCTGCTGCTGCATCAAATTGCGTGTAATTACATCCGCGTAATTGTAAGAAACCCGTTTATTTATTATTATTATTATTATTATTTTATTTATTTATTTATTTATTTTCGAGAAAATCCGGCGAAAACGACCAATTAAATTATTTATATTAACGTTGCGTAAATTAATAGACCCGCGCGCTGCAGTCGGTACACGCGCATATATCCGAGCAACCGAAACGATCTATGCGCGCGGAGACGAGATCAAACCGCCGCGCGTTCCAAGAGTTCGCGGCGGCGGTGGCGGCGCTTACCTACGTTTATAACTGCTGCAAGTGAACTCGTGTGTTTGGTACGTTTTTCGTGTGTCTGCGGACTTTCTCTCGAAAACGTTATTACCTACTGTTATTGTCGGCGGCGCGGCAGACGAACAAATATGTGTAGGTATATAATAATAATAATAATAATAATAATAATAATAACGCTGTGCTAGCTAACTAGGCATGTGAATCCGATAAACGAGGCTATAAAGTAAAATTAAAAAGCACTTAAACGCTTTATTTCTAAAACACGGACAAAAACGATCCCGTTTGTTTTTAATAAAATACGTATATATATATAAAAAAAAAAAATTTAATAATTATAATTGAGCGCAATTATCGCGGTCCGTTCGCGGCAATCTAACAAGAAAATTTCTATAAAAAAAAAAAAAAAAAAAAAAAATTTACAAACTAAGTGTATTCATTATAATACATTCGTCTGCAGCAGCAGCAGCAGCAGACGATCAACACGCGGTTATATCGTGAAATATATGGTCAGAGAGGAGGAGAAACGTATAATATTGCAGTGGATATACGCGATTATTATTACTTTTTACTACCTAATTAATACGTACGTTTCCCCTCCCCCTCCCCGCTATACGTCCCGCGACATTAATTAATAATTAACCGCGTGTAAATGTAAAATACAACGCGTACAATTAAAATATTATAATTTACTACGTTTTAATTGTGATAAGGCGAAACCGAACGAATTTTCTTTCCGCGCGCGAATATCCTCACTCTCCCCTCTCTCTCTCTCGCGATAATAATTCGTGTCGTAATAACTATCGGTAGATCCGTTATTATGGATCAATAATTTAATTTCAGACACTTGTCTCAACTTTATGCGTGGTGGGCGGCTGCCTCGGGGAGGTTACCAGTGGCGTATACATGATTTTTCAATGAGGGGGATAAGGGCCGGATTTAGGTATGTGGTGGCCTATGGGCGGAATTATGCCAATGGGCCTTAATAAAGAATCTTATAAAAAACCCTTATAAAAAAAAAAGATCATGGGGGGGATCTGACATCCACACCCCCCCCCCTTGTATACGCCCCCGGAGGTTACACGAATCGAACGTACGACGTGAGCGGTTAGCTATATAGAATCTTTGGTAATGTCGGATCTAGGATTTTTTTTTGTGGGGGGGGGGGGCAAAAATTTTCATTATATTTTAAAAGTACAATATTTAGGATTTGACGTAAAGCATTCAAATAAAGTATTACTCAAATTGTTCTAACACGAAATATTGAAAAATATATTATTTAGTTTCTAAAAAAAAAGCTCAGAATAATAAAATTGAAATATTATGAAAAAATCGAAGAAAAAAAAAACGTTAAAACTTACAATCATTAACTACGAATACGTAACTGCCAAGGAGAGGGGGCGGGCTCCTCTGCCGCCCTCCTTGAATCCGCCACTGATCTTTGGTGTTCGTTCGTGCAAAACGATCGTTGAAATATCGTTTACATACTTAATTTCCTAAAGGTTTAGAACGAACAGAAAACGATAAAAATGTACAAAACTAATAAGAAGAAATCATTATACATTACAATAGTACCGTTTGTACCGAGAACTATACGTATTTCAGTTTACAGCGTGCGCGCTGCAGAAAAAAGATCGTTTTCCAAAAGTAAGTTTGCTCGTTTGCTTTCTTCTAAGTACTTACGCAATTAATATCTAAACTTAAAACCGAAATCTTTACGTATCGCGTCCTAAAGGTTTTAAATCCGCTTTTTACTTCTATTGAACATACAAGTTTCGAATTGTTAATAGAGTTTCTTTTTTTTTGTTTATGCCTTAGTGTATAGAAACCCCTTTCTTTTAATGTCTCCGTGCCATTATTATACATACGATTAAATAAACGATTAGAAACATTCGTACGTTATGTTTAACGATAAAATTTACAAAAAAAAAAAAAATACTGCAAGCGTTCGGAAAGATCAACGGTTCTTGTGTCGCGAAAGAGACTGTGAAAAATCGAAATGTAAATCTCGTTATTTAGACAACGAGACGGAAGAAGAAAAAAACGAATTCAAAAAAATTGTTTTTTTTTTTTCGTCTAAACAGTTATTAAAATACGTCTCGATACTTTTCGTCAACGATGCGCAGTGTATCGAAAGTGTAATCGTTCGATAAAATTCGTTGTGGCCCGCACTGGTCGTTTCGAAAAGATTTCAATAATAAACCGAAGGGGAAAAAAACGACGACGGCGATTAATAACACGGACTCCTGCAGGAAAAACTCGAATAATGGGTTATAATATAATATACTATAATATTGTGTCCTTTCGTCGACAAGGTTTCGTGACGGAGCCGTTCGACGAATAATACGTACCTATATATATATATATATATATATATATAAATAGATTCGTGTGAAATACGCTGATGATAAAGAAGGTTACGCGATTATTTTATTTTATTTTATTTTTTTTTACAATTAATATATATATATATATATATATATACACGCCGTACTTGAACGTTGGCCGTTACAAGCTGTGTGAAGGTTTAATAATTTAATATATTATTATTATAATGTTATATCGAGTTGAATTTTCGCGATATAACGCGTAATACGATTATATCCCCATAATAAATTGCGGTAAATATACAATGTATATATATATTATAATACAATATTCGTCTGCATTTCGATTTACTGTATTCGAATACACTGCCGAATTAAAATAATGAAATTTATATTTTTTTCTGCGGCGCGTTACTGCGTTTTCGTGTGTAGGAAAAAAATCTTTATCATATATTCAGTGGCTTTGACTCGAAGTTTTCCCCGCGGGTGAGCTTTAAAAACTTTGTGAATCCTAATAAAAAAAAAAAAAACATCGTTGTTAATAATTTAAACGTTTTTCATTGACTTTGGAGCAAAGACGACGGAAATATGAAAAGGATCCTAACTCCGGACGGGTTTCATTAATTAAATGTATCCCTGCGCAATTCAAATTATTTCTCCAAATACGAAGAAGATCATAATTAAAGGCCTAGCGCCGAAATGGACGCGTGTCGTCCAAATGTACGCAAAAGAGTTCGCGAAAAGTATTCGAGCGTGTGTTATCGAAAAATAAAACTGCGAAGATCGAGTCTCGTGTGCTGCTGCTGCTGCTGCTGCTGCTGCTGCAGGTTCTTCGCAGACGTTCCGTTATGTGGACGCGAGGACGAGGATTTCGTTTTCATACGCTTACAACTATCGTCTCTTGATATCGAAGAAAATGTGTTTATTAAATTTTTCTGCAATGCACTACGAATTATAATTAATAGACGTATATTTTATTGAATATTTACCAAAACATTACACCAGTTACGACCGCCAAAATCATTATTAATGGACTTGCAGGGAAATTATAATAGACTTTAAAAAAAAAAAATCCCAACAAAAACACCAGTCGACATTTTCGCACCGTTTCGATTATTATACAGGAGCGATCTAAGATTTCTGACGGAATTGTGCACCACTGCGAGAATAACTTTTCCTTTACAAAAAAAAAAAAAAAATCATAAGAATTTCTAGCAACAAAATATGCGTATACATAATAAATTTATAATCGCTCTGACTCACGTCGTGACAATTTTGTTATTAGTGCCTTATACATATATTATAATATATAAACATTTATTGTAATACGCTTGTAATGCTTATATTATCAATCCGGGGGAAATAATATACAACCCGAGCGTTGATAATTTAATGTAAAATTATTACAATCCGTTTGAGTGGCATTCACATTGTTTTTTCAATAATTATTATTATTACCGATTGGTGTCGTTTTCGTTTCCAAATAACTATAATACATAATAGACGATCGTCTAACGCGTTATAACAGACTATTATGTTTCATTATATTATATTATATATTTCATAAGTGTTTGACTTCCATTATATTGACGAATAGAGATGCTGCAAATATTAATTCGCATCACTATCCTTATTGTTATAAATATAGCGACGATATCGCTGCACAACGTGTTTGTAATGCATTTTGCTAGTGAATTTAATAAATAAGTAAAAAAAAAAAAAATAGTATACGTGAATGTACATACCGAGCCAAAGAATATTCGGAAAAACGTATACGAGAGTTATTGTTGTACTGTATTCGCGTTATGTTATTCACTACCGGTTTCGACAAAAAGTCGTCATCGTGTATAAAGCGAAAAATAAAAATAAAATAAATTACACAGAGAAAATCATGAATATTGCAATAAAAATACGTGGAGTTAAAAACGTAATAAAAAAAAAAAAACAGAAATCGCGTACACGGCGAATTTAAAATCGTTTAAATAAAACCACTGCACAACGCGCGTCATTATAATATTATTTTAATACACATTATTATCGGTATGAAACACTATTTTTTATACGTGTTTGTATATTTGAAATATAATTTTTTTAAATTTATTGTGTTCAATTTCTTTGTACACATGCAATTCTTCCAAAACTGAATTTATTATAACTAGTACGTTGGGTATATATATATATATATAAAAATTTCCAAGCCGTAATCTGTGTTTCGGAAAATTTGAATTACTATACGCATTTGTATATAGTATTTGTAAATTCCATACGAATTAAATTTGTTAAAATTATTATTTTAAATCGTTTTATTTTATAATTTATATTTGTTTCCTTTAATTATTACTATATACCTATATATAGTGTATTGAACGCGTTTCTAATATTATTTACATTATTATTGAATATTTTATAGCTAATTTTTCCTGATAAAATATACATATTCCGCAATACTATATTATAATTAAATGCACTTATTAAATTCGTTTAGGTTTTTTTTTTTTTCATAAATATTTTCTTAAAAAAATATACTATGTATACATGTCGTAACAAATACAATATAATAATTCGAGCGTGTATATTAGCGTTGTTTCGCAAAAAAAAAAAATTCAGTATAAAACACACACACACACTCGAAATTCCTGTCGGAAAAAAATTTTTTTTTTTTATCGATAATTTTAATAACAATTATTATAGTATAGAAAAAAAAAAGCAACAAGAATATTATAATATATGGCGCGACGTTCGTTTCCATTCAACTTCACTGCGCGTATACATATATGACACACATATTTAACAGTATGACGTCGCGGTATTAGTAATTACGTCAGTGTGTCGTGTTACTCATATATAAACGAGTATATATATATAAATATAATAATAATAACACACACACACACACGTATATTATTATTATTATTATTAAATTATTTATAATATATACATTTACGGTGTATAAAATATATCATAACGCCGATACATATAATTATTGTACCTTAATCAATATATATATAGTGTATATTATATAGTATAGCGATTTGTAGTACACATATTATTATGTACGTATTATATATAGTAGCAATGGGTTATTTGTAAAAACGCGCGTGTGTGTGTGTGTTGCGAGATGACGATGACTCATATAATAATCGGTATGTATATATGGATAATATATAATGCAATAGTTCAAAAAAAAAAAAAATTTTAACGTATAAAAAAAACGAACGGAATAGAAATTGAAATTCTCAAATTCGTTTCGAGATCTTTGGCGAATAATGGCTAAAAAAAAAAACTGTTTTAAATCATACTGTACCTAGCAGTATATATTATACGTTCGTGTGTGTTTTTATCGTTGACGAAAAACCGCGTTCGAGAGTAAAATATATTACGTTATATACGAATTAAAATTTTGGAGAACTATAATTGCGATTGTTTACATTGAAAATAAACGCAATTATTGAAACAAGACGACGAAAAAATTAACGAACCGGTTAATTTGTAAACGATTTTTTTTTTCCTAAATTATAATAACACATATAGCGTCTCGATTTATAATTACAGCACTTATACGTGTGCTGCGTGTGCGTGTGTGTCGATTGACAATATTATTATACGAGTATATATATATATATATATATACAGAATGATTCTCTCCTCCCGGAAAAAAAGTATTTTAGAAAAAAACTTTATCGACGGAAATCAAATCACGAGCGCTCGGCATTTAGAGTACTGTAGTTAAAAAAAAAAAAATCACGTTTTCGGAAAACTATTACTTCTCCCGGATGGTGTCCTCCTCTACGTTTGCATTCTGATGCTAATCATATTAGGTGTCGTTCGGTGTAACGTCTCAGACGGAATCGCCACGGATTTCTTCACGAATTCTTGTCTTCAGATCATCGTCGGTCGTTGGTCCACTAGCTCGTACGGGTTCTCGTACGGACGAGAAAAAAATATCCGACGAATGATGCATCTTGCTTATACCAGCTGAACGATACACGCATGCGAGCTCTGTAATACCGAAACGCGCGTATATTGCAGACTCGACGTTCTGCAGTGGAGTGCCAACACTTTTTTTGGCCACGCTGTCCGTTTCTTTTTCAGAACCGATCCTTCGAAGTTTTTCGTATCCCGCACGTTCCAGCTGTTGCGCGTGTCTCGAGGGATACCTTTTTTATTGACGCGAAAATGACGTCGGAACTCCTTTATCGCAGTTCTTACACAACGATAATATAAAAAAAAAAAAAAAAATCGATTAAAAGTAACTCTTGATACAGCATAATAGAGTATACTATAGTCACTGTATAGAATTGAATAAAATATATCGTCGTATCGTGCGGCTCTGTGGGAAACAAAGACAATTATTATTGAACTATAATATTATATACGTTTTAATTTCGTAAAGTCCAGTGTGGAAGCCTGACACGTTTACATCAGTGGACGATCCCAATTGGAAACAATTCGAATGTGTTTATAGGTCAGTATAATATAATCACACGAATGATACGAATTGTATTTAACAAGTGCCAATTTATTCTGTCGATATGAGGAAACGTCGATACACAACGCGTTCGTATATACTGCGTGATAAAAATGTCAATGTCGTAATATATGTATATATATTATGTACTTGTACTATTACTGCTATTATTCTGTATAATACGTACATTCCATAAATTAAAAAAAAAAAAAAAAAGATAGAAAATAAATATCAAGGAAAGTTTTTAAACCGCCCGATTCAAACTTAAAAAAATATATATATATATTCGATTCTATATTATAATTGTAAATGTATAGAAATTATCAACAAAAAAAAAAAATGTATAAAATATTGCCAAAGTTTTATAATAATTTGTCAGATAGTCCTGTTACAACCTATATACAAAAATAAAACTTAAATACACTGCGGTGGACACCAAAAAATCTACAACTAGGAGTATTATATATATATATAACTATACATAAAATAAATGCGATTATATATATATATATATCTATATAATATAAATATAAAAGCATTATCGTGCTGATTATTATATATAGGAGTGTATATCCGTTTTCCTATGTACTATAGAAAGGAAACTGTTGCATACAGTGTATATAATATGGAATAGATTGAAAAAAAAAAAGTAAATAATGACAGGAAATAATGTTGTACGATATAGCTTGCAATATGTACGAAACTACTACGAAAGGTTAAATTACCAGCTCCGTTATTATTATATATATATATATATATAATTTAACAAAAAACTGATTTTATACGCATTCGTTTTGCGCGGGAATGAATGATCCGTAGAATTTCAGTGTATATTATATACAATAAGCCTACCACCTTGATTTCGATTTATCATTAAGCCTATATATCCAATTACACTGTCACGGTATATGTATATATATAGATTCGGTTGTTAATTGTTTAAATATATATTTACCAAAATCGCTCGAATTTTCAACGGGCGATGCACTGTTTCTCGTCTGTACAGAACACGGATCGCCGAACCTATGGCACAATATCAGAAAAATTTCAATGACACGCCGAAAAAAAAAAATTGAAATTACTAACATAGTTTGTAAAAAAATATATACATGTATATAAATTATATTTAAAAAATTTAGCGTATACGTTTTAAATAATGACGATATTCTTACGGGAATTTTAATAGATATAACTTTTTTTCATGTGTGTGTTCTGCACGCGAACAGTTTTGAAAATCTTGATTGCAAAAGTTATGAAATTATGAAAATCTCAAAAATCGCACTCTTTTTTTTTCGCGTATGTGTTTCGATTGAATTCGCAATTTTATTATTTTATTTAATCGGAAAATTTTAATTTCTAAGTAGATTTTTTTTTTTAATTTTTGAAATTACCAACGAAATTTAATAGTAACTATACATTTATGTCGACTCGTATTTACGTATTTTTTTTTTGTTATTATTAGCTCAAATCAACAAGTTCAAAAAAATTAGTCGACTCGTCCAGCCTTATTGGTTTTCAACAATATATATATATTATTATATTATTTTTAGTCACCAATTTCAACGAGCATTAAAATAACGCGTATTATACACGTGTCGGATAACACATCCTCTATATCGTATTAGTCATAAGTATTTATCTCGTATAATAAAAATGTATTTAATTTTTAAACGTATTCGATACGCGGTCAATTATAAACATAATTTTATCAGTTTTTATACGCTTAATAATTGTATTTTCCTGGTGTATGCGCATAATTACAACATACGCTTTTCGTATACTGCATAAGTGTACGCACGTCACGAGTCGTCATAATAATTTCGACGATGAACTGTTATTATTTCCATAAAAAAAAATTCCAATCCAAACGAATAGAAATCATAAAATATGTATTATATAATATTTTCTCGTAAAGATATATATGCATTCGAAAAAAAATATAAAAATCAAAACCCGTGTGCATATATAATATGGATATACGTATACATTATGTGCCGCATTAATCATCGAGTACGTATATCCGATATGATCGAATTAGAAGTTTATATATATATTTAAAAAAAAAACACAAACCATGTCCTCATTCGGTATAACGAAATTGCGTATTTGTTGCAATTGTCATCAGGTACATTGCATTAAAATGACAGAATAAAGAGAAAAAAATGCGTCGAAATTGACTCATCATTACGTTTATATAAATACACGTACATCCACATAAAAAATAAAGGACGCGCGAAAAACAATATAAATATAATTACGCCTCTTACCTACATAAACAGTAAATACAATCATACAAAAAAAAAAAAAATGAATATTTTTTTCCGATTATTTATTTATAAAACGATTTTACTATATATTTTATACACAGTATGGCGCGTATTATTAGCATAAATATATTATTTATGTATTCGTCACGCAATTTAAATAATTAATAAAAATTAGATTAAAATTAGACGAAGCGCACGGAGCCAAATGATTTTTAAAAATTTGTACACGAGTTACGAGTGTTTTTAGAAACGTTAAATGCGCCTGCAGTATAAACAGTGTGATTATAATTCGACAGTGGCGATAACTCTTCGGGAAAAAATATATATATATAAATATACATTTAAAGGCTTTTAAAATTAAAAATTTAATTAATAAATCGATAAATCGTAATTCGTAAAGAAATCAATAACGTATTATATCGACGATAAAAACATCAACAAATATGTGAATAGGAGTAAAACCTTAAAAACGCAAAAAAAAAAAAAACAAACAAATATACGTGACACGTGTAATATATACTATTTAATATTTAAAATAGGAATGTTCTTGATATTTGGAAAACAACTGTGTTCAGGACGTATATTTTGAAGTAGGTACTTAACGACAGCATATTAACACGTGTATTTCCGTGTACTACCGCTATAAAACTTTAAAAATACATCAATTATTATTAAAAATAATACGTTCGGTGTTTAGTATCTGCAGGGGTAGTTATAAGTTAATACACCTATATTTATCCAATCGGGTGCACTATAATCAAATAATCGATCAAATATTAATTTATTCGTGTGTACGCATATTAAACGACAGCGAACTTAACGCAAAAGCATTGGAATAAAAATAAAAGAATAAATATTTTTGAAAAACAACATTTAAAAAAATACTATCCAAGTATATACGTACTTAAAAAATAAAATATAATGGGTCATATGTTTTAGAATATTTTGTGAATCGTATACGTGAAGAAATCGTATTTTATATGTTTTTTTCTTTTTATTATACCTATTGAATTCCGGTGTATGGAAAAAAAACTTGTTTTACCAGTTATTAGCCGCCAATACCTATCAATTATTTTTTTTTTTTTACGAATTGCGATTTTCCGTACATTATTTATCCCTATGTCTATATCGTTATCCGAATTTGTCGGTACGCTTTATATTAAATTTTAACTTAAATAATATATTATCTTTAAAATCACGGATGATATATAGAAAGTAAAATATTGCAAACAGTACGTCTGACCATTGACGAAAGCGTGCGAGCGCGTATAGGATTGTAGGTGAAACAGGAGAAGACCAAATACGTCCAGAGAAGTACGATACGGTGAATGGCGAGTTTGACTTAGAAGTCGGTGGACATTTAATCTTTACGACAAACATTACGATTTTATATATGTACCTGCATTGCGGTAAACACGAATAACAGCTGAACCGTATGCAATTAAGCTCCTTCCGAAATCTGGTAATGGACGTTATTTTGCTGTGTCACGTCTTATTGTCCAGAAAAACCAAAGAAAATCTATGTACATTAAGACCAATCGTGCAATTGTCGTATACAACGCAGGAGTTGAGAATCAAAACCGGGTGTAGGTACCTTTAAGAGAAAAGTTTTGAGGAAAATTCATGGACCCGTGTATAACGAGTTTGGGAGGAAAGGGACAAAATTGCGAGCGACCGAAACAATAGTAATATAGGAAATAATAACAAGTATATGTGGTTAAATTTCTAAGAGAGAACGGAGTGGATTGCAGCTGGGCAACGTGTGGAAAGCCTATACGGCTATACGCGATAGTACGGCCAAAACATTGCTCGTGAACAACACCGTAAATAGGAATAAAAGACGGTAATCGGTTAGGTTACAAAAAAAAAAAAAAAACGTCTACATTACTGTATCGGGATTATATTTTCCTTAA
This sequence comes from Slavum lentiscoides, assembly GCA_032441835.1. Classification (NCBI taxonomy): domain Eukaryota; kingdom Metazoa; phylum Arthropoda; class Insecta; order Hemiptera; family Aphididae; genus Slavum; species Slavum lentiscoides. The sequence goes on along the minus strand of CM063715.1, from coordinate 6,669,501 downwards.
TCGAATATATTTTAAGAGTTTTTTTTCTTTTACCTCAAAATCCATTATCCACGTCCTATTCATGACGATTGTCGTACCCAAACATTTGTAGTATTTCCACGGGACGTACGGCGAGAAGGACAAAGCGTCTTATATAAATTATCTGCGCGAGTACGTGGTACACGCGTATTAGCGTCTGAGTCGCATTGTGAGTGAGTACACGCGAAATAACCATCGAATTTTAAGCACCCCGGAGCAGCAGCAGCAGCAGCAGCAGCAATATTGTTGTAACAGAAATCCAATCAAACGAAATCGTGTCTCATCGCATAGACGCATCACATATATAATATTTTATATTATTATTATTATTATTATTATTATTATATTATTATTATTATTATACGAGCGTACAGAGTTCATTGTGCTGCGCAACGTTACAAATAGTCTATAAATTTATATAAAAAAATACATATAATTATATACATATCGTTGCAGAGAGTATTTATTATTATATTATTATAACGCAATCATACCATGAAGGTTTTTCTCCGTTCCAAAAGAAAACGAGCCGCTCTTGTCCTCGACAATAAATATATTAATTTTGCGCCAATTGTACGATATTTGTATACAAACACACACACACACGTCGTATTATTATGTATAATACGTATACATATATATACACGACACGACTACTGTTTGTAGTAATACACACACACACACACATAATATTGTCTGTGCGCGCGCGTTACATCCGACGTTTCCATATTCGGATCTAAAAATCTAAGGACTTCATAATTCGTATTACACACGATGCGACGACGTCCAAGGTTCCTAATGTTCCTATACATACGCGTATCCGACAACGTAAATTGTAGAAAATTTATACATTTTTTTTTTTAGACATCCGTGTTCGTATTATAAGTACACGATGGCGTGTTTAGGATTTCTTTGAAGGGGGGAAATGACAAAAAAAAAAAAAAGAATTTCTCCTTCCACTCGAAATACGTAATATAAGTATTATCAATTTTTAATATCTTTTTTTTTAATGCGTTTTCCGGCCTTTAACACCATCCCGTATAACAAATTTTCCTCTTATCTTCTGCCCACCTCACTCCAGTTTGCTCTTGGATCTACTTTTTTAACTTCCTTCTTCACGCAGTCTTTCCACCTAACCTAGCGGTTAGCGGTCTGCCTAGCGGTCTTTTTCCTATCGGATCCTTCTCAATTACTGCTTTTATCAATGTGTCCTTTTTCCTCCAGGCATGTACGGCCCACATTAACCTTATTTTTGCGACCTCCTTTGATATATGCACGGTCTTCGGAACACGTTTTGAAGTTTCTCGTTGTTTCGTATTCTCCATTCTCCGGTTCGTGGGTCGAGATTATGGGCCATAGATTCGTTTTAGGACTTTTTTTTAGAAATTTTTGAAAAAAATTAAAAATCGATAATTTTAAATAAAAAAAAAAATAATAATAATAAAAATCTCGTGATAAGTAAATAGTGAATAATAATTCGTATAGAGTTTCTTAGATATATTTTTAATTAAAATAAAATTTCTAATAAATAAATTTAAAGTCGTTTTTATAAGGCATTTTTTGATTTTTTTTTTCAAGTCATTTTTGCATTTTTTTTTTTTAAGATTTTTTCAGGGCGTATAGCCCTACAGTTATAACATAGTCACGCGAGGTTACAAAATACCGAAAAGATTATTCGCCGTTGGTTTTATATTGTATTATAAATTATGCACGTCCGTGTATAGTATATATAGTTATATAGCGTATCCCTTCCCTCGTGCGGTACACGCGCTTAATAATATAAATAATATGTATTATTATACGCATAGTACCTATCGCCGAAATCATGCCCCCGGCCAATTTTCGTTACATTGTATGTGTCCGTTTTCTTATCGGCAGAACATATATATATATATATATATGTATGTACAAAAATAAACGTAAAAAAAATAAAAAAAAACCTATAAAAAAACGATCGTATACTACGATCACGACCTTGTGTCGGGGCTTATCGCGTGTTTATGCGCTAAAGTGTATTTTCCATTCCATAGACGGTCCGAAAATGAAATATAATATCTAAAACGGTGAAAAAAATTTGCTAAATGGCCCGATTAATATGTAATATACAGCGTACAGTACTTATGGGTAAGTTTATAAGCGAGTTTTTCCTCGAGACGAATTGGTACTCTTTTTTCCGTTCTATTTTCTTATACCACATCGTCGCTGAAAAACTTTACAGTCCACTGTTGTTCAGTCGAGTTTATTATAATAACGTTATTATTACCGCGGGTATAATATAACGTATATTTTTAATTTAAAGCCATTTTTTTTTTTATTACGAAAAAAAAGGTCGACTTAAGAGGATGCTATACTGAAAGTAAAACTACATAGAAGAGAACTATTAATCTGTGCCGTGGCGTTTTTATTTTATTTTTTCATAACTTGTTTCAATTTTGTATTATATATGTAAATAAAAAACACAAATCATAAGAGTTTAACAGTTAATTATACTTGATTTAAAATGACTTAATAAAAACGCTACGACACGGATTAGGTTCTCGTCTATATATATATGTGGTACCAAAATTTGATCGTTTTATTTTGATTGTAGCCCGGCCGGTGTTTTATGTTCGCGCAAACCAGTTTTTAGTCTCTTATTTGAGATGCGCAGTACCATCCTCTTAAGCCTCTCCCGCGATTATATATAATATAATATCCGTGCGATAAACTATACGGTTTTCTGCAAACATTATACGCTGTACGCGATATTTTAATTTCAAACTCGTATGACTTGTACCAGCTATAATATAAATTTGTATATATTGAAATAACTTATTATAATATATAAATGTATATAGATGTGCAGCTGCAGCTGGATGTATTCGCTTTATTATAAAAATCGACGAACCCGTCGTATTATTTGCATCGACACGAAACGATTTCCCCCCTCGAAAAATCAATATATAAATCTACGTATTTATAATGTCATAAACGAAGCAAAAAAAAAAAAAAAATACAGAAATCACTCGTTTTATATCAGATATATAATAATATTATTAACCTCGTCGTACAACCGCAACGCGACTCGTAAATATTATTTTCTGCAGCGTACCCTAAATTTTAAAAAAAAAATTCAAATTCGAACGATCGATTCGCTATACGGCTTACGTATAGCAGATGGTGGTGCAGTGTTTATATATATATATTACATATAATATTGTGCGAGGTCGATGAACCTGCAGTGTACTACAATTATTATTATTATTATTATTATACGCTTTTGACGATATTCAAATTCAAACCTGCACGATAATTAATATTGTACGATGGCGATCCGAGGAATAGCTGAACACGATAATTTATACATATTATTTACACGATACCATCACAGACGCCAGCAGAAATTTTTCCAGGGGAAGGGAGGGGAGGCAAGCGTTTGAAATGCGTATACTGTACTAGGTGAATTACCCGGCGTTGCCCGGGAAAATAATATTGTGTGTTCAACTCCTTTTGGGTGTAACTCGCTGTGAAAGCAATGCCTTTTCAAGGCTAATCACCCGAAATAATGGTTAAAATATATTTTAATAATTCGTATTGTAATAAGGTATAAATATAAATTGAAAATAAAAATTGTTAATTATTATACTACGCGTATACATCGTGTACATATATAATCGTGTCGTAATAATAAAATAATTTTAAAAAAATAGTCTCTAGACTTAGCGATTTGGGCCGTGTGTTAATCGATATATCAACATTTTAACCCCTTTTTTTCACTCCTTTAGGGATGGAATTTTGAAAAATCCTTTCTTAGTGCTCGCGTATACGATGTAGAAGGAACTTTTGTGCAAAATTTCAATTGTCTAGACCCAGCGATTTAGGCTGTGCGTTGATACATCAGTTTATCCTTATATATGTATATATATATATATATATGCAGCGGGATGGTTTAATTTTTAACATTTTAACAAACGTCTAAATGTAAAATATATATATATATATTTTAAATTCAATTAAGTACAATATTAATTATATTATTAAACGTTTATTGTTTTTGAAAAAGAAATTGTGAACGCCTCCAAAACGATCCGACAATTTCGCCATAAAAATTATCACTATATTATAACGATTGACTTTTTATAATAATGATTTTGTGTATATATATATACGTTCGTAGATCACCAATAATAATAGTCTCTCGTCGGTCAGTCGTCGTTGGACGCAGCCGTTTTTCTACCTATCCGCATCGTGCTGAAGGATCGTATACAAGCAGTACAAGTATAGTCGCAGGGATGCCGCAAGAATTATATTTATACAAATTGCAGCTGAGAATATTGACGGATAAAATAATTTCAAATCAAAAGATCGACTAATAAATATATGTATATACGATATATTATCAAAAAAAAAAGCCAGGGGGATGGCAAATCGTTACACGTCGATCGATTCGGAATGAAAAAAAAAATTCAATCGAATCGAGTATAGGCCGCGCGTGGGTCGAAAATCATTCTACAAAAAGAATGCGGAGATCGCACCATTACCGCGGTAACCATGGGAACGGACCGCGGTATATTATTATATAGTTTCTATTATATATAATATTGTAAAGCGCTCTTTTTTTCTTCTTCTTTTTTCAAGTCGATAAACTATATAGTCGCGCGCCGGTTAAGTCCTCTCGCGTCACGTCTGTACAGAAAGAAATCAAAAATACACATTATACGATTTTATTTTATATTATATAATGGTGTGAGCCTTTTTATGATTTTATTCGAGTATATATATATATATATATATAGGCGCGATTAACGACGAAAATCTTTTATTTTTACCGCGGCGCTAAAAGCCTTTCCGGCCGTCTCGCTCCTCGTGAAGCCTTTTTAAAACGTGCTCCGCATATCTATACCGCGACGGAAACGGTATTTCGAAAAGTATACTTTTTTTTTTTTTTTACTTAAATTTGTCTTAATACGGGAGCCGGGCGTCTATAGGGGGAAATTCTTCGCGTACAGCTCGGCATTTGCAGATATATATATACGAGTTAAACGCGAATTTAGTGTTTACTTTAACGTTCAACGTGTAACTATATTAACGAGTCGTTATTCGAAGAGTTATACTTGGATGAGTTAAATTATTTTTTAAGTTTTTCCAGTACGTTTTTCTCGGCTGTTATAAATCTATATTATAACGTCTATACATACAACGACTGCGGTATTACAGTTGACGAGAAACTCATACGCTTCTGCACCAGCAAATGCCGCGTGTTTTTGCACGATGACTATTAGGTTTTTACGTGATTTACGTCGACGGAGCTACATTTTTTTTCCTCGATTTTCAAAAGTACCTTTTAACGCGTAATTAAGTGTGAATTTTTTTTTTTTGAATTAACTTAAAAAAAAAACGTAAACTAATTAAAAAAAAAAAGTAACTCGCCCAGCCCATACGTCTTGATGAGTGTGATGTGTATCCCTTTAGAAGAAAGACCTATTGACGATACGATGCAGGAGCCGGATATAATATAATGTAAGTATATTATATAGAAGCTGATCCCGCGAGACTGTCTGCAGCAGCATTATATTCGGATGTATTATTATTACGTTCCGTGTAAATATCATACGATTTTCTTTCGACTAAATAATTATGTATATACAGGTATATACAATAAGGAAAAACAAGTTTTTTTTCTTCTTCTTTTCTGTACGTACGACACAGAGCGTGGTTTAAACGGAATATATATTTTCGTATATACGAATATAGACACATATGGACTTTTTTTTAAAATTCTTTCGTGTACATGTATATATGTGTATATAGAGAGACGAAATAATTGGATTTAACCGAAATGTATAATATATACAGCTGTAAATAAATATATATATATAATATGTATAAATTATATATATATATATATATATCATGAATAAACTAATTAAACGATGGGCGTTACTCTCATAATATATTTATATATATATATATATATATATATACACCTATACGGTGTTCAAAATACGATTATTATTTTTAAATATTCGTAATAATTATATAATATAATATATAGGGAAACGTTCCTCCGAATCGAGCGGACGAGCTTTATATATTCCAGCGCATGTTATATAACGCAGGCTTATATATACCGCGAGTTTATATATAAACTACAAAATATATATATATGCACGGTAAAAAAAAAAAAATAATAATAAAACAATAATCGCGTATCAACTGGTGGTCTGCAGTATACTGGAACGAGACGATTTCCGAGATAAATTCGCTTGTATATATAAATTCCCGATATATTATAGCCTATATAATATATAGTTATACATAAATTTATTTTTATATAATTATTTATAATAATTAATATTATTCGAGTGTATATTTAAGTATATATATTATTGTATACTATATACTGTTTAGTACGAATACTTTTTCTTAAACTCTTTATTTACTCTCTTTATATATATATATATTCGCGATAGGGTATTATTTTAAATACAATTTCTCGATGACATTTAATATATACCTACACGGTATATAGGACTATTGAATAGTATTTCGTATTTTTCAAACTTCTTTTTCCAAAGTCCTGCACTTTATATATAATATTACGTACAACGAGGTCGGGCGTTAACACGTTAAAAATAACGTGTTAATATTTCGAGTTGAATCGATATTTACGCCAAGGATGTTTGCATATTAATAATAAGTTAGCCCCTGAACTTGACGTCTGCAAGGCCTATACGACGCGTATATATACATATATAGAAAAATATTTATGCGCAGGATTACGGAAATATATAACCAAATATATAATAGTGTTTTAAGCCGCTGAGAAGTCTTATATCTCGTTTTTTTTTTTATTTATTACTTTATTAGTATTATTTGCTGTATAACTTGTAATGCTCGGACTTTGTTTCAGTAAAAAAAAAAAAAAAATATTAAAAATTAATAACCGAATTATGTATACCGGGGGAAAAAAAAATTCGTCTTATTTATATTGTGTTATTTACTGAAAATCTAAAAATGAATTATTTTACGCGTATAATGTGCACTCTCGTAAAGTCCTATATGATTGATATATTGCGTATTACATTATTTTATACATATTTAAAATTTTCTTAGGATATTGTAAAATATATATAAATGTGTAATTTTTTATTATTATTGATTTATTGAAATTTTAACTATATAAGTTATGTATCTCAACAATTATATACAAGGTATAAATATGTTACGTTATTAAACAGGTGGAAAATATAAAATAAAATGATAACATAAAGACACAAATACATTTTTGAGTGAAAGAAAAAAAACAGAAATTAAAAATATTACAGAAACACAGAACACATCATGCATATACGCATACACATATATATCGAAAATATATAAACAAAATTACAGCGTATACGATTAAAACGTTCTCGTTTTAACTATAAAAAATTTCGTTTTATTCTTGTCCAGAATAATTCATTTTCGACGACGCTTCTCTCAATTAATATATTATAACGAAATCATTCTCGTTCTCTGCAACAGTCATTATTTGGGTCCGGATATTGATGACTTTCGCATTTTTTTTTTTTTTTTAGAACGTCTTAGGTCACGGTTTTCTATAGCTGAAAATGAGATTCAATAACACATACGAATCAAAATAATAAATTTTATGTAATTATTTGGCTTTTTTTTTATTTTTAGAGCATTTTTTTGACATTTTTCCATAGGCGCAAATAGCGGGGGGCTAAGCCCCCAAATTTTTTTGATAATTTTGAATTGATATAAAAATCTAAAGTGTTTGGAATGGATTTAGACTTCAGCCCCTTCCCCCCCTCAAACTTCAAACACTATTTGCGCCCATGCATTTTTCAATATAATCGACGAGAATATCGCGAGTTTACTATTATTATCATTTTACGTAAATTTTTTTTTTTCACTTATAATTTAAAATATTGCGCATAAATTTTAGTTTTAAAAAAAAAAGTCGAGAAATAATAAGAAATATAAAATACGTTTTGAGGCAAATATGTATAAATTTACGTCTCTATTAGAAAAAAAAATACGTCATATAAGTATAATAAATAAGAGTTTAACACACGAGTATATATTATATATAATTGTACAATTAATACAAATAATAATAACTGGAAAAAAATAATAATAATTCAGGTAATTCGAGCAATTTAAAAGCGGTTTTTTTTTATATATGTTTTTAGATCGTAAATCAAACTTTTACTAAATGGCATTTTTTTTTTTTTTGTATGGTTTTTTTCAGATCATAAATGCGTTACTTTTTTTTTTTTTTGCAGGGCATCGACGTCCGGGCCCTTAGCTATTACTATTAAAAAACCGCGCACACAGTTCACCCTGCAGCAGCGCTTTACTGCAACACGCGTGTAAGCCCCGCTGTGTGTGTGTGTGTATAGTTTTTTTTTTCTTCCATACGAATCCGGAATTCTCGAGTATGTCGGCGCGTGTCACACACGCGTTTCTATTCTCGTATTTATTATTATTTATAAACGAACGAAACGCGAAATTTCTAAAACGATTTCGCTAAAAATGTCGTCACAGACGGGTCCGTTTGTAAGCCAGTGAGAACATCGGCGATTTTATTGAGAATTTTTTTTCAAACACCGCGATGAAGCCAAACAGGAATTAGTGTACGTTTTTCGTGAAAAACGGCGCGTACGACGAACAACAAACTTACGCGAAATCCGTCCGTGGAAGAAAAAAAAAACTGGTTTCACGCGGGGTGAAATATAACGTAAAAGAAAAAAAATTATCGGGATAATAAGTGACGTTTCCCACGCGTCACACAGTGTTAAAAAAAAAACATAATTCCGCCGGACGCGTGCCTGCTTAGAAAAACCGACGTCCGCGTCAAACCGTATTTTGGAAAAACAGTCCGGAAATTCATCGCGGTCGTGTGTGTGCGGGCCCGTGAAAGGGGGGTGTCATCAAAACCGTCGTTGGTTTTTGTCAAACTCGATTCGAAGACTAAAAAAAATCTAGTAAATCATTGTGATTATTATCGTATAATATATTAGGACGCGTAACGTGTTATACATATACAAACGTTATTGTGTTTTTAACGCAGAAATAACGTCAACGGAAAGTAAAAAAAAAAAAATACAGGCGTACTGAAAACGAAAATCAGAGAGAGAGAGAAAACGGATTTTTTTTTAATTTCAATTTTTTTACGATCGTCGTCCCCAAAAAATACCGACGACGCGGCGATTGACGTTTTTTTATTTCGAGAAAATCGTTTCGTACCCGTACCGACTCAGTGGGGCTATTCTGTAACTCGATAAGACCTGTTAACGACAACTTTCGGTTCGTTAAGCTATCGAAACGGTTTATAAATTCCCAGAAAATTGTCGTTAGCTATCGATTTCTTATCATTTTGGTGGACATACACGGAGACGCGTAAAATGTCCGGTTTATACACTTTATCGATTTTTCGGTTATCATTTTGGTGGACTATTGTCGGCTACATACTTTAGCGCAAGGTATCGATAGAGTCATTTACAGATCACGATGTCAACAACAAAATTCGATACATTTTTAAAATTTCAATAAGAAGCTGTTATCGAATTTATTCGTTAACACGTTATCGAGTTACAGAATAGCCCCACTGGGCCCGTTTCGCTATTAATTACCCGGAGCGCGTGCCTGGTCGTCCCTGTATAGATTTCTCGCGGGGGGGCGGTCTTGTGTGGCGAAGAACTGGACACGCGAGATTTCTGCGTAAAAAAAAAAAAAAAGAGTAAATAACCCGTAGACAGGAAAGGTGAGATGGGTTGCCGCATCCCTAAAATCATCCGCATTCGCGCGTCTCTCTCTCTCTCTCACCGCAAGTACGTTATAACATTATACAGGGCGTTTGGAAAAATTTCGCGCGTCTAGACGACACGTCACTCGCGCCGCCCGCCGCCGTAGGCAATCGAACGAAAGGGCGGACGGGCGAAAACGTCTCTCCGCCGGACGGCGGCGGCGGCGGCAGCTGAGTGTGCCCCGATACCGTTTGGAATGCGTTCGGCCGCGGTCGCCGGCTTGTGCCGGGAATCGACCAATCGCGTGGTGCCGTTCGTTTTATGCCCATATAAGGCAATGCCGCGCGGCCGGCGGAAAGTGGCGGCGGTGCCGGGCGAGTCCATCGCGCGGCCGCGGTGTAGGGGACCACGGCCGCGCGGCGCTCGCGCCCGTACGTCCCGCGTCCACCGGCGCGCCGCGTCCCGTACCCCGCTCACCGGCGGCCGATGGGTCGGCCCGGCGGCGGGATGCACGCGCGCCGGTCCCGGACCCGCCGCGCCCGACCATTTCATCGTAACCGTTCTGCTGTCCGTAACGTTCGTTGTCGCGCCCGTTGAACGCCATCGACAACGCACAGGTTCTCAAAAAGCCCACAGCGCACAACAACAACAACGACGAAGTACAGGTAATTATATTTCTGCGGATTTCGTTTTTTTTTTTCCATTTACCGCCGCGTTATTTACCGAAAATCGGCGTACGGCACGGTCGGTATCGCTGGCGTCGAAACGACAGAAACGCGCCCGCGAATCCGTTACGGTTCTGTTTTAGCGCGCCCGGGGTGGAACTTTTTTTTCTCCCCTTTCGTTTCTCACGGTTTATAACGTACACGAAATGCCGGTTTTTATTTTTTCTACGGTCCGATACTTGTGAGGGGGTGTCGGCGGCTTCCGCGAACGGGTGTGGTGTACCGGTGACGCTACTATCGTCTCTCGGCGGTTGGGTGGGGGGGGTGGCGAGGAAGTAGGGGCTACGGCGTAGTGGTGGACGCCGCGTTGCACACGCACAAGGGCGGGGTCCGCGTTACCTATTGCCGGACTACTACGACGGCTACTTATACCGGTGTCTCGAGTACGACCACGATCAGTTTCCGTTCGAATCGTACCGCAGTCGACGCGTGCCGTTTTTTCCGCGTCGTTACGAAAACCGAAAGTGCCGTTTTTTAACAGTTTCCGTTGGCGACTTCTCCGAACGCGACGCCGGTCTTCCGCTCGACAGTTATAAATTGTTTGGATTTTCCATATTTTGTATTTTTGGTACGTGTCCCGCGGCTGGTAGGTATTCGCGCTCAACGATAATAATTAATAATAATAATCGTCGTCGGGTTTTTCGATTTTATTTTCATCGGTTTCCGCCGGATTTCCTAACGCGCAATCGTTTTTCGTCGACATCGTTATTTTATTACTACGCGGACGATAATATTTTCTAAAAGATTTTTTTTTTTTTCCGTTGCCTTTGTCGACGTTTTCGAAACGATATGAAATCATCCGGCTGGCTGGCGACCGTTATTAATACCGAGATCTGACCGAGAACCTAATTCGATAATATTCTTTTGAAACGCGACGTTTCCGTTAACAAAATTCGATCGTTCGTTAATACAGTTTGTATTCTAATATGTTACAGCTTCAGTAAAGTTTTTTTTTGCGAAAAGAAAAAAAACTCGATAAAAAATGTGTGACGAAGAAGTAGCCGCATTGGTAGTGGACAATGGATCCGGTATGTGCAAAGCCGGTTTTGCCGGAGACGACGCACCGCGTGCCGTGTTCCCGTCTATTGTCGGCCGTCCCCGTCATCAGGTAATCGAAGGGAATTCTAGAAACAAATAATGGGAAATTAATAATTTCTTTTTTCTTCTTCTTCTTCTTCAAAAAAAAGGGAGTCATGGTCGGTATGGGACAAAAAGACAGCTACGTCGGAGACGAAGCCCAATCCAAGAGAGGTATCCTCACTTTGAAATACCCGATTGAACACGGTATCGTCACCAACTGGGACGATATGGAAAAGATCTGGCATCATACGTTCTACAACGAATTGCGTGTGGCCCCGGAAGAACACCCGGTGTTGCTCACAGAAGCCCCGTTGAACCCCAAAGCTAACCGTGAAAAGATGACGCAGGTAAATTTTATACTCTTTTAATAAAAAAAAACTCCTCTTCCCATCGCGCGTCTCGTTTCTCTCCTCGACTGATGGATCGATTCGATTTCTTTCATAGATCATGTTCGAAACTTTCAACACCCCCGCCATGTACGTCGCCATCCAAGCCGTGCTTTCACTGTACGCTTCCGGTCGTACCACCGGTATCGTCTTGGATTCTGGTGACGGTGTGTCTCACACGGTACCGATCTACGAAGGATACGCCTTACCCCATGCCATCCTCCGTCTGGATCTTGCTGGCCGTGATCTCACAGACTACCTTATGAAAATCTTGACCGAACGCGGTTACAGTTTCACCACCACTGCCGAACGAGAAATCGTCCGTGACATCAAAGAGAAATTGTGTTACGTCGCTTTAGATTTCGAACAAGAAATGGCCACTGCCGCTTCTTCCAGCTCGTTGGAGAAATCCTATGAATTGCCCGATGGACAGGTCATCACCATCGGAAATGAGAGGTAAACATATAATTTTTTTTGTTAAGTGCGTCCCGCTGTTGCGTGTACGTTCGCAGACTTATTATTTCATTTTTTTTTGCGCCATTAGATTCCGTTGCCCAGAAGCTTTGTTCCAACCTTCATTCTTGGGAATGGAAGCATGCGGTATCCACGAGACCACATACAACTCCATCATGAAGTGCGACGTAGATATCCGTAAGGACTTGTACGCCAACACTGTATTGTCCGGAGGTACTACCATGTACCCGGGAATCGCCGACAGAATGCAAAAGGAAATAACCGCTTTGGCTCCGTCGACGATGAAAATCAAGATCATTGCTCCGCCAGAAAGGAAATACTCAGTATGGATTGGAGGATCCATTTTGGCTTCTCTGTCTACCTTCCAACAGATGTGGATCTCCAAACAGGAGTACGACGAATCAGGCCCATCCATTGTGCACAGAAAGTGCTTCTAAATACTTTTATATTATTTTTTTCCTAAAAAAAAAATTATTTTTTATTTAAATTTCCTGTATTTTTTTTTTTTTTTAAATAAGAATCAAAATTATATAAAAAAAAAACTCCGATGCATTAGGCCTATTACATTCCAGTAAGTTATTTACAGCTCAAAGCATTCCTTGATCGTAGCACGTCTGCTTTTGATTTATAATTTTTATACTGACTGAATGAAAAGAGAATATAATTAAATGTATTTATTTGATAATATGTTTATGGAATTTTTTTTTAGACTTTTCCTAGATATCCAAAATTTTGTATTGTCTTATAGGCAATAAAAAAAAATAATAATTTTATTAATTTCTTTCTAAACAATTATTTGAAAATAAATGTTTGTAATTTATTATATACATGTCATTTTATCAATTATTGGTTTTCTCTCGATTATCAAACTTCATTTTCCTTATATTCGCCTCAAGAATTGTTGTTTGCATATATTTAATGAAAAATGTGCCAAAAGTATAATTTATTTTTCAAAATATACATGACTGTTACATTGCGATGATAATACTTAGAATCGTGAGAACTATACAATATGTATATAAAATATTAAACACTGACTCAACTGAAATTTTTATTTTTACTTAAAATTTACTTATAAAATTAAAATTCATTTTCATTATTAATTTGTAGAGTAATAATAATTATTATGCCTAACGTTTTTTATGAAATAAACTGATAGTATTACATTAGATGTGTCCTTTTTAAATATTACTAATTGCTGTAATGTGTTATGATATAATATGTAAGCATTGTATAATGGGCAAGAATCAATTACAATTTAAGTGTTTATCAATATTTTATTATAAATATAATTTGTAAGAAGGTTCATGATCAACATATTATTTAAACGCTCGTTAATTTTTTTTTTTTGGAAAATTGGTTTTAATTTTTATTTGAAAATTAAGTAATATACTATTTGATACTTTTTCGAAACTAATAAGTAGGTAATACTTAAAAATCGTTGCTAGACTAAACTATTTAGCGACTTTTACCGTAACGATAGTTGAACACAGGATTATATTCTCCACGCTAATTTTTAAAAAACCATTCATGAACATTTGTGCAACAATGAATTTCAACAACACAAAAAATTGATTTTCAAAGTATTCTATAATAAGGGGTAAGTGTACCTATGTATAAAAATATCTAGATAATTTTTAAAGTTTTTATATAAAAATTGTTTTGTTAAATTAGTTTCTCTTTGCAAAGATAGACACGGTGAAATGTTCGTATCGGTTCATAATGAAAAAAAACTGTTATAGGATCGATAATACGAAATATTATTAGAAAATGGAATAAAACTGTAATGGCCGATATAATTAAACGCGGCGGTGGGAATTGTAGAACTAGTGGATAAAATGTTGTAATATCAGACAATTTACTATTGTCGAGCAATCGATAGTCATGTGGAAGGAAAACGATAATTGACGTTCCGAGCTACATTTCGTTGTTTCTTTCAATTTACTATTTTGACATTTAAAATTTTTTTTTCCCCATTTAAAAAAAAAGAATATTTTCTTTATACATCATAAAACGCGTAGCAGCAATAAAGAAACGAACATCGTTGGAACGATATTTTCAAACGCCACTGTTTTTGTGACGAATTCAAACGTTTCCGACGACGGCCAAGGCTGGACTTGCAGGCATCGTTGACTAGTTAAAAAAAATTAATTACTTTCCGTAACTCGACGAGAGTTTCAGACGAACGTAATTTCAACGTAACGCGAATTTAAACGAGTCGTCGTTAATCGAAATGACGATGAAAAGTTAAAATTTCGTTTTTATTAAAACAATCGAATTCGTCGAATTTTTCCTCGTGATTAAAAACCACATATACGATGAATACTGCATTCAAGCATTGGTTAAATACACGTATTTAATCAATGATTCAAGTAAGCAGCCACTCATCAATAATACACGCAGTAACACGACTCGTATTTTTTCCTCCCCTTTACATAAACTCGTAGCCCGCGACGAAATCACATTTTTTTCGTTCATTTTCCAAAAAGAAACACGACTACGCGAATTATTCTTTTATTTATAATCCACTCGGAATTTAATTTTTAAATCGACGTAAAAATTACTTTTTACAATAATAAGCAAATATTTTGATGGCGAAAATCGCGTTCGCGAACGACTCGATTCTGTGTTATCATCCGTACGCCAAAATAAAAAAAAAAATTTTCAAACACCTGTTTATTATCACAAGCACACCACCGTGTTATCTCTTATCAACCTCCGTGCTCTTTTTATTTTTGTTTCGACCTAATCGAATTTGCCGTTCCGTCGTAATAGTATTCATTGTAACGGTGTACTTTGCGCAATTATTATTAAAAAACCGATTATGCGTCTGTTAAATGAATTGCAATATCGTGACGATTAAAAAAACGCGTCGAGTCTTTTTTCTTTTATTTTACAATTAACTCGCCCCATCGTAACACGTCAATTTCGAAAAGTATGTAAAATCGAATTGTGAGAGAGAGAGAGAGAGAGAAAAAGAATAAGCCACCCTCTCTCCGTTATTGACCCGGGATCAGACTGTGAGTATCGTCGTGTTTTGAATTAATATTAAAAAAATATTCATCGATAGCGAGTCGAGGTATCGGTCGAAAGACTACACGTTCGATTGCTTATATCGTTTTTTATATATATATATAATACAGTCGTCGTTCAATATTTCGTTACAATAATACGGGTTCCGTACGATCGACGGACGCCATACGGTAGATCGATTTTGTAGTTTGTTCGATTTTACATGACGTATCTAAGCATAACGTTCGATACACAGATATATTAAGTTATTGATGCAAGGATTTTTTTTTTTCAATAGATTCGTTTAATTAACTCGTTACTTTTTTTCTGTGCGATAACTGATAAGCAATATTGATGGTGTAATTTACTTAACGATACTCAACACATTGTTTTCCTTTGTGAAAACTACTTTAAACCGTTTATATATTGATCAAACTTTCTCGTGTAATTTGTTTGTTTTTATTTTCACAGACTTTAAACTTTTATCAAATCCAATTAAAGTAATCTATAATAGCCTTATTTTTGTACGTTCTTTTTTTTTATTTTGTAATTCTCGAACGCATTTAATGTCTTACTAGTACAGTGTATATTTAGTAATTGTTTTTAAACAAAATTCAAATAGCCAGGTCTGTTTTATTTTTAATCTTATTATTATTTTTTATTTAAAGGCTTTGTCTGGACACTGCAATCACAGTCTTCTATTTTTCTTGCTTAATTTTTCATCGACTCGTAATTTGGTAGACCCATTTTCTCCCTCGGGTTCCCCAAGACGGTATCTCTAAGTCATTCTCTTCCTTTCTTCCTGTTTATTTTTCCCAGTTTAAAATAAATTTATTAGTTTACGTTAGTTTAATAAATCTTAATTTGTGTACCTAAAATCAGTGGATAATAAAATACAAAAAAAAATTATTATTATTATTATTTTAATAATCAAAATGATTTTATTTCTAATTTTATATACATTGGATTATTAATAGATGAATAATTTTTTTTTTTCAGTAATGGAAGACATTAACAAATTGATACAACAATTGAAACGTAGTGGAGAATATTTGATCACTGGACGTGAAAAATTAACGCTTAATTCTTCAGTTCTTCACACCATTATCACGAGAGTATTGCCTTCACTGCATTCGGATCATATTTTAAATCATCATTATTTATCAGAGATTCTAAAAAAAGTCGCGAAATTAATATTATTAAAGTCTTCGGATTTAGATCTTAACACTTCCGTAAATCTCTCCCCTTTTCATAGTCTAGTCTATTTAGAACTTTACCATATAAATTTAGAATTGTTGATTGGATTGAATTATGAAAAAATCGAAGTTCTAATCGTACATGGCCCGATAAAATCTTTAGCCACATTGTTAAAACGAAAATGGGCTAATCTCAAGTATTTGGCGTTGAGAGGAGGCCGTATCAAAATGATAGACGAGTCAATATTATTCGCACCTTCTCTTACATACTTAGAAGCTCCTAGAAACTTGTTAACTGAACTCGAACATGTTGAAAAATTAGAATGCTTGGATTGTTTAAATTTAAGCCTAAATAGACTAACCCATGTTCCCGTATTAAGCGATTGTGGTGCTAGAAATTTGACTATATTAATATTGAGTTACAATTGCATAAATAATTTAACAGGTAATTATGAGCATAAAATACATTTTCCAAAAAAACATTATTTTAATGAAAATAATTAGTGTAATGGTTGCGTTTTTCAGTAGAATTCAATGTATTCGGTAAAACATTATTGTTTTGCGATATACAGTAATCATTGATAGTATTTATTAAATCAAGAATTATTAAAAAAAAACCGGATATACTGTTAATTTGCAGATAATTTTTTTTATTGTATTGTTCATTGGAAAATCTATTTGTAATTTACTTAAAATTAATATGTATTTGAATAATATTTTAATAACAGAATGACTATGAACTAGTTATGTATATTTTTATTGTTTCAGGTCTATCTAAATTGACAAATTTGAAAGTATTGGATTTGTCAAATAATATGATTTTACATCACGATTCGTTATCGGCAGTGGGAGATATGGCCTTTTTAAAATATTTAAATTTAGAACACAATCCTTTAGCGTATGTAGTCAATCACAGAGAAATAACTTGTCGATATCTTCATGAAAATGCAGCAGTCGAACTCGTAAGAAATTGACGAAACTATATGGATTACATTTTTTTTTTTATCTTTTATGTATATATCGTTTTAATACTAACCACTGTTTCAGTTTGAACTCGACAATCTTCTGTTGTCCAAATCGGAAAAAAAATTAGTAGGACAGTCTTCCAGATCATTAGATCTGTCGTTTTTACATTACCAACAATCTCCTAGTAAATTATACATTTATTATTAGTTAATAAATTGTAACAAATTCGAGAATGTTAATAACGCGAGGTGTATATTTAATTATAGCAAGTGCTAAAGCCACTAGAATAAGATCTCCTGTAATCGAAGACCGCGTGTGGGATACTCCCGTTGTGACAAATGTCTCACGAAAAGGTTGAGTAAATTCAAAACACCATTCATTTAGTTCGTATATTAAATTTTTTTTTGTTTTTAGAAACTCCTAAATCAGAACATTTAACCACCAAAAAACAAATAGAAAACGTGCGCGAAACGTTTGGAGAAGATAACTGGTTACACAGTCATGCCGGAAGTTATGTTCAAGACATTTTGGGTATCAAACAACGAACCGAAAACGAATCTCTTTCCCAAAGAATAACTGTTGTACGGCTATTAATTTACAATATTTTTATATACTCTACTGTGAAATTATAATTTATTAATTGTTTTTGTAGGAAAAACAAAGTAATGAAAATGGACATTTAGAATCTAACAATATTACTCACGAACAGGAGTGTTCTGTGTTATGTAATACATCTCACAATAAAGTGGACGTTAATCCGGAAATTGTTCAAACATTAGATCGTCTGGAATGTTTCACATTTAAAAATGACGAAGAACCTTTAAAACAATCGGGTCAGTTGCTTTTAAAAAAATTTAATACGAAACAATAATGTTATGTTTACTATATATATTTATACAATATACACGGGCTGTCCAATATGCAAAAATAGGTTAGGCTACTTTTCAATAAAATCACTGTTGAGTCGGACATAATCAATTTCCGTGTAATATTTAGCTCTTGCTCAGCAAAATGCTTTAATTGTATTACGTGTTGTAAAATGAATTTTTCAATATTATTGAAAACAAATGCTTATCTTTAATGCGACCTTATTAAAATTTACGGTGGTCCTTGACCCATACCATTGATTATAGAATATACTATATTAGTATATTCTATAATCAATGCCCATACGTTACAAATTTTACTTTTTAGATTTTATTTTCCTAACCAACCTGACCTCATTAATAATACGTATGCCTTATAATTAATATATCGAAATGTAAAACAATAATTTATTGTAGAAATTAATTGATAGTGTTGTATATTTTATTTTCCAGAAAATAATTGGCGAGCTCAAATCGTAGATCCAAAAACTGGCGAATGTTCCAATATTTTATTGTGCATAACAGAAAGGTCAGTTGTTTTTTTTTCTTTTTAATATTAATTTAACTTTGGTCTTATATGCAATTATACTTTTATATTATAAAATGATAGTTAATTTTTTTAAACAACATACAATTAATATAATAATTCGTATTTGGAAAAATTCTGTTTTCACCTATGCGTTATGTGGTAAATTAAACATTATTGTTATTGATTTTGTTGTAGTGAATTGAAAGAAAG
The DNA here is from genome assembly GCA_032441835.1 of Slavum lentiscoides. NCBI lineage: Eukaryota > Metazoa > Arthropoda > Insecta > Hemiptera > Aphididae > Slavum > Slavum lentiscoides. The sequence continues at coordinate 6,650,302 of CM063715.1, read as the reverse complement.
AAATTTTATTGATGGTCAGTTGCATGCTACTTGGAGTCGAGATTCAATCGAAAGTTGTGTCAGAATTAGCTTTGACCCTGTTAAAATTCAATTAAACTTTATGACCGTTCGAAAAAACCTAAATCAAAGAATTTATGTAATGAGCGATTATGATGCCAAAGTAAATTTAACTTGTAAATAATTTTAAATTTCATTTTCTCACAATTGTTCATTAAACCACTGCTTGTAGTTTAGTGCTGTTTGCTAGTAGATATAAAATTAAAATAATTAATTGTGTTTTTTTTTTTTTTTTTAGGAATTTGTAAATATTATTTCTATGGAGCTAGAGTCGAGAACACTGAGTGAAATGAATCAGTTAGTATTTAAATGTGTAAAATGTACTACGATATTTTGTCAAGAAAACAGTAGATTTTTTACAAGTGAGTACATTTAAAAAATTAATTTTCGAGCATAATGATTTGTAGCTTTCATTATTTATTCGTATATTTCATTATAAAATTGTTCTGCACTTAAAACAATAATTGTGGACAACTTGAATCATTCGTTTTTCAGAAGAAAAAAGAAAAAATCGGTGTCCTAGTTGTGACAGTTCCATTGTCATACAAATAGAAGAAGAACCTCTTCCGTCTACTTCCAGTGCATTAGAAGAATGTTCGGAAACAGACATACAAACTTTAAACGAAGAAGAAACTTCAAATGATTCGACTCCAATTAACTCAAGATCTAGTAAGATATTAAAAACGTGTACCGAACAATACAATAAAATTTCTATAGTACGTAATGTATTTATTTTTTATAAGGTTCAGAAGAACCAGAAGCACGGAGTTTGTCTAGAAACGAAAGCGATATAGAAATTATCAGCAATCATAGTGAGGGCTCGTCTTCTGTAGAAGTTCTTGAAGTAATAACGAGGTAACGTTTGTGTTCAAATAAATATCATTTTTGGGTATGTATTTTGTTCACGTTTTGATTGTAACCTATAATTGTTGCGTTGGCTTGGATGGTCCAATTTTTCTTTTTCCAAAAATTCATCACGCTTGATTCATTTATGTATAATTAATTAAATGAGTGTTCATTCTGGTATAAAAACGATAAATGTGTAGTTATTAGAATTCGTATTAACCAATATCAGAACGGTGTTTTTTATTTTCAGCTCTCTTAAAAATTAGCTTATTTTCCAATTTTTTTTTTTTTTTTTTTTGTTCATTTTAATTTCACTCCAAAACAGTGTTTATGATGTTAATTTTTTCACCATTTCGAGGTGAGCGAATGCTTTGTTTTGTTTCTGTCGTTTCGGTATTGTATTCTAGAATATTCAAAATGTATACTAAACTGAATAATATTTGTTCATAAGCCAATATTATGTTACATTATAGTGCCGATGTCAAACCAGAAAAAGCCCAGCTGACTATTGACGTTCGGACTGCATTAACTGAAAGTAGCTCTTCAGGTTAGTATTTCAATAGTACAGTAGTTAATATCAACAATATAAAACTTTTATATTGGAATAAGATAATGGCCAAGACTGTTATTACCACCACTATAAGTATAATCCTCCCCAAGTGTTTTTTACCCAACGTATTCAGCCTTCCATTTGGTACACTTTTTATTTTATAGTTACATCATATTATGTGTATAACGGATAAATACTATATAATTTATATTGCAGTCGTAATGGAGGTTTTGGCCATAATCTTGTTACTTTAATCTAATGGCATATGAATTCAGCATAGTGAGTATTGTCAGGGTTTTATTAAAATTCAAGGTGTACTTAATAATTGAATTTTATATATAAAATAAAATTAAAAATATATATATACACATATATATATATATATATATTTCGTTTAAATATGTATAAAAAAAATTGATATAAAAAAATTGAATAATAATAAATGTTGTGGAATCGAAATATAAAAAAAACACTTTTGTTAAACATTAACCGATTTACTTGATTAACCGCTGTTCATCTTTTAGAATTTGTATTTATTGTTTAATGTTTTTGATTTTTTTTTTCTGCATCTCATTATTTAAATTAATATTAATATTAGGATCGATGACGGATAGTGTGTGTACTGCTTATGAAAGTCGAAAGCAACGCAATGACAGTTCGTCGACAATAAAAGGTACTGTATTTATTACAATTAAATGTGTGGTATATATAATATATCTAATGATTGTGTTCGAAATATCATGTTGTTTTACACGGTTTAGAAGCGAGAAGTAACGTCAATTCTAGAATTCCATCGGTGAGAGAATTGCCGATTCAGTTCTCTTATGATGACTTTACATTGATTGACCAACGGTTAAGATCTTATGTACAACATACGTTTTTTCGGGAAAAGGAAGAGTTTGTACTTGTTTTTTGTGTACGTTCTACTACGATTTTGTGAATATCGTTTTTATTAAAAATCGTAATTAACATTGTTGGTCTGTTGTAACAGTGTAATTGTATCATGACAAGTCCCAATTATCGAATCGACGGTTGCGTAATCATTTCCAATCGATCGATGTACGTGTTCAAATTCATCGGTCAACCAGACGAACTGTTAGTGGAACCTGGTAGTATATGGGTCGTGTTCGATACGAAATCATTAATTATTATTATTCTTGTGCAGCTTGCAAAAAGTGTCTAGTCATCGGCTGAGTCTTGTCAAGGCCATAGCCACCCTTCCGTGGAACTCCGGTTTATCCATCCGTGTCAGTCAACCGGACAACGAAGACATCAGATATACGTTTGTTCTATACGTGTCACATATTACCACACGTTTAATTGCGTTTTTGGAAAGTGCGTAGTCAATAACATTGTACGTATTTTCACGTTATATTACCGCCACTTAATACCGTCGTCATTTCCAGAGATAAAACCGTTCGAACAACGATCATTATTAGTGACTTCGCCCAACACCAATACCTATTTGTACGTCAACAATATGCTTTACAAAAACGATTTGCATTTGCCTATCATTCACGTTTTGTTCTGCGAATGTGCAACGATCGCCACGGACAATGGTAATTTTTACTAAGATTTAAATTTGAAAAACTCCTCGGTACGAAATATTTACGAAAGTCGACATTTGAATATTAAGTAACGAAGAGTCAAAATGTTTTACAAAAAGTTCAGAGTTTGGTAGCATAGTTATGATTTATGAATAATTTGTAAGGTTATGATTGCTAAGCTTGGTTGTCATGTTTCCAAGAGAAATCAAAAACAAAATTACTTTTAAAATGTTCGAGGATCGTTCGAGGCTTAGTTAATAAAAAAAAAAAAAACCATCTTCTTTCTTTTCCAATGTCCTTTATATGTATAAACCACTATAATTATTTCAACTTGATTATTATTTATTGTTCCAACAACAAATTTTCGTGTTGTCTCATGATAAATGTAGGTTTTTTTAAATATAACTTTTCGTATATATTTATTGTTTTAGGACTCGTAGAGGTTATCGAATTGCCAGGCGTCGTGATCACTGAATTTGAGTTGGTGGTGTTGGCTGGCGAATGCGCGTGGCTGCTGCCTTACAAAGAACATTTTCCCACGCTAGCTCATGTGCAAACCATGAGCGCGTTCAGTCGCGCGGTAAGACGATATATATATATATTTTGTTATATCTGTAGATTGTACGTCTAAATTTTTGTTCTGCGTGTCGCACTTTACAGGATAAAAACGAAGAGACGCTCGGCTTACATTTCAACGACAACGTATCGTGGTTGTTGATCGTGAACCACGTCGAAGCAGAGTACCTCATGGAGGAGACGATCAGAATATTGACCAATGCCAAACAGAAATCGTGCGCTGCCATTCAAATAGCCGAATTAAATTGCTCAACTCCAGTGAATCAAATCGTTAAATAGTTATAATAATGTGTATGAATCGTAACGACGACCGCTCGAAACACACGTCGCCAGGTAAAACGTGCGCGATCCAAATATTTTATATTTTTCAAACAAATAATAATATTTATTTTTTTTACCACGCGATTTTACCCGGACACAATTTATGTTTACAAAAGATCTGTGCGGCCAATCGGTATGGCTTAATAGTACTATAAAGTGCGTACAATATTATATTATTTTCAACCGTCTGTTATTTACTTATTATTATATTTTTGTCGTTACGCTATTAAATATTTTTGTTAATACCGTTTTATTTATATTAATGAATAAAAATGAATAAAATAATTAACGCTTTTTTTTTTTTTCTGGCAACACGACGTGTAGTCTCTCTTTATACGGTAAGTCATTTGTCTGTATAGAGAAAAACGTGTATAAATATGGCTTGTTAAAAATATTAAAAATATCACGTGTTGTATGTACGTGAAACGCTTCTTGTATCGTGAGAACGTACGAGAAAGCGGCAATTCGTTTTTAATGTATATTGAGAGTACTCCGTTGTAGGGTAAGAGCAAAAGTTTCGGAATGACCAAACGTCATGTCGACGATTGAATTTTTTTAAACGCATTACACTGCTCGTTACGATTACACAACAGAGAATAAAAATAAATACGTTTTCAATATTTCACGCTTCGATATATTAAAATAAGAAATAATATTCGAGTACATTAAAGGCGGAAATCGTATTGTCAGAACGTTTTTGAGCTTATCTGCCGCCGCCGTTATGAAGAATGTACAAAGAGAGGAATTTCAAATTGTTATTCAGAGGAGTAGGTAAATAAATAAAAACACAAAACATTATAATCGGATATACTTTAATACTTTTTTTTTTTTTTTCTTAAATTTTCTTAATGTTTTTTTTTTCTTTTCTCTTTTGAACACAAACTCGTACCCTACTATTATAGAGTAGTATTAATATTATTATTAAATATTGTATTATTATTATTATTATTACATATAATAGTATAATAAATATGATTCGCGTGTCACTAAGTCGATGGATGAATATAAATTAAAATAAAACAATCCTCTAATAAAATTGGAAATTTACGAAATGAAAAAAAAAAAAAACAATAAATATACAAACACAATGGTGGACATAATATTATTTTCGAAATATGATAATTTACAGCGCATCACACGTCTCGTATTAAACGTAAAGTAACAAAAAGTTATACATTATAGCTTCGCTTTGCACAAAACGCACGTTTTATCGTTTCATTATTTTCTTTAGCCCTTTTAAATAATACACACATATTGTAATAAAACGTACGAGAAGAGTGCAATCGGTGAGTTTTGTTTTCTCGACAAACGTATCTACAAAACACATTCGATACGTTATATATAATATTAATATATTCATAGACTTTATTATTACTCTTTTTACAATATAAATATTAATTATAAATCGAACGATTGATTTTTAATACGATTATTTTGTTTCGATCTACAAATCTTTTTACAATACAATATTTTTTAATCTTATTGCTTCATAGAAGTTTTATTTAAATCACAGGTTTTGACATTTTTTTTTTTCTTTATAATATTACAAACCAAATCGGAAAGAAAGAAAAAGATTCAATAAAATAACAAAACAACAACAATGAACCGTTTTAAAAAAAACTCTCTCAAAGTTCAAAATGAAAATAAAAATATCAATATAACGTATTTTACGTTGGAAAACAATTTTAAGAGAACAAAAAAAAAAAAATGTATAGAAGGTATAATAATATAATAATGTTATAACTTATAACGAACAATAATTTACGAACACTAATAATACCGACATATCGTCAATACATACACACATACATATATATATATATATATATATATTATCGATCCAAATACTAGATTTGAAATATTTTTTCACATTTATTATATCGTACGGATCAACACGGTTACGGACAGGTTTTACGATGAGATATCCACGGTGGATCGAAACTATAACGATTATTGTCCGTTTAAACGTTGGTCGGACGACATTATTAACTCGATTATTGGATATACTTATGCATAATACGTATGTCTCGTCTAGTACAATAATACGATGTATGTGAACGACGATTTTAAACTAAGTCGAATTCAGTGAAACAGCACGAGACGTGGTGGGATGGCAGCAATGTGAACACAGCGGTTAAATACTATCCGTTCACAACGAATCCAATATCGGTGCACGTAATATGTTAAACGGGATAAAGAGAAACGTGAGAATAAACAGTACATCTAGAATCGTATAGTAGGTACGCATAAATATTTAGTCGACCGAGTATTTATCGTACATACCTATCGTCCGTACATCGTAAACGTCTTGTATGAATACATATATATATATATATATATATATATATATAAGAACCAAATATATATTCATATATGTATGTATATATATATATAGTTTTAATAATAATAATCTTAAGTATTAGAGAATACATATTGAATTAACGATATAATATAATAATATTTAAAAAAAAAAAAAATCGAAGAAGTGAATAAATAAAAATTACTATGTAATATGTACACGAAGAAACGTAATAAGGTCTAGCCACACCGCGTTTAACCAGTTACTGATTTGGGTAAAAGTAAATGGTGTTTGCACCTTACACTTTAGAATATAACTACGTAAGTTTTTCTTTTTTCAAATTAATTAATCTTAAAATAAATTAAAAGAATCTAATATAATATATAATAAATATATATATATGACTTATAGTTTAAGAGTTATATGTTACACGTACAATGCAGAACTGCTTAAAAAAAAAAAAAATGAAAAAAAAAAGCCGATCATTTTATTAAATCAGGTACAAAATAATAATTTCTTTTGGTTTTTTTTTTTTTTTATGTACGGAGGAAATACATAAATGATAAAATATCTGTATATACTGGCCAAACGTTACAGGTATTTTGTTTTTTTATTGCATGGTAACTTTAAACAACAACGAATGTCGTTAAAGTTGAATAAAAACATTTATTATTATTCTTATATAAGGGTAGATTTTTCAATACTACCTACTCTTTTCAACATCAATTTACCGTATTTTAAATAATTTATTTCTCCTCAGTTATATAATATGTATTATATGAATATACAACCAACCACAAGCACATGGATATTAACATATAATATAATAATAATAAATATACGCAAATGTTAGCAAAGGTTTTTTTTTTTTTTTAGCGCTATATATATATATATATATATATATATATATATATATATATCGAAGAAGAAATAAATTGTTTAAAATTAGTAATTCCTAATTAATCAGTTACTAAAAATTATAAATAAAGCGGTGTATTAATATTATTATAACATAATAATTGGTTATTATTACATAACTAAAAATCACTCGTTTTTTTTTTTTTTAAATTTTTTAAATTTTTTATATTTTTCTATTTTGTTAAATAAATTTTTAAATTTTTTTTGTTTCTTTTGTAATTTTTTCCCCTTTACCCAAATAATGAAAGCTAAAAAAAAAATAATATTTTATTTTAACTCGTTATAATATTTTACTAACTGATTATATTAGAAGCCAGTATAATTGATTTTTTTTTTGTTATTATTCAAAGTTAACAGCATTTACGATTGTTGTTAGCGCCCGACGGTCGCATGTTCTTGTCGGCCCTCCTCAGTCTTTTGTTGCTGGCACTCAACATTAAATTTACACGGTTAATGTGTGCCAGCTGATTGCGACATAAAATACGAGTCTCTCTGTGCGCTTGCAACTGTAAACAAACAAAATACGTTTTATCGATTAATACGTATATTGCCACAGCAGCAATATGCGTTCCTATTCCAATACACAGTATTGTGTAACAATTTTTATAATAATTGACCACCACTGACGTTTACCTTTTGTGCTTTGTTGGTGCCGGCAATCATTGCCAGCTCTCTTTTAAGCAACTCGTGCTTGTAAGCGTTTTCTTCGGGTCTAGACACCAAAGAATTAAGCGCAATGGACGTAGTTAACGGTATGATGATGTTCTCCTTTTTTATGGGAGATTTTTGGTCCCTCTTTTCGATCACATCACATTTCGGCCTTACCACTGCTGCTGCTGCTGCTGCTGCTGCTGTTTGGGTAGCGGCCACCGGATGAGACGACTCTATTTTCTCGTTTTTTGTTTCTTTGACAACTGATTTTTGTTGTACCCGCTTTTTCTTCTTCTCTTCGGTATCTAAAACAGATACAGGCGGTTTCTGCGCCACTACTACTTCAGCACAGCTTGCTGTTGAAATGCACACAGACTTCTTTTGTTTTTCAACAGCTTTGATAGCGTTTCTTTTTGGTGTTTTACTTTTTGGCATATCTGATTGTATGACGCTAAAGGAACTCAACCTGACCAGCCGTTCTTGGGCACGTATTTTAGGAACAATTATTTCTTTTGGCATCTTTTGCGATTCATTCTTCATTAGATGAGGCAACGGACACGGTGGTTTGCGGGCTTTCTTCATGATTTTTTTAGGCATAAAGGCTTTCTTTACAACAACAGCGGTTTGTGTCTCCTCCAAAGGCGAAACCATTACTGGCGAGTCGACAACATCGACTTTGGATTCGATTTTAACGTGTTTCGTTTCAGACACGTCGTTTTTCGGTTGTCTTCGTTTCAACGACGCCGCTGCTACTTCTTTGTAGCTACGGACTGCTGGAGGCGAGCACACTTTAGGTTTAGAAATCGGAGCCAATACTGGGAACATTTCGGCGTCGGAACGTTCGATTTTCTTGACTTCGGAAACGGCAGGCGACGAAACGCTCGCTACGTCACCGCCCAAAATCGTTTCGGGTGCGATTTTGAACTCGTCGAGTGGCACCGATTTTTTCAACGCCTTTTTCTTCGGATGTTTCGGTAATTTTTCTTTGCATTTCAACGCTTCGAAGACGATCGGCGCGTCGTCGTCGAACGACTCGCTGTTACTCGCAATTGACGCCAGTGTCCTCTTCTCGGGCAGTACTGAGCTCACGGTAGGACTGTGATACACAGACATGCTAGGATGTTCGATAAGAAGGTTCTCCAATGGCGTTGTCTCCATGTCCGCTGGACCAACAGACGTGAAGCACGGAGGAGGCGTTACAAACCAGCCTTCTTCGTTTTGACAGGAAGAAGACGAACGACTATGGCGGTCGACAACGCCTCCGCATCCTTCGTCATCAGTCTTCTTGGAATCCGCCTCGGATTCGCCTGTTTCAATGTTAAAAATAGTTAGAAAAGAAAAAAAACGAAAATCTGAACGCGAACGAAATTCGGATACGTTACCTTTTCCAAGTATGACCCAATCGTCAGATTCGTCCATCTCGATGGGTTCGAAGTTTTCGTCGACTTCGATCAAGGAGTCTTCTGGGCAAGGGTCGATGGCGACTTCGTCGCTCTTTTCGGTCGCGTTGCTCCCATAGAACCAGCTGGACAAGTTCGAAAACATTTTCGGCTCACTGAAAACAAATTTCGTATATTGCAGCAAAACCGAAGAAAACACCGTATTAAACAACACTGTCGCACGTATAGCCAAGGTATATCGCGTAACAGTCCTGTACTAGAACGGAACATAAAATACGTAGTGCCTAATTACCTAAGCCAATCACCGAACAGTAGTAATATTATTGAAGTAATAAGACGTACAGTTCGAAAATAGCATCATTATGCATAATATACTGCGGTGGGCATATCACTTAAAAAATAGGTTATCATTTCGTTTTTTTTTTTTAAATTTTTATTTATGTTTATTTAATATTATGTCGACAGAATGATTTTGATAAAACGCAACAATTACTATTGTCTACTGACTACTATCATTGTAATTATATACGCTGTCGACAACTGATTTACTTGTCACACACACAAGTTTTATTAACTCGTTAAACTTGTTTACTCGTGTAAAATGATAATTATTACAAAAAAAAAAAAAGAAAGACAATGCAAGCTAAATTTTATCGCTGACAAATTATTATTATTACGAATATTATACAAATGACTGTAAAAAAAAATAAATAATAATAAAACAAAATAAATAATATCCATACTCGTATTCAATGTCAAGTTCGTTAGGAAGAAAAAATAAATTTTGTAGGTATATATACCCCCGTAGGACAACATATAATATTATTCCGCGTTACGCGTTTAATAATTTTTTTTATTATTATTATAATTCATAATAATATGTTACATTAATGCGCGGGTTCGATATAACGTACACACACACACGTGTATATATATATATATATATATAATAATTTGTAATTATTATTTTTTTTTGTATTGGAAAGTGGTGAGACAACCTTGAACAACATCATCATCATCATCATCATCATAAACCTAGATTGAATTATTTTATATAATATTATATATATATATATATTCGACATAACTCGTATACACAACATAATATAACCTACTCTTGTTCTAAACCAGAATGTTATATATATATATATATATATATATATATGCACTTACATATTATATTATATATAACGTTTTTATTTTTTTTTTCGTTGTAAAGATAATATTTATTACATTACGCGATAACACGTCTTGACTCACAACGATATTTACGTTTTTTTTTTCTTCGCACTGTCTATATAGTGAATATAGTCTATTATATATTATACGCTCTATCGTACGTTATACACAAGACGACTGCAATACGCCCGTGCAATGCAAACGCCCAATTATTATAAAAAAAAATTTTCTTTTCAGCCGCATATTTTTAAAAAATATATATAAAATTCTACGGTTTTTGTAAAAAAAAAAAAAACTGTATCGAATAAAATGACTTCGATGCAAAACACACACACACGCTCGAGTTTATATAACGACCCACCCCCCAACAATATATTATATATATATTAAAAGCGAAACGTTCGAATATTTTAAATAAGAAATAATCGACGATATTATTATAATATAATATGCAGTCAACGCGCGCGTAACGCATTTATGGTACGTATAAGTGTTTATAACGAGCGAAATTTTTCGAATTTTAATCACACACACACATATTATACGTGGGTACAGTTTATACGAAAATAACAAATAATTTCATATAATATATTATATTGTATAGCGAAAATATACCTTTTTCTTTCTTTCTTCTTTCTATCTCTGTCGAATCTTGGCACGATTAGTTGTGGTCTCAGTCAGGAACTGTAAAGATAACAAAAAAAAAAAGAAAAAATTAAAGATTTTTACAAGAAAAAAAAAATTCTTTTTTCACAAAACAATTATATACATATATACATATATATATTATCGAACTTTCTATAATTAAAACGTATATATGCGGACGGGAAGGAGAAATGGTTTTTGGCAAACGAATGCCGACGAAAATGAATAAACAAGTGTATTGTATAATATACATTTATATCTATACGGAGATGACGAGCGGACTTTTTAAGCGCGAAAACAAATATTTTTCGAACCAAGGGCAATATTGTGCAGCGAGTGCGTGTGGTGGAGAGCTTTGCCAATACGCGCGCGTTCTGCCAAACGCCGCGCAAAAAAACGAAATATACAAATACGCCATTACGCGCGCGCGCGCGCGATAACATATTCGCTGCTGCAAGCCAATAAAGGCGAGCGAACGCGGGGAAAAAAAAAACTGCGAAACGTATTTAATACGACGTTAAAACGTTTTGTTTTTTAAAAAAAATTTCTAATTAAAATTCTGTATGTATAGTCGAGGGGCCAACTATGCACTAGCATCTTTCGAAATAAATTTAATTTGAAAATTTACGCGGTTCCTATACGTGTATATAGTATATATATATACGCTTAAATTTTCGGCTGTAACTCGCATGGGGCCAGTGCTGTCTTGAGGAACGGACCTGGAGGGCCCGGGCCCAGGGCCCCACTTTATTTACAAAGTACAAAATATTAATTTTTTTTTTTTTTACTTAGACATTTAAATTTTAAAATATTAACATTTATAAAGTAACGGAGATATTATTATACAAATTAGCATTTTTTCATTTTTATTAATAAAGTATAATTTTTAATAGCTAATATAATATATTACATATATATGTGTTAAAAAAAAAACAGTATTTAAAGGCCCCAAATATTTTGGACTCTTGGGCCTCACATAATTTTAAGACGGCTCTGGCATAATTATTTATGAGCAACACGGGATCTGCCTTTCAATTATTATAGGCAATATGCTGACACGACAGGATTATATATACATATATAGTGAATCAGAGTTGAAAAAAAAAGTGTCAAGTAAAAACGTCGAGGTGAGTAAATAATTGTGTAAATATTTTTGTAAAATTGTATACAAAAAAAAAAAATTCATCTTCGGTCTACAATTAGGAATATCTTTTTTTTTTTGAAAAATATTTAATTGAAAAGTCCTTTTTGGTACTTATTGTAATACCTATATATTTAGATAAAAATTTTAAAAATTATTTTTATTATTATTTATTAATTGGTACTTTTGAAATGAGGGTAGGGTTTGAATCCCCCTTACCTACGCCCCTGGCTGTAACGTATAGATATGTATATGTAAAAAACGAACATAATTCCTGTGAATTTTTAAAACGTTTACGAAATACGTCTACCAGTTTTATATTATGCAGTACTTTATAAAAGACAGTAAATATAATATTATAATAATTGTTATTATTATTTTTGAAATGTACACAATAATTGTGTGTATTACACGAGTCACGACGATAGTGTAAAAAATAAATACTTCCGATTATTATTATTATTATATATATATACATAGGCACGTCATAATATCGATTTTTCAAGGATTCTGTGCGACCATCAACTGTACCTATATATAATACACTATATAGCCATTGCAGATTATATAATAAAAATCATATAATATATTAGCGTATAGCGTCGTTTCATAAATGCTATCACGCGTATATATAAGATTCCTATACAAGTTTATTTGAAAATATTTTTTATGACTATACACATATAGCTACTATATATAACTAGGAAAACAAAGAAAATGTTTAAGACCTTAATTTACTATATGTTATGTAAATTAAATGTTACAATGCAAACCGCGTATTTCGACGCCAAACTCTCACCTGACCTCTAACCTCGTCTGGCATAATATATCTAAAAACATCAATTCCTCGGACCGATTTCACACCGATATACGTCGGCCAATCTTTAGACCGCATACTATAATAATAATACCTACATCGACTTTGCTCCTTCATGGGTTTATAGGGACACATATATAATATAGTGTCCTATATACAAGTAAAACTCGGTTCGCGGGTCGTTTGGATTTATCTCTACATAGATCTTCCTCCGTATCATCCAATTTTTTAGTCGTCTATATATATGCAGAATCACTACTCGTTAATACCCCGCGGCCCGCGTGCTTATAAAATCGATTTCCAATTACTCTCCTCCGCGCGTACTCATCCTGCACCTATAAACGCGATATATTTGTGATCTCCCAAACATCTCATTCGATCGTCCTTCTTTGGCGTCCATCATCGAACCGCGTCTTTTTCTTCTTTATTCGATTCCCGAAAATCGTTCGACACTCGCCTATATCGCCACTCTATATATAATATCAAATCCGCATCCGCCCCCTTTAATCAATTATAGGTATATGGTGTTTGGAAGCTGGGATTCCGTTTTTATTTCCCTTTGCTTCTATACGTTTATATGCAATTGTTGAGCTATGATATACAAAAAAAATTCTTAAAAAAAAAAAAAAGAAAAAAAATGTCTATTCTATAAAACGTCCGCTCAGAACGGATTAGGCCACGCACACGCTGCATATCACTGCGCGGTCTGCATTTTATGAAATCGGTTTACGCATTTGGATTGTTATTTATTTTTTTCGAAATTCCAAAACATATAAGTATACATATATATATATATATATATATATACATACGGATTGAATCATACATATAATAATAGTATATACGCTTCGTATATGTATACGAGACGATAAGGCAACAGAGCAAACCGGTTTCTATATTATATACACGCGACTCTTTCATCGTCTCACTTGCCACACAACCACACCCTGGGTTCGTCTTCAAAAAAAAAAAAATTTTTTTCGATTCTACGCCTCGTTTAAACGACGCAGTAAGTTTCACAAAAAAAGAATTACCCAACTACATTTTTTAACGTCCTCTCGTGTTTGTATATAAAAATAACTCGAAACGACGTATTATTATAATATACACTCGCGTTGACCCGATTACACGACGACACGCTCGCACTCGTATATATACAGGTTTATTATTTTTAAAAAAAGAAATTATATTTATCAAACTATAAGGCATTTGTTGTTTTTTTTTTTATATTGTCTATATAACTCGAATATTTTATCGATATTATACACAACGATTATTATACGTTTGAAATACGCGCGCGCGGGGATATATCTATCGCTCATCACCGAGGCGGTATAATATGATATGACATCATCTCTGCATGCGTTAGATCCGCCGTTTGTAATATACCTATATATGTAATTTGCGCGTTAAAATTTATGCTATTTCTATATATATATATATATATATACGCACGTAGATTATAGCATAGGCAAAACGTTTTCGAAAAAGCTCTGCCACGGCTGTATAGATATGGAAATTGTGTATTATTGAAGTCGAAACGACGCGCGTAATAATTAATAATATAATTGTTGCAGCAGTTAACGCGCGGCGAGTTTTTTTCCTTTTCTAAACAATTCAATCCCTATAACCCGTTTTTTTTTTTTTTTTTTTAATTTCGTATAATTAAATAGTTTTACGTAAATTTTTTTCCCTCCCGGGTTTTTTTTTTTGCCTCGCGCACGACTGCTTCGCGACAAGGTGATCCGGCCGATCCCGGACCGTCGTCGTTATCAAGGGCACCCGCTGCAGCGCAGCTATAGGTACACTCGATCGTCGCGTCCCGAGGCGATTTAAATTGTGATGTCCGCTTGAAATTATTACAATTATAAACGGTGGAAAACTTTTAAACACTATTTATTAAATATATATATATATATATATATATATACGGGAAAACGTGTACAAACGACTAGAGTATAATATTATTATGAAAAAAAAAAAATATATATATATCGTATCGAAACGATAGAGACCGTCGCGTATATATAATATTCGTGCATATTGCGCAGTGATAGTCCTCTCTCTCTCTCTCCGAGGCGAATTATACGCCTATATATATACGTTTTATATACGCGCGCAATTATACGTTTCCTGCGCGTATATCACAACAACGATTGCTCCTGCTCAGGGCTTATTATTATTCTAAAGCGCGGTCGGAAAAGTTGTAACGCACGCGCGCGCGCACTTGACCGCAACCGATTTTTCGCGCATACACGTATTTTGTGTATATAAACAATAGTTGTTTACAGTTGCAGCAGGAGAAATTTCATGTCGAAATAATAGATTGGTTTTGATCGCGTTTCGTTCTTTTATCGAAAAAAAAAAAAAAATTATTTTATATGAAACGAGATAAAAGTAATATATTATATTATGTAGTCAGGCGCGATTGCAGGAAAAACTTTTGGGAGGTTTTTTTTTTTTTTGAAAAAAATGTAAAATTATTAAGTAATATATATATATATTATACTTTTATACGCATATATATATTATGTCGTAGTTTAATTACTTTCAAATTTTCTCGGACGTTTCGGAAAGGGGTTCGAACCCCCAAAAACCCGCGTTCGCCTCTGTATACAGTATACACATTTATGTATTGTATATATACTTGAAATAATATTATTTCAAAAAAAAAAAAAAAATCTATAAATTTCGTTAACTCTCACATTTCGCGTTCACTAATTTTTTTTCCTTCTATATATACCGTTCTAATCGAACTCCTTTCCCGCGCCCTCGGTCCCTTCATATCGCCGCGATAAAACAGTTCGCAGTATATAGGTATACACGCATATATACAAATGCGCAGTTGAGAAAATCACTATACAAGTCCCATTTGCTGTTGCTGCACGCCGCGACGAAGGACCTCATCTCGTATTATATACCTATACGAGCGCGACAAGAGAGATGAAAACATCTCGCGGCCACTATATATATATATATATATATATATATATATATATAGCTGGTGCTCGCGTCTAAGAAACTATTACTGTTATATTGTTGTACAGAGAGATTTTTTTTTTTTCGATTTTCGAAGGCGTATTTATGATATCAATAATACTATGTGATGCAGTATTTCGCGCGATTATAATATTATTCGATCCGATCGCGAGAGCGTAGGCGATGTTGTGTAGCGCGAGGACGTGCAACCTGCAGCGTATATAATATTATATATTATTTTAATCGCGGATTTTTTTTTTTATATATATATATATAAATACACGCTCTTTCCGCCGGGCGACCTCCGCGCGGATGTCCTACATAATAATAATATTATTATTATTATTATTACGTACAGGGTCACTTGTGCGTGGAAAAAAAAACACTGTTCTAAGGGGCGTTTCCTGAATAATAATGGACAAATTTAAAAAAAAAATTGTTTTCCCCCGTTGATGATCTCACGAAAAAGCGCGTATTCGCACCACAAGTGCAGCAGTAGCGCGGGAGGAGCCGTGGTGGAGGGGAGCGAAACAAGGGAAATACTCCGCGAGCGTTGTCGGAACACAACGGAGAGAGAGAGAGAGAGAGAGAGAGAGAATCGTTACGGAACAAAAGCGACGGTAGAAACAGCTGACCGAGCGGCGGCGGCGGCAGCTGTGACGACGGCGCGGCGGGACGGGGACGGGGACACGTACGGGAACAAAGACGATCGCGCGATGCACACGACATACGCTATTATTATAACCCTTTCTCTTCTTCTTTATTTCTTCTCACCTCCTCCTCCTCCTTCTTCTCCTCCACCGCGAAACACTGCACTCGGTAATCTATTTCTCCTTCTTACCGCGGGCAAGCGTATATACATACATATATAACTGCACACAGGCCAATGTTGTTGTCGTTATTATATTGCGCGTCCGTGTGTCGTGCGTCCGAGTGCAACGTTTTTGTGTATATAGGTATATACAAAAAAAAAAAAATAATAACACGGCGTAGACCGTGACCAGAAAGAACATCCAGCTGTGTATATAGGTATATATATATATATAAGAAAGTAAATAATACTCGTATAAAGGGCGGGGGGAGGAGGGGGGGAATCGGCCGATTTTACAGGAACAACTCGCTTCTAGACCTGCCCGCCCCCCTTCCACGGGACAGGC
Organism: Slavum lentiscoides; assembly: GCA_032441835.1. Lineage (NCBI taxonomy): Eukaryota > Metazoa > Arthropoda > Insecta > Hemiptera > Aphididae > Slavum > Slavum lentiscoides. The sequence continues at coordinate 6,633,219 of CM063715.1, read as the reverse complement.
GTCTCCCCCCTGCAGCACGATAAACGCGAGCGGAGGAATCATCCGCTGCAGAGAGAGAGAGAGAGAGAGATGCGCGACCGTGAACCGATTTTTTTCATAATATATATTTATAGCGCGCTCGCGGTTAAAAAAAAGTAAAGGAATTAAAAAGCGACCAACACAGCTGATTATTATATTTACATATTTATTGCGCGGCGCGCGCATACGGTTCTTCGAAAAAGCGTTTGTTTAAAAAAAAAAAAAAGTACGAGCGTTACACACGCATAATAATCGATGGTAGGGGGGGGGAAGGAGCGGGTCTGACATAAATAATTCCGTTACGTTTATAAAATACATAATAACCGCGGAACGAACATTTCCCTAGCAGCGGTTTAATCGCGAAATCGCCAGCACCGGCCGCCCGGCCCTATAATAAATATACAGCGAGAACTCGGCATAGCGTAGTACAGTGGCGGACGAGAACAAAGGAAAAGTGAAAAAAAAAACGCCCGTCGCATCACGAGAATCCGCGGCGCGACGACAATAAACGAGAAGAGAGAGAGAGAGAGAAATAAAAAAATAAAACTCACCTTTATTATATATATATATATATACTATTTTATATATATGGCAGACGGCAGTATTTTTTTTATTATATTTACAATAATATATATATATATAGTATAGTAGAGATCTTTGAAAACTGCAGTGTGTGTGTGTGTATACGACGATCAACAAAAATTCAACAAACGCGTATTTTTTATATTCTTAAATTAATAAATTACGATTCAAAGAAAGAACGAGAGAAAAAGAAATTAATCGACTTAAAATTATTATTATAAAATACGACGCGTATATATATATTATTTCGAAACAATAATACAAAAAACGAAAACAAAAAAAAAAAATTAAAAACGGACCGACAACCAGAGCGAGAGACAGATGAAAGCCAGCTGATCGGGGTTCTCTTCTTGTTTTTACGGGCCGACCGACGGTGCCCGTCGCCGACCGTCGGCCGCGCTCGTCGGGGGTCTGACGTCACATAAACTGCGTCGTATTGATCGCCGCCGCCGCCGCCGCCGCCGCCGCAACACCACATACGCGGTCGTCGTGGATATTTTATACGGCGAGGTACGCGCGCGCACGGAACGCGCACAAAACGCGGCGCGCGCCTGCGCGTTTTGTTATTTTCATTATTTATTCACTAGCTTTTCCTGGCCGCCGAAACGTTTTTTTTTTCTTTCTTGTCTATCCGTAAATGTTCGCCGTTTGAACGGCCACGTCACGCGTCGTACGAAAAACCAAAACGATTTGTAATCGTTCGCGAGAGACGGACACAGCAGAAAAAAAAAAAAAACGGTATTGCGTGTGCCGGCGTTCGCGTCGTAATATTTATTTTATTGTCGTTGCGGCCGCGTTCCCGGCCCGTGGGACGTTCTCACGTCGCATTCTGTTCCGAGGAGTCTCGCTGCAGACTTAAGGGGCGGGGATGGGGCGGGGGCTAAGAGCAGGGGCGTATTTAAAGGAGTAACGCAGGGGAGGGTGACCGAAGCCCCAAGAAATGCCATAAATAGAATATTAATATTAAAAACTTAAACAAATAAATAATGTAACCAACCAGTGGCGTATTTGAGACTTCACCTCAGGGGGGGGGGCGATGGTAAAAGAACTCTCCCCCTTCCCACCAATAAAAAAAATCATATGTAGGAATATAATTATTGAACAAAACACATTTTATTTATTATCATTATATGTATTTAATTTACAAAACTAAGTCTATATTTCTTTTTTTACTATTAGCAAATGTATCAGTTACATCATCTACATTTAATGTTATAGTATGGTGAATATTAAGCAATGCCAAACCCGTTAGGCGATCTTGCCCCATTTTTTATCTCAGCCAATATAATATAAAATAATATAATTTTTTTAAACCTCTCGGAGGGGGCGATTGCCCCTATCGCCCCCCCTCAAATACGCCACTGTAACCAACGCCGTGACTAGACCATTTGTGGCCCGTGTGCAAAACTTAAATTTGGGGCCCTTTATTTCTACTGATAATAACTCCCAGAAGGCCCCATAATATAATTTAAGCCCCGGGCCCGTGTGCAATGCACACTCTGCACACCCGGTTTTTACGGCACTGAATGTAAATAATGATTTTAAAAAGCTAATATATAATAATCGATTGGGAGGGGGGAAGGGCTAAAGTAGGACTCTGGGAGGGGGTTAAGCCTTTTAATTGATTTAACAGGGCCCTTTCCCTAAACTTTTTTTTCTTTACGTCACTATAAATATGCGTATAAGAACTTTTTTTTTTGTGTGTAAAATTACAGCCCCCACCCCCTCCAGATTGAGTCATCCCAGGGCCACTTTTTTCATTGATCCGGCCCTGCAGGAGTCTCGTCTATATATTATATATATACAATATACTATTATAGTAGTCTGCAGCAGTGTGGCGTGTAGATACGGTTTTTTCTGGTGGGTAAAAAAACGTAAAAAAACGTAAAAAAAAAAATGATCGAAAATCCAACTTCACAAGATCAGGTATATGTGAACAGAATTGGATGGGAAACAGCGCCTATATGTATGTATATGGATTTAGCAGAAAGTGCAGTTGACGGTATTTCGAATAGAAAACCAGAACTCCGCATTAAATATATTTACCGGTTGAAACTCATTTTTATTGAACAGTCTGAAAAAGTTTCGAATATGGATTAATAATAATTCTTTTTCATCCCACGCGTTCTTCGTGTGAACATTTTTCGCGACCAATATCTTATTGTGCTATATACCTACTCGTAGTTTAGAGGGAACCTAAGTACAGTAATTATTTGTTTTGAAATTGTTATTTTCGTATTTTTGCACGGTAGACTGCAACGTCACCGATAATAATATTCGTTATAGGCTCGGCACTCTCAGAAAAAACTCTCAGTATGAGAAAATATTATTATTTCGGTTTTTGATCGTTTATAGGTATATCGTTGTGCGATAAAATCTCGAATGCCAAACCTCGGAACGCTCGTTATTTAAACTGCTGCGATATTATATCGTCTGAGTATATTATGATATCATATTATCGACAGTCTACTGTAGATTATGGTCTAACGACTCTAACGTGATTTTCGATACGGTGCAAAATGTAAAATGGTATTAGCAACTATATCATACCTACGTAGGAGTATCGCGGAAAAAGTTCGTGCAAGAATATATAAATACGACTAAAATTTACCCGTTGTGCTTTCGTTATTTATAATATTTTAGATATACTGAACGGAGCTATAGGAATGTATTGGTTTTACAATAATTGTATTGGTTTTTTTCGATAATAAAAACGTGCAGCAAAAACCGAAATAATAATTTATTTCGGCGTTTGTTCGTTTGTAACAAAAAAAAAAAAAACCACCAAAACAAGGTCTTTTCAGGCCGTTTTCGGTTATTGAACTTAACGTATAATACAAAATCAATATAGTTCTCTATATATTTGTAATACTACGTATAAACCAAAAGCTTTCTCGGTATTTTATAGCCTTTTATGCAAATCTTAATATCACGACGATATATTATTCTCGTAAATAATACGAAATATCTCGGAATACACTACAGCCGGATGCAAATGTCAAATAAAATATTACGCGTTCTAGTAAATTACGATGAAATCTGTACAATATATACTCTTATAATATACGACACCTATATCTAACCTGCAGCCGCGGCGCTGAGCTGACTGATTTTTATAATATTAAAAAAAAAAATCTCGCGCCCGCCAAATGATACGAGAAATTTTAAAATTAAATTTTCAATAAAATCCGACGCGCGTGTTATTTGTACACTCGTCTTCCGTTCGTTTGTATGTTCAGTCGATAATATTACATGTAAAACGTAGAATTTCAATCATATAAAATACGCGACGAGTTTCCACGGAGACCGAGGGAGATGTATCATTATGATAGGTAAAAAAAAATAGTCTGTACCACTGATACAGCTTTCACTTGGCTTTCGTCTATTCTATTATTTGTTCGGCAGTCAAATGTCGTCGACGTATTATATAATACGGCGCGCGGCCTTTTTCTGAAATCGAAATGCCAGCTCTCCCTCGTCTCCCGGAGATAAATTAAAAATATTATACGCGCTCTATATACAGAGACGTGTATCTCTGGTCTCAAGTAACCATCTGTTGAGACTTTTTATTATATTCTTATATAATATACACAACACATACGCGTAGATAAACGCGCGCAGTTTAGACCTCTAGGGTCAATATATATGTAGTAGAACTGAAGGATTTGGTCCAAATCCAAAAACCGTTACGATATCCTCCACCCACGCGGTATTCGTTTCGAGAAATAACGATATAACGCGTATTATTATGTATACTATTACACTGCATTCGTCGAACGGAATATTTCAATATGAATGTGATACATATACATTGAGTTAATATAGTAATATGATGGAAATTTATTGAAATTGCAACTGGTATATGGCGTGAAAAATACGTATAGATGAGAAAATTCAAGAAAAATCATGCCCAGAGGCGTATTTTCAAAGGAGGGGGATGAGATAGGGTTTTAATATTTGAGCTTACCCTCCTGCCCATCATCCTTGGTTATGATGTGTTTACGCGGTCCACCGACTGGCGTATTCTTATTCTATAATAGTATATATAGAATATAGAAACCGCGAGTTCGGCCTACCAGAATAGGTACTATACGATTTAAAATAATTGTTGTATAAATAACATAAATTATATATATAATATAATACAGAGCCTTAAATAAAGTCTTCAAAGTCCTGGGAGGTTATTGTATACGTCTTAAACGCGACAAAAAAATTCCTTTTGACCAACACGGTCCGATTTTCAAATGTATAAGGTAGAAATTTAAGTTTTTTTTTCCTCGAAAAAAAAAAAACGTGATTTTTCTCCTCGAACCGCCCATATAATCTCCCGAACTATTAGTCCTACAGTAAATCTGAATAATTACTCCTCAGGATTTTGTACGTTTTATCCGGCTGCAGTCATCCTGTAAATTGTACAATATTACATCCGAAAATATGAAAATATGTATAAAATATATGCAATCTTCGTGCCCTTATAAAGTCTGGCGGATCGCCGATATATCGCTATAGTATGTCCTTATTCTATCCAATCTCCTTTCCGCTAAAATTGATTTTCCTGCAATTCTGCCCCTCATTAATTTTAAAGTACCTAATCGTAATACCCGTTATTCTGTCCCATTCCTCTCCCCTAGATCTTCTTCTAATTTCCTAGATAATTCCGCTATCCCCCGACTAATGCGTTCTGCCAACCCGGACCCGTCCTTCACGTTATAAACTGTTTTTATTTTTGTTAAATTCTTCTTCTTATTCTTTATTGCTTATTGTACTGTCTGTTCTAAGGGTTCGCCCCGGTAAAATAATAAATAAATATTGTTCAAAGAGTTTTTTTTTTTATTCGAACGTATTTTCATAACATATATATAGTAAATTTCGAGGAAATTAATTTTTTATTTTTTGAAATAATATTATTTCCGCAATAAAACGCATCGTTTATTATAGGTATATAGAGACAGCTGCAGCGGTTGTGTGTTTATTGCAGTGTCGGGACTATATAACTGCTGCGATAAATACTACGATTTTGTTTTTCCGCAATATACTTTAAACGTAAAATATTTAATAATAATTTCTTCGCGCGTCTGCAGGGCTATATATATTATACAATTATAGAGCATTACATATATTATATATTTTAGTTTTTTTTTTTTTATACGATTTACAATAGCCATTTTGTCGAGTGTAATTTTAGAAAAAAATCGGTGGTGAAAAAAAATATTTACAGGTCATTTATTTTTCACGACTATTTTTGAATTTTATACGCGCTGCAATATTATGTGCATAACATATACGAGAATACCGCAGTGAAACGTTTATGTAGTGTGCGTGTATATAGGTAAACTATTATACTATATATATACGCAAGTGCTTAAAAAAAAAAAAAAACTCGTAGAAAATAAATAACGATCAAATATTGATGCAAGAATAGTATAAATATAACAGGTATGTATTAACCATAATATTTTTCTAAATTCATAAAATAGCTAATTTTAATCGTAAAAAAAAGTATTTTTTTATTAAAGGTACATAAAAAAAAAATGTATACTTTACGCTAAAATTGTATATAGCGCGTATATATGTGGATATGTTATATATATATATAATATAATATATATTGCCTAGAACGAAAATATATATTGTCATCATACTGAAGTCCTATAATTAATGCGTATTCGATTATAATATTATATACATATAATATATATATATATTATACTGCTGTTCTTGCAGTAGGTACGCTCGGCGATTTCTCGTATAAACGTGCAGTGTTCGGCGTACGCATAGTATATATATATATATATATATATATATATATATATATATATATATATATATATATATATATATATATATATATATATATATATATATTGTGTGTGCAAACACAAAAATAATAGTATAGATACGTGTAGTTAAAAAGTATATTGAACCTTTAGCGAACAATAATTATTGTAAACGAATAATAAAACGAGTTTAAATTTTCCCCGGCGCTGGCTGCTCATTTCTTTTGCGCAGGTTTTTGCGTTGTAAAAAAAAAAAAAAAAATTGTCGCGCGGCATATTCTGCAATGCGTTATAATAATGAGTACGTATAACACGAGTGATTACGCGCAATTTTATTTTAGGCTCCTTGCCGTGTTTTTTTTTATATTAAAATAATATATTTTCGTCGTCCAATGTATATATATGCGCGTGTACTACGCCCGCGAGAGTCTGGTTTTAAAATATGCTTTTTATTTTTATTTTTCACCATAACCTTGCACGCGAATACGCTTTTCCCGCGAGAATTTATAATGTTTTCTAGCGTATACCGGGCTGGGGGAAATCTAAACATTTAAAATGGAACGGTTTACATAAAAAAAATTAAAAAATAATATTATTATTTTTTATTTGCTCGCGGTAATTTTCGTACAAGTATAGATATTTTATGGATATAAACTATAATATAAAAAAAAAAAAAGAAAACTAGTAAAATTGTCGAATACGAGGCCTGTAGATATGTATATATATATATATATATATTGCGATAATTTCAAAAATATTCGGAAAAATTGAAATCATCGATAATCGTCGATTGTAAAATAATTATTAAATATATAACTTTCGTATGAATAAAGTTAGAATTAAACGCAAAAGCGCGTATTTATAATAAAGATTTTTGACGTGTACATATATGTCTTATGGCTGGGGTCATTCTATAAATTTGTGCGACACCAAGAGCGTTACCATGACGTCATGAACCCGGCTCTACTCACCACCCAGCCAGGTCCCCACACTTCTACACCGCCGTTGACAGTAACATTGGAACGGCGATGGCAGCGCGATCTATATATATATATATATATATAATATAGATATGTCTATAGGTACGAGGAGACGACGGCTAAGTTATATAGGTAACTTTTTGTCACGTGTAAAAAATAAATGAGATATATACGTGTACCGATGTATCTGTATGCAGTGCTTTATACATTTTTTTTTTTATATTTGTGTTTTTTTTTTTACAATATTGACAATTTGATTGTAACGTCCAAAACGCGAATACGTAAGTATTCCGAAATAAATAACAATTTTTGAAATTTCGTATATATAAAAGTCGACTCGAGCAAATACGTATATGTTTTTAATTACCATATAGCAAAAGGACAACGGCCTCGGATGAGCTCATTTATTCCCTGCACGTTTGACTATATAATTATGTGCTGCGTTATCCCTGCAGTGTTGCTGCTTCCGTACACAGGTGGTGAACATTCGAAGGACTCGTGTGTTGTAAGGAGAGACTAAGTGATTTTCTCGTTGCAGACTATGAAAAAATAAATATAAAAAATAATAATAATAATAATAATAATAATAATAAAAATACTATGAAAGAAAAAAATGTTATTTACTCGTATATAGGCGTGTTTTGGCGGCGTAATTATTATTTTTACACGGTATATATAACTTGTACATAGTACTGAAAATATTGTTTATTCAAATGGGCATTCGCGAATAGCTGCAGTACTTGCGCGATTGCTGTAACGCCTGCACGCGCGTATGACGAGAACATCTAAAGGTCTCGAGGCCAAAGTTGGGCAAGTTTTTAATTATCGAATTGTGTTAAAATAGTTACTTCGCAGCAGCATCACTGTTTAACGCCTCCTTCACATTAATACAATATTGTAATTTCGATGAGTATATCCGTATATCGCGCATATGTAATAACGATATAATATTAAAGATATTTGAGAGAAAAATACTCCGGAACATCTGTGGGCCACGATTCGACCAAGAAACAAATATTTATGAAAGAAGGAGAACCGAAGAATTACAGAAATTGTACAACAGGCCAAATATTTTAGCGTTTATCAGGAATAAACGACTAGATTGGTTCGGACACATTTGGAGAGCAGATGGGCAACATATAAAAAAAGTACTCGTTGAAAAAATAAACAAAACAAGACCCGTAGGAAGACCCAGAACCCGGTGGACTGATGTAATAGTCAGATATTTGAAAGAGATAGACCAGAATGTAACCTTTGAGTCGACTTACAATGGAGATGGATGGCGAGACCTTTTGAAGGCAGCAATGGTCTTTAACGGACCGGTAAGCCGAGAAGAAGAAGAAGATATCGCGTATAATATAGTTTTACCTGCAGTTACAAAAATAAAATATAACTAGTCAAGTTATATACTCGCATAAAAAAAAAAGCAAACCCGATACCTAATTTTAGATTCTGAGCGGAGCGAGGAATTGTATTGGTCTTACAATCACGTGTTTTTTGTTTTATGTCTGTACCCAAAAAGTCTACCAGGAGTGCTCCGATCTTCAACAGCCGTGCCTTGTTTCCGATAACAGATTTCATCTAGTCGGTACTTTACACTTTAGAGAGGTCATTTTTCGATTTTCTCAATACTTTTTTCAAGCGTACGAAAAACCTGCCGAAAAATTACCGATAAAAACGCGATTTCGTCGGAATCGATTATGATGGGTTATTTCTTCGTATAATTTCGAAACTAATTCGGTTATAGAAACTTGAAATATTCGTTAAATACGTAACTATTAAAAGGAAAAAAAAAATGTTCAAAAACTTTCTTTTAATTTTTTTACTGTTTATAACAATATTATTGGTTTTGAGGTATTTGATTTGTAAAAAGGGTGTTGTTTTTGTTATATACCCAAAATATGAGCTCCGCTCAGAATCGTTTTATCGAATGCTGCAATGATTTATCATCGCTTTCAAATTTATAGCGATAAAAACACTCTAAAATCTTTATTCGAGTAATTCACAACACCCCGCGGCTGGCTAAATTTTTTTTCTTTTCATACATTTAATTTAATGCTATCTTTTAAAAATATTTCCCTATATACACTACTAATAAATATATCTTTGTGTAAGAAATGTGTATTTGAAATATTTGGAAAAGAAAAGAAAATCGTTATAACGTTCTTAAAATCGATTAGAAGAGTTTTTTTTTTTTTTGTTTTACCTTGTAATCGAAAAATAATAACGCGAGAGATTTGATATTTTCGACAAAATATATCGCACACATAATCGATTTATATTTGGATCAAATGTATACATAGGAATTTTTTAAATGTCGAAAACTTCTGCTGCAGCGGTCAGTTGTCGGTTCCTCGACGCGTCTAACGCGCAAAACGCTTTTTAAATTTTGTTCACACACATTATCATCGACGGGTGGTCGATAAATTTCGAATATATATTTTTTTTATAGGGAGTAATCGAAATTTGTTTTCTTTTATATATTTCTTTGTTTTTTTTTTTTTTGCTAACCGCGCGTTTTTTTTTATACTTAACTACCGCGTACTTACCTATTTGTTATTGTAGTGGGCGATATATGCGTGTATACATTATGTAAAAAAAACAATAAACATCGTTACGCGTTTGTTTATATTGAAACGTTGCGGAAATAAAATTTCGAAAAACGTTCGAATGCGTTTTATCATTTATTATTATTTTTTTATTAGGACGGTTCAGGGTTTGACGATAAGAAGAAAAAAATAAATCGAAAATTGTAATTCTACGCAGAAAGAGAACCGTATAATAATAATAATAATAATAAGTATACTATTGTATAGAAATTTTCTGTAGAAAATTACACCATTACGCGCAATCGTGCAGCAACTGCAAGTATATGTGTATGTATTATATATATATATATATATATATATATATGCACACACTTAATACAATAATTTACAATATATTATGTTTAGGATTAAACACTGCAGTTTTTTTTAAATTACATATATAGTAAATGAACCTTGAACGACGCGTATAAAAAATAATTTACAGTAACACTCTGATCAATATACTCGTATATATATATGCACTGCACGTAGAACTATATAATTGTGCACAAATTGAAACGTTAAAAACGCGCGGCGTGGCGACTTAAGGGCGCAATAAGTTTTTTTTTTTTAATTTATAAAAATATGAACTTTAAAAAAAATTTTTTTTTTATAAACCTAAGTACTATCAACGTAAGATTGAAAACAGTAAATATAAACGTAAATACTAAATAATATAAATATATAACTGAAAAAGTAAAAATAAATAAGAAATAAAAGACATTGTACAGTAGAGAGATGATAATTAATACTAAATTAAAAAGGGACGTAGAAAATTTAAACGAAGAAACCCGAAAAAGTGAATTAAATAAATAATATTAGTTATGATATAACAGAAGGACAAGACGAATTGAGTATACTGTGTGGCTTTAGGGGTGCTATATAAATACTATATGTTGGCAAGGAAAAAAGAAAGGGAGCGCTGAAGGGAGACGGATGACCTAGGACAACGATAACGAATATGAATAAAATCCCTTTTCGAAGGTTCCGAAGGGGAATGACAAAATTGGGGGAGAATATTGAGACCTAAGAGGAAACCATGCGCGCGGGTAATCGCGGTTATATGACCGAATCATTTTAGTCCAGGAAAAGACACGATGTGGAACCTTGAACGATCGGAATGGTAAAACCAAGGGGACCGCGAGATGACCGGGACTATTGATTCGTACCGTCTAGCGTAGGAATTAGAAGAAGTCCATTTATCCTACCATGCATTGTAAATGGACTTCCGAATATGAGATAATATATAATTTTGTACGCGATCGTTTGGCCGGGCCGAGACGATTTATTCGAGTTGCGCATTTGCCGTATACCTATAAGCATTTGTATGTTATGTACCTACACACACACATATATATAGTCGAATCAGACTATTTTATATCAAATATGCCTATATAGGCAAAAAGTTGATGTTTCAATACAAATTTTACTACTCGCCCATAGGGCGTTTAACTAAATGCCTATGCCGCCGAATTAGACAAACAATAAATTAATAAGCAATACAATATTTCAAATATTTATAATTTCGTGTCAAAGTGTGTCTGTACAATATTATAAATAATTTTAATGACGCGTGCAATGTGTATTTGTAACATATAACTGTAGTGTAAACTCGGACACAAGCTTGCATTTTGAACGACAACATCATCTTTGTTAATATTTGTTAAATCAATTATACAGTAATTACTCGACGATAAATATATTATATAAAAAAAATGAAGAAATATTTGAAAATATTATATGTGTTTACTTTGTTTATCGCTGCTAGTCGCGTTGTTTACTGGTGGCATTTGCTCGAACGTTTTGTGATTTGTTTAAAACATGTAATCACCGTCGTATAGTCCTGCAGTTTGACACTGTCGTTTTCCTGCCACAATGACTGCGCAATGACGTCTCTAACAAAATACTTCGACAAATAAATTCCAAAACAGTTGGAATACTGTGTAATGGATACGAATTCGTCGTTGTAAGGAGTGGCGTGCGGTCTTCTATTATGTATAGTTACTAATTGAAATTTTAAAACGAGTCGAATAGTTCTTCTCTCGAACAACGATTTTCTTATTATACCAGCTTTTGCTTGTCAATTTGGTAAACACCGTACCGAATATCTGTTACAAGCGCGTTTATATAATTCAAATTTGTCAAAATGAAGTCTACTTTTAGAACGTCTAAAACGATTTGTTTTTTCCAGAAAATTCCACCAAACAACGATTTGCAGCAATAAACAATATTTTCGAATCCGGTTTTTTTTTTACCGTACATCATTAGAATTATTATGCGATATTTTAGGTACGTTATTATAAATTATAATTTATTATTTGCCTATAACTCGGCGGAATAGGCATATATAGTTATAAGCAAACAGTAAATTTGTATTAATTTTTTTTTATTATTTGTCTATATAGGTATTTGTTAAAACTCTCGAACTGAACATACATACAGACAAAGTCCGATAAAAAATTTAGTTGCGTTATTATCATCGCGCATTATAAATATACGCTATATGTAATAATAATATATTAAAATATCTTTCCGACATACCGATAATCGTTAATTTAAAAAAAAAATGTCAATTTTTTTTTTCTTCTTTTTAATGTCAAATCCCAACCTTTCTTTGACATTCACCCGTTACGCCTTATTGCTGCTACACGCATATTATTTTAATATTATTATTATTGTAAGTGTACATTTAGGTACAGGTGTACGCGCGGTTATCTCGTATCGATGAACTTACTGTGTGTACCTACATATATATATTTCGATTCGTATAATTTCGAATTCGTTATATTTAATCATATATGTGGTTCAAATTTCAAAACAATGCATAATACTATCTCGCACGTGTTTTGAATAGAAATTCGATACGTATATAGGTACACTATAATTATTTATGTTTACACTCGGTATGAGTTACACGCAGATTACAGCGGTAAGCATAACGCACCGAAACAAATTACATTTAATCACGTTAATTATTCCAAAACTCGTTTTACCTATACATATACGTATATGTATTTTATTATTAAACGCGTTCATTAAACTTAAATATTTTTACTAATTTACAACGAATGTGACGGTTGTCATACGAATTATGCTGAATATAACGTATAGGTATAAGGTTCATAAATCATAATATATTATTATTTCTTGAATAATTTTTTTTTTAGTAAAATTTTAAAATTTTTAACAGCAGAAACACGTGACTTGCCATAATAATGATACGTACCTCTTGATAATCGACACACACACACACACACACACACCGTGATTTATACGATATATATATGGATAAAAAAACAAAACGAATTATAGTTAAAATATACCAAGTGATTCGGAATCGTCTATCTTTAGTTAAAATTTTACCGTGCCAGTGTTATTTGCTGCTATAACTGCAAAAAAATTTAAACCGACGATTAATTTTAATGGGCAGTATATAGTCCAAACACGGAATTTCAAATATACACAATAATTTATTTATAAATAAACGACAAATTAGAGTGGTGTGTACAAGTATTATGTACACATTCTTGGCTAACAAATAGGTACACTCAATTAAACAGTAAATAATATACGGTATACCAGAAGTGAGAGGGAGCGTTTTCAGGTTAATTTATATGATGATATACGCGCGATGACAAATATATTAATATTTTCTAATCTTATTATTTTATTTGTATTTAATATATGTTGAGAAACGTTTCCAGTGTAATAACTAACCGAGTACGTATAGTGGTCCTCCAAAGCGGTGTATATTTATAAGACTTTAAGACTTTTATTTTTAAATTATAAAATTGTTTAATTTCTCTTTAAAATGCTTACAATAATGGTCAAATGTGTTAACGACGAAAATGTCCATGCCCCTCGTTCGAACTCTTATTATTTTTATTTTAAACAAGTAAAATAAACAACGTTTTATGGAAACTTCAAGTAAGTATTTCTCTTATGCACGGTCCAATTCATTTTTTTTTTTAAACGAAAAGTATTGACTCTTGAATAATTGAATTGGACTTGTCAAAATATGGATATATAATAGTATATTAGTCAATATACTCGTATATATAGTCATTAAACGCGTACTATATATTTGATCACTACCCTTTGGTAGTTCCTGTACTATATTATATTCGTTTGCATGTAGATGTATTATTTTTTTTTGTCCTTTGAACTTTAATTTTCTCTTTCTGTTAGACGAGTGGATATTGATTCAACTTTTCACGAGAAATTCTATAAATACCCTATTAATGTACGGTAAAAGTGCTTAGTGCGCACTGTACATATTTCATGATAATAGTACAAAATTATTACTTTTTCTTAGGATCGGAGTTATTTCAAAACGTTTGCTCTCGTGTATTACATGAAACGCGTAATTAATTATATAATTTTAAAATGGTGACATTGTCAACGACATCTATTGGTGAATAACGATACGAAATAGTGAATATATAACATAGGTATATATTATACGATGCAAATTCGTACAGTATATTGATTATGAGTGGTATACAGCGGTTATAAACACAAGTTTCAAAGTCCTTCAAAGTTCAAGTACATATAAACCATAGCTATAATAGTACTCTATTGTACTCTGTAAAATCATATAATTGTATACTGTACTATATAGCTGCGCACCTATATTATGTCCTATTATATGTTATATACAGCGAACGTCCAAATATCTCATAGGTGCAGTATAGAAGTATCCTCTATATATACTTCAGGAGGATTCGGGCTCACGATTTGGGGGAGGGCGCTTACAAATTTTCCAGTTCGTTATTTATATTATAATAATATAAATGTAGGTAATAATAATAATAATAATAATAATAATAATAATAATAATAATAATAATAATAATCTATAATATACCTATATATATATAATAAATAATTATAATGTATAATTAATATATTTGGACATAAATAAGTATTGTATCTATTCTTATACATATATTTTTTATAAACAATAATTTTTTCTTCACCAATACAGGAATATATTAATATTCCATTTAATCGCACTTTACACGGACAGAATGCCCGTTTAAAGTAGTGCGATTGCGTAATATAATTGTAAAATATGTACTTAATAAGTCATAGTACAATTGCATATATATCTATAGCTTTATGTGTAAAGATAAAATCATACACGAGTTCTTTGAACTTCAATTATTAATTTACGCATATATATATTTATAGGTACCTACTGTATTATATAAGAGTATTGTTAAGTCTGTAGTCTGTATACATAACATAAACGTACACGTTTAATGTTTTTTTTTTAAGATTAATTATAATCATTTTTAAATAATTTATCAGTCATCGGTAAATCGTATTTGATAATAACTCGAAATTCTCGCGTTCAACTGATGGCGAATAATTAAATAATTATATCAAATAAAACGTAAGGCTGTTCGTAAAATACGTAACAAGCAATGTATAATATTATTATCAATAAATAATATTATGAAATTTCACTTTACGCGCGTGCATTCTGCATGGTTAATAAATGTAATGATTCGATATATATATATATATATATATATATATATACATAATATTTTAATGGCGTTTTATACTTGAAAATTATACGAAAAATACGTATGTTTTATAACTAAAACAATGAGTATTAGTTTTATTGAGTACGGAATTTAAAAAAAAAACAATACAATAGTAAATAACTAAAAATAACTAAACGCAGTCTGGTTATCTAAGAATAGACATTTTACAATACGTTTTCACTTATTTCATGAATATATATTACAGTTGGTATATATAGCTAAAATTATTTTTCTTATGCGTCGAAAAAGCATTTGAACTACAAGTAATTTTAAAAATTCGCGTGCATATAATTATGAGAAATATAATAGATTTAATATATAATTAAACATCACTGCAGCCGTACATGTAAATAATATTTTCAAACCGAACGATTATAACTTTGTACTTTCTTTTTTTTTATATGTATATACCTCAAAGTCAACTATAAATCGATTTTTTTTTATTAGCTTTTAGTTAAATATAATTAAAAATACCTAAAACTTTTGTTCGGTTTAATGTAATATAATATAATAATGTTTAATGATATATAACAAAATATAATATATATATGCTCATAATAACGAGTAACATCTTTGAACACAATCTATAATGTTTGTTCAACGATAACATTTTAAATGCAAAATAAAAAGTACTTATTAAAAAATAAAAATAAAAACCGATAAAAAGTTGAAATTGTTATTTAGCACTGCACAAAGTTCAAAAACATTAGGATAAAAAAAGTACGAAATCAAGACTTAAATTAGAACATAATATATGTATATAATGTAAAGGCAAATATAATGATATTATAAAAAAAATTTTTTAAAATTAGTTCATGTCGGCCTGCATAGTACTAGCTATTATGTACTGTAACCACGACCGATGGCTGCAGTAAAAATAAAAAACCGGTAGCAGTAATGAATCAAATTATAATTTTTAAAGTGTATTTATATATAATCTACTGGATGTTCAAAAAGTTCTCAATTCTGATTTTCCTATATTAAAATGTCGATCGTAAAACGCACAAAAATGTACCTCTTCTTATTATTTTACGAGCCAGAGGTATCAACTTTTAATTCTTAAACGGCAACCCCTATTTTTTTTTTTTTTATTATTTACATAGTGATTAATAATAATAATAATAATAATAATAATAATAATAATAATAATAATAATAATAATAAAATTATAGCGTTCGAAATTTTGCTTTTGAACCGCAGCCATTTCCCTACGAAATCTATTTGTGAAAATCGACAAAAATCTCTTTAGGAGATGCTTTTTAGAGTTTTTTTAAAATTAGTCTTGTGTGTGTGTGTGTGTGTATGGTACACTATATATAGTGATCACTGCAGATTAGGTGTATGTCAGTCATACACAAGTGTATAGTAATTAATACCACAAAAAGTGCCTTCTATAAATACATTTTTGTCGATTTTCAAATAGATTTTTTAGAAAAATGTCCGGTTTCAAAGTAAAATTTCAAACGCTATAATTTCCATTTTTTATTAATCTCTACGTAAATATTAAACATGAAATAGGGGTTGACATATAAGAACTAAAATTGTTACTATATTCTATCTCGTAAAATAAGGAGGGGCAAATTTTGGAAAATTTTCACCGGAGAAAAAATGCGCCTGGCCAAACTTTTTAAACCCTCGGTATATATACGCAGTGACCGTGCAGTTGAAATCGACGAATTATTATTCGCATATATTTTATAGATATGCGTGCATGTGATCTGATTGCAGGTACTATTATAATATTATTAAATTATGTAAAGGCGATGGCCGAAGTGTTATCATTCTATTTATATCAAAACCACAGAGTAATAATTATAAAACTAATAATATTTCACACTTCAAATGTGACTTTGTTGAGTATTACAATTGTTTATTGAAAAAAAATGCGATAGAGTGTTATTTATTATATTATATGATGTATAATGCCGTGTATTCAACGTATATATAGCTGGGAAAATTGCCCATTCCATTTGAATCCATAAGGGGGACAAACAAATTTTGGCGCCGACAAAATTCCTAAGCCTAAACCTTGTTTTATTTATTTCGTATTGTACTGAAAACAAAACACGCGTAATCTGCATGATTATTATTAAATACCGCATAACAAGTAAAAATTAAAATTAACGTTAAACGTTATAAAGTCAAAAAAAAAAATAAAAATTAGATCCATCCAAAATAAGCAGTTTCTGGCGTGGCATGGACACGCAGTCTGCATGCTTTGAGAAAATTGTCTTTTCGGGCACTCTGCAGTCCGCACTATACGTGATTCGTTGTTTGCTTGGCTTCCCCACAATCGCACGAAGGTCAATATAATCTTTACTACCGTTTATGTATAAAACATGTGCACACGATCTTCCTTCTGCAGGTATAAAGTTCGACCTGCACGTATGTACGTCTTTGTAAATACAAGGCCGTAGCCAGAGGGGGAGGGGGGGGGAATTAAGGTTCAGACCCCCGAAATTTTTTCTTAAAATAAAATTTAATGATTTATATTCTATTACTATTTTTATATTATTTCATATTTATACTCTCAGCCCCTCCCCCCCCCCAAAAAAAAATTTTTTTTCTAGCTACGGTCTTATGTAGATACCAGTGGTGGATTTACGGGGGGGGGGTCCAAGGGGGTTTGGACTCCCCCCCCAGACGCTGATATATACCGACATATATATATTTATTACAATTTATATAATGCACTATATACACAGGGTCTGACACAGTAGGTATAATATAATATAATATAATACTTAGATTAAAATTCAGTAAACACTTGTTTTTATAAAAATAAAAATAATACATTTGAAATATATATTATTTTTGAGGACCCCCCCTCCCCCAGAAAAATTTTGAAAATCCGCCACTGGTAGATGATACATTCCTTCTATAACGTTTGACAGGCGGGATACCTGCAGTTCCTGATTTCCGTCTATAAGCCTGTTTAATCCCCGGGCCCTGGCAATAATAACGTAATATAATCCAATCGATAGTCATACGCAGTATGTCGTATATATATATATAAATATATAGATAACCGCGGTGACCTGGTATGAAAAATATGTATACGGTATACGTTTATTACGAACTTATTGTAAATAATAATGTACAAATATTGGTCGTTTAAAGGGGAAAAAAAAGCGATTGTGAAAAAAATAAATAAAAACAGGCGAATAACTCTCGTTTTCCCACCTGCTGCAGACTGTTCGTTCGACGTCTTTTGCGACAATAAAATGAGAGAAAAAAAAAAATTCCGTGTAAATAAACAAACGAATTTTTCTACGGTTTATCAATCTCGGCGGCGCCGAGGGGATTTTAACGAATAGTACTATTTCGCCAGACTCGGATAATTATTGTTTTTAAATTTCTCGCGGTATATACTCAAACTGTTTCTGTTATCACTTATCACACTATTCAGTCGATCATAATATATTTATTATCAATAAGCGAGTGATTTTTTTTCCCCATTTTTTCGAAACGTTTAAAGGGTTTAGTTTGAAATTCCGACCATTTGAAATGTCGTTTTTAATTGTCGTCATGTGAATTCAGTTTTTTTTGTCGTTTTCCGTTTAGTTATGATTTTCATGTTTTTCTGTAAATAATATATTTTTAGTAACGTGTTACATTACCCATCGACGCATTGTAAACGGACATTTGTTTTGGGAGATAAAGTACGTAACCGCTTCTTTGCGTAATAATACCAACGATTGGTACCTAAATATTTCACGTAGGTAGGTAGGAATTGTGCGAAAATTATATCACGGTATTGTAATATTGAAATGAAGTAACGTAAGTGAATTTTATAAATCGTGCTTAAGACTGCGGACCGGACGCTCTGGTTATTAAAATATAAATTATTGTATTGTCTATTTGTCGGTGGCGTAGTAAGAAAGATTTTCGTTTGGGGGAGTAGATGGGAGATTTACATACATACGAGTTAAATCTCGGAGTGTATATTAATACGGTTAGACAATTTACAATGTTACTTGCGTATTTTTGATAATCGTAATCGAGAGCGTTGAAAAGTAAATATGTGTTCAATAAAGTACTAGAACTGGTTACGCCGAATACTGATACAGACGGTTATAATTTTGCAGTTTGATATATCTATAGGTAGGTTTTCGTACGCTTGATTTTGTACGAACTTGAAAATGTATCACATAAACACAGCATATCAATACGAGTTTGATCCGATGTATGTTTTTTCTAAACACGTGAATGTTTTGGTGGCAGGGGTTACTATGCCACTGCTATTCGTATTTATTTTTAAAATTACTAAAACTGTGATTTTACTAGAAAATAATACGTTCACGCGATTTCGTTATTATTGTTTTAATACTTTAATTTCGGATGGATTTGCACCAGAGTTTTTTTTCAGTGAAATAAATTTTGCGCTTAATAATGGTCGATAAAATTACTTAGATATTTAAACTAAAAGTCTATTAGGTTGTATTTCAAAGGAATATGGAAGATATAATAATTATAAAAGTGTAATTATTTTAATTAAGTAAATCTTAACAAATTAAGTAAATCTATATTACGGCATAACTGGTTGAAAAGTACATATTTTTAGAATATAATAAGCATAAAATCTGGCATTTGATTAAAATGTCTTAATAGTTTAAAAAAAAAAAATCTTTTAATGCTGTATTTTTGTTGATAAGAAAAGTTATAATTAAGTAAACGCGCTTCTTTATTTTGCGTTAATATGAGAGAACAATTTAATTTTAATTTTTTCTTACTTTTTCCCCGTAATAATAACTCGATGTTATTAAACTTGACAGGTGCTTTAATAATAAGTGGATTAGATGTGAACAATCAATATGGTACCATTTAGTGCCTGGTACGAGCATAAAATATTATTTCATGCCTATAATGTATTTTATGATGTTAAAGGTATCAGTTGGTAGGATTTTACAGATACAAGACTCGGTTTTTCTAATGGATCTCAATGATGAAAATGGTATCTGGGATAGTGTATTGCTGGAACCATTGTCAGAAGAGTCATTTATCTCAAATTTAAATTGCAGATATGATTCAAATACCATTTATGTAAGTAAAATACTGTGACAATACGTATTATAATAATGTTAATTAATAAATTATATATATATATATATAATTAGTAAATTAGATGATTATTTTATGAATATAAGATAAATCTATAGACAATACTTATATTTAAGTAAAGTATTTTTTTTCACAATTTCATTAGTTTTTCATTACATATTTTTAAACATTTACAAATAATGATAAATTATATAAAGCGTTATTGCTCTGTTTCAAATCAATTTGTTTGATTTGTCCAAAAAGTGTGTGTATTGACAAATGAATATAAATCATTGTAAAATTAATTCTTTGCACTGTTCAGAATCTAAAATATATAAATTATACTGTTCATGATTTAAAGTTTACTTTCACACATTATGCTTGGTCAAATGTCCTTTCTGTTTGGTTCATTAGTCATTTTATAGCTAGTCGATCATTAATTACTGGTTTTTGAAAAATTGTAATCATTAGAAAGTCATATTTTTTCTTTTGATTTTATTATTTTCACATTTCATTTACATTTATTAAAATATCATATATTATAATTACGATATAATTAACATTTTATATTAATATAAATTGTTGATTGATTATTTTTTCTAAGCTATTAAGTAAAAATAAATATGGCTATAAATTGTCTACACTAATAGCGTAGTTGCCAGACCATAAAAGTAAAACTAGTTTTCCACTCCTTTTACTTGCTTATAGTTACATATGGTGCAAAGATTAATAATTAAAGATTCTTAATTGCTACCATATTCTATTTAATTTAGCACTAACCTATACAATATTTTTTTCTTGGCAAGGCCAAGAAATATAATTGTTTTCACTTTTTAATAATTTTTAATCTTCACTTACTTTTCTCTGTATTTATTTTTAAAAAAAAATCTCATTTATTATTATTTCTCTACATAAGGAAAACGATTGCTATATAATACCATTTTTATAACAGGAAATATGAATTCTTTTTTTTTAATATTGTAAAAACGAGTTAAAAATACAATCGAGACCAATTTCAGTTTTATTCAGATCTGGTTGTGTATACATATTTGATTGTAATAAAGTAAAGTATTGAAATGTTTGGATAATAATTGAAATTGATTTTCCAGACGTATATGGGAAATATGCTCATTGCTGTGAACCCATATAAAGAAACACATCACATTTCTACTCCACTATGTCGAATGTATATGTCACCAAGATCAGGCCATCTACCGCCACATCTGTAATCATTTTTTTCAAAAATTTACAAATAATTTAAATAATAATAATGTTGCAATAATATTTATAAATTTTTCTATTTTTATTATATTAGATATGCTATGACCGGTTGGGCTTTTCGCTGGTTGGTAGATGCTGCTCAAGATCAATGTGTTGTCCTACAAGGCATTTCTGGCTCTGGTAAAAGCCATTCTATTTCAATGTTGTTGCATTGTTTATGTGGGACCAACATTAACAATAATTTGCTCAATCAACGTTTGTTGAATGCCAACATTATATTAAATTGTAAGTGAGATTCATTGTGGTGAAAACAATTATTAAAATTTTTTATTTTTGTGAATACAATTTTGCGTTATATTGTTATTTTAGCATTTGGGAATGCCAAAACACATATTCATGGTGATGCTTCTCGTTTTGTACGTAATTAATATTTTTAATTAGTTACACTAGTGTGAAACATAAATTTGTATAAAACTGTTAGACAATATTTATGTTTCAGATAAAACATATTGATCTAGAATTAAATTTTAAAGGAGATATTTTGGGTGCTACAATTACAGGATGTAAGTAATAAGCTCATATAACTAATTTAATAATTTAATAAATAAAACATTCCTTATATTTGGGCTGCAAATAGATTTATTGGATAAAGTGAGTTATTAATATAATGAAGGCCACTTATCATATTTGTATGTAGTTCTTAAAATCACTAAATTTTATTATTATTATTATTATTATTATTATTATTATTGATTTGTAACTAATTTATAATACAATAATATTAATTTACAGTCAAGGGTAACATCACAGAATTCATCGAATAGGAATTTCCATATATTTTATCAACTAATTTATGGTGCTGATATACATTTATTAAGTTAGTTTAAATATATATTGAAGGTTTTTATGCATCATATATATTATTTAATTCAATTTTTTGTTAATTTTGTTATTATGATTTTAGAATCTTTAAAACTGACTAGAAATTCTGAAAACTATGTTTACTTGAAATCTAGTAATCGTATTAGACAAATTGATACTGTTCATTTTCAATCGAATATCAATCAATAAAGGTAATCATATTAAGTAACATAATTTACACTCTTTGTTTTGTTAATAATAATTATTTATAAATGTTAATAATTTTTATAGTAATTAACTTTTAAAAATATATATTTGTTTTTATTTTCATACTTATATATATATATTAGACATATATTATTGTCAGAATATACATTATTTATGTTATTTTGAACTCCATTATTTTTATGGATTTGGTTTAAAAGATCTTAAATTACCTTGTTTCCAGTTTTGTATTTTAGTACATAATTTACTTCAAAAGTATTTAACATTGATTTGAAATAAGAAATAATTTAAATACAATAATAATTAATGTTTCAGTATGGATTTGAAATTTTGGGACTCAGCGAGTCTGAAATAATCAATATTTTTAAAATTGTTAGCAGTATATTAAAATTGGGTAATTTGAATATGGTGCCAACTAATAATATTGATGGAACTGAAGGGTGCATTATAACAAATGATTATGGTAAGAATTAAGATTGGTTTGAAAATTAATTTAAATATTTTTTACAAATCTTGGGTTTTAATGTTTATAATAATCTGTATTATTTAACATTCAAAATTGTTTTTATTAGATATAATCATTAGTCTATTTTATAACAAGTGAAAATTTCTGTTTTTATAAAATATTTTTTGTATTTTCAGAATTATATGAATTGGGTGAATTATTAGGTACTGATGGCGAGAGTTTAAAAAAAGTCTTAACATCTTCAGAACTTTCATCTGGAATTTCAGCAAAAGAAGCTCGTCATGTTAAAGATTTACTCGCTCAGTCGTTGTACACCAGGTTATTTTCATGGCTGATAACAAGACTCAATCACAGTGTTAAAGCAGAAGCAAAATATAAACGAAGAAATTTAGGTTTTTTAGATGCTTTTGGTTTTGATTATTCAGATAACCAAATGGATTGGGATAATTTTGTGGTGAACTCCTGCAGTGACAAAATCCATAATTTAGTAATTACGGCTACTTTAAAAGACGAGCAACAAGAATATGCAGTAGAAAGGGTACAATGGTGTCTTATCCCATTTTATGATAACACATCAGTTTGTGAACTAATATTCAAGGTATTTTGTTAATTTGAGTGAAATTATAATGAAATAACAACTTATCAGTATGCTTGTAATTTTAATAAAAACCATAGTTATTTTGTCAGTACATTAAGTCTAATAAAATTTATATTGATAACATTTTTTAATTTTAATTACATATATCTAAACAAATTATTCAGTGCTGTCGTTTATGGATGAAAAAAAAATCGGACATAAGGGGTTGTTAGAAAGTGATGTGAAAAACTAGAAAGTTAGAAAAATAGCTCCTGGGTTCTTATAATTACGTACATGTAAATAAATACATATTAATTAACAATATGTTGTAATTGTATTAATTATGATTTTTAGACTCATGGAGGATTATTGAGTATAATGGATGATTTAATATTGGATAGTAATAGTGTAGCAGTTTTCAAAAGGATTTGTGCACTTCAGCGACAGTATAGTTCATTATCTTCCGAAGAACAAATTAGTACTTCAATAGAACAAATAACAATGAACGAAAGTTTCACGTAAGAATGATTTTAATTAATAAAAGTAGCATTTATAAATTATCTTGATCGAAAAAAGAAATTCATTTTTATTTAAAAAAAAAGATTTAATACAATATACAAAAATATATTTAATCAGATTATTATAAATCCTGTTGTACATTTCTAATGTGTAAACTAATATTGTTTAAAATTAAAATATAATTATTTCTTTGTTTCTAGAATAAATCATTTTATGGGACCTATCAAGTATAATATTAATACGTTTGTGGAGAAGAATAAAAATAGTTTGAGTCCTATGTTATGTTCTACTATGTATAATAGTACACATCCATTATTGAAATCATTATTTCCAGAAGGTATTGTAATTAATTATAATTTATAAACTCAGTTCTTGGCTGTATTTTTAAAATCACCATCACAAATAAGTGTATGGACTTATTAGGAGTATATTAATTTTCATTTGTTATACGTTTTGTTTTTTTACTACGATTTGGTTTATGGCCAAGTACTGTTATATTCAAATTTAAAGCGCTATTAATCAAATTTATTTGTATTTATAGTAATTTGTTATTTATAATCGTTTACTGTTAATTCAAATATCAAACTAATTTCAATACTTTGTTGTTATAATTATTTAGGAAATCCAGATCGAATATTATTATGTACCGTTTCCAATCCAGCCAGTCAGTTGCGTGTCTGGGCAGAAGCTTTTACTGCAACCTTGTCTGGTCGTCGTTGTCATTATGTGACATGCATATCGCCTAATCGTCATTGTCAAGCGAATTCGTTTGATACATCTTTTGTACAACAGCAAGTTAGATGGTTTAGGTACTTAATTATCCTCATTAATTATTTGTGTATAATTTCAGTTGTTTTTAACAGAATTTTACAATTTTTTTTTTTAGTCTTGTAGAAATTGTACGGTTACGTAGATCAGGTTTTTGTTATCGACTTACGTTTGAAGAGTTCCTAAGTCGTTACAAAATGCTCAGTCCAGCGACGTGGCCCAGACCTCGATACGGAAACACAGTTCGTTCTATACGGGCATTACTCGTGTGTTTACCAATACCTAGCGGAGAGTTTGTGTATGGTGTGACTAAAGTGTTTGTACGTTCACCAAGATCTGTATGGGAACTGGAACAGTTAAGAGCAGAACGCCTTAATCAACTGGCAGCCTTGGTGCAGGAAGCTTGGCATAGGCATAAACGACAAAATTATCCTCGTAATTTGTCAAATAAACATAAAAATTTTAGGTATTAACTATTTATAAAATGATTTTAATGTTCTCAAATATTTAATGTTAATTTTGTGGTGTAGGATGAATGATACAATTTCGGCTGCCAAATGCATTACTAGAACAATTTTAACATGGCTGGTAAGAAATAAGTAATTACTAATAAATTTCTTTTTTGCTTTTAGATTACATTTTCTATTATTGTTATTGTTTTTTTCTAGAAACGTCAATATTTGATGGAACTATCGAGAAGCTTAAGTCCAGCTACAGAATCGCCTATTTGTAAAGCTTGGTTGCCATTACCTAATGCTCGATTTGCGCACACACACTATTTATTAGAATCCTTACATCATAAATGGAGAGTGAGTTTAAAAATTGTTTTTAATATATATATATATATATACATTTTTTTTTTTATACTAAATAATTTAAAAACAATGATAAAATTATCGCATTTAGAAAAACGATTCTGAGAAGAGCCAGGTGGTTTTCCTCAGGGTTTGAAAAATACACTAAACAAAATATTTATAATTACTGTGACGTTTGAATACCTTTGTATAATAACGAATTTTGTTGAATTTCTGATATTTGTATCGTATATATGGTTTTGTGAACATGGATAAGTTATTTAAAAAAAAACAACAACATTACTATCTTGTTTAATTGTTTTAATACGACCATAAAGTAAAATAATGTGCATTTAATACAATTTTAAGTGCCATAAATACCGGGATAAATTAGATCAGACGTCAAGAAATCGTATGCGCGAGAAGGTAACGGCCAGCATTATATTTAAAAACCGTAAAGCGAGTTACAGCCAGAGCGTAGCACATCCATTTATTGGCGATTATGTTCGTCTAAGGCAACACATACAATGGAAGAAGACTGCAATGCAATGTGATGACCATCATGTAGTGTTTGCCGATATAGTAAACAAAATTACACGTAGTAGCGGCAAGGTAATTAGTATTCTGTGACATTGTTTTAGAGTTTTCTTATTCGATGGGAAATGTTAACCAGTTATTTTATTTAGTTTGTACCAACTCTTCTCGTGATATCGACAAAGTCCATGTTAATATTAGACCAGAGAACATTACAAGTGAAATACAGAGTACCAGCAGCAGATATATACAGACTATCATTGTCTCCGTTTTTAGATAATGTCGCAGTCTTTCATATCAAATCTGTAAGTCTTCAAATGGAATACGTCATAGCAAGTTATCAAAAATAAATATATGTAATCGAATGTTTTATTAGGCATATGTGAGATGTGCTGAAGAAGAAGAAGAAGACGACTTGGGCGAAGAGTGGTCGCCATCGCCAAGTGGATGTTTGTTTCACCAAGGACCTGTTGTCGGATCTTCTGACAGTACGTATAAAAAAAAGGGAGATTTCGTTCTTCAGACCAGTCATGTCATAGAAATCGTCACCAAACTGTTTTTGGTCATTCAAAACGTCTCTGGTGGATCGCCTGACGTAAACATATCGACCAGGTAATCATTAACAAAAAAAAAAAATCGTAATTCTACAATTTAAAATTGTTATTTATTGAGAGATATATATACAAATGTCTTTTGAGTTGAGGAACACATTGTGCCTTATGTGCCCATACAAACCTTACATACTATACATACCTTCCTTTTGCAGGTTCGATGCAAATTTTGGCGATCAAACTGTAACCATAGCGTTCAAATATTTAGGATTACCGGACATAGCTCCGGGTCAGATAAAAATCGTACGTAAAACGAATAAGATGGAGATATTTGTATGAACAAACGGTCGGTAATTTCGTCCATGTGCCTTAAAATATGATTAATGGAGGCTGTCACTGCCATTTCCTAGGTTAATGATCTAAATAATAATTACTAATAATATTATATTATGTTGTAGTCGAATCATTCATGTCGAAAACATCCATTGTTAAAAACATTACATGTTATATTAAAACATTAATATTAATCACGTTTCTCTGTTTATTACATTTTAAAGTCTTGCACTACGTTATGGAAATGTTTTATTATTATTTGTTATTTAAATAATATGAAATAAAAAAAAAAGTAAAATCGTTATTTCGTCTAAAAAGTGTTTTTTTTTTACACTTCAAAGTCGCCGTATTAATATTTATAGTTTATTTTTAATTATTTACACTTATATATTACCACATTAACGTATATACATAAGGCGTGACAAATTATTATTTGTATGACACGACCGATTGAATGGAAAATTGATAACTAAAATTGAAATTGGAGTTCCAGTCGAATACAGCATACATTGTCAAATACAAATCGCGTGGAATGGCACATCGAAATCGGGTAGAGCGCAACGGTGATGAATTGTAATCGTAGCCGTCTGTTTTGACAACTGACAAGTTGCGGCGTATGTACGATGAATGTTAAAACGCCGCGACCGTAGCCGATTATTATTATTTCGTTGGAGAATTAAGAAGAAACGAAAAAAAAAAACAATGTTTAAACATTTTTAACGGCGTCGGAGCCGGCCATTTATTAAGAAATAAAAGTAATAGGCGATTACATCACGAATTCCGTAAAAATATTTCAATGGAAATAAAAATTTGGCTTTACCACAGGTTTCTCACGTCCCTTTTTTCGAACGAAGTTATTTTTCGATTTTTTTCCAATAAGTAGTTTTTCTAACGCGGCGCAAAACTACGAAGACGTTTTGTAAAAAAAAAATGTTTTCGAAATTCATTACCGCCGGTTTTTCGGTTGTCAATCTCTCTCTCGGAGTCATGAAATTCGTACCGAATGGGTAATTTTTTTGTTAAAAAAAAAAAAAAAAATCCGGGATTTCGACGGCAAATGACCTAACCCCCAACGGTCATTATTTAATAATAATAATAATAATAAAAATTGACCATTTCGCCGCACGATTGTGTTATTGGTTTTGGTGCTAAATCCTTAAGGTTCATTCGTGTAGTTCTACTGCTATTTTATCTTTATGAGCTAAAAACGAATTTTATAAATATTAAAAAAATTTCAGTCAAGTGATTTTTAAATTATACGCGTTTTCATCGATTTTAAAGATAAACATCGTTTTAATTATTATTATCTCTTGATCGTCTTAAATGCCTACGGAATTCCGCGGCCTCAAAATACCGAGCGTTATTACTGTATAGCACGCAGTAATATTGTATAGTATTTAATTAATAATTAATTAGGTAAACATATTCACCAGGTAATCGTTAACAAATAAAAAAAAATCAATTTTAATTGTCGTATCCAATTCACAAATTAGATTTTAAACGTTCATAAAACATGCCTGCAGTCGGAGTGGATTTCCGTGTATTTCGGAATAGATATATACACGCGTGTATGTACACATGGGGGGAAATATTTTGAATATTTTTTTACATTTAATTAACTCCGGTAGGTGTAGGTATGTCGTGAAAAATCACTTCTGATGATATTATAATATTATGTAGGTACCTACTCTTGTATAAATGTCTAATCGTGTCAAACGCCTGGTTTCTTTGTAGCGTTTCAACAAAATTAAAACTTCAATACAAAATAATTGCGCATAATTATTTTGAAATTGTATATAAAGCTTTGTGAAAATAGTGGTCGAGCTTTTGCTTTCAATATCATGCGATATCTGACACCGACGAGTCCA
Source organism: Slavum lentiscoides (assembly GCA_032441835.1). Taxonomy (NCBI): domain Eukaryota; kingdom Metazoa; phylum Arthropoda; class Insecta; order Hemiptera; family Aphididae; genus Slavum; species Slavum lentiscoides. The sequence continues at coordinate 6,603,963 of CM063715.1, read as the reverse complement.
CGATTAAACCGTTTCTTGCTTTTTTCGCAATTTTTCGGCACCCCTTTCAATACGTTTAAAAAACAGACCAGTGGAAACAATCGAAAGACGTAGGTATCAATTATATTTACACGCAATTACATTTCGGAAAAGGGGTCAACGAAAATAAACGGAAAGCAGCCGATGACAATAATTATTACTAATTAATGGTTATTCCATACCTAATAATAGTAAAAATTATTTGTTCTCGGTAAACGCTATTCATTCGAAAATCGATAATTGTCAGGAAACAATATGGTAAATCCTAATAATCGTGGATATATGCGTGATTAGCGTGATTCAAGACTATCACTACTAAATTGTCGTTTTCACACTGATCGAACCGTAATAATTTACGCATTAAAAGAGAAAAAAGAAAAAAAAACACTGTCGTTGTTAATCGAGATTTCTTATAATCGTTACTGTATAATTAAAAAATATGTTATTTATTGGTCCAAGAGTATTTATACAGGTGTGTGTACACGATTTACGAAAATCAATATTTGGATTTTGAACGCGATATAGGTACCTATATCTACCCGCGTGTACGAAATTTGACATAGGTATATATAATGGTTTTAAGTTCCTTAAAAAAAAATACGTCTTAAAGTGATTCGAATGAAATCGAAGACCGATGTTAAAAACTTTGTGGCCATCCATTATGGATAATATCATCTAAACCAGCGTTTCCCAAATGGTGGGTCGCGACCGGAGGGCTATAATAATCCGGAATGTAAGTGTACGGAACGTATAATACCGGACCGTATTTTTCCGGACCGTATATGCCCGGAATCTAAACACCAACAACCGTATTCGGCCGGACCGTATTATTACGGAATATATAATGCCGAACCGTATTATTGCGGAACGTATATTTCCGGAACGTATATGCCCGGGAACAAAAAAACCATAAACCGTATTTATCCGGAATGTATAATTACGGAACGTATAACCGCGGAACGTATAACGCCGGACCGTATAAATCCGGAACGGCGGCAAAAGGTATATAGGGGTAAGGTAATAGCAATTATATCAGTGGTAATAGAATGGACCACTCGCGATAACATAACCTAACCAAGCGTTCTTATCACAATATGATTTTATTATAATGACGTGTTAAGTCATAGAGTATACCTTCTACCATTATATTTCCGGAATTATACGTTCCGTAACTTATACTTTCCGCCACTATACGTTCCGTAACTATACGGTCCGCTTAAATATGGTTTATATTGTTTAAATTCCGGGCATATACGGTCCGGGGATATACGTTCCATGATTATACGGTTTAGTGTATTATATCGATTATAGTATAAAATTCCGTAATAATACGTTCCGTCCAAATACGGTTTTTGATTTTTAGATTCCGGAAAAATACGGTCCGGGAGAATACGTTCCGGAATTTATACGTTCCGTCTGTTTATTTTCCGGAAATATACGGCCTCCCGTCGCGACCCACTACCGGGCCACGAAAATATAATACCGGGTCGCAGAATTTAATAAAATTCCCGTGTTAAATTTTGTTATTCATCATTTCGTTTGATAATTTGAACATTTTAGTAAAAATAAATTCCGAATTTTGCGAATAAGGTATTATTTACAACATAAATAATAATTATTGAGATTATCAATTAGATTTCACGAAAAACCCGTATGACATTCGCCGTATTTATAAATACAATATACTAGTAACAAATGCATGGGGCAAGCGTCGTTGGTTTTTACGGCACTTATTATCTGTTAACTACGAACACGCGTCCTAGTTTCCAGTGTGAATATAAATATCTAAATACACGAGTACAGTTTTGGGCGATTATTCGCCACGATTTTAAAACGCGTATGCGCGCGTTCAATATAACCATTGATTATAGAATATAACATTCTATAATCAATGATATAACATACATTACATACAATACATAATATTCAAATGCGTTTTATTTTTGCCTTTAATTACAACAATGATAAATGAAAATATTTTGGGTGGGTCACGAAGGGGAAAAATATTAATTACCGGGCCAGCTCAAACAAGAGTTTGGGAAACGCTGATCTAAAACAATGAATACGAAAAATTGCATTGTTGTCACGAAAAACTGTTTTTGCAATGGCAAAATTTTATTTTTTCACAAGGGTGTGCATTAATTTTACGAGTCCATTTTCCTACAACACCAAGTCTGAAGAATCGCCAGCGTATAAAATTGATAGCGAACTATTTCGATTCAACGATGACAATTCAATGACGTGATTTTGCAAAGACGATTTTAGTACACATACCGCGACAACGGTATAACGACCACAAGAATTTAATATAACATTAACACCAGAAACGCATTAAATATTAAAGAAAACGGGTAATAAACTAAATAATATACATAGTAAAATTTTCCTTTGCGGCATAGGCGCAACTAGCACTAAATTTTAAGGGGGGCTAAAATTAATAAGCAAAAAAAAAAGTATTCACTTTCAGAAATTTTTGTTGATTGATGCCACAAAATTACACCCAAATAAACAAAAAAAAGGTCATCAACTTTCAATTACCCAGTAACTAAGAATATTAGAAAACTATATGGAAAATACTGTACATTTTTAATGTAGTTTAATTTATTAAATTGTATCGTAATATCGTAATCATCATTACTGCTCTGAGTTTTTGATGAAATAAAATATTCGCATTGTTTCGATGAGGATGAGCAAAAATAGAAATGAAAAATATTTCATATACCATAATGTAATGCATATATGTCATTCGATTTTGGGGGGGCTTAGCCCCCAGCCTCCCCCCTATTTGCGCTTATGCTTTGCGGTGTAACGAGATGATTATAAATATTTTCTTTTTGTTTCGCGGCCGTAACACGCAGATACAATTTTTCAATGGAAAATTCTAGTAAATATTATGCGATGATCGTAACAAACTCTAAAATAGAAACAGCATAAAAACCGCATTACGTTCTTGGCTTCTCACGGAATGAAAAAAAAAGTCCGATTTTTCGAGAAAAGCTTTGTACGATTAATTAAAACGCCATGTTTCGCTGTATGAAGACATTTCGTAAGATGTGAATATTTCATTTAAAATAAATTGCGATCGAAGGGATATGAAATTAAATCGTAAATTCGTATTGTTTTGTACAGATTTCGAGTATAATTTGACGATATATTTTTTAAAATTGTAACACGCATTTTACTCATGTCTTTTAAAAGGGCATACGATAATCGGGTGTAGGGATTGAAAAATCGTCGGTACAGTTGTTATTGTTGCTTAGGCGTAATACGATGATTTCAAAAAGTCGTGTGATTATTTGCTTGTAGTTAATCGACAATACTGTTTATATAGCTGTATGTACCCACACGTGTCATACGAAACAACAGTTACACACTGGTCACTAAATTCACCTACGTGTCCAAAATTTTACATTTTATGAATTTTAATGTAATTTTTTTTTTCGATAAATTGTTATTTTTTTGTTTTATAAAATCATAACTAAAAATGATAATAAAATCATAACTAAAAATGATAATACTTTTATGTATATATATATATATATATAGCTGAATTACCCGGCTTTGTCCGTGCGCAGTTTTGAACGAAAACTTGTTCATATATATATATATATATATATATATTACGGGAAATTTTAGTATTCTAGGCGTTAAACAGTTATCGTGGTAACCATGGTGGTTAGGTAGTTACGGAGTTTATCGAGGACGAATATCGTCCATGTTTTTTAGTATAATAAATTATAAATTATTTTTTAATAACAATTTCAATGGTCACCATGGTAATTGTTTAACGCCTAGAATCCTAAAATTTCCCGTATTAGCTACCACTCTCGGGAGGGGTAGGAGAGTGAAAAATACTTTGAAACCTGTTTTCATAACTATCAAATATACAAAAAAAATTTCATATAAAAAAACGGTCGAGCCGTTTCGGAGGAGAGTGGCGACAAACACTGTGATACGAGATTTTTATATATTAGATATATATACATACATGTTTGTATTAAATTAAAATATGAAAATTGCGAATGGCCAATAAACAGATATTATGTTAAGGGGATTGAAAGCGGGTATTTTCTCTCTTTGTCTTACACACATGAAACATAGCAAAATAGACGTTTCGTACTTCCAACGTACCGATCGATCTATTGGTGCGATAAGAAATCTGAAAACAGATTTGAATTCCTCGTAAATTTTACTACAAAACGACTTTCCCACTTTTTTCATTTTTTTTTCATAAACCCTTAAAAAAATTAACCGAATAAATTTTTTAAAAAAAATTGTTAATAATTCATTTTTGAATGTCTTTAAAAAAAAAAAATGAAAAAAGTGGGAAAGTCGTTTTGTAGTAAAATTCACGAGGAATTCAAATCTGTTTTCAAATTTCTTATCGCACCAATAGATCGATCGGTACGTTGGAAGTACGAAACGTCTATTTTGCTATGTTTCATGTGTGTAAGACAAAGAGAGAAAATACCCGCTTTCAATCCCCTTAACGATTCTAACATATTATGGGTGCGACGTCTCGAAAGATGTTTCATACTCGAGCGCCGAGTGGACTACCCCTTACTAATTGGTAAAGAGGGTCGCCGCAACCATGGACTGAGATCCATTGTGTCGGAATACATGAATTTTTTGTATTTTTATTTTAAAAATCCAAAATCGGAAAGAAAGAAAGACAGTATATGGAAAAAAAAAATTACTTCAATTTAAAGGTTGATAAAAGAAAATATATTGATTTCTTAAAATAAAAAAAAAAAAATTAATTTACTGAAGGAAAAGCTTGGACTTGTTCGGCGTTAAAAACCGTAATTTGAGGTCTTTAAGAGACATAAAAAAAATAAAAAATACAGAGTACTGATAAGACTTATAATAATAATAAAATAGTAACATAAAAAGTACAAAAAAAAAAAAAATACGAAAAAATATAGACGTGTATATGTATATAGATACTTCATCGAAATAACCTCGCGAGGGGTTTTCAACGCTCGTGGACGTCAGAAAACGATTACTTGGGCCTTTTTGTAGCCGTACACGTAAGTATACGCATGTAATATACATATTATTAAAATAAAAAAATAATTACTTGATTACGATAAAAAAAAAAATCGTTTATTGTACCGGCCAAGTAAATTTAATTAATATAATGTTAGGTCTGTATCATTCATCTCGTGGTCCTTAGGAGTTGAGGACCACGGCCAGACTATTATGTCCGCGCGCCGAAGGATACACAATTTACGCAAATTCATGTTTGGGTATCGAATGCGAATGTGCGATATACCTACGTGAACGAAATTTGACATATAATATATGTTTTGAGTTTCTTAAAAAAATACGTCTTAAAATGATTTGAATGAAATTGAAGACTGCAGATGTTAAAACTTTGTGGCCATCCGTTATGGATATCATCTAAATAATGGATACAAAAAAATTGCATTGTGGTCACGAAAAACTGTTTTCAATGGTAAAAATTATATTTTTTCATAAGAGTGTGCATTAATTTTACGAGTCCAATTTCACTACAAAACCAGTATAAATTTCCAACGTATAAAAAGGGTAGTGAACAAGTGAATTATTTCGATAAAGATTTTAGAGTACCTATTGTTCTGAATACAAATTTGAAAGCAATGACAAATCGTTTCATTCAATAAAACGATTCTGAGCGGGGTTTTAGTGTAATATTATTTATTTATTTATTTAATAATATATACCTACATGGTGTGTATATAGATTATAAAGCATATATTATTATACGATTAACCTTATATTAAATTTTCGCGTATGAAATCCTACAATTATCACTTTCATGGAACAAAAATATCAAAATCTCTAATTTTTTTAATTAGCTTAAAATTAGAATATATTGTTTAAATTGCTTTTACGTATATATATATATACTCGAATACAGTGCAAAATTACATGTTCAACGTAAATTTCATGGTTTTTTTGTATCATTCTTTTTAAAGGAAGTCATTTAAGTACTTTAATGATGTTATTTCTCAGTTTTTTTAAATATTTTTTTAACACGGTCCAAAAATCTGCAAGGAAATTTTGTTAAAAACGGAAAAACGTGATCTTGTCAAAATTAGTTATTGCAGTGCTTTTTCGTCATTACGAAAATAATGATTTTAGAGTCATGAAAGGTTTACCGAATATGTGATTTTGCACTGTATAAACGTAAGAAAATTAGAATGATTTTGATGACAACTAATCTAACCCAATGGTCATTATTTAATAAAAAAATGACCATTATTTACATGTTCTGTATTTGCATTATTCGAGATAGCCAAATAGTGGTCACCAATAATTTCATTACGTATTGATCGCTAGAGTAAATTACACGGGTTAACAAAATATTATGCGTAACATAATGATTACAAAAAACCGTTTTTATTTATTAAGTTAGCCGACCACTGTTTATACAGGTGAACGTATAAAGACTGCATATACAAAGTGTTAGATATCGTGTACGGGATTTTTTTCGGCATTTCTGTAGTTTGTGTAATGTACATTGTCTGTTCTTTACCTATTGGACATATTATCTCGTATCATTGTGTTATTTCGAGCCGATTGATCTCCTCGTAGAAGTCGAAGTGTGTGACTCGTAAGGGAATTCCACTCGATTATAATTATATTGTACGTCGTATTAATAATGCAATTATTTTTATTTTCAGCTTAAACATGAGAACTTATGAAAAATATTATATATTTTTTATATCCATGCTGGGAATGATATTAGTTTCCATTTGTGATGATGGTGAGTTTTTTTTATTTGTAATGGTATACAACAGAACGGGGATAACGAAATTAGGAGTACTCGAATACGTCTGTTTTGGGCGGCCGATTTTTTTTTTATAAATATATGTTTTGAATTAAAAAGTTTCGTAAACCATGTACGTAATGGATTAATAATCGATTAGGAAATCAACCAAATAATCGTAAAGGTTCCACTCCCTGTTTTGAAGTGTAGAAAACGCATTTCATTTTCATCATGAAATATCATTTTTGAACATATATTATTGTTACAGTTACCGAAAAGTATTTTGAAGATTTGCTAGAATTACACAACAGATATCGGAGAATGCACGGTGCAGAACCTCTAGAGCTGAACACATGTGTGAGTATAAAATACATATAATTCATTTATTTACCGTATAGAAAATGTAAATATCGTTAGATGACGTTTGGTAATTAACCAATTTAATATACTTATTTATTTATTGCTATATAACGGGTAGAGACCTTGATTAGATACAACAAAAGTAACATTAAAAATACCAAAAAAGAGAAAAAAACAAAAACAAACTAAAAAATGGGAGAAAAAAAGGAACGAGAGAGAGAAAAAAAATCATTAGAAACTAGGCTTGAATAGAACAGAAGGGATCATTTTTCACGATACGCATAAAAAGGGGTATAGGCTAATTTGTAAGAAAATTAGAAGAAGAGCGTAGACGAGTATAGAATGGGACAGAGGAGTGGGTAGAACGGGTCGGGAATTTGAGATTTAAGATTGATTGAAGAGCAGGGGAGTCGACTTTGGCAGTAAGGAAGTTAGACAAAAAGGACAGGTTAGACATATATCGGTGTTGCGCAAGACTTGAAAGATTTAGGATACCAAGAACAGGGTAATCATCATGAGGAGGACAGGGAATATTAAATTTAAATGCCATAGAACCAGGATATTATGCAGCTTTATTCAAGTACAGGACGCACAAGTGCACAATATAAGTATATAAGGGAGCACATGAGGTGAAATTCTTTAAGTGTTCGAAGTATGGAACTCAGCATTTTTAGAGCCTTCAGCATACTATATCTCCTCGATATATTTATATATCATTATTATCTGCATCAACTTTATTGTTAATATTAGTTTAGTGTTGGTCCTATTACATTATTCACAAACTGTTATTAATTGCATATCATTTGGTGCTTCTGTATGCCAGCTTTAAAACGTGTTAAATTTAAATTGTTTGTAAATTTATTGTAAACGGTGTAGTTTATCACCAGCGGTTATTATATTCATATACTAGATTGGTTTAGTAAAAATGTTGTAAACCAATATGAATTTAATTTTTTTGCTGAATGACTTTATCATTTGTTCAAGATATTTGATATGGACATCATTCAGTGTTTAAATTCGAATATTTGATATTATACGATTTCATTTATTACAATTTAATATGTAATTTATATTATTATAAATACTAAAAATTGTAAATTTACCTACCTTATCTCATCTAATGCGGAGATAATATTTTATCCTTAATATTTCTTACATTTGCTTTTATACATGTTTTGGTTTAGGCGACTGAAGCAGCGGAGAAACTAATGAGAAATTGGGACGGCACCGAAGAAAATAGATTCTTCAAAGGCGTTTATGGATTAAATATATTTAAGAAGGATATCACATTATCAAATAATAACTGGCCGACAGCTGAATCTGTATTTTTAGCTTGGTACAACGAGGGCGCAGATTACGATTACTCAATTGGATCATCTAACATTAGAAGTATTTAATATATATTGCATTATATTCGTTTAACATTTTTGAAATATTGTTAGAATTGCTATTATTAATATTATATAAGTTGATCGGATATAGGTGTATATAGGAGTACTTATACAGTTGGTCGCTTGGGGTATATTTCATAAAAAATTGAATTTATAATATTTTTATAATATTTTATAGATATACATTATATATAAAAGATAACACTAAATGATTAGTAGAGGTGAATATTTCTAAGTAACCGACTTGCTAATGGACTAATGATTGTAAAACAGTACCATGTTTTGTAGCCTAATTCAGTCGGATGCCAACATTTTATAGGGTTATATTAATATTTCGTTACTGATATGACGTTATTGTGATCGTAAAAGTTTCCCCGGTAAAATACCAGGTTTAGAAATTGTTATTTATTAGTTATTAATTATATGGATGTTCTTTTTTGGAGAAAATAATATTCTTAAATCTAAAAAGCTTTTTAGTAAAATATAATAACGGATTACACGAATTTATGATTGCAGATCCATTTACACAAATCGTGTGGAAAATGTCCCAAAGATTGGGTTTGGCACTGTTGGTACGCGACAATCATTTTATAGTCATTGCTACTTATGCTCCTCCCGGTAACAAGCGTGGAGGCTACATTACGAATGTTATCGACCCGGCAACTGTACCTAATTCATAAATTAATTTAAACAGTTGGTAATTAAAAAAAAAAATGGGTTTTTAAATATTATATTCCAAGTAAATTCATTTAATATCTTAAACCATTTTTTTGTGCTAACAATGTCATGTCTATTTTACTTCTATGTTTTAGTTATATTTGTACGTATTACAAGAAGTTTAATAGCATAAATATTGCTTCCAATAGAGAAAAATAATGTAATAATTTCATAATTATTTCTTTACAATATTTATTTATATATCGCATTTTTTTTATTGTTACTGGTTATGTTGCTGAATTCTTAATGTTCATTCATTTAGTTATACTTCTATTTTATTATTTATTCATAAGCTAAAAATGTATGCGTATTTCATAAATATTCGTAATAAATTTCATAATATTATTTTAAATGCCTGCGATATATTGCGGTATCAAAATAAAATAACATAGGAAACCATAAAGGCTAGATGCTAGTATGCAAATTGTAATGGTGTACCTTCTTTCGAAAAAATGTGCAGTTCTTATTTATCGAATAATAAATTTGATTACCTATGTATATTTTATTTTTTCTGTCCTTATTAAATAAATGTATAAAACAAATTTTTAGTTAGGTAATATACAGTTTGAAAATTCTTTTTGCCCCTGTCCCCCCTAAAACTTTTCCTATGGGCGCCCATGCAAATAGGTGTAACGGCTGCAGCGAGACCGATATACTCGAGAATGACCGGAATTACTTTTATGGATTTGACGTGTTTACAAAGTTTTCATAATATTTTACGAAGGAAGTTACAGATGACGATACTCTGACAAATATAATGATTTCAAAGCGTCGTGTTTACTAATTTATGATGTTATCCGACTACTGTTCATACAGGTGAATGTACAAAGGCTGTACATATAAAGTGTTAGATATCGAAGACGATGTACTCTATACGCGTACTGGATTTTTTTTCGATATTACTGTAGTTTGTGTAATATACGTTGTTTATTCTTTACCTATTGGACACATTATCTCGTAACATTGTGTTATTTTGAGCCGATTGATTTCCTCTCAATCAAAAAAAAAATTGCAAAATCATAACTTCCAATGAGTCGCACTGATTAAGATAAAAAATATGCTATAGTACAAAAAAAAGATTAATATATTTCATTAAACAATTTTATCGGAAATTAGTAGGTATTAAAAAACATAATAATAAGTTAAACCCGTAATTTTATAATTTTATAGAAATAATATATGTATTATATTATAATATATATTAGATATATTGTGAATTATACCGTAATCTAAAAAAAAAAAAAAAAAATTATAATCGAATTTCACAATTTATATTTAACGGGTCTCGTCTCGATACTGATGCGTACTCCAAAGAGCCGCAGATTGCGTGCTAAGAAGTCGCATGCGGCTCCGGAGCTGCAGGTACCCGAACCCTGATGTAGGAAAATATTTTAAATATTTTTAAATTTAATTAATTCCGACATGTCGTGAAAAATCACTTCCGATATTGTGCCGAATACCTGACAATGTCCCGCCCCAGAAACCCACGGAACGATATCGCACACTCGCCGTGATAACTAGACACACTAGAAAAAAAAAGAAAAAAATTATTACCCGTTATGAACGATTACGTTCGCAACCATATAATATCGAGAAAGATAGAACTTACACGAAAGTATAACTCGTTTTATAACGAAAATGGGCCAATAGGCACCGCAGAAAAAATATTACTATCAGTGCCGAAAATACAACAAGTAATTATATAAAAAAACGGGAGTCCATATTATAATATATCAATGAACGAATAACGACGCAGGGACGTAATTAAGGGGGATGAGGGGGATAGATCCCCCCCAGAGCCTTTTTTTTAATCATGTATAAAAAAAAATAACTGAAAACCGTCATCATCTATTGTAGAGTCAAAATTTTTCTTATTTTTCCTATTTATCCCCCGGAACAAATTTCTAATTACGCCACTGTAACGATGGTAATAATAATAAAAACGATAATAATGACAATAATAATATAGGAAATAAATAATAGTGTGATACGCGTTGCCCTCAACGCCGTTGATAGTGGACCGTCGGCCGTGTTGCCGCCAGCCGATTGACGTTGCTCGGTCGTTGCACCGATTACGGAATAAACGATATCATAGTGTGGTCCGTTCTCCGACAAATTGATGAGAACGAGCCGTTGGGTTTCAGATCTAACCTCACATTTCTTTTAATACCAACATCAATCTTTTAAAAAATATACAGAAAGAAATTTTGTAATTTATATTATAAAATCCCTGATATAATTAAGATTTATTGTTGTTCAATAAATTAAATTTATTCCATTATTATTACACCGTTCATTATACAAGCCATGAAATCACGATACAAACAAACGTTCCGTATGATAAGAGGTAGTGTTAGCCGATTTATGGTTGTTATAGTTTTAGATTTTTAAAATAATACTTGTCGGGAATACTTTTTGTTTTCATTGTTGGTAGTACTGAATTCTTATCTACACCAAGTTCTTATCAACGCGTCGGAGAACGGACCCCATCCCCGCACCGCCGAGTGCGACTTCGCCGAAAACCGGTGACGGAGTGATCGCTACTGAGTCGGAGAAAAGAAAACGGCCGTGGCAATAGAATTTTCTCGAGCCGTGTCCATAATAGCTCGCCGATAACAACATACACCGAGAGATATCAGACGAGGGGCACTCGTACGGCTTGCATGTATTGAACAGATATTATGCACTCGTACAATAGGTGTCTTTTGAATAATTGTGTCGAACCCCGTGTTTCTTTGTAGTATTTCGAAAATATAACTTTAATCCAATACAAAATAATCGTGAATAATTATTTTGAAATTGTATAAGACTTTGTGAAAATATTTAGTCGAGCTTGTGTTCAATCTTCAACATTTAAATCATTAAAAAACAGACAGTGTCTAACACCGATGAGTCCACAATTAAACTACTTCTTGTTTTTTGCAATTTTTCTGTAATATTATTCAATATACCTTTAAACAGATCAAAGGGAAAAATCAAAAAAAAAACGTATCAATCATTTAAGTATTATTTACGCGCAATTATTTTTCGGAAAAGGGGTTAAAGGAAATAAACGGAAAATTGCTGTCATGGATATATGCGTATTAGCGTGATACAATACGACCACAAAAATTGTCGTTTTCATACTGATCGAACCACAATGAATTATACGCATTAAAAAAAAAAAAGAAAAACACTGCGATGATAATCAGGATTTCTCATGTAATCGTGACTATATAATTAATATAAATATGTTATTTATTGGTCTAAGTGTGTTTATATAGGTGTGTGTGTGTGTGTGCACAATTTACGCAAATATTAATAATTGGGTATCGAATGTGATATACCTACGTGTACGGAATTTGACATATATGAACATTGTTTTAAGTCTCTTAATAAATACGTCGTAAAATGATTTGTATGAAAATGAAGCCTGATTATAAAACTGTGTAGCCATCCGTTATGGATGTCTTTTAAACTGATAGATATAAAAAAAAATATCAATGTGGTCATGAAAAACTGTTTTCAATGGCAATATTTTATTTTTTCATACGGGTATGCATTAATTTGACGAGTCCAATTTCACTACAAAACCAGTGTAAATTGCTATAACGTGTAAAACGAGCTGTTAACGAGCCACGTGCGTTATGGACATCGAATTACTTGGATAAAGATTTTAGAGTTTAGTTCTGAAACTAAATAAATAGATTTGAAGGCAATGACAAATCATTTCATTCAATAAAACGATTCAACATTTTAAAAGACATAAATTGTTTACATCTACGATTCTATAGGGTGTAACGAATGTTTTTTTGAAACCATTCTTTGGTCTTGTAAAAACACATTTACGGCATCGAAGTTAATTGTATTATATAATTCATAATATTGAAAATCTCGTAAATTAAATATTAAAGCAAACGGATAATAATCTAATAATAATATATAATAATAATTAACCGTGGCGCTGTTACGAGATGATTAAATGTTTTCTTTTTGTGTCGTAGCCGTAACGTGTAGATACAGTATTTCAATGGAAAACAGTGATTCTAGTTAATATTATGTGATGATCGTAACAAACTCTAAAATAAACCCACATAATAAAAAGAACATAAAATTTTAAAACCGCATTACGTTCTTCGCTTCTCTCGGAATGAAAAAATGTATAAAAAGTCCGAATTTCGAGAAAAGCTCTACGATTAATTAAAATGCTATATTTTGCTATATGAAGAAATTTTGTAAGAGGTGAATGTTTCATTTAAAATAAATTGCGATCCAAGGGATATGAAATTAAATCATATATTCGTATTATTTCATACAGATTTCAAGTATAATTTAATGATATTTTTTTTTAAATCGCAGGATGCATTCTACTCATGTATTTTGAAAGGGCATATGATAATCGGGTGTAGGGATTGAAAAATCGTCAGTACACTTGTTATTGTTGCTTAGGCGTAATACAATGATTTCGAAAAGTGATTATTTGCTTGTAGTTAGTCGACCACTGCTTACATAGCTGTGTGTACATAAATCATACAAAACAACACTTAGATCACTATATGCATTTACGTGTCCAAAATTTAACATTTTATGAATTTTAATGTAATATTTTTTTTGATAAATTGCCTTTTTGATAAAATCAAAACTACAGGTGCGAAAAAAATTTGTTGACTCTATATTATATAGTAGTTGATCAAAAGACGTTTTTTTTTTTTTTAATATTTAAAAAAAAAAACTGCGTATTATGTGACACAATTTTATTTTTTCATACGAATAAGCGTAAAATATTTTGAAATTGTTTGAAACGATATTAAAGTATCATAATATATATATATATATATATATATGCATTAAATTAAAATATAAAAATTACGAATAGCCAATGACCAAAACAGATATGTTAATGATTCTACCATTATGGGTTTCTTGAAAAATGTTCGGTACTTTATACAAATGCTTTTATAATGGACACCTACTGTTATCACAACCACTGTTACCTACTGGATATCACTGTTTATACAGATGTATGTATAAAAATCAGTGGCGGTTATAAGAGGGGGTGATAGTGGATCGCCCCCCTCCCATGGAATTTGATTTTTTTAAATTTTAAATAAAATTTAAATTTAAATAAATGTCGAAACTATTGACTTCCTCACAGAGGTCGAAGTGTGCGACTCGTAAGGGAATTTCATTCGATAATTTTGTTACATGTATGTCGCATTAATGATAAAACTATTGTAACGCTACGGTTATTAGTACCCTCGCTTATGGCCGGGTCGCCAACCTAGATCCGTAGAACACCATTCTGATGAATGAGATCTAGGATCTCCTTTTTTTTTTTTTAAAATTAACACCAGGTTTCTTACTTTTAAAATTACGTTTATTTGTGGAGAAAGCCGATGGGCGTTAAACTCTAACCAAAAAAGAAATTAACCGATTGAGAATGAATAAAAAGTCATGACAAACAAAACGTCTTGTGATTAAAATAATCATTGTTGTTTGGTAAGAAAAAAAATATAAAATGAACCAATTTATAAAAAAATTATTTGATTTATTATTTGTCATGTATGGTCGTATGGATGTCCATCATGCACGAATCGCACACCCGCTGTGGCACGTCGTTGGGAGAGATACCTAAAGGACCTACTCCATGTTTATGAGCATTTTCACGGAACAAAAAAATAATATGAAAAAAAAAAACACAGGCCATCGTTCATGTTGTAGTTAACGCGTTAGTCGAATATAGTAGAGTAATTTTTAATAATTGGTCTGGCCGGAATTTTCTTATATTAAATGAAGTCGCGATATTGAGGTGCGTTACCCTGGCACCACCACTTTAGAAATTCCAAATTTTTTTTACACCATTAATTGTACCATAATTTGTACCAATTTGTACCACTAATCCCCGAATTCGTACCCTAAAATTTCACCGAGAAAAAGCGATTTCAATTTGCGGGTGCCTGCAGGTAACGCGATATAATTGTGTAGTGAACCGGTCTCCTATGGTGGTACGTCGTCGGTTCGGTGCGTGTACCTACGTACAATTAGCCGCGCGACAATATTATCAATATTCTCGTTACGTTACACGCCGTTATTATTTTCAAAAAAATAAAGTAGTAGAAACAAAAACAAAAAAGTAAAATAAATAATAGAATAAAAAAAAGGTGTGTAAAAGAAAGAGAAATAAATATAAACTATAAATTAAAACATGTAAATAATACGTTTGTATATTTATTTATTTATATAATATAAATTCATTATTATTTTCAGTTTAAACGTGAGAACGTATGAGTAAATTTGCGTATTTTTTTATGTCCGTATTGGGAATGATACAATTAGCTTCCAATAGTGATTGTGAGTGGTTTATTTGTAAATAGTATACACAAACAGAACAAAAATAACGAATTCAGGAATACTCGATTCCGTCGTGTTCGGGTATTCAAGTTTTTTTTTATTTTATGACTATAATATGTTTTAAATTTTAACGTTTCATAAAGTTTAAACGTGATGATGGATTAACAATCGATCAGAATGTCGGGAATTCAATTAGAACCAAATCGAAAACGATCGAGTGATTATTAAATACATATAATTCATTTATTTATCGTATATAAAAAAAAAATGTAAAGCTTAAGTTCATAATTAACTAATTTAGTAGATTTATAAGTTATTAATATTACACAATCTTTATTGTCAATGTTAGTTTACATTGGAGCCTACTGAATAATTCGCAAAATCTTATTAATTTCATATCACTATAAATCACTTGGTATAAATGTGTATCTATTTTCCTATCCAACGGGCGCAAAAAACTAAAATGTCGAACGGGCCCTTAAATTTATCTCTTAAATGTTGATGACAATCAATTGTTGTTTTATAATGACAAATTGACCATGTATTGTGTTTTGTATTCGCATGATCCCCGATAACCATGCAGACGTCACAAATAATTTCATAGTACAATATTGATCACTATAATACGAAATAATTCGTAAATTACAAACGTCAACAAGATATGCGTAACATAAAGATTTCAAATAGTCTTGTTCATTTAATTATTTAGTTAGCTGACCACTGTTTTTACAGATGTAAGTACAAAGATTGTACATACAAAGTGTTAGACGTACCGTATACGTGTACGGGAATTTTCTGTCTTTCAGACCGTAGTCTGTATAGTGTACATTGCCTGTTCGGTATCTATTGGACATATTATCTCGTATCACTGTGTTATTTCCAGCCGACTGACTTGCTCATAGAACTCGAAGTGTGTGACTCGTAAGGGAATTTCATTCGATAATTATGTTATATTATGTCGCATTAATAATGCGATTATTTTTATTTTCAGTATAAACATGAGAACGTACGAAAAATATTATATATTTTTTATATCCATGCTGGGAACGATATTAGTTTCCAGTGGCAATGAGAGTGAGTTGTTTATTTATAACGGTACATAACAAAACGGGAATAACAAAATTAGGAATAATCGGATACGTGTGTTTTGGGTGATCGATTTTTTTTTTATGAATATATGTTTTTGAATTTGAATGTTTCGTAAATCATATACGTGATGGATTAAAATTCGATTAGGAAATCGATCGAAAAATCGTAAACGTTCCACTCCCTGTTTTGTAGTGTAGACTATAGAGTATGTATTTCATTTACATCATGAAATATATTTGAGTACATATATTATTGTTACAGCCGACGAAGAGTTTTTTAATAAAATGGTTAGTCTTCACAATGAATACCGGACAACGCACGGTGCACGACCACTAGTGTTGGAAGAAAATGTGAGTATAATATATATAGAATTCAATTGCTTGTATTTATCGTATAAGAATTAATGTAAATATCGTTAGATGACGGTTGGTAATTAATTAATTTATTATACTTATTTATTTATTAATATATTACGGGGCGAGCTCTTGATTGGGTATAATGAAAGTAATATTAAGAATACGAAAAGAAAACAAAATAATAATTAGGAGAAAAAGAGAGAGAGAGAGAGAGAGAGAGAAATAATTGCGGAAACTAGGATTGAATGGAAAAGAAAGTATCATTATTCACGGATACGCATAAGTCTGGGGCTAGGCAAATTAGAAAAAAAGTGTAGAGTATAGAATAGGACAGAGAAACGGATAGAACGGGTCGACACTTTGAGATTTAAGAGAGATAGTAGCACTGGGAGGACAGGGAATATTATATTTAAATGCCACAGGACGAAGAAATGTTATCTGCACTCTTTTAATCATGGAAATGGCATATACAGTAAGTGGCTCCCAAAGAATGCAGCCGTATTCAAATATAGGACGCACAAGTGCAAAATATAACGGTTTAAGGAGGGATTTGAGGTGAAATTATTTAGTTGTTCGAAGGATGAGACCCAGTTTTTTTTCAGAGCCGTATAGCATATCTCCTCAATATGTTTATAAATTATAAATTATTAATTTAGCATTGGATAACACATTAGGGTAACTACCTTTCCAAAATTAATACATCAAAGTTAAAGCGATTGATACTCGTATTTTATACTTTTATTAATTTCTTTAATAATAATGTCATATTTTATAACAACATTTCTAATTTTTTTCGTTCCTTTTATTGAGTGCTTCATTTGTTTTTACTTCAACATCTGAATATGAGTAAACCATTTATGGGTAACCTAACTTAACCACTTTACCATACTAGTTGGTATAGTTACCGCGGGTCAATAAACTGAGAAATATTATGAATTATGATAAATACTAATACATTTTGTTAATACAGAAAAATATTATTTTTATTGTTTTTAATTATTATCATTTCTTATTATAATTTTTGTACATTAGATAATATGTTAAGTAAAAATGAAAGCTCATGGGAGGGGATCCATCTTCCACATCACTCCATAATTGTGCCCCCTGGTATACGTTTGTATGATGGCGTTAAAACGTGTTGAATTCAAATGCGTTTTAAATTTCTTATAAACAGTGTAGCTTATCACTTGCGGTTATTTTGTTCATATATTAGGTTGGTTTAGAAAATATTTTGTAAACCCATATGAATTCAATTTTTTTTCTACATAACTTAATCATTTGTTCAAGATATTTAATAATGAATATCATTCAGTGTGTAAATTTGAAGATTTGATATTATACGATTTAATTTATTACAATTTAATATGCAATTTATATTTTTATAAATAATGAAAGTTATAAATTCTTCTTCTTTTCCCATATAATGCTGATATTATATATATCCATAACATTTCTATCATTCGTTTTTTTATATGTTTTGGTTTAGGCGACTTATTGTGCGGATGCAACTATTTTTAATTGGGACGGCAACGAAGAAAACAGACCCTTCAGAAAAGTATATGGATACAACATATATCGGAAGGATATCACATTGTCAGGTAATATGTGGCCGACAGCTGAAACTGTGTTTTTAGCTTGGTACAATCAGGGCGCAGGTTATGATTACACAGTTGGATCATCTAACGTTAGAGGTATTTATGATATGTTACATTATATTCATTTAACTTTTTTGAAATATTGTTAGAATTGCTATTTTTAATATTATATAAATTGATCATATACATATATATATATATAAATATATATACTCGTGTATATATATAGGAGCAGTTTATACAGTTGGTCACTTGGGGTATATTTCATAACGAATTGAATATATTTTATTACGTTTAAAAAATATTTTATTGTATATATATATATATATATAATGGTTATATAAACGATAATACAAAATGATTAGTATATACTATATAGAGAGGAATATTTCTAAGTAACCGACTTGGTAATGGACTATTGATCATAGTAGTATTACTACTATGATATAGTTTAACAGTACCATGTCTTGTAGTCTATTAGCCAAATTCAGTCGGATGCCAACATTTCGTAGGATTAAATTAATATTTCGTTATTGATATGTTATTGTGATCGTAATAATTTCACTTATAAAATACCATGTTTAGAAATTGTTATTTATTAGTTATTAATTATATGGATGTTTCTTTTCAGAGAAAATAATATTCTTAAATCTGTAAAGCTTTTCATTAAAATATAATGTGGGTAAACACGTATTTATGATTGCAGATCCATTTACACAAATCGTGTGGCAGCGGACCCGAAGAATGGGTGTGGCGCGGTTGGTACACGACAATCATTTTGTAGTTGTTGTTACCTATGAACCTGCCGGTAACAAGGTAGGCCAATATATAAACAATGTTATAGATCCGGCAACCGTATCTAACTCATAAATTAATTTACACAGTTGGTAATTAAAAAAAAAACCCCCCGTTTTTAAGCTTTATATTCCAAGTGAATTTATTTAATGTCGAAAATTTGTTTTTTGTGCTAACAATCTCATGTTTATTCTATGTCTGTCTTCGTTATATGTATTATATAAAGTTTCATAGCATAAATATTGCTTTCATTAGAGAAAAATAATGTAATTATTTCTTAATTATTAATGCTTATTTATGTAGTTATACTTCTATTTTATCTTATTGTAAGCTAAAAATATACGCGAATTTCACAAATAATCAAAATTTCAATTATGTAATTTTTGACTATATGTATTTTCATTGATTTCAAATAAACATTATTTAAATTATTGTTTCTAATCGTTTATATCATTTTAAATGCCTGCGGTATGTTCCGGCCGATTTCAAAATACACTATTTAAGGGGATTGTAAGTCGTCATTTTCTCTCTTTGTCTTACACACACGAAACATGGTATAATAGATGTTTCCTATTTCCAACGTACCGATCGATCTAGTAGTGCGATAAGAAATTTGAAAACAAATTTGAATTCGCCATGAAGTTTACTTGACATCGACTTTCCCACATTTCTAATTTTTTTCATATACCCTTTAAAATTAATTGAATAAGTCTTAAATAAAAAGTGTTGTTAATAATCAATTTTTGAAGGATTTAAATTAAAAAATGGAAATAATGGGAAAGTCTTTTTATAGTAAAATGCACGAGGAATTCAAAACTGTTTTTAAAATCCTTATTGCGTTACTAGATGGATCGGTACGTTGGAAGTAGGAAACGTCTATTTTGCTATGTTTCGTGTGTGTAAGACGAAGAGAGCAAATGCCCGTTTTCAATCCCCTTAAGTGTAAACCGAACATTTTTATGTTTAAATATGTGTATTATTCTGTGGTTGGTGATAGGCAACAAGCACGCAATTATTGGATTGGAAATCTTATATTTACACATAACAAATCATAACGACTAGTACAAATTGTAATGTTGCATACCTACCTTTTATAAATGTCTATTATTAAATCTATTTATTCAGTATGATTTTTATAAAGGTAGCGTAGTGCTGTGTATTCCGCTTCATGTTAACGTACATTCGGAGTTGTATTATTATTTTGATTTTGGAAGTAATACTAAATCATTGCATTCGTAAAAACCTTTTATCTCGTAGTAGAGATTAGTTTCGTCTTTAATTAATAAGTATGAAAAAAATTAATGTTTCTATGGGTTAAAGTTTTATTATTATAAGTGTATTGTATGTGATCGAACAAAAACAGATCAATGTAAAATTTTAATAAAGCAATTTTATTATGATTTCGACGCGTATAATAGTGACATATGAAACTAAGGATTTTTGCGTGTTTGCCGTAATTCGTAAATTAGATTTTAAACATTCATAAAACAAATTGTTGGAGTGGATTTTGACGCGTTTCGAAAAATATAAAAATTAAATAATATAATTATAAAATATATAGGAAAATATTGTATTAAATTATCAGCGTTTTTTTTTTTTTGCAAATTTCTTTTTGTAATCATTTTTCAAATTTTCCACCGATATGCCATCAATTCATTCTGTTATGTAAGTAAAATAATTTTCTGGTAAATGTTGGTCGTCTGGATTTCTTCCAAATTCTAGCAATCGCAATGTTGCTAACAGAGATAAATATTTTAACATATCACCAGCATCAGTAATCCGTGATAGGAATTATGTAATTATTTCATCCAGTGCTATAAAATATGTGTTGATTTTGTATTTATCAAATGGTGAATTCAAAGTGGTGCCTTCGGTATTTTCATCATCTAGTTTCTGTATTTTTCTTAATCTAACGTTTTTGAAATCCTATTTTTAGGTATATTATGTTCTTCGATAATTTGTTTTGTTTCATTTAAAACTTGCTGCTCGTATTAAAACACATAGAGAGTAATTTTATTTTTAGCATTATTCACGGTTTATTCATTCATTATTATTCATCTTGAAATATTGAACTAAATTCTGTTGTTATTTCTGTAATCGTATATTTTTAAATTCCGTAAAACATACCGATTGGTTTAAAGTTTCAATTTTCTCGACACAGTGGGAAATAAATATTATTATTAATTTCCAATACGTTTGTAAAAAAAACTCTTATTTTTTTCTAAAACCCTCAACGTCACTCTAAAGCTTACGTACAATTTGTCCTCTACTTTGTAGTTTTAAATTTGAAATACTTGTAAATAAGATGTCAAATCATTTGGGAAAACAAGAGACTTTAACAATGTTATGTTTTGTAAATCTTCTTAAAATTGCTGTCCAATATATTTATTTTTAAGAAATTGAAAAAATTCAGTTCTTAGCGCGAGAAAATATTTATTTACTTTTTTTTTATATCTATATATCATTATAAATTAATATGCTCGATGAAAAAGGCTTCGAGAACCGCGGATATTGGATCGCACCGATTCGCGGTAGGTGAATATCCAGACATAACCGTATATTAGTGTTATTAATCGTTATTGGTTGCAGTACTTAGTAGGTACACTGTTCACTGTTAGTGAATTGTTCATCACTCACTTGAACGGCCAGCTTAACTTTAAGGCATAGGTCAACCAAGACCCAAACCTTATATGGGACAGTCCAGTGTCGGCCTGGCACACCAAAGGCCCCTGGATCTTTTTACTCTGGAGCCTCCTGCCCCTTAGTTTAATATGAAGTTAAAAAATACATATCAATAAAAAACAATTCATTATATACCTAGGGTGTCCCAGATCCAGGGGCGGAGTGACTCTAAAATTCTTACCGGGCAAATAAGATTTTTCCGGGCCACTTATGAAAAAAATTGATTTTTTTTTTTTTCTTAGACTAGCGCCTTCTGTTTCCATATAGAGTTAATACAGGTTAATAAAAGAATCTATGGTGACGTTAGAATTTGGCGGTCGGATTTAGTTTTTAAGTTATAGCAATTTGAAATTTGATAATTTTACCGTGTTTCTTTAATAGGTTTATTTTTTTCCGTCTTTCGGTTCGTGCTTAAATAGCCTAATGGATAAATACCACGATTTAACGTGTACGATTCGGGGTTCGAACCTCTGTTCTCAAATCGATTTTTCGCATAATTTTTTTTTTTGTACATTATAATAATACAATGGGAAGATTTCAAAACTGGTGGAGACATAGCGTTAAAAAATATTGGTATAAAAAAAAAAGATGGGGCCCCGGCCGCATTCGCGGCCTAGCGGCCATGGCCAGGCCGACCCTGTGGGACACCCACTTGCCGCATTCATTTTTCGTGATCACGAGATTCATATTTACTCTCTTTGAACCATTACCACTGGTATCATCACTGGTACGCGACGCATTCGAGTGCCGTTTTCAGTAGGACACTGGTATGTGTAATATATGAATGTATACGAATAATTTATATCAAATCAAAGTACTCGGAGAAATTTAATTGAATCAAAATCGATTGGACTTCTTAATCGTTACTAATTCTATATTTCTATACATATTCCAGACGTATATATACGTTGGAAAAAAAAGTTTTGATTAAACGATAATTTTTAATTTCAATATATTTTACTTGAATCGTTTGGTGTAATGGTGTAGGGTGTTTGGGTTTGTGGAACTGACATATCGTCGGAAAATTCGTAGTCGTAATCTCGTATTGAAAGTTAAGTTTTTCGGTCGAGAAATAAAAAAAAAATGTTTTATTTTTAAGACGTAAAATTACTCGAAACAGCAAACAACACGCGCATTGAATATTTCAATAAAAGGAAAAATGTATTTCAAATAATTGTTAAGCATTCTTACAAACATTCGAAAAACAATGCAGGTCGAACACACCAATAATATTAATGTACGTACCACGAAATACTGAAATATTTTATTGTACAATAACGTTTGTAATGTAAACCATTTTATGTAAATATATATATTCACACTGCGAATAGATGATAATAAATGTATATAATATTAAAATTTACTTTGCGCCTCCCTCGTCAAGCGCCACACAGTTTGGGAACCGCTGCTATAAAATATAAATCGAAAATCACAAAAATAATACACTTTTATTGCGTATTTCGACAATTAAGCGTTGTCATCTTCAGCGCGAACTAACCACTACTAAACCGTCAGACACTGTATACGCCGGTATTTATACAGTTTATATCTTCGATGACGTCACTACAAAACGGCCGCGTCGGTTGGTCAACGACCACGCCCACCGCGATTCTACGCTGCCGCCGTCTGGTTTACACATTTAATTAATTTTAATAAAGAATTCTGTAATGGACTCAAGTCCAAGTTTAACAAGTTATTTAAATTTTTTTGAGATTTCATTATTGCTTCTCTTATGTTTAATTCTTTATTATAATTATTTACATTTTTTTAAAATTTCGTCGAATTAACATTATGGTTAGTATTCAATAATTAATGTTCCGCAACAGGGAGATTTATAAATATAGTCTTAGGTGTGCATTTTTTTAGTTTTGATTAATAATCCATATACAATTAAAAGCTATATTTAGTTGTACATTATTGATTTAATTATTTACATATATTTATATAGGCAGTGGCGGATCTAAGATTTTTATTTTTTTTTTTGGGGGGGGGGGGGCAAAAATGTATAATTCTATAAGTACAATATTTAGGATTTGATGTAAGAACTTCAAGTAAAGTATTACTTACTCAAATATACTTATATATTACTACGAATATATAACAGCCAAGGTAGAGCCCGAGCCCCTCGGGCCCCCCTTGAATCGGTCACTGTATATAGGTATTGTATATTTTTTATTACTTTAATAGTTATAATATATTGTATAAAACTAACTACCCAGTTATTATTATAATATGTAAAATAGAATATTACTTACTTTGTACCCGTATAATTTTATAAACAAAAAAATAGTTTTTTCATGTTTAATAAATAATATGTGTATTATTGTTTTTCGAATACATACATGTTCTTTAGTTTTTTTTTTGACATAACCAATTGCAGCTTGCAAATTCAATCTTTAGAGATATTATAGTCATTATCACATTGTTATGAACACACACAATATATCAAATCATGATTATTATATATATATATATATATATAAGCGGAACAGAAGTATTTTATGTACTTATACTTAGCTTTCTTTCGGGGAAAAAAATATACTGTACACTCACTCATTCACAACTCGCAGCAGTGTGAAAATAAACATATCTCTGAAGACATTCGAACAATTATAAAAAAAAATGAAGACATATGGCACATGGAAATATTTAAAATGATAAGAAATTTAATCTTGGATTTTCCTTCAAAATAGATTATTTTGTGTAGAAGCATTGGCGATTATTTTGTGATTTTAAAATATATCTAAAATGAAATATTTGGACAGTGAAATAATATTTTTGCCACATTCAAGTAGAAAAACAGTCGCTGTTGCCCTATAGTCCTGATATTGCTTGATATTGCTGACAATAGTCCCATTACAAATTTAAGACTAATAAAATATAGCGATAATAAATAAATAAAATACTTTTTTTTTTTTTTATTAAAACCTAAAGGTATAGTTTAAAATTTTAAAAACGCGGGGCCTGAAACTATGATCTAAGTGCGGGGCCCGGGGCACGGGCTCCGCTCGCCCCACCCTGGGGACGGCCCTACGCCTATGACTGTTTATACAGGTGAACGTATAATGACTGTACATACACAGTGTTAGATACCGTGTACGGATTTTTCCGGTATTACTGTAGTTTGTGTAATGTACATTGTCTGTTCTTTACCTATTGGACATATTATCTCGTATCATTGTGTTATTTCGAGTCGATTGATCTCCTCGTAGAAGTCGAAGTGTGTGACTCGTAAGGGAATTTTATTCGATAATTATATTGTACGTCGTAATAATAACGCAATTGTTTTTATTTTCAGCTTAAACATGAGAACTTATGAAAAATATTATATATTTTTTATATCCATGCTGGGAATGATATTAGTTTCCATTTGTGATGATGGTGAGTTTTTTTTATTTGTAATGGTATACAACAGAACGGAAATAAAGAAATTAGGAGTACTCGAATACGTCTGTTTTGGGCGGCCGACTTTTTTTCATAAATATATGTTTTGAATTAAAAAGTTTCGTAAACCATGTACGTAATGGATTAATAATCGATTAGGAAATCAACCAAATAATCGTAAAGGTTCCACTCCCTGTTTTGAAGTGTAGAAAACGCATTTCATTTTCATCATGAAATATCTTTTTTGAACATATATTATTGTTACAGTAACCCAAAAGTATTTTGAGGATTTGCTAGAATTACACAACAGATATCGGAGAATGCACGGTGCAGAACCTCTACAGCTGAACCCATGTGTGAGTATAAGATACATATAATTTATTTATTTACCGTACAGAAAATGTAAATATCGTTAGATGACGTTTGGTAATTAACTAATTTAATATACTTATTTATTTATTAATATATAACGGGTAGAGACCTTGATTATTTACAATAAAAGTAACATTAAGAATACTAAAAAAGAGAAAAAAACAAAAACAAACAAAAAATGGGAGAAAAAAAGGAACGAGAGAGAGAAAACAAATCATTAGAAACTAGGCTTGAATAGAATAGAAGGGATCATTTTTCACGATACGCATAAAAAGGGTTATAGGCTAATTTGTAAGAAAATTAGAAGAAGAGCGTAGACGAGTATAGAATGGGACAGAGGAGTGGGTAGAACGGGTCGGGAATTTGAGATTTAAGAGTGATTGAAGAGCAGGGGAGTCGACTTTGGCAGTAAGGAAGTTAGACAAAAAAGACAGGTTAGACATAATATATCGGTGTTGCGCAATACTTGAAAGGTTTAGGATACCAAGAACAGGGTAATCATCACGAGGAGGACAGGGAATATTAAATTTAAATGCCATAGAACCAGGATATTATGCAGCTTTATTCAAGTACAGGACGCACAAGTGCACAATATAAGTATATAAGGGAGCACATGAGGTGAAATTCTTTAAGTGTTCGAAGTATGGAACTCAGCATTTTTAGAGCCTTCAGCATACTATATCTCCTCAATATATTTATATATCATTATTATCTGCATCAACTTTGTTGTTAATATTAGTTTAGTGTTGGTCCTATTACATTATTCACAAACTGTTATTAATTGCATATCATTTGGTGCTTCTGTATGCCAGCTTTAAAACGTGTTAAATTTAAATTGTTTGTAAATTTATTGTAAACGGTGTAGTTTATCACCAGCGGTTATTATATTCATATACTAGATTGGTTTAGTAAAAATGTTGTAAACCGATATGAATTTAATTTTTTTGCTGAATGACTTTATCATTTGTTCAAGATATTTGATAATGGACATCATTCAGTGTTTAAATTCGAATATTTGATATTATACGATTTCATTTATTACAATTTAATATGTAATTTATATTATTATAAATACTAAAAATTGTAAATTTACCTACCTTATCCCATCTAATGCGGAGATAATATTTTATCTTTAATATTTCTTACATTTGCTTTTATACATGTTTTGGTTTAGGCGACCAAAGCAGCGGAGAAACTAATGAGAAATTGGGACGGCACCGAAGAAAATAGATTCTTCAAAGGCGTTTATGGATTAAATATATTTAAGAAGGATATCACATTATCAAATAATAACTGGCCGACAGCTGAATCTGTATTTTTAGCTTGGTACAACGAGGGCGCAGTTTACGATTACTCAGTTGGATCATCTAACATTAGAAGTATTTAATATATATTGCATTATATTCGTTTAACATTTTTGAAATATTGTTAGAATTGCTATTATTAATATTATATAAGTTGATCGGATATATGTGTATTGTGTATATAGGAGTACTTATACAGTTGGTCGCTTGGGGTATATTTCATAAAAAATTGAATTTATAATATTTTTATAATATTTTATCGATATACATTATAATATATAAAAGATAACACTAAATGATTAGTAGAGGTGAATATTTCTAAGTAACCGACTTGCTAATGGACTAATGATTGTAAAACAGTACCATGTTTTGTAGCCTAATTCAGTCGGATGCCAACATTTTATAGGGTTATATTAATATTTCGTTACTGATATGACGTTATTGTGATCGTAAAAGTTTCCCCGGTAAAATACCAGGTTTAGAAATTGTTATTTATTAGTTATTAATTATATGGATGTTCTTTTTTGGAGAAAATAATAGTCTTAAATCTAAAATACTTTTTAGTAAAATATAATAACGGATTACACGAATTTATGATTGCAGATCCATTTACACAAATCGTGTGGAAAATGTCTCGAAGATTGGGTTTGGCCCTGTTGGTACACGACAATCATTTTATAGTCATTGCTACTTATGCTCCTTCCGGTAACAAGCGTGGAGGCTACATTACGAATGTTATCGACCCGGCAACTGTACCTAATTCATAAATTAATTTAAACAGTTGGTAATTAAAAAAAAAATGGGTTTTTAAATATTATATTCCAAGTAAATTTATTTAATATCTTAAACCAGTTTTTTGTGCTAACAATGTCATGTCTATTTTATTTCTATGTTTTAGTTATATTTGTACGTCTTACAAGAAGTTTAATAGCATAAATATTGCTTCCATTAGAGAAAAATAATGTAATAATTTCATAATTATTTCTTTATAATATTTATTTATATATTGCACTTTTTTATTGTTACTGGTTATGTTGCTGAATTTATAATTTTATTCATTTAGTTATACTTCTATTTTATTATCTATTCATAAGCTAAAATTTATGCGAATTTTATAAATATTCGTAATAAATTTCATAATATTATTTTAAATGCCTGCAATATATTGCGGTATCAAAATAAACTAGGAAAAATAAAATTACATTGGAAACCATAAAGGCTAGTTGCTAGTAAGCATATTGTTATTGTGTACCTTCTATAAATGTCTAATTTATATATTTTTTTCACATCATTTATTTGTTCGATACGATTCGAATAAGGTAGTGCTGTGCTGTGTATTCCGCTTCATGTTAACATTGTTTATATACATTTGGAGATGTATTATTATTTTGATACTGAAAGCATTACTTAATCATTGTATTCTAAAAAAGCTTTTGGTTTTATATTATTATTCAAAATATATAACTTTCAGATCACTGTTAATTATTCCGAATGCGTGCATTCCGCATTGCTTTTCCTACACCAACGAAAACTTGTTTTTATGTTAGTGGTAGAAACTAGAAACAGTCATCTCCCTCTTTAATAATTTCGATATTCACACATTTGCGGAAACGTGCGTGCATTCCATTTATGTTTCTATAATATTATAAACGTATGCTCGTAGGCATGCGACTAGGTGTGCAGTCCACGAGTGATTAGAACCAACTTTCGATAAGTAGTGACGTGTTAATCGTTATTGGTTGTAGTGCTAAGTAGGTACACTGTTCACTGTTTGTGAATTGTTTATCACGTACTTGAACGGTCAGCTTAACTTTAAGGCATAGGGTAACCAAGACCCAAACCTTATATGGGACACCCACTTACCGTATTCATTTTTCGTGATCACGGGATTCATATTTACCCTCTTCGAACCATTACCACTGGTATCATCACTGGTACGCGACGCATTCGAGTGCCGTTTTCAGCAGGACATTGGTATGTGTAATATATAAATTTACGAATAATTTATATTAAATCAAAGTACTCGGAGGAATTAAATTTAATCTCAATCGATTGTACTGCTAATTCGTTACTTATTTCATACATACTTCAGACGTACATATATATACGCTAGAAAAAGGAGTTTTGATTAAACGACAATTTTTAATTGCAGTGCGTTTTATTTGAATCGTTTGGTGTAGGGCGTTTGGGTGTATGGAACTGACATATCGTTGGAAAATTCGTAGTCGTAACCTTGTATAAAAAGTTAAGTTTTTCGGCCGTGAAATAAAAAAAAATGTTTTACTTTTAAGACGTAAAATTACGCGAAACAACAAACAACACGCACCCTTTAAGAATTACATTTCTAACTTTAATAGTTCCATGAAAACTAAATTATGGCTTTGTGTTCACGTGAAAATCATTTATTTATTTATCGAGAGAAATGGCCCAAAACTGGTTCATATCAGTCAACACGTTAATAACTATTTTACATAGTGTATTCAGATTTAAATAAAGAATATGTTTAAGCGTACTAAACTTATAAAATTCATATTACCAGCAGCTGCAGCGACTGCCGAGCACTCATTCAGTGCACCGAGAAGACTGAAAATCTATTTAAAGTTTACGATGATCGAAAAGAGATCAACATAACTAATAATATTTTATATCAATACACGAATAACCATCTAAAATTGATTAAAAAAAAAAGAAAAATGCTTAAAAATGTATTCCCTGAACATTTGAGAGAAAATTAACTTTTGAATATATAGATGTATTAAATATAAATGCATTTTATATTTTTCTTAAAAAAATATATATTTAATAAATATACCTACATGTATATACTGATATTATTAGTAGAGTATGTTATGACATTTAACATTTTTATTAAAACCGTATAATATATAATATCTAGCTTTCACTATAGACCATCGGTTCCCATGGGGCATAGATAATAATTATGTGGATGGGTCATTACATCTTATCTTTCGGTCATTTTATAAGAATTATATGGGGTTGCTTATTTTTTCTTCCATTTTAATTTACCGTTTCTTCCATGCACAAAATGCCACAATGCGATAGTAAATAATAAACATAAAAATAGCAAATAAGCACTTTTGTATTGGCGGGATTGATCTAATTAAGTACCTAAGTATATAAGTAGTCAAGTCAGGTATTCCAGTCATCAGGGAGAACTTTGTCAATGTTACATGTATTTTTATATATGTAATATTAAAATTTGAAAATAACTGTTGTCACCATGTATAATTTCCATAGATAATAAATATAATAATTTCATTACATAACCTTAAAATATACCCCATGCGAGAAAGAGAACCACTCTCACAGTGACATCTCTCTCCTTTGAAATGGACCGCTACTCCATGCACATTCAATATAGGAGTGGCCTATCCGTATATTTCTTCTGTATGGCGGTTCCCAAAATTTTTTGTTCACATATACTTAAAAATAGAAAAAAAAACTTTTAGCGATGCTATATCGCAGTAGACAGGAGTTTAGTATTTAATTAATATGTATAGAAAAATGACCGTTTTTATAGATTTTATAAGTTCGGTTTTTATAGTTAATATTCTTATAAATTTTGTTATTATAAGTGTATTGCTTGTTTGCCGTAATTCGTAAATTATGAATTATGTTCATAAATATAATATACATATAAAATATATAGGAAAATATCTAATGTTTAATATTGTTTTCACTTATCAGCTCCCATTGTAGTAGTTTTTCAATAATAACCCATTAAAAAATTAATTAATACATTAACCCAATAAAAAAATAATTGTTTTTCTTTTACTAGTGTATAAAACATTGTAAAAAATATTATGGTTTAGTCAACTTGTATTCAGTTTTCAACTCATAAATAATAATCACTGCTAACAACACTGAGCTTACATTATATTTTGTTGTGAAATTTTTTAATAGTTTTTTCCAATACGTTCGAGTAAATCGCAGAGAATAATCAAAAACGTATTAACCATAAAATCATATTCAAAGGATTTTTTTTTTTTTTTGAACAAGTGTTCAATGTTAATATTCGGAATGATAATGATTACCTAATTGTAATACAATAAAATAATAATAAAATAATCATTTTACGCCGAATTTTGTAATTTTGCCACGTCGTATAAATCAAAAAATGAACGACGATTTCATATATTGTTTAGTGACCAATACGATAAATTACGCATTAACAAAGTATACCGCGTAGCGTATGCAAACGTCGTAATTTTTTTCGATGTTAATCGATCACTGTTTATATAGGTGTATGTACAATATATATTATACGTATGAACAGTTAGATATTAAAAACGTGCCTATGTGTATCTAGTTATAACAGTGTAAAGGATATTGCCTAGTGCAAATATCTCGTACTAGTGTCATATTTTTGTTATTTGTACACGAAATTGCCAAAAATCTAAGAAGCTGACGTGCGATATTCGTACAAGAGAATTTGATTTGGTATTATAATTGTCTGATCACTCGAAACCGTATTATAATTTTCTATATTTTCAGTTTCAACACGAGAATGTTTGGAAAATATTTTGTATTTTCTATATTAATAAATATATTAGCTGTCAGTAGTGGTGGTGAGTGATTTAAATTTTTTTTTTTAAAGATAAACAACAGAACGAAAATAATGCAATTAGGAGTACTAAAAATCGTCTTTTTTCTCTTCACCTTACATTCCCAACTACACGAGGTCATCTACTCTAGTCCTACGTCTCCATAAAGCATGATTTCCTATTTCTTGTACATTCACACCAGCTATCTTCACTGTCAAATCCGTCTGTACACATTTCTTTTTCGATCTTCCTCTTCTTCCTCTTTTTCCAAAAGAGTCTTCAAATCCGTGCGCTTTTTGAGGTCGAGTATTGTTTTACGATTTGAATATGAACATTTCTTATACCTTGTACGCGGTGTGCCAAAAGCCGATCACAATGCAGGGAATTTTAAACTTATTTCTAACTTTTTCTCGACGTTATATAAATAAATGCGCAAAATCATTTCGTTTCCCCCGTACAAATAGGTTTAATTTTTCTGAGTCATGTAAATATTTTGATCCTTTCGTGATTTGCAAGAAAACTCGACTTATTTTGAATAATAACTTATTAAAGAATTAAGTTGGTCAGTTTAATTCATTATTGTTTCGCCCTAGAAGTGAATAAGTTACTTGTAATTTTAAAACTAATTTTTATGCCGGATATCGGAAAAGAAACTAAACCATAACCTGTACAGATCAATATCAATCGAATTATATTACCAGTAATTTAATTAAAAAACGTCGAGGAAGGGTATATATATATATATATATATCGGAATAATAATTTATTATTTTTTTCAATCTCAACCGAGGAAATCTTAAAGATTTCAGTCGCTGTCTCGAAAAAAGTATTTCACCGTGGATTATATATTATTCAAGTACCTGCATTATTTTTGTTATTATTATAGATAACCAGGATTTTTATGACAAACTGTTAAAATTGCATAACGAGCACCGGGCTAAGCACGATGCAAATGAACTGAGTTTTGACGTAGACGTGAGTTATAATACGATATTATAATTATTTTTCGTACGAATCGCGAGTAGCGTCTATATAAATAATTCCAGCTGATAAAAAATTGCAAATCATTATCGTTTAAAATACCAGTTTTTCGTACGGAGTGTACGCTATATACATTGTATATTTATGTGTTATTGAAAATATATGGCTTTCGGATCACCGTTAATTATTCCGAATGCGTGCGTACGCAATTTTTTTTCCAGCCTAACGAAAACGCGTCATAAATTGTTTTTATGTCAGTGGTAGAAAGAATCATCTGCCGTTTTTATAATGATTTTTGTTATTCACACATTTGCCGAAATTTTCGCGCGGTCCACTCATGTTTCTATATAATATTATAAATGTATGCGTGCAAAAACTCAATTCTCACAATACTGGCTTTATTAAAACGATCAGCGTACGTGTAATCGGTATAATTATACAATTAATATTTCGATCATTCGCTGTAGTTATACGTTTTGATTTAGATCGCGTACATAGCGAAACTACTTACAAATAGGTGGAACGTGAACAAAACCGACATGCTCGGGGACGACCTGAATTACTTTTATGGATATAACGTGTTCACGAAGGAAGTTACAGACGGCGATACCCTGCCAGATGCCGAAGAAGTGTTTTTCCATTGGTACAACAAGGGGGTAGGTTACGATTACTCAGAACACGCAACATCTGGCGATACAAGTATATTTTATATAATGTTCATTCGATTTTTTTTTTTTTTTTTTAGTGAATTGCTAATTTTAACATTGAAATAAGTCGATCAGATGTATTTGAGCGTGTGTGTGTGTGTGTGTGTGTGTGTGTTTAATGAATCAATCGAGCGGGGTAAATGTTTTCCGATCATTTAAATTTAATTCATTTTATATTTATACACATTATGTGTATCGATTTAATTACGCCAAAGTATAATACGAGTATTACGAACATTCCCGAGAATTTTATTGTATAAATATTTATACGAGTATGAAATAAGTGGCGATATAACCGGAAACACTATTTGTGATCGAAAGAGGTGAACAGTTTTCAGAAATATTTGTGGTAGACGATACGTTAAATTAATTTTGAACGTATTCATCTACATACTTAGGTACGTTTCCATACCCATTTGTTTCATCTGATGCAAACACATTGAAAGATTAATTTACATATTTCGATATTAATTCCGTAGAAATCATTGGCCGTAAATATGTGCCGAAAGAATAGCATTAACTCAAAAAAAAAACATTATTGTTTATTAATTTTTTAAACGCATTTTCTTGGAGAAAATTCTTAAATATAATAACGTATTTTCTTTATTAGTAAAATACAAAATCGATATACGAGAATTTACGATTGCAGATCCGTTCACACAAATCGTGTGGAAGCAGACAAAAAGATTGGGCTTGGATATGATTAAAAAGGACGGTTACGTTATAGTCTTGGCTATTTATGATCCGCCAGGCAACAAACAAGGACATTATGCAGCGAATGTTACAGATCCGGAAAGCACATCTGGCTAATAAATTAATTTACACAGGCACACGGCTCGTAATTTAAAAAAAAAAAGAAAGAAAAACGCGTTTTGGAGTTTTAGATTTCAAGTGAATTTATTTAATGTCTAATGTATATATATTTTTGTGCTTATAATATCATTTCTGTTTCTAAATTGTACACCCTATATTATGTTAAGTACAATAAATAATAAATGTGGTTGCTATTAAAATAAATAAACAAATCGAAATTAATTCAGGATTATTTTTTTATAATATTTATTTGTATAATGAACAACTCTGTTGTTATTAGTTAGTCTATACTGTTGAATTCTCGATGTAGCTTTTTGCAGAAAAGAAATATACGTGTGTTAGTATTTAAGCAGTTATAGAATTCTAATGACCTAATCAATTAAATATTTATATATTCGTCGATAGTAAATAAAGACAGTCTTCTTCGTTATCGTTTTGTACCTACGAGTCACTGTGTCCTCGTTGCTATTTGAAAATACTCGATTTCAGTGTAACCAGATCGGGTGTTTAAATTTAAGTTTAACTATATAAAATATAATGTAGAATACAAAATTTCACATAGAATTTGTTCAGTTTGCTAATTCATTGACGGTCAAGACCACTTGAATTACTAAGCATTCATCATTCGACTTGAAAATGAGTTGTCGTTCGTCTGCCCGTGTTCTTTGCACAAGTCTATTAATGACGCGTGTGATAATTATTAACAAAAAAAAAAATTATTTATATTAAATAATCTAAATTGTCAAAATAATCAATTTATCCCATAAAATAACCGACGATTACTCACGTGTAAAAATGTCAAATTTGCCGACTGAAATAAATTAGGTGTTTAAAGGTACACCACTAAATCCGACCCCGATGGTGACACTAGCTAGGCAACGTGAACGTAATATGAAATTTGGCTATTCGTGTAGCACTAAAGTAAAAAATCTTTTTATAAAATTAAAATTTTCATAAAAATAAAACGACGACGCGTAGTTATTCGACGATGACAATTTCGCGACATAATTTTGAGAAAAAGATTTCGGTACTCACAAGCGACAACGGTATACCCAACGACCAAAAGAATTTAATATAATATTTAATAAGAAAAACCATATTAAATATTATTAAAGGAAACGGATCTAATAATATATAATAAAATTAATCTTTGCGGTGTTGCGACATGATATTTAAATATTTTCTTTTTGTGTCGTTAACACGCAGGTACAATTTTTCAACGGAAAACGACGATTCTAGTAAATGTTATGTGATGATCTTAACAAACGTTAAAATAAAAAATGCGGAACATTTTGTTCTTCGCTTCTCTCGGAATGAAAAAAAAAAAAGTCTGATTTTCGAGAAAAGCTTTACGATCGTTAAACGTGAATATTTCATATTATCAAATAAATTGCGATCGAAGGGATACGAAATTCAATCGTATATTCGTGTCTTTTGAAAGGGCTTGAAAAAGTGTAGGGATTGAAAAATCGTCGGTACAGTTGTTATTGCCGCTTAGGCGTAATACGATGGATTTCGAAAAGTCGTGCCATTATTTGTCTATAGTTAATCGACCACTGTATATATAGCTGTGTGTACATACGAGGAAGTCATACTGCAGAGCAACAGTCAGATACTGATCACTATATGTACATACGTGTTAAAAATTTTACATTTTATGAATTTTAATGTACGTATTTTCTTCGATAAATTGTGTTTTTCATCAAATCAAAACTACTATACGGGTTCGAAAAAAAATTGTTCACTCTATTATATTATATAGTAGTTGATCAAAAGTGGTTTTTGTTTTTTTTTTCTTTAATATTCAAAAAAAAAAATTGCGTATTATGTGACACAATTTTATTTTTTCATACGGATATGCGTAAAATATTTTGAAATTGTTTAAAACGATATTAAAATATCAGTGTTTTGTATTAAATTAGAATATTAAAATTGCGAACGGCCAATGACTAAAACGGATATTATGTTAACGATCCTACCGTTATAGGTTTCTTGAACAATTTTCGGTAATTCATACAAATGTTTACGAAATGGGTACCTACTGGAAAAGGGAAAATCACGAGAAACGTCTCAATTAAAATACTGCGATTTCTATACGCTCTTCTGCTTGTGGAAAAACGAACCGATTCGTACATGATTTACGAAATTTTTAAATGAAAAATGTATTCATAAAAAAAAAGTCGACCGTTGCAAACACACCTATTTGAGAATTCTTGTCGTGTTATGCACCGTTAGTCATTACAAATCCGTTTACCATTACCGCTAGCGACTAATTATTATCAATACCAGCATGGATTTAAAATAAACGTTACTTATATTTTTCAAAATGTTCACGAGTTCGAACCAAAAATATAAACAGTTTTATTGTGTCGTTGAAACAACACAGTTACCGGAATTAATCGGGTGCTGCAAATAATACTTGAATCGAAACGATTTTTCCTTTGATTTATTTAAGCGTACTGAATAACTACAACTCCTGAACATTTTACAAAAAAAGAAATGTCGAATCGTAAACGCATCGGTGTTGGATATTGTTTTATTTTTTTTTTTAAATTTAAATTTAAATACAAGGTTGACTATAAACTATAATATTTTCACAATGATTTGCACCACTGAATTATACTTGTTGGTCGTCCTGAATCACGCGAGTACATTAATTATGGTACCGATGAATTTCGATTGAATGTTGTTTTCTAACCGACAACAAAATGTATCATTTTTAAGAACATTTAATGTGTATACACAATAATATATGTTATAAAATTATTCGAAACTAGTTGGTCACATATTTTAGTTAAGTGTTAAAAACCCATAATGAAATATCACGAGTTTCACTAGGATTAGTCTTATCGAATACAATATTTATCGTTGTTTTCAAATTAATAATTGTACACAGCTAAAACACTGTAATCGACATAATGACGTCCGTTGATTCATACTTTAATTTTTTTAACAATTTGACTGGTGGTGTGGTAAAAATGAACTCTCGAATTCATCGCGTAACAGTATACGATAAAACAAAATCGTGTTATTGACACTGATTGTCATCATGGTTAATAGGTAACTTTAAAAGACGTATGATGTGAATTCTTTACATTTACTTTAATATAGGGGGCGACGAATGTTTTTTTTTTTTTAAAAATCATTCTTTGATCTTGTCAAAACATATTTACGACATCGAAGATAATCGTACTCATGATATTTAAAATCTCGTTCACACAGGTGCATACAGTGTTCATTATGTCTGTTAATAGTCTGCGTAATTGATGTACAAACATCTATATAAACCGTGATCGATTAACACGGTAAATAATCTTGAGTTTTCGGTAAAAAATTATGTAACTCAACTTGTACAACACGAATACATATTGACGAATAATTTAATAATAATTTATTAGTTATAGTGATCGATTTCGTTTACCTATTGTCACTATACATTATTACACAACTCTTACAGTTTTAGAATGATAATTCTAATATATTTTGTTCTCCGAACAATTTTCTTATTAATACATATTAAATTATCAATATAAATATATAAACCTGTGCACAATTATTATTATACTAATATGGTACCTACTTCAAAGAACTTCGCGGCCATGATCGTGTTGCGATATTTTTATATTTTCCGTTTCAACGCGAGAACATTTGGAAAAATATATTCTGTACGTTTTATGTACACGCTAGGATTTATATTGGCGTCCAGTAGTGATAGCGAGTGGATCTGTAATCGTACACAACAGAACGGGAATAACGAAATTGGAAATAAAACCAAAAAAATAGAGTGTGTTTTATCGCTCGTCCGAGTTTATTATTCTTTTCTCTTTTAATGACTGTTTTTATTTTGGATTTGAACTAAATAATTTACATTTTATTTTAAAGTCGATTTGTTTTAATGAATGTTATCTCAATGGAGACCAGTAATGTTTCGATTTATTCGGCTACGTTATCCCGAATACTTTTCAAATGTTTTGTTTACAGATCTGTACACACATAGTATACACTTTCTGTCAGTTTAAAAAAAACACAGCGAATTTCTTTTGGGCCGTCGAGAATCTTAGAACTCGCGCTTAGGCCAGACTACTTCCAGTAACCGGCGCTGCACGAGTGTTCGCTAAATGGATTACCAAATACTTGGCATTTAAAAAAAAATTTTTTTTTTTATTCGTAGCACCGCAACAAATCACGAATTGAAACAAAACGCAATATTTCGTTACACGGAGCAATGCTTTCTAAAAGTGGTAACTACAAATTAGGTTGGTCATTGTTGCATATGTGTTTACATAGGTGTTTGTTAATAAATCACACAAACAGATGTCGAAAACGATGCGCTTACGCGTAAGAGATTGTTTTTTCCCTTCTAGGTATTATAACCAGTGTAGAGTAAATGACCAGCTATAGTAGGAACTTATCGGATGTAACTCATACCGTTTTATTATTTCTGTTTGCCCGCCGCCCGTTCTATAAGAAATCGAAGGGCAGTCACTTTTTCGCGGGAATAATCGGCGATTCCGGCTCATGTTCGGCTTGCGTTATCTCTTGTGTATATCAATCATTTTTTTTTTTTTGGTAATTTCAGTTCCAACACGAGGACGTTTTAAAACTATTTTCGCATTTATTATAATCGTGCTGGGAACGGCATTAGCTGTGCCGGCAGTGACGGGTTTTCTTTTAACGATACACGCAGCTTCAGAACGAGAATAACGAAATTACCAATGAATTATGATGTAATAGACGGAGAAACACTTGTATATTTGAGCGTAAAATCATGACAGATTATCAAAGAATTTTATGACTGATTGTTTAAGTCACACAACGAAAAACTGATAATTCGCGGTTCAGGCAACATTTGGTATTGAACGAAAAAGTGAGTTAACTTCAGTTTTAATTTTAGTGTTATACACTGTTGTCGTTTTTAATACCGGTTTGCACAGTTTAGCGATCGACGTGGAAAATCTGTACTGGTAATTATTAAACTAAATAACGTAATTAACGTATTCCACGTTTTAACGAGTAGACAAAATTAGTAAGTAACTCGCTTATATTCGAACGAGTATTTTTTTTTTTTTTTCGTGCAAACGCGACTTTACGTTTGATAGATTTTAGATCTTTATTCTGTAGAAAAACTCGTGTTAACGCGTATACTCGTTAACTTGAAGTTCAAAGTAGAAATACAGTAACATAAACATTGTGGATGTCGCTCAAGTGAATTGATCAGATAAAGTGTTAGAGTATTTTTTCGGACCAATCGTCATATAAAATAAAACTTACAAGATTTTCAGGGGCGTATTTAGAAATTTTTTTTGGTGGGGGGCTGAGGCATTGAGTACATATCATTGTTGAATTATTTCTAAATTTTAATCCAAGACTAAATCTTAAATTTATAATTGAATATTAAAAAAAATATTTGCCATTTTATTTGATGTACGAATGCACAATGCACTAACATGTCTAAGAATTCTAAGGTCTTTTTTCGATAAACTCTCGCAAAAATGGTTTTATAAAATCAATGTCTGGTCATACAAAAAAAAACAAAAAAAAAAAAATTCTTTAGCAAACACAATGCATGAAAAATGTTATCTCGTTGCCGAATTCCGTCCCAAGCAGCTAGTAAAAATGTCCGAATTCCGTCCCGTGGGTGGAACAGTGTTGGCCGAATTCCGTCCCGCGTCTAGTGAGGTATAGGTAGCGCGTCGGGCTTCTTTCACACGTGACGGTTTTGTCCGTACGGGAAAAAAAAAAAAAACGTACGGTTTTTATCCGTACGGAGGGTTGTACGTAGGTATTCACCATAGTGGCGTAGCGCCCTATGAGACAATGACACAGTGTCTACCCAAGTTTACATTCCAGTAATTTATTTTAAAATACTTTATGTTAAAATTACGAATTTGATATAAATGTCAATAATGATAAACCTATAATTTTATGTCAGGTATCATTTTTTTTTCGTCCGATTAATTCCATATCCGCTGCGTAATCGTGTTCGTTTTCAATCGCGTATAATATCAGGCGTTCAGTATAGGCAACGTACGTGTTGCGACAACGGGCCGTGTTGTCTCTCATGCCAATACACGTATATTGTCAGTAGTGGCAGCGGCGCCCATTGAGCTAACCATGTAACGCAACTGCATGTCCACTCAGTAGTGGGTGGGTGTGGCCGTGGGGGATAGTATGTCATACCTATCATATATTGTTATACTGTCATCTAGTGTCTATAAAAGTATTGTAGGAAATAGTATGTACAATAAAATACAATGCAATAAACATTATGCATATTTAGGTATTAGGTACTAGTTAGGTAGTAAAATTTGGTGGGTGGGTATAATTTTACCTAACTGCATGTGCTGTTGTAAAACCTCTGTGCGCCACTGAGTAGTGGGTAGACGGAGCGTGCGCGGGGTCTGGGAACACGCGTTGTAACGCTTGGTGTGGGAGGAATACGATTCCGCACGTTTTTTTTTTTTTGAACACGATTCCGCACACTTTATTGTTCATAGGACAATACAATAGGAATTGGGTGCAACGTTGTCAAATTTATTACAAACGGTTTATTATATATATTTATATATATATATTATATACTTATTATATAAATATTATGATGTAAAAAAAATATAATAATAATAAAAATAGTTGTCCCTAGTAAATCAGATATACCCAGTGAGCCGTCATTACAATTTAATAAAAAAAATAGTTATCTCATATACCTATAGTGAGCCGTCATTACAAAACAAAAATATAATTTAATATAATTTTTTTATTATCTTATTTTCAAATAGTTTAAACTTGAAATGTCGTGGTAAATAGGTGGAAAAGTTCAGGTTCCTAAATAATATGCACTATAATTGTATCAATCTCATGTTACAAGAATAAACGTGCGGAATCGTATTCGTTACATGGCAACGTCGCATTCGAATACAATACGGAGTTGGGTAGAAAAAAAAAAAGGTAATGTAGAACAATGAACGTGCGGAATCGTGTTCTACCCGCTTGGTGTGAGACATGTCTCATTCGTACCTCGTCCCGCCGCGCCGCACTGCACCGCGGCGGCGGCGGCGATCGGTTTCACCCCATAACCCAGTCATAGTCGAAGGGTCGGCGGGGGCAGTTGTCCGAAAATGATAACAGATATGAGATCGAAAATGGCGGCGTCGAATTTGTACCAACATAACGTTTTCAAAAATTTAAAGACCAATGTTTTTTTTTCCTTTTGTATGTGTACTGTTCTGCTATATGATAAAAGTTATATTATGATATATAACTTTTATCAGGATCTAGTTATTTTCACAGATATATACATTATAAATATCTGTGGTTATTTTATTATAGGTAATTTTGTCAGCAATGGTTGGCAGTACTTTGTCGAGTTCAAACCTTTATCAATTTCAAATCTATTATCATTTTCGGACAACTGCCATTGACCGATAGTCGGAACACGTCTAATCTATACGTATAGCTAGTATACAGAGCGCGAATATTTATAGCAGTCACTCATATTCCCCGCCGGTTAAGTCATCTTATTATCGAGTATTTCGTAGATTCGCGGTTAGGTTAGACTTCTGAAATTTTTTTTAAAATTTTTGTCTACCCACATGGTTTGTCCGCGCTAGGCGCTACGCCACTGGTATTCACGCACGACGGGTTTTTTTTTCCGTCGCCGTCGGTATTATACATTTCGCGGCTATTATAATATAATATAAGACAAGTTAACACAACAACGGACGGCAGACGATTTAAAATCGTCTCGTGTGAAAGCGTGCGTTGAATCGTGTAGGCCACTGATAAGACGGCGACGGCACGGCGCCGTACGTTTCAGTCGTTGAGACGGCTGTTTTCGATCGACCGTACACGGAAAAAATCCGTCTCCGTCCAGTGTGAAAGCTTCACAATTACCTACTTTTAACAGTTTACTGTCAACGGCTCACGGACAAAAACCGTACCCTTTTATTTCCGTACGGACAAAACCGTCACGTGTGAAACAGGCCTCAGCCATGACTTTTGTCCCGCGTCTAGTAAACTATAATAGCGTCTAATCAGTTTCTTGCCAGCCTATTTTCAACAAAAATCTTCCAAAAAAATAGTTAAAGGACAATTTAGTTTGTGCTTGACGTACGGTTTGTGCAATATAAAAAGAAGGTGTTTGACATACGGGTTTTTACCCGTGCAATAATATAATTATATTACTTGACATACGGTTTTTTTTCGGCCGTGTACTATTAACATAATATATAAAAAAAAAATATAATTATAACGGATTCTAATTTAAAAGAAAAAATATAGAATATAAATAAAAGCAATGTACAAAAAAAAAATTTTTAATTTTAAAATATAAATTCGGAATTCGGTATCAGCCAAATGTTTTTTTTTTTTTTTTTTTAAATGTGCATTTTATGATTGTGTTTAATGACGCAATTACACTTTTTCATAAAGGCGCGTAATGATTTTAATAATTAAATTTTAATACGCTATAAGGCAAGTAAAATAAAAATAATAATTAGCAAATCTGAGCAAAACTCAGTTTATTTCTTTATTTTATTTTGAAACTAAAAATTTGAACACTCAAGAAAAAAAATATGACTTACGATTTTCGAAATTTTATAAATCGTTAAAAAAAAATATAATTTTACACGGTGTATCTAATTAAATGTATCCAAGTAATTCACTTGCGCAACACCCTGCGGCTCGTTACCTTTTTTTTTTTAATATTTCGGTCCTTTAAAATGATGAAATCTGTGTCGCAACTTTTATCTCAGGAAACTTTAAAAATAATATTTTTTTTTTTTTTTGTAATTGATTAATAAAAAGGCGTAAATTTGAATTTTGATTCAATCGCCAAAGAATTGTACGGTTACACGGGGATAGATCAAACTCGTTCTCTATTTTACGGCCAGTAAAGTTAAATGCGTTATTAGAAATAGTTTTAGACGGTCTTTTTTTTGGCTTATTTCGTTGAATTTCGGGAAAAATAGGACTGTTTAAACACACGCACGTATAATAATAGATATCGTATGAGGATGTACGTAAAGCGTTTAGAAGCCACGCACAGGTTATAATATGTGTTTCGTCCGTTGCCATACAAAAGCTAACGACGTCACTGCCTCTTTCTCCAGCCCCGAATGTCGCTGTTCGTTATTTTCAAACCGTCATGGCTACATTCTATAATTTCAAAAGTCCATTATTGTTACAAGAAATAACAATTTGCACGATACGGACGTGATATTGGTGGTTAGAGAATAAAATGTTCAGACGTCCGCTATCAATACACGTACACTCACGTTATTCGAGATGACCAGTAACGTACCAAAGATTTCACGTTTTGAATAGATCACGAATTAAAAAAAATATACTCCGTATTATCGAAAAGTCGATACCCCGGTTACCAAGTAAGTTTATATAGGTGTGTGTACATAAACTGTGCAAACAGAGAGTTGGATGATATCAAAGACGATGCGCTTGCGTGTACTAGATTTTGATTGCGTGCCATAGTATGGTAGTTACTAGATAGTAGGCCGGTACATTATTATAATAGTATACCTAGTGAAAATCACGTTTTGTGTCATTATAATCATTTGATTATTTCTACTA
This sequence comes from Slavum lentiscoides, assembly GCA_032441835.1. NCBI lineage: Eukaryota > Metazoa > Arthropoda > Insecta > Hemiptera > Aphididae > Slavum > Slavum lentiscoides. The sequence goes on along the minus strand of CM063715.1, from coordinate 6,560,165 downwards.
CCCGGACCGACGACGTCCTATAGACGTATTTGAAGTGCGATCAATTCTTCACGCGGGCGAGTGAATTCGATTTGTGATCTCAATAGTGTAGTAAACGTTTCTAGTATGTTCAGTTCCAACGTGAGAACGTTTGAAAAGTATTTCGTATTCGTTCTGATCGTGCTGGGAGTGGTATTAACTGCCAGCGGTGATGGTGAGTTGTTTTTTTTTAATAATACCTACGCGACTGCAGAACGAGAATAAAGGAATTACGAATGAATGTATAATAGAAACGTTTGTGTTTTCGGATGGACGAGTTTTTTTTTTTATTTTATGACATGATATTATTGCAGAAACCGAAAAGTTCAATACTGATATGTTAAAATTACATAACGAGCACCGGGCTAAACACAACGTACTTCCACTGGAATTGCACCCCGAAGTGAGTAACAATAATTTTTGTACCGTATAAATCGTAAATAGTTATATCGTCAGATGTACTCAAATCGATTGATTTCCAAATTTATCAACACGCCCATTATCGTTTTTAATATCAGTTTATAACGTCGGGCGTACAATATAGTAACCTTAAAATATGATTTGATGAAAAACACTTTCACGCGTTAGCGTTTTAGGTACGCTTTTTTCCGTTTTCAAGTGAAACGCGTCTCTTATACGTATACGCGTGATAGATTTGAAGTTCGGAGTAGAAGAAAAACGAACGCGCAGTTCCCGGCAGTTATATTCACATATTTGGGCAAACGCGCTAGGGTCCATCTGTTCGTCTAGCAAATTACAAACGTTTGCTTGCAAATACGTAATACACGTATTGAGTGATCGTAACCGGTCGATTTGTCAAAAGTAACATAATGTATTAAAATTAGAAGATTTCCATTAAACGCGCTTTCGGCATTTTTTGATTTTAGTTGATCAGTGCTGCAAAGAGATGTGCGGAAAACTGGAATAAAAGTCTATTTGAAATACACGAGAAAGACTGGACGTACGGAGATAACAAGTACACGAATTACTATTTCAAAAATGAAAGGGACTTGACCAAAGAGACTGCTGCGTACGTGTTTTCGAGCTGGTACGACGAAGGGGAAAATTATGATTACACGAGAGAACCGTTACACTCACAAAAGGAAAACGTAGGTATGTTACCATTTTTACCATTTTTCGAGTTAATGGTGATTTTTTTTTTTATGCAATATATATTGTATAAATAGAATGTTTGTTGAACCGACGCTGTTCGAATGCCGTTTTTCATCATTTTTTTATTCACGGTTTTCCACCGTGTGGATTTCATTTATTTAATTAAATTTTTCCCATTAATTTATCTTATTAATTCTGACACAACAATTACCAACGAAAAAACACTTTATTATACGTGATAAAACACACTATGAATAACACACTATCATACGTGATTGTTATATACGCGCAGTGGCGTGTTGAACTTATTTCTGGTGAGGAGCAAAGATTAACAAATGGTATCACCCACCCCTTCAGGTATCACTCATCACTTGCAGTTGCGTCGTGTCAGAATTTTAGAGGGGGTTGACTTACCTCAATCCAATTATCACCTTCAAATAATAATACAATATCAACACGCTTTTCACAAAATTGGTGATGCAAAACTTTTTCGCCAAAACCGTGTAACTCGACCGGTGGCCATAAGAATAACACGAGAGCAGAGAGAAAACTCCGAAATCGCTGTACAGTAATCTCGCACGGCCATTGCACTGCACTCAAACCGGCCGTCATTTAGCACTGCAGAACGAGGATCTCTAGCGAGATCCTTCGATCACATTCTCAATTCTGACGTCTAGCGTCTAATGATGTAGTAACCATGATTAAATAAAGTTTAATAACTACAAACTACAAACTAGTATATTATGATTGTCTGACACCTGAGTGGCTGAGTGTATAGTATTACGATATTATAGTACCTACTAAATCCATTACCCGGTACTTATTATCTAGTACCCTCCCACCCACCCACCACCAATTTTGGAGGAGCAATTGCTTCTAAATTATTCCTTCAACACGCCACTGTATACGCGTAAGATGAATAATATTCGTTTTGAAAAATATACGCGAATCGATCGCACGACGAGGTGATTTATTTATTTTTTTATTGATATATCCAGATTCCAATATGATCACAATTTACCGGATATATATATATATATATTGTATATATTTAATGATGTATTATAATAATAATAATATATAATATATATATATATATATATATAAGTTAGACGCGAGTTAAGATGATTTTACCTCGAAAAACCAGTAGTAGTAGTAGTTATATTAGGCGTACTGTACTTATATGTTTATGGTTGGATAATTATTGTGCGACTGATAAAAGAAAAACAAAGTTTTACGTTGTACACGTATTTCGTTGAATGGCATACTAACAGAAAACGTACTATATGTGAAAATTGATTACGAATTTGAAAGTAGATTTTTTTTTCTATACTAATTCTATTTTCTATAACTACTAAATTATTACTAGTATATATAGTCTCTTTTTAAAATCTAAATGTTTTTTTTTTATTCAAGTGAAAATACAATATTTTTATACGAGAATTTATGATTGCAGAAAATTTCACTCAAATCGTGTGGAAAGAAACAAAGTATTTGGGTGTGGCCAAGGTGAGTGGTTCGGGTAGAACGATGGTTGTAGCTGTCTATTCGCCGGCGGGCAACAAGAGAGGATTGTACAAAAGAAATGTCAAAGAACCAACTGGGAAATTAAAAAAAAAAAGCGATGACGACTTTAATAATTAGATTTCGTGCGGACCGTTTAATGTATTTTTTGTTATTACAATTTCTATTCCTAAGCGTTATGCGCGTTACGTAACACGTATCGCTTTTGTCTAGGGATTAATTTATAATTAATTCTTCGTAATATTATTGTAAATGTATATGATTATAATTCACGTATAGTTGTGAAGAAAAAAATATCTGCAAAACACGAATGTGTAATGATTTTTAAATGTTGTAATACATACTAATCACTGTATCTGTACTGATATAAAATAAACACAATTGTAATATTGTTTTAAATACCTACGACTTCCTATGTGCTACGAATTACGCGATACGAACAGAAATCAAATGAAAGTTTATCATTAATTTTCACCGTAAATTTATTCCGTCATAAGTATATTTATAAAATTTAAAATATTTCATTTAAAATCCAGTGGCTAGACCATATTCTAAGAAGAGGAGAAAACGACCCTCTAGGAGTGGCTTTCGAATGGAAACCTCAAGGAAAACGACCACGGGGACGGCCCAGAAAGAGGTGGATTGACGGGGTGACTGAAGATCTGAACGCAATGGGTTTAGAAGATTGACATGAAATTGTGTAAAATAGAGAAAAGTGGCGAGATATTGTAGTGACGGCTATAACTCTCGGAGAGTAGGATGGCCAAGATAAGAAGAAGAAGAAGAAAAGTGTATTTATTCTGCGGGATTGACGATGAACGTGCCACGTGCGAATTAAGAGAACGAATATTAGAATGATAGAGCCGATATTGCATCGGATATTAACGTGCAGTACGTATATCAACGTACATTAGAAGTCTATTTCTTCTTCTTCTATATTTAGCATTACACATTAAAACAATTTTTTTTTTTTTTTTTAATGCAATTTATTAAACTGATTCTCGACCTTCGATACCGAGTGATATCGATGAATCTATGTGTATACATATTAATAGTATAAGTTTTGTGTCATTTCAATTACATTTCTAATTACTATTTAATGGATTGTGCGTATTAGACCATCAAAATAGTTCATTTAAATATTTACTTAGGCCCGGCTTTCTCATCAAAGCGACACGGCATTTGACGTGGTCAAGTCATGCGACGAATTTTGTACTACAGTAGCGTTCACTGATCTTACTATCAAACTTCATAAGTGTGTTGTTAATGAAAATAATAATCTTTATGAAAACAATCAAAGAGACATCGGTGTTCTTCAACGAGGTTTATTAATGTGTGACATTAGTTTTTTTGGAGCGTCTCTAATTTTTTTTTTTTTTTTGGTTACACTATATGAAATGTATACAAAATACTTATAATTATTTATGCTCGAGGTCTAGTTAGAAAAATGTTTAAAACGATTTTAAAATGTTTTGACCATCAATACGGTACAACGTATGTTTCAAAATCATTTTCTCTTAGTTCATTTAAATTATTTGTTTTTAAAATTTTATTCTTGACAGGTCAATAAAAAATAGAAATGCATATAATATAATTCAGTAGTGTTTGAAATAAATATATTCAATATTAAACATAATATAAACGCTTTAATATAATAATAATAATAATAATAATAATAATAATAATAATAATAATAATAATAATAATAATAATAATAATAATAATAATAATAATAATAATAATAATAATAATAATAATAATAAATAATAATAATAATAATAATAATAATAATAATAATAATAATAATAAAAACAAAAACGCTTAGAATTGTAAAGGCCAGAAGATGAAGAATTTATTATTGTATTTCGTGCGGTGTGACGTGACGAAAACTAAAACCAGCTATAATTTTTCGCATGGTAAGTAGTGTCATGTTATTCCAGTAAACGGATCTGAATTTGTTTGTCGCGTGCATTTTGCCACGTCACTTTGGTGGGCGCCGGGCCTAAGAACGTTAGGGTTTTACGCAATTTTCTTAAGACTTATTGGATTAGCGATTTTCGATACGTGTGGTACGCACAATATTTTCACCACGAACGCCAATCATTCGGAGGAGTTTAATAATAATTGCAGTATGATTGTGTTAGACTCGAGCGCTTCCCACTAGCTAGTCGCTGGATACATTTTCAACAATTTACGCCACCAGTGACGTGCTACAAGGTTCGGTAAAACGATTGAAACTCATTCTGTAAAATTAAATAAATTTTAACAAATACGAATCATATGATAATAATTCACATGCTGAATCGACAAGTCGTTTGCCCGATTTCAGTTCCGCGTAGAGCACTGTTTGTCATATTTTTCAGTAATAAGTTACGATAACGTTCAAAAGATGCCGTCGACGAGAATACAATTTATATACAAATTATACGACCGATCGTGCAGAGTATAACCCGATTATACATGATATAGCAAATCTTGCAGCTTTCACGAAACGCGATTTGTTCTGCGTTGACTCGTTGCAATATCGCACTGCAGAACCTACCATGCCAACAATTTACCGATATGTTTTCGAGCGACCGGTGGGAATGTAAGAATGAATGAAATTTAATTCTGACAAAACATTTGAATTTCTGGCTTAATTATTTGAAAATATATTATCGTATAAAACATAATGGTTTTAAACGGTTTCATTTAAAATGTTTGTACCGTCATTTTACTACCGGTTTTCAATTGACTTTTGGCTTTTGCCAAGGTGTCGTCAAAAAAAAAAAAAAACGATTTCCAATCGACAGGCATGATGAATTTTTAATATAATATATTGTACCAGTAGAACTTTCGAAATGATAAAAGAAGTCAACGGACAAAACGTCATATAAAATATACGTGTAATTCACAAAATAAGTCTCTACGAAAAATTATCGTGTAAATAATAAAAATAACCAGACTTATTATACTATTTTTTCGCGTGAATTCGAGATGATTAACATGCGACGCAAGACCGACCGACCTACCGGAAAGTATGGTCGAATCAAAAGATCGGCGAATTTGCGCTTATGTACGAGAACTTTTTAACGTGTACACAAAAAATACCCATCATTTTAAAACCAACGCGTTATATTATTCCCTTCGCTCAGAATCTAAATCAGACGGGAATTCTGAGCGAAACACAGTCCTTCTTTGTAGTGTTCCAAAATACAAGACTTCAGTCCAATAAAACACGATCGTTAATAACAATTTCGAATTTGCATTAAAAAAAAAAACCATCGTGTAGACACGATTGCATTGTATTTAAATTTGTATTAAATTTTTAATTCTTAAATAAAAAAAATAAGACCGTGCCGAAAATTAATGTGCTGACTATTATTATTATTGATCAGGTAATAATCAGAACATTTTTTTTTTTTATGAAAATTTATGATTATTTCGTAATGAGAAAAAAGACGACCGTTTTATTCGTTCTAAAAAAAATGATAATTTTTTTTATCACCTACAATAATTTACGCATTAAAAGAATAGGAAAACACTGTGTAACATTTGTGTAATCGTGACTAGCAAACAAGTAAGAAATCCGATCGTTATTGTTTCATGCGTTTCTGTATAGGCGTGTGTACATAATTTATACAAATTAAAATTTGGATATCGAACACGATATACCTACGTGTGTACACGAAATCTAACGTATGAAATACGTTAAAAGTTTATTAGAAAATCCGCCGTAAAAACGTTTATATAAAACTGAAGAACGGTTCTAAAGTGTTCGTGGTCATCTCCATCGTTTTGGATGTATTTTGATGAAAAATTGTAAAATCGCAAATGAAAACCCGCGGTCAAGTGTACGATTTTATTGCTTCATACGTGTGTGCATTCATTTTACGAGTTCAATTTTATCACATTTTGGTCTAATAATTACAAAAAAAAAAAAATGTAGCGATAGCCACGCGGATGCCGAGACGATTGTCGTTTATAAACATTTATAAAAATACTGTTTATTATTAATCCTGTGTTCGATTTTCAACTAATCAAAACGTGTATTAGGCTCGTGGCCGCTTAACGAATGCGTCGACGATTTAATCGGTTTTTTTTTTCTACAATTTTTCCATAATATTATTCGATATGATATAAAATAATAAAATCATGAATTCCGAGATAATATATTATGTGTTTATCTTTAAGCTTTAAATAGTATAGTGGAAAACTGGATATACTATCGTTTGAATGTACGCATGTCGGGAAACCTAACAGGCGTTTAAGCGAATCAATAAGAGAAACAAAAAAAATCGGAAAACGTATCAATACGAATACGAATACCTATACACGAATTAGTTTCCGAAAAAAGAGTTCAAAGACAGAAAAAAAAAATCAATAACAATTAACGGTTGTTTAATAAAAAAAAAAAAAAATATGGTTTACCATTTTTATACACACATTTACGTTTTCAGTACTCGCCGCTGCGGTGTGACCAAATAAACGTAACCCGAAACGATTTCACACATTGAACGTTATATAAATTATAATGAATTAAACGTTGATGCAAATATGCTGCGTATATAGAGTAACGATTTTATGAGGTCATTTGTTCTCTATCCAGTGGGTTCTCTAAACAGTGGATCGCTGTTTATTTAGGTGTAATTACATAAATTATACAGGCGAACTAGTTATCGCGAAATAAACGTGTAGGTTTTTTTTTTTTTTTAGTTAATGCGAACAGTGTTATATTTCGTAATAGTATCGATTTGTTGATTCGACTCGAACGACGTAGTCCTAAGAGGAATCGTATCGAAGCGCCAGATATTTATCTCTGGTAAAGGAATACCTCGTATACGGATAACATTTGAATACCTCAACAGTAATGAAACCATTTTATGTTTTCAGTTTCACGTTTGAAACGTGTTTCGTATTTTATTATAATCGTGCTGGAAACGATATCAGCTGAACACGGTACAAACGAGTGGTTTTTTCTTTCTTCTTTTTTTTTTCAATAATACACTTTGACAGAACGAGAATAACGGATTTCGGAACACTAAAAAATACGCGTGTTTATTTTGTACGGTCGAATTTTGTTTTATGTTTTCGACACGAACGTTTCGTAAACCGTGTTTCGATTTGTCGAAACGTCGTATTTTTGTAAATTTTTACAAGTACATCTAACAATATTATTACAGACCTTGAAAAAGTTTTTTGAACAACTGAGAGTAGGTACTGTGCGTCGAATCCACGCGGTGCAGGGGAATCGGGGTTGGTCAAAGAAGTGTGTAATAATACGTTTTATTTATTTATCGTAAACGTATAAATCGTGTCGAAGAATTGAAGTCGATAGATTTTCAATTAATCGATTTTATGTCATTATACCGTTTTAAATACCAGTTTCTCGTGCGGACAGTCAGCTATGACATTATTTACAAAATATGACTCGCACTACTCTGGATAGGCGAGCATTTCACTTTTATTTTCTCTAGTCCGACAAAAACGCGTCTTAATGTTATGACGTTTGCAGACGTCAGATAAGTAGAAAAAAAAAAACGTATTATAATACCTCAAATCGTATCGTTTTTCTCACCTTTTAGGTAAATGGTGTAGGTGTGGGTGCAGCCGATACATTTTCCTCATTATAAATGTATAGCGCCTATACAACTCGTATCTCCTAATATTGACTTAAACACGGGCGTAATTTACCAATCATCTTTGTAAATAATACCTAGTATATTATTATGTATTTAATACCTATTTTTATCGTTCTTTTGTCAAGCTTTTTTTATTTTTACTCTTATTTTAGACGAGTGTCGATGCGTTGAACTACGCAAACAGATGGGAGCGGGGCAGCCTTGTAAAGTATTTGAGTAAAAGTATTTGAGTAAAAGTATTCAAATACTTTTATGGTACTCAAATACGTATTTCAAATAATTTTAATAAGAGTATTTGTAAGTAGTATTCTAAATACTTTTTTAGAGCATCTGTATTTAAAATCAAACACGTTTTTTAAATCTTTTTTAGTGACATGAACTAATAATGAAACAAAATTTTCGTCATTTTTCGTAATAATTATTTATGATAAGTTGGCAAACTATTTTGGTCGTGGATGTCGTCGTGCACTGATGGTTTTTCCTTTCAAGTCGATGTAGGTAAACCCGATTATTTTTTTTTATAGACCGATTTATGTGTTATCCCCGGTCGCGACAGGTCGAACTCCATTAGTTCTAATAAGAGTCTTACTGTCTAACCATTAGTAAAACGAATGTTAAAAACAATTTAATTACAAGTATTTGAAAGTATTTGTAAATACTTTTACTAAGTATCTGTATTTATACTCGAATACTTTTCTTATTAAGTATTTAAATACGTATTTTAAATACTTTTAAAAACAAGTACCTGTATCTGTATTTGAATACTTTTAAAAAGTATCTTTTACAAGACTGGAGCGGCGAGAAACAAATGTATACATGAATAACGACGAGTACGGATTTAACACGTTTTCGAAACGCATTTCGTACAAAAAGCTGGATGCTATTACCGTATTTTTGGAATGGTACGACTAGTGTAAAAAATATTACGATCGTTCAAAAGAACCACTAAGTAACGACGAGTTAGGTGATTATGAGTCAGGTATTACCAGACGAATCCTGATAACTGATGACGAGTAGTACAGGAAATTAAATCATACAATGAAGACCAAAATAAATTTACAAAAGAAAACAAAAATGAATTGAGTTATTTTAAGGATAACTGAAGGATAAAAATGATTAAGGATATTGTAAGAATTATGAGCTGTATCATTTTTTTCAAGAGGAAACGGAAAAAAATTGATTCTAGCAGAAGATAGACTGGGGCGATGGAAAAGAAGGTGAAAAAAATCGCCAATATCGGGTGATAAATGACGAGGGCCAAGAGGAGAAGAATTATAACCTGAATAAAATGAGTGAGCAGGAGGGCGGTTGTGACCTGATCATACACATAACCTAGTGGATGAAATAGTATGCGACCTAGAGAGATGAACCTGCAAGGGAGGCGAGGGATTTCAGGGACGATTGTTTTATACCATTTTTAGCGGAGGTCGTATGTGAGGATCATTTGGTCTTCCAATGAGTTGAATATTTGTCAAATATGGAGGGCTATAATAATCCGGAATGTAAGTGTACGGAACGTATAATACCGGACCGTATATGCCCGGAATCTAAACACCAACAACCGTATTCGGCCGGACCGTATTATTACGGAATATATAATGCCGAACCGTATATTTCCGGAACGTATATGACCGGGAACAAAAAAACCATAAACCGTATTTATCCGGAATGTATAATTACGGAACGTATAACCGCGGAACGCATAACGCCGGACCGTATAAATCCGGAACGGCGGCAAAAGGTATATAGGGGTAAGGTAATAGCAATTTTAATCGTTTATGAATACCATTTTCAATTGCGGTCGAATACGTTTATAATTGATAAAAAAAAGCTTATAAAAGCTAATAAACTGACGTGAAAATATCAAAAATGCGTTCATTCTTAAAAATCGCGAGAAAATGCAAAAAAAAAAATGACACAATAAAATTTTATATTTGTACTCTGTGATGTATAAATCGAATATCGTGTTTGGAAAGCTATGTGCTGGAGTATAATGGAAAAAAAAAGTGCGAATGCTACAAATTCCTAGCACTAATCATTTATATTCCCGTATTATTTGGCTGTATAATTCCGACTTCACTTTTTATGTAATCTATTTCACTAGGAAGTACACAGTGTAGTGTAATATGTATTTTCTAAAAATAACGCGCCTATCACCAGTACCGTCTGCGGAAAAAAAGATAGGAAAAACTCGAGACCATTAAAAAGATACGCGACCTAATCGAAAGTGTAACAACTGCGATCAGTCTTGTCGTTGAAAATTAGCAATTAATACGTGGATACACGATAATAATAAAAAAAAAATGTGTTATGTTTGTGGTTTAGAGAATGTGTGAATAATTTTCATTAAAAAAAAATACTGCATATTATAATGCTTTTCAATATTCGTAGTCGTGTCCTAAATTAGTTGTTCATTATTTATGTAGGTGTTTAAACATACATTTGACAATAAGATGTGGAAAGCGATGTAGTTACGCGTACGAGTATTACAGAAAAAGCAGAGTGCATTATTTAGTATGGGTGCTTGCTGGATATAAGTGTAATTTTGTTATTTCGATTCCACCGACGTCTTAAAAAGAAAGCCCAAGTGTCATAATTCATCGCGGCTAAAGGAATTCGATAAATGTGTGATCTCGATATCAGTTAATCTTTTTTATATTTTCAATTTCGCAATGAGAACATTTGAAAAATATTTCGTATTTATTATATCCGTGCTGGGAATGATATTGTCAGCTGCCAGTGATAATGGTGAGTGGATTTGTAATGATGCGTTACTACAGAACAGGAATAATACTGAAATACGTGTGTTTTCGGGTGGTTGAGTTTTTTTTTTTGCATAATTATTTTTCGTATTTAAAAGTTTCGTAAACCTTATATACGATACGGATAAAACGATCGAACACAATCTTGGGAGTTTTAAAGTGAACGGGTATTTCGTCATAAATCATATTTAATCATATTTAAATTATATTTTATTATATTATTACAGATTATACAGATTTCTACGAGAAATTGTTAGAACTACACAACGAACACCGGGCTATACACGGCGCAGGTGAACTGGTATTGGATGACGAAGTGAGTAATAAACATTTTTATTTATTTATCGTGTAAATAGTAAAATTGAACGGTAAATAAATTTGTTTAAATAAATAAAATATTATTAAATTTAATTTGTTTGTGTCGGACACGTTCAATATATTTGAATTTTAAATCGATAACGTTCCAAATTATGAATCCGTTCCACGAATAACGTTATTATTTATTAATATATATATATATATATATCAGTTTAGTATTGAGTATTCTATATTATTCTTGTGATATGACTGGTATAATATATATATATATATATATATCTCAGTTAACTTATCTGGAGACAATTTATCTGATCTGATTGCTGGATGCGTCTTAACCAGGGGCGTAATTACGGGGGGGGGGATATGGGGATGGATCCCCTCCCATGGGCTTTCTTTTTTTACATAACATATCGTCTAATGTACAAAAAATGTAATAATTAAAAATAATACTTTTTTTGCGTTAACAAAATTTGTTAGTATTTATCATAATTCATAGGATTCCTCAGTTTATTGACTAGTTACTGGTATGATACGGTTAGGTTAGGTCACTGAAGAAAGGTCTATCCATATTTAGATTTTTAAGTAAAATTGGATGAAGTACTCAATAAATTAGCTAAAAAAAAAAAAAAAAAAAGAAAATTAGAAATTTTATTATAAAATATGTCATTTTTATTAAAGAAAATAATAAAAATACGAGTATCGCAATTACTTTATTAATTTCGATTGATTAACGTTTAAAGGGTCGTTAGTCGTTACAGTTATTATGGATTATCCAATAATGCTAAATTGTCTATCCCCTCCCATATAACATTCGTAATTACGCCACTGGTCTTAACGCACTAATGTATTTGAAGTAAGATATTGAAAATCGTAAAAACGTGCAGCTCTCGGTAATTCGTGAATCGTCGTTATTCCATTTCAAGGAAAATTATTTCCCTAATTATAAAAGCTTTGCTTGCAAATACTTGCGTCTCGCGATATTAATAATGTAACGTACCGTAACTGCTCAAGGGCACGTTCTACCTGACTCAGTTGTCTTTGTCTGACACACACGTAACATAGTAAAATCTGGTTTCGTATTTCCAATACTGTGAGTAATTGGCTAATTTTTGGACATGATGACCTATGATATTAATTAATAAAAATAGCACGATCTATGGCACGTTGGAATTACTTTTTCGATCAATTAAATTTTAAACAAAATATTTATAATTTGATTATCACGTTATTTATGCGCGTGTAAAAAACTACAAATACAATTTAGAACGTCCCCTTGAATGGCGTACGTATTTAATATTTCTATCATTCGTTTGCAACACTTTTTGCTTCAGTTGAATGATGAGGCAATGAAATGCGCTATGAACTACGAGAGAATAAGAAGAAAGAAGGGAAATTACGGAGTGAACTATTTGGCGTTTGAGTCAGATTCCCCACCGGATGCCAATCAGGTGTTTAAAAGCTGGTACGACGAGGGAAAAGATTACAATTATGCAATAGAACCGTTCAAATTTGAATTAAACACAAGTAAATTTACTATAAAATATATATAATATTCATATTATTTTTACTTTTTTGAAGTTATAATCAATGCAATTTTAATATTGTTACGATTGAAATAATTTGAACCGGGTTAAATGTTTTCCATTACTTAAATTGAATTTATTATTATTATTATTTTTTTTTATAACCGTGTTACAGTATAATAATTACACATTTTCCTGACATTTGATTGTATAAAATAATAATACCTAATAATAATAATAATAATAATAATAATAATAATAATAATAATAATAATAATAATAATAATAATAATAATAATAATAATAATAATAATAATAAAATAAATGATAATATAAAAAAAAAGCATCATACGAGGTAAATATTTTTCAAATACGCGTGCGTAATCCCTATAGGGGATACGTAATACGAAATAGTAATAAATTACCAAATGGTGTTTTGTACCACAAATGAAAGTGGAAAGGGAACGTATTATATGAATAAATTGCTACGTATTAAGAAATGAATTTTTTTTTAATGATTTTAAAAATTTCCCGGAATAACACTCTGCTGGAAAATAATAATTTATATTAATTAGGTGATTCTTACAGAAAGGAATCGTTTTTTTTCTCTTTGAAACTAAAGGGTTTTCATGTAAAACACAATATTAGTATACACGAGAATTTACGGTTATAGGGTCATTCACGCAAATCGTGTGGAAGAGCACAGAGAAATTGGGTCTGGCGCTGTTGAAAGGGCCTCTGGTTTCTAAGGTCGTAGCTACCTACTATCCGCCAGGCAACATAGAGAAAGAATATTTACTAAATGTTGGTGAGCCTGAAGTCAAACCTCATAAAAGAAGAAGGTTGTTTTAAGATTCTCAATGAATTTATTGATATAAAACACGTATGTTCTAAGTTCTACACATTAATTAAAACACAAAATAATAGAATTGAATTAATCGCTAATTATTTCTTTATAATGTAAAATTTTTTTTTTTTTTTTTTAACGCACTACTGTATATTGTTATTAGTTGTTTCGCTGATTTATTTATTTATTTATTAACACTAATTCGTGTGGCATATCGTGTATAAGAAAAACTGTGTCGGATCTGTAATGAAATAATTGTTTTTATATTTATAAATAAACATAATTTCACTGTAATTATCGTTATGATCGTTTTAAATACCTTAAAATACGATGGAAATGGCGATTAGGCCATTGATTATGAAAGCCGAACAAACAAATATTGTCGTTTTATTCGAAAAACGATTTCCGAACGACGACGCTTATAAAATACAGTGCACGGGTTACGAACAGAGATTGGATTTTTATGTTTTTGCTGAGAGTATATACAGCTCCAGTTTGAAGATGATCGCCGCTGAGAATTGTGAATTCGCGTGCGACGCGAACACCTCGCGGTACAACGAGTAGGTAAGGCACCGGCAATGGTATGTCGGATTGATATTCGCTATTGATTTGTGTTTTCGTTTAAATTTTGTGCGAGTATTATTATTATATCGAAACGGATCGACTTTCTTCGAAACCGCTATATGAAAATATAAAATTTTTTTCTAAATTACAGTATTTAATTTAGCGAAATACGCTCTTAAAATATTCGAATATAACGAAATACGCTGCACTAACGCGTGAAAAAGAGGTTTATATATGGAAAATAAAAAATGCGTATACGAGCTCCTGCATATAGTATTATGAAACAAATTTCTAAATCATTATAAATAACTATATTTATTCGACCGATTTCAAAGATAAATTTAATACAAATTTTTTAATTTACAAATTTAAAGTTATTATTAGTAATTTAGTGAAAGTATATTCTCTTAAAATATTCAAATATAAACAAAATGCGTTGCAGTAACGCGTGGAAAAGAGCTAAATATGCAAAAAAAAAAAAAATTTCTATGAATATTATGAAACTAATTTCTATATCACTAATAGCTATGTTTATTAGCGTGTAGTATTATTATGAGTACATATGTAGTATTACGAAACAAAATTTCTATATCACTATAATAGCTATGTTTCGAACGGTTATTAAAAAAAAAAAACCGAAATCATTTTATTTGAAATAGGACACAAGTATAGGTAGTTTAACGTTTAATTAATAATTATATTATTATGTGTTAAACTCAAAACGCTATTGTTTATTTAATACGTTTTGTCGTTTAATAATATTTATATACTAGTTATACTAGTATTAGGTATAAAAAAAAAAAAAAACGTGGTAGGTATGTGATAGGTACCTAATACCGTTGGTTATAATTAGAGACCGGATTTTGCATATAGTGCATGTTCATATTTTTGTAAGCAATTTCATGCAGTAAATGGGTTTTCATCAATCATACTTAAATAAATAATATTACAAATTTTTATTTTGCATATTTTTGCATATTTTGGGTACAAGTGCATATTTTAAATAAAAACGCATGTTTTTGCATATTACGTATACACTAGGTATAAATTTAAATGTTTTAATATAATTTTATGTACAATATCATTATATATACATTTTTTCCACAATACAAAAATTGAAAATATTTTTAATAATATATTACGTTTCCGTATTAGTTAGTAGATACGTATAGGTATTCACTGCATACTGGTTTTCTCATCGTATATTTTTATCTTATCGACTTCGTCTGACATTGTCGTCATGAAATGTCTAAAATACAACAAGGTGAGAATGTTGACTTGAAGAGTTCATCTATCAAACATTTTTCCCCGGAAATGTTGTCGAGTTTTAAATATGCGCCCATAACAAGCGTTGATGTGGAACGAAGTTTTTCTGCATACAAACATATTATCACAAACCGCCGTCATAATTTAACTGAGATCAATATGAAATATATTATTGTTACTTATTGTTTTTCCAATAATGAATAAATTGTATATTTTTTCACCTTAATTCATTTTTATCATCATTATATAATATAATATTAAAGTTTATTTTTTTTCATAATTTACGTTTTGATTTTATAAATTTACAATAAATAAACAGCTGTAATAATCAAAAATTATTTTGCATATTTTATGATTTTTAAGTGCATATTTGAAACTTTTAAAGTGCATATTTAAACATTTTAAATGCATATAATTCCGGTCTCTAGTTATAATATATAATATATTACATATTCTTATTCTTCTTTCGCTTTACGTTTCTTCAAGAACCTTTGCGGCTAATACAAAATCTCTTCACGCTTCATATATGTTATATATTATACTATATAATATATTTGTATAATCAATGCGAAATACCTGTAAAGCGTACATCGTTTTTTTTTTTTTTTCTAATCAAAATATTGTCTTCTGCAAAACTTTATTCCCACATCCCCCCACCCCCCGCACTACCCGCAAGAAAATCTTAAACACGCTACCGGTCAGACTAGTCGACCGTATTCTTGTACGCGTTTAATCGGCTCGTTTCGCGGCGCACAGTTCGCGTCGACATCGTAGACGGACCGGACGCAGCCCCGACAAAACTCGCGCGCGCGCGCCGTTTGACATTGGGACACGGCGGAGAGACGAGCAGCAACGACCAAACGAGTAAATAATAATAATAATAATAATAATATAATAAGTCATTGTTGTTGTTGTTGTTGTTATTCCGTATTTGTTGTCCGCCGAAGAATATTTCATTTCATTCTGCGGTTTATTTGTACGGCGAAAAATTATTAAATTTAATAATAATAATAAAAAAATATTAAATTAAAATCGTTTATATAGTCTGTGTATAGTAACGTTAAAACAGTCTATTACAAAAAAAAAAAAAACGTTTTTGCACAACACCTATTTTTTTTTTTACCGTGTTTTTTTTTTTTTTACGTACTATACACTTTTTTTTCACCTAATTTATTCTCCGATTAAGACGCGGTAAAAAGTATATTATTCTCGGTATACGCGTGTATAAAAAAACAAAATTAAAAAAAAAAATTGTTTTTAACGCATTATTATTAACGCGTATCTTATAAAATTATTCGCCTAGCGTGTGAACCTCACTGGCCGCCGCCCGACTAGTGAGAGAGAGAGAGAGAGAGAGAGAGAAACAAAATGTTTTCCGCTATTATTTTCCCGTAAACACTTGCCGAAACCTTGGTGCCATTCGTCGAACCCCCGGACCGGAATCGTTATTGAAATTCATCGACAGTGCGCAAAACCTCATCGTTTTCGGTTTTTACCTCCGCGATTGTTCCCATATTTTCGCCGTGGACACGTGCCGAAGAGAATATTATTTATCGTTCTGGTAAATGCGCGTTGGAAATCTAAAAGCGATTTTTCAAGAAACATTATCGTCTGCCCCGACTCCAAACTAATTCTGCCTTGTACGTACGTCGCGGCCAGTGTTGCGCGCTAAAATCGTTGACGTTCTGAAGAAAAACGCGCGCGCGTTTTCTTTTTCAAAATGTATGAAATCGCTTTCGAATCGTCAAATATCACCTGCGTATATATTTTTTTTTTTATTATACGCGCAAAAGTATTGATTCTTTCGATTGTAACGTCTGTAAAATATACGCTATAATTATTATAATTATAATTAAATATTCGACAATGCGAAGATTTCGAATTGAATTGAAAATCGTTCGCGATAACACGGCGGTCATAAACCGAAATATTAAATTTTTAAGGTCTTCGACTATTAAAACGTATTAAGAATCCAAAAAGTTAATTTTAAAAACCGGAACCGATATAGGAGTGTAAAGACATGATGGATAAATGTTAAAACCAGAAGTAAAACGTAACGACCACGGAACGACTGGGATGACTATTACTTCGAAATTTATGATACACATGACAAGAGATCTGTGATTGGGACTTTCGCAATATTTAAGAAAATCAAAAAAAAAAAACATATTTTAATCTACAAGTACGACGAATTTATATGGAACGATAAAAACGTACAAACCATAACACGCTGCAGTGCGGGGACGTATTTAGATTTTTTTCGGGGTGGGGGGAGGGGGCTGAGGCATTGAGTAATATCGTCTTTGAGTTATTTCTAAATTCTAATCCAAGACTAAATCTTAAAATTAGAAAAAAATTATCAAATTCATAGGACATAGGAATACACAAAGAAATTTCCCATCAGCCCCCTTCCATAAATACGCCTCTGCTGCAGCGATTTTTAGTTCTGATTTGATTTTCGATAATTCGTATATAATCGAATACTTATTGATATTTTAAATTTTCGGACGTATTTTGTTTTTAAGTTTAAGCACACGTTTCTTTATGAAAAAAAAAACTCCATAAACTACGTACAACGCTTATCATTTTTAACGGTATTAAATAATATTCTATACTGCATTATCGCTCGCTCGCCACAATCAATTCGAATAACCTCGAGCGACGTAACTTATATATTATGCAAATTTATTTCCGTATAAAATATCGCGGAATGTCATCGTAAAAAATCTACATTTGAAAAATATATTTAATTCGTATTATTACTACATTCTAATGTAAATTTATACGTTATACTATATATATATAGAGAGATTTAATCAATTTCAAATATACGCATTTTTATTATTATTATTATTTTATTTTATTTTTTTTTTTGTTCAATAACGCATACACACACTCTAGTACCGTGATATTTTGCGAAAATATAATGATTTATTTTGTAATTTGCGAGTTTAAACGTTATAGTAATTTTCAACATACAAAAAAAAGAATTGTTAGATTATATTATTTATTTGGATTTCGATCGTTTCCCAATCATTTTTTGTTTTCAGTTTTAAAATGAAAAAATGCAGGAGTTGCTACGTGTTCGTGCCGTTCTGCGCCTTGATGGCAGTTACAACTGCTCAGTTCAATAACGGTGAGATATTTCGAATAATTTCGATTAAAAAATATATATATGTAATAATGGTAACTGATTATATAACGTGCACAATAATATTATCGGAAATATTTATAAATGAATTTTAAATATCAAAAGTATTTGTGCAATCACGAACGAACAATGTGCGTACAAAATGAGGAATTTTGTTAAGAGAGATAGAAAAAAGTCTTAACGTATTAATTTAAAATATTATACTTGATAACAAAGTAATCCCGAAATTCGACCACATAAATACGCCCCCCTTCCATGGGATTTGATATTTTTAAATGTAGTATATTTCTGATCTGACAACACCGATTTGTGTCGTGTAAGTTGGTCTAATTATGTTATGGTACGGTACGCGCTGATGATCGATCGTGATCGAGTGTTTAGTGCTTATAGCTGACGACAAACTCGGTCGGTCATATACAGTGTAAACGAATAAACGTTAAATAAATAGTAAACGTGTAAAATAAACGAGTAAACGAGTGTACAACGAGGAAAGATGAACCCTTACGTTCATGTTCATTTCATTTCACTGAAATATGCGAAATAATAATAATAATATTAATAATAATAATAATAATAATAATAATAATAATAATAATAATAATAATAATAATAATAATAATAATAATAATAATAATAATAATAATAATAATAATAATAATAATAATAATAATAATAATAATAATAATAATAATAATAATAATAATAATAATAATAATAATAATAATAATAATAATAATAATAATAATAATAATAATAATAATAACAAAAAAAATAAATAAATAAGATTACATATCCGCGTACGAATGGTCGCTCGATCAGCGTCAAACTAAACACCGCACATACCGATACGGCGCGTCAGCCGACCGTAATAAAACAGGAAAAGAAAGTAGTCACCAGATAGCGCTACGAAGCAACATAGAGGGCGTGGCAGAAAGGCGCATATAAATAGCGGTCCGAAACCAGTGGACCGCTCAGTGTAGTCACGGCGGTCAGACGCGAACAACGTAGTTCACGACTAAAGTACGCGACGTTTTTCGCGTCTGACTTTTGTGTGCGTGTGTGTGTGGTGTTCGAGACAAACCGCTATTTATATGCGCCTTTCCGTCTCGCCCTTTATATTGTGTCGTAGCGCTATCTGGTGACTACTTTATTTTCCCGTTTTATTGTTATTTCATTTGCGTTCCATGCACGCTGTTCTTTCTTTTTCTACATCTGAATTTCGTCTCGGTACATTAATAGATCTTGGTTATTACTAATCGATGCGAATGTGGTAAATTTTTTCTCTCCTTCTTTTCCAATCGCAATAGTATAAAACCCGATCTCGTCGGTATAGAACTACCGCTCCGCATCGTGTATGTCGAGTACGAGTTTCTGTGTAAATTATACCCCTGTCATAGGATGTCTGACGCCAAACGACGAAGACGGCGTTTGTATCGACTTGAAAAAGTGCGTAAAGTTACGGACGCTACTGGAAACGCGAAGACACATCGAATCGGTTAAGGTGCACCTTAGGAAATCGTTCTGCGGACACGAGGGACAAAGTCCGAAAGTCTGCTGTCCCGCGGAGGAACAAGCCGCGTCGTATCCGACGACCAAGACTACGGAATCGGTAAGCAGCGCAAATCATCGTAAACCGAAACCATCATCGTCGACGAATAGCGGCAGTTGGTCGTCGAAATTACCGTCGAAAAACACATGCGGACAAGTCCTCGACATTCGCGATCGGATATTCGGAGGAACTCCGGCTACGATAGGTATGGAAAACAAATACAGATAAAACTGACGAATATCGTTGCGAAACACTTGCACGACATTAGAGTAAAAGTTACATTAATTAATCTGCCGATAATTATCGCCTCGTGTAACGTATTACAATATATTATTGTACATTCTTTCGTACGGATTTTCAGGAGCTTGGCCGTGGATGGTAGCCCTCGGATACCAGAGTTTGAGCAGAAACAACCGTCGCATATATTGGGGTTGCGGCGGTACGTTGATATCGAACAGATACGTGATAACGGCCGCACACTGCGTGGTCGATCTGCAGACGGAAATATTGTGGGTATTAGAAAAACCGTCGAAACGACAAGCGTTTTGCCAAAAGAGAAATTTTTTTTTTATTATTATTATTTACAAAATGTTAAAATACTCGGCGACTATATATATGTAACATTTTCTGGAAGACTTCAGGTACACTCAAATGCTGTGGAATTTCTGCTTTTGATTGTTTGAGAGGATTTAATTATAAGCAGGAGTATCGGGTTTATTTTCAATCGAGGGGTTATCATCAGAAATGTTAAAAATATGGATTTTAGTGGTCATGCGGTAGTTTATTTCGTATAGCTTCGTCCAGAACGAACTTTATTTTATGACCGGAATGGACAGTTTGATTCGAGCTGTGGCTTATTACACTTCCGATCGGAATGTTTGGATTTCTTTTAATTTGCGCCTTTGCAGTTTGTTCACCGCGCATATTATAAAATATATTCCATTCGTCGGGCTTAATAATAATAATAATAATAATAAAAAAATTTGATACTTTTTCCAGCGTTCAATTTTTTATTTTACAATTTCACGTTACAGAACGGTCGCGCGGTTAGGTGATTTGGACTTGGACCCAGACGTCAATGACGGGGCGATGCCGGTGAACGTCCAGATCGAACGTGTTATAACGCACGAAGGGTACAATTACGGCGGAAAGATTATCAACGACATAGCGTTACTGAAATTAAAACGGACCGTTGCGTTTAACAGTAAGTAATTTGTGAAGATTTTTTTTTTTTTTATATATTAAATAATATTGGGTTTTCACAACGATTTTCGAAATAAATTTTTCCCTAATAGTATATGTACAAATGTGTAAGTCGGTCTGATCTTAAACATAATGCTATTCTCCATTTCGAATAATTTAAAAAAAAAATTAATCAGTTCAATCGGTCAACCCGCGTTTATCAAAAAAACTTATATAGAACCGTAATATATATAATAGCATTGACACGTTGTTTAGAATTTCATCGTTTATATGTATATGTATAAGGAAACAGTGGTTATAACCCGGTATTCGCGGTAAGTCCCGCGATCGATTTGAATATTTTTCAATTCATTGCGGTTTTCCGGAAGTAATCGGTAAACGTTTAAAAATTCGAAATAATAATTTAGAAAAAAAAACGAATATAGCATTTTTTTTTATAGATATAAACTTATTAAATGATTTTTGAATACGTGTACATTTTGTGTGTGTTTAGAATTCGTGCAACCGATCTGTTTGCCGATCTCGTCGGACACGAGATTCGCCAGTTTGGAGAAAAAAATGCCGTTCGTCGTCGGCTGGGGTTCCACTCACGCTTCGGACATCTACCGAAAAAGTAAATGATGCATAACGTAGTCGCAAAATGTACCAGTATAATCATTTCGGCGTTCATTCACTAACACGTACCGTAACGGTTTAATATCGCAACGATATCGTTCGTAGCTCGTTATTCGGTGTCTATTTTACTCCTACACGCGTGTGTCAAATACAGATTATCGTGGGAAATAATCGAAACGGACGCCTCCGAGTCGCGACGATTTGTAATTCTAATTTTTCGAAGAGAAAAAAGTAGGGTAACGAGCCGCGCGGGTGTTGTGGATGTCGCTCGGGAGTACTCGTGTAGATATTTTAGAGTTTTGTCGTTATACGATAAAAATCCGAAAGCAAATAATTGCGTTTAACAAAACGATTCTGAGCAGTGTTTCGGCACGACAAGCACTTTGTCGGAAAATTTAAAGTGGGGCCAATCCGAAAGCGGAATAATCGTGACAATGACATTTGGAACGTAGTCGAAGGACGTACGCGTAGCGTTCAGCCCTTAAAACAAAAAATGTCTCCCCTTTTACGACTTAAATAGCCCGAAATCGGAAGAAATTTTGTAAAAAAAAAAATAAAATAAACCTAATAAGCTTCGCTCGTGAATCCAAAAGCGGTCGTAACGTCGCAGCGATTGCGTTGTATAGGTTTTCGGGTGCTAGTGTAGCGTGCGATCTACCGCTTACATGTGCTCTACCCGTGGCCTACCTATTACTAACCAGTTCTTTATCGGTAATTTATTGTTAACGCTAGTGTAGCGTGTGATCTACCTGTCATGCCTATCTGTTTTAGACTTTAGTGTGGTGAAACAGATTTATTCATTGCTTTTTTAAAAGACATACGCGGGCTACATACATCAATAATGATGTATGATTTTACGCGGGCAACAAACGAAACTTATATGTGGATGTGATTCAACGTGATTGAAATCTTTTTGAAATACGTGTGAGCCCACCTTCTCGTGGTGTATTTTGGGTAATGCTATGCGGCTCATAAATCGCATTCACCAAAAAAACAGGCTGGTAGATCGCAAGCTACACCAGAAACGAGATGGTAGATCGCACGCTACGCTAGCACCGGTTTTCGTATATAAACTATTTATATGTTTCAAACGTTTCTGAACTCGTAACGCAGTCGTACCGCCAGCCGTCACCACTCTGATGGAAGTCCAAGTGCCGGTGACGAATCCCGCGCAATGCAAACGAGCGTACGCGGGCCTGAAGACCGCGTTGATTGACGACACGGTGATATGCGCAGGACATCCGCAGGGAGGCAAAGATTCCTGCCGGGTATACAATACGCGGCCGATACAATGTCATATCGCGTTTCGTTCGATTATTGTTTACCGGGTGATTTCTCGCGGTTTCAGGGCGATTCCGGAGGCCCCATGATGATACCGGCTGGCAGTCAGTTTTACTTGATCGGCGTAGTGTCTTACGGGCCGAAGAAATGCGGCGTGCCGGGATATCCGGGAGTGTACACCAGAGTGTCGTCGTTCACCGATTGGATTGTGGAGAAAATGGACGAGAATTGACGAAAAAAAAATCCTATACCGTTTCGATTTATCTATTTTTTTTTTTTTTGTTCTTCTGCTAAACAATATTAATTTACGTGTTAACGAATACGGGATTTTTTTTTTGTTCTTCTGGTCATAACGATAATTATTTCTTGTTGTTGGTCGGCGTTACAAACGATCACGCGGACGCAGGCCCGGATTAAGGGGGGGGGGCCACGTCTCCGGGGCCCACATATATAAAGGGCCCATAATTTTTCAAGTGATAATTTGTATACATATATATTTTTTAGATTCTGAGCGGAGCGAGGAATCTATTGGTTTTACGAGTACAATGATGTGTTTCTTCTTTTTTTTTTTTTTGTTTATTTCATGTCTATACCAAAAAAAATTTGACCACAAAGAGTGCTCCGATCTCTACAGTCATACTTTGTTTCCGGTAACAAATTGCATCATCAAACTGGTACTTTACAGAGGTCATTTTAAATTAAATTATAAATGTATAATACGCGCCACAGTTCCGTTATCACCTTTCCGATCACCGCCAATGAACAAACGTTACCAAGCGGTATTTTCCATTATTGTTTATTTTTAGAATATTTATATTGTTTTTCCCCGGAAGATTACCACCACTGACGAGTGCCGACAAACAGTCGACAAAAATATTAAATAAACGTGTCGTTTCAAATACTATTCGTTAAATTTGTATATGTAGGTATATTTATTTAACAGGCATAAAACTTAACGTTTTAACGGGTATTTATGAAACAAAAATCAATCGATCAACGGTGGTACCTACGTAATATAATATTTAACCGTGTTTTATTTTATAAAGTTACGTGCACGCGTCAATGCAGCCAATATTATAAGGTTCAAGCAGGGATTAGAACAGACAAAAATTGGGTTTTTTTCATTGATGGGGGCCCACAACTATGAATATCGGCCCCCCTGGGCCCTTTGAGATCTTGATCCGGGCTTGCGCGGCGGACGGTACACGCGCACCGTTTTTACGCATAACAACATTATTATTACGCGCGTATGAATACAGGCCCGTACTGGCCCACCGGGCAACCGGGCAGGTGTACGACGCGCCCTTTAAAATTACGAGGCACAACGCGCCCATTAAATTTAAAGAAATTACGTCTGTTAAATAGATTTTGGAGAAATATTCACTTCGATAATTTTCCAATTACAACCTGGATAAAATTCAATGACATAATATTATTAAAAAAATGTTTTTTTTTTTTTCATATGTATACATAATAGGTACCTACGCCGTTTATATAGTCGCACAGACATTTCGGCGTCGTCATTGCCATTTTGTTTTCATGCGGTTTGTTGGTGTTTGGTTATTGTTGTTCTATAAAGCAATTAAGATTCTTAATCGGTAATGTTTAGACCTCTAAAATGAAAACAAAAAAAATTTTTGTTGGCGCCCTTATAGGATACAACAACCGCCCTATAAGAGCAGCCAGTACGGGCCTGTATGAATGTATTTTTTCCAACTGCGCGTTGCGAAATAGCAAATTTTCGAAGAACCACACAAAACGCGTACGGCGCAGTTGAAAAAATAATTAAAATGTATCGGATTTTTTAAAATTTTTTTTTGCCTACTGTCCCGGCAAAAACAAACGGTCGAAGAAAAATCGACGAATCGCAACAAACGCGACATCAAACCGGACGAGTATAGCGTCGCCGGGCGTACAACACGGGCGACGAGTGAGAACGGGGTACTACTACTGAGGGGAACGGTATCGGTC
Source organism: Slavum lentiscoides (assembly GCA_032441835.1). Classification (NCBI taxonomy): domain Eukaryota; kingdom Metazoa; phylum Arthropoda; class Insecta; order Hemiptera; family Aphididae; genus Slavum; species Slavum lentiscoides. Next base: position 6,534,839 of record CM063715.1, on the reverse strand, counting down.
GAAACACGTGAAATAATTTAAATAATTCGTGCGGATTTTTAATCGACAAAAAAACGCGTGTTAATAACGCCATAGAGAGGAGCGCGTCCGTACTGTAGGTTTTCATAAATATTTCCAAATCGTTCGGCGAATTCGTCGCCGCGCGAAAATAACACACGGAAACGCTCGAGGAGAAGGAATAAAAAATAATGTAAAACCGGTTTTTATACGCGCTGCCGCGTACACGAACAACAACGTTACGGCTGATGGCCGCTGACCTACGACGACGCGTGCGGCGTTAAATTATAATTGATAAAATAATATAGACTTAGGAAAACCTCGACTATTGCTTAAAGAAAATAAAATAATCCTTCTGTTTACGTCGAGTTCACGGACAGATGAGTCCCCCTCTCCCTCGCCCGACGCGATTCGTCGACCAGCCGATTTCGGCTGTTTTTACTAGTTTTTACACGATTTCCCGTCTAAACAATCGTCACTGTACCGAAGAGTATAGTCGAACGCGAAAACCATAAGCCACTGCGTCGATTCCCGGACGACGTTTCCACGGACGGTAATTGCCCCGCGTTGTCCTGTGAACGTTAATTTTCGATTGTGCCGATAATGAGCTTGAGAAAATCGTCTAGGATTTCACGAGAGAGAGAGAGAGAGAGAGAGAGGTGCGGTCTACTGGACTCTAGAACGTTCCGGAAAAAAAGTTCGCCTTCATTTGCCGGCACTGTCTGTCTTGCTTTTTCCAATTCAAACGTACATTTTCCTCTGTGAAAACCTGTTTCACGATCACGAGAAAATATTCGAATAGATTACGCTGTCGAGCCTATACAGCACATTCATAGGAAACGATTCGAATTCAGATTGTTATTTTTTTACGCGGTGGAAAATATTGCGCGCGGGCCTATGACGGAGAGGAGAACTGGAAATACCGACAATTCTCACTCATCGAAAATAATAATAATAATAATAAAAATTAATTAAAAAAAAAATACTTGATATAGATACTGAAAATTGAAATAAGTAATAAAATATCTGACCATTAAAATTTAAGAACTTTCGGTTAAAGTAGAACACCGAAGGCTAAATTTATCTATAACATATTATGCGTGATCAATATATGATTCTATTCTATCGTTACACTCAGTAGAACGAAGTCTGCTTTTTTTTTGATTTTTAGTTTAGAAAATGATCTTTCCGTTTCCGCACTTTATCTCATATGTATATATTATGTATACATGCGTATATATGTATTACCACTATAACCGTCATGGCGACGCCACGGTGATACGCATATAGTCACAGTGTCGCTGTTAGGTTTTGCGGGGCCCGGTGCAAATTTTGGAAGGGGCCCCAATTTACAAAATACCGAGTAAAAACGTCACAAGTTTCTGAAGTTAAATTTTTTTAACTCGAAAAAAAAAACAATATAATACAGGTCTATAAGTATCTAATACTTACAACTTACAAGGAAATATAACACGGTTTTCCGTTTGATTAACGATTTTCAATTATTTTGATAAAAAAAAAAAAAATCACTTTTTAAACAACCGATTTGTTATAAGAACTTCAAGAAACTTGTCACCAAAATGTACGTAAAAGACAAATGTAATTTCTTTAAAACCTACCTATACTAAGATTTTTCAAACATTACGTGTAATTCATAAGTACATAATCTATTTCAAATATTCTCTATAATTATTATGAATTATTATTGAAATTTGTATCGTTAACTATTCATAGTGACTCTAAACTTGTAATTCACGACTTAAGAAGAGGCTTTTAAATATTGTTTCATTATAACATAATTATTTATAGCGGGCGCGGGGCCTTGCCCTATGCGTAAACATAGATTGTACAACCGAGTAATTACAATTATCTGCGTATTAAAACGTAATACGCAGATATTTATATATCTTTATTCGTGTAAGTAATGAAAGTATGTGAAGCGATAGCTACACTTGAGGATAGGAGTGGGCACCACTGCATTTATTTATTTCCCCTCTCTGGCCAAACGACTGCAAAAAAAAAACAATCACATCTAAAGTATTTTACAGCACAATATTATTTTTCGTTTAGTAACAAACCGAGTAATAATAAATAATAATTAGTGTCGGTTAAGGATGGCAATTGAAGGGTTTTGGTCTATTTTTTTTCCGACGAAATAGGTTTATTAGATAATGTGATGAAAATTTACGGTTATATTTCTCCCATAATTCGTTGCTAAGATATTAATGTGCCAAAATAGGCTAATGAAAAAAACATCGAATACTTGAAAAACGAGTAGTAAAATCATTCAAATAAAACCCTTAAAAATTTGTTGTCCTCAAAAACGTGATGCCCTGGGAAATTGTCCGCCTTAGCCCCGATGGCGCCGAGTTCAGTAAAAAGAGGTGGTTCGATTTCGACCAAGGCGGACCCACTTATTACTCACCTACCTTAACAAAACTCTACGTCGTAGACATATTTCTAAGATTTTTTTTTTAAAAATAATATTTAATACGCAGGTAATATAAAATTAATAACAGGAATGAAAAAAGTTAAACGCATAAACATTTTATTCATAATCTATTCGCGAAAAAAATTGTTTTTTTTTTAAAATTATCAACAAAATATAAAATAAACATTAAATTTATTTATATTTTTCATAAATTATTTAAAATAAGTAATAGAAATAAAATAGAGTTTCCCTAAAGAATTTAGATTTTATTTTAGGTGTATCTTATATATTAATACGCGTTCATTTTCAATACAAACACACAACAATTCAAATCCTTACGTGTTTCTCGCTTGTCTTAAATTTTTTTTTTGTTTTATACAACGAAACAGCGCAGACCAAGACGTACCGTCCACCCAACCCAAAATTGAGGCTTTTCAAATGAACCACCTAAAGCACTTACCTACTCTGCGCCACTGCGGCTATAGCCACTATACTTAAAACGCCACTGACCAAACGTATTTATAACGTGCGTGAAACGTGCCGACGATGCGACTCTCGGCGAAGAACAAAAACGAAATAACGAGACGCGTAAACTTCTTTGCCTCCTTCTCGCCCCTCCAAAATCATCCGAGACGCGTCACCCTCTCTTTTCCACGTTTTTGCTACAATATCAACGTGCGCGCGCGCGTTTCAGTGTAAACGGCACCACCAACAGCCACCGTTCGTATGATATTATCCATTCCAACTAGACTTGTCGACCATCCTGTTCGTTACCTGTCCGACGAATCGGTTTGTTTTTTTTTTTTTTACACAGTATACGAGACGACATCACCGTAGTGTATTTATTTCTGTTTTAAACTCTTATAATAACCGTGATAATAGTGTTTGTGCGGATTCCGTCGGAGTTGCACAGGACATTCAGGTAATTTTCATTTAACGCGTTTGGAAAACGAACGGCGTCGTTCCCGTTTAGAGAGTCTCGCGAAACGGGGGGAAGGAAGGGGAAATTGTATCCAGTCTACAAGAGTTTTTCCGAGCCGCGTGGTGTGTAGTTTTGAAGAGATTTCTCTGTTCTTGTAGATCGAAAAAATACACACACACACACAAAAAAAACCAGAACGGAAATATTAAAAAAACGCGTTCGAAACTATAATAATAATAATTTAATATTGAATAAAAAACGAATTACAGAATAACACCGATAAATAATTTTAACGAGTTCCATTGTTTTGGATAATAATGTACGAATAGAAATTTTAAAACGATGTGATGAGTCTCTTGAAATGAAATTCGAGAAAGCTAATCCGAATTCGAATTTTGCGAAAAGCGTTTTGGAAAAAAATAATAATCGTAGTGAATTACTCTTAACGTAAACGTAATGAATTGGAAATTTTAAACACACGACATAATATATTAGTATAAATCGGGTTCTGGAAGAATTTCATAACACGTAATGTTTGAAATATAAAAAAACAATAATATTTCGTATCGATTTATATACGTATTAAATAAAACACGTCATAGTTTTTTTTTTTAAATAATTTATTTTACAACGCACACAATTTCTTTACTGTTTTTAATATTCATAATTTTCTCTGTGTGATTTGTTCATTTTTGATTTTTTTTATCCCGTTGTTGTGTTTCTCGCCCGATCCAACCCGATGGTGACTTTTTGTATAGAAAAACCGGTAGAGTAAATAAACAAATTGAATACGACAACTCGCGTACATTTCTTTATTTTTCGTAATATTCCTTTTGGCCTGATTTACGTATGCATATATAAACGAATTTTATACATATAATTGGAAATATTTTTTTATAGGTCGAAAATGACTATAGAAAAAAAAAAAAAAAAGTAAACATTTCAAGTGAATATATTTATTGGTATACTATACGTATTATAGGATATCGTTTCGTTTTAAATGGATACAGATTACTGTTGAGGAAAAATATCGCGGTTATAAAACTCGACGTGGGTATTTTTCAATACGCATACTCTCCGCAAAATATTATTCATAATTTATTAGTACGACCGAACCGCCGAAGGACAGACTAATTTGTAATCGATGGATTGCGCGCATAAAATAATATTATCGCGTATACGTATTATAGTTTTAAGATTTCTGTTCTCGTTGTTGTGTTGTGTGCGCGCTAACTTACCACTTACTTTTTAAAAACGTGTACAATTTGAAATTACGGCTTTTTAAGTTACTTTTTTCGCTTATTATTTAACGCGGAAAAAAAATTGTTGTAAGAGACCGTGTACGTATCCTTAAACTTTATATTATTATCGTTAACGGTCCCAGCAGTGTTTCTGAATGTTTTAACTGTGGACTGGATCCGGGCCGAACCCGTTTTGGAAGACTGAACTCTTTGAAAGATTATAGAACCTAAATTTCAATATTAATAACTGTTTTAAAAACCGTAATCGATATTAATTGTAAATCGCACGTACTTGTTGATTCGACCAAACTTCTCTCCCTGCACTCCCGGCGAGCCGTTCTTTGTCCGTTGCTGTTCGTTCCATTTATGAAACCGGCTCCGACTGTCCATAAGCGTGCCAAGCTTCTAATATTGCACATGAAACATTTCCTTATTTGTAACATGTAACATTTACCGTTATTGTCAGTCAACTTTTTCAAAATGATAGTTCACTTTCTATATTGAAAAGTGCTCTTTGTGATCCCGTTCACTTTAAAATGTAGTGTGACTCGATCCGAGAGGGCGAGAGGCTATTAGGCTTTACATCGTCCCGGACATTATGCGCACAAATAATAAATATGTATATTGAAAGTATTTTTTTGTAACGCTTTTGAACTCCTTGGGTTTATTAATCGCGCGTGTCACTCGAATATTCGATCTCGTTTCTTCTCTTAAAGTTCTGTATCGTGCTGCGTTTTGACCCGCTTTACTGACCCTTCTTTGTTATAGTTAACAAAGTTCCTTCGTCACGTTTTGGACGATTATTTGTAACTTAATACGATGTTGTATAATTTAAAAAAAAAAAAAAGTTCTCATTGCGTACAGAGTCGACGAAACGATGTTGAAGTTTAAACAGTTAAAAAACGAATAGGTACCGGATTTGTGTAAACATTTTTAACGACATTAATTTATTTAAATTTTAATCTTGAGCTTAATAAGTGACGTTTTCGTTTCGAAATTTTTTAAAATTTTTTTTGTAAATAAAATTGATAACACCGATAACGTTAACCAAAACGTAAACCGCGTTTAAATAACTCACGGCAAAAGACCCCAGCCCTCGGTGGAATAAAAATCGTCTTTTTTCCTCAGATAACTGCACGCAATGAAGGAAGAGAAGGTTTACGTTTTCATCGCTCTGGCGTTCTTTGGAACTTTAACAGTTGCCCAGTCTGACAATAGTGAGTATGCGTAGTATAACGATATCGTATATACTGTTTTTCAACTCTTCGTCGGGTGTGATCGATGTTTTCATACGAATTCGTCGTGATATCGACAGAATGTGTGACGCCGGATCTAAAAAACGGCGAGTGCATCGATCTCAAGGTTTGCCACACGTTGCGGACGTTACTGGAAAACGAGAGGCACATCCAATCCGTCCGGGTACTACTTCAGAAGTCCCTGTGCGGCTTCGACGGCACGTCGCCGCAAGTGTGCTGTCCCGTGGAAAAGTCTGATCCAGTCACGGAAGAACCGTTGCTGAACTATAACGCGCGGCCTTTGAACAACAACGGCACGGCACAGCTGCTGTCCGTGTTCCCGTCGAAGGATACGTGCGGCACGAGCAGCGTGGAACGCAAACGAATCGTCGGAGGAGAACCGGCCGATTTAGGTAAACCCTGACCCGATCCGACCTGACCAGCGTTGGAGATGCTACAAAATGATATCGAATGTCTTTTCTCAGGCGTCTGGCCGTGGATGGTGGCTATCGGATACCGCAGAACGAACCGAAACGATGCTCCGCCCAGCTGGAATTGCGGCGGCACTCTGATAACGAACAGATACGTATTGACGGCCGCCCATTGTACGACGAACTTGCCCAGCGGTCTACGACCGTACGTCAATCGCGTTGCGCGCACCTCTAAATATCTATACTCCGTTCGCCGAGAGAACGCCGATGTTCACACGAATTTCGGTTACCGTTACTGGTCACGGCCCTCTAGTGTGTTATCCCCGCGGGGCGTACAACTGATTGCAATAATTATTGTAAAACGATTTACACGTGATTTAACACGATTCGACGCGACTGTAAAGTCGGCAGTTGGCGGTGTGTAAAATGTCAGTGGTGGGAAGTCGGTCACATTCTCTCCGCGAACGGAGTGTACGCCCGGCGTTGTATATTTTACATTGTAATACGTTTGAAAATTTCGTCCTTCGAGTTTTTTTTTTTTTATTTATTTTTTACTCGCTTATTAGTGTAACGATAATATTTGGAGTAGAGAAAATTCGAAATGACTTCATTAATTTCTACCGCTATATATATATATATATATATACTTCTTTGCTGAGCACTAAACGGTCGGTGATGATTTTTTTTATTACGTCCAGAATATGTATTCGATATTTGTTGCATTCGACACAGAAAATGTTATATTTGCATAGAATTACTTTGAAAGTATTCGATTCTAACGAATGTGATTTATAAATGTATTAAAACGCTGTATTTATACTCGCGGTATGAATAAATAATAATAATAATGATATACTTGTAAAGGACGCGGTATTCGACGCGATTCGTCGCCAATCGATTACAGTTTATTTTTTCAGGGTAGTGGCGCGCGTAGGCGATTTGGACTTGAATCCTAACGTAAATGACAGCGCCACGCCGTTGGACATCCCGATCGAGAAAATTATATCTCACGCGCAGTACAATTACGGTAAAAAGCTCGTCAACGACATCTCACTGCTGAAGTTGAAGTCCAGCGTTACGTATACGAGTAAGGACCAGCCGATTTCGTTTTCGCGACATTTTTCACATACATATGAACGTTATTTGCGACAGGGTACATTCAACCGATCTGTTTGCCGAGCCCGACGCAACTGAACAATATCAATTGGGAGAAACGCATTCTGGTCGTGGCCGGTTGGGGTTCCACTCATTCTGAAAAACTCTACGATCAAAGTATTACTACTACTTTTGTACCTTATGTATATACATTTTTTATATATATATAAACGACATTTCCATCAGAAGAAAAAAAGAAATCTCACAAACACATTTTAATTTTTATGCGTATCACGTCTTGTGTCCGTTCACAGGCCTGCCGCCAAACACGCGACTGATGGAAGTCGAACTTCCAGTGACGAGCCAGGAAAAATGCAGACAAGCGTACGCCAGTGAAAAAAGCGCGTCGATCGTTGACTCGGTGATTTGCGCCGGAATGCCAGAGGGCGGAGAAGATTCGTGTCGGGTATTGCATTTTTTAAAAATTTTTTACGCACACAATTTCTATTTTTTTCATAGGGATTTTAATCGAATTTAACTGTATTGTCAACACGGCAATCGGTTTCAGGGAGATTCCGGCGGTCCACTGATGATGCCAAAACTCAAACAGCATTACTTGGTGGGCATAGTTTCGTACGGACCGAAAACGTGCGGCGTACCAGGTATCCCTGGCGTGTACACCAAAGTGTCATCTTTCATCGATTGGATCGAAGAGCAAATAAAACAAAACTGATATTCTCGCGTGGAAAACGTTCAATCCGAACGATTAAAACGTCGTTTATCGTACGCATCAAACACTATATTACACGAGTGCATTATTAAATTAGACGTATATTTTATTTTTATTTAAAGACTTTTGTTTTTACTTGTTCGTTCCTGCAACGGCGTGCAATATCCGTAAACCGTATATCCATTATTTGGAGACGTTCGCAAAAACACAATCCGTTTACGATTCATTCGTACGCGTGGAATTAAAAACTAGTGCCTTATTGAATTTCGGCGTTAGCTCGGAATTCAAATATAATTTTAGATTTTGAGCGGACCGAAGAACGTATTGGTTTTACGATGACGTGTTTTTTTTTTTTTTATGTTTTTACCCAAAAATTCTATCAGACGGAGTGCTCCGGTCTTTACGCGTATAGCACTGTTTTCCGGTTGAGAATTATACGTTTACTTGCAGGTCGAGAGGTGATTTTTCGATTTTATCAATACTTCGTTTTTAGCGTCAAAAAATAAAACTACCGAAAAATTACATAAAAACGGTTGAAACGCGATTCCGTCGAAATCGATTATCGCAATTTTGAAAGTAATTGTCGTAGAGGCCTGAAATTTTCGCCTGCAAATATGTGACTTTGGACTGTATATTAACGAGACAGAAAAATTTTTCAAAAAACTTCTTTTAATTTTGTGCTATTTATAGCGATTTTAGACGTTGAGGTATTTAATTCATAAAACGGGTAATTTTCGGTCTTAAGGCTTAAGAATTTAAAACGACGTCGGACGTTTGTTACTTCAACTATATTTTAAAAAAACTCGAAAATCGTTATTAAGTATTATTATAAATAAATCTCTGTTTTAATACTCTATAATATTGTTTTATAGTAAATATATAATATTTTTCGTTTAAACGTCAATATAAACGCGAATTAACAGTGCTCGAAGAACAAACCGTTTCAGGTGCAAACCATAGACCTGCTGCACACTCCTCCTTTCCTTCCAAAAGAAATAAACACACCCGATACTGCGGCCAGCTGTATTTTGTTTTCGTAAAAAAAACGTTGTTTTTGTACAAAGCGTATTTTTAAAAAAAACGTTTTATTTATTTGAATAAATAACAAAACGTTGTCCGAATATCGGTCGAGTAACTCGCCTTATAAACAATAATCAAACGCTTTTTGCGATCGCAAATATTTTTCCTGTAGTTTTTAATTCGTCGCAAAGCAAATTTTAAGTTCGTACAAGTACTGCAGGTCGGTAATCCAAACGTTTTTAGCGCAGACTTTTTTTCGCGATTTTATTACGATCCACATATTTTATAATACAACGAGGTTTTTTTAACGTCGTTTGGCGTTTTTTAAAATACTAATACGAACGTTTCTATACGAAAATCGAAAATATTCATAAGTCGATCAATGGTAATTTATAAATTAAAATATAATGTCTCTATATATAACTGCCAACTGGTAACAAAAAAAATACACGTGTGCGGAGTACGTGACATAGATGTTTAGTAAATAACAATGCGGCACACTTTTAAACACTGTTTTTAACGCAATTTTCAATTTTTTTTTTTTGTAAATTTATTAGTGCAGTACATTTTAATATATTTATTTATATTTTTTTTACTGCGACAACATCCGAGCCCCGTAACGACGACCTCGTACGAATTAGGCAAATATCGAGAATTAATATTATTAAAATATATATTCCATTAGGTAAGAGGTGTTTATTAAAAAAAAAAATATTTCACTCGGTGTACTCACAAATCGGGCATATAATTTACAAGTCGAACGAACGGGGAAATATAATAATAATATTTATTAACTGTCGTAACTAATTGTTTTTAACGAAGTTTCAAATAATAATAATAATAATAATAATAATAATAATAATAATAATAATAATAATAATAATAATAATAATAATAATAATAATAAAAGAATAATAATAATAAAAAGTAAAAAGTTATACCTACTTATAGACGTAGCAATACCATCAGACTACAATATAACACAGAAAGAAGCAGAAAAATCCTTAAATATAAAGATCTACAAATTGAGATTCAGAGAATGTGGGAAATGAAAGCGAAGATCGTACGCATCATAGTTGGAGCCACAGGATTGACATCTAACGCCACCTGTGATATCATAAAAGAAGTCTCCGGTAACCACAACCTCCTCCGATTGCAGAAAGCAGTCGTATTGAGTACGGCCCATATAGTACGAAAAGTACTATAAGTACAACCTTTTACAACAGAAACACCTCAGGCGCATGGTTTGCACCCGGTGTTTTATCCACAATGTATCCATAACGACTAGTTATATGATGAAAGAAAATAATAATAATAATAATAATAATAATAATAATAATAATAATAATAATAATAATAATAATAATAATAATATTTATTTATTTTATCTTATTGTTTTTAACAAAGTTTCAAAAAAAAAAAATAATAATAATAATAATTTAGACGTGTCGTATTAAGTGTCGAGAACAACGAGTTTAAATTTCGTACTCGTAGCAGATAATAATATACGAGTAGTGTTTTGGGTTTTTAAAATTTCGCCACCACGACTAGCACACTTAGAGGAGTAAAAAAAAAAAAAGTTGTTGACCCTGTGTGGACGGAGACAACAGAATCGTTAGCCCCTCCTCTTCTATACAGCTGGTTCGTCGTCGTGAAAATTGTATCGCCGCCGACGCGTTTTCGGCTATATGTACTACAAATTACGCGTAACGCGCGCCTGTTATTTTTTAATCGTTTCGTCGTGACGCGCGCGCACTTCCCGCCGGCGTCGTAATCGTGTTTTGCAGGAGGAAGCCCGACGAACACCAGTAGGTATAATATAATAGTACCTACGTGTTATCTGAACGTCATCAGATGAAGAAAAATTATAATCTCGATTCAGGTAATTTTTTTTTTTTAAATATCTTCGTACAGCGTATATATTTATTTATTTTTTTGCCAGTCCAATAGTTGTGGTAGAGGGGCGGACGCTTGAGGCTACAGTAAAAACGATTAGAAGCTAAACAAAAAAAAAATCTAATAAAATTTATTTCGGTTTATCGACAATATAATTTTGAGCGGACGAGGAGTAGAGAAAATCGAAAAAAAAAAGAATGTCGTTTATTCGAAAAACTACTGACACGCGATTTTCAATTAGCCGCGGGCGAACCTGTAAGACGACGGTTTTTTTTACACGAGGTTCTAATGGCTGCAAAGAGTAAAGAGAAAAAAAAGGTATCTACAATTCGCGATTAATTGTTAAAATTCGTTCCGAGACATTTCGAAAGCCGAAAAAAAATCACACTATTCTTACCGACACGCCTGCCGATCCGTTGCGAATGTTAACAACGGACTCGTACATATTATATAAATGATAATTTTATCGGAACGCCTGATTCGAATAAACGGGTAAAATGTTATTCGGAAAATAAGTGTTATAACTCAAAAACAAACGTATCCAGGAATCGTTCCAAGCGCTTCTTTTTTTTTTCTTTCGGTTTACTGACGCGGTTCTCGAATATCTGAATCCAACACCGTTTCAATCGAATTACATCAGAGTTCAAACACAAAGACTGCGATCGATATTAAAATATTATAGGAAAAATAATATATATATATATATATATTAGGACGTCTGTAACGAGCTTTATTGTGTACGCTTATCGATATTTAACGATTTACAGAAGAAGAAAAAAAACGATTTTTTTTTTTTCATAAATCGATAACGCGTAACTTCCTGGTAACTGTCGAGGAAAAAAACAATTTTATTTTTAGAAGAATAAAAGTACACCAGTAAACGCCGGTGTAAAAATGATGGAAAAAACGAATTTTTAAGTATTCCGAATAAAAAAAGAAAACGCATTCGAACATACTCGACGCGCGTCTGCAAATCAATTCAATTATTTGTTGCGTGCATCGATCGTTTCATCAATACAAGGTTTCTCGCGCTTTCCACGCCAAATCACTCCGTAACATATGAACCGCAATTAGACAACATTACTGCTCCCCACTGCTATTAAACCCACGCATGCACACGTCAATGGTTAGTTTTTACGTTTTTTTTTTTTCTACTGCGCAATTGTATTGGGAAAAAAAAATATAAACTAGAAATTTTGAAGTCATAACGAGTTTTCGAACGTCGTAGGTGTATCGAATACAGCGCGGATGTATACGCAAGGATTCTTATGACGAGATTGCGGAACGATAAAATCAACCGAAAAAAAAAAAAACGATTCGTTCTCTTTCGCTTTTACAATAAGCAAATTTTTTTTTTTTTACGATAATTTGAAATGTTCACGTTATGGAACTGGGGAAAACTATGTGTTTCTCGTATTTCCAAACGTACATTTAACTCTTCGAGTCTTTATCGAATCGTGTAAATTTTTTAAAAATTAAATCAACCTATAGTGTACCTCATCTAAGTACAAGGAAGTAAATAGTGACACGACCGCGTCAACGCAGCTCATAGGTATAGGTGCTATACGGATTAAATTTCTTGTTATTATATGAAAAAAATAAAAATAAAAACTATCGCGCGTGATTAATAAAAAATTAATTAACAAATAAATTATTAATTATTATTGCACAATTATCGCGTTTTCGCGACATTCAAGCGTGATCTTAACAGGATGTGAACACAACAAAGACATATTATAGGACCGTGTCGAAAACATTAGTTTATTAAAATATGCATAAACAACTAACCGGAATCAATTTTATTTTATTATTATTAATTTTGTTGACTATCCATTAATATAAGAAGTAATTGTATTGTCATTTTGGTAAACCGAAATCGACGTTATACATATATTCAAAACAATATTATCATTTAATTTATAATAAATGTTAAACTTTTGATGTGATCAAAATTTATATTTCAGCCGCCAAAATTTCCAGAAAAATAAACACAACCTATATATAAGATATAATGTTAAAAAAAAAAATAGCGATTCTTGTTTTTTTTTTTCGATTTCTTGTTGGACACGCCTAAACGTTCGTAAAATTAAAATTTCTCATAAAACAAGAAAATTAAATATTTTCCATAAAAATTGTATTAAAAAAAAAAAAAAATCGCGCGTTTTATCATTCCGCGTATAAATCATTCGGCCAGTCACACGCCGCGATATAATAAAATATATATCAAACGCGTGTTTTTAAGCTATTTATTTCGTTTTTTTTTCTTCTTCTTTTAGATGGGAAACGAAAAGTATTGTTTTTTCGCGATACTTACGATCGGAACGGTAACCGCTCGTTCGACGAATAGTGAGTATATGCGAGAAAAAAAAAATAGTAATAAACGTCCGAAATGAATTACAATATAATATTTACGGTGTTCGACAGTAACGGGTAAAGGCGGGTTTACACGGGTCGATCGCGGTCGAACGACTGTTGCTGCCGTGCGGCGAAAGCGAATCGAATGTGTAAACTCATTTTCGACTTGGTCGCACGGCCGAGTGATTCGATTCGATTAAAGTCGAAAAGCAGTCTACTTTTGGTCGATTTTAACAATTCAATCATTGTCACATGGCTAAAAATCGTAAACTGCCTAGGCGATCAAGTCGTACCTAGATATTCAAAATAGGCGTTGATTGATTGAACGATTTTCGGTCTTCTACAGAAACCTCTTTTAAAAGATCCGTCGATGCGCCTAAAGTGTTCCTACTTCGCCGAGTCCATAAACGCTTTTTGGTCATTTAATTTTAACAATTCGTCACGTAATCGATCACAAATCGATAAATCACCAACACTCTGTCGGAGAAGACGTTCCGTCTGCGCTTTCGACTAAAACGTAGCTGTGAAACAGTTGAACGTGTAAACGCTTTCGATCGGGTTTCGTCGCGTTGTCGTGCGGCGTAGTCGTTCGATCGCGATCGACCCGTGGTGATCGAGGTTCAACGAAAGAAAAGAAAAAAACGTTTCTCTCAGGATTTAAAAAAAAAAGATTTACGTTTACATATTCATAACGCGCTGTATAAAATATTGTAATTCATACGCGGCGAACGAATAATATCATTTCGTGTCGTTCGATTAATCGCCGTCGTTTCGTGCGCGAAGTTTTGTTTCCGGACTCGAGGATTCACATTCCTAGCAGAGTGCAGCAACAGGACTCGCCGTCCGTTTTGCCATCGCAGAGCTCTTGTGGAGTGAGCAGCGTGCCGCGCGATCGCGTGGTCGGCGGAGTCCCGTCCGCGTTAGGTTAAGAACCGTGAAACAATAACATTTCGACGACAAATTCGTCGTCCTTCCCCTCACCGATTTCAAAAAAAAATAATAAAAATTAACGACCGTCGTTTTCAGGCGCTTGGCCGTGGATCGCGGCCATCGGATACGCGCGTAACGACATCAATAAGCTGGGAAACGACGATTCGGCCGGAGGATTCGGTTGGAAATGCGCCGGTACCTTGATAACGGACCGGCACGTGATAACGGCCGCCCACTGTTTGGTCGATCTGCCCGACGGCCTTATACCGTATGTCGTAAAAAATTAAGAAAAAATGAATAAAAACGCTTGTCGAACGATTTATTTCGATAATCATATTGTACCGTGCAGGCGTGTGGTCCGTCTGGGCGACTTGGATTTGGATCCCCGGGTCGCGGACGGCGCGACGCCGTTGGACGTGCGGATCGAACGAGTCATCGTACACTCCAGATATCTTTACGACAAGAAGCTGATCAACGATATCGCTCTATTGAAATTAACCGAGAACGTTATTTTTACCGGTAAGTGTATATTATGAATGATTTTAAATGTAAAACATAATAGTGATGTTACGCACTGTTCGATTTTCGTATTTTGCCGTTTCTAGGATAATTCTGGAACACACCGCCGTCATGGCTAGACGTCTAGGTATGACAACAGATTGTCCGAATTGCGCATCGGTCTGCGCATCCATGGAAAAAACAATAATATCGTATTTTTTTTCCATGGAACTGCGGCATCCGGATCATTATTTTGCTACCACTTCCACAGAAGAAATAATCATACCTGCGTATCACAAATCTGTTGTCATTCCTAGATATTTAGCCATGACCACTATAAAATGCGTAAAGGACTTAACTCCATTGAACTCAATACACGGAACGCGCATTCTGTATAATACTCTCGTATATGAAAAATGGACTCCTACAGTGAACCGCCATATGCATTCCGTTTCTATATTCCTGTTTTTGTTACCGACTTCGTTATGTAAAAATAACCGATTTTGGTGCTAACGTCGATGCTACGAGCATGTCGTTTCGTGTCCCGTTATCTCAAAGTAAATAATAAAACACCATAAATATCATGGAAAAAATTATATTTCATCTTATTCTCCATGATTTTTATATCATATAGAATGCATATGGCGGCCTCCTATCTGGGATCATATTTTGATTGATATACGCGTTTAAATCCTTGAAAATTTTTCCAACGAGTTCGGTTCGGTTTCGGTTCGTACTCTGGGTACGCAACATCACTAATAATACATTAATATAAATGATCTGTACCGCACTTACGGTTTTTATTTGTGTCGCAGTATTCGTGCAACCAATCTGTCTACCAAACACGTCGGAAGAGAAGGACACGAATTTCAGGAGACGCGTCTTAACCGTTGCTGGTTGGGGTTCTGTCCACTCGGATACGCTATACAATCAAAGTATACTCGATAAAAAACAAAAATATTCTATAAAGTAAAAATTCGCAAAAAAAAAAAAAAAAAAAGTAACTCGAACGCGTAATAATATGTAAAATGCGTTAATATATAGAGCTTATAAATTATTTTTCGGAAATCGAAAAATATAAAATCTAAGTTTATAATATTATTTCGAAGAATTTTATAGACTGAAAAATGAAAATGAATAAGTAATTTTCTACATTTCAACACTGTAAAACGATTGTTTTATGCGTTTGCGTGTCAGTTAATGTCGATACACTAAAATCGTAAATATACTATTTTTTTTTTTTAAAAAGCGCAAATAAGATTTATATAAAGAGATGACTTGATTGAACTGAAGACATACTGCCTCGACGTACGATTTTAAAACGACTAAATGATGAAAATGTCCGAATTTTTAACGATTTTTTTTTTTTTTTTTACAATTTGTATAACGATTTCGTTAAAAATCACTTTCGTTTCATTAATTGTTATCCAGGTGATTCGCATAACACTAAACTGATGGAAGTCGAACTTCCGGTAACAGATCCGGAACAATGTAGAAAAGCGTACGTCAACGACAATGACGTGCTCATTGGCGAATCGGTGATATGTGCCGGAAATCCGTACGGTGGTGACGATTCTTGCCGGGTACTATAAATATAATTAATTATTATTATTGTATCGTATAATACGTCTCGTACGAGAATATCAACAACGGATTTAATCGTTTCGAACGGTTTCAAGGGCGATTCCGGCGGTCCATTGATGATGTCAAAAGGTAAACAGTATTATTTGATGGGCATAATCTCTTACGGACCCAGCGTGTGCGGCGCACGCGGAATACCGGGAGTGTACACTAGAGTGTCGTCTTTTATCCATTGGATCGACGAGAAAATACACCAAAATAGGAATTTCATAATCTGGAACGTTTAACTCGTCCGAAGTCCGATAGATCGAACGGCGCTTTTATTTGTTCGCGCCAAAAAAAAAAAAAAATGTTATCCTCCTGCTGTAGTACAAATATATATGTAAAAACATAGATTTATTAATAAGAAAAAAAAAAATTGCCAAGACTAAGTCAGTACGAATAAGTCCTATATGGACGAAAACGAAAAAAAAAAATACAAACCTTATAATTTATGTATATACAGTTGTTTGCACGGCGAAAATATATGTGTATTTATTTAGCTACAACTTTAAACTGACGTTGTAAATTATCCTGATAATAAATAATATAATTGTCGACATTTATACGCGTATCGTATACCGAAGATCGCAGGACGTTCATAACGGAAATATAAAACATAAAAATATCATCTCTTTTATATATAATAAAAATTCAAACGTATAATAACATATGGTAAACGAAATTCTACGTGTGAATATTTTTGTATAGAAATACGCCATAAAACACGTGTATGGAATATTGCGGAGTCGTTAATATTGGGAAATGCGTCGGACTATTATTCCGATATTTTATACAGTGGAGGGATCGAATTATGAAATTCCCAACCGCGCACCTACATAGTACTTTGTTGGATTTTAATATTTGGAAATTCGATTTCAAATCGGTATATAAGCGCGTCTCGAGTTAGGTCTTCTATCTTCTAAACACCCAATCGTCGTTATAAAAAGCTGTCATCAATTTTATCACCTCTGCACGCTTGCGCATTTGAAAAACTTTGGTCTTGCCAGTTATGTATTTGTTTATTTCGTTACTTTTTGTTATAATGCCATATACTTGTGTATAAAACTAATATTAAGTATCAATTATTATTAAGTAACTATTTTCCGGTATATTTTAAAATTTAATTGTTTAGTTGTAATAGCTACCGGCTAATAACTATTAATAATAATAAAAAAAAAAAAAGCGCGTTTCGCAATTTTATTTCAGGTATTCCTATATACTATTATTTATACGAAAATACGTTTTAAATAAAATATTATAAAAAAAAAATACAAACGCCACGAGTCACCGTTTGTTTTTTTTTTTTTTGTGAAAATTTAAACATAACGTTTCGAACTATACGATCGCAATTTCTTTTGGTAAAAATAAAAAAAAAATATCCCTCATCCTATCGTAGATTACGAAAAATAAACGTTTCGCCCGTTGGACTGCGGTGAAAACGAATAAAAATCGAATTTTCGTACACTTCAAAACCAAAAACACATCAGGGGTGGTCAAATGTTTTTCGGCAAATTCGATCGAGGATAATATTTACTTTTTTTTTTTCATTCGACGACTTACCGCGGTAAACTATTCCAAGCGCGCACAATAATTCCAGAATACAAGACGATAAATATCAACTATTGAATTTGACAAAAATAAATAAAATATAGCGAATTGTATAGCGGTTTAACTGCAGTTTAACGCGTACCACCGTACACGCACGATAAAATAATAAAAATTATTATCATCGTCTCAACCGTGCAATAAGAATTCCAAAAAAAAAAATCGAAAAATAATCGCTCATATTGTGTATTTGTATGAAACGATCTTGAAACGAGTGTGTTAAAACGAAAACGACATTGAATACGGACACACAGAGTACAAAAAAAAAAAAAAAAATTTAACCACCATCACCACCACCACCACGTACCGGAATAAATTTCGAATTTTATTTCTTCTTTTTCGCTCCGAGTCACGGCTAAAGCAGTGTAATATACGCGTTTTTTTACAAAAAAAAATCTACCGCCGTACAGCATCGCGTGAACCGCTCCCACAAAAGAGTTGTTGACCTTGTCCTCCGATGGAAAAATCGAATAGTCGTCACCTACAGCACGCTCCGTGTGTATCGTATGGAAATTCGATCGTCGAATATCGTAAGCGTGTACGTCGAACAGTTTTTTTTTCTCCTTTGTTGAAATCGGCTCGTGTGTATACGTTTTAATGGAATTTTTTTTTTTCAGCACACTTCAATATTCCCTATACTATAGCGTATATAGTAGCGGTGATCGCGTACTTGCAGAAACCCGTCCAATACAATATAAATACATATTGTAACACGTGAACCGGACGGTGAGATTTGTCCTGCGGGTAATTTTAGTTTTTTCTTTTTTCGAACGCGTTGAAAAAAAAATTTTTTTACGTTTTTATTCCGTTTTTTATCATTTTTTGATAAAAGAACGTCGAGTCGTCGTCGTCGTCGAAAATTTAACGCGTTTGTTAACGGTTTCGCGGTGTACTATTTCGGATTTCGGACAGTTTTAATATTGATTAATCAATAATAATTTCCATAATATTGGACTCGAAACCGTTTAATTTTCTTTTTCTTCCTTTCTTTTTATATATATAGATTCGAAATGGGAAAAGAAAATAATTATTTTTTCGTGACGTTTTTAGTCGGCACGGTCGCTGCTCGTTCCACGAACAGTGAGTATATAACTATATATGTATATATATACGTTTTCTTAACCACCTATACTGTATAGTTGTTAAATTTAACTGTATACGCGAATTTAGTTAAATCGGCTACTATTTTTAACGTCGTAGTAATAAATTAATTAATATTTTTATCGTTTTTGATGACATAAAAAAAAACCACGATTTGAACTCGATTTAAACAGAATTCGACTTAGGAGTTTAAACAAAAAAAAAAAAATGTAAACAAAGAGTAAAATATTTGAAAAAAAAAAAATTATAATAATAAGTGATTTTTTTTTTTTTTGTGTGTTGGTAACAAAAGTTTTGTTTCCGGATCGACTGTCGTCGATGAACAGTACGCGTTTCTCGTCGGCGACTGTGGCGGTAACATTGCCGCCGGCAAGCACGTGCGGAAAGATCAAATACATGGCCGACGATCGAATTTTCAACGGAAACCCGACTTTATTAGGTGGTTAAAACCGATAAAATCAATAAGTGACGGACGAGGGGAAACGGTTTTTGAAACAATTTCGAATTTTTTTTCTGTTTTTTCTTCTATTCACAGGCGATTGGCCTTGGATCGTAGCCATCGGATACCGAAACCAAAACGGCGAGAATTCTCGTTTGAGTTGGAATTGCGCCGGTGCGTTGATAACGGCAAGACACGTCGTAACTGCTGCCCAATGCACGAGAAACAAAAAACCGTGAGTACCTATAAATCGTCGACAACCATATGAAATGCGCAAAAGAAAAATGTAACGCTTATAAAAAACATGATTTATTATATTTTTCGCGTTATTGCCGGTCGAATCGGATCGGATTTACTATTTTAATCGCGTTTAATCTTTTCAAAGTATAGGTGTACTTAAAAAAAAAAATTTGAATTTTTCTCTTCTTATGTGCAGAGTCGTGGTGCGCTTGGGTGATGTAGACTTGGATCCTACGGTGGAAGACGGCGCGACGCCGTTAGACGTACCGATTGAACGCGCCATAACGCACGAACGATTCAACGGTAAAAATCGCCTGAACGACAATGTCGCGATACTGAAATTAAAAAAAACCGTTACTTTTACCAGTAAGTGAATTCACTGAAATCCAATATTTCCGCGTTTAAAAAAAAAAATCAACGTAGGTATCTCGATATGGGTATATAAATAATATTTTTTACCGTGTTTTTCGGCGCAGAATTCATACAACCGATATGTCTGCCAGTCTCGCCGGCCATGAAAGACATCGATCTGGAGAACAAAATGGTATCCGTCGCCGGTTGGGGTCAAACTGATATTGGCGGTAAAATTTGATAATAATAATAATAATAATGAATGTTTTTTTGGTTGTGCGAGAAGTCAATGCGGTTATATTACTTTATACAGTGTAAATGCGTATAGAGCCGAAATCAGTGGCGGTTATAAGGGGGGTGATAAGTGAGTCGCCCCCATGGGATTTGATATTTTTAAATTCAACACGTCTCTGACCTAAAAGCACCGACTTGTGCCATGTAAGTTGGTCCAATTATGTTATGGTTATGCTCCATTTTCATCCCCTCCCCCTCCTTTGAACATCAAGTATAAAGCTGGAATTAGTGCTCGACCGACGATCAACGCGTACGGTACGCACTGATCATCGGTCGTGATCGAGCATTTAATACTTAGCTGACGATAAACTCGGTCGGTCGTGTACAATGTAAACGAGTACACGTGTAAATGTGAGTAAACGAGTAAACGTTAAATAATTAGTAAACGTATAAAATAAACGAGTGTACAACGAGGAAAGATGAATCCTTACTTTAATTTTATTTCATCGAAATACGCGAAATAATAATAATACTTAATAATAAAAAAAAAAAAAGGTTGCATACGCGCGTACGATCGGTCGCTCTGTCAGCGTCAAACTGAACACCCGCATATACGGACATGACGCGTCAGCCGACCGTAATGAAACGGGAAAAGAAAGTAGTCACCAGATAGCGCTACGACACAACATATAGGGTGTGGCAGAAAGGCGCTTATAAATAGCGGTCAGAAATCATCGGACCGCTCAGTGTAGTCACGGCGGTCAAGCGCGAACAACGTAGTTCGCGTCTGTTTGCGGCATGTGTGTGTGTGTGTGTGTGTGCACGCCCTGTATGTTGTGTCGTAGCGCTATCTGGTGACTACTTTCGTTTCCCGTTTTATTGTTATTTCATTTACGTTTCCGTGCACGTTGTTCTTCCTTTTTCTACATCTGCATTTCGTCTCGGGACATTAATAAGAGATCAATCTTCTTGGTTATTACTCGACGATGTGGATGTTTCATTGGCAGAGGGGGCTGGTTCCATGTTCGCCTCCCCTTGAACATCATGTATATTGTATAACCGCCACTGGCTGCAGTGCTGAATATACACATACGCATAGCACGACGATCGCTAGAACTAAAAGCTAAGACGAAAATTCAATCATTTAGAATGAAGAAAACATAATTCTAAATTTGAATTCAACGGGCTTTGTTCTTATACGTAAGAGTAGATTTTTGATAAATTATTTCACATTGTTTGTTCTTTAAACTAACACAATCGTTAAAAGATGTAAAATTTAACGTAGTCAAATATCATAACTCGATTTCGGCAACAGCCCGGAAAGAGACTAATGAGTTCAAATATTTTTCCAGAATTAAATTCGGTACCTATATAAACACTTTGGGCGAGGTGGAATTTTTGTCAAAAAACTTTACACATAAAACACACCGTTTTCGATACACACTAATAAATTAGAATAATAATTCGAAAGTATTTTTTTTTTACAGTATTTTTGATAGTTTATTATTATCGTTCTCGATCGGTCTTCGATTTATCCGGTTCCCGAATGAATTTCAAACGATTTTCGTACACCATTATTTGTTTATTTTTCTAATTACGTAAAATTATAATATGTAAAACGCTATTATTAAAACGAGTTGACGTCATTATTTAGTTTTGCCTAGTACGAGACTGTTTGAAGCGAATGTTCCGGTAACGAATCACGCGGAATGTAAAGAAATGCACGAAAGTTCATCGATCGTACAAATCGACGACACGGTGATCTGTGCCGGTAATCCGGAGGGAGGAAAAGGACCGTGTCTGGTATATATTTTTCATTTAACGGAATGGCGTTTCGGTTATTGCAATTAATAATTATGTGGAAAAAAACCTTAATTTTTTTATGCTTTAAGGTATAACATTATCTGCTTGTTCCAGGACGACAGCGGCAGTCCGTTAATATATTCGAAAGACAATCAGTTTTATTTGATGGGCATAGTTTTCTACGGAACGCATTGTGGCGCGGACGGTCGACCGGGAATATACACCAGGGTGCCATTTTTCGTCGATTGGATCTTAGAGAAAATATCGAAAAACTGATGTTTAAAATATCGCGCTTTCGCGATATTTGTTATATGATATATATATATATTATAATATTATCGACGCGTTCGTGCATTTAGGTGAAAAATTCGCGTTCAGAAATAGTGTGTTTTATATACGAATAAATAATGACCGTTGAGACTATAATATGCCCAGCAGACACCGGTATTTTATTATTATTATTATTATTATTATTATTATAATTCAAAGGTGTCATTTATGGCGATTGCAGAGTATGCGAATTCCGGGGAACCTTTATATCCTACACGATATAGAGTTTTTCGCGATATTTTCTTTGAAAACGCTTGAAGAAACCTAATTATAATTTAATTTTACACTGTTATTATTCTAATGAATAGACGAGCCGGGAAGTTCGTTCATTGTAAGACTCGATTAATATGATGTTAGAAAGTAGCGAGTAGAAATTTTTTTTTTTCGGGTGTTTTTAAACGGGCGATTAAAAGTATCAGATATTTTTTTATTTAAGATATATAGTCAAGAATTCAGCAGCTTAAAGTAAACGGAATTTTGAACTAATCAGCTCAAAATTTTCAATTTTCGATATTGTTTAAATTAAAACGGTTTTAATTTTTGATATTTTTCAATATTTGTATACTGGAAAATCGAAACATTTACTCCCGCAATAAACCAGGAATAAAAGTCCGAAGAATTCGAATCAGTTATGCGAAAACTAAATTTTATTCATTTTAAAGTATTGCATTTTCGTCTATAGCTTTTATGTCTAAATCACCGTGCTATATGTGCACACAGTATATTATACTTCTGAATCGTTGACACGTGCATGTGGATAGTATATAGGTTATAAGACAGGCTTACCAGTGATTTATACGCAATATAAAACAATAAAACATGTGTCGATGTATTCTTCGGAAATATCCATGTTGCCAATTTTATCCTGACGTATCGAAACCGTCGCGGGTTCCATCTTCAGAGAACGTTGTGCACGTCTGACTGTCGTGACTACACTGAGCGGTTCGTTTCTTTCTGACTGGTATTTATACGCCTACCGGCCACGCCCTTGTATGTTGTATCGTAGCGCTTTCTGGTGGCTATTTTCTTTTCCCGTTCTTTTTTTTTTTTTTTACATTCTATGCACGCGGTTTTTTCTTTTCTACATCTGCGTTTAAGTATCGGATTATTAATGAATTTTTCTTCCAGGTTATTATTTGTTCACGTGGATTTCTCATTCTGGGTGTTTTCTTCATTTTCGTTCTTTTACTCGATGAATTATTGGTTTCCACGTATTACTAATTTTCCATCCATCATCTCTGTTAAATTTTTCCGGGCATTTTTCCATTTCTATTGCTTTCTTAATCATTCGTGTTCCCCGTAAATCGTTTCTTTGTTCAATATTTTCGCTCGGCTGAAATCAATAATGCGTTCTTTTTGTTCGACGAGTTTGTACTACGTTCTCTGAAGGTGGAACTTGCATCGGTTTCGAAACGTTAAAACAAAATTGGCGACACGGATATTTTCGAAAAATACATCAACAGCAGTAGTTTAATTTATGAAAGATAAATTCATAATAAAAATATGATTATGCGTACGCAATACAAATTAATACACGAAATAATAATTTAAATAATTTGATTTATACATCAGTTGTGTCTAGTATTTAATATTATGTACACTCAAAAAGTGAATTATTTTCACGAGCAACTTGTAATAGTTGCTGGACTTTACATATTTGTTAAAAAATTGTTATGTGTTTTATTAGAAAGCCAAAAGATGGCAGCACACGTTTGGTATATATATGTAGGTATTGATGAGATTTATATTTTCTTCGTGAAAATTCGATACAAAACAGATAGAACTAACAGACGTCAATTGACAGTTGCAGACGTCGGGTTTCTTTGAGATATATTACAGATAAAAGAGTTAAAGACCATTTGAAAAGGTGCTATTTTTTTACGATACGTGTAAAAACAATGTTAATATTCCGGTTCCACCACCCGTCTTTAGATGTTTCTATTTTTTATATCAAATAACAATCTATGGCGCAACGTATTTTTATATCGATTTATTATACGAAGTTACGTGTATAAATCTAAGATCAATAGCAACTCTCCTATTGCCCCCCGTCCCATCAATGAAAAAAAATTCCCCCGGAAAAAATATTCGCTTCTCTACAATACACGTAACAACGTATGTGTCATGAACTTATGATAATATATGTAAATCGTATTATTATTTTATCGCCATGTGATTCATTCGCCGGCTCATCGAAGATATTGTCGGTTCAGTGTCATTGCAGATTGCGATACGTCGCGACGGTCAATCGAACTATAAGAGCACCCGATTAAGGTAATTTCTTCGGTTTTTTTTTTTAATGTATATTCACGATATACAGGGTGAATTTTTTATTATTATCGGTCAACGATTATCCGCTATGATTAAAAAAAAAATTAATATTGTAAAATTATCTTTTCTTTTTTTGAGCATTTTCAAAATTATATTATACGCTCCTCATTAAAGCAAACTTATTAAAGTCTCCAATGGTAAACTTTTCGAATATAAATGTATATATTTTTTTTTCTCTACACTATCCTTTTATAGGACTGAAATGAATAAAGGAATATTCCGTTTATTACTTGGAAATGTCGTCAGTGGAGCGATTTTTTTTAAAAATTCTCATATCACTCGGAAAACTTATTATTATCGGATAATATAATTTCTCGTAAAAATGTATCCCTTAAAGATATTTCTGATTACAACAATACGCTTTAAAAATTAAAAAATCAAATGTTGACGTGTAGTAAGAGAAACAGGTGGTACAAAAATATTCAAATTGCGAACGAATTTCGAATGGCATGTGCAAAAAAATAAAAATTTTTAAAATATATTATATTTCCACAGAGAAAAATCACCTGACAGTTCGATAGGATATTAGTAGTTATAATTACCGCGTTATCGATTACTCGCGACGTATTCGTAAAACGATTTACACAACCGAGTTCGGTTTACATAAACGTGCCTTTTATTTTCTCGGGAATTTTTTTTTTTTTTTACGAAGTCGTAGAAAAATCAGATTTAAACATATAACGTATGTATATAACAATTTAAACATATAACGTATATAACATATAACGTATCGGGAGAAAAATTGTTTTTAAAAATCTGACGAGAATATACATTTGTATTATACACATCGGAATAATTCGTATATAGCCATTTATTGAGATTTAATGAATATTATTATTATTATTATTATTATTATTATTGTTGTTGTTGTTATTATCTTTATTGTTATTATTGGTAGTGACAATTTGTTTTTCGCTATTGAATTACTATAAAATATCATTCGGGGAAAAAATGTATAAAAATCACCTTGAATACACACACACACATGTATATATATATATATATATATGTGACATATATTATACATATATTATGTAATTATTGAATATTTCCCAAACAAAATTATCAAACGATAAAAAAAATTAAAAATATATAGTCGAAGGACAAATCGTTGATAGTCACAAAACTGGTTTGTACGAGTATATAATAATAAGACGCGTATGATCGTTTTAATTCAATATAAATGTGTAGTACGGAACACTGCAGTGGCGTATTTTATTGGGAGGAGTACAGAATTACCATCCCGTCTACGATATTGTAGTTTGTCGCTATTGTCAATAACGATGAAAAAATAATAATAATTATCGCGTTTAGTAATTAAATAGAGTCGAAATATTCGTTCGATTTCATCGATTCTTTTTTTTTTTTTTTGTTTTACGTTATATTTATAAATGATTATAATATAAAATTCAAACGCGCAATAATATTGCAAGTGTTATCAACTATAACGAAGTCGAAGTACAGGTTAGTGCGTACGTAGAAAATCATCTTCGTATATTTCGGGGAGATTATTATTTTTATTATTTACTCCATTTTTCTCGTCTGTCCACAATTCGACTCGTATTATTCTGTATAATTTGTAATCTAAAAAAAAAAAAAAATGAATATTCTTAAACGATTAATTACTTATAGAACGGATTGGAACTATAATTTCAAAGCATCGATTCACAAAATTGTTTCAGTAAAATAGTTTCGCCCATTGAAATTGTTTTTTTTTTTTTTATAAAAATTTTAAATTTCATAAAAAACCTTTTTTGAATATTGTTTTCGACTTTAATATAAATTGAAATTTTATTATTATTATCTCGCGCTTTAATAAACGTTTCTAAAACCGTACTCGCGGACAGAAACGCGCAACAGTTACGTTCCGAAATCTAACCCGATTAACGCGCTGTGTTCGTTTACAACAGAACAAAATGTCACGCTTGAGTGTATATATATATATATATAAATTTGTTTTCCAGATACAATTTAACATGAAGAAATTAAACGTTTACGTTCTTATGGTTTTCGCTTTGTCCGCGATAATAAATGCCCAATCCAATAATGGCGAGTATATCGAATCAACGATATTAGTATACTGATAAGAATAATAATATATCGCCGCAGAGGTTCCCAAACTGTGGGTAGTGAACACGAGCTGAAAATAAAATTATTATTAATCTATTTGGAACTTTGAAGACGATTCAATAAAAAAAAAAAGATAGTTTCAACCGTAAACGTCTAATGGATTTCTGGTATTCTATTCAAAATACCTAACACTTTTTACTAAAGCTATAAACGTTGCTTCCCGTCCGATTCTTCGTATAATCTCGCGAAATCGGATTTTCGGTCATTTTTTTACGTTTGTTTACCAAATAAATCGTTTACTTTATACAACATTATTACTATATATCATTTTTATTTCTATTAAAATATAATATTCTAATTACCCGCAAATATCATATTAAAAAAAAAAACATTGATTTGGGTGGGTCACCTGAATTCGAAAATTGTCAGAAATGAGACGCATCTATAAAAAAAAATTGGGAACCTCTGATGTGTCGAGTATATAAAAACGATTTGATCGGCGTCCGCGCCCTAACGTATTTATTTGCCGAACAGGTTCAACAGAATGTCATACGCCGGACAACGGAAACGGGGTGTGCATTGAGCTCAGGATTTGCAAACCGTTGCGAACGTTACTGGAAACCCGAAGACACGTTCAGTCGGTGAAGATCCGACTGCAAAAGTCCTTTTGCGGATACGCGGACGTCAACTCTCCAAAAGTCTGCTGTCCCGTGCAAAGCACAGAAGCTACAACGGCAGAACCGGAAGAATCAGCTGAAGACTGTACGACGACGGTGTCTTCGAATAAAACCGGTTCAAAAGCCGTCCGTGTTCATACGTCCGCTTTATTGTCGCAAAACGAATGCGGAAACGTCAGCGTCAACCGCGATCGAATCATCGGAGGAGTTCCGTCCGTATTGGGTATGATTTTTAAATCGTTGCGATAATGTTTTATTTCCGAAACAAGGCTGAAGCCGAGTCAATTTATATAGGCGCGTTCAATTAATGAACAATCGATAACGGAAAACAATTTGAGTCCAGTTTATCATAATAATAAGAGATAAATATATAGGTAAAACTTAAGTAATGAGTGCGGGGCCAAAAACATCTCCAGACATCTCATACGCTTTTATTTGTATATGGAAAATAATTTTTTTCGTACAAAAAAGAAAATGGACGATTGAAGAAAAAAAATTAACTTTTAATTCGGTTAAAAATTTTTGTTTAATAATTCAATTTTAACGAGTCAATAAATCATTCATCATTCACTCGCCCATCCTCTCCCGCGTCGTTGGTAATTTAACTTCATTTCGATACTTTAGCGTACAAAGAATTCAACACGTTGCGTTAAAAAGAAAACAATAACTCGTCGCCGTGTCAAAAGTCGATTTTTGAAGAAAAAAAGTCAACGCGTTAAGCAATCTCGAGAGAAAATGATTTTTTTTTTTTATTATTTTATAACGCGCTTAACACTATTATATTATTTTCTTCGACTCGGTTTTAAACGATTCTCGCGGGGTTTTTAAGGCGCTTGGCCCTGGATTGCCGCAATCGGATACAGGGATCGTAGCAGCAGAGACGATTCTCCTTTGAACTGGAATTGCGGCGGTGTTCTGATAACGAACAGATACGTGGTAACGGCCGCCCACTGTTTGGTGAACAATCCGCGTAGCAGACAAAGACCGTAAGTATGTAAATTTCCTCGAAGTTAAGTTTATTTCGAACTCTATATCATATTATTTCGAAAAGGGTCGTGGTACGTTTAGGTGACTTGGATTTGAATCCGGACGTCGACGACCAGGCGACACCGTTAGACGTTCCGATCGAACGTGTCATCACGCACGAACGATACTTTGACGGAGGGAAGAACCTCAACGACATTGGACTGCTGAAATTAAAACATGCCGTTAATTATACCAGTGAGTGTTCAACGTACACGTCAGGGGCGTGCCCAGGATTACGTTTTTCGGGGATGGTCTAAAATTTAGTATCTAAATTAGAATAGTATCATGAGTATATATAAAAATAGTAACCTGCTCATTTTATTGCAAAATGTTTTAAAATTTTAGAAATTCGCTTAAAAAAAAAATCAAACTGTATAGTATTTTTTTTTATGTTTGGATAAAATATATTATGTACCATTACATTCAGAAAGAAATTGCGACGCGTTCGGTGCTCTTTCAATTTTATCGAATTTTAAACGTATTCAGTTTTCCAATATTCTTTTAACGCACTGCTATCGGATAACACAGGATCATAAAATGAAGTAAGCATTCTTCAGACGGTCCTTTAGAAGAATTTACAATGTACAATGTCGAGGTTTCCGATGAGGACATTTACTTCTGAGTGATTTACGAAACGTTCAGTAAAACGAGTGTAAAAATATCGCGTACAAATCTTAGGATAATATTGTAATGTTCTAAAAGGGAAGTCGGCTGAAACGTTATTCCGATTATTTTCTAACGCAATGCGGTATATTAACGTCGCATCCCAGCTGCTACTTTATGAATGTCCTAAAAAATGCCTATAAATCAATATATTAATATATTTCAATATAATCACAATTACCGATTATAGATCATAATTTGTAGGTGTACTGTAGTTGGTTGACAATAAAGGAAATACCTTCCTTTTTTTTTTGATACGTTATTATTTTTTATATTTTTATTCTGTAAACAGTATTGATTGGGGGAAAAAAATGTAGCCAGTTAATTTGTGATCGGTATGAATCACTAAAATCGCCACCCCTTCGACACGACTCTGATTTATAACGATTTAATTGATAAACACATATATATATATATATATGAGATGACAGGCTGTCGACTCGCCAAATCTCACAAATAATCAAAGACACAATATCGATTGCGCGTATACTATTATATTTTATAGAATTCATCAAACCCATTTGCCTGCCGAGCGCGACGGAAATGAACGATATCGATTATAAGAAAAATCTTTCGATTGTGGCCGGTTGGGGTACCGTTTATTCGGACCGACTCGAAGGACAAAGTGAGTATAAACGTTGTTATCACGACATGTAATAATCGCAGACTCGGGTCGATTCATTTTTTGATATCGCTTAAGAAAACAACACGAGAGAGAGAGAGTCGAGTTTTCGCGAATCCGATTTCCAAATCGATTTTTTATACCGGTGTAAAGGAAAAAAAAACGTCTGTCGTATAACAGATAAAATAAATCCAAAAGTTAATTACTGAAAACCGACACTAGAAACGGAAAAAAAAAAATTACAAAAAATTTTTTATGCGAAATTAACTAATTGGGTTTAGGTCGTAATAATATTTACGACGGCAGTAAAATTATATCTCGACGAGCAAGCCGTATTATCAATTCGTATAACTCGTATAGTAAAAGTATTTTTCGTTTTCGACGGCATTAGCGCGTTTATTGTAAAGAACCAATAATGAATAAATTGAAAATTCGAAATTTAAACGGGAATACTGCTGAAACCCGGTGTTTAAAATCCAAAACGCGTAATAAAACCGAAATAATATTAACAGTCGACTGTAATCGAACCGAAATACTCGAAATGTACGGATTCAAATAGAAATCAATTTTGGATTCAATTCGACCCGGCTGCTTACAGGAAACGCGTGCAATGTCGATACAAAAAAGCCTAGAAAAATAAAAAAAATTACAACGCGCGCGCGTTTTTCGTTCATCAGGCAAACCACCGAACACCAAATTGATGGAAGTCGAAATTCCGTTCGCCAGTTCCGAGACGTGTAAACAGGCGTTTGTCGGCCAGAATTTCGCGGCGATCGACGACACGGTGTTGTGCGCCGGATTTCCGCACGGCGGACACGACTCCTGTCGGGTATTGTTGGACGAATTACAATTAAATTAAATTAGTTACAAAAAAAAAAAAAATTAATTAAATCAAACAATATTATAAAAAAAAAAAAAAAAAAAATTACACGGGGAAAGTGTGCATAGCGGATTGTTCGATTTCAGGGCGATTCCGGAGGTCCGTTGATGATGTTGTCCAAACGCAGGCGGTTCTATTTGATAGGAATCGTTTCTTACGGACCGGTGATATGCGGATCGCCGGGTATACCTGGAGTGTACACCAGAGTGCGTTCATTCGTCGATTGGATAACGGAGAAGATGAACGATAACTGAGAATTCGCTGTTTTGAAAACGAGGCGAAATTAAAAAAAAATTAATAAACGAATCTTATTGTAACGTCTGTCGGTGTGTAATATCGAAAATATTTTACTCGCATTTGTTTCGAAATATTCGCTATACGTATTTACTTTCTCATTTTCTAGTGTATTCTTTTCGATCGAGTTAAAAAGAAAAGAAAAATAGTGCTCTTCAGAGTGATTTTAAAGATAAAACACTTGTTTAAAAAAAAAAAAAAACGATAGCAAGACAATGTTTCAAAGGGAACCTGATTTGCCCTTTTCAAAATATCAAGCAAAAAAAAAAAAGAGAGATTTTAAAAAATATTGTATTTTCGCGTTTATCATATCGACTTACATATTGTGTAAAACGCGTACGACGTTCTATCGAAAATATCGTCGAAAATAATTATTGGTCTTTTATCTCTTAAGTCACTCTGAGGGGTACTTTTTTCTGTTTTGCGAAAACACGCTATTTCTCGTTTGATTCTATTTTTCATTTAATCGCGTGCTGCTTGCCCCATCGCTATAACGTATTTATACAGAACTGTTTTCGTATGACTCTTGAAATATATTTAATTATTTTTGAATTGTTAGATTTTTATATTTCATAAAAGTTGCCTATTCAGAACCAATTGAAAGTCGTCGGCGAGACGTCGTCGTAAGCGACGTTCCTCAAAAAAAAAAATTCCCAGTTAAAATAATAACGACCGACGGCGGATTTATAACGAATAACACGATTCGTGCGACGATTTCGATCGAAATCACCACATTTGTGTGCTCGTTTAATACGAGTTGAAATTTAAAATGTTAACGCGAACGAATGGCAATTGCATGTTATTGTATGGGAATTATAGGGATCGATTAATGAGATATTTTGAGTTGGATCGGTTTTGTGGTCAATATTATTCGTGTTGAACAAAAAATTTAAAATAATTAATTTTATTATTTCCAATTATTTTTTTATACGGAAATAATTATTGTTTTTTGTACATTTTTTTTCGATTACAAATGTTTCAGGCCTTCTGCGTAGTCACGCGATACATATGCTCGGCTCAATTCTCGAATTGTATATATTGACACCGGGTGATTATTAGACGAGTAAAATCGTCAGCAAGTCGTGGCCAGTGGCGTACATACGGGGGGTTTCGGGTTCAAACCCCCCCCCCAGGACCAAAAAAAAAAATTGTGATATTATTATAAGGCCCGTTGCGCGTTATAACATGTTTTAATTTTTACACTCTACAACGGTGCACAGGTATTGTGTGCACTATCGGCTCCTACTCATAAATTCCTTCATGCGCCGTTTAAAGGGATGGTTTTAGTGTTGGTTATTTTTTAAACCCCCGGAACAAATTTGAATGTACGCCACTGGTCGTGGCTATATATTTTACGTATACGTCCGACGCCGTTTCAGAGAATACTTCTTCACGTACTCCGATGTTGTTTGTGTTATCGTATTGAAGTTTTTCTTTTCCCCCAGATTTTAAAGAGTTTGGACGCTGACCGTTTCTAAACGGGTTAAATTTAGGCCGTGTTGAAAAGGCGATTTTTTTGTACGTGCCGGACGACCCTCCCTCCAGTAACTCTCACGTCTTTTCAATTTATTTATTCATGTGTGTATTATTCATCATCGAACGAATTCGTCCATATCTACGAAGCGTTAACTTCACAAACTAAGAAAATTGTTAAATTATAACATAATAATAGAAATAAAAAAAAATATATTATTACTAAACATAACGCTGCATGTCAGTATTAGAAAAATATTACGAGCCGAAAAGATAAGTAACATTTTTTTTCAATGATTAAGAAAATATAAAAGTAAAGAAATATGTAACAAATATAATATATAAATATATATATCAATTGTAGATCTTAAATATTTTTATAAAATATATTACGCCTGAAGTCTCGATCACCGCTTATATAACATTTGAAAATTTGACATATCTGTCACAGTATAAAATAGTTTAAAATTATATAATAATTTTGCACGTCCTATTATTTCATGAGACGAGCCGCCGACGGGTGTATATTGTATAAATATTAAATACTATCCCGCGTTAAAGTCTTAAATTCCAAAGAACTAGCGTTCAAGTCTAAAACTTCAAATAATTTAGGCACGGACACAAAAGAAACAACCGTAGAAACCCTCCCAAAAAAAAAAAAAATGGTTTTTTTTTTTTAAACTATTATTATTGAACAAATTATGTTAAGATCTGTTTTCGCTGAGAAAAATAAAAATACAAAAACAGACCAAAACGGAAACACGAATAATATTACACGGAGAATTTTATGAATATCACGATAAAAAGACATCGATTTTAAAAGAAATAAAAGAATAACGGCAAAGAAATTGTGTGCACAGTGAATTAAATTTGTTTAAAAATAATTATACGTATATATATATATATATATATATATATTTTTTATCCATACAGATTTGTTATTTACGAGTATTAATTTAGAGTTATTAAACATAATATATTCTTTATTTCTTTATTCTTTATTCCTATTTTCCCACACATCCACTTTCTGTTCTTTATTTAATGTTTTGTTTTCACTATTTAACTATTTGCAAATTAAATTAAAATTTTGTAACAGACACGCATTTATACTTTGGGAATAAATATTGTTTGATTGTTTTAGGTACACACGAAGACAGTAGGCATATTATAATAGAATATGTGTAATGTGTATGCTAGCCCGAAAGAGTTTATCTAACCTATTATGACTACAAAGTGGTTTTACTTTCTACTATACGTATATAACATAATAACGTGCATTATAAATACTAATGATTTAGTACATATTATACTCTCCAAGAATTTTCTAAACGTTAAGTATTATTATTATCAAGACAACGTGGGTGTTTCTGTTTATAATACAAACGATAATCCAAATTTGTTCTCACATATATACTCGTATATATATATATATTATATGTATAGTTATATTATAAACGTATACAGAAAAATAAATAAATTACTATACTCCAAAGGAATTATATGCACAACGAATCGCAATTCACGCATATTTTTCAACATATTAAAATATGATTTTCGGCTAACACTCGTCGAACGGTTAAGAAATACGCACACACACGAATAAATATTTGAACAAATTATTAAAATTTATTATAAATCGATAATATTCTATATACAATATTTTATACAAATTTATCGATATGTACAATCAAATATTAAAATATGACTCGTAAGTCGTATATACGTATTAGAAAAAAAAAATACATAAATTACTTATATCGTAGTATTTCAAAATAAATAACTGAACGCGAAACGACGAGTTTCCTCTTAAAAATAAACAATCATCGTATTATATTGTCTTCTCCAACAGAGCCTGTAAAATACTATTATGAGCAGCGGCCTGTGAGTGATTTCGGTCTCTTGCACTCTTCCTTATGACACTACATTATGAAAGCATATTCCACAACATATGTCGATAGCGTTAAATAAATAATTAACGTTATAGTAGATACACGCGTAATAATATAATAATAGCAAAATTCCTTACATAATTTAATAATAACAAATATCAACAGGCGTGTTTTTCATTTTGTAAAGAATACAGTTCAATAAATCGATACTATTGCATACGTATGTATATAATATTTCTGGACGTTATATTATTTATTATTCACTTGTAAACACGTACATGGAATTATTTCGTATAAAAATATACGCGTTTAATTTTCATACTATGTTTAATGATAAATTGAAAATCGTTGATCACAAAATTCACGTTTAATAATGAATAACATAGATACATTATACGTATTTTCGTCTCACGACAATTTTCGTGTCGAACACTATATTGAAATATGACTTTTTACATTCGTGTATTTATACACTACCAAATAAATACGGATTTTTTCTTCGTATTCCTATATAAGTAATTAAAACGTAATTTTTTTTTTTTTTGCACCTGAATAGTCATTATTGTCTTTTTGGTGTGGACATTTCACACTATTCAAATATCGAAACGTGTTATTTTCACGCGAAATATTATCACGCGTTGTGTCAACGAGCATACATGCATTGATTTTTAATCAAATATAACGCGAGTTTTCTTTAAAAATAATATTAAATTCGAAGTAATACGTGTAATCGACGATTGATATTTAATGATAAATTAAAGAGAGAGAGAGAGAGAGAGAAAATCAATTGAGCAAATAGTAAGAAAAAACGGAGGAACGAACCAACTTCGTAAATTTTCCGTAACGCCTGTCACGTACCACCGACGACGGACATCCAATCTTCTTTGATCATGTCTGCGCCCTTCTCGCCGATCATGATGACGGGCGCGTTGGGATTGCCGCTGATTATCGAGGGCATTATCGACGCGTCCACCACCCTGAGGCCGTTGACGCCGTGTACCCTCAACCGGTGGTCGACCACGGCGTCCGGGTCCGTTGCCGGGCCCATCTTGCACGTGCCCGTCGGATGGTAAATGGTGAACGTGAAGTGCCGGATGGCGCACTCCCAGTACTCGTCGCTGAACAGTTCGAATTTTTTGCACCCCGGCATGGGCGTCAGCAGCGGTCTGGAGTTGAACTTGCGGAACGCGGCTGTGTTGGACACGTTGAACGCGATCCGGATGCCCTCGATCAGCACTTGCACGTCCTCGCGGTGCGCGAAATAGTTGGGCTCGATGATCGGGTGCACCAGCGGACTCCTGCTCTTCAGCCGCACCCAGCCGGAGCTTTTCGGCCGCAACAGCAGCGGCAGCAGCGTCCACGTCTCCGCGTTCACCAGCGGTTTGTACACGGTGTTGTACACGGCGTCCCGGAGCCCGGTTATCTTGCGGATCTGATCGCCGTCCGAGTTGACGGAGCTGGGCGCGAAGTGGTACTGTATGTCGGGGAACTCGCCGGACGGGTCCGCGTACTTGGTGTTGACGAACGCCAGGCCCTCGACGCCGCTGGACGTCAACGGGCCCCGCTCGTTCATTATGTAGTCGAGGGCCACGGGCGCTGTGGTGAACCGGGACTTTTTGAACGTGATCGGGTCGTCGATGAGGAACGTCAGCCCGCCCAGTCCCACGTGGTCCTGCAGGTTGTGGCCCACCTTCAGGTCGCCGACCACTTTGATGCCCAACTCGCGCAGATGGTCGGCCGGCCCGACGCCGGACACCATGAGCAGCTGCGGCGACCCGATGGCGCCCGCGGCCAGAACGACTTCTTTGCGCGCCGCCACCGCGCGCCGCACGCCGTCCCTCGTGTACACCACGCCCGTGGCCCGGACCGGGCCTCCGTCGCCGCCGTTTTTCAAAACGATCCTCGTCACGTGGCTGTGCATGGACACGTGGATGTTGGACCGGAGCCGGATCGGCCGGAGGAACGCTTTGGCCGTGCTGCACCGGCTGCCCCGCCGGGTGGTGGTCTGCGTGATCATGAAACCGCTCTGGTGCCGGCCGTTGATGTCCCGGTTCTCGTAGCCCAACTCCTCGCCGGCCGCGATGAACGCCGCGGCCAACGGCGTGCGCCACGGCGCCTCCGACACGGTCAGGTAACCGCCGCGCGAGTGGTACTCGGTCCGGCTCAGGTACGGGTTCCGGTTGTCCTCGGACTTGAGGAAGTACGGTAACACGTCCTTGTAACTCCAGCCGGGGTTGCCCGCCTCGGCCCACTGGTCGTAATCGCGACGGTTGCCCCGCACGTACACCATCGCGTTCAGCACGCTCGACCCGCCCAGCACCTTGCCCCGGGGCCAGTTGCACCGGTCGTGCACCATGGCCAGACAGTACGGGTTGTCGCTGGACGGCGGCGCCGTCTTGTATTGCCAGTCCATGTCGGACAGCTGCAGGTAACCGACGAACGACGGCACGTCCGATATCTCCGTCTCGTCACCGCCGGCTTCCAACACCAGCACGGTCCAGTTTCGCATCTCCGACAGTCTGTTGGCCACCACCGCGCCCGCCGACCCCGAGCCCACCACGATGAAATCGTATTCGTCCAGCACCTGAAATCAATCACACATTCACATCAATTACACATTTAACAACGCGTAGAATTTAAAGTGGAGGGGCGGCGAGAGAAAAGAAATGCGCGAAAGAAAAATTGTGTGCGACTGCGGTGGACCTGCGTCTGGGATTTACATCAGCTCAGATAACTGCGGGTAGTTTGGGAATCACGAGGTTAGCTGGACAAACGAGACGAATGACAGTTGGTCTGGGCGTGTCGAGGGAAGAAACGATAAGTCGAAAAAGTGTAGGTGAGTAAGTTGAGTAAAGATAAAGTGGTTAGATGTAATTAATGGGGGATATGAAATTATGCAGAATAAATAGCTGACTCTTCGTGTGTGGGATGAAGGCGAAGAGAAAAAGAAGAAGAAGAAAAAAGAACGTGTATAGAATTCGTATTGAACACGACACCAGTACCAGATCCGACATCCGTTTGTCCGTCCACGGGTACTCGTATATTATAATAATATCGTTTTCACAGACCTTTTTATTTACTGACACTCAATATCACCCAAACAATGGAATATACGGCTATTACGCGTCGAGAAACATGTTGCAGTATGTTTTCTATTTTATTATATACGTTTATTTATATATACAGTACGAGATAAAACCAATACAATAAAGAAAATGGTACAAAAGACAAAAAAAAATTAATTATAATAATAATATAATGTAATTATAAATGAAAATATATGACTGGCTAATATAAAGGAGAAAAAGAAGTGTCGGTATTTGCAATGCGAGTAAGAGTCGAATAAATGAGGAGTTGAGAAAGTGAATAGATGAAGAGAAAGGTATATACGGATAGGGACAGGAGATGGATTACGGCGACAAGTGACGTTCAGAGAAAAGCGAGATAACAATACGGAACAGTCGATTTTAGAGAAGAGATAAGGTCGATTAGATGAGTGTCTACGATCCGAAAGAGTTGCAGAGGAAAGAATATGTTGGGCAGCAGAGAGTTGTCATGAGGAGGATATGAAGTATACGCGTGCAGCGATTTTCTTTGGACCCTTTCGACCGTGTTACGAACAGTGGCTGTTGAAGGATCCCTGCAAAGAACAGGACCATATTTAAGAACAGGGCGAACTGTAAAACAAAAAATAAGTACCTATAATAAGTGGAGTGGCCAGTTTAAATTTAGCTGAAACACGATTTATAGTATTATATTATACGTCATAAACTTCTCTTTTACACTCGTCGTTTATAACGTTAACTTAGGTTTACATATTTATAAATGTACGTAAAATAGTTATTACCACCTGTCGTCAAACGTTATTCAAGTAGAAACAACGCGCGAGATTACAATTGGTGGTCGGAGATCGATGAGACCGCGAGATACCGTAGTGACGGCTGTAAAGTCACTGCAATACAATATAGACGGTGACGATCAATACCGCGCATTGAAATCGACTGAAATTGAATTTATACAATACACGTGCAGTGTTTAAAGCCAATTCGAATTAGAAATAAAGTGTGGTCGGACGCGTATAATGAATGGTAAGTGAAAAAAATGTGAATATTTAATACTGGCGTTATAGCGTCTACATAATTTTCTATAGTATTGTCGTTCGTGAGACTCGGAAAAATTACAGGAGTTTGTCTAATTAAGTAAAATCTACTCGTGGGAATATGCGAGAGAAAAAAAATGTATTAGAAATATGAAATTAAAAATATACGCGTGAACACCGTCACGATATAATATTTTTATTCGCGTGTTTTTTTTTAAAAAAACTAATTCGTTTTTCCATTAAAATAATAGTGTAGAATTAAACTCGTAATATATAATAATAATAGGCCCGTGAATTACTGATATTCATAATTTTCCGTATAAATAAACTATATTATTTAAACGAAAAGAAAAATAACCGAAAGTTCTTTGTACATTATATTTAATATCACATATTATTATAATCAACGATTTCGTCATAAAGGGCGTAATGTGTTTATAACAATGAACAATACATATATATATATATATATATATAGATATTCAAACAAGTTCAATAATAACCTGCAATTAGAACAGTGTCGAAATGCGAATATTTTATGACGTACATGTGTATCGTTGCATAATTAATAATTTGTTTATATAGTGAGTACTATAATATTTCGTTTCATCGCGCGCATACTGTGTATCGATTTTATTATAATTGGTCTGGCCGTATAAAAACTATTTGGAATTGAAACGAAAAAAAAACCTATCTAAAATATATTATAAACGTACAAAACGTGGAAGTTTCTAAATTAAGTACCTACACACAACACTCATTTCTTCCCGTTTTAACAGTTGTATAGTGTTATTATAGTATAGTTAAGTTATTAATTAAGAGTAGTTATAATTTATAAAGTATTACAAACGTAACACGCTCACGGAGTGTATTATAAACTTTTCCAGTCTACGCGCGATCAAACGCGGCGAAACCGATACTGTATTTTATATATTAATTTTTTTTCAAATATTTTTTATTTCACTAACGAGTCGCATAATGAATATTAACAAGTTTTTTTTCAGAAAGGTAAAAAGAAGAAGAAAATACGAAAAAGGACAAAAAAAAGAACCACATAATCTATAATTTCGTTACAAAAATGTAATTAAATTGATATATTTTTTAATACGGTATATAAGCGTGTTTCGATAAGCTCAAAAATATTTTAACAATATGGAATCGAGCGAAGAGTCTAAAATATTGTGTTCACTACGAAAAATTAAATTTTTACGCGAAATTGATAACTGTGTTGTAAAAGAAAAAAGTCTCGAGTTTAACTAATCGAATTCCGATTTTCAAATCGATCCAAAACGATTTATTGCTCAGTTAAATGATTTTCGTGTACAATAAGTACTACTAACGTTTTTTAATTCGTCGATTTCTGTCGTTTTTACTACTCGTTTTTCTAAATCGAATTAACTGAAAAGCGTTATAATTGATAAATTCGAACACAGAATGCAATGTCGAAAGCTTAAAATGCGTCGCGTGTGTGTAAAACACATGAAAAAAAAATTTAAGCTCCGCATCAAAAACTCAAAGATCATTCGCGAATTATACTTTTTCGACGATGTAATATAACGTAATATTATGTAACTATAATAAGTTTATTTAATATATTCACACGTGTATCGAATAACCGGTTATATTTGTTGAACGGAAAATACGAGAGGTTCTATAACAACTTTCGTATGTTTTGCGGAACTAACCGTATAGAAGAAGAGAAAAAAAAGTAAAATAAAATTGATTTCTCGTCGACTGACCACGATCACAAAAAAAAAAAAAAAGTGAAAACAATATTATTACCATAATATAAATAGGAACGAAATGGGAAGAGGTACATTTTCATATTAATTGTACGATAAATAATCTGACCGAGATATTCACGCGTATTTATCATAACAGTCTTGTCACGGTTAGGTTATTATTACATTGTATTATTTAAATTATTATTATTTAATTATTCCGATCCGTTCGGCGGTGAAAACACTGCGCGAGCATTACACTCTGTTTATGAGTGTACGAGTATATACAGATCAGTATATATTCCAGTATATAAATCTCATAAGTAAAAAAAAAGGTCGTATTTCCGTAGCGAACAAGTATTATATTTTTAAGCACCGTTTTCCACGCAGTTATTCACCACGAGAAAATCGCGATTTATGATTTTTTTTTTTTAATTGTAAAAAATAGAATTTTTTTTTTGTTTAAATCTCTACAGACCGTCTAGGCCCTTTGCTGCCGATTTTCTCCACTCATCCCTGTTATACGCGGGTCTCCGTACAAATTCGATCTCGAGTTCGCCGTTTTCCCGTTCGTAACACGGCACTGTACGCAATAAATGTATCGAGCTCCGCCTGAAATCGCTGCAAGTCGGTTATTGGATAGAAAATCCGAATAAGAGCTTAGACCGGTCGCGTGCCGTACCGCCAGAGCAATATACTTTAAGGCTACGAGTATATCTTTTAGAGAGAAAAGTTTTAAGGAAAACTGATGGACTCGTCTACACGAGTCGAATGTGGGAGGCCAGGACAAGTGCGAGCGACCGAAACGATTGTACGGAAAAGAAAGTGTAGTTGGATTCGTAAAAGGTGCGAGAACGGAGTGCAGGCAGCAGTCTGAACGGCGCTCGCGAACAGCGTGAATAAAAAATGAAGCGAAATATCGAATAAAAAAACGTTATATTCCGTTTCTATTGGATTAAAAAAAAAAAAACACTCGAATAAAAACCGATCGAGTTACCGGTGATTTTTCGTTTTTTTAATAACTCGGCCGACGAATGATTTCGAAAAAAAAAAAAACAATTCTACGTCTACGTACAGTACCGCAGTAATTCTCCTATATACGGATGAAAATATTTGTTCCACCACCACGCGGTACTTATGGGAAATAAAATATAACGATCCTATTAAAAAAATGCAGTGAAAGGATATTGTACCGCGATAATAATAATAATAATAATAATATGTCAACCTCATTCTCACACACAGCGAATAAAGTGTCTCGTGTGTGCGTGTGTGTGTATAGAGAGAAGAAATTGCGGTTTATTATTTTGAACGGAACGAAAACCGATTTTAATTCGCAAAAAACTAGGCGAGCAGCAATCGATATATTCGTATTGTGTCCATTGTGTGTAGAGTCGTTTTTTGACGAACGGCCAGAGCGGTTGTATCGTCGTAAAACGAGGTGCCCTCGAATCGCGCGCGTCCAGCGAAATAATATGCCTCAGAGGCTTATTTCTCCCCTCCCCCCAAAATTTTTCGATTTGCTTAAACGGTTTTTTAAAAAATATTATTCAAATATATTGTAACAACGGCGCGAACTAGAACGATAGAGTGTAACAGGCGGTTTCCAGAAGAAAAAAAAAAGTACCCGCGAATTTACGACGTTTAATTCTTTCCCCCCCCCGAAATAAAACGCTAGTTCGAGACGGCGATAATAATGTAATAATCGAAACGCAAATTAAATTATACGTTTATCGCGCGGTCGAGTGAAAATAATTTTAAAACGGTTGAGGGGAATCGTTTTTTTTTTTTTTAGGTGACACCGATCCGACCGCTTCGACGCGTCGTTGCAAACACACCGTTGGCGACTGTTTTTATTTTCTTAACACCGTTTTTATGTGAAATCATTTGATGTTCGGTAGAAAATTTAAGGTAAACCGGGTATTATAATGGTATACCGAAAAACGATAAAAATTCGATTTCCCCCCCCACGCGCGTTATTTCGTTAAAATTCGTCGGGCGCTTGTGAAACACTATATGTGTATATTGAAACCGATAATTGTCGCAAGGTGTATGCAAATATTATACGTGTTTGATGCGTGAAAAAAAATAAATGTCACATTATAGGTCGTCGCGAGAAATTGTTCGTTTTTTATGGGTTCGCGAAAAAAAGCAACCACGCAGCAAAACCTCCGTGTTGTCGGGTATAGAATTTTTAATAAAAAAAAAATAACAACAACAAAACGGTAAAAGACGAAAGGCTCGAGAGAGAGAGAGCTGCCGCCGCACGCTTACTTCTTTCACGTCCGTCACCCGGGACTCGGGATCGTACATGGAATACCGGAGATACGCGAGCCCGACGACGAACACGGGTATGAGGCCGGCGCCGGTCAACGCGGCGCTGTTGAACGCGCCGGATATCAACGACGCCATGGTTTTCTGTTTCTTTTCTGGCGCCGATCCGGCGGACACGTCGTTCTACCCCGAAAGAAAACGATTACGAACCGGTTTCCGTTACGAATACAATATCGTCCGCGGACGGTGAAACGTACTCGTACAACAGACGACGGTCTTCAACGGCGGTTTTCATGGCGAATTTTCCCCGGGGAGGAGGAAAGTTTTCCTGTGCTGTTTGTTACACGGTCGTTTAGTGTCGACAGACGCGAAAACGACGGCTCCGGAAACGCGAGTGCTGATGCGGACGACCGCGCGTTGTCATCGCGATGAGACACGTACGCGGGCTTTCTAAACGAACGAAGGAGAAAAACGCTGAAAACGACCGACGACGACGACGAAAAACCGGCACTACTTTAACGCGGATCGACACGAACGGCTCGAGGACGAGTGAGAGCGATACCGCGCGGTTAATAATAATATATACCGCGGTATAGCGACGTACCCGGCCGTTCGGTCTCGCGTCCCACTACGCGTGTACCACTGTCGCGGCGTCGTCGTTACCGCAACGATCCGCCGAGTAATAATACATAAATTTTATTGTCGCCGTAACCGCTTTTGGAAACGAAAAAATATTCGAATCGAATGCCGAAACATTTTTTTTTTTTTTTTTCCCGTTTAAATAAAAACACGAAATTTTCGGGTGCCTCTTGCCCTCCTCCCCCGGACGTAGGCGTACCTACGGTGTTATGCGCGCGCATAACGAGTCGCGTGAAAGTGGTTACGACCCGGCGAGTTCCGGAGTTTCGTCTGCGCGCGCGCGCGCGTGTGTGTATACACACACACACACACACACAAGTTTAACGTCATACGAGTTATATTTTTCATTTCACTTTATAACGGTCCACAGAAAAAAGAG
Organism: Slavum lentiscoides; assembly: GCA_032441835.1. NCBI lineage: Eukaryota > Metazoa > Arthropoda > Insecta > Hemiptera > Aphididae > Slavum > Slavum lentiscoides. The sequence goes on along the minus strand of CM063715.1, from coordinate 6,491,295 downwards.
AAAAAAGTACAAGAACCGTTCACGTAATCGCTTGATGTCTTCTCTCGCGAAATTATAAATAATCGGACGCGTAAACACTGCACACGTGTTATCGGGACGAGTGCGCCTTAATAATGTTCTATACCAACGATTCGCACTGCCGTTATTTTGTACTTTACACTGTATTTCGTTGCCGCTGCTGTGTTCTCGTGTAATCACGCCTTTTGTAAAATCCACGGACGGTATCGCTATACCGACTACACGCGACGCTAAAAAGGTTCAGAGTCCGCACAATAACGGGCCGCGCAAAAACCGACGAACAACCGTTTAGCGTCGAGGAGGAGTCGCCGTCAAATATCATTTTTTTTTTTTTGTGGGTTTTTTAACTGGCCCGTCCGCTGCGTTTACCTTTCTGTTACAGCTCGCGACTATGAAAATACGAAAATTTTAACGAATCGTTAATATGCGATAGTCCGGCGGCGGCAGAGCGTATTAATTAACGAACTCTTCAATCGATTTCTCAGATCAAACGAATTTTGAGAGGCGAAAATTGCCCTAAAAAAATTTTTTTCGTGTTTTGGTCTTAATAAAACATTTTTCTTTTTTTTTTTGGGGGAGGGCGGCAAAATTATTTGCTCGAATATAACGCAAAATTATTTGCGGCGACACTACAGGTCTTTATTCCGGCACTGCGTACACAGACAAAATCGATGACGCACCGCACAGTACATAACATTTATTATCCGTATATATTAATATTTTTGTTTATTTCCGATATTTCTTATTCGTATTTTATTCACGTCTTTTTCTTTTTTATTTTTACATCCAATTTTGACATTAATACGGTTTGAAAACAAATGTGCGCGTGCGAGATACGTATTGACGGGATGGAAAAAAATCACGACCAGTGGATCGAGAGAAAAAGCTGCGTTCCTGAATTTTCTCGTTTTTTTTTCTTTGTTATTAGGAGGAGGTTTTAATTTTTGCATTTGGTTAATAACAACTGTCCACTGAAAATACGAACAACTGATATGTCGAAAAAACGCGTACGTGAGCAACAGTGTGTACATGGCAAAATGTACGAGCACCGGGGACTCGGATTTATAACATTCTTTTTAAGAGGACTTTATATAAATACTTTTATTGAAAAATAGAAAAAATAAATTATTCAAACGATATAGAGTTATAAACAATCTTAAATATCGGGTCAATTACACGAAATACGCACGAAGTAACACGAGTAAAAGTCGTCTGTTAATTAATCAATATAAAACAGATTAAAAAAAAAAAAACCAAGCCGATAGATTGGAAAATTTCACGTGGAACTTTATAAATATTCTGATCTAACCTGTCGGCGTTTAATTAACTGTTTTGTGTTTGTCTCTAAACAATTTGCTGCGATATCGTTTTTCGATTTCCCCGGTGGTTTTCTTATTATCGAAAATTTTCAAAAAAAAAATTGGTAAAATTATCGACACGCTCGTTTTGGTGAACACGACCGCAAAAGCTGATCGAAGAAAATATGTATTTTTTATATATATATATATTATAATAAAACGATTATGCGTGAAAATTAATAATAAATCACGCTATTGCTACTGTTGCTTTATAAAGTTTAGATTTCCGTTAAATTTATTTTATACACTCGATGGATTAAATATCAAATATCATTCAAATATACTTAAATTCGCAACACAATTTTTTTATATTAAATTTTACGTAATAAGAAATACACGTAACAAGAATATTGTCGTTCAATACGCTTCTTTTTTTTTTTTAATCAATATTTATACGTTTCATAATATGTGTTCGCTTTGGCGCGGTAATACGACTGAATGTTTTCACGTACCGATTAACGTGTTTAATTTTAGAAATTGCTGTTTAGTCCTGCAGGGAACACTGTACACCGGTGTACGACGAGTAGAAGTGAAACTTCCGTTCCGTACCGAAGTCGAGTGATTGTCTAGCAATCTCTGCCAAGAATGTCCAGTGGTACCCAAAAACCTCTTTCTGATCGTCGATTACGCAAGTGTTACGTATGTTGTCTGCTGGACTCCTGAAAATATTTAATAAACCATCAAAATGCGCGATTCGAAGTCGCGAGAATCGGCAACGTTTTCCTATTCTACTGAGGACTGGCTTGACGAATCTCTCGGGATGTGTTTGAATGCGTCTTGTCGCCGTACTAAAGAGTGAAAAAATTATCGTAGTAAAAATATTTAAAAAAATCGTTTTCCACAATAACCCAGTGAAGAGCTTCAGAAATATTTTTTCCGAATTAAATTCGGTTCACTCTTTGCTGTTCGAATTTTCGTCGAGCTATTGAGTATATCAAACAATTATTAATACTAAACAGCTAACCGTGTTAATATTTCGTATCCGTCGACTTTTATCTTCTTCGTGACTTTTACGTCGAAACCGTCTTCGTTCGTACCATCACCACCATATAAATTTCGTTTAAAAATATTTTTTTTAAAAATTAAATCGATTTTCCGCTGTTGTAAGAATTTGCAGAATTTTAAATCTTATCTCTAATTTTTGTCTATACAGAAACACGATTAAAAAAAAATTAAAATATTAAATAATCTCCAGGCGGCTTAAATCCATTTTTAATGGTTGCTTAGCACCGGTTCAGTGTTTACGTGTCTATATATGCTGTTCCAATAAGTACAGTTTGTAAAATTGTAATTTTGACCGATTTATTTCGTTTAATTTACTGCAGTAAAATAAATACTGTATTCTCAATATTTATGACAACGATGATTAACGACATAGGTGTTTCACCTATTCGTTTTTTAAGCCGAGTCATTGCAATTTCTGAATTTCGTCTCACGTTTCCTCCAGCCAAAAAAAAATTCAAACAACGAAAACATTCGAATTATTGAAATTTCGCGTACGCGCGTACGTGTGTGGCTTCTCTCGTGTTCATATTTCGCAATTGGAACGGCTTCTTTAGGTCAACATTTTTTTTTTTTTACACGCGATTTAGCAAAAATGGTATTTTTCTTAATAAACGTTATTTATAATTTTGTGGCTTGACGCGAAATTATGATTATTCGATAAATGTATTTTTTTTTTATTATTATTACATCACTTGTGGTAAAACGACCAACGTTATTTTAAAATGACTAAAAAAAAAATTCGATTTCCCAGCACTGATCTTTTTTTGGCCATCTTTCAGCTCCTCTTTCACTATAAGCCACACTATTTCGCATTTCCGCGATCAAAAGAAATATTTGAATAAATTTGAAGGATTTTCGTGAAAAGACGCGAACAGCAATTAGCTATATGCGCATATATTAGTATTTTGTATAAGCGGTGGCTTACACAAAAGTTGCTGTTACTTTCGTCTCCCCCGATATACGGTCGGTACTACTATAATACGTACACCTTGTGTGTTGGGTTGCCTGCTTATAGAGGAGAGCGGGAGAAAACGGAATTTTTGATGTCATATTCCGCAATAGTATTTGCAGGGGATAGGGAAAAACAAATTTTGTTGTAACGCGTACAAACCATGTAGTATTATCGATTTTAGTCGTGCGAGCATAAATATATTAGACTTATTGATTTTTTTTTCTGTACGAAAAGTGCATAATTAATATTGTAATATCGAATACGTCTATTCGAGCTCACCTCGTCGCAACGAAATACCGCAAAAAACAAAAAAAATTATACTCGTATATATAAGTACCGAATTTCAATTATTCATACATATTTATACACATCTATTGATTTTATTGGAACGTATTTTATGTGAAACGGGTGAAAAAAGCATGTTCTACACCAAAAATACTCGTGAATTGTAAATATTTTTCGATATTGAATTGCACACAGCGAATCGTCGAATTCCAGCAATCCTTCTACTCGAAACGACGATTCGATTGCGAACGGTATTTTTTGGGTTTTAACACTATAATACGCCGTTTAACTCGACTCACGTGCCGATAATAATATTCAATATCATTTTAATCGTTAAGCCGTATACGTTCTGTCAAATGAGCTGATGAACAATAACGTAACATAATATTCTTTAGTGGTCGATTTATCATCGTACGAATAAAACGACGTGGTGTCGGTGCGTTTTGTCAATATTTTTTAATTGGACCGTTAGAATACTCGCTGAAAAAAATATCGTAAAATAATAGTAGTATAAGCGATTTGAATTAGAGAAAAATTTGTTCGCGATTTGTTCGGCGCACAGTTTGGCTGCAGAGCAAAAACAAAAAGGATTGAAGGATTGATAACTGCAATCAATCAGTCGGCGACAGCCGCGATTTTCTTCAAAATGTCAGAGTCGAGTCGAACTCTTAGAACCACGTTAGTGTTATAGGAGATGAAAGCTAGTGCTTAAGAGAGAAAAAAAGTTTTTGTTGCGTTTTTGTATCGAATTTAAGATTAAATATTGGAAAAAAAAAATTTCAAAAATACTGACGAAACGCACAGACTTTTTATTTGTACGATGATAACTCGACAAATAAGAATAATTACGTTATTGTCCATTTGTTCATTTGCGTATCGATCAAAATGATATAGATTATTATATTAGATAAATATAACGATTAAAACAGGAAAAATTCAGTCTCTTTATTTAATCGCTATACTTATATAACTTTTAAGCATTTTATATAAAATTGCCCTCAAAATGTGTTTTCAGATAAAATACATATTTTATAAAAAAAAAAAATTATATACATCGAATATACAATATTTTAATTGAGACTTTAAAGTGCATATTTACATAATTTTATCGTTATACCAGTAATTATTATTTTATAATAATAATTATCTCACTGCTTTATTATTACAATCAATATAATAGTATACGAGTATTTTATTCAAGTTCATAGAAGGATTAGACAAGGTTCTGCTGCGTTCTGTCAATTAGGTTTAGACGTACAGCGAGTCGCAATATAAAAATATTCGAAGATGCTGCGAGGTCGATCATCGTGAGCGAGGACAAAATGACTTTTATAATTCTTCAAATAAAAATGTATACGTATTTTTTTCATTTTTTTCAGAAGGAACATGAAACACACTAGTCACTCACGTACAACCTCATTATATTCATTTAGTACGTCATTAATTTTTTTTCTGATTTTTAAATTATCGCATTAATATAATTAATAATTATCTGTAATAATATGCGTATGTATAAATTACTATCGTACACGAATTTGCGCTTTAAAGTATGTACACTTTTACGTCTTTTTGCCTTTTATTATTATTGTACACGTAAATTACGTTCTCGCACGGTTTAAATTTAAATTTCAAATTAGTTTTAGTTTTCGAAATTATGAAAATCCACGCGGGAAGCATTTAATTTACAAAGTTCATTATAATTATTTGAAATACAAAATTTGTTTTAAACTTTGAGCGAACACTCAGTGTATTAAATTATACCGAGTTTAATAATGTAGGCATGTTATATTAACAAAATAATCGATTAAATTAACACATTGATTATAATGCACTGCTTTTATTTTTAGCCTATAGGTTATTAGTAACCAAGATTTAAAAAAAAACATTTCATATATTAATACGGAATGGATCATAAATGGTTTTCGAAAGCGTTATAAAATCCATAATAATAGTAATTGTATTCTAAAATGTATACCAATAGTTGGAATCGTCCAAATCAGTGATCGACCGACATGATCGCTATAAACGTACTATCCAAACACGTTTTATAAGCTTCATTAGTGTATTTCAAAAGTATGTATAGGTAATATATAAATATAAAGTAATATAGGTAGTTATGTAATCAAATATATTTTATAAAACATGAATTATTATAATAATAATACGTGAAAACCAGCTGAATTTGCGTATGCGCAATTAAATGAAAAATACAAGTCAAGCTGTGGTTACCGCTGAGTCGTCATAAAAAAAAAAAATTTTTTTTAAATTAAAATTATTATATAATATAATACAAGGATTACGTAAACGAGAATTATTGTCGACGTTTAAACTTTTGACTTTAAACGTTCAAAAAAAAAAAAAAAAATTAATATACGTATAATCATATTTTTTGCGGATTTGTACAAATTTTCCGTAAATTATACGAGTTTGTTTTGAAATTATCCATCAAAATCATATACATTTAGAGGATTTGTAAAATTGTATACGATTTGTAGGAATCGAGTTTTTTATATATATATATTATATACACTAGGCCATTTATTAATTATTATTCGATCGCGTCTTTTGTCGTCGAACAATCTATGATTTGTACATAAAATAATCACTGCCGCCCCTTCGTGGATTGTACTTATTATATTTTACTTCGACGTGGAAAAATCCTCATCGATCTTCGTCTGTACTTATTTCATTAAAATATGATATGTTCGACCGGATGATATTTCGCTTCTAGACGCACATCCGTGTCACATAATAGCACAATATTCCAACCGTTTTAAAATATTGTATTTATCACTTGTTCGTTCTATTCTCGAATACCGCGATTATGTTATTTGGTATTCTTATATAATTATAACCATTATTTGTACTTTAATAACAAGAATTGAATGTATTCAATACCGGTTTTTGCTTTTAAGTCGCACTAACTATGTTTTTCTCAAGAGCAATTATACCTGCTGATTGAATCATTTTTGGAAAGAAGAAGGACTTGTTAAATGACGTTTAATACTTTGTAAATTGTTCAATATTATCAAATCGATTGTCTCCAGAATTATTAAGACGAATGTCCGTAATGATTATCGTTTGTCGCGCGTACGTATAGTTTTTTATCCATACCTACCCACCGCCAAAATTATAGTTTATTTGCTCCGTTCAATAGAATAGAACCACTCAATAAAAAAAAATCCATTTATTTTCAATATAGATCCAGGTCGATATCATAGTTAGGTATAAACCATAAATGTTGATGCATGTCGTTATGCACTCATGTTTTATTTCGTTTTTTTCTCCTCTCTCTGATATCTATAATAAGTGTTTTTTTAAATAAATAAAATTCATACGTATACACTAATTTTATGTTTTTTTATCAATAATAATTCCTATGCCCATATATGTCGTTATATTTTAGGTATTACCGTATAACTCTTGCTCCTCTGGGTGGCCCATTATTTCAGATAATATTCATAAATGTAGAAAAATGACTCGTTCGCGTAGGTATCGGATATTTTTTACCGCGGAGTTTTTTTTTATACAGATGACGCTTTTAAATAATATGTTTTTTTAATACTGTTATATTTATCACATCTCGTGAGAATGCGCGAATTCGCTTTCAAAAGCAAACAATTAAGGAAAACCGTTTTTTTTCCTTCCCCCAAAGAAACTGGTCACGGAACGGCTGTACGTTCAACTGATGCGTCAACCATATGAAAAAAAAAACCGATGACTGTATTTACACATCTCGTATCGCATCGAGACAACGTACGGTTTTTTTTTTATTTTTATTACGAACAGTGGAAGAGTAAAAAAAAACTACGTTCCCGTTGACGGCGCGGATCTAAAAAAAAAAAAAGGAAATATTCGCGAACAGTTTCCCGTGGAATTCGCCCCTTAAGTTATGTTATTATTTAAAATATTTGTATAATTCTAAACGCGATGATATTTTGATCCGGCGAGATTAAATAATTGAAAAAAAAAATAATAAAATGAAAAATAAATCAATAGTCAAACCTTCATGGCGAGCTAATCGTCGGAAATCGAATAGCTACTATCGTTATTCGTCCAATACGTATAGCACACAAATATAATATAGTGTTTCCTGTTTATCACGTATCTCGTCGCATTAAACGAGAGTAGATATTATTATTATTTATACACATGTATGTTTTCTTTTTTTCTTTTACGTCTCCGCATAACGATTCGAGAAGATTTCCTAAATAACCAAACCGCCACTCTTCCTGAATAGTTAATAAAATGAAAAAAAAAAAAATTGTCTCGCGTAAATGTCATTTAAATATACGTTTTAAACAGATGGAAAACGTTACGTGACAATGCGCGGACACACACGCTTAACAAACGTTTCTCGATTTTTCCATATATAAATAAATTTTTTCCCGCCATTATCTCTGGCACGCACGCCTTATATGGATTTAATATTCTTAATTTTTTTGATTTACTGGCGCCGTAATGTGGAAATATGCGTACCTTAATACAATAATATTGGCGCGTTCGGCCAGTCTTCAAAATGTCCACAAAATGAAACTTCAAAGTCAAACCTCATAGTGAAACTCATCGTAGAAAATTCGAATTGAATAAAACTGAAGAATACAACGACAAGTACATCACGGTTGGAAAATCTCATCACAGTATGAAAATGATATAAAAATTAATTATAATTGTGTAATAATTAACGATTTCGGTAAAACGAGTTATCGTCGTAATATTATATATTAAAAACCTTTATATATACGCGCACTAACATTTATATTTTGTGTATTAATTATGAGTACGAAAATTTGAAAACGTATTTTTACTGGACGTTGTAACGTTTAAAGCGGTAATGACGACACGGTTGTGTGATTTATATTCGTAATTCTTTTTTTGTTTTTTACAACTTACACCCTTTTTTCAACTTGTAATGGCACACGCAGTGGCTTATTTAGAGGGGGCGATTATCCCGTTTTTGCCGGGGCATCACTTTTTTGGGGACAACACATTTTTAAGGGTTTTATTTTAATAACGTTACTACTCGTTTCTGAAATATTCCACGTTTTTTTTCACGGTTTGGAAAGAATATAACGGATATTCGGACGATTTTCAGTAGCCAATTCCGGCGCATTAGCAACGAATTACAACAGGAGAAATACGATGTTGTTGCTGCACACAACTTTTCATCGTATTATTGAAATTTTGTCGGGGGAAAAAAAACGGAGTTGAACTCTTCGATTGCCATCCTTAACCGGCACTAATTATTATTTCTCGGTTTATTACCGAACGAAAAACCACATAATTGTGCTGCAAATTCGCGTATTGTGTGTAAAGTATATGTACTCTATACGTAGTTTTTTTTTTAACGCATGCAGTTGGGTGGTCAGAGGGGAGGTGGCGACAAATAAATGTGTACCTACGGCGACGAAATTCTAAATACACCACTGGGCACAGGGTGTGTTAAGGTGTTGGGATCCATTCACAACTCCTTTCCCGCGAAACTAAAAGAAATAAAAAAAAATTTCGAATATATGAATATATAGATATATAAAAATTAGTTCCGTTTTTGAAATGTTTTAACCCCCTCCCCCTACCAAAAAAAAAAAAATCGAAAATTTTTTAAAATATGCCGCTGGTAATTTTAAAAAACCCGTGGGCGCCACTTGAGTTGAAAACTATAATATAAGGACCTGGCGTCGGCGGCGGCGGCGTTCACGGCATAATATCGCCGCCGCCGGCGCCTCGCGATACCACCGCTACAGTTTTTACCGCGTTGATGTCGCGCGGTTAACCGCGATGGCGGTAAGCGCGTGTATCACTGTAATATAGACCGCCACGAGTATCGCCAAACACACACACACACACACACACACACACACACCGATTCAGTCCGGCGTCAAACACGCCGACGTTTGGTGGTTGTTCGTGCCGTACCGATCGCGAGTACGTAAAAATACAAAAGTACTCGTCGACAATATATCGTTATACGTAATAATATATATAACGCGTGTGTGTGTGCGCGAGTGATTATATAGTTGGTGTTTTTTATTTTTTTATTACATTTAAATACTAATATTATATTTTATAAAAATTACGAGATCGGTTTCGTGCAGCATCTCGTGCGAAGAATCGTGGATTTCGCGGGGCCAAAAACAATACACGCGCGAATTTCGAACGGCGGATAATAATAATAATATCGTTCGGACATATAATAATAAATATAATATTTAGGCATACCGCCTGTTGTACCTAATCGAATGATAACAATATCAGTGGCGAATTAAGAAAAGACAAAAAAAAAAAAAAAAAGAATTCGTCGTTTTAATAAAGCCAAGGTAACGAGATGTTTTTTTTTATTATTATTAATTAGAAAAATATTTACATAATGTACACGCAGTGACGTAGTCGGAGGGTTTAAGGGTTCGAATCATCCCTCTCGCCGTTTTGACTAGTTTTTTTATACGGTAATGATAAGCTAATGTATTTTATCGGAACTCATTTTCCGAAATAATTTTTTACTTTATTTTTTTTTTTTTTTATAGTCAAATATTTGAATTCGGAAATATTTTATAATAATAACAAAACACGTCCATATTCGATTGACGCATAATTTCTTAGGGTTTTATCGTCTCCGCTCATCGTCGAACACGTATATATAGTGATATAGATTAAAACCGAAAACAGTGCCTTATTACAATACGATTAACGAGTTACAGTGTTCTGCGTGTTTAAGCGTTGTTATTGTTTGGGCTCGGCGAGTTGTTGCTGCAAAAAAATAAAATTAATAGGTACGGAGAAAATTGTTATTAAACGTGGAAAACGAAATTATTCGATATTACGCGTTACATAATATAATAGGTACTTAAAATATTTTATTTGAAATCTGGTCGGCATCGTTGAACTAAAAAAAATGTGAAAAAAATCGTGAAAAAAGTAATGAGTAAATACGTTTTCAACATTTTCTGAAGTAAATGAATTGACGTTTTATTTTATCCTACGTGTCGTTGCCGATATTTTCTTGAATATTATTTTTGATACGCGAAAAAATATCATTTTTTACGAAAAATATTTTTTTTTATACTTATTTAATATAAAAATACCATAAAAATCAATGTAAATTTGCAAATTTTGTCTAAAAATTTACGGGCTACGAATTTATTAAATGTATACGATAACGTATTATCCGTTATTATTGATTCGAATTACACGTTTTGTATTAAGTGATATTAAGTGGTTTATTCGTACATATATATATATGTAAGTACATCGTAAATATATTACACAACATGTAGGTACGACAACCGAAGTAGACGTTGTTTAAATACGGTTAATCGTTTAAAGCAAGTGTTTTTCAAAACGAACTGTCCGTGTGTTAGATACTTGGAGACGGGCGAAAAGGATTTTTTTTTTAAATTCTGGCTGAGAAAAGCGGATGATACCTTATCCCGAATCGTGGGGCGTCTGTTTTGTAAAAATAACGTTTCATCATAACTCTGCAGCAATGGAACGAATCTCCTCACAAACCAGCTGCAAGACAACGCGTGACCGAATCGTGCGCGATGGTGTCTATAAGCAATACAAGAACCGGGGGATTCGTCCTTTTCGTTTTGAGACATTATTGGTAATTCGCGTTGAAATTATTATTATTCATTAGCGTTTTATTATTTTTTTCTTATATTTCTGAATTATAAATTAACACACCCGTGTATATTATATGCAGTATAATGAACGAATTTGTTCAGTATTATAATGTGTATACATCCGTTTACTTACTGTTTTCTTCGAAGTATAATTTCCTTGGGTTGTGAGATATATTTTTCGCCCGAGTGCACGGCAATAACGGAAAAATGTTTTGAGAAACACTGCAGTATAAAGTTTATTACTATAATGCTCGGATAAGTATATATAATATAATATATAAAGTAAATCGACGATAAAAAAAAAAAACGTTATTCTCTATAAAAATATAATGATTATTATTATTATTATGTAGTGTGTTTGTGTCAACAAGCGTATTAAACCTTTAATTGGGCCGTTGAACACATACCTATCTTCGGAATGAAATCGTCTATATATATATATATATATATATATATATATATATATATATATATATATATATGTGTTGCGTATTGACTATTGAATATACACATATACCTATATATACATTCCGATAGATATTCGAAAATAATTGAAGTACAACGGACGTTATTGTATTAGTATATAATATATATTATTATTATTAACGATAAAATCGGTAAAAATATTCAATATTTTATAATATTATACGGTTTATCCAAATAGGTACCTATATGTATATTATACGTCAAAATTATAATTTCCTCGATAACGCGTGTTCTTGTTGTTGTTGATATTTTTGTGGTGGCGGTGGACGGTGGTGGCGGTGTTGATATTGATTTTAAAAAATAATTTGTTCGCAATATATAATATAATATAGTCGGTATTGTAATATGTATTCACCGCCAATTGTGTTGGATTATTTGCGTTTCGTCTTTTATACACACACACACACACACACACACACATAAAAATATACGTGTGTGTACCTATACGGTTTTTTCGAATTTAACAAAATAATATTGTTCGTTAATGTGTACCTATATATAAATATTATATTGCATTTATAAAGTTTAAATTTAAAAAAAAAAATTCGTGCGCAATATACACGCGATATATTATACGTTATACAAATATATTGTAAATAAATTGATTTTTTTTTTCATATTTAAACTGCGTTGGAAATTATTGAGTTGAAAAAATAAAATATGCAATTTTCGTGTCGATATATTGTATATATATATATATATATTTCCTCATTCTCGCGAATAATATGCGTACGAAAATGGTGTTTTCTATTTTTATTCGTATTCTTAATTTTTTTTATTTTTGTCCTAGACAAACAATTAGTCATTTACGTCGTGTTCTGCAGCGATAGACTTATTAACACACAATAAAGCGGATTCCAACGTCGTTTAATTACACACGACCAGTTGTAAATACGTATTATGCGATTCCGCGTAATCATCTCCATATTCGTGTGTTTATATTTTTTAAATTTCAAATGGTTTCACGCACGTTTTAAAATTTTTTTTTTTTTTAATTCGAACGCGCGCGCATTTCCTAAACGTTCTTTTTATTTACTTATATATAATTACAAATCATAATACGAAGAATACCTGACCGAGTCGAGACGAATTTTTTTTTTTACTTCGTGTGCAAGTACAGATAAATATTATAATACGGTGAAGAAAACACGCAAAACTATATATACTCGTATACATTGTATATTAATATATATATAATAATAATAATACATAAACGTTTAATACTTTCATAGGAATTACACACTGCGATTCCTTCCCGGTCGATATTGCGATCAGATTACTTTTAAAAACGTTAAATTTGCGTATAATGCCAGAGAAAATTATTTATCACCGATCTATTTGAAAATCTCCAGCGTAAATTTGTAATTCGTTGAGCGCGTTATACCGTTTCGAAAATTCTGTTTTATTTGCTCTTATTTATAGGACGCAGTCGATTGCGATCACCGCAGTAGTAGTTAAACTTAATTGACAATACATACATAACTGGGAACTAACACGCGTTCTGTTATACGATTGTCGAAGAGGTTTGTACGTTTATAAATTCAAGGAGAATCGCGCGGATGAATTAGTGAAATGCGATTAATGTAAGAAATTTCGATAACTGTATGGGGTTTATATAGAATACCTAATTACAATATTGAGTTTATCATAAATTTGTATTATTTTTAATACGAGAAAAATTAACGATAATTCGACAAAATCCGAAATTAAACGCCCGTTATATGGTAAGTGAAATATCGTTTTTTTTGTGTTGCTCGCGTTTTGAGTTTATGAAACGATCAGAGTCAGTGACGTTCGATCGTTCCAACGCGAACACGTTTTCAACGGTTTTTTTTCCCCCGACGCGCGAATTTCCAATAAATTGTCGATCTAATTATACGCGTTTTTCTCGAGACACTAATATTAATTACGTATAGTAGTAGGTAAAACATATTTTAAAGACCAAAAATTGTTTTTTTTTATATCTCGTTAATTATATATATATATAGATCTTTGTAATATACACGCCCGCGATCAATTATTAATTTTACAATAATAACTGTATGATTGTATGAAATATAATCGTATTGACTTTTAAACGGCGAAAAGTGTAAAAAAATTAATAATAATTTTTACAATAATTACTGCGATTGGTGTGGTCGTGTACTGAACTAAATTCAGCACGGGGTCCACGTCGTCGGTGTATTCGCCTAGTAAGAATTCGTATACCGACCAAATAGACTCGACTTTTAAATCCTTCACCGCGGTTACGGGTGATATTCGACGGAGAAAATTATTTTCTTATTAATAATGAGTGCGCTTTAATTGGAAAGACGGAGTGCCTCTATTCTTTTAAAAAAAATATTTTAGCCTACCGTTTCAAATTTTTCATAATGGAATGCTGTGAACGGAATGGAACGGTCAGAACACTTTTCACGATTTTATTGAAAATCATAAAGTTGTCTCTAAATGTTATTATCGACGCCGAAATAATAAAAATTTAATGTTTATATTACAAATTCAATAGATTTATTTAATTAAAAGTATAGTGATAGCTGAGGAGGGGAGCGAAGTCCCACGAATTTTCAAGGCATTTTCAGGGAGGCACATTGTTTTTTTTTTTACACTTTTGCGTCCCCCTTCTAATTTTTTTTCCAATTCAAACACTGTTAATAACATAGTGTGTTTGTCAGTGTATTTTACGAGTAAAATATGATTTTGTTCGTTACATAGGTACATATAAGCGTTTGTCAAAATTACGGTCTATATTTGACTTATTCGTTATGTGTCTATTGTTATGTTAATATGTGCGCTGCCGTACACAGTAACTAATAAAATATCTTAAAATTAAAAGAAAACCGTAAAGTTATGTATAGTCCGTTATCAGTCGTACGCGCTTATATATATATATGTAATGCTATTATATTATGTGTCTTGTCGATTTCGCTTTTTGAATAATTAACGCGTCGATTTACATATTTACTCGCGCCGCTATCTCAACAATCGGTTCGTTGCACGAAAGAAAAACAACAAAAATTAAGAGCACGCAATGGACACAGCCGAACGAAACCGGTGAAACGCCCGAGAAAACGCGCTTTTCGGTTATACAGCGGTACAGCGTTCGGAAATCAAAAAAGGACGCTGCAGCAGAAGGTTACTTAAGACACCGAAATAACAGAGCTGTTTTTTTTATTTTTTATTTTAAATGTCTTTTATTTTTTTAAGAAGATTAAAAAAAAAATTATATTTTTTTAAATGCTTATGCGACTTTTCAAGAATTAAAGATATTTAAAAATGGCTGTGTTACGCAATTTATTTATTTTTTTTTATGAAAATTCGGTGTTTAAAGTATGCGTGTATTCTCGCGCGAAGCAATTATTTTGATGAATATCGTAGAAGTGTAACCGTTCCGTTTCGAACGTTTTTTTTTTTTAGGTTCGTATAAATACATTTAAAACGTCAAATTTCCCCCCCGCTCGTTTATGCGATATATTTTCATCGAATTAAAAAATAACGTTAATTATTTTTTTTGTTTAACAAATGGACAAATTGACGGTGAAAATAATTGAACTTTACGTGTGTGTGTGTTATATCCGGAAACATTGTGGCCAAAAGCTACAGTTGGGGTTTTTTTTTTTTGGTTGCTGATGATGATGCGTTTCGTCACAATTTTATTATAAATTTTTTTCTATTAAACAGCTATCGTTTTCGTTTATACCGTCGTGTTTTGGCACAATAAAATGTCTACTATCTGTTCTTCGCATAATATCAAAATCGAATTTTTGACACTTGACAGTTCTTGGCACAATAAGTACAGATACGTACCCGACGCGAGTATAGGCGTTGAACACAACGCATATATATGTATACTTACTTTTGAAATATTACTTAAAGGCACCTGTTTAGACTTTATGGCTTTAATTGTGCACTAATGACATTATTATATAATAACTCGCCGTATACACTGTTGACGGCTGCAGCGTGTTATTGACGCGGTGAGTGTTACTGTGCCGGCTTCAAAACGAATATATTATTATTATTATATTGGAGGTGCAGTTGTTTTATATATTATATACACATAATATGCTGTTTCAAAGCGTTCGATATTGTACAAAATAATACGGTTGGAACCATAGACCTATAATATATATATATATAGACCGCGCATTAGTAAAATATATTGAAGCCAACGTACGTGCGAGAGAGACAGCCTCTGAATTGACTTTTCCAAAGAGATTTTAAATAATTTTACAACACTCCTTGACAATAACTACGATAATAAATTAATATTGACGAGGAACATGTAAATGTTCATCGTTGTAACTTGTTAATGTTATTGTCGGTCTGTTGTTTTTACGCTTTTTGGCTCTTGTAATTTACAATAATTTAACTTTTCTTCTGTTTAAAAACATTATGATTAATATTTATTTTACTTCTACTTTTAAAATTATAGGTTTCCAAAAGATATAACACTTTGCGAGAAATGGATAGCAGCATTGAACAAATATAAAAAAGCCCAAGTACGGCGTGTTAACATAGAATTTATCTTCGTCGCCAATGTAAAATATCGAATAAATAATTGCACGTGTAAATTCGCATAAACGCAACCGTTATTTGAATCACGATTCTCGGACGTGTACATAATGGAAAAAAAGCGCGAGAACGCCGAGAACGAACGATGAGAACACGCCGTCCATAACAACTTGCTATCAAAACCCGTGATGGGTAGCAACGATAACGCACAAGGCGATATCTAAATATCTTACAATAACATTTTATTGTCAAAGAGTATTAGAAAATTATTTACAATGTCTTTGAAAAAGTCAATTCAGAGGCTGTCTCCCTCGCACATATGTTATGGTCTCAATGTTTAACATGTAAAATGAGTGTAATGCGCGGTTTATATGTTATAGGTCTATGGTTGGACCCATAAACAGTATTGTATAAAGATAAATATTAATTTATCTAGATAAAGATAAAAGATGTTAGACAATAAAATTATCTAGATTAAGATAAAAGATAATTAAAAATGTAATTATCTAGATAAAGATAAATAATTAATTACAATTTATCTAGATAAAAAAAAAAAAGATAATTTTTTAATACTATTGTAAAATATCATAAAATTGCTAACGTATATCAGTAAAAGAATCATCAATATAGGATTGAAGAAAATACTTTGTAATTATTGATAACGATGAAACTTCACCTTTACGTCATAAAATGACTGGAAAATTAACATTAAACATTTCTGGTAGTAGATATAAATTATTTGTAGTATATTTTCTAACAATTGTATTAATTGTTTATAAATCAATCAGTGGCCACTGAAAACATAAATGTTTTAAGGCAAAGTACCTACTCGTATATAAAAGCATTTAACTAAAATAGCCACATAATTATAAGAAATATGTATCGAACTGATTTTATTAGACTGACATAGTAAATATTTCACGTTGCGATACAGAAAAAAAAGATTATTTGGAATTTCTGTAATTTAATTTATTTATAGGATAGAAAATTGAAAAAAAAATGTATTACTGAGAAACTCGAATTTTTGTAAATATCGGATAAATGATAAGCACTCATTAAATTTATTTTATCTAGATGACTTAAATATTAATCTAAGATAATGACTCAGATAACTCATTTTGAATTCATTTATGTAAGATAAAAAAGATAAGAAAAAAATTATCTAAATAATATACAACACTGTCCATAAAGCCCGTGGGAATTAAACGTTAAGACTTCCGAATAATTATCAAAATTAAATACACGCGCGTAACGATTATTTAATGTTTTACATGCATAATAACACTGTAATAATTATTCGAAATATAAAGAAAACACTCGTCATGACCTATATGTTTTATAAACGGCATTTTTATTGTACAACGATCTATTTTGAGCTGATCTCTTAACGGAACGTACGCGTGATATCATATTATAATATTGTGTTGAATACATAAAAGTAATATTTACCGGTTGTTCGACTGTCCTCCCCATATACTACACGTTAACATTTTTATTTTAAATAAGCGAGTGGCAATCCGCGATTGTGGATAATATATTCGTTTGTGATGTATTAACATTGGCTATAGTATAGTGCCGAGACGAGGTGAACGATACGATTGCTCGAAATCTAAATAATACGCGCACCTTATCAAAATAATTATTATAAATTGTGTAACGAACAGAGTAAACGTGTAAAACGTACATATTATATTAACTCGTAAATATTTAAATCAGCTAAATCCCTTCTTCCCTTCAAGCCATAAAACGAATACGTTAAATCTTCAAAACATCCCTGAGCAATGCGCGTGATTTAAGAAAAGCCATTATCTGCTTTAGTATATCATATTGTGTATATATATCTAAACGGGATACACCCGAACGGGTCACGGAAATATTTATAATATTTTTAAAACGTTCGAATATTTATTCTAGAAAATCACGATTGAATTGAAGAAATGAAAATATTCTCGCGCATCTGTTGCTTTTTTTTTTGTCATTTCCGCTCGTATTATTTTACAACAGACGTTAATTACTTCATTACGTGCGTGTAGACGAATAATAATATAATATAAATTAAATCCCTATCATTTTACTGACTACGATTTATTGAATAAAACTTACATGAATTTATAAATTGACTTTCAGGAAGTTTAACGATTTGATTTTTTTCATGTATATAATATATCTATATTATGCGTAGGTTTTATAATTCGAAATGTATAATAACCTTGGAATGCCAATGGATAATCACGTATTATGTTTGGAGAACGTAACTGCAGCGTAATAAATATATAATGATGCGTAAACTAACCGCGTGTATTTAAGTTTTACAATCGTATAGTAAAACTTTATTACTTATATTGTTTCGCAAATAATATGCGATAATATTTAAGGTTTTTTTTTTGTCTGAAAAAGATACGGTTCGAAAATAATTTGTACATATAAAGACTTAGATTTCTGCACGTTTCTATATGTATATTTTAAAGTTGAAATCTAGTATCGTGGATTTGACGAGTATTGACTTAACGAGCGAACTAGTTTTGAAACTTTTAAAACCGTATTTTTTTATTTTATTTTATTTTTTTTGTATTTATCGAAGTACACTGTTTTACAATCAAATTCTTCCTTTTTTTTTTTTGTATTTAGTCGTATAAAAAGTCTTGTTTTTTTCTTTTCCTTCAATTAATACATTTATTTATTAGGTATATATTATTTTAGATATATAATATAGTACTGTTACCATACAATGCGTTTTAATAATATTTTAACAAGTCATTACGCTATATGTTAAAAAATTCGAATCTGATAGCATGGCAATTTTTAAAAAAAATCCATATTGTAATAAAAAAAAACATTATTAATAACAATGATTATTATCTAATACAATGTCATGTAATAAATAATACGATTATAATAAAACTATATATATATATACTAGCTAAAATACATATGCATTTTAACGGAAAGAAGAACTCGTGTAAAGGGAATTAATAATCGTAATCCCTTTTCTCGTGTATTACTTTCAAGTACCAAGAATACTCTTACGAGAGTAGGTATACGAGAATAATCTTGAAAAATATTGTCCACGCTGAAGCCGCAATATTATTGCGGAGCACGCATTTATGTTTTTGAATTATTTATTATTATTATATTAGAAAAGAACTTGAAAAAAAAAAACAGATATATCCTATATTGCAATATTATATCATATATTTGAGTCGGTGGTGTAGCCATGATTTTTATTTTGGGGGGCTGAGGCTGATAATTAATTAATTTATATGTTAATTATTAATATGTATAGACGGTACACACCAAAAAAACTGATTATTTATTCATTTCGGGGGCTGCACTTGGCTACGCCACTGATTTAAGTAATGGATACAAGCACATGTATTTTTATTAAATTTAAATTTATATTAAGATTCAAAAATCGTTGTTTTCGAATTTAATATTTTACAATATTACAGTAAGTATATAACTCGTTCATCGATAATATATGAAAAAGCTGTAATTTGAATAGAACAAAAATTGTGAGAAATCCGTTTTACACGCTATCCATGTATGTATGGACACAAAATACGTAGTTTTCAACACATATTATTTTTTTTAATACGTTTTAAATTCCCGTGTGGTAATTATTATTTTATTTTTTATCTCGAATACTACAATAATTTTTAATATTTACAGGGGAAAAATATGGAAAACAAATTATTACAAATTTATAGTTCTCTACAATATTATAAATTTTTTTTTTTGAGTTTTAATATTAATCGTATTAGAAAAATTAACGACTGAAAATTTTTTTTGTACTTATATTATATAGCTACAACTCCTGAAGCATTAATTTAATATCAATCAATTTGTCCGTAATTTTTTTTTTTTTTGTATAGGCTTTTTAACAGTCAAATATTATATTAGAAGGGGTATAATTTGGAAAAAAACCAAGATTAAAAATTATAAGGAACAAATATTGTCGCTTATACTGCAAGTCTAATGTCTATTCGTTATTAGAAAACTTTTCCGACAATTTCGATAACAAAACCCCCAAGGTCAATAATTCGACATGTACCTACCTACCTGTATTGTATAACTATATAGGTAATGTATTACTGTGCCGTCGCCGTTGGATACCGATTATGCCTAATTTTTTTTTTTTCACTATACCATTTACTTTTCGTTACTTGGCATGTGCGGCGCGCGAATACGTACCAGGTGTATAAATTGAAAACGAACAATAGGTTGATTTATTTTCGTATATATCGTGAGGGTCATGTAGCATAAAGATTCAATTAAACACAATATTATATTTACGCATACCCGACGATGATTGTATGTATCATCTCCGCAGCATCATAAATATACGCGCCTATAGTAGTATAATATTGTTATTATATTAAATGAATTTGCGAAAATTCGTTGAAGAACAGACGAAAATCGAACGACAAATATAATTGCACCCTCCGCTTTTTCAGTGTTTAGATTTTTTTTTTTTGTTGACATTCCTACGCGAATTATCCGTTTTTTTTTCCAACCGGGGGATGTATAGAGATAATTTCGCGTGTTTCTCACTCTCTCACTGTGAAACAAAAAAAAAACAATATTTATACCTAATCAAAAGATCTTTTACGCGTAGATATTTATGAAAAAGCTCGAACATATTTATCGTAATGAATTTTATGTTACGCGAACACGTGTATGAGGTGCTAAAATGTGTTGTCTGGAAAAAAAACCTCATCTTTTTTTTACGCCTTATAAAAATGTCCTTCCGCTTAAGGATTTCAAATACAAGAAGACCCAAAAAAACCTAAACCAAATTAAATGTATATATATATTTTTTAAGTAAAATATTCAAACTATAATATATCTTCCACTACGAAAATGTGAATACCTAAATGATAAGAAGTAAGTATATGATTTAATTGAAAAGAAAACCGTACCGTTTCTTTCATTTAGACGATTTTTATTGCGGATTTAGTGACAGATTTTACACGTATATTTTCCTTTTATTTATAAAACTGAGTTAATAAGACAATAATCATATAAGTGTATTAAATAATTTTGATACGAGTAATATATAACAATCTGTTATGTTTACCGAAAATTGTCGTCACATATAGTTTTATTGCGATAACAATATATAATATATAATATAATAAATGACGCATTGTAATATAGTATAACGGTTATATTTAAACATTACGTCACCCTTTATGCGGCTATAGTTTCTGTAAGTGATGAAAAAATAACCAAGTGTAAAAATCGCTGTCGAATTATTAAACTTGAACTCGTCCGACATAATGTCGCAGCAACTGTTCATTTAAACGTCTCAAACAAAGAACATAATATATATTATAATATATACGTACGTTACGAAATGAAAGTCAATGTATATTGCTCTAAGGCTAATGACTGGTGTGGAAGTTGCAAGGACGGTATATAGTTTATTTTTTGATACGTTAAATTTTTTTTTTCTACATACAAAATCTATAGAAAAATAATATGTCGAATAAATAAGTGTTCAATAATAGGCTTTTTTTAAGGTTATCTGCAGTAATAATATAAAATATTAATACTGTCGTTACTATATTTGTGACGTAAATCTATATGAAACATATGTTGTCACAACATCCGCAGTGATGGTATAAGTAATTGAATTATTAATAAGTAATATATAATAATAATAATAATAATATATATATAAATGTATGTACATATAATCTCATTATTGTATATTTAAGCGCTTTAGATGTTACGAGACAATAGTGAACAAAATGAATATTTTTTCAATTTTTTTTTCAAATATTTTGTTGTGTAACTTTCGGAGTGTTATTACATCTCTCACTTTTTTTTTTACATTTTTCGAGCAAACAGTTTTACAATATTTGTAAAATTGGAAAAGCTGCAGTAAAACTGAGTTTACAAAATTGTAATGTTTTTTCGGAACGCAAATTTTTAATATTCTTTATCGTCCCTCTACAACATTTTTTTCCAAATTCAATCACTAAAACACAGCTCAATTCATATTTAACTATATAATACATATAGTAACGCTTACATTATATAATATTTATATTGTTTTTATTGGCAGAGGTAGGTATATGGTACTCGTACTTGTACGTGTTCGTCACGTTCATCGTAAAATGTGTTTACACGCGTTATACTCGTACACATTATTATTGCGTATTGCGCTTTATAAGAAAAGTCAAAAGTATATTTATCTATATACAGGTGTTAAAAATGAATTATTATAATCTTATTATCCGATAGACACATTAATCCATTTACAGTCGAACTGTTCTGTATTAGGCTTATGCAAGTCATATTATAGATATAATATAATATAGACGTTATATGCAGGTTGTTGAAGTCTTTCATATTATTTTCTTTTATTTGCCCACATATTATACAGTTTTCTTATCTCGAGCGATAATTCTATAATACTGAACCATAAATCACGCTGACTAATTTCTTATTTAAATAATAATATTGCTATTCTATATTATATCCACGTCGAACTAAAAAAAAAAAAAAAAAACATAACCGACACGATGTTTTAAAAAAAAAATTAATTGCGCGAAAAAAATTAACATAATCACCTCATAACTCTGCCATACGGTGGGTATTATATTTCACGAGATGTCGGTATAGATATTCACGCGTTTAATTTCTAAAAAAAAATTTATAAAAAGTTTTTTAGCCTTCGCTAAATTAAGTATAGTATATTATACGTCCTGGCAAGGTCGAGGCAATATATATATATATATGTGTGTGTGTGTGTGTGAGTTCCTCAGAACATTTCTTCCTAGTTTTATATGAAACTGTTTTTGTTTTTGCGTATTTTGGGGTTTTTTTTAAATAAGAAATAACACGTATATATTAATATATAAATTATCTATAAAAATAATAAAGAAAAAAATAATAATTGTATATTTATATAAAAATAATTTCTTTCGCTTTGTCTGTATAGTTTTTTATGTAGTAATATATTATATATTATGTATAATGACACGCGTGACACAATTTAAACGATCCGACACGTATCGTTGCTACCTATATAAATGTGTATGGTTCATAGCTAATACGTCATAATAATATGTAATCTAATGTTATCTAAGTCATAAGACTTATACAAAAATTACTAACTGCCAAGTATAATAACGAGTATAAAATTTCGATTTAAACGGTTTGTTTAATTGAAATTGTGCGTAATGCATATTATACATTCATTAGTCATCTCATTCATGTCGACGAAATATTTACTTTGCGAAGATTAATTAGTTTGGTCTAAATAAATAAAACAAAAGTAATTGTCGGCATACAAACGTGCGGTGGGAGTGTTGGGGAACACGAAATATTGTATTTTATACATATTACATAAGTACGTATGTGTATTTTGTATATAGACGGGACTTTTATTCATCATACAATAAACATAATATGTTCAGTGTTTTGGTATCGAATGTAACGCATTATTTAACGCGATGTTTCCCATTAATTGCGTGTCTGCGGCGTCAACGGTTTTTTTTTTCATTTTCGTCGATTTTGTAATATTAAAAAAAAAATGTTTAACTTTAAATAATAAACAATATCGCGTAAATACCTAAGAAAAAAAAATGTGAGAAGTGAAATTTTATTCTGTCTTATTTGAATGACGGTCCAGGATATAAAAGACACGACTATTAGTAATAATGCGGACTAATTAAAATTGTTTTACTTAATTAATCTGGCGTCAACCAAATACGATTTTAATATATTTTTCTTCGATATTTACCGTATTTCTTATTTAATTGCCTATACTTCCTAAAGTCATTGTTCAAGTATATTAATAGACAGGAGGTAATAATAATAATAATAATAATAATAATAATAATAATAATAATAATAATAATAATAATAATAATAATAATAATAATAATAACGTGTATGGAATAGTTGAATCCGCGGGTGGTCGAAAATTTCCAAAATAGTCCGCGCGGCTTGAGTCGAGTTGGAAACCACTGATTTATAATGAGTAGGCGATTCACACTTCATATATATATATATTATAAATCTCGATAAATGGAATTTGTTTTTCTGAGAAGAAATATATAAACGAGATGGTCACTTGTGTTAATAATTAATATAATTTCTTACCCATTTTATCCTCGTGAAATATATTATACTCGTACAACTGAAACGTCTTATAATATTTCTTTATTAAAAAAAAATGTATATATATATATATATGTAATGGCATTAATATTTTTTTATTCCTATCTAGGTCATGTTATTATAGCGCATGATATGTTTATAAATTAGGTGTACTTGATCGTGGAATTAGGGTCGTGATAGATCATAAACACAGCGATTAAAGAATAACAAAAAAAAAATAATAATAATAATATAAAAATAAATCGTACGCGTATATAATGTTTAAGATTCGTACAACGCGGTTTACATTTCAACGAAACGGTAACGATTCTGCTCGTCTTTATTGGCACGTCTTAAATATCATATATATATATATATATATATATATAATAATAGTAGTTTATTTATAATATTATTACATTTTAAAATTCGAACAATCTGATTATATTATTAAATGAATCATATAGCGTTATTGATTATTATCGACTATATATATATATATATAATAATATTATAATTTATTCTTAAAACGTATCAAGTACTTTAGATATTATTATATATTGTAACGTTTTACTTATTGTATAAAATAAATTAAATTGTAAACGTGTAATTATAGTAATTAGTCGGTGGATCAGTATTTACGCATTTTAATATGATCTAATTAGCCGGTTTCGTCGTGAAATATGATTTATACGTACACATTTGTCTTACGATATCATTTACAATATTTTAATATAAGTATACATAATAATAACTGATTTATTTTAACAATTTTTTTTTATGAACATCAAATAATAAAGATTAATAACTTAAGTATACAATTAAATTTATTTAAATTTACGTCCGAATACTTTAATTATTATTGACGTACGATACGTTTTTTTTTAATAAGATGACTCATACTATGAACTAATGAAGAATTTTATTTACAAAAAGATAAAAAGATAATGAGTGGAATATGAATGTTATTTTATATATTACGATATTATTAGTATATAGTAATAAAGTAGTTAAATTACGATCGACTAAAATTTGCGTATAATAATTCATTTGTTAATCGTCGTATATGTACGTGTGCGTGTATGTATAAAAAAAAAATATTGAAATCAATAAGACACGCTTTTCAACTCGATTATAAACGGTCGGAATTCGATTCAATGTGATATTTACAATTGAACGAGAGACAATAATATTATAAAATCGTTATTACACGTATAGCGTATATTGTGTAAACCTGGAATTGAATGCGAGCACTGTAAAGATGACCAAACTCAAAACTATAGTTCTACTACAATTAATTTTACTGTTTAGAAGTTTGTACGTACGAACATCGTTTTTCTAACACTTGTACGTCTCATTAATATAAGGGAAATAGTACACCGCTACAGTCGAGAGTACTTTTCTACATTTCCCAGCGGATCGCCCTATACACACCGCGCTATACTTAAATGAAACAAAAAAAAAAAAAAAAACAAGAAGTATCTACGACTGATGTTTTCTAACTCGTCGGTCGACTCTGTTGTCTGGCACATGATATACAGAACGTACCAGAGCACTGTAAAATGCTTTTAATTCATTTATCGACTGCTTGAGATCAGTGACTGTTTTTTTTTTTTTTTCATAACGCGTTCCCCGTACACGATTGATTGCTCGGAAATTTCGCATAAATCCCGTTGCGTCTATTATACGATATTTAAAACGGAATTTTCGTGTGAATCATGACATTGCATGGCCGGTGAACAAAATTGATTTACACCACTGTACGACTCGAAAACCGTGCAGGCCAATGTCACTGCGCGGACGAAACGACAAAACCAGCGGCGGCGAGAGCTGGTGGTGATCCACCTTGGGAGCGGTAATGGTATAGGTAACCGGTGATAATGACATTATACATTATTGTTATATGTTATAATATATTATAATAATTTCGGACAGGATGCCATTTATTTTTACACGCTGTTTTCGACCAGAAATGAAATCATCGCGATGAATATTTGGAATCGCCAATACCGCCGAGTTTTGTTTTTGAATTCTTCGTGTTTTCAAACGCGAAATCGCGATTTGCATCGAGTAGTGTATCGGCGTATCGACACGGCCATCCACAAAAAAAAAAAAAAATTAGAATTTTGTCTCTTAAAATTTTTTTTTTTTTACCAACAATGGAATGCATACATTATCATCGACGTCACGGCGGAACGCATATTTCCATACTTCCGGAATACATTAAACGTGCAAGGATTATTCGTATCATTGATTACCGCGGTGTATTATGTGTATTTTATAGTTTATTATAATTGTATGCGATATTCCGAGTGCGGATGAGTGAAATCCTATTGAAACTCTGTATACGGTCATTGCACAAATACACACATATAAGACTGATAATTATATGTTTTCGTTAGTATTTAGTAAGTCAACGATAATCAATATTGAAAACGTCGAAAATAATGTTTATACGTACGCATTACTACATGATAACCCGCAGGATTCGCGTACAAAACGACTGACGTATTTTCTGAGTCTTCCCCCCTCCCCATTAAAAAAAAATTGCATACGCGTATTATTACATTATACATATAATTTATTTATACACACACACATTATAAAAATATCTATTTGTAGATACTACGTTTGTAATTATTTTTTAAATATTGTATAATATTTTATCGAGTTGAACTAATATAATAATAATAATAATAACTGCAGCATAACCAGCTATAATCGGCTATTAAAGCGTACAGAATTTTTCTTTTTTTTTTATATTAACTAATAATAATATTCGAATATTCCGACGATAAGAAACTTATATAAACAACTAAATTGTATATAACGTATAATTGTTATTATTATTTGAGTTCTATGAAAACAATAATAGAGCAAATCTGACAGTCGCATATGAATGATAGAATATTACACGCTATAAACTGCAGCATTATAATATTGTTACCTAATTATAAAGCGGTAAATTATCGATTAAAAAACAATAGATATTCTCTATTTACAAGACTTAGACTGAATTGTAAAAATTAAGTAATTATATTTCGAAAATTTGTGTTGAGATTAACGCATATAAGTGTAGCGGATGATTGAACGCGAGTGCTCTTTATTGTCGCTTTTAAAACGATGAATTTTAAAACCGAGAATTTATAACAAAGTAAAGTACACAATAAAACCAACCTACCGGCACGCCCTTGTTTATTCTGGTAATTAAAAATAATTTTTATAATACATTGTGTTCGAAACATTTTCCGAGTAGAACTGTCTATAAAGTTCTCGTCACGTCTGATCACTAAATAAGTATTTAATTTATACATTACGTACATACACGCGTATAAAAATTTTATTAAATATTAAGTGCGTTTTTAAATTAATTTAAATACAGGTGACTTATGAGTTGTAATCGCGATGTATAATAAAATATATTTTAATATAATATATTAAAATACGAGAAATTTTTATATAGTTAATTTAATGCTCAAATCGAATAATTTAAGCGTGCCAGTGACATCGGCACGATGCTCTTATTGATTTGTCTTATTATTTATACAAATGTTTGTAGGAAATATAAATGTTTTTTTTTTCTTTATTTCCCTAAAAACTATATATATATATATATTTCGTTATAATAATTTTGTATTAAAAACATTTACTTATATACATTTAAAAAAATATATAAATACACAATAATATTATCAATAATTAAGTCATAACGCGTAAAAGTATGTGAGTCGATTATTATTTGTATTATTACTGTATGAAAAACCATTATACTTACGGTACATATTATTCTTATACTACTAATGCGAATAAATTAAAATTATATAAAACGAAATCCTGTTATTGTGACGAAGAGGATTATTTCAGGACCTAACTTAATCAATATATATATATATATATATATGTATACGAGTAAATATTTTTACGGTCCACTGAATTGTTTTAGACTTGTAAATTGATTAAATACGTACAATATTCTGTATTGTTTTAGTGTTAACGGTTTCTAAGTAATAATAATACAAATAACTATCGTTAATAAAAAATAATTCTTGTGCATACATTGTAAAATGTAATATAAATTCTTTTGGTGTTTATATAACGAATATTATAGTGTATATTGTAAACGCGCAATTATATATGTAACTGTGCAATGTGTCAGCGTGTTCGACAACAATTATTATTGAATATTTTATCGTAAATTTCGAACTGGAATAAAATAACGATATTTTAGGAAAGTAAAAAAAAAAAACAATATTAAAACACGTTTTGCCTTCAAATAACAAACCGATCGTCGTATTACATCGCGCGTTCGGATCATATTAATTTATTGTTTCAAACGAATTGTTTCTTTCGATATTTTTTTTTTCTTCGTAAATTGTTTACTTGTATATAAAAAAAAAAATTATCCTTATACAATAGATCTGCTATAATTATTATATAAAAATATAAAAAAAAAAAAAAAAATCGTAATTTAATACCGCGATATAGCGTATATCTTATCGTGTATAGGGTAAATATTTTTAAATTCCTTAAATTTTTTTTTTCGAACTATTCTTGCGTTTTTTTTTTTAATACAATTTAAAATATTCAACGCTGAGCCGGGGGAAAAAACGGAAAATGTTATATTTCTAATGATATAATAATTATTCGGTATATTAATGTGTTAACAATAATTTTAATAATAATAATTGAACCTGACCTCCTGTTATTATCGTATCATAAATTTCATAATTTATGTTTATCGCAGTCTTACACATGTTACACGCGCGCAATTTGTATTGTTATTGTTTATTACGCGTATTATAGTATAATATACCGGTGGCGGTGAATAAGAAATCATATTATTATAATAATATACTCTCGCGGATGACGTAGTACACAGTAATCTATTTACACGCTGTACGAATTGTTTTCATGTAGGTATGCTGTGGTTTTTTTTTGCTTCTGTAATCGCGGTGTTCATTGAATAAAAAATCAAATTCGCGCATTATTATAATACACGTAAATCGAATCGTCGAATTCATATAATCATTTCGAACGAATATTAAAAGTCGACATTTACGCGTATAATTATAATATGTATGTCGTGTGTCAACGAACCTATTAACAGTTAACTATACCGTCTATACCTAGTTAACCGCAGCTATATACCAGTTTATTCGCAACGTTTGGCACACGTTTATTAAAATTCCAACGAAATATTTTTATGACGTAAAATCGAGAAGAAAATCGCGTTTGAAATGTAAAATATATATTACGGCGTATACCTACGATATTTATTGTATAATATAGACAGCAGTACGAAACAATATAAGCGGGGCCGGTGTAACCGTCAAATCTTACCTCCTTACCGGGGTATTATTATCCCAGTATATTCTTACCTCCCGGTAATGTTTTCCTAGGATTATTATACCTCACTTGGGGGGTAAAATTATCCTAGTATATTACTACCTCCCGGTAACAATATACTAGAAAATCTATAACCCCGGTAATGTTTTTCTAGGATTATTATACCCCCCTGTAGTAAAAATAGAATTTCTGAATATTTTCACACGTGGTAACATAATCCTAGAATATTGATACCCCCCGGTAAGAAAATAATCGGTAAAAATTATTTTTTTCATTCCGTTATAACTTTGGCGCTGTTTGTGATAGAGGCACAAATTCAACGGCGTACATTATGGTTTTGGGTACTCTAAGACGAAAGAAAGTCCAGCGAGTTACCCCCCTCAGACAGTTTTGGAAGGGGAGGAGGTGGGTGAATTTTTAAACCGTCGTAGTGAATTCAATTTTAGTCGCAGAAGACTCGCGATACCATAGATAGATTGAGGCTACTTCAGTGTAAAACATACGAAAAATAACCCCCCTTCGTTTTTTTGATTTTGATATAACTCCGGCGCTATTGGTGTTAGGAAGGTATAGTTCCCGCGGGAAACGTTTTGTTTTAGTGTCTCATAAGAGGTACGCCTAGCAAGTTTTCCCAGATCACCCCTAAATGAGGGGATACATTTTTGGATCCGTTTTTGGACCATGTGTGAAAATATTCAGAAATTCTATTTTCACTACAGGGGTGTATAATAATCCTAGAAAAACATTACCGGGGATATAGATATACTAGTATTATATTACCGGGAGGTAAGAATATACTAGGATAATCTTACCTGCCCCCGGTAAGATTATTCGGGGGTATGATTATATACTGGCACACCGGGTTAAGAAAAAAATGCGCCTAAACGCAATGATTTTACCAGTTTTTATTAGTAATAAGTTTTTATAGGGCACTCCAGGGCCGTCCCGGGCCCCGCGCGTAGATCGTAATTTCAGGCCCCGCGTTTTTAAAATTTCACACTATATTATATCTTTAGGTTTTAATAAAGAAAATAGCATTTTGTTTATTTATTATCGCTATATTTTATTAGTTTTGAATTTATAATGGGACTACTGGTGCAACAGCGACCGTTTTTCTACTTGAACGTGGCAAAAATATTATGTATTTATTTCATTGTCCAAATATTCCATTTTAGATATTATATTTTAGAATCACAAAATATTCGCCTATGCTTCTGCACAAAATAATCGATTTTGGTCTATTTTGAAGGAAAATCTAAAATTAAATTTCTGATCATCACGAATCACTCGTGTCGTTCCCGACGACGGGGAAACGCCGTGAACTCGGACAGTATGAACATAAAATCGTCGTACACACGAACTCTCAACTCGTAAAGTATATAAGGATTGCCGATTATTACACGAGTTGTGCAATAGCTGTGTTGTTGGTCTCGGGTCTTGGTATATTGATTATTTGTATTACTATTTATATTGTCTTATTGTTTGTGTTGTTTAGTATAATATATTTTCATAATAATTAATATTTAAGACTAAAACAGTAAAAAATTTTCTTTTATAAACTTTGGCTATCATTGCAGGTAAAGTTAAGTTGCAGGTTAAGGCCCCGCAAAAAAAAAGTTACGCCCCGGGCCCCGCAAACTGTAGGGACGGCTCTGGGGCACTCTACTAACATTAACAACATTATTTAATAAAAACCAGTGCATATATATATTTATATATATATGTAACATTGGAGTTATCGCAATATATGAAATAAACAAGTTATAACAATTCTTTTGTTTAAATTAAATGATTTATTTCAAAATCAAAAAAAAAAAAAAGTTGACCATCTTTGACCGTGCAGGTTTATAGCAGTTTTAAACCGTTATATCAACATACTATAATAATAATAATTGAGATGGATATAAGAACATAATATTATCGTCCATTCTCTGTGCAAATCGCAAACAAAATTATTTTAGCTTAAGCGTTTACGAAAATTTTCAATAAAATTCATTAAAAAAACCGAAAAAAAAAATTTTTTTTTATTGGAATAGTGGAATTTAGCATCTTTTCGGCGCCTTGTAAAATTTAGCGCTCTAGGCAATTGCCTATGTATTGCCTCTACGTTAATCCGGCCCTGAATATAAGAGAATCGACGTGCGTTCTTTTATTTTTTTTTTTTAACTTTTTCACTGTACAATTAAACCGGTCTTTAATAACACATTTTAAAGTCTACATACGTACTACGTATCATATTTTTCATTATATTTACTTGTTTTTCTTTAAAATTTCGCTTAATTAGGTAGGTACGTACCGAACAATAACGGTTTGCAGTGTTATTGTTATCGCGCGGAAATTTGACCAGCTATTTGATGTGTGCCATTCCGTAAACATCAGCGGATAAATAATATAATATTGTTTATGTACGCAATCAAACGCGTATATTAGCGTCTTAAATTCTTTTTTCTTTTTTGTTTTTATCGATTTTACTAATTATAACGAAATACACCTGAAATACGATACGGTACGATGACGTATTTTCTGTATAGCTTATAAAATCAAAATGTTAACTATTTTATAATAATAATAATAATAATAACAAATTATAAAATAACTTACGCTCGTATAACGTTGCACATAGATACGCGTGTTTCTGTTTCATAATAATAATATATTTATCCCGATCCTATATACGTGCGTACGAATGCTAATACGTTACAAGCGTTGCGCATACCGTCAAAACGAGAGTCGACGTTTAAACGCGCGAAACCGAGGTGTGTGAAAAAAAAAATTGTTAACATTGTTTTTAATTTTATTTTTTTCTATTAGAAGAAAACACATGTTAATTATATGAATATTAAAACTCGTTCTACACTGGCTGCGCGTGTATAATATAATATATAATATAGTCATTAACGACGAATTAAAATCGCGAGTGTATTTATCGTGTACACTTTACGCGCGTGTGTGCGTATATATAAAAATATATGTAGCAGACGGTTTGATTAAATTGTATAGAGAATATTAATGAATTGTTGTATTTATATAACACGGAAAAATATGTATTATTATTATTATTATTATTATTTTTTTTTTTTGTGGCCGCTTTAAATATATTATAATAATAACGTATTCGTTGTCGAATGTTGTGTGAACGAATGTTTAGTACAGTATTGTGATAAAAGTCGCGTGGAATTATAAAATTCTATATCGTTTTCGTGGCGTTTTCGCGTTAAGGACTCTGTAGGTACATATATTATATAATGTACATATTCCTTAAATTATTATCCACTATAAATAGTACTTTTAAGTTATTGAAAATTTTTTTTTGAAAATAATCGACTTATTTTTATTTAAACAATTAGAGATCCGTTTCGTATTCGATATTAATTAGATTAATAATAATAATAATGTCATTTTAAAAATAAATAAAACCGTTCGTTTTGTAATATTGTATGAAATTCAATATCGTTATCGCACCGAAAAACGATTAATATATCGCGTGGGTTCGGTGGGGAAAACGTCCGAGCGTATTTGCGCAGGTTATTGAACAGAAATTTGAAAAAAAAATGTTTTTTTCGTACGTATATATCTTCAATACAAATTCATCGGACGTACGTGATCGTTGCACGAATCGGTAGAGAATTTCTTTCTCTCAACATTCAATTATCACGCGTGATTTATGGAAAATTTGGACGTATATACTCCTATAGTTGTTGCTGCACAGCGGTTTTTCAAATACATAAGCAAAAACCGTAAATTATACAATCTTAACGCTTAGCGGCTGTCGCACATATTTTTACGATATATTATTTGTATAAATTAAAATTATATTATAAATTTTTATTTTATTTATTTTTTGATATAAATTTATGTAAGTGTATTATATTATACAGTATATATTATTAATATTTCTCAACATTATATACGATTAAAAAATTAAAATATTCTAAAGCGAGTAGTTTTTAGCGATTACGAGTGATTTGAAAAGCGATTTCGACGATTCCGGCGTAATTAGTTAATAATAATAATAATAATAATAATAATAATAATAATAATAATAATAATAAAACAGTATAGTATATATAGTGCTCCGGTGTATGGACAATTAAAAATATTATAATTTACTCGGTATACGTTGTTCTACACCGCGCGGTTATACACGAGAAATGACAATATATTATATAATATCGTTTCACTCGCGAAATTTCCATTTACGTATACAATATATATTAATAAAATTATTGATAGACTGGTAGCGGTAATGCGAAAGTTATATAAATAATAAAATAAAATAACGAATCGATTGTTGTTGCATTCGCAGCAAATTTGTACTGGCGAATGACGTTATGATGAAAATTCCGTACGGTATACGTTCACGGAACGAGTTTTTTTATTGGTTTTTTTTAAATTAGTATAAAATACGGTTTAGCGTCGACTGTTGAAGGAAGTGATGCTAACAGCGCGTGAAGCGCTACGCGTTTAGTGAACCGTGAAGAATTCTCTATATACACTCGCAGACCGTATAATACAGAGCTGCTGCACGCAGTGTGTACCTGCAGTTGACGACAATAATGACAAATGGAAAGCAAATCGGAAAAACGAATAAAATCGCTCGTGTTTTTTTTTTATTAAAACAAAAAAAAAAATTTGTCCGTTCACCTTAGATTTTCACGCGTCTATTATATTTAAAGGAGTATAATATGTATACCCAAAACAGCTGATAAACCGTTAAACGTATCGCGCGTATTTAGAATATAATATTATATAGTGTATACAAGAAGATTATTCCTCACAAAATTACGTAATATTTTTAAATAATCTATATTAATTTTATTATATATATATTGTTTTTAATATATATATATTTTATTTTATAAGAGCGTATTACATTTTTTTTAAATTTAAAATTATTTTATTTATTTATTTTTTGTTTTAATTTATTTTGAAATTTAATTTAATTAATATTTTTATATATAATAGTATCCGACGTTTATTGTACACTTATACTATATTCGTTTTTCCGTCAATTTATATTATATTGTAACGACGATATTTTTCAAAAAAAAATTTTTTTTAAATAAAGTTGTTTTGAATAGTATAGTACTATCGTATATCGTCAAAAATTAATATTATATTTATACTGCAGTGTCGTATAAAACGTTATAATTATTTAATACGTATAATAATTGACAAATTGGCAACGGCTTAGGTAAATTAAAGGGGAAACGCTTTATCGTGTAGTGCCGCTGCAGCAACATCATCGCCGCGTATAATAATAATTTATTAGACGTTTTTATACCTTTAAATCAGTTATTATTACTCGAAATGTGTATTATTCTTCAATATATACGGTATTTCGTGTATAATATATTGTCCGCAAATAGAAATTAATTACGATTTTCTAGTTGAACGAACGTTTTTCTTTCGTTTGTAAAATTATTGTATTACTATACTCTGTTGCGATAATGTATAATGTGCTATGTTCGGGAGAAACGCGTTTATTATTTTTGAACAGATCTTATATAAATACATTTTTTTTTTGGGGAAAAAAGAAAAACTATATAATAGTTTGTTAATCGACGGAAAAAAAAAACTTGATAATTTTCTTACGTTTATTTATTGTCGAATATTACGCGCTGAATAATAACGGTCACGAGTAAGTGAAAAAATATTTTTGAAAATCACGGTTTATATTCGTCATAAATATGGCACGTTATATCATATTTCAGAAAAATAATTATATTGTACGTTGATTGTCTGCGTAAAAAAAAAAATCATATTTGCTCGTTTCTCAAGTTCTATTTTTATTTTATTTTTCGTAACGTCGAAAAATAAATATCGAAGGTTATATGCTTTCACTATTTGAACAATATATTTTTTTTTTTTTCGTTACACGAATTAATGTATAGTATCTACTTTATTTATAGTCAACCAGTAAACACTTGCGCATTTATAAGTATATAAAGGGTAATCCATTAGAACTATAATTAATGTGTATATGTACACATTATACAGAGTAGAATATAATATAAAGAATATTTAAATATACGTTCGGCCAACTCGCGGCAATTACGCGCATATAAATTAAAAATATTTTCTACAGAGAATATTTAGGTGTATCTAAAAACTTATTATTATTATTTTTTTTTTAATATCTTGTAGCTATATAAATGTTTAATTACGTTAATATCGTATATGGGTGAGCGTGTTTTATAAAAAAAATACACTGTATATATAAATAAAATGACTACTATATATTATTAATGCGTATTTTTATGTTTAATCATTTTTCGGACATCATTCGCCAGTTTTAACAGAATATTAGCGTGATATTTTAGACTTTTAATGGCCTAGAATTCTGTTATTTATATTCATAATTTGTATAACGTTGTATAACCGACTTGTGTCATGTATTTTGGTCCAATTATGTTATGGTTGTGCTCCATTTTCGCTCCCTCCCCCTTAGAACATCGTATATAAGGCTGGAACGCGTGAGGTACGCGCTGATCGTCGGTCGTGATCGAGCGTTTAGTGCTTAGCTGACAACAAATTCGGTCGGTCGCGTACAGTGTAAACGAGTAAACGTGTACACGAACGTACAACGAGGAAAGACGAATCCTTACGTTCGTTTCATTTCATTGAAACACGCGAAATAATAATATTACTAATAATAATAGAAAAATAAATAATAACGATTGCATACGCGCGTACGAACGGTCGCTCGGCCATCGTCAAACTAAACAACAACATGTACCGACATAGCGCGTCAGCCGACCGTAATAAAACGGAAAAAGAAGGTAGTCACCAGATAGCGCTACGAAACAGCATAGAGGGCGTGGCAGAAAGGCGCTTATAAATAGCGGTCCGAAACCAGTGGACCGCTCAGTGTAGTCACGGCGGTCAGACGTGAATAACGTAGTTCGCTTATGGCTGCGGTGTGTATGCGTGTTCGAGACTGACCGCTATTTATATGCGCCTTTTTGCCACGCCCTCTATGTCGTGACGCAGCGCTACTAGTAGTAGTTGACTATTTTCTTTTCCCGTTTTATTGTTATTTCGTTTACGTTTCTTTCCAATCTCAGTCCAAAACGATGTTCTACAAAAACTCCTTTTCTGATCACGATCACACCCGCCTTCTTGGCAAAACACACTCCCAACCTACCACCGAACATATACCCATTAACTTGGGCAGACTAAATAACGTAACTAAATTACAATCCCACACTTCCATCCCCTAGTAGAGGCGCAAGCGTGGAATAGGTAAAGGCACAGCCTTCCCGTCATGGCAAAGCAAAGCAAAGCATAGATCTTTCTTTTTGGTTATTACTCGTCGATGTGGATATTTCGTTGGCAGAGGGTGTTGGTTTCATTTTCGCCCTCCCCTCGAACATCATGACGTGTAAGTGTGACCGCCACTGTTACACGCCGGATAGTGTAAGACCGCTATCACGTTAACAATACGAAAATCGCGACATTATATACGCGTTACTATCACGTTCTATAACCACTCATAATTTATAGATTTTTAAGTACTCATTCGCTGCAGTAATGTTTCGCATACTCTCTGCAGACGTCCGAAAAGAAATGTCAATAGTGACCACTGCGGTCAGAGAGAATCGTTTGTTTTTTACGAAAAATTCCTATTAGATAAATTGACGATTTATTTCGAAAATGACGACGTATACGAGCACGGATCGGTATAGAAATCGGCTCAGTCCACCGTTAGACGATGATTATAATATATGACGTTATATAATCGTGCGGCAATGTTTTCGTCTGTAAATTTAAAGAAATATAAATATTTTAATTATACGCGTTTAGTGTGATAAAAAAAAAAATTTCCGCGGCGTATACGCGATCGTTATTATATATTGTCAAAATATATTTCCCGTTAAATTCACGTTATAACGCAGCGTATACGCACATTAATACGCCTACCAGGTGTGTGATGCCTGTTCTATATAGGTATATATTATTATGCTACGACGAAGAATTATTAACAGGTGCGCGTTTTCGATGACGCACTGCGCGCGCGCGCGCGTGCTGTTTATCGATCACGATAAAGAGAAAAAATTGTTTAAAAAAAAAAAAAAATCATTTTTTTTTCAAACGCGACGAGCTTGCGTATAATTTACAACAGAATTAATAAATTTAAAGAATTCTATAGGCTTTTCTAAACATATTTTATTAGTAAAAAAAAAGAATTGTCTCGTTCCGCTCGAAAAATATTTATATTTTATTTTTATAATATTTATTTTTCGCACAGTCTTATATATAAAATCAAAATACTGCGTGTAGCCGTGTACATTAAATTATATAATTATACGTCGGAGTTTGTCCCGCGAGGGTTCGTTCAATTACAATAATCGTTTTA
The DNA here is from genome assembly GCA_032441835.1 of Slavum lentiscoides. Lineage (NCBI taxonomy): Eukaryota > Metazoa > Arthropoda > Insecta > Hemiptera > Aphididae > Slavum > Slavum lentiscoides. The sequence goes on along the minus strand of CM063715.1, from coordinate 6,453,240 downwards.
ATTTCTTTGCGATCATTACAGTGGTGAAAATCGGTTATATGCACGCGCGCAACGCAGCTGTTGTGTTCACGAACAAAACTATCCCATTCAAATAATCGATTTTTTTTTTTGATTTTTTTTATATATAATGTATATTTTAATGCGGTCAAATCAATTTTCTAAGTTAAAAATGACTTAATATTATTTATAACGAAAATTTATCAGTTTCATTTTTCTTCTATTTAACTGTGCTGTACAGTCATGAACGTATAGATATACCACTGAACCTGCAGTTGAAAAAAACGAACAAATTAACGTTTTTATACATAATAAATTATAATTAATAGGTACCTATTAATATATCTGTTCAATAAACATTTGACGATATTATAATCGGCTGTATAAATTGAAACAAAAAATAAATTGTATTAAACGTGATCTGTATCAAGAAACCGGGAAATCGATAATATATATGTCTGCACGTGTTATTGCCAAGACAATAAAAATAATAAACGTTAAAACCACTGTACAGCTAATCGATAGTTATTGATTATTATTGAATGATATGGAGTGAAAACGATCGAAAAAAAAATACATAAAATACTGTAATAACAAACTAGACATTCATTTTTAATTACACTATACGCTATTTTTAACTATATACTCGTATGGACTATTAAATGCATTATATGGTGTATATATAGGTGGCATTGAATAACAATTTCATTTAATACAATTAGTTTGCCACGTGCGACAGGTAGGTTTTAAAATATTTTTAATTTTTTTTTTTTTGTATGTATATGTACAATCGAGCCAAAGAGTGTTGTGGAAAAAAAATATATTTAGAAGTCGTATTAAATTCGTTTATTTACTACCGGTTTCGAGAAAAAGTCGTCTTAGTTCAGGTATTAAGCGAAAAACAAAAATACAACAACAGAAATAAAAGCGAGCAAAATCACACAGAGAAAATCACGAATATTAAAATAAAAATATAAAACTGCGAAGAAACTGCACGGGGTGAATTAAATTGTTTAAAAAAATGACTACTATACTTACGGCATGTTATTTTAATATTATTTAATGCACATATATATATATATATATAAAATATTATATTTTTAAAATCTGTGTGGTACATTTCGAATATTTTTTAAATAGTTTACGTTTTATTTCTCTTTATATATACGTATGTAATTCTTCCCAAACCGAATTTATACACAAATAATACGTTGTATAATATTCAACATTTCTAAGTAACTGCGCATACCTACGTTAAAAGTAATAGTGCGTATATTATATTAAATTTAACGCATTTTGCGCGACATTTCCCTTCGGATTAGATTTCAAAATTTCATTTCAGAGACGTGCAACCTGTATATATATATACGTCTCGTTTTAAAATTCCTATTCTTTTTTTTACCGGTATAAAATTTATTACAATTACAATTTGAGTTTGTCAATTCCAGGACAATTGAATCGCGTTAAAATTCTTATACGGAAACCGTTTAGTTTTATAATTTTTTTTTTTTTTTAAATTATTATTGTATAAAACTCCTACTCGATGGCTACGGATCACAATGACGCTTGGCTTCCAGTATTCATTTCCATTCGTCCCGATTTTTTTAGTTCCTTTTCTCCTGCAATCCCGTATACGAACCATCCGTCGTTCCGTATATAAGTACCTCATCTACTTCTCGCACGACCCGGCAGCCTTCTGATTTCTTCCAATCTCGCATACGAATTACGTTTTCGGACGTTTTTTTTTTCTGATCGCGCCTGATTTTATGTGCGCAGGAAATGTCTTTCACTGTTATAGGAACACCTAAACGTGTTTAACAGTGTAGTTCGTTTTGCAGTGATCGCGTGATTAGCGTTCGTTTTGTAACGGTGTGTACGCCAAAAAAAAAAAAATTATAAAATAAATTTCTGTGTGAGGAAGGGGAGGTATATAAAAATACTCCGTCGATCGTATTGTGTGACAACGGTTTTCTCGTTTTCCAGCTGCGTCCGCGGAGTGCATTGGACCGACCGCGCGCCGACGAAGACGACCGACAGTCGGCCGCCGCGTTTTTGGCGGCCAGGGCCGGCGGAACGGCGGCGCGGCCAACGGCTGAAGAAAATACACGAGGACACCAGCAGCAACACCGCCCGGAAATGGCGCTGATCGTGCCGGAAGAATCGCAGCGGCCGTACCGGTTCGGCATGACGCTGGTGTGCATCGGCGCGCTGTTCAACTGGCTCGGGCTGGCCGACCACCACACGAAACCGGTGCCGGCCGTCCGGTACATCGGCGTCGGGCTGGTCGCCTCGGGTGCCGTGCTCATATGCATGGCCATGTGCTTTTGGATGAACAGCGTGCGAGACGACGAAGACGACGTGAGTGTATTTATACGTATTGTTTCGTATGATGGCGAGAAATTACTCCGGCGCGGTGGATTTTCATCGAAACAATATTATTATTATTATTATTATTATTATTATTATTTATATAATTGCTCGGGGGGAAAAAAAACCGGGCGAACGGTGCTTTAGACGCGCGAAATTTTCGCACAAAATCGATTATAATATATTATATACGTTATAACTAGCTGGCTGTGAATTTGTAGGAAAGTGCATTTTTTTTTTTTGGTGATTGTAAAACGTAAGTACATTTAATTTGAATTATGTAACTACGAATAAATTTATGAAACTTTTATTTTGCATTTTTTGACGTTTTTAATTTTTTAGATCATTTTATTGCATTTTTAGGTCATATTTTCCTTTTTTAGTTCATTTTCCGGTATTTTTAATCAAATTCCGTCAATTGACATTTTCTGAAAAAAAAATGTTTATTTTATTATTTTAATAAAATAAATACAAAAAAAAAAAATTGTTTAAATATGTTTCAGGTGAATAGGCATTAACTTAATGCAAATGTAAATTCAAATTCAATCAACATTTTTATTATTATTTTTTTTATTAAATAAACGCTTTTTTATGCATGTATAATGCACTAATGTATAATTATATCCTGCAGTACCTAATATTAATATAAATATAAAAATTTAATTAAAAACCATTTTAAACGAATTTTATACTATAATTTTTGGCATTTTATGTTCCTTTTTTTTTTTGCATTTTAAGTGCATATTTTAATGCATTTTTTAAGGTTTTTTTTTAGTGCGTTAAATTCACAGCCCTATAGTTATAACGTTTATAACGTTCTTAACTAAAACGTCTTTGTAGTTCTTATGAAAAGTCGTAGATTAAAAAATATATGTCTCGTGACTTCTCGCGAATCAAAGACGTTCTTTTTGAAATACGCGGCTCCGTTAATACGTTATAATTTATTTCGTGTACAAATGTGGCGTTTAAATTATATATGACCCTAGGGGTTTCTCGCGTACTGTATATAGCGCCCCGGGGCGAAATCACGCGCCCTTCTGAAAAAAATGTTATTTTTCTTTTCCGTAGATACCTATTTATGAAACGGTGTTGTATACACTCTACCGTGATTTCAGTATGTACATTTTTTAATTAGGTACCTCCTCACGTGTTACTATACCGTAACTGTTTATAACTATATAGAAACACAATATTATTCAACTGAAAATTAAAAACCGTCGCAGCGGACAAAATACAATCGAAATCATATTATTTTTATTACAAATCGATTTATTTAAATAATATTGGTTGTTTATCAATTGAACGTTTTTTTTTTTTTTTAAATATTCCCATATATATTTTTATATATAATATTTATATACGTATAAACGTCAACACTATACGTTTCAAGGTAATAACGATGAGAATCGAGAGTACCGCCATTATTTTAAATTGCGTTTACGGAAATAAATAGTTTTAATTTAAAAATTAATTTAGTTATTCTACGAGATGACAATAATACATTACATATTGTAATTTATTTCGAATTAATGGCGGCACGAGTAAAGTTAAATTTTTCGTCTTTAAATACAATAATTTTTGAAAAATATCAAATTCTTGTCGGCGTGTAGCGCTCCTTATTGTGATCAGCGCGCCCTGGGCGATCGCCCGGGTCGCCAATAGCTTTCGCCGGTCCTGAGTATCACTATGGTTGTTCTGCTGCTGCAGGGTCCTTTGAGACACACGTTTCAATTTTTGAACGTTTTCTGTATTTTCGCCGCGCGGTATACGCGGTAACAGCGAGGACGTTGCACGGTTTCGGATTTCGTATCAAATTTAAAAAAATCGGTTTCCCTCTCGACATTCATCATAGTTCGTCTTGTTGATGACTTATTTGTTTTTATCACTTTTGCGTTAATGATAAGTACGTAAAACAGCTATAAAAAAAAGGCGGGGGGATTTTCGAAAATTCTACAAACAGGTGACGGAATTGTCGTACGAAATTAAAAAAAAAAACAGTGACCGACGGTGCGTTTTGAGAGTGTAATTATGGGGAAAAGACGGCCAATCGAGACTAAATTATTATTTTTATTTTTTTATAAAAATCTAACGATTGCAGTCTTACTCGGGAGTATAATAGTTTTCGTAATTTTACGACACTCTGGCAGGGAATAAAAAAATTTTTTTTTTTTTGGTTAAATTTTGGCACGCGAAAAATCGCCTACCGCCCGATCCGTACAACATAGTCATTATTCCTACCTCATCGGATAACTTCCTAAACCTGTAACCCGTGTCAATATATACACGTTCACTGTTCTCGTTGACCGAGTGTAAATAAAAGTCGATATTTACGCGCGCAAATACCGCGGTTTAATAAAACATTTTATATTGGAGAAGGGCACGACGCGTAATATATCCGTGCCACATTCGGGAAAAGAATACAATTTTTTTAAATTTAAATCTAAAAAAAAATACGATTTCCGACAGACGAAACACGCGGTCTGGGAAAATGCGTTTAGAACGTTTTGCGCGAAAATATTTACACACAAAACGAATTGAGATACGCTGCAACAGCTGCACTATATATATATATATATATATATATACACTATACGCGCGGTCGATATCGTATACGAAAAAAAGCAATCATCATATAATTATTATTCTTATGTTTCGTTACGACTGAGAATTCAAAATTAACGAGAAATTCTCGTCGATAGGGTTTCTCTGTAAATTATTCTGTATACGAGAGACGGACGCTTATACCGTCGTCGCTATCGACCATTATTTGCAATAATTGTATCGCTCATTATTATTATCGTATCGCGATTTTCTTCAAACGACACGTGTATTTGCACGTTTTCCACACGACTCTTTTTCTATTTATTTTGGCAGCCTTCGTTTTGCTCTTACGAAATTTCACTTTTATTCGGACGTACTCTCCGCGAATGGATCTCGGCAGGCGCAGCCTTTACCGATTATGTCCTGATTATTGCGCGGTGTTATCCGCGGTGATGGTGGTCGGGAATAAATTATTAATATTGAAAACGCGGCGAACAATCGAAAAAATAAATTTTACAGCAATACGATATTGTATAAAATAAGTTTTTTTTTTTTTGGTGACCGAGGTCTCGACGCCCAAAAAAATACGTACAAATAATATACGACCCGGTACATCTCCCACGTCGTCCTATATATAGGTGCCAGCGTTCGAACCGGTTCGATACGAGAAAACAGTGTATAATACAGTTGTTATTGCCAACGACACGTATATTTTCAATGACATATCGTATCCTGGATTTGTTAAAAATAGACTGCTTATAGAGTCGCATCCTAGTCCATTACGGCATCTGGCGCGTAATATCACTATACTATATATTCTCGTCGACACTTTCGGTATAATGTCATTGACTTTGACAATATATATATATAGATATTATACCTATGTTATTTATACGAGGTTTTTTTTCTTCATCTACTATATATCCAACAAAATTACTTTTAAACGATAATAACGTGTAAATCTTTATTCGTAACGCTGCAGTATAGGACTCGGGTGTATTCGCAATTGTGACTTTTTGATTTTTTTTTTTTTTACCGATGAGCGCGCTAATGCGAGCACGACGTTTTTCGATTTTATTGCGATATTCCACGCGTACGGTCACAAAATATAAGTTTTGCTAGTATCCAATGGTTTTCACACGCGTCATTTTACACATATATATATATATATATTTAATAATTTTATATGAAAATTCAAAATACTCATAAACGACGATTTCCAAAAATAACGCGAGTAATTAAATAATTATAATGGGAGTTGTGTAACGTGTCCCCAATTCATTCGAGTGCTTTCAGATTTTTTATTATGAATAACAAATACATAGCCGTCCCAAGGGGGGGGCAAATGGAGCAAGTGCAATGAATGCAGGGGGCGTCAAAAAAATGAATGACAAAAAGAAAAAAATTTGTTGTTTTATTTTATACATTAATTTCCCTTGTATCTATATGATGATTTTGAGGATCAGTGTATTTACTATTAAAACATATAAAATTATGTAATTAGATATTACGTAAGTTGTAAAAAAATTTTTTTTGGGGGCGTCAAATATTATTGCCTTAGGGCATTATTGGTGGTTAGGACGGCACTGATAACAAAGTGAGTCCACTATATATAGGAAACATTTTTTTATGCGAATTTCGGTATTATTATTTTTTTAGTTCAATACTCGATTTCAGTATGTTTTTTTTTTTTGTTACTGCGTGACAACGTCCGAGCCCTGCTGAAAATGATTTGCGATACGCGCTAACAACCATACACGACTCGCGTACATAATATACAAGCAATGAGTGTTTAAGACGTTATTTCGATTACGCAAAACGCTCGAAGATCCGCGTTTTTACATATAAATATTATAATATTAAACTGTACTCTACGCGCTGTCTTACTGATTACTATATATAAACGTCGATTAAATTCACGTTCGATCAGTACGTGTTTTCGTATTAAAAAAAAAAAATCATTATCATTATGTATTATACACTTGTATCGCGTGTTATTTTAGCTTTTGCATATATATATATAACGTTCCGTTCGCGACCGCGATAAATTGGTATAATAATTAACAGAAAATCCGAACAACAAGTTATTAAAATAACTGTACTCTACACGACGATATATGTGTGTTTATGTGCCTTTTCTTTATATATTTATATATATAGTTTATGTTTACTACAGAAAACCGAACGAATTTCGTGATTTCACGAGATTTTTATTTTTCGTTCCTCCTTATACTGTACTGTTATAGTCGTTTATTTTATTTTTTTTACAATGATTGTATGCGATTTGTTTTGAAACGTTTATTAAAAAAAAAATTGAAAAATACATTGGTTCACAAGTTGCTTCACGCACACACACACACACGTGCACACTGTTCCGCGCTTTAACTACAGTACATTTTGTATAATATAAATTTACAGTCAGCAGTTCAATAAGACATCGGAATGAATAAAAAAAAAAAAAGAAACAAGAATTCTTGTACCTATACGCGTGTATAGTACTCCTGCGATTTCCATCAAAATAATTTGCTTCACGCGGGGAAAGAACTCCGAAGGCTACACAAAATAAAATTATTATCGAATATTACCAGAACAGTAACGAAATCATTTTTTTTTTTTTTTTAATTTCTTTAATTCTTAAAAGTCAATGTACATTTAAAAAAAAACTTATTTTACCATTTTTTTTTTTTTTTAATCTCTTAGCCTATCGAGAATTAAAGGTATATTAAGCAGCTCTGTTTTATTGCGTACAGATAATATCGCGATTTATTTATTGCGTAAAAATTCGGCGTCTTTGACGCGTTTCAATCGTTGAACGATTTTCTTGTATTTTCGCCGCGGCGCACAACAGCGGATTCTGCACGGTCACCCTAAAAACGTTACTGTTTCTCGCTGATTTTAAGTCGCGTCTATACGGTGCGTTTATTCCTATAATACATATATACAGTTCGATATTTAATAAAAATAAAAAAATAATTATTATTTACCATATTCAAAATCATTACGCGAAATACGTGCGCACACTAGCCGCGCAGTTATTATAATAGTGTGTTTACTGCGATCGGTTTTATTTCGATATTCAAATCGTCCTAGACGGTTTCAACAGTGCGGGAGATATTATAAAATCGACCGTGATGCTTAGAGCTGCAGTGCGGCGGTATACATTATGCGACAATAATATTATTTTTACGCTCGTGTATATATTGTATTTATTTGTTCGAGACGATAGTGTGGCCGTCACTCGAGAGCGGTTCTGCGACGATAATCGCGCGAACGGAAAAAATAAATAAATTTTACACCGTTATCTCGCCAGTCGAGTGACGCGCTGCACGTGTTCAATAATATATTATTATTGTCGTTTCGGCTTTGGAGTGGTAATAATATGTTTTAAAATGTACACGGAGTCGTTATTATATACATTATATAGTGATGAGTATGTATATATATATAGGCAATTGAAACGAGGTGAAGTGCTGCAGTTTTTTTTTAAATTGCGCCGCATTGCGTTATTTTATCGCGTACACACACGCGTTTTATCGACGAAATATATATTAGTCGGTTTAAAAAACTGAAATCGTTTCGAACACCGCGAATAATTTTATTATTGGACAAATTTTAACCGACTCGATAATAAATAGTATATTCGTAAAATACGTATACGTATATTCCGGTGTACAACGAGCGTTATATAGATATTACGCACTGCAGCGACTATATAATAATATACTATACAGTCGGCGACGCGTGCGCTTAAAACCGTTTTAAAACGTTTTATAATCCTGTTTAAACCCCGTGTAGTAAATCGTAATCCGTCGGTAAAAGCGTTATTAAATTGTATAGAAATCGTTTGTTTTCAATATTGGATATTCGAGTTTGACAAAAAGATATAAAATATTTGAGACAATAAAAAAAAAAAAATTAATATTTCGAAATATCGTCGTGAACTCGTTTTATTTCGATTTAATTGTGCATAATTATTTACCCAAAATATATATACAATCGATTTCGTTCTTTAAGTAAACGGCTACGAAATTATATATACGCAAACATATATTATTATATTAAAAAAAAAAAAAACGTTTCGAAATTGTCAAATTGTATAGTAGCGAACAGACGACCACGACCTGCAAATGCCACACTTTGACAATGCCCAGATCAACAAAATAATATGTTAATTAGACTTAAGTAATTCGATTTTAGAAATTATTATTTATTATTATATTATTCTTAGTAATTTGTAAATAGTTTATAATACTTACTGTATATGTTTATATACACTTTATGGAAGTATATGTTTCTTAATAATTATAGTTATTCAATAATAATAAAATTTTTCTATGAATGTCGATCCTCAAAGGTGAAGTATATTTTTAGTAGATCGTGACCAAAAAAAAGTTTGGCCGCCCCTGATGTAGAGTATACGTATAATATTATATGCGCGACGTGCAGTGTTATGTAAAATTTGATTTTTTTTTTAATCGGACCGTTGGTGTGACGAGCGCACGCACATTTTGTTCTCTTTTTTTTAGCACTCTGTATATACGCGCACATCACGCCTACGCTCGCTGGAGAAGGCAGTTTGGCAACTGTTGCCGGCGTGGCGCGACGTGAACGCGCGCGCGGGGAGGAGGTGGAGGGCCGTTGTGTTGCCGCACCGTCGAGCGTGACGCGCGCGTATTTTTTCGATTTTTTTTTTTTGATTTCTAGCCGTCTTAGAAACGGATATTTCGCCTGTAAATAGCGTTATCGCGCCCGGACAAACGAAGGTGGTGATGATGATGACATCTCGTGGCGGGGGTTTATACAGCGGTTTGCAAAAAAAAAGCATCCTCCGAACAGTTTGGATCAGTTTAAAAGAGGTATTCAATTTCGTTTTGAATATTTGTACCGCGAAACCGCCGTAGAATAACGTTTTCGCGATAATTTTCCCGGTTAAAACCGCGGTTTTAATACGCGTTTCTTTAAAGAACAAAACTTTTTTAATATATATATATATGTATTTAATTTATTTATATTTTAATAATATATATGTATAATGTATATACGTTTATCCTTTTGCGCGGTAGGTACTGCGCGTTGTGATGGCAATATTCGTTTTGGCTACGACAAACATCGCACAGTCGTGTTAAGATATAACAAAGTATTATATAAGAAGTTCACCGAAAGTATAATTTTCGTTTAAACTTTTCGTGATGTAAATACATTATAATATTTACGCGGGAAATTATCGAAATAAAAATATTCGGATGGATACGCGCGGAATTTAAACTATTATACGTATATACGGAACGCTAAACTCAATGGTTTATTTAGATTTTTTTTTTTTAAAGGGTGTGTGGAGGGGCTGAGGCATTGAGTACCTATAATATCGTCGTTATTTCTAAATTCTATATCCAAGACTAAACATTATAAAAAAAAAAAAAAATTATCAGATTCTCAACCCATTAAAAACGACTATATTATACAGGAATTTATAGTATAAATTTCGGCGGTGTTTCGTGTTAAACGATAAAGTAAATAAATAAAATAAATTAGATAATAATTTATTATATAGTATATACGTAGTTACTTTGACACGAAGAAAAAGACTAGAAATATGCGTCCTATAATTACAATACAAAAACGAGTTTAAAAAAAACAAATTAAAACGCGCGTTTGGTCAATTTTAGAACGTTTTTTTACGAATTTCTTAATTTGTGTGCGCATATTTAATTTTTTTTTTTTTTTTCGTAAAACATTATGTTTTTTCCCCTATTTTTCCTGTTATTATTATTGATGTGTAAAAAAAAAAAAGGAGGCTGGTTTAACGCCATTGCACACAGGAATACATAAAAAAAAAAAAAAATTAATTTCCTGATATTTCTGGGGAATGGGTGGCTGAGGCCCCGTCAGTCCCCTCCCGTAAATACGCCCCCGGCTAAATTCGTGATAAAATAAGATTGTTTTATTTAAAAAATAAACCAGTCGGTTATTAATACATATCGTTTTGATATCGATCGGGGTATTCTCGCGGCGCTCACATATTATGTTTTACAAACGTCATAACACGCGCGCCGTGTATATATATTTTAATAATATATATTACCGCAGCGGCGTCGTACAATGGCAAATTATTATTATTATTATTATTATTATTACATTTATAACCGCGCGGCCGGTCTTCGCACGATACGCGCTAATATTTGCTCGCTTTGTGTGTGTGGCACGTGGAATATTAGTTATCGCGGAAATACGGTTTCCCAATCCGTCCAGATATTATTATGTTTCGAGTTATTATAAAATATGTAATAATAATAGTCGCCGACGATTATTCTCGTTTTATTTTTATTTTTTTAAATTTATTTTATAAAGCGATTGCGACACGTTTGTCACGGTCATCACACCGCGGAGCCGTGGTCGACACGATTTTCTAACGCGTATAGGTAGTATACGCTTGCAGCTGGAACGCGCGCGCCCGATAATAATCCGTGTTAAACATTTCCCTAGCCCCCCTCCCCCCCACATTTGGATTTTGTAAAATTTTTTTCCCTAAATATTTATTACGTATAATTTGTATATGAATTTGTATGAACTGCAGTCCCGGAATTTGTACGGCATCGGAACCGCGAGAAAAGTCGATTTTATTGTGGAAGCTGGAGAAACGTTTCTCCAGCCCCCCCCACTTGTAAATAACAACAATTTTTGAATTCTTGAATTTTTTTTTTTTGCAAATATTTAGTACGTAATTTGTATGAAATCGTATGACCAGTACACTAAAATCGACTTTTCTCGTGGTTCCGATGCCGTACAAATTCCGGGATTGGTCATACAAATTACGTACTAAATATTTAGGGAAAAAAATTTTACAAAATCCAAATGGTGGGGGGAGGTGGACTGGAGAAATGTACGTAATTAATATTACGATTGAAATAAATTTTAACGCGTTTTGTCCGTTTGACGACGACGAGACAGTGGAAACGAGAAATCGCTATAATAATAATATAACCTAAAGTATATAATATAATCGTATTAAATAATATACTTAACACTAGGGCAGTGGTTCCCAAACTTTTTTTTTTCCATCGCAGCACATTATTATTAGTTATTATAAGTCAGCATGCGATTCTCGAGTATAATATATAAACGGGCCACATAATATATTGTTTAATAGTTATTTAGTTTTTTTTTTTAAAAGTGTATTAATATTTGTATTAAACGTAAAAAAACAAATAATAATCGTTTTCTATAATATGTAGTTGTAATTATCCGTATGTGTATAAAATACAAATAAAAATACAAGTTACTTCCTATATAATGTAGTATAATATACTGTTTACGATCCATTTGGTTTTTTACGGGCCGCGCGATGCGACGCGTGCGTACAGAGTGCGAGAAGCAATAAATAATAAATATAAGGTTATATAACGGAACTATTGGTGTTCTTTAAGGACCAATTAATAATAATAATAATAATTCGGTTCTCACAAAAAAAAAAAAAATTATAGTTTATACGAGTGTTTGGCGACGCACATAAAACGCGGGCGTTATATATACTATTGAAAATATACGTATTCGTTTTATACGAGACAAGCCAATTCGTTCACATTTTTTTTCTGCATAATACCATATATGATGTGGTGTAAGGTCGGATCGAGTGTTGTGCATTATTATATTTCATCATTGTTTTTTTTTTTTTTAGTGTCACGACTCCCGAAACGAGTCAAAACTGTATATAGTCAGTGACCGGTTCACGAGGATCCCCTTACAATAATATAAATACTTATTCGAGCCCGATTATTCTTTGTTTTACCAGTCATAAATATTTTATCACTAGCATTGCGCTTTGATTTCGAATTCCGTCCCAGAAAAGTATGAAAACCTTCAAAGTCAATCCGGCATATGGAAACAAATCGAACCCGTTTTTAATTTGAAACCCAATAGGATTTTTTGAGCGTAAATCGATTTTTTTTTTTTTTATTGAAAAATCAACAAAGTTGTCGCTGTGAAGAATGATCCAGAACGACACCGCAACACTTCAGTAACACGCGTCCTATTTATTAGCACTAAGGGTGGTGCAGGTGGCCATGGAGACGAAGCCCCACACGACAGCGGAAAACCTCATTCTACCCGCCGCTGCTGCTGTTGCTGCTGCTGTTGATATATGGTCAATGTTTATGGTCCGAAAGAAGCAATAACGAATTCAAAAGTATGCCCCACTTTCAAATGACACTGTATCAATTAACGAAATGGCCCACTGGTGTTCGCGATCAAATAGTGAAAAATCTTAGGTGAACTTTTTTGCTGTTGATTTTTGATATAGTGCTGGTCACGCAACTGCAGCAGGACAAGGAATTTTTAAAGTGTTCGTCGTGGCGACAAAAAAATGGAAACTCGGACTGGAATAAAATGTATTCCGCCGGTGTGTTCTTATTAGGACGCAAAAGCAGGGGAAAAACATTGGCTCGATAGTGAAATTAAAAGAAATTATGCCGCATACGCGGTATTATGGACTCACTGTTTTCTTCGCTGCAGACATGAAAAAAAAAAAGATACCAGGAAAAATGTTTTGATCCGACGCGACTCCTTGTGTGTGATTGAAAAACGAGATTGGATAAGGCCTTCGTATAGATCCGTTTATACGCGGATTATTTTTTGTAAAAAAAAAAAAGTTGTTTTGCGCGCATGCGCGCGCGTTTCGGACGCGATATTTTTCGTGATCAAATTCTATACCGCAGTCTATATATATACAGTTTCAAAAATTACATTTGAATTTGAATCATATATAGCAATAGTGTGTGTGTACGCTTTCGTAAAATCGTCGAGAGATTGCGTACTATATATATATATATATAGTCGTAATATTATATTTATATATGGGTTATATACGTGAGTGTATAATATAATATTATACGTCGGGCGAGTGAACGTGCGTCGTCTAGAGCTGGTCGGCTGGACACAGCACAGCTGTAGACAGCATTCTCCGTTTTGTTGAACGATTTGGTTCAAGGTAAAAAAAAAAAACGCTCCTCTGTAGGAGCAACATTTTTCGACTTCCGTAAGAGATCAACGCGTTTGCACGTGTTCTAACACGAACATATACGTCATATTTTTTATATATATATATTATACGTGTTGTGTGAATACCACTGCAGTTGTCGTCATGCCCGCGGTTTATACAGTGATCGATTATTATATATATATACCTATTTTTGTGTATACAAATAATATAAATATTATACAGCGAACGTAAAAGGACCGAAAAATAACTGTGGTTCTAGGCGATGTTTTAGAATTTTTTTAAAAATTTTTTTACATGTTTTTAAAATAATTTTCTCGGTTAATTCTAATTTGTGTAAAAAAAATTCGACGGTCAAAAACCTTTTTCGTTATACTTTTGCAATTCATTTATTATTTTCTATGATTTTGCTTTTTCGAAGATAATGTACCGAGTATATACACATATTTATTTATCATACGAATAACGACGTATATATCTATACTATGGTCTCAATATATTTTACTTATATAATTTATTTGTTAGTTTAGTTATCTGTTTTGTTTTGTTGCTGTAAATATTATTTTGTTTTAGATTTAGATAATTGCCGAGATTCAATGTGGTATCACAAAATCTCTTTAAATAAAAAAAAAAAAAAAATATCTCTACTATATATATTATAGAAAATAATAAGGGACAAAAAGTTTTCACCGCTCGATTCATTTTGAAAATAGTTTAATTTTTTTATATATATATATATATATATATAAAGAAAATACATTTTTTTTTTACTCATTAAAAATACAATTCTATTATTATAATACATGTAGCTCAAATGTATAAAAATTATTTTAGAAAAATATAACATTATATTGCTTACAACCGCGACTCGTAGTCAATATTATAATTAGATATTTGTAGGTCCGTTATACGTGTACGTGGTGCTCGGCGATTTTTCAATAATAATAAAAATAAATAAATAGCGGATTTACAGACGAAACTTATTGTAATAAAATCAACTCCAAACAGTTATACCGTATACGAACTATGTATAATATTTATATTACAAGTGTGTGTGTGAATACAGCCAAATGCGCCCACTGGAGAGGGATTGGTTCAGTCACCTCCTCGCGTCGAAATCTATTTACAAATTATAATTTTTTTTTTAAAAAAAACATTGTCTACGGTGCGAAATCTTTAAATCTTATCCAAAATCCGCTCTGTCGATTTTTTTTTCTGAATTCGGCCTTGCCGTGTATATTACATTATATATAGTTACATTTTTTTTTTTTTTTTTACGAATATAATATATATATATATTACGTTTTATCGTTCAAGTTCATCGAAGTGATCTTGAAAACAAAACCTATAATATATATATTTATATAATATTATTATATAACGTATTATAAGAAAAAGAAAACACACGAGATTGTTTTGTGACGTAGTCAGACGTACGTTTGCAGTATAAAGATATATATTAAATAACGAATTTTCCTTCGTTACATATACTGCACGCTTCGTTAGTCGTCGTTACGTATATATTAATGTATTATACAGGGTCATTCCTAACAGGAGCATAACATTTTTTTTTTTTTTTTTAGAAAAATCATCCTTTGGCACTTGTTAAAAGAGCCCTATAGGTTTTTTCCATCGGGGAAAAAAAATTACAGACGCGTATGGTCCTTTTTAAATTTTGACGTCCATATATTATATTTGTCAGTTTTGAAAAAAATTAATTGATTCACGTAATATTGTGTCACGTCTCGAAATGTTTATAACACTTACTTTTTTTTCTTCTAATTTTACCACAATAACACTTAGGAGTGTACGTGTCTTCTTAATACGAGTTTAAAACTTATATATATATATATAATTTAACAATTTTCGGTATCTAATCTAATCGTTGTATAACGAGTGAGCTATATATATATATATATATGGCCTATAAGTATTACTAGTTATTTATGAGTGCACTGCACGTAAAACGAACGTGACGTATATATATAGATATCGATACGCGTATCGCGCGTTAAAATGTCTGTCTGCCAGTGAAAATTTTCTTGGCTGCCTACGATGAGTAAATGTAAAAAATATTAATCTAAACGACGTCTTCACCGAATTCTCGTTTATATATATATATTACATATATAGTCGTATAAGTGTGTAAAATAAATCGTTTCACCAAACAATCCGTGACCATAGTTTTATATATGCATATTACGCTATAAATAGTTGGACGCGGAGACAGGGGGGGAAAAAAAACTTTTACGTCTCCTGCAGATTTTTCTCACGTAGTCACGGTACTGTTTAAAACGTGTGTTGATCTTTATTAAGAGGCCGCAGTAACACTATATCTCGTCATGTCCGTGACTAAATAGAAAAAACAAACGACGTTTGTTACGGTACAGGGAAAGGTATAAGTAAATACATTTTCAATTTTTTTTTAATTCATTTTAAATTTCAGAAATATCGGATAATGTTTTAAAAAATTGTATCGATCAAGCACTTAAAAACAATATTCGCATCAAATGGGCGTGTACTATCGTACAAAATTTAAATATGCAAAAAAAAAAAAAAATGTTTTTGGGCGAAGCCGAGTGTGCAGTACAGGGTAAAACTGCAGGTTATAAATTAAAAATTAGTTGTATTTTCTTTTCTTTTTCACTTGGACCGCGTGTATACTGCAGTAAATATGTAAAATATTTTAGCGTAATTTTTTTGCAATATTTTTGGTATTCCGTCGCGTATTTGTATGTAATAAAAGAAATTTTCCGTTGATTTTCAACGTTTTTTCACACGTCGTTTTACGTTTTCCAATTTTTTTTTATGAGGCGGAAAAAACACATACCGATTTTTTTTTTTTTAATAAAATATAATTATTACATGACTTACGCGTTTATTTTATTTTTTTAACTTTCAGTAAATAACGCGCGATATAACACCGCGCTATCAACAGCAACGAAATTTCGTCGTTTTTTTTTCTTTTTTTAACTCGATTTTTGGGATTTATTATTTTTTTTAACGCGAATGTCGTAATAACAGTAATAATTTTAATACGTTTTCACTGGATAACGACATCCGTGTATAGTGAGGAGAAATTTCGAGGGGACGGCAGATCGGATACATAATATGCGAGTTGAATTTCAGCAGGGTCTGAATATAATATAGTATTGGAAAATTCCGAATTTTATATTTTTTTTTTAAATACCTAATCATAATGGGTACGAACGATGAAAATTAAAATATTACACGAATATAATAAAATATTGGAATTAAACTTGTATAAATTATTTGTACAGAAATTATAGAAATTAATTGTAAAAAAAAAAAAAATGGAATCATCTATACGCTTGTCGGCAAATTTTATATATTCAAACTCGAATAAATATACGTATATAAACACGAAATACGATATTTCGACGTGATATATATATTTTTTTTACATTCTGTACCGAAGCGAGGAAGCTGTTGGTTTTTACAATGATGTGTATTTTTTTTTCTCTGTACAAACATGTTGGGACTATATACTACTATAGAAAGAATGATCTCGTCATGCGTTACGTTCCGGTAGCGAATCGTATATCTACTGCAGCAGTTATATGGTTTGAAACGTTTTTCGATTTTCCCAATACAGTTTCTTTACGCGCGATTCAAAACAATACAAAAATCTGGTGGGGGAACTGTTTTCTCCAATACTTTTTTCTAAACGCAGCACAAAAAAATAAAATAAATATAAATAACGTTCTTATAGTAGTCTTGAAATTTACACCGAATGTTTGACTTTGCATTATATATATATATATATATAAAAAAATGTTTTTTGATAAAATTTCTTCCAATTTCGGACCATTTACACAGTAATTATTAAATGTCCAACTGTTTATGTCGTAAACTGAGTAATTTGACAATCCTAAGTCACGATTTTTTTTTTTTACCATTTTAAGTGCAATGACGATTTATCATTGTTTTTTCATATAATAGTATAGTAATAAAACTGTTTATGAGTAATTCATTACAGTTAATAGCGACGTCCATCACAACACCTGCAGGGACGTAATTATAAAGGGAGGACGAGGAGGATAAATCCGCCCAGAACCTTTTTTTTTTTTGATTACGCGTTTAAAAACATAACTGATAACTGTCATTATCGCCTATTGCTGATGTCACGTATATATATATATATAGAACACAAAATATTTGCTACTAGCGCTATTTACTCGACGTCTCACGAATATTAATAACTATAGCTTGAATTATTACCCGCGGCTCTGTCCGTCGAACGAAAACGTAATTATTTATGGGGAAAAAAATTCGTAAAATTATTGAAACGCCTCGGCGAAAAACCGCGGTAACGCGTTTAAATAAAATACTTTCCCTATCCTCAGATAAAAAAAAAAAAAAAAAAAAAAATGGGCGACGCGTGAGAACGCAGCTCTGTGAAGTATTTGGAACAACTCTAATGTGAAAAAAAAAAATTCGTAAAATTATTGAAACGCCTCGGCGAAAAACCGCGGTGACGTTTAAATACAATTTACTTCCCCTCCTCAGACAAAAAAAAAAAAACAATTGGCGTAGAAAAAAATGTCTATCCCTCCTCCCTTCTCCCGAGAACGAATCGCTAATTATAATGTAGTTATCATAGGCGTGTCCAGACCTCCATGGCTGGGGAGGCCAGTTATAAAATTTAAATTTTTTACTTACTACAGCGATCTATATACTATACCTATATTTGTGACTTTTTTTTTTTGTTGAATGGCAATTATATGGCACCGGGAATTTTTTCACCCCGCAAAATTAAAGAGTATTTTGATCTTAAAATTGGTTTCCTACGCTATTACAACTAATAAATAAGGCTAATCAACTAATGTGCTACTTAGTTATTTTTTATAAATATTTAATATTTATAGTTTCAACCACGGTAGATTATAAGCCAAGAGGCCAAGAATTAAGTCACTGGGGAGGCCGGTGCCCACCCTGCCTCCCCCGTAGACACGCCTATGGTAGTTATACATTATATATACCCTTTTTCGATTTTTTTTTTTTTTGTTATTCAGCTATTATTTATACGATAATATTGTATAATATGTGTATATCATATGTGATTCACAGGAATCGGTCGATCACGTGCACGTGATATCGGTGGATCCGCCGGTGCGGCTGGACGAGAAGCCGCCGGACTACGCGACGGTGGTGGTGGAGGACGTGCCGCCGCCCAGTTACGACGACGCGATCAAGTTGGACCCGCAGAGGCTGTTGACGACGATGACGGCGGCTGCGGCGGCCGCCGGTGCGGCGGACACGTGCGTCGTGACCGTCCTGCAGCAGCAGCAGCAGCAGCAGCGACCGGACGAATGCGACAAGACCGCGTCGTCCGACGGCCGTTCGGAACCGGACGCCGCGGAACAGCCGCAGCCGTCCGCGACGTTGGCGCAGGCCATCCGGAAGAGCATACGCGACATACGCAAACAGTTGACCAACAACGTGGTGGCGTTGCAGGCCGACGACGCGGCGGACGTCGAGCAGCAGCAGCAGCAGCAGCAGCAGCAGTCGAGCGGTTCGGCGGAACGTCGCGCGCCGCACCGCGGCGACGCCGTCACCGTCGTCCGCGGAACCGCCGACGCCGTAAAGTCTGCGAACGTTACCGCGAACTAAAGCAAAAAAGAAAAAAAACCACGGTTTATTACGCCTATATACGTGCAGCGTGGGTGGCAGGGTCCTCGCGGAGGAAGGAGGACTGTATTCTTTCACGAGACTGACGTTAATTTTTTTTTTTTTTTTTATTATTATTATTATTAATATACGCGTATAAAGTTAAAATATATAATAATAAAGCGTATATTATTATATAGTGTGTTTTGTATTGTATACGTGGTGTGTATGGTGTCCAGTCGGGGGGTTATTTTTTGTAAGGACAAAGAAAAAAAGTGTACAAAAGAAAAAAAAATGTATCGTTTGCTGCCCGCGGTTTTCAAAAACGCTTGTATTCGCCCACAAACACACACATCAAATTTAAAAAAAATAATATCGGACACAATCGCGTCACACACACACACACACTTATAATACGTGTATACCGCGCGGGCAATTTCATCCGCGCACTCGGACGATAATATTGTTATTATTTTTTTTTCTATATCAAACAACATTTTCTATAATATACTCGGTGCTGTATAGGTACACCGTTCCGGACGTAAATTGATTAAATATATTATAATATGTATTTGCTTGTGTATATAGAAAATCAATGGGACTCATATACGCAAATTATAATAATCGTATTGTTGTTTGTTTTTTTCTGTATACAGAAAACGATTTATTAAATAATATTGATGGTTATTTATACGAATTATTATTTTTTTTTTTTTTTACGAAAGGCGGATAAAAAATTAATATCCTTACAATATTGTCTCGTATAATATAATATACATATTATGATTTCTATAAGCGCGAGGAAAATGAATAATAATAATCAAGAAAATCGCTGGTATATAAATATAAGTTCCAAGTCGAATCTGCGTGCGACCAGGCCCGGATTTAGCACAAATGCCACTACAGGCCTCAATATAATTTGCCACCACCTCCCTCCCTCCCCCCTCATTCCATCCTCTCCCGCTATGAAAAAAAAAAAAAGGTAAATTTGAATTATTGATAATAATTTGCTTTAATATATTGAAAATAAATCAATAAGAAAAATTAAATTCAATAGAAAAATTTTAAAAATTTAATACGAATTTGCCGCCCTAAGTCCCCGAAATTTTTTCTTAAAATAAAATTTAATCATTTATATATTATTAGTTTATTATATTTTATACTCTCAGTCTCCCCCAATAAAAAAAAATTTTTTTTTTTTTGCTGGCTCCGGTCTTATACAGTCCTAAAGTGTATTATTGTGTTATAAATGATCTCGAAATTCGTCCACAGAGTTATACACGCATCATACAAGTACTGGCCGTAGCAGGAAAATATGTCCACGCGATATTATATTAAAATAACGCGCGAAACTTTCGACTGATTGCAAAAAAAAAAATGTAAAAAATTGCGCGTCGTTATATATACATTTTTAATTCACGGTACCCTACGGATTTAGTCGACGCAGTTAAGAAAAACAAAAAACCAATTTTTTTTTTTTGGGGTTTTTTTTATTTTTCAAACAAAAATCGTGATCCGTCTTCGAAATTCGCGTATATTAAATACTCGCGCATATAATATACATAACGCACGTACTGTATTATAGAAATACGTGAGCGATTTTTTTTTTTTCAAACAAATTTCGCTAATATACGTTTTAGAAACGCGCATGTGATTCCCTGCAGGTGCTAAAGAAGCTGCGCGGACCGCTTTTGCGTAGATTTTCAACCACCGTATAATATATAATACGTTCTCGTAATATTATCTATTAATATATAATATATTAATAGATAATATTATTCAATGTAAAAATATTATTATTATATTGAATAATAACTGTATATATATATATAGGAAATAATAGCTGCCGGTAATCTATGAGCAATATATTATTAAATAACGTACACTGCTGCAGCGGACGTCGAGGGGAAATGTTAGCAAAAAAAAAAAAAAATGACTGTGTATATACACGACATTTCATACAGTAAAAATATAAGCAGTTCGAATTTTCTTCTATTCATCTATACCAGTGGTTCCCAACCTTTTTTATTCTACGCCCCCCCCCTTGTAAATTTTAAAAAACCTCACGCCCCCTCCTTTAAATTAGAATTTAGAAGGCTTATTTTTTTTTTTTTTAGTGAGTCGTACAAATAAATTTTACAAAATAACTGTGTATTATATACAATTCGTTATTTCATCATCACTATATTCCCCCTTTTGGGAACCACTGATCTATACCTATATATACGGCGATACCGCGACTGTTCGACCCGCGCTATAATAACACGCTGTTATTTTTTTTTTTTTTTTTGTAAACTCGAAAAATCGATTTTTAAAGAGAACATTAATTATCATCATTATTATACATACTTGCGCACTGAACCGGTTGCAAACAAAATACAAAAATTAACTTATTCAATGCGAACAATCGCGGTCAATACGAGACAACATGTATAATGTACCTATATAGTATATAGTCGTTTTTCCTATAAACCGTCTTTTTTAATAAATATTTAACGATATTATATAATTAGGTTAGATATAGAGTAAAAAATTTAACTCCGTGATTTGTACATAAAAAAAAAAAAACCCGGAAAATTATAATAATAGCTGTCTTTATTTTTGGCAAAAAGAAACCCGAATCGTTAAAACCTATATTAATAATAATCGACTTAATGATCGGCGAGTGAAAATCGAGTCGTTTTTAAACTATGTTTATACTCGTAATGGGACTATTTATAATATACTCATTTATAGTGTAGGCACGACCCAAACGGCATTGAATTAAAAATTCGTAAAAAAAAAAAAAATTAAAATAAAATCGGTAGTTGACAAGTGGTTTTTTTTTTTAACATTATTATTATTATACCCGTACAAGTGAGACCTGTAAATCGATCGTTTTCATGGATCATTTCGTACGCGAACAATCGAAAATCTCGACTGATCTGTCCTGCAGTAGGTACCTACGTCAACGCGAAATATCGAATGCGCAAATGAAAAACTTCTATTTAAATCTCCCGCGGATCTACTCTGCGGTATAATAAATAAGTATCGAAAAAAGCGTGTTTAGCCGCCCGACTATATCTATATATATATATTTAGGCGTTCGATATTATTTATTCTATGACACCATTTTTATTTATATACTTTCAACGAAAAAATTAATCCGCCCCCCACAGAGGCGGATCCAAGGGGGGGGGGAGCACCCCCTCACCCTTGGACTGTGTAGTCATTATGCTTAAAAATTATATACATACAACTACATAATATATAGGCGCAAATAGCGGGGGGCTAGGGGGCTAAGCCCTCCTAAATTCTGTATAGTCCACTCAACATTTTTTTGAGAATTTTGTATTGATATAAAAATCTAAAGAGTGTTTGGGATGGATTTAGACTTTAACCCCCCCGAACTTCAAACACTATTTGCGCCTGTGTATAACCTTTATACCTAAATAGGTATAATTTTATGTATATATATATATATATGATTGCTATATCAATGTTGTGGAAACGAATAATTCTATAAAATATACCTGTATTATAATAATAATACACAAACGAATACTATAGTAAAACGTTATGGGCCGGTTTCACCAACATTTGTTGACGATTTAACACGTTGTCAATCGTATTTAACGATTATAGCTAATGAAAATTGCGTTTCACCGAGACAGGGACGGATTGGAAGAAATTTTCGGCCCGGGAAAATGATTTAGACCAGCCCTTTCTATTATAGTATCTAATATTATACATAAAATTTTAAGACAATCTGCGGTTTACCACCCCAATATACACTTTTAAAAATTGCAATTTTGTTCACTGACTTTTACATTTATTAAAATAAAATTTGCACATAAATAATATAGCAAAACAATTTAATATGAAAGTTCTTTGTTGGGTAATATTTTTTAACTTATCAATGATTCCTTCTGTGTCAATATAATTTACAATTGAAAAATTCGTAATAATTTATAGCAAAATTAAAAATTGTCTGCGGCCATAGCAGCCCTCATCAGGGGCGTATTTAGAATTTTTTTGTGGGGGGAGCTGAGGCATTGAGCAAATATCATTGTTGAATTATTTCTAAATTCTAATCCGAGAGTAAATCTTAAAAATAGGGCAAATTACCAAATTCTCAACATTTTAAAAATATGGAATTTATTAAAAATATTATACATCCTACATGCCGCATAAGGCATAGGAAATATAGTAAAGAAAGTTCCTGAAATTTCGGGGGGAGGGGGCTGGAGCCCCATCAGCCCCCCGTAAATACGCTCCTGACAGCCCTCAAGGATACCGGCCAACCGGGAAGTTTCCCGGTATCCCGATGGGCCAATCCGGCCCTGCGCCGAGATTTGTTAACCGCTTGCCGCCGTGTTGAGTACTTGTGAATTTGGAAAATCGGCGTTCAATCCGCCCTGTAGAAAGTTTTCTTCTTTCATATATATTTATAAAAAAAAAATAATAATAATCGAAATCCAACTATACTCAACGAGGCGTGATCGTTTCTCCTGTAACAGCGGTGTTTTACGTGTAAAATATCACCCGGCACCAGGCCCCTTAACCGCCCGAAATCGGCTCGTTAAAATAATTCAATCGGTATTTTAAAATGCCCATAGGTGCACTACAGTCAGTGGCGTACATTCAAATTTGTTCTGGGGGGTTTAAAAAAAATAACCAACACTAAAACCATCCCTTTAAACGGCGCATGAAGGAATTTATGAGTAGGAGCCGATAGTGCACACAATACCTGTACACCGTTGTAGAGTGTAAAAATTAAAACATGTTATAACGCGCAACGGGCCTTATATAATATGTACGCCACTGACTACAGTAAATTAGGTTTATAATCGCCTATTTTTAATATTATCGCTTACGGGTTATTACATTTCGTGATAGCCAAATGAGAACGTTTGTGAATCGAGGTAACACGAGATTTTTGCTAAAAAAAAAAAATTTTTTTTATTCCTACGAAACCGTGTCTCGGCGTATTAGATTCGCAAAAATATAAAAAAAAAGTTCTCCATAATTCATTGCCAATTACGATTTGCGTCACACGGCGCGCATAACTCTGTGAAAAAACACGATTTTTCAGGAAACCCGTTTCAGCGAATATAATATGTACCTAATATTACCAATATATTATATTATAACGCGCTTGAAGGTGCCTTTTAACGGTGAAACGCTATTAAAACTTCGTATCGCGTTTTACCTTAAAAATATATTTTATTTTTAATAGAATTTAAAATTCAAAAATGCGTTACCGAGTCTGTCTCCGAACGAGCAAAAATTTTTTTTACGAATTGCGGAATTGTGGCGTTATTGCGTGGCACATATTATTCCTATACACGCGTAAAAAATAAAAAGAATTAATTTTTTTTTTTTTTAAAACGTATTCGCGTCGTTGTTATATATATATATACGTTAAGAGTTAATATTATATTGTTTTATTAAAGTGTAATATTATTATTTTATATAAATATTGTGAATTTAATTACGATTTATATATTGTAAAATGTTGAATATCGAAAAAGTGTAACGCGAATAAGAATTTTTGTTTTCTTGCCAGTGTTCATATTATATCAGTGGCGTGGTGAACTATTTTACTACACGGAGCCAGACATTTTTTTTTACCCAACCACCCATCTATACTCGGGGAAAAAGTACGTACAAATAAGCAAAAAAAAAAAAAAACTACTAAAATGGTCTTGCCCCTAAAACCAGCCCTGCACCTTTTAATCCTATACTAATGTACCAACCAAAAGGGGTCTCCAAGTCCGGTCCCTATGGTATATATATATATATATATATAGCAGTGGCGTATTTACGGGGAGGGGGTTCCAGGGGTACTGGATCCCCCCCCAGAACCAAAAAAAAAAAAGATTATCCAAAGGTATTTTTTATTAAATACCTTATATCAACATATCCTGTTGGAATTTTCAAAAAAAAAAAATTTGGACCCCCAGAAAAAAGTTGAAAATACGCCACTGTATATAAGTATATATAAAAATTATTTTAGACCCCCCATTGAATGTGTTATATAATTTGTGATAACACTGATATTGTTCTGTGATATTACCGACGCGCTATCAGATCAAAATAATAACATATTATAGATAATGATAGATTGTTCAATCCAATTACCTAAATAATTTATTATATAGCAGTGATGATTAGAACTTAGTATAGGTTCATTTATTTGTAAATATTCTTACGAACCAACTTTTGTGTAACAGCTAACTCACATGTAGAGTATTGTACTACATTACTGAACAGTGAGCACTGACGTCAGACCCTGCACCCACCCACTCACCCAAATTTTGAAATGGAGCCGTGGCTCAAAAAAAACCCCTTCGCCACGCTCCTGGTCTATACCTTTGACGTTTTTCAAACGTCAAAGGTATATTCGTTCGAAATAACAGTGAATTTCAAATACGTTCTCTCCTCGAACATTGGTAATATTTTATTGTTTTCTTATAAAAATTTACACCGCACAAATATGATGTATACTGTATACGATTGTTACGTTTCGTTGATATTTTTGTTTTTTTGTATAATATTCGAATTATTGTAACTATTATAATATTATTATAAGTGTATTACGCAGTGTAAAACAAAAAAAAAAAACTATTATTTATAAATATATATTATACTTATTTACGAAAACTGTTGTCCAAAAGTAAATTATACACCTAACACGACTGATGTACGCACGGAAATAATTTGATTAAATTTGTCGAGCGTTGACATAAAATATGTGATTATACGTTTTAAAAAATATATTATACAACGTCTATCAGTGTATTATGCTCAGCATATACATGAATTGTATCGATATTGTTATATTTGAAATAAATATATATATTTTAAATAAAAATTCGGTTTTGTTTTGTTTTCATATAATTATACGCTTTTATTCGTTGTTGTGACATTTCGTATCGTGTTATAGTGTACGGTGTAATACAATAGCAAAAACCCAGACGGTATTTTTCACAAATAATTCCATCGACAATAATTATTACTTTCGCCTTCTCGTAATATAATACGACCGCGTTAAAAAACATATTTTTTTCATTATTATTGTCGTCGCCTACACCTACTGTGACACACCAGTCGCGTAGTAATTAATTGGTAACGACTTCTAATCGACCTACGACTCGTAGCGTTTGCGTTCATTAAATTACGATATATATTATACGCTTTTGCCTAAGCGCTATTGTGCAATTTTTTTTTTTTTTTTTTCTGTAATCAAATACCGTTTTTTATAACTACGCAACTCGGAAAAGCGATGCGAGTTGTAACAAAAACCAAAACTGAAGAAAACCGATTAGTCGTTTTCTACTTTAAATATTCTCGAAAATCGTTTCACGCAATTTGTTTAAAATACGAATTTCTGTAGGATTGGTTTCGACGTTTACCACGATTTACTTTTTTCACCTTTTCACGGAATACACATTCAATATTATTGAACAAACACACGTACACGCTTCAAATGCAAACAACTTTAGTCGACCTTGGCCTTACACACACGGTTAAGGTGTTGCACGATCCTTGACATTTAACGTAATAATATCGATTATTATCGTACAATAGTTTTGCGAATTATTTAAACGCTTGTTTCGTACTTAAAAACATTTTAATTTTTGGAACAGACGTTTCTTATTATGTACAATTAATATCGATCGAAGACGGGTAACACTAGACGCTTTACCACTAATGTAATAATATATTCAAAGAGTTAAAAATTTCTTTTGCGATTTCTATGCAGAAAAATTACAATAATAATACGAGCACAATTCCGATTCTTTGACGGGTACGGACGGGATCCACTACACGGGTAACGACGAGAACGATACTGAATCAGGAGTCGCTGCCGAAGATTGACTGTCATCGTTTCTATCGTCGTTTGAGTTAATGTGCTGAAAATAAAAATAAATACGATTCAACGAGTTTGTTTCGATTAATTGTTCGGAGATAAATTTGGACAAGGGTTTTTAAGCTAACCACTTCTTGTTGTATACTTAAAAAAAAAAAAAAACTGATTCAATAATATAACTGAATTTTTAAACAGCTCAATGTATAAAAACATATGCGTATATCTTACTTCGTGGAGTGTCATTAGAGCGTCCAGAGTATCTGGGAATACTGGTCTCACTGAATTTATCTCCATTGGCGTCAAATGGTTTAAAGAAGCTTGAACTCGACCTTCTTTAATGAATAAATCTACAGAAGACCGTAATTTCGCTATTCTCAAATCCCATAAATCCTACGAAATAAATAAATCATCGTAATTTAAGAGAACGCAAAGAGACTATATTTATGACCCAATTAAAAACAAGGCGAATACTTTAAAATTAAAAAAAAAACACGTTCTTTGAATTTTACAATAAATCGTTTTTATTGTAAAAAGTAGTTTCGACGTCTTTTAAACAGTCAACGTTAAAGAACACGTTTTTTAAACTAGTACGACCGAATAATCCGTAAATTTACAATACGAATATAAGCAAAATACGCTGTTCCAGTCTTCAATATTCCGGACGGAAATTTTGAAAGTGAAACTATTATTGATATCAATAATAGTAGTTTTATAAAAAAATTCAAACTGAAAACGATATTTTTTTTAAAAAAAATAATCGTTGAAACGTTGTAAGTTTAAGAGCCGAAAACACGTTTTCACAGAAAAAAAAAAAAATTACCGATTGGCAAAACGCCGTGCAATTGTGTTTTAGCGATACGTTCGACGTTTAAACGAAATGAAAGCAACAGGTTATTTGCCCGTTGTCGTCAACATACGAGCGATATCGACTCACTTTAACGGCGGTTTTTATTTCGTTCCCTTGTTGAACGTCTTCGCCGGCCACGGCCAACAACATCTGTGTGATTTCCAGGTAATAACTAGTGGGCAACTGCGTGAATAATCTGCAAACGGGGTGTTTGTCATAAATAATGCGATACGAATAAAAACGGATTTTTTTTTCCCCTCACCCCCCCCTACACACCGCCACACCATTTTACCGAAAACGACAACAAAACCCACTTGGACGCTTTTTCTTCTTCGATCCTCTCCTGCAGTTTGTCGACGGTCATCCAGTCGGGCGGCAGGATGCGACACGTTTTCTTCTGGCGCAAGTTCAACGCCACCCAGACGGGAACGTTCAACGGGAGACCGGCACGGAACGGACCGTACGAACCGCATATCAGGTGCATGTGACCGGCGTGGTTGAACGTCGGGACGATTTGGATCGTCTCGTTTTCGGCCATGAATTCGATCTCGGCGGGATGCATTTTCACGCAGTTTTCACTCTTTTTCTTTAACTTCGCCGCTTTCTATATCGCGTTTCGGTCGGCGAAAACAAAAAAAAAAAAACGACAGACGTTCGGATTGGCGGGAAATTTTTTTACCGACATAACCTGATCGTCTCAGCTGTTCAAAGACAAGACGAATATATTACACTCGAGTATTGTTCTTTTTTGGGGGAGAAAACCGTGCGCGACACGCACGTAAAAATTTGAAAAAAAAAAATAAAATTCGTTCGCGTTTCCGGAATCGTTTTTCGAAAACGCGGAAATTTTTTTTTTATCAACAGCCGTGTGATAAGCGATAACCGACGTACGACGCGAGACGGTATTGTTGTTTTTTTCAACGAATCCGCTAGTCGTCCCCGAATCGTTTTCGTCCCGGCGTTATTGACTGTTTTTTTTTATGGAACAGCGTTCGCCTCGAACGTTTCGCAATTCGTATTTATAAAACGAATTGTCGACGGTTCAGAATGACGTGACCCACTGCCGCCGACGCCGTCGAATGAGAACACGCTGCCGTCCGTCCGATCCGCCTGTACGCCGCTGTGAGTAGAAAACAATAATATTCTCTCTTTACCCACTCCTCATTTCCGGTTCGGCCAGGCTCGGTGCTCGAAAAATTAAAAGGAATGGGACTTAGAAAAAAAAATTTTAGCTTCCTTTTCAACGATCGAATACACAACCCGGCTTCGCCCCCGACCGTTCGAATTATTTACCTGTACGATGTAGGCCAAAAATTACAAACGAATATTTTTTTTTTTTTTAAAACTCGTCGTTGATTAACGTATAAAAATGTACTCTGACCAATTCGGTAGGTACTCGATGGATTTTAAATAACGTTCCACAACTGTTGGTAACTGTGATTTACTTCTGTGTGTACTTTGTGTTCCAACGCAAATTTACTGAATCGAAATTTCAATATTATTTTAACGAAATAACGCGTTCCGTTCCATCGTTCCAATCGAAATCGTCTACCCGGTGGTGGACTACAACGGAAACGGACGTGTTTATAAGAGTAAAAGTTCCCGACGTGTTGGGCGCTTATTATTATTTAGAACGGTTGTTCTACTGTGTTTATTATTGCGGTTTCGACCGTTCGTTTTTAACTGTTGGTAATTTTTCTGGTTTTTTTCCTTTCTTCAAATGTAATGCGAAATCGAATCGTGCGTAAAAAGGAAAAAAAAGAGGTTTCGTGTAGCGATTTTATGAAATATACTCGTAGTACGTTTGTATCAAATAAACAATACTCATACGTATTAATAGGTGTACGTACGCAATTTTGTGTAATCCGTTATGTATAGCGACCTTCTTTAATGATACTGTTTTTACTAAAATATCACGTTTTAAACGTGTATTATATAATGTATTTACTCGTTATTGTTATTAAAATGCTATTAGAATAATCGAGTTATATTATATAGCGAAAACGTTAGTTATTGTGATGCTTATAAAGTAATAACAGACATTATCACTGTCATGAGCCTTTTGAAAAAAAAAAATCGAACGTTTTCATAGACCCAGTCTACCTACAGTTTTGTACGTTGTTTCTTCTACATTAACGATAGAACAGAGATAAATTTAAATGTTAAATCTGTCTTTAAATATACATGTTGTACAGTAACAATAATATTTTGTATTTGTTTTTATGCCGTTTGACTGGTAAGTCTTCTATGAATAATATGTTGAAAATCAGAATTTCCGCAGATTTTAAATAATAATTAGGATTTTTTTTTTTTCTGTTAGATTATATTTGTACATTGAATTATTGACATTATAAGTGTAAAATCTATCACTACACACGCCTGTGAATGCTACATATTTAAAATAATGAACTTTGATTCGGAAACGTATTTGATTTGATACCTACTGTAATAAAATAAATTATAGAATATAATACTATTATAAATGGTATGGTTTCAGTGATATATCCGTACGTCGTTAGCCTACTATTGAATAATTTCGTAACGCGGTTCGACTTGACAGTGGGTGTATGAGAAAAGGTATTTTGTTTAAAAAAAAACAAAGATTCAAATACGGACTTAGAATTGAATTTATTAGTTTTCCAAACGTTTGTGTCGATTGTCGAAATTTGATAAAATTTACCATAATTTTAATACTAATGTTATTGCCAGTCTGAAGTTATATTTGATATACCTACATTAATAAAACTGTGTACGCATTATTTAAATTATTATTTCTTTTTTATTTCACAGTGTGAGAAGCAGACAACGGAGTACAAAATGCATCGTCTGCTTAAATATATTTTTACGTCTAGCCAGTGTTGTAAAATGTATTTACCTCAGTGCAGAATGTGTTTTCCAGCAGTGCTTTCAAACAACACATCATTTTCGTCGATACATTTGTACAAAAATCATCGGATCGTGTCGAACGTTAATTTTGCAGACGATCGATTTCCCAAACGCCATATCCGTTTGAAAGATGCTATTCGAGATAAACGGATCATTTTACAGAAAACCAAACAGAAATTACAGACCAAAAGCAAATTCATACTGGATGATATTAAGGAGACTAAATCAAAGGTCCGGGATACTATAAAGGAGAACGTTTGGACGATACCAAACATGTTGTGTATGACCAGGATAGTCTTAAGTCCTTATTTGGGGTACCTTATTGTTAACGGAAACTTTGACTATGCCCTTAGTTTCGTGGCCGTGGCAAGTGTGACTGACTTGATCGACGGATGGATTGCTAGGAATTTCCAAGGTCAGCAATCGAAATTGGGCAGCTTTTTGGACCCGATGGCCGATAAAGTACTCGTTGGTACTATGTTTCTTACGTTGACTTGTGTAGACTTAATTCCAATATATCTTACTGGCCTAATCATATTTAGAGATTTGGTGTTAATCGGCGCCGCTTTTCAAATTCATTACTTGTCCATACCTAAACCCAGGACATTGAGCAAACTATTCGATGTCACCAATACCAATGTTCAATTAGCGCCAATGTTTATAAGCAAAGTAAACACTACGGTTCAATTAGTAATGGTGTGCGCAACGCTGGCAGCTCCGGTGTTTAATTTTGTCGATCACTCAGCACTACACACGTTATGGTGGCTGACAACTTCTACCACCGTCACTTCCGCAGTTGCTTATATAGTTCATAGGAAAAATACTTATAAAGTATTTAAAAATTATAAAAAATAATTTTGTTAAAATATATGTATATATTTTACATTTCGTTAACACATGTTTTGCGTCTTTAACGGGGGGAAAAGTATTGATTTTAATACATTTTAAATACTAATTTATTACAAGGTGCATATTTGTTATGTGTACAAATTAAATATACGTGTATTTTATTTAAATTCAAACAATTGTATACGTCTACTGTTTGAATTAATTGATTAAACGCATTAAGTCAAATCCCATCCACATTCAATAGAATTGTATTATTTTATTCCATTTATTTTATTTTTATAAATTATAGTGTTATTAGTGATTTTACAAATAAATACAATTTATTGTGTTTTAATTGTTTATATTAAAGTACATTTCTCTTCATTATTATTATTATTATTATTTTGTTGTTGTTGTACTTTGTATGTGTATGTAATTATTGTTAATATTATATTTTAAGACTGGTGTTTAGTATCAAACTGTTTTTTTTTTATAATATTTAATACTAATAGTGAATATTTATCAAAGTCAAAATGTGTGTGTTTAAAAGTTACCATTTGAAATTATTGTAATTTTGTTATTTAATTTAATAATATCTATTGTTAAAAAATAATAAAATAATTATGGCAAACGAATAATAATAATAATTAATAATATTATTTCTCGTATAAAATTAAATGAATTGATAATGACAATAAAATACAACTATTATATGATTCTTTGACACTCGGTCCCCCTAATAATTATAAACTAGTGTTGTTACAAACTGTGTTCGGTTTTCCAACCCAAAATTGAAAATATTTGAACCTTGTAAAACGAAATTCAAAAAGACATTTTTCCCTCAATCCGTATAATCAGTATTTTTTTAATGCCTAATAGCATTGATTATAGAATATACTCTATATATATTCTATAATCAATGCTAATAGTAAATTATTTGTAAAATTGTAACATATAATATGTAAATCAATAAGTTACGATATATAATGTTCTGTTGTGTGTGTGTATATATATATATATATAATATAGTAGTTATGTAGTTTATGAATTAATAATTAATTATTAACCTATTTTCATTTATTTTAAATCTATTAAATACTTTAAAAATTAATTCACACATTAAATCTTTTTCACATTTAGTTTAAATGATTGAGCTGATCGAGTTCTTAACTTTTTATTATAAATATGCAATATTTTTATTTTAAATACCTTTTTTAAATCGTACCTCTTAATTTTCTTAAAATTTAAAATTTTTATACGATAAAAGCTACAAGAAAATACTTGTTGTTTTTTCTATTGATCTCGCGCAAAACTTATTAGTTTTTTTCGTTATAATGATACGTATACAAATTTATATAATAGTTTAAGTAAAAAAAAATATTTAAATTTTTTTTTACAAATTATATATCATTAAATTACAATACGCAAAGTACTGTATGTCTGTTTGGTACATGTATTTTCGAGTAAATATATATGTCTATTAATTTTTTTTTCCTTTAAACGATGTGTGCGAATACGAATAGTGGTTCTTATTGAAAGGAAAATACTAAAATTACTCGTAATTACACTCGTAATTGTTTAATCGTTCATCGCACATAAAAACAAATTCACATAATTATTGAGCGATATATAATATAATATATATATATATAAAATAAAACAATAATATTATTTACATATTTATGTTTTTTTTTTTTTTTTTTTTTTAGTACTTAATGCATAATATTACGTATGTTCCATACAAAACAATTAACTATATATATATATATATTTACTTAAATCTATTTTAAAATATAATTAAAAATAAATTAGTCTGGGAGATTTTATATATAAATATATAAAAGAAAATGTCATTAGTAAAAAAAAAAAATGTATCTATTATAATATTATATTATTATTTAAGGGTATTGGAACCGGGGTCATCTTTTATCAGTTAGGGTTATAGGCAAATTTATAATGTTTGGTTCGAGTTACGCCAGTACGAAAAAGCACGCCCACGTTTACAATTTCCAATCCATTCAATGGCGTCGAATTATAAAAAATTTAATTTAAAAAAAGAAAAACGTAAGATTTTGGTTTTCCATTACGTAATATGTTCAGATTGAAAATATCATTTCCAAGAGAATCGATTAAATAACTTTAAAAAAAAAAAAGTAGAACGTAACGCGATAATAGTTTTCTGGAAAACGGATTTGAATTTGTGAATTTTATCTATCCTCGCACATTTTTCATTTTTCTCGTCGTCTTTATCGAGAGAGCCATACGTTTCGACAGTGGTCTAGTGAGCACTCGGTGAACATATTTTTTTTTTTTTTGTAATACGTGTAAAGAGAGAAAATGACCGCCTGCAATGACCCCGTTAAATATTACCGTAATGTTTAACGTTACGCGCGTTAATATTAATATTCCGAGTACGATTTATTGGTTAAAAACGATATTGATTAGATATTATTATTATTATTATTTATTAATATATGTTTTTACAGTTAACGACCGGAAATGTATTAACTGGTACCACGGGTAAAACTGTAATAATATGTAATAAAATCCGTGTACGAAACGAGCGTTCGAAACGTATAAATTCGCGTCCGTGTCGTCGTGTTCTGTACTCCGTTCGGTTTAAGATCATACCGGAGCGATTGTGGACACCCCTCCCACAGGCGGCTAGTGTAGCTGCTCTGTCACTGGCCGATGCTGACGGCGGCACACGACGGTTTCCGACAGTCGGAACACGAACCGCTTTTCGTCCGCCGCCCGGTATAATCTTAAACTGAACAGAGTATA
This sequence comes from Slavum lentiscoides, assembly GCA_032441835.1. Classification (NCBI taxonomy): domain Eukaryota; kingdom Metazoa; phylum Arthropoda; class Insecta; order Hemiptera; family Aphididae; genus Slavum; species Slavum lentiscoides. The sequence goes on along the minus strand of CM063715.1, from coordinate 6,418,512 downwards.
CCTACTTCTTATTTATTTTATTTTTTTTAGTTAATTTCGGCCGTTGAGATACCTATTATATTGTAATAACGCGCGTACATAGAATGTAAAAACAATTTTTTTTTTTTTGCTGCCATCAGTTTCTGCCGTTTCTCACTTCGATCACCACGCCGCCGCCGTTACCGCCGTTAAACCCGTTGAACCCGTTGCTGATCGCGTCGCCGCCACCGTTGTACCGGCTCTTGGTCACCGTTTTCGTGTCGGTCGACTCGATCGTCTCCAGCCGGCCGTCCCTGGGCACCGTTTTCTTCGTGAAGTTTTGCACCGTGTTCGTCACGCTGGGCCGGTACGGGTCGTCCGACTTGGACGTGATGCGCACCGTCTCGGTGTAATCGTCCTTGCTGCCCCGGCGCGTCATCACGTTCCGGTTGGTGGTGCGGTGCACGGTCGGCGACGACGAGTTGCCGCTGCTCGAGTACGAGCGGTCGTGCACCGCGGGCGAGTACCGTCTAGTCGCGGCCGCCGTCCGTTCCTCGTCCTGGTGGTTCAGCGTCTTGTACAGTTCGGGCGCGTGGTCCAGCAGTCCCTTCATGAACATTTTCTTCTTCGGATCGTCCCGACGGTACGCGCCGCCGCCGTATCCGTTGCTCTGCAGCTCTCCCGGGCTGGCCCAGCTGCCGGACAACGACCTGTACCCGTCGTCCACCGCGGCCGCCGACAGGTCTTTGGTGCTGCGGCTCACGCTGCTCACGATGTTCGGGCTCTTGAGCGGCGGCGGCGACTCTTCCAGCCGGTGCAGCGTGCTGACGGACCGGCGCGTGTAGTGTCCCGCGTCCGGCGGCTGCACGTTGAAGCTCTGGCTGCGCAGCAACGACGGTTTCGAGAACGTCCGTTGAGGCTTGGCCGGCCCGTTCGCGAACGACACGTTGATCATGCTGCCCGAGTTGGTCGATCTGTTCAGCCCGTTGTAATCGTTTTCGCGGGACGCGTACACCTGGAACGTGAAACGAGCCCGCGGTTAGGTATATAGGTACATCAGTCGTGGTTGTACACGATGTTCAAGGGAGCGGGGGTGGGGGCAAAAATGGAAACGAAATAACGATAAAACAAGAAAAGAAAATAGTCACCAGACAGCGCTGAGACACGGCGTAGAGGGCGTGGCAGAAAGGCGCATATAAAATATAACGGTCGGTCTCGAACACACACACACACACACCGCAATCAGACGCGAACTACGTTGTTCACGACCGATCGCCGTGACTACACTGAGCGGTCCGATGGTTTCCGACCGCTATTTATACGCGCCTTTCTGCCACGCCCTCTATGTTGTTTCGTAGCGCTATCTGGCGACTACTTTCTTTTCCGGTTTTATTACGGTCAGCTGACGCGCTATGTCTGTATATGCGGCGGGTGTTTAGTTTGACGCTAACCGATATATTGACCGATCGTACGCGCGTATGCAATCTTCATTATTTATTCTTTTTTATTATTATTAATAATAATATTTTTTCGCGTATTTCAATGAAAGAAACGAACGCAAAGATTCATCTTTCTTCGTTGTACACTCGTTTACTCTTTGATTTAACTTTTAGTGTTTATTTCACGGCCGATGATCAGCGCGTACCCTATACGCGTTCCAGCCATCATTACATGATGTTCAAGGGGGGGGGACGAAAATGGAGCATAACCATAACATAATATAGGACCAACACACATGACACAGTCGGTACTGTTGTTATACTAAATTTAAAAATATCAAATCTCATGGGGGAGGCGATCCATCTATCGCCCCCTTATATAACCGCCACTACTCCGATACGCGCGTATCGTTTTGATTCGTACCTGTTTCTTTATTTTGCTCTCGGTCTTCAGTTTTCTGGGCAGTGTTTGCGCGCGGTCCGATACACTGCTATTGTAATCGTCGGACAACAAACGTCCCGTGGACTTGCTCAATCTGCCCAGCGTTGTACTAGTCGTGTTCACCGGTATAGTCCTGAAACAAACGAACAAATAGGTAATTAATACGCGTATTATTACGATTATAAAAATGTATGACAGTCTTGGATAATTTTTCTATATGGTACGAAGAATTTCAATTGTACGTTCGATAGTTGTTGTTAAACTGTAGTTTCCAGTTGGTCGAATGCAAAACACGAATATAATCTCAACGCGCCTACATTATTTATCGAGGCTATAGTTTAAGTCAATGATTTATTCGCGAAAATTAAGTTAACCAAACCGTTTTTTCTCTTTTTAACCGAGTCAATAGTTAATTTAAAATGCAAATACACGTATGTCAGTTCGGTTAAAAGTCAACAAAATATTATTAAAAATTTTATTAACCGTCCGCCCGTGATTTATATGTGTTTGAGAAAAAAATTCATCATAAAATACGTTTTTCAACTACTGCGATTTATATCAAATCTGAAGTCGTCACTCTTTCTACGCTCAAACGTATTTATATATATTTAAGTGTTTCGATAATAATTGAATAAAAATACAATTATTTTCGTCGCACTCGTGCCGCACATTCGCTGAACGGTTCGGATGATCGGACGTCCAGTGCGTGTTTCAGGAGCAGCAACATAAGTAGGTACCTACCTAATACTAGTGCAAATCATCCAGAGATGGTTAAAATATTTTTCTCGAACAATCGACGGAAAACGTTGACAGTACGTGTTTAAATAATAAAGTACGTATACTGAAGTCTGTCTCTCTGAAACCGGACGCTGTGAACGGTTTGTCGCGCAGCATTGATTACGATAATCGTAGCAGATACGCGTTTGTGAAGCTTAAACGTCGATACTGTCCAGAAACGAAGCTGCTCAAATCCGTTTTCCTAACGTCCACGCAAGACCGATTCACTACATCATTTATATATTTGTTTAAAATCGTTTAAATTAAAGTACTTTTCGTATAGTTTTTCGTTCACGTTCGTTTTTTTTTTTATTTTTTTATATATTTTGGCTCTCTAAAAGGGCCTTCGAATTCTGCGTGTCTCCCGCGGGACAGCTTTTCGTTTTTTTTTTTTATTGTACAACGTACAGTCACGCGTTTTATTCTTTCCAGTCTCATACTGTGCACGTGACCCGATCGCCATATAATATATAATAAAATCGGAAAATGAATAACGCGGGCGCGGCACGAGATATTTCCAGATTTGGTATTTTTCGACGTTGGCGTTTTCTGCGACCGTCCCATTACAATATGTCATCGGATAGGATTTTTTTTTCATATTTATTTTTAAAAATAATAATAACCGGCACGTAGGCAGCGTCTGGAATTAATTACGTTTTTCTTAATCGTTGTGTAAAATAATAATAATAATAATAATAATGAGAATACCTAATTGGTCTCGGCGACCAATTACATATTATTATTATTATTATTGAAAGATACTGCGCACGAAGGAACGAGGGCGACCGTGCCTCTGCACGTCTGTACCGGACCTTGAAAATGCCGAAAACGGAATATCGACTCGCGCGCGAGCGCGTGTCTCAATAATTATTATAAAACGTCGTCTATACGACGAATACGCATAATTATATATATATATATATTATACATAATATATTTCTACTCGTTTATGTTTTTATAAAGAAATTCGAATAATAATAATAATAAGAAAAACGCCGCGATCGGAAAGATTTCTATCGAAAAACATAAGCGTATTTATATTTAATTTTCTCGAAAAATCGAAAAAAAAAAGTCAAAGCTTACGCCGTCGATATCTTATTATGTGATGATACGGACAAAATATCGTTTTCAGTTCGATTTGAACATTTATCAGTAGATACGCAGACTCGCCGAACGCCCTCGACCGCGGGATTGGCCTGCTGTGTTGAATTCAGACGTTTTTTCTAAGGGGGGGGAGACACTATGAGAGGTGGAATTAATACAATACAAATCCGCCAACTCTACTATATTTACGTTTAATTAATTATTTATTTACTCTCATTTAACGTTGGGGGGAAGGAGGCAAACAAAATTTCAGGAGGAGCTTCTGCCCCCTCCTTTGTGTATACCTGGTTTTAACACTGGGATCGGCGTTGCAGCTGGTTACGATATAGTATGGTAAATCGTCAAGTGCGTATTGCGGTACAATTATACGCAAAATTTATTCGATTGTTTAATTAAAAAAAACAAAAAACACGTATAAATATAAATACGAAATAATTATACGTTTTATTTTAGTGTAAGGGAAATTCTTTCCCTTAGATTAGGTCCCCTAACCCGTTCGTTTCGGTATTCACTCGTGATGCAAAAACGATATTTTGTCCTATCCTCTCCGATTGAAAATCTAACAACGCCCAATATACAATATATTATTATATAAAACCTCGGGCAATCGCTATTTTCGTGTAAAGATTATTATTATTATTATTATTATTATTATATGTATATAAATAAATCAAGGTCGGCGGCTTTAATATAATATTATAATAATGTCGTCACGTTAAAACGGTATTCGGTTAGAACGCAGTATTATAGTTGTATCGTATTACACAATAAACGTAGGTATGTGTTGACGAAATCTCGGAGGAAGTGTGCAGATTTCATTGTAAAACAGTCGATTTTTGTATACAGTGAATATAACTACTGCGCAGGGCGTGTAAAAAAATATCGATTTATAGTAAACTAGAAATCCGTTCCATAATACGAAGACGAGGTGTGAAAAAAAAACGAAAATTTATACTGCGTATATTGCAGATTTTAGAAAAAATATGCGTATTTCTCGATTTTTATGTATTTTCGCGCGTATGTAATATACGTATAAATTTTTTTCCTTATTTTGACTACTATTACTATGTAAAAAAAAAAAAGTCAAAGGGGGTCTGAACCCTTAAAAGCACCCTGCAGGCTACGCCTCTGAGTTGACATATTAATGCCGGGCGGGACTCGTAAAAAAAAAAAAACGAATTTACTGGGAGGGCGGAAATGTTTTCAAAATTACCCGAAGTCAAGTGTTGAAGTTACGCGAGTGCTTTTATTTTTAAAATTTATGACCTAGTAAAACAAAATAAAAAAATATTATCAAAAAGTACATATTATACGTACCGTGTAACTATGGTAAAAAAAAAAAAGTACATATAAAAATTACGATTATATTATATATTGTACTTTAATAGCGTGGAAAAAATTAACGGGCTTCGAAATACCTTCGTGGCTATATATTCCTACATATAGTGTTTATACTATATTAACATATTACTGTAATATATTGTGACATTGGCAATATTTTATATAATTTGCTTTATTCATATTGAAATAAATATTTAAAAATTATTTTTCTCTTAAAATTTCGCGTTCGATATTTCGATACGAATTTAAGCGTACGCGGTTAACCACTGCCGTCAAAAAAAAGGACGAAAATACGCCACTTTGGGTTGCCAACTATTAAAATGTAAAGCGTAGGACAGTGCCGAAGCCCTGACTCCTGGGATGCAAAAAAAAAGTCATCAGCCCTTTTACTAATTTGCTATAATTGAATCCCAGAACTTTTCTCTTTCGCTGCAGGCCACGGTGTTTTTTGGCGATTTCCTTTTTTTTAAAAGCTATTTCTTCATAGACCTTAAACCACGAGGTATATATACGTATTGAAACGTAGGACTGTCCTACGTAAAGTTCAAAGCGTTTTTGCAGGACGTAGGACGAATCAAATAAACGTAGGGCTGTCCTGTCCAATTTAGGACGCGTCCTAACCCTAATTATATAACGCCACTGCGGACGGAAGGAATATATTCGTATCGATTATTATTATTGTCCTGTCGCGGTGTTTTTTTTTCTTTAAGTATTAAAACGTCATACGCGATATTATAGGCGAGTATAGGTATTGAGAAAAGTCGTAGGTTTTTTAAATATCATTATTGTAATTGTCGCGTTACGGCACGCGTAGGTATATATATAGTATATATTCCGAGGAGGAGATTCGTATTGCGTGTAAAATATTTTTAAACGATTTGGCGCGTATGTAAAAAAAAAAAAACGCGCAATAAAAATTAAATTTATTAAAATCGGTTTTTTATTCGTAAAAAAAAAAAAAATTACTTTATGTAGCGAGCGTTTTTTTCCCCAGCTTCCGCTGCCGAGATTCTTGCCGAGTGAAATCGTCCGCCGCCCACACGACTCTCGTTTATTTATTTTTTTTTTACACATTCGAAAGGGTGAAATTCGCTTTCGTTGTGTTTGCACGAGTGCAAAAAGCAGCGCGCGGACGACACGCCTATAGCGCGAAAACCGCTCTTGGCGATTATTAATAATTAAATTTTTTTTTTTTTTTACTCCTTCTAACGCGCTCGTTTCACCATTTTCAGACACGTATATATTATTGGCACACGACACTATATGTATAATAACGAGGCGAAATTTCGTTAATCCTTCCTCCCAGCTGCTCTGCTTGCGTGGTGTGTGCGCGCGCGCGAGGAGAAGAAGAAAGAATTAAATCGCACGTTGGCGTTTGATTTATATTATATTATATTATATATATATATAGGAGTGTTTCATTCTATGCTAATACCGGTCGATTGTTCCGATACGATTTATAATGTATAATATACGAATTATTTATGATATTATACGTTAGAACGCAAAAGAAAAATAACCGTTCGCGAATTAATATTATATTATTGGCTGCAACGTTTGCGACGCGCGCTCGCGATTTTTTTCGTTATACACAATAGGAACGACTGCCTGGTAGACCGGGGCGTGTAAGACTCGGAGAATTCTTGACTCTACGAAAAACTTGAGGAGTATTCGATTACTGCAATTATTTGTCTCGGAATATAAAAAGGAACGTTCTTGATTGGATTCGTTACGTCCAAACGACGGTCATATAATATGATATCACTGAACTCAATACACGGAACGCGTATATTAATCAAAATATGACCCCGGATAGGAGGCCGCCATACGCATTGTATAAGATATAAAATTCATGGAGAATACGATGAAATATAGTTTTTTCCATGATATTTATCATATTTTTATTATTTACTTTGAGATAACAGGACAAAAAACGACGTGTTCATATAGTATCAATGTTAGCACCGAAATCGGTTATTTTTACATAACGAAGTTGGTAACAAAAACAGAAAAATAGAAACGGAACGCATATGGCGGCTCACTATATAGGGGTCCATTTTTCATATACGAGAATTATACGGAATGCGCTTTCCGTGTATTGAGTTCAGTGTATAATAATAGACTCGTAAGCCGGTATAAAAAAAAAAAAAAATTACAATCACAAATTTCGCGCGTGTCGAGATGATAAAATATAGTTTTCGTCGGGCGAACGATCATCATCATTATTATTATTATTATTATAATACACTCGAGCAGGGCTCGGATTAACGTATTAGGCAATCGCCTAGATTTTAAAAGGCGTCAAAAAGATGCTAAAGTCCACTATTCCAGTCAAAAAATAAAACGAGTCTTCTAGTACACGAGACATTGGATGTTTAAACGAGCGGTTAGGTTAGGTTAGGTAAACGGAATTGTGAATATTGGTGTCTTTATTCAAAGTAATTTCGATAATAAATATTATTATTATTATTATTAGTTGTCACGACAACAGCTTACACATTACACGCAATTCATAATCGCGTGCAAATTAATTAATATCATTAATATAAATAAATATTATTATCAGTCGTCATGCGACAACGGCTTACACGTTTCCGTCCCGTCTTCCCGAGATTTACCCTCATACCGCCGTAATAGATGTGTTTACACATCAAAAAATGTAAGTACGTTTTTTTTCGGTTTTTTTAATGAATTTTATTGAAAATTTTCGTAAATGCTTGAAGTAAATAATAATTTTGTTTGCGATTTGCGTAGAGAATAGATGATAATATTATACTCTTATCTGTCTCCGTTATTATATGAATTATATTATTATAATAAAAACTTACGGTACTGGCGCTATCATTGCCTTTAGACGCGTTTTCCCTTAATCCGGCCCTGCGCACTCGAGCGTTATTTTTCTTTTTTATGATACACGCACGAATTTATTTATTTACTATATTTTTTCCTTTAAACGTATCGTATTTTTTTTATTAATTTTTATTGAAAAACGAATCGATAACGATTTTTTTCTTTATTTGACACGCAGATACAAAAAAAAAATAATAAAGATTCGCGCCATTCCCGCTGACATGAAATACACGTTCGAAGAATGTTATCAACGACGATATATATGTAAATTTACCAACTTATTAGTCGATGAAAATCGACGAGTAGTGGAATAAAAAAAAAAAAAAAAATCCTAATGTAAAAACAATATTTTTTTTTTGCTGATCAATATATCGTTATTTGGAACTCGCATTATTAACGACGCCGTTCGGATTCGACACACCGTTTTTTTTTTAAATTTAAATTTGTTTGCCGTATAAGCAGTGGGGAGGGGGGATGTAATTTTGGAAATTGTCCGTATGAACAATAACGAGTCGAAAACAACAGGAATAGAATTTTTTTTTTAAATCACAACCCCGCGGGTAGGTAGCTCGTAATGAAAACCAATCGTCTTGTGTACGAGTATAAAAAAAAATGTATAAAATTATACATTTAATAATAATAAATAATTTTAAGTATATGCGCTCAAGTGATTTCTGTAATTACTTAGTCGTGCGCAGTTTATAATACGCGTTTCTCATAATACACAAAAACACAACTCATCGTCACTACGACGATTTTATATGAGCAATCGCTGCGGCATCGTTGTACCTCGTATTATCGCGAGCCGATGAAATATTTTTATATGTGTATACATATATATATATATATGTATTTTATGTGTTTTATATTCGTTTAAAACGTTCTTTTTTTTTCTTTAAAAATAATACAATTTATATTAACGAGAAGACCTTAGAAAGATTCGTTTTTTTTTTTTTTAAATTTCCACCGAACTCTGTTCCGAAATTCAAGACATTAGTAAAAAAAAAATCTTTAAACAATTAATTTAAAACATTTTTTTTTTTACAAAAAGCATCGAAATCAGTAGTGGCTGTTAGTTTTTGATAAACATTGAAGACCTGGGGTCGAAAAATTGTATAACTACTTGCCCGATAAAACTGTTAGGTTTATAAGCGTTCTAGAAAAAAAACCAATTTCTGTTTAGAGACTCGACTTGAGGAGGTGGTCTAGTCAGGGACGCGCAAACGTAGTTAGTGCGTAGTGTGTTTCGTGCGGGTGCGCGTAACTAACCTCTGGACGTAGTGCGTGTGGTGTTGTTGCTGTTGTGACGATTCGTGCGAGTTGTTGTGTTTGCCGTGATGCCGTTGCCGTTTGCTGTACGCGGTCGCGCCGCCGTCGTATTCCCTCTCGCGGCCGTAAATGCTTCCGCCGAACGGGTCTTCGCCCAGATAGTATCTGTGAACGCCGCCGGACCTGTTCATCGCGGTCGGTTCTTCCGGATCGCCGCCGTTCCGGTCGTCCGCGGTCTTCCCGTCGTAATAGTAGTCGGCGGCGTTCCGTCCGGCCCGGTGTCTGTCCAACGTCTGCGTGCTGCCGAACAACCGTTGGTCGCGACGGTGATGGTCGGCGGCCCGGACGCCCCCGTCGTAACTCCTGTAGGTGTTCTCGCCGTCGGCGGCGGCGGCGTCGTCGTCGTCGTCGTCGTCGTAATCGTCGCCGCTGTCGTCGACGTCACGGCCGCGCTCCGGTTGTTCCGGTTTTTTCCGGTTTCTCTTGCGCTCGGCGTCCGACTTGTTGCCGCCGCCGCCGCCGCCGCCGCCGCCGAGATGATGCGCGCCCGTGAACTTGCTGACCAGACGCCGGAACGATTCGCCGAACGATTTCTTCCGTTGTTGTTTGCCGCCGGCCACGGCGGCCGGCGTTGCGCCAGTACGCGGCGACGTGGACGGCCTGTTGTTGGCCGCGTCCGCCGCGAACCTGGTCTTCTGGTACACCTTCTTGGAACGGCCGCCCGCCGAACCGTTGCTGGCCCGGCGTTCCGGTTCCGGCGAATAGTCGGGTTTCGGTTCCGGCGCCACCGCGGCGCTCGACTTGTGGTGACGGTTACCGGCTGCGCCGTCCGAAGACCGTCGCCGACGACGGTCGTCCCACGACCGGTACGGGTCCGGCGGCGACTCGTCCGTCTTGGAACGTCTGTCCGGCGCGACTGCGGCGGCGGTACGGTCCGTCGTCTACAGACAAATAATAAAAAATTAATTATTTCAGTTTTTTTCAATTTTCGTCGCGTTACACGTCGTGTACAATATTATAGTATTTCATTAAAGTTGAATTAACAAAACACTGTCGAATTACACTTGTACATGAAGTATTCGAACACTTGCATTTTAAACACTTCCTTTTTCTTTTTGTATTCGAATACTGTTTTGAACACTTAGAAACAAAGAAACATATTCGAATACCTGTTCCGAACACTTGTATTACCGCGGTGTATTCGTATATATATATATATATACATTTTTTCATCAATCGCGAATACAAATTATCGGTTCGTGGTAAAAAAAAAAAAAAATGCGTTTTAAGTTTTTTTTTCATAATATTGTTTATAAATTATTTCATAATTTTAATATTTTTTAAATCGTCTGATAACAGGTGCGTTACCCCGGCACTCCAAATCCTGTACAGTGCTAAAAAAAAAAAAATAGTTTCAGGTCTTGATAACTAATTATAGTAACCACAGATTTAGAATTCTCGTAACATATATAATATAGTCTTTGCCCCGAAAAAAACCAATTTTTTTTTTTAAGCCGGGTGCGACGTTACGCCCGTAAATCGAAAAAAATCAACTGGCCCACTTCAAAAACTATTATTTCATTCTCTAGTAAATAATTTAAATAATAAAAAGACAATTTTGGAAAATTATAATTAAAAAAAAAAAAGGGACAATATGACAGAGCGTACACTGCGCCATGATAGTTTGCTGAAGACGATTATTGAAGGATACGTGGATGGTAGAACAGGAAGAGGAAGTAGACCGAGAACGGATATTACATTTCACAAATTACGAAGGACGTGGAAACGGAGAGTCACCGAAATTTAACGGAGCCGAGTTTTGACAGAGACGCTTGGAGAGCTGCGGCCAACCAATCGAGAGATTGATGACTTTTAAAACAAAAAAAAAGTAAATAATTTATTACTATGCTGTCTATGAGACCTGAAATAATTTTTTTTTTTTAGGAATTCGTAGACTCTGGTGTGCCAGCTGAGCAACGAACCTCAAGTCGTATCGACTTGTGCGTACGCTTACGTTTCGAAATAAACGACGTGAAATTCAGACAGACGGTGTTTGAGAAATGAATATAAACTATAGTCTAAACTGTCGATATATAACTAAAAACGACTGGAATCCTTCTCAAAGCATATTCGAATAAATGTTCCGAAAATAAATTTATTCTTTATACGAGTCTGCAAACACGTGTAAGCACTATAATAAGCACAGGATAACATATAAACACAAAATTTTATTTTTATTTTACGATATAATCAGACAATTTTCTACTGAATCAAATTACGGGGGGTTTTTTTTTTAAAACAATTTCCGGTTTTCGAAGTTAAAACGAAAAATAATAAACAACACGACTCGGATATATATTTTGTTTTTTGTACTCGTTTAATTAGACGCGTTGTAAAAATTATTAGTTACTGTGTCACAACGATTTCGTAGTGTTTTTAGCGCGTTCATTCTTATAACTGCGCACAGCTGCTCGTAAACGAACGAGGGGGAAAAAAAAAATTGTTAAATCTCTATTATATAACACGCGTACGATTAATGTTTTTTTTTTTATTAAATCGTTGTCCGGCACAAGTTATATAACTTGAATGTTAATAAACGCGAAAATTGAAAGGATATATATTTATATATATATTTTTTTTTTTTGTAAATAAACTACGATACGAACGTTTCATTGTTTTCTTTAAAACGCACAATATTTTTTTTTTTAATTTTATATTACTTTTGGAAAATTGATTTATGAAAATAGAAAATTGAGGAGTATTTTACTGTTTCGAATAGAAATCTATCGCGTTCGCGGTCATCGTGCGATCGTTACGCAAATGCCGAAATGTATATTATTTCGGATTTATAGAGTCATAATACGGGAAAACGTTGTGAAAGTATTTCGTTGTAATTGTACGAGAAAACAATAATATTTCTCTGCGCGGAGTACATTTGTGAAATATTTCCGTGTTTATGGCGTTCATTTTCGTGTCGTCGAGTGAAGTTGGTCGTATATCGATCGGTTTTTGAGGAATTTCGCGATACCACGACTCGGTAATAGACGAACGAACCCGGCCTCAGCTTACTTAGTCGTATACGGTTTTTACAACGACTATATTATATTAATAATAATAATAATAATAATAATAATAATAATAATAATAATAATAATAATAATAATAATAATAATAATAATAATAATAATAATAATAATAATAATAATTATAATTATAACAATAACAATAATAATAATAATAATAATAATTATAATATTATAATAATTAAAAGGCCGGATTTGCGTATAATACGAAACGGGTAAAACATTAAATTCAGGTGCTCGTGTAACTCTTATTTAAATGAATTAATAACCTCGAAAAATTACCGAACAACGCAGTATTATGAATACGGTGGAATGTGCGCGGCAGGCACACCCATCATTATTTTTCGCGCCTGTCCACTCGTTTTTTTTTTTTTAATCGTCTTTGTTGTTGTAGTTATTTTTTCTCGATTTTTAATATTCGAAATGGTTTTTTTTTTACTATATTACATTGGTCGTTTGCGTCGTCGGATAACTACGTAGAAATCGGTAATTCGCAGGGATTTATATTCTCTTCAGCCGCTTATACACCACGGAATTACATTAAAAACCCGACTTTTATTGTACTTCGATTGTTCACAATGTTTTTTTTTTAATCGACAAGGATTGAGAGAGCGCTCTTCTCGTTCCCATTCCGTAGCGTATAATTAAACGTGGACTCGCACCGTGTAATTTCGTACGAGAAGAAACGCGTTTCATTACGTATAATAAATTGTTTTTACAATAATTATTAATTATTTGGTATATTCGTATATTCGGTAAGAATTATCTCACGAACGAACGTGTCCGTATCGTAAATATTAATTGTAAATATTATTTATTATTGAAATAAGCGATAGCGTATTTTTAAAATAAAACGAAATCCGTCATTGAAAATATCAATTCAACACGGCGTGTATTTTGTGTATAACAACTAAATTAAACACTATATATTGTTATGTACGCCAGTTGTTGAAACTTATTATGTATAAATGTTATATTACGTTTAAATTTTTTTTTGTAAAACCGTTTTATTTATCCGGTAAATAGAAATATGTGAAATCGAATTTCAATAGAAAATTTTATTTAAATTGCAACAGACGAAATTATTTTACAATTAGTCGGTCATATAATATATGTATACATATGATAATAATAAAAATATATATATATATATAAATATTTTAGATTTATCGATTAATTACGATACAAATATTTACGAATTATAAGAAATACAATACGCGTCGACGCGCGTAAATAGTTACAAAAATAAATTTAAAAAAAAAAGCAAATACAATATTATATAAGTAATACGTGGAAAAATATCTCCTTAATATTTCTAAACTCTTGTTTCGGTTAAAATTTTAATTTTATTCGCGTTTTTAATATGAAATTTTTCAATATTGTTTCTTATGAGTACTATAATTTTCAATATAATATACGCGTTATTGTTTACTTTTTTGCATAGATCTAAACGTACAATATACAATAAATTGTATAGAAATCGTTGTTATCTGCAAGACCAAACGCGCAGTCTCGAAAAGATATTGGGCGCGATAAAAACCGTTTCGTACGGAATTCATATACTAAAAGTATTGCGCGATATAATAATTTAAATATTTTATTAAAAAAAAAAAAAAACGAATTTACGGAGATCGAGAATTATGATATAACAGCGCTGTTACAACGTATTTATTACAGGTATCTGATATATTATTTCGGGGTGCGGTTCGTGTTACAGACTTTTTTTTTTTTCATTTTATTTCAGGTATTTTAGGTGCCTTAGATCGAAATCTTCACGCACGTTATTCGGCCGGCGTCCATGTCGAATTCACTGCAATCGATGTGTATTGTTGTATACGCAGATACGGTCTCTCAAAACATTTTTGTAAATCGATAGGCACCATAAAATATGTGGTGGGATCGGCCGTGATAAAACGTTCGACAAAAAATATATGTTGTACTCGTATTTGGTGTCCCGACGTTAATATTATTACGTATTTTTCTATAAATTTTCTTGTAAATGCCGCACAATAGAATTCTTTTTTACGTTAAAATAAAACCGAGGCAATGATGTGTCTTCCAAGTCGGTAGCTGCAGATACCTGGGGTAGTATAATCAACCAAGATGTATCACGGAGATAAAATCGAGGATTGCACAAGTGAAATATGCAGCGTACAACGAACAAAAGAAACGTAATATGTTCCAATAACATGAGCATAACACTGGAGGAATGGCTAATTAATGCATATGTGTGTGGCATTATACGGATGCGAAGCTTGGGTGTTGAACAGATCCGAAGAGAATTCGCATGGAAATTTCGAAATGTGACGTTGGATGATGCGAGTTGGACAGAACGAAGAACAGATGACGTTACGAGTATACTGAACGAAGTAAACGAAATCGGAAAGATGCGACGATTAAAGAAGACGGACATGTTTTAAGACACGAAGAGGAGCTTTTACACTTTATTACAATAATAAAAGAAAAGATAAATTACAAAAAGAGACCGAGGACGCCCGAAAACGTCATATATCAAAAAGATTATTTCTGATGAGGGGCCAACAAACCATAAAGAATCGAAGAAGCCAACTGGTAATAGAGACGAGTGGAGAGAATATGGGAAACTGCGAAACCGGCTTAAGGATATAATACCGGAAAAAAGTAAAAAAAAAATATATATATATATATAAATTTGTATACATAACTTATTCTAACAAAAACAAAAAGTTATAATCGATTGTCTCGTCCATAAGTTTTACACTTTGAAGAGATATCTATTATTATTGTTTCTCACTGTTATTGTACACGACTGTGTTGGGTATAAGACGCGCACGGATATCTCACCTGAACGTATCCGTTATGATGCGATTGATGATTGTTACTATAACCGTTTATAGCGTTCCGTCCAGAAAGCTTCTCTTTCGTCATCTCGTATCCCTGGACCCTTTGTTGGACCGAGTTGAATAACGGGGACGATTCCAGTTCGTTGACGGCGCTGTTTTTTATTTCGACTTTTTGTTCTTTTTTTCTTCTGATCGGCGGTCTGATGGGCGCGGGCGAGTCTTTGTTTTTCCATTCGGACACGCCTTTGAAGTATCCGTTGGCCGGCGGCGGCGACTGCGGTGTCTCTGTCGACTTCATAGTCACGTTTATAAAACTGTTGGACGTAGTCTTTTGATGACCTCGGGCGTCCTCCTCTTCTTCTTCTTCCGACAAATTACCGGTAGACGACCTGGTCGACTCGCTACCGAAATGGTGTTCTAGCCACTTGGCCGTTTCCACCTGCGAAATACGAAACGATATTATAGTAATCGCATTTAAAAATCAAATTTTTTTTCCACTCACCTTTCTGGTACGTTCTTCTTCGTCGAAATCCGCCAGCGTTTTGCCAGCAACCGTGGGCTGTTGTTGTCTATCGCGCATTCTGCGTATTCTTTCGGATAAACTCTCCCAGCCGGCCAGATCGCCCGCGACGTTGGCCATCATTAGTTGGTCCACGTCGCCCAGTCGGTCGCCTTCTTCGTTGATCGCCTCGTAACGCATTTGCTCGCCAATCTTCTCGCCGTCCGCCAAATATTCGACCAACTCCTGATCTTTGGTCTTGGCGTATCGGTGCGAACTCTCGCGTAACGATTCCTGTAGCGCCGAGGGTGGCAACGGGACGCTGTCTGGTTCGTCGACTCCGTTTATCTGTAACCGCGTGAAATTAGTTTGCTGTTGTTATATTGCGACCAATAGTGATTTAAGCGTGTTTAGCTGGTAAAATCAGAGAAAATAAGCCGAGACGTTTTGAGCGTATTGAAAGAAAAACGGACAGTGAGTATTAGCTATAAAAGGAAACTAGTAGGCCAACGAAAAAGCGGTTAGATGGATGCTGTTTATGTTGAGTACAAAAAGCGGATCTTGAGATGTTTATACAGAGGTCCGAATTGTAGGAATGATAATAACGACCTAGTGTACCAAATGAATTTCTAAAATAGTGAATATATTTTATGCAGTAATTGAAGTATTATTACGATATGCAAAGAAAAAAAAATCAAGTAATGTATACCGAGTACTATTGATTCATGAAAATGAAAAAATTGTTTTATTACATTTATAATGAAAAACGAAATGAATTACATTTATGTCATTAAAAAGTCAATTTCATATGGTATCGAATTCAATGATGTTTCTGTATTTAAAGTATGATATTAAAAGACCCAAACTATTTTAATTGTCCAAATGCATTATATATTTTTGAACAGGTAAAAGCTCGTTGTTATTAATCATTTACGCGTTTACCTCTTCATGTTCAGTAGTTTTCGATGTTTCAGTAATGATTTTACCGTCTATCTGAACCTCTCTTTTATTCCTCGTGTCTTCCGTATCCGTGACTTTTCTGTTTTTGGTACTTTGGTGCACTATCCTCGGTCCAGTACTATTTACATGCACCAATTTGTGATTGGCTTCTTCCAGAGCTTCGCGAATGTCTCGTTTGCTTTGTATCGCTTCTTGATAGGCCTAGAAATATATTTTTTCTTAAAAATCATATTTTAAATCTTTCTATTTATTTTATGTGCTAAACGTTAAAAAAAGAAAACTTTTGAAATTCAACGATTTTTTAAACTGTTGTATTACCCACAATAATTTGAAAATCTTGTATCTCTCTCTATCTCCCCCCTAACCTTAACCTACGTTACTCAGCTCAATGAGTCTACACACGCGAATATAGTATGCGACGTATTGCACGCGTGTCTTATATTTAATTCTTCTTCTTCTATCGCTTCACGGGACTCTTCAAGAGCTTTTACAAGCAGCCTCCACGCGAGGTCATGGCCATAAAAAGGATTTATTTAATCCTGTACATATTAATAATATTTATAGTCTCGTGTATTTATACATTTAATTTAAGGTCTCCCCTCCTCCCTATTACGAAAATATGCATAAATTTATAGGAATTATTTTTCAAATATTTCCACTGTAAGCATATATGTAGGTAAATAAAAACTCCGAAAACTTCATATATATATATATATATATATATATATATATATCAGTTATAGCGTACTTATGTAGGCGTATGAAGAAATGTTTCTAGGAGAGCTGTATATATTAATGTATGTAATAACAAATACCTATAGGTAAACATTTTATTTCTTATATGCGAAACAATATATTATGTAATTGAGAAAAATCACCGTAAAACTTTTCGAAATTTCGGAATTTAACGAAAAATTTGAAATTTAAACTGGATTAATATATTATTTGTATCGGGCACCTCCTACTTACAAATTCATCGCGTCTCTTCCAATAAACGGGGTCGACAACAATATTATTATTGTATAAAAACGATCGTACGGCGGTCATATGGTTAAAAACTGTACAAGTATAAGTACAGTCCTACGGGGATGACGAGATGTACCAAATACAAATCGCTGCGTGATGCAGTGGCGTCGCGAAGTTAAAAAACTAAAGAAGCAACGCACTAATGACCCATCCTACCAATTTCAGTTTTTTTTCCTGTAGACGATTTTTCGCGTGGAAATAGTACTACAAATTTTACGAGTATTTTTTTGGTAGCATATGTTTCACGACGAATAATAACCAAAAAGAAAGATCAGTTAATGTACCGAGACTAAATGAAGACGTAGAATAAGGAAGAACAACGTGCGTGGCACTTAAACGAAATGACAATAAAATAAAAAAAGTAAGTATTCACCAGATAGCGTTGCGACACGTCATAGAAGGGCGTGGCAGAAAGGCGCATGTGAGTAGCGGCACTACGTTGTTCGCGCCTGCCCGCCGTGACTACACTGAGCGTTGCGATAGTTTCGGACCTCTATTTATAAACGTCTTTCTGCTACCCCCTCTATGTTGTGTCGTAGCGCTATCTGGTGACTACTTTCTTTTCCGGTTTCATTACGGTCGATTGACGCGTTATTTCGATATACGCGGGCGTTTAGTTTGACGCCGACCGATCGTACGCGCGTGTGCAATATTTATTATTTATTCTTTTTATTTTTATTAATAATAATATTTTTTTCACGTATTTAAATATGAACGTAAAGATTAATCGTTCCTCGTTGTACGCTCTTTACACGCGTTTACACACATTTACACGTTTATTCGTTTACACTGTACACGACCGACCGAGTTTGTCGTCAGCTAAGCACTAAACGCTCGGTCACGACCGATGTTCGTCGGTCGAGCATTAATTTCCTGCAGCCTTACACGTGGTGTTCAAAGGGGGAGGCGAAAATGGAGCGTAACCATAACATAATTGGACCAACTTACACGACAAAAGTCGGTGCTGTTAGGTCAGAGATATAAAAATAACGAATCTTATTGAGGGGGAAGGGGCTATCCACCTATCGCTCCATCCTTAAAACCGCCACTGGTCAACGCGTTTGTGTAAAGTTTTATTTTTTTTGTTCGTTTCGAGATTGACTTTGATTTAAAATATTAATTCATCTGCAGCGAGACACGTTTTTTCCGTTTTCCGTATCCGCGTACCATTATAGATTTCAATGTCTCCTCTTCGGGTCACGTTCACTCCGAGCTACTTAAAATAGTGTTCATTTCTCCCTTCCCACCTTAAAAAAAAAAAAAGTCGCACTCGTTGTTGTCGTTTTAACACGGCTCGTTTCGCTTTCCGTAGTTTTGTTTTTCTTTTTAAGCCCGGGGCTTCGGGCCGCATTTTTCACACACTCGTATAATACGCGTTCTTCCTTAGCCGCCGTTTACGAGACTCTGGTACGTTTATGAAATGTTCGAAGGCCATAAATACGTGTACGCGCGGACGAAGGACGCTGACGTGAATACAATCGATTATTATCGATGTGACTAGCGTCCACGCGCCCGTGTTATAAGGTTTCGATAAATCCCGTTGAAGTACGCCCGTCTATAATATACGCGTGCTTATACGTGTATTTAAAGTATTGAAATATCGCAGGCACGCGCAACGGTGTAATAGAAATCGTAATACGTCTTGTGTTGTTGTTAATCAACCATTATTATTATTATTATTATTATTGTTATACATCACCTCTGGCTTCTATTAATATTATTATTCAGACAACGGGGACTTTCAGAAGTCATCGGTTGTTACGAAACGCCGCTCGTTGGCTCGGGGGTGGATACAACACACACACAATGTGACAATAACGCGCGCGATATCTGCCCCGGGGAATCGTTTCCGAATATTTCGATCTCGAGCGACTACGTACCAACAATAATATCGCGTTGTAATTAAAAAAATTTTTTTTTTTTTCCATTATTTATAATATACGCGTTTGCCGTTATTCAATTAAAATTCTTCGTCGTCGCGTTTGGGTGTTTCGCGGTGTCGAAGCAGAATACAGCGCGTATACGATATATTATAAGCTATTGTGTTTATAGCAGCAGCAGCAGCAGCAGCATCAGCGATCACATCGTACACCGCTGCGCGTGGAAAAAGCGGTCGGTTATTTGGTTATCGTCTGCGGACGAGGATTTCGGTCCGTTGATCCCCTGCGCGGCTTCGCGACCGGGTACGACAGAAATTCAAACCCCTCCGACACTTTCACTCGGCCGCGACGAATTCCTCGCCGCGCAGTCAATCACGGCCACGTGATTGACCTTTACCGCGCGCGCGGCGTGGAAATTATTTTATAGTTTATTTTATACGATATAATAATATATATATATATAGTGTAGCGATCGCAGCGCGATGGATTCGATTTTATAATACGGAAAACGTTTTGTTTTGTGTTTCGACGGAATTCGTCGAAGAAAAAAAAAGAAGCAGAGAAAAAAAAAACGCTATTTACCAGTGTTTTTTTTTTAAATATTATTTTCTATTCTGTGGCAACGCACGGCGATTAATGGAAATCAACATCGGCGCGTGTGCGATATAAAACAACGAGAAGTTATTGTCGAACAACAGAACAGTGTTGTAGTTATTTCAGTGCATCTGAGAACTTCCGTCAATAATCGTTGTATAATAACAATACGCGTTTTTGACGATTAATTTCTCTTCGGATATTTTTTTTTTTTTTATAAATCGTTTTATTTCAGAATTCTTAAAAAAAAAAAATAGTGTTTATTAAAATATTTATCGTTACTTTTTAATTTGTCCGTATATAAAAGCGTGTTTAAATAATATTTTAAAACGGAATAAAGACGATGGTCATTTATTTTACGTTTTAATGACTTTTTTTTTTTTGTAGTCTCGGAAATAAATAACATGCTAGTGTTTCATATGAAATAGAAAGCATCACTTTTTTTTTTTTTTTAAATTTTGAAGGGATTTGCTACGTATTATTTTTTTTTTTAGAGTTTGGAGGAGATATTGATATTGTCTTCGAGATCGCTTATTATTTCAATTTTTTTTTTTTTAGTGTTTTTAGTAAAGTTTTTTATTTTAAGCGCTTATATTAAATGCTCCGACTCTCGCGAAACCCGAATATAATAATAATAATAATAATAATAATAATAACAGTAACAGTTGCCCGTGTCGAATATTCCGTCATCGAAACGGCGGCGATTAAATGTAATAATAATCGTATATGGCGTACACGATTTTTTTTTTTTTGTATAAACTGCCGTGCAAAACGTGTATATATATATATATATATATAATAATATATAATGTTTTTAACGGCGAGTATATTAAATATTATTATATTTGCCATTGTCGCGTCAGGCGTCGCAGAGGCGGAGGAGGAGACGTCAACAACAATACTCGCGTATATAATATACGAAAAAAAAAAACATATTATAAAGACAGACGACTGTAGCATGGAACACTGCACCGTTATAAAATGTCATTCTATATTAGGACGCGCGAGTATATATATATATATATATAAAATATGCGGTTTAGTTTTTATTTATTTTTTTTTTTAAGAAAGAAGCTTAGCGTAGAAAGAAACCCGATTATTACGTTTTCGTTTTATTCAAATTAACCAACTCTTTTGATTTTTACCATCAAACGCGTATAACGCACAGTATACGTACTATACATTTTACCCCGTCATAACGTATTCCGGACGAGGATTTTTCTTTCGACACACGGTCGTATAGCGTTCTCGTACTCTCGAGCAACGGAGAATTCAACGATTATTTCCAACGGTCTGCACTACTACGTTTTTTTTTTTTTAATCGACGAATGAATGTAGTAGAGTAATCTGAATAACTGTTAAAATAGGTACACACCGGTCCGTTTTGTGAACATTTTCGTAATATCCGTTTACGGATTCGTAAGTTGAATTTTTGATTTCGAGTTGGGTTAGAAAAAAAAAAAATTGGAAAATTTTCGCAAAATAGTGTAGGTACACCACGCGATATATTCCGTGGACGGAATTTTAAATTTCGTTCGCCCTAATCAAGCGAAAACGAATAATTGTGATATTTCTTATCACTCGTCTTATTGGGTGCTTTATTTTGAAAAAAATTCAACGGCATCCGAAATACTTCGAATTTTTATCTGTGAAGTATGCTAGTGCAGAGAACATTCCGCACGCGAGTCAAAAAAAAAAAACCTTTTTTTTTTTGTTAAGTAATATTAACTTTTAACGGCCACTGATTTTGCGACATTTGTATTTTCGCGCTTTTTTTGTATAAGTCGAAAAAACGAAATCACGACCAAAAACACGCTTAAGGTGTGAAACACTCTGTCGTTCGACGACATTAAAAAACCATATATATCGATGGCTGCATCACCGCGTACATATTTCATATATTTTATTTATCGAAATCCGATTTTTATACTTTCACATTGTATTTTGGTCGATTTTAAAATTGCGATATTATTCGCGTTTCGGTACGAACTGAGAATCGATAATTTTCGTATTTATATTTCAAACGTTATAAGCCACACGTATATGGTCACTTTCAAATTAATTATGTATCTACGTATAGGAGCGTATAACATTATCGTTTTGTGTGCTGTATATATACACGTGATTTATACTCGAGAAATCGCGGTGAAAACGGCCGTTTGGCAAAAGATTTACACGACCGTATTAAAAAAAAAAAAAATCAATCGAAAAATATGTATGCGCTGTATCGTTTTTCGCAAGACTGTTAATTTTTTTTTTCTTCTTTACGTGTCCGTGGTCAACACAGGCGTTTTCGAAATCCGACGGATTTTTAAAAAATTTTTTTTTTTTTTTTTTGTTACTCTTAAATATTATCGGTTGCAGAGATAATATACTGGATTTCGCCGAGTGCGTATACTCAACCCGTGATACACGATGAGTTTATTGGCCGGGACAAGAAACAATATTAAATGCCATTATTTTAATATTATATATTATTATTATATCGGTAAAAAAACTGGCAACCTCGCCGACTATCCACCTCACGTGCAGCGTCGTACCTCCTATATATTATATATACGCGTGTACTTATGTTACGCCGTGTCCTCGGGGTTCGAATTCTTTCCCGAAGTCCGGTCACGGAACGGATACATTATATTTATACGCCGTCCGTGGTTTCGTTATCTTTGTTATAACGCGTTATATAATGTTATAAATAACCGATATTATATACGGCCGATATCAAATGATATTTTATGCCGTTGTAGAAACGGCGATGGGAGAAAATAAATACGAAAGGACGAAAAGGATACGTGAAAGAATAAGGAATGAAAAAAAATATATATATATAATAAGTATTTATACTCGTAAATTTATTAATTATTGACAACGAGTTAAATCGAATACAATAACAACGGAACGAAAAAAAAGGAACGTTAATTACATAATATTAATAATATTAGAAATTAAAAAAAAACAGCGAAGAAATATTGTGTACACAGAGTGTGTTGAAATGTTAAACAAAAAAAAAACCCCGTTGTGGCGTGTTATCAACATTATCGATTGAAAATATTAGTTTTTTTTGTTAATCTGTACGTTTAAATTCATTGCGGTTTGATTTCTATTTATTATGTGAATTCTTCCTATAAACAGAATTTATATAAATATTATAGTCGTACGTTTAAGATTTCCGTGCCGCAGTGAAATTTGTTTCGAAAATTTATGGAATACGCGTTAGCTTTTTTTAGGTTTTCATACCGGACGCGTGTTTTTTATGTTTTAAAATTTAATTAAAAAAAAAAATTCATTAAAATTACATCGGAGTGTTCGCGAATTCCGCGATAACTGCAGTATATTTCGTTAAAATATATTATTATTCGGGAAATTTTTCGAATTTATTTGTTTAATAAAACAAAAAAAAAACACCACGATGTACTTATGTTCTTTACCGTGTAATTTCGTAGCGAAAAAAAAACTTTGAACCGACAACGACAATAACCGCTCGTGGTCTGTGTACACCCATAACCCGCTCGTCGATACAGTACGTCGTCGTAATAATTACCTACAAATGTGTTCGTCGTGTGCGCGCGAGTAACGGTAACCCTTTTTTTTTTTATATAATATATATATATAAATTTTACGACGGTTGTGTTGTACGGGACCGCGGGTACGTTATTATTTGTTTATATAGCGTGATTATACCGTTGTTTCGGTGGTTACCTACCGCGTGCAAAAAAAAAAAAATTGTCGAGGAGCAAAAAAAGAAAAAAATATAATATTTGTAGCAACGAATTTGTGTGTCGTATTTTTTTTTTTATTATTATTATAATTAATACGACGTCGTCGCATAATATAAAACCACTTCAAAGTGGTGTGTTACTGGAATTGTTATAGAGATTGCCGATGTGTTATGGAAATTGTGTAATTTAAGATATTACGCTAAATTAAAGATTTTGATATTGAAATAATATTAATTTCATTTAAAAAGAAAAAAAGAAGGCTAGAGTAAAATAAAGAACCGAATCTTGTGTTTGCTTTTGGTAAAAAAAATTTTATTTTTAGTTATCTATCAACCAAATACTAAAATACCTTAATTGTTTAATTCTATAAAAGACACAATATAGGCTTACGATAAGTAAAATATGAGACACGTGCGTTTTTGACGTAATTCCATCAGTGTAAAAGACACTATCAATATTGTAGTCCCGTGATTCTTAATTGATTCTTTTGGTTCGTTATTACGTCTTATAGTAATTGAAGTTGTGTTATAAGAAATTCTACTGAAGGCGAGGAATCGTATATTATAATATACGATATATATTATCGTATATTATAACACGGACACACGTTTTAAAAACAAAAGAATAATTACAGTTTTAACTAGTTGGTCCGGTGTCAACTATATGCTATTCAGTTTAAGAATAGCCACAGGCGGCTAATAGCTACTCTGTCATTGGTTGTTGCCCCCCAGGCGGCTAATAACTGTTCTGTCATTGGCTGTTGCTGTCGGCAGCAGTCGGCTCACGACGGTTTCCGCCAATCAGAATACCGATAGAAACTCGCCTGCGCGAAACGAACCAATTTTCGCCCGGTATACTCTTAAACTGAATAGCATATAGATCGCTCTCGTTTTTTTTTTCTATACCGAATTTCGTTAGCTCGGTCGCTCGTTTCGCGGGTAAACTCTCCGTATAAGGCTCGCCTAAAGAAGTTCCACTTAAAAAATGAACGGGTATATGGGAAAAATTGTCGATATAGTATACGCGCACATGTAAAGTTTGGTACGTCGAAACTCGTCGTTGTCGCAGTGTTTTTTTTTTACTCGGTTATAAAGCGCGACGGAGCACAATAAAAAAAAAAGCGAATTGATTTTTTTTTTTTTTTGAAAACAATACTCGCGATTTAATATTATTTTTCCGATCGTTTTTTTTTTATTGCCGTCACGATTATTATACTATGACGGCGACACGAACGCGATTCTCGGTGCGCTTATATAAATTTATATTTCGCGGACGACGAGAAGAAAACTCGTAAAGGCCAACGCGTGTAATACCGTCCGTTGCGCGTATAAAACACGTCATATTATCGACTGTTCACAGAGTTTACGCTCATGTGTGTGTGTGTGTGTACAGGGTGAGACATTAAAACGGCCGGTTTACGAAAAATTATTGGATTTTCTCGACATTAATGCTCGGTAAATATTAATTTTGTTTAAAAACGAAGCGAGAATCCTTTCGGTTAATGACCGAACACTTTTGCACAGCGATCGAGTATACGAACTACACGGAGTTCCCTCAAAAAAAAAAAAAAAAATGTTTCGATTTCGACAAAACGGTCTCGTGACACGGTCCAATCCGTTCGACAGATTTCCGGAAATCTCCCGAAAACGGGTGCAAACGTTTCATCAGCGCGTGACTTTTTTTTTTTACGGGGTTTGTTTAAAGTAAAGCACAAAAACCTCGAAGAACTAAAAAAAAAAAAAACGAATTTCTCTCAGTTATAATAACGATTAATTTTCGCTCGGTTATTTCATAATTGGTCTTTGAAAATCTGTCCACCCTGTATCGCGATCGTCGTCTTCGGAATCCATTATTATCACGAATCTCGGGGCAGACTCCGGGGGAACTGCGTGCATTAGAGAAGTCGTTGGACCCGGAGACTTGAACGGTGGCACACGCCTACACGCGGTGCGCGAGCAGCAGGCGGCGAGAGAGAATTTTCCATTCGTGCGTACTCGCCACGTTTAAATTCTCTTCAGACATATATTATATGAAAAAAAAAAAGGAAAATTTTTTGTTTTTTTTTTTTTAAGAGAACGCTTTTTATACGCGGGAAAACGGGTTAGGCGTACCGCGGCGAAAACACAGGAAGTGTGTTCGAAAATTGAAACTCGAGAAAACAGTTGCACGGAGAAAACAACCGTGCAAAAGGCTACAGTCATAGTTTAGACACCTAACGTTTTACACAAAACGAATTACATCTGTACGCGATGTTTTTCAGACACATTTAATTCTCGAAAAGTTATGAGATTTAAAAACTTAACGCTTTTTAAGAATTAAAAATATTCTAAAAAACGGCTTTGTAATTTTTTTTTTTTTTATGTACAAATTTGGTGAGTGTGTGTATAGCCTTCAGAGTCGTTTCCCAATAATTTTCGATGAAAATCATACAGGAGATTACGCTCTTAAACGATTCGGAAGGATTTTCGGTAAATCAACGGGCGTATATGAAAGTGTAATTCATTCCGTGGGTGTTTTCGGGGTATAACAAAACGAGGACGGAAAAAAAATGTTTAATTAATACGCGTATTTTAAATTGAACATTTTTTTTCTCTCTTCAAATCTAAGGTCAGAAAATCGTTTTAATATATACTGCAGGGGAAATGTTATCGATAAAATAATAATTCATTATATCGTCGTCCGGTTATCGAGATCTCGATAAACGTGGCGCACAAATTACGAATATTATGTTAACATTTGTTTTTTTTTTAATTCGACTAAAAAATGTCGTGGCGGTGAGTTTAAATCCTTTCCCCCCTCGTATATACCGTTCCGTGTTGTGTGAATACAAAAATTGTCATGCGTTTGTACGCATTAGGCCCGGCGTTGTGAACGGCAATTTATAAGAACACACTTTTTTTTTTTTATAATCGAAAAGGAAATTTAAAAGTAGATTTTTCTCTTTTTTTTTTTTTAGTCTCACTCCAAGTCACGTCGCACACACACCACACAAGTCATGTCGGTACGGACGTGACGATATTAATGAGATACTTCGACGGTGGCGGTCGATCGTGTACAGAAAGTAATGACCGAATTCGACCGAATCTGAATATGATGTCGGCACGTTATGGGGAGGCGGCGGTGTTCGTTGTCGCTTCATAATATCCTCCCTCATGTACGAGTCTCGATAATATTTCAGAAGAATATAAATTTTCAAAAAAAAAAAAAACAATTGTATTTTCTCCGTTCGATATATTATGTTTTTTTTTTAATTCAGTTCTGCAGGGACGCAGAGTGCATATGATGCAGTAAGTGCTGCTTACATTTAAAATCGAAAGGGGAAAAAAAGAGAAAAAAATGTATCGATCAAGAATACGGTAAAATTATTTAGGAAAAAAAAAAATGTCTTTATAAAAACGTAGGTTGATTTGAATGATCTTTATGCAGTCGGGATCTCCGATAATTCACGTTATAATTCGCCTCCAATAATGTCGAGTGAATTGCATAGTAATGATCGAGTTTTTATTATTTTCAAATGACGATGATGATGTTGAAGATCATAAAAAAAAAATCGACGAGAATATATTCCTTTTAAACGAAATTATTTTTTAATATACCGGTTGTGTTAATATTGTATTTTATCGTTAAAATGTAAAAAAAAAAAAAGTAGACGAAGAATTATTAAAAGGACATTTTTTTTTTTTACACAATATTAACGACATTAACTGATATTGTGACGTTGATCTGAAGAAATACAACTGCACAGTGTTAACGGTATTAAAATTGTGAATAATATATATAAAAAAAAAAATATTATGAGAAATCGACGACGCGAATTTCTTTTTTTTTTTTTGAATTTCGGAATAGAGTGGATTTTTTTTTTCTGTAATCTTCTAAAAACACTCTTACACTCACGCGGTACGCCGTCATAATAACAATCGCTACGAGTGGAATTAATTTCAATCGAATTTTTTTTTCCACATCGGGTGTAAATAATAAATGTAGTTTATTTTTCTCCTGTGTACGTAGCCGTCCCAAGGAGGGGGGCAAATGGGGCAAGTGCCCTAGGGCGTCCAAAGTATTATGAATGCAGGGGGCGTAAAAATAAAATGAATGACAAAAAGAAAAAAAAATTTGTTGTTTTATTTTAGATATTAATTTCCCTTGTATCTATATGATGATTGCGAGGATGAGTGTATTATTTACTATTAAAATATACAGAATAATTATGTAATTAGATATATTACGTTAGTTGTAAATTTTTCTTTAGGGGAGGCCGTCAAATATTATTGCCCTAGGGCAGGGGTCGCCGACCAGTCGATCGCGATCTTATCTTTTAGGAATATAGGTCGATCGCGAATAAAAATTAATTTTACCATTTATCGGTCGATACCAGTGCTAGGTATTACTAAACTTTATTAGTGCCAGGCATTAATAAACTTCAATTTTTTTTTTCTCGTAATAAATAATTATTCTTTAGATTTTTTTTTTTTTTGCTCATTAAACAAATCTCCTCCTAAATTCTCCTAGATTTCGATCAGCAGAGACTTAAAATTTCGAATGTAGCTCACTTGATTGAAAACGTTGGCGACTCCGGCCCTGGGGCATTGTTGGTGGTTAGGACGGCACTGCGGCTGTGTATTATAAATATTATTAAGCGTTGAGCGAAAACGTGTATACCAGTTGCTTTGGAATATTTTTGAAAAACGAAAAAAACAAGACGTTTTTTCGGTACCGAAAAAAAAAAAAAACTGTAACCGCACTTACCGTTACGTATCACGACGTATCCGTGGAGGGCGCCCTGCATCACGCTCGCAATATAATATCGTATACGCAGTGTATAATTATAGTAAAACGATCGAGATTTTTCGCGTTTATTTTTTTACATCTAGATTATATGGATCGGCGGACGGACACCCATCCGGTTCACCGGAATTACACGCACTGCACCGGAGACTGTATCGGCCGGGTACGCGTGTCGGCCGCAGCTGGTTAGGCCGCGCGCTCCTATCGCACACCGGTTATGTGGCCGGTTACCCCGCCGGAGCGTCGATCGTCCGACTCTCGATTTTTTTTTTTTTTCACCACACACGGGCGCGTATCACTTCCCCCCTCCCACTCCGTATACGCCGCGGCGACCCCCTTCCCCCCGCCACGGCGGCCGTAACCGCGGTACATACCGCGCGCGGTCGAGTCCGTCGGGTTTTCTAATGGTGTTCGACGTTTCGGTTTTCTCCGGCGATTTCTTCTCTCTTTCTGTCCGTCCAGTGCCCGCGTCCACCACCGCCGCCGCCGCCGCCGCCGCCGCCGTGGCAGCGAATTTTATATATTTTTTTATATATATAAATATATTCAAACGTTTCATAAGGCGGCACCCGTCGCGTCAGTATTAAATCGACCGCGAAGTGATAAATAGAAAAACAAAAAAAAAAAACGATTTTACGAGGGGAAAAAAAGAACTTATAAGACGGCGAGGTGAAAAAAAATCCGAAGAAAATCGCGCCCGAATCGTTTAGAAATCGACGCCGAGCAAAGACACTTTTTATCTCTCGTATATAACGCGCGTGTAACGTTTTAAAAAAAAATAATAATTTTTTTTTTTTTACAATCGTGCGTGTAATATACATAATCCGCGATATTGTATATGATAAATGCGAAAGTGTGTCTGCGGGTGTATTATTGTGTTTTGTTAACGGTTTCTTGCGAAAACTACATATATATATGAGAATTGAAATGAATAATCGGATTATTTAGGATATGCGAGGATTGCAGGCGATCTTCCGTCACGCAAAAAAAAAAAAACGTCGAATCCAGCTTAAAATGTCCGAAGAATAAAACAGCGTAGAATCGAAGCGATACGCGATCAATAATAATTGTGATCGTGTTAAATACGGATTTTCAGGCACCGATACTAATGGAAAAATCGCGTAGGACGGACGAATTAAAAAAAATGATGTCACGAGTGTCGTTGTCGTCGAATATTTGTCGGTTATGGACGTTGAACCGCTTTAGCACTCCATCGAGTCGGTGTCGACACTTTGGGACAGTGCCTTTCCACAAGCCTAGATCGATGTGATATTCGGAACTTTGTTTTACAATATTAATTACAACAATATTGTGTTTTGAGGTCAATATAAAACGAACCGAAATAAACAATATAAATAGAATCAATTTAAACCGGTCTGATTGAAGAAGGAAACGGTAACGGCACGTATAGTATAGTGAGGAAAGTATAGACCGAGAATTAAAAGGGACGTTGTGAATAAAGCGGATGGGTTTTCGCGTTGCGCCACTGAGGTGGGGCACTGGAAGTGGACGCGAGCAATGTGGCAAATTGATTCGGACGAACGGAGTGTGCAAAGGGGAGAGCCGTTAAGGGATAATTTAAACGAGCGCGAAGGAAGTAGCCTGATCTGAGACGAGAAAAAGAGCGTTTTGTTTTCCCGTTGGGTTTTGACTGTATTTGTCGCGTTAACGCGAAATATTAATATGGGCCGAGAACGATTGATTATTATGACCGGAAAAGCGAAAATAAGGACAACGCGTTTTAATCCCAAGAATAATACCATACGGATTCTCTTTTGAAAATAGCATATTTTGTGACGTTCGGAATTTCGACGTTCATAAAGGATATTAACGAGAATTCGGGCTGGTCAATCGTTTTTCAAACGTATTCTAGTCTCGTTCCGTAGCTGATGCGACGTTTTTTAATCGTTACCGCTCTATTTGTTACATATAATAATTATATGTACGCGATATTTGATCCGATAGATTTTCTTTTTTTTTTTGTTTTTCTTTACAGACGAACAGATTAATATTAACATAATAATATACGAGTTGTTCACGCGTTCCACGCGTTGCCGAGTATAGGATACTCGAAATAAAAGCTTTATAAACCGCGTTATACAATATATTACTGTTATTAGTCCAAGTCAGTAAAACGTCTCGAATAAACGCGCAGTGTACACGCGGTAATAATAATTAGACAGCGTATTTATCATATTATGTTACCGACGGAAAAGAAACAAACAAATATTGTGTCATTATATTTAACGAACTCGTTTATTAATACGAAAACGAACGACAAAACGATGGTCGTCTAGTCTATTTCCCTTCTCTCTCTCTCCTATAACTTCGCCCTTAGCATAGTATTATAATTTATTCTAACGCGCGTTTTTCTTCAAAAATTTAAACAATAACACCACCGCGGTACGGTACGTATTGCACAATCGTTACATAGACGCGACCGGGAGCAATGATAATTAATGCAAACGTTTCAAACGAGTCATTCGCGGACGATTTTTACCGATTTATTATTAGAATATCGCTAACGATTTGCAGTACTAGCGTAGGTGTGTACACAGCTGTGTACAAAAACAACCGAGTGTTGTGTTACGAAAAAATCAATAATATTATAACAATTCTCTAATGACGAGAAAGAATAGTGTGTATCGTGAGAGGAGGGGGGGGAAATCGCCGTTCGAATTGCAGGAAGAGCGAGGTGATGGTCGTAAAATAATATTATATCGTTACAATGGAGCCTCGATAAGTACCTATTGACATTTAAAGGAAATGCAATTTTTCGGATTTATCGAGGTTTTCGAGTTACTATACGGTTTTAGGACAAAAAAAAAAAAAAAAACAAAGTCGACTTAATGCGTTTCTAAAACGTATTATCGTTTTTTTATTATTACATGTGAATTACAGCGTGTGTTTTATTACTGCTATTGTTGTTTTAAAATTATTTTTACGGTAAAAGTGATTAGTGTCATAAAATTTTAATAACAAAACATTTTGATTAATTAATTAACGTAATAAACATCTATGGTCATAATCGCGCGTACAATTACAGTGGTAAAAAAAAAAAAGAAAATTTACGAGAAATAATTTGAAATCTTGCTTTGAGTTCGGTTCTATGCTATTATCAACAGTATCTTCTATCGCGTTTAGAGCAGAGTACATCACTTTATTGTTCACACTAGCTATAGCCGATACTGTTCGGTACCGACCGATGAGTAATCGTCTGTATTCGGAACACGGGCGATCGAGATTTTCGCGAGGAAACGGCATTCGTTTCGACTTGACGAGGTTCTACTGTATGTTGAAATCGGAAAATCGCCGAGAAAACTACGGAAAAGTCGATATTTAAGCGTTCGGCTACGAATTTTCAAGGTATAACGTCTTGCGCGCAGAAATGTGCAGAAAAAGCGTTTACAATACAAAAAAAATACAAAAAATTATCGAAAAAAAAACGCGAGATCGTGATAAGAGAGACGGCCGACGCTGCAGCAGGTCGTTCGATATCGTTTCCCCCGTTTTCAAGAGCTCTGTCCGACGTGCAATAAACCACGGAACAAGTGCAGCGGCTCACCTTGGGAAGCTCTGGAGAACACAGCAACAAATTTTAAATCGTAAAGAAAATATATACGAGCGCGTTGTAACGTACACACTTGCAATCGATGGGCGTGGTGGTGTGTGTCCTCCGGTCGCCACAAGTTATTTTACAGCTGTTATTTTAGAAGCTTATTACATGAATATATATATATATATCATAAGACTTATATACGCATAACGCGGTGATTTTTTTTTTAATAGAATACAAGAAATAAACTGGTTTCCCCTTATATTATTCATACGCGTAACTGCAGTTCAAATACGTAAATACGTCCACGAGGCACGAACGGATTATAATAGTGTGATTTGTGTAAAACACGAAATTCCAATTTCGCGTTGACCGTTCGTACGTCGTGAACGCCGCCGGTAGAAAGTAAGTATAGAGTTTAAAAAAAAAAAAACCTATTTTTTTTTCTTCTTTTATTTACCTACAAACCCGGTTTTCACTTGTATAGGTCATGTGTATTGGCCACTGCGCGCCAACGGTTTTGTATAATATTAGCAAAATACACCACGACCGGTAATATAATTTAGCTATATAAATTATTGTTACGCTTACGCGTCTGTGATCAAAAATCCGCACAGCGTGTAGCAGCGTAGATGCAGAGAAAAATGCTAAGACGGATGTGTGGCGTGACCGCGGTATACGGAATAAGAAACGAATACGTAAGGAATGGGGGTATTGTAGTAGGAGTAGCGCGTCTCTGTTGTTGCGAAGAAAATTCATTCGAACGCGTTACGCTTGGAGACGATTCGGAGGTTGTGAGAGGTGAAAATGGGATGTACAAGACGAAAAGAGCACGGCCGAAGAAGAAGTGTAGTATTTGAGGGTGATGTGAAGACAGCTGCTTGTGTACAGGAGGTCGGATTGGGCCGGATCTAAGAGAAGGCCGAGTGGGCTGCAGTCTTGGAAGCACCCACAATTTTTGTAATTATCATTAAAAAAAAATTTGCGACAGTAAAAGCTAAATCTCTAATAATAAAACAAACAGACAAACGTAAATGAAAAGCAAAAGATCGAGTTAAAAAAAAACACGTAGGAATGTAATGTTTAAAAAAAAAAAAACTCGATTTTCAAGATGTAATAAATGATTTCGGTACAAAAAAAAGTTCCCGGTTTATAATTATCTTTCTCTTCTTTTCAGTTGTTTTAAAGTTTCATCGTATAAATTCGTTAATATTAAATAATAAAACAAACAAAAATTTTCTGTACGAGTAAAAAAAAAAAAAGCACGTCTATTGCTTATTTGCCCGTTCCAATTTTCCGACCGGGACGTACACTTTAATCGGGCCGCGGGTGGTTTATGGGGTCGTATAGGATTGGACTCTACGTGAGACGAAGAAGAAGAGATTTGCGATTGAAAATCGATAGCGAATCGATTATTATTTTACTCGCATTCGCCAACACGCGGAACGGTGGCATTTTAAAGGTTTCTGCGCGAGCAATTGAAATATATTTTTAATTGGTTAACGCGGGTCGTTGTGTTTTTTTTCCCCCCAAGATTCGTTTTAAACGCCTTAGGTCGCGAGTTGTAACGAAAATGTGTTCTGACGAACCAACAAACGCCTGTTTTCCAACGAGAGTGTTTATAGTGGCAGCGACGGACGAGTGAGAACACGATACACGACGTAGTCAAAACCAGTCGAGCGTTCGAGCAAGTTCGATTTTTTCGCGCGACCTGCGCCTGTTTTGGATGTTTTCGTGCGTTGAATTTCGAGTGATTCGGTTATCGATCCACGGACTACGATAAATTGATCAGTCTTGTGTACCCTGAACAGGTGTTTGTGGGATATGAGAGACAACATTATTATCATAACAGAGATATTACTCGGCAAAAGTGGGAGAAAGTCGCTACAGAACTCAACACTACTAATTTTTTATTTTGATGTGGGGTTTACATTAATTAGGTACATAATCAATTCGAATATAAATGTTTACATTTCATCCGTCAGGAACATGACGTATTGTAGAGCTATAGATTATTATTACAGTAGGTATTGTATTGAAACGGAATTTCGACTAACAGAATATCAGAAAAAGCTCTTCTGAACGAGTTCTCGACAAATCGTAGCTGAAACGGCGCGCGCTTGCCGAGTGGATTTTTATCGTCCACCCCCATCATACGATATATACGCGACGATCGCGAAAATAATCTATCGAAGTATAATTTCGTATAGGTCCTATTCCGATTCCTGTGTATTCGAGTAAACATCTCCGCAGGACTATTAACTGCGCAGCATCGTGGCGATCCGCGGAGATATTATAAGGACGATACGGGGGGTTTTTTTTAAATATAAGTACGTCCGCGCAGCGACATGTAAAAAAAAAAATCGCGCATAACTATGGTAGATCTCGCAGAAATGATAATTTTTTTTTTCGCCATATCACACACCAAACACTGCGCACGAGTGCAGGGAATGTAAGGGGATTGAAGAAATTTTTTTTTTTTTTTTTATTATCGAAAACCGGTTTCCTTTTTGAGTTCTTATAACGAGCCGCGCGCGTTTTACGCGCGGTGTGCGCAGGACAACACACTACCCAATAATATTAATTTTAATTGCTGCGTCCTCGGGGCGTGTAATAATAATGTAAATAGATAACGCGAACTCGTAAATCTGCAGGAACGGGAGGGAAATGTTAAACACACTACACAAGTACCAGAGCCGAGATACGATCGGAGCAGAAATCCTTATTGAGATAATATTTACGTTGAGAAGGGGAGAAAATTCATATAAAAAAAAAATAAAAATTTGTTACGTTGTAACCTAACGCGCGCGCGGTACAATATGAGTTGTGTCCGAGTTGTGACCGCACCTTATAACCACATGGATACGCGTGTTTGCGCATAACGTCGTATTATTATAGGTACGTTGACCGTTCGTTATACACGTATTATTATAAATCGATTAAAAAAAATTATCCTTTTAATAATTTACATGGGGGAGGCAGACGTAAATAAATTCTCGTAAATTCGTTCGGTTAAACGAATTTTCTTTTTCAGAGCGTTCAATAATCCGCACTAAAAAAAACCAAAGGTCAAGTATATATAGTAATAATACTTTCGTTTATATTATTATTATTTGGGGGAAAAAATACGTTCTTCGATTTTAATACATTAGTATAATTTGAACGGATCGGAAAAATTGACGAAGAGAAAATTCGAGTTTTTTTCTCCACCGAAATCGTCGGTGAAATATTATGGTTTTTTTATCCGTATCGTTATACGCGTAAAATATAACGTACAGTCACGTGTTAGCTTCAATATTTTTTTTTTTTAATATAACTTAATTTTCACTTCTTGACGTTTCTTTCTCTAATGACTGTAATAAAAAAAAATATAAAACACCCGATTTTAGGCACAAAAAAAAAAATTGATGTTCCCATCACTATTCTCCTCCTTCTCCGCCTTACACTCCCAACTATATACGCGAGGTCTGCCACCGTCTCTCCTACACTCAAAACCCGTAGCTTTCAATTCCGTCTGTTCACACTCGTTTTCGTCTTTTCCCGTGTCTACATTCATTTCCATAACACCTGCACTCGCCAACATCCGCTGAATCATCTCTAACGCGTAGTCCGTCATACCCGTTTCTCTCCGTGATTTTCTCGTTTGCTCGTGCGTACGCGTTCAGTACCTACATAATACGTATTATATCGTGTATTATAATATTAAAGAAAAAACATTTTTTTTTTTTGAACATGTAATTTTTCAATTGCGATAAAATATTGCGGACGAGTTCGCCGGTTCTATACGCGTGTGCACCGGGCGAAAGACGTATTTCGCACTTACTGATATAATATTCGGTTCGCGTTCCCCCTTCTTATTATTCACAAGTATTTTTCGCGCGTACGTTAATAAATTAC
Organism: Slavum lentiscoides; assembly: GCA_032441835.1. Classification (NCBI taxonomy): domain Eukaryota; kingdom Metazoa; phylum Arthropoda; class Insecta; order Hemiptera; family Aphididae; genus Slavum; species Slavum lentiscoides. The sequence goes on along the minus strand of CM063715.1, from coordinate 6,382,511 downwards.
GTGCGATGACGACTAAATTATGCAACGTTCTCGCGCGGATATCCATATAGGTTTGTGTTCGAATAAATATGTATACGGTGTTCGAAGTATTTAGAGCATGACGCGCATATATTCTACACACACGCCTCAGACGAAATATTTAATATACTGTGTAACATCGCGAGCGAATCTCAAACGACAACGCACTGCAATACCGTTTACGCGAATAACCCGACCACCAATGGACGTTTCACGGTACAGCAATAATAATAATAATAATAATATGTGATGGCGTCAACGCGTTATTATAATATATATATTATATAGTCTACTAATAACGCGTGAGATTTCGAAAAGTTTTAAGATATTATTATGTTAACGCGTGTGCGGTCGATAATGATTTTCTATACGATCCGACGGATCGCCCGTAAAATAATAATAATCATTTCCGTATCGTATAGTGACAAATTTCAGATTTTCGCGCTATTTTCCCGAGTAGTTTATTGAAGCGTAATTAAAAACAAGCCGAAAATTGTAAAAAAAAACCAATCGTCAAAATCCCGAACAATTTTTTCCCCCAATTATAACAATACCTATATATATATATATATACTGACGTCGCTCACAATCTCGTTTCTCGAATTCAAAATAATAATATTATACGCTTGTAAAAACGTCCGTCTAACGCGGCACTCATCGCCACACATTTTTTTTTTCTTTCTTTCCATTTGAACGATTGTTTGTGCGCATTTCAACGATTCCGAACCCGGCAACACTATTGTACGCGCCAGTGAAATATTATTATTATCACACTCATACCTTATCGCTGATGTTTCCGAGATGGACCACGTCTTCCGTCTCGACCAGCTCTTCCTTTTCCTCTCGGCTCTTGATCTTTTTCTCCCTGACTTCTTTCAAAAGCGACGGGTTCCCGTCCAACGACGATATCCTCACGACCACTTCTTTGGCATTGTCGCCGTCTTCGGTCCCTTCGTCTCCGAGTTGACGGTGCTACAAAAAATATACACGCACGTAAAATACACGATTTAAATATACACGCACGCGGGTTTCGCCTGAATACACTTTTTAAACGCAGTTCAATATATTTTTACACGGATTTTATTAACGTCCAGTCATCGAATAATATTATGCAACTGTTTTTATTCCTTACGCGATCCGTATACGCAAGAAAATGTCGAGGAATAAAAACGGGGTAATGGAGGGAGGGGGGTGGATTATTGTTACATTAAGTTTTTGTATTGTAAATTATTATTATTGTAATAAATATAAAAGCGCGTTATAAAATCGAAAACGTTGTCAAGTTATACACCCATAATAATCGATATATTATAATATTCCGTTCACGCGCCTCAACCGTGAATTCCGTCGGTAATACACGTGTACGTATATACATAATATACCAGTCAACGTCTGACATTCACCTCATGTCGGGCTCCGTACAGTTCGGTAGTCATTCTTGCAGGATCATCGCTCTTAAGGAATGCGATACGACGGTGTTTATGTGTACCACCTTTTACAATATAATCTCGGGACGAGAAAACGGATGATAGATTAATAATTATAATGAATAAGTCGACTCGAGACCGCTCCCATTCCCTTCCCCTCCGCGCCGAAAAAAAAAACAACAGGACTCCGTTCGCCGAAACATTCGTTTATATTGTAATATGTTACGTGTAGAAATTGACTTTTTTTCTTCTTCGACCGTGCGGTATTACATTGTTTTTATACGATATATCCGACTGCGAGCGCGCCTGCGCTGTTGTTTACAGCGTGTTTTAATGTTTTCATCCGAGAAACTAATCTTTTCGCGAAAATCTTAGGCGCTTTGCAAAGAGATAACCCGTTTCGAAGTATTCGTTTTTTTTCGACAAACAGCCTGCCATTTTCTAGAACCTTTGCGTAGAGACAAACGGATAGTTGGACTCTTTGGAAATACTGTTTTTAAATTATGTAATGCACACGATGTATACGAGGTTATCGTTTCGCACGTCGAAACGATAATCTAATAACGGCCCACTTTTTGGATATTCGGTAAAACGCATTGCCCGATTTCGATATTGGAAACGATTTTTTTTTTACACTAATTTCCATACTCTTTCAAACGTTAATTCGCTTTTATTCGCGAACAAATATATTTTCGTTATTTTACGCTGTTCTTTGCACCACGTTCTTCGAACGTAGTATCAGCGTAGTTTATTGTAAAGCGCATCGTATAATTTTTTTTAATTAGTAAATTCAAAAGGGGCCTACGCCGGCTGTTTGCGGGGAAAAAAACGTACTCGAAACGGGCTAAATCTTTTGCAAATGGCACAGGATTTTCGCGAAAAATATTATTCTTTTGATCTGATTCGATTTGTCTGTGTGCACGATGGTTCGACGTGATAAACTTATTTCAATTATGATAAGTATATTGTTTATACGCCGAGAAAATCGTAATTGTTGCGACGGCTGCAGAAACGACGAGCAGTCGTTCGCTCAGTATTATTAAATCCCAATACGCCGGTAAGCCGTCGAATTATATTTACGCAATAGACGTTAACGAAATTCGTTTGGGGGAGGGACAAAAAGAAAAAAGTGTTCGACTCTTATTTCTTTTTTTTTAATTTAACGGATTTCGTCTCGTACGAATGATTAAAAAAAACAGGGCGTTTGAAACGTTTCGGAAATTTGAAAAATTTTTTATTTTTTTTAAATAGTCATATACCTCGGTCTGCTGGTGTTCCTGTTTCTCGGTGTCTTCGGTCGTGTTGGTCGTGACGATCGGACCGGAGTCCTCGACGATTTTACCGTCTTCCAGCACCACTTGTCTTTTCACCCTCGTCTCGATTTGTTTTTTCGTCGTCAATTCCACTTTTTTCTTCGTCACCCATTCTTCTGAAAACGCGAAACGATTACGTGTTTTATCATTATTATTATTACGATTATCATAAAAAAACGAAACGTACAACAGGATATTATTGATATGCGCATAATATATAGGTCGCGCGCGATATACGGTTCTGCTGCAACACGACTGCAGACGCGGAAACGGAGACACAATTTACAATTTTGCCCACACGTTCGCGTATACACATTATAATATATTATTTATATTTTATAATATAATAGTCATGTATAAGTCATAAGGCGAGCACTTTCTTTGGCAAATTACGCGCTGCTGCCGCGTGTATTTCTCGGCGTTTGAAAACATTATTGTCCGCACGCGAGCAGGACCCTATTTATCTGTCGAACCGGCAGCGGTATATTTATGTATATAGTTATGACATTTTTTTTTTTTTTATTAATGAGCGCCCGTAGAAAAAAATTATTATATTATTGGAACGGACGGAGGTTTTTTTTTTACATTCTTTTGTGTACAACCCGTTTTGTATGCGCGCACAATACTATAATAATATATACGCGCATGTATCAATCAAAATCGAAAGACGTGTATTATAAAAGATTCGATCTTAGTTTTTTTTTTTTTTATTGGTACGCGTAAAATTGTCGTACAACGATCGCGTTTCAAAATTATTTATAATATATATAGATCGAAAAAAAAAATTACTTTTAAACTGTCACTATATAATATGGTTGTCCGTTACACGCACAGTACAATGTGAAATAATATTAACCGCGGTAAGAAATATGCCCGCGGCGTCGAACTATGTATATGTTAATAAACTATAAACAATTAATAATATTACGACCGATATACGAAAAAATCGGTAATATTGTTTTTTTTTTTCTGAAGGGCGAAAACGAGACAGAAAGGATTTAGTTGTTTTTGTACGAAAACTGTGTACAATTCGAGTGCGTGTTAAGAGTACGACTCGTAGTAATTTGATTTTCGTACTGTTTTCTTATGCGTTTCGCGATATAATATGTATATCGTGTGACAATACTGGTAGCAGTCATTCGATCACGAGACGATTTATTATAGTAGTGTATATAGTACATTGTAGCGTCGTAAAAAATATAAAGTATAAAACGGCTACGGTTTGCTATTATAAACGTATAATATTTATTATTCATAAATAATAATCAGTCGATCAAATCGTATCGAAAAATCGAGTTAAAATCCGTAAAATAAATTTAAAAATATCGATATTTAATTTGTAATTGAAAATGATGCGCAATATCCCGGAGATCCGGTATTTTTTCATAATCTAAACAAATTTGTTTGAGTCTAGCACTTGGATCCTTATAAAAAAAAAAAAAACTTTTCCCAGCGGTTCCACCCCTGCGAAATATTTTTCGACTTCCGTACGGTTTAATTTTACTCGTTCTTCCTTTTGCAACGCATTTATGAACTTCCATGTTGCGATGAATGCGACTATCAAACGTTTGCACGAGCCGCCCTACTGCTAATACACTAATCAAATTCATTGCTGTTTACTGACTGGACACCCTTCGACCGCATTCATTAAACATTTTTCATTGAATTCAGCGCGTAGATTCCTCTGTCGTTCGGCTACACATACACGTATATTAATACTTAAAACTATCGTTATTATTATTATTTTTTTTTTAACAGTTTCCGACGCTGTTTAAGCCCATTGCTACAATACACACTTTTTTCCATCTCTCTCTCTCTCTCTCTCTATCCATTGCTACTTCCCTGTAGTTTTCAATTCCTAGCGTTGTTACATCCTTTGAGACTTTATTACGTATGAGACGTATTATTATTATTATTTAAAGTATAGGTCGATTGAATCGCAGGAGGAAGTCGGTATGTTTTACGAGTGACGTAAACTTGTGTATAATAAATTCACAGGACGTTTATCGGCGCATAATAAATATATCCGTGCGTTTATTCCGCGACGAAGGAGTGACGATTTTTTTATTTTTCACACGCGATATAATACGTTCCCCAAAAGGAGTTTATCGTCGTACACGCGGCGCATTTCCATTTTTTAAATGAATAATAATAATTTTTTATTTTTTTTTACTACGAATCTCAAACATCATATTCACACGTATATACATATAATAATAATAATATTTTATTATTATTATAATTATTATTTCGTACAAATGTTTTTCGACTTTGTATAACGTATTGCAGACATTCTTTTTTTTTTTTTTTCAAAACATAACAGTTATTAACAATACCCCGTACGGGAGAAAGTACACAGACACAAACACTCAATACGCTGCTATACGAAAAATACAGACGAACATTGTTTATCCAGCGTGAGATGCTTCCGCGTGCAGGATACAATATATTGTGTACTGCGGTATTACGAGTAATATGCTAATTTTAAACCATAACAGTAGGAGGTAATGTATACGCGTGTAATGTCATAACTTCAGCAATACGAAGTACGCGTTTAAACGATGATAAAACGACTGTTACGTGTAGATTTATTTTTTTTAAAAAAAATTTCGTTTATTTCTGGAGGGTTTTTAAGCGATTTTATTTTATAAAAAAAAAAAATTGCAAAACTCTAGTAATTTTATACTCAGTACGCGTACATAAAACGTGCGCGTAAATAGACGTGTAGATAACAATTGTTTCGTAATTTTTCACGTATTATATAAATTACATAATAATAGTAATAATTCGCTTATAGAATATAGAACGGTTTATTATTTTATGTTTAGGTGTATATATATATATATATATGGGCTGAATAAGTTAATGATTTTTTTTTTAAATTACTCATTTTTTTTTAACCGAATTAAAAATCAAAATAAACTAAAAATTCAAATACACATACGAGTATGATCCAAGTTATAAAAATAATATCGACTCGATTAAAGTTAATTTTTTTTTAATTTCTTTTGTGAACGGAAAAATATTAACAATTGTACAAACACGTTTATATGAAATTCGGAGTTGTTTGTCTTTATACTCGCATTGTATAATAATCTATAATATGCAATTTCGATAAAAATTCAAAATTAAACTAATTGGTCAAAAAACTATCAATTAAGTCGGTTTTAATGTGAGTGAAAATAAATTATGTTAAAATTATGTTAAACCGAAAGTAATGCGTTTAGTTAATTTTATATGTTTTTAACTCGTTAATGCAGCTTCGCGTATAAGATAAAATCCGAGATCCAACCGTCGTTAAAACACATTGAAAACTATACATCTCGCACGGTGCAGTTAAACGTACGATGATACATTTAGAAATCCTTGTAAATCCCATTGTTATGTCGCACGCGTATCCTACAAATCATAATGTAGTGTCACGATAATATTTCTATATTATACAATATTGATTACGTCAATGAACGGTTGAATACAGCGGTCCAACTTCAAAAATTTGGCCAGGGAGTAAAAAAAAGTAGTAAAGTAGTAAAAATAAATCGTTTGTTTTTTTACTTATAAATTCACGTATGAGACACTCGTATTAATCACAGTTGGTAATATAATTTTTTTCAATTGTAATTCTAATAATTTTTTTGTTAGAAGAAAGCAAAAATTAAAACGTTCTCCAAGACTTTAATGGGAAGTCATAAAGGATCAAAATATTATTCGATTGCTAATATAGTTTTTTTGTTTTTACAAAAAAAATATAATATTATCAACCGGCTCCCTGAGTGTCCGAGTATGATCGCATCCGTTCTTATAGTTACGCCACTGGTAAAATATTACCAGTGCGCAGACGGGCGCAGTAATAATTATATTATCGCAGTTCCACTTTAACACAGTGGTCCGACCGCGAAGAAATAATATTAAAATTCCAAATATCATGGGCGAGTTCATGTTTATGTACATGTTATAAAATGCTGTTTACGTTTTAAATACTATACTCTCGTGAATATCCGCTGTATTCGGTTATTTTCAAATGTTTTATACGTTTACATTTGTTACCAACGTTACGAGGCGCTCCTGACGATTTCAAATAGTGTTAAGGACCTCAATGGGGTATGAAGTAACTCGATAAAATGTCCATAACACTATCTGCCGAACAAATATTTCGGTAAGTACAACGTTTCCTGCCACTTTTGACATAATTTTTTCATTCGTGTAATACATTAGTCGTAGAGGACACCGATTATTATAGTTCCTCTGTGCTACGAACAACAACAACGTCATTGTAGAGATCGTGATGTAATGTAATCATGCAGTTATCTATTCCGATCTAAGATCTACGCCGATTTTTAGAGGATCAGCCTCGTATTGCCCCGATTCTGTGCCGTTGTGCTCGTATATATTATACACAGTTTTTGCTTGAAAACACTTTCGCGTTTATAATTTTACAATAGTAAAGATTATTTTTTTTTTGAAAAATATTTATTTTTAAGATTTGAGTGTATCGTGCGGTGAATATAAATTATAGTACGAGTCTTAATATTCTTTTTTTCTCTAAACTGCACGTAACAGTTGCAACGATTGCAAAATTCGAAAAGCAAAAAAAAACAAACAAACCGAAAGATTTTTATCCGTCTATTGTGTTTCGCGTATACGCCACGAATATTAATAAGCTAAATATATGTGCGTGCGATGAAGATAGGCGCCTATTCTTGGCGATTATTGTCTTATACAATTTTTCGTTACGACCTGCACGCAGTCACATGGCGTGTATAGAATTTTTTTGCAGATCCGGCCAAGAGATATGTATATGGACCCGTTATGTTCAGCATCTTTTTCCCCCCGTTATACAATAACAATACAAAATTCAATATTAACCATTACAATTAAATCTTTATTTTAACCGTTTAAAACGGTATTTATCTGCTACGTGAAATATTCGTCTGATTAAAAAAAAAAATTGTAAAAAGTGTAAATTCAAACGTTAATTTTTTTCAATTTGCGCACACACAAAAATCTAATTACGAATAAAACACAACGGCTGCTGGAGGTATTTTATATTATTGTAAAAAGTTACAGAATGCAGCCGGCTCTGTGTATTATATATAGTGACGCGAAATCACAACTGGAATTTTATAGAGTGGGCATTGATTTTGCATGCCTGACCTTTGCCAAAGTAGACACGGATATGTTCGCGATATATTTTACCGTATACATATTAGCACCCGTTTTATCTGTCGGTGATTTTTTCTTTTTCTATACAACTTTTATACGCGCGCGATCGATGACCCTCTAAACAATATTCGTCTTTTGTTTCTAAATTATATTTAAAAAAAAAATACTCGTCTCGAACGCGTATACTCATTATCGATAGTTTATGTACAACACGTTTATACGTGAAACGTAAAAAGTGAAAAAAAAAAAATAAATTAAGTGACGACATTGATATCCATCGTCCTGTGTTTAACGACGTGTTTTATATTGCGTGTCACGGTACGACGATCCAGCACCGATTTCAAGACTATACCTATAAATTACAATATAAATAAATGTACGCGGAATGTCTCGCGAAGGTCTGACAATAAATTTTTGTTTTTCTATTATTTTTGAGTGTTTTTTTTTTTTTTTTATAAGAACCCTGCGCTTATAATTATTGTATTTTTTTTTTATTCTTACAACTAAAAAAAAAATATAAATTTGTTTGTAAATTTTTCTTTGAATGTATTTTGAAAAAAAAAAAACGTTACGGCATTAGACATTTTCATTGAAAAACTTAGTCGTTGATTTTCAACGATTTTTTTTTCAAGTTCATGAATTTCTTTCAGCAAAACGATACGTCTATAAATACAGTCGACCGCGTCATTTCGCTTGCCGCCCGGGTTGTCTCGCATGTATTTCCACTAACGAAAGAAATTGAAATCGCGTTTTTATGAACTTAAAAGAAAATTTTAGAAAATCGTTGGGTAAAAATTACCGACACCGAAATTTCTTATTTTTCAAAGTAGATTCGCGCAAAATTGTTACTTTAAATTAGAAAAAAAAAATGTAAAACGCAATAATATCGTAGCGCGTGATTATATAAAAGAGAAAAGAAAATTTTTTTTTTTAGAATATCGAACGGAGCGAAAATTATCGCATTTGTCACGTCTCCGTGCTGCAGAGACACTGTGTATAATAATTTTAATTATTTATTTACAAATTTATTTACGCACGCGTTGACACGTTTGTTCTCCAGAAAACCGCACCCAACGCCCGTTTTCACATAATTCGAATCGCGCGATTGCCAACGATCGTGTGATGTGTCCGTGAGATTCGAAACCGCAAAAATTTCTTATTTTTTTTCCTTCGATATTTCATTTACCAGCAATTATATCGGCCAATAATATTCCCCCATTCTCTCCACCGATAATTTCAATAGAAAATAAATAAAAAAAACGCGCGAATTAATTGATTTTCGATCGAATTCCGATAAATCGAGATAATAACACGCTGTATTATAGGGAATCGGAAACAATTTATTTGAAAATCGAATTGCTCGAGGAGATGAAAAAAAAAACACAAACCGTTTGTTTAACGATTTAAAATGGTTTTATAATTTTCTATTTATCGTTCACTATCCGGTCGTGTGTTTAGACAATATTACGTCGAATTAAACACGATATTCGAACGATTTTTAAACGGAAAAAGCAGTAAAATTCGTGTCTGCAATATTCGTTGCGCCGGCTAATATATTATATTTTTTAACGTGTACAGAGGCGTGATAGTGTAACGATATTTGTGCAGTGTATTATTACCGTTTGATACAGACTTGTAACAAAAAAAACCACGTTTTATACGCTTCCCTATAAATATATTCTGCATACGAAAGTTGACAATTCGTTTTCGTGTTTAACCTACTTTTTTTTTTTTTTTTTGAAATATTTAGCTTAAAACGTATAAGTGAGCACAATACGTATTATACGCTTTCGTATAATCAACTGTAAAATTGTAAATAATCGTTTTAATGGTACTGAAATAAGAGTACGATACATATAGGTATATATATTATAAGTCGTTTACCTATATAGGTTATACGTTTCATATCATTTTAACTGAGAAAAAAAAATATTTATATTTAGTTTCCAGTTAACTAAATATAGTTATCGTGTTAATATTTTTAATTGGCCTTAGTACACATGCATAGTCGACACGCTAAATTCCAAAACCGTATACTTATCTGTGTACCAAAATCATAATTATCACCAGACATTTTCAAGCCGCGAGATCTATATCGATTCGAATATATTTTCGTCTCGAGTGCTACGAATCGTATATAATTATGCGAGTTAATTTTATTACAAGTGCAGTCGCAGCGTTTTGAACGCTGGAAAAGAACATTTTTGATAAGTATTTAAATATATTCACTTGAAATAAATTCGTGATTCAACGTGTATTTAAATTGCTATTTAAATACCAGTTTTAGACAAGTATTTGAACACTACTTTTGAAAAGTGTGTGGAATATTAAAAACATTTTATTTTTACGAATCAAAAATTAAAATAGTTTTATATAGTCAAATCTGTATATTATTATAAATCAACGACATGTCAAATACCAATAATTTCTTCGAAATTTAAAAATATTTGGCATAAAAATTAAATGGCGTCAATGCTAATATTTGTCAGTAGCAATTATTGCAGTTACTGCCAAAGGTTATTTCATTTAAAATCGCAATGGCCGATATAAAAATATATGAAATATACCGCGACTGACATTGTTATTTACTCGTTTCAATAATTTCAATGTCAAAACGTATTTTTCTGATGAACTAACGCGCTTAAAATAACACAGCATAGAATTCTCTATTACGAATTGATTAACGGACTTTTATAATAATTCACACATTCCGTTTTGAATTGCTCCGAAATAAAATAATTGTCGAAACAGAAATGTGTAGAAAATTTTCGAAAAGGAATAAAATCCTTCGTTTCCCTAGCGGTTCGATGTTAAAAAGAAAAATAATTTTTTGGAAATTTGTATGGCCAAACATTTTAAGAACGTGCGCAGTACGAAAAAACTACAATATTTTAGCCTGTGCTTAGTAGTAGCATACCGATAGCCATGATGTCACCCAGTGTACTGACTGTAAACATTCATATACACAAGTGATAATTTGATGCGCAAACACACCGAACACGCGGCCGCGTACCTCGTACACTATTTGTACAAGCGAAAAACGTTAGAATTAATTAAATCGATTTAAAAAGTATTTCGAATAATTTCGAGAATAAAAAGATACTCGACTCAGAGAAAGAAACATTGAATTTTTATGGATACCGTCTCGTGTGGGCTGACGAGACAACAGATCTAGCGACTTGAACAATCTCATACCGAACACTTGACAAACGATATCGTGGAAATCTCCGATAAAGAACACGTCGCGGAAAGAGTAATGGGATTTCGTCTCATTAAAAACGTTAAAATTTTCAAGAAAAACACTCCGAAAGACTTCGCTAGACGTCAGGAGATAACCATAAAGCCAGATTCTGGCACACACTAGGTTCTCGAACGAATCCACGGCCCGTATTCGTATTGTCAGGTCCATCTAATCACCACTCAATTCTGGAATGCTGTACATATCGTAAACGTACGTTCCCTAGCCGTACGTACACTAAAAGCGTTGAAGATGCTGAAAAGGACAACGACAAAATCATAACCAGCTGATGTACCGCACGACGTTGAAGCCTTGATTATAAAAACCACTTATGATGAAGCGTATTTAAAATGAGTAAAATCGAAAATTATTCAAACGCTGCCGTGCAGTGGCGGCGGATCTACGGTGGTGGGGGATATGGGGGTCATATCCCCTCGTGGGCAAAAAAAAAGGTTTTTTTCCATATGACACAGACTTTGGAGTAATAATAATAATTATTTAGACACAGACCAACAGACCATAAATATGGTTTTTACACGATTCACACATTGTGTAACACGTAGGTGTCATAGGACAGCGCCTAGATATATCACCGGATGAAGTGTTTGACATGATGCCATCACAGTCTTCCAGGAAACTAAATTTTGTCTTATAATAATAATTTAATCTATTAATAAAGAATATTACACATAAATACCTCGTACATGTTTTTATATCCCCCCCCCTCATGAAAAAATCCTAGACCCGCCACTGCAGGTGCCGAGCGCAGCAGGGATTTCGCGCGACTATAATATTATTCGAACGAAAATTATAAGACACGTGCAAAATTACCGTATCACACACTCGTAGCGTTGAAACGATCGTGTTAGTATTTGTTTTTATTACGAATTAATAAAACATGTATTCGCCACGTTTTCTCTCGTTCACGCGATATACGTTTATTATTATTATTCGCGTAGCGCGCGTCACGGATGTGCGCGAACAACGTTATTATTTCGAAAATCGTTTGTCGACCACCGTTCGCTTCGTACCTTTACACGAATAATAATATATTGTTTATTAGTGATTTATAAGTAATGTCTGACGTCAGAATAAAATACAATATTATCACGGGCGCGTATACACGCGTACGTGAAACGATTTCTTATAAAGTCCCGGGCGTCTTGTAATGCGCGCGTCAGACACGCAATCGCGTGCTCGAACTGCGGTGTCGAAAACGTTTTTTATTCGAATGCTTACGAGTGCGTTTTTTTTCTGCTTTTCTTACATTCGATCGAAACCGCGCGCGCGCGCGAGACGTGCAACGGTCTGTCAATCCTTTTGACCGCCGCGCGCAAATCGAATGAAAACAAAGTGGTTCCTCTACCCCGTCGACGGCTTGTAAAATAGATAAGGCGTATAGGTACGCATAGGCGTGTCTACGGGGGAGGCAGGGTGGGCACCGGTCTCCCCAGCGACTTAATTCTTGGCCTCTTGGCTTATAATCTACCGTGGTTGGAAGTATAAACATAAAATAATATAAAATATTTTTAAAAAATGACTAAGTAGCACATTATAGTTGATTGGCCTTATTTATTAGTTGTAATAGCGTAGGAAACCAATTTTGAGATCGAGATAATCTTTAATTTTGTGCGTGGTGAATAAAATTCCAGGTGCTATATAATTGCCGTACAACAAAAAAAAAGTCACAAATATAGATATAGAATATATAGATCGCTGTAGTGAGTAAAAAATTTAAATTTTATAACTGGCCTCTCCAGCCACGGAGGTCTGGACACGCCTATGTAGGTACGTACGTATATCTGCTCGATCCGTGGCGAGTCCTCCTATATGTTTTTACGCGTTATAACGCGTTCGCTTATAATACAGATGAAACACGTATATTAATTATATAATATTATACTGTGAACTGTAACGAGTTCGACGTTAATAACAATAATTATTGCTGTGTTCGCGGCAGATGTTTCTGTTTCTGTTTTTTTTTTTTGTACACGCCGCGGTACCATGGCGCGTACCTACGTCGTTTTTAATTAATCGAATCGGTAATGATACGCGAGTTAAATAACTACTATATATACAATATCGATTCGGTAGAGAATGTAAACGTGGCGTTTGTGTTCTAACTATAATTACACATTATAACGTTTTCGGTCGGTTTCAAGTTCGACGAACGCGTTGTATATACACGGGGTCGCAACGGCGAAAACAATAAGACTTGAACGGCGAATAATTGTGGAAAAAAAAATTTTTTTTTAAATAAAAAAATACGTTTCGTACGTATAATACAACAGTATATTGTTCTGGTAAAATAGTGATTTTTAGTTGTTTTTTTTTGGGGGATTTATGGGATTGGTTTTTTACCAATATTTGTGTCGAATATACGTATAATATTATATAATATTTTTCAAACGCTTTATTACGAATATATCGTATAACAAAAAAAAAAAAATTTTAAATATCGACATTATTATTTCACATTTGTATACCAATGACGACAATTCCGCGTATATACGATGATAGTATTTCTTTTTTCAATCAATACCGTTTCAAAACATAATTTAGTGGTTCGCGCTGTACGTTTTTTTTTTTTACAATTTCAAAGTTCTAAGGACGGACGAAAAAGTTAAATATACGCGCTTTTTCCGAATTGGAACGACTCGGGATCTACACTACTGCTGCGTGAGTCGCATTTATACCTTTTTCTTCTATAGAAATATTAAATATATAATAATTTTCTTTCCTTTATGTCGCAGAAATCTTTTCATAAAAAAAAAAATAATCAAAAGAAATGAGTCACTTTTTCGATTTGTAATTCATTATAAATTTAGAGACTGATTGGAAAAAAAATTGATAAGATACGTTTGAATCTTTACCACTCGTTTATTCGGAAATTTTATTTTCGATTTTTTTTTTTGTAAACTAACGAAGTTATAGAAAATCGGTAAATATTCACCGAAATATGTGACTTTCTATTATATATGTTAGGGAACAAAATTACTTTCGATTTTGAGCTATACATATAGCGATTATAGATTTCGAGGTATTTTCCATTCATAAAATAGTTAATTTTCGGTTTGAACGCTTAAAAATATTTAATATACAACGTCGGACGTTACTTCAACTATATTAAAAAAACACTTGAAAATCGTTTTGTCGCTATTTTCTTTTACATATAAACATTTCGCGTTTTTTCCGACAAATAAGTGTGTATGTCATTTTTATTTATTTTTTTTTTGTGGAAAATTACGTTCGTTCATTTATTAATAATCCGAATAATTCGCTCGTTTTTTTTTTATCGAATGCGCTATGATTGATTTTATGTAGAATAATAACAAAACCACGGGCGCCCGATGGAGGGGAGTGCGAAACGGGGAACCTGCCCCCCCCATGGATTTCAAAATTTCAAATATAATTTCCGAAATTTTCAATTTTATTATTGTTTAAACAAACATTTCGTTGATATTTTGGCTAGTATAGGTTTCAGTATTGACGAAAAAAAAAGAACAATATATTCTTTGTGCACTGATCGACGTAGACGTTTTATCACGCCGTTCCCTGATAAATTTCCTGCTGGCGCCCGTGAACAAACCCCTTAAAACGTTTATGCCAAGTGCAGTGTATTATAATTCACTTCACAACGCCCCTTGGGTGGGTCTCTGCATTTTTTTTTTTTTAATCGCCGCTACTATGATATAATATTACGAATAATAATTAAACAATTTAAACTTTATAATAATAATAATAATAATAATAGTAATGTAGTGGCCTGTTATTCTTACCTTCTTTGGTGGTGGCGATCACGTTGTCCGGATCGACCTGCGGAAAATAACAATTATACGTCGATGAGTTATCGGACGAGACGAACGATATGGACGTGGTCGAGGTGCAGGACCTGCAGTCGCCGGGGCTTTTGGCCGGCTCGAGCGCGTACCGTTTTTTCCCCCCGCGGCCATCGTTATCGCGGGTCGGCGGCGGCGGCGGCGGTGGTGACGACGACGACGACGACGGTGGCACGATCAGTATGACTACCATTCGTATATCGGAGACGAGCGCGAGTGTCGCGCGGCGGCGAACTGACTTCTTTTTTTTATTTTCCCCCACCCACAAAGAAAAAAAACGATTTTTTTTTTCGCGCGTAAAAAGATAAAACCGATTTGATATTAAACGATCGCCCGAAACCGGCGGGTTTTATAAACACGAACGTCGCGCTTGTACGTTTTTTTTTTTTTTTTGTCGGCGCCCTGCAGCACACGCGCGCGCGCGTTGGAATAACGACGCGCGAGCGACGGGTTTGCCGGCGGACGGACAGACTGAGAAAAAAAAACGAAAAAAAATAATACCTGCCCGCGACCCGACGACGACGACGCGATTGCATCGTCTGTCCGTATATACCACACGCGTGACCCCACCCGCGTGTCGTCCGCGCCCGACGCGCCGCGCGCGCACTTCCACTTTCTATAAAAAAAATAAACCGCGTGCGATTCGCCTCGTTTTCCCTGTGCACGAGTATATATAGGGACTTATTATTAGTTATTGTACGAGGACCGGTTGTTGAGTCCCCCGTTTCCTCGTAGCGTTCAATGCAAAATATCGATTTCTGTCGGAGCCAGTGGCGCCGAACACGGGCGTCAAGGCCGCGGTTAGTCGATTATTGTTCGATACGAAAGAATCGCACGGTAAATAAAATAAAATATTTAAAAAAAAAAATAAATAATAACCGAGCCAAACTCTACGTACGCGTTGAGTGTATACCTAAAAAAAAAAACATTTGCATTTTGTTCCACGCGAAATGATCAGCGTGTATTAATAATAATATTATGTACGTTTATACGAACAACGCGTGTAGAAAGTATACGCAAACAATAAACAGCTGAATTTTTTTTTTTTTTTTCTATAAAATACGGGTTAAACAATTTGACATATTGTTGTAATCTCGGAGAAACGTTATAATGCGCAGGTGAGACGCGTGCAGACACCACGTGCACACGCTGAACTACGTGACGTATTATTTAAATATTATGATTAAGCGTGCTTTGTGTAGAGGAATTTTTTTTTTTTTTGGTTCCTATCGTTTACGGCGACGTTAGAGGCGTCGTGAAATTTCACCGGACCGAATTATAATATCTCGTATGGAAATAATAAAATTAGAAAAAAAAAATAGAAAAATTCGATAATTATCTTAACGCATTAAGGAAAATCTTACTATTTTATTAAAAATTACAAAAAAAAAAACAAATTATAATATTAGATGCGAGAAAATGTATATTAAAAAAAAAAACACTCTCTAATCGAATATGCGTCGTTGATCTCGCGGTGGAGGGACCGTATACGAAAACAATGTTTTTCGAACATCGCGAAAAACCGCAACAACTTTCAATAATAATTAATCGTCGAGGTCCTTTTGCGTGAACGTTTCTTTGCATTTTTTTATACGCACATTTGATGTTGATTTAAGAGTGAAGGACGTTACAGATTCCGGATTCGATCCCGACGAATTTAGTGAATTTATTTATTTTTTTTTTTGGAAATTTTCACCGACAGCAAAACATGTGAATACATTGTCTCAAACACGTCTGCAAAGTTAACACGAATCTTTTAAGTGTCGCCGCGACGTCGTTATACGTTATTTGGCAAAAAATATTAATGAAATCAAAAACTCGGTTTAGCATTCGAAATTCACACCACCCGGCTTCTATGGTTTGCGTCACCCTGCCACCGCCGCCGTCTAATGCGCGTCCACTTGATTACGCATTCGAATCAGTAACCTGCAGGTGAACTTTTCTTACACGCGAGTAAATTTTTTTTTTAAACAAATCGTTTTATTATATTCGTGTGAAATTAAAAAATATATATATATATATTTGAGTAAAATATTTGGTACAGTGGCGGTTATAAGCGGAGGGTAATAGGTGGATCGCCCCATCCCCTGCATGGGATTTGATATTTTAAAATGTGGTATATTTCTGACCTAATAGCACCGAATTGTGTCATGTAAGTTGGTCCAATTATGTTACGGTTAGGCTCCATTTTCGCCCCCTTTAACATCATGTATAAGGTTGGAATTAGCTAAATGATCGAGCGTTTAGTGCTTAGCTGACGCCTGACGACAAAGTCGGTCGGTCGTGTACGGTGTAAACGCGTAAATATGAGTCAACGAGTATACGTTAAATAAATAGTAAAATAAACGAGTAAACGTGTAAACGAGTGTACAACGAGGAAAGATGAATCCTTACGTTCATTTCATTGCAATACGCGAAATAATAATAATAAAAAAATAATAATAAAGATTGCATACGCGCGTACGATCGGTCAGCGTCAAAATAAACACCCGCATATACCGACACAGCGCGTCAGCCGACCGTAATAAAAAGGAAAAAAGAAAGTAGTCACCAGATAGCGCTACGTCACAACATAAAGGGCGTGGCAGAAAGGCGCGTATAAATAGCGGTCCGAAACCATCGGTCCGCTCAGTGTAGTCACGGCGGTCAGGCGTGAACACAACGTAGTTCGCGTCTGACTGCGGTGTGTATTCGAGACTGACCGCTATTTATGTGCGCCTTTCTGCCACGCCCTCTATGTCGTGTCGTAGCGCTATCTGGTGACTACTTTTTTCTCCGTTCTATTGTTATTCCGTTTACGTTCCATGCACGTTGTTCTTCCTTTTTCTACATCTGCATTTCGTCTCGGATCTCGGTACATTAATAGATATTTCTTCTTGGTTACTACTCGTCGACGTGAATATTTCATTAGCAGTTGGGATTGGCTCCATTTTCACCCCCTCCCCCCTCCCCCTTGAACATCATGTATAACCGCCACTGTTTTGGTAACACTCGACTATAAGTGTATTTCGTCACGAGATATTTTTATATTATTACTCAACAGAAAATTTACCGTGAACAGTATTATATGTTTACATTATCGCTTACGAATATATGTTTTTTTTTTTTAGTTTTAAGAATTTATGAATATAGTAATCGTGTACATAAAGCGACAATTTATTTATATTTATATTAAAGATTTTTCTATTATTATCGGTTACGTTTTATGTTTTTTGATTTTACGCGTCTATTAAGAATTCGTCTATGGACGCAATTCGTTTATTGTACCGTACGAATGATATCATACACGGTCCATTCTTTATACACATATAAATCCCTCTAAAAAAAAAAAAGTCATCCCTTTCGCCACGCCACTGATTCGAATCACGATAATTTCACTTGTATCGTCGTATAATAATATTGCGACGGTTCCAGAAACGGACCCGCCGGCCGGCGTAATTTTCAAAAAATCTTTCTTTTAAAAAAAAATAATACAAAAACGGCTGAGGGGCGGACGTGACGAGCGTGTATGACTTACCAGTTGCAAGTTTTCCGGCGGTTTCGCCTCGTATCTGCGCACGGACAACGCTTTCTTGTCGCCGCCGCCACTGTCGTCGTCGGCAGATGTTCTGAAGCCGACGGTCCTGCTCGTCACTTCAGTCATCTGAAACAATCGACGGTTCGATTTATGTCTTATATAGGTATAGGTACACAGACTAATCGACGATCTGACAACTGATGCGACTCAGCCTCGTTGTAACATATAGTGCAGTACAATAATAATAATAATAATATATTATCGTAATATTATTATTATTACGATAGAAGAACGTTCCGCGCCGATAATAATGCCGGAACGGTGTTTGTCCTCGTGAATATATATATATATGTATATGTTTATACTTATTATAATACGTGTGACACGAATGAACGTCACACCGACTCCCGCACGTTATGTAATACTCGATTTGCTCGGAAAACGTTGCGCCGGGTTGTACAAGAAAAAAAAAAATTGTCCGCCGAAATTTTCCTTTTTATGAGCGGTCCCGAAGGATCGGAAATCGGGAGGGGAAAAAAATCGTATTTTGTTTGTACCGTGTGGCGGTCGGAGGACTCGAATTTCGCGCGCACACGAATATGTTTTAATTCTTTTCTTATCAAAAATAAATTGATCTTTATAAACTACGAAAATGTTGATACGAACAGCTGCCCACCCTGCAGTCCGTACGGTAAACCCAATAACTGGTTTGTACATAGATAGGCCGGTGCCGATAATTTTTGGAAAACAAAAAAAATTTCTGACAGCGATTTTTTTTTTTGCATGAATTGGGTCGTTTACCTTACAAACAGTGTGTGGACTGCAATTGAGTCGGAGGGATGAAATGGGGTTTTTCGGGTTGAAAACGGGTTTTTGCAATTTACGGAAACGCTTTCTATCAAAAAAAAAAAAAGTTAAAGCCGAAAAGAAGTTGTAGAGAAGAAATAAATGTACAACGTTGTACTGAACGACATTTTCCCTGACCTCAAAATCGTAGAGAAAAATGCACGGAACCTCAACAAACAAAATGTTTTCAGTTCTCGATATTTTTATTCCGACAAAAATCATCGAATCTTCTTCGAATTCCGGCATAATAGAGTTGTTTGCTGTCGTAAATAAGCCATACTTTTTTTTTTTTTTAAGTCGAAATATCTAACCGTTTAAGAGTGCCGGCAAAAATTGTCGTACACAAACGAATACTGTGCTTGTTAGCTCTACGGAGGTTCGCAAGGTCACTTTTGTTATGTTTTTGCGTGCGTTTTATTTATTACGATATGACGTTTGTGCGAAAAGGAGAGGAGATACGCACGTCGGGTATTTATAGAGTACCCGGCGATTTTTCTCGATAGGGGAGGAAAAAAACGACCGAAATCTCGAAGAAATAAGACGAGATCAATGTCGTTCAACGATCGCGTCGATTACGTCTCGCTTTTAAATGCGTGATTATCAAAACGAGTAGTCCGTAGTAGAAAAAAATATAGTAATTACATAGTAGACGGCATGACGTGTATCCCGTTCACGAGCGTGGATTTTTATTTTTATTTTACACACGAGATTCCGTTATTGTTTAATTTTTGTTTTTCTTCGCCACGATGCGCGATTAGAATATTATTATACCGGGCGTGTGTAACGATTTATTAATATAATATTATGGTAATGACGCATTAATTAAACGGCGCGCGAAATTTATTTTCTCAAAAACTTATACACACACGTTATATTATACGAATGAGGAAGTGAAGTTTCGATGAAAACGAATGGGTGTCTAATAATATAATATATATATATTATATATCTGATGTAACGGTTAATTCGTTTGCGCGCGATAATACTTTCGGCCGCTTTTTTTTTTCTAAATAAACGTGTACATCGGAGAAATATTTTTATAATATTACGGTCGAATTTCTCGGTTATATAATAGCGCGAAGTTTTTTTTTGATGTGTGAACATCTGTAACGACGGTATTAGGGTAAATCTCGGGAAATGGGACGGAAATGTGTAAGCTGTTGTCATAACAACTAATAATAATATTTATTATCGAAATCGCTTTGAATAAAGACATACCAATATTCACAAATTGCCAATCACAATTCCGTTCAATTTTTACCGCTCACGCGACGTTTACACGTCAATGTCTCGAGTACTAGCAGAATCTTTGAGTTTAATTTTTTTAAGTTTTCGCGCAATTATTATGAATTCAATGATATTATTTTTCGTTTTAAATAATTATTGTCGAATTAAAAAAAAAAAAAATGTTTAACCTTTGACTTTAAAATTTCAATTTTAATTTGTTTAAATTATAAACGTCGTAGTCGTTGCAGCCGTGTCCATAAGTAATATTACGCGCGTCGTGTTCACATCAACGGCGTAATGAATAGGCAATATACGTGTTTTTACGATCCGCTATAACCGATATATAATAATCCGATAAAAATTTATAAATTTCCATAAAAATTATTGAAACCCACGGGTATAGTTATTTGTAACGTTTCAATTATAATTTTTCGACGCTATATTCACGCCTACTATGTGCGTTGGAGGAATGGCGTTTATAAATTTATTTTATCGTCATTTCGGTGTATTCAAATTTATAATAATAACAAATACTTGTGTACAAATAATAATTGATTTTCAATCAAATTTAATAACAAGACTCTTATATTAAATCTTTATCCGAGTAATTCACTCAATTACATACATAAAGGTAACACCTCGGTGGTTTTTATTTTTCGTTATATACTTTGTCTAAGAGACTTTCGTTTTAGAAATATATATATATATATAATACAACTCACCGTGAGACTGAATATCTGGTACAATAAAATCGACTCCCACTCGCTGGCTCCCTATATTAACAGCCCCCGCCCACCACTACTTCCAAGAGCGAATGGCTTGTTTAAAGAGTTCTCGAACATAAACCTCGACGACCACGAACTACACATCACCAGTTTTATTGACGATGCGGTCAAAAAAAAAAAAACGATTGAAGTCCCCTCTTCCCCACCCCCCCCCAAAAAAAACGGCTACGGATCTAACTAACACTATAATTTCGAAACGATGACCAATTGGAAACAAACGGCCGCGGTAAAGAACGACAACTTCCTGTGCAACATATCACCTGCAGGACGTACACCCACAGGCAAAGTGACCATCAGCCACGCAACCTTTGGTGCACGCTCAACAGATTGGGCGATTCCCGCGGTAGGTGCAGTGCAAATGACTCCTCGCACAAATGTGGAGACATTGGAAAATTCACCAGAGAATGCTAGTGCGGAGAAGCAGACCATCAACTCGGTTCCTGTCGCGGACCGACTGTCTCATACGACCCGAAGCCACATTCGTTCAACGGCCCGAGAGACTAGACGTCCGACTCTAATATCGATTCGCTGTTATTCGTATTAATTTATATTTCATTTTTTTTTTAACTTATCGCCGTTTAGTCCATTGCGCGTAATCACAAACCGCACGCTAAATAAATATAAAAAAATTTTTTTTTTTTTGTAACGATTAATAAGGATACGGCTGCGTCGTATAGGACTCGCATTATATTGCTCTGTGCAGCACGACAGTGATATAATACAATATTTCGCTTTTATTGGATTCTATTGGGTTCGCATTTGCACCGTCCGTCACGCATAAATCAAATCGCGGCGAAGGACGTCGTCGTCGTTCTTGTACAATATTCTTTCTGTCGCACGACGTACAAACGAGTTATTAATCCGTACGAACGGGCGCGATTATTCTTTTTTTTTTTGCCGATAACGCTTTACGCGATTTTTAATACTCGTTTTATATTTTAATAACGAATTTATTTAATTCGCGTAACAATACACGCAAGTTATTAAAAACGAATCAAAACGCGCGTAACGACTGCCGCGCTCTCGCGACCCCTGCTCAGAGCCCGCGTACGACGGAGGTCGCCGCACCGACCACACGCGCGTCACGTCTTCGATTTTATTGAGAGAGAGAAAAAAAAAAACGGTAGAATTCTCTCCGGCGGCGCACATAATAATATAATTAAATCGTCGTAATATAGCAGCCCCGCCGCTGTCTGCCGCCGTGCCGATGACATTCAAACGACAACGGTGTAATAATAATAATAATAATAATCGACGTAATACGCGTTTTATCGTTTGGAAGAAGAGGCGAAAAAAAAAAAAACGATTTTTTTTAAAAGGAGAATTATATCACTTTAAGAGTTCTCGTCCTCCTACACGCGGTACGTATAATTAGTACGCGAAATATCCCGAAAAAAAAGAAGAAGACCCGGTAACGCTTTTATCGTTCTCGTCCGCGAACGAAAAAAAGAAAATAATAATTCGTATTTAATAAACGGGTTGAAAACGGTAATGCGTACTATAACCGAGTAAAAAAAAAAAAAACTTTATATACGTAGACTACGCGGATTTATACGCGTTTGAAATCCTGAAAATAAGATGATTTTCTTACGTTCAGCTACAAACAGTGTTTCTCAACATAAATGTTACGCCGACCCAAAATTTACTCTTTTTCAGACACTCCATAAAAAAAAAAACAAATTCAAGCGTACCACAAAATATAAATAATAATACAGTTTTTTTTTTATTTTATAAGCGATTTATTATCACGTAATATATTATAATGCAGTAGGCACTTAATAACTTAATTCCGGAAAACGTAAAGAACATTTTTTTTTAGATTAAAATATAATACAAATGAATACAAAATGGACGTATTGTAATAACAATATAAATTGTATTGCTTATTTTTGACGTAGTGTGACTATTAGATATCAAATGAAAACATATTGTTTTTTTATCGATTCACTAATAAACCTATTTTTAGTATATTTATATATTTTTGATTGTTAAAACATATTTCCTTTGTAAGAAGTTCACGACCCATCAAAAGTATATTTTGCGACCCAATATTGGGTCGCGACCAGTGGGTTGGGAAACACAGCTCTATAATTACCATCAAAATGATCTTTAATATTCTTTTTTTTTGGAAATATATGACGTTTCACAGAAATGTATTAAACACCGAAGAGAAAAAAAACAAAATTAACAATCGTATTCTTAAAAAAAAAATACTTAAACCAACTATATACCAAATCTATATACTTGGTGCGATGTATATCGTTTAGGTATGTTTCGCTTTATTAAGTGTACTCGAAAAAATAATAAAAGTAATATTCAATATTATGAGCTGAAAATAATAATATGTTCAAAAAAAAAAAATTAATTTATAAATATTGATGTATATCGAGTTGAACGCGGTAAACTTTACCCGATCTCAACACGGCGTCAGAAACTGACGGAGATCGCAGTATTCTTTTTGCATTTTTTTTTTCTCTATTGTGAAATGTTAATCCTCACAGTATATTCCTAAACCATGTCGCGCAAACTATTCTCCAACCTTGAAATATGCTTTTTTACGCGTTAAAATTTTTTTTTTTGTATATCGATTCGTAGGAAAACGACTCGTCGAGAAAGCTCATCCAATTGGAGCTGCTGCATGCTCTCAGTAAAAAAAAAAACAATGTAAAAACATAAAAATCCCGTCTCTAGTTATATAATTATTGTTACTCGGTATACAAATCAATTTTCTCGGTAATAACCGCGTGAGAATAAAAATAATAATTGCGCTGTACACCGCTGCTGTATTATCGCTACGTGCAGAGGCCGTATTATATTTAATGGGTACCTTTCGTCCGCCTTGATTTCTACAAGCGTCGAAAACCTAAAAAAAAAAAAACAATTTTTTTCCCCTAATTTCTTTTTATTGTTATTAAATCGACGAAAATCACGTCGGTTCATATTATAGAACCTAAAACTATATTTATATATATATATATATAAAAAAACATAATATATTATATAATTGCACTTAATCCACCGTTAGTTGTTTTCCGAAAACAAACGTTTCATTTGTTTTTACAAAAGATTTTTTTGTTTTGAATTGTACGTTAGGTACGTGAAAAAAATTTTTAAAAATATAGGAATAACGATTTCACGTGAATCTCACATCGTTAAATTCTAATGGCCTCTTGTCGTTTATATTCGTATGTTTTTAATGCGTGTAGTATTGTACAAGCGTATACAAGTGTGTAGATTTTTTTTTTTTTGTATAAAACAAGCAAAATGGCCGAGACGGATTCTGCGAAAATAATTTAAATCTCAATTTTTCGCAATTCAATCTCCCCATAATCGATCACACACATACGCAAATACTTTAATTCGTCGCGTTTATTAAAAAAGTTATTATTGATATAATAATGAAATAGTTTTAATCGTAAAACGAAGGTATCGCGAGCATATACATATCTATTTCTTCGAAAGAGTTATAAAAAAAAAAAAAAAATACAAATTGACTTGTCCCCCGGCAGGTACAATCCTAATTTATTATTCTACGGTGATGTAAAAATAAAAATAAATATTATTTTGAAAGATCAAATGTTTTCAAGTCGTAAATAACTGTTATATAGCGCGGGACGTTTCGGAGAAAAGAAATTATACGTAATGTATATTTATTTACACAATTTTATAAGATACATATTTATATACGTAACACGGGTACGATTCGGATGTGTTAATCCCCGGGTATTACGAAAGGTTTAACATAATATATTTATATTATATTTTATTTCCATTGACCTCATATTTTTCGGCAACTGATACTGATAATATATACATTTTTTTTTTCATATACATACGTGGTATGCGTACACGAGTACAGAAGTCTGTGCGCGCGTATAATATGTATCGCGCAATTTAATTTCAATTTCAGGTTGGTATATTACACCGGTAATTCGAGTTGAAATTTCTAATTCTATTTTTTTTTTCTAGATTTAAGTTCACACACATACCGTGTAAAACACGTATATATCTGCAATTCGAATTGGTAAAAGTACTGTATAATATTTCCATACTAAAACAGGGTTTTCAATATTAATTGAAATATTTACTATCCGTATAAATATTTAATATATATTTTTTTTAATTGAATTTTTTGTATTTTTTTTTTTATAATTAAAATATTCATATATTTATGTGAATACGGAATATTTAACCAATATATAAATGCATATAAATAAGACGTCAGAGTCATACGTATATTACGTGTAGAGGCTAGAACAAATCGGATCTGTGACGTCCAAGAGAACTGTCTACGTGTACCTATAATAGTATATACGTATTTAATTATATTTATGTATAATTGTATATATATATATATATATATATATATTCGAGACTACAATATTGTATTTATTTTGTAAGACACGCCGAATCGGAAAAAATCATTATGCAAGCGAGCGTTATTTTTTTTATTTCTCTAACATATTATATGTATGATATATTTAATGTGCCTCTGGGCTCCGTTTACGATGGATAGAAAACAGGTTTATTTTTATTATTATTATTATTATTATTTCGTATATAAATGCAGCTAAAATACTGGAACGCGACGGTTTAAGACGGATTTTATTATTATTGTCGTATATAGAAGATTAACCCCATGCCGCGATAACTGCTTTCCCGAAACGTCTTTTTTTCTCTCGGTTTTGATTGCATCGTATATGTATATATATATATATATATATATATACTGTGTACACGTGTATAGCGCCGATGGACCGCGTACCTCATGATTTTCGGTTTGACGTGAGTAATCGTAATGACTGGGAGGAAAAATTGTAGACAAGAAAAAAAAAAATAGTATAATAATATTCTTACGAAAACGCGTTTTTATATCGTACACAGCGTATTGGTTCCGTTGTCGGCCGCCGTTATTCGATTATAAATTTATAACTCGCGGCCGAATAATATATATATATATATATATATATACAATATGATCGCGAAAACTAAAAAAAAAAAACGATTACAAACTAGATTGGAAAAATCAGAAGAAAAAAATTGTTGAGAATGCCACCGCGATTCTATACGACCGTTTTCTGAATATTATACACGCGTTATTATTAATTTGTGTACCGCAGAGATATTATCGTACATTCAATAGAAAACGAAAAATGTGTGCTAGTTATTATACGTATATGACAGGACCTAGAAAAAAAAACTATGTTTTTCCACATAAAATATAAAAATATTTATTAATTTTTTTTTTTTTTAAAGCGTATGGTTTTTTTTCTGAATAACGCTGTGTGTTTCGGATTCATAACAGAAATATTTATCATACAATCGTGACACTATCATTAACCGAATTCCATAATCGTATTACGTTACCATTACGCATTTTTTTTAAATTGATTTTTATATCATCAGCCGTAGTAAATAATAATGTATATACGCGAGCGTATAACGAGTTCGTCGAAAATGTCCGTTCGTTATGAGAAATATACAGATGTATACAATAATACACGCGTCTGGAGACCGGTTGTGAATTTTATATGTAAATATATAAAAAAAAAAAAATGTCGGGTGTCGATACACGTCTTCTGCGCGAAGACGACCAGCGCTGTAACACTTACGCGTATATTTCCGTTTTGATGGGAAAAAAAACAGACTTGGGCGCGTACCATATATTAAGGAAGAAGACTTTCTCGAGTGGAAATTCAAAAAAAAAATCATCTCGATATTAAAGATTCCGTTAAAATATAATATAATACGAGATAGACGTACGCCCGCAGAACAAATTAGATACGAGTCGTACCATCTCGGATTTCATATAGCTTTTCAGAATAAAAAAAAAACCAGTTTCCTCGCGACTCACCGCGAGTGCATCGTATTGATTTTTTTTTCTATCACATTTGCGTCAATTAAACGGTCATTAATTCGCTGAATACGTAAAAGAGCTAAAAAAAAAAAATTAATTACCGAAAATTCAAACGATGCCAGTTACGAATTTATTGGATGTGTATAATAGGCGGTGTTACGAGAAAAATAGACAACAAATTACAATATTTTAACGGGGACTGTTTCGTATGAACTAAATTTCAGCGTGGAATTAATGGATACGAAAAAAATAACCCTCGACGCGTCTGTTTCCCTTAAACGTTTGTACGAATCGCGAGTCAAATCAAAAAGTAACTTATTCGATCGAAAATCTTATAATAAAAGTTCATACCTACGCGCCAAAGATTGAAAACGGAAGCTCGTCGAAACGACGTTTTTTCGAGTGGCGGTTATGAAAAAAAAAAAATTTAACGTAGAAAATCCGATAATTTTTTCATAAAAAAAAAAAAATTATGCGAATAGCACAACCCGCGGGATCATTTTGGATTCGGCCAAAACGTGAGACGGTATTTGGTCGGACTATAGATTACCTATACGGTGTGAGTGAAATAGTTTTACCAATACGCATTTTATTCTAATCGCGTACATACCACCGCGATTCTAGTAATGCACAGTAACATATTATTAACTTTATCACGATCGGTCCAGTAAGTGTGTAATATTTAAATCGATATAATGTTGCGTAACCGTGTATTAGTGTGCAGTCGGAGTCTGTACATATCGACATAAACATTGTATTTTTGTACGTATAAAGCGTTGGAAAAAAACGCATAATTTGTATTATTATTATTATTATTGTCGTTGTTATATTATATCATACCGTGTTCTGCTGCAGAAAATATTTGAAATTACTGGAAAATAACGATTATTATCGACGTTTTTTTCGCTCGTCATCGCGGCACCTGCTAATTATACTATTTAATAATATAAAACAATCTGTTCAGAATATTTTCAGATATATCCACGTCTTCAGTTTTTGGCTGACGTTTCGGACTTATTGCAGAGTCCGTCTTCAGAGCGATAGCTACTGGTCCGACGTTGTGATTGTACTGAAGACGGACTCTGCAATGAGTCCGAAACGTCAGCCAAAAACCGAAGACATGGATAGTGAATAGTGAATCGAGTGAATTACTTGGATAAAGATATTAGAGTGTGTTGTTATCATTATATAAATTTGAAAGCAATGATAACCTGCACCGGGCCCTTTAAGCACATTTCGATAGACCGTTAAAAGCGTTATATATATATATAATATATATGTATACTACGGAACAGTGGCGTAACTTCAGAATTTCGGCCCAGGAGCGAAATTTTCAACGTAACAAAAAACGATTTTTTTTTTCGAGTTGCCATGCAGTATTTTAAGTGCAGACTGTACATATAATAGAATTGTCTGACGTATACAATGTACATTCAATTGATTTTGTGAAATCACTCTGATTTAGGAAATTGTCCGTTTATTAATGTTTTAATTATTGTTTAATTTTTGTTCCATTAATTTTTCGCGCTTTTGCGCTCCACTCATAGGTTTCACTCGTCTTATCGTACAAACATAATTATATTATAATTAATTGCAGTTCGAACAGTTCCGTAAAATTAAAATTAGATTCAAGTATGTTTTTGAATAATTTGAAAAAAAAATTGAATAGCGTATAACTGTTTAATAATAATTGTTCGTAATAGTACACTGTTTTACTTCGGGCCCCCTAATGGCACGGGCACGGGTGTGACCGTACCCTCTGATCCCTCTTAGTGCTGTGGAAGACGAGCGCACGTTTATAAATTATGCGCGCAAGTGAAAACATTAGCGCTGGGTGACCTCATCAACCGGCAACAGTAGTAAAATACACACCGTGGAAAAACGATTGCACGCAATATTTTATTGTATTTAATCGTTGATAAATGCGTGACGTGTGTGTGTGTACACATTTTGTTCCGTTGTCACGACTTGACTGCGTGTAAAAAAAAAAAAACGACTGTTTGCTGCGGTTTACGCGAAAAGTGGCGTAGAACTGTGTATTTTTTTCCTTTTTTTTTTTTTGACGATTTTACAGCAGTAGTCGGCAAGTAATTGCCATTAGAATCCTAAAGATTAAAATGTTAAATCAATGAGGTCCGGTGAAAAAAATCTTTGTCGAATCTTTGTATTTGAAAAATAGCAGTATAAAAATAAAAATAATTATTTAGTTATTACAATCAACTTATATTAAAAAATTACAATATCAAGTAAATAATAATGATTTTGTATAATAATAATAATTTACCGAGTAATTTAATGCGAAAAATTGCATTTATTTTCCTTGGCCAGTTTTTTGACATTGGGAACCCGTGGAGAACAGCTTATGCGTTTGATAAATGAAATGAGATATACATTTTCTATTAATAATAATAATAATATATTATGCAATACTATATATTATTACAGTAAATAACACAATCGAGTACAATGTGTTGAGGGGGTCCAGAGTTATGCTTTCCGCGGTCCGGATTCGGACCGCGGTCCGCCAGTTGCCATGATTTACAGCGTATTTGTCGACATACATTTATATATTAATAATATATAAATTTATAATATATTAATATATATAAATTTATATATTATTATAAATAAATTGCACGTAAATCGGCCGTAATACGCGCGCGATTTTTTTTTTCATACCGTGCGAGTAGTTTTGACGCGAAATTTCCGTTTCCATTTCAATATTTTCGTATTTATTTAAAAAATATAATTCTATTTTTTTTTTATAACGCTTTAATGTCGTACGCGTATACGCGCGTTGACACGTGTGACCCGAGCAGCTCTAATAAAATGATATATAAAACGCCGGTGCGTAGCGACGAAAAACAGGTTTCACTGCAACACTGCTATATTATAATAATACTCGTGATGGCGGATTTCGCGAAGGCGTATAACGTAATACCCATTATACATTATATATTATAATATGTTAACGACCGGAAATCAACGAAATATTTTACGCGGTTTTTCGGTGTTTTTTTTTTTTTTTTTACATTTTTTTAAGTATACAAAAAAAAAAAAAACGTACGAACAAAACCTTAAAACTTTGAGTGATCTGATGTTTTATATATTATTATATATGTATATTATACGCGTTGCAACGCGCGTATTGAAATCGTCCGAGAGGAGAGAGTGGTCGTGTTGAATTCAGAACTACATAAAATTGTATTGGCGCTAGTAAAAAAAAAAAAATAGTAATGTTTTTCTGAATGGGATAACACATCGTCGATACAATCGGTGAATGTGGAAAAAAATATAATATATAAATCGGTTACTTGCAACAGGCCAACGTCGTTCGCCGACGAAATATATATTATATAGAAGTGTAGTTGTTGCGTTACGTTTTTTTTTTTTTTAAAGTACCGATAATACGCTTTGGAGAATATTATTCTCGTTGAAAAATTAAACGATCGCTAACACAACTCGTGGTAAACGCAAAAAGGAATCGATCGATGATCGATTTATAATATTCGATTTTGATGCACCCTTTTTTTTTTTTTTTTTATATTTCACGCGACGATTTCGAAATATTATAAATAAATTACATCCGATCCGGCGAGTAACACAACTATATTTTGCACTCGACCGCTTTTTTTCTTTTTTTTTGTAATTGTACTGTAATTTTTGTAAAACGACGTGACACTGTACGATTTGGTTTTCAGAACCGCGCGAATTACGGCCGTTTGAATAATAGATAATATTTCTTCCGTTGATTTAGTATTAACCGCAGCCACCACACCTCTCTCCGTCCATCGCTATCGGCTGCCATTTTCTCACCGTTGTATACCTGAAGATCATCCTGTGTACTCTATCCGTCCATCTCTGCCTTTGACGCGCTTGTATAGTCTCTCACTCGTGGTGGGGGGGGGCGTCCATTTTTATCTCGGATCGCTTGTTCTCGCGCTCGCTACCACGTGCTCTGCCCGACTTATCATTCCACTCTTCGTCACTGCTACTGTATCCTCTTATTATTTTTTTATTATTATTTTATTGAAATACACGCCCGAGGGCATTTTGTACAGTAAATTAATTGACAAATAACAAATTATATAATTAATTACAATCGTTTACACTTATCAAATATATGTATAGTGTAAACGGTTAATAGTATTATTTTATTAGTAGGTACTAGCTGTAAAGTGAATATAACAAGAAAAAGTGAAAGAAAAACATCAGAATGAAAGAATATTAATACGTAACGCCGCCTGAAAGGAATGAAAAAAATCAAAGTTCTTAGGTAGATTATTACAAGAAACTATAGCCCTGTTAATCGGGGAAAAAATCCGTAAAGTGTATTGTGTTTTGATACATAAAATGTTTGCCGATTTTAGAGTTTAATGAAGGAACAGATATATTAATTATACTTAAAAGAAAACTATCGTCAATTGCGCCATGTAAGATTTTGTAAATAAATATAACATCTAACATCTAACATCTAACTCTCTTCTTAGATCTCGGTTCTTTCTTCTTTCACGCGCTCCACCGTTCTGGTGTCTGTCTTCGGCCCAATACGATTTCGCGCGTAGGACTTTTCTTTCGGGTTTTCGTTCGTCTGCTTTAATCGCGTGCGCCACGTCTCATTATAGCATAGATGCCGCGCGTAACGTTAGTTTACTCTCCTGCGACATCGTCTTGGATTCGAATACCGTTCTCAAAGTAAAAAAAAAAAATCATCTGCCAGCTGCAGCTTTATCGATTTCCTCGCGATTACTTCCAGACGAATTTCCTAACTGTGCTCCCTGCAGAGGTGGTGTTTAAAAGAGTTTACTCTCTCGAAATTACCAACGTCTTCTACACTGCAGTATCAAGCGCGCGTTCGATTTTTATCTCTACTCGCCGTCATGCCCGTTTTCGCGCTGCTTATAAAAGAGCCGTTGTTCGCAAACGTTCCGTTCCGGCTTCCAAGGATGCGCGTCATCTGCGCGCGCTCTTGAATTAATAATATTGTCATTCGTCTTTTGGCTCTGTATAATTCAATTCCTTCGACCGTATTCGCTATTTTTCTCGCCAACGATTACTACACCGACGTATCCTTTGCACAATAATACACTCGCGTAATAACTACGTTGTGCTGATGCCGAGTGCACGACAAAAGCGAACGAAAAATAAATAAATAAACAATCGCCTCGTGTCGATAACACGCGCTCTTAGATGAGATCGTCCGCGTCTTTTCGCGTTTTTTCATAATAATGACGTCCACGAAACGACCTTGGACGATATCGCCGTACCAAGTATACCTACATCAGACATTTCGCCATTCTCATATATATAGGTATGCACGGATTTGACGACGAAAAAAAAAGAAAATTACATTGCGCAATCCGCTGTTAATTTGAATAACGCGCGTATATTATTATTGTTGTTGTTTTTTTTACGTCCAGTCTTTTACTCGCTCGTTACAACAACGTTGTTGTTATATCGACGCTTATCATATTCTATTAATATATATTTTTTTTTATTTCCGTCGAAAACGTGATCTTTAATTTCAACCTTATACGTTTTATATAACACCGTTTAGTTCACATAATAAAAAAAAAAAAAAAATCCCCATTTTGAAATAATAAAACAATATCTAACTCTCTCTCTCTCTGCGTATTTCCATCGGTAGGTATTCGTATAATATTTGTGTCGTTTCTATATACAGATTCTTTCGGACTGTCTTCGCGATGTTTCAGTGCCAATAGCCGATTACCGCGGTTTCGCTCGACTTTTCCCGACTCTTTATATTGAACACTCTGAAAACGATCGTCCTCGTATATTATGTATATAGGCTCTAGGCTGCGCCTGCAGTGCCTGTAGCGCCTAACGATTCGTTGTAGGTATATATATTTAGGCCACGATACGCTCGTTTTTCGCGTTTTTTTTTTTCACGATTTTGCAAAACACACGTTATACCGAGGTTATGTCGGGTTATTATTATTACTGTTATTATACGACGCGAATATTGTAGATTATACGGATTTTTCGAAAATTCACGACGTCCGGAGAACGTTTGTTTTTTTTCTTCTAATAAGTATTATTTAATACGGACGCCCGCGCGCGCGAACGGGGCAAAAAGGAATTTCGAAATCCTTATACGGTTGTTATTTATACGGTGTGCTGGGGAGAGGAGGAGGAAGGGGGGGGGAACGCTCGTCGAGGAGCCAGCCGTACACAAATCGATTGTTCTCGATCGTTAATTTCGTGTTCGGCCGATCGGGTTGCCCCGAGGTGCGGTAACGTTAACAGCAACAACAACAGCAACGACTCGGCCGGGACACCGACGGGTTACGACCCGGCGACACGGTCGTTTACCAATAATCTCCTGCAGACTGCACGCCGTGTATCGTGTGGCCCGCGAGTGACGCGCGTTAAACGTTTTCTAATACTCGGCGCGTTTCTTATTTCTTATTGTATTCGGTATGCACCTATATACCGCCTTCGTCTTCGGCGGCGCACACAACACTTTCCCAATATATATATATATATATATATATTTACGCCCGAGGCCGTTTCACGGGTTTCACTATTGATTATTTTTGAATTTTCGGTCGATTTCAAAACGAGAAATTCAAAAAAAAAAAAAAAATTTACGAAATCAACGACCGGAGGACACCCCGGGCGCGAAACGGATCCCCGAGGAAACCGTTTTTGCGCGTACCTACCGCGAGACCGCGAAGAGAGTGAAAAAAAAATTCATCGCGGCGAAGAAATTATAAATAAAATCGCGAAATCTATTCTTTCCTCTCCTTCCCCCACCCCCCACCCCACCACCGGTATACGTGTACCGTCGAAACCGTCAAAATTCAACTGACTGGAAATGATGCGAGAACGAGTACGACAAACTTGTCGTAAATTTGTTTCTCGTATACGAGAAACACAACGTGAAAAAAAAAACGAGTTTCTGCGATCCGTCCACGGGAAACGACGCAATAATTATAATATATTGTTGACATTTTTGTACGTAACAAATTTCCCAAAAAAATAATTTATTTATATAACGTTTATCGATTAAATTTGTCCGTTCTCGTTTACGGGAAATCACTCGTTGAACTCGGATACGTGGCAAACGCGCATTCTAATTCTCCTATATGAAAAAATGGACACACGCGTTACGTTTCTGTTTTTCCGTTTTTGTTACCAACTTCGTTACGTAAAAATAATCGATTTTGGTGCTAACATTGATACTATAAGAACACGTAGTTTTGCGTCCTGTTATCTCAAAGTAAATAACAAAAAAAACATGATAAATATCATGGAAATAAAACTGTATTTCATCGTATTCTCCATGAATTTTATACCTTATAGAATGCGTATGGCGGGTTATATTTTTATTAATATATATATGCGTTCGGGCGTTCCGTGTATTCAGTTCAGTGGTTGTCGTATACGACAAACAAAACCCGAGAACACTGCGCATGCGCACTCCAACGGTCACGTGCGAGCCCGGATTAAGACCTCAAAGGGCCCAGGGGTCGATATTTAGTTGTGGGCCCCCATCAATGAAAAAAAACCAATTTTCGTTCTAATCCCTGCTTGAACCTTATAATATTGGCTGCATTGGCGTACACATAACTTTACAAAATAACACAGTTAAATATTATATTAGGCACCATTGATCAATTAATTTTTGTTTCATAATAATTAAACCCGTTAAAACATTAAGTTTTATGCCTGTTAAGTAAATATACATATACAAATTTAATGAATAGCGTATTACACCTATTTCATTTAAAATGACACATTTATTTAATATTTTTGTTGACTGTTGCCGGCACTCGTCAGTGGTAATCTTCCGGGAAAAACAATATAAATATTCTAAAAATAAACAATAATCGAAAATACCACTTGGTAACACGTTTGTTCATTGGCGGTGATTGGGAAGGTGATAACGGAACTGTGGCGTATTATACATTTATAATTTAATTTAAAATGACCTCTGTAAAGTACTAATTTGATGATGCAATTTGTTACCGGAAACAAAGTATGACTGTAGAGATCGGAGCACTCTTTGTGGTAAAATTTTTTGGTACAGACATGAAAAAAAAAAAAAAATAAAAATAAACACATCATTGTACTCGTAAAACCAATAGAAGATTCCTTGCTCCGCTCAGAATCTAAAAAATATATATATATACAAATTATCACTTGAAAAATTATGGGCCCTTTATATATGTAGGCCCCGGAGACGTGGCCCCCCCCTTAATCCGGGCCTGGTCACGTGATTTCCTCGTATACGAGAAACAAAATTACGAGTCTCAGAAACTCTCTGTTATCTTTTAGACGAGTACCTACTCATGGCTCGGCAATGTCTTTTTTTTTGTTTTCGCGATATGATCGCGGAAAATTATTTTTCGTATAGAAATTAAACACTGTAAAAAGCGATGGGACGTACTCGCAGTAGAGGTCTATTAAACAACGAATCACCGTGGCGAGCGTGCAACGAAACTCCGTGTAAGAAATGATACGACGAGAATTAATGCTGTAAATAAGTTAATTTTTTTTTTTTTTCTAATTCAATATATTTTCGTATTACGATTCGAGTTATCTACCTAGGGCTCGAATTGTGCAATTTACCAGACATCGTCTTGGACACAATCTCCTTCCGGCTCGTGCACGTCTTATTTCGCTCGACAACTCTCCTATGTGTACTCTACGTATCAACCGACAAGAGTGTGACCTTATTCGTTTGTTGTCCAAAACGAATGTGTCGCGAATTTCACCGGTTTTTATTTTTTTACCTCGCATTTTTCGACTCGTTTTCGATTCACGTTACCTACAGGAAAAATTTGGAAAACCTTGCCGAATAGAGTATATCGATTTGCCGTCGCTCCGCTTTGCTTTGCTCGTACGACGACCTTAGTTTTTGGCCTATTTCCTTATTTCAGGCCTTATGCCTTTTTAAGGTGTGGGTAACGTAAAATATGATTTGTTTCGTTTCAGAGCCTTAATTAATCGACCAATGATATGGTCGGTTTTTTCTTATCAGACAGACGGGTTATTTCGGAACGTCCGAGTGTTCGGATATGGGTGTAAGTTGAGATGGAGTGTTTGTGGAACATTGATTTGCTCGGCTTTTTGGTAAATTCTTTTAGGAACGTTTGCTTCACTGTGTTTTGAACGGTGCGGTTCGATACAAAGAACATCAGTGATCGTTCTGAAGCCAATAATTTGTTGTCAGAACGTAAGGACCGTGCATTTTGCACCGGCGTATTTATAGTGGGCTACATCGATTTTTAACGCCGAAAGAAATACAATTTTTTTTTTTGTAAATACGCCACTGATTCCTCTCGTACATTTCTGTTTTGTGTTCGTACATTCGAAAAAAATGTTGACGAAAAACCGCGTCATTACAGTTTAACCCCGTTCGCGTCGCTTCGCTCGGAATCTGATAGTAATAAATCGTTAATGATTGATTGGCTCGTCGTGACTCGTCGAAGTGTATCCGAAACGGTATTCGCTAATTGCTTCGAGGCCTCAACGAAGTGTGTTCGGCCGGTCTTTGGGCGTTTTACGTATTACATATTTTAATTTACAATGTTACACTGCTGTAGCGTTCGATGAAAAATCTGATAGCGTATATACCGGTGATGGGCGTTTTGGCGGTCTCTCTCTCTCTCTCTCTCTTCCCACGTGCGCACACATTGTTCCCGTCACGATCCTTCGTCGGCGTTCAAGTCGACAACAATACGCGAGAATGTGTGCGAAATCGTTTTGCGATATCATAATACGCGCGCGCGTGTCTAGGACTTGCTCTCGCGGTGGGTGGCTGCTGCAGCACCGCGACACTGGACTCGATAAGGACTGGACGGTCAGGGACTGAATATTTTTTTTGTACGCTTTTACTTTTATGATTTCGCCGGATAAACAAGAAAAAAAATTGTAGGTAAGCACGTTTTCAGAGCGAAAACGATTTGTGAACAAAGATCACAATCGCGTCTAAACGAAACAACGCTTCTCGTTTTGGAGCATTTATTATGTTTGTAGTTATAGTTCGACGATTAATACGCGCTTAGAGTAGGTTACTTGGGGATTAAGGAAATGATAAAACGAGATTAAAAAGTCTGCAGGGGTCTGGGACCGTGTTCGTACGCATTATAATAATTTATGGACGTATTTAAATATATTATTTTTATCGTCAATTATTTTTTTTAATAAAAAAAGTAATAATAATAATAATGATTATTTATGGTTGTAATGTGAAAATTAGGGTAGTGTTCGGGGTTTGTGTGTTTTATAGTCCCGATTTTTGTTGGTAAGGCATTTAAAAAAATATTATATTATATTTGAATCGATCTAGTGTCATTTTTGAGATATTGTGTTCGACCAGTGGCGTATACATGATTTTTCAATGGGGGGTCAGGGCCGGATTTAAGTATGTGGTGGCCTATGGGTGGAATTATGCTTATGGGCCTTAATAAGGAACCTTATAAAAACCCTTATAAAAAAAGATCCTGGGAGGATCTGACCCCCACATCCTCCCCCTTGTATACGCCCCTGTGTTCGACCTATATTTATAAGGAATAGTGCTTGCAACTTTGTACTATATAGTAAACGAATCATTCATTTCTGCGCATACAAGTCGTTAGATAGTTTGTATGCGTATTGCCGGTCTCCGCCGTTCTATCCTTTGAGTTGCTTAAAATTTGATGCAAAAATCGACTCAATCTGTACTGTTTGATTATTGGATTATTATTATATTGATCATTATTTTGTCTACAGCATAGACCAATTAATGTATTCACATCGTATTGATCTTGACTTATTTTTCCTGAATTGCATCGGGTTCGTTCCTTGTATTGTTTATTTTCTTCGTTGTGAACTCTCTGAATTTAATATACACACGATATACGAGTATTTAAAGACCGAAATTTAACTACCACTACGTTTGTATACGTCTCGTGCAATACAAAGAAAACTTGTTTATAAAATTATTGTTTTATCTCTGGAAAACTAACCACATTATTTCCGTGATAACGTACGTATTAGTCACATACTCGACCGGTATAACAAATAATTTTGTGTTCATAAAAAGCAACAACCGGATACAGAAACCCCTCCCGTCAGAATGAACGGGATTGGCACGTTCCGAAGTATTTTCTCTTTCTTTCTTCTGTTATTACTCGTACAATATTATTAGTTGCCAGACGGCCGAATTATTACGTTTGTAATCTCGCGACGAATACTTGTTAAACGCGATCATAACGAGACGACTGCCGTGCAGTAAAAACGAAAAACCGGTAGCGCAATTTTTTTTTGTAATAGAATAACTGCTATGCAAAGTAATAAATCTCTCGGTTCACCATATTATATATATATATATATATTATACGTATTAACGTATATATATATATATATACACGTTTCGATCGGAACGCGTATGTTTATTTTTAATATTCCAGTGCCCAAACCCGTTAGTCGTCATAGCCGGCAATGCACTTCATTCCAAATGCTCTCCAATCATCCTTAAAAATCTCCATCGATCCATCTCCTTTCTACGTACTCTCGGGTAACGAGTGAGCGGATTTTCTGGCCAACTCCACTAACAATGTACAGTGTTCAGTTCACGTCCTTACGCCGATCTCGTCCATTTCCAACGACGATTCGATCGAAAACTATGGGAGCTCCTGACAGTATGCCTCTGTTTTCAAACGAATTTCCCCTAAAATTCCAACTCAACCGTTGTTTTGGACTTTAAACGCTACTCGTCCTGTAATCGTACTATATCGTACTGCGTATGATGAGTCATAATTCACTATCTAATCACGCGTGCGTGTTAGGGCTCACAGTCACAGTCTCCAACTGCATAAGATAATCTATCCTCGAATGGTGTCACTCGTATTAAATCCGTCCTGAATTTATTATTCTTAAAAGCGACTTTAATATAATAATAATATATTAGAGATACCATTAAATCTCGATGCGTAACGATTGAAAGGCAAATAATTTTTTATTAGATTTATTAGGGAAAAAAAGTCCAGCGAGCCTCGGGTTTCCAATGTATATACAAATATATTATTACTTGAAACACGCTTCGCAATTATAACGCGCGAACGGAGGATAAATACATATTTATATACAAGTCTTGTAGAAAACTAGTGATTGCAATCACATATATTATACTGTTGTAGGACAAGGGTTCCCAGACTTTTTCAAGTAGCACTTTTTATGATTAAATTCGGCGCGCGAGTCACATACATAATTATGTTGTACATAATATTTCGAATGGTCTTCAATAAGTAACGCGAAAAATCGTAAAACGCGCAATAGAAAAATGAAATTACAAAAGTAATGACGCTGCAGAGGTAGATGCGTAAAATGAATTTAGTGCGAAGGACGAGGATTTCCGCTTTTTAATTTCAGACCGATACTCGGTGATGGTCTTTGTATACTAACTGTGCGGCGATTGCTGAAAATCCTAATGCCTCGTGAGACGTGGCAAAGCGAACGAGCAACCCCTTCTCGTATAGCTCGTGCTGCACGGAGATTCGGATCTTCTGCATTTTTAAACGGATTACATACCGAATTTTTCTCTCGTCTCTCGCGTTTCGCGGCCATCGCCCCAAGTCCTATCGTTCACGGCACACTCACTTCGGAAGCCTCTGTTGCAGGACGACGGTAAGGGAGGGCCCGGTCCAATAACAATGTTATATTGCGCGACACGAAATGTGCGCGCATTTAGCAAGCAGAGTCCGGTGTAATAACGTGTTTTTTTTTTCGGCGTTGACCCAGATCGAGAACGGTATATAGTAATAAATGATTTCACCGGGCGCGCGTTGAAAAAGTGAAAACCGGTCGCGGATAACGCGAAGATTAAGCAAAAAAAAAAGTCTGTCGACGACTTTGTAGAACGCGTTCGCGAATTCCGCGCAGCTTCGGCCGGCCGGGGGACCACTTTCACACGCGCGCGCGATCTATCGGCGCGACACGGACGGCCTCATCAACGCCGTCACAGCCGCGCGCACAAATACAATTTAATAATAATTTATTGCGCTCGTATAACGCGCGTATGTAAAAAACAAGATAAAAGAACTAGTAAATATACGATTGCCAAGGTCAAGACTTTCCCCGCGTACAATATTGTTAATAATTATAATCGTCGTTTATTATTTGTCGAATATAAATCACGAGGAGGAAGGCGAAAGAAAAAAAAAATACGCGTTTAATAATATAAATTATGCTTAGGTTAGGTTAGGTTTTAAACGTTTGGAATTTTTTTTTTTCTATTATAATTTTCCCGTTTTCAAAATTCGAATAAATTTATACTTATTGCGAAATAAACGAGTTCTGTTGTTTTCAAGAGTAATCCATTATTACTATTTATTTAATTTATTACTAAAAGGTATATAAATATTTCAATTCAAAATATTATATAAAACCGTTTACAGTCGTCACGGTTTATTTTAAACGCCCTCCTCGGTCCAGAGAGAAATCCAGAGTGTTCTCCGTTCGAAAACTATTTAAAAACATCACAAACGCGTTAAATGTTTAATTTTCTAAATACATTTTTTTTTCACTTTGAATTCGTGTAAATCATAATTTTTTTTTTTTTTGGAATTGCCTGCTGCGCGAATCCGTGCTAGGACGCAGGTTGCCAATAATTCCATAACAACACCGTCGATTGAAAATTCATTTTGCACGTGACATTTCAACGACAAATTCTATTTAGGTACATATAATATACACGCGTCTGCAGTTATTATATATATATATATATACGTAAAAAATTATAATATTTTTAACGAGCTAGTGACCAACACGCGTTAAATTATTTTTCTGCGGTCGGTGTAAATATATTACATTGTTATATTTCGTGTAGAGTGCGTTTAAAGCGATTTTTTTGTTTTTTTATTCGTCTTTAGAACGTATAACCTTCGAAATCTGCATCGATCGAGGTGGAGATATAATGCGAAAGAAACATAAAAAAACGAAAAGTTTACGTTTTTTTTTTTTTTGTATATGCGAGCCACAATTACGCCGCGTGTTTGTATAAAGAATTTTTTATTTTTTTTTGATTCCCATACGCGTGTGTGGAATAAATATAATTTTATAAAATTGTAGGAAGCGCTATTAATTTTTTTTTTTTCCGTACAATAAAATATTTTCATTTTCCTCCCCTGCACACCGCCACGGCCTGTTACAACAAATAATATCGTGTTCTCACCCTCAATTCATATACGTGTATACGCAAGTAAGTGCAATCCGCGTCGTGCAGTGAATTACGTGCCGTCAGTGTCATGACCAAAAACTAGTGTAGATTTCAAGGGCACTATAATAATAATAATAATAATAATTGTATGTATAGAAAATAAATAAACACGCGTATATCGAGTGTTATGAAAATGTTTAAGAAATTCAAGAATATTGTATTTTCTTTAATACGATTTGTTTTTTTTCTTTCGTTTAATACCCGACGTTGGTATTTTTCGTCCGAAACCGGTATATACCTAGTACGCAAACAAATTTAATACATAATTTCACTCATTTCTTTATTTTTCATATTAATCCAAGTACGGCTCGAATTCATATTCGCATATATATTTTTATATATAGTAACGTAACCCTAACACGATTTACGCGTGTAATACGTACGATCTGGTAAAAATGAAATTCAATCGAATCCGCCGGTCCAGTTCGATATGTTTTTTCGGTTGCTCGAATAATAGTAGACGGTCCATCTGTGTGTGTGTGTGTGTGTGTGTCCATTTGAATGTTTTTCTCGTTACAATTAGAAACTCCCGGAAACCTCGGTGATAAATTATACTTGTTCCCGTCTTCGAAATTTACTTTATTCGTAAGGGGCCAAAACGCTTTTCAATGGAAATCCAGTACCGTTCGGCGACAATGCTCGCGGGAAAAATATGCGTGTGTAGCCGGTAAAAGACAAAAAAAAAAAGTACAAAATTTTCAACGTGTTTTTTTTTGCTCCAATAAACGACGGATATTCGTCCGCAGAGTCGACACTGTACATTAGCTGCAGGATCGATACGATTTTTATAAA
This sequence comes from Slavum lentiscoides, assembly GCA_032441835.1. Taxonomy (NCBI): domain Eukaryota; kingdom Metazoa; phylum Arthropoda; class Insecta; order Hemiptera; family Aphididae; genus Slavum; species Slavum lentiscoides. The sequence continues at coordinate 6,340,262 of CM063715.1, read as the reverse complement.
CGGGAATAAAACATTACAGTTTCTAACGTCTGCGGCAGTACTCGGCTATAAGGCCGGAATATTTTTGGTCACCGATAATAATAATAGTAAAAAAAAAAAAATTGTGTCGCCAATGCCCCGGGTCGCGTATAAAATTTAAAATAATAAAAATACATAAACGTATACGCGAAAGAGTAATAAATTTACGAATAAACGGGGTTTTTAAGGTTACGGCCATGTATAGACACCGCGCAGTGTCCCCCGGCTCGACAGCCGTTCGTCCATATACGGACAAACAAGGCAAAACGCGCGCTCCGAACGTGCGGCACAGTCTCGCGGAAAGTGACTCATTCGCTCATCGCGTAAACGCGCTTTTTCTATATAAAAATACGTTTTGCGATAGTTATTCAGTTATATATAGTTATACATGCAGTTTTTTAATAATTTTCAAAAAAAAAACCGCCCGTTCGAATTAGGCGATTTTTTTTTTTTTAAAGAATTTTAATTGACTAAAATATCGTGTAAACATTCAAATAATTCCAACGTACGTATATATTACTCGAATATCGGTTTTTTAAAAGATATCGTATCAAAATTACCGGGGGGGGGGGAGGGGAAATCTTCTTGAAAAATGACGGCATTCTACTATATGACAGCAAAGTGAAAAAAATGCACCGCAGTCTGCAGGTCAGGTGTCTGGCGAGTCCGGTCCCGAAAGCAAATCGACGGATTTGTAAAAACACCGTGCGTGTGTACAATTACGAAAATCGAGCCGTTATTCAAACGGTTTTGTGTACGATTTCGGTCGTGATACCCGAGGTACGCGGTCCCGTAAGGATTATTATTATAATATCATCAGTGCCCTTAAGGAAACCGGTAGTAATTTTCTAATAGTATATATTATACTTTATTGTTGTTGTTCGCGCTATTATTGTACACACATAACGATTCTAAAATATTTCGTAACGATTCTCGGACGCTTCAAGGATGGTGTTCTGGAATAAATAATAATAATAAAAATTGCCCACACTCGTACACACACCGCGATCATGGTGACGGACTCGTCGCGGCTTACCGTCCAAAAACAATGGCTTGAGGTCAGCGGCAATCGAAAAACTCGACCGACAGTATGATTATTATAAACGCGTATGTAGTAAATGCAAATATTCTAATCGGACACTGCGCACTAACTGTATATAGTAGCTGATGTCCGCGCGCATTAATTTTTTCCATAACATTCCGGCTTTTCCCCGTCGAATACAACGCCGTTTCCAGCTGGTTTTCCGTCACACCGAAAATCAGCGGCGCAGCCAGGATTTTTGTTCGAGGGCGCCGAGGTTGATAAATTAATACATAGTTAATGCGTATAGACGGTACCTGCAGTGGCGGATTCGAGGGGGAAGGGGCAGTTATACACTCGTATAGTTAACGACTGTAAGTCGTCTTCAGTGGTCGTTGCGATAATGTTCGCTGTTATCTTATCTGTATTTTATAGTTTTTTTTTTTATAATATTTCAGTTTTATTATTCAGAGCTTTTTTTTTTAGAAATTAAATATATTTCGCAATTTTTCGTGTTACAAAAATTTGAATAGTACTTTATTTTGAAGGCCTTACATCAAATTCCTAAATATTGTACTTATAAAATTATAATAAAAACTTTTGGCCCCCCAAAAAAATCCTAGATCCGTCACTGGACGGTACCGATTAAAAAACTGATTATTTATTCGTTTCGGGGAGTGCTACAGCCTCATAAGCATCCCTGGGGCTACGCGACTGTCGAAAATGTATACACAAAAAATTCAAAAAAATTGCCATCTCCAGGGAGAGAAAATATCGACAAAAAAAATACAAACTAATACAGCTTTGCTGCTAAATCCCGTACACGTAGTTATTATCGAAATTCTTTCCAAAACCATAAACGGTCTTGAACGACGCGAGAAAGGATTTTTTTTTAAACGAAAAAAGGCGTGTAATCTCCGTCACTCCCTTTTTTTTTTAAAAAAAGAGAGAAACTGTGATACGCCGCAGTAAAAGTGTCTTCTCCGTTCAACTCCGGCGTAAATTCTATTTTCGTTATTAGAAGTATTTACAATCTGTATACAGTGTGATACAATAAGCAAATGTGTTATTCTTACGTACTAGGCGTGCGATGGCATGATAGAATAGGAGGCATCCATCGACACTACTTCAAAATCAAATCATATTTTTTTTTTCGGTTAACAAGTGAGTAAATCACGAGACGAGTTCCCCGTTTAAGACGTCTAGGAGGATTATCTGGTATAGTATCAGAGGATTTTTTTACGCATTTTTTTTCCCGTTCGGTGTGGAGGGCGATTTCCTCCGAGGTTGACGCGCCAAAATCGGCGCTCGGCGGCCTCGGAACGCGAACAATAATAATAATTACACGCGACTACTATACACACTAAACTCGGGTTTGCTGCGATAGTTTATTTGATAATGTCTCTGCGCGTATAATAATGGAAAAAAAAAATAAAAAAATCGCGAGAAAAAAAAACCGAGTAGGAAACGTCCGCGCCGGAAACTACGTCCTATTATAATATTATGTACGCGAATACGGACAAGGACGCGCGGCGGAGACTTCAACGCGTTCGTATCGATATATGAATTTTTATAACGAATTTATCGTTTTATACCCACGTGCAATTATGCGCGCTACTGAGACGAATCCTATGAGGCATTTTGTACGCGTGAACTCATTAAAGCTTATAAGAAATGCGCCGATCGCTTAGACCCGGGATCTGAATCGTCGCCTTGGCCAGATCTCGCGGCCATATAGTGTACACCGCACAAACCGGTAAAGTTCTAAAAACGTGCGCTTTTAAAACGCTAATAATATAATTGTTGCGCAGTATTGATAAAAAAAAAATATATATTTATAAAGTAAACCGGCTACGGTTTTGGTTTTTGTTTTGTGGAAGAGCCGGGGCCAAAGAGACTTTCTCTCTTGTCGAAATACCCGTAGTTCGCGTGTACTCGTGCACTTCTTTTCCGCTGCTCCAGCCACAAATCGTTTAATCATTTTTTTTTTTTTAACCTTACGCGTGCCCGATATATTATAAACACATAACACCTCTCCGCGTCTACACAGATTTATTATAGGATTCGTAAAATGTCATCTGTTCGTACGCGTATACATTTCGTAAATGGACTTGTGACGAAAGTCGTCGGTAGCTCAGACACCTACATTTTTATGAAAAACCGACGACTGGTAGGTCCCAAGTTCCGAATTCAAGGGCGTAGGCCCGGGGAGTGGCTAAATGGCCGTGGTTTATTAATTTTTAGCTACATTTACGCTATACGGATTGCGGTTATTCGGCGATTAATGTTCCAGAAAAATACTCCTAGATGCTGTGCAGTCCGCAACAGTTTGGGGAATCCTAATTAATGTCAAATGAAATTGTATGCATTATGAAAATAACAATATATTATTATGTATGATACAAAATTAATATGTTATAAAAAAAAAAATATATGCCTAGAGTATTCGTAAAATGTTTATAAAAGTAACGACCAGTTTCGCCTGTAAGTCATCTGCATCATCAGGTGATAACCTACATCGTTACCTTAATATAATATATATCTGCACTTTGTCACTCGCTGTTGAACTTATAGTCGAAAACGGTTGTTACCTTTACACGTTGCGAATGCTCTAGACGTATTTCCACGTTTGTGGCATTTTTACCGCGACTCAAAATCTCTCAAGTCCAATCTACTCGAACTGGACTGTTTCGAGTCTTGGGACGAACCACCGTTGCACAACGACATAATCAGTCGCGCGCGTAATAGCCGGTGCTGGTGTCCGGAAAAAAATGTCGCTTCTTCCGTGCCGAGCCTTCGGGGATGGGCACACTCTCGTGTTGTAACGCGTTTTTGTGTTCGAAACACGAGCATAATATTATAATATAGTAATCAACCGAAATCAATGTGTCAAGGGCACGACAATAAGCGCGTATTGACGTGGGCGTGTTATTATATATATTGTGTGTCCCGGCGAACCGCACGCGCGTTGTTATTATTATTATTTTTTTATTTTATTCGAATTTATTAACAAATTTTTTTCTTCCAGATGACGCCTTTGTGATGCGGTCTCGACGTCTAATTAAATCGACATTGGATTGTGCGCTGCAGCGCGGCCAGTTCAGAAGCACCGCCGCGCGGATCCGACTCGAGAACGACATTGAAACGTCACCGCGCGCGACAGTGTAGTACGTAATTATATATGTATAGGCTGGTGTTTGTACAATAGCTCTATGCTTGTGTGTGAACTGCGATATTTTTTTAGAAATTATTATTCGTAATATAATATTGATATTGCGGTTTTTATTTCTTTTTTTTTTTTTATGAATAAATAATATACACAACAACGTCGTTTATATAACGATGTTAATATGTCCAACCTCGCGTCGGCTCTCCGCGCGTATAAATTCAATCATTATAGTTTACATAAAAAAAATTGAGTTTTCTCTCCCCCATCCCCCCTCAGTGGCGGTTATACATGATGTTCAAGGGGGAGGCGAAAATGAAACCAACCCCTCTGCCAATGAGAAATATCCAAATCGACGAGTAATAAACCAAGAAGAAAGATCTATTAATGTACCGAGATCCGAGACGAAATGCAGGTGTAGAAAAAAGAAGAACAACGTGCACGGAACGTAAACGAAACAACAATAAAGCGGAGAAAAAAGTAGTCACCAGATAGCGCTACGACACAACAACACAGAGGGCGTGGCAGAAAGGCAACGTATATAAATAGCGTCTCACACACACACACACCGCAGTCAAACGCGAACTACGTTGTTCACTGAGCGGTCCGTTGGTTTCGGACCGCTATTTATAAGCGCCTTTCTGCCACGCCCTTTATGTTGTGTCGTAGCGCTATCTGGTGACTTTTTTCTTTTCTCGTTTTATTACGGTCGGCTGACGCGCCATGTCGGTATATGCGGGTGTTTAGTTTAACGCTGACCGAGCGACCGATCGTACGCGTGCATGCAATCTTTATTTTATTCTATCGACTCGTTTATTTTACTATTTATTTAACGTTTACTCGTTTACACTGTACACGACCGACCGAGTTTTTCATCAGCTATAGGTTACTAAACGCTCGATCACTACCGATGATCAGCGCGTACCGTATACGACCGTGATATCTATAATAATTATTATTATTGTTGTCGTATGGTATTTGGGCGAGTAATATATTGCAATTACTTAATTAAAATTAGTCAAAAAATGTGGGGTAAAACGCTGTTAGGTATATCTGTAAGTAATACGGTAACTCTTCTATATAGGAGAATGTCAAGAATTCTCTCTCTTATAATATTTATTATATACTTAACGTTTCGGTACGCATAAATTAGAGCGTGATATTATTATTATTATTTTATCGACGTATATATAACAGCTGTCCCACAGTCACACTGCAATACAGTGTTTAACAAAACGAGTACACACGCAACGTATTCAAACTCCTCTTTTGTCGCGTTCGAATCGAATTTCGAGACGTCGTCAAACATTCGCGCGACGTACAATGAAATTGTGTGTGTGTGTGTGTGTGTGTGTGTGTGTGTGTGTGTGTGTGAATAATATTTAATACATTATAAACGCGATATAAGACGATGCGCACAATGGACCGCCCAAACGTATATTATAAAATAATTTACCGTCTTCGTCGTCATCTCCACGTGCAGTGTCGTGTACTGCAGTAGTATAACTTTATAAGTGTACCTATACGTACACGTTTCTGAATAATATATTATTACGCGTTACGATTATATATTTATATATATAAAATACATCGCTCATAGGTATTGTACACTTGGAGTGACTTCAACAGGTCGTGATGGGATTTCTATTTATTTCGTATAATTGTTTGGCGGAAAAAAAAAATGCTCCGTCGGCGCAGAGTTTTTAGCGCGCGTTTATAATATTATTATCGTATAAATAATAATACAAAAAATAAATATTAAAACGATTTACATATTATATTATGTAAATAATTTTTTTTTATTTTCATCGTCGCGTTTTCCATAACGAATTTTATCCGTTCCGACGATTGAATACCTATCTATCTGCAGTTGCGCGTATTACGTTTTTTTTTTTTTTTAATTTACACAATAACCATTCAAAAAGACTTTATACGCGTGTCAATCAATCGATTGATTTACGCCATTTTATAAGCGTTAAAAGACATAAAATATTTCGATTTTTTTTTGTTCCTCTGTAAACGTTTAATGTCATTCGTCTGACGTTCGTACATTATTTCTCGTACGCGTAACGTTATCGCGTTCGTTTTTTCCCGCGAAATCAACCAAATTATTTTGTTTTTTTGATTCGTACAAAAAAATAACCCGTTCATATTTATTGCGTACGTATACTATCAAGTCGATTTCCTTACGTAATAATAATAATAATTACGGATTCCATTACGGAACGCGTCAAACGATTCATTTAAGTGTTTTTTAGTCGAGATTTTACCTAACGTCTCGTAAGAAGTAATTTTTTTTTTTTTTTATCGGGCCACGCTGTAATACGCGAGAGTAGTAGTAAAATAATTAATCCAGTACGGGCGCGGTGAAATACGTTATAAGGTATCGGCACTCTAACTCGCTTCTGCTTGAAACTGTACAAAATATTCTTTGACACGGAATCCCGTCGTTTTTCGAAAAACAATCTGAAAAACATTTTTCCAACTGAACTTTTATTCCCTCTCACCCACCTCAGTAAACCTATAACGCGAAAAAGCGTCGACCACGCACTATCGTCGTAATTTATTTCATTTATTGTTTAAACGTTTACTCTCGTCGTCGCGCGCAATCGTTTTTGCGAAATGACTTCACCAACACGACAATATAATTATAAAAATATGCGAGTACCTACGCCGCGAACATTACATATATTATTATCATAATAATTATTATTATTTTTCTTTCTGAGGGTTTTGTGTTGTAACTTCTTTTTTTTGTTTTAATTTATTATTTTGTTTTTTTTTTTTTTTTAATTTTATTTCCCGTTTTTAATTGTCGAGGCAAGTATGTTTAAATTTACGTCTCTATTAAAAAAAAAAAAATTATTATTATTATTATTATTATGTATTTATTGTTATTATTATAACTATTATTATTGCGAGTGTTGTAGGAACGCGAGCTGCCGCACCTGTTTGTGCGTATGAAAGAAAAAAAATAATAAAATAAAAAAAATATCGCGAGCTCGGTTTTGTTGTTCGCGGATAGTCGAGTCTCGTCTCTGCTACAGTAGGTACCTATTACCGAGCGTTTATATATTATGTTATACGCGGATGTGTCACGCCTAATCTGCAGATGACGCGCGTATACGCATAGACACGTCGCGGCGATTAGTCACCGACGAACGACTGAATAATCCGTTCTCCAGTAATTCCAGGAATTTTTTGTTTTACGCTCGCGCGTGTATTTAAATGCGCGAACCACTCGATAATAATCCAGAGGATCCAGGAGAGGCGAAATTTCACGACTCGCGAACAAATCGTGTCGCGATTTTTTTTCGAATTTCCCGTCGAAAGAAACGTTCTCAAAGTTCTGTTTGACCAATTATTCAATATTTAAAAAATATTTATTATACCATATTCATTTGAATATCGATTGTTCGTGAGAAAATCCGCTTTATTCTCAAATAATTCGCGATTTAATTCGCGGTGTACGTTTGCGTAACGCACGATCGCGGCCGTCGAAAAACAGAGTAAATAACATTATACGTATATATATATATATTGTGTTATACGAAAAATAGTTTTCGCGCACAGACGAACTTGAAAAAAAAAACACTTAAAAAAAAGGTAGCGGAGCTTCGGTGTAATAAATAAACGACAATCGATTAAGACGAAATTGCATTTTTTTTAACGTTTTTATGTAATTTTTGGTAGTTTTTCCCGACTTTTGAAGAAAGTATTGAGAAAATCGAAAAAATGACTTGTTTAAAGTACAAACTAGACGCAATTTTCAATCAGAAAAGATGCTACACGAAAAGATCGGAGCACTCCTTCTGGCAGAATTTTCGGGTACAGGCATAAAAAAAAACACATCATTGTAAAATCAATACATTCCTCGCTCAGCTCAGAATCTAAAAGCTGCGGTATATGGAGTATAGTGGAGTACTAATACGATTTCTCTTGAATTCATCTCAAATTTACACAAGTCGATCGTCATTATAAAATTTTATTTAGTCAAATAAATATTTTGTCAAATAAATGACTAATAAATTACCGTTTTTTTTTTTGTAACTCAACACGTACTAACTTCAAGCGAATTACTTTTATAAATCAATCGAATTCAAATTGAGTTCAAATTAGCGACGAAAAAAGAAAATTATAGTTTATTAACGCGTCTTACAATGTACGTAAGGCGCACTATTTGGGATGTGTATCCGTTATAGAATATTTCACGCCAATATTAGAAAATTGTAACTTTTGAAATTTTAAAAAAGAAAATCGTAATGTAACTAAAATAATATTTTTTCTTTTTTTATGTTTGTGTTCACCTGATTTTGCGCGCGAGTTCAAAAAATTAATGTAGTCGACTTGCCCAGCCTTGATATAATAATAATAATATGCATCGTATGTGCGATTTATAAATTCGCTATTATTTTCAAACATCGCGGACGTTCCATACGTTTCGAAAGTCGGTTATTATTATTTATTTAAATTTTTTTTTTTTTTTTTTTGCGCGCACGCGACTGTATACACACATACGCATAGTATCGTGCGCAATATTAATTCGGTGTGTGTGTACTACCTACATGCGAAAAATAAAAATATTCATCATCTCTTTCTATTATAATAATAATAATATAATAATAATAATAATAATAATAATAATAATAATAATAATAATAATAATAATAATAATATACGCGTATATTTCATAACCCCCACGTACGTCTGCCGACACCTTTATAGTACGTGTACGTTATACGCCCAAATACGACCGCCGCCGCCGTCCACGGAACGCGCGTAAATCGTCGATATATTAATATTGTAAACCAGAAATTGAATGTATAAAATGTCCTCCGTACACTTATTGGCGTATGTACATACAGTAATATAATACAGTGGAACACGCGAAAAACAACACAAAATATAGCTGTTTATACTATCTGTATATAATATTGTATATTATTGTAGAGTATGCAGAGCCGTAGCAATAGGGAGCGAAAGGCGCCATCGCTTCGGGCGCAAAATTTAAGAAATTAAAATTTTAATACAACAACAATATTAAAAAATATAATACAATATTATTTTTGATTATTTCCAACGATAATTTATTCAAATTTAAAAATCAATACTCTATTATAGTTTCGCGTTGAAACGTGCAAAAGTGCGCAATATTCGGTTGCTATACGGTCCTGCGAGAGTATGTGTTTTGCCGGAACGTGTACAATCGAATGAACCGCGTGTCCGTAATTTAAAAAAAAAAAAAAGAATCCTCAACAAGCGCAAAACCGCGTCTGAAACAACTTTCTTCGTGTTATTGATTATTATTTATAGTCGTAGACGTCTTTACGCTTTGCAGAGTTTCTACAACGCGTTCCTACGGTATATTACGACATCGTAAACGCCGAAAAGTCCGCGTCGAACGACTAGAGAATTTAACGAATACGAATACAATTTATTGGATAAATATTAACAAAAAGATAACGATCCGCGGGTCGTCGTGGATGACGTTTAAGTGGTAATTATACTTAGATAAAGATGTTTAGAGTTTTGTTACTACACTATTAAGTCGGCGAAAGCAATGATAAATCATTTCGTCGAAAATTTTATAAAATGAAATTGCGACTTTTAAGATTTTCAAGATTTTTTTTTTTGAACGTAGCTGGAAGTAACAAACGTCTGACATTGTTTTGAATTTTTAATCCTCAAAACCAAAAATTACCTCTTTTACGAATTAAACACCTCGAATTAATCTACATTAATGCTATATAAACAGCCCAATAATTAAAAGAAATTTCTTTGAAAATTGTGTCTCGTTTATACGGCGAAAAGTCACGTGTGAATTTCAAGTTCCTACGACCACATTAGTTTCGAAATAACGAAAATCGATTTTGACGAAATCGCGTTTTTATGTATAATTTTTCGGTAATTTTTTTCTGTCGCTTAACAAAAGTATCGAGAGGATCGAAAAATGACCTCGTTAAAGTACCGACTAGACGCTATTTGCTATCGGAAAATAGTGCTAAACGTAATGATCGGAGCACTCCTTCTGGTAGAATTTTCGGTACAGTCATTTGATAAAAATTACATCAGTGTAAAACCAATACATTCCTCGCTCCCGCTCAGAATCTAAAATTATTCTTCCGAAAACATTGCGAATCCGGTTCAAGAATATAATTGGCTGTAATTGTCTATAGAAAAATATTTCACTTTCTACGACCGGTGTACGTTTGATTTATAAACGAGTGTTTTATTGGCGCGCTCCGTTCTCGCGGTTTGAAACGATAATATATTATTCCGTCAATAAATTCACTCGCTCTTGACGATTCCGAATCGGCACACACATTTAAAAATATAAAACGATACTTGTAGAGAGATCGAAAGTCGTATGATAATATTTTTACACCACCACCACCACTGTTTTACAATAAATTATAAATCCCGAGATTTTTCCGATAAATTTAATCGAACGGTGGTGAAACTCAATAATGCACGCCTCTGCAGAGAATACTGTTTTAACGCTGACCTGTTTCTAACAATGTATATATATATATTTAAAACACCGGCCGTATATTATTATTATTATTATTATATATCGACACGTAATTGACCGTTATAATTTACAAGTCTCGTGTTTGAAAATCTTTAATTATACGCCTCGATATCGCGTCGTTCATATTATGTATACTCGTATATATAATACGAGTTTTATTATTTTTTTTCGTCAAACTACGTCCGTAAGCGTCAAATCCATTACAGATTTTCGCCAAAAAGAAATTTAATCGCATTTCCAACTACTCGTTTTTATTTCCAAAATCCTCGTTCGAATATATATATATGTATTCGAAATCGACACCGAGAAATAATAATAATACGTATATATTTTAGCAGTAGACGGCTGCAAGCACGAAATCGAAACTTAACGGTTTAAAAAAAAAAAATAAAAATCATACGCCTAGTAATAATATATAATAAACCTGTATTTGTTCGTCCGCGTTTTGTTGATGCTTTTTAATATCGTGAAACGATAACCCCTCGGAGATTTATGGTCCGGAATTAACGTGATTATATTATATATTAACTCTAACGATTAATTCTACATTTTATTTTATCGTAAGAAGTTTATACAAAAGTAGGTTTTTTTTTTTTTTTCACATCTTTTGAATCATATTTCAGACGATTATAAAAGTCATTCGACGCGTTAAGTCGATCGTGTACTGGCTGAACGCGGTTTTACGTTCCAGTCGCGTTTAAACAACGATTTATACGAAATATACGAAATTATATTACGATTATAACACGCGTAATCCTTCCAAATGTGAATTTATATATATATATATATATTATTGCGCCGGACGTATTTAAAATTTAATTGTTCGATAATAACGATTCATATTATTCGAATATAACGCGTATTATATTTTTTTGGCACGTTTATTTTTTATTGTGACAAGAGTTCGTTTTATGTATACCGCGCCCACGTGTGTATTTTACAATATATTTACACAAACGATATACGAAATTATTTTATTCGTCCGTTCGCTTCACTGCAGCAATTTTAGATTCGGAGCGGACCGAGGAATGTATTGGTTTTATAATGATTTTTAAAATTGTTTTTATTCTATATCTGTACTCGAAAATTCTAGCAGAATTAAGATTTTCAAGATTTTTTTTTTTGAACGTAGCTGGAAGTAACAAACGTCTGACATTGTTTTGAATTTTAATCCTCAAAACCAAAAATTACCTCTTTACGAATTAAACACCTCGAATTAATCTACATTAATGCTATATAAACAGCCCAATAATTAAAAGAAATTTCTTTGAAAATTGTGTCTCGTTTATACGGCATAAAGTCACGTGTGAATTTCAAGTTCCTACGACCACATTAGTTTCGAATTAACGAAAATCGATTTTGACGAAATCGCGTTTTTATGTATAATTTTTCGGTAATTTTTTTCTGTCGCTTAACAAAAGTATCGAGAGGATCGAAAAAGTACCGACTAGACGCTATTTGCTATCGGAAAATAGTGCTAAACGTAGTGATCGGAGCACTCCTTCTGGTAGAATTTTCGGTACAGTCATTTGATAAAAATTACATCAGTGTAAAACCAATACATTCCTCGCTCCCGCTCAGAATCTAAAATTATTCTTCCGAAAACATTGCGAATCCGGTTCAAGAATATAATTGGCTGTAATTGTCTATAGAAAAATATTTCACTTTCTACGACCGGTGTACGTTTGATTTATAAACGAGTGTTTTATTGGCGCGCTCCGTTCTCGCGGTTTGAAACGATAATATATTATTCCGTCAATAAATTCACTCGCTCTTGACGATTCCGAATCGGCACACACATTTAAAAATATAAAACGATACTTGTAGAGATCGAAAGTCGTATGATAATATTTTACACCACCACCACCACTGTTTTACAATAAATTATAAATCCGAGATTTTCCGATAAATTTAATCGAACGGTGGTGAAACTCAATAATGCACGCCTCTGCAGAGAATACTGTTTTAACGCTGACCTGTTTCTAACAATGTATATATATATATTTAAAACACCGGCCGTATATTATTATTATTATTATTATTATATATCGACACGTAATTGACCGTTATAATTTACAAGTCTCGTGTTTGAAAATCTTTAATTATACGCCTCGATATCGCGTCGTTCATATTATGTATACTCGTATATATAATACGAGTTTTATTATTTTTTTTCGTCAAACTACGTCCGTAAGCGTCAAATCCATTACAGATTTTCGCCAAAAAGAAATTTAATCGCATTTCCAACTACTCGTTTTTATTTCCAAAATCCTCGTTCGAATATATATATATATATATGTATTCGAAATCGACACCGAGAAATAATAATAATACGTATATATTTTAGCAGTAGACGGCTGCAAGCACGAAATCGAAACTTAACGGTTTAAAAAAAAAAAATAAAAATCATACGCCTAGTAATAATATATAATAAACCTGTATTTGTTCGTCCGCGTTTTGTTGATGCTTTTTAATATCGTGAAACGATAACCCCCTCGGAGATTTATGGTCCGGAATTAACGTGATTATATTATATATTAACTCTAACGATTAATTCTACACATTTTATTTTATCGTAAGAAGTTTATACAAAAGTAGGTTTTTTTTTTTTTTTTCACATCTTTTGAATCATATTTCAGACGATTATAAAAGTCATTCGACGCGTTAAGTCGATCGTGTACTGGCTGAACGCGGTTTTACGTTCCAGTCGCGTTTAAACAACGATTTATACGAAATATACGAAATTATATTACGATTATAACACGCGTAATCCTTCCAAATGTGAATTTATATATATATATATATATTATTGCGCCGGACGTATTTAAAATTTAATTGTTCGATAATAACGATTCATATTATTCGAATATAACGCGTATTATATTTTTTTTGGCACGTTTATTTTTTATTGTGACAAGAGTTCGTTTTATGTATACCGCGCCCACGTGTGTATTACATTATATTTACACAAACGATATACGAAATTATTTTATTCGTCCGTTCGCTTCACTGCAGCAATTTTAGATTCGGAGCGGACCGAGGAATGTATTGGTTTTATAATGATTTTTAAAAATTGTTTTTATTCTATATCTGTACTCGAAAATTCTAGCAGAAGGATTGATTCGATCTTTATCCCAATCATAGTCTGTCGCTGGCAGCAAATCGCATCTATTTGATATTATTTTAAAGAGGTGATTTTGTTTCGAAAAAAGCACATAAAAAAAAACTCAAAAATCACATAAAAAACGCGATTTCGTCGAAATATAACTTTATATTTTTTTAAGGGGGAAAAAAATGTCTTTCAATTTTCGACTATTTACATAACGGTTATAGATTTTAAGGTATTTGTAATTCGTAAAAGAAGAGATGTTTGGCTTAAAAATTTACCGTACAATGTCAGACGTACGCGTTAATATTCAAAAAAAAATTTCCAAAAATCGTTAGTGACGATTTCAAATATTTCGACAAAGTGCAGTATTGTTTTGATGAAAAACGCGACGATTATTGAAACACTTGTAGCTACCCACGTTTATCGCATGAGAAATTATATTAAAACGACTTACTGTGTAAGGCGTTAATCGTAAATTATGTACTTTTATATTTACATTATTAACAGTAATAAATAACATATTACGTGCCGAATATAATCCGGTTCAGAATCGTTTTATCGCGTTTGCTCTCAAATTTATATGTAGACAGTAACAACAAAAACCGTTTCGGATCTTTAAATCCGAGTAATTATCACTTCACAGCAACATTTCCTATTTTTTCTTTTTTTTTTTCTTCTAAACAATAAAATCGTTTTAAAACGAATATTCAACCAGCTCCACTCCGCATTTTACGTATTATACTAATTCCGCGAATATGCGATAAAAACTGTAATTTCTTTCGTACTGGAAGCTGGTTTTATCGTTTAAACTATTTAAAATTGTTTTTATTTATTTTTTCCCATTTTCCGTATTAACTTATTTTATAATACTGTTTACTATAGTGGCTAATAAAAAATATTTAAAAATAATAACAAAACGATATTCGTAATAAATATCACTATATTTTCTTCTCACCTTTTATCGATTTTTTTCTATTCCGTTTTCGTCCGGACGCCGGTCGCCTGTACGATGAGTTTTCCGCTGATCAGTGCCCCCGTCGTCTTATACAATAGGAGACTTTTTGAAAATACGCGACCCGGCCGTCGTCGGCGGACCCGTTTACGGCATTAAAAATATCGTTTTTTTTTTTTCACGGCGTACGGTACGTATCCATGTGTACGTCGACGAACCGTGTGTGAGGCGATAAAACGGAAAATCGATTAAAGAATTGTTTTTATTAAAATTATAAATAATTACTTTTTTTTTTTTTTTTTAACCGAAAAAAACGTCCGTCGGATCGCGTGCGCCGGTTTTTGGAGGGAACGCGTGACTGACGGGGCCGTGAGCGCCGTTGCACACGATCCGCGGCGAAAATCGCGACGACGAGGCGGAGACATCTAGCGGTGTGTTGTAGGCAAACCGGTCGAGCGTCCTACGCGCTACCGCGACGACGGTAAAAAAAAAAAACAAATAACGACGAAGGCAGGAAAAAAAAAATAAAAATAAAACGTAACGAAATCGTATGCGTTTTCTGCGAGAACGACTTCGGGGATTCGTGCAGGCGATCATCCCCGATTTCAGTCGATTTTTTTCTTTTTTTTTACTTATCAGCGGCTCAATCAGGACTAAATATCATCCTCGAGAGGGGGGATTAATGTATATATATATTTTTTTTAGATATAAAAATTTTAATAAATTTATATTCGTTTAAAATAAGACGATTAATAGATAAACAAAATAAAGATTTCAAAAAATTATAGTTCGTATTTCAGACGTATTATTTTTCGAACAATTTCTTTGAGTACTGCAGTGTATACGGCAGGGGCACGAGTGCCCGGAGGGAAACAAGACGGGGCATCTGCCCCTCCACCCTGGACTTTAAAATTTCAAATATAATTTTGGAAAATTTTAATTTTATTATTGTTTAAATGGACATTTCATTGATATTTCGTTTATAAATTTAATATTTACGAAGAAAAAAAGAACAATATATTCTTTATGCACTAATGTAGACCTTCTAAGGTAGACATTTTATTACACCCCCCTACCTGATAAATTTCCTCCGGACGCCCATGGGCAGTGGTGGACAAACTTTTTTCGATAAAGATCTATACTGAGAACATATTTTTCCTTTTAAAATCGACTCACATATACAAAAAAAAAAAACTTTTTTTATTTTTTAGTATTTATAATTAATATTAATGATAAACATTTTTGTGTGAATAATAAAATTAAAATATATAGTTATATAAAAATAAGTGTTTCACACTAAATTTCTAAATAATTTCAAAATAAATTAACACATTATATTGATGACGTGATGGAAGCGTGGCATTGCATGTCGTTGGCTGGTCGATTATAATGTGGGAAATAGTCGCTGACTGCTAAACGGAAGCCACTGCTCGCTAAATGTTCATCAGAAAGCGTAGCTCGGTAATATATAGAAATAATATGTGTACGAATATTACTACCAAAAAAAAAAAAATCACTTTTTATTCGAATAGAATTAATTCAAACGTCAACAATAAATTCTAACAAAGGGGGATCGACTATGAAATCTCCCGCGATCGACCGTTTGGTCGCCCCTGCAGGTCTATAACATAGTTTAATCGATTCTATAACGAGTCAATATTATATAGTGATATAGGCTATTTCTTGTTTTGTTGGACGCGAAATCGCATGGACTATATGTTCTGATAGCATTACTTCTCGTGCTTCCGCATAATATAATCGGACAGTTGCAGTATGTATAACAAGTTTGTTATATTAAAAAAAAAAAATACTCCTAATAAAATGGAATACAATATTACATATGCGTACCGTGTGTACTATAATATACTGATTAAGTACTGCAGAATATAACAGTATATATTGTGCTTGTTCGCGACGATTTTCGCGTATAAAGTCGCACGAATCGAGGGCAAAAACGATATAACGTATTATTTGTGTCTTATCGAGAATTATATAATAATTTTGCAATTATTTCGCGATATTGGCGTTTCAAACGGTGGGGGGGGGGTAGGGGGGAAAGAATCGTGTTTGTAAGTCGTGCCTTATAATAACGCGCTATAACAAACGAGTAAGCCAACAGTATTGGAGGAATTCGTCGCGAAGGATGATGTGGAAAAAAAAATCTAGTCGCGATATGTCTTTATTTAGACATAAATAATAATAATATTATTATACTGCACGCGATAGTTTATAAATATTATATACTCGCGGGACTTTTAATACAATAGGTATATATAGGTACGCGTAGATGTATGGCCGTACAGAAGAATCTTAAAGTTCTAAAGCTAACGCATGATGATGTTTACAAACGTTAAAACTATATCTTTAACATGGTTGCCTTTAAACGCTGCACGACGGACAACTGGATATGACTGCAGTGTATAGATAATATTAGGTTATTTTATTTTATTACCGCGTAGATTCGTTTATGGGAGAAGAACAAAAAAAAAAACACTCTCGTCCGTTTTGGTACATATTTTATACGTATACTCGTGCAGCGGTATATATACGATATAGAAAATGTTATATAATTTTTATGATATCGAAATTATAGCCGTTATAATAATGTTCGTTCGTACGAGTATTATGAAGAATATTCGAAAGTAATTATAAATCATAGCGCGTATTGGAAAGAAAAAAAAACCGATTGTAACACGCGCGCGTATAAAAATATTATACGCATAATAATTATTATAGGTAATGCAATGGAATGGAATCGATCGTAAAACGTGCGCGGTCGTTTTTCTGCTTTTATAATATAGTTAAATAAAAAAAATTCAGAGAGAGAGAGAGGCGTCGCTTTTTCGCGCAATATTCGTATATAATCGTTTATTGTGTACGGCAATTTAAAACCAAAAAAAAAAACGGTGTTTGAGAAAATGTAAATATAAAAATTTTATATCATCGATATATATTATAATCATTTTAATCATCGAACGCGCAATATGTGGGCGCGCATTATATATAGGATTTGTCGCGGAAAATCATTACTATTATAATCGGCTGTTTTGCTGCACGGTTTTATTATTTATTTTTTTAACTCGACCGTGTGGTGTTTAAAATTTTTTATTTCTTTCGAGCTTAGGAGCAAAAATTTTTTTTCCCCGTCATGAAACACCGCAGTACAACTGTCGTTTGTCTAAAACGATATTCATAAAATAATAAATAAAAAGTGTAAGAGGCGCGCAAGTCTTTTTTACATTTTATCGTCTAAAATTGTCCAGAGGATCGAGCAAAATTTAACACAGCTATTTTGTACTGCATATCGGGGGAGGCACTTTAATAAAAATAATACTACTATAATGGTCACGGTGCGAAATTCATCGACTGGTTTGTAAATAATTTTTTTTTTTTTTTTTGCCTTATGATTTAAAATCTTTTGTTCGACATTGATTGCGTAATGCCTACAGCTGGTTTACCAACAAGGTACATACGTATTTTGTAAAAATATCGTAGAAAACTTACAGAACGATTAAACCGCGTCCAACATTCGACATTCAATTAAACAAAATGTATTTTTATATATGCATATATAAAAACCCACACGATCCACTAATAACATACGTACAAATATTATTATAACAATATTCCTCGTTCCGTTCCAAATCATAATACGTATATTATACAAAACTCCTCGCACAGTTTCGCTTTATTTATATTTTATACAGTTTTTTTTTTTTTTGTTGATAACCTCATAAATATTAAATAACGATATTATGCGGTAATATATAAGTAGCGATACTAAAAACGTGTTTTATATATATATATATATTATTTACCGGACGGTTGGCCCAATAAATATCCGAAATTCCGTAGGCAAAAGCGATATTTTTTTCCTCTATTTCTCTGTTATACGACCGGCATTATTATATATATTTAATATATGCTGTATAGAACGTATATATATATATATATATATAAATATATTGCAAAATTCAAATTCAATAGTATTCAATACCCTTGACTCCGTTTTGTACGCGAAAATAAAATAATAATTACATGAAATCGTGTGTGTGTGTGTGTGTGTACATGATATGTCTATAGGAAGCTGTGTTGGATCTCTGCTGCAGATATATATATATATAGTATTACATACTTTGCTGCAACAACGCGCGTATATAGTACTAGTATATAATATTATATTGTGCAGCAAGCCAATTTTATGTGTATAAATATTTTTGTTTTCTATTTTCAAAACGATTCTAATGATTTTTAGGAAAAAACGATCGAATCTAATAACGCAGAAACGGGTAAAACGATTATAACGCACGCAATAAGTATATGCAGCCGTTTCGAAATCGAAAAAATTCGATTCGGTCGTATCGGAGTAATACGCCGCGGATACTATCTTTTAATCGGATAAACTATATATATATATAAGTATGTCGGATATATTTTTTTAACGTTATAAGATTATGGACGTTCTGAAGCAGATAGTCACCCGTCTTATACGTATTCAGAATTTTTTCCTTTTTTAAACATTTTTTGCTCGTTATATTTATTCGATTCAAACGAACGGCCAAATAACGACCAAATGACAAATACGGATAGAAAAATATAATAATAATTTCAAATTTGAAAATATTTAATACGTTATTGACTTTAATTATCTATCGCGACGTATTATCTGTAGCAAGGCCGTAGCCGGGACGGGGAGTTTGTGGTTCAACCCCGAAATTTTTCCTACAAATAAAATATTTAATGATTTATATTCAATTATTCTATTTTTTTTTTCATATTTATACTCTCAGCCTCTTCCCCCCCAAAAAAAATTTTTTTTTTGCTGGCTTGATCTATATAGTATAGTGTGCACGCGCATAATATATAATATTATACGACAGCGTGTAATAAGCGTTTTTTAAGCGTTTAATTTAATTTTTTAATATTTTAGGCGTGTACGTACACATATAACGGCGTAATGTCACCACGCGACGTTGTACAGACGTAAAATTCATAAAATGATCGATTTATATATATATATATATATTTTTTTTTCACTAATAACTAATAACAATATAATACGAGGGACGTGACGACGACGGTATAATTTAAACGTTTGGTCACGTCGTCGTAATACGTATATATATAGATACGCGTGTAGCCACAATAGGGTGGGTCGCGAAAATTAACCGACTTTCACCTCGCATCCTCTACATCATAAAAGTTATTCAAATGCAATTATATTTTTTGTAAACACGCGTTTTAAAAAAAAAAAAAACGTTTAAGAATATAAACAACGCGTACTATACGAATAAATACATTAAAAAAAAAAACCCGTGAAAATCGAAAATATTTTACAATAAAAATAAATAATACGCGTGTACGCGTTTGTTGTATACATAATACCTATCGAGCCGAGGATTAGGCAACCGAACGTGCACGCGCCGAACGTTCGCGTGTTATTAAATTCGACGAATGGAATAACCGCATTCGAATATATTAAAAATCGGTCACGACGACGAGAGAATTAATATTTAAAAAAAAATCGTATTCCCAGTCTCGTATTTATACTAATTTAAATCGTATATCGCGCTTAATAATTCAATAATATATTTATCGCGTTATTATCGAAAATATTATTATTTATGACGTTATTATTTATATCGGTCGCGTTATTGTGGTTACACTTTCACAGTTTAAAAAAAAAAAAACGGCAATTTTTTTCCCGCCGTTGATTATTGCGCGTGTACGATGTAAATTATAAAATATCGTGTATATGCGCGTTCTCTTGTACGAAAATTGGAATGATCGGAATATTTCGTTCGCGTGCGATCAGCTGGTGGTCGCCTATAGAGCGGCGTTTTTCCAACAAAAAAAAAAAGTGTTCCTTAAGTTTTTTTTCCCCCCCGAAATTTCTATAAACGTATAAGGAAAAAACAAAATTTTTTTTCTTTTTAAATTCACCGGTTAAACCTGACTACACACGTGTTAAAATATTTTCCTATACAGTCATATCGATAATAATGGTCATCGACATATAGGCGAACCTAGAGTTTTACGTTTGAGTGTGCCCGGCCTTTTTTGTAGTTATTTGTTTATAATACAGAGGTGAGGCTATAAACAAATTCATCCGTTTTATGCGTTATTTTTAGCTCATAGTTTTCTTCCATACACTAAAGTCAAAATATTTGAAGTATCCAACACTTGTTTACTAACCATTACTATAACCTATTGTATAATATATATATATTTTTTACTTTAGAGTGTGCCTTGGCACACCCGGCACACCCCGTAGATCCGCCTATGGTCATCGAGTAAAATATATATGTACGCTATTCAGTATAAGAGTATACCGGAACGCGCACGTTGAACGAAAGCCGGAGCGATGCTTGACCCCACCCCCTCCCATAGGCGGCTAATAGCTACTCCGTCATTGGCTGTTGCCTCTCCTCCTCCCCTCCCAGGCGGCTAATGACTGCTCTGTCATTGGCTCTGTCGCTGTCGGCAGCGGTCGGCTCACGACGGTTTCCGCCAATCAGAATACCGATAGGACCTCGCCTGCGCGAAACGAACCAATTTTCGTCCGGCATACTACACTTAAACCGAATAGCATAAAGAAAAATTCGAGAGAACGTCTCTGCGATGAAAGTGTTTTGATATTGAATTTCTCGAGGATCCGTCAAAACGGCCCGGATTCATTTAATGAATATATTATTTTTTTATATAAGCATATTAGTTCATATATTATTTCGTGACCTATATATAAATGCGTTGATAGTAAACACTCGTTTTCGGTAAAATCAAAAATAATGATGCGTTTGTCTAAAACGATATTCATAAAATAAAATAAAAAAAGTGTAAGAGGCGCAAGTCTTTTTTGTGTTTTATCGTCTAAAATATTGTCCAGAGAATCGAGCAAAATTTGATTTCAACAGAGCTATTTTGACATGAGCCAGTCCTGCGTGTGACATATCATTCTCCAGCTGAAATGTTCCGTATACGATTCGTGCAATTTGTGTGTCGCGATCTGTCAAAAAAAAAAAAAAATGTATCGCGGATCGATACACGACTATAAATCTCTAAATAAATCAATTCTATAAATCGTATAATAAGTATATAGACAAAGTATAATGTCGTCATACTATGTAAGAGATTCGTACCTATCGTTTTTTTTTTTTTTCGTACGCCGACGAATAAAATATATTCGGTATACATTTACATAATAATCTTATACGAATAGCGTGTGTTTTCGTATATAGAATTTGAGTATATAATGCAGCAGCGAGTGGGATTATTATTGTCGTTGTCATTGTAAATAATGCGAAGTCGCTGAGAATTTTTTTTTGCTGTTTTCGTTATTTCCTCGCGGCAGCAACTCATTCATAAAAAAAAAACTCAACGGAGAAGAAGAACGCGGTCGTTTCAGTTTCCATATTCTCGAACGCCGGACCACAAGGTACATTAATTATTATAATAATTCGCGGTCGTTTTTTTCTTCTCCACTCCTCGCGTGTTCTCGTGCAGCTGCTGCCACGCGAGTTTATAGACAATCCCAAAAAAAGCCGTATAATTTTCGAATTACACCTCGTGTATCAGAAAAACTTTGTTCTTTTTTTGTATTTTTTTTCTCGTTGTTTTGCAGTGGCACGACAATATTATACGCCCGCGTACGAGAATTCGGTGTACACGTTTGTACAGTTCTTTTTTTGCAGACTCCGTATAAGGATGTCGAGAAACCTGCACGTATACGCTGCTGCGGTTAACTTTAACAACAATAATATTTTCACTGGCGGATTCAAAGGAAAACGCTATTCTCGCCATTGAAACGATTGCGATTTCCATTAATTGAAAACCGTCTTTTGTTGCGAGATTCACAAATAGCTGCACTTTACATAGAGGGTTTTTGTTATCATTATAAATTCAAAGCAATATCGTTGCGTTCAACAAAACGATTCTGAGCCGAACTTCGTTCTATACTAGTGTTTAATATACGCGTGTGAATTTGGACAAAATCGCGTTTTTGCCGTTCCTATAAAACGATTTTGTTTTTCATGCCACGCGTTTAAAAACTATCGAGAAAATCATTCCGATTTTGTTTTTGAATTACACGCACAGGGAATAGCTATATAATACCGAGAAAATCGAAAACTGTGTTTTAAGAGATAAAGTGCCGACTATAGGTATATACAATTTGCTACCGGAACGTATGACGAGATCAAATAATTTCTAGTCGAAAATTTTTACACAGTACTTCGTTGTAAAGTCAACACCTATAGCTTCGGTCAGAACGGAAAAAATAATTTAGAATATTTCCGGAGTATGAAAACCTGAAATATATATATTTTTTAAAAAACCCGTATGGCTGAAATATAATATTATTCTTACGTTATATTATATATATATATAACGTTTCCCGCGTTTCGTTTCGTAATACAATATGTTTATTATACGACCGCGGCAAAAAGATAATAATAATATAAGAGGCAATAAATTATTTTCTGTATTCATAACACTCACGTCTCTGTCCGCACTGGCTCTCACGTGATTTTCCTACACGTACTTTATTATACTATATAATATACACACACATCGTGTGTGTACATAATATCATTATTATTATTATTATTATTATTTATTTTTTTTATTATTATTGTAAAAACGCCCGCGAGTGTGGTGATAAATGTCACGTGACTAATTACGGATGCGCGAATTGCTCAACGTTTTTTTACTCCTTTTTTTTTTCTGCGCTTCCATTTTCGTTTAAAAAGAATAATAATACGAAACGCCATAATATCACGCTACGAAGTCGGTTCACGGGATCCGCTGTACCTCTATTCTGTAACTCGATAAGATCTGTTTTCGACGACTTTCGGTTCGTTAAGCTATCGAAACGATTTATATGACCTCCCAGAAAATTGTCGTTAGCTATCGATTTCTTATCATTTTGGTGGACATACACTTTGTACGCGCAAGGTATCGATAGATTCATTTACAGAATCACGATGTCGATAGCGAAATTCGACACATTTTTAAAATTTCGATAAGAAGCTCTTATCGAATTAATTCGTTAACACGTTATCGAGTTACAGAACAGAGCTACTGGTCGGTTTCCAAAAGACGCAAATATACAAACTCTTTCCTTTTTCAAAAATATTTCAGCCTCCATCCGGTCTAATTCCGTTCTATATAAACGGAACGCTAATTCACATTTTTACACTTTTTATCGCGCAATGCACAAAAAAAAAAACAGGAAATCGTTACCAGAGCCGGAAAAAAATCTATCGATTCGAACTCGTATTTCGATTACCGCGCTGCAGCAGATGTCGATTATTATTTATGTCAAGCCTGCAATATCACGTATATAAATAGGTGGTGGATTCGCGCGCGTTATTCTTCGCACATTTACAAAGTGTAAAAAACATGTAAAAAAAAAAAAAGTTATTATTTACGAAAACTATATGGATATGAAACGATAGGTTAACTTATGACATTTTAATGTTTTTAAAACGACAACAATGTACTCGCAGAACGACGTCTCTCTACCGATTTATTCCCTGCAAGTTCAAGCATTGCACTGGTTTCTGGAGAAATCCTAGAAGACCTTCACGAGACAAAGTCTGTCCGTCGCTCGCACGAAGACTTCGCTCTTTTCCGATAATAATATATAAACTTATATACTTATAAACACTATAAAGCGTATAAACTCCGTCTATCAACGATTTTCATTTGTGTTGGCGCTATTGCCACGGTTTTTGTCTATCAGTCTATCCGATGATGATATGATGAAACGCCTATAAAACACTCAGCATAAGCAACGGATCCGTGAAATCGGTATGGTCTCCGAGTTTCACACCGCGGACACACACGACTTAATACTTATATTTTTATAAAATATGTATTTATAAAAAAAACCGATGGCTCGAAGAATAGGAAAACGGACGAGGAATTCTTTTCCCGTTTTCAGACCTCGAGTACGGAAATTGTGTATTTTCATACTAAATTTCATTATCTTCACGACGACGACGACATGAAATTCATCGATGCCAAGGTCGACCGTCGCCTGCGTTGGTCCAAACAACAACAACAACAACAACAACATATGGCCGTAGCAGCTGCATCGTACCTACTATACGCGCATTTATTGTTGTAAAATAATAATAAATACCTAACCAAAAAGTGTTGTATGTATACAGGGCGTGTGTTTTGAGTCCTTGTTAAACGTTTGATTTTCTTTTTAAAATCTCAATAAAATAAGAATAAAAATATTATCCGAAATCAAAAAAAAAATATATATATTTTTCGTATAGCAGTGTATATAATATTATACAATGTAGGCACTACAATGAGATATCTAGTATTTTCAGTCTTGAAATATTTTTATACTAAAAAAAAAAAAGTAATACAAACTGTAACATATTATTATTGTAGGTACCTACCCGTCTGATTTTAAAACGTCGTATACAGACGATTTTTAACTTGCCCGGAGTGCTGCGTATAACGAACGAATTCAAATCAGACGAACCCGCCGAACAGTAGCAAGCTCTAAAAAAAAGTATACTTGCCTTACCTAAAATGGAATAAAAATGTAATCATGTTAATGTAATCACGCTTTCAATCCCCTTGTCAAAAAGTTTATTGTAAGTATAATATATTGTATATTATAAAAAAAAGTCTTGTAAAAATTGAATAAAATGATTTATACACAAAATCCATTCTTCTTTCTTGTTTTATGAACTCATACATTATATTTAGCGAAAGACAAAATGAAGGCTTTTTTTCTATAACTCACCGATTATTCGATTATTATCGACGATAATAATTTTTTTAGACGATATAAGATTTTTTTATCTGCTTTTCCAGAGGTTTAAAAAAAAAATAATAATAATGTGCCACAGGTGGTGTTTTTCGCGCTCCGTTTTACCGACGTTCACTTTCAAACGAATTTCTTTTATTTTTCGACCACTCTGTATAATTTATAATATATTATAGTGTATACACACTCATCGCCGTCATATTTATTTACATCGTAGAAAAAACGTGTGTCGTACGCGCGTCATAACGACGCGTGTGAAGGAGATTGTGTAATCCAAGTATTATACATCCTCCGTGAGGACCAGGGTCCCAGTAGCGCGCGACCGCCGCCGTTCATGTATATTATTACCGCGTGTGTGTTTTCGTCCTTCGTGCCGCCGCCGCCGACCGCCGTTCTCGACGCTCCGGTCCTGCTGGTATCCTAGTGACCGCGGCCCAGACGTCGGTGGCTGGCCGCGGACCGACCTAAATTTCGAGCACCGTCGTCTCGGTTTTTCATCTCGGTTCGCCCCCCTCCCCACACACACACACACACACACACACACACACACACACACACACACACGACACACACCCAATCGCAGCCGCCTGTCCACCGCGAGAGCGCCAAGGACGTCCCTCGCCCCCGACCTGCTCGGTGTAACAGCGTCATTCCGTTTATTCATCTCCGTACACGGTGAGGTTTTTTTTTTTTAAAACTTATTTTTTAAAACGTCGTTTTATATCATTTTTAATTCTGTCGTCGTATGTCGTCGGATTTGAGTGGTAAGCGATTTTTTTTTTCCCCGTCGATAAATATTATGAAAAAAAAAAAATTGATGAGCGTCGGCGTCACTGGGCTTGGCCGAGAAAAAAGACAAGATGAAATAATCGAGAATCAGTGGCGCCGCCGGACACGAGTGGAGTAAATCCGGAATACTGGAGTAACCTCAGACGAATTATATTAAATAGTTGGTGACGATATGAAAAAATATTTATATATCGTATAATTTTAAATGTAATATAATAGTTGATTTATTAGAACACCGTGGACGGGGTAAGTAGTATATAAAAATGTTTTACACCGGGGGTTCAAAAACAGATCGACGCCACTGCATATACTGTACAATAGTCGTGTTTTATACGTGTTCTTTCGAACGACACGCGTATCTCCGACATCTAATATTAATACGCTTTAAAACGAATTATATGTATTTATAAAATATAAAGAATAATACGACAATTTCGTTTCGATAATATTTTGTCGGCGTACGGAATTCCGTAATTTTTCTGTTTACTAATATTTACTGACGCTCTTGTTTGTCGAGCACATAATAATTATTTTGTATTTCGTTAACGATTCCGATCACGAATTTTTTTGTAAAGTATTTCAAAATACTTATTTTCCTATTTGTCACTTTTTATGATTACTATATTATCATCATTGTTGTTATTATTAATAGTTTTTTTTATTTATTATGCTATATATATATTTTTTTTTCTTTTTGTGCTTTCAATTAATTGTCGAACTTAATTAGTATCTATACTAAGAGTTCTAAAAAAAAAAACTTATTTTCCTTACCGCAATGAAATTCCCGTTTTAAACGATTTATATCAATCGTCTGGACGAAAATAAGCGCGCAAACAAGAGTGTATTAATTTTTTCATAATAACGATTAAATAAACACACAAAAACCGAGGGGGGAAAAAGAGGAGGAGGGAAGGAAGAAAGAAAGAAAAAAAAATGGCATCCTGCGAACAGCAGGGCCGTTTTTGGGATGTGTGGGATACACGCGCGCGTTCGGATGCATACGGGTACATTGCCTCTCTGTGCGGAAGAAACCCATTGCGCGTCGTAGGATTGTCTAGGGACACTGCGACCGGGCGGCGCGGGCGGCATCGGGAGTGTCCTCCAACCGCGACACCGGAACATGTGATGGAACACGCATGAGCAGATCGGCCTAAACTTCACTCAGGGATCGATGTTCAGCATGCCATCACTGGACACACCACTCCCGCAGGCCGGGTGGCGCGCCGGCCGTATATATACGTGCGGCCCGGTCCGCAGCGGTCGCACGGCAGAGAATTTCACGGAGCGCGCGATCCGCGGACGTTCCGTTGCCCGGTCCGTCTCGCCGCCGGTACCGTTCGACGCGTCTGCGACCGGCGCGTCCGACGGCGCGCGTCCCGGAGTCGGTCCGACCGTCGGCCGACCCGGGACCGCCGGTTTTCCGCGCGGCCGCAAAGAAACGGCCGGTGTCGCGCGACGCTCGCGCCTCGCGACGACGACGACCGCGCGACGAGGTTTGACGGTCGCGGTCCGACAGATGGCGGCGCGATCACACCGTCGACGCGCGACGCGTATGTTTTTCGAGCGTTTAGTTTTACCCCGTTGATTTTATAATTTATAATATATTATTATAAATTAATAAACATTTATAATACTTTGTTATAAAATCAATGGTTTTACTGGTTTTGCCTTTTTCCGGTCGGTCGCAGTGGCGCGTACTTTCGATTTCTTACCGGGCGGAAGAGGGGGGGGGAGTTAATATAAAACGTTGAAACTACGTCCCCTGTAACGTTTCGAATTCAAACAATATTATTAAAATATATTCGTCAACAAATTTAATATGGTTATAAAAACCAAAATCGTGACTTGACGGTTTTTGGTGATTTTTTTTTTTGAAAAATTTGTCACGTTAATACAGCGTTACGTATTTGGTGAAAATTTCAGATTTCTATGACTGTATATCTAGTAGTTTTGAAATGACGAAAAACAATAATTTTGTGATTTTGACGAAATCGCGTTTTTACCGTTTTTTTCGCGCGGTAATATTTTTCGGTACTTTTTTTTCTGGCTCTCAAAAAAAGTATTGAGAAAATCAAAAAAAAAAATGACCTCTTAAAAGTATCAGTTATATGCAATTCGCTACCGGAAAATATAGTGCTACACGTGAAGGTCGGAGCATCCCTTCTGGTAGAATTTTTGGGTACAGCTGACATAAAATAAAAACACATCATTTATTGTTACAACTATATCATTTTTAACATTTTTGATTTGATCCTGTTGAGGGAGGGGGGGTTAACTCGAAAAATTCCCCCCGTAAGTACGCCACTTGCCTGGGCTGTATTTCTTTTAACGCGTAAAACAATCGGATTTTATACGTAGTCTGAACAACGAATTCGCCCCGTCAGATTTCGGTGCAATAGTTTATTTTTTCTTTTATACCGAGGGAAGCTTTCTACGTCCAATGTGTCGTTCATTCTATTATTATTCCTCCATCAGAAGATCCGAAGACGCGTTGGCGTCCCACTGGACCATCTTATATGTTGTTGCCTCCGTTTACTCCGAGAAAATTATACGACGCACGCCTTGTTCTAACGGGCAAATCGGGTAATAGGAGGAAATATCGAACTATAATTGGTTCCATGAATTTGGGCACCCTGTACAACGTATAATGTGTTTTAAAAGCTGATTATGAAATAATGTCGTTGGAACAGCAAATGAATATTAATCGTTCGTTCACTTTAACGTCGTAAGGCCTACAGCGTTGTTTAACTCATAAAAACGTCGATTTAAAGCAACTTCTAAAACGCGCGAACGAGATCGGCTTAAAGGGATTGTAGACGATCCGATAATATAGGTACGCCTCAAAGCCGAAGAACATACACTAATCATTCGAAAAAAAGAAAGTTCTCGACGTTAACTATTATAATCCTATGAGTAATTAAATAAAATTAAAATCAATAAGATTTCTCGTATTGTGTCATCAATATCTTAAATATATTTTGTATACGATTACTAACTATATATTTAGAAGAATATGGAGTAAAATAAAAAGATTTAAAAAAAAACGTGCGGTTTTTATAGGGGGTTTTTTTTAGGGTAGAAGTAGAGTATTAAATAATAGATAATAGATTAATAGAGTAATAGATCTCGACGAAATTCATTTAGTTTTTGCGGAGCAGTAGGAAAATGTAACGTGCAAAAAAAAAACCGTATTTTAAACATCTCTATATTCAAAACTCAAAAACGAATATTATTCGACGATTTCTTTAATACGCATTATAAATAATATTATAAATCGGCCCGGATCTGTGCAAACAATATGTGAACGTCTTGTGAAAGTCGTCGGATATTTCGCGTATATCGAACTGCGTGTACGCATATATAATGAGTCACCGGTGAATTCGAAATTACAGAGAGAGAGAGAGAGAGAGGTGAAAATATGACATGATCCGTCAGCTATTATATTAGCGTCGAAAATGATAACAAGTCTAAAAAGGTATAGACAAGTGGCTCGATCGAGTTGGGTTAAAGTGAAAAATAATAACTGCTAAAGCTATCAAAAAAAAAAAAAAAGCTTTCCCCGAACCGTTGAACGGGATGAGTTTTGCTTGGAATTCGTAACGGAAGCAAACGCGGTCTACGTTTTCGTGATAATTTTCGCTTAAAACCGTTTGATGTTTTCATATATAGGATATCAATAATGATTATACTATTGATTTATAATACGCGTTTATCCTTTTCGGTATACTTCTGCAGATATAAAAAGTCGCTATTATTCGCGAACTCGCGGTTCGCGCTATTGTTACACCGTCGCCGTCGTCATCATCGTTTTGGCGACGGAAAATGACGATTTACTTCGCGTTGAAGATCTAATATGACTATATCACTCTATACGATCCGTAAATAAGACGATTATTCGAAGCAGTTTTTCGTATGATTCTTGACCGGTGGACCCAGTGCCCCGTCCTAACCACCAATAATGCCCTAGAGCAATAATATTTGACGCCCCCCACAGGCGGAAATAAGGGGAGCTTAGGGGGGCTAAGCCCTCCAAATATCTTATAATTTGTATGTATTTTGGATATTTGACTGATTATGACTGATGTTAAAAATGTTAGCCCCCCCCCAGAAAATTTAATAGATTTCCGCCTATGGCCCCCCTCAAAAAAAAATTTTATAACTAACGTAATATCTAATTTTATAATTTTATATATTTTAACAGTAAATACACTCATCCTCGAAATCATCATATAGATACAAGGGAAATTAATATCTAAAATAAAACAACAAATTTTTTTTCTTTTTGTCATTAATTTTTTTGACGCTCCGTGCATTCATAATACTTTGGACGCCCTAGGGCACTTGCCCCATTTGCCCCCCCCCCTTGGGACGGCTATGGGTGGACCGCGCGACGAGATAACGCGTATATGTTATTATCTCGAATTTTTAATCACTTTATTTGTATATTCTCGGGAGACGTTTTCAACACTCGAACGGATCTCCGCGGCTGTTTAAACTATATAAAATGTGACGCTATAAAATAAGAACGGTGAGAGGCATTGCGTATATTATGCTCGGTCTCTCGGTTTCTATAGTTACTGTATGCGGAGGAGAAAAGCGGGAAAAAAACGTGTTGAATATAATATAATTTAAACAAGATAGCTAGTATTCGGTTAAACCGCGACAAGCGTTTTTCTCGCTTCTCTCGCGGAATCTCAACAAATGAATTAATAATTCGGTTTAAAATTTCCTATCGACGAGTCGAACACGAAAATAATAATAATTTTTTTTTTTTTTGCTTTTAATCGGCTCGCCCCGCCACACCATGACCTTGACGATTTCGACAATTTATATATATATATATATAACTTTTCAATGTCGCTATTATATGTATAATATATAATACTTAAATATGCGCGTTATATCGTCGACCTCCAAAGTGTACAATATAATATAGCGAGCTGATTGTGCAGCGCGTATTGTGTTTCGACTATATAGAGGGGCACTCCCGAAAAAAAAAAAAAATGTTAAAAAAAACCGACTCCCCCGCGACATTCCGCGAGCGCGAAATACGACACAACCTGACCCACTCGTTTCGTTCGGTTGTCTCCGCCGCGGGAGACGCGAATATTTGCAGCCGACGATTATATGGCCGCCCACGACGTGCAGTAAACGGCCGCGGATATGTGCGCAGTAAAAATATAATATATATATATAGTATATATACAATGTACGTATAATAATATTATATTCGGTTTAAAAAAAAAAAAATATATAATATTTTATACATATTATAAGTACCTACCTATATATAGGTAGGCGTCCGCAGAGACCTGCTGCAGGCGTTCTGTAAATTAATTTTTTTTTCTTTTTTCTTATAAAGTATATACCTACTTAATTTTTCGACAAACAAAAAAATACGTTTAAACGTTTATCCGCGTTGTTTGTTCCGGATTTCCGATTAAATATAGCGGAAAAGAGAAAAATAGAAGACAGCTATTTCCTATATAGGTACAATAAAACCGCGCCGACAGGCGTTGACTTTATTTATTTTTTTTTTTTTTACAATATTTCATTGACTCGTATTATTCTCATCGCGGGCGACCCGAAAGTGCAGGGCTTAGGAGGCGAGACGAGACGTTTAGAAAAACGATTGTGAAAATCGTAAATTTTACATTATATATAATTATTTTTTAATAAACGTTTCAGCGTTTTTTTTTCCACGTTATTATACAGCGTAGATTTTGTATATACATTTAAAATGTACGAAAAAGACAAAAACATAACGCCAAGACCTCCGCATATATACTGCAGATATGATATTTACAAGGTTCCGAAAATGTGACGCGATCGTAACAGGAAAATTCGTCGACTATAATAATAATTAGGGCTGTGCAGAATTTAATGCACTAAAAAACCTTAAAAAAAATGCAATAAAATATGCACTTAAAATGCAAAAAAAGAGGAATATAAAATGCCAAAAATTATAGTATAAAATTCATTTAAAATGATTTTTATCTGGGGATTCGTGACTGATATACGATATGCCACAAATAACTTATGTAGTTATCTCTAGTAGCAATTGCCTTATTTTATCGACGTATATACAGTCTGCGTACAAAAACAAATTTTTTTATATATAGCCTGTGTACAAAAACAAATTTTTTTATATACAGCCTGTGTACAAAAACAAATTTTTTTTTTCAAACATGTCAATTGACGGAATATGATTAAAAATACCGGAAAATGAACTATAAAAGGAAAATATGACCTAAAAATGCAATAAAATGACCTGAAAAATTAAAAACGTCAAAAACGTCAAAAAAATGCAAAACAGAAGTTTCATAAATGTATTCGTAGTTATATAATTCAAATTATGTACTTACGTTTCACAATCACCAAAAAAAAAAAAAATGCACTTTCCTACAAATTCACAGCCCTAATAATAATGATCGGTCGTTTGGCGTTTTGTCCGCGGAGCTGCAGGTTCACTGCGACCGGACTCGATACGCAATTGGCTTCTATAATAATCGTATCTTTTTATCGACGTCGTCCTTTAAAATCACCGCGCGTTTTGTAATGTCGGCAAAGAATACGCTATGACTTTCTTTTCGAACATTTACTACGCGTATAGCAAAATATATTTCACTTGCAGAATTCACTGCGCACCTATAAAATCCAACCTATGAAATCCCCGGACCTCCTTAATCTCTCCATACGAAATATTAACCCTTTGTAAATAACTCTATTATACACACACATATATATATGTACACTATACGAGTTGTGATAAAGACAGATTTGGGTATAAAAATAACGTTTCATCAGAAGATCACCGTCAAAACCGTCAGAACGTACTCGAAAGAACGTTTCACTTTAATAAAATATATTATTGATACGAGCATATAGGACCGAAACGGTTGGAAGCTTCGCGTTATACATATGTAACGGCTTAATACGTTTCTCTTGTAAATATCACACAATAATGTGTTAGCACAGTTTTGTACAAGCGCATTGAATATAATGCGGGGCAAAAAAAAAAAAACTATATTATTACAAAACGTGGAAATCCAAAGTGTATTAAAAAAAAAAAACTAAGACGTGGTTTGCCGGTGCGCTAAAAAATATATATTTTTTACGCGAATTTACTATTGCGTAATAAATTACCATACGCAATAACCGCAGTATAATAATATTAACCGTTCTAAATATTTCCGAAAAACCGAATTTGTACGTATATATAATACCAGACGTATAATATTATGACATACGCCACGATTTTAGAAGATAAGGCGTGTGGACCACGGGATTACGCGTTTTGTCATTGGGACTCGTATATAAGAAGGATACAGGGGGAAAAAACCGGGCGAGTCACTTTTTTTCGTCCAATCTGAGAAAAACATGTTTTTAATTTCAAAACGTAATAAATTATTATATATAATTATATGAATATACTTTACAGGACTGTGGAAAAATAAGCGAATACAGAGCGATCTCGAGTTCGACTCACTCGTATGTCCGCGAAGAGAATTTCAATCGAAATGTCCCGCGTGCTCTAAGACCCTCCTCACACGTGGATACTCAAAAGAAACACTAGGTTAGACTATTTGGCGATTACCGTTTCTTTTGAGTATCCCCGTGTGAGGAGGGCCTGCTAATAATATTTTATAGCGACCGGATCACGTACAGCATATAGGTACGTACAGTGTCCTTATTATAGCTTCTATAAGGCCGTAAACACGTGTACGCGTATAGTTTATAAAATACATATTTTTTTTTTTTATTATTTAAAACTCTTAGCGTAGATACTGTTAAGTTCGACAATTAATTGATATAAAATACATATATATATATATATATACTATTATAACGTCGTCGGTCGGTCGCGAACGGCGTTCGAAATTATTATTAAACGCTTTCGGCGGGCGTCAATCGTTTTTGGATTTGCAACGCGTTTGCCGCCGTTTGGACGCGACGTACAGCAGACACATGGCGTTTATCGAGTAAGTGGCCAAGCACACCAGGCACAGTTCTTTGACGATCAGAACCAAAACTAGAGCCAAGTAAATCGTCGGCAAGTTGGACGCGATCGTCAAGTAATAGTGGACGTCGACCGTGTTCGCGTTGTCCGAACAACCTGCAACGGTGGGAAAAAAATAATCACGATATATTGCATATTATTCCTCGTATGTTTTACCATTACAAGGAGTCAGTTATATAGACTGCATAACTATAGAATTATATATTATCTAAGAATTCGCATCCCGAAAATAGGTTTTTACTGCCTGACTTGACCTATATAATATTATATTTACTCGTTACTATTAATACTTTTAGTACGTTCAGCTATAGGCATGTCGTACGCTGGTTTTATATAATTATCGTTTGTATTCTTGACGATTTTTAAGTAAATTTTAAAGAACAAATATTCGATTATATTATATAAGCCGTTATTTATCATTATTGTTAGTACGTTATATAAAAAAAAAATTTAAAAAAGATCATTACATGCACCGTTATTATTCACTGGCGTGGCACTTGAAGCACTTGAAATCATCTAAATAAACGCTTGGAAACTCCATTACAAAGCATTCAAATAAACACTTTAAAACATTGAAGTAAAAAAATACCCTGTTTTCAAAAACGGTTATATTCACCCCTCGACACACATAAAAAAAAAAATGTATTATATAAACTTCCGAGTTTTTCCTACCGTAAAAAACTACGAAATCCGTTCAACACGTACCGTTCACTTCCGACACATCGTCTTTGTTTCCTTTATAATATTATTTAAACGCTTTTACGAACAAATTAAAAGTGAAAATAAATCCGAATAAATTTTAAAAAAGTCACGAATCGTCGTAAAATGATTGCGCGCGAATCTATCAACATTCCCGTATGGTCGGTTACCAGTTACAAGGCGCTAATCATATAAATATTGTATACGTTTTAGAGATTCCGAGTGAAGCGGAAATTGTATTTGGCTTAACAGTGTTGCGTTTGTACGAAAACCTTTCGGTGTTTATTAAAACTTTTTAATTTATGGGTTTTCTGTTTAAAAAAAAAAAATGTAAAATATTTCAAAGAACAGCCGAAGGGAAATTATCAAAAAAAAAAAAACTTCTTAAAACTTTATTATTACAATGAATGATGAAGTTTCTTTTTTTTTTTAGCTTTCCAAAAATACAATAATATTCTAATCGAATATTTGTTTGTTTTTTTTTTTCAATTTTACTTATAATTAATAAAATTATAAAAACCATAAAAAATATATAACTAGGTACAGTATTTATTGCGTGAGACCAAGTCGCGTTAATACAAATCAGGCGCAGTATCATTCGGTGAAAACGTATAAATGCTCGTGATAAGGGCTCGAACGAAAGAAGATATTTCCGACTTTCAAGTGTGAAGACCGATCATTCTCGCCTGACGGGTACTGGCAGTATGCAATGGTGTATACTCTCTTTTCTGCTTTTTAAACTTTCAATATTACGATTTACGTAAAAGTTGTTTTTTTTTTAATTTTTCTATAATATTATTACTTGATATAATTGCTTGATTGATATACAAAAAAAAAAAACCATTATGTACAATTATTCATAATATTATTGTTATCAAAATACAAAACTGATAATGATCGTAATATAGGTATTGTGACGGAACACGATAACGACAATTTATAAGGAAAATAAAGAAACCACCCTATACTGCAGCTCCGAACACGTTATGACTTCGATGCGGATGATAATCGGAATTGTCTTAATGCTTTACCGGAAATATGATAGAAAAATTAATTGAAAACAGTACTATACAGTATAGGTTAAAATGTAAATTGAACAATTTTCGAGTGAAGGGAGAAAACATTTACATGCGAAATTCAACCGTTAGTAAACCAGTTTATGTCGCGGTCAGGTTATGCTTACTCAGCGCGAACGACAAGGCGTAGAAAACCATCCCGGTGAGCCCGTTGGGAACGTTGAGGACTGCGTCTTCGCCGAACAAGTATCCGACGATTCCGAATCCTTTGGCGAACCTGAAACGAAACACGTATACGATAACATATTATAGTAAATCCTCTGAACGGGTTATACGTTTTTCGTTATCCGGTTAAACGTTAAATGTTCCGACGTTTTGCAAAGTTAAGTTGTACCGCGACGAGTGAATTATTTTAATGATAATCCTTCGGCGATTTAGAGCAGAAAAAAAAACAATTTGTGTTCGTTTCAATACTTATAATTGCAAACAAATGTTGTTTTCATCGAAAAACAAAAAACACAGAACTTTAAAAATTTTTTTTCCATTATGCTATCGATGAAAAAACAAAAAATACTCGTGCAATTAAAAACGGTTGCAATAAAAACGTATTTCCAAATGTAAACTAGTTGAAAAAAAAATTGTTGGCCCATGGGGGGATCGAACCCACGACCTTCGCGTTATTAGCACGACGCTCTAACCAACTGAGCTAATGGGCCAGTGTTGCTTAGAGGGCGATTTTTCAGCCCTTCTAACAAAAACCGTACTTGAGTTTCAAGAAAAAATAATGTCGGGTTCGTATTATAATTATATTGTCCGATACAATGTGCGTACAAATTTAAATAAGAATTTGGATCGACGCGAATCCAATCAACATTCCCGTATTGTTGGTTACGAACTACAAGGCGCACATTAAACATTTTTTTTTAGTTTCCTATAATACACAATATTCTGTTATTCTGAGTGAAGCGAACTGGTTTTATAGTCGTGTGATTTTTTTTTTTATAATTTCATCTGTGAACGATTTTTCGTGTGGACAGAGTGGTGTGACGAGATCCCGACGCGCGTTCCAACAGCAAATTTTCTCTCAGACTTTTTTTTTAAATTTTCCCAGCAGTCTCA
The DNA here is from genome assembly GCA_032441835.1 of Slavum lentiscoides. Classification (NCBI taxonomy): domain Eukaryota; kingdom Metazoa; phylum Arthropoda; class Insecta; order Hemiptera; family Aphididae; genus Slavum; species Slavum lentiscoides. The sequence goes on along the minus strand of CM063715.1, from coordinate 6,303,029 downwards.
TTTAGCCGGAATAAAAAACGACACAGAAAATGCAAAGAAAAAATTTTGTTTAAGTTATCTCCGCCATATTCGTTTTTCGAATACAGTGATTTATTTTCGGAATTCGAAATAACAATTCGAATCGAAAATCTCCGAGTAGCTCACTTGAGCTGACAGGTCCCGCAGGCCGCAACTATAACCACCCCGTTTTATTTTATATTTCAACTTCAATTGCATAATTTTTTTTATCGACAATAATTGGCGACAGATGTTTACAGATATTTATTTATTTAGCAGTCATAAAGACAAAACGTACCTATAATAAAAAAATTCGTAATTAATTTCAAATGATATTGCTATACATATTTATATATTAATAATTTAAAAAGTATTAAAAATTGACTCAACCTATTTCTCCTACAGGCGTTTGACGTTAAATTTTACGTTTTTTTTTTTATTATTATTTGGCCCAGCAAGTTTAATTTTTAATTTTTAATACCGACGACTTTTTTTAAACAAATTTTTGTCTAAACACATCCGAGAAGAACTATAAGGTAAAATTAAAACCCCACGAATGAGTAGATATAAACAAATTTATATTTCTTATACATTTTTGAAAAATCAATCATTATAATTTTTCCATACAAAAAATCAAACGGACAGTAACAGAAAAAAAAAACGCTTGACTTCGTTTCAGCAAGTTTTTGAGAAATATATTAACACGTCTTACGCGTTTTTTTTTTGTTGCGGATATCAATATATTATTAAATCATTATAATAATATACTAAATAGAATTCGTTTACAAGTTCAGACGTTCTATAAAACCTATATACTCTACGTGTATTCTATATAGCTGATCTGACCGAATGAAAAATGTTCATAAGTTTAAACGTTTTTTCGCATAAAAAAACATTATTTTTGGTTGGGTCTTAAGAAATATTCGCCTATAATATATATATATATATATATATATGATTATACTGATTACAGTTTAATGTAAACTTTAACGTCACGCAATTAGTCTATAATATTTTTGTTATTTATTTATACGCTTTTATTAGGCATATCATTAGGCTACGTATAGAGATACCTATGAGGGTTTTGTATATACTGTTAATATACAGATTAACGAAACATCACGTCATTAGCTCGTGATGATTAGCGTGCAATCAAATTGTTAATAATTGCGTTTTTAAAGAATATTTATTATTCGATTTATCGTAATATGTACAGAGTTATGTATTACCGTATCATAATAGATGCGCGCGTGTGTGTAAAAGGAAATTTAATTTAAATTTATTTAAAAAAAAAAAAATTTAAATAAATAAAGGTAGCGGAAAAAGGTTCATTTTTGATTTGATATTTTAAAATTTAAACTTGTGTCATGGAAGTTGGTCAAGTTATTTTTATGCTCCATTTTCGCCACACCCCCCAACATTGAACATAATTTATAAGACTGGAATGTGTGCTCGACCGACGATCAGCGCGTACGGTACACGCTGACTGTGCGCGCTGATCATCGGTCGTGATCGAGCGTTTAGTGTTTAGCTGACGAAAACGTAGGTCGGTCGTATACAGTGTAAACGAGTAAACGTTAAATAAATAGTAAACGTGTAAAATAAACGAGTAAACGAGTGTACAACGAGGAAAAATGAATCCTTCCGTTCATTTCGTTTTATTGAAATACGCGAAATAATATTATTATTAATAACAAAAAAAATAATAATAATAATAAAGATTGCACACGCGCGTACGATCGGTTAGCGTCAAACTAAACACCCGCATGTATCTACATAGCGCGTCAGCCGACCGTATAATAAAACGAGAAAAGAAAGTAGTCACCAGATAGCGGTACGACACAACGTATAGAGGGCGTGGCAGAAAGCCGCTTATAAATAGCGGTCCGAAGGTCCGCTCAGTGTAGTCACGGCGGTCAGGCGTGAACAACGTAGTTCGCGTCTGACTGCGGTGTGTGTAGTGTTCGAGACTGACCGCTATTTATATGCGCCTTTCTGCCACGCCCTCTGTGTTGTGTCGTAGCGCTATCTGGTGACTACTTATACCTTTCCCGTTTTATTGTTATTTCGTTTACGTTCCATGCCCGTTGTTCTTTCTTTTTCTACATCTGCATTTCGTCTCGGTACATTAATATAGACGTTTTTATTGATCATTACTCGTCGATGTGAATATTTCATTGGCAGAGGGGGTCGGCTCCATTTTCGCTCCACTTGAACATCATGTATAACAGCCACTGGTTTAACAGTACGTATACGTAGTAACGCATTTTGCGGTAAATAAAAGAGAAAACAAATTTATGAATTTCAAAACGTATTCGCGGGAAAAACGTGTATTTAATCTTGTATTCAATTTTCGGAATTAAAAACAAAAATTATCCCCGTTGAAAAAACGTCGACTATCGATTTTCGAAATATATTCGGCGTTGCGGTTAGAATATTGTATGGTGTTACATTATTATGATATTACATTTTTTTTCAGGCAATTGGTCGTAAAATTGGAATTTTCAAAATGCTATATTTAAACAATAAAAAAACACATCGTCGTAAATCCGATACGTATTATCTGCACCGTGTTTCGCTCGGAATCTAATAAAAATCCTGTAAATAATCACGTTTTATTATAATTGTATCATGTACATTTTATTATAATCATATTTACGATATAAAACAATTTTTTTTTTTGTCGTTCCTGTACTCGCCTATATATTATATACATAAGTGCCGCCCCGCAGTGGACGTTGTATACGCGTTCAAATTTCAGCTCGGTTTTCGCGCGACCAATTAAATTATATTTTATATAAAAATGTGTTTCGAAGATTTTTGTAAAATTTATCGCGGAAATCGTCTCTAGCACATCGGTGTGACTCGTGTAAACGGATATTTCGCGGTACCTAACATATATGATATTTATTCATTATTAACACGAGTTAATAATATTAATTATAATACTATATACTACTTTTTTGCGTATCGAATACTTCGGAAAGTATGTGGAATTGCAGAATTCTATTTGTGTAATTCGTTACACAACGTTTGTAAGGTTATTACACTTTTAGATTGGAATATTTGACGAAGGCGCGCGTTATATGTTCACGTACATGCGCACAATTTTTTCGATAACAGGTACGAAAAAAAAAAATGGTATTTCGAATAACTTTTAAGAAAAAAGTGTGCATTATCTATATATACGACTTAATATACTGTAACGGAGGCAAAATATATTAAATACAGTGTAAGTAAATATTTACATTATAATGTTGCGTTTTACTAGTTTTTCTTTTAAGAAGAAAATACGAAGACCTCTTTATATCGCAAATATTCGTATAATTATATAATTTTTTAAGTTTATAACGATAGAAAATAAATTACTCGATCGTCGCCCTAAACGTTTATACTAATATATAAATATTAAAATATATATATATATATATATATATATATATATATATATGTACATACGTTTATAATGTATGCAATAGATTTATTGTTTTATTAGTTTATACGAGTACATTGTCATTCTGTTTTATGGCGGAGAATAAAACGCACACGTTTAGATTAAGAAACGAACGAGGAAAAAATGTTAAAGTGTTAATGGATTTCGAATTATGGGATCGTATATCGCACGCGACTCGATTATATCGAACGTGTACGATATGTAATATTATGATGGTTAATCACTATTTTTTGTTAGAACGATAGCCATCGCGCATTTTTTTTTCTCAGGCAGTTTTATTTTATATTTCTATTTTAAAAAACGATCATATTTATATTTAAAAAAATACATAATATTACTTTGCCTCTTTGGCTTATACTTGTTGTAAAGGAATTTTGTGGTAAGAACGCGATGGGCATAGATAATACATTACGGACAGGCCATGTGTATACAATATATGTGTAGCGGACAGCGTTCCTGAATAAAGAAGAGAGATAGCAACATTAATATCATACCTTCTGTCCTACTCAGCAAGAAATTATTTTTTGTTCCATGAAATAATAATTTGTTCCATGAAATAATAATTGAAAAATAGTACATTCTGTTATCTACGTATCGGTTATTTGAATATTTGCTGAGTGAGACAGACGATTCCGGTAACGCCTGACAACGGATATGGCCCATCCATTATGTATGGCGATGGGCTTTAAAATAAGTGCAGTAATCCATGTAAATTTTAAATACAATAATCGCTCTTCTATTCTTAAAGGGTTTTTTCTTCACAAAATTTAACACGATTTTCGAAACTCAAATAAAAAACAAAGTTAGTAATACGACAGTTCGATAAACTATACGCGAATAAACGACTCCGAACTCAACAACGTTATTATTAAATTCGCGCACATACACGTATTTTACATCCTTGACGTTACACTGTTGAAATTCTCGGCGAACCATTCGATATATATATATATATATATAGTAATCTATAGCGCTCAAAATACGTATCCGTTATTTGCATATTATAATAAAACCTAAAAAAAATATATTACGAATAATAATTATATTATTTTATTGTATGCGGTATACGTATAAACAAAACGTACGCGAGATATATACAGGTATTATATTATTACCATTTTTAAATCGTCGAATTATCGCGACGGCCTTAGAAATTATAAACGTAATACTATATAAAAAAAAAAAAAAAATTTCACGTAGTATACTTAATAACTGTATCGTCGTCGTTATTTTTAAAATTAAAATTCATATTAATTTGAGATTTTGAAAAGTCGACATCCTTGAGAATAATTTTTTTTTCTCACTACTTTACCGCATTTAACCGTTTACGGTGTATTCCATTGACCTCGTCGATAACAAAACGTAGGGAAAAAAACCCGAGAAATAATTACATATAAAAGTATAATACTTGGTTGATAATTTTTTTTACTTTGTATTGTTCAGAATCTCAATGGAACTCCGACAATTTTCGTCCTAGTGAGTATAATGTAATTGATTTTTGGGTGTGATTGATCTGCAGGCGAGTATCACGCGTTTGAATATAATTCGTATTTAAAACGGCTGCGGTCAGTCGAATCTATACAGTCATGCGGTATTTTTGATCACTTCGAAAACTTCGAAATACTTCATACATATACGAGCTTAGCTATTTCGATAAACTATACGATTTCAACATAATTTTACGAAATTCGTTTTATTTTTAGATTAGATACATTTTTTATTAGTTTTTTTTTTTTTAAATCGGGGGTCCTTAACTGTAACGGTAGTGGACCGTATTATAAGGATTCGCGTGGACGAGTATTTGAGAGTGAAAAGACTGTGGTTTTAACTTGTTTTTCGTGATGTTTACAGTTATCGAGTTACTATAAATCGTCAATTTTTTTCTGTATTTTTTTTTTAAAACGAAATTTAAAACAAACGCTAGTAAATAATTATTCGTAATAAACATTCTAAAAAAAAACCGGCCAAATCGTCGCGAATCGGATTCGGCTAACGCCAATGTTTTAGATTCGTATTATTATTTTAAAATACTGTTAGGGATTGTTTCGCGTGCGAAAAAACGGATCTAAGCGAATAATTCGCAGTTAATACGAATTTATTCAAAATGTTGATATACGCGCAAAAATAATAGACTATATTTTGTAAATTATCTAATATAACATTAGAAATCCTAGTTATATATCGTATATAGAAACGAGAAAAAAATAACGTTAAAATTTAATAAATTGGCCGTCGTCGGTACAAATGGTATTTTTCATATAAAACGCCCAGAACGTTTATACGTACACACCAAATAGTGTTCCTATATAGACTATATATACTCTCAAGATTACGTTTAAAAATAATGGGTTACACTTGGTATATACCGTCAAGCGACAAAATTCAACATGTATTTTCAATGGTCACCATACCGCGTTTTATCGGTGCAAACGCAGAATATATTAGTGAATATAGACACTGGATGACCCGTTTTCAAAACCGGATACTTATACTGTAATATAAGAATACCGTATATTAAAATAGCTGGTTAGCACATCGAACAATTTATATCGATTATTCAGGGTCGAACTCTATAGCCGTTCGATGATCTAGTAAAAAAACACTTAGAAAACTACAAAGGGTTTGTTTATTTTTACACGGTCGTATAAGAATATTTTGCGGTCAACATTTGAAATTCGACATCCCGCGTTTTAGAAAATATTTCGGAATAAAAGACTCGGAGAATTGATTTTTTTTTACTCGTGAATTTTCTGTGAGTTTAACGAATAATATTGCATGAAAACTTTTGGGGTTTTTAAAGTGTTGCGCTGCAGTCGTCGTTGTCGAACAAGGTCGTTGTATTAATTGACTACTACTGATATTTTCTATATTATGAAAAAAAAAGAAGAAAAACACGCGTGACGAAAGCAGTTATAAAAAGACGTTCTGTCATTCGACGAACCCCCAAAAAAATAACAAAAAAATTGATTGCAATTCGCATTTGTTTGTAACTCACGGCGAAGCGAAAGCCGACGAGCATTTCACGTATTCCCGGAGGTCGCAAAGTGGTTTGAAATTCGGATCGTTTTCCAGCGAGAGCTCCGCGTACAGCGCGTACGAAGCCACGCAAAATCCGACGAACGCGTACGCCTTGATCGTCCTGTTGACCGTCCTCAGCTGGTCCATTGCCGTCCGAGCAGTCAGCTTCCACAACGTGTATTATTGAACAGTTCCGTATATTACAATGCACTGCGACGGCGTATAATATGTGCCCACACGCTCTCGTCGTTCTCATCATCATCATCGGTGCGCATAATATTACAATTATTGTGTCGTTATTATTATAATCTCGTGTCCGTTCGGACGTGAAATTAATTTTATGGAAATATCGAACGTCATCGACTATCACGCTGTACCGAAACTTCCGCGAAGCATTTTACATATGATGTATCTTATAATATTATTAAAATTTTTTTTTTTTTTTTTTTGAAACAACGCGTTTCTCGTTTTTCTTGTGGAGAGGGGATTTTACGAAATTTTTACATAATTTTTTTTCTGAAAATGACGCGGGTGAAATTGATGACTTTTCGTAGAGTATATATATATATATATATATATACGTTTTTTTTTGCCGAAATGGCCGAATTATGTATTTCACAGATCATCGTATTGTTCAATACGACCTGTAAAAAAATTTTTCAATAAAAAACAAATATATTATTTCAAAATTATTACTGAAATAAATTTATACGCTATTTTTTTTTCATCTATCCAATTAATTTTTCATAAACCCGAATCGATTCGAATTATTTAACAGTTATTGTTATTATTAATAAAAATTTCAATATTAATAACAAATATTATACAGTATCAATATCAATCATATTTCGACCGCATCAAAACATCAGAAAACGTCAACGCGATCTATTAAAAGAAGAAAAAAAAACGTATTTTATAATACGTGTCATAAAAATAAAGGAGCGCCAGCGCGTTTTGATTTTTTTCGAAATTCCATCATTTATCTTCCTTTAAGATTAAAAAAAAAATATATTGTACACCGACACAAAATACACCCTGTTTGTATACATTTTAATCGATAACTCTGTCGTTATCCGGAGGGGGTGCGTGTGTGGAATAAATAATTTAACATGACGCGATAACTACTGTCGCGTTTCGTATTTTGTGAAACACGAAACCAATATAAATCGTCTTCGATTCGTATAATAATCAGTGCTTTAATTGGGATGGGGGGGAGGCAGTACCTTTTCTTTTAAAAAAAAAACTATTTTAGCCCTTCTAATTTTTCATAATGGGACGCTGAGAACGGAATGAGACGGTCAGGACTCTTCTCACAATTCTGTCGCATTAATGAAAATAATAAAATTGTCTTTAAATGTTGTTATCAAAGCCAAGATAATAAAGATTTGATGTTATTATATTTACAAATTCAATAGATTTGTTTAATTAAAAATATAGTGATGGGCGAGGGGAGCGAAGCCCCACGAATTTTCAAGAACATTATTATTTTCAGGGACGCATTTTTTTTTTGCTTCCCCTTCTAATGTTTTTTTCCAATTCAAGCACTGAAATGATAATTGTGGAATGTTTTTTTGTTTTACTTTTGCGGATAAGATAATTAAGAGTGAAATTTCACAAATCCAATAAGAACACACCGACGAAAATTCGTTGATGTATTCGTTAACATCATCGTCTGTATAAAGTCAGATGGATCTTTGCAGACAAAAAAAAAAAAATGCGATTGCCGTACAATACAGCAGAGTCGACGATAAATATTTCGTTGAATATAGTCTGGAGTGATATGTTTCCAGCATCTCAAAACCTCGGCACAGAGTCCGTCATACATATTTTGTACAAAAAAAAAAAAAAAAGAATAGTAAATACTGTATAATTAGTAGTAAATGAATCGTCCTGTACACGAAAACGATTATTATTTATTTTTTTTCTGAAAATTCGTCTTTACCACAGACACGACGTCCACGCGTGTGGAACTCACACTTCGAGCGTTTGTACACAGACTGCACGCGCACATCACGTTCAATCGGTATGCGCGGATCTTTCGCGCGGTCCCGTTCGATTAATCGAAGAACAAAAAAAATAAACATGCATTTCATCGTATTTATTATCGATACGTGTGGACTCGGGCCGAACACGAGCAATTATAATATTATTGCATTAGCTGTACATATTTTCTCCTGCGCCTCTGCAGTGTATCGCGTAGACCAAAGCGAGGACGTGATTAAATTGCGAAAAATTCGTGGCCATTCCATCGCGTATTATATTACGTATGCAAGGCCGTAGTCAACAAAACATTTTTGAAATGGAGGGGGGGGGGCTGAGAGTATAAATATGAAACGAAATAAAAATAATAATAATGTTTTTTTATTTATTATTTAGAATTTTTAGTAAAAACTATTGAGTTCGACATAATTATTTGAGAAAAATAGAATATAAATCATTACATTTTATTTGTATGTATGTAATTTTCGACGTCACACGTATAAATTAACGGTACAATTTATTCGGTAAGGCGTGGTGTGCGCAGTATAAAATTTTAAAACCTCCTTCTCTCCAATAGTGCAAAAAAACATCACTGGCTCTTTTCAACGTTTCGTTAAACTCGAATCTCTGCGTATTATAGAAAATACAAAATAAACGCGGACGGTAATATACGTTATTACGAGTCTCGAACGGATCATATACTGTACATCGTGCACAGTAACCAGGATTAAAATTTTTTTTTGGGGGGTCTATTTAAAGAAAATATTGGAAAAAAATGTTAATATATTATTAATAATATCAATATAAGAAGGAAAAAAATTTGGGGGGGGGGTCCGGACTCTATGGACCTCCCCTCTGGTTACGTCACTGCTGTACACGGCCATTGGGTGCTTACTGTTGAGAATATAATATTTTTTTTATACATATATATATATTTTTTTTGTTGGTATATTGCGGTTAAAACGATGTGATGAAACACTATTTTTATAACTGAATGTGCGGCGTGAAATGAAAACCGTTTAAATTTTTGGTGATTTATTTCGTTTAGATCGTATTGTACTGTTATGTAAAACGTAACGTATAGAGGATGAAAAAAATAATAAAAATTTCCGAAAAAATCTTCGCTCACGATTCATTCGTTATTTTTACGATTATTGAGTGTACAATTATGGCAAAAACACGTTTCGATATCGATACACTACTGTCATTTCTTCGACAAAGTTTTCGTGAATATCGTCGGGAATGCCATATAATAATTCTACAGCTTACATGTTGTGGTGCAAAAAGCGGTTTGTCTTTTACTGACTACACGCTTTACCGCGCGTATAATTGAAGGACTATATAAGAATTTTTGCCGTTCACTTACGAGAACGGCACAAAATCTAAACGAACGAATAAAACCGTATTTTTTCTTTTACGTTGAATCACATTGTATAGGTATATTTTAATTCTTCAAATCTACTGCTCGATTTGTCACGACGACGAAATTTAACGGAATCGTGGCCATTTTTTTTTTCTGAGATACTTTAGGGCGACGAGTTATTTGCTTCTTTTCACGGTACTAACACACAGGATGAACATTTCTCACTGCAGACTATAGGCGCACACTTGACAATACTCGTCTATTTACATGTAAATTATAAGTAGTCGAGATTTTTTTTTACCCAGCCGCTGTGTTTATATAAGATTAAATCCCATCTCCCTCATAAAACGAATTGTACGACTATAGGATAGATTTTAGTATTGTCGCACAGTTCCGTGTCAAGAACAAATAAATTCAACAAAAAAAAAAAAAAATGACCGGTTTGCTATCTGCGTTCTATTTTTGTACCCATATATTATGCGTTAGATATTAACGTATTTTAACTTTTAACGAGTCGTACGTTTTTATTGTTATTATATTATTATTACTGGTTTTTTTTTTTTTTAGAGATTACAACGATCGACATTATACGCGACTAAACAATGATTTCACAAGACTCGATTTTACCGCGCTTACCCGCAATAGACGATTTACGTTTGATCAATTCGTATATACGCTTTTCGCCACCCTCAATTTTTTTTTTTTTCACAATATTATTTTGTCCATCGCGAATTTCAATATTATCCACGCGAGACTCGTTCTAAAAGCATATTATTTATACGGCGCGTGTGTGCAAAACTCAAAATTTTGTGCAATATATACGATACAATTTGTACGTCTATGATGCGAAAATTCCGCGTGCAGCAGCAGCCAGTTTCGACTGGAGTTTCGAAAATCACTCATCGAGTCGTTTTAATTTTTAGTTTTTTTTTTTTTAAACAAAAAATATTGAAAACCCCGTATTTTTGTTTACAATAAAAACGAATAAATGAATTTTTTTTTATGTATTTAATTTGTTTATCTATTATATATATATTTTTTTTTTGCAAACACTTTCTTTTGGAAATCATTTTTACCCGACTGTGATGCCTGCGTTTATAAATATAAATAGTACAACAAGTGTAGAATACTCGTCTCGTATTTTTTTTTTTGCTTTATAATAATCTATCGTCTCGCCGTTGCCCTCTCCAACATCGGTTCGCGCAAACCAGTAAATTCGCATCGCGTACGCCGCCGACGGTTATTTGGCGCGCGTGTGATGGTGCGCGCAATTTTTTCGTTTCCATTAACCAGTCGGTTTTCGCGAACTCCGAAACCTCTCGGACCGCGTCGAACAGTTTATTCGTTTAGAAAGAAAACAAAAAAAAAAACGTTTTCTTTCTGCACATTATAATATATATATATCAGTGGTATCTGCTATAGAGACTTTTATAGGTTTTTTTTTTTTTTTTATAAGTCTTAACAGTTTTACAATATTGTTTGCGCGTTTTGAGACGATTAAAAATTTTTTAAAAATTGCCAATTTTTTTTTACCGTATACCGCGCGCGCGATTCTCTTTTAGAACTTTATTGCGATTTTTTTTTCCCCGTCTTCCGAAATGGCCGCCGAAAACATCACGGACAACGTAATGGTCAACATACTGGCCACACGAATGGAGTTGGAAGATCTAAAAGCCAACATGGACAACGCGTTTTTGGTGATCAACGGCATAATCATGACGTGTAAGTGACAAAAAAAACAAAAACGATACGATATAAAATATAATATTATTTTCACACAATTTTTTTTGCATACGCAGTCGATCCTGAAAAAGTTAATTTTTAAAAATATATACGATTACGGAAAAAAAAAAATAATAATCGCTTCATTTGACAGCGTTCTTTCCCCCCTCCCACTATTTACATAAATATACCTGTTATTCGATTGTTATATCGTATTGAACGGAGGAGAATCGTATTTGGCGCAACGTTGGTGCAATTATACATAATATATATTATATGCGTGTGCCTTAAGTACGCGAAATAGTAAAAGTAGAAACGAAAAACTTTCACGCGGTATTCGAAATTTCCGACACATGTAATATATATATATAAACGTTATACTAAACGTGGTGTAAAAAGGTTTTAAAAATTGTCACTCCGCTGCAATATAAAAATCCCGAGTATATGTAATTTACGCATATACGCGAAGCATTTTCGTTTTTTCGTATCGCACACTTTAAAGTTTGAAATTTCACTATTTTAGCGTTTCGAGATTGGATAGTAAAATTATTTCTATTTCTATTATATTTTTTTATAATTCGCGAACCGTTTAGTATAATAGAAACCGACGAATTCAGAATAAAAAAAAATAATAATAATAATTCACGTATACATGCGTATAAATACGTTAGTATACTGGAGAAATAGCGTTTGCAAAATGTATCGTTCCATATTGTTTTTATAGTGATTATAAGAAGGGGAGGAGAGGATAGAAAGAGAGATCACGTGCGCTACGGATAAATTGCAATGGACAACGTATTAAAACACATAATATAATGTTTATCGGAATTAATGTTTTATTTTTGTCGATAACTCGGAAAAGACACTGCGACTTATAAAATGTCTAAATAATAATTAGTTTATACGTTTTATTTTTTATATACACGCATACTGTTTTCGAACTGTACACGGTGTGTTTAATACCGTGAAATCGTTTTCTCGTGACGTGATCGGTTTTAACACGATTAAAAAAAAAATATATATATGTATTAATATTATTACGTGGAAAAATTTTGTACGTTTTATTTTTATTTTTTATTCTATACCGTTTCGACAAAAAATCTCGCTTATATACCTAATATATAGTTTTTTTTTACAAATATTATTTTATAAACGATAATATTTTTCTACTCGGACTAGTCACCCAGTTATCTGTATAGCCATCTCGGCGATATTTTACACATATTACGGTAGAAAACGCACAATGCGTCAGACCGACGTGACTACTATCGTTCGATATATATTTTATTAATTATTTATAAAACGCTTTTGAAACGAATCGCCAACGTGAATTTACCACTGGACTTATAACATTTATTATTTGTGAAATTATATCGCATTGCGTTTTCTGCAAAAATCGTTTATCGCGCCTAAAACTGTTACAAATCGTATTTTATTTTCTACATATTTAAAAAAAAAAAACAAATTTCAAATAGTACGCGCATAATACAGCAGTACGTACGTATTTTTTGCGGTGAACAAGTGCTTTACGAGTATAAATAATTCGTCTTTACCTTAAAGTATTAACTTGAAAAAAAATAAAATAAAAATCGACTCATTTTTCCCGCAGGCCTTGACGATTTTTTTAGAAATTGTTTTAATACAATTTAAAATATAATTATACATTATAGCGAGAACAAGGAAAACGTTAGTTTCGCGTGTGTCCAACGTATATAATATTGCGGATTTTATAACGAGATTTTTAAACGTCGTTATACATATATATATATAAGATATAATGACCGTTTGCGCGGGTTTCAGTGAATTTTTTATTCATTTATTTATTTTCGTTAACAATTTAAAACAAAGATTACGTTTTAAAACTAAACGAGATAATAATATTATAATCGTCGTCCGCGAAAAGTCCGTCCGTAATATTATACAGTCGTATTCATTTGTGCGGTTCAATTAAGAAAACAGCAAAAAAAAAAAAGAAAGACAGCGATTATTCGACAATGGAAACGCGAAAATACACTCGAGTTAAACGATTTTGTGTTTTAACCGTTTTTTTTTCTTTTTAGGTCCTTGTAAAAACGCGAGCGGAATTATTTACATAATCACATGCGTATATCATGTATTCTATAAATTTACTCGTTCTCTTGTGCGTACAACAAAAATAATATATTTTTTACGTACATATATTATGATTCATAGAACGGGGAAAATCACATATAATAATATTAATATTTTTTTCTTGTAAATATCTACATAGTCTCGCCGTCATCGTCAGCAGCCGCAGCTCGGTCGACGACGAATTCTAAGTATTTTTTTTTTTTTTTACAACGAGACAATAACTGTATTTAACGTTTTTCCATTTTTTTTTCTCCTTCTTTTTCAAGTAGTCGACTCGAATCGATTCGCTAACACGCACTGATTCACCGCGTGTTCATACAAAGAGTCTTTATATGAATATTGCTGCGGTTCATAACGCTCGTATTAATCCTTACAAGAGTTAACTACTATATATATATATATATATATATATATATATATAGGTACGTCGTCGTCATTGCGTTGTACGGATTAGGGAAATGATTTAACTGAAATAATTCGAGTATAAAACGAATAATATGACCGATAGGGTTAAAAGTTCACGCGGTAGGCGAAAGATGTTTTTAACCTGCAGTCAAGTTTAAAGTGAATATACGCCGGGAAAACACATTTTTACCGAACACTTTTACAAAAAAAAAAAAAAAAGTAAAGGAATAAATTAATATTTTTTTCTCTTTCGTCCTTTTAATTAATTGTATAGAGTAGCCGCCGTTGAATCTTTTTCAGTCCTGGCTGCTGCTTTATAACACTCGAAACAATGCGTTTCGGACTTAGAACTTATACCGAATTAAACAGTTGTGATAATTAAACGCTAAAATAAAGTGCAAAACCGAACGAGTTAACAACGAGAAAACAATTAAACTATTCAATCGTATAGTTTTGTGTCTTCTCGGGACGAAACAGCGAACGTGTATATTAGACGCTTTTACGTTTTTGTGTTTTCCAAATAGTTTTTCGTATAGTGGTTTCGTTTTTTTTTTTAAGTTCAGCTCTGCTCAAAAGTTTTTCATCAAGCGTCGGGAAAATTATTATCGAAAAATCGCTAAAATGCAAAGTATACAGATGTAACAATTACCGGATACGCGGAATTCGATAATTTATATACATAATATATAGATAAAATAAAAAAAAAAAAATTGAAACGTCCCGACGGATTTTCGATTTATTTACTCAGTGTGCATAACGTGAGCGAGAGGAAGACTTAATTATTTTCATTTAAGACGGCTATATCGATTCGTTCCTCGAGTCGCTGTGAAATCATTTTAAGTAATTCCTCGTAATCTACCGGAAAACACGACAATTTATTTATCTGAATATCGAACAGTCTATAAAACCTAGAAATTATTACTGGAAATTATTTCCCGTTATATTAGTGTACCGAATGTATTTTACTCTCCCGACAAAGAGTGAACTGTGGAATTCGCGATATTTACCGTGTTTAATTATAATACGCGTTTGTTTAAACATAAACAAAAAAATTTTGAACAAATTAAAAAAATCGATCTTTGTAATTCATTTGAAAACAATTTGAATTCCTCGTGAATTTTATAAAAACGACTTTACTTTTCGTTTTTTAGTAAAATTTAAGAGAATTCAAATTAAAAAAAATTGTTAAATTCATTTTGAAGGTCAACAAATCGATCGGTACGTTGGAAGTACGAAACGTCTATTTTGCTATGTTTCATATGTGTAAGACAAAGAGAGAAAATACCCGCTTCCAATCCCCTTAATATAATACGCGTGATTTAAACAAGGAAAATCGGTGTGAAAATAAAATGTTTGTATACAATCAATATTATTTCATTGCGATAACACGAACCGAAAAATATGATATTATATAAATTAGACCGTTGCCCTGCAGCTAGTGTACGGAATAGGTGTACGCATTGAAAACAAACCAGATCGAGTTCGCGGTCAGTGTAACAGGTGTGAATTGATTATAACGACGCGATAAACTTAAAATTTCGAATTAAATACATATATGTAATTATTTTATAGAACACAAATCGTTTTTACTATACGTATAACCTACATTCGAAAAACAATGATATACCTATACCTATCATATATATATATATTTTTTTTTTTTGTTTTCTTCGAATCAGGGCGATTAGATTATAATATCTGTTTACACACATTATACTTTGGTTTTTTTTTTTTTTTTTTTTTTGCGGAATATCTGAATCATATAGTCGCGGTATAATCCCGTTTATACACGAACATATACTGTACACCTGCAATGGCGTAAATGATTATCCACGATTTTCGTATACAGTCCTCTCAAGTCTAGACATTTTTTTTTAACCGCGATAAAAACATTGAAACTTATTGGTATATTATAAATAATACGTAGTGTAAAAAACACCGCGAAGACAATGTTATGACAAGAATGCAAACGCGACTCGTGTGGCATTTTTCCGAAAATAATAATTCTATATTTCTTATATGAATGCTTCTCCGAGAAAAATTATTTAACGCGTCTAAACATAATACTCTACGGAATGATAATGTTTTTATAATGTCGCTGCACAATAAAAATGAGTTCGAAAAATAGCGAAACGAAAATATTTACGAATACCATTTATGACACTACCGGCTGCCAGATAAATCCGTTTATAAGCGTACATAAGAACTATTTAACGTAATCGATCAACGGGCTCTTTAAGTCTCGTATATACTTTTATCGAGTTTTATGTGTGTGTATACATATATCTCAACAACAATGTTAAACGATTACTCTGTACAAATACGCGCGTGTTTTATAATGACATATTCGTTTTTCACTCGTGTGTACAATATAATAAAACTGTAAAGAATTCGACAAAACCTTGTGGAGCAATGGAAAACATCGAATTACTTGGGCCGGTTTCACCAACGTTTGTTAACGATTTAACATTTTGTTAATCGCATTTTTACAATTAGTCAGTGAAATTTAGGTTTCACCGAGATTCGTTAACCTTAACACGTTGTTAAATGAACCATCCGAAATCAGCTTGTTAAAATTTAATCGGCATTTTAAAACGCCATAGATCCGCTATAGTAAATTAGGTTATAATCGCCTATTTTTAATATTATATTATCACTTATCACTTATCATCACATTTAGTGATAATAAATGAGAACGTTAGAATCAAGGTAATCGTTTTGGTAAATCAACCAACATTTTGTTACTTAACAAATAGAACTTAACAATAATAATGTAACGGTGAAACTTATATAATTTAACCAGATGTCAAATTAAAACAAACTGTTAACTGCCACAGCGTTAGAGTGTATTTAACAACAGTCGGTGAAACCGGCCCCTTGTGTGTGTGTGTATACACGTTTGTTGAAATACTTTACGAATCACTGATAATACCGGTCTTATATATGTATTTTATATAGTATTAACACGTTGACTGCCGTGAGGGTCATATTTGTCCCTTACTTACTTTCACGAGTGGGCCATGAGGGGCCATTTCGTCCCTCACAGTATTTTCGTCTTTATGGCTTTGTGGGGCTATATAGCCCCTCTGGCAACAAACTATCGTATTCGCGGTATTTTTTTGAACGAAACGGTCTTTTTACCAAGGAAATATTTAATTTTCTTGTTTTTTTGATAACCATAAAAGTAGTTTTAAAAATAGTATTTCAAAGTAAAACATTTTAATTTCTATCATTCAATAATTTTACTGTCATTTAATGTAAAGTAGGTATGTTTTTTTTACAATCCAACATGTGACAAGTGTATGAGGTACATACATTTTATTGGGTATTCGACGCCGTCCAGTTCGGAAAATAAAAAAATTGTCACCGATGAGATCATCGAAAACATTACGCGTTCGTATGTCGAAGGATTTCGCTAGAGATCCTTGTTCTACGCTAAATGACGGTCGGCCGTCGTGTGCGCAGCGCAAGAGTCGCGCGAGATTACTGTACAGCGATTTCGGGTGTTCCTACCACGTGCGCATGCGCGAAACCGTGTGCGCATGCGCGACTGCGGTTAATAGCCGCCAGCCGTTTCGCGATGCCGCGACGCTTCTAACTGCAGTCCATTTGCGCATTCGCCGCAGCGGTGGTATGTTGTCGCTGCGTCGTTCGACATGTAGTGTATAATATAAAATAATATATAATATGTATATTATAATAGCGAATGTTATGTGTTATTTTTTTTTTGTATCTTGCCAAGAAATTGATTATTTATTATGACGTGAATTTTTTTTTTTTAATTTCGCAAGTTTCAGCACAAAATGTTGAGGTTTGATTTTACCAGTTTATTAGCCTCGAAATTCGTACTCTTTCACACTCTTTCATTCAGTCTTTTAGGCACAGAATTTCGAGGCCGATTTCAATTATTTAAATTTATCTGAAATTTCAAAAACAATACCCCAATCACTTAATATTTGGCACAGAACCAAGATTTTTACTTTTTAAATGTATTTTTTACGAATAGATAAGATTGCAGAGTGTATACGGCCTATTTAGAGTCTATTTCTTCTTTCCTACGTTCTACAAACGTGTGTACCGTTACTATATATATTTATGAATTTGTCGTACTTGTCACAGTAGTTGCACTGAAATTTTTTTTTTTTTTTGGGGAGGCGATTTATAAACATAACAATTGTGTAGTACGAACAGAATTTTCGTTATTATTTATTAATTAATTTCAACGTGTCGTGTTATATAAAATAACGTAAAAATTTATATTGAGGTTTTCGCACGACAAATAATATAATATACGATAACTCACCGTTTTGCATTCGGTATTAGAGAATACAAAAATTCCGTTTTTCTGCGCGAAATAATATCGATAATTGTAGTCCTGTTGATATTTCTCTCTCTGTATAATATACGTGTATTGAAAACAGTCAATCGAACGAATTGTTAAAAAATCGATAAACCTTTAGGGGAAAAGCGCTTATCGCGACAATTAACGCATCAATGAAAACGCGAGGTACTCCGTCTTTGCTCCCACAACAGTACACCGCTTTAAAGGTTATCACGCACCACAAATTTACGGGATTCGGGTCACTACATTTTGCGTTCATGTGCAAATTTTAGTATCTAGTAAAAATTACCCATAATAGCTACAACGTATAATAATATTGCACGGTTTGATTACGATTCGAATAACTTTTTTATTGTATTTGTTTGTTTATTTATTTTTCGTCTTCGAGTCTATTGTCTCACGATTTTTTTTTCCGCTCATTAATATTCATGACGAGAACAACGTATTCAAATACTATTCAAAAAACGGATTATTTTTACTGTAAAAGAATTATTCCGCATAATAATATTATTTTTCGTCGGAAGAATTTTTAAATCGTATAATTTTTGGAGAACAACACGCGTTATAATTATTATACGCGCGCGTATATTGTATTACGCGCTATAAACACTAGTCGGGTAATCGTTATAATAGTACCTAATTATTATTAGTTTATAGTTATATACATTGTACTGCAATTGTTCATCGACATCGGTCGATTCGTAGGAGGTCACGGTGATATTTAAAAAATTCACCAGATGCCCACGATTTTATGTTTTTAAACGGATACACTCAAAAGTAATTATATGTAGGTACGTACGTATTTATGCGTACAAGAAAAAATAAAATAAAAATATTATTTCGCATTAAAATGTAGACAAGTTTATACTGCATATAGATGTATTAATAACGTAAATGATGTGGTAAAATAATATATATTACTACGTGTGTTGTTATGGCCGGTTGAATATATTAATAACCACGGCACGGATTTTGTAGCACTAAAAAGTATTGAAATACGACCGAAAAAAAAAATCTTAAAATACGCCTTAAAAACAGTGAAAATAGCAAAATGTATCAAAAAAAATTCTGTTTTTTTCTTACATTCACAAGGTTAAGACATTCGATGAAAAACGCAAAATAATTTAAATTTAATTTATAACGTAGCGCCGCTATAAATCTATAAAATGCAATGCGTAATGCGCGTATAACACAAATGTATAGATTATTCCGCTATTTTTTACTTGTATTTCAATAACAATCAGCGAGTGCTGTAGGATCCGAGCCCTGGCAATAACGTTTGAGAAATAATTTTTATTACAATATTGAATACAGTTATGCAAGCCGGATTCGCGTGTTTGGAAGCTGGATGCGTGCAGCCGAAAAACGTGACGAACATTTTACTGAAAAACGTATTGGATCTGTGTAAGTACATGAAACGTATGTATTATATTCTAAAAAATTCGTGAAAAGTGCGCTTAAGATAAAAAAAAAAAAAAACGTTTTGACGTAATATTTGTCGCGGATTATAAGACAACACTATAAATCATAAAATTATACGTATTATACGTAATATATTACACTTTTTCTACTAACGAGCCACATTGTTGCTACAAATATTTTAAGATTATGATAATTGATCGATTCGTGTAATAAACGCAACGTAATAAACCTATCGTACATACGTATTATTCAAGGACGATATATATATAAGTATATGGATATCGCGTAATGGAAAATTTTCGGAGAACCGAAACGCGCGTTGTGTATTTAATATTTTTTTTTTTTACATATTAACACTTTAAATGACTCGAGAACAGAAGCCACATTTACATTTTTCTTTAAATCGCTATAGTGAGACACGGGAGTATTAAGAAATTTTTTTTTTTTGGGGGAGGGCCGAGACATTGAGTAAATATCTTTGTTGAATTATTTCTAAATTCTAATCCGAGACTTAAAATTAGAACAAATTACCAAATGCTCAACATTTTTAAAACGACTACGTATTAGAAATGTATTAAAAATATTACATCCTATGGCCATCATAGGAATACATAAAGAAAGTTCCTGAAATTTCGGGGGGGGGGGAGGGCCTGGAGCCCCATCAATACGCCCTTGTAGTGAGACTTAGAACCGTGCAGTATGTATAGTGGCATTTCGTTTTCACAAACGGGGATTTCGAGTTTTCTTTCTATACAATCGTTTTTATTGACTCGTCCGAAACGTATATATATATATATTATTATTAATTATATAGTTTGCGCGGATATTACAAATTATCACTGGAAAAAAAAAAAGTGCGATCCTGACGATTGCGATAATCCTAATATTATTATAATAACGCGTCATGTCGATTTTCCGTACACTATAGTCTTCTGCGCGATCTCGTACTGGCTGGTGGGCTACGGTCTCGCGTACGGCGGCGGCGGCGGAGGATTTTACGGCAAACAGTACTTCCTCGGTCTTGAGATGCCCGAGAGCCAAAACGGCGTGTGGTTCTTCCAGTACGTGTTCGCCGCGACCGCGACCACGATTATATCCGGAGCCGTGGCCGAGAGATGCAATTTCGTCGCCTACATATTCTACAGCACGATCGTCTCAGGTATGTGCTCAAACATCAACAGCACTTAACTTGCCAGGCCCGTGCCCAAGAGGGAAAATCGTTTTTTTTTTTTTTTTGTAAAACTCGATTCAAAGACTAAATTTATTATAATATTTTACGACTTACGAGTAAACACTATGTGAAATAAAATAAATATTTAATTTACGTACAATTAAATTACAAAAATAAATACCGACACGGAAATAAAAAGGTTTGAGAACACCCCGCTGCATAGATGAAATCCTGCGCACGGCCATGGTACTCGTATCTCTAAGGGTTTATAGTAATTTTATATATCGGGAGGTCGTGGGTAACGGCGAAGTATTTGGCTTTACAACGCGCGCGCGTGTATTTTTGTTTGTCTGTGTAAACTGCAGTTAGTAATTATACCCATCACGTATTCTTACAGAAAACGGTCAACGGACTTTCTAATAAAATATTTACAACATTTAAAAAAAAATGCTAAACATTCGAAACGTTTGGTTTGTAGATAAAAATCGATATAAATTTTTAAAAAAAATAATTTTAACAGTCAAATTAACATCAGTGATTATGTACAGGGTCTGTTGTAAAATTTGTTGAAAAAAAAAATTGTTTTGTCACTATTTTTTGTTTGTTTTTCGACGCGTTTAAAATTCGAATTTTTCTAATTTTTGTTTTTGTCCACCAATAATGACGATTAATGATTTCAGAATAATATAATACCATCTTGGTACACGTGTATAGTTGGCGTATATACGTACTTAAAGAAATACGCGCATTAGTATTCGTGTAACGATATTATAATATATAGTACGTGCCAATACGTCTTCGTCGACTTCATTTTTTTTTTATTTATTTAATTTTTTTTTTTTGGCATCGCTATAACGCGTATTTTATACACTTTAAGACGTATCCGTTCCGCTCACACGAATATGTTACGGAGCTTAGAATTTTTATTTTTTTTATTTTGTACTGCACGCACGGCAGTCCTTCACGTTTGCCTGTCCTGAATTAAATTCGTGAAAAATAACATTTTTTTTTTTAAATATCGCTTTATTTAGAAACGGCGACCATTTTGAATTGGCTCCTAAGAAAAGTAATATTGAATCGGGTCCCGGTAACATTTTCAACAAGTGCAGGTTCTCAAAATGTGAAAGTTGACAAAGTATGTTTATAGTGTGTAAGCTATAATATTTTTAGCGACGCAGTGCGAGATCTCTGCCTGAAATTATCCAGACGTTAAGCACGATAACGACCAATGTACGTATGCAATAAATATTGAGGGAGCCAATTCTACCTAACCTAACCCAAATTTCGGGAGCCAATTCAATAGGTGAAAAAATATGGACTACCCAAGATCGGGAGCCAATTCAATAATCCCGTTTAGAAACACTACCAAATTGATACAGAAGTCATTAGCGATCGCGCGAACGTCGAGTATATACTATATGCAGTACACAGAATTCATTGTTTTCCTGATCAACATTAACCGTTTTGGATCGATTTAAAAATAGAAAATCATAAATTGATTCGCGACACTATAATTTTACCTTCGAAAATATTTATTATTATAATTAATACATGCGAGCTGGTACTGACGAAAATCCCGAACGGACTCCTGCAGGTTTCACGTATCCAATCGTCTCGCACTGGGTGTGGTCGCCCGACGGTTGGCTACAGAAATTCGGTTACACCGACTTTTCCGGCGCCGGACCGGTGCACTTGCTGGCCGGCACGTGTTCGTTCGTCGCCGCCCTGTTCATCGGCCCGAGGCTCGGACGTTTCAGCTCCGTCACGCATCCCAGCGAGTACAGCGGACATTCCACGCCGGTAAGGATGTGTTATAACCCCACCGCGAACATGATCGAAACATTATTTTCTCTATACGCATAATGACGCGTGTAGTGATGCTTAATACTCGAAAATCTATTGGGACTAATGGACTATACTAGGATGGAGGTATATATAAAAAAAAAAAAAGAACTGAGAACCACCGCGATCAAAATGTAATATACCATGTACGGATTATGTGTTCGATTTAAAAAAGAAAAAAATTTGTTCTTGTCGCCTTTGTATTATTCATAATACGACTATTGCACTGCAGCTAGTCGCCACCGGGACGCTGTTGCTGATTTCGGGATTCTTGTCGTTCAACGGAGCGTCCCTGGGACACATATCGCAACCGGGCGACGGAGCCGTAGTGGCCAACAGCGCCATCAACACCATCATGGGCGGAAGCGGCGCGGCCGTGGTGATACTCGTCTTGACCAAATCCGGTGTGATCGGCAAGTCCAGGTGGCCGTTCGCCATGACCATTAACGCCGTGCTGATCGGAATGGTGAGAACGGCACATTTATGTATTGTTTACTTTTAGATTAAATTTTTACAAAATATTGTTCGATTCGAAAACAATTCTCGAATTTTTTCAATAAATTTTCCCCCCGTTTACGTGTATACTCGTACGCGATAAATTTAATTTGCGCGCGTTTTAACGGTAACAATAATTTAGGTTTCCGTGTGCGGAGGCGTCAACGAGTACAGCCATTTGTCCGCGATCCTCGTCGGCATGATCGGTTGTCTCTTGTACTTGGTGTTGCAATGGATAATTCCTCTTATGAAAGGTACACGCCGCGATACGTTATACAATTATGCGCATCATCGCGTTAGTTAAAATTTTAAAACTTTCTAAATTATAAATATTCATCAGCGATTGGATAAATATAGTTTTTTGAGATTTTTTTTCTTGTGTCATTCCGTGTCGATACGTCGTTATTGTTATTAGTAATTTTTTTTTTTTATTTTATTAGTGGACGACCCGCTCGAAGCAACAGCAGTTCATTTCGGAGGTGGTCTGTGGGGAGTGATTGCCGTGCCGTTGTTCGTGAAAGGAGGATTTTGGAACAATCCCGATTCAATGCCAGTAAGTATATATATATATATATCAGTGGCGGTTATAAGAGGGGCGATAAGTGGATCGCTCCCCCAGTGCACACTTACGTTTTACACAAATCAGTTGCGAGTAACGCGTACGTACACAAAACATAGAATCGCTCGATTAAAAACCAAATACGAGTCTCTTAAAATAAATGATCGCTTTCGATCCCGGAAATTTGTTTGTGAAAAAAAAAGGAGATTAAAGATTTGATGATATCAGCCAAATTAATGATGAAAAAATCGTTCTCTAGCAAATGTTTATTTTACCGATTATTTCGCATTCAACATGAAAACGAGACGAGTTTCAATTATTACTAAACGCGTGTAGTTCATTATTCATTATAATATGTAATAACAATACCGATTCGATTATAAATAACCACCGTGTTGATTCGCGAGCGATGTTTGTATTGTACTAACTTGTTAAAAAAATTACTCCAGCTACTGAAATCCAATCTGGCCGGAGCGGGATCGATAATCGTGTGGTCGACGTTGAACAGTGTAATATTGTTTGGATTTCTCCGAATTTTCGACCTGCTGCGAGTGTCCAACGACAAAGAGATTATCGGTGAATACACACGTTGTTTGCACAAAAAAAATTATAATTTTTTTTTTTTTTAATGTCGTTGTTTAACGCGGTTATTTTTTCCCCTCCTGTTATATTGCACACAGGTTTGGACGCGAGTCTTCACAAGGAACAAGCGTACCCGGTGAACAACGTGAATTTCGTAGAAAACGGACATAAACGTTAGTATGATTTTTTTTATCTATAATTAATATACACAAATAAAGATCTAAAAAGATTTCGATTCCAAAATCTGATTCGGCGTAATCTATAAAGCTATAACGAAACGAAACGAAAATTTCAAGCAGCCGCCAAAAACGTTAATTGAGTTCTGTAAAATGTTCGGATAAACGTATTTGAACAGATTTTTCGTATTCGAAAACGAATGTAAAAATTTGTATTTAAAATTGAATAAAAAAAAAAAAAAAAATCAAACAAAATACGCATCTTTTCCCATTATATGGTCTACATAAATTACAAACTGGTCGAAAAACTAAGAATATTGCAAATGACGCGATTGGCAGATGGTCGTCATCAGCTCACAGGGGCGGGTATGATTTTAAAATGTATATAATATAATACATACACTTTTTACAAGTCAGACGTGTTTCCTCCCAGTATTCAAAAGCATATAATCAAAAATCGCTAATTAAATAAAGAAATTTGTTTATATATAAAAAAAAAAAAAAAAATCACAAAATCAAGTTGCTTTTTCCACATATCAGTTCCTTGCTCTTTTTTTTAAGCAAATCGTTATAATTATTTTCTATTTTCCAGACAACAAAGCTACGGTCATCCGACACGCTTACGACAACATGGCCATGCAACCTACTCAGTGAATCGTTACTCGACGTATACGTTTGCGATGCCGTGCTCGTCCATCGTTGTAAATTACTTTTTTTGTTTTAAACACTCGGCCATTATGTATATAATTATGTGCGTTTGACAATCATTTCTCAGACAATCCAGATATTATGACAAACCTGATTTTTGGAAAAAAATAACTTGTACATATAATACAAAACGAATGACAATGCGACAAATTACCGGTATATTCCATGTGGTGCCAGTAGCGCAACCAAGAGGGGACTACGCGGATTTTCACCCTTCTCATGGATCCTTATGCATATAAATTAAAGATATAAAAACATTAAAATAGAAATTATTCTAGTCTCCATCTTGAAAAAATGTTGGTTGCGTCACCGGTCATGTGCGCCAATTTCGAGTTGATGGCATTCATTGCGGTTGTTTTCATAAAATGCAACTACACTTGCGTTCGAAACGCATGACATAATTAACGATCCAAGGAAAATGACCCTACACATAAAGTCTACAATACTTGATGATACTTGGCCATTAGCCGGGTGGCGGGTATGATTCGGCGCGTGGTGACGATGATTCAAAAAATTGAATTTCTGAAAACATCATTATTTACTATACAATATCGTTTCATCGTTATTCAAAAACGGTAACGAATTACCGTGCCATATTTCATTTAGTATCTCAGTTGTCAAAATCAAAATCGAAATTTAAACGCGCTTGTGTATTTTTGAATAACGAGTATGCGTTTATTGTATATTATAAATTATTTATATATATGAAAATCACATATGCCAAATATAATTTTAACTGAAAATTATTTATTGTTAGCTATAATAATTAATAGCCTGTCCTTTCTGTGTCTAACCTCCATTCAGTCAAAGTCAACTCCCCTGCTCTCCTGTCTCTCATAAATCTCAAAATCCCGTCCCGTTCTACCCGTTTCCCTGTCCCATTCTATACTCCACACGCTTTTTCTAATTTTCTTAACAATTCGCCTATACCCTGTCTTATGCATATCGCAAACAATGATCCCTTCTTTTCCATTCAAGCCTATTTTCTAGTAATTTTTTTTTCCTT
The DNA here is from genome assembly GCA_032441835.1 of Slavum lentiscoides. Classification (NCBI taxonomy): domain Eukaryota; kingdom Metazoa; phylum Arthropoda; class Insecta; order Hemiptera; family Aphididae; genus Slavum; species Slavum lentiscoides. Next base: position 6,276,675 of record CM063715.1, on the reverse strand, counting down.
TCTCTCTCTTTTTTTGTATTCCTAATGTTACTTTCATTGTATATTAATATATATAATATATTAATAACTAAATAAATAAAAATAACTCAGAATGTCAGTGTAAATGATTATGTGAGGATAATTTTCATTAAAATTACACAAAATAACGATGGTTATAATTTGCATATAGACTGAATGCCTTTCAAAATTCTTATTCACCATCATCGAGCACAAAAGTCGGCATTACTAACGGGAATATTAATAACGAAAACTCTCAAAAAAAAAAAAAACAACAGAAATCTGACAAGCCGTTTTAGAAATCACGAATTTCCGGAATGTTCTCAAAAATATTATATAATATAAAAGTAATAATTATGAAGTTTTACAATATTGTTTTGGTACTATACGAAACCCTACCGGGTTTTCTTCCAGTTACACGGTCGCGAATGGAAAACAATATCAATGCCGAGATGATTAATAATGATTTGAAACAAATCGTTTTCGTTTAAAGTATTCCTCGCAGTTCGTTGTAACTGTAATGACCACATATTGGAAATAAATCGTAATTGCCTGTATTATTGATCGGATTTATGCTGTTAAAAATTGTTGCTCGATAATAATGACAGACTTTTATATTCAAATTTTGCTAATCTGACAATATCTACGTATACATACAACTAATATCGTATATGTATAATTAATTGGTCAGTCGTCGTGCAGTGTTGATATAAGCGACGTGTGATTGTAAGTACTCGTCCATCTTCAACGATCGGCTGTGATTAACATGTTATTGTTTATAAATTACAGTTGTAATTATTATTAATTACAGCTGAGAGGTACTACATAAGACCGATATTATGTAATTACTTACAAATTGGGTTTCCAAAAACAAGACCGTGAATAGAAAAACGTATCAATGCCAATATGATTAAATGTGCTTTAAAATGAAACATTCTCGTTAAAATTATTTCTTGCAACTCCTTGTGTCCGTACTAATCACTGTTACACGTTTTATACGAACATTGTTCTTAAATATATGCAAGATTATAGTTTTTTTAGAAATCAATACATATACAGTAAAAAATTGTTTACGCATAAACAACTGAAAAAACAGTATTTGTCGACATTGCAATTATTGTTTTTTTTTTTTATTGGTAGTTGTTCACAATAATTTGAAATTGTGTAGTCAATTTCTGAAATATTATTTTAAAGAAAGAAATTGCTGCGTTCCGAGTGAAGATTTTTATAACGAACTAAGAGACATAAAGGCAAAGAAAGCTGCAGTAGTTGACAAAATTCAAGCAGAACTTTGGAAAGAAACCAACGAAAGAATGCAAAATGAACTTTTTAAACTAGTTAAGGATACATATATATATAAAACATTAGAAACCTACCTACAGACTTTTAAAAGCGACATGGCGTTTATCCAAAGTGGATCGAGACGTTGCAATATTGTGTTGAAATGTGTGTAAAAATAAATAAATTTATTTGACGAAATGACAGAACAAAATACGTACAATTTAAATAGTTCTTAAATTACAATACACACAAAACATAATATAGAGCGACTGATTGTTTTTAATTTTAAAATACATTTTTTTTATGTTTTAGTTCATTGATTTGTATATATATTTAATCATGTTAAAAACTAAGCTATTTATTCGTCTTCAGAAGGCACCATTCTTTGACGGTATGCGTCCCATCTGAAAATGTAATAAATCCGATATTATTATGTTCATTAAATCATTATTTTTGAATGTATTGGTTTCATTAATTATTATGCATGATAAATCGGTTTATATTAATAAATAAAATACACATCACCTATCCATTTTGCATTATTGTGCATATAATTGAAGTAAAGTGTAACAAAACCTAAAAGTTATTTATTGTGTTTGAAAATGGTTTCATCATAATAATAATATTGTATCCGATTATTTTTAAATCAAATTTTATGATGATTATTTGAAAATATTATAATATCATGTATGTTAAATAGTCACATCGATATTATTTATTTTAAGAATACATTTGAAAACCCTAGATACGTAATAATGAATACAATTATTATATAAAACATTATTTCATTGTTGAGATATATTATACTTTTATGCATTTATAATTTTTATTTACGATCATTCAAATAACAATTTATCTTACGTTTCCTTGGTAAATTTTTGGTATCTATAAAAAATGGGTTTAGTGTATTACTTAGATGAAGTACTTTATTATTATTAATACGGATTAATATAATGGTAAAAATACATAGTTGATTTCAATTTATTGTCATTATAATAATAAAATTTGTAATACATGAAAAAGGTATTATACGTTAGATTATTTAATGGTTTTTTTCAACGCATGTTTTTACACGCATAGTCCAAACATTGTTCTCCAGTATCTAAAACAAAAAAATTAATAATATATTTATGGTTTAGTAAAATATACAATTGTATTATTATTAAATAAGTTTTTATACAATAGTTGATTGAATGTAATTTATTGGGTCTTAGATGAAGTACTAATTATTATTATTAATACGGATTAATATAATGGTAAAAATACATAGTTGATTTCAAATATTATTGTCATTATAATAATAAAATTTGTAATACATGAAAAAGAAATAATTTTAATACATAATATGGGCTATAGTATTATACGTTAGATTATTTAATGGTTTTTTTTTCATACGCATGTTTTTACACGCATAGTCCAAACATTGTTCTCCAGTATCTAAAACAAAAAAAATTAATAATATATTTGTGTGTATATATATATATATTCTTTTACTTATTTCTTCTTATATTAGGTGATACTTACTTGCGTACTCTCCAAAATGATTGTTCAATTCCGCTGCGTAAAATATACAATTGGGTGTTATTATATTTCATTATTAAATAAGTTTTTATACAATAGTTGATTGAATGTAAGTTGAGTTTTACAATGTTTTCTAACCAACAAAAAAAAAAATTATTATTTCCTAATGTTTATAAAAAGAATATGTTGATTTATTTGATAATAAAATTGAAAGCGAGCGTGAATGTTGTATTCTCACCAGCTAGATTTCATTCGTACTCTTAGTAATATCTTACTTTTACAATCGTCAACAGCTTAAATATAGAAAGAAAAACCATTACTAACTATAATGTTACAATATTATTAAATAATGGGCAATAATCGGTGTTAATGGAATTTTCATATTATATATTTTAGTAACTGTATTTAAATAAATTGTATTCTTTCATAGATTCAAATTCATAATCTAAACGGTTATGGAAACTGTGAAAAAAATAAGAGTAAATTTATATGCATAATCTTACTTTTCGAAGGATATCTAGCTAAGAATAAAAAATAATAATAAAAAATAAAAACAAAAATTTAAATTTAATAAAATATTGTACATTTTTAAATAAAATATTGAATTAACGATATAGTGTAAAAATCAATTAATGTTTAGGATTATTTTCACCTTGTATAAAATCTGAAAACATCGTAAAATAATAAATGAATATCACGTAAATTGGGTCCTGAGTTATTTTGTTTATTCACATGCATAACAAAATTTAAAGATGAGTCACGACTAATTAATAATGAACTACAACTTGTGATATGTTCATTAATAGAATATTAATTATCGAGTAAAACTGAACATTGAAGAAACTAGAATTCCGTCGGATGCAGCCAGAGGTACTGCCAAGATGCATTTGTTGGGAAGTCATGTACTTTGTGTATTTTTTTGTTGAAATTTTAATAATCATGCAGTGTCGTATTTTATATTAGTCTGACAATTCGGGAACAAAAATTAAATAAATGATTGGAAATGTAACATACTTTAATACAAGAAAAAAATGAAACGATTGCAAACCAAATGAATTACACGTTAAGTATTTTGTACGAGAATTAACATAAAAATTTTCACCATATAATTAATTACTAATTTTTTAAGTACAAAAACATATGTATATAATGTTTTTTTTTGTAACTTATATTTAGCCAATAAAATCATAAATATTTAAAACCAATATTTTAATTCTACCAATATTAATACAGTTATGTTGCCAGTTCAAAGGATGAAATTTAAAAAAAAAATTGATTTTGTAAACATTTATCCATGCCAAAATGTACATAAAATGTGTAAAAATTGCATGCAATATATAACGACAATAATAGAGTTATTATTGAAAAAACATTTTCAACGAGAATTCCTTAATGCTTTGATGGACATCCTTTATTGTTTTTAATAATTCTAAGCACAGATAAATATTATAGACGTAGTTAATAGTGAACGAAATTAAAATGATTTAATAACAATATAAAATATATGTACCTAGTAAAACTAATAATAAATTAATAATCTCATATAAATGTAAATTTTATTCTTCCATATAAATCGTACTAATATTTCAACTGAAAATTTAATTAATTTGTTTGTACCTACCACGAATACTTTCACAATAATCGTTTACATTGAAGATAATTCCTAAAAGTTATACAAAGGAAAGTAAAAGTAAATATATATATATATATATATATATGTATATATATACGAGTATATATATATATATATATAATAATACATCATTGTAAAACAATATTCAAATAATTCGAGCTTAAATATCATTATTTCCCCCATTAGTTAAAAAAATATACATTTTTGTCTTTTTAGAACATACATATACCAGAGATTTTATATTATTAATGTATATGTTTTTTATTAGTGCTAACTATATTTTAAAGTGTCTTAGTATATAAAGACATATAGAATATTTGATTTTGTTCATACAAATGTCAGTTGAATTTGCATGTCCTGTCAGAAAGAATTTTGTACGGAATGATTACAATTACAAAAATGTTTACCTGGTATTATTTTCTCTAACACATAGTCGAAATATTCTTTTTGATAATCTAAGAAATAAAGTCGGAAATTTTTATATGAACGGAAAACAAACCTATCTGTTTTAGTCTTAAATTATATTTAATGTTATTTAAAGTATTTAATGAATGTGAATTGAATATCACTAAAGGATACGCCTATAAATTAATTTTATTCTGGTAATTTGAAGGGAAGAAATTTTGTTCAGAGCCCAGAATGTTAGACTAAAAGAGAAATAAAAATAAACATATTTTATTTCCAGTAAGCCAATATTAGTTCTCGGAATTAATTTAGACGTGATAATTTCTATTCTGGATTACGTAGGATATGTGTCGTGTGATCATTGAACATTGTAACGGATTTAAACGGATGCATAATAAATAGAATATAAAACATTTTGAAGCAGGAAGGTTGAAATAATAAACACGTACATACATAAATGTAGGGAAATTTTTACTTTGGAAAATAACTCTAGTCTCGTTTGCCTGTTATCTATTATTCTTACATATATTTTACGTATAATGCTTCATATATTGTTGCGCTCTTACGAGAGCCACGTGTTCATTTATCTTGTTTAAAATTTACTTATTGTTTAGCAGCCCACAAACCGTAAGATAAGTGTGTAATAAAATAATAATAACGGAAAATACATTTCTTCAATTATATAAAATAAGATCAAATCCTACAATCCACTTGAAATAAAACCGAAGTACTTAATAGAAAATGTTTCAAGAAAACAAATTTTATTGAATGAAATAAATCGTTCTGCCTTTAAGTCATGAGAATAATTTGTATGAATATCTTTAAAAAATAAAATGAAAATCGACTTACCGTTATTTTTTATGTTATCATACACTGGAAAGTTGAAAAATATGTTTTAGTTATTTATGTTTTTTTTTTTGGGGGAATGAATGTAATATTAAAATGTCTCTTTAATAGAATACTGCCACTAGTTATGTTCATGGTCAATTTAAATGAAATATTTTGATTTTTTTTTTAAACGTATTTTTTTTTTTATCTGATTAAATTTTCGCTGGTTTTCAATCATATATTATGATTTTCAATGATTTGCCTATATATGTATTTTATTTTATTGGAGTTAATTTTATGTTAGAATTTCAAAAAATGCTACGAGATTGCATTCAACTATTCTTGCACAGTTCAACGTTTTACTTACAAACGTTTGCATACATTTCGGAAAAACACAATTCCGGGGTTGTACCACCTATACAAATAAATTATAAGATAATACACAATACATTTTACATCGGTTCCTTGCCATATATAACACACTTACGGAAACACATTTTTACTACTTCATCTACTCGGAAATATCATAAAAACCACTTCGATTAAGTATACAACACAATAAAATATAAAGTATTTCGCAAATTTAATAATAAATTGAATACGTTGATTGTAATAACACATGAAAAGCAAACATTAAGTTCCAAAATGCATCATTAAAAAACACAATTTTTTTATGTTACGTTCAGTCGTTAAACCGTCATTCTATCACAATATACCTGTTTAAAATATACTTTATTCTATGTATGTCTACTGTGTTTAAAATCATGTATTTTCAATTCGATATTTATATGGCATTTTACTTACCTGTACAGTTAAGTAAGTCTAAAAATCAATCAATCATTTATATTAATATAATTTTAAAACAATATTGATTCATAATTATTATTTAAAATCATTTGCGAAAGAAAAGTATCGCTTTTGTAATAATTATAGTGAACATTTTTTAATAACGACTCATTTTAAATCGATGTTTTTATTTCGAAAACTAAAGTCGATGAAGTAAATGGGTTTTGATTAAACTTTTCCCTTGGATATTTTTAAAAGAATCCTCGAAAAAACAACGATGTCTCTAGAATTTAACCACTCTTTTGGTATATAACTAGCTTTTATTATCCACCTCATAAACCACATCTAGTCTTAAACATATTCATGACATGTGAGTGACATTGATAAGTGTATAAATGCACAATAATATTTGCAAGAACTCAAATCTAAAATATCATATGTAGGTTCATGTCTCGTTTTTATAGATTCTGAACAGAAGGAGGAATGTATTGATTTTACAATGATGTGTTTTTTTTTATGTCTTTTTAAAAATGGATCGATTTTTTTATAAAAACTTCAAAAACAAAATCTTGTCTCTATAATACGAGTAAGAGACAAAAGTAATTTCTTTTTACCTACCTACATCAAGATTTTTCAAATATTACAAGTAGCTCAAGAGTTCATGATGTAGGTACCTTAAATATTTTATTCTATACTATTACCGATTAATATTGAAATATCTAACGTAAAATTTTAGAATTCGATATCAAACACCAAAAAATCATCTGTAAAAATACGTCAGCCATGTTCTCGGCCTTAAATATATCAATTGTTACATTTTTTTTCTTCTGATAATGGATCATTACCACAATGACACATCAAAATAAAAACCGACATATTTTTTTTTTTTATTGACGAGTCTTTGATTTAAATTTCAAAAGTGAGTCTATAAACTCGAGTACATCTCCCCCCTCCCATCTCTATCTGAAATAAATTACTGACTAATACTAATATTTGTTTCGAATGTTATAAACTGAAATTGACTTTTTAGGTTTTGGATAATAATTTTAATTAGGATCCAGATTTTTTACGATTTTCACCGGTATTTAAAATCGATTTTGAAAATGGTTTTGAGTTTATTTATTATTTATTAGAAACGTTGTGCATAATACAAATTTTACTAGGTACTTATATTTTATTTACATTATTCGGCAAGTTGCGTCATATGACCACTTGAGAGAGGAGCTGTTTTGCACTTGGGTACAATAGTTTTTAAAAGTATTTGGAATATATATTTCGAATACTTCGAAAAAAATGTATTCAGATTATGTATTCGAATACTTAAATGACAATAGTATTCCCTAAATATTTTGAATATTTCGGCAAAAAATATTCCTTATACTTACTTTTACTTTTTTTTTTTTTTTACTAGTTTTCGGTAACACAACAAATATACATACACAGTAATTTTATATCATTATTTGATCAAATATAAACAGTCATAAATGTGTAGCAGGCGTGAGGCCCCAAAGACGGGGGTAATATGTTGTCGTCATCGGTACCAGGATATTTATGACAAATAGTAAAATATTACAACACAAAGCTACATGATATACTCGTATACTAATATTAATTCAAGAATATTATTGAATTGAGTAAAGCGAGAAAAATATGTAGTAATACTTAATAATTAGTTGTATAATATGGAAAATACATTTTAGTTATAAAATAAATTATTTCGAAAATTTCAAAATCTTTTAAATACTTGAATTATATTTATATAGATACGCTTTTATTTAATACACAATTGACTTAGATCTATATTGTACCAACAAAATCATAACGCTGTATCATTAGTGTATTTCCTAAAGGAAACCCTGACCAAAATTTCCTAAACTATGTGATTTTTAAATACAATTTAACTCGTACAAATAACACGAAAACTCTTAGAATTTAACAATGATCATTTTTTCTCCGGGAACTATAAAACTTAAAGAATTTTTTACCTTTTTTTCATGTTTAAAACATAACTATATTATGGTTAAAAAAATACCATGTCAATGTTTAACCGAAAATTATAAGACTTATAATTTATTCTAATTTAAAAATAAATACGAATATAAAACTACTTTTACAAAGGGAACATTGCAAAAATATATATCATGATACTAAAAACAGAATAAATAAACACAATACATTCTTCCACGAATAAAATTTTAACATTTTCTTTGTAAGAAACACTATATATTAAAAAAATTAAAATTAATTTTACACACATTTATGGTTGTAGAACAAAAACTTGTGTGACTAACTATAAACTTCGAGAATTAAAGTATTTCTAGAATATAACGTAAATAAGACTCAGCCAATAAATTGTACACCACACAAACATATATTTTAAAACTCATTTTTTAAAGAACATACTCAAAATAATAAACGAATTGATATACCACAATCCTCTCGACTTAACAAGTGTACAACTGAACAGCGTATTAATCTCCACTGAGTATTAACACAATTCGACAGCGATATTTTTATTCATTACAAGAACCCAAAAAAAAAAAAATAAACCTATACAGAGTAGTTATATACATAATACAAATTATAGTAGCAATTACCGACTTAATACACCTATGAAGTGCTATATATAATATCGCTATAATGTAATTACGTACTGCTTTTATATCCAAATACAATTCTGTGCATAGAAAACAATATTAATGCCGACATAATTAATTTTGTTTTCAAATGAATCATTTTCGTTTAAATTATTTCTTGCAACTCCTTGTGTCTGTAATAATCACTGATTTACGTATGACATATTCATCGTTCTTAAATCAATACAATGTTATAATTTTTTAAAAATCGATACATCTACAGCAAAGAATTCTTTGTACACAAACAGCTGAAAAAACATTTGTGGGCGCTGCATTTTTTTCTTTTGCTGGTAATTGTTCACACAAATTTTAAATTGCGTAGTGGATTTTTGAAATATTATTTCAAGGATACAAATTATATTCATTAGTACTAGGACAATTATAACAAAAATTAAATTATTACAACACAAAGCTATATGATATCGATATGTATATACTAATATTAATTCTAAGATATTATTGAATTGAGTAAAGCAAGAAAAACTGTTGTTAATACTTTATTGATAATTATAATAATATAATGTGGGAAATATATTTTAGTTGCCCCTACTGCTAAACGGATATGTACTGTTCACTGTTATGGATTATTATATATTACGTAATATAAATCAATTTTTTAAAGTTTTTTTTGTATTTGTAGTATATTTTATTTTGACCATACATAGGACAAACAGAAAGAGCAATTATTGAAATACGGATAAAAGAACACGGAAAAAACGTAAATTACAGTAAAACAGCAAAATCGGAAGTATTTGAACACGTTGAATGAAAAAAAAAAACGCTTTTTTTGGGAAGAGGAGCTGAATCATTCAGTAATATCATCGTTGATTAATTACAAAATTCTAATCCAAGACTAAATCTTAAAATTAGAAAAAAATTACCAAATTCTCAACTTTTTAAAAACAACTACATATTATTAGGAATTTAAAATAAATTTCGGCGTTATTTCCCGTGCGTCGTCGCGTGTAAACGATAAAAACGCTGTTGTAATAATTTTTATAACAAAAATATAATATCCTATAGGGCATAGGATTACATAAAAAAAAGCCTTAAATTTCAAAGGGGAGAGGCTGGAGCCTCACCTATAAGAACGCTCTCCCTAGTGTAGTATAAACTATAATCTGAATTAACTTTTAACTGCAGTTGACAAACCATTCATTTACGTTTAAATGAACTTGTATTGAATATTTAGGAACGAAATGCTACTATAATATTATAATTAATATTTAACTTCTTTATAACGACGGGATATACTGTTTCAGATGTTTTAATATCGTTGTTTTGGTATTATTTAATCTAACAAAACAGCATTAAGCCCTCTTACATTCTTATCGTTACACGATTGAAGGTTTCGGCTGCCAATATTTGGGAATTTCACGCCATTTTACGTTTCTGCAACATAATACCCAGTACAGCAATACCTACCTAGTCAAATAAATGAAAAGAAGTAAAAGATGGGGAAAACAACAACTTAACTAACCGTCATCGCTTTCGTTCTTTTTCTCTACTTTATTCTATTCATTTAGTGTTGAAATATTAAATTATAATTTGTGACGCTGTCTTTTATAGTACTGTTATACAGGTTATAGGAAGATTATGGTGATGTGATACGTTCCAATTAGTGGTGGAACTGAGAGTCATATTAATACTTCATATTGGTATAAGTATGTATAGTTAATCGATCAGTCGTCGTGCAGTGTTGATATACGCGACGTGTGAATGTGAGTACTCGTCCATTTTCAACGATAAGAATATGATTAAAGTGTTATAGTTCTCGAAAGGAAGGCATTTGAGTGAATTTACACCGAAATTTGATTATGTGCTATGTTTAGAACTTTACAAAGTTTTGTAAGTTATTTTACAAAAAAAAATTATGGGATAATAATAAAAATAAATGTAAAATATTAGTTTGGATGACGTAAATAAATATTATGTGTTGAAATTTATGTTTGATAAATATTTATTTGACGAAATGACAGAACAAAATACTTAATACTTGAATAACATTTAAATAACATTACATACAAAACATAATATAGAGCGATTGAATGTTTTTAATTTAAAAATACGTTTATTTTTATTTTAGTAAACTTATTTGTATATATATTGTCTACATCGTCTATATATAGTTATATTTGAGGACGTCGAAATCTCAACTGTTGTTCCGCCTTCGTCTTTATAACGCACCATGCAATAAAATCTTTCGTTCCATCTAAAAATATAATAAATAATAATTTATAATATAATAAATTGAATCTTATTGTTTTTTATATCATTATTATTGAATGCATGATTTTTATTAATTATGCATTATAAAACCGTTTATATGAATAAATGTAAAACACGTTACTGTTTAATTGTACTTCATTGTATATGTATTTGGAGTAATCTTTAATAAAACCTAAAATGTATTTATCGTATTTAAAAATTAGTTCATCATAATAATATAGTGGCCGACTATCTTAATATTATCGTTAAATATAATAATATGATGTTTATTCGATAATTTCATAATATATCATGGGTGTTGAGTAGTCACTTCCATATTATTTATATTTTAATATTAAATACGAAAAATCTAGACGTGTAGTAATTAATGCAATTATTATATACAAATGACAACTGACATTATTTTATGGTTCAGAGATATTATACTTTTATGAATTTTCTATTTTATTTACGAAAATTAAGTGAATAATAATTTATCTTACTTCTAATTGGTAATTTATCGATATCTATAAAATAATGGGCGTGATGTATTATTGAGGTGAAGACGTGAAGTATAGTAAGTACATAAAGCATTAACAATGCGGATTCGTACAAAATTAAAAATATAGTAAAATTCAAACATAATTTGTATTATCATATATATATATATATATATATATATATATATATAATAATAATAATATCATAGAAAAAGATATTAATTTCAATATATAAATATAATATCGACTGTAATATAATGTATTAGTTTATTGATAGTAATAATTTTTCATACCCAAGGTTTTACATGCGTAGTCCAAACATTGTTCTGCATTATCTAAAATAATAATAATAATCCTAAATTTGTATATATATATATATATATATATATATATTATTTATTTATTTATATGTAAATGCGAATACATAATTAAGTCAAAGAGTATTATGTAAAATGAAGAAATATATAGGATTTGTAGTAGATTGCATTTCTTAACTCTAATTTTATAGACTTGCTCAGTATTGCTTTCAATAAATGTAAATATAATTATGAGCTTCATATTAAACATAATGTCACTCTTAAAAATAAATATAATTTTAACACAATCAAATGAATACATTAAAATATTGAAGAAAATATTAAAAACCTAAACAAATAAATAATACAACTAATTATTGTACTGTGAAATATCAAAAATATTATCAGAAAAATTAGCTTAAATTTTAAATAATATTAAAATCGCATATAATACAAATAATAATAAAATAAAATAAATAAATTATAAAATAAAATAATTTTAACAAATATAACTATCCTGGAACTGATATAAAAGTAATTTTATATCAATATATACGAGTATTAGATAATATTTATTACATGCCATAGTTTATTTTTCTTTTCTTTTAAAAATTAATTCGCTATTTTCAATTTTTTTTTTTTATTGCTGTTGTTATTAATATTTTAATTTATTAATATATTAATATTATTATTTTTAATTCTATACTTTTTGATTGTAATACTCATATTTTCATAATTTTCTATTTCGTTAATATATCCTTTTAATTCTTTTATTTATATAATTTTTAATTTTTGTTCTTATTATTTTATAAAATAATAATACATTTGTTAGAATCTAGAGTCTTGATAAAAATAGCCACTCAACAAAATATTAATGTTGAATGCATATAATATATAACATTACTATTTGCAATTGCAATCATTCAAATAAAACTGATTATTAAAACATGATGATAAGATAGTAACACTCCGAAAAACCTACTTACTTGCGTATTCTCCGAAATAATTGTTCAACTCCGCTAATTATAACGTATAATTATATATTATTATATTACCTACCTAAGTTTTTATATAGTAATTAAATGATTGAAAGTTAAGTCTTATAGTATATTCTAACCAACAAAATACAAAATTATGATTTCCTAATGCTTATAAAAAAGTACACAAGTGAGAAGTAGAAAAGTTCAAGAATATATTGATTTATTTAATAAATAATAAACTCTGAGCAATGGGCTCGAATAATTTTCAATATCCTTGTAGAAGCGAGAATAATCATTAGTGTTTTGTCTAGCCGGATTTCTTTTGTGCTTTATGTCAAATCTTACTTTTACAATCATCGACAGCTTAAATAGAAAAAGGAAAAATATTATTAACTATCATTTTACAATATTAAAAATAATGGATAATAATTGGTATTAATGGAATTTTCTGATAATATACTTTTGGTAATTCTATTTAAATAAACAACAATTTTTCATAGATTCAAAGTTTTAATCTAAACGGATATGTGAAACTATGAAAAAAAAGAGTAAACTTATATGTATAAATATAATCTTACTTTTCGAATCATTTCTAGCTAAAAATGAACAAATAAATATAAGATGTTCAAATTATATTTAATTTTAATGAAATTATGTCCTTTTTTTGCAATAAATATATTTAAAAAAACATTTTAATTCTACCAGTATTAATACAATTATTTTTCCAGACCAAAGTATGATAAAAATGGAAAGGGAAAAATTGATTTTGCAAAAATATACCCAGGCCACAATTTGCATAAAATGTTTAAAATTGTTCGCAATATACAGCGATCATATTGTAGATATCATTGAAAACTTGCTGGCTACGTAAATAATTAATACTGAACACAAATAAAAACTGATTTAATAATAATATAAAAATGTATGTAGTAAAATCAATAATCAATTGACAAAACCATATAATGAGAAATGTTAATTTTTCTTTATAAATCATACTGCTTCTTCAAGTGAACACTTAATTTATTGAAATGTACTTACCACTAATATTTTCACAATAATCGTTTACATTGAAGATATCTCCTAAAAATAATACAAAGATAAATAAAATAAATATACATAGTATATATATATAGGTACATTACACTTCATTGTAAAATAAACCATTAATCACATCACTTAGGGTCTCAAATATCATTCTATTCCTCATCCGTTAAAAATTGTATATTAATCTTTTAGTTCATGTATTATGTATACATACATACATATATATATATATATATATAGATATACAAAACACATTATGATAGATATGTGTTTTTAAAACTGCTTAACCGTAGTATAAAACATTTTAGTAAATAAAGATATATACAAATATCAGTTAAATTTACGAGTCCTATCAGAAAATGTTTTTATATGGAAAGATTATAATTACTTATATTTTTACCTGGTATTACGTTTTCTAACACATAATCATAATATCCTTTTTTATAAACTAAAATATATAAACAATAATTAATTAATTAAGCATTCAATGAATATGAACTGAAAATCACTGGAAGGATATGCTTCTTAATTTATTTTGTTCTAATTGTTTTAAAGGGCGCAGTTTTATTTAAAACCATGAATGTTAGATTAAAATGGGCGGAAAATAGACATATTTCAATGTCAATATTCCAGTATTAGTTATACAAATTAATTTGGATATGATGATTTCTATCCTGGATTATGTAAGATGTGTGTTATATATTGTGATATCGTTGTATGATCATTGAACTCAAAAAAATGTTATCTATAAATTGAATGCAAAATAAAAGAATGTAAAACAGTTAAAAGTATGAATGTTGAAGTAATAAACACTCAAATATAAGGAAAAAGTTGAGACATTTCTACAGTCCAGTCTGCCTGTTATGTTTTACATTCTCATACATTTTGTGTATGCTTTTTACGTCGATATGCTCTCAAGCAAGACATGTATTAATTTATCTATTATGAAATTTAGTTAATGTTTCGCAGCCCACAAACTGTATGATAAGTGTGTGATAAAATAATAACGAAAAATAAATTTTTTTATTTATATAAAATAAGACAAAATCCTACAATCCACTTGAAATAAAACCGATGTCCTTAATAGAAAATTTCTCAAGAAAACAAACTGGTTATTGAATGAAATAAATCATCCGGCCAATAAGTCATGAAAATAATTTGTATAAATGTCCTTCAAGAATGAAATGAAAAATTACTTGCCATTATTTTGTATGTCATTATACACTAGAAAGTTGAAAAATATGTTTTATTTATATGTGTTTTGGGAAATTTATGTAATATTAAAGTGTCTCTTAAATATAATACTGCCAATAGTTACGTTAATGGTCAATTTAAATGGTATATTTTGATCTACCAAATATTTTATTATAATCTGATTAAATTATAACTGGTTTTCACGACCATAAAACGCATAATGTTGAGGGCGATTTAAATTGTACTTCCACTTATTCCAGCAAAGATGAGTATTATATTTAGTTTAATAAATAATTTTTGTTCAACTGTTTAACCAAAAATAGTAAACTCCTATTGTTATTAATTAATTAGCTAATTCATTTAAAATTAGCACTCTATAAACACAATATTAACTTTTTAAAGATAATATCATTATTATCCATTAATGACGCGCCAAAGAATTTTATGATTGAAGTTGGAAGTGCATTATTATAGAGATTGTAATCTAGTTAACTACACACGTGAAAATCGAAAATATAGAAGTATATTTTCATATTTTATGCGTTCTGAAATATTAAATAATATTCTAATAACTTGTTATAATTTTATTTTACTTATGATTAAAACGGACCAGATTTTAATTTATTTAATATATTTTAAGTAATTAAAATTAAAATTTTTTTTTGTAAATGGAAACTAATTTTATATTTTTTCCAATTTAATTTTAAAATTAGCATCATAAAAATATTCACTAGCTGTTTATTATTCATATGTATTTTTTATTCTATATTTTTGCGATTGTAAACATATGCAAAACATTTTCTTTTAAATTTTTGCCAATCTATATATTTTATTTTAATGGATTTAGAATTAATATTTTAATGAATATTACGATTGTACATTTTACTATACTTGCACCGGCGAGTGTTTTACTTACAAACAGATGCACACATTTCAGAAAAACACATTTCCGCGATTACACCATCTATAAAAATAAACAGATAATACACAAAATTTACCATCTGATCGTACTGTCATATATTATAAACAAAAAGCACTTACTGTCACACATTTCGTTGACATCAGCTACCCGGAATTATCATATAAATAATATTAATTGAGTATATACTCGACAGTAAAACGTTAACAATTTCGCATTAAAAAAATAAATATAATATGATGTTATTATAATAACACGTTTGAAGTTAACACAATTTTAAGTTTAATGTTGACAAAAAACAGTTTTCAAAATGCATCTATAAAAAACACCATTTTTTTATGTTATAATAAATCGATCAGTTGAACCCTCATTTTACCATAATACCTAATTAAAGCATCACTTATTCTATGTATGTTATTGGTGTCTGTATTGTGCCAAAATATTATATTTTCAAGTCAAGACTTTTATGGTAGCTTACTTACTTATACACGTAAAAAAGTCTTAAATAAAATAAGATTCATTAATTTATAATAATAGATTTTTAAAACAATATTTGATCATAATTATTATTTAAAACCACTCGAGAAGAAAATTTTTTTTTTTGAAAAAGTGTTGCACTCAAAATATCATTTTTGTTATAATTATGATAATTTTTTTAATAATGACTTTGTCAATCAATGGTGATAATTGTAAGATTAAAGTGGATGCAGCTAATAATTTTTAATATCACTTTTCACTAGCATGTTTTAAAAGAAACCTTGAATGAACAACAACGGCACGAGAAATTATAACCAATCTCTTTGGTATAACTAATTTTTATTAGATACCTCATAAAAAATAACTACTCTCAAACACATAGTACAATATACACGAATTTGTATGATTAAAGTGTAAATGCACAATAATGTTTACAAGAATTTTAATCTGAAATATCAGTTGCAGATTCATGTCTCCTTTTTTTCTATTATTCACAACTGAAATTTATAGTCGCATAAAGGGTAAAAATTCGACCGCATTTCATTCGACCACGGATTCTATTGCCCCAATGACCTGTCCTTTCCATTTGAATTTAATATATAATATGTTTCAATACACAAATCGCATGTTAATAGAATGCTCATGAAGCAGTAATATATAAGTAACTATATAAGACGCATTATTATAAGTTTGATCAGGTTTTCTTCATTAGGAATTTGTTAATATTTGGTTTAGCTTATTACAAAGAATTAAATAATATTGCTAATGTCTACTTTATCGTATTGACGAAGTTCATTTACAACTCAATCGTAATAATTTATTTATTAAAAAAATCAAAATGAAAAATCATAAACCTATATAATAGTAGTTATACATAATGTGGAATAAATATGTACAGAATTTCATAATATAGTTGAGGTACTATATAAGACCGATATAATATAATTTACGTACGTATTTGGTATCCAAGCACAAGAATCTGAATAGAAAAAAATATCAATGCCGATGTGATTAAATGTGTTTTAAAATCAATCATTTTCGTTTAAATTATTTCTTGCAACTCCCTGTGTCTGTAATACGCAACTGAATTACGTATTACATATTTTTCATTCTTACCTATAATATAATATGTTAAGTCATAATATTGAAAAATCAATAAACCCACAACAAACAATTGTTTACGAACAAACAGTTGAAAAAAAATATTTGTAGTCGTCGCAGTTGTTTTTTTTTTTACTGGTACTCTTTCGTAATAATTCGAATTTCTGTAGTCAATTTCTGAAACATTATTTCAGAAGAAAGGGTGAGAAAGCGACTTCCCAACTAATGGATTTCTAGTGGATAATGTACACAATAAACCACCCGGGTCGGACTTCTCTCAAAAACTTTGAACAAAACTGAACCGCGTACGTACCGGTCAGGGGTCGGTGTAACTGTTTACTACATAAATAGGGAATCGAGGCAGGTCCTAAGTGTGATTGTGGCGCAGACAAACAAACCATGGATTTCATATTAAGTGAATGGGCAAAAAGGAAATTCCGTGGTATCTACTTTGACAGAATTACACGCAGCAACAGACAAAGCAATTAAATGGCTGGACTTATTAGATTCTAGAGATAACCTTATCGATGTGTTACAGTTTTCAAAATATTAGGCTCGTTGCAAAAGGAACAAAAATACAATTTTCTATCACTTTTTAAATCACTGTAACTTTTTTTTAACATAATATTTTTAAGTGATTATCTCCAAAATGTTGTTTTCTACCAATTTTGTAATAGGTGTTTTAACTCTAAAACCATTTTATATAATGTCATTTCATTTGTTTTGCGTAAACACGTTTTTACCGTTGAAAATCACCGGTGCGACGTCTCCGTATATTTCATGAGCGGCGATTAACGACGAAATTCAATCACAGTTGGCTAGTGTTCAACTAGCCGCTAATGTTCAATGTACACACTCTGATTTTAATTACATGTGTTCATATTTTTCCCCCGATGCACCGCTCGCCGCTCACCAATGTACACTCTGCCTTACACCGTGTTAATTAACAATTTGTTTGCATTTAATATCTGGTTAAATCATATAAGTTTCACCATTACATTATTATTGTTAAATTCCATTTGTTGAGTTAAAAAAATGTTAGTTGGTTTACCAAAATGGTTACCTTGATTCTAACGTTATCAATGGTTATCATGAAATGTGATAACTGATAAACGATAAATATAATATTAAAAATAGGGGATTGTAACCTAATGTACAATGGTGGATCTATAGCATTTTAAAATTCCGATTAAATTTTAACAAGTCGATTTCGGGTAATTAACTTAACAAAGTGTTAAGGCTAATAAATCTCGGTGAGACCGGATTTTCACTAACTAATCGTTAAATACTCGTATAATTAACAAATCTTTAACAATAATGTCGGTGAAACCGGCTGACCATATTATAGTGTATACTATTTGTCGTATTTATCCTGGTACGAATGAATATAATATTTTTCTTAGAAATATTATTTCAGAAATTGACTATGTAATTAAAAAATTATTGTGACAAGTGACAACAAAAGGACAACTGTAGCGTCCACAAATATTGTTTTACCAGTTGTTAGTGCGTAGTTCCTTGTTGTTTTAAAAAAAAAAATTATAACGTCGTAAGAACGACGTGTCATACGTACATCAGACACTGTTACAGATACAAGAAGTTGCAAGAAAAATTTTAACGAAAATGATTCAATTTAAAACACCATTAATCATATCGGCATTGATATTGTTCTCTATGCAAGGCGTTCTGTTTGGATATTCAAGCTGTATGTAATTTTATTATATCGGTCTTAGTATATATATATAGTGCTTCAACCACATTGTAAAACTCCGTTATTACTATACATTTATTCTATATTATGTATAACTACTATATAGTTTTATAGGTTTATATTTTGATTTTTGTAATAAATAAATTATTGAGTTGTGTAAGTACTCCGTTAATATGACGACGAAAACATTGGGGCGAAAGAATCTGTGGTCGAATTAAATGCGGGTAGATTTTTAACTCTTTATGCAGTTGTAGTTTTTTGTTGTGAATAAAAAAAAAAATATATATATATATATATATATATAGATATCGATATTATAGATTTCAATTCTTACGTATATTATTGTACATTTACACTCATATCAATGTCATTGGCGTATCGTATATGTGTATGAGAGTATAGTTATAGTTTATGAGATAATAAACGCTAGTTATACCCAGTGCCAAATCTACAAATTATGGCACCCTGAGCATAACACAATTTTATCGCCGTTTTAAATTACCAAACAATTTTTTTAAGTAAATGAATCGATAATTTGAGATTTGTATTTTGAAAATTGCGCCCTTCTATGAGTAGCGCCAAAAAGAAACGTTTTCAGACTGCCCCACCTCTAAATCCGGTGCTGGTTATACTAAATATGTAGGTAGCTATATAATTTTCGTGCCATCGTTGCTCTTTTAAGGAGTTTTTTTCTAGCATCCTAGTGAAGAGTTTGATTGAAACTCATTAACTGTATCTACTTTATTCTTAGCTGAATTAATATCGTTGATTGAAAAAGTAGACTTAGGAGCAACATTTAAAAAATGTTTTTTTATAAATGAATATAAATAATAATTATGACCCAGTATTGTTTTATAATATTAAATTATATTTATTTCAAGCCATTCTTTTATGTTTACGTAAGTATGATATCATATAATTTTTGACTTGAAAATACAATATTATCAATACAATAGACAACATTGTGATATATATAAAATTGTTGATATTTTAAATAGTGAGATGAAATGAGGGTTTAAGGAATCGATTTAATATGAAATAGAAGAAAAAAGAAAAATTGCGTACCTATATTGATAATAACATAGTAATTATATTTTGTTTTCTCGTGCGCACAATATTGGTATTAATTTAGGTTAAAAATATAATTATAAATAACATAATTATTATTCGATATCACGGATGATTAATGAATGAATGCAATGTATACACCCATATAATAGAAACAGTACAATGACATAAGACCCGTTTACACGGTGACAGTAGACAGTGATAATCACTGTCATGACAGTGATTGTCGTAACACTATCACCGTGTAAACATAATGACAGCTACTGTCACACCACATAATATAAATATTATATGGCCGTGCGACAGTGTGACAGCACTGTCACCGTGTAAACGGGTCTATAGTTACAGCACAATTAAAGACAGACAGGTTAAACAACGAGCATAGGGGAAATGGGGGCTTAGGGGGGCTAAGCCCCCCAAATATTTTGTAATTTGTATGTATTTTGGATATTTGACTGATTATGACTGATGTTAAAAATGTTAGCCCCCCCCAGAAAATTTAATAGATTTCCGCCTGTGTCAACGAGCTTAGAGCTCGATAAAGTGACTAGCAAATCCTTCTTTTTATCAAATTCTAATATATTATATTAGTACATTAGTGTATTATACTGTGTCACTATAGGCAACCAATTAGACAGGCAGTCCGCTTTAAATATTTTTTTAAAAAAAAAGTTGTTCTCTCTCTAGCGCTCCTAACGGAAAATGTTTCAAATAATACATCGTAAATACTCGTATTATTAATATTATAATTATTCGTAAATATAAAAAAATTTTTTTCAAAAATAATATAATTATAAATAATTTTTAAAAATAATAATGTTTTTCGTCAAATAACTTATTTTACCGCCAGAATATCATAATCTCTTTGTACAGTATAATCACAGATTAGATGAATATTCATCTTATCCGTGGTATAATAACGAATAATGTAATGTAGTCAATATATCAAACCACTTTAAGCGCTAGTAGTAGTGAAATTTCTCAGCTGATTTACAAAGAAGGTTTATTATAAAAAAAAAAAATAGTCACGGTGAACGGCGGAGTAGTATAGCTCGTTGTTCAACCTGTCTATCTTTAATCGTGAGTTACACTAACATATTATCTAAGATTATCTCTTATTAATAATCACATTATCACATATATATATATATATATATTTTATTTGGGAAATGCTTCATGTTTTACTGTCGAGTATACGTAATCGAAATTGTTTATATAATATTTCCGAGCAGAAGATATACAAAATATGTGTTTAGGTAAGTTTTTCACTTACAAAATATGTGATAAGAATGACAAATTTTGTGTATTATTATTTATTTGTGTAGGTGGTACAACTGCAGACATGTGTTATACCGAAATGTTTGACTCAATTTGTAAGTAATATGTTCAACAGTGCAGGGATAATAAAATGCAAGATCGTAATATTCGTTGAAACTTTAACATTAACTCCTGTAAAATAAAATACATAAATAGGCGAACAGATAATTAAAAATAATAATTCGATTATGATTGCATTGAATTAAGCATATGAAGTACTGTTAGAACTTAGAAGTAAATAGAATATTTTTAATCGGCTTTTTAAAAAAATTAAAATGAAAAAAAAACATATAAATTTAGCTTACATTTACAACAACAAAAAACTTAATTTCTCAATATATTTCACAAATAATAAAACTGATCTATTTTCAATCATTAATAAAATTATTTATAACCTAACAAGTTATAATTAATAATTTATATAAATAATAATTAAGGTATAATTTAATATCCCGGCACGTATGAAGTGTTACAATATACGCAAATTTAAAATAAATTAGATAATTAATAACAAAATAAGTTAACAGTTTTAGTTTAAAAATTAACCAAATTATATTTAATTAAGGGGCCCGGTGCCAGCTACAGGTATTAATTAAGGAGCATAATATAGGCAATTTAAATCACATATTGTATCGGCGGCCTTTGGACAGTGTGTGTGTGTGTGTGTTAGTGTGTAAATGAATATTGGTGAGGGTGAGCTATATTACCCACCTCACCACGTGTTACACGTTATACTTCGTCACCAAAATGAATTCACGGGAAAAGGAATAGCATACTGTATAATTAAGGTATTTTAATTTTTTTTTTTTTTTTATTTGAAAATGGAGAAAATTGTATGGGTCGGATTTTAACTTATTTTGTGATATTAAATACATTTTCAGCTATAGGATACTTTAAACTTGACACGAAATTAATAGTTTTTTTATAATAATTACAAACGGGTGAAGACGTATTTTAAAAATCCGAGTTAAATGCGACCTGTAGTTATACGTCCCCTTTAAGTTGAAAAAAAAAAGAAAATTCAAATCGGTTAATTTTACAAGCCGTGTGAGAGTTTTTCCTGTAAAGCCTAATTTTGAGGTATCAAATAGAACCGGCGCTAGGCACTGAACTCAATACCGGGCACCATCGAATGCGTACCATTGAATTCAATACATGAAACGCGCATTCTTTATAATTCTCGTATATATGAAATATGGACCCATACAGTGAACCGCCATATGCATTCCGTTTATATTCTCCCGTTTTTGTCACCAACTTCGTTATGTAGATATAACCTATTTTGGTGCTGACATCGATACTATGAGCACGTCGTTTTGTGTCCTGTTATCACAAAGTAAATAATAAAACACAATAAATATCATGGAAAAAAATTATATTTCATCGTATCCTTCATGAATTTTATATCTCGTGGAATGCATATGGCGGCCTCCTATCTGGGATCACATTTCGATTGATATACGCCTTCCGTGTATTGAGTTCAGTGACGTTTGGTCGCCGTACTCCAAAATTCAAATTAAAATTGCCTAGTCACCCGAGACGTCCCACCTACCAGGTCGGTGTATACATATATTCCGTTTGTAAAAAATAATTATAATATTATGTATGTGAAAAATTTGGCTTCAAAGGAGTAATATTGTTATGAGTGATTAACTATTACATTTAGTCTATAAGCAATAATGTACGATTCTTATCAATTTCTATAACATGTAATGTTGTGATAAAGTAAAACCGTTAATAATATTGTAATACAGTCCATATAATTACCGTATCATACATTTATATATTTATTATTTTTTATTTTAACAATATTGTTATATCCAGTGTCTTGGTAAACTTATACTGACAATACTTGTCTAAGAACAGATTGAGTTGGCAAATAAAAACGAAATGCGACACTCATCTTTGGCAAAAAAATTAAAAAAAAAAATTGAAGGTACAAACGCTCGCAACTGAACGGGTATCGTTGGTTTGTGAAAACCAATGACAATTTAATTTAGATAATAAGAAAAAAAAAATTTCAATACATTAGAATATTTCATTTACAGCATGAACATAATTATTAACGATATTATGTCAAACCTGACATTATAATATCACATCAATTTCCCAGAACACGTAACTAAAATATTTTTCTCAACTTTCTAGTGTACGATAATATTAAAGGAAACTGTAAGTGGTTTTACGTGAGACATTCGTTGAAAGATACTTATACAACCAGTGGCGTACACAGAATTTTCCAATGGGGGAGGGGGGCTTGATTATAAATAAATATTCAGTAGACATAAGATTTTGCTTAATTTACTATAATATATAAGTACATAAATAATTGAAAAAATGATGAGCATTAAAATATATATATATTTTTTTAGTTTTCCCAGTCTATTATTTCCATACGTTTAGGTTAATTATTTACAATTTTTTTTGTGACTTCAACTGTTGTAATTTCTCCCGATGTTTTATGTTATATTTCTTTTTTTTTTTGCTTTCGACCGTCGTCCGTATCGCACTCTTTTTGGAATTGTCGATCTCGTCTAGTATAACACTCGTTTTCACGTATGTTTACTCGATCCATTTTGTTGCGTGATAAATTGTTGTTTTTTTTTTGTTAATCGTTTAACATCGTTTTATTTTTTCAACTTTGGAGTCAGAACAATCATCCAAAGACCGTTCATGTTATCAGTCGTAAATGTGACGTCACACTATTTGTGTTTATTCTGTGCTAAACGATTGGAAAGGAAAAACTTGTACATCACTGCGCATTCCATCGGTTCCCTGACCGGCGACCACAGTCTTATCAACATCATAAAATAAATAAAACTGTTTACGGCAACTATAATTATTAGTAAAATTGGTAATACGAAACATAAAAAAAATAAAATTATACGGTCAATGGGGGGGCTTTAGCCCCTTAGACCCCCCCCCCACGTACGCCACTGTATACAACACAACTTATTGGCTGGACGAATTATTTCAGTCAATAATTATTTCTTTTCTTGTGAAAGTCCGTTAGTTCGACAGTATGAATATATTTTGTTTAATACAAACGAAAAAATTGTTTATGTGTTATTATTGTTATTATTATTTTTATTATTTTTATTTTATAACATAATTATCATAGGGTTTGTGATAGTCAGCTGCTAAACGAAAACTAACTATAAATAATAGATCATGTAATACATGACACTTGTATGAGCACAACTATATATTTATTTTTACATTTATATACACAAAATGTATATAAATATAAAACGTAACAGGCAGATACTAGAGGTATTTTTCAAAGCAAATGTTTCTTTACACTTACGTGTTTATTACTTCAACTTTCATACTTCCAAATGTTTAATATTTAATTAAATACACAAATTATCATATCCATGTTTATTTTTAAACTAATACTGGATACTGAAATTGATATGTATATATTCCACCCCCCCCCGATTTTAATCTAACATTCACGGTTCAGAACAAAACTGCTTCCTTTAAAACTAACAGAATAAAATTAATTTAGAAGCGTATCTTTCCAATGATATTCAATTCACATTCATTAAATACTTTAAATTACATTATATATCAATTGAAAGAAAAGCAGTTAGGTTCATATTATGTCCATGTACTAATTATTGTTTATATACTTTAGTTTATAAAAAAAGATATTTTGACTATTTGTTAATGAACATAGAATCAGGTAAACATATTTGTAATACTCGTAATAAGCATTCCATACAAATTTTTTTCTCACAGGATTCCCAAATTTATCTGATATTTTTGTAAAGAAAACCAAATGTTGTATTTATCATTATTTACTAAGATACTGTAAACTGTACTTAAGGTACTCAACCTTCAAAAAACACATATCTAACAAAGTGACTTGTATATACGTACATATATACATACCTGTATATGTTCTAAAAAGATAAATGTATATTTTTTAACGCGAATGAGGAGAAGAATGATATTTAAGTCACAGAGTAATGTGAATAATGTATTGTTTTTACAATAAAGTGTGATTCTATTTAAAAATGTTGAGCACTTGTGGATTATTTTATTTTAATAAAATGAATAAACTCTATTCCACAAAAAATATATATCACTTTTTATTCAGTAGGTAGTATATACGTATTTCGATAACTATGTTATCATCATCAGTACACAATAACGACTGTCGTTATTGTCGTTATTGTGTACTGATGATGATAACATAGTTATCGAAATACGTATATACTACCTACTGAATAAAAAGTGATATATATTTTTGTGGAATAGAGTTTATTCATTTAATTAAAATAAAGTGTGATTCATTTATATTTACTTATCTTTGTATAACTTTTAGGAGATATCTTCAATGTAAACGATTATTGTGGAAGTACTAGTGGTAGGCACAAATAAATAAATAATTAAAGTTTTCACTTAGTATGATTAGTATGATTTATGAAGAAAAATTAATATTATACAGGATAATTATTAATTGATTATTGATTTTACAACATATATTTTTATATTGTTATTAAATTATTTTTCATTTGGGTTTACTATTAATTATGTCTTTAATATTTATCAGTGTTTATTATTGTTAACAACAATAAAGAATATCCTACAAATCATTAAAGAAACATAATCGTTTAAAATGATGGTTTACCTTGACAACAATATCTCTGTTATGGTCGCCGTATATTGCCAAAAATTTGAAACACTTTATGTGAATATTACGACCTGGATACATTTTTGCAAAATCAATTTTTTTTCTTCCCATTTTTCGCATACTTTGGTCTGGTAACAAAATTATATTATTATTAGTAGAATAATTAGTATTGGCTTTATTGTTTATGATGACGTTACTGGCTAAAAATTAATTATAAAATAAAGTTATATGTGTTTATGTAATAGGAAAATCAGTAATTAATTTTCTGGTAAAAATGTGTTTGCTAATTTATGTACAAAACACATAACACGTAATTTATTTGTTTGTAATTCTTTCATTTTTTCTTGTATTTAGGCATTTTTCTTTTCCTATCATTTATTAACGTTTTGTTCATAACTATCAAACTAATACAATATATTATACATATATAGTTTTTATAACTGTTTAGATTAAATCTTTGAATTAATGAAACGCTATATTTTATTTAAATAAAATTAATAATATAATATATAATATGAAAATTCCAATAAAAATAATTATTATCCATTATTTTATAATATTGTAAAATTATAGCTATGGGGCCGCCTGCGCCCGATTTCTGTGGCTGTCTTTCTAGTTGAAATACATATATGTTATTGGAACAACTCTCACGTCTTGTAGAGTGATCCGATTTCGAAATTTATTTTTTTTTGTTGGAAAGAAGAAAACATTTTGCAGGGCGCGATGGACTTCGATTTTCAACATATTATTTTGCACATGTCAACAGCACCGTCAGACACTAAATGAAAAACTCGATTTTATATTATGTTTTACAGGAAAAACTCTCATGCCTCCCAGAATTGTCCGATTTCAATAATTTTGTTATTGTTGGATAAAGGAAGACTTCTTACAGGGCGCATTGGACTTCGATTTTAGATTACCATAATAAAAACTAAAAAAAAAAAAAAAATTGTTAAAAAAATTGTAAAAATTTGTCATATCAAAACTCTTATTATAGCTCATAGAAATACAATTTTGAGAATCAAAGCCCAAAGCGCCCTGTAAGAAGTCTTCCTTTATCCAACGACAACAAAATTATCGAAATCGGACAATTCTGGGAGGCATGAGAGTTTTTCCTGTTAAACATATAAAATCGAGCTTTTCATTTAGTGTCTGACGGTGCTGTTGACATGTTCAAAATAAAATATTGAGAATCGATGTCCAATGCGCTGTGCAAAATGTTTTGCTCTTTCCAACAAAAAAGAAAAAAAAAATTCGAAATCGGATCACTCTACAAGGCGTGAGAGTTTTTCCAGTAACGTATGTATTTCAGCTGGAAATACAGACATACAGGTCGGGCGCAGGCCCCTTAATAATTATTATTATTATTATTATTATTATTATTATTATTATTTAAGCTGTCAATGATTGTAAAAGTAAGATTTGACATAAAGCATAAAATAAATCTGGCTAATCAAAATACTAATATAATTAATTTCATTTCCACAAGGATATTGAAAATTATTCGAGCCTATTGCTCAGAGTTTATTATTAAATAAGTCAACATATTCTTGAATTTTTCAACAAATTTTGTACTTTTTTATGAGCATTAGGAAATCATAATTTTGTATTTTGTTGGTTAGAATATACTATAAAACTTAACTTTCAACCATTTAACTACTATATAAAAACTTAAGTAGGTAACATAATAATACCTAATTATACGTTTTACTTAGCGGAGTTAAACAATATTTTCGGAGACTACGCAAGTAAGTGGGGTTTTTGGAGTGTTATATTACTATCTTATTGTCATGTTTTAATCATCATTTTTATTCAAACGATTGCAATTGCAAATAGTAATATTATATACAATCTGTTTATAACTGTTCCAGGATAATTAATTTGTTAAAATTATTATTTGGAAATGAATATGTTTTATATTTTATTTATTTAATTTAATTATTATCATCATTATTTTCTTTAGATACTGCAAAAGATGTTTGGAATATACATGTAAAACCTGTGTATGAAAAAAATTACCATCAATAAACTATAATGCATTATATTATACATACTATATACATAGTCAATATTATATTTATATATTCAAATTAGTTCCTTTTTTCTTGTATTATTATTTTATATGATATATATATATATATATATATATATGATAATAGAAATAATATTTTAATTTGATTACAGTGGCGTGGATATATTGGGGGTGCAAGGGGTTTAAACTCTTCCCTCATACCCAAGAATTGTTCTTGCTATTTATAATGTTAAAATTGTATTTCTTTAATTGTGAAAGTAATTGCGAATTTCAGTGTACATTTTATAATTATATGAAGTTCCGAATTTTGAGCATTACAATGCTATAATGTATGTGAATGTATACAAGGTATAAATAATTGATTCGAAATACTGATTTTTGTTTTTACTTGATTGTAGAAAACGCGAAAAAATCTGGACAAAAAAATGTCAATAATTTCTTAAACTGAGTCGATTATAATTATATCTCTTAAAAATCTACTTTTCATAAAATCCATATATATATTAATTATAATTGTGGCAGAATACAACAATTATGCGAGTTTACTTTGTTTTGTAATTATGGGATTCCTTCATTAAAAATTTCAAATATTTTACAAAAAGTTAGTGAGTCGCGGGGTATTGTTGATGTCACTTAAGTGATTTACTTAGATAAATATTTTAGAGTTATGTTATTACAATAAATTGTAAAGCAATGATAAATCATTGCATTCGAAAAAATGATTCTGAGTGGACTTTCGGTGTAATATTATTTATTATAAATTATAATATTTATTTATTTTCCCCCTAATATTATATAAAATTATATATTTCAAATTTGTATAACTATAAGTTACAAAATTACGGAGAAATAACGTTAATTGAAAAACCAATTCCGCTCAGAATCTAATATACAATAAATACAAATTTAATAAAAATAATATGTATATAAAATACTTTTGTTTTAAAAGTTTCTTAAACTCCAC
This sequence comes from Slavum lentiscoides, assembly GCA_032441835.1. Classification (NCBI taxonomy): domain Eukaryota; kingdom Metazoa; phylum Arthropoda; class Insecta; order Hemiptera; family Aphididae; genus Slavum; species Slavum lentiscoides. Next base: position 6,247,135 of record CM063715.1, on the reverse strand, counting down.
CCCCAGGAAAAAATCGTATTTACGACACTATTTGACTATATTTTTAACTTTTATACAAATTCGCATTAATAGTATACATCACCTCAATAATACACTATAACTAACAATTATTTTATAGTAATGGAAGATTTACCAGCTGGAAGTAAGATGAATTATTATTAACTTAATTATCAAAAATAATTAAATTATAATAAAAATAAAAACGCATAAAAATATAATAGATCTTAAATATAGAAAATGTCAATTGTCGTTTTTATATAATAATTGTATTAAATATTAGGCGTTTTGATTTTTCATGTATAATCTTAAAATAAAACAAATAATATTGGTTTTTCTACTCAGTATACTTGATTTTACAAAATTGTAAAATAAACATAATCATATTATATATTTTAACAATAATGTTAAGATAACGGACCACTTTATTTTTATGACGATACCATATTTAAATACAATGAATACCTTTTAGATTTTATTGAACCTTTTGCCAAACATATAAACAGAAATTCAAAATTGACTGGTGATGTGTTTTATATTTGTTAATATAAACTGATTTATAACGCATACAATGAAACTTTTGCATTCAAAAATTATGATTAAAAATTCATAATAATATCCGATTTATTACATTTTCAGAAGGGTTAGATGATGTGGCAAATTGGTGCATGAAGAATAAATGAATTTTGAAGAAATTAATAGTTCAGTTTTTGATTTGCATAAAGATATATATACATGTATATTGTATATATATATACAAATAAATTAACATAAGAAAATGTATTTTTAAATTAAAAATATTCAGTTGTTCTATATTACATATTGCGTGTAATGTAATTGTTGGTTTAGAAGTAGCTTAAATGTAATTCTGTTTGAATTTTAAAAAAAGATAAAATAATAAACTATAAAATACAGCGAATAATATTAAAATATTTGTGTAATATTTATATAGTTATATAAAACACACAAACGTACTGAGGAAGAAAATCGGCAGACTACCTTCCACTACAATAATAACACTATGGTCTTTTTAAATCAGGAAATGCCACACTCACGACAAGAATGTGCAACATCAGCACCCTGTTCTTGCTTTGTATTTACGAATAAATTAAAATTTCAAAATATCATTTCAACACTCCCTCGTAACTTCTAATTTAATCATACACCAAAAATTTTCTTTTTCGGTATTCCTAGTTTTCCTCTGAGATACTCCAACTGTTCTCTTGAAATTGATATCGTTATAATGTCTGAAAGTTGATAAGGATCAACTTCCACGTATTCAAGTTTGTATTCACGCTTTCAAGCTTCTCACGTATTCCAGCATAAACATTCCCCGTGTATATTGTTCTCTGATAGAATGATATCTTACATCAATATTGTTTTGTTCTTTTGTAAAATTCGGGATTTTTCACGAGCCGTATAGCACTCTGATTATCTGTGTATATATATAATCGGTTTGTTTCCATGTGCTTCCAGATGATCATTGACTAATAGCATTAACCAAGTAAATTCTTGTACTGTTCGACTTTGTGCAATGCGCTCTGTCTCTATGAACTCCATGCAATTATTCCTTTATCAACGAGGAACGTAGACCCTAAAATAAAAATGAGTTTTACTGCATTCCAGTGTTGTTTTTGCGGTTTTTCAAGACAACGGCTGTTAACAGATTAATCGGAAACGTAACATCAAGTCACGTTAATTGACTCAAGTACAATAGACTGCCAAAAACTTCACGATATGAAATTCCCTCAACTAGTGTAGACTCTAAATCCGACACAGTCCAAGCTGTGTAGTGGATCTGTTGGAATGTGCAAAACGTTTGTACTTTCCATATTGAACTTGGATAGAATGCGATTATTGTAGGATATCTGGTGTATGAAAATTGATCCATCAATCCTCTGATTCACTTCTATGCCCAGAAATTAATCCATATCAATTTCCCTTGTCTCAATGTTGTCCTTTAGGTGTCTGACGAAATCATCAACCCGAGTCACTATTTTAAATAAAAATAATAATAATACAATTTTAAATTTAACTTTAACGCATCTTTAACTTTCGGACACGATAAGAAGAAGAATACAATGAAAATTATATCAAAAAATTTTTTTCCGTACCACTTACGAGCTTTTCCCGTACCACAAGTTGGGAGCCACTGTGCTAAGCAACTTATACCACATTTAGTTAGTTACGTCATAATTAATATAATATATTGTAGTTGATGTTCATGGTTCATCTGTACGCAAATACACAAATTATAATTTTTGCAAACAATTAGTACCTGTAAAAAAAACAACTGCAGCGCCCACAAATACTATTTATCCAGTTGTTTTAGCGTAAACAATTATTTGCTGTAGATGTATTGACTTCTAAAAAATTATAACGTTGAATATATTTAAGAACGATAACTATGTCATACGTAGACTAGTGACCATTATAGACACAAAAAGTTTCAAGAAATAATTTTAACGAAAATGATTCCTTTTATATCACAATTAGTCACATCGGCATTGATATTGTTTTCTATTCACGGCCTTGTTTTTGGATATGTAAACCGTACGTAATTACATTATATCGGTTTTATATAGTATACCTCAAACACGTTGTAAAATTCTGTAATTGCTACTTATTAATTCTATATTACTTATAACTACTATAATAGGTTTATGGTTTTATATTTTGATTTTTGTGGTATATAAATTATTAGTGTTGAGTTGTGTTAATATGACGGCGAAGACGTGTTCTCAAGTCAATCATTCAGTTTTTGTGAATTTATGGCAATATTATTATTATTTAGTTCTTCGTAATACGCCAAACCCAATACTTACAAATTCCTGTTGAAAACAACCACATCTAACTTATATCGCTACTTATATTATTATATATTGCTACTCATTCTATTAACACTCGATTCGTGTATTGTGACGTATAACAGATTATAAAAACGGAATGCAAATGTCATTGGGGCGACAAAATCTGTGGTGAAATGAAATGCGGTAGAATTTTTACCCTTTGTTCATCTATAGTCTTCAGTTGTAAATAATACAAAGAAAGGGGACATGAACCTACTATTTTAGATTTCAATTCATGTATATTATTGTACATTTACACTGTAATCAATGTCATTCGCGTATCGTGTATGTGTTTGAGAGCATTGCGGTTTACGAGGTAATAAACACTATTAATTGTACCAAAAGAGTGGTTATAATTTCGGTGTCATCGTTGCTCTTTCAAAGAGAGTATTTTCTGGCATGCTAGTGAAGAGTTTGATTGAAACTTATTGTAACTGCATTCACTTCAGTCTTAGAATTAATACCATTGATTGACAGAGTCATTATTACAAAAATGATACTTTGGGGGCTACTTTTTACATATAAAATTTGCTTTCCTTAAATGATTTTAAATCGTGATTCGATATTGTTTTAAAAATATATATTATTATAAATTACTGAATTTAATTTGTTTAAAGCCTTTGTTACGTGTATAAGTAAGATTTTATATAATTCTGGATTTGAAAATGTGTGCACGATGTTCAGTTTTAATATTTCAGGTTAAAGACATTTAATTATTTAAGGACGGGCGCACACCAGTGTAATGGCCGCGCGGCGGAAAAAGCTCGCACCGTTATCGCACTTAACTCAAACGTGCATCAAAACACACCAAACATATAATAAGTTAGACATACAGTGTAACTAGAGTTATGAATAAATATACAATACTAATAAAATAGTACACCTATGTTGTTTCGGCAAAAGTGATATTAGTGTCAGAAAAATGTTTAATAACGAAACATTTCGATTCAGTAATTAACGATTTTTATTTACGTATAATAGAAAAAATAACGAACAAGGAGACTATACGCACACACAACTGACCGTACAGTTACATAATATTATATACAAAAGAAATATTTGACAATCGACAGTTGGTGACACCATCGTGTTACTATCTCCGATACATCACGCATATATTTATAGTTACAATAGCTCGTACATAGCCGTCCATCTATGACTAAATAAACAAGCATGTCAGCTATAATTTTATTTTCGTTATGTTCCCCAGACATGGAAAAAACGATATCAATAACGTGGATGAAAGAGTCTTGGTGAGGTTTTTGATATTTGAAATGCATTTGTATTATTTTAATAAATAATTATTTAGCCATGATTCAGTTATGGTGTATAGTGGACATCTAATGAAGTTAATATGGAATATTTCAATTCATAATAATGTAACAATTTTAAATTATGCCGGAAAGTTTTTCCATGAATTTTGTCGTTTATTCCAAGTCTGGGGAACATTTCCTGCGCCGTGTTTTCTAGTTGACATGCATGTTTATTTAGTCATGCGTCCACCTTGAAATATTGATTGCAACTAAATAAACAAATATTAAATAAATAATCGTATAAACATGCACAAAACCAAACAAAATACACAATGAACATATAAAATACTGAAAAAAAAACCAACAATCAAATTACTATGAAAACTGTATTTTTTTTTTTACATAGAAAAATTCACTTCAGTATAAAATAAAAGAATATATTCTTATAAAAGTATAAAAAAAAAAAATGCCGCGACTAACTTCATGCAGCCCCCGCCACCGCGCATCCACTGCACTACAACGGTGTGGACAATGTAATCTAAATTCTAAACACGAATGTTCAATAATATTGAAAAATGCGCTGCATGCGACGAGCCGCAATCTCACTGCATTAGTGTGTGCCCGGTCTAGGAGCACAATTATTCCGCGTCACGGCTGTTTAATAGACGAATGCAATGTTTACAACCAGCGCCGGATCTAGAGGGGGGCAATTCGGGGCGCTAATCATAGAGTGGCTCAAAGTAAAAATTAACAGGTTCACTTACTTAAAAAATGTTGTAGTAATTTATAAGGTCGGTAAAATTATGCTATGCTTTGTGTGCCATAATTTGTGGATCTGGCAATGTATACAACATACAGTTACAGATACAGTACAATGGTCATCGTTAAGCGCGTGATTCCTATGCCCGCGTCTGTAGCCGCTACGGGAGCAGTCGAACCACGGTCGCGCTATGTAACATTTAATATTTATGTGTATATATGTTTAATTTATAAGTAATTGAAAATAAATTTTTCTTGCTTTAGCTCCAATTATGTTCAAACGTTTGGCCATTTAAATTTCTTTACACTTTTATGTTGTCTCTGTAGCCGTAAATATATGTTTACCTGTTGACGAAATAATTCGAAGTAGACTTACACGTTACTATCCTGTCTTAAAGCTAACGGTTTTTCGTATTCCGCCATTTTAACAATTACCTAATTGCGTATTTTAAATGATCATGAACTAATAATATCATAAAATTTAATATTATTTTTAACAAATTAATTTAACACGTGCTTTACATCATCCTGTCAACTGCGCCGTGTTTCGTCGTAAATACGATGTTGGTTCAGTTTTAGTATTTTAAAGTTAAAGACATAATTATTAATAACTCAAAATATTGGGTTTAACGGCTATTTAATATATGAATGAAATGTATACAACATTATATAGTACAAATAGTACACTAGTCATGATTTCAGTAATATCTTATCAATTATCATCGTTAATATTTATTATTTTATTGGTAAATATTTCATGTTTTATTCTCGAGCACGGCTTAAGATTGTTATCTTAACCTTATTTAAGATATTATCTTAAACCGTGCTGTAGAGTATAGTTAATACTTAATATAATCGAAATTGTTTGTATGATATTTCCGAGTAGATGAGTTAACAGTAATGTGTGGTGGTGGTAAATGATTTTTATTTATAGTATATGACAGGAATCAGATAGACAATTTAGTGTATTATATGATTTTTTTTTTGTGTGTAGGTAGTAGAACGGCGCAATTGTGTTTTTTCGAAATGTTTACAAATATTTGTAAGTAAAACGTTCACTAGTGAAAAATAGCAAATACACAATCGCAATATTCGTTGAGATATTAACTTTAACGCCTATAAAATAAAATACATAGATGGGCAAGTAAATAAAGAAAGTGATTCGCATATGGCTATAATCGCATAAATAGTGTATAAAAAATAAACACAAGTATAGCATACATTCATGATACTTATTTTAAAATTAAAATGGAAATAAATATAAACATTGCTCAAATTTACAAAAACATTTAACATTTTATTTGTATTAATTAACATACTTTACAATAAAATTAAAAACTATTCATAAATATTAATTAATGATAACTAGTTGTAAGGATATAAATTTATATTTTAGAACGCATAAAACATGAAAATATATATTTTCAATCTTTACATAATATGTCGTAAACTATAGATTACAATATTTATACGTAATAATGCACTTCCAACATGCTATAATACAATTCTCTGGCTTTCCAGTTATGGATAATAAATTATTATATTGCATTTTAAAATTCAATATTTTCATATAGCATAAATTTAAACTAATTTCGTTAATTAATTAATAACAAAAGAAGTTAATTATTATAGTTAAAAAGTTAAATAATAATTATTTATTTAACTAATAACAATAATCATTTGCAATAATAAGTGAAAGTATACTTCAAATCGCCATCAACTGTATGCGTTTTATGATAGTGCAAATCAGTGACAATTTAATCAGAAAAAAAATGTCAATACATCAGAATAATCCATTTATATTGACTATGAACTCAATTATTGGCAATATTACAATAAACTGACATTTCAATATCACATTAATTTCCAGAATATGTAACAAAAATACTTTTCTTAACTTTCTAGCGTACAATAGTATTGAAGATAACTGTAAGTGGTTTTACGTGAGATATTCATTAATAAATAGATATGTATACAACACATCCTCACGTCTTATTGACCGAATAAATAATTTCATTTAATAACCAATTTCTTTCCTGGTAAAAGTGTCTGTCACTTCGGTTGAAGTCGACAGTGTGATTTTATTTTATTTAATATAAACGAAATTGATTTTAAGTAATTATTATTAATATTTTTATTTTATAAAACACTTATCACACTATATGTAATGGTGGGCTACTAAACGATAATTAACTTTTATAATAGATAAAATAATACATGATTCTCATAAGAGCAGAATAATACAACAGTTTTTACGATCTATGATAGCAAATTTCCTACATAATCCAGAATAGAAATTATTATATCCAATTTAATTTCGAGAAATAATAATTAATAATTCACATTAATTAAATACTTAAATTACATAATATATATAAATTAAAAGTAAAGCAGATAGGTTCGTTTTATGTTCATATACTAATTATTGTTTATATACTTTAGTTTACAAAAAAATATTTTGAATACGTGTATGATAAAGTACAACCAGGTAAATATATTTGTAATTATAAAATTATTCCATACAAAATTTTATTTGACAGGATTCGTGAATGTAATTGATATTTGTATAAACAAAACCAAATATTGTATATATCATTATTTACTAAGACACTATAAACTATAATATTAAGGTATTTAACCTTTGAAAAACACATATCTAACATAAAGTGACTATGTTCTAAAAAGAAAAATATGGGCAAAATGAAGACCCTAAGGGAAATTTGTTTTTTACACTTTAAAATATTGAACTAAAAAAATCTGTTTTCTGGCAGGATTCTCTCTCTTATATGTTCCTTAAATATTAATATAATTTATTTCCATTTTTGTAACAACCTTTTTTTTAATTTTTTAAACATATTTCTGCCTCTTATACAGCTGCCTTAAAATCTAAGACAGTGTAACAACGCCTTTACGCGCATTCAAAGTGCTGCAATATGCCCATGTACTATAATAAAAGGAATAACCGTGCAGCCGTAATTACGAGTTCAACGTTTACGTGAAAACGCACTAAAAATCTCATAAAAATATCAGCAAGAAGCGTGATATTTTTTTGTTCGATCTGTGTTTTAGCTTCAGGCTCGGAACGTACTTCGTATAAAAGGTCTCAATGTCAGTTATAATTCTGTGTAAAAAAAATTAAAATCGGATCAAATTTGAGAGAGTTATGTTAACTTAATTGAAGAAAAACACGTACTTACTTACTAAAAATCAACATCATACACAACCACGTGGATAAAATAGGGTAGTCGGTTATGTAATAGGAAATAATTAATAATTATCAAAAAATAATAAAATTCTCTTCTTTATTAAACACTATTGTTATTTATAAATTTTAGTAAGTACAAGGTATAACAAATTTAACATTTTATTAACAATATTGTTTAAATAGTTTTATAATAATAGGAAAATTAAATTTGATCAGAAATCATAAATTAAAGCACCATTTACATATTACATCAATTTTTCATTCTAAGTATAATCTTGTGATTCACCAAATCACCTTCTTGTTGTTCAGAAAATACTGATTTTCTGCTTCTTGGTGCTTTAAAAATTCAAATTAAATTAGTAATTATAAAACGATTACAAATATGTACCTATTTTATAATATTTAATTTTTTTTAGGAGCTTTCTCCATTTCAAAATTGCAATTCTTATATTTCTTCATTCTATTCTCTAGGGTTGTTTGTGGTACATCATAAATAACTGATTCTTTTTTATAGCCCATTTCTTTATTTATAACAGACATAATAACGTTTTTCACTGACTCTTCGGACCAGTTTTACCTAGTTATTTTTCCAATATATTTCCTCATACCTACCAGGCAGTTTATATCTAAACAAATTTAATAGTAAACATGATTAATTTGCTATTGGGTTGAAATGGATTGTGAAATAGAACACTATATGTAGATATGTGTACTATTATGTGGCCACTAAAGGTTAAAATGGGGTATCCCGTTATAACCAACATGTAGGTATAACTACCTTATTTTAACCAAAACTGACTTATCGCATAAAACACTTTTTTGAATAACTTTGAATTAATTTTTTAATGGAGAAGTTTATATAGAATCAAAACTAATAAAATACTGCGTAAAATGTGATAATTACCTGTTTCAAAACACGCATGTGACAAAGTAAAACAATATTTTCCGAGATACAAAATTTACAACGCTGCAAAAGAAAATAACGTTTTTGTTACTGTGATAAGAATATTTATAAATGAGCAAAAGTTTGAATATCACATGTTTTATTATACTCTTTCACGATAATAATCTGCGGTAGAATCGTAATCGTCAAATTTCTGTGTGACCAGATAATGACATATTATCCTGTTTTAAGAGAGTATCCCGTTATACTCACATTTTTCTATATATTTTTAACGAATGAGAAGAAGAATGGTATTTAAGTCACCGAGTAATGTGAATAATTTATTGTATACCTTTTAGGAGATATCCAAACAATAGACGATTATTGTGAAAGTATTATTGGTAGGTACAAATAAATAAATTATGTTTTTAGATAATTTATAAAGAAAAATTAACATTTTTATTGTATAGGATTATTACTTGATTATTGATTCATGATTTTACTACATATATTTTATATTGTTATTTAAACATTTTTCATTTTTCCTGTTATAAAATTAATATTTTAATAATAATTGTATTAATATATGTAAAATTAAATAATAGTTATACTATTTGTGGCGTTACTGACTTAAAATTAGTTATAAAAAAATTGTAGGGATATGTTTATTTTTTTTTAAATTAATAATTTATTAATTATCTGCAAAAATGGGCATATTAGTTCTCGTACAAAATAATAAACAATAATTTGTTTGCAATTCTTAAATTTTTTTTTCTTGTATTTATAGGCATGTTTCTTTTCCAATAATTTATTTATTTTTTGTTTCTGACTCATCAGACTAATATAATATGTACCTACCTAACGAATAACGATGCGTGTTTTTTTATAACAAAAAAATACACAGAGAACATTATCGTATGACTTGTCTTCAAATGCATCTTGGCAGCAACTGATGGAATACATGTTCCTTCAATGTTCGGTTTTGTCGATAAAATCAATTGGTGAACATAAGTATATCGATGATTACTTATATTCAAGTCATCTTAGTGCCGAAAGTTAGTAAACAGAATAACTCGGATGCAATTTTGTTACGTATCGAAAACAATAGAGCAGCAAATTACATGGTATATAATATGGAAGTGAATTTTTTGAAGAAATCAATTTAGCTACTTTGTTCTATTATATAACTTTAGTACATTACAATTTATTGTTTTACGTTATTTTCAGACACAGCACGAGGTAAAAATAATTCTAAACATTAGTTGATTGAAATGGTGTATCGTTATTTTAATATTTTTATTACAAAAAAGTACATAATTTCATTGAAATTAGATGTTAACATTTTTATATTTATTTGTTCATTTTTAGTTAAACCTCCGAGAAGTAAGATATTATACTTATACATATATGATATAAATTAAATTTTTTTTTCTACACACTTTCACATAACCGTTTAGATTAAAACTCTGATTTGCTGAAATAGTGTAGTTTATTTAAATAAAAGTGTATAATACGTAAATTTCAATAAAACCAATTATTATCCATTATTTGATAATACTGTAAAGTCATAATTAATAATATTTTTCCTTTTTTTATTTAAGCTGTCAGTGTTTGTATAAGTAAGGTTATAAAAAAGGTTATAAGGTTTTTAAAAGACTAATTAAAATTACTCTGGTTTCCAAAAAGATATTGGAAATTATTAGAGCCAATTGCTCAGAACTTTTTATTAAATAAATCAATATATTCTTGAACTTTTCAGCAAATATCGTACTTCTTTATAAGCATTAGGAAATCATAATTTGTCTTCTGTTGACTAGAGTATACTATAAAACTTAACTTTCAATTAATTAACTACTACTTTATAAAAACCCAAGTGATAATAATAAAATATTACCTAATTATATATTCTACGTAGCGGAGCTGAACAATTCTTTCGGAGAATACTCAAGTAAGTAGGTTTTTTAGAGTGGTATTATTTATTACTACCTTATTGTCATGTTTCAATTGCCATTTTTATTCGAACGATTGCAACTGCAAACATTAATGTTATATACAATCGACATTTATATTTTTCTGTTTGTCTGCCTTTATCTAAACTCTATAATATTTCACAGTACAATAATTAATTATATCAATTATTTGTTTAGGTTCTTTTTCATATTTAATTTATTGTGCTAAAAATATATTTATTTTTAAAAACGATACCATATATTGTATAATCAATGGTAATAAGAAGCTCATGATTATTATTATGTTTATTGAAATGAATACAGAGCAAGTCTATAAAACATATAGTCTTTTCGCCGAAAGACCTTATGCGCCTACGACTGATAACAAATCTGGTCGCTACGTTATTTTTGGGCGGCTATCCCCTCTCCATGACAAAGTTAAATAGTATACAGAACACGTGACGAACTAACTCCTATATATTTCTTCATTTTACATAATACTCTTCGGCTTAATTGTATATATATAATGCACAAATTTACAATTCTTTTTTCTTTTTTAGATACTGCAGAACGATGTTGGGAATACGCATTAATGAACTTGAGTATGGAAAAAACCATCTAATAATAATCATTTAATAATCTAATCATTAGAATATCATTGGTATAATAGTCCAGTGGTTCTCAAACTGTGGTATGCATACCACTAGCGGTACGCGGAAGGCCGTTTTGGTGGTAGAATTGAAAATTAATAAATACATATTTTTACTTATGTTTGAAATAGATCTAATATTATTTCTAATTATTACTATTACTATTACTATTATTATTATTATTATAATTATAATTATTATTATTATTATTATTATTATTATTATTATTATTATTATTATTATTATTATTATTATTATTATTATTATTATTATTATTATTATTATTATTATTATTATTATTATTATTATTGTTATTATTATTATTATTATTATTATTATTATTATTATTATTATTATTATTATTATTATTATTATTATTATTATTATTATTATTATTATTATTATTATTATTATTATTATTATTATTATTATTATTATTATTATTATTATTATTATTATTGTTATTATTATTGTTATTATTGTCGGCGTTGCCATCGATATACTAATATTATATTACCAGAACAATTTAAACTAGTACTCCAGGAAGCCATAAAGATAGTCTCTACAGTCTCGTTTATTTTCAAAACTGTGTTCTGAAATAGGAAGAAATCACATTAAATTGGTCTTACACACAAAATACTTAGTAGGTTATTTAAACTATATTCTGAGGTACAGTTGTTCTTAGGAGAGGCCGATTTTGAACTCGGTAATAAATCGACAGATAAGCTGTGGATATTTGGATAACAACATTAGCTTATTTATCAGACATTTTCAATCGTCTCGACGTATTACATTTAAGTTTGCAAGGTAAATCAGTAAACCGATTCTCAATGAATGATACGATTAAGGCAGTTATTAAAATAATTGCAATGTTGAATAATAATGTTTCGAATAAAAACCTACAGACTTTTCCTAATTTGGAACAATTTGTGACAGAGCACGACTTCAAGTAGAAAATAATCTCATTGAAAACATAAAACTCCATTGCCCAAGGCAACGTTTGAAGAATATTTTAAAGAAGACAATTCTGAATATTTTTCGATAAGAAATCCTTGCATTTTTAATTTGGACGACATTTCTAGAATCCTAATCAACATTGAAAAAGAGCCTTTGAATAGAATTTTTGTACGATGAAAGTTTGAAAATGGAATTCACTAAATTAAAATTGGATGAGTTTTAGATAAAGATTAAAAACGAATATCCGTTGCTGTCTAGAAAAGCATTATTATTTTTAATACCATACACAACTATTTGTCTTTGTGAAATTCGTTTCTCTTCAATGTTCGTAGTAAAAAACAAGTTTAAAAAAAAACTGAATGTCGACCCAAATTTATGCTTAAAATTAGGGAGGTACTTACCACTGAACCGGATATTTCATAGCTGATGTCAAACCTACAAATCCATGGTTCTCAATAAAAATTTGTAATTAATAAATATCTAATTTTAAAAAACTAATACATTTTTATAAATAAACAAAAAAAAATTAAATTGTAGTATTGTACTGCCTTTATTGTTTAAAATAAATGTAGTGAAATTTTGGATAGTTCTATATTTAGTCATTAATAATACGTGGCTGATTTATAATGCACATAAATGGGACGTGAAAAAAAAGTTGTTTGGGAACCGCTGGTATAATCCATATTATATTTATGTATTGAAATTAGTTTTTCTTCCATGTATTATTATTTAATTATATATATATATATATATATATATATATATATATAAAATTGTTAATGACAATAATATTTGAATTCTACTATATTTTTAACTTTTGCATGAATCCGCATTATTAGAAATTTAATAGTTCTTCACTTCGGTAATACGCTATACCTATTATTTTATAGGAATCGAAGATTTACCAGTTAGAAGTAAGATAAATTATTATTAATTTAATTTTCGCAAATAAAATAGAAAATACATAAAATTATAATATCTCTGAACCATAAAATAATGACAATTGTTGTTTGTACCTGTATATAATAATTATATTAATTACTATACGTCTTGATTTTTCATATTTAATTTTAAAATAAAATAAATAATACGGATGTGACTATTCAACGTACATGATATATTACAAAATTCTCCAGTAAACCTCATAATATTATATTTAACAATAATGTTAAGATATTTGGCTACTATGTTATTATGATGAAACCTTATTTAAACACAATAAATACCTTTTAGGTTTTATTGGACTTTACTTCAATTATCTATTTGGCAAAACACAGTGGTTAGGTGATGTGTTTTTAATTTATTAATATAAGTTGATTCATAATAGTGCAACAATAATGAAACCAATGCATTCAAAAATAATAATTTAAAAAACAATAATATATGATTTATTACATTTTCAGGTAATGCGTCAGGTGTCCGATCTTGGTGTTCGATGATGACGAATCAAAATTAGTTTTCAACACGATTAAAGAGAGAAAGAGGGAGAGAGAGAAAAATAAATGAACTATATAAATAAAAAAAAGTATTTTTAAATTAAAAATATTCAATCGTTTTATTTTATGTTTTGCATGTAATGTAATTTCATAAGTATTCAAATATCATGAATTTTGTTCTGTTATTTCACCAAATAAAATATTCGATTAAAACATGAATTTCAGCACGTTATATTTATACATGTCATCCATGTTAATATTTGCATTTATTATCAGATGACATAATTTTTCTTTTATAATATAATGTTGCCTTTTCATTTGGATAAACGATAATAAAATATAGACATTTCCAATACCGATCGATTTATATAGATTATATAGTGCGCGGAAGCGACAAGAAATTTAAATTGTTCGAAATTTCGAATAAAAAAAAAATGGTTTAGTCTATCTCAATATATTAAACCAGCTTTCAATGCTTAGTTCACAACAAATTCGGTCGATCGTGTACAGTGTAAACGAGTAAAGGTTAAATAAATAGTAAACGTGTAAAATAAACGAGTAAACGTGTAAACGAGTGTACAACGAGGAAAGATGAATCCTTCGTTCACTTCATTTCGTTTAAATACGCGAAATATTATTATTATCAATAATAATAAAAAAATAATAAATAATAAAGATTCCATACGCGCGTAAAATCGGTCGCTCAGACAGCGTCAAACTAAACACCCGCGAATACCTTGAATAATTTTTCACAGCGCGTCAGCCGATCGTAATAAAACGTGAAGAGAAAGTAGTCACCAGACAACGCTACGACATAACATGGAGGGGGTAGCAGAAAGACGTTTATAAATGGAGGTCCTAAACTATCGGACCGCTCAGTGTAGTCACGGCGGGCAGGCGCGAACAACGCAGTGCCGCTATTCATATGCGCCTTTCTGCCACGCCCTTCTATGATGTGTCGCAGCGCTATCTGGTGAGTACTTACTTTTTTTTATTTTGTTACTATTTCGTTCCATGCACGTTGTTCTTCCTTATTTTACTCTTTATTTTGGTACGTAAATAGATCTTTCTCCTTGGCTATTTATTACTCGTCGTGGAACATTTTCTACCAAAAAATACTTGTAAAAATTGAAGCACTATTTCTAAGCAAAAAATCGTCTACTGGAAAAAAAACTGAAATTGGTAAGGGTGGTCATTAGTTAGTACATTGCTTCTTTAGTTTTTTAAGAAACGCATGACGCAGCGATTTGTATTTAGTACATCTTGTCCAGTGGCGTGTTCAGGGAGGGGGGTGGTGGTTAGGGGTTATATCCCCCCCATTGTCTTTTTTGCCGGCCTACAAAAAACAACTTTTTAGTTATAAGAGCTGTTTTAGAGTCATTACTTGTTTTAGATGACGTCATAAATGAAATGAGTACAAAAGCTAGGCGGTTGAATTTCCGTTTGGAATAAGTAATCTAGTTTCTAAGTACTTTATTTTTTTTGTTTATTTTTAAAAATGCAATACATTTTTTCAGTTTAATGGTGTTATGTTGATTGAACAACTTGGTATTAGCGTGTTCTAATTTAAATTCATTTTAATTATAGAACAATTTACTAATGTACACAATTATAAGCTAGAAACGATTTTGGAGAGCTTGAAACATAAACATTTGAGTTTTTGGTATTACCATGATAATTCATAAAAATGTATTATTACCATTTACTTACAACATTCCCCCATTGAAAATTCCTGGGCACGCCACTGATCTTGTCATCCCCGTAGGACTAAGGACTGTACTTATACTTGTACAGTTTTTAAACCATATGACCGTACGATCGTTTTTATACAATAATAATATTGTTGTCGGCCCCGTTTATTAAAAGGTACGCGATGAACTTGCAAGTAGGAGGTACCCAATAAAAATGATATATTTATCCAGTTTAAATAAATGCTCGAATTTTTCGTTAAATTCCGATATTTCGAAAAGTTTTACTGTGATTTTTCCCAATTACATATATTGTTTCGCATATGAGAAATAAAATGATTACCCATATAGGTATTTGTTATCACATATATTAATATAATATACAGCTCTCCTAGAAACATTTCTGCATACGCCTACAAAAGTATGCTATAACCAGTGCTTGAATTGGAAAAAAATTAGAAGGGGGATGCAAAAGTATAAAAATAATGTGCGTTCCAGCAGACTGTAATGTCTTATAAATTCGTGGGGGGCTTCGCCCCCCACACCCCCCACTATATTTTTCATTATACGATAATAAATAAGCATAATTTTTTTTTAACTGTAAACATTCGCGCCACGTAGTAAAGGAGCATTTATTATTTTTTTTTTTTTTTTTATTAATTTACGATTACTTTTATATACTCGTTTAATTAAGCAAATACTATGATTATTATTATTGGTATTGATATTTAAATTTGTTGTTGTGTCATTGCCAAAATTATAATATTTCGTCATAATTTTTCAAAAACTATTATTTGTGTTTTGCGCAAGAAAATTTTATCGTTCGAGTATCCCTTGTATTTTGTGGATGAAACTCAATGAAAAGCTCATTGAGTATGAAACCGAATTGGATGAACCATTCGAAGATCAGGTTTTTTTACTTTCTTTTTGGTGTATTTATCGTTTTATAATAATTAATAATTATTATGTAAACATTATATTTAATACTCCCTTTATTTTTAAAATCAATTATTGTTTGTTATATTGAATTTTATTAATAATTTATTAAATACAGTCTGCCTTTTTCTTTTACTGAACTTTGAAGTGTCGTATTTTTTTGTTAACTTTAGTTTCGCACTGGTTAATTTTTCATAAATCGTTTGTATTTTGTTTTGACGAGAAATCTGTGCGTTGAACAATTCTTATGAACATGTTTTTATGAAAATAAAACAAAACATATTTTATATTGTTTGTATATTGTGACAACTACCAACCACTCCCTATAAATAAAATTTTTTATTTTCATTAGTTCAATAAAATTTTAGAGCCTTGATCATCCCGTTCTCTGCGTCCCGGTATGAAAAATAAGAAGGGGTACGCTATAATACTTTGAAAAAAGAAAGGGGACTCCGTCCCCCCGCGTCCCCCCTCAATTCAAGCACTGGCTATAACTGATATATATATATATATATATATATATATATATATATATATTCAATATATATATTATATTATATATATATACTATACACGTATATACATTTTAGTTTTGTCCTTCTGTAAATACTTTTTCCTGCGCATACTGCAACCAACTATAATCGGTACGGTTTTAATTTCGATAACCACCTTATCATTATACATATATTATGATAATATAGTTGCGTTCCCACAAATAAACAAAATTTAAATACACACTTTGTATAATATAATACGAAGCATAATTATTATTATTATGTATAGAAAACGTCGAACTGTTTAATTATATCGGTTAAATTATTTCCAATCTTATTAATAATACGCCGCGGTAGTAATTCACTAAAAATTATTTAACAACAAATATGCGTTGTATATATTTTCGCGTAGAAAATCTTACGATTCTCATACTCTAAGTACCTATATATCGAATATATAATATTATTTTGAAAATATTGAAATTTAAAAAAACTCACAACCATTAAAACGACTTGTTGGTACCGCGTAGTAGATTACAATGAAGAACACAAAGTACCTTCTTTTTTTAACGATGCTCCGCCCCTCCCCCCTTAAAGAACTTTTTTGTTCTCAATCATATTCTCGATTGCGCCGACTGCAGATTGAGAACCGTCCGCTTTTAAAACGTCTCTTGCGTACATATCAACACTATTCTCTATATAGCCGATACAAAGGGCTAAACTGTTACGCATTGTTTGCACGAAACAATATGATTCGCAGGTAGAATAAATAATAATAATTTTACACCAGCGACTATGTATATTTAATATAACGGCATTTTATTTAATCGTCAAGCGCAAAAAATATACTACAGTACGAGGCACCCGTATAAATTTATAATCTGGCAATTTCTATTTTGCCATCGAGCGCTTTCGTCGTTAATCGTTATCTATATTCTAAAACTATAATAATTATAAATATTATCTCATTCACTATAATATCACCAATGCTATAAAATTCATAAACGATTCCGTTGACACACTGTTATTTTATATCATTATTGGCATTATTTCGCACACTTGAAAGTACCTATGTGGTGTCCGACCCGGGGCGGATTCGGCCACCGGGAATTCGGGAGTTTTCCTGATGTGCCGGGCTGCAATACGTATAACGAAAAAAAAAGTTTTTTTATTTCGTTATTTCATAGAGGATTAAAAAGTAAAAATGTTGGTGGTTTCAAAATTTGCCTCCGATTTGACTCCTTCCTGCCAAATTTCGAATTTTCAGAACGCGCATAACGTCAATATGGTGTTCACGCGTTTTGGGAGGCCGTGTTT
Organism: Slavum lentiscoides; assembly: GCA_032441835.1. NCBI lineage: Eukaryota > Metazoa > Arthropoda > Insecta > Hemiptera > Aphididae > Slavum > Slavum lentiscoides. The sequence continues at coordinate 6,228,762 of CM063715.1, read as the reverse complement.
TGTCTTCATAAAAAAATGTACGTGGTACTATTTAAAAATATTATTATATAAACGCTCGTGATATCGTATGATATACTATGCAATAATTTTTGTACCGCATCAGAGAAAAAAATTAAAGATAGCTAAAAAGATGAAGATTTATACTTTGAGGTTATTTCTGCACTGAATATTATAGGAAATTTAGATGAATTTACGTATCTAAAGCAAAATTTTAATTTTAATTACCTATTAAAATAATTTAAAAAAAAAAAAAATTTTATGTTGTTCAACAATATTAACTGTTTATTTTTGAAGTACCTATATAATTTAATCACGGATGATATTTCTAGCGTAGAAAAAAAGTTTTTACGAAATAAAAAGCTATCACTGGATTTTTCATGTTTGTTCCTATAAAAATGTTCTATAATCTATATCAAATAGATAAAATGACGAGATTATTATAATACTGAAGTCTAAAAGCACTCAACAATTATTTATTATTATAAAAAAAAAAAAAAATGAAAAGGATAGTATTTTGCCGTACATTTTATTGCACAAAATATAATTGGGCGATATAATTATACGCAAAAATAAATTAATTCTCAACATTTTTCTAGCATTTGAATGAACGTGTATACGATTAGATTAGGTTAGGTCTGGTTATGTGTTTGTGTGTTTCCACGGAATCCATAAAATCTGATATACATACAGATAACAACTAATAACACGATAAATAACAGATAGACAGGATGATTAGCCGGCGGAGTAGTGGTATATCGTCCGACGCGCGATCTCTGGTTACGAAAACACACTAATTATGACTAGACATCCCCCTTAATTGGTACCGTTAAAACTTGACAAAGTTTTGCAAGATATTTTACAAGAAAAATTATGTGGTAATAATAAAAACTAATGATAAGTTATTAGTTTGAATGTCATGTATAATTATTGTGTTGAAATTCATGTTTAAATAAAATTTATTTGGTGAAATGACAGAACAAAATACATAATATTTAAATATTAATGAAATTACATTACGTTCAAAATCTATTATAGGCGATTGAAAATTTTTAATTAAAAAATACATTTTTTATGTCTTATTTCATTTATATATATATATATATCTTTAAGTACGTTGAAAATTAAACTAAACATTCGTCTTCTGAAAGCACCAAGCTTTAATACCTTTCGTGTTTTCTGCAAATGTTATAAATCGGATATTATTATGTTTTTTAAATCATTGTTTTTGAGTTTGGTTTTATTAATTATGCACTATAAACCGGTTTACATTAATAAATATAAAAAACATCACCTTTCAGTTGTACTTGACCATACATGTAATAAGAATAACGTTCAATAAAATCTAAAAAGTGTTTATTATGTTTAAAAATGGTTTCATAATAATAATATAATGGAGGATTATCATAACATTATTGTTAAAATATAATATTATGATGTTTGTTTAAAATTTTTAGTATATCATGTATGCTGAATAGTAACACCCGTGATATTTATTTTAAGTATAAATATGAAAAATCAAAACGTACAATGATTAAAACAATTATTATATAAAACAATTGACATTGTTTTATGGTTAAGAAAAATAAAATTCTTTAGGCGTCTTTAATTTTTATTTACAATTTTAAATTAATAATAATTCATCTTACTTTCATCTGACAAATTATCAAATTCTACAAAATAATGGGTATAGTGTATTACTACAGGTCAAGTACTATTAAGTATTAATCATGTGAATATATACAAAAGTTTAAAATATGATCAAATTCAAATATTATTGTAATGAATCATGACATATTATTTATATAAATAAATAATAAAAGAAAAATAAACTAATTTATATATATATATATATATATCCTAATATCAACAATATTATAATGCATAAGAATATTAGATTATTGATGATACTTTTTCCATACTCATGTTTTTAAATGTGTGGACCAAACATTGTTCTCCACTACCTAAAAAAAATTAAAATAATATTAAATGTATATAATATAAATATATATAATAATAATAAAATCTAGATCAATATCTCTAAATTTAAAATAAATATATATATATATCCTATATGGGTCACGAATATAAAATTTAGCTAAACAGTATTATGTAAAATAAAAACATATATAATATGTGTTGTATTAAATTAACAAAAAATTGTATTTTGCATTTTATTTTTATAGACTTAAATAAACATAATTGTAATCATGAGCATTATATTATGTATATATGATATCGCTCTTAAAATTAAATATAATTTTACAGAATAAATAGAATACATAACAAAATTAAAGATAATATTTTATAAAACCTAAAAAATAATTAATATAACTAACTTTTGACTACGGAATATTAAAATGAATTATCAGAAAAGTTGATTTAAAATTTAAATAATAATAATAATAATAAAATAAAAAAATTATAAAATAATATTTTTAACATTATATTATGTTAGATAATATTAATTATGTACTATAGTTTATTTCTTGTTTTAAAAAAAGTAATACAATATTTTCAAAATTTTTTTGCTGTTTTAAATTTGATTAATTTATTATTATTATTATATTTTAATTCTATGCCTTTTATTTTAATATTTATATTTTATAATTTTCCATTTCTTATACATATCCCTTTAATTCTTCTAGTTATTAAATATTTTCTCACTATTTTATTGAATAATAATAATAATAATATATTTTTTTTGTGTGTACTATAAAACCTAGAGTCTTGATAAAGGCAGCCAATTAAAAAAAAACATAAATCTCAAATGTATATGATATCCACTGTTTACATACAATATGTACAAAACGAACATTACTAATTGAAATTGCAATCATTCGAATATAAAGTTTAATTAAAACATGGTGATGGAATAGCAATAACATTCCAAAGAACCTATACTTACTTGCGTGTTCACCAAAATGATTATTCAATTCCGCTACGTGAAACAGGGTTAGGTATTATATTATCACAAAAGTGTTTACACAATAGTTGTTTAATTGTAAATTTTACAATATATTCTAACCAACAGAAAAAAAAAAATTATAATTTCCTAATGCTAATTTTTAACGTTCTTGTGGAAGTCAGAATAGGTAATTATTAATCTTTAGACCAGGCAGATTTCGTTTATGCTTTATACCAAATCTTACTTCTACAATCATCGACAGCTTAAATACAAAGAGAAAAAAATGTTATTAATTATAATTGTACAATATTATAAAATGATAGATAATAATTATCAGTGTTAATGGAATTTTCATAATATTCACTTCTGGTAATTATATTTGAATAAGTTACTATTTTTTTTATTAATTTAGTGGTTTAATTTAAACGATTATGAAAACTGTGAAAAAAAGAAAAGTTAATTTATGTGCATAATCATACTTTTCAGATATTTAGCTAAAAGAAAAAAAGACAAATAAATATAAAATAATAACATAAAATATTTTCTTTTAATGTAAAACAATAAACTGAGATCTCATATAATAGAACAAACTAACTAATGTGTATTTTAAAAAAACATTGTTGGAAGGTTTTATTAAAAATGTAATGCTAAGTGTGAAGTTAGCAGTACAAAGTTTAACGTGGGATAAGTAGAAGAGGGGGGCTCCAACAAATTCCAATAAGTTTCCAACAATGTCCAACAAATCAATACGAATATTGTTGGATAGGTTTGGAAAAGTTCTGCTAAAAATGTACTGCTAACTTCACGCCCCTTAATTTCTACCAATAATAATACAATTACATTACCAGACCAAAGTACGAAAAAAATGAGAATGAAAAATTTGGTTTTGCAAAAAATATGACCCGGCCACAATTTACCAAAAAAAGTTTAGAAGTGTTTATAATACACAGCAACCGTAATAGAAATATTACAAAATTACTGATTAGGTAAACAGTCATTTTCAAAGAGTAGGTTTCCTTAATGATTTGAAGAATATTCTTTATTGTTGCGAACAAAACTAAACACTGATAAATATTATAGTGAAAATTAATAGTGAACACAAATGATTTAGTGACAACATGTTAACATTAAAACATATCTAGTAAAATCAATAAACAATTAAAATAACCCCATATAATGTGAAATGTTAATTTTTCTTTATAAATCATACTAATCCCTCAATTGAAAACTTAATTTATTTACGTACTTTCACAGTAATCGTTTATATTGAGGGTAACTCCTAAAAGTTATACAAAGATAAATTAAATTAAATAAATAAATATACATTATATATAAGTATAATGTGATTTATATATTATATATAAATCACACTGTACGCCGAAGGGGATCTTATCAAGCAGCTGGCCCCAACGACTCGTACTAGTCGTACTATTTATGCCAAGACGAGTAGAGGAAAATAAACTACTGAGTAATACCAAAAAAAATACTGACGTTAATTCGAGTGATACAAAAAATAATAATAATATAATTATCACGCAAATTTAATAAATCAACAATACGTTCGTATATTATACGAACACGAATAAATAACTTATCGGTATAGTCGGCCGACAAAAAAAATATAAAATGATAACAATAATAATAATAATAATAATAACAATAACAATAACAATAACAATAACAATAACAATAACAATAACAATAACAATAACAATAATAATAATAATAATAATAATAATAATAATAATAATAAACGTTTATAATATTTTATTATAAACTAACTAAAATTTATTTTATTTTTTTAGAACATATATATGCCGGACCCTTGTCTGATATACGTTTTTGAAAGGTATACCTATACAATATTTGGTTTTGTTTATACAAATATCAGTAAAATTTAGGAATAATGACAACAACAAAAAAAAATTGTTTGGAATGATTTTAATTACAAATATGTTTACCTGGTATTACATTCTCTAATACATAGTCAAAATATTCTTTTTTATACGCTGAAGTATGTAAACAATAATTAGTATACGAACATAAAACGAAACTATCTGTTTTACTTATAATTTATATACAAATGTTTTAAAGTAATTAATGAATGTGAATTGAATATCGTTGGAAGGATGGATATGTCTCTACATTTATTTTACGCTGATAGTTTTAAGGAAAGCAGTCTGGTTCAGGACCGTGAATGTTTGTAGATTAAAATGGGAGGAAAAAATAGACATTTCAGTTCTAGCAGTCCAGTACTAGTTCTGAAAATTAATTCGAATATAATAATTACTATTCTGGATTATGTAAGAAATGGGTTGTATATACTATATATGTATCGATATTGCTGTGTGATCACTGAACATGAAAATTGTTTAACATAAAATCGAGTGCATAATAAATAAAATATAAAATATTTGAAAGTATGAATTTTGAATTAATAAACACGTAAACGTAAGGAAAGTTTTGCTTTGGAAAATGCGTCTATCTGTTAGGTTTTACTTTTACATACATTTTGGGTATGCTTTATATATTGTTGTAGTCTTACGAGAGTCATTTATTATCTATTACTGAAATTAGTTATTGTTTATCAGCTCACTGTCACAAACCGTTATAAAATTAAAAGAAAATAAAGTCATACTGTCAACTTAAACGGAAGTAACAGACACTTTCATAAGAGAAGAAATTGATTGTTAAATGAAATAATTTATGCAGCCAATAAGTCGTGAGATTGTGTTGTACACAAAACTTGCAATGAATACCTCATGAACAACCACTTACCATTATTTTTAATGTCATCGTACACTAGAAAGTTGAGCAAAATATTTGAGTTGTGTTCTGGGAAATTCATGTGATATTATAATGTCAGGTTTAATATAATATTGATAGTAATTATGTTCATGCTGAATATAAATGAAATATTCTGATGTACTTAATATTTTTATTTGTTATCTGATTATATTGTCACTGATTTTCACGATCATAAAACATATTGTTGAAGATGATTTAAAGTGTACTTCCACTTATTTTTTTTAAAAAAAAGAGTATTATATTGTAGTTAAATAAATATTTCTTCGTTTTATCTTTTTATTAAAATTGTTAATTTTTATTGTATACTTAATGACAAATTATAAATAGTTTATATTGTTAACAATGGATCAATTTTAATTTTTGTAAACTATGTTTAATAATTAAAATATATTTTTTTTGTAAATGTAAGCTAAATTTATAATTTCCATTTACTTTTAACTGCAAGTCCTATGCTTAATTCAAATGCAATTGCAATCATATTTGAATTAATCGTTTTAGTTACCTACTCGCCTATCTACACATGTATTTTATTTTATAGTAGTTAATGTTAACATTTCAACGAATATAACGTTGCGTTTTATTATTCCTGCACTGGTGAACGTATTACTTACAAACGGATTCAAATATTCCGGAATAACACATTTCTGCAGTTATACCACCTACACAAATAAATTATAATAAAAAAAATTTGCCACCTGTTCCTTGTCATATAATATAATAAATGAAACACTTACCGCAACACATTTCATGTAAATCTGCTACTCGGCAATATCATATAAAAAATTTTTTTGAAGTTACATTAGGTCTTATCTTTTTTCTATTCTATGCGCCTACTGCCTATACTATAGTCCTCTTCACAGCACTAAACACTCGATTGCAGCGCGACCCGTGGATTAAATTTGGTATTCCATTGTTTCCTAAATGCTGCCCTCTCCCTTTTTAGTATAAAACAGCATGACATGTCTACGGGCAAACACTTCGACAGCAGGACGTGTTTGTAAATACATATTGGTTCTTAATATGTGTTTAATATAACAGATATCATGGTTTTAGTTTTGGCGCGTTTCTATGTGAACATGTTGAGAAACCCTGACGTGAATTTTCCACGGTTTGCGCTGCAGCCTGCAATTCAGTATCTATAGTCGGGCGAATGAAAAGTGGCCGCTGGCAAATGTGTTAGCAAACTTTTTCTTAGGGGTCCTCAAAATAAGTAAGAAATTAAAAATCTTAAATGCGTTATCATTTTGTTGTTATCACGTAATATACAGCTGTTATAACCTACCTATCGATCGTGTAAGAGTAATAGCACATATAGATACAATATATTTTGTGATTATAATATCAATGTTATCACGATTTTGGTGCGTATAAATAAACTATTTTACCCCAACCTGACGTGTTTTCGCCACCGGGAGCGTAAAGATCAGCGGCCACTTTTCATTCACCCGACTATAGTGCTGTGAAAAGGACTATAGCACGGATCAGATGAATATTCGTCTAATCTGTGATACTATTTAAGTAGGTAATGGGACGTGTCGCATTCGGGCGTTTCCACTGCGTTCTACCGCTTACTATAGTACCGCAACGTGTCGCGGTTTGACAGCAGCGCCGCGCGGTAATTTTTGACCGTTCGGAACGAAAACAAATGGTTTACAATCAAACAAGTCACACTATCACGGTATCAACGCCCGTTTCTGATGATCGTTTATTATTTAATATTATATTATAATTTATAATAACATAATTTATATGTATTAATTATAATCCATTCTACAAAACATTTTTATATAATTATATACTAATACTTTTTTTCTAATGTAGTTTATTTATAAAAATGTTATGAGATGTTAATCATACTTACTTACAAGGCCGCAGCCAGCTGGGGGGCCCGTATGGCCCTCCCCCCTCTCCCCCCTCCCCCCGAAATTCTGAGAAACCCGCATATTTTCTGCAAATTCTGTAATTTTCCTATAGATTTATATATATTTATATATTTATAGATTTATATATATTTATATATATACACGAGACGAAAAACGCGCACACGAACGGTGTTGTGTAATAACTAAAAAATGATTTTTCAATACAAAGACACGATTGCAAACTATTTTCCGGCCCCCCGAACCAAATTTCTGTCTACGGCCCTGCTTACTTATATAATATTTAAAAAAATATATTTATTAATTTTTAATAGAAATAATAATACGAAATAGTGGTAATACAAGTAAAAAGTATATGCACGACACACGTGGATAACGAAATAATGTGCAAATTCATATGCGTTTTCCTGCGTTTAAACCGCTTGTAGTGTGACACGTTAACTTACCGCACGGTATATTCAACGCGGTAGCTACCGCGCGGTGCAACCGCTGTAGTGTGACGCGGGCCTAAGTACTTCCGTAGACATACAATATATAGACCGCGATTAGAGAAAGAAGTACGGAACGAAGATATGTGTGTGAGAGAGAGCCGTAAGAGGTTTTTTCATGGATGAATAAATAATCGTGTACCACCATTCGCTACGGATCCGGATATCTCGCCGCCATAATTTTGTTTTATCATCCACGAAAAAACCTCTTCTAAGTCTGTCTCTCTCATAGACCTATTAACTATAGTCAGGGCCGGATTGGCACAACGGAATAACGGAAAACTTCCCGGTGGGCCGGTATCCTTGAGGGCTGCTATGGTCGCAAACAATTTTTAATTTTTCTATAAATTATAATGAATTTTTAAATTTTAAATTACATTGCTACAGAAGGAATCATTGATAAGTTAAAAAATAAAAGTGCATTACTCAATAAAGAACTCTCATATTAAATTGTTTTGCTATATTATTCATGTGCAAATTTTATTTTAATAAATATAAAAGTCAGTAAACAAAACGGTAATTTTTAAAATTGTATATGTGGGAGGGGGGTTGAACCGCAGATTTCCTTAAAAAAACACGAGTAATATTTGCTTTTATGTATAATAGTAGATATTATAATATAGAGGGCTGGTCTAAATAATTTTCCCGGGCTGAAAAATTCTGGCAATCCGTCCCTGAGTCTATAGTTAACGGGTCTATGGTCTCTCTCACACATATCTTGGCTCTAATGCATTACATGTGATACACTGGTCGTTCGCCGTCTATAAATTATATGTCTATGAGTATTTCCCATAGATAAGAAATATATATATATATATATATATATAATTTATTATCTTTAGTCGTTTGGTGGGCTGCAAGTGTGACACGGCTTTTTACACTTGCCCACCAATACGGTGTAAAGACTCCGCTACAGAAGGCAAGGACGAAATAAGTACAATTTAATTCTGAGTTCGTGAGGCGCGGAACGTTTATTATGGATTTTTTCGTGTTATTAGCACGAGACACAAACAAACGCGAGTATGGCGAATAAACGCGGGCGCGAGACGGTCGGAACAGACGTGCTGTCGCGTCAACAGTCGAGCGCGGGAAAAAGAGGAAAGACGCGTTAGTTCGGACGACGGCGACGAGATCGTGCCGCGTCGTGGTACGCGCGGAACGGAGGGGGAAATTCGACGTGTCAAGGAGCATACAAACAAATACGAAAATATCGCGGACAATGTATATGACGTGTTTTAGGAGAATCACGTACAAAATTGGAAATTTCATTCTCTGTGGAAAATATTTTTTTTATAGATGGTTCACTACAAGCTTTTAATAGTGATAAATTTAATCGAAGAGATGCAAAATGCGTGAAACTTGCTTTTAGTTGTAAATAGCTCGAACTCCACGAAATTTACTCGACATATAAGCTCCGCCATCATATCTTTGACCACGTAAAAAAATCTAAATTTAAATCTAATTCTTTAAATTTTTGAATAATTGTATTTACTAAAATTTCTCCGCTAACATTCGTCAATGGGTATAAAACAAATACAATTTTCTTTTACATGAATTGCGTACCAACGTTTTATACTCATTTGTTCAATATCTTATGCTAAATGCCTAAATCTGTTGCCTCATCACATGAAATTGAAAAAAACCGCAATCTTTTATTTCATCTTCAATTTTACTTGTTGAGCCACATAATATAATTAATTAAATCACTTTGTAATGTTTTACTCACAGAAGTTGCATTTTTTGGTGTACATTCTAAGCGGAGTGTTTACATCTTATACACCTTGACAGTAACTATGCCATTGTACTATTAATTTTACTATATATTTATTCATTCATTAAATATCCATGACATCGAGTAATTTTGTTATTAATGATTGTGTTTTTAAACTAAAATATTAGAATTTAACCAACATCGTGCGCACGAGAAAACAAAATACGAGTATAATACCATGTTATTCATAATGCACAACATCGAAAAATACAGTTATTTTTACATTATGATACATCGGTTGGTTTATTGTGTTTACAAGTCGGGGATTATGTGATGCCTTACTTACTTAAACATGTGAGAAAGGCTGAAAATTTAATAATCTATAATAATATATTTTAAAAACAATATTGCGTCATAATTATTATTTATATTCATTTATGAAAAAATATTTTTTTTTTAATAAATGTTGTTCCTAAAGTATCAGTTTTGTAATAATGATTTTTTCAATCAGTGATATTAATTCGAAGACTAAAATGGATGCAGCTAATAATTTTCAATCAAACTTTTTACTAGCATGTCAGGAAAGACTCTCTTTGAAAGAGCAACGATGGCACCAAAATTATAACCACTCTTTTAGTACAATTAATAGTGTTTATTACCTCGTATAAACCGCAATACTCTCAAACACATACACGATACGCGAATGACATTGATTTGAGCATAAATGTAAAATTTTGTTTACAAGAATTTAAATCTATAATATCAATAGTATACATGTCTCCTTTTTTCTTTTATTCACAACTGAAAATTATAACCGCATAAAGGGTAAAAATCCGACCGCATTTAATTTCATCACAGATTCTGAGGCCCCAAGGTCAAAGACCTTTCCTTACCAACTTTATCTATTTTATGCCTCAATACATGAATCAGGTGTTAACAGAATGAGCAGTAATATAATATAAGTAGCGTTATGAGTTAGACCAGGTTTTTCCCAAAAGGGATTTGTAAGTATTGGGTTTGGAGTATTACGAAGAACTAAATAACACTGTCAATGACAAAGGTCATCATATTGAGTATTTACACAACTAGTACACGGCGTACTTACACAACTCAAGACCAATAATTTATTTTTCAGAAAAATTAAAATAAAATAAACCTAAAACCTAAATAAACCTATTATAGTAGGTTTACATAATATAGAATAAATAAATTATAATTACAGAGTTTTACAATATGGTTAAGGTACTGTATAAGACTGATATAATGTAATTACCTACGTATTTGAAATCCAAACACAAGACCGCGAATAGAAAATAATATCAATGCTGATGTGATTAGTTGTGTTTTAAAATGAATCATTTTGTTTTAAATTATTCCTTGCAACTTCTTTTTTCTGTAATAGTCTTTGGTTTACGTATGAGACATTTTTCGTTCTTACATCAGTGCGACGTAATAATTTTTTAAAAATCAATAAATCTACAGCGAACAACTGTTTACGCACAAACATATGAAAATACAATGTTGCAGTTGTTTTTTTACTGGTACTTGTTCGCAATAAATTGAATATGTGTAATCAATATCTGAAACATTATTGCAAGGGAAGAAATTACAGTACATTGAAGGAACGCGTTCAAAGGAACTCGTCCCTTTGATTTTGTTCAATTTTCAGGAACATACCGGGAACGAAATTCCTTTTTTGTGTGAAGGGACGTATTGGAATTTCGTTCATTTTCAGGAGGAACACGAATGTTTTTTCATTACTTTTTTTCTTAAATTTAAAGAAGTTTTAGAATTTAGTAAAAAAGTTTCTTGATATGTACAATTTATTGAAGTCAGAAATTGAGCCATATTTCGAAGAAAAATAAAATCCACAATAGTATTTATCTTAAAAGTCATTCATATTAAACGATTGTAAATTCTATTTAATTAAATAGCCCGTAGTTCACACGGAGCAAATTTTACTTTGTTTTTACATAAATTATCATTACTTTTTTTAGAATAATATTATATTGTTGACGTGAATAATGTTTAGATATTTATTTTTCAGAATTTAGAAAATGAAAGAAGCGACACAAAATAAGGTATGTACTTAAAAGTATATTTGATTTCTATTACTTTATCTGGGTTTATTTTTAAAAATTTTAATTTTTCGAGCAACGAAAATTGTTCAATTTTTAGGAACAAGGAAAGGAACGGAACTATTACCTTTTTTCAAGCCTGGAGCGAGAAAGGATTTAGTTCCTTTTTAGCAAAAGAAAAGTAAATGTAAACTAATTCTTTTTTAAAAGAAACTTAATTATTTAAAATAATAAAGGATATGTACAATAATATTGTATAATATCAGCGCAGTAATTTATACCGTCGTGTGTACCTACATTGATTTGAGTCCACCAATAAGAAGAGCGTATTCGTAATTCTTTTGTTCTCGGTTGTAGTGATCCATTTGTATTCATATAATCTGTGGTCATAAGGCGTTATATTTGTGGTGAGATTGCGCAACTCGGACATATTTTCGTCGAGACACGGATTCCTTTTCTCGTGGGCCTTAGTAGGTATATTATAAATGATTACAAGGAGTGGCGTGCCCAGGGGGGTTGATAGGAGTCAACCCCCCCTCCCAAATAATATTTATAGTACCTATTTGATATTAAATATTACACATCATAATTATCATTCATAGTTCATCATAATTTGTTTTAGGTAGCCAACATGGCAAATGAAACTCTGAACCCCTCCATTTCAAAATCCTGGGCACGCCACTGATTACAATAGGTTAGTCGATTATTATTATTGACCCAAGATAAACTGGATACAATAAAGAATGTAAATTTGATGAAAATTCTTGATTAGTTTTATTGTAAGGGAATCACTTTGTAATTAATGACACTGGGATTAATACTCTTATAAATAAATATATATTTTTAAATTTGTCGAGTAGGTATTTATAAATCACTTCGAATGTCATAACGGTTTTTTTCACAATTTTTTTAATTTTGCAGTATTATTTAATTTAAAATGGATTATTAAATTCCATTTAGATATCATTAAATTATAAACTTTATTTTTTGAGTTTACACTAATTAATTGATAACATTTCATAATATTCTATTTCAACGTGTTTATTATGAAAAAAAATGTTGATAGTAATTGAAATAAGAATATTAATAACTCATTTTATATTATATCAAATTTATCCAAGTAATTCACTTTAGCGTCATCCACTACACCCCGTTGCTCGCTTCTCTTTTATGAATAATATAATTTATTTTTTTAAACTTTTATTTTTACATAGGTTGTTTATCAAATCAGATCGTATAATTATGAGTTTACAATATAACAAATTTAAAAAAAAATTTTTTTTCATATACATATATTTATTATATGATTTTCAAATATATAGTACATAATTCCATGTTAAAAGTAATTTATGAGACGAGAAATACTTGTTCGGGTATCTTAATATGTTTATTTTGAGTTTTTAAAAATTTAATAAGATAATTTAGTATTTTGTTGTCTTTTTCTACACATTCGATAATTACAACTTTCAAGACACGAGAACTGCAACAAACGTAGCCACCAACACCAATTTCATTTTTTTCTCTTTTTTATTATTTTACAGTAGCACATTAAAACTGTGTAATACTTTTGACAACAATAAGGCACTTGAGTAAATATAAAACAAAATTCGATTGCGTGTTATGGTTGAAACTTTACACGTTGTACAAAAATTATTATTTCATAAATATACGTCGTACGTAATTTCAATAATTTCTAAATATCACGTTATAATTGTATTAAGAATATTAATTATTCAGAAATTAAAACAAAGCAATAAAGACGAAATCAAAACTTTATTGTATTTACAAATAAAACGAGTAAGACCATTGAAATAAAATATTATTAATTAATGAAAAATCATTTGGTTAGGTTAATATAAATAAAACTTAATTACTACTTTAAATGACACGTGTAAAAGAAAATTAAAATTCATTATTTTTATGTCCTTTTTCAAATTATTAAATATACATTTTTCAACCACACTGGAAAATATATTATTTTTTCGTCTCATCCAAACACCAAGTGTAACTATGCTTCACTCCTAAACATTTTATAAATCGAATATCATTATGTCTTCCATAGCATTGTATTTAATTGCAATATGGTACACTAAACAACGCAACAAAAATCAGTTTATAGTAATAACTAATAAATATAATACGCATTACTTGCTAATTCTGCAAGTCTGTACATGTGTTTAAAGTAATGCTTCACATAACCTAAAACGTATTTTTGTGTTAAAAATTATTTGACTATAACAATGTATTGATGGAATTTTCAAACATTAAAACTTATATAACGCTATAATAGCCACGAAGATGTTAAAAGACGGCTCATCGCGGTAAACAGATGCTACTTTGGATTGATGTCGATGTTCAAATCAAGATTATTATCAAGAAAGACAAAAATAACACTCTACAAAACTCTTGTCAAACCAGTGGCTTTTTACGCGTGTAGCACATGGGCCACGACAAAATCGGACGAAAGAAAGCTAGAAGTTTTTGAGGAAGATATTTGGTCTGAAGAGAAACAAAGAAGGGGAATATGAAATACGAAAAAATGAAGAATTGGATGACCTCTGTGATGAAACTAAAATTTGTGGAACCTTAAAAAGCATGAGAATAAGTTGGGCTGGACATGTTTGGAGGTCAGAAGGATTAATCGAACAAATAACAAAATGGAAACCAAACACTAAGAGACCTAGAGGACGACCTAGGCAAAGATGGGCAGTCAAAATACAGGAAGATCTGAAGTTAGTGGGCGTAAGAAACGCAGAAGGAGCTGCAAAGGACAGAGAAGAATGGAGAAAATATTTTGCTGCGGCAATGGGCTTGAAAGGCATGTAATAGCCGAAAAAGAAAAGAAAGAAGAAAACTTTAGACATTTTTATGTTGTTTGATTAACAAATTTGTAATACCAAGTATTTTGACTAGTGACTTCCGAATAATTTATTTTATTTTAATATCGAATGTGAAAAATCGTATCGTATAATAATATAATTATTATATAAAATCGACATTCGATATTTATATCTACGGTTTATAGATATTACACGTGTATTTTTATGCATTTTTAATTTTTATTTATGAATTACTGAAAACATATCAACATACCATCCTCCGGTAAAAAATGGTTTGCTATTAAATAATTGGTAATTTATAATTTTGCGTATAAAATAGAGCCAGTAGTGCGGGACCCATAACAAATTTGTAATATCAAGCATTCTGACTAGTGATTTTCATATAATTTTTTTGTTTTAATATATTGATTGTGAAAAATCGATTCGTATAATAATGGGTATTATATGTAGAACCGACAATCAACATAATAATATGGTTTATAGATATTAGACTTTTATTCATTTTTCATTTTTGTTTGCGGCCCTTTAATTATTTAAAAACATATCTTACCAATCTTTGGTAAATTATCGTTCGCTATAAGATAATTGGTAATTTATATAACTGAGATGAAGTATAAATAATTATTACGTAAGCTTATTCGTCTAAAATTAAAATTAAATTTTTTTTCGTATTTACATAATATTGGCTAAAACGTTTGTTAGTATAAATAGAGCACAGGAATTACCATTAAAATATAATTAGAATAATATGAAAATAAAAATAATTTCAATATATTAACACATTATATCGACTAAAATTAATATTAAGTATAGTAATATTAGTAAACTAAAACATTTTATTGATTTTCAAAATTTTTCACGTACTCATATTTTTTAATGCGTAATCGAAACACTTTATTGAAGAATCTAAAAAGTAGTAAAATTATAGTAGTAAAACTCTAATGTCTTTTTCACTCCTGATTCTAGATAAAGACAGCCAATCAAACAGAAATGTAGAATATATACGTATATAACGTCGTCAATTGAATGAAATATTATTTCAAAAACATGTAACTGCTTCTAAAACAATACTTTAAAGAACAAACTTACTTGCGTTCTCTCCAAAGTAATTATTCAATTGATCTACACAAAATATACGATAGAATGTGGCATTGTACATTATCATGTCGTTAAATAATTAGTAAATAATTAATTGAAAGCAATGCGTTTTATATACCACCGCTAGCATTAAAAACCAGTTATTTCCTCATAAAAAATTGTATAATAATAATAATAATAATAATAATAAGGAAGAATATTTCCTTAGAAAAAAAAATCGATAATTACCGAATAGTCTATGGTAGTATCGATTTGTTTAATGTGTGTCATGTATGTTAGGTACATAATCGTTATATTGTTATACCGATCTTACTATATGTACACAAATTTATGAAAATATCAAATGAAATATAATTACCCTCACTCTTTTTTCGGTATGTCGGAATTTAAATAAAAAATTATTAAATGTCACCGAATTTTACTGGTATGTTGCCTAAACAAATGAAGCCGAGTACAAAATATCACCCGATTGTATATTACGACACAGATTTTTTTAACTCGTTGGAGAGGACAATAATTAGTCGGAACGTACGAACTAAAAATTGCGATCACTATGCCGAACGAGTTGGGTCCAAAAATTATTGACACAAACAAAATTCAATCAAAATGTGTCAAATAGAGTTCGCCGGATAAGATCTAGAAGACATTTAGATATCGGTTGAACCAAGTTGTATTTTTTCATATTTTTATTTTTTATTATGAACGGAGATAATCATAATCACGCCTTCTCTTTTTCGTTCAGCTGAATGACGCCAAGATATTATCTTTCAACTTAGATTTTACGATATAAGCAAGTGTCGATTTTCTTGTGCTTTCGAAATCTTAGTGTTTGATTGATTTTACGTCTTTTCTGTCGTCGACTTTATCACAGGTATGCGAAGGCGATGTTTCGGCTTTTTATTTCGTTTAACTTTTTATATTTTTATTCGATCATTTAGTTCTCATATATGAATTTTTAATTTACTTGCATTAATTTAGATGTTTTTTTGCTTATTCTTACGAAAGTATCTAAACGATTCGTCCCCGGAATAATCCTTCCGTTAATAGGAGCGAAGTGATAATAATCTAATTCAAATATTAGAGGAATATCACTTAACCGTTTCGTAAAACTTCAAATCGCACAATACGAGTATTTCTTCATTTTTTTACCTTATCCTTTATTTTATTATTTTTTGATGATTACTTAAGGAAGTAAGGAACTCTAGTATACTATTGGGACAGAGTAATTTTCAACAGTCAATTCCCATTTCTTGCCCTAACAGATTATAATTGTATGTTTGTATCGAATCTTACTTTCACAGTTAGTGGAATCTTAAAAATAAATTAGAAAAATATTAAATACAGAAAAATAAGTTGCGAATTATTTTGTAAAAATATTAAAAATAATGGATAATTGTTATAATATTTTCCCATATTTTACACAATATGTGATTGGCCTTAGATAAACTATAATTTTTCAACAATTTACCGCTTTAATATAATTAATCGATTTTGTAATATAGCCTTATATTTAGTATAAAGTTTTGAAAAGTAATTGAAAATTAAATTAATCAAATGAAAATACCAATCGAAGTACCAATATTATAAAATAATCATAAAATTCAGATTTATGAGAGACAAATTGTCGACTTGGGTATTTCAAACATTTCTATAGAGTACTTTTTTGTAATAGATTTTTGAGAAATTTACTTCATTATTATTAACGATAGTAGGCACTGATGTATGTTTTTATAATAATTATCAGTGAGCACGAATGAAAAATGATTTAAAAATAATATACACATTTACGTAATACAGTCGATATTGCGCGAATGCTAACTAATTGAAAATTCCGTAAATATGAAATGTTTATTTTTATTTATAAATTGTAATAACCATGAAACTAAAAACTAAAAACTAATTTAATTTGATTTTTACTTACCGTTGTCATTTTTACAATAGTCTTTTATGTTCAATATACTGTCTAGAAAAAAAAATATAAAGATCAATATGAAATAGAGGGTAGCGAGCTGTGGTTATTATGGTATATGGATGTCGCTTAAGTGAATTACTTAGATAGAGTTTTAGAGATTTATTAGTAACATAAATTTAAAAGCTAAAATACATCGTTGCATTCAATAAAACGATTCTGAGCGGAGCTTCGGTGTAATACATTTTGACTGAAAATTTATAGTGGTGAAAAAAACTTAGTGACTCAAGACTATCATGGTTTTTTGAATATTGTTGACAAGTAACGCAAGATCTATGTGGTATACAATTTTCGGTCCTTAAAACCAAAAATTACGTCTTTTATTAATTGAATAATTTGACATGTAATAGCCCAAAATTAGAAGAGAATTTTTGAAAATTTTTTTACATATAGGTATTTAGTACAAAGTTTCATACTATAGGTGTATATTTCAAGATTTTAGAACCATTGTTTTTGGTAGTTTTTTTATGCAGCGTTTAAAATATATTGAGAAAATAGTTTTTCTTCCAATTTTTGGATTGTTTTGAATTACGTTTAAAGGAAATATTGAGAAAATCGAAAAAGGTTTCAAATAAAGTACTAACTAGGTTCAATTTGCTACCGGAACGTAAGGTATGACGAGATCATTCGAGTATTTTTTCTAGTCGAAAATTTGTACACGGAAAAAAATAAAATAAACATCATTGTAAAACCAATAGTATCCTTGCTTCGCTCAGAATCTAAAAAGTATAAAAGTATAAAAAAAATAACGAATCATATAAAATATAGTTATGTTAGAAACTTTTATAATTAAGTATTTGTATACTTTTTTTTATGTAGAAGTCAATATAATCAAAGTATCCTTTTTGATAATCTAAAAATGTAATCAATAATTTGAATACGAACATAATACGTTCGATAATTTCCCGTATTTCAATTTATATTTATTATAATTTAAAGAATTCTATGAATGTGAATTGAATATTATTGTCGAATCTAGGTTGGTGACCCGGATAAAAGCAAGGCGTCAGTAACCGTAGCGTTACAAATTAAAACAATTTGGTGATTCGCATATCAGATTTCATGCTTATATAACCGAAACATCGATAACTTTACCAGAAAATCACAGATTTCTCTACAGTGCGTGGAATTCGATCTCAAATGATAAGAAAACTTTGTCAAATTTAACAACTCGTCTCAAGTAGGTAAACTAGGCAAACCCAGTGATATGAAGCTCAAAAATAAATTGCTGAAAGCAGTGAATTTATTGCGAAAACTTTCTTTAATAAAAGGAAGTTCCCTTCTAAAAAACACCTTTAGCGTAGATTTTTTTTTAAATTGGAACCAGAATAAATGAAATGTAAAATATCTAAAGTACAGAGGTGGTACAAGTTCTATAATGAAACAGTACGTAAGAAAATTAATTGGTTATTAAATAAAGTGGATCGCATATAAATTTATAAGGTAGATCATGTTAATATAAATGTCCTTCTATTAATGACCTGTGCAAAATAACTTACAATGTTCTTTAATATTATTGTAGACTAGAATGATAATAAAAATTTTTAGTTATACGTTTGAAGAAAGTTATGTAATATCAAAAAGTTTATTAAACGTAACACTGCCATTAGGAATATACACCGTGATCAAAATTATTGGAATGGTTCGTTTTCCATAACGATTTTTTCTTATCTGATTAAATTATCATTGTTATTAAATACATAACACGCATTCTGTTGCGAGAGATTTAAAAAGTGTACCTTCCTTTATTTTAACGAGGGTGAACACTATCTAGCGAATAGGTTTAGTTAAATAAATAACTTTTTACTGTTTTTTTAACATAATAGTTTTTAATTTGTGCTGTACGAATATTACTTTTTTTACTTAATTATTACGATTATCCAGTTTTGTGGTATGTTGGAAACAAACATTTCTACTAAACATCTAATCTAACCTAATTGTAGTGTGTTTAAATTGCCGTATACAAGACCGAAGTATGGAACACGTTTGTCGGATATGTGTTAATGTGTTATTAGCATATAGCCTACATATCTTATTAAAATGCATAATTCTTTAACATAGATGTGAAGTACAAATTAATGTAAAAATATTTGCCAGTAAACTAACAAATTTATTTATTCAGTACCTTAAATCAACAGCTAAAATTTATATTCTATCTACCTAATTGACAAATCACATACCTATTTGTTTTTAAATTAATTTTTATTTTACATTTGAAAACAAAATAATTTTTACAATTTTTTTTACACAATATTAGAAATACGTATGTAATATTGGTATATATACGTATATTTTTTGTATTTAATACATATATTTTCATTATATAATTTTCAAATATATAGCATATAATTCCGTATTAAAGGTAATTTACGTGACGGAAAATAATTGTTCGGATATCTTAATACGTATATTTTGAATTCTATAAAATTTAATAAGACTACTACAAAAATTAATATTCTTTCGTCTTTATCTCTACACGATTGATGATTACAGCTGTCAAGACATGATAACTGCAATAATCGTAGCTACCACCAACAACTAAATTTTTTTCTCTCTTCTTTATTCTTTTACATCAACACTTATTTAATATTGCGTTATGTTTTTAACAGCAACAAAAACACTTGAGTAAATATACCACAAAATTCGATTGCGTAGTACGGTTAAAACTTTACAATGTTTTGTAATACGTTATACAAAAATTATTATTTTATAAATAAGCCTCACGGAAATTAAAGAATTTCTGAATATCATGTCGTACTTATATCAAGACTATTAATTATTCAAAAAAGTGGAATAATGCAATAAAGACAAAATCAACTTTATTGTATTTATTAATAAAATGCTTGAGATCATTTCAATACATGTATACTGTGCCATATATTGTACATATAATACTATTGTTTTACATTTATTTCTTTTACGGTTTAATGCTACACTACTCCAATGTCATTAATATTTTAATGTGTTATTGTGTTTATATATCGTACAAATATCATAACTCAAATGTGTTATTACCGAATGTATTTAGTTTAAATATTACGTAGAGTAGGAAAATATTAAAATTTCATAATATTTTAAAATATTAAAAATTAAGGAATATAAAAAAAATCCCGTTCCATATTAACTAGTGAAACTTTTACTTACCCACATTGTGATATATATGTTGAAAACAACCATTGGCATCTAATTTGTCTAATATATAAATATATAATAATAAGGTAATCCGAAATACTATCCGTCAGATCTTTGACTTATAAGTTATATTATAAATGAAACACTTACTTTTACAAAGTTTTTTTACTTCATCTACTCCAATGGGTTATAAAGCAATTCCGGTTAGTACTCGATATTAAAATATCAACTATTCCGAAATAATATATAATGAATATAAACTGCTATGTGTTATGTTAATAAATTTAATGCAAAACATCGAATTTTCCAAATGTATGCTATTGTTAACTGATACGTTCAATTATCGTCTAATTATATTATTTAAAATATCACTCGTTCTTTGAAAGTCAAAGACATTCCCGTTTTAACAATATTTTACTTTAAAGTCAACAGTTCCGAAGAATTTTACTCACTTTTACAGGTATTAAAATCTTAAAACATGTTTTATTAAAATATTAATAAAATTATACTTTTAAAATAATGTTGAGACGTATTTTAATCGGTATTTACTACTTGTATCTCAGATTTTAATCAATAGGTAATTTGTGCCCTGACCAAAAAGTCAAAACCAGTCATAGCCTATTTGCGTCCCGTTGTATCTTTTTTTCACTCTATTTGCGTCCCTAAAATCAATTACTATAAAATCGATTACATACTTTGATTATCAAAAAACTGTAAGGCGTAGCATATTTATTTAACCTTGTTTATTTTAATTGTTTAATTAATAGTTACCTACTCAGTACTCACTTGTAGGTATATTGAATTTTATTTGATATAAATTTGTTGTGGTTTAATAATATTGATTAATTATGCATTTCATATTGTTGTGCAGTGTACACATTTAAATACAAATTTACTGTATATATACCTAAAGTTACTTATATTTACCGTTTTTAAATTTAAATTTGAATCTTAAAATTGAGTGACGATGGTTTATTTAATTAATTACCTACTTTATTTATGTTTAAACGACAACAAATTTTAGAAAGTTTATACAATATAAATAATTTATTTTTGTTTCGTATTATTTGTATTGTCCTTAGGCCCAATATATATATATATATATATATATATATATATATATACATATACATTGTACGTAGATACACAATAAAACATTTTACATAAATATAAAAAGAAAACGATTTAATTATATCGAATATCGACTTTAGTTACACGATAACATCCACGACAGTACCTAATACTAGCGGAACGCAAATCACCTATTGAATTCTGTACATACTTAATCTAATTTTTTTAGGACGCAACACGCATGTAGTAAGTAGGCATTATAATATTTATAATGTATGAGAAGAAAAATTAATTTTTGAAAAAAAATTTTCTCTTCGAATTCAAAATAGATTTTTGAAACAATTACCTTCAGAGATATCCGTCACTATTAAAATATGCACATGTTTTATTTTATGAGAATTGTACATGGCAAATTTCTTATTAGACCATAATCATTTCTCCTTAAATTTTGCACAATATAGAAATAGTCGTAATATAAATTCTAATGCATGACTCATGATGATGATGATGATGATAAATAATAATAATAGTAATTTATTCATACTAGTAGACATTTAGCAATGATCATTTTACCAGTTCAGGGGAGCAAATCATGTAGCGATTTTAATTTAATATGTAAAAAAAATAGTAAATTTTGGTGAAATTCTGACTGTCACAAAGTATTTTTTTTATCAACAATAATTTCATGTATTATTAAATAAGATGAAAATTTTTAAAACAATTTTTTTATCGACACAATATGAAATATGAATTCATAAAAAAACCTGAAAAATCGACATTTCTCTGTGTTCGTTAAAAACTTTCTGTGAGAGAAATAATAGTTCTGTGAAATACGTATAATTACCTGAAGAATTTCCTAAAATAAGAATTTAATAATGATAATATTATTTATCATATAATAATCAATTTGACCGTATATAGGTTACTTATATATTTTTATGACGACATTTTAAAGTATTTACGTAAAATAATTTCACAAGCGATTTGTGAAATAATTTCAATTTTCAAATAACACTCCCTGTACAAACTAAACTATAGATTTATTTGATAAAATGAAGAAAATAAATAAAATGTAAGCAGAAATAATATGTTTAATTTTTAACACAATTTTTCTCAGGTGCGTCTGTAATATTTACTTAGTCGTACGATATTTATTACATATTTAATATATGAATAAAGAGATAAAGGCGTAAAAGATATGGCAATTCACACAGTAAACATCTGCACAGGAAATGCAAATTCACACTTTTAAACAATCTTCCATATTTCTGTTGAGGAATTACAACAATCGAAAAAATCACTTAGGGATTAAGCCATAAAAATTACACTAGTGACGTATACCTACCCGCTAACATCCCTCGCACAGTGGCCGATCTTTTTCCACACAGTTAACGAGTTCTTATTGGTACTTGTGCCAATTATTGAAGTACCTATCCAGAAGAATACTTCCTGGATACATAGGAGGTATTTTATAAGTAATTTATTCGACGAATCGAATGAAGTATTGAGCATTTTCTATAATGTAGTTCTTTACACGCACATATGAGTACTACATATACATTGTACATCTCAAGTCATGTCGTTTATTGTTGATGTTTATTGATTTTCTTTTACACTAACCCGTTATCTCGAAATAGCCATCCTTAATATATTGCGACCCATCGGATTCTGGCATCGAGCTCATCATTATTCAATGAAGTTTGTTGAGGTTTTCGTTGCGGGAAACGTTTCATGATGTTAGCTCAAGGGACACCGAGGAAGAACAATAATGTTACGCAAACAACTCTATTAGTAAGTATTGAGAGCGGTTTTATTGCCTTTTGACTTCTTAGTGTACTCACATGCGGTAGGCAATATAAATCTATGTAGAAGTGAAGCAAAAAACGATATTTACGAGCACTGAAATCTGAAATCACAATGATCGATAGTGCTCCTGTTCCCTTTTTTCTTTTATTTACTACTAAAGATTATAACCGCAAAAAGGTTAAGGTTTAGTTATTTTAATAATATATTATATAGTGTAATAATAGTAGTTACAGAATTTTAAATACGGTCAAGGTATTGTTCAAGACCGATAAAATTTAATTACGCACCTTTTGGTTCTCCAGACACATAGCCATGAATGGAAAGCCATATCACTGCTGAGATGATTAATTCTATTTTTAAATGAATCATTTTCTTTAAAAGTTTTTCTTTCACTTCTATTATTCCTATAAAAATCACCAGACTATGTATGACAATATCATCGTTTTATCTGCGACGTAATTTCTTTTAGAAATCTATGCACTTGTAACAAAAAAATTTTTTCACAATAAAAAGCATAATAAACAGCTGTTGTAACAGCTGCAGTAATTTTTATTCTTTTCAAGCATTTGTTATTTGTTTAGTCGTTTTCTCAAAATTTTTGTTAGCCTAAAGATTAAATTTTCTAAAATATTATTTCAACGAAATGTGATTTTTTTTCAGGATGATTATTTATTATAATATAATGGGCAGATCTCAGTTTACAATGAGAGAAAAATAATACAAAATACAAATGAATAATGTAGAAGTATATGTGTTTTCGTGTGTGGGAGGAATGTGTAAGGAATATATAAGGTTCAGTGAAAAAAACAGAAAAAGGAGACGTAGCTGAAGACTGTAAAGTTTTTATTAAAAATTAAAATAAGGTTCAACTTTAGCAAAACGCATTATATCGTTAAAAGGAGTATTATTAAGGTAATTGGAGGATGAAAAACGTACACAGAGAAGGAAGCAATTGTCCTAGTTGAACAAGCTAGTACTTTAAAGTGGACTTCACCCAGCAATGTGAGGTAGTCGATCTCACCGGATAAGAGTCCTTTGCGAAACCACATCTCGACAGATTGTCAGCGACTATCAAGGCTGGATAAGCCAAGATGACGATTAACAGATGCGTAATTATGCGGTTGATAATGAATATTATTGTAATGATAGTACACAAAACGTACACATTTTCTTTGTACTTGTTTAATCACGTAAACGCTCAGATAATGCATGATTTGGGGAACAGCTGACGAAGAAGAAGTAGATGTAATGCCAGAAGACGTAGTAGAAAAGACTTTATTATTGAGAGTCAAGCTCATTAGGTAAAATGAAATTCTCCTCGTGTAGATCATTAATTTAGGCAGCTAGCGACTCCATATTGGCCCTAAATTCGTCAAATTGCTTTACATATATTTTATATAGGGTAAGTGTTTGCTTTTGTGTTACACTAAAGGATGAGTTTTATTAAGCTAAATATTTTCAGATATATTATCGCTATTATACTTATTCGTATCCCATATTTCAAAAATTATCTATAATACTTGGTGCTATAGATCCAAATTCACAGTCATCTTTTTAATATATCTCGTATCAAACGTTTTAATTATTCTTTAAATCTTATTTGATAATAATTTATTATCCGGTAAACGGTTTATTCAGTGTGATAGATTTTAATATGTCATAAAATATGTAAGCAACTGTTTGCGCATGGTATATATATATATATGTATGTATCAAATCGGCATATCTGGTCGTTGTTATTAATTATTATTATAATATTTCTTTATTATAGATAATATTGTTATTTAACGATTTTAATATTTATTCGTCGTTGTTACGTTTTCGCTGTCTTGGTGAGTTCTCACGCGTCCGCCGTCGTCGCGGGTTATATATTTTGATTTTATAATCAATAAAAAAAAGAAGAACATTGCCGTTACCGCCTCCGTTTTTTTTGTTTTACTATTATCGCGTACACTTTTTCTGGCCTCTGTTTCCACACATAAACATATATCATTTTGATTTTTTTTGTTATTAATTGATCTCCGTCACCGTTCATTTATATACACATCAATTAGTAACCATCGTCCCCATCGACACATCAACACCGTTCTCTTCGCTATCACCGCATCAACCATCCAATCATCTAGGTTGCATTACTCAGTCTTGAACCAGGTCATATTTATTGTCATAATTGTATTATTTATTTACGTTTCATTGTCGGGATATTGCGTGAATTGTTATATGTATTCCCCCCATTCCCTATAGATATTTAAGTTCATTAATGTTATTACGTAAAATTATTATTCCTCATTTTAATGCAGTTTACTTTAATTTTTTCCTATTTTATTTATTCCTATTTATTTATCAAATTATAACGTTCGAATCTCGGCAAAGACACACACGATCGGAGAAGTCGATGAAACGCCAACTATTTTCGGAAATTTGTTAGGTTAGGTAAGGCACTTGTCATCAAATAAAATTGTAATACAACGAGGATGCTACTAAACACTATACCGGCTAATGGTGATTTGTCTGAAAATAATTATATAAATGTCGATATAATGAATAGTATTTTCATATGGAATCATATTGCATAAAAATGTATGATATTACGTGCAAAATTTTTTGCAAAATCACTGGTTAAAGTGAGTTTTAATCATATTAATGAAATTAGTAATTATTGAAACAGTCTACACACTATATCATGTTACCAATGTTTCAATTATTTTCGATAAAAACGCAATTAAGTAAACATATACAATAAAATTCGAGTAATATTATTCATTATTAGAAATTTCATATGTGACAATAAACACAAAATTTGGTCAAAATCGACTACATTTTATTTAATAACAAAATTAAAGAGAATATTACAATAAAATATTATTTAACGAAATAAAATTATGAGATTACAAGTAAATGTTGAATATTACTTGAATGACAAAACAAAGTACATAATATTTAAATACGTTTACAATAGTATTACAAGAAAAATGTATAAGCCGATTGACTTGGAGTATAACATTTTTTTTTATTTCTAAATTGAATCATTTTTTAATACATATATTATACCACATTGGGAACTATAATATTATTTCACATTGTTTGAGCACCAAACATCAGAGTCTTGCGGCGTTTCTGAAAATGTAATTAATCAGATATTTTTACGACAATAAAACTATAATATAAATATCCTCAATTGGAACGGTACAATTGATTATGCAATATAAATCGGATCATATTAATAAATATAATATAAACATTACCTTTGAAGTCTGTACAGTTGCATAAATGTGTGAAGTATTTCCGCACAAAAACTAATCGCATATATTGTGTTAATAATTGTTCGATAATAATTATATATGTGTGTATTTTTAAAACTTTTATGTTGATTATTTAATAAATTTGTAATATTGAGCATGTTGACTAGCAATAACATCCATATACCATTTGATTTACTTAATATCGAATGTGAAAAATCAAAACGTATAATAATATAATTATTTATAAAAACCGACAATCGACATAATATTATGGATAATATACATTTACGCATTTATAATTTTTATCTATTACCAACTTTAATTAATAAAATTTATCTTACTATTATTTGGTAAAGTATCGTTCGCTACAAAATAATTAGTACTATATATTACTGAAATTCGTCACAAAGTTAAATATTATGTCAACTTTACATAATTTTATATAAAATATGAGTAGGTCAATCTAAATTTGTTGTTCCTACATTATATATATATATATATATATATATATATAAAGAGAAAAGAAATTACCCTATAATAATATAATAATAATTCAAAGGATAATTAATAATTAATAATTTAAGAAACGAATTTCAATATATAAACGTTATACAGACTATATTAAAATAACGTATTAGTTTATTAATTTTTGTTCATATTTCTTATTTATTGTTCTAAGGTCTAATATTTTAACGATCAAAGATATATTATAATTGTTATATGTAAACGTTTCAAAAAACCTGAAAATTAAGAAAAAAAATGCGAATATTCTGTAGGTGATAATACAACACATGTTTTGCATAACTAATAGTTTAATTATGATAAAATTTATTTTTCATACACATGTGTTTATATGCGTAGACAAAAATGTTTTGTGTAGAACCTAAAAAAATAAAAAAATAAAAATGTAATACCAATAAAACGTTTGAGTTTTGTATTTTTAACTCTAGAGTGTTTTTCAAATGCAGTCAATCAAATAGACAGAAATAATAAAAGTATTATACCCACATTTTTTATTTCCTTATCATTCGAATGAAATATGATATAACGAACATGTAGATACGACTGCAATAATATTACAAACACCATACTTACTTGCGTTTACACCAAAATAATCATTCAGGTCCTCTACAAAAAATATATACAATTATATTATAATATAACGTCATTAAGTCAATTGTTCAGAATTAATTAAATATCACCAGAAAAAAAAGATAATTGCTCATTAGTTCAAAAATGTACGGACTTATACAATGAAGAACGCATAAAGGTGTTCAGCCACAGTAATTTTAAATATCCTGATATAAAAAGAAAAAATTGTCCATCGCTTGCCAAAATAAATTATACACTTATTCTTGTATAAAATCTTACTTTTACATTTATCAATTTCGGCTTAAAAATAAATAGGAAAAAAATTAAGTATAAAACAATATGTCGCAATTTATTTTGGTCATAAAATTATTAAATTATAACTAATCGGTAAGGAAATTGTTTTCGTATTGTAGACCATACGTGTTTGGGGATTAAATCGATTTTACCTAAATCCGATATTTAGCCCGCCATTAGGTGCCTACTACTGGTGTGAGGTAATTAAAAAAAAAAAAACAAAAATAAAATATAAAAAATACGCCGAATCGTGTGTAACAAACGAGAAAATTATTATAATTCGCACGTGAATATTTATTATAATAATCTCAAACCGAAGTAAGCAGTAAGTAGTGATTGGCCGGTTATTAATATTATTTACAACAATTTTTTTAATTTCTGATGTATAATAATAGATACCATAGCACCTTATATCAATACGTATATTATATCGGCCGGTGACCCTATTCACTTCACACCGACCGATGCAGTAATATAAGAGCAGCTCGATACAATGAACAACACCAGCTATGAACACATCTAGCAAACTCCAAAACGGAGTGGTAATTTATATTTTTAATTTCACACAAAAAAATACAATAAAAGAAAACGTTTTACTTGTCAAAACGATGAACGGTATAAAGCTAAAACGATTAGGACGAGTATTCAACGGTCCGCCGGCTACTCCGACGATAAATAATATATGTATTATATTATGATAATAAATTATTGGCGCAAATATTGGCCAATATTATTTAGCATTATCATGATACGAGTATTAACAAAAATACTACTGAGATCATTTCGAATAATAGTCCGAAAAATTGCCAACGACTAGGAACATTCATTATAATCAAAAATATTTTATGTTATTACAGAAAACGAGTAATGATTATAAATAAACGACAAGAAATAGTTCAAAAGCAATATTCAAATAATTATAGTACAATTAATATAAAACGACTGTTATAATTAATTAATAAATTAGTCCATTAAATATGCAATTTATATTTTTATTTATAAATCACAATAATCTTTTAAATAAATACTAATTTTTTAACTTTTAACTATTTTGAAACGAAGACAATAATCGTCTATTGCCAAAGTTTTTACTAAAAATAATATTAATATCAGTATAAAAAAAAAGTCTTAAACAAAAATATTTTTACAAATATAATCATTGTAAAACCTGTATACATGATTAGTTTCACTGAGAAACTTTTTTACAATGCCCTATTTTATGAGGATTTACATAACATTTGATTACGTTAATGCGAATATCAGTTGACTTATCACATTATGTTAGAAATATACGTAAATATATCAAAACCATAATTATTTATTTATTTCTATACCCGTTTTTACTTTTGAGAAGAAATAATTATAGTAACGGCTTGCATAATCTAAAACATAAAATCGTCGATTTGTTCATTATGAACTCAATACGAACGTTTATCGTAAACGACTGTTTTGTGATTTATAATATAAATTTATATACAAGTATAATATATAAATGATTGTCTAACAAACGCACAATCATTTTTTTGGCGCTTCCAAGAAAATCGAAAAATGACTTCTCTAAAGTACCAACTAGGTGCAATTCGCTAATGGAAACAAACGAAATATTAGGGTACCTAAGGACATAAGAAACAAAAAATTGTAAAATCAATACGTTTCTCGCTCCGTTCAAAATCTAAATTGTAAAAAAAACCTATTTCCAGTATTCCGAGTTTATTTATGAAAAATAATTTGGATACGATGGTAATTGTTGTTTAAAAACTTGAGTAAATACTCGTATACAACTAAATACGAGTATTTACGTAAGTAATTATATGGTTATTTGTTAACGATATTTTACGAGTTACATAACAATAATGATTTTTCATACTGATTTGTTTGAAAGTAATATTATAAATGTCTATGTAATAAATAGTATTTTAATATCCTCCTCACGATCTCTCCAGTATTCGCTCCGTCCTAAACATTCCCACTCTAGCCTGTCGTCGTGTTGTTGCTGGCTATTCTTTTATTTTCTCTCTCCTTGATGATTCTGTTGACGCTCCAGATATACTGTCATCCATTTCCTTCAGGGACCCATCATACTCTACAAGAAAACATTCCCTTTTTTACGTCTCGTCCTATTCTACCACCCGTAGTCACAACTATCCTATCCATAGGACGCTACGCCACCTTAACAATTACCATTAGTTCTTAGGCCACTTTTACTTGTGTCTATCTATCTGTGTATTTATGTATCCTTATCCATTTTTTAATGTATCTCTTCCAAAAATGCTGTACGGCGTAAATTCAATAAAATAAAATAAAATGTGTAATCTTATTAAATACAAAATAAATGATATTACGTGCAAAATTGTTTGCCAAATAACTGGTTTAAGTAAGTTTTAATCATATTAATGAAATTAATAATTATCGAAACGGCCTACACTATCGTGTTACCAATGTTTCAATTCTTTTCGATAAAAACGCAGTTAAGTAAACATACAATACAATTCGAACAATATTATTATTCATTATTAGAAATCTCATATGTGACAATAAATACAAAATTTGGTCAAAATCAGCCACATTTTATTTAATAACAAAATTAAAGAGAATATTACAATAACACATTATTTAACGAATTAAAATGATGAGGTTTTATGAAAATGTTAAAATAAATTTTACTTGAATGACAAAACATAATACATAATATTTAAATACTTTTACAATCGTAATACATGCAAAACCTATACGCCGATTGACGTACAGTATAAAATTTTTTTAAATTTCTAAATCGAATCATATTTTATACCACATTGGAAACTATATAATATTATTTCGCATTTTCTGAGCACCAAAAATCAGAGTTTAGCGGCGTTTCTGAAAATTTAATAAATCAGATATCATAACAATAACAAAAAAATAATATAAATATCCTCAAATGAAATGGTACAATTAATTTTGCAATATGAATTGGTTTACAATAATAAATTTAATGTACATTACCTATGAAATCTGTTTTGGCGCACATATGCGAGAAGTATTCCCGCACAAATACTAATTGCATTTATTGTGTTAATAAATGTTCGATCATAATGGTATATAGGTGGATTTTTTAAACTTTTATGTTGATTATTGAATAATTTTGTAATATCGAGCACGCTGACTGATAATAGCATTCATATCATTTGTTTTACTTAATATCAAATGTGAAAAATCGAAACGTATAATAATATAATTATTAATAAAACCGACAATCGAAATAATAATATTATTATGGATAATATACTTTTACGCATTTATAATTTGTATTTATTACCAACTTTAATTAATAAAATTTATCTTACCATTATCTGGTAAAGTATTGTATGCTAAAAATAATTAGTATTGTATATTACTGAGATGAAATATTAACAATTCGTTATTATGTCCCAAAATTAAACATTTTGTCGAATTTACATATTTTTGTATAAATTGCGAGTTGGTAAATCTAAATTTGTTGTTATATATATATCCTGTATATGACAAAGAAAATAAATTACCCTAATATTATAATAATAATTCAAGAAAAAGAATATATTTTCAATATATAAACGTTATACAGACTATATTAAAACGACGTATTTGTTTATTGATATTTTGTTCCTATTTCTTATTTATTATTGCAAGATTTAATATTATAACGATGAAAGATATATTATAAATGTTGTACGTAAAAGTTTCAAAAAAAATTGCAAAAATAGAGAAAAAAAATGCGAACGTTATGCTGAATAATCAGAATAAAGCACTCCGAACTGAACATGACTTGTAAACGTTTACTGTAATAATTGTGTAATTACTGTGTAATGATTATTATTAAACCGATATGGATATGTCGATTCAACTGTGGGGCTGTGCATTTAAATAAATTATTGAGATTATTCAGCGTTGTCAAAACATCGCTCACTGCACAATTGTCGCAGATACTTGTACGACAGAAATAATGCTATCCACCGGGATATGATTATAACCCGTTCAAGATGGGATAACACGAAGTTTGCCCGCGCAATCCAGTAGCAGTTCAACTGTTCGATAACTCTCAAGGCATCAGGCGTTTCAAACGCCAATCGTCTAATAAGTCATGAATTTATATAATATAATTATACTGAAACCTAGCCCACACCACTATGAGTGATAATATCACACTCGTTTTATGTAAAAAAATAGTTTATTAATAATACAATTTATTTTCCATACACATATTTTTAAATGCGTGTTCATAACAGTTTTGTGTAGAATCTAAAAAAATAAAAAATAAATTTAATAACAACAAAACGTTTGTGTTTTGTATTTTAAACTCTAGAGTGTATTGTTTAAACAAAGACAGTCAATTAAATAGACAAAAATAATGAAAGTGTTATATACACATTTTTTATTTTATTATCATTCGAATAAAATATGATATAACAATCATGCAAATACGACTGCAATAATACTGTAAAGAACATACTTGCATTCACACCAAAATAATCATTCAGGTCTTCTACAAGAAATACATACAATTATATAATATAATATAACGTCATTAAGTCAATTGTTCAGAATTAATTAAATATCACCAGAAAAAGAAAAAGATAATTGCTCATCAGTTCAAGAATGTACGGATTTATTCAATAAGGAACGCATACAGGTGTTGAGCCATAGTTATTTTCAATACCCTGATATATAGAAAGGAGAAATTGTTCAACTCTCGCCCTAATAAATTATACTCTTATTCTTGTATAAAATCTTACTTTCACATAAATCACTTTCGTCTTGAAAACAAATAGGAAAAAAATTAAGTATAAAACAATATGTCGCGGTTCATTTTGGTCATAAAATTACTAAATTATAACTAATCGGTAAGGAACTTGTTTTCGTAGACCATACGTGTTTGGTGGCTTAATCGCTTTTACCTATATCCGATATTTAGCCTGCCAACAGGTACCTACTATATTGATGTGAGGTAATTACATAAAAACAAAAAAATATAAAAAATACACCAAATCGTGTGCAACAAACAAAAAAATTATTATAATTCTCACGTGAATATTTTTAATAATCATATCAAACCGAAGTAGAAAATTAAAAAGGTCGGCCTACAAAATCTATATATAAAAATATATAGTCCAAGTACAAATAAATGGGGCGATGTGAAGTTCGTCGAAAAATTTGAAAATGTTTAATTGCGAAAAATTGGGACAAA
Organism: Slavum lentiscoides; assembly: GCA_032441835.1. Classification (NCBI taxonomy): domain Eukaryota; kingdom Metazoa; phylum Arthropoda; class Insecta; order Hemiptera; family Aphididae; genus Slavum; species Slavum lentiscoides. The sequence continues at coordinate 6,195,145 of CM063715.1, read as the reverse complement.
ATATTTTTTAGCTCTTTGAATACAATTGAACTAACGTACGTTTGACGTTGTATTACATTTTTAAGCCTTAGAATCAAAAATTACATCTATTATGAATTAAATACCTCAAAATCTATAATTGTTATAACTAGCCCAAAATTGAAAGAAAATTGTTTGATAAAGTTTTTTTCCAGTTATATAATATAAAGTTAAAATACATTCTGTGAATATTTCAAGTCTTTATATAACAATTAGTTTCAAAATTACAAATAAATAAATATTATCGACTTCGACAAAATCGCGTTTTTATGTAATTGTTAGACAGTTCTAAAATTTTTTTTTTATTATTCTGAGCTGAGCGAGGGATCTAGTGGTTTTAAAATGATGTTTATTTTTTTTTTCTATCCTGTGTACCAGAAGGAGTGCTCCGATCTCTTCGGTCACATTTTTCTTCCGGCAGCAATTCGCATCTAGTTGATACTTTAGAGAGGTCATTTTTCGATTTTCTCAAAAGTACCTAAAAATATAATTCAAAAACGCTAAAAATGCAATTTCGTCTTGATCGATTGTTGTTTATTTCTTCGTATTTTTGAAACTAATAGTCATAGAAACCGAAAATTTCACCAAATATGTAACTGTAGACTATATTTACGAGAAAAGTAAGCTCCGCTCAGAATCGTTTTATCGAATGCAATGACTTATCATTGCTTTAAAATTTAAAATGAAAACAAAACTCTAAAATCTTTATCCAAGTAATTCACTTAAGCGATATCCACAACACTCCGCGGCTCGATTCCCTTTTTTAAAATTATTTTCATAACTTTTATTATAATCAAAAATATTTTATGTTATTACAGAAAACGAGCAACGATTAAAAATTAACGACAAGAAATAATTCAAAAGCAATATTCAAGTAATTGTAGTATAATCAATAATAAACTGCTATTAATTAATTAATAATTCCATTAAATATGCACTTTATATTTTTATTTATAAATCATAATAATATTTTAAATAAAAACTAATTTTGTTAATTTTACCTATTCCATAACATATACAAAAAATGTCTATAGGCAAAATTTTATCTAAAAATAACATAAATATTAGTATAAAAAAAGTCTTAGCAAAAATATTTATATAGATAAAATCATTGTAAAACCTATATACATTATTCGTTTCACTGAGAAACATATACATTTTTACAATACCCTATTTTATAAGGATTTACATAAGATTTGATTGCGTTAATGCGAATATCAGTTAACTTATCAAATCATGTAAGAAATAAATATATCAAAAACATAATTAATTGTTTATTTCTATACCCGTTTTCATTTTTGAGAAGAAATAATTATAGTAACGGCTTGCGTAATCTAAAACATAAAATCATCGATTTGATTATTATGAAATCAATGCGAACGCACATAAGTATATCATAATTGCCTGTTCTGTGATTTATGTATATATTTATACACAAGTATATATAAATGATTGTCTAAAAAACGCACAATCATTTTTTTGGCGCTTTCGACAAAATCGTAAAATGACTTCTCTAAAGTACCAACTACATTAAATTCTCTAACGGAAATAAACGGAATATTTGGATACATGTGCGGACATAAGAAACAACAAATTGTAAAACTATTACGTTCCTCGCTGCGTTCAAAATCTATATTATTAAAAAACTTAATTCCAATATTCCGAGTTTATTTAAGAAAAATAATTTTGGATACAATGGTATCCATCTTTGGTTATGTAGAAACTGTATTATATATTGTAAAACCGTTTTGTTATCCTTAAATTTAGCTTCGCAAATTTGGAACGAACATATACATGTCAGGAAACTGTCTCGCAATATATTTGTTAAGAAATGAAATTGTTCACATGATGACAGGGTGATGTCATGGGAAATACGGAATACGTATTTATTTAAATATTTTTCAATTAATATCCCGTACAAAATAACTTACTTTGATCCTCAAAATCTCTGTACACTAAAAAATTGATAAAATATTTTAGATAAAATTTTATTCTTTTTTCTTTTTACTATTTTATTTTCTATTAATTTAATACCGATATTATATACAATATGTTAAAACGAATGTAAATTTATGTTTTTCTTATAAATTAATAAATTTGTTATTATCTAATCAAATTATCATTGCTATTAGGAGTTGGGGCGATTATACGTATACAGTTCAGGGCGATTTTTGGGAATTTACATCCCTTATTTGAGCAAAGGTGAGCATTTTCTAGTTAAAAAGTTAATTTTAATATGCAATATTTGTTCAACATTTCAACTTCAATATTTGACTTATTTTGTCATTACTAATTACTTATTTAATTTTAAATGTGCACTATATCAAATTAACTCTTTACAAATACTTTCCAGTTTAGAGACTGGTTATAGAAGAATATTTTTATCAAATTTTTTAAATCATTAAATTATAAATATTAGAATAGATAAGATATATATATATCTATCTATGATCATATATCTAATATTTTATATCTTATATTTTTAACGTTACTTACATTTCTCTTGGCATATTTTTATTTTATAAAAAAAAACGCTTGAATAAGCTAGAAATATGAATAAAATAATATAAACAACTTTCCAAAAGATCGTTGACATGCCTTATAAACGAAACACTTACGGTTACAAACTTTACTTGCTTGATCTACTCGCACAGTTCATATTAAACAATTTCAGTTAAGTATACAAGATATTAAAATATTATTTACTATTTCGTGTTAAAATGATGTGATAAAGGAGCAAGATGCGCAGTCAAATTTGGTCACGAGAAATCAGAAGAATTCCAAACAACAACAGGATTAACACAAGGTGACGCACTGTCACCAATACTATTTAACATAGTACTAGAGATGGCAGTAAGAGAAGTACAAGAAGAATATCTAGGAATTAATTGCGGCCAAAACCTTCCATTACTAGCATATGCCGACGACGTGGTAATATTAGGCGAAAGTGAGCAGGATATCAAAAAAGCAACGGAATTTACTGATACGAAGTGCAAAAAAACGAGGACTCAACATTAACGAGACTAAAACAAAATACATGCGAATCGTTAGGAACAAAGATCAGAGGCGAAATGCAGCTGGAATACAGGTCGGAGGATATATGTTTGAGGAGGTAGATGATTTTAAATATTTAGGCACTAACTTAAGTAGCACAAACGACAACCACGAAGAAATAAAAAAACGCATGACATCAGGAAACAAATGTTTTTACGCCCTCTCGGGGTTATTGGGGTCGAAGCTACTGTCAAAAAAATCAAAAGAACGACTCTACATGGTACTAGCTAGACCAGTGATAATGTATGCATGTGAGCCATGGCCCACGACCCAAGGGGATGAGAATAGACTAGCTATCATGGAGAGGAAATTCCTTAGGAAGATTTACAGACCAAAAAGAAACGAAGACCAAACATACGAAATAAGGTCTAACAGAGAACTGCAGGAGTTATTCGGAAAACCAGACATAATAGCGGAAATACGCCACAAAAGACTGAGGTGGCTTGGACATGTACTAAGCGCTAAGTCAATAGCAAATGCTGTATTAAGATGGATTCCTTAGGGAAGAAGGCCGATTGGAATACCGAAACAGAGATGGATGGACAAAAATAAAAAAGAACTAAAACAACTTGGGATAGACAATATTATTGAAGCGGCTATGAACAGAGACAGATGGAAGGAGATTTGTTTTGCAGCAATGGGCCTTAATGGCCTTTAAAGCTGGAAAAAGAAGAAGAAATGACAACACATTTAAAACAAATACCGAGTTTTCAAAATGCTTCTTTAAAAAAATTAAATATATTTTTTTTAATTGTTATATTTACTCGATACATTAAACTATCGTCTAATCATATTATTAAAAAAATAACACTTTCTATGGATATTAATGATTTTATCGTAGTAATAATATTGTATTTTAAAGTTAAAATCTATACGGAATTTTACTTACCAAAACACTTCTTGTAGGCTTAACATATATTGGATTTAATAAAAAATAGTATATTTTTTTAAATAATCTTTCTTCATTAATTATCCAGTATTTAGCTTTGCTAAGTCAGTAGTAAAAAGTCAAATGAAATATATAAATAATAAATTTATAAGGTTAAATAAAAAAAACCTGATATTTAAAAGAAATTGTAGCATGCGAACCACATTTCTAGCACCTACACCTACAGCAATTATTTTACCTCATAAGGCCAATACTTTTCTCACACGTATATACATTATACACGACACATGAATGTCATTATATAATATAATGAATAATATAATACGGCTATAAATAATTATTTATAGAACGATTATTTTATAGAACGATGGAGAATAGTTTTACTACCTATTGCGTGGTATGTGCTCCTTTTTTATATTCTATGTTTTATATCCATATACAAGTATACTTGACTAAATATTCAACTAAAATTCGAGCACCTACGGAGTAATTATTGAGAAAGGGAATATCCAAGGTTTTTGATTGGTGATAAAAAAAATTGAAATAATATTGATAATAAAATTTAAAAATGAAATAATAATAATAACAATAAGAAGTACTGTATGATAACGTATCATTCAATTTACATAGAATCACAAAAAAACGGATCTCTAAATATAATATATATCTATATAATAAAAACATATTTTTTCCCGTAAATTATTTTGCGTTAAAAACTATCTACTAAAGTAAATAACCACCTTGTATAATTGCTATGAAATAATTACCTGGGTTTTTTTTATATTTTTTTTCAACTAAAAGAAGAAGAATATATTATAAACGTTATTGTATTTAACATATTATTATGTACGATTTCATTACAGTCATTTTTCTATATTCAAAATACATTCATATTTTTCTTAAAATAAGTCTACAGTACCTAGTATCGATATACCTTCCGAACCTATTACTATTCAATATGTTTCAGATACGTGGATATATCACTCAAAGACTTTACATCACATCCTGTGACTCAAAAGTAAAAAAAAAAAAATTAGGTTAGGTTAGGAACCACGGCGAAATGCGTTATTTAATCTGACACGTTAATGTCTGATCACGGTTACTTAAACGGGCTCTTGTATAAAGTCAGATAGGCACCATCGTCCGTATACTTACTCTCACTGCGGTCCTTCCGAGAAAGCAGATACGATCGTTGATGATATAACGCACGAGCTGATGAAATGTGTGGGAGGCTCTCAACATAAACTTTCCTGGTTCACAATAGTTAACCAACTTTGGGCCAGATGATCTCGCGGGCAGAACGTTTCAGTTTTTGAATAATTGGAAAGTAGTTGCTAAGCCTGTGAACTGAGTGTTTAGTTCCAAAAGGAGCGGGAGAAACGGCAGTGGATCAGAGGTCAAATTCTAAGTCACAGACGATCCCTACGCAATCTTTATGTCTAATTGTTAGATTATTTTAGACTCTAACATAGATTATTTTGAATAATTTACTATACGCCAAACACAGAATTAGTGAAAGGCCTTCGTTCTTTAGTATGAAGGAATCGTGTTAAATTTTAATCGTTTTATTATTGATAGTATTCCATATTTCTTGTTACGTATTGTTAAGTATTGCTATTTTATTACTGTAAATATTCCATTAAATTAAATGTCTCCTTTCACGGATTTTTAACGATTTCAAAAGAAAGAGTGAGTTTAAACAAAATTGTGACATACTGATTTAACGTATGATAAATACTCGTAGATGACTAGACATGAATTTAATGAAATTAGACCGATTGACCTGGGGACAAATTCGGTATCGGTTGTAAGAAATAATTGTAAATAATGCAACTGAATCTGTACTTTACGTGGCTAATACATAGGTATATATTTCTCATGCATGATGCAAATACAAGTTTAAACTACATTTTTGTATATAAAAACAATAAATATTGTGACACAGTGGCGTGGCGAATTTTTTTCATCTATGAGGCCAAGTAAATTCTGAGACAACTACCACCTATACGATGACTATTATATTGTTACATCCTTAAGTTAAATGTGTGACTATAATTAAATGTTAACTTTCCGAGATAATTTGTTCACATACACACCAAATCTAAAATACTCGGAGACCTCTCAAAAACCCCTTCATCACGCTACTGTTGTTAAACTACGTTTACTATATAATATGTATATGAGATCGGATTTAATGTGATTACGTACAATGTGGTCCAGCAGATTCGCTTTCATGAATGACAAACAATATTGACGTCAAAACAATAAAACACGGTTCAAAAAAAAGATACATTGTGTCGTTAAAAGTTCTATAAATCACACTTTATCCTTGTATTCTATATAGACTATGACTACACGAAACGATTTATTAACTGCATGCACCTGACACTGCACAATCTCCGCGTCGTAATATTCGTTAAAAATTACAATACACCCGAAAAACAAATATTTTTTGTTCACGAATAAAAAGCTGAACACACACTCTTGGAGCACAGCGGGTTTTTTCTTTACAAACACTGCTGATTCGCATGATCGTAGAGATATGTGTAGAAGGCTTATTATTTTTAAATGCGTTTTAGTTTTAAATTGTGAGAACTCTCTTTTATCCATATAATATTTTTTATTCCACCATAAAAAAATTGTATCAAATGTTTTATTAAATTGAATATGTACGCGTAAAATATTATTACGGCTTTATCTAATTTTTCGTGTGTTTGAAAATGCAAAGTTTTCGTTAAAAAATACTCATTATTACCTAACGTTGTGCAATACAACACGTGTGCGAAAGATGGTTGTTTAAATACTGTAGTAAATACTCGTATACAACTAGATACGAGTATTTACATAAGTAATTGTGGTTAAGACTTAACGACATTTTTTGAGTTACATAACAATAATGATTAAATTAAAATGCTAGAAAAAAGAAACTTATTCCAATATATAAATATAACATCGACAATACTATGATGCAATAGATTATTGATGGTATTTATTTCCATACTCAATTGTTCACATGCGTAGTTCGAATTTTGTTCTTTAGTGTCTAAAAATAAATAAATAATAACAAGGTACAGGAGACGATGTAGTTAAAATCACAGAGGAACCAATCGAGTCTAGTCACAGCAGAATAAACCTTGTTATCAATGAGAATAAAACTAAATACCTAGTATTTAGTAGTTATGACAAGACATGTGGCGAACAGAGCAGCCATACTTTAACACGTATCTACTCATTTTAGCAAGTTGATGAATTTAAATATTTAGGTTTGCTATCATAATTATCCCATATTTCTTGAAACGATCTTAACTTACTTAATACATAATGCTACAGATCTAGATTCGCAGTCGTCTTTTTAATGTAGTTCTTATCAATAGTTTTAATTATTTTTTAAATCCTATTTGATAATTTAATATCCGGTAAACAATGTATTCAGTCTAACGGATTTTAATATGTTATAAAATATGTAAACAAAAATTTTACAACGAAAATCCGTTAAGTCAGGTATCATTAAATTAAATTGTAACACAACGACGATGCTACTAAATACTATACACCTCACCGGCTAATGGCGATTTGTCTGAAAATAATTATAGAAATGTCGATATAATAAATAGAATTTTAATATTATTTAATCATATTACGTACAACATACGACGAGTAAATTTTTTTGCAAAATAACTGATTGAAGTAAGTTTTAATCATATTAATGAAATTAGTAACTATCGAAACAGTCGACACTATAACGTTTCCAATGTTTCGATATAAACCCACTTAAATAAACGTACAATAAAATTCGAGAAATTTTTTAATATTATTCATTATTAGAAATTTCATTTGTGACAATAAACACAAAATTTGGTCATAGTCGACCATATTTTATTTATTAACAAAATTAAAGAGAATATAACAATAACACATTATTTAATGAATTAAAATTATGAGACTATAAGTAAAAGTTAAATACATATTACTTGAATGACAGAACAAAATATATAATGTTTAAATACTTATATAATCGCGTTACATGTAAAACATTTATGCCGATTGGCCGATTGACGTATAGTGTAACATTTTATTTTATATCTAAATTAAATCATATTTTAATACATATTTTATACTACAATGGTAACTGAAATATTATTCCGCATTAACTGAGCACCAAACATCAGAGTCTTGTGGCGTTTCTGAAAATTTAATAAATCGGATATTATTTTGAAAAAAAAAAAATATATGTCCTTAATTGCAATGGCACACTTAATTTTGCAATATGAATCGGTTCACAATAGTAAATATGATACACATTACCTAAGAATTCTGCGTTGTTTTGCATATGGATGAAATAATTTTTCACAAAATCTAATCGCATACATTGTGTTAAAAATTATTCGATCATAATAATGTATTGGTGGATTTTTTATACTTTAATGTTGTTTATTTAATAATTTTGTAATATCGATCATGGTGACTAGCAGAAACACCCATATCATTTGTTTTACTTAATATCGAAAGTGAAACATCGATACGTATAATAATATAATTATAAATAAAAAACGACAATTGACATAATATGAAATAATTATATCATGGATAATATAGATAATACTCGTATACTTTTACACATTTATAATTTTTATTTACTATCAATTTTAATTCATACAAATTTATCTTACTATTATTATCTGGTAAAGTATTGTTTGCTACAAAATAATTAGTAATATATAGTACCGAGATGAAATATTAACAATCATTAATAATTCGCTAATATGTCCCATAATTAAACATTTTGTCAAATTTACATATTTTTATATAAAATGCGAGTCGGTAAATCTAAATTTGTCGTCTCTACTCTTTTATATATATAAAAGAGCAAAGAAATTACTCTGATAATATAATAATAATTCAAGAAAAAAGAAACTAATTTCAATATATAAACACACTATACTAAAATAACGTGTTAGTTTATTAATTTTATGTTCAAATTTCTTATTTATTCAGACAATTCTGGACCAACGCACCAGTGTAGCAGCAATTCAACTGTTCGATAACTCTCAAGACATCAGACGTTTTAAACGCTAATCGCCTTATGACTTCATATAAAATACTTATACTGAAACCTAACCCACACCACTAGGAGTAAAAATACCATACGCGTTTTCTATAACTGATAGTTTATTACTGATAAAATTTATTTTTCATACACATGTTTTTAATTGCGTAGTCATAACAGTTTTTCGTTGAATCTAAAAAAATAAAAAATAAATTTAATAACAATTAAAACTTTTGTATTTTGTATTCTATATTCTATAGTGTATTATTTAAACAGAGACAGTCAATCAAAGACAGAAATAATGAAAGTATAATATACACATTTTTTATTTCGTTAACACTCGAATAAAATATGAAATCAGGAACATGCAATTACTACTGCAACAATATTTTAAAGAATCTACTTACTTGCGTTCTCTCCAAAATAATCATACAACTCCACTGCAAAAAACATATATAGTTATGAATAGCATTAAATAATATTATGTGGGCAATTAAATCAATAGTTCTTAATTAATTATATAGTAAATAACCATAAAAAAAAAAGATAATTGCTCATTAATTCAAGGATGTATTGACTTAGTCAATGAAAATCTCATACAAGTGTTGAGCTATTGTGATTTCCAATACCCTGATATAAAGAGAAGAAATTTTCCATTTCTTGTTTTAATAAATTATTCTCTTATTATTGTATCAATCTTACTTTCACAATCAGTTATATCTTAAAAACAAGTAGAAAAAAAGTACGTATAAAACAATAAGTTGCAATTTATTTTGGTCATAATATTATAAAACAATGACTAATCATTAAAGAAACTTGTTTCATGTGGTAAGCCATACGTGTTTGGAGACTAAATCGTTTTTACCTAAATCCGATATTTAGTCTGCCAACAGGTATTATTGATGTGGAGTAAATTAAAAAAAAAAAACTTCAAATCGTGTGTAAAGAACAAAAAAAACTTATTATAATTCGCACATGATATATATATATATATATATATATATATATATTGTAAATGTTTTAATAATTTTATTATGATCAACAACAATATTTTACGTTACTATCGTAATATTGAGCAAATAATAATAATATAATTAAAAAATATAATTGAAAGGCAATAATAATTCAAAAGTAATATTTAAATATATGTAGTTCAACCAATGTTAAACGACTATTAATTAATCATTTTATTAAATGTGGATTTTTATTTTATTCATATATCATAACAATCGTTTAACTAAAGACTAATTTCGTTTATTTTTACCTCTTTTGTTAAATGAACAAAAACGTTTTATAGTGAAAATTTCTCCTAAAAATAATATAAATATCATTATGGAAAAAAATGTCTTTTTTACACAAATATATGTTTGCAGAAAAAATCGTTGTGAAACCAATATATTATTCTCTTTACTGAGAATCATATACATTTTTGCAATGTCCTGTCTTATAATGGTTTACACATTATTTGATTATGTTAATGTGAATATCACTTAACGTAGCAAATCATGTTAGAAACAAATATAGGTAATAAAAACATAAATAATTATTTATTTCTATACCCGTATATATTTTTGAGACGAAATAATCAAAGTAACGTTTTGCATAATCTAAAACATAAGATTGTTGATTTGATTATAATGAACGCAATACGAACGTATAATATCGTAAATGCCTATCTTGTGATTTATATATATTTTTATACGAGTGTATATAAATGATTTTGCGTTTGTCTGACAAATTGTTGGGCGTCTAACTAAGGTTAGGCACCACCAGGTGGTGCCGGTGTTGCGTTTGGTCAAAAATTCGTGTGAAAATTACTTTGTGAAAAATATTTCAAAATATCGAGATATGGTTTTTTTATAATTATTATTATTATTATTATTTGTAGAGTAATTTGCCGTTAGTTTAAAATACGTTTAAGACCAATAAGAGGAAAACATAAAAAAAACATATTTCCAACAGTCCGAGTTTATTTATGAAAAATAATTTGTATTCGATAGTATTCGTTTTAGGTTATATATAAACTGTATTATATATTGTGAAACCGTTTTGTTATCCTTAAATTTAGCTTTTCTAATTTGGAACGAACACATGTATACATGTCGGGAAACTGTCTCCCAAATAAATTTATTATGAAATGAAATTGGTCGCATGATGACCGGATTACGTCATGGGAAATGCGGTATACGTATTTATTTAAATATTCTTCAATTAATATCCCGTAATAATAACTCACAATGATGCTCAAAATCTTTTTGCACTAGAAAATTGATAAAATATTTTAGTCAAATGTTTGGAGAAATCTGTGTTATATTAAAATGTCTATTTAATAAATTTATATACGCGTACAAATATGTATAATAATATTTTAAATATCTATGTATATATATATATACGTATATTATAAATAAAATCATTATTAGTTGTTAAGCAAAAAGCACATCAACTGAACAAAAATAATAATAAACAAATTACGTAGAGAAAATTATGAATATTATAATGAAAAGTTACACAATTAAAAAAATTGATGTTAATAATTAATTGGATAATTTAAAACAGCAATCAAATTGTGTATATAGTGAATTCATTTATTTAAACAAAAAAAAAAAAAAAAAACATAAAAATAACTATGGCATATTATTAATTTAAAATTTTTATATATTATTAAATATTCTGTTTAAACATTTAATAATTCTAGAGTTACTTACATTTATCTTCGTATAAATCTTGACGACAAAAATAGACGTGTATACTTGCTAGAAATATGAATAAGGTAATACATAACATTTTCCAAAAGGTCGTTGACATGCATTACAAACGAAACACTTACGGTTACAAACTTTACTTGCTTGATCTTCTCGGACAGTTTATATTAAACAATTTCAGTTTAGTATACAATATATTAAAATATTTATAGTCCGGTGATGAAATGATACAAATACAAATACATTTAAAACAGACATCGAGTGTTCAAAATGTATCTTTGAAAATTTTTCATTTTTTAAAACTTATTATTATGTTTAATGGATACATTGAACTCTCGCCCAATCATATTATTTAAAAGATAGCTCTTTCTATGGATACCAAAGATTTTACCGTGGAAATATTATTGTATTTTAAAGTCAAAATCTATACAGAATTTTACTTACCTATACACATTCTAATGGCTTAACATATTGGATTCAATAATTATTAATATATTTTTTTTTAAATAACATTTCATCTTAAATAATATAATATTCAGCTTTGCTAAATAGATAGTTAAAAGCAAAATAAATAAAATGAAATGTCTGAATCTTAAATGTAGAAGGTTATATAAAAAAAAAACGCCAATCATCTAAAAGAAATTACAGCATATAACTATAGCGATTATTTTACCTCATATACCAATTCTTTTCACACACGCGTATATACGAAACGTGAATGACATTAATTAGTACCTATATAGAGGGATGTTCACGAGCACTGAACATACAAACCTAAAAAATACTCCTGTTTTCCATTTTTTTTTTTTTTTTTTGCTTCTGAAGACCAAATGGAAAAAATTTCACACATAATCTTGCATATTAAAATTTAAGCGGATAATAGATAAGCAAAACCATCAGAAGATCGTATGTTTTTCAAATTGATTTTAATTAGTCCCTAGGATAATTTCTTTCTATTTTAATCAGTCTTACGTATTTTGATACTTGACTCAAAAGTTAACACGATTATCATTTACATAGTATATAGTCAATAGTCATGTAAAAAGATCATTGTTTATTGAACCACTTCACGAGAACGCGACAAATGCCGGTAGCATAGATATAAGGTTTTATTATTAAGGAATAATTTAGTATTTGGTTAGGGTTCATAAAGACTCATATTACAATTGACGTATATATTCATGAAACTTATAGACTGACTCGTGAATGTGTTTCCGTCGACATTTGAAGCCTTAAGTGAGTACTAACACAGTTCAACAGCAAAATTAGAATCATATTAAAATTTTAAAAAAAAACATAAGTTTGTATTATAATTATATATACAACGTAATTATTGTAGTAATAACAAAGTTTTTAAATATGATTAAGGTCCTCTATTAGACCGATAGAATACATACAGTAAGGATCTCCAGATACATGGCAGTGAATGGAAAATAATATTAATGCAGAGATAATAAATTTAGTATTAAAATGAATCATTGTCGTCTAAATTATTTCTTGCAAATCCGTTTTCCTGTAATACTCACTGGACTGCGCGTATAGTATGACTACCATTGTAAATTATCTGTGACGGTTAAATTGTTAAGAAATCAATACGTACACGTAAAGCGAAACAATTTTTATGTACTTCATCAGCGGTTCCTAAAGTGTGCGCCGCGGCGCCCTGGTAGGCCGCGGTGACTTTATAGATGTCCTGCCCAACCGACTATTATCTGGTCTGAAAATAAAATTTGGATTTCAACAAAAGATGAATATCCTCTTCTAATTTATAAGCCCCAATTGTTTCAATTCCGTTTTCGACTTTCTATTTGTGAGAAGCTGGGTTTTTGTTTGTCGCTGAGATAAAATGCAAGTAACGGACAACAATCAATGTGGAAAAGGAAATGAGAGTGGCTGTGTCTAATTCGATTCAAATATATGCAAAAATGTGCAGTGATTTGCGGGCTTATCCACCCCATCAATTTAATATTTTCTACATAAATACATACCTTTGTAAATCTTAATAATTATTAATAATATATAAATATATATATATATTATTATAATAAAATAAATAAGTTTCATATCATCCATTACATTTTTTCTGGTTTTATTTATTTTTATCAAAAAAAAAAAATCATCAGTGTTATATCAAAAACGAGACGAAAAAACCTCAGTTCTATAAGGGCTTCGAGAGTCGAAAAAGTTTGGAAACCACTGTACTATATAAAGCTGAACAAATAGCTTATATGATCGGTGCAATTATTTTTTTTTTTTTACTGTTAACTGTTCTATTACAATTATTATAATTCGTGTATTCCTTTTCGCAAAATTACCAAATAACCAAGGTCCTAAGGAAAAAATAATTTTTTTGTTTCCAATGAAAATAGATTATAATATATTCATGTGGGTTTCGGGGTGATTATGATTACTAGTAAATTATTACAATAGACGGATGTATTAATTAATTCAACGCTTTCACTAAGGGAATCGGGTATCGGCTGAATTTTCTCAAAAAAAAAAAAAAAAAACAATCAATTTTTCGTCTATCCGCCCGTATATAGTCTACAAACAGTTGTACTGAAGCGATAAGCGGCGTAATGTCTATTTGAGGTTGGTCAGGTCAGGTATTTAAATTTTATCACTATAACTTTCAAAAATTTAAATTTAATATTTTTAACATTTTTTAAAACATTTTAAATGGTTTTAAAAAGTAGCCTGACCGATCTCAAATACACTTCATGTCGAATTCTCATCGCTTTACCTACAACAATCGGACGAATGGACAAAAGATTGGTTGTTTTTGTGACATAAAATCAATGGTATTACGAATACTATTTATACCGCTTAATCGATTATTTTTCGATATAAATTGTGAACAACAATTTGTTTTTTTTTTTGGTGATATTTATTTTTACTTTTTAATTGCTACAACAACCAATTTTTTAAAAAAATATTTATTATATTCAATACACACGTACGTTTGAATTCGACGTGTTTATACTTGTAGGCTGTAATTACACGTAATATATATATATATATATACGTGCGGACCTATTATTTATATCCCGTTAAAAAAGTATCCGTCTTCCTGTGTTTTATCACAGTGTAACATTAAACTAGATGGTGCACTCCGACATAGACCGAAGTTGTAGATACCATTCACAAATCAGTTGGGGAAAGGGGAAGGTCGCCGCCGGCACGCAAAAAAAAATATTCTTCAACGTTAAACATTTACATAATTTAAAAATTGGTTAACGCCTAAAGCTAACGCTCACTTTTGCGATCATTGTGTTTTGTGGTTAATGAATGTAGGGAGTTTTCGAATTGCGATTTTGTCGCTATATTTTTTTTACATTTCACTATGAATAAATCTATAGGATTCCATACCATAAATTGTGCAGTAAAGTATGTTTATAGTATACAAGAACAAGAAAAAAAAACGACCACGATTTTTGTACATTTTGTGTGTATACATTTTGCCAAACTTCAAAATAACTTGGATCAATCGTTTCTCTTTTTATATTCTAAAGCATATATACTAATAAAGAAAATTATATATATATATATATTTTTTTTTTACGAAATTACCTAATTGACTGAATAGAAATAGAAATCGCTTTGACGAAAAATTTAGTAAAAACTATTTAATATAAATACGTTGTACGGCACGGAATAAAATTTAATATTATTTCAAATACGTTAATAAGTATAATATTTTAAAACATTGTCCATTTTTCTGCGTGTTTCAAAATGCAACGTTTTCGTAAACAACAGGCGGAATAAATCATTGTTATCTGATAATACGCAATACAACGCGCGTGCAACAGATTGTTGTTTAAACATTTGAGCATATACAACTCGTATACAACTAAATTCGTGTACGTACTTAAGTAACCGATTATATTGTTGGCCTTGAGGCTTGAGAGCATTTTATGAGATACCTCACAATAATGATTATTGATCAATTATTCTACATTTGAAACTGTTATAGGATATAATAAATACAAGTTTTCACGTTTAAAAACAAAGTAATAATAATAATAATTACGCGGAAATATGTGTTTTATAATTAATAATTGTTACAACACATATTTTATACAATCAAATACCTATTATAAATTAAATTGATTGTTTTATCGATTTATTTATTTGAATTATGATTCTTGAACTTTTAATGTTCAGCTTAAGAATAGTTTTTTTTTTTTTAGTTGCATCGATTTACATAAGAACATTAAGTATATTAATTCTTTAGTCTAAGTAGAAAACAACAGCTATGCTCGCGATAGAATTGTTGGCTGGCAAGTACTGAAATTCCCAAATGAAATTATTGAAAATCACTAAAAAAAAAAAAATATGTATATATAACCAAAATAAGAAATACATGTAACACTGAACAGATCATGGTAAAGATAACATTATCATTTCTGTATAGTATCTAGAAATATAATTTATCGATATTATACTTACACGTGTGATAAGTTTCCAAACGACCTTTTAGAGGCTTACAAATGTCTGTACACAGTTGCCTCGGCATTAATTGGTAATCGAGCGATCCGCTTATTTGCGACACGGCCATTCGACTGTCGTAGTACGTATTGATCTAAATCGATAAAATGTATAAGATATTTAATCGAGGATGACTTAATAATATTATTGTGTCACTCTAGTACAATACGTTTTTATAGTGGACAGTGTTGTATTTGGACGACATAATCGTCCACGTTTCGGAAGAAATACTCAAAAACGAATCGGGTCTGTATAACGAACGTATTGTTTTGCCTTGGACGTCATCGCAATTTCTCCTATTGAAAACACAATTTTCAAAAAAAAAAAAGCATTGGTGAAAAAGCACTAAGAATTCACTAATATATATATATATATTATACTTAATAATATTGCAATATTATGTTTTAATATTTAATGTAAACTCATCTAAAAGCGGGTTGAGGTTATGTATATTTATACAGTTATTTTTGGAAAATAACACAAGTAATCCTGTAAAATGGTTGTCACTTCAATTGTTCTATTTATGCTGGAACATTAAATATCTTCAAATGTATAAATTATTATTTTAGTAAACAGTAATGACTGCTAACGTTCTCACTACATATTATATAGTGCCCAGTGCCCCAGCCGTGTAAACAATTCGCTGTGCACGCTATTTGACAGTGCAGGTCACAATTAGTGTGAACAACTGTGTACGATGAATATTTGTGCGTGATAAATCTGTATTGTTTAGTTTTAATAATGAAACGGACGTTTACGAAGAATAAAATAAAATAATAATCGGAATCGGATCCGAATGAAAAATTCTAATAACGCGTTATACGAAAATTGATATAGTTTTGCTGAAAAAAAAAAATCAATATTCATGTATACTAACCAATGCATAAACCATCCGATCTTCATGTCGATCATTCGCAGAGGATCGATTCTCAGGTTGGATTCGTAATCGCACGGTATAAAGTGTCCGGTTAATAGAGCCTATCGTACATACAAACCGATAGATTAACGATATTTTTGAAATTTTCTCCTCGCAATATTTATGATCAGGGCGACTCTTAAGAGGAGGGGTAGAGCAGGGCCCAAGCCCTGGGCCTCGCACTTTTCAGTTGGATTTAAGGCCTCGCGCTCAAAAAGAAAAAAATAGGAAAAATCGATGAATTTTGTTCGTGACTATTAATGGAGTTATTTAGAAAATATATAGCAGGTTCACCGTTTGAGTGTTCAATAAGTAATAATAGTAAACTTTCGGTTATTGAAAAATAGTATAAAAATGACATAAAATTATAAAAAAAAAAAAAAATGACCTAAATATTTCAAAATATGCAAAATAAAAATTAGTCTTAAAAATTAGATTCGTATGTTATTGAATCACTTTTTTAAACAGAAAAGCATCACTTAAGGCGTTTAAAAAAAAAAAAAAAAAATCATCAACTTGCGGGCCCTATAATTATGATATTAAACTACGCGATTAATACGTCTTACGAGTGCTACGTCTTGAACGGTAACGTTCGTTTCGATTTTGCTTTTGTACGCCACCGGCCAATCCAGTTCCGTGTACGATTCCAAGTTTTCATCGGGGTTTTGGACGATCGGTACTCGATCGATGCTCTCGCACGTCTGGTATAAAATTGAAAAAAAAAACGAGAGTATTACTCGCTGTTGCGTCTTATAACGTTCGAAACACTTTTCGTACTCACATAACAATCGGATTCGACGAGTTCGCGTTTCGGGATCGCCTTGTAAATTAAACACGAATCGTGAAGTAAATTTCCGAAATTGTTCAAGTCTATCAACTGTAAACGTTTAAAAAATCGAGAAAAAAATGGCGGCGGATTAGACGTGAATTAAAAAATGATTTAAAATTTGAATTTCGATTATGTCGAGTACGCGTTGATCGAACCGTATCGTTTACTCGTTTACGTAGTGTCGGTCTGGCCTATAATTGCACATCCCCCCAACCCCCAAAAGATAAAAATTTTCACTTGGCTCAGAAATAATTTTTTTAGACTACTTGCACTGGGAAGTCGGTGTGTGTGTGTGTGTGCATAATTTTTAATACAGTATAATATTTTATGTGAATTCGCTGTGAAAATATTAAAATACTAGAATGGAAAACAAACCGCTTAACATACATTTACGTGATTCATTCATCTAAACTTTAAACGAATCAAATTACATTTGAAAAAATCAATTTTTTGATTTGTACAAAATGTGTACGTTAAGACGACTCGCAATAATATACATGTAAAATATTTGAAAAAAATTTTGTTAGCGTACGTTATGTCGAAACACTACGGTGCGTTTTTCAATTCTCGATTCGAAGACCCAAAATTGTCTTATAGTCCAGTCAAATTAGGAAAAAGATCGGCAAAAATTCACCCGCAACTGAATTTTTTCTATACATTTAGAGTATACCTTTCTAGTAAACATACTAAAAGTCCTGACGTCTACGCCCTGTGCGTAGCCCTCCACCCCTTATTACTTATGAATTAATTGAATTGAGTGTATACTACAACGTGACGTACAGACGGACAATTGATTGAGAACCTAAATTTGGTTTTTTAAATCTTCAACTTAGAGAAAATACACACGTTCGTATATGAGAATAATTGTGCGCGAGGAAGTATTAAAACGTATTTCGCGTAAAGTGAATAAACCAGATTTTGAAATTAATTCGTAAAATACTAGAAATACTTCAGGCAGGAATAAACAATACCGTTGCGATTTTCAATATCAGGCTCATCTCTCTCTCTTCTTCTGCCTCTAAAACCCGTTGTGCTTCGTTATTTTCATTGTAGTGAATATTTTAATTCGCTATTTGACGACGAATAAAATATCACGAATCGCCGGAGCTCCCGGGTGGGCCAGACCGACACGGTTCATAATATATAATCCATTTAATTATATTATTCGTTCCATTTCTAATCGTCTCGCGCGCGTTTGTCCGTCCTTAATCCTTTTAGATCTAACACTCAAATATTAAGTAGATTCAAAAAAAACGAAATCGCATCCGACTTACTCGCATTATTGTCAATTTCGAGATAGCGCGTACGTACTGGTTGACGGTATAATCCTGCGACGCTACCGTCCCGAGTACGGTCACTACGCTCAAAACCCATAACGTCTTGTATTTTTTCAAAAAAAATTTCAACGCGTTTTCCGAAGATTTTTTACCGGCCCACGGCGGACCGTACACTACTCGGTCCATGTTCAGAATCTCAGTTTACACGTTTCAATATTGTAATTCGCGCGGAATTTTATTATTATTTCGCGTCGATATTGTATAATAATGAGGTAATATAGGTAAGAAATCGCGCGATACCGCGCGCGCGTAGCCCGTCGAAAACTGCAGTGTGTGATGTCCGTCCACAATGTTTCATCCTCTGTTACGCGCACCATCACGCACTTTACTCCGCGCTATTAGTTATTCCATTTTCCGAATCGCCGAACCGGACAATTGAATTACAAAAAAAGTGTTTTCACTCGATATATCCTTGACATTTATTATATATTAGAAAAATACACGACGCGGAACAGCGTACTTATAGAACGTTTTAAAAATATCCGCTTTTTTCCCTTTATACGTTTGATTTTCATACGTGGCGTGTTTTTTTTTTTTTATTATTCGTTTGCAATATATCGACTAACAGGAAAAAAAAGAGAACATATAGCGTACATCAGTGGCGGTCATACCTGATGTTCAACGGGGGCGAAAATGGAGCCAACCCCTCTGCCAATGAAATATCCCCTTCGACGAGTAATCACCAAGAAGAAAGATCTATTAATGTACAGAGACGAAATGCAGGTGCAGAAAAAGTAAACACAGCGTGCATGGAATGTAAACGAAATAACAATAAAACAGGAAAAGAAAGTAGTCACCAGATAGCGCTACGACACGACATAGAGGGCGTGGCAGAAAGGCGCATATAAATAGCGGTCACTCTCGAACATCATACACACACAAACACCACACGCGAACTACGTTGTTCACGCTTGACCGCCGTGACTACACTAAGCGGTCCGACGGTTACGGACAGCTATTTATGCTTTCTGCCACGCCCTCTATGTTGTGTCGTAGCGCTATCTGGTGACTACTTTCTTTTTCGGTTTTATTACGGTCGGTATATGCAGGTGTTTAGTTTGACGCTGACCGAGCGACCGATCGTACGCGCGTATGCAATCTTTATTATTTATTTTTTTTTATTATTATTAATAATAATATTATTGTTTGTCGTCAGCTACGCACTAAACGCTCGGCCACGACCGATGATCAGCGCGCACTGTCAGCGACTACCGTACGCGCTGATCCTCGGTCGAGCACTAATTCCAGCCTTATACATGATGTTCAAAGAGAGAAGGGGCGAAAATGAAGCATAACCATAACATAATTGGACCAACTTACATGACACAAGTCGATGCTGTTAGGTCAGAGATATACTAAAATTTAAAAATATCAAATCCCATGGGGGGAGGGACGATCCACCAATCGCCCCCCTTTATAACCACCACTGGCGTACATCGATTATATATAAATATAATCCGAAAACCTATATAATCGATATTATGATGATGGGGAAACGATTCTGAGCTACTTTTTTTTTTTTTTATATATAAATCAATGTAATACGCAATTAATACCGTTTAAATATTATGTCTAAGTTTTGGGGTCTTAGAAAAAAAAATACAAAATTTTTCGTGTCCTACTAAACGATTATGTCGACAATTTCATCGGTTTACCGCAATTTTCTGGTTGCTTTCGATATTACATACGTACGCGTTAAGAAAAATCGAAAAACTTTTCGAAAACAGTTCCTATACTACTCGTATAATACGATTTGCTATACTTTACAATGTTCATTTTATATACGAAAAAGTGTTCACATAAATTTTTTCTCAAAAATAAACGTGTCGTGTGCATGGGCGTCATTTCAGTTTTTTTCGGGTGTGCGAAGTTTCAAGCATGCCATTTTGAAATTTCACCAGGCCATATAAAAATAGATATTATATAAGTATACTCATTATCCTGCTTTAAAAACTAAAAAATAATAAATAATCGATTACTTTACCCGTGAAAACCAATAAGTAGAATGGGCAAAAAGCTTGAATATGACAAATTCGGCAAAAAAAAGCGTATAATATTTACATTTATATTTTATATTTAGGACTTTTGTACAATCATAAAGCTCTACTAAAAAAGTCATTTATATTTTAAATAATTTAAATTAAGTTTATAGAAAATACGTCTACAGCTTTTTCTATATCGATGTTGTTTAACTTCTTCTTTATCAACATTACGGACCGTTACCAAAGCAGGGCCAACCGGGACTGTATTAAAAGTAAGGGGTGCGACCGCGGTCGAAATGACGCCCCTGGTCGTGTACTAAAGAAAGAAAAAAAAAAAGGAAAAAATGCATTTTTATTCGAATCTTGTAGTTATTCGTACGAATACGGCCTCCGTTTTATTGAAATACTTTGTTAATTATATTACAAATATATTTCTTTACCGTCTCGTAAAAATCAACCAAAGACTATATCTCGTACCGTATTTTACATTTACGCGTCTCTACATAAATATGCAATATTGTTTGCGTTTTAGCACATGTATGACGCAGTTTGGTGAAGAAAATTATCATTTTTTTTTTTTTTATTAGAGCGAAGTAGGCTATTCTATTTATCTGAACGTTTCTGGTTGTGTGCAAACATGTTTCGTGATCTGTTTTATAATAATAATAAAATTTTAATATTATTTAACGCGTTTAGACATCACTTTAGTGCGCTCTGGTGCGCCCGCGACGGCACACGCCTATCGTTTCACCAGAAGTGTCCGCTAGATCTCGCCAGCATAACGCATCGATAATAATAATAATAATAATAGCAATCACTCAATATCTCGACTTCACTAATTAAATAAGGAAATGCCGGGGTCAGGTCAATTATTATTATTGTATCTTACTTTTATATTCGACTCTCGTACAGTCGACTACAATATAAACTAAATTGTCTGCGTTTCCTTTTTTTTTCTATATTATTTTTTGTTCTGTGAAAATGCTCCTTAAACGTGGAGTAGATCCTTTTTAAGTGGATCTCTCCCAACGACGTGACACAGCCGACAAAATGGGTGTGCGATTCGTGTTAAATGTGCATAATATTTTACGTGTATTAAATATACGTGCATTAAAAATAGTTATTTTAATTTTAATAAGGAATTTATATACATATATGTATATAAAAAAAAATGTTTTGTATAAATATTATATTTTATTGGTATATTTAATTTTTAAAAAAATTACGCGAGTACAAAATATGCTAATTGATTTTTTCGGTTTTAATTATTTCGTTTTCCCCTCGATCCGTTTGCTTTCAATGCGAATACTAACGATAACGAATATAAATAAATCATTGTACGATCATAATACTTTATTTAAGAGAAAATACATTTCGAAGAAAACTTTTCGGTTTTGAATTATGTATATATTTAAAAATAACAATATTATTTCAGCAGAAATGTATAATCTAAAAAAAAGGCACTGAAATTTTAACGATTACGCTACAAAAAGTGAAAATATAAAATTTTGAGTTTAGTCATAAGGATTTGACTTTTTTTTTTTTTACGTTATTCAGAAAAAAATATGCCGATGCTTGAGTCAGTCCCTGTGAGCCTATAGTAATAACGTTAAGGATTTCTTTTTTCTAATTTTTTCCAACGGTATTCTTCATTCGCGGTTGATTCGTTATTATTTATTATTATTTTTCGCTATATAATTTATTGACAATAAATTATGGTCAATGTCATTAATTGTTCCAGTGTTATGTCTGAATATCAAATTCAAAATTAACCGTTTTTCAAGCATAGTACATTGTTCAGAATTATATTGTCTTTAGAATATTATTCATTTGAAATTATTGAATTTTGATTGAGTATATTTTTTTTTTTTTTTATGAACGGTAACACGTGCGGTTATTTTTTTACTCAGCTGTATTCGGTTGTGGCGACGGAATGTAATTTTATTTACCACGGTATGCGTTATTACGGAACTATACATTGGAGCGTATTACTATAATATATATAATATCGTGTGTGTGTGTGTACGAGCAATCGAACAGTCACGAAATGAGAAGTGATTGCCAACATTAGGTTTTTTTTCTCCTCTATAATGTTTTTGTAATTATTACAACACACGACGAGTTATTATTATTATTTTTTTGTTAAATATTTACTTAGAAAAATAACCTATATTTATTATAATATAGCAACTGCAATATAAATCGCACTATATGGCGGCACACTTATCTATTTTTAAACTATAATATATCAAGTGCGGAAGGATACGCATAGGTTTTTTTCACAATTATTTTTATATAATATTATATTTTATAATTTTTTAATACGGGTAGTATATTATTTCTTAGATGTTATTATTCATTTATTTATTTTCAATTATCACGTCTTACTTTGGCAACAATTATCAAATTTTTTTATAATTTTTAAAAATAATGTTTGACTATAAACAATAAACGGTCACGATTATCACGATTAAGAAACAATTTATTATTTGTGCGTATAATATTGAAATTCTTAAGTGCGTACACTCGCAATATTTCATAATATACCGTACATACTATATAGTTGGTAAATCATATTGCGATGTGCAAAAGTGTTCTATCCAACTTGTTCCTGTCATTTTTCTCCACATCCACGTCTCCATCGCCTCCAGTCTATCTTTTTCACACGTTCCTATCGTCCACGTTTCACAACCATATAATAAAATGCTTCATAAAATGCTCGTCTTCGTACGTCGGTCTAATACGGTTTTTAATGAAATATTAAAAATACAATAAAGTCCTGTAATTCATTACTGTTTTATTTTTGTAAAATAATTTTACACTACTAAAATCTCAACGTTTTTTTCCCCCGATTTAATTTTAAACTCAACTACAGTTGAAAACGTTTTTGGTTAACTATACGTATATGAACTTTACGCATCATACCTACTATTCATTTGATCGAATTTTTTTCAAAATAATAATTATTTTCATTGACTCGCCCGTTTTATTGATATGTGGTAAATCACAAAGGGCACGTATACCGCAGGCTTAAAAATTTAATAATATTAATATGAACGTTCGTCATTTGCATTTCGCTGGTAGTTTATATTTTATAAACGAATTTTAAACGCGACGGCGCGGCGGTTTGATATTACATCAGTCTCGTAATATTATATAACGCATTATTTGCAATTTGCACGGTTCGTGTTTCGATAAATTTAATTTTAATTGTTCTACATAATATATGTGTAGGTCTACGTGATAAATATCGCTTTAGATAAATCGGTATATTATTGGGTGGTACTGCGAGTCGGCGGCGATTTCGACCAGCGACGATATGAATTATCACGCAGGAAAAAAAAGACGATTCGCTGTTAATGATTTGTACGGAAAAAAAAAATCATCCTTTTAAAAAATTGCGAAATTACTGCAAGTGTTTAGTACAGGACAATGTCCAATAGGAAATGTATTTCGTTTTAATTTTTAAATGATTTTTTTTTTTAATTATTTACTAAAACGACGAAAAAATAAATATGCGATACGTATGGGGAAAAAATGAAATGGAAATAATGATTTTCTCTGTTGCACCGATTAACATTATTGAATCGTGTATGATGTGTTTTTGCATTTGAAAACGAATGTATTTATTATTTTGTTTTTTATAAATACAAAGAATTACAAATTTCATTTCGTTGTACAATCTATACGTAATACTATATAATAACGAGCGCGTTTCACTCGTTTATTATTCAAACAATTTTTCCGCCACTATTTATAATATTATTTATGATGTGTCGTATTATATATTATGGTCTATCGATCAAAACAAATCGACACACCTATCGACGTTTGATTGATGATAATATGGGGGACAATAAAATAAATTAACGACAAATATTGACGGGAATATTTATATAATATCGCGGCGATAATAATATATTATTATAATTCCAAATCGGAAATTCGTTATTTATTCTAATATAATATTATATTAATCGATTTCCATGAGGGCAATGAAAGTTTACAGTTTAGGTCAATGTAATATTACAATGTGCATTATGATTTTTAACGAAATACCCTCGTGACCCAGTTGAGACTGTTTTTTTTTTTTTTGCCTCGGGTCAAATTCTCGTCATGTGTGTAAAGACAAATCGGATTTAGGACTCTGCACTGGATTAGCAACAATAAGAGCCTATACATATAATGCAATATACACCACACGTATTCATATATTCATTGAAACATACGCAGACGGGCGGAATTCTCGAAATTTTTAATTTAGCACCTTAGATTTACACACACAATTTTTTTATGAGTTAAAATCAGAGTGCATTTAAGTTCGTGCCTAAATATATAGAATATATTTGAACATTTATAGAACATAATCCACATTATGTAACGGATCAACATTACACGTATAAATATTATATTATAACAACGTGTTTAGTAAATAAATAAATAGGTAAATAAAATATATCAGAAAGTAGATTTAATCTGAACAATGTATCTCAAATGTCTAAATAAAAATTAATAGTAAATAAACTAAATGAAATCGAAAGACTTTGATGTATTGCCTATGGCGGTATTACAAACCAAATATAATTATGGCCCGTCGGCCTGACTAAATTCTACACACAAGGCCGACCATACTCTGCACGTGAGACTGTGTTGGATGGCGGATTTCATCCCAAAGCGAACCGCACTGGGAATAGTAGTTACAATATATACTTTTTACACAAAAGGTGCGTGCGACCACCTAGCCAGCAGTCACTGACGAACAAATCGCGACACAAATACGCGTATAACTACATCACTCACAAGACAAAAATATGAACACCACGTTTATCCACAATAACTGCCGGTACAATTTAAGACCACCCTAAAACGGGGGAAAAACTAATTATGATGGAAATGGTTATTGCCCTGAACGATATTACCAGACAGTCAATTCACACGAAAACGTGGGTTTGAAACAACGTTGCAGTCGATGAAGAACATGGACACACGAAGACGTTCCACCGTCCGCGAACACGAACAAACCCCAGAACTGCAAAAGAAACCCCGAGCCAGTCAATTCTGTTTTCTACGAGGCAATCAACCGATTTTAACAGACGACACGGTTTAATAAAATACGGTTGCCCAACGGCCGGAGTAAAATAAATAATACTTGTGATCAGGGCCGGATTAAGCACGGAGCCTAGGAGCCCGGGCTCCAGGCCCTGAAACATTGAAGGCCCCGAAGGGGCCTTTTATCTCAGACCAAGTTCAAAATATTTAAGTTTAGATTTTATTTTGGCATTTTCGTATTATTATTTGTATTACGCGGTGTACTAGCATTCGCCACACAAATCATTCTGTTTATACATAATATACGTAATGATATATGAAATTGAAAATTGACTAATATTAAAGATTTTTAAAGATATTTCTGTATACAATCAATTAATTTGACGCTTATTTTCATGTTTTTAAGTGCTACAAGTCCCGAACCCTAGTTATAAGTATTCTAAGGACTAAGGGCCCTTTGGACTACTAGGCTCCAGGCCCGGTAAACTCTTAATCCGGTCCTGCTTGTGATTGGTACCACTAATGAATATTTGGACGTGGGATTTTAGATATCTATGTTGGTGTTCCTACTCCCGCGAAAATCGGTTATCAATTTTTTCTCTTATCAAATACGGGGAGAACTGCCCCTTGAGACGTACCTATTAAGTATGCTTATGAGATACACTAATTATATAACAGTAAATAATGTAGACTTTCTATGCGGCATATATAAAAAATAATAACCATAATAATACCATATATAAAAGTATACGTTTCACAAAAATACGTTTATAATGTAGAATAATGTTTATATCGTTTTTGTTAATAAATTTCTTACGTCTTTAATGGGCCTAGTGAAAATGTCCTATTTATCCTATATGGACCTGTGTATAACTAACGACGTATATAAATCAATATGAATTGGCTAACATAAAAATTATCAAATATACGGTATAATATTCATATAAAAATCCATTCTATGTGTTATTTTATAACGATCCCTTCCCCTTTACCTCCAAAGATTAAGTCCTAATCGTGCCACTGCTGTGTGTCGATTATTATAATATTATTATAACGTGAGATTATTATGTGAGGACAAAGCCCCTCAATTCATGTGTAAATGTGTAATATATATAGGTACATTAAATAGACAAATATTCTAGTTCACCAACAAATTATAAAACCAGCTATAATTACGGTAGGCGTCTATATTACATTATAATATGGTGGTAGGTCATTGCGAACTCTCACACTTTACACTTGGCACCGTACTATTATGATAATATACACCTAGGACCTAGGTCACACGTTAAAATATAATATTATATAATACATATATTTGGTCCACAATAATGATAATAATAATATGTATATACATTATCGCTATAATATACTTCGGTGTATATAGTAATTTAAAATGTATTAACTTGAAGTGTGCGTATTAGGTGCTTAAAATTAATGCTTAACTATTAGGAACTGTTTTGCAGAGTGAAAAAAACTCGTTTCATATAAAGACCGTAATATGTAAGCGAAAAAATAATATTATACCGTGTAAAACAATATTAGAAAATAATTGTTCGATGTGTTTTCGTTATGAAAACAACCAACGAAAATTTAAAAAAAAAAAACCAGGGCGAATTTTTTTTCTTAACGCCTTTCTTTCTTTCTTCGTCATTAGAACTTATTCTTTTGCCTCGTTCTCGTATATTGTGATTTTCGTTCCGATCGTTAATAGGTTCAATTTACGGTCTGAATAAATATTTAAAACTTTCTCGAATTTCAGTGCTCGCTCTTAGCAACGGTTATGTCTAATACTTGTGTGTAAATAAGACTTTCAAAAGTTGTCAGCGTTTTGGCGAATTTATTTTTCCACTCGCTATTAAATTACGCGTCGTAAATTAGTCGTGGTTCTTTTGTTTTCGAAATTTTTTCGTCGCATATTTTTATTGATAACATTTTCTGCAACGAACGAAGACAACTCTTTGTAGATATATAGGACGATACTTTTTTTTTATTGGAATTTTCGAAACGAAGATTCCGTTTCAAGACACTGTTTGAGTATTATAAATAACAGACAAATAGAAACGGGATAAAAATCGTGCCATTTGAAGTATGTCGTGACAACGGGACACACAAAGCTGAGAAAACGGTACAATCCCGTATACGGTCATCGTGGCCTAATCCGAATCGTTTGTTCGGCCAACTATCGTATAGGCCAGTGGCGGTTATAAGTGGGGTTTATAATGGATTAATAAGAAT
Source organism: Slavum lentiscoides (assembly GCA_032441835.1). Taxonomy (NCBI): domain Eukaryota; kingdom Metazoa; phylum Arthropoda; class Insecta; order Hemiptera; family Aphididae; genus Slavum; species Slavum lentiscoides. The sequence goes on along the minus strand of CM063715.1, from coordinate 6,166,593 downwards.
AAAATAAATAAGTAAATAATAAAGATTGTATACGCGTGTAAGATCGGTCAGCGTCAAACTAAATACCCGTATATATCGACATAGCTCGTCAGCCGACCGTAATAAAAAAGGGAAAAGAAACTAGTCACCAGATAGCGCTACGACACAACATAGAGGGCGTGGCGGAAAGCCGCTTATAAATAGCGGTCCGTAACCGTCGGGCCGCTCAGTGTAGTGACGGCGGTCAAGCGTGAACAACGTAGTTCGCGTCTGACTGCGGTGTGTGTGTATGTGTGTTGTTCGAGACTGACCGCTATTTATATGCGCTTTTCTGCCACGCCCTGTATGTCGCGTCGTAGCGCTATCTGGTGAATTCTTTCTTTTCTCGTTTTATTGTTATTTCGTTTACGTTCCGCGCACGTTGTTCTTCCTTTTTCTACATCTACATTTCGTCTCGGTACATTAATAGATCTTTTTTTTTTTAGTTATTATATACTCGTCGATGTGAATATTTCATTAGCAGAGAGGGCTAGCTCCATTTTCGCACCCCTTTGTCATCATGCAGTATAACCGCCACTGGTATAGGCGTACCTACGTCTTTCCCGTAGTTCAATTTTTGTTTTTTACACGCGTAAAACATTAAACGTGTACCGTACGTCTTGTTCCGCGAATTCGTACTTCTTCGTTTACGTCACCATATCATCAGCTGATTGATATCCGTTTCGAAACTATCGATTTAATACGCCACGCAAATATATATTTTATAGTTTTCGAACTTTTTTTTTTTTTTTTAATAGTAATAATATTATTTAATCGATCGGGGCCGTTCTTATTAATATTCCGGCGTATTTTCGCCTTCGCTTTGTGTTATATTTATAAAACTACGTTTATGATGGCGAAATCAACACTAATCTACAGAGCTATTTTACACGAGACGGATTTTCGAATATCGACTCGTGCGATATTTTTGTAGTAGAAGTTTCAAAAAAAAAAACACGTCGGGTTTATTAGAAATTTTTACGAATCGATTTTCACTGGAAAAGCGCAAGTAGTTTACAAAATCGTACACCGCGTTTTGAAAAAAAAACGAGTGATTGGTATATATTTTTTTTAAAAAAATGTCCTTTGTCCTTATATAATATATATATAGCGACTTGATCGAGTACACAATATTTTGATAACGTTGTTTTTTTTTTCTTTAAATCATTTATTTCCGTTCTGTCAACAGTATACGCAGTAGACGAGTGCACAGCTGCAGGTTTATCGACCACGACGTTCCACGCGTGCTTTTGGCGAGACGTGGCCCAGTAACAATAATAATAATAATTAATATACTTTCGTATACTTGCTTCGATATTTTGTAATATAATATATCACCACCATACACGCCTGTGTCGTGTTTTTTTTTATTTTTTTATTTGGACTCGTATTTTCGAAAATTATTATTCACAAGCGTTATTGTTATAACGCAGCGATGACGACGAGAAGCGAAAAAAACAACTTACGCAACGTACTGTATACGCATAAACTATAAAATATAACCGAGTGCCCGATTTTGGAATGACAAATTACCACCGCTCCTCATCGCGTTGTAGTACTTGCTCGCATTGCGAATTATACACATATTATATACATATATATAAATACGTGAAATCATATTACGTGTGTTGATGTATAAGAAGTGTATTATGTCGGTTCAAGTATATTATATATATATATATATATATATGTATAATTTTATACAGTACACGTGTTTGCAATAATAATTTAAAACGTATTAAAAAATGTCGTCTACAAAACGATAACGAAATTACGCAAAGTCTTTTTTTTGTCTTTAAACCTCCACCGTGCACGGTTCATACGTCCATTTCGATTGAAAGTACAAAATCATACTGCTCGTATATGTATATTTATTGTTTTATAATTATATGCAAAAAAAAAAAAACACTGTTTCGTCACACCCATAGGGCCTACCTACCCATACAGAACGTCGAATCGTTGCCGACTGAAGTGCGATGCGAGCGGAGAAGCATCTGCTGAGATTCGTATAGAGCATTGGTACCCAACTGGTGGTCCGCGGACTCATGTCAAGTGGTCCGCGAAAATAATATTTAAAAAAAATGAGCGAAATCGTCTGAATCGAAGTGACGATATGCGACTTGCACGAAGCAATAACAGCATCATTCCAAGGATTCCACAACTGGTCAAAGAAGCGCGCCCTAATAAGTCACATTAATTAAGTACTTATTAATAATATAAACTTGTTCTATTTTTTTTTTTTACGTTGAATAAAAGTCAATTAATATAAGTTAGTAAAATGTAACATTTGAATTTGTATCACCTTTTTTTATTAAATTAAATTTTTAAATAAATAATAGTTAAAATATTTTTCCACAACGTAAACTGTACTTTTGATTTCATTTTGTACCTAGAAATTATAAATTATAAACGTATAAAAAAATAAGTGATATAAAGAGGGGGAGGGGGGGTGATTGAAATCAGGCTGTGATCCGTGACGGTGGAAAATTTGTAAAAGTGGTCCGTGCCTAGTTTTGAGTTGGGAACCACTGGTATAGAGGAACCACCCGCGAAAACGGTATAGCTAATAGTTTAAAATTGTCCGAAGGGTTACGAACCGACAGTGTGTTCGCCTATAATGTGCATCAGCCGGTATTGGAAGTCTCCATAAACAGCTGGCTGTTGCAGACAGTGGACGATACCGAGCTTTTACGGAGACCAGCGTTACTTAGAACGGCAGAAACGGCTTGGGGAGTCATCAGTGGCAATAAATTTCCACACTACGTGTTATCGGGTCGTTTTTCACGATTCAATTGTATATAAACATTTTTTACGGAAAATCGTGAGATACTTGAGGTGCCTAAAGTGAGGACGGGGAGTTGAAGTCGCCGAAAAATAATTTTGCATATTCATAACGCCGGCCTTGGTCTAATTCGTAGACGCGCACACGGATCGCACTGGCCTACAACATATGGTGTAGACGAGCAATCGTACGGTACGCCCCGGCGTCCTCTATAAAAATGTTTTGTTTTATAAAAATAAATGTAATATATTAAGAGGTTATTAATTTAAAGAAGACTCTGGTGTCGACACCGATATGGATATACGGCGTAGAATCGAAATTCTTAAACCGCCCGTACCGATCGGTGATCGGATCCGTCCGTCATCGAGTTGTCTCGCGATACTTCAAAATATTGTAATAATAATATAAATTAAATTTTATTCATTTTTATTTTTGTTCCGTTTTAGTGTTTTCCTTTTTTTTTTTTTGCTTAAATATGACAATTTTTGTCGAAACCGGTATATATATATATATAGTGAATAAACGAATTCAGTACAACAACTCCTGTATTTGTCTTTATTTATCTTTGGCTTGATTGTGTTTAGTCGCTTATCTATCAATTCGTTATTTCCGTGTATTAATTTATAGTTTTTTTTTTTTTTTAAAACTTCTATCTCTTTCGCGTGTCCTTTTTATTTAATTTTTTTGATTCTGTTTTTTTATTAATACTAAATAATAGTCCGAATATATCGTGCACGCCTACGCTTCCTGTTTTGTATCAGTGTTCCGGCGGTAGGTATATTATGCAAATTGAACTGTAACGAAAATCGCGATAAATTTCTAATCACGACGAACGTAGCGGTAAACGATCTAACGGTTTGATGTAAAAAAAAAAAATCTCTGTAAAGGTCAAATACGAGTATATTCACCGGTACCGGCTTCGTATACGCCTCTATACCGGAAGCGGTATTACTTATTGTAATCGAGGCCGGGCACTTGCAGCAGTTAATAATACCGGCCAACGAGTTTATTAAGGGTTTTGTTAAAAATCTCTCTGTTTTTAACTGGACGAATTATTTTTTCTTTTTATCGCATCAATTAGTTTTGAATTTTCATCGTCAAAGGTGTTCCGCACACATTTGGTTTGCGTCGAATCTCACTGGTGAAAAAGTATTGGCGAAAACGTTTGAAAACCGCATTGGCCTGCTGCTGCAGTCCACTGCAAGGCCGTAGCCAGGGGAGGTTTCGGGTTCAAACCCCCCCCCTCGAAATTTTTTTTGAAAAAAATTTTTCTTATATGTGTATGAATAACGGACACCCTAATAAAAATATTTAGCTTGTATATATTAATGTATATAAAGTTTAAAATTGAGTAAAAATGTAAAATAATGTAACTACCTAAATAAAAAAAATGCCATGTACTTAATTTAAATAATAATTTCATAAACTCATACTATATATGAGAATATTTATGTTTTTTAAAATTTTTCAGTCAAAAAAAAAATTTATATTCTCAACCCCCCAAAAATTTTGGCTGGCTACGGCCTTGAGTCCAGCCCAACTCAAACATACGTACCTAATCAAATCAGAAGGCGCGCGTTTAAGAATTACAACGAAAATAAGACAATAAACGCGTGCGCGCGTTAACCGGTTTTGTCGATCTTCAGGACATAATTTACATTGAAATTTACATACGTCGTATTGTTGAATTTTTTTTTTTTTGATATTTTTATTCGCATATAACCGCACGAACGCGGACGCGAGACTCGACAGGAATGTGACGACGACGACGACGGCGAGGGCGTGTGACCAACCTTCGCTGCTGTTTCCAGCCCTCCGCCACGGCTTCCTGGTCGCACCACCCGCTAAATTATTATCATTATTATTGTATTATGTTAATAATAACATAACTATTAGAACTAGTTTCCGTCAGAAAAAAAAAAATCGACAGAGAGAAATATGAAAAAAAAACACCGTACATTCTCTTACGCGGACAAAAAATTCGAATGTCCTTTATTTAATCCGATCCGCTGTTATTATAGGTATTAATAATTGACGATGGGGATTCGTGCGAACCGATCAATCGAAGATACTGCTAATATGCCCAATTGGCGGCGAATTAACCTTGGCGCATTCTACAAACGCTTGTCTGATCGAGATCTGTTCCAACTTATTTTTATGACAGTATTTAAAAAAGTGGCGACTCTACATTTTACAATCGTGAATCATTACACTAGGAAAATGTACTAATAGTTTGTCCATCAAAATGATACGTATACGAACTAGCACGTGGTTCCGGAAAACTGTGCGATTACGGGTGATGATCAATACTTGTATAACGCGATTCAATATTTCAAGATAATTTTTAAAAGACTAAAATATATTCACCGAATTTACTTTTACTTTGTTACTCGGTGTACCCACACGTCATATCATTATACATTTCGATACGAAAAAACGGTTATTCGAATTCTTTAGGAAAATTTGATGGTTTCGTGTATTCGTCTTGAAACGATTAATTATTTTATTTGTCGTCATATAACACTCACGGATTGTAAATTGTATAATAAAACATGATATTTTATTGAATCAAGTAATAATTGTCAATTTTCTTAGGAAACGATAAATCTGTTAAACTCTTCACAAAATATTTATTGCTATATTAAAACGAATATATTTATAATTTTTTACGGCCGTGTCCCGTACCGAAAACGTTGATTTGAAAATTTAATTTCGAAAAACGTTATCAATACTACTCGATAGACCACTGTATTAGATTTTCATAAAAAAAAAAAAAAAAATGTTTTTCAAAAAAAGACGATGACGTTTTTCGTCTTTTCGGTGTTTATACGTAAGTCATCCACAATTTTAGCGTTTCAAAAAATCTTGTAATAGGACACGTTCGTGTCTGTACGCTTCCCGTTACATTTCTCGTATACAGATCTCGTCGATCAAACTCTTTATCACGATAAATCAGTTTTCATACAACTATAACAACAACAACAATAATAATAGTAACAATAAATATGTGGTTAACCCGTTATACTCCGTACGAGATGATGCTGCGCGCGTACCTACAGCAAGTATATTACGTAAGTCGTATTTATACAATAAACGTATTGTAACGTATGGAGTCACGTTTTTGTGAAGACGCACGTTTTATGTTTTTTATTTTATTATATTTACGAGTGATTCGAGTGGCTTTTTTTCTTTCTTTTTAACAGTATTTTTATTCGTTTTTCGGCGGTCGTCTGGCCGGTGTAAAAGTTTCACTCTCGTTTTGATGTATACAAGTGTTGTGCTTGACATTTCGTACTACTGCTCAAACACTATTAATGTAATACAACGGCCGTCACGTCTCGGCGTTTTTATATTAAACGTATTATTAAAAAAAAAACGCCAGACCGATTCTGCCGATTATTTTCGCCAAATTATTCTGGACACTAATATCGAAACGATTACATTTGAATATTAACGGTACGCGTTATAATATTCCCACGAGTAATCGTTTGACGCGATTAAAAGTACACACGACTATATATACCGACGAAATGCGTGTTTATGTTATACAATAATAGGATTTCATTTCCAATACTACACGTCATGTTATTATATTTCTGTAGGCATTGTTTTGGAAAAGAACGCTCGTGCTTTATATTTTAGAGCGATTAGTGAACGACACGTGAATGCCAATCGTTTTATTCTTTGTATTCGAATAGAACGCGGCATTCGTATTTGAACGGAACGATTTTCGGTTTATAAAAGTGTACAATGCGTATCGGAGCGAACGAACAATTATTTCGTAATTAAAATATAAATAATTCGCGTACCGAAATACCGGAATGAGTCGTTCTGAAAGAGCCCAAGAAAAATAAAATTATACACCAGCTTGCTTTTTGTAATTTTCATAGGGAATAAACCCGAAGCATTATTATTGAGAAGATTAATCACTATTGATAATATAGTGGTTTTGTTTTCAACCATTTACGTTAATATTACCTGCAATACTATCCTGTTTATTTATTATGCGTAGAATATTATTGCTAACGTGAGTATTGATAACTGTATAGAAAAGTTTATTTTTGAAATATTCACCGTTTTTTTTTTTATGATCAAAATAATTGCGAAAATAAATGTAATTGCGTTTTTTTCTCTCGTGTCTAATTCCTAAACACAAAGTGTAAATTATTACGAAGGAATTATAATTATACATGAGGAATGTTAGTGATTCATTCGATAAAACGTGTTGTTTCGAAAATAATACAATACGCGTTATGAACGTGGACGATGTCGGTTTTTAAATAAACGTTCCAGACGTTATTTACGGGAAAACAAATTTCAGACATTTTTTACTATGCCACGATTGTGGCCCGACCTGGGCCAGGGAAAAGACATTGTGTAGACCTTTGAAAAGTTAGTACGGTAAAACCAAGAAATCCGCGGCACGGCCTCTTAACATTATTGTATTGAACTATCAGCTAGCAGAGGGAGCAGAAGAAGCCCGTTTATCCTGCCATGCATTAATAGCAATTGACTCCCGGTTATGGAGAATGAGGTCGGAAAAAAGAATTTCATTCGTACCAAGGTGAGGAAAAAAAAAGACATCCCGGTCTTTGCCAGAGAGTCAGCCGTCTCATTACCAAAGATGCCTACGTAGCTTGGGGCCATTATAACATAATATTATTATAATACGTAGTTTGCCATCGTCATCGTCACGATCCATTTACCGAACACACAAAAGTCGTCCGCTATAGATCCGATAGTGCTTGCGGTATACACGCGTAACAATGTTATTATTATTATTATTATTATTATACTGCGCGACACATTCTAGACCATGACCCAATTGCATTGTTTCCGACTCTTCTCGTATACGAAATATTATCATACACGTCGTCGCAAAATCACACACACGCGATTTTCGTTAGAAGTCGCGAGCTCCCATATTTTCGATCGGAAATCATTATATTTTTATACACGTATATTAACCGTTTTTTTACTCTGTGGCGTCGATTGCACAATAGAAATTATTTCGATTCCATCGTGATTCAGCGACGTACGCGAGTGGATAAAGTCAGATTGTGGCATCTGGATAACTGTGTGGTATTATATATATATATAATATTATGTTTGATTAAAACAAGTATATTGTTGTATAAATTTCCTTTGCAATCTAATAAAATCTTTATATTGATAATTTACTCGGGTAAGCCTAGAAAATATATTTATTTGCAATGATTTTGATTTTGTTTTACGTCAACACAATTTGCAGAATTTTTTTTTTATAAAATACCGAATTGTACGTACATTTAGATTATTACTATTATATCTTCGACAATTATGATTTTTGATTTTCAAAATGCGTAGTGTGTGTGTGTGTGTGTGTGTGAGGCTGATAGATTTAAGAACCTAGGATCGGTATGGTGCAAAAGAATGGTGTACGAGTTCCGAGGGAGACGTGAAAAATAGAATGAAATGCGGACGGACCAAGTGCAGAGTAGCGTCAGGCGTGTTTTGTGTAATCGCGCGACAATGACATTGAAATATAGAATTTAACAGACAACGCAGTAGTGCAGAGGCTAGCAATGTTGGGCAGTGGACAGGAAAAAGGGAACGCGGGGGATGAGCGGTGTAGCGGAGATGCGAGAACGTGCCAAGACGGATTGTGTGGATTAAGGACAGAACGATCGCGTAAGGGGTGTGGTGTAGGAGTGACCTCTATTTGCTGAGAAAATGAGCGAGAACAGGGTTGAGATGGTTTGGACGCGTGATGGGGAGATGCGATTCAGAAGGCGTTATGGAAATAATTATGTAAAAGGGAAAAGAAGAAGAGGAGTACCGAAGAAGAAGAGACGCGTGGTTAGATGGGTGCAGCTAGTGTATACCATAAAGGTGAGAGACCGTGAGAGACCATTTTCAAAATGTATACTCCGACTTTCTTTTTTTTTTCACACTCTATACGCGATAAAGTATTATGCCGCCCGAACAAGTGCTGCGGTCGTAATTATTATGTATGTAATATTATTATAATATAGGCACGCGGAAATGCCGCGGTTATTAGATTCCAAGGTGGTTTCGACCGAGTTATCGCGTACCTATATATAAAATATAAATACTCATATATATCGTTCGCACGAGGTCGGATATTAATAACACTCGACGGGGTGTCCGTCGTCGGATCGAGGAAAACTTTTCGCATCTATTAGAGCACAATGAAAAAATATTTGTTTTTTATTCCCCGAACACACTACATACTCGTACGCGTACCTACACAATCCGTACAATAACGATTGCGCCGGTTAGTCGATCGAACACCACGTGCCATCATATCGATCCGACAATAACGCGTATTATTCGATCGATACATTTCAAAAGAACTCGTTCGACGATACGAATCGCTGCAGTAATGTTATCGATTTACTGCGTGCATTAAACTCACGGTCACGGTATAACGTTATTATTGCGAGTCATATTGAAAAAAAAATAATAATAATAGACGCGACAATACGACAATATTGAAAAATAGATTTTTATTATATTATTAAGAGATGAGTTTCAGCGGGGATCTATGAATTGAATCGATCTCTCGTATTATTATATGGATCGCGCGCGCGCAATAGCGACCGTTATAAATGTATTAGTATTACGTATCGGATCGATTTATTTTTATTTTTTTCTGATAATCGATTAGAAATATCGCGTTTTGTCGACAAAATAAATAATATTTAAGTTTACAGAGAAGATTTCGACGAATTCTCTAATACATATATATTAATACGCAAAATTATATCTATATTTGTGAAAAACAATCATAAACGAACAATTTATTATAATATATAATACTCGCACTCAGTAATTATTATCGTATACCGCGGTATATTATAATCGTTAAAACACTGAATATTATGTGGTATACAAATAATAGTTTATTGGTTTTGGTTCGCTAATTCCCTTGTCGCAATACGTATTTTTTTTCTCAGTTATTCTCGTAGTGAAATACTAGTACACGATTTACAAATCTGTAACGTAATGCATTTCGAAACATTTTACGACATTTTTTTTTTTTTAGATTCTTAAAATGTTCAATAAAAAAAAAACACAATTTATTCGTAACTATTTGTTTCGCGTATGAAAATAATTAATTAATTTTGAATTTTACAGGAATTTTCACGAAAAGTTTAATGCGTTCGCGGATAACCTATTGGGCTATTATAAAATAGTGTAATAATGTTGTAATAAAAAAAATATAAGTATTATAATCGCATAAAAATCTAAAATTAAAACGCACGCTTCAGAATATTATAATATCACAAGTTTTAAAAATTCTCATTTTAATTTAACGACGAGTTTTAAAAAAAAATTGAAACACACGAGTATTTTCACTGCGCTTTAAAGCATTATATTTTTGAAAATTTTATTTTTTAATTATGTCCACTAATAGAAAAATTCGACGTACTTATAAACACAATCCTCAGAAAAACATCAAGGGCGATGTTCGTTTTATCACAGCGTTTAATATAGTAATATGTATATAAAAATGTTTAAATAATAATAAAAAAAAAATGTGAACACACGAGTAAATCGGTCCATAAAATTGAACTTTAATTTTTTTTTAAAAAGAATTCGTAAACAATTTAAAATAAGTTAAATAAAAAATAAAAATTGAAATTAATAAATGTATGTTGGTTTTTAACGTCCTGAAATATTTTTTTTTCAAATAACCTTAAACCGTCAATTGCCGTATACGATTTATATTTGTCTTTTCAAGGAGTTGACAGGGAATTTGAAATTACTGCTTCACCGTATACAATCGGCTCTTTTCGAATAATTTTCAACGGTTACACATTCACATCGTCCACAAAATATTGCGTTTTCGCTTTAATAATTCTATATGTAATTATATCGTTTCGTATTGTACCGCGGCTTTCGTGTCGTCCGTTGTTCGTCGGGCAAATCTTTTATTGGCGTTTTTTACAACAAGATTTTCGCTACGCTACGAACATTATTCTAAAATTATGACTTACAGTAATATAAAATGTAAACGCGCTGTATATTTGCTTTATATTGTCGGTATAAAAGTATACGACTAAATGATATTCCACGCGTGAATTCGGAAAGTTCAATATATTGATATTGTGTCGTGCGATTATTGTACTATTATTACTATTATTATCGATAGAAAAACTTCATTGAAACGTTTATTCGGGATAAAATATACGATTACTCGTGATTGGCGAGTGGAGTAGTTTACGGAAACGACTCGTTTTATTTTCGATAAATCTGTGCCATGATTGATATTAAATTTTCGGATTGTGTCCCGTTGTGAAGGACCTTATATTATATTGTTTGGTATCAGGACCGTATTTAGGGGGGGTGGAGGGCAACAGGGGACTGATCGCAAAGGTGTGGTTAAATTTTAATTGTAAATTAAAAAGTAAAATTGTTTTTATATCGCATTAAATTATTGTATTGTATTATAATAGGGCGTTTTAATTTTTTTTGTTGCCCCAGGGCGACAAATTCCTAAATACCGGCCCCGTTTGGTATTAAAACGAAAATCGTTTGGTTTCGGTCGAAATTAGAAAAAAAAAATATTAGATTTAATATAATATATAAAAGAAAACAAAATTTTTTTTTTCAGGTTTACAGCTCGTGCTGTCGGCACACTGTCGTATAATACAACGGTCGACTATCTTTTGGACCTCACGGACCACAAAAATTTATAACTCTAAATTCTACGGACCACATATTATACTATATATACTTTTAGAGTGGGCGGTTACAAGCAAAAAAAAAAAAAAGGTCATCAACTTTCAATTAACTCACTCATTACACTAATCTAGGAATATTTATAGGAACGCCTATGGTACCGGCTATTGCGCGTTATGATAGGTTTCACATGGTGCGTATTCATACGCGAGCCGATCGTATTTAAACACGGGCTGCATATGTGTATATTATATATTATAATTTATAAGACGGTTGGTATAGGTATTTTATTTCACAGATTTTGTCTAAAATCTAAAGAGAAATGTTTTAAATAAATTACCTACACAATTTACGCAATTGATTAAATTTTAGTACAAGTTCGAATTTTTCTGCGGTCCACCAAAATTTTTTCGCGGACCACCGGTTGGCGACTGCTGGCACGATATATGGTTAAAAACGACTGGCGAGTGCAGCGTGCCCGGTAGCCGCTATAAATAATAATCGATATTAAAAAGAAATATAATTACAAAAAAATATGACGAAAGCCGAGTATAAACGTAAATGTCATCATATTATCCTGCATAACGGTCGATATGCGGTTATACAACGTGTGCGTTACGGTATATATAATATGATACGTTACAAGTATCGCGCCGCGGCTATTGCGGTCGATTACGCTGCACACTCCGGTTCTTTTTCTCGTATATAATCGCGTTAGGAAATAAAAACTATTATAATAACAGTGATAAATACCTTTGGAGATATTTATATTTATTCACTTTTTTTTTTTTTAATAATTATATTTTACGCGTGTTCGGTGTACGCGTTTAATATCCCGTTTCCGCCTCGGGTCGAACTTTCTTCGAACGGCACTTTCGCGCATAAGCGTTTTTTCGATAGTTCACTACACTGCTGGCCGCCGCTGCTGTCATAGGCACCGTCATATTTGCATGCGTATGACGTGCCGCCATTTAAATGATTTTTCCCGATATTGCAGGGCTGCTCTTTTACGAGTTTTCTCTTTTTCCATACAAAAAAAAAAAAATCAAATAAAATCCCGCTTTAATGTATTATAGAAATATTAAAGCAACTGAATGCGAAAACAAAAAAATCATTTAAAGTCTTATTAGTCGAGGATATTTATGATTTTTTGTTTTTTTCAACTCGACAAACATTCGAATAAGCCTATAGTCGCTATACTACAGGATTCTTTCTCGTCAGAGCTATGACCGCATTAAATCACTGGTCTGCGCAATCTCGATGGCGCGCAGATAAGGTTTAACTGGAAAAATTCGAAATAATAGAACGTATACCATGCGATTAGTGAAAGGTTTTGGAAAAAAAAAAAACAGCGAGGTCTAAACGAAATAAGGACTCGACCAGAGGAACATCAGTAATACCGTTATTATTAGATTATTACACGTATAGTAGACATTGTATTGTCTGTACGATTGTTTATACGATTCGGACGATCTTCAAACTCTAAACACGGACGAGAGAAGACCAATCGTTTGGCCGGTTAAAATTCCCGTAAATTGTTGAAGAAACTTACTGTTATAAGGTGTCTGCGCATCGTTTAAACATTTAAAATATATTATACACACCGATTTTACTGTTGTAGTGTTGTTTTTTGTTTAAAAAGAAAGTCTATCTTTTGCCCGGCCTATATCCTCGTCCTTATTATCGATCCGACGATTATATACGTACGTATTTTATTCTGTTTTCTTTTTCATAAGGCGTTTGAGTTTATGCGACAAAACAGACTTTGACAAATGTTATATAGTCATTACGTAACAATAGTTTTTAGTGAATAAATTAAACGCGTGTATCGCGTATTATACGTGCCTATCTAAATTCTACATCTGAACGTAAGGTGAAGTATTGCTCGAGTACACGTCATCTATAAACCATGTCACGCGAGCGCTGCATATAGTAGTAACGATTATAATAACATTATAACATTATACGCGTATTTTGTTCACTCGGCGTGCTATAAACGTAATTAATTAAAATCGCATAAGGTCAACCGCGCAGGATTAAATTATCTTGAAAAAAAGCAAAAACGTAACTATATAGAGGCGTTTTGATTCTGCGTATATTGCACTAAGAAATTTTAGATAATGGGGGGGGGGGGTGGAAAAATATGTGTTTTAAAATAGTTTATTGCGAAGACGATAATATAACGCGTACACTACTACATAAAAATTAATACTAATACATAAATTCGATAGCTGATATTATAGTTGTTGGTGATCATGACCGACTTGATTAAAAGGAAAAATCAGTTTAAAAAAACGAGAGAGTATATTGTATTTTCAATATCCACTATTACTATACTGCAATACCTTTGTATAGCAGGCTGCCGTTTTAAAAATCAAAATTTTATATATCGATAATATAAATTACGTATAGGAAATAATAGGAATAGAAAAACATTAAAAATGGATATAATCAGATATTATAGGCGGTATTTTTTTTTTTTTTTGCACTTTTTTGTTTTTAATTCTTATACGTTTTAATAATATAAAAATTTATTACAAATTCATTTTGGTTTGTAAATTTCCAGTATAGTTAAAAATTCGTTAAAATTATTATTTGTAGATTGTTTTTTTTTTTTTATAATTTATTTGTTCAATTAAATCGCTATTAATATATTGAACGCGATTTTAATATTATTTAAAATTTTATCGAAATCCCCCTCCCCCGATAAAATATTCGATACTACAATAATGAATTACATTAATATTGTTTAGGTTTTTTTCTCTCTTGTTGATATTTGTCTATTTATTCCGTTTATTGCGTTTAAATTATATTGACTTTTAATAGCGACATCGTGTCTAACGCGATATTCGTGATCATTATTATATTATTTATTAAAAAAGGCTTACGCTCGAGTTTATATAAGGAACAGAGTAAAAAAAAAAAACGGAAAAAGGCGACTGGAATCGTATAATGTTAATTCGGTTCGCGTTTTCCTGTAAATATTAAATTCGAATTTACCGTCGACTAAACTCACTGTAGGATCTAAGAAAGTACGTACATAGGCGGACGCAGATCTTATGATTAGGGTATGCAAGAGATCAGATTTTTACACGGCCGCGGACCAAAGGAAAAAAGTGAGAAATACTTGAATTTTTCAATTATTTATTAATAACCTTTAACAATTAATATGGTTTTTTTTACATATTACTAATAGCCAAGATACCTATTGAAAATAAATATTACAATTTTTTTTTTTTTGAAAATAATTGCCTAATACGACATAGTATTTTTTTGACTAGGATGTTTAGCTGCATACCCTGCATACATGAATATATTTTATACTGCCTATATGAATACGTATTTAATTGAATCGGTCATTTCAAAAACAACATAAGTCATCAAATTGAAATTTTATACAAACCACAAATAACTTCATAACTCCAGAAATTTAATTTTTTTTGTGTACTTTTACCTCTTTACACATTTATTTTTAAGGTTTATTACATTCATAATTTGTGGTTTTAAATTGTCTATCTTTGACTGTATTTCACTAAAATAATACAAAACTTATTTGACTTATGTCGTTGTTGAAATGACCGATTC
The DNA here is from genome assembly GCA_032441835.1 of Slavum lentiscoides. Lineage (NCBI taxonomy): Eukaryota > Metazoa > Arthropoda > Insecta > Hemiptera > Aphididae > Slavum > Slavum lentiscoides. The sequence continues at coordinate 6,151,520 of CM063715.1, read as the reverse complement.
AATTATTGTTACGATCAAACGGTAAAACTGCGCACTGCGATTAAATTATATACATTTGAACAGAGGAAAATCTTTTCGTACACGATTTTTGTGTACGCCAATAGAAATTCAATTAATGAACAATAAAAAAAGTATTGAAAAACGGATTGACTGTAAGGCACGAACCCGAGTAATGTTCAGTTGTACCTGTACATATATTATTATTATAAACGAGCGTTACACAACGTGCCGCTTATATCGAAAATTGTAGCGGACAAATTGGCATATATTATGTGTATAACGTATATTATATCGTATAACACAATATAATAATACGATATCGTGTGCATACGACTTGTAATAATAATCATAATAATAATAATAATAATAATGGTGTGTGTTTCTAGATCATTTCTCGTCGTATTATAATGTGTCGGGTTCGCGCGATTTCGATCGATTCGAAGGTCGGGTGATATATGGACGGCGAACGGAATTATTAAACGACTACATCAGCTCGAGCGCAACGCGATGTGAAATATTCTCGACAAACAACAATTATTATCCGCAATTCGTTTATACGTATATTATACGTTTTTTCGTTTAATATTTTATAATACACTAGGAGAGGAAATTTATGGTTAAAAAAAAAAACAGTAAAACACAAAACATAAAACTTGTAACTGAATTCCATTCCGAACAATGCGCATTCGTAAAACGCGACCTGCAAAAATTCGTTTTTTGTAATTTAATACAATCACGCGTTTGAAAGTTTAAAATATTTGAGGTATACGTAGGCGGGGGGGGGGAGAATAATTCTAATAATACTTATAATATTATACGAGTACGTTGAATAAAACGATCCATTTCAACAGACCTAATATCTAAACTATATGTGTGTCATTGACATTGAAACAACGATACGATTTTTAGACAAAGTATATATTTAAATCCGACGAATTTTAACGGGAAACGGCGTGAAAATGCTCGACGCTTATTGTAAAAATTCATTTATTGTAAAAATCAATGCTAAAATCGCATCTCCAAACTGCCACTCGATACACAAGACCATTACAACGATCGTTAACTGATTAACCCATCGATTTGTACGTTATCGAGAGTTTCACGTATATTACAAACTGTTCCGAGCATTCCGACGAATTCCGAACGTTTTTTTTTCGGTTTGTCTTTTTAATGGTTTCGTCATGATTTCGTCAAGACAAACGAACGGAATTCCATACGCGCTTATGTTTAAATTCCTTCTAGTTTTATACAAATAATAATAATAATTGTGTGTTATATGTATTTATACATCAAAGTTTATTCGGACGATAAAACGACGACGTATACGTTTAAAACGAGTAAAAATTCGAAAGACTTGAAAAAAAGATTTTTTTATTTACTTTTATGTATAATTAGTTCGTTTTTATGGAAATTATGAGCTATGAAAAATAATGACAGTTTTAATAATTGAAACCGTCAGCGTTTATATCGACGTTGTTGAAAATTCGATTAATCCCGGATTCGATTGGAAAGTTCAAGAAAAATCGATAGACAATAAATTATCCTTTATCGATTTAAATTATTTAAAAGAAAAAAGCCGTTTAAAAACGTTGCGAGTGCCACTCCCGTTAAGTGGACCGTGTATTTTTTCTACTCCTTTCTTTTTAGGCGCATAAGAGCTCGACACAACTTCGCGACCACTTATATAGGCTATAGTTTTGAAAAAAAAAAAATATTCGAACCATATAATTAGCCTCTCTAATCTACGTTAATGCGCGCGTAGATTTTTTTTTTTGATATTTATATAATTTAAACGACGTTATAATTTTTACGTTATTCAACACATTCGGTGTAGTGCGTGTATAGGTATACTTGTAAAAAAAAAGAACTAACGAGACATATTTTTCACTAAAAATCTATACTCGCACACGAAGACCTACGGGTGGAAAAATAAAGCTGAAAAGAACTAAAGGAATATCTATTCAGCCAGAACGTATACAATTCGTTCGTTCATACCGAAGTTTGTTAACTTCGACAAAACGCAATTCGAATCCCCGGCCGTTTCGGTGCAAGTATACGAAAGCTGTTAACGCGCGTAGAAAGTACATGACACGCGCGTTTACACACATCGGCTATATACGAGTATATTATTACGATTTAACCTTGGACTGCGATTCAATCGTACATTTCGTATACTCGCCGAAAGTATAATATGAAATACTTACACACGGCTATAATAATAATAATAATAATAATAAGAGTATATATTTTATACGTGCTACGAGTATAGCATGGTATAAAATCGCGTTGCGCAATAATAATAATAATTATTGGTAAAACGCGATCGGAAATGTGCAGATGATCGACGTCAGCTGGGTTAGACGTGATAATATTATATTATATTATCGTATATTATTATTATTAAAAAATTATTGTATCGACCGACCGGTGTAAAACGGACAACGCTTGTGTGGTAAAATCGTTGTTTTCACGAAAAGCTGACCGTTTCGCGAAACGGAAACGGATTTTTTTTTACATTTTGTACATCTTTTTTTACACTCATTATTTTGTACTCGTATGTTTTTTTTCTGTCTCCTGGTTTGTGTAATATATACAAATATTAGAAAATATTTTTAAAAACACGCTAAATCCTTGTTACAGCGTTTGTTGACGTGCTTAAATAAATAATCTATATACGTATACATAAACTCACGAGGAAAAAAATCGACTCAAACCGAAGAAAACCCGCAGTTAAATGTCTCTGACACAAAAACTAAAACATGTACACCATTTTTATTGTTTAATCTACAAATTCTACGTTCAAGCTCGAAGAAAACATCAAATGTGATAGCCTATTACTTTTTAAATTACCCTACAATAAATAAATAGTAATCGATAAACACAAGATAACGTTCATTTATTATTTGTCTCCTAGTCGATTTTTTTGCTCACGAGCGTATATTACGCATCAATTTTATTTTATATAATATTTGTTGCCCGGTTTTTAAGGGTGACGTTTTTATTGCGCACTCGATAATTTTATAAAAGTATCTAAATAAAAAAAATCGATACAAGTGCGGCGTTATAAAATATTATTTTATGTGCCGTCTCTCGCCATCACTCTCGTTCGGTGAGCTGCGTTCTCTGTACGCTCGCGCAACAACCGTATACGCGTAATATCGTTTGTCACGATACTCGCGAATAAAGTATTACGTTTCGAAATTCGATAAAAACAATGATTCGTTTTTATTATAATATTAATAATGGCACTGCGGTGTTTAGGTTGTAAAGTTATACTGTTAGTCGCAGTGAGTAATATTATTGGGAGCGTCGCACGATCCCTTATATCAGAACACTCGTTCGTGTATACATTTTGAGCAAGCCAAATTATAGTCAACAATTCTTTTTTTACAAAACAAATTTTTTTTTTTTTAGTCCTTAGCGGATTGAATCCTCCAAAAAGTCCTCGCTCTCGTGTAATTCAATTGTCGCGAGAGAAAAATGCGGCATGGATCGGTCCAACGGATCATCGCTGCAGGTATTTCAGTTATCATTGTTCCACGCATTACACCTTTCGCTCTGACAAATTTCTAACACTTTGGCCGATCGGATTTTAATTCGGTAAAAATCCTAAAACGCCTTCCAGAGAATAACCAAAGCGTTTTTTCGACATTAAAACTCACTCTGTAAATAAACCGTTCGTATCGAAACAAAATCAAATGAATTATATGTATATCTACTCAAGTCGGAAACGCGTGTAGTTCCGAATGCCGTTTTCGTTATTCTTTACAGAATAAACGGTCGCGTATAATCAGACCGGGCAAACTGTCGCTGTTACAGCGAAAGGCGTCCAAATTCGGTAATTTTTTTTCTACGATTTTTATGTAGCCGTTTTAAATAAAAATAATTCACCAAAAAGGACACAGAATTCTACGCACACACATTTTTTTTTCGCTCATATCAATCTCGATTTTTACTATCGGACAATTATTTTTCGCATATACACGCGCGTTGTCGTGCTATTATGATTTCGAACGAAAACATAATATATATGTACTAAAAATATTACACGATTATTATTATTATAATAATACGCGTAATTATAATTCATTTTCAATTCCGAATCCGATTAGACTGTTTTGTTTTTGCTCGAATCGTGTAACAAAATATTATATTATTACACGTATAATTTCTTTACTGTTCGCGCGCGGCGATTTATATGGCGTTCCGAGCAGGTGACGTCCTTCGAATCCGTACGGAATTATAAATAATATATATTTTATAACGTATTTTCTCGCCTTCGGATCGTGTGCAGGGAAAACGCCGTTTTGTTTCCAATTTAAATATAATAATATATAAATATAATCGTTCGGTGAGGCCAACGTTTTCACGACACGCGCATAATAATAACCCTGGACAGCGGTCTCGGAATGTCAGCGCCCTTCCTCCCTGTTTCGACCGTTCCACCACTGTATTCTTATATTTCCGCGTAAATCTCGTTTGTATATTATAACGTCGATCTAGAAAACATTACACGTTTTTCGTACACTTAATACTCGATTTCCTTTCTCACAGATCACGGCCGAAGTTCCACTTTGTTGTTGTTTTTTTTTCTCCAATAAACACGAGATTATAATAATAATTACGATAATATTCTACGCTGCGTGTAACTGCAACAAAACGCGTATTACAGCTATATTTATAACTGCAGGAACATTGTAATATCGATTCGCGTATATATAGTAAATACGGCAGGAAATCCAGGATTGTAATGGTTTTTTTTTTTTTTATTAAATTTAGAAATTTTTGGGATATTAGGAATTTTGTACATAGGTGATTAAGTTTTTAAGAAATTAACTAATAACAATCCTATAACAAATTAATAACTAATACTAATAAAAATATTTTTTTACTGTTTCTAGACAGTTTTAAATAAATTTTCTCGTAAAATATGGATCGGAACAACGTAAATTTGTAATTATTTCATGTGAAAAAGAAACGAATAGCACGTTTTGACAAAATTACCGTACATTCATGCGTTTTATGCGTTAGACATCAACACGATGTTACTCGAATCAATACGATTCCCGTTTTGTCCAACAATTAATAGCGTTATCAAGTGTCATTTAAACGTGTAATTATAGTAACGTGCATAACATTCGGAGCGTGAACAATTAATTTTTTTTTTCAATTCCAAATTACTTCAGTCTTCCCGAAAGCAGCGGTAGTGTCGAAATTCTTATGCTTTTGCTCCACTGCTCTGCATATTCTTTTTTACGAACCCTCGTTTCGTCGGCACCATCGGTCGTCAACCTCTTGGATTTTACGGACCATACTGAATGCGCATGACTCATTTTACGGATCACTTTTATAACGGTCATACCATTGCCGCAACCAGGATTTTTTCAAGAGAGGGCGGTGTCCGCCAGTAGCGTATAACGTAGTTCCCCCAATTATTTTTATACAAGTTTTAAAAAAGTTTGGACATTTTTTTCAATGGTCATCGAATGTGATTTCCATCAATACGGTTCAAGGGTACGCGTCCAGACACCCAAAACACCCGTCTTGGTCTCGCCACTGGGTTATAATATATATATATATATGTCTTAGATGCGTATTCGGAGATTTTTTTTTTGGGAGGATGGCTGCAGCTTCAGTTCTTCACAAATACCCGTCCCAGGATAAGTCTTATCGACTGCGACCGCGGACTCCGTATGGCGGTCCCCTATTGACCCCTATCGATTTTGGTCACTATATACATTTTCGACGGAACATCACACAGGCATTACCTAACTCATTCGTATATCGAGTAAAATATACTGAAATATTCCAATATTCTATTATCACGACGTGCGTCGTCGCTGCACTCGACACGGGAACGCAGTAACAAGGCGTCATTGTGTTTTTTTTTTTTGGCATTGCCATTATATGTACGCACCGCGTCGAAATGTGTTATAAAAAAAAAAAAAAGGACCGCACCACACTCCGTCTTCTTCTCCTGTCCCGTACACGATTGTATAATTTCACAAGACTTAATAACAACGGCCGGGCCCTATACCGCGCATTGTTAACCGGAATTCGTGACTTTCGCGAAGTCACGACCGTTTAATTACCGCCGATTCCACGCGCGATTGTCCAATAATTGTTGTGGCGCGCTCGGACTTTGTGATGGGAGAACAGACGTGTACAGAGGATTTGTTCCGTTTGTTGTATATTGCGTTACATATTATATTATTAACACGCAGCTCCGAGTTATCGGTACGAAAAAGGATTTTCGACTTATAACCGCGGTTATAACGACGACGCGGATTTATTTATTATTACGAATTTTTTTTTATGGTATTTTAGCGATTATTATTATTTTAGACACTGAGCAGAGCGAGAAATCTATTGGTTTTACCATTGATTATATAATATACAGAGAAGACGTGCTATACGAAATTTTGGCGACCGATTCCGCGCCGTCAACCGCTATGAAGCGCTAGTGTCGACACATAATATGTCCAACGTGGGTCGACGCTAGCGCTTCATAGCGGTTAACGACGCGGAATCGGTCGCCAAAATTTCTTATAGCACGGCTTATCTGTGTGTTATAAAATCAATTGTTTTACAAAACTGTGTTTTGTTTTCTGATAATCTGTACCCAAAAATCTTACCAGAAGGAGTGCTCCGATCTTTACAGTCACAGTTTGTTCCTTGTAGCGAATCGCTTCTAGTCGGTACTATAGAGAGATCATTTTTTTGATTTTCTCAAAAACGCCTGAAAATAGAAACCAAAAGACTACCGAAAAATTACGTGAAAACGGTAAAAACGCGATTTCGTCAAAATCGATTATCGTTATTTCTTCGTAATTTTGAAACTAATGAGTATAGAAATTTGAAATATTCATCAGATATGTATCTAACTGGTTATTGTATTAAGGGGAAAAAAATTCTCAAAAACTTTCTTTTATTTTTGGACTATTTATAGCGATTATAGGTTTTGAGCATAGACCTTATACTAAATATATGGTTTTTGAGACATTTAATTCATAAAAATAGTTCGTTTTTCTTATATAGGTACCTAGAATATTACACCGAAGCTCCGCTCATCAGAATCGTTTTTCGAACACAACGATTTGTCGTTGCTTTCAAATTTATAGTGATAACAATACACTATAAAATCGTTATCCAAGTAATTCACTTAAGCGACATTCACAACACCCCACGGCTCGTTACCTTTTTTTTTTTTTTTTGGTTGTATTTTATTGAAATATTAACTTTAATTTATATAGCTCAACAATTACCAGTAGCGTATAAATATGTTACATGAAACACGTGTAAAATACAAAACGAAATGATAATATTAATACACGACTAAATTTTTGAGAAAAAGAAAGAAAAAAAAACAGAAAATAATATTGTATAGAAACATATAGAACACACGCATATCATACACATAATATATGCATATCCTAAATATACTAACACAATTTTTCGTTTATCCTCTCTATAGCGGTTACCCTTCTCCAGATCCATATTGTTATTTACCTAATTATTAATTTCATCAATAACTCTGGCTTCCCAGTTTAGTTCATTGTCTATATTATAAATATTATTCATTGCTATTTTTTGCAGTAATGTATTTATATACAAAAGCAAATAAATCCGAAGGCCGGTATTCAAAACAAAATTAATTCCGGCTTTAATAATGATGGAATTATTATAGATAATAATAAATCCGAAAGAATCATATCGAAACGGGAAACGTAAGCCTCGTTTTCATTAATCATATAGCAGGGCGGTGGAGAAAAGGAGGCGGTCGAAGTCGCAGGTATCGTCAGATTATTATTATTGAGCCCGAAACGTCTTGTGAAGAATTTTCGTATACGATTATCATTTTTTAAACGAGATTCTTAACATACACACACCTAATAAGATGTAATTGCGAGGAGCAATCGTGGAAAATATCACGCGAGATCGTCTCGACTTCGCGTTTAATGTGTGCACACGAAAAACGAAAAATTATTATTTTTTTCTCTCTCTTTTCAGCATCAGTTTCTTACGTGCTTTATTACAATAGATAATTCCTATAATTGCGCGTGTATATAATAATACGGTAAAAATTAGGCTTTTTTTTCTCTTATAATGATAACAAAAACACACTAATTTTTTTCCCCGTTTTTAAACGTACAAGGCCGTTAGAAAGTATAAACAACTTGACACGATTAAGGGTTTCTAAAAAAAAAAATAATAATAATAATAATAATAACGATAATCGCTAAAATAAACGTTTGCGTTCGTGGTAATCACGTTTTATTTTTTTTTCTACGAGTCAAATACGAACGATATTCGTTACGTTTGAAATTCAATAAATTTCAGTCGAAAACCCCGTAACGTTTCCAAAATGCGCATAGACACCTACTATTATTAACTGTTTATTTTTCGTACAATTTCACGTTATCTAAAGATCCAGACGAATCGCTTAGAGTAAACCGACTGTTTTAATTAAAAACCATTCGTTTCACGTTTTTCGCTGTGCGTATTTTATAATTTATAACGGAACGCGATTTTTTAATCAAAAATCTACTTTCACAGTTATTACCTTTAGGAAAAAAGACGATCATCGAAATATTTTGTCAGAATTAAATTTCATTCGTTCTTTATTCGTAGTGCCCGTGAATAATAATGATTTTATAACCGAATAAAACGTATTGTTTCGATATAGGTACGCGATGCATTAAAGCAAACTTCCAACGCGCTGCACGAATGGCTGATTATGCGCGTGCTTTTGTAACAGAATTTGACGTTGATTTATTACGGGTTTTTTTTTTCTTATATCTATTTAAAATTGTACCAACTCTCAGACGTATTTAGAAATTATAATATTTTCGTTAATTCTTTTTCTTCCTCGGACATTAAAATACACGAATAAATCGTCGGGGAAAAAAAACGTTTATACATTTTTTTTTTTTTTTTTACAAGTTTGATATTTTACATTTTTAGCGCATCGAATACCCAAACTTCAGTGATTGTAATTAAGGTCCGGATATGCATTTACATATTTTTATTTATTCGTTTTGAAAAATATTTGGGCAAGGCACGTAATTCGATTGTCAGCCTAATGAAGTGGTGCGCAAAATTTGAAACGTTTTAAATTATTACGCGCGTGTTTTATTGTTATACTGAAAAAAAAAAACAGTATTCAGTCGATAATACGCTATTAAATAATTAATGGTATATTCACATTTCGATTGTTTTTCAATTTTTACCCGTATAGTATATCATCGTCGATCGTTTTTCTCGATTCAAGAACATATTTGCCGAAAATCGGAGTGCATTTTTATTTGTTAAATTTTATCCAATATTCTTTGGTAGTCAAATCTAACTCTCTCCGGGTAATCCAAATTGTTCGTCACATTTTATTCAGACGAGTGAACATTCAATACACAATGTGCAATGATCTATACGAGTTCGACGAACAGTTTATTCACTTCGATTGTTTAATAAATTTCTAAATTCGTTTCAATTTAATTTACAGGAATATATATATAGATGTATATTTTTGTATATTTCAACGGTAATACGCGCATGAAATACCTTATATGTATGTACCTACTACGTTTTTAGAGTATATAATTCCGGGCCCAAATTATAATAATTATTATTAATTTTGTAACAATTAAATACATATAGAAAGTGTGTCAGTATAACGATTACGAAAAAAAAAAAAAAAAATTAATTCGAACTATAAAAACGTATATTACAAGAAGCGGTTGACAGGCACGAGTATTTATAAGTACCGTGTGCGCCTATATGTATAATATTATCGTGTGTATATTATTAGGTACCTATACGATATACAGTACGCGTATATATTGTTGTTGCTTGGGCCGACCTATTATATATATATATGTGTATATATATATATATATATAAAACGAACGGCTTTAGCGTCGTCGTATAGTTTACACGCGGTAATCATAATAATCGAACTAGGATTGTGGAAAAATATACTGTACCAGGTACATAATACAACGCACTCGAAATGAGTTTTATCATTATTTTTAATGGACACAATTAAACGTTGTCCTTGCCCGCATCGATCCAGTCTTGTACGTAATATAATAAAAAAAACACGGTTGCAGTCCTTTGGCATTACGGTGTGTACGCATTTATTGTAAGTTCTGAAATTGAAAAACTATTAAGAGAAAAAAAAATACACGATACGCTGTTACGGTAAATCATAATATAATAATGTCTATATAGTATAGGAAAGCGAACGCGATATTATTATGCGATCGGCACCACGAGTCACGATAGAGTGCCGCAATAATATTGGGATAACGATTATAAATCATAATACCTAATCGATTTTCGAAATACTATTCGAGATTTTCAAGCGAAAACCCCTCTTCGTCCGAGCAATTCTAATATTATTTTTCGATTTTAAACATTGATTTTTATTAAAAATATTTATACGGTTAAGACGTAGAATATAGAATATTTAAATATCTTGGAGTTGACATAAATAGTCACAATAATTACCACGAGGAAATAAGACTAAGGATAAAAGCGAGAAACAGATGCTATTTTGCGTTACAGAAAACCTTCAGGTCCAAGGTATTATCAAAAAATAAAAATAAAAAATGCGATTATACAAGGTTTAGTAAGACGGGTAATTTTATACGCGTGCGAAAAGCGGTCCGTGTCAAATGATGACGAAAGAAAGCTGTCAGTTCTTGAAAGAAAATTCGTTGAAAAATTATCAGGCAGGCGAATACGAAATAAGATCGAATAATGAAATTAAAGAACTTCTGGGAGAAGAGGGCATCGTACAAATACTTAAAGGAAGAAAAACGAACTGGTTGGGACACGTATGGAGATCGAGCGGCATAATGAATGATGCACTGAACTGGAAACCAGAAGGTAAGAGACCACTGGGCAGGTCGAAGAAAAGGTGGATAGACTAACCCAACCGCAGGATTTCCGGATACTTGGGATTGATAACCCGGATGAATTGGTAATTGATAAAGAGGAATGGAGGAGGCTGTGCGGAGCAGTGATGGGCTTTAATGGCCTATACAAGCTTCATAGGCATTTTTTTTTTTACATTTTCAAATATTATTAACGGGGGATTTTCAAAAAAAAAATCTATTTTCGACCTCCGGTTTGATAACCGTTCGAGTAGTTGACTCTTTAGACAATATAATTGTTCGAGAACGGTACCGGAACGACCGGGGGTGGGATTCCTTGCTCCGAACCCTGCAACTTCGTGTACCTCCATAAGAATCGAAGCGTATAGAGTTTATTTCGAAGTGTTATCAAACATTAAGTCAACAACGGGAAAAGTTTGTATATAGCGTGTTATTCACGTCATCATACGATTTTTTCCCCCGAGATGGCGCGACATTTTAGCAAGTACTTTGGAATTACGGGGGTTTTTTTTTTTAATACTTTTACAATCCTTTACTCGTAGTTTCGTCACTACTAACACCGTTTCGAAAGTCAATATATCGAAATGCGAACGGACGTTATATATATAGACCGGTATAGTATTTTTTTTTTTTTTTTTTTTTATAAGATCGGGCGGCGGAAATCACGACGAATTTCGTTTTGATTCGCCGAACTTCAATAGGTCTGTCGCCGTAACCCGCCGTTACCCGTTTGCGACGCGAACGAGTTAAATAAATATAAACACCTTGACACGAGTGTCAAAAAAAAAATGTATATATATATTTTTAATATGCCCGCGCCACGTCGTGTTGCTCGTGTGAAGTACACCACTTAACTTCTCTCATATGAGTACACACGCACATACCTGTAAATATGCAAATAAAATAAGCATATGTACTTCGCGAGTTATCGATCACGATCTGTGCGTGGACCGGAGGACTCGACGATACCATATCGAGCGAATTTCACCCGCGCACCTGTATAACCCGGCAATTATTTAAAAAAAACTAGCGACATTGAGGTACATACAGTGTGTGTGTGTGTGTGTGTGTGTGTGTGTGTGTGTGTGTGTGTGTGAAGGGTTGTTGGGCGGATGGGAGCATCCTCTACGACGACAATGTGTGTGTAGCCCACGCGCGAAAAAAAAACAATTATATAAAAAAAAAAAAAATAGCTACGTAATACGCGGGTGTAGTTGGATTTTAAAAAAAATCGTTTTTTTTTTTATAAAATTTGAGAAAAATAAATATTTTACACGCACGGATACCGCGAAATTGTTAAATTCGTAAGTTTTTTTTACTCATTTTTTAAATAAAAAAAAAAAATCGAATACGGTGCATTAAACTATAACTTATTTCATCAATATAAATGTATATATTTATGGGATTTTTCTAAAATTTAATCCAATCTCGCGCATTAGAAATCGCATTATTATACAAATTTACATTTCTTTTTTTTATTTTCAATTTAATCGTTCTCTTAAAGCGATTTTTTCTACTCAGAAACTTGTATATTTTTTTTACTCATATTTACGTTTAAAACAACACTGATGTGAACTGATATTATACATTGAATAATAATAAAATTATTTGTATTGAATTATGTAAAATTTGTTTTTTTTTTTATTGATGTGAGGCTCGATGAAAATATGTAAAAAAAGTAAGGTTGCCGACCCCTGCATTAAACTATTGAATGCTTTGTGTATTATTATTACTTATGCCAACCGTTCAGATTCTTCATCGAATGTGTTCAATATATTTTCACATATATACATATATATATAAATGTAAGATGACGCCCATAAAATAATATTTCAAATCTAAACGGCAAAACGGTTTGTCTGCAGTATGCGATTATTTAGGTAAATGTATCGACGATATATTGCGTAATATTATTCACTTCTATTTTTTGTTATTTTTTTCAAGTAAATAACGTTATCGACTGTTATATATTTTTTTTTGATTAAATTCGTAGTTTCGTGTTTTTTTCCCTCTTATTTCGAATCGCGTTCTAATAAGACACCGAGTTTGAAAGCGAACACTCGACATATTGGTTCGATGGAAAAAATTGTCTACTACTGCGCAGGGTTTGAAACCGATTTAAAAATAATAGCAAATATTCGATATTCGAAATATCGATATCTTTATTGAAATAATAATACATACAGATTGGTGAGCTGAAAATGTTCGTTACTAAAAACCGATATTCGAAATCGAAATGAAAATCGTTTTTGTAAATTGTAAAAAATAACGTTGGGATTCGATGACAGCGCGTGGTTATGTACCGGCTAATACGACAACTCATATGGCGCCACATTTATTTTTATTTCGTGGTACATATGCGTTTAATAGAGTACCTAAATATAAAAAAAAATAATAATAATTCTTCTGTTTTGAACCGAATCGAGAGTATTGCTCTCTCTCTCTCTCTCTATATATATATATATATATATATATATATATATATATATATATATATTGTGATATTTCCGTCGACTAGCGCAACACGAAAAATAAACTATTACTATAGAGAATAAAATATTATATATTAATATAGGCGCGCGTTTATAATACATACGATATTTATTACTATTAACGTATATAGTCGTAATTACAGTTTTTCTACTAAACGTTCCGATTAGTTTTCCACATTGCATACATCAAAGTAAAAATTTAAAATCAATGTTCAAAATTTAAATCGAAACCATTATTATAATTGAACACCGGTATTCAAAATCCAAATAAAAAGACCGAAATTATTGGAAATGGACAATTAAAATCGAAAAGTTTTTATTCGTTTTCGAGCCGGCCGCGGTGTAAAAAAAAGGCACTTACGCCTTCGTTTTACAATAATTGTTACGTTTATAGTTTGTTCAACAATCGGTTTCGTCTCGCATGAAGTTTACCTAAATTCTTGTTCGGTGTCCAGTGTCCATAATTTTTTTTCTTTACTTCGTTTGTGGAAAATTTCTTATAAAAAATATATGTTTATAAGAATTCGTTACGTATATTCATTCGTTCAATTTTTATTTTTTTTTTTATATATAAAAACGTTCTTATATATTTCAGGTAGGTACTAGGCATTTATAATTGTAAACCATACTGAATTTCGCGTGATTTATGCGTGTTCGTTACTCGGACGATTTTGTTAAATAGTTTCAAACGAATGTTTTTATTTTTCCAGAGTTATTTTTTTTTCTTCCAGGTTTTTCCTCACGTCATCGCGTCCGGTAGTCGATCGCCATACGTCGTCCGCAGGGCCGTCTTAAGCTTTGCAGGGGCCCATGGGCACCCGGAGCTTAAGGGGCCCTTTTAGTAGGCCTACAGAAGTTGAATAAAAACATCAAAAGTTTATTCAATATGATTATTTATTAAAAACTATGTACGCTTTACAGAATTATTAAATATTAATACGTTACAGCTTACAATTTAAAATTGTCATTTCGATTTTTCGGGGCCCCCATTTGGCTGGGGTCCCTGGGCACGTGACCCACGTGCCCATAGGGTAAAGACGGAACTGGTCGTCCGCAATCCGGAAGTTTCACGGCCCGTTACAAATACGTTTTTCTACGTATAAAAAAAAAAAATGTATAGAATTTTTCATATTTCCTCTCCGTTGCACAATAATCGCCTTCTTTCGCCGCCGCCGCCGCCGCCGCCGGTCCGTGTTTACCAACATTCGTGTAAGGCCACACGGTGGCCTGAGGTTCTGGTGCTGGCACGAGCCCGAGAGCCGGTAACCGCAGCAACGACGATGAATTCGCTTTGCGCGGCGATTTCGCAACCAAATACACAATAAATATTGTAGGATTTCCATCCGTTTCCCCGCCAATAATTCGTTTTCCGTTCACAAATATTAAAATATTAGAACGCTATATTATAGGAGAAAAAAAACACTTAAAACACATTCGATCGGTTCGGCTCGATCGAGCTTCTTCTTAGTTCGCTTTTCTCGTCCCAAAACGAATGACTGCGGAATTATATAGACTGATTAAAAAGCCTTTTTTTTTTTTTTTGGAATAAGCTCTTGTGCACGTCTTCAGTTAAAATCTAAAAAAAAAATATTACTCGAGCATTAATTTTCTAAAAACTATATATAGGTAGGTATACAGTAAAATAATTTCAGATAAACGAGTACAATAATATAGTTTATAGAATACGCGTTACACAATCGCACGATTTGTTACAAAATAAAAATATTTGATATACGCGTGACAGTAACTAAGTCAAGTTCAAAGTTATCTTATTTGAGAAAAAAAAAAGTTTTTTTTTTACCAGTCTCCGGTGATCGTCGATCGCCGTATAGCTAAGATATATATATACCTAATATGTGTTACTACGTAATTTATTATAGATCATTGATTGGATTAAATAAATGACGTAACTGCGGCTGCTGCTATTTTTCGTATAAATCGATAACGGGGTCTGTCGTGGTTCGAGAGTAATAAATAAATATTTCAATATCTTTTCGACAATTTTTTTTTTTTTTGTTTTTTTGTAGAGAGGGCGGTGTAATAATAGAGTTAAAATTTAAGTTACAGAGAATATTGAAATGTCGAAAAGATATTGAAATATTTATTTATTATTCTCTGTAACTTAAATTTTAACTCTTTTATTACACCGCCCTCATCTCTACAAGAAAAAAAAAATTAATGTAAATCTTAACGTTATTATTTTACCGACTAAAATATACAATTTAATGAAAAAAAAAAAAAAAGTGAGGAAAAGAGATATATTAATTTTTTTTTCTTATATATTATTGAAATGCATGATTTTCTTTTACGTATAAATAGCGGGGACGACGTAACTTTCCGATTATAAATTTTTTCTTACCAGACTCGTGGCGCACGGCATATTTTACCGCCGTTGACGGTCCTGAAATACGATTGAAATGTAATTTGAAAAAAAATTTTGTTTCCTAGTGCGTAAACGATGAAAGTTTTCTACGTGAAAACGAAAACTTCATATGTGACCGACGAGATGGCGGGTCGTTTGAAGGGTACCGGCGACGTGACGGTAGGAAGCCGAAGCAGAATCCGAAAATTGATACGCTAGAGAGCGTCTGAGCGTTGTGTTTCTGTACTATATTTGTATAATAATAATTATTTATCGCGGAGATTTAACAGCAAATTTTAATATTCGCTTTATGTAATCAATTAATAATTTAATTCATAATGCGTATATAGGTTTTCGCGAAACGGATATAGGATAGAACGGTTTTTTTATTTTACAGATGGTGTGGTATATTTATTTTAGCGAATCGCGTTTTTTCGGTATACTTGATTAGACACGTTTTTCAATATTTTGCATGAAATAAATAATATATTATATTAAAATAATAATATTAATTATTATAAGCAGTTTCTTTAAGCGCGAGGAAAAAACTACGACGCTCTCCCTTCCGGTAAAATTGTCGAAATATCCGAATGTTTAACCGGCTTTATTAAATCTTTTGTCGAAATTCTCTCTTTTTTTTTAAGTTTTTGAATTTCGAAAATCTGCAAAGATTAATCATGACTATAAAGTGTTACTCTTTTTTTTTTCTAAACCAATGATTTTAATTTTAAATTAATAATACAACTCTAACGATATACTCAGTGTTGCGTGAAATCGCCTCCTATAATAGGTCTGATTTGTTCCGAAACTATGTATTTCGCGAATTGATTTTTCGAGAATTCGCAAATTCAGAAAAAAATTATATTGGGCAGGCAGATTCATCGACCAAACCTGACATAAGGCTGATTTGAATGCCTTAAAAGTCAATTGACGCGTGATTTATTATTTTTTCTATTAAAATTAAATTCAAACTTAACGCGTTAACTTTATTATATACAAATCGAGTAAAATTAGCGACGATATAGGTATATGAGGGGTGAATCTACTGCGGGGGAGGGTAAAATGGGGGAAATGGCTACCCGAAAAAAAAACAATTAAAGTAGACAAAAAAATTAATAAGACAAAAATAATGGTCATCGACAAGTTTTGCCGACAAACCTAAAAAAAAATCTAACGACTAAACGGCCGATTGACATTAATTTACCTGGCGATTTGCTTCTCTGAAAACAAGTTTTAAAAAATTAATAAGGTCATCCCCTTAATAGGGAAGGAATTTCGCATACTCTTTACCGATTTTTTCGCTATTACTCTGTGGCGGCGATGCCAATATAAACTCCGAGGGAAAAGCTTATCAGTCGCGCTTTAACTGGTCGTTAATTAATTATCGATACAGTCTGATGATATTAATTGTCTTCCCCCAAATCGACTCTTATACATCCGCCACTGGTTATATAAATAATTTTAATAATAATAGCGCATATTTTTCATTAGTGTTCGGCAACATTATAATGCGTATAAATTCTTCTTCTTTTTCTTAAGCTTTTACAGTCCTTGAAGGACTTTCGCTGCCTCTACTACATTTCTCCATCTATACAAGCTGTCTGCTATTGTCACTCGCTGAGTGCACTTGTTTTAGGTCGTCATTGACCCTGTCTGTCCAGCGCTGCCTAGGGCGACCCGTAGGTTTTTTCCCATTCATCTTTCCTTCCAGTTTCTTCTTTAAGATACCGCTTGACCTACACACATGGCCTGCCCACTCAATTCGTTTACTCAAGAGGTGCGCATTGACACTGGGTTTTTGGTAGATTTGCTGCAATTCTCTACTAGTTCTTTAGTTCTTTATCCTTTTTAACGCGTATAAACAGGATTATATTAAATACTTACTCGAGACGACAACTCAACGGGGTCGGCCGTAACAATATTTTATGTTACCGATATTTTATCGGTGAGAAATGTCCAGTAGATAACAGAAACAATAATTCAAGTTTTTGCTAAAAAAAAAAACCCCCCATAATATCCTTTTAGAAACGATAAGCACATGAAAATAAATGTCTATATGTAGGTATATCGCGTTCGTTTTGCTGCTTCTTTGTCGTTTGGTTACAGAATTTCAGCCCGAGACAGTTTCGTATCGCGTGCGCCGCTCTATACCAACAAAACAATAAATACGCTGCACGCGAATAAGTTATTCCCCGATTACGACTTAATTACTAGAATTTAGCAAACTTTAACGATCCATCAAAAGTTCCCATTGTCGTCGGTATATACGTATATAATATATAATGATCCCATTGTTTTGCGATTCGCGCGTGTTAATTCAAATTTAATATAGCGAGGAGTTTCGACGACACGAGACAAAACTGCGAACAAAACACTGCTGCTTATATAATATACGAACAAAAAAAAGTAACGAACACGCGCAAGTGTTAAGTATGAGCTACGTAGTGCATTGAATGTATACAATATATTTTAAAAAAAACTATCGAATCCCCGACGGTTTAGAAGGCGAACAATTAAGGGACACAATTATTTTTCTCTTTCGGAGTCCTAAACGTTTAAGAATACAGCCGAGAGATGTGTAACGGAGGAGCGCAAATAAAAAAAGTATTGTACCGATTCGCATCAACGCTGTTCAAAAATTACCGGCGAAAACGCGAAGACCGATAATGAAATCGATATATCTACATATTTCGAGAGTTGTTATTCGTGTTCGAATATGGTGGGTGTGAAAAAAGAATGCGCGATTCGGACAAAATACTTGTGCTGTTATAAAATGTTCTCAGCGCAAGTCCCAGAGCTCGGCATGACGTGCGTACCTATCGTTTCCCAAACATTTTAGTGTAGCGATCACAGAAATAAAGCCAGTCGCCTCGCGATTATTGTAATAAATACTAATTATTTGATGAGCCTAACGGGCTATACCGTTTTACAAAATGTTTTATCACTAACGGGACAAATAACTGGCCAGGGGCGTATTTAGAATTTTTTTTTTGGGAAGGAGGGGGCTGAGGCATTGAGTAAATATATCATTGTCGAATTATTTCTGAATTCTAATCCAAGACTAAATCTTAAAATCAGGACAAATTACCAAACCCTCAAGATTTTAAAAACAACTTCTGCATATTAGGAATTTTTTAAAAATATTACATCTTATGGCCTAAGGGCGTAGGAATATACAAAGAAAGTTCCTGAAATTTCGGTGGGAGGGGAAGGGCTGGAGCCCCATCAGCTTCCTCATAAATACTTACGCCTCTGTAACTAACACGCGCTTGTGTTATACGGGAAGAGAACGTTTCGAATGTTTGTGTGTGTGTATTCATAAACTCCGTAGTGGATTATTTCTCAGGTGACGACGATGACTCCACGAAAATACGGGTTCTCAATCCGTTTGATGAAAACATAACGTCGCGGTTGTCAAATTGAGAGTTACCAGAATTATCGGCCGATAAAGTTTATTTTCTTATAGAATTTTCATCTCGACATTTCACACAAGTTTCGTTTCACTCTGCATCGAAACGAATATAGAAGCTTCGAAGAGTAGCAGAAGCATTGAAAACGTTAAAAACATTATTCATAAAATATGTGAGTGTGCGCGCTCGAAAAACACTTTTCTTTCACGCGTTTAAAGATCAAACGGGTTGTTTATCGCTAGAAAACGACTTTTGTCCGTTTCAAATGTCGATCCACGAATATTTTAAAGTGTAAAACGGGGAAAAAAAATACCAATTCGTCGATACACCGATACACGCTTGTTCGTTTTTCTAAATGTTTACATTTTTTTCCACGTTAATTAAAAAAAAAATATATGCAAAACAAAAAAAATGTTTTTCGTACATGAGTGTTGAATTATTTCTGATCTCTCGTTTGTGGACACTCCAGGTTGAGAAACGACGCTATATATACTTTTTGTTTTTCGTTCTTGACATCACACGAATAAGTATGTAAAATATGTATGAGAATAAAGAGAGGATGACGCTGAAATCACAGTGACGATCGCAATGATTCAAGTAGTCAATAAATAATCAATATTTGTGCGTGCGTACGTCGGAAACTGGTCCGAGTGCACGCGAGACGACGCGCGCGCGATGACAAAACGATATTATTATTGTTGTGCGTTATTACGCGTTTTATAAGCAGTGCATTTAGGTATGCTTAAATGGCGTAGTCGGGGGAGAGCTGATGGGGATGCAGCCCCCCTCGAAACGAATAAATAATCAGTTTTTCAGTAGACACCGTCTATACGTATATTAATTATTGACGCATATAAATTAATTAATTATCAGCCACCCCCCAAAGAAAAATTCTGGCTACGCCACTGATGTGTGTAATAAGTATACCCGGTGGAAATAGAATTCGTCGACGAATTTTCGAATTTGTTGAACTCAAATAGTGAACTGTGTTTTTTTTTTTTGAAAACTAGACGGAAAATTTGACAGTTCAAAATGTTACCGAATTTAGTGCGAAAAAAAACCACGTTAACTCCCATTAGCGTCTATTATTAATTCTTACGGTTTATAACGTCGAAATCGATTTTTTTTTTTCATATTTTAACGACGTTTAAATGTTTATATTTTTCAAACGCGTTTTCCTCTGGTCCAGAAAAATTTTTAAAAAAGGACCGATTACCGAAAATCAAATACTCATCAAAATTCGCAGCGATCGTTTTCCTTCGGAGCGTTCTCGTTTCGTACCGGGGTTTTTTTTTTTTTTGCGTCTCGGAAAAAAAAACAGTAACGCGTCACGCGTATTCAATCGTTTCTCCAAATTAACAAAACGAATATAAAATAATATTTTATCGTTTTCAGACACATCACATATTATCGTATTGCGCGATAGATAATAATAATAATATTATTATTATCGTATACGCGTAACGATCGAGGTTAAGGCGTTTTGAGAATTTCACTCGGCGTTTCGTTAGGAATTTTTTTCACGCGCGCGGTGTGGGAGGAGGAATCAGCAGCAATATAGATACTCTGAACGCTGTTTTTCGGGAACCGATCCAAGTGTCTCCAGCGCGCGGATCGCCCGCGGAGAGTACCCTATACATATTATTATTATACTCGCGCTGCACGTCACGAACCGTTGCGAAATTTCTCGCCCCGCCGACACACGATAATAATATAATATAATAACGTACACAAAGTGTCCGAATCGCCACGGCAGGTGTAGTACATATTAGCGTACTGTATTATGTGTGTACACGTATGTATATACCGTTTATGCGATCGGACCAATAAAAAAGAAATACGCGTATCATAATACACTCGGTGTTCATTAAAAATCTTTGGAGCGAGGTCGTTTTATATATACATTTTTGTGTGTGTGTGTGTGTGTGTGAAAATATTTTCGCCGTTCGCCCCGATCGAGTTTCGACACGTGATATAATAATATATTGTTATTTCACATTTCTCGATCGGCCGCCATCTGCAGGCGCGCGGCCGGGATTTTATTTTATTTTTTTTTTTTTTGGGGGGAATCTCTTTGAAAAATATTGGAAAAAAAAATTGTATATCAATATAAGAACGAAAAAATTTCGAGGGGGGGGGCTCCGGGCCTGCCCACGGACCGAGCCCACCCCCCTCCCGGGACACGTCACTGGCCCCGATCGACAATTTTTCTCGTCCGAAACAAGTAATACGGATAATATAACATTCGTTTTGAATCGTGCGAAAAAAAAATAATACTCGAATAGCTTTTTTGTTTTCTAATTGCAAAAAAAAAAAAAAATCAACGAAAATGAAATTCTTACAAAAACGGCATATTGTACCGCGAATTTATTTTATATGAAAACTAAATAAAAGTAGCGAGTAGAAAAAAAATTACGTTCGTGGGACACACTGTGTCGTATGTATGTAGGGATGTGTAGTAAAATAAAGTAAGCGGATAAGTGATAGTGAAACATTATCATCACTCTACCCCCTTTATTTTACTATTCAGGTTTTTTGTATATTAATCAACTCGGGTAGGAGTTCCGAGGATTCGGAGATAGCAATATGTGTTTTGTAATTAATATTCTTACCTTTTTGTACGGAGCTGATACTCTTCAAATACGTATGAATGGTTTGGGTTTTAATAAAAGCAAGACTTTTACAAGAAAACACTTTAATATATGGTCTTATTTTTTTTATTATTATAATACCTACGCTACATGTATATGTCGTTGCCGACGAGATGGGTGACAACGAGTGTGTCGGCGACGGACTGATTAGGATATATATATATATATATATATATATATAGTCCATCGCCGATATTTTAATAATTATATTAATATTATGATATGATGAAAGCCACTCTATTATTTACAACATTTATTATATAATTAATAATTGTATATTGATAATGAGAGTGCCTATCATTACAGATGTCTCGTAACTCGCTTCTGATCCGTTAATTAAGTAATTAAGTAATTCAGGTGGAAACGGTGTGTGGAGTAAAGGACTCTCGGAGACTTGAACGCTCGGTTATATACAAACAAAATCAAAACATTGGGTTTCATCCACAGGATTTGTCCAGAGTCCGAATTCAAGCAATTCTTATAGTACTACGGATCTGTTCTCCGGAACCCTTCTACCGCAACCGATTCCGTGGTGATGGAAATAGTTCAACGCGCAGGTTTACACTTATCATTTTATCGTTAATGTCCCGTGTCCTCCTCACCATTATACTCCAGTCGTACAAATTTTCTACGTGCCTAGCGCGTAGCTGCAGATCGCAGGCGTTCTGCTGACCTTTCCGAGCTGTTGTCTGGTACGATTTTGACTATCATCGGACTTTAGCTCTTATATAGACTTTAGAATTCCAACTATATAAGAGTACGCAGACACGGCATTTCACTATTCCATTTTTTTTTTTTTTTGCTTATTAAACGCTCCTATATCACATCTCTTGCGTCTTGCCCAATGTATGTCCAAATTTTTAACTCTACTCGTCGTCAACGGGCCGTCATTATTTTCAATTATTATTCGTACTACATGTTATTACTTGTTGTACGTTACTATATAATTGTTTATATTGTTTTGGGTTATAGCAAGTGATTTAAACGAATTAATTACCGGGAGATTTCTACTTTTTCAAATTTGAAAAATCAAAAACAATTTGTAAATCACGATTACGCGGAATTTCCGACGGAACACACGAGCGAAACAAAAAAAAATATATATATCGTAAAATAATAATTTTCAAAATTTGCACATGCCCGTTTTTTTCCCCTCGTAATTTTTCGAAACTGTAAATCGTAATTAATGTAATTCGTACGCGAATTTATTGTTATATTTTCAATTTTACACCGTATTGCACACGCATAAAATAACTGGATCGGAAACTCAGTTTCGAATAAAAACTAAAAATTTTATAGAAAATTAAAAAAAAAATTAAATGTACCTTATGGACGCTACTGATTTACGCGAATTTAAGATATTGATAAACTATCAATAATTTTTAATGATTTTCATTATATATTATGTATAATATGTATTAATAAATAATTTTTCTAAACGTTATATTGTATTCGGCTGAAACGAGCAGCCGAATACAATTCGTTTTGATCGATCGTTACCATACCTATATATTACGTCGTATAAGTATAATGTACTAATATAATACGAATATATGAATGATAAATTTCATTGAATTCCGGCGGCGGGGCCTGCATCACGAGACTTTATCTTCTCGATTGTAAGGCATTAATATATATTATAATGAATAATGATCGCTCGATTTATATAATATTATATACGAGAAGGAATAACGACGGTAATGCGCGGCGAACGCGGTTCTTTGTACGTATACCACGTATTGTATACTCGTATATTGCGTTAAAATAATCGCCGTCTTTGATCTCGAACTGCACACCGAGTCGTATGTCGAACGAGTATGGAAAATATGAAAATACTTCGAACAGAATACTAACGAAAAAAAACATTATAAATATATTCATAAGTCACAATATTATAATAATAGCACATATATTTATTACAATATAATGTTATAATCATTCGCGAGTACTCCGCATATCTATATTTAAAACGCAAGACTCTCTATTAAATATATATATACATAGTTAATAGAAGAAAAAAAAAGTACAAATTGATTTTAATAAAACGGATTTTTAAACTGGTTTACACGCGCGCGCTTTTAATATCACCTGTAGGCACAGACATATTATACAAATCCTGTCGGTGGCGTGGCGCCAAAAAATGACCGTCTCCGCGAATTCCGATCGAATAGCACTTTGACGTAATTCTCCAGAAATTTTGTTTATTTTTTTTCAAAAAGCTAGTAATAATACGGAAAATATTTTAATAAATTATCAGAATGATATAAAAATCAAATTAATAATATATTTTATATACTAAAGTATATTTAGGTCTATCGTCAATGAAATCGTGTCAAACGTTTTACTATAAATTTATATATATATATATATATATAAAAAAAAAACGTATTCCTGTCTTTCAAAAGACTTACAGACGGAAAATGTTTCATTGATTTATAATAAATGGAGGGATGCGCGGAAAATGACCTAAAAATCATAAAATAAAAGTTTTGAAATGGTCTACGTTGACTGAAAAAACGTAATTTCGTAGGTACGCTGCAGACAACGCGCTGTACTGTCTCTACGTTACACCGGAGAAAAAAAAACGCATAAATTGCTACAGACACACAGATCAATAATTATTATAGTAAATCAGCCAAGAAGATATGTTTCTTAGTCGGCACAATAATACTCGTCTGTATGTAGTCAGTTTTCTATATTATAAAAATTCAATTTTTTTTTTTTTTTTTTTTGTACTTTCTAATCGGATAATTATGATTTAATCGTTGTCATTGCTATCCGCGGAGGTCAATTAAAAACAAATCGTATCGATATTTACCAATAATAATTAGAGAATCGTTAAATGTCGCTAACAACTGTCATTTACCTTTTATATACTCGTACATAGGGATATTCTCTTTCATATTGAATACACATATTATATGAGTGTTATAATATTGTATAACTGTCGCAATCGATTTCAAAATTGAAAACGTAAAAAAAAAAATTGTTTATAATTGGCCGATTATAAAGGAAAAAAAAATACAATCGAATTCGATGGATATACTATTATAAATAAATATATATATATACACGAGTACGCGTAAAAGACTCGCCGATTTGTTTTTTTTTTTCGACATTGAAACGTCGCGCCATAAACAATTTATAAAATAATTTTGAATTGTCATATTAATTTAAAAAACACGAATAAAATTAACAATATAATATAATATTATATATTACGCGTTTAATAATAATATTCGGATCCTACAAATTATTAAAATCACGAAACGCTCGCGCGCGCGTGTAGTGTGTGTGTGTGTGTGTCATCTAAACCTGCGTGTGCACTTCGGTAATTTATCCTTGTTTTAAGTACCAAATAATATATTATTACTACATACGCGTACTTAATGTGTACGCGTGTGTGTCACGGGTTTATACAAAGCGGTTGGCAGTTACTGTATACCGTATGATTCAGAATTCTACATCGGTCAATTAAGGATTCGTATATTTTATTTTTCGAATGACAATTGGACCACACGTGAACTACAAAATATTCGTAAAATAGTTCAATATTTGAACATTTAATGGTTAACATAATTTTAATACGATGTGAAAATAATATATTATTATCGAAAAAGTAATATTCGATAGCGGAAAAAAAGAACATGACCATTTAGAAGATAATATATGTATATTACCACAGATTTATTCAGAACATTCATTCGAATAAAATATCAGAATAATTTTTGAAATATTTCAGATTTTTTTTTGATAAATAATACGAATGTAAAAAAAAATAAATATGCATCCGAATAAGGGAGTGCGAAAACGTTTGATTAGATATATTTATAATTCCAATTTTTTCGACCCAGTTTCTAATTTTCATTAATTATAATAATCGAACAAATCACTATTTTCTAGGAGTTTTTTTTTGTTTTAAATTTTACAATAAATATTTTGCGACACGGATACAAACCCGAAAAGAAAGAATTTCGAATAAACGTACTTAAATAAATATTTTCAAAAATATTCCAACTCACTTACGATCGAATATAAAATACTTTTATACGGATATTTCACAATTCTTATTTGACTGCGCAACTCCAGCTCCCCCACCGCCACCAACCACTCGGAATTTCAGTAATATGTTTCAATCTGTATGATTTCAGTTGTTTGAATTAATTGCTAAACTGACACATTTTTAATTACATATAAATTGAATATTAAATATATAAATATTGTTCGTCACAATAATTGTAAGTACAACACTTTTAGGTATTCGAACGCTCGAATAAAAGGTCACTGTGCACTAATTCATATCTTTAAATCCATATACTGTACCGACTTTTTAATAAACGATTGAAGAGAAAATGAATAATATTAATACTGAAATGTATTACTGCAATTACGTTTTTAAAGTACCTATACTCGAATAATATTTTAAATACTTTTGAAAATTATTATTTACCATGTACTGCACACAAGGAGGTACTTTTTATTAAAATGTATACATTTTTTTTTCATTTTTGAGACTTATGTATTTCAAATCCCTGTAGAATCTCAATATTACGTCTAGGTCTTTTCCACAACGACACAAACATTCCTCTGACCGTCGAAATAAAATCTCAGCTCTAAAAACCCACGGCAAGAGCTCAACAAAACGGGCGTTGCACTACGTTTCTGCAGAGGGATTTCAGTACCGTCAATATACGTGAACATCGTATCGAACACTATCGTAATTCTTCACTTTTTGAAGTACTTGCTTTTTTTTCACGAATATTTTGCCGTTCAATCCTCGGTTTTTTTTAGAAAAAAAAGTACGAATTTTTCAAAATCTAATGATGACTTTTGAAGCGCTCCGTATAACGTAATTATGTCTGTACAATACGCTCCTAAAATCCAATATACTGTCGCGCGTCTGTTCGGCATCGTCGCCCGCGCGGCGGTCAGTAGAAATTATATACTTAAACTATTAAAAATATACGACGTTTTAGGTGTATTACGAAACTCAAAGTGTATTTATAGCGTCGATTAGAGGCGCTCAATAATTGTTCTTAACTTTCGCGTATATACTATACGTTCATACGAAGTGCATAACAACATAATACATAATGACTTCTGTTTTGAAACCTGATATTGTTCGTATTCGCGGTATAGTATATTTTGCATCAACGTGTTTTTTCTCTGACCCGCGCCAACGTTTCTATCCGTTAATAATAATAATAATAACAGTAATATTATTATTATTATTCCTTGTAGTAGTTTTATTCGCTGTATTCGGTGCGTGCGATTATAAGTGAAAACCGTTCTGTCTCCTGTGTTGTGCTCGTCCGTGGACGCGTCATACGTGTAATACTCGCGTTTATTGCATAAAACTTGTCGTCCGCTCTTTTGATTTATTGTGTTTGCGTTAAAAACTTATGTAAAACGTACGTTTGCTTCCCAATACGGCGGGATAAACTACACGTAGAAAAAAAAAATAAGAAAAATAAGTAACTTTTACATAATGTACTCGAGCGCGTGCTAAAAAGTTTTATTCATTTTTACCGTTTCCTATAAAAGAGACATAATTTTTACCTAACAGAAATTTCTATTCGTCAATTTTTATTGTCATTATGTAATGTTCACAATAACGCGTAATATTGCTACGGACCAGTCGAAATCTAACAATAATATATATATAATAAATAATAATAATAATAATAATAATAAATAAATAATTATTATAATAATCGGACGCGCGTTATATTGTTGAACCTATAGTAGTTTTCTGCAATTATAATATATCGCCGATGTACGTATATAAGGTCGAGCATTTTTATGCGAATGCTCAACCCTGTGTCTATATAAAAAATACAAAATACACAATGCCCGTGAGCTGCATAATAATGTTTTTCGAATTATAATTTAATTTGTAAAATTATTATATACCAAGTAAATAGCGATACGACGTGTTTACATTTTAGAACAAAAAAATGTGAATAAAAATATTGTTTTACGTATAGGTACTGCTTAACAATCTAAATTAGATTTTCTTAATTTTTTTTTCTTCTTTAGAGTAAAAAAAAATTAAACTCAAGCGTATTGTGTAGATTATACGAATTTAAATACGTTTTCACGATACGCGCTTATCGTCGATTTTACACCATTACAATACATATATATTTGAATAGAATATAAAAAAGTAATATATACATTTTTTTATTTACGAATATTAATCGAAAATTTTTAATTTTGTTTCTTTCGCACGTCATTTTTTATTCTCTTATTTATTACGTAAAAAAAAAAAAATTCGTTTTTATTGATTTTATTTTTTAACAATATGACGTACACTTATAATGTAACGTGTACAGAACTGGTTCGTCGAACACTATGTAGAAAAAAAAATTTTTAATTTCTATTGGTAAAGCGCGTGTACATAATATTTAATTTTGATTTTATTTCGCAGTTTTACGGGTGATTTGGAAGGTAATGTAATCACACGGACATATTCAATGGCAACGACTCTCACTACACACTGCCTCGAGTGTGCGGTATATTATTATTATTATTATTATTATTATTAATTAATATATTATTAATTTTGCGTAGGCGTTTAACACACGGCCGTTTATAAAAATTAAAAAAATCTCCCGAAAAATCTCCATCGACACTGCAGTCCATAGCGTTGCCATCTAAATAATTAAAACATTATATTTATTATAATTAAATAAAAATTACTCGTCTTTCCAGCGAAAGTTTTTGTTGCGATCGTTTTAATACCGTACCGCGCGAGCGCAGATCGAAAAATAATAAAACTAGTGTACCTGAGGTCACGCGCGGTTACCCGGTCAGGTCTCGCATATAATTTATTCGTAAAAGCGGGTGGTGAAAAAAAACAATAAATAAATTATATTGGCAATAGAATCCTTTTACGGTGTTGGTTATATTATTGTGAATGTAAGTGCTCGGGTACGATCGGGCACGCGTTAGTTTTTTGAAATTTATTTGTGAATTATTTTGTCTGCCGACGGTAATGTGACGCGGGATACCATCGAGCGAAAAAAAAATAGAATATTTCAGTACGAAATAGAAAGTGTTTCGCAAACTCTTATAATTAATTCATAGAATTAATGAGCGAGGAGCATGGCGAACTATGCCGTTACGCAGTCCTCTGATACTTTAGTAACCAGTGTTGAGACAAGATGAGTGAAATTTATCGAGATAAAATATAAGATAGAAATTATAAATTATTAGAATAATCGTGTTATTAGTTATTACAAGGGGTGTATAATATACAGGTATACATTACTACACACACATATATTTATATATGTGTATGTGTGTAAGTGTGTGTCCAAGTCTTCCTGAAAACATTCCCAGGTCATTTTTTCTTATTTATTGCAAAAATACTAAAAAAAAAATTAAGTAAATTGATTAAATTTTTTTATCTAAATAATTACAAGAAAGATAATGATTTTTTTTTATCTAAGATAACCTTCAGATAAGTAAAAAAAAACTCATCTAGATGAGATAAAAGATAAAAAAATATTATATTTAGATGAATTATCTGGATAGTCTCAACACTGTTAGTAACGGGTCCATATACATGCGGTTATTGTGATTTTTCTGAAAGAACACAGCGGTTAATAACAATATTATAGAAATGTTGTTTGAAAATTTTCAAAAAAAAAAATTTTTTTTAACGCAGCTCCATTCAATCGGTTATAATAAGTAACAATATATATTATATTCGCGCGAGGCGGATGATAAAAATTGTCCGAAGTCTGCGCTATTAGCGCTGAGAATTTCTTAAAAACATTGCAAAACCGTATCTTTGTTTGAAAATTTTTTTTAAAAACCACCGAAATGATTAAACGGGTTCTTTTAGGTTTCGAAATGAAAATTTTGTAAAACGCGAGACTCGTCGAATATTAGATCCGCATACAAATATTTTAGTCTACAAAATTTCAATCCGTTTCACTAATATTTTTTTTCCAGACATAAATTCACGTGTCGAAGTGGTACGTAAACGCATACGCGAGCATGAATTTCATCGTTTTAACGTTCGATCGATGTCTGCACAGTAAATTTTTACGTTTCGCATTTGTTGTCCATTGATCTGTTAGCCGCATAATATCATGAACGTATAATATTATATTGTTCATATTTCGACCGAAACAACAAATTTATTAAAGTAAATCAGTAATATTAATCAGTATATTGAGTAAAATCCACATGAAATTATACGAATAAAGCCAAAAGTGCAGACTTGGTTCAATGCAATTGCCTCTTTATACCCTCGATATAATGTAAACTACATATATATATATTAGTTACTGAGTATTTCTATACGAATTTCGACGCGTAAAATAAATAAAATAAAGCGATATTGAACAGATAGGATTTTTAGGGACGTATATACATTTTATCGTCGGACGGAGATGAGTTATTGTAACGCACGAGAAATTCGACAACAATCGTCTCTCGAAAGAAAAGAAATATATTATATATATATATACTCGTATATATATATATATATATATACACAAACGGATTTAAGCCGTTTAACAATCTCGTCGTTATTATGACTTCGAAATGAAAACTTTAAGAAAACTATATATTGTATATATAATATATATATTTATATATATATATATACACATATATAGTATGTAGATGGAAACGAAAAACTTTTGGAAAGCGTTTTACAATGAACGTTATATATTAAGTACCGATAAATTTCGGTTAGTACATTATAATAATATTATGTACAATGGCGCGTGTATATTTTTATACGACGGCTGTGAGTTGAGAGAGTAGAATACAATCATTTACGCGCTTTAAAATGTGATTTTTTTTTTTTTTTTAAAGAGGGGGAGGGTTTTAAAAAAGTTTTTTTTTATTATATTTCGAGTATATTGCGCGTGTATAATGTATATATATTATATATATATATATATATACTATAATGTTTAAGCTCCCTAGGAGAAAAAAATTATCAAAGTCATCGGTTTTTTTCTCCTCTTTTCAAAAAAAAAAAAATATATATATAACGCTATAACGTACACACACGTATATACACTGCGTAGTGCGGTCGTTTAATGCACGTGACATTTTGTTATGAAAATAATCCGCACGTGAAAACAAAAACGATTTACATAATACAATATCATTATGAAGACTTTACTTGTACGTTCGTCTTCCCCCTCAGAAAAAAAAAACACACACACAGTATTTTACTTATTTTTTTTCTTAATTCCCTGTAATTATAGTGTGTATTATAATGTTATTTACGGTGGCGTACGCCCGACAGAGATGTTGAAAAATTAAAAAATTAAACACGATACTACATTTAAAAAAAAAATTCTATCAATATATAGATTATATAATATAAATGCCACGCCATAATTTTTTTTTAGCAATTTAATTCACTATATACGCGTATCCACATGCTGTTCAGTTTAAGATTATACCGGAACGCGCGCGTTGAATGAAAGCCGGAGCGATGCTACAGGCGGCTAATAGCTGTTCTGTCATTGGCTGTTGCCTCCCCCAGACGGCGAATAACTGCTCTGTCATTGGCTGTTGCTGTAGTCAGCAATCGGCTCACGACGGTTTCCGCCAATCAGAATGCCGATAGTATCTCGCGCCTGCGCGAAACGAACGAATTTTCGTCCGCCGCCCGGTATACTCTTAAACTGAATAGCGCGTGTACACACAATTTCTTTGCAGTTTTCATCTTGTTTTGACTTTTTTTTTTTTTTATTCTATTATTCATAATTTCTTCTATATATAATTCGTTCGTTTTTAATTTGCTGTATTTTATTTTTCGACGGTTATTACACCCGATTTTTGTCGAAACCGGTAGTATAATCATTGATTATAATATAATAATATATTCTGTAATATCAGTTTATTCTACAGTGAATGGTGTAATAGTAAACAAATCGAATACATTTTTATTATTTTTCATAGTGCTCTTTGCTTGATATGCATATATGCAAATTTATTATTGAGAAAAAACAAAAACAAAAAAAAAAGAAAGAAAACTTATCGTAATCGCGAGCCTTTTTTAACAAAAAAGTTTCCGCTCTCGTTGGAAGCCACGGCCAAACTCGCGTATACACTCAGATTTTTCTTCGATCACTCGTTAAGTTTTCGTTGTTTTTTTTTTGTTGCTTTTTTCCCCTTTCAGAACGCGCTCCAGTGATTAATTTACAGGCTGATTAATCACGGATAAAATCAGTTTACATCGCAGATATACAGCAGTATATTATATTACGTTATGTACACGATATATAAACACAAACACCGAGAACAAATAAGACGTTACAACGACGACGACGACGACGACGACGTTATTAATTATTGTATTACATTATTATACGTAGGCGCGAAGTTTTTCTTTCCCTCCTCCCCCTCTTTTTTATAATTAAATTTTCCTTTTTCGACGCGGATTCGCGAAAAATTTTATTTTCATTTTGATACAAAACGAATAGCTTTACGTTGTAACTCTCGTAAACGCGTCACACAATTGCCCCGAGTAATAATAAGTATATACGAATACATATTATATATATGTATATATGAGACGAAACGAAAAACGTATATAAACTAAAAATCGACTTGTATTGAGTTTATTGTAATAATTAGGGCTAGGATTTATATGCGTTGGCACATTTTTTTTTGCAACTTCTGATTACTGCTTTTGTTTGAAATGTCCACGAATTACGTCATGATGAAGCAAACGGTGGTTATTTTATTTTGCATGTTTTTAATAAAATGCATGTTATTGCGTATTTCAACAATAAACACCTAAAATGCGTGCGTTTTATGGTATATATTTTTAGCCGTGGTGGTTGGTAAAAGAAGTAAAATAAAATATTATGAGTATATAAAAAAATATATATATATATATATATACAAAAATAAAAACGTAGTATAGGATCTAACAGAAGAACTTTTATTTAAGAAAATTTTAAATACCACATCATTGTTTCATGTATAATATTATATTTTCGAATAAAATTAATAGTTTAAAATAATGTGTATAATATTTCCGAATTAAAAAATGTTGTCTTTGTGTTTTGTGCAATATTTTTTGACATTTTTTGTTGCATATTTTGTGTATATTATTGCATATCAATCGTAACCCTAACTAATAATTAATGAATACGATGTAGAGACGTTGATAAAATATATGTCAAATCTTGTATTAAATTATGAGATCTTGAAGAATACGACAATTTTCCGGTTATTTTGTAATTTTCTTTATTTTTTTTTTATTGCGTTTCGATACCGGGAAAATCGAAAAACCCGTCAAATTACTATACAGATACCGGAGAAATTCGCTACGTAAAGCCGGATCAGCGCTTATTGAATATTGAGAAAATATTAGTTGTGGACGACGTTATACAAAAAAAAATTCGCGTTTCTGCAAAATACTGAAATGTCTCGTAAAGTCATCGAAGGATTTGCCTCCTATCCCGTCAACCGACCACGTAAAACCATAAATAATTCTTTTTTTATTTCGAAAAAACGAAAATCACATTTTCGGAGGTCAGAAGTTATAGAGCACTCGGTTATTATACATATTATTTTGTTTTCACGAGTCATAAATCGTCAAATCCACGATCGTTTTCGCTTCGAACGCGTATATAACAACTTTAATTCTTTCCCGAGGCGATAAATTTGTAAACATTATAAGCGTGTAAAAGCGAGTCGATAGCGCCTGATCATTCGGTGGTAGAAAAACGGGGGACGTTTTTTAATTCCAAACAAATTCCACAATTCAATACTGGTCGAGATCACTGTTTCTACGCGAAAAAGTGTTTACAGGTAGAGGTGTTTGCGGGAGCGTCAAAAGCGGATTTTCGGACGAGAAGAAAACGAAAAAATTCAATTAAAATAGATGAAAATATCAATCGTATCGTTTTTTTTTTTTAAATTTATTACGACTATTCGAACAATTGTAAAAGTGAAATAAACATTCACAATATTATAAAATAATATAATTATATAGCGATCGCGTTTTTATATTCCGAGGCAGTAAAAATAAAGTGACCGCATCTCTACATTGATTTTATAACATTATATAAAGGCTCCCCCCGCATACACGATCAATATTATTTGACCGTGTATTGGTTAAATTGAATAATGTTCCTTCAGCATATTATATTGATGATATCAAAACGGTTTTGATATTTATTGACGGCCGGTCGTCAATAAAATCGTGTCCTGCTATCATAGCCGTCCCAAGAGGGGGGCGAATGGGGCAAGTGCCCTAGGGCGTCCAAAGTATTATAAATGCAGGGGGCGTCAAAAAAATGAATGACAAAAGAAAAATTTGTTGTTTTATTTTAGATATTAATTTCCCTTGTATATGATGATTTCGAGGATGAGTGTATTGACTATTAAAATATATAAAATGATGTAATTAGATATTACATTATAGTTGTACATTTTTTTTTTTGGGGGGCGTCAAATATTATTGCCCTAGGGCATTATTGGTGGTTAGAACGGCACTGCCTGCTATCATCTGCCGTTATCACTGTCTCTTATTCGGGTAACGCGTAGTGTAGTTGTAGTTGCGAGCGTCGATAAATAAATATCGTTCGATATTATTGACGCGTCAGTGGCTAGTGCTCGATAATAGAAAATTGATGATAACACTGTTGATCTTGCGTATATAATATATATAGGGAGCCTTTATAAATGTGTATAATATAAAATCAAATGCTGCCTATACGGCCGCGCGCAAATATTCGTTTCGCGGCGCGTTTTTCGCGCACGTGAAATCGTTTCCTAACGCGCGTCAAACGCATTAAATATACACGCACAATAATAATAATCTTTGGATATAAGCGGATTCGAGCGAACGGGTGACACGCCGCGAAGGAGTGCGCGCGGGAGTCGTGTGGAGAGAAAACGAATTTAAAAAAAAAAAAAAAAAATTATATAAATCACGAATAAATAATATAATGTTCCGTCGGTGTACGCGAGACTTTCGATAATCGGACCGTGTCATAATAATAATTATTGTTGTTGTTTTGTATCGTACCCATTTGCGACCTTGAACCGCTTGTATTATATCGGTTTTTTTTTTCTCTTTCTTTCTGTACAACAACAAAACACACAAGACACATTTTTTTACTTTTTTTCTCCACAATAACGCAATAACCGCTCTCGCGTACAATATAGTGAATTCCGTAATAACGCGCGTTCACGTCGCGCAGAAAACGGAACAAGACGTCCGCCGCGCGGAACGTTTTCGCGACGACGAAAACGCGCCGAACAGCACAGACGACGGCGTGTCTCGGAGCGGAACGAGTCGGCGCGCGGACGTCACGGGGCGGGTGGTGGAGTGGTGGCACGGGGTGAAGGGCCACGGAGTTGGTAAAAAAAAAAAAAACGCTTTCGAACGCGCGGACTTTCTACGCGTACGTGTATTATTAATAATATATGCGCTCATAAGCGGTTATATACCAGCGTGAGTTTTTTTTAATCTTTTCTACCGTATTTTATTTAGATCGAATATTTGTATAAATAATACGTACGCGCTATATACGCGCTCGCGGTTTCGTAAACGGCGGCGATCGTTAACCCAACCGCCCGCCGACGAGGCCTTGATCCGGTATTCCGTTGAACTGTTGAACTCGGCGGGCCCGTCGGACACGCGCATACGTGCGTCGTCCGACGGGCGACGTTTCGTCATCACCGCGGCGCAAATTACCCCGCAGCTATTCGAGGGGGGGGGGAGCTGCTGGAGGAGTAAATTAACCCCCCGCAACTCGTGTCCTTTACAAAGGACTCTCCGCACGGGAAATGGGAACGGCTCGTGGGCAATGGCGTATTTGAGACTTCACCTCAGGGGTGGGGGGGGGGCGATAGTAAAAAAACTCCACCCTTCCCACCAATAAAAAAATTATATGTAGGAATATAATTATTGAACAAAACACATTTTATTTACAAAACTAAGTCTATATATTTCTTTTTTTACTATTAGCAAATGTATCAATTACATCATCTACATTTAATGTTATAGTATGGTGAACATTAAGCAATGCCAAACCCGTTAGGCGATCTTGCCCCATTTTTGATCTCAGCCAATATATAATATAAAATAATATAATTTTTTTAAATCTCTCGGGGGGGGGGCGGGGGCGATTGCCCCTATCGCCCCCCCCAATACGCCACTGCTCGTGGGGTTGAAGCCCCCTCCGCCGAAATACTTTCGCGCTTTTCCACGAGATCTTTCATCATTTTCAAACACGTTTCCGTCGTAACGGATGTGAATTTTTTTCGATTTTCACCCAGCTCGTATTATCCGTCCCGCATAATATCATTATTATTATGCGCGTTTTTTTTTTTTTACGAAAAACGTTTTGAACGTCATGTAAAACTGTCGAGGGATTGAACCCCGTGTAACGGGCACGTTGTACTTTGCAACAAAAAAAAAACCTCCCGTAATTTCGAATAATTATACGTTTTATACGCGATTTTCATTTTCCTTCCGAACATCCGTTTCAATCCTGCAATATTGCATTTCGCGACTGATGCGTACCGTACACGCGCACGCGCGTTGATATAATATAGAAATCAACGATTTTTCATTCATTCGTACGTGGCGAAAACAGAAAACACATGTAGGTATAATAATGATAACGATCAGTGGAATGAAGTTAGTTAATTAAGACTACGTCAGCAGAACAGTGAGCGCAAACGGCAAACAAGAAATATGCATATTATAATATACGTATATACGGTGTTTTACTGGCTGGAATGAGGTACATATTGTGAAAGTTTTGGCTCTTTTTATTGGTTGGCTGTGGTTTAATGTCTGGATTTATTTAACCATTTTCATAGCTTCAGCGGACGCATTGAACACGTCTTCGGGGCGTTCATTTAATAATATACGTGCCGTATATTGTTTGTTGTGGGTAACCGTAACCGCAGTCGCGGATCGGGGTTCGCGCTATATTCCACTCGTGCACGAGGTAACCACGCGTGTCTACCATGTCCTGTGCGAATACGATTTATTACGGTAGCCCACTGTTTCCTAGGGAGATCGCGTCCAAGAGGTTTTGTTGTCGGTTCTTTTAGACAGCGTTGTTCGTTCAGTTTTCGACACTTCCCATTCATTTTTCCACGTCTCGTTTGTGTTCAAATCGGCGTTGTTAAGTAAACCAATACGATATATGAACACGGACCGTGATCATTGACTTCCGTTTATTTTAGTTCTTATAATAATTCGTCTTTCGTCGATTTCGCGATTTCTGTTTATTTCGTTTCGTTTTTCCAATGCAATGATTTATCGATGCACTCGCATACCGAATAATTCTCCGTCCGAGTATTATAATATCGGAGTAAATATCGCTGTTCGACATCCGTACGTTAATTATAATAAATTGTATATTTATTTCTCTGACTCTATACTATACTGTATTACAAAGTAAAAACAAAATGAAATTAACGGGGTTTTCTACGATACGGATAAAATTCTGCGTATGAAAAGAGCCAAGGCGATTTTTAATTAAATTATGTAAAGTATTTTTTTTTTTTTTTTTGTCTGCGTTAAAAAAATAAAACCGACTTCGTTCTAGTGGGGCGGCAAAGCTCCGGTGCGCTCGTACAAAACGAAAACGAAATAAATTTTTCATATTATTTCCCATTGTTTTAACTGCGCGCAGTTACACGCCGAGTTTTGTTGCCGTTCTTGTACGATTGTTGTTGTGTATTTTTACGCGCGCGCGCGTGTGTGTATAAAACAGTCGTAATGCGATTGCATTAAAACGTTTTATGCTACACCGCCGCCGCCGCCGCCACGTTGCTTAAATGAAAAGAATAATATTATATACGCGGTGTTGCCCGAGGAGAAACGCTAATTGCTCCAATAAAATACAATGGATATTATTATGAATATTTTTTTTTATATTGCCGTTAAAAAAAGAGCGTTAGCTCTTAAATAGGTACAGAAAAAAAAAAAAAAAAACAGAAAAGCGAAAGAATATAAAATTCCTCGGCGTTTTTCGATTAAATATCTCTATAGACTTTTGCTCATTCGAATATAACGCGTATAACGAACAATAATCGTGTCGCAACAATTCTCCGTCGGGCGTTGTAGGTTCGAGAACTTGGCGATAATCCCTTACAAACGGTGCGCCTCCGAATCGGCAGAGTCCCACCTCCCTCTCGTTCGTTCTTCTCGCCGCCAGAGAATTTCATTGTTTTTTCGCCAGATTTCTCTCGACGACAAGGAAAGGAACTTAACGATATTACCTATAGCGCGTCGTATATATATATATATACACGAGTATTATATTAAAAAAAAAAAGAAAAGAAAAAGCTTTTACCTTTCCCCGATATACGCAGCTGTGACGGCGACGACGGGGAAAAAAAACGAAATAATAATATTCGGAGCTTTTTCGAGGCAGCGCGCGACGATACGCGAAAACTGACACTTAGTAAAAATCGATTCGTACAAAAAAAAAATTATATTTCTCGGCGTCTTGTAAGGGGTTTTTTTTTGTACGTGACACACACATACACACACAAAAAGTACAATTCGAAGTGTGTCCAGTAAACAGGCGAAATGGTATTCGGGCTTTTTTTTTTTTTTTTTAGTGTTACACTGTAATTTATAGTCACCGCGGAAAAATGATGACTCGCAAAAAATTTTGTTTCCCTGTACGGTATATATATATATAAAAATATATATATATATTTTTTATTCGCGAACAAAGTTTTCAAACAGACTTAAAAGCGACTTGGTACTATACTTTGAAATTAACTTTTAAAATACAATTTTTTTTTTATGAATTTCTTCAACACGGTACTATAATAACTATAATGTAGACATTAAAAATATATATTAACACACTACTCAATTCAGTTTTAGAGTGAAAACGTGGTGAATAACTCGAACGGGATACAGTGGTGTTCAGTGTGTATCGCAGTGTAAACGGGAAAGCGTAGGCGCGAGTAGAAAGCGCAGGAGTGCGAGGCAGCCGTGTATCTCAGAATCCCTGATCATATAATATTATACGCGGAATTTTTTTCAAATCGAACCGGACAACTACGTCTCACAATAACTTTATCGCGGCCCGATGGGAATAATATTCGTCGTGTCTCAAGTGCCGGCGCGAATGAGGTGGCGGACAGAAGAGACGCGGAAACCGCGTTACAATACACTTATTATATTACATATTGGTATAAATTTTAAAAAATTTTGTTTTTTTTTTTTTATAAAATCGAGGAAATTTCGAAAATTCGTTATGCAAAAAAAAAAAAATGAAATTACAATAATAAATCGGCGGCGATAAGCGATTTCGCGAATTCGACCCGAACTGACAACGTTCACAACGTGAAATCATACAATAGACGCGCATCATAATCTAAGAGATGAAAATCATCGCGAACTACGAGTATACGAATCGAATGGAAGTCGTGCGGCTTTATTTTGTTTTTTTTTTTTCTATTCTTTTACTGTCTCCGCGAGAGAACGATTTTGATCGCCGTGAGATAATCATTTCTATCGTAATAAAATATTATACAACGATATAATAAATATGCGCGTATAACAACAACAATAATAATATATTATTATTATTATTATTACATATTATATTATAGATCGTTGGCGGTGCGCTCGAGCGGAAAATCTCGCGGAACACTAGACAAATCGTTCGCTTAAAATCCGTGAGAAACCGCGAGTGGTATACGCGATTCAATAGACGTTCTAAATGCGTTATGACGTCGTGGAGCACCTTTGACTCGTGTTTTCACAAGAATTTCGATAATAATAAAAAAAAAAAAAAAGATGGAATAAAACTGACGTTCGTTCTAACTGCACGCTGAATCCAAACGAGCGCGTTAAAATTAAATCGTCGTGAAATCAATATTCATTGAATGTATCATTAAACGCGTACAGTGTATATGTACCTCATAAGCGCGCATCTAGAGTTGAAATCTGAAATCTGAATATACGCGTTGTGTTCGAAATAGGTAAAAAAAAAAAAAATTCTATTTAATCGAGAATAATCCGAATCGTGGACATACCTGGCAAACGGTCTATTCGGATTAAAGGGGCAAAAAACACGCAAATGCAGGTATAAATCCTAGCGGTAATAGTCGTAACGGCGTGATAATAAATTAAAAACAGACTTGGAGAGAGCGTACCTATTTAGTTGAAAACTGCAAGTGCCCCTGCAAAACGCGAAAATTCGGCCCGTTTTCCGAACGGATTCCGATGGGGTTCACATCATCTGACGGTACAGATTCGATCATAGGCGTGCGCACACCCCATGGCCCGTGGTTTTTCATACGACTTTTGTGTTCAACTGTTTAAGCTACAAAATATGCTAACAAACACGACTATCATGAGATGAGTATGAAAAAATTTAGGTACACCCAATAAAACAAACCAACCGCGGCAACCACTAACTGTGATATTATTGCTTATCGTTGCCGTTACAAACAGTGTCTCAAGAACGATTTGTACAATTTCTATTTTTTATTCGTTGAGCGAGAAATGACCGAATCAGCTGATTTCACTGGAGTTATTGAAGAGTAAAGTACTCGACTCTTATCCAAAGAACGTTACGTGTTTATTTCATATTACTTATTTTCATATTATAGTTTCATGTTTAATATTTTAATGTACACACACTTTATTATTATAAAAAAAAAAAAAATATCTGTGGTTATTATTATTATATTTGTTGAAACGTGTAAAAATTGAAATGATGCGAAACACGAGTAGTGTCTATAACCAATATGATTTTTTACGAATTAATATTTTGCGTCAAATTTCTTCGTTTCTTTTTCTTTCTTTTTTTTTTGGTGGGGACGGGGGTGTAAGGCTCATTTTCTTCGTGGCACATCCCATAACAAATGTC
The DNA here is from genome assembly GCA_032441835.1 of Slavum lentiscoides. Taxonomy (NCBI): domain Eukaryota; kingdom Metazoa; phylum Arthropoda; class Insecta; order Hemiptera; family Aphididae; genus Slavum; species Slavum lentiscoides. The sequence goes on along the minus strand of CM063715.1, from coordinate 6,110,850 downwards.
TGCGCAAGCCTTTCGGATTCGATTCGCGAAATTCCATATGCGCGCGCTATAAAACAAGGGAGAGTGCACCCGGAACCCGGTCACGGACGTTTAACACAATATCGTCGCGCTCGGTATACCTAATAATAATAATAATAATAATAATAATTTATTCTAATCCGTCCGCGAACCCTGCAATAAATATGTAATTATTATACGCTAAAGACAGACGAGTTAACGAGCGAAGGAGTTATGCGACCACGTCCCGGCGTCCCTCATCGCGGATCCGCTTTTAATCCGCGCGGACATAGGTACACACACAAAGTGCGTATAATATTAACAACGTGACGGGACAACAATACATTATAATGTAATAGTATGTGCGCGGTAAACGCTTTTCGGATAATACGAGACGGAGACCACCGTCGTCGCACTCGGCGCGATAATAATAATCCGTGTCCCGGTTTTCCGCCACGAACCAACGAATAAGCTGCCATTAGTTTCGTATATGAAACAGAGCGTAAAAACATTGGAAACGTTTTTCGACTATATTATTTGGAAAAATTTTGTATTTATTTGGTAATTTTTAACGAAAAAATCCACTCCTTTCACTCGTAATTAAAAAACAGAGCCAACTCTCCGATATCGCAGTCGTGTAGTCCAAAAGCTTTTTCGCATTAACCGTTATTGCACGGTTTTTACGAAGAATAGATTCTTTTCCAAGTGTAATAATATTAATTTACTCTCGGCCTAAGGAACTGCATGGAATTTCGAATTAATTTCTAAAATCGCTTATAAAAACAAAAATCGATATTGCATATCAATTATTTATTACTTGTATATACATTAACATACATTGTAACGCTCAAGATTTTGAACTTCAAATGTATTTAATTAGGTATAGTATAAAATTGTCATGATATGCAATGGAATTCGTTATTATATACTTTCATAATCAACGGCATTCAGTTTGAACGTTTGAAATAGTAAAAACGATATTTTTTAGAGAGGGGGGGTCGGACCCTCCTCGTATCTACGCCAATACGCGTGGCGTTATCTATATCGCCGCCGACTGAGAAAACGTATTTTCTTGGAGGAAAAAAAATCTTTTTTTTTTCTCCTTCTACTAACAACAACAACAACAGTGTTTGTGCGACGAATGAGCTGTACAGAAAATAAAAGAAAAAGAAAAAAAATCACTCCTATACGGAGAAGAAATAATATAAAACACGAATGATATTGACTATAGTATAGTTAATATATATATATATATATATAAAAAAACGAGTGAGAAACAAAAATGTTTATTGGAAATAAAACGTGCCGTCGGTACGGTGGTTTTATATTGTGATATTTATACTATTGCGTTGTGAGGTTTTACATCGTTTTCACGCCATATTCTCTTCAATATTAATGCTTTAACTTTTTACTTAAAAATTATGAGCATACATTTCAAATCTTTTATCAAAATATTTTAATATTCAAAATAAAAATATAATTATAATATTTTAATATATATTTTTTTAATATTTCAATATTTTTAAATTCGTTACATCGAAATATTATTTAAAAACTTTGAATTTGTGCGATCCCTAATTGTCACCCATTTTCGAACAGCTATCTTAATCGAGTTAAATTAGAAACAACATGGGTAACATCAAGTACTATATTATATAATAATAATATTAAATAATACAAATTAAAACTATTTTAATTTCCAATTTTCCATACATACCTTGTGTCATCTATTCAACCCCTTTTTTCTCCTCTAATTTTTTTCTCCCCTGTCCTTCGCCTAATCAATTACATAAAACGAGGATCTTTCTATTAACACACACACACACACACACACAAAGGATACGTAGTACAGAAATGAAGGAAACATAGAATAGTCAGGTTTCTACACTCGAATCAAATATTGTAAATCAATACGATTTCAGGCTCGTCTTGTGTTTAATATCATATTATATTTAAATAAATAATAATTGTTGTATCGTATCTGGTGTAATCACAATTTCGAGTTTATATTTTAATTACAGGGTTATGAGGCGCATATTATTATATGGAAATCGTCCTCGCCGTGGTAAAAAAAAAAAAATAAATAAAAATAAAAGTTTGTAAAAACGTAACCTGACGCACACGCGCACACGACGTATTGTAAGGCGCGGTTTTTCGGATGATTTCGAAATCGTGTTTAAAAGAAAAAAAAATCAAATAAAATTTTTCTTTCAATCGATTGCTTTAGAGCAAAATAAAACGAAGAAAAATAACGTTTTTACGTAATAATATATTAAACAATAATAATTATAATTACACACCGTTGGTATATACTATACGCGCCGTCTCCAGCTATATATATATATATATATATATACGATAGATCTGTTATCGTCGGCAATAAATCCTTTACAATATATCGTTATATACCCACGTACAATTATTCCAATCGAGCGGTGGTTAACAGATAATAATCGTTGCGTTGATTAGCGTTTTTCTCGCGGTCGACCGTTTCTCCGGGGCGATTTCTTTTCGCTTTTTTTCTCCGTCACTCGGTTTTCTACCGTTCCACACACTATTTGATCGACTGCGACAACCGCGGGGGATCGTCACAAATCCGTAATAATTATTCATTAATTCTATAGATCATATAATATCATATGGTCAAACTTTTTTTGCGTGTGCGTATAATATTATCTGTATTCGATCGAAGGCGACTGTTGTACGTGTTCAGATTACAAAAAAAAGTAAAAAAAAAAAATTCAAAGAAGAACGTCCTCCGACCGATAAGGCGTGTTGGAACTTCGATAATAATTATTAACGTTTGGCGCCGAAGTGCCACGCGTGTACGAGTGTAATAATAATAATAATAATAATAATAATAATAATAATAATCGACGAGACGGTGTGAAATACGCGTTTGTATTGTATAATAGGAAACGGTGGGTGGACACGATGCAATCAAAAGTTCTATTTGTAAATCTTCATGGATTTGCTAAAAAAAAAAAAAAACGAACAAAACCGAAATCGAGTCAACGGATCGTATGCGAGTTCGAACGAAAAAAAAAATATAAAACAATTTATAAGAGCAAAACAAAATTGTTCATTAAAAAAAAAAAAGTGTTTAAATGACGCGTGTTTTAATATTTCGCAACTAGTTTTTCCGCGCTTTTTCGTCCTCCGTTCAAACGAGAACACAAAACGGATCCGAGTACCCGAGTAATAATCGAGTAAATGAGTGAGTTACATCGCGAGGGAATCCATATGCTGAGCGAAATTTACAATTTACGACGATGCGCTGTTGGTTTTTTTTCTTTGTCTAAAAGTAAAAAAAAAAAAAGTCGAGAAAATTCAAGACGGTTAATTTCATAACAGAATTGTAAGGTGTATTATTCGAGTACCAGCCAATGGGTTTTGTCCCAAAATGACGAAACGCAATTGAAGCGAAATTCGTGGCTAGCTCGCCGACTGAAACATGAAAATTCATTATCGTGAAACAGCGTGCTTGCTGAAGTCGAAAGACGAACGGGAAAATGCCTCCTGTTTACCTGACCTGTATAGTAATGTGTGGTTTTTTTCCTGTTTTCGCGAATAAATAGAGTCGCAAAAGGAGAGAGAGAGAGAGAGAGAGAGAGAAAGAGATGGGAATCGGTTTCGATTCACAAGTAAAATGGAATTTAAGAACCGTATGGACACGCGCAGAGTAAAAACGTTGGCACCAGTGCCGTACTGCCGTATCATCATCACACGGATAGTATATACTTTGAAGGAGATCCGTGTAATTTTTCATGTTGTCGTGTTATATACGCTACTTTTAATGGCAAAATACCAGTTACTCGTGCAGCGTATTGTACGAACAGTATTTCTTTCTGACCTTGGCCGATTTTTTTCGCGAACTCATCAAATTATCTAAGTATGTACTGGCGATGAAAAAAAAAAACTACCGATCGTCTTCGTTTTGCAAAAAAAAAAAAAACCGTTTTCCATTCAACGTGTCAGTGTGTTTGACCACGGCGACCGATTTATACATTATATTATGTAATCGATAAAAGTATAACGGATAAGAATTATGTTATAAAACGGCACGAGACGAAAATACAATTATCAGAAATATATTATTTATTTTCTAGGACATCGAGTGTTGCGATACGCTCTGCATACAATGTGATATTTTATATCGCTATAGGCATATCGCGCGTAAAAATAATTAATATAATATTGTTTGTTTAAATTATTTTATTTTTTGTTTTGTTCGGATAACGGTATTTATTTTACCTCGAAATTTACTACATGCACATTATTATACAGTATAGGTACCTTTAATAATTAATAAAGCCTACAACAGAACCACGGGGCACGGACCGAAATCACTAAAACGAAAAAACAAAATGTATATTTATAATTGGTTATAATATTGAATTTATTCAGAATGTCGGTTTCGACCGGCATAATAATAATACACGTAAAGGAGTGGCTTTAGGAGTTTTAATTATTTAAAAATTAAACGTGATCGAAAACGGAGTTTTAAGATTAGGTCGATATATAAATAATAGATACGCGATTCGCGTGTATATATACGATAATATTATAAAATTAACGAATTTACATTTACGCGCATTCTATATAAACTGGACGAAAACAGCAAGGTAAAACACGTATAAATATACACGTTTAGATTTATTATTATTATTTTTAATTTTTTTTTTTTTTTAGAATTAATTACAGTGTTTAACAAAATGTCGAGTACAATATATACGACAAGGTTTTAAACGCATTTGTTATGTCACTCGAGCATATACATGTATTTAAACAATTATGTTTAAAAAAGGAAAGCACCTCCGTTGTTTTAAGTGCTGCAGGGGAAAAACTAACTGGAATGTTTCTGAAAATTTAACGAAGACTATTATATATATATTATAATTAGGGGCAGCAGAAAGCTCACGGTGGCCTGAATTGTTTATAAAGTGCAATTGGCTTGAAGTGTTAATTCACGTCATCGGTCTTTTTCGGACAGTTTTTACGAAATAATATTCAATACAGGAAATTGATAAATGATCAGGTCCTGCACATTAAGATTATCCCGTTCACAGCAGATATTTTAGTTGAACCCCTTTAGAAAAAAAAATGTATCAAAGTACATAACTGTCTATATATTCTCGGACCATATATTTCATTGGATTTTCATTTGAAAAAAAAAAAACGAATAATATTAATTTACAAAATATTAAAACTAATTTTTTTAACAAATATAATAAAAACGGTATTTTTATACGTTTATGTAATTATCAGTAAAATAAAAAAAAAATTATTTATTAATTTGCTCAAATATTCGTGGATAATACACACTATATATATATGCGAGGTATATACAGTATACTTAAAGACTGCAGCTTGGTGCCTGCTATTTTTTGTGAACCCGGCGGCCATGGCCCTCCCTACAAACCATTAATCTCAACCTGAAACCGATATCAGTTTTTTCTCGTTCGAAATCGTTTTATGTCAATTATATTTTCCAGCATTCGAGGTGGCGATCCGTTGTACACACGCATTCTCTATATATACAACCGTAAGAAATCGTTCGATAATAATTCATTTGGCAACGACGCCATCATTTTGAATTTCCATTCAGTACGGTACAGTATAATAATAACAATTTCAAATGAAGCCAGCAAAAGAATGTTTCTATTTTCTTGTATATGACGCGTGATCCTATTGATTTTAGTCGGCTCGTAAAATTCGTCGTTTAACCGCACGGCCCACGATATTAACTCTCATTTTGGTCCATTCTCATTTGAACTTTAATAAAGTTTACCGAATAGTGGCGTGGTACCATCTGGTCGTTGAACACACCTGGGTGTCTCGAGGCGTGTATAATTGAATAATATTATTATTTGTTTCAAAAAAAATTAACCGACTTCGTCGAATAATATAACATATAAAAGGTAATAATAATCATAAAAAATGTTCCCCGTATATCTGTATATGTGTATATCAATATTATCTTTATCCAAACGTGATTTCGAGTGTCTGAACTCGGAATTTTCGAATTAAATACGAAAAAAAAAAAACAAAAATCAAATAAATACGCGAGAAAAACCGACGTGTGAAATAAATAGAAAATAAAACTACAAACTACATGTGAATGCTGTACAAAGAATATTATGGGAAATAAAGAAACGTGTAGGAGGAGTCGTTGCGGTATCGAATTTTTTCGTTTATAAACTACACCGTGCAGGTTTCGATAAAAAGAATACTAAGCAAAAAAAAAAAAAAACCAAAACAAAACTACGTAGAGAAAATTATGAATATTATTACGATAAAAAAAAAATAGAGTTTAAAAAAAAAAACAGCGAAGAAATTCCAGTGTGTGTAATTAATTAAATCGTCAAAAAAAAACCCGACTAGTTATTAATATTATTAAAAAAAAAATAATAAAATAATCGAAAAACCGCTTTCGGACGAATTAAAATATATATATATATATTTATTAAAAACTTGGCTTCTAAAAACTCGCATACATTATTCACACACACACACCCCGCGGAATAATATGAAATTAATTTCGGTATACCTCCGCGTTAATATAATATTATTATATAAACTCCATTTTACAGGCGTATAAGTATATACTCGGAACCGCACGGTTTTTGATAATATATACATTTTTTTTTTTTTTTTTGAACATTGCTCGGCCGTCACACGTGGACAAGGGCAAATGGTGGTAGGAAAAATATAAAATAAACTGCAGCCACGAGGGGATGACGGAAAACCGTGACAGTGATGGAGAACCGACGTGTCGTGTTTTGTATTTTTTTTCGCTTTTTTTTTTTTTGTCCTCCCTCCCCACGTTTTTTTTTTTTTAATTACTATCGACCGCCGCCGACGCTCGTCAGCCTAAATTATTCCATTAGACGCGTCTCGTGCGCGCGCCCGTAAACGCGTTGCGGGTTCAGGTGCCGGTAGAAGGCGGAAGTCCCGAAAGTTTCGCGCGACCTCATCCGTCATTCGCACCGCGCAGGGCGACCCCGGCGCGGACCTCCATCGTCGCAACAACCCGGGGCCGGTTTACATTCGATAATATTATTTTCCGCGCACAAACTCCTGTATACCGCCGCGCTTCGTTTATTACCGCTGCGGACGACGAAACGCGCAAAATCATTTTCGTTTTATTATTATTATTATTATTATTATTATTATTATCATTCGCAGTGTTTAGCATAAGCGATCACGCGATTTTCGAACGGGGAGGGGAGCGTATTAACACGCCGTATACACGACTGCTTTTTCGCGATTGGTCTATTCAAATTTACCGCCGCCGTTTAAATTTTATAGCAATTATATCTCGATTCGAATCGTTATCATTATTATATAGAGGTACGACGCAACATAGAGGTACGCCACACAGGGCCGTAGATACGGCGGCGGGGGTTTAGGGGGTTCAACCCCTCCCCCCCAGCTTGAACATCGGAAAAGTAGAAATTTCAATTTTTTTTTTTTACGCACAACAGCATTGCAGATGTTACAGTAAAATGTATGTTCATATTTAACATCTTGATGTTATAAGTAGATTTGTTATTTATAAAAAATAAGTACCCAACAACAATGTGTATAATAACATTGTGTACCTATAAATGTTTAATTTGGTCTATGCCATTATAAACATTGATAAACATCATGATTGTAGATTTTTGTGCTGATAAATAATTACGATACACGATTATAATGCACGAATAAAGATAGCACTGAACCCTTCCTCCCCGTATAAAAATCCTATCTACGGCACTGACGCCACAACATCATCAGGTGGTGCCACGGACTGTGATATTGTACAGGACTGGTATCGATACGATCGGTGGGTGGTAGATGCATGTTCTCCGAGGGTTTCCGATGGTACGAGAGATCTTCGGATCGATGTGCTTATTATAGTAGTTATTCGAATCGCTCATTACTGCAGAAACCGCACGAATCCGAATCGGAATTTTTTTTAGCGTTGTTTTTCTTCGTACAGTGACTATATATACAACATTAAAAAATATATATATATTGCTCACAGATAGCGCTGACTGCAACCCCCGGAAATATTTGAGGTACGTTGATATGAAGTGTTCGATACCAGTCCTGTATATTATCTTAGTCCGTGGGCGGTGCACGTTTTACCGGAAAAATAAAATACGGAAAGTATAAATCCGGAATTATATTATGTTCATTGACATATTTTGTGATGTCGGTGTGTTATCAGTGTATTATTATTATCAAAAAAAAACGAACACGCGCACTTCAGTGACTTATAGACGGTTTTTCGTGACAAATCAACGGACGTTTTTAGTTCCGACAGGAGATCGCGAAGCAAGCGAGTGGAGGTGTCTAAGCGAACGTAGTTCGCTTATACTTGTTACGATGAGTAAAATAATATTATAATAATAATACACTGACAATACACGCTGACATCACATATTATGTCATGGAACATAATATAATTCCGTCGGTGAATTCGAATAGACCAATCACGAAACAACAGTCGTGTATTAGAATAATGTTAATATGCTGCCGGGGAGATATTTATAATAAGCGGTTAGGTGTTTTTATCGTGTCCCGACTACATCCCCGTTTCGGAGAGTACGCGACAAAATTGCAATAACATAGCAACGTGGTTCACGTCTGATTGTGGTGTGCGCGCGTGTTCGAGACTGACCGCTATTTGTATGCGCCTTTCTGCCACGCCCTCTGTGTAGCGCTATCTGGTGACTACTTTCTTTTCCCGTTTTATTGTTATTATTTCATTTACGTTCCATGCACGCTGTCCTTCCTTTTTCTACATCTGCATTTCGTCTCGGTTCATTAACAGATTTTTTCTTCTCGGTTATTACACGCCGATGTAGATATTTCATTGTCAGAGGGGGTTGGCTACATTTTCGCCCCGAACATCGTGTATAACTGCCACTGGTAAAAACATAAAAACCCCGCGGTCTCTAATTATAACGTAATTTTATATAATTATACATATACATATTATAAAACGCGTCGTGTTCAAATAATCCGTATACGTTTTGAAACAACCCGCGCGTGTTTTACCCGCAGTAAATTGTATAAAACGCTACAAAGGTATTAATGCGCGCACAAATAGTGAATGCCACGAATTCATATTTAGAAAAAAATAATAATAAATTGTCGTTCGCGCGCCTCGCGAAAGAAACTTACCCGTACCTATTCTATTGTACTAGTTTTACTACGCCGTTATATATTGTAGAGGTAATGAGTTTTTACGAAAAACAAACGCTGTATAATTTCCGCCGACATTATATTACTGCACTCTGGAATATTTAAGCTATATATTAATTTAGGATTTTCATCTGTTGGACGTACGTTTTTTTTTTTTTTAGCAAACGATGTGTTAATTTTAATTACACACAAAATGGAATAACTTTTAACTTCAACGATCATATTATTTTGTATTAATATAATATTGTACTCTTGCGAGTAACACGAAGAAATAGTCTCTCTTCCGACGTTATTATTATTATTATTATTATTATTTATGCTATCGTTATATTGTGTATTGTCTCCGGAGATTCGTACAGCGCGGCGTTATATATTATTATTATTATTACGTTGCGCTGCGAATACCAGGCCCCCGCGAATTCTCTAAAACAATAATATTGTACGCACGTATCGCACGAATAGGTACCTCCTATATATACGTATAACCTGTCTGACATTATAATATATTATTATCATACTCGGTCTCGGTCGTAGTTTAAGTGCTCGAAATGCGTATATAATTATATTTTATTATATAATTTATAAATACTTCCGTGGGTACGCGTTTGTCCGTTCTTCGAAAACTATACACACACTGAACCGATATCGATCCACCGTCATATTATATTTAATTAATATTATATTAGTCGGTTATTGTGGTAAGATTTATATTTTGACCAGTTCCGAATAGCCGCGCAAACGTCGATTTTTTTTATGCTGCCTTTTTTTAATTTTTGAAAAAAAAACACCAATTATTACGTTTGTAAAAAAAAAAAAAAATGTTTTTCTCTTGAAATTTTAAGAAAATTTTTTTTTCTTCGAATACCGCTTTATGTACGATCAGAGAATCTAAATCGTTTTTGCCTCCAAACATGTATCTCTTCGTGAATTTTTTTACGATTAAAATATAGTATTTGTAAATTTTCTCTCCTGAATTGTTACTATATGTTGAGATTTATCGTTTTGTCCCGGATCGCTTCCCGTATTGATTTCACGGCATAATTTCGCTATACGAAAAATCACCTACACGGTTCCAATTATACGAGCGTACAAATTATAAAAAAAAAAAAAAATTTATTTTTGTACTATAGACATCACTAAAAATACGGTAACATGGGAAACGAATTCGAATTTTTAATGAACACGATCTCGATTCCACGCTTAAACATTTTGGCATCGTGCTATTATTTATCAGTAATTATAAAACGATTAAAACGATATTTCGTTTGATAAAAATGGAAATTTTTCGTTTCGAGTGCTCAAAATACGATATATATGTATTATAAATACGGCTATAACAAAATAAGGGAAAAGTCGTTTTTTGATAAATACGGAAAATGTTTTATTACCGCAGTCGATTCAATGTGAACAGAACGAAAACGAGCATTTTTTTTTATTTTGTCTTATAAAAATCACTCGAAATTAAGTAAGGCGAGAAGTATACATTATTTTCCGAAACGGAGTTTCTATATAAAATATTACCCGATTTCGTTTTCGACGTCGTTCGAGCGGGTTTTTTTTTTTTTTTTTTTTTAAAACGACTGTTTCTACAGGAGTCGAAATGCTTTCTTTTTTTTTTCCTTTCGTCCTCCGAGAACAATGTACATTTCGTTTTCTTCGGCCACCGGGGGAGCCTTTATCGTTTATACGTCCAACGCCAAGCCATTCCGTCACGTTTAAAAACCGTTGTTTTCCGATCCGATCGTTTAATCCACTGTTATCGTTGTTCGGAGATTTCCACCGTGTCATTATTACTTCCTATTTATGTATACTTAGGTCTCGGCGAATTCCGGAAAACAATATATATATATATATATATAAACGCAGGGACCATACTATATATTATAAGCCCTGCAGACTCATCGAAGGTATAGTATTCGGAACGTTTTTGATCATTATATTCTCCTTCAAAGTACATACGAGACTGTAGTATTATTATTTCGAATAAATAGCGATTTTCATTTTTTTTTCGTCCTGTTTAAACGTGACATCTGTACGCGCGTATCGCGGGTGATGAAGACGGCATAAAATTGACATTATCATTACTGTAATAATATGCTATTGATCAAATATATCAATTTGATTAGTGTGGCGGCGACTGGCGATAAAATCGTTTCGACCGTTCGGCGAAAACATCGCGGTGTGACAACATTCAAAGTACTATTTTGGTTTTATCACAGATTATCATCGTTATTGAAAAAGACCTATTACCAATCAAATTGGTATTTATCGAAGTAATAAATATTTTCGCTCAAAGTGAAAGGAGGATGTTGTTATTATAATAAGTAATAAAAACGTAAACTCAAATTTAAATTTAAAACTAAAGTTGATTACGGTTTAATTGTACGTTTATCAATGAATGTGTAATTGCTGTAATTAAATAATAATATACTTTGCAGAGCGTCGTAGCCATTACTTAAATATGTAATTGTTATTAATGGTCATTGAAGGGTTGCAGATATCGGTAACTCTATAAATAGTAACATATGAAAAATCGAGGGGCTTCAGCACCCCAGGTTTTTTCAGTGAAATTGCGCCCCTGATCTCATCCCTCTGCCATAAGCGGAAATCTATTAAATTTTCTGGGGGGCTAACATTTTTAACATCAGTCATAATCAGTCAAATATCCAAAATACATACAAATTATAAGATATTTGGGGGCTTAGCCCCCCTTATTTCCGCCTATGCCCTCTGCGAGTTCCGTCACGGGGTTTCGCCGGTCCTGAGAACAGCGTTATATTTTATTTTGTGTTTTTTTTTTTTTTGTTGTTGTTGATTGTACCTGATGTACGTAACAACACAGATACGGTATTGTGTTAGTGCAGACTTACGAGAACGCCGCGCCGAGAGAAAATACCGAAAACGCCTCTGCGTTTAAAATCCGTATAAGTACGCGACAGTATTATATTATATGAATATTATTATAATACACGTGTATAATAATAATGCGTACCCGTACTATTGTCCCGCAAACGACATAACCATCGTTATATTCATATATTTATAACATATTATACAATACAAATATCGTATCGCGCGCATTGTCGTGTGTGTCTTCATCCGCAATCATTATAATTTCGCGCCCACGCGTTTTTTATTGTAGTTTTTTTTTTCTTAATATTTTTTTTTATTCTCATATACATACACTCGCGCGCGTGCTGCGTATTTCGTGTACGTCCATAAAGCGAATTACAGTGTTTTTCATTACGTTTAATGCACCGGGTATCGAATTTCGTGATAATAATAATTCCGTAACGGACGCGCGAGGTTCTTCGGTAAATAATACGCGTTGAACACGCGACGATGACGACTACGCGTAAAGGCTTAAATAAAAAAAAACCTAACGGTAATACTTGGCCGCACTTGTAAAAAAAAAAAAAAACGAGTCGCGAAAAACGAATATTCGACGGGGTTTCGTTAATAGAAACGTACGAGGACGGGCTAATTCAATCCCGTATAACCGTTTTTAAATTTTATCTATTAGTTTACCGTTTATGGGTGGCTACTAATGTTGATTAGTTTAACGTGTGCGAAGTCGCGATAGTGTGACGTGCAGTAGCGTGCCCAGGAATTTTCAATGGGGGGGGGGGGATGTTATAAGTAAATAGTGATAATACATTTTAATAAATTGTCATGGTAATACCAAAAAACTCAAATGCTGTATGTTTCAAGCTCTCCAAAATCGTTTCTGGCTTATAATTGTGTAAATTTGTAAATTGTTCTATAATCAAAATGAATTTAAATTATAACACGCTAATACCAAGTTGTTCAATTAACATAACATACGTTGTGTTTATTGTCATAAGCAGGGCTCGGAAGTTATAGCACTAAAAAAATTAATTTTTAGCGCTTAAATATGCACATAAAAACATTAATATAAGCGCTATAAATAGCACTAAAAATTGGAAAATATGCAAAATAAAAGAAAACTAAAATAAAATCATAGGTCTTTACGTACGGCGATAACGCCGTATCTTACGTAAATACGACGAATTCGATAACTGCAGTTCATATTTTGATACAATTTTAAAAATAACTAAATTATTGGAAATGAACGGAATTGTCCGATTTAATCGACGATAACAACGGTCCAAGGCCGTTTATTCCGGATGCGTACAATCTTAAAACAATTTGTTTTCGTTCACATATTCGTAGGCGGCTGTTTGGTAGGTAATTTGGTTTTTTAACAATATGTGTTTATTTCCTTAAATATGCCCATTAACAGCATTTATAACTCCAAATTAGCAAAATACCTCCTGTAATATGTATTTATGTGAAAATATACCCAAAAATAGCACTAAAAACCTAAAATTAGCAAAATAGCAGTAAAAACCGTAAATATGCAAAAAATAGCAAAATAAAATTTCGTGTATGACATCAGAGAAGTGTGAAACATATTTGTATCTTACTTTGGATGTTCTAGGACGAACCAATAAAAATATGCATTTGCTAGAACTTCCGAGCCCTGGTCATAAGTAATAACTTTTTGCTAATAACTAATAAAAAGTATTAAGTAATGACTCTAAAACAGCTCTTACAACTAATAAGTTGTTTTCTGTAGGTCGGCAAAAAAGACAATAGGGGATGTTATAACCCCTAACCCCCCCCCACCCTGAGCACGCCACTGGTAACGTGTTATTCATAGTTTATTCGTAAGTATGATATAACGGCCTCTGCTGCAATTTTAAGCGGCGCGCAGAGCTGCTGTAATTGGATTTCTCGTAGCTGAAAACGACGAAACCTCGAAAACATCAGTCTTGTCCAACGTCGGGTATTACGGATTAAAGGTAGTAAAGTCGAGAGAAAGTCGACTGGTTCCGATCGCGCGGGATCGATGTGGACTTAACCGTGACAGACGAGGAGATCCGTAAACGAAAAGTCGACGATTCGGTTCAAGCGGAAGTCGGCGAACAAAAACGAAAAACGCGTTCAGCACCTTCTCCGTGAACTTGCAGGGCACCGAGAAATATGCGCGAGGTGGACTCCAAGAATGCTTACAGAAGAAACGAAAAGGATGTCGACATTTTTCAACTGCTTTCGGGTCGTCACGCGTTCACAAATACAGTCCGGATTTGGTGCCGCGTGATTTTGTTTCCCCGGCTTAAAGAACGTCTTTAAATAGGTACGGTGTTCGATTCTGGTGAGAAAATTAAAGCTGAAGTCAAGCGATGGTTTACCGCTCAAAATGAACGATTTTATTTGGACGGCATTAAAAAAAAAAAAAAACACCTCTTGAGCGTCGGCAGAAATGCATTGATTTATAGAAGGGAGTCACGTTGCATAATAATAATAATAATAATAATATGTAAATATAGATGATTTCATTAATTTCGCCTGTGTTTTTATTTCATTAATTCATGTTCGCTAATTTTAACGTTACACGAACAGAGGCATTATATACTGATCAATCGTTATCGCTTTATATTCACGTTTCGCCGACCGATATTTATCATATAGACGTTGATGCGCACATTAATTGCGCTCATAAATCGGATGTAATAAATGTAGAATTTTTTCGTCGGTCAATATTTGAATACGCCGTTTTTGTTAAACACCTGCGAGAACAATGTTCGCTGAAAAAGACGAACATATTGAAAATCGATCGGAACACAATAATGACGGGTTGAAAACATTATAATATGTCGTATACGTTCGCAGTCCTGGAATGTGCGTGGATCTGAGAATTTTCACGCCCTGGTAAAACAATATTTATATTAGTATATATATATATATACGATCGCGACAATATCTTGAAGTGGTTAACGGGTTAAAATATTTATATGTAACCGAGTGTATGCGGTTGGAAATTTACTGCGATGTTCGTGTGTGTACTGCGAGAATAACGTACAATTTGCGCCTTTTATATTCAACATAATATAAAGTGATTTTTTTCTTCTTTTTAACGCGCGTAAACCGTTCAGACTTTAATAAACGTTGGAATAATTTCATTTTTAAGCGGACATTTAAAAAACGTGAGTACGCTATTTTATACACGGCTTATTATTATCGCTGCAGTCGTACGGTTTCCACCCAACACGAAAACGTTAAATAAAAATAAACGTATATTGAAAAAAAAAGTTTGTCGAATAGCTGTTTTTGCCGTTCTGACGACAATAAATTATATAAGGTCCGCATGCGGGCTCCGGCCGTGCAATAGACATTTCACATATTATAACAACAGTCGTTACGATCGCGATGTCGCGACGCCGTCGAGAGACGTTGCAATTCGCAGAGAAATAAACAGACCCGAAATAAAGCAGAAAAAAAGAAAAAAAAAGAACTTTTTCTAACGATTTCTCTAAATTCTCCACTCATAAACATCAATTCCCGTCGTTGGCCGACCGATAAAAACATTTTTGCTTTTAGCTGAATAACACGAGAGTGTTTCGACTTTGCGATTTTCCAGACCGATAATTGTTGAAAATTGAAAAACGAAATACACGTGTGCTCGTGAATTTCTGGTGTGTTTCAAGACGATCGCGTTTAGGCCGAATCGAGCCGCTGCCTACGATGAAGAGACGATTTACCTGCAGAATAATAAAAAAAAAAATATAACGCATTTAAATCCGAAACACTGCACGTGATAATATATATAAAAAAAAAAAACTGTGGAGGATGATGTACGTACAGTGGCGTAGATACGATTTTTTTTTTGTTCTCAAATTTGGCATGACCGTAGTTAAGAAAAAAAAATTCTTTATCCCCAGTAACGTTTTGTTAAGTTCTAACCGTAGAACACGCCGTACTCGAAAACCGTTTGTATATTCATTCACGTGCTTTGCGTTCGAAAATAACTGAATTTTTTAATTTATGCCAAAGTAAACAAAACACGGGTACACGTACTAAAATATATATATATATATATATTTATTGTTGTGGAAATTTAAAAAACATTTTGAAGTCTTATAAAAAAAAAAAAATAATAATATAATATAGACAATCATGTAATCTTAGAGACAATCTGAAGATTGTTTTTTTATTCGGTTTGATGTATTGCATTTTCTTGTTTACCCTTTCACATTAAATTAAAAAAAATATATATATATATATTATTATATATGAAATTAAACATAACATATTTAAAAACAAACTAAAAGATCAGAAAAATAAAATTATATATCAATATTATGTTAATTACATTATGCCGTAGCCGAGTTGTCATTATAAAAATCCAATTTATTGTGTATGTAAAACATCTCTGTTGTTTATTTTTCCTATATTTACTTTGTTGTTGTTATATTATTATTTTTTGGCCCAATATCCGACGACGACTAATAGACGAAATCGGTAGCAAACAAACGAATTTAATACAACAACTCTTATAGGTATTTATACGAGGGTTATCCTATAATGTTGTTTTTAATGGTTTTTATTTGACGATGAATACGATACGAACAAAGCGCAAATGTTATCTCAAATGGTATATTAATTTTATCAAAAGAAAAATTAATATTTAAAAAGAAATTTGCGTTCGTTAGGTGTTGTATATATTTGAAACGTCAATAATTGTATGTCACCATGAAAAACCCTATGTATATAACTTACAGAATTTCTTTTTAATAAAAAAAAAGCGCTTTATGTTCTTTTTAAATACATAAGTTACGTCGTATATTGTCAATTTTTCTTTTTTGTAAATGTATTTTTCTTTTTTAATAAAATAAACTTAGAAAAATCATAAAGACGTAATTATTCGTAGGCGTTAAAATTTTAAAAATTCACGTGGGGAGGACGCGGGTCGATATGGAACGTTCAATTTTATTTCACGTCATTTATTCGCATTATTAATATTCATTGTATTTATTATTAGAATACAATAAATTTGTTAATATTAAATTTCAGCTCCGTGTGACGCGCGATCAACGAAATGAAATTTGAAAATTTTAAATGACAAGAACAAGCTTTTTTTTTTAGGGTTTAGGGGGCGTGGAAACTCCTCGTATCCCCCCTCAGTATCTACGCCACTGATTGTACGTATACATTACGAGAATCCGTCGAAAAAATCTCTCTCGATGTAATTCGTCCCAATAAGTTCGGATCGAGTCTTTAGCACTAATTTCTATACATCTATGCATGTACAAATAGTTGACGTAACAACATTATCATAATGTTTATTCGCGTTACGTATTGTACAGAAACGATGTTACTTTTTCTTCGCGGCTGCTCCTGCCGTTGTTATTATTATTGCTGTTTTAAATTTCGTCAGATTATTACGTTGATGGACCACGATTATTCGGTTGTCGATATTGCGCTCATTAAAGCATGACCATAATATTATCTACGTTCGGAATCGCATCCATATTAAATAATATAATATATATATATATATATATATATACGCGTACATCTCCTTTCGAGATTTCACTTCGACGCGTCGGCGTGATTCGTGAAATTATGAATAATAAATCGTCGTTTCGCCACTTGGTTTCGGCAACGAGTAATAAATTGTATTATTTAAAATAATTATTAAATAATTTCCAAAATAAATACAATAAATTTCATTTCATTCCGCAGGTTTAAAACACCATAATTCGACGTGGTACTTATTAGCCCCTTTTCCACATTAATGTAGAAATCGATTTTTCATATTTTAATTAAAATTATGCTAAACACCGATGTTAATTTTTTACACTTGTTTTAGTATTCTTGAACGTAACATTAAGCCAATAATTTACTCACACGACAACCTAGAAAAAAATACCGATGACTTCAAATGCTTTTTTATCACAACGATATAATCATTATTAATCTTATACGTATATATATATATATATATATTAATACACTCGCACTAACAATAATCATTTACTCTCTTCTCACACAACGAAAACGCGATAATTTCATGTCGAATCCTCGGCAGAAAAAGTGCGTTTCCATCCCCTTCAAGATTTGTACGGTGCTTTATTTTATTTATTTTTTAACAGTTTTGTAGATCTCGAATATTTTATAGTGTTCTAATCGTATCAAATCAGACGATCCACGAGTCGATTATTATAACGATCATTTAAAGAAACGGTATGGATTATAAAAACCTACGACAGCGCGTGAACCGAATTATTCGTTACATTTTCGAATAAAAAAAAATTATAATTTATCCGATTATGGGGAATCAGAAGGCTTAATTTCCCGTGTTATTTCTTAAACGTGTATTATGACGTATTGAGTTACGGTAATACTTAAAATATAGATATAATGATTAAATCGTCGCGTGGAACGTATTAATGGGTATACGACAACCAACGATATCGATAACTAATAAGTAATAATAATAATAATAATAATAATATTATTATTATACAGCTATAATAACATAAAGAACTTTTTGAATGTCGCCATATCTTGTTCCATGCGATTAGAGCGACGTCTCCGGTATAACTCGGTGAATATAAATCTCGAGACTTGTTTTAACAAGTTTTTGCCTCGAAACTCGGGAGACAAGACAGATCTTTGTTACGAAGTTACAACCCCCGACCCGACCCCAGTCCGACGCCACGACGTATCAAACTTTAACGTTAATACATCGCAATAGAGCGTAAACCGGGAACAGCGCATAAAGTATCCTTATAAAGTATCCTTTTTTGTAATTTCTATATACTCATTTTTAGTTACTAAAAAAATAAAAATAAAAAAAAATCGAAATGGTTTTCGCGTTTTTTTCCTATAGGATACGTTTTTAACGACTTGTACGGCGATTATTAAATAACAATTAATGGTTTTTCACGTGGTTTCTATCGTAATATCGTACTGGTTTACGTGTTAAAACTATATAGAAAATAAAATCGAATGATAATTTTAAACCGTCCTTTTTTTCGCCATCAGAAAACGTTTTTTTTTTGACGAGAGAAAAAAAATTCTTTTTGAAGCATATTGATTTCTGAACAACATCTTTTGCGACGAATATGTATATTTTTAATATTATATTAATTTGTCTAATATCAAATGTCATTTTCGGATTCAAGTCAATTAAATTTCTAAAACATAACCTGATGACACGCGATTTATTAAAGAATTTTCAAAAAAAACGTATATAAAAGCGTTTTTTTTTTTTTTTTTGGAAATATCGATAACGTTTAATAAATTACTGCGGGGCAGTTTTTTTTCTAAATTAACTATTTTTATCGTCGTGTTTTTACACTCGACTCTTTTGCCCGGTGTTCCTATGTAAATTTATCGAGTTTCGACAATTATTTAAAAAAATATCGTTTTTTTTTCATTGCCGTCTCAGAGTCGAAAATCGCGTTCGTATAACATTTACAGTCGACAGAATAAAACACGTTCAAGTGTTCGTGCGGCATGTATCATTAACAAATATTTGTATTGCGCATAAAACAGACATGTTTTATATTATATATATATATTTTTTTTGTGGCACTGCTCTAGGTTAATACGATATTAAGCGTGTAGTCGGAGAAGTCTCGAAACGATCGACGTATATATAATAGTTTGCCACGTACTTGAAATTAAACGTTCTACGAATTTAATATAATTTTATATAAAGCGGTGCCCATTATTATACCTAATAACCGCGTATAATGTGTAAAAACGCGTGGATGTAAATAATTTATTACGTTGTTTTATACGTATATATATATATATATTATGACGTTAATTTAATGGGATATAATGTGTCCGCGTTCGACAACTATCAACTGCAGTATTAGGCCACGCCGTTGTACACTACACTGATCTAAATCGAAGCAATTCGGACGTTGTATTTCTTTGACCACCCGAATGCGGTAGCGGTTATACGGGGGAGGATAGTTGGATCACCGCCCATGGTATTTGATATTTTTAAATTTCGTATATCTCTGACTTGACAGCGCCGACATGTGTCATGTAATTTGGTCCAATTACGTTACGGTCGTGCTCATAGGCGGAAATGGGGGGATTAGGGGGGCTAAGCCCTCCAAATATTTTATAATTTGTATGTATTTTGGATATTTGACTGATTATGACCGATGTTAAATATGTTAGCCCCCCAGAAAATTTAATAGATTTCCGCCTATGGTCATGTTCCATTTTCGCCTCCCTCTCACTTTGAACATCATGTATAAGGCTGGAATTAATGCTCGACTGACGATCAGTGCGTACGACACACGTTGACAGTGCGCGCTGATCATCGGCCGTGATCGAACTGAGCTGATAGTGCTTAGTTGACGACAAACTCGGTCGGTCCGCAGTCGTGTACGACGAGTAAACGTCAAATAAATAGTAAACGTGTAAACGAGTGTACAACGAGGAGAGTTGAATCCGTACGTTCATTTCTTTCACTGAAATACGCGAAATAATATTATTATTAAAAAAATAATAATAATAATAAAGATTGCATACGCGCGTACGATCGGTCGCTCGATCAGCGTCAAACTATAAACGCACGCATATTATACCGACTGCACAGCGCGTCAGCCGACCGTAAAAAAAGCCGGAAAAGGAAGCGGTCACCAGATAGCGCTACGACACAACATAGAGGGCGTGGCAGACAGGCGCTTATAAATAGCGGTCAGAGACCATCGGACCGCTCAGTGTAGTCACGGCGGTCGGTCGTGAACAACGTGGTTCGCGTCTGACCGCAGAGTGTGCGCGCTCCGTTTTCGCCACCTCCCTTGAACATCATGTATAACAGCCACAGCTCGAATGCAACAACGTTTTGAAAATCGTTACGGATAATGCAATTAATTTATGTGCCCACGTCTTATACGGAACGCGACACTGTAAAAACAACGTGTTATATTAAGTATTTAGGGAAATAAGAGCGAAACGATATTATTACATACTATCGCGGAGTTCTAACGGCGAAACGCGAAAACACGATTATTATACGATTTATACTAGACGCGGTTTCCATGGTGTTTTTTCGGGAATTTTTATTTTTTCTTTCGCATTCGTCGCCGACAAATAATAATTTTTCGGCAAAACGAAAATTACGCGTCAAAACACATTTATAATTGGAAAACGACGAAATACAATTTTCGCTGCAGAAAAACCACGCGGCTATTATCAATTCGGTACATATAAAAAACACGAATTACCAGACGAATGACCACCGCGTGCGGGTGATCCGCGGCTGCGGGACTGCGTTGAATTTGTTATTTTACGAAATATTTTATTCAAATATACGAAATCGAATCGCGTACCGATAAAACGTTATTACGTTTTAATTCGTTGATACGTACATATTTTGTATTTCAAGTTTTGGAGTTTTCGTTAAATGTAGCGCAAACGACGAATAGAAAAAAATAAATAAAATTTCACCAATACGTACAATTTTGTATTAATTTTTTTTTTCTTTTAAGAATTAAAATACGAGCTTAGACGTATAATCTGTTTTACACGACAGCCCTCGGTTTCCCGTTACACGCATTTCACTTTGGCCGACACCGTGACTCTCGCCTGTTCGCCAATTTCAATAAAATCCCTGCTGTCCGAAAACACAACGAGTTTGAAAATATATATATATATATATATTATAAAAAAATAACAACATATTATAAAAAATAATATATATATATATATATATATATGCCTTGATCGTTTGATAATATTTTAGAAAGTAACAACTACCTATAGTTTCGACCGTAAGTCATCGTCCGGTTATACAATGTAATAATTAAAAAAAACGAAAATATGTATACAATATTATTAAAACGCCGCATTTATTTTTGAGGTGGGCACATATATTTACTTTGTACGACCCGTGCACGTTTCGGTGCAAAAAAAATAAAAGCAAAATTAAAGCGCTTCGTAATTTCTATCACGATGAGTTGCTAAAAAAAAAAAAAAAGACAAGTATGTTTTCCGTATACAAATGTACGCACGCGGTTTGACGTATGTAATTTTATTTACGAGAATAAAACGCGAAATTAAATTCGATTCGTTTTTCGCTGTACACGCGCGCGCCGTGGAAACTTTTACGGATATACATATGTGCGCGCAGTGCAGCGTATACGCGTTGTCTTCGAGTAATAATATGCGCGGCACGTATACCCGCTCACGAAATTTCGCACGCTAATTAATTTCCAAAGAACCGCAGAAAACCAGACACTGCGTAGGTATATAATGTGATTATTCGAATCACGTTGAAATCCCGAGCGTATACCTACTGTATAAAATGATACATATGACTCCTAGAATTTCTTCGACTCGCCTCATATATATTATGTATATTTAATTCGGGTACGAAAGAGCCTGGCCGCGGACCAGTGGCGCAAATATACGGGGTGGCAAGGCGGGACAATGTTCCTTTCCGACGAGGTCCTGGACTCGAAATGTCCCCGAACAGGTCCTCGTAAACACGATGTTTGTATATAAACGAAAAATTTTTTTGAATTTTGTTTCGAAATTCACGTCATACACTTGTATATTAGTGTAAACAAAAAATGTGAATCAATAAACGTAGATAAAGTCTTAGAGTTTTCTTATTGTTTTGTACACAATTCGGAAGCAACGCTAAAATAACATCGCATTCGATAAAAAAAAAAAAAACGTTTCATCATAAATATATTATTTATTATTACCGATGAATTTCGACGGAATCGCGTTTTTGCCGCCGTTTTTAACGCGATTTTATTTTTTATTTTTATTTTTGATTTTTGTTAAAAAGGAGTTAGAGAAAATAGCTGTTCCTATCCGATTGATAGGTATTAGAAAACTACGTTCCAAGTACGCGTATACCGACTACGTATAGATACAACCATTTCTATATGTCTGTGTTCCTATAAGAGTGTCGACAATCCGTCCGACCGTTCGTTCTGGTTTGTGTACACAGAAAAGTAGTACGAATAAACACCAATGTTATAGCTCTTCTTCGCTCAGAATCGAAAATATTCGAAACACTACTCGTCGAATTAACGCTAACGCAATATGATTTAAATTTCGTAAAACGAACTAGAGACGCGTGTCCGGTAGATGAGTACCTATATATATATATATATAGTAGATAACATTCGATATACTGGCTCCGAATTTATGTGGTTACGCCCAGTGTTGAGACGAGATAAGTGAAAATTTATCTAGATAAAGATAAAAGATTGTTTGTTAAAAATCATCTAGATACAGATAAAGATGACATATACTGGAATCATCTTAGATAAGATAATAATAGACGAGTGAAATTTATCTACATATATATAATATAAGATAAAAATTACGAATTATTTGAATAATCGTGTTATTATAATTATTATACAAGGGGTATAATATACAGGTATACATTATTACACACACATATATTTATATACATAGAAATTATGTGTGCGTGTATCCAAGTCTCCCCGGAAACATTCCCAGGTCATTTTTTCTTATTTATTGCAAAAATACTAAAAAAAAAAAAAATAAGTAAATTGGTTAAAAATTTTTTATCTAGATAATTACAAGAAAGATAATGATTTTTTTTTATCTAAGATAAATTTCAGATAAGTAAAAAAAAAATTCATTTAGATGAGATAAAAGATAAAAAAATATTATCTAGATGAATTATCTAGATATGTCTCAACACTGGTACACAGATACCGGTGCGCAGAACGTCATAACTGAGCGTGTATAATAATATGTCCGACAGCGATCAAATATTTACTGAACACTGTTCGTCGTTGGAATATTTCGAGTGAGTGTATATTTCGCAAAGCGAGTGGAAAAAATTCGGTGGAAATAACGGCGGACACAGTTGCTCACCGATTTTGTATAATATTTCATAAATACGTTGAATTAAAAAAAAAAAACCAAAATAAAAAATCAAGTATTTTATTAAAAACGGATACTCGAGGCGTTTATACGCGTTTTATACGCGGTGTTTCGGTAAAATATTGTACAATATTATTTTCCTACGGTTTTCCAGCAGCCGTGTCTTATTATAATTATCGTACTGCAGCTACTCAGCCCGCGGCGGCACAACGACGTGTCTCGAGCAAACGAATTATTATTAAGCAAAATTTATTTATGTCGTGTTGACTATACCGCGGTTCGGAGTTACGCGTTCGTTAAAAGAAAAAAAAAACCACACGAAATTATTTCTTAAAAACACGGCACAAACGTCAATAACGCTTTAAAAAAATGTTTATACAAATAATTTTTGATAACACTACCGGGAAGTGTTGTTTTTTTTTTTTTTGGACTCTTTCAACACGCGTGTCACCGAGTCGAATTAAATTTTAATTTTAAAAAAAATCTTAAACCATTCCTCCGTCTCATAATCGAGTGAGGGAGAGAAAAAAATTGATATATATATATATATATAAATATAAAATATATATATAATAATATATATATATATATATATATATAAAATGGCGACGTAGAGTGACACTCGCGTAAGTATTCGGAATAAACGTTTGGATAAAATGTATCGGAAAATATTTAAAAGTTTTGTCGACAATTCCGAACGTCTATAAAACGACAATATTCTTTTATAAAATTCTATAAAGATACGCGCTACACAAACACGCAAATAATATATACGTTTTGAAAATGTTTTTCAGGACGATCGGTATGACTTAGGTCTTAGAGTGTACAATACTAAAAACGAACAACAATAACAAATCGTATAAAATCGAATCGGATACGCAATATTCTCGTCATGTTGCTTTACACAATAATATCATAACGTTATAATAATAACGTTAAAGACCGCTGCAGTATATAGGACGCACTGAAACGTCTTATCTCGTCGTTTAATGGTTTTCAGTGTCGCTTATTATAGAAATCTCTAACTTTTAACCATATAAGTAAAGTTTTTTTTTTTTTAAAAGAGCAACAGATTTAAGATTTTGAAGTTAACAAATAAAATTATATGTATATAATATTTACTTAACTCTTAATCGTTTATTATTATTATATTTATTAACTAGTGAAAAAAAAAAAAAAATGTAGTAACATACCGAACGTTTTGAGGACTCTCGTAGAGCATGGCGAAATGCGAAAACAAATCGTTTTATAGTAAAAAATTAGATAAAATCATTCGGTTGCGTTACATAATAATATGCGTCATACACACATATTATTATATTTTAAACATATGTACCGAATCTCAATAATTTTAATAATAATGTATTGTTTATAATATTCATTATTAAAGGACGTAAATAATAATTAAAAAAAAAAAAAAAAAATACACAAACATTTTTTTAAGCATTACTATTTGTAATGTACATAAACTGTGTCATTCGCGCGCCCACTTACAAAAAAAAAAAAAAAAAATACAAATAATAAAAACTAGTTATTTTCCCGACGGGCACAATATATTGACCGTGACGGCAGATTGGATTTATTATACCTTCGTTATTTCGTATACCGGAACGGGTTAAAGTTCAGGGGGGGAAAAAAATTGTTACTCATTCGCACACTGCAGTGAATCGCGGTCGCCGTCTTACGCGTTTAACGATAGTAAACGTGGATAGTAACTGCTGGAAAAGCCGTAAAACGTTTTCAAAATGTCGTCTTCGATTCAAGTATAACTACCGAATGTAAAAATATTTTAATAAAATATCGAATTTTACTCATTAATACAACGTTAATAATATGCTCGCAACGAACGCGTTTATCCGGCGAATACCGCGTATTACTCGTACCTATGTTCATTACGACACGTCGCTTCGTATAATACGTAAATATAAACGGGCAGTTGTCTGGAAATTATTTTATTTTTGACAAACGCGATCGCATACAAACGGGATATTTAAGAAAACCGCGCAAGTCACGTTGTACGTTTTCTTAAAAAAAAAAAAAAAAAAAAAACATATAATAATGACGTTTTGATATAATGTAATATTCTTACTGTCGTTCCGGTAAACTGTGTAAAGGTCGTCGGTATATACGTGTACAATATGAATTGATTATATTTTTTTCGCTATTTTCGTATCGTTTTCATGGAAATTGGCATTCGTTCAGCATAAAAAATATATACATAAATTAAATGTACTTCGAGTATATAATTAATTATCGTTTACAAAAAAAAAAAAACCTAGGCGCCCGACGTTATGCAAATACGTTTATATAGACTTTTCGAAGTGAACAGAGCTCAGAGTACACGTCATGTAACGTACACCTCGTATTCATAGGTTTTTCGCGGCCGAATCGTGTAAGGACGGACCACTACTGCGCGTTTCGAGACGATATTCAGACGTTCGAGTGTATCAGCAGTTTTCAATAAATCGCGCAGAAAAGTTACCGCGTAGACGTCTAATTATTATTATTATTATTGTTATGTATTCTACGAGTTATTGAATGTTTTTTTTTTTTTTTAAACCGAAGCATTGACAAGTCGCTTATTATTCGTATTTAAAATACGTATACGATAACGGATAATATATTATATGGTTATATTGTCAGTAAATATATATATATATATATATATATATATATAAACACAAACACACTATATATATATATTATGCGTTTCATTGTTTATACACTCGGGACGTTTGATCGTTGGAAATAAATTAAATCATTTATCGCGCATAATCTATATAATATAATGTACCGTCGATATACGCATATTATTATGGTTTATTATATTCAAATTAATATTTCTCGACTTCTTGTCAGGTATAATATTATATGCAAATAGCGATTTCGATTCAAATAGAAAAACGACGTTTCTAGGACGATTTGAAACTGCATTTACGATTTGATAATCCGCGAGTGGTCCGCAGGGACGTGCGACGTATATCGTCGCTTTTGATCGAACGACACGTATTATTATTATTATTATTATTATTATTATGCATTTGATTTAGAGGAATCCTTGTATATTTTTAATCAACGCGGGAAATCTGTATTCGATTTCAAGCCCGAGTTAAACGTTTACGTAATATCATTAGATGTAAAACAGTTCGATGAAAAACGCGTGTAAAGGACTGGTGGGCCGCGAGGTGACGATGTGGTATATAGGTCGAGGTACAGTAAGGAAAAACGCGATTTGTCTTAAAAAATATGCCGGACGCATTGAAGTCTCATATCATATTGTGGGTATACTAAAATGTTGTGACAGTTTTATTGTTCATACGTTTGGATTCCTACATTATAATATTGTCTCACCATCACTAAGAAAGTACGATTTTTCACGGGTGTGTTGAAAACGCCATCAGATTTCTAACCAAACCTTACACCGTCTTGTCCAGAGTTTTCCTCTATTTATATTGTAATTTTTGCCCGTTACTATTTGTATTGTTTTCTACGAGCCGAACGTTACAACGGGACGAACAAGTCGCTTATATTAGAACGATTAGATCGCGAGCCGAATATTTGGGGATAAGAGGAAAATGTTATTTATAAATTAAAAATACATTTTTTTTTTTGTTATATAAACATTGTTTCGAATGTATTACCGATGAAAGAATTATAAGAATTTAAAATGACAAATAACGTATAAATGAATCGTCTTTTAAGTTCATAAACATTGAAAACCGATTTTTCCCACATTTTATAAAGCGGACAATTTTTAATTTTATATATTTTATGAGAACGTCTACAGCGACGTAATTATGGAAACCAAAATGATCAAATTGGTTGTAAAAAACTGATCACAATACGCAAGTACATAAAATGGCGCGTGAATTGATCTGATATTCGTATATAAATATTTTTTTTTTTTATACGTATAGATACTGATAAGCACATATTATATAATGCCTGTATAATATGCACGACGTCGACGTCCAGACTTTGTAAGAGTACACCGTTTAAAGACTGCACACTTTACATTACAGGAGTCATTTCCCACACCGGAGTCCATATAGGTACAGACGTACAGTATATGTACATAGTAATTTTTTTTTTTAATTTTGCGAAAATTAGCGTTTGCAACAACAATAGTAATAAGGAGTGCGGTCCGGACGATATTAAGAATTATCGGTAATAATATTTAATTTTATCCTCACGGACCACATAAATTACATACAAATTACAAATATATATATATATATATATATATATATATATATATATAGATAGTCAAATTTCGAATGAGCTTTATTTTAAACGCATTTGAATATACAACGATATTAGAATACGTGTTCTATGGTTTAGAACAGTGGTTCTTAACGAGGGCGGTACCGCCCCCTTGGGGGCATTTCGGTCTCTCCGGGGGGCGATAATTTTGAAGGGGGCATTGAGGGGGCGGTGAGCTTTTTCAAACTCTGAGATTAAAAATAATACAATTTATTAATATTATTATTTTCATGAAAATTTGATTTTTCATAAGGGGGGCGTTAGCAGTTGGTTATTACGATAAAGGGGCACTGAACCAAAAAAGGTTAAGAACCACTGGTTTAGAACATAACAAATGTCATTGGGTATTGTACAAACAATTTTAATAGGTCACATATCGAACTTTCATAATATATTTTGAGTAAAACGAAATTTTTCTAAAATCCATATAAGAAAATAATATAAATTGTTATATTCCAAGTAATAAGAACTGAATGATCCGAATCACCCTTCTCCGTGAATTTTTAGACTATTAGCGTCTATACTACTTCTTTATAAACTGAGTACACTCTTAAGAAGAACAAATTGAATTCAATAAGTAATATAAGTAATTTAAGCAATATCGACTGTAAACAAGTAGCAAAAAAAAAATTATAACTGCATCTCCTACAAAAATTGTTTATTCAGCTTTTTATTGATGAGAAACCGTTTTCTGTATGTGCGTTGATTTCCAAAACAAATTATTACGTCGCAGTCCGTGTAGAACGATAGTTGTTTCGTCAGCGGCTCGGTGATTATTGTTTGAACAAGGTGTTTTCAAGGAAAACATTAAACCAAAATGATTCATTTTAAAACAAAATTAATTATATCGACGTTGATGTTGTTTTGGATTCACAACGGTCTATGTGATAAATCCTGTACGTATTTGCATTCTATCGCTATAAAGTATCTTAAATTTCACAATATTGTAAAACTTTGTATAAATTACCAGTATTTTATTTTATACAAATACTTATAGTTTTTGTTTTTTATTTACAATAATATAAGTTAGAAATTCATTGTCTATAATTTATTTACAACAGCGAATAATGAACCTGCCTATGCGCATAGGTATTACATTATTTAACAATATTGTTATTTTGTACGAATTGAAACGCATAACGATTTATTTGAACGACGAAGGACACTGAAGTTAATAATTCCAAAAAAAAAATATTACTCTGAGCATACCGTTTTCTCCAAAAATTAATTACTTTTCAATAGATTATAATTTAAATGTATTAAACGTGCCTCAGCATAATTTTAAACATTTAATAAATTAAATATGTTTCAAGCCTTTCAGATTTGTAAGGGTAAGTCAATTTAATTCGTAAATTATTTTTTTACTTAAAAATCCAATATTTTGTTGATATGGGAATATCTTTTCTATTCAAAAAAGTGTGATATTTCCATGATACACGATTACACGTGAGTGCAACGTGTCGATTTATTAAAAACAAAAAAAAAAAAAAACTTTTTTTTTCAAAGAATCATTTTAACTAGATATTTGTTTTAATTTATTTAAATATCATATCATTTTATAAGTATAATCATTATTTTAATAATATTATTATTAATATCGAGTGTGCTAAATCGAAATTATTTATGTTATCTACCCGAATAGATGAATTACGCATCCTTTGTGGCGGTAAGTAATTTATAATTTATTTTTTACACAAGTCAGGTATTTGATGGACATTTTTGTGTATTTTCTAATATTTATCTCGTATTTCTATACAATAGGCGATAAAGATTTTGATGGCTGTTACCTACATATATTCTTTAATGAGTGTAAGTAAAACGTTCACTAACGTTAGAATTATCAAACGTATGATCGTGATGTTCGATGAAATATAATATGTTCGTGTCACAATTATTGGCAAGTTAATTAAAAATAATAATATATGAAGTACACTTTTGGTTATACATTTTTTTATTAAACATAGAGTATATAATATATTGTAATATATTATTATATATAATTGATACTTTCTATCTTATGATAGTTATTCTTTAACTTCCTAACTATGCATTTTGAATATCAAAATAAAAATGTTTATTTCCAACGTTTCGTAGGTAGATAATTATGATAATAACCGGAATGCATTTAAGTTCATAGGCTCCAAAATTAACCTGATTAATAATAATTAATGATAATTACACAATGAAAAAACAATTAAATTATTTTAGTCAAAATTTAAAAAGCTAATTGAAAATTAACTCTTGAACAAAATAACAATCACCTTTTATATGGTTTACAATGCAAATTACTGCCTTTTATAGGCAACTCACTCGGCAACGTTTGCTCGGATTCTTGTTTGCATCAAAATCCACTTCTTCTTCGGTGCCGTCTTTACCGATCGGCCTATGCTTGACTCTGCGCGAGAATGATTTCCGTGTCGGCTTGTTTTTTTTAGAACTCTGACAGCGCCGTACTCTGCACGACGCATGGCGTGCTTCAATTTCTCCCTTTCAGGTAATTGCTGCAGTACACGACTTCCAGCGTTGGTAAATGTAGCCCTCAAAATCTGTGCTGAAAAATCTCAGGGTGTTCCTCTGCCACTCTTTTCACACTATAACTACTACCTCGGTTTCGCACTCCTCATGGTTCGGGGGATGAGTATGTGAAGATTCCCGTGAGCCTCGTACAGCTACAACATCGCCGGGTATCTCAGCGTCGACCTTTATTGCTCGAGCCTGGCTTTCTCGCGTTCAAGAAATATGTCTTCGAACCTCGCGATCATCTGGAGCGAACATACCTGTACAAGAATCCATCCAAAACGAATTTCGCATCCACCACTTTTGTGTTGTATTACTCCATAATAATTTGTGTCAATAAATGAATGTGTAGCTAATGAAAGTTGTAAAAACAAAACAAAATAAAATAGAAGAAATAGTCTGTGTTGCGATGCTAACTAAATAACTTTGCTAATTTGCTAAGTAATAACGAAGAAAAAATCAAGTTGTCGGGAAACATGTTGTCGGGAAAATGGACAGTAATCTTTTTTATCTGTTTTCTAGTATACCGCGATATTCAAAGAAGTTGTAAGTATAGAACATAAGAAGATGGATATTTATGTCAACACATATGTGATTCATTCCATATAATTACCAAGTGTTTTTCTTGCGACAGTATAATAATATTTTTAAGCTGATTGCTCGTAACTTGATTTTTCCAATGTCTTGTATTGTACTTACATATTTTTTAATTCCACTTTGACGTTTAAAAAAAAACATACATTAAACGGTGAAACAATGATTTTACACAATGCAATACACTTTCCATATAAACCATACTAGACACTTTTATATCTAAAATATTAAATTCAAAATTGGGGGTTAAATAATTTTTAACTATGTTAATCATAAATAATTAAATATTAAAATTAAATAAATAATCATTTTTACAAAATGATAGTTACGTTGGTAATTTGTTCATGAATTAATCAACGATTTTCAGATTATGCAAAAATATATGTTGATGAAATCATCAAAAACGCGAATACGGGTATAAAAACACTTGATAATGAAAGTTCATAACATACATATTTGTACTTTTAATATTATTAGAAAATTTAATAAATATTTGAATTTACATATACAAATAATTATTATTAATAATAATATTATAATAGTAGTATTGCATGCATGTAACATGTACACGAGTGCGTGTAACAATTTTAATTAGTGCTATTTGTATTTTTTTACTCATATTTATATTATTTTTAGTCAACATCCTCAGTGAAGAAGAATTTTGTTCACGTCCCGAAGGTAGGTACAAATAAACGATATTAGTTTTCATTTTGACCATTATTATATAAAACATTTCGTTTATTTTAGATGATGACAATTATTGTACTGCATTCATTTTAATAAGACTTCTTCATTTTTCAGTTACACATTTTATGAATTACGGTAATAATAATATAAAGAAATTTAAGAAAGAAAATGATTGTAATTATTAACAAAAATTACTCGTTGGAAATATTAAAACGCTAATGTTAGATTTTTTTCCACTATATCTATTTTAAGTTTAAATCTTTTCTTTATTTCAGAAAGACTACAATATCATAGTAATTTCAAACATTCGTTTAATAAAACATTCATATTTGCTCGTATTCTTTTTATGTAATCTTATATGTTCATCATAAATCGAAATAAGATTTATAATTTCATTACGCTTTTTCAGTGATTAAAATTGGTTTGAATGCAGGTATTTTCAAAATACAGTACAAAATTAACTTTGGTTTTAGATACTTTATAAGCACCATAATACAATATTATTGACGCACATGCATGTGTGCGATAAGATGTTTAGCAACCGCCAACCTCAAGTTTCAAATTATCACCTCCAATTTTAAACAGTTTTTTTGTAAATGGATTCAATTATTTCAGAAAAACGGATATGAATAAGCAACACGATACTCTAGGCATTGAATAATTATTTTTAATAATATAATTTTAATTCAACCAATCACTTTTCTCAATTGTTTCGGAAATTTTAATATATTATTATGTATTTAATCTTAGAATATACGTATGTTTTCAGAAGAAGCCCCATCGGATCGTAAGATTAATTACTGTTGCTATAACACTGTTTTTTTTTAAATTGGTTTTTAGTTCTCTTAGGAATGTAACACTGTTATTTTTATGATTCACACATGTTATATCATACGTGAACTGACCACCCAGTATTATAATAGATAGGTATATTTGTTTGAGGTAAATTGGAATAGATAGTAGATGCCTTCTAGTTGTAAATAAATATATTATTACGAGACATTAAATAGACACTATGCTAAGTAATTTTTGTTTTATAATTGTTAAGCCGTCGAGATTAAAGAATATATGGAAAGTGAGGATTTATCATAACATTATTTGTTTAAACAATTAATCAATGTTTTATCAATCGCTTAACCCAATATGACTATATTTAATTGAATAATGGTGTTTTCTTTCCAGAATTTGGTTTAGAAGAAAGTAAGTTTTAAAATAATCCTACTATAATATGTGCTGATTCTCAATTTTAATTTAATGAGTGATCTTATACCTTCTTTCAATAACTTTCTACGCCCGTTAACATATACACAATAGTTCAATATAAACATGAACCATTATATTATGAATAACCACCGCGTCATGTTCACTACAATTAATAAAAATTTAATATTTTGATCATTAAATCGTAATTACAATAAAGTACATTTTATCTCATCAATGTGCATTTCTCTCTAATTATTATTTTTATTTGGTGTTTTAGTTGTTCTTACTGCTGAAAGTGAGATTAAATATAAGTTTATTTCGTCTCTCATATTTACCAAAATCTAAGTGTTTAGGTTTAAGGTGTAAATTTTTGAAAAATAATATTTAAAAAAAATTAAATTACGTATCATTCACAATGTGAGAATTTCAACACCAATCATCAATTGTTATTTTATTACATTTTTTTCTAAATAATTAATAAAAACTTTTTGTTTTGCACCTAAGTTACTGAAGAATGTAAAAGTAAGATTTGATACATTCTTAGTGTAATTTGTTATAGCAAGATATTGAAATTTCTTCTTTCATCCATTATGGTATTGAAAATACTGTACTGGCCCGAATGTTAATAATTCTCGTATAATAAATCAATTAATTCTTAAACTATTGATAAATTATCAGTTATTCAGAATAAGGTGGGGGGAATAATTATTAAATTTTTTTTTAAGTTATTACACAAATTGAGCTAATAGAATATAGCTATATTTAATCGTGTATATTATACAGTTTCTTTGAATGAAAATTTTACAAAAAACAAAAGTAAGTAGGTTCTTTGAAGTATTATTGCCGTAGCAAACCCATAATATTTATATCATATTTTATTCGAATAATTTCAAGAAATAACATTATATGTAACTTCCGACAATTCTGTTTATTTGAATACCTAGATTTTTTTTGTCTAGATTCTATTAAGTATAAAATACATATGTATTTGTAGTAAAATAAATGAATTTTTAACTATAGTTGAGGAGATGAGCAATTTTGAACATGCATTAAAATTCATGAGTACGTATAAATAATTTTATTACCCAAAACACTTTTTTTTTCATTCATTATGATATATTTAAATATTATAATAAGTTTCTTCTTCTTCACGTCTTGTTTTAATATAATTACATTATTATGATAATTGTGATTTATTGAAAATTACAACGAATTTGAATGTACTGTATACTAACTTCTGCATTTTAGCCGAAAATGTGTATTCATTAAAAATATCATAAGTAATTTCACGTAAATGAATCTCAGTAACATATTATATTATTTTATAGCTATAGGATATTTACCAACAAATCGTAAGTTGAGTTTTGAATGATGAAATATACGTTAATAAATAATAAATATGCATGCAAGTAGCAAGTTTATTACTTATAAAAGTATAAACCATCCTATTACATCTGTTGTAGTTTTATAAATGATAATCATATTTTATACGTATCGATTTTCCATAATGCATATTAAAGTAAAACAAACTATAATTTAAATTATAAAATTGTCAAATAAACAACATAAAAACTGTACAATTTTTAAAGAATTTTGTCAGAATATTAATATTATGTTCGAACCATTTTTTTTAACACAATAATTACGTTTTAGATTACGAGTATTTGGAAGGTTACTACATACATATTTACAGTCATGCGAAATTTAGTGGTAACGACCATTATATTTACTATTGTAATCCGATAATTTATTCCGTAATTAAGTGTAATTCTTTGTAATTAAAATCACTGGCATAATTATTACATCCAATTTACTACACTTTCAGAAAAGGCGCAAAAACATCCTAGGGTTTGGTGCTGGGACAACAAGTTAGAATATTTCAGTTATCAAAACAATTAAAAACGTATACACAAAAGGCTGAATTAAAGCAGTGAAATGTATTTTTTAATTTAAAAAAATGTTTTATCGTAAGACAATTTATTCGAATGTATTGCTCGTGATGAAGCTTCACGCGTTTATTAATATTTTGTGTTTTGTTTCTACATCATATAAATTTTATTTCAACATAAGTCTCTATATACTCGTACATCCTATTTATCCGTGATATTAGAAGTAATTTTTAACATTTATTCATATACTTTCGCGTAATATTCAATTGTTAATTATAGTTTTATTTTAATATTCTTTATAATTTTCGTCGTAAATGAAATGTAATTGATTTTAATCAAAATTTGTGTTTTATTGTCATTATTTCCCTCTTTTAGAATAATTTTTATTACTACGAGTATTACAAGTATACTATAATAATAACATTGAAATTATGTTCAAATATTTATTTCTAAAATATTTGTAACAGAGACGTTAAAATTCCTGGTTTTATTCATCGAATATTTCATGAATTTAACATTATTACACCTATTGAAGCTTTTTATTGTACTTTGTTTCCACCAGTATTAGATTATGGTTCTGTTTTTTAAGATTCATCTACTACAGCTGCTAGTTGTATTTATTGAGAGGGTTCACAGAAAATTTCTTCCCATATTGCTTTCAAATTCAATATTTCCATTATTTCTATTATGTCATTCATGATAATTTCCCTTTTCTTAAAATTCCTATCTGTGGATAGCTTTTCACACCGTAAACACTCATTCAACATTAAATTTTTTTCAGTCTTGTAACTCATAACATTGACTGCTCTGATCTTCTTTCCCACGTTTCAGTGAATTACTACATCAACTCTTTTTTAAATCGTCTTATGCGTATTGATAACATTGATCTTATCTTCTGTATAAATTGGCTAATTTTCTCGTTCACTTAGTTTATTTTTAATATTAACCTACAATTTACTAATAACCCACTGTGCAAAATAGTATTCCTGGTATATATCGAAACCATTCCACAGAAACATTGAAACGTTCCCATGGAACTTACCTAAAAGCACCAAAAACGTTCCAGTAACGCTTTATGCCGTGTTCCTTGTAACTAAATGTTATAGGTTAATAAACTGTAAAATATCCATGTTTCTGAAATGGTTTTCTGGAACATTCCATATACTTTCCAAAAAAGTATTTCACGGATAGTTTTATACAACTTTAAATAAATGTCATTTGTATTATGTTCCAGTAATGATTTTTAAGAATATTTTAGTTATATATTTTTATAGATAGCCATGGAACTTTTATCAGTTGATCCATTTTTACTCTTAAATATTTTAATAAGTTATTAGTTGAAGCTATGATAATATTACATAATTTTATACCACAAAATTTAGAAACAAATGAACACAAAAACATTTAAATATAATTAGTATATTTCCATAAATACATCATTTACAAAATATTTTTATTTAAAATAAAATAATATACCTACTTAACACATAAAAATTATTCGTATATCATAAATCATATTAGATACAATTAAGATTTTAAATGCTAAAATACATTAAAAGATGTAATACATCAAACGACATATTCATATGTGAATGTGAGTGTGTGTGTGTGTGTGTGTGTGTGTGTGTGTGTGTGTGTGTATAGGTATAATACTACAAAAATATAATAATAATAGGTATATATTATGCAATTTGCAATATTACAAAATATAACTACTAAGAATGTGAAAATAGTATAAAATGTTTAATTAAACAACAAAATTAAACTATTATTATAATATTGATGTAAAATTAATTTTCAAAAAGTCATAGAATTTTTTCCCTGTCAAATCTGGTTTTAGCTGTTCTAAACCAACTCTGGATTTCCGATTCAAACTTGGAATCTGAACACTGCAAATATTGATTTTTGATTACGTCTACTGTTACTACTAAATATAACTAAATGTATTATGTAGCCATTTAGGTTATTATAATTATCTATAATAAAATTTGAATAAAAATATTAGGACTTCACTTATAATGTATAATAATTAAATATGAAATAAAACTTACCTTTTTATTTGCATTCGCCACAGTGAAATTATAATACGACGTAATACGTATAATGAAGAACTTTATACAAATTTTAACGCGTAAAACAACCAAGAACGCTAACTGCACACTGAATAATATTATACAGGTATAGTATGTTTTACTCATGGGTCGACAAAAACCCGGCCGCCGCTAGTTATATGAATTTGCGCAGTAGGTATTATATTTTGATTATCTGGTAATACCAGATCGATATATATTTTTAGAAACGAAACATTCTTGTTACATACGTGAAACACTTAAAGCGTATGTTTTTAAAAAACCCTTAATCCTAGTTACGGGAACGTTTCATTCAAACGTTCACACTGGAACACAAAATATATATTGCTTATAATTTTGATGAACATTAATGAAACAGTCAGGGAACGTTACATTATTATATTTACCATAGTAATAAAAAGGTATGTTACTGGAATGTTTGTAACAGTTCCTTGCACAGTGGGAACTTATTTGTTTGTTTCGGCTTGACTCTAAATGTATATCTATGGGATCTTAATGGAAAAATGGCAATTGATAAACACATAATTTGCAACAGAAATACAATTATAATATTGTAATAAATAAAATTAATTATTGTATTTATAATGCAACTTTTCTTATGATAAAAAAATTCGTGCGTGTTACGAGTACGCGCAAATGAAGTGAAGCTTCTTTCAGAATCATTCAACCGATCGAATATTAGGTTTGTATTTGAATAAAATTATTATTTTAACTAAACTTAAAATAATAATAAAAATAAAAATTAATATTTTCAAGTATCAATTGTTTCAATAATATTAATGTTTTCAATAATAAAAAAGATTAACGTGTCTCACGGTCACCTGTGAAGACACAAAAACAAAACAAAAATAATGCAAAAAATTTTATAGATATTTTTTTCCTTCTTCACCGATCACAATCGAACACGAAACATCGAGGTCGATGGCTCGTGACACTGACCATCCCGCTATCTATGTACGTTTATTTGCTAGGGATAATTTTTGGGTACTTAATATATATAAGAAATAAATAGTTGCTCTTCTGGCACAAAATAATGATGTACAACACCAATAATTGGTTCAATAATAATTAATTTATCGATAAATAATGCCCCTATATCTATGGACTTTGCTTCAAATAAATACAAATTACCAATAATTTTTCGTACCCTCTGTAAAGAAATTGCTTTTACCACGCCGCAAATCAGTTGTAGTCTACAATTGATTTGATTGCATACCCGGTTAAAAAGTCTATAATATTCTATCGAATGTTAGGTATTTATGGGTACAATTAATTTTTTTAACCAATATTATTTGTTTGTTTACAATTTTACGGCCTCGACTGTTCAAAACGATATAATATAAAATAAATATCTGCCGTAATCATTATCAGTTATTAAGCATAACTTTCCAGAAAAAACTTGTTCGTTCAAATAATATTATTGAAAATGTAATATCAAGTTTATTATAATATTAAAATGTAGAGAACACAGAAGAAAAAATATTGCGAACACTGTGGCAGTAAAAATGTGTGCAGTTTCAACAAAAGTTGTTTATTCAGCTTTTCATTCATGAAAAGTTGTCTGCTGTATAGGTATGTACATTGTTTTCCAAAACAAATTATTACGTGGCAATTAGTGCGTAGAACAATAATAACTGTTTTATAAGCAGCTCAGTGATTATTGTAGGAACAGGAAGTTGAAGGAATACTCTAAACCAAAATGATTAATTTTGAAATAAAATTAATTATGTCGATGTTGATGTTGTTTTCGATTCACAACGGTGTGTGTAACAAAGCCGGTACGTATTTGAATTCCGCCGGTTTTTTCGATAATATAATATTACCTTAACATTTTACAATATTGTGAAATTCTGCGTAATTTTTACTATATTATAATAAACTATTACTTGCGGTAATTTTTTTAAAGCTCCTTGATTTGATTAATTGAACAGTCATTGTCTGCGTCTTGGTGATCAGCATCTCTCGTGTGTGCGTGAATAAATTGAATTGTATTCGGAGAGTCCGTACGGAGTTATTCGATAGATGTGTTAAAACTTATAAATGTTTTTTTATTTTTGGTGTGGAAATATAATACGAGAAGACAGAGCGATAATATTTGTTGTTTATATGAATTTATACTAGTATTAATATCGAGTGCAATGGAAATAATTATTGAAACTAGGTATTACACAATGTTTGTGTTGATTGTAATTATAAAATGATTTGTGTCCATATCATTAGAGTACATTAAAAACGTGTTTGATAAACTAGGTTATAATATACATGTGTATAATTTTATAGAATAAAAGAATTTTAGAAGTTTTTTTTTCTATTTATATTACCGATTTTTCCTAACTAGGTACTTTTTGTTAAAAAAAAATATATATATCATGACTATAATTATTTTTAAATGATTTTGGCAAATATTTAAATTGACGTTTATGAAATGTCGTTAACCTGACGTAAAAATAATAGCAATAGGTACGCATATAAATTTGGCGTATTGGATATTTTTTTACTGTGATACAGTTCCAAATCCGAAACCTTTTTAACAGACGAAAAACAAGTTTAGTTTTCTTTTTTAGACAAAAATTTGTT
The DNA here is from genome assembly GCA_032441835.1 of Slavum lentiscoides. NCBI lineage: Eukaryota > Metazoa > Arthropoda > Insecta > Hemiptera > Aphididae > Slavum > Slavum lentiscoides. The sequence goes on along the minus strand of CM063715.1, from coordinate 6,071,120 downwards.
AATTTATCTTAACGACATTTTAATATTAAGCATCTTATTTGATGGGAATAGGATTGTTTTCAATAAAAAAATTCTTTTTTTTTACAACAATCGATTTACATGAAAGTCGACGAAACCTTCTATTTTTTCGGTAAATTAATTATGATCGCTATGATTAGCTGTGTAACTAGGTGAATTGAGTCCGTCATAATTAACGACAAAGTGATTGTGATGGGAGGCCGTATATTTCCGGAAAATAAACAGACGGAACGTATAAATTCCGGAACGTATTCTCCCGGACCGTATTTTTCCGGAATCTAAAAATCAAAAACCGTATTTGGACGGAACGTATTATTACGGAATTTTATACTATAATCGATATAATACACCAAACCGTATAATCATGGAACGTATATCCCCGGACCGTATATGCCCGGAATTTAAACAATATAAACCATACTTAAGCGGACCGTATAGTTACGGAACGTATAGTGGCGGAAAGTATAAGTTACGGAACGTATAATTGCGGAACGTATAATTCCGGAAATATAATGGTAGAAGGTATACTCTATGACTTAACACGTCACGATAATAAAATCGTATTGTGATAAGAACGCTTGGTTATAGGTTATGTTATCGCGAGTGGTCCATTCTATTACCACTGATATAATTGCTATTACCTTACCCCTATATACCTTTTGCCGCCGTTCCGGATTTATACGGTCCGGCGTTATACGTTCCGCGGTTATACGTTCCGTAATTATACAGTCCGGATAAATACGGTTTATGGTTTTTTTGTTCCCTGGCATATACGTTCCGGAAATATACGTTCCGCAATAATACGGTTCGGCATTATATATTCCGTAATAATACGGTCCGGCCGAATACGATTGTTGGTGTTTAGATTCCGGGCATATACGGTCCGGAAAAATACGGTCCGGTATTATACGTTCCGTACACTTACATTCCGGATTATTATAGCCCTCCATTGTGATTCGGCCAATTAGCATTAATCAGAAGACACCACTGGGACGTTGGCCGTATAGTTTACCAAAAATCTGGTTTTATTTTGAATTTGAAGGTATTATATTAATTCATGTACGTATATAATAGATATGAATGAAGGTGCTACTTCACTGCTGCTGTATTGCTTAATAATGGGTTGCAATCAATGGTGGATTTGAGGGGGACGATAGTGCGATCGCCCCCCCCCCTCCTTGGGTCATGCTTTTCTTGTATTCCTGCATTTATAAAATTTCGACAAAAATTTGGGAAAATATATAAAAAACAAATTTTGTTAGATAAAGATGGTAATATTAATATAAATAGAACGTTGAGGAATGTTTTTTCTCCATGACAAGATGAAAACTCAAAAATTGGTCACACTGTGTTAGTAAATATACTTACAATTGATATTTATCACAATTAAATTCACAATTTTGTCCCCCCTTTCAAAATTGAAAATGATGACACTCCTTCCGTCCCCCCTCTTATTTGGAGCCACTTCGACCCCTGGGTACCCATGTAGAGCCGATTCCGAAGTATATTTTGTCAACTGATTCAAATATCCAAAATAATACACCCATCCACCCCAAAAAAAATTGCCTAAAAACTCCACCTTAAAAAAAATATCATTCGTACAAATTTCCTCAAATATCTAGAGAAATTCACTTTAAAAACAATAAATAAGCAAAAAAAAGGTGTTTTGTTTAAATTGCGAATGATGCGAAACACTGACCCACACACCTCTAAACTGAACCGTTTAAACATAGCGTTCGGCGTCTCATATGCAGGTATAATAAAATTCAATTGATAACTGTAAGTAAATTTACATAGTCTTGATAAATAAAAAAAATATAAGTAAAAATTAATACTATTACTTTTTTAAAGTACTTAATAAAAAAATTTTAAAATTCGCCCCTCTTGCATGACCTCTAGATCCGCCACTGGTTGCAATTCACCTAGTCGCGTTATTAACTTTTTTGATGTGAAACATCTGATGCGGCCGGTATGACCGGCTGCTAGCGTGGCGACGCGTCGCCACGCCAGTGTCACCAGATATAAAAACATAAATGTTCATGCAATACGTTCAAAATGTCCGTATTTGTATAAGGTAATAATGTATAATATATAATGTAAAATGTACATAACGTATAAATTTATTATATTATACTATATAGGTACCTATAATATATTGATATGTATTTAAATGTTATAAATACACTATACATTCATATGGAATTTTCATTGTCTACTGCGCTATTGATACCAGCTGATAATAATTAAAAATTATTATTATGATTAATAATAATTATTATTACACATATTATATAATATATTTTATACATTGAACTCGTACACCAATTGTCACAGCAATGCCGTCAGAGGCAGCATTGAGTATTACTATAGTATTACAGAAGCAACTGATTGAAAGAATTGAGTCGTCCCAATTTTTAAGAAATATTTTATTTAATTTTTAATTTTGGTATTAAATTAATATTTATTTTTTAAATAAAGAATAATTTTTATTAAAACAGAAAAATCTGAATATTTTTTTTCTGATTATGCCATATTTATTTCCTTTAAAACCATTCTTTCATGCATATTTTCTATACAAAATAGTTTCGATGTTTCACATCTGCCAGGCGTCCAGCGTAAATGTATTAAGTGGGTGTGCCAGGGACATGGAGCTCCAGCGATAGCTCAGTTTTTTTTTTATTTGGATACTAATCACCGAACCCGAAATGATCAATGCTCGCCTTTTCTACTCTTACGAATAAATCATGAATTCAGAATACTGTTAACATTAAATGAAAACACTTAAGTACTTCTTAACAATGTTACAATTGTTAATATATAACCTGCAGTGTGTACTACACATTGTAGATCACTTAGTTTATTTATTAAAACCAATGATGAATACATTTATTAAGTGCAAATTGAAATACATAATGACTTATTTAAACGGAGAATGACGCTGAAGTTAAAAATTCCAAAAATATTAATCAGAGGGTAAACATTTCTTCAAAAATTAATTACATTTGGATAGATTATATTAATTCAAAAGTAATAAACACATTATATTAAATATATTTCAAGACTATGGGATATGCGTGCGTAAGTAAAACTTCATATTATTTTTAAAATTTTTAATCCAATTCAATTTTAACAAGCGAAAATCTTCGACTTCAAAATAAAGCCAGAGAAACGTAACAATTTATCATAATACGAATTTTTGAAAAAAATTATATTTTCCAAAAAAGAACATTTTTATTCGATGTTTTTTCTATTATATTTTATTTATCTTACCGTACTATTTATATATTCAATACTTCATTATGGAATTGTTAATATCGGGTATACTTTATTTAAATTGTTTGTGTCATCTACCTGAATAGTTGAAATACTCAGTATTTGTAACAGTAAGTAATTTATTTATATTGTCATTAGTCATGGGCTTGGTGGACATTTTTGTGTATTACCTAATAATTAATTCATATTCATATTTAACAGAAGGAAAAAATTTCTATGCTTGTTATGAATATATTTTCAAAAATGTGTGTAAGTAAAACATTTACTAACCCAAGAAGTATAAAAATTATGATCATAATACGCGATGAAATACAAAATGGTTTCATTTAACCTAAAACACTACGATTGGCGAGATAATTAAAAAAATAATAATCAAAAATCAAATAGGTTGAATTAAATAAAAAAAATATGACATATTATATTTAAATATTAAATAGTTCAAAAAACACATTTTCAACATATCAAGATAATTGCTAAAATGGATAAATAATAATATTAATTTGAATAATTGTTTCAGTCATTAAGAGAGTTGCTGAATATTCTCTTAAGTTCCTATTCATATATTTTTAATTTTGAAAAAAATATTTTTCCCTAATATATAACTCTTTTTTTCTTTTTTAATTAAAAGCAATGGGTGGATCGTATGGTACATTAGTAGCCTATTTTTATTGTTTGTATACAACCAGTAGTTGGTAGACAGTAGGACAGTCCTCCTCCTGCTTTGCACATATATGAAAATTGCACTTTAATTTGACTTATGCATTCAGTTTTGCTTTAACCAAGGCATTGATGGTTCAGGACAATATTTCTTCATCTTTACCGACTTTGCGATGATCAGGTTCTTGAGACAGTTTCTTCTGACCGCATTCTGACATTCTTGTTCTTCATCCTCCTTCTCTGTGAGTATCGAGTGGAGGACTTTCATGAAAGATTGGCAGATCTTTGCGTTATTCAGTAGCATTTGTCGCTTCTGGTTGTACTCGTCCGGAAGACGGGAGTTCGATTCTTTCTGGACCGCGCAGTATACCTTCTATGTCCTCCAGGTGGAAGGTGTCAGAGACTTTGAGTGACTAGTGCCCTTTTGTTTGTCCATTTTGTGTCATGGGGATCTTTGCAATATGCGCATCCTGAAACGAGTGAAACGTGAGATCCCATTAACTTGAATAGATACTGGTTGAAACACCCATGTCCGGTCAATACTTGGAATAGAGTTCAACAAAACTGAATAATTATGATTAAAAAAGTTTAAGTTATAGTTAAGTAATGAAAAGGTAATTCCATTTTTTTAGTTAAAAAATGTGTTTATCATCAAAAACATGTTCCTTCAAATAATGACAATTTAATCTGACAATCACGAAATATATTAATTTATAATTAGAGAAGTGCATTATTTCATTATTTATAAACGCCCTGTACATAAATGATGACAATATGACATTTAAATGACAATTTGGTACACAAGGAATTCGCCAAACATACAACTAAAAGTAATTTATCGATTTTCTAGTGTACGATTTAGAAAGAGGAAGTAAGTCATTTTTGTACAAAAAAAAAGTAAAGGATATTTATGTAAACATAATATATGCTATATATATATATATATATATATATATATATATATATATATATATATATATATATATATATTTATGAGTATATCACACTACCTCACGATTTCATCGGGGAACTATGCAGTTCATTCCATTTATTTTCTTGCCACAGTTTCATAAAATTTTAAATCTGATTACTCGTATTTTGATTTTTCCAAATATTTTATATATTATTAATTTTTAGTATTATATTGATCTTTAAAAAAACATACAATAAACATTCACAGAATACATTTCCATTGCAAACCAGAATAGACGCTTTTGTATACAAAATACTTTACAGAGTTAAATAAAATTGGAAAATAAAATGTTTATTTTTAGGCTTTACAAGGCGATACATTGAATATATTGCCGAAAACGCGATTACGGGTATAAAAACACTTAATTAACTTTAACATAAATATTTCTTATATTTTTAGCTACTTTACCTAATAATATTTATATTTGCATAAATAAATAATGGATAAAATGTATAAGCTGATATCCACTGCGCACACACCGATCGTAACAATTTTATTTATGGTTATTATTATTTTTCGACTCATTTTTTTATTACTTTTAGACAATATCTTAGATGAAAAACAATTTTGTTCAGATCCCAATAGTAAGAACACGAAAACGAAATTAGTATTAAACAAATTTCACATTTTGTAGAGCAACTAATTACTTAGTATTTGGGCAACGTTAATTGCCTTACATTTTTTTTTTAAATATATTTTTTGTTATTTTTCAGCTGCACTCATTATGAATATAGGTAATTACATATATCAGTGTACAGTATTGTCGATAATAAATACAATAATTTTAATTTTAATTATTAAAAACAAATCATTCTATTATTATGTATTTACTATTTTAAATCTGATTTTAATTGATTATTTTATATTTTCAGAAATAATACAAAATCATAGTAATTCTAAACATTTGTTTAATAAAACGTTCACATTTATAATATACCCATATAAACGTTTTACGTAATCTTATATGTTTGTTGTAAATCAAATAAATTTAATGTGTTTTTCAGTAATTCGAGATGATGTTAATGAAGGTATCTTTAAAAACTGTATAATAGATACATTGATAATAAATACTTTACTACATCACCACTAGAAATTATAACCAATGATTTAGGTTTAATCATTTTTAAAAATACATGAAATATACAAAATAAATTTTTTACGAATAAAAAATGAATAATTTTAAATACCTAATGTAAAATTAATTTGCTATACATGATTTTGTTTATTTCAAATAACTGAAGTGAATAAAAGCAATTTAGTCTACAATATACATGCATATATATATATATATATATATATATATATATATGATAAGTGTAACTTTTATAACATAATGTTTCTATATTTTTAAACGTCTGATTATTACTGAAAAGTTGTTTTACTTTAACATGGTACTGTAGGCATTCAATGATTTTAACTCACCTCAACCAAACACCTTTCTCAATATTGCTGTTGAAATTTTAAATTAACATTCATATGCATTTTTTTCAGAAGAATTTCCAATGGAAAGTAAGAATAAATACTTAAGATAGCACACTATTAATTTTATAATTTACATAAGTAGGTAATATAAATTATTAAATGGCCAATCAGTACTTTAATAAAATGAGTCGCACTCTTAAATAGAAAATATTATAAACCCAAATCTCAAAATAATACACTTTAGCAGAGTATATGTACGTATTTCAACAACTATGTTGTACCAACTACTATTCACCGTCAAACGTTATGTACAACCTTATTTATGCAGTTTTTACCAGACGGCGTCGCCACCAAACAGTTCACTAGTCCTGTATTGCTGACCAAAGCTATATATATATATATATATATATATAGTGTCCAGTTTTGAACGCATCACTTTATATTATCTCTGTTGGACGACTGAATTTAAATTTATTTTATCGAGATAGCTAGAGAAGTGTCATAATACCATTTTTAAGGAAATTTCTCAACTTTAACTATTTCAGTGTACGAATGCGCAGTGCAACTTGCTTTTTTTTAAATGACCAACTATATTTTTGACATTGGATTCGGACAAACGGAAATATTTGAGATATTTGAACATTACCTATCATGTAACATATTACCTTAACCTTAGTTGAACATTATCTTATAAATTGTTCAAAATTCCCTCCATTGTGTTCCAGATACGTTTACAGTAGACGAATATTTTCTATATGTGTACTGCCAAAATTTGCTGTTCGGTTAACTGTCTATAGGCTGCTGTTATTTTATTTTTTTAAGTTTGGTATGTTAATTGAAGGATCTGAATACACAAATTATCTCAAATATCTCTATAGAAAAAAAATCAAAAATGGAAACTTCTCTTGCGACATGTCTTATTGATGAGTGGGCATTTAATTGAATGTACGCCATCACTTCACTTCCTTCATTTTCAGTTGGTTCAATGTTTCGTTTTCTCTGATTATTTCCATTAGAAAAAGACGACCATAGTGTCTGTAAAATATTGATTAATCTTAAACGATTAGGATGATATCTTTCTGGATACCGATTGGCATAAACTCGTGCAGCCTGGCGAGGATATTGATTACATTCACCATAAATTAAAACCATATCGACTTTTTCAATGTTATTCGCCATTAAAAAAGAAAAGAAATAATAAACTAAAAAAAGATGTGTTTTCAAATATAATATTTTAATTCAAAACTTGAACGAGAGAATGAATAATAATCATTTAGGAAGTACTCGTACATTTTACTGTTTTTGATAATCTTAATAATGGGATTTAAGGACACCAAACATATGGTGAATTATTCAAAAACATTCATAGATTATTAAGATAGCAAAAGGTCGTTTTGCATTAGATACAACAATCTGCCACATAAAGAAGTGAATTTTTTCAGATAAATAATCTAAATCCAATATGTGTAATGTGTATATTTATTTATATTTAAATATTGTATATGGTTTAATCAGTAATTAACACCTAAAATAATCACGTAATACATTTTTTTCATACATTAAATCCTATAACAATATATTCTAAGCATTTTATATTTTATAATTATGAAGGTCGCAAGATTCGGGCATATATGGAGAGTAAGAATATGTATAATATAATATAAAATCCTGCATCAAACAATATTGATCCTATATTCTTACATGATAACATTTTAAAATTAATAAACTCATTTTTATTAGAATATGGTCTGAAAGAAGGTAAATTTTAAAATGATGTTAAAAAACTGTAGTTTTACTATAAAATATATTGATATGAACTTTCAATTTAATGAGTGAACTTACCCTATACTTGTAATCATTCAATTAAGTTACGCAATACGCAACAATATATATTCATATATAGTGGGCCCGTACGCAGTACTGCGCACAATTACAAGAGCGTGATAAATGATGGAGTATATATTTCCGAAGACCATACAGAAAGAACGTTAAGTGTTCGTTTATTGCGTTCTAATATTAAATATCTTAAATACTCATTTGAAGAAGGAATTATTTTCTACGTCCTATAGTCATTTTCAGTTGTTATATACGCAAAAATGTGTTTGTTAACTGCGTATCCATTAGACACGTTTGCGGATTATTGAATATGATGCAGTATTCGTTGAGAAAAAGGGATGTTGACATCAGAAATAATATATATATATATATATATATATATATATATGCATAATGCATATGCACTGCACTGTCTTTCCTGTCACATTGTAATTTTCGCACATTAATCACTCATTACAAAATTTAATTAAAATTATTCACTTTCCTTATTTGTCATTTTATTCGGTTTTCTTAGTCGTTACTACTCGTGAAAGTAAGATTAAATATAAGTTAAATTTAGTTTATCATATTTTTCAAAATCTATGGTAAAAAAAGTTTAAGTGTGAATTGTCAGAAAATTACAGTTTTTTTTTTAATTCAATTACATATCATAATTACATATTATATAATATGAGAAATTAAAAACAAATCATAAATTATTTTATATTTTTATATAATAATTTAAAACCCATTATTGTATACTTAAGCTATCACTGAATGTGAAGGTAAGATGCAATACTGGCATAATGTATTCCGTTGTAGCAAGAGATTGATATTTTCTCTTCCACCAATCAGGGTATTAAAAATACTACTTTTTCCCAAAAGTTAAAGTTCTTCAAGTATAAATCAATCATTTCTTAAGCCTATTGATTAATTAACAGTGTGCTTCTAAGCGTTAGGAAATTAATAAATAAATAAATAAATTAATAATTAATTAAATGAATATAAAATTTTTTTTTTCTTGAAGTTCTTATGTTAATATTTTTCATTCGATTTTTCATTGCTTTGTTTTTGCATTATATTCAGATCGTTTGAATATGTATTTTAAAATGTCAAATGTAAGTATATTCTTTGAAGTATTACTGCAGTAGCATTTTCATATTTTATTCAATTAATTTCAAGTAGTAGTACTATAAATAGCTTTCGACATATCAATATGATTATTTATTCTTCATCTATACTCTATAATGTATAAAAGACATATATATTATTTGTATAATAAATGGTATTATTATTATTATTTTTGTAGCTCCGGGAGCGAGTAATTTTGAACACGCATTAAAAAAATTAGTATGTAAATAAAAGGAATTTTGTAATCTAATGCACATTATTTAATCTTTATGTTATATTTATATATTGAAATGAGTTTCATCTTCTTGTATTATTCTGGTAATTGCGTTGTTTTATTATTTATATAAATAAATACACTAAAAGATTACAAATAATTTGAATATGCTATATACAAATAAGCATTACGGTCAAAAATATTTGAATTCTACGACATTTTAAACTTTTGGAAGATTATCATTAGTAATTATAAGTAAATAAAATTAAAAAATTAAAAAACAAAAATAAATTAAAATAAATAAATAAAATAATTTTAAATATAAAAAAAAATTTTTAAAAAGTTAATAGAGAGTTTCTGCGACTCGTAATTTTGTTTCTCGTATACGAGAAAATCACGTGACCGTTGGAATGCGCATGCGCAGTATTCTCGTATTTTGTTTGTCGTTCTCGTATACGACAACGTGCGGAGTTTCTCGTATACGACAACGACGAGTGGTTCCCGTATACGAGAACGTTATTGGTATCTAAATTTAGATTATTTTCGGGAAATTCCAAAAAATATGTTGTATTAAACGTTGATAAACGTTATATAAATAAATTGTTTTTGGGGAAATTTGTTACTTCCAAAAATGTCAACAATATAGTTCAATATATTATTACGTTTCTCGTACACGGATCGCAAAAACTGGTTTTTCGCGTTGTGTACGAGAAACAATTTACGACAAGTTTGTCGTTCTCGTTCTCGTAATTTTTGCGAGTCGCAAAAACTCTCTAATACTCTTATAAAATCAAAAAAATATATAATAAAATGTATATTATAAAAATAACATATATATATATATATATAATGCCGAGAGTATTTTTAAATTATAAGATTGTAACGACTAGTTTCGACCATAAGTCATCATCAGGTTACAATGAATAATGAATAATGAATATTGACTAATGAATAATAATAATAATAATAATAATAATTAATTATCAATATTCATTGTAACCTGATGATGACTTACGGTCGAAATTAGTCGTTACAATCTTATAATTTACAAATACTCTCAGCATTTTTCTTTATATATATATATATATATATATATATATATATATATATATATATATATTATTTTTATAATATATATTGTTTTTATTATATATATTTTAAAATTATAAGTACTTCATCTCAGTAACGTATTACATATTTTTACAGCCGAAACCATTTTACCAAAACAACGTAAGTTAAAGTTTAACTGATGAAATTCCGTAAATAAATAACTAACATTTATTATAAGTATATTATCAATAAATCATCCTATTATATCAGTTGTCGTTTATAAATAATAATGAATCATCTATACGTTTCGACTTCAATTTTATCTAATTGATTTTGATCTTAAAGTATTACAAAATGCTTAACACTACTAAATTGTCAAATAAATCACATACAAACATTATTAATTGTAATTTGTGAAAAATCTGTCAGAATACTAATATATTATTTACTTAACCATTTTTAACACGAAAAATACCTTTTAGGTTATGAGAAATATTACTATGAACATATATACCGTAATGTAAAATTTATTGGTAAAGAACGTTGTATTTATTATTACAATCCGAATTATATTGAATAATAAGGTTTACTGATGCAATTAACTATATTGATTTACAAAAAATATTTATATTCCAATTATTGTACTTTCAGTTAATACTGATGAACTATATAAAAACTGGTGCTGGAATGAGGTGAAAAAGTGATCTTTCCAGTGTGGTTAAAAACGTATATACAAGAAGTTAAATTTAAGCATAAAAAATGCATTTTAAAAATTTTAAAAATTTTCTATTTTAAGTCCATTGATTCATATACGTATATATTCTGTGTAATGCAACTTTAAATGCTTTTAAATATTATGTGTTTTGTTCTGTATTTTCATTAAATAAATTTTATTTCCATATAAATCTAATGATACATTGTGTTTATATACATGATATTAGGATTAATATTTAAACATTTATTATTTCTTATAATATTCAAATGTTAATTATTGTTTTTTTTATAATATTCTCGATAATTTTCGTGGTAAATAAAATGTAAATGATTTTAATCAACAATTTTTTTTCATTGTAATTTGCCTCTTTTTGAATAATTTATATTATTACAAGCAATAAAAATGTACTGTAATTATTATTATTTTTCAAATTCAATTTTGACATACGTTTATTATGGTTAGTCACTATTAAACAATTTCTAGTCTTCACCCTCTTCACACATTTTTCTCAATTCTACTGCAGAAATTATTATTAATAAAACTTTAATAAATAATTTACAATATTTCCATATTCCTGGCGGTAAATCTTATAACTACGGGCCTTTATAATAAATGGGAGATAACAGAGAATAATCTATTCCAAGAATTAGGAAATGGCCAAGGCCAAACGACTGAAAGGAACCAGTATCTTATGTCTGTATATAGGATGGTGTCGAAGCAGTTGAAGAAGGAGAATTACGTGACATTAAATCTTTATAAATATAGGTTTATTATAATAATATTATTGAAAATGTAATATGAAGTTTATTATAATATTATAAATTATTAGTGTTTTACTTTATGCATATTTACCGATATGCGATATTTAGTGGTAACAAGCATTATATTTGTAATTACAATCAGAATTATTTTGTTCAATTAATTTAACCGTTTGCAATTAAATAAATATACTGATTTATTAGACATAATTATATCCGATTTATTATACTTTCAGCTGATGAGCAAAAATCACCTTATCATTGGTGCATGAATAAGACGGAATAAAATTTCAGTTTCCAACGTTGAATTCAGAAATTTAAAAAAAAAGTTTTTTTTAGTTTAAAAAAAAACCGTTTTATTTTAACTCGATTGATTTGTATGTTTTTCATTCAAAAAAATTGTAGAATTTTTTAAATATGCAATTTGTTCATTATTTTCTTCAAATAAATTGTTTTTCAATATAAATCTTAAAATATATTATATTTGTTCGCGACATTAAAAGTAATATTTAATATTTATTAATATTATAATCAAATAATTTTCAATTGTTTATTAATGTTTTATTGTAATATTCTTTACATAATTTTCGCCGTAAAGAAATGTAGGCGATTTTAACCATTGGTAGCATGCTAAATTTTAAATAAAATAATTCAGTAATAGTTATATATTTCAAATGTATTAATTTATCATAAAAGGTAACCAGATTCAGATAAACTCAAGATCGATCGGAATGGAGCAAAATCAAATTTTAAAAGGAAATTTAAATCGTATATTTATTACATACGTTTATTCCATAATAAATTCGAGTAATTTCCATTCAAATTTATTATTGAAACACGTATATTTTGTTTACCAAAAACGAAAAAACATGGAGAACAGTTTCAATATCTAACAAATTGAAATATTGCTAAAATCAATTCCATTTGATTAAAACGAGAAACATATTATAATGTTATAATAATTGTATCGCAAAATCAAATAATTTAATTCAAAAATGTGCAAAACACGAACGTTGAACTGAAGACGTATATTGTAAAAGTATAAACAGCTGGTTAACAACGGAGATCTAACAAAACAAATGCAATAACATGTTTGTTTTACTCAATTTTTGTTTGTTTGTTATAAATCTACAGCACCTCGCTACAATAAAATTATTGTAAATTTTTTGGTTTTTTTTTCTTTTTCACTTATAAAAATCCAATGTCGACACTTTAGGTATCCTACTTCGTTTTCAACTTTGATTTAAAAAAATTGTATGTAAAGAATCGATATAATCGATGGTTTTCTCTAATTTTTTTGAAGTTTATGAAAATTTCCAAAAATTTTACTAAAAAAGTAAATCTTTAAATAACGGCAATCGCTATATGATTATATAATAATAACAATAATACAATAGACAATATATACTAATTTCAATTTACAAACGTCTTCAGCACTAGATAGATTATTATATTTGTTTATTAATTACAAAATGTCTTTTACACACTCATATTTTTCAATACGTGATCAGAACAACAATCTTTCGAATACCAAAAAAAAAAATTAATTATGCATTACGTTTGCACTCTAGACGAATTCGAATTCAACCGAATAAATAGAAATGTCGGACAACAAAATACGTTGCGACTAATCCAGCTTTTAAAACAATAATTATTCTCGTCCATAATGAAATAAACAATAATAATCGTTGAATTAATTTTAAAAATTTGGTTTTATAATCATTGAAAATTAAAAAAATATATGCTGTATATTGCGACGTCTAGATTTCGATTCGGTTCGGATGAGCGCTGTGTGACGACTTAGTGTATAAAAATGAAAGTATCCAACTCGCCCGCCGAGTTCCGAGAACCGGAGTATACGGGATTTTTTTTATATACTTGGCAAAAGAAGTAAAGTGCCGTAAAGAGCGCGAAATTTCATCTAACTATAGGATAGTAAAAGAAACTCGTTTGTCTTTAGAAGAACTTACGACACTGCTATGTCAAATTGAAGTATGTTTAAACTCACGTCCATTGACACCATTAAGTTCTAGTCCGTCAGATTTAGAAACGCTTACTCCAGCGCATTTTTTGATCGGTTGTCCATTAACATTGGTATCAGAGCTTGATTTGATACACGAAAATAAACATACCCTATACGCAGATGGAAATATGTACAGGCTTTGATGCAAACATTTTGGGTTCGCTGGTCAAAAGAATATTTACCACAGCTTCAGATCCGTGGACAATGGCTAGTTAAGACTGAGCAGATGAAGGTGGGAGACGTGGTGATTATAAAAGAAGACAACATATCACCTGGAAAATGGAAATTAGGACTAATAATAAAAACTCATCCAGGAAGTGATGGAACTGTACGAGTAGTTACATTGAAAACAGCAAATGGTAACCAAATGAAGAGACCCGTGGTTAAGCTTTGTCGCTTACCAGTAGAATCAGAAGACAGGTCTGTTGAAAAATAAAATTTTCAACGGGGGGAGAATGTTTGCGCTTAATATCCCAAAATTATACGCATACACGTATTATACGCATACTCGCGTACATACGATTAAAATTATTATATTATTATTTATCTGTATAAAATATATATATAATAATTTTAATCGTATGTACGCGAGTGTACGTATATGTGTATGCGTATAATTTTGCGATATTAGGCGCAAACATTTATATATATATATATAATATATATATATATATATATATATAGTTATTAAAAAAAAAATCCAATTTACGATTTTATCATCTTAAAATATACTCTAGAAATTTAAAAACCTGAAATATCTAAATTACATTTTATTATAAACCGGCTACTTTTTTGTCTATAAACAGATGTGAAACCATAATAATAAATATCTGCCGTAATTATTATCACCTATCATTGTGCACAATTATCCAGAAAAAAAACCAATTTTTAAAAATAATATTATATAAAAAAAAAAAAATGTAATATCTAGATTATTGTTATGGCGCAAAAGTGACTACAGAAAGAAAAACAATTATTGTAAACAATTGGCAGTAAACATTACTGCATCTTTCATAAAAGCTGTTTATTCAAGTTTTTGTTCCTGAACGATTATTTGCTATATGCGCGTTGATATTCGAATACAATTATTACGCGTCACATTCAGTGTAGAACGATAGTTGTATCTTGAGAAGCTTAGCGATAATTACAAGAACAAGGAGTCGAAAGAAAACTTTAAACGAAAATGATTTATATTAAAATACAATTAATTATCTCAACGTTAATGTTGTTTTCGATTCACAACGGCGTGTGCCAAAAAACCCGTAAGTATTTGAATTCCGTCGACCTTATATTATAGTAACATAGCAATATTATACGACTCTGCGTAATTACTATTATTGTATTTCGTATAATTACTTAGTTTTTAAAATTATTATATAATAAGAATTTTTCTATTGAATTGCGTTAAATACTCGGTTCGAGTGACACGTAGATGACAAACCTTTCTGGAGTTGTCACCCTCACTAACGTGGTTCTCGTGCTGTAATAACGAGAGGAAAGTACAAAACGGCGGCACTATTGAAATTGTACTGTTTGCGCATTATTTCCTGCGAAATTATACGCTTGATACGCCATTATAGATCCCTCGAGATATTCTCTCGTGTCTCCTGTATACGGATACAGGAAATATTTTTGTTGACGTTACACTCAGTGGCGTACATTCAAATTTGTTCTGGGGGGTTTAAAAAATAACCAACACTAAAACCATCCCTTTAAACGGCGCATGAAGGAATTTATGAGTAGGAGCCGATAGTGCACACAATACCTGTGCACCGTTGTAGAGTGTAAAAATTAAAACATGTTATAACGCGCAACGGGCCTTATAATAATATCACAATTTTTTTTTTCTTTGGTCCTGGGGGGGTTGAACCCGAAACCCCCCCCCCGTATGTACGCCACTGGTTACACTTAATCGGCGCGAATGCAAATGAAAACCAGTTATAACTGTGTGGAAGAAAATCGACCACCGTGCAATGGGTGTCAGTGGACAATTCCCTGGTCCCTGGTGGTCACTGTTTCATTAAGAATACAAAAAACTCGATAGGTATTAAGCCGGATTGATTTAAGATTTAATCTGATGCGCGAGGCAGGTTTCGACATGATTCAACCAGTGTAAACGTGTGCTGCGTCTCCTCGCGTGATTCGCGAATCATCACGAGGCAGCCTCGTGGCGAGCGAAAGCTCGTCGGTTTTTGGACTCGCATCAAAAGTGATT
Source organism: Slavum lentiscoides (assembly GCA_032441835.1). Lineage (NCBI taxonomy): Eukaryota > Metazoa > Arthropoda > Insecta > Hemiptera > Aphididae > Slavum > Slavum lentiscoides. Next base: position 6,054,856 of record CM063715.1, on the reverse strand, counting down.
CAGATATTTGTTTAGCATCGCGTGAACGCGTTCGTGCCGCGCAGTTCAGCAACGTGTTCAATTAATTGAAATTTAGTGGAATTTTGCAATGTAATATTTGCCTCGCGTAGATTGACGGCTCGCTCTGTTTCGCACGGCTTCACGCATCAGATGCGGATCATGTAAACACTCGGGCGAATCAGCTGTCTGGTGAGGCAGCCTCGCGCATCAGATTCGGCTTTACACTTCTGCTCGCGATCATATCACTTTTGAAACTAAACAATATTTAAATGCATACGAGAATAAAAATATATATATATATATATATATACACGTACATAACTTGCGTATTTTTGCATGATATACATATATTGTAAGCAAGTTCAGAATGCAAGCAATTGCAATAGTGTAAACCGAGCATTAGGTTCGGGCCACACGATGCGATTTCGCCGCATGCGGTGACTTCGTTATCATAACGTATAGTTTTTAAGTAGAGATGGTTACACTGGTTGCCGCAGCACGCGGTGAATTTCCACCGCAGCACGCCATAGTTTTGCGGCACCACCGCAAGTCATATTAACTCGTGTCTTTAAATAACTACGGCCACACGATGCCGCGATCATTAATTATTGTCCAAAAACCAATTTTACGATTTTGAAAAATTTTCTTTCAAATTACTTGGAAACTATCTTATCGCATCCGGTATCGCCGCTCCGTGTGGCCCGGTATACTGCGATACCATAGCAGATTAGATGAATTAAAAAATATATATTTATTATTATTGCATAAATTGAAGTCTATGAGGAATGCAAGGGTAAGTAAGACTTTGTACTATATTATTTTTTACTTAAAAATCCAGTATATTTTTAACGTGGGAATATCTTCGACTTACAAAAAGAAATGTGTATTGACAATTCGAAAAATATTATTAGCGACGTATCGGTTTTTTATAACGCATTTTCAAAAAAATAAAATAAAAATTTTATTTTCCAAAGATACATTCTGACTTGTTTGTTTTCAATAATTGAAATATCTTATTGCAGTATATTCATTATTTCATTAGGAATTATTTAATGTATTTATTCTAATATCGAGTAAATGTAATCGGAATTGTTTACGTTATCTACCTAAACAGATGAATTATTTACACTTTGTGCTGGTGAGTAATTAATTAACAACACGAGTAAAGGATTTTTTTAGACGCTTTTGTGCATTCTTAATAATTCATATTTCTACATAATAGGCGCTAAAGATTTCTACGGATGTTATCTAAACATATACTTTAATGTGTGTAAGTACAACGTTTCCTAATGTAAAAATTAACAAAAATATGTTCGTAATATTCGATGAAATATATAACGTTTCCATATAACTTCAAATACAACGATTGGCAAGTTAATTAAAAAGAAAAAAAAACAAAAATCAAAAAGATTAAATTAAACTATGAATGTGACACAGAATTAAATAGTTGACTGGTGTCCGGTTTGATCTACGATTGGGCTACCGGGTGATAATTTTCAATGGGTTTACAGTTCATGGTCATGTCATATTGTTAAAGAAATCATTTTTATATTGGTTTGTGTGTACATAATTTTTAGTAATATGTAAAATTTTTTTGTAAATTGATAAGAGACATATAAGATTAGAGAGAAAAAAAATTATCACTTAATATATTTTGATGATTTATTTACCCGACCTTTAAATAAGTCAAGTTATATTTTTAAAAATGGCCTGTTTAATGTGCACAAAACTCATACATTAATTATACACTTGCAATATACCTGTAAAAAATTGAAAAATTAAACAATTCTAATCTTTTCAATTCATGGCCGGAAGACCCAAATTTTACCAACGTTTTCATTTTTAACAATCACGTGAATTAATTATCCATCCACATATAATCGGCCAAGAGTTTCAAGATGTAATAAGATGTATTTGATTGATTGAGGATCTAAGTTTGGTTTTTAAAATCTTCAGCTTAGAAAATACACGTTCACCTGAAACAAGGAATTATTAAAACCCAATTCGTTGCTATAGATAAAGTAAATTAAATAAGCCACAAATTTTGTACATTTTTTACAATATACTAGAAATAATTTAGACAAACAACCATCGCAGTTTTTAAAATTAGGTTCATCATTCCTCTGCCTATGAAAATGATTCTGTTTGTAACATTTTCATTGTTTTTCTTGTAAATATATTTTAATTCAATATATTTTGACGACAGGCTCCTAAATCGTTGGAAAATGCCGGGTGGTCCCAGAATTACACTGTAGTTAGCTAAGTAGTTAATAGTTGAGAAAAGACTTTTACAACTTGTTGAAATTATAACAAGTTGAAAATGGAACTGAGCTAGGTTATTATATGATGATAACCGGAAAAAGTTTAGTTCAAACATCATAAACATAATCTGCAGATTAACTTAATTAAATAATGAAGAAAAAAATCATTGAAATATTTTAGATAAAAAATTGATCAAATTTACCATGAAAGATTTGCGTATTATGTTCCTAAAAATAATGGAAATTTAATCAGAAAATAAAGAAATATATTAATTTATTATAAGAGAAACGCAATGTCCCATTATTTATAAGCGCCCTGAACATAAGTGATGAGAGTATTACATTTAAAAGATATTTTGGCTTTACACGACATTTGCCAAACATATGACTAAATGTATTTTCTAGTGTACAATGCATATGAAGAAAAAAGTAAGTCATTTTTTTTTTTTAAAGCAGAAGAAGAAGAAGGAATATAAGGAAAAGGATATTTACGTAAACTAATATGCGAGTATCGGAGTATAATATCACATCACCTCACGATTTCATCCGGCCAATATGCGATTAATTCCATTTAATTTCTTGCGGCAGTTTAATAATATTTTAAAGTTGATTACTCGTATTTTGATTTTTCCGAATGTTTTATATATTGTTTATGATTAGTACCAAATTGATTTTCATAAAAAAAAAAAACGGTTATACAACATATTTCATACGGTACATTTCTCTTGTAAACCAAAATGGACATTTTAGAATCCAAAATAGTTTTTAGAGTTAAAAATAAAATCGGATTTCAAAAAATATGTTTATTTTTAGGCTTTTCAAGACGATACATTGACTATATTGTCAATAAAGCGAAAACGGGTATAAAAACACTTAATAATTACTTCTTTTAGCATACATATTTCTTGTATTATTAACTAATTTAGTGAATAATATTTGAATTTGCATACATAATTAATGGATAAACTGTATAAGCCGATATTCACACACACACACACACACACACACACACACACACACACACACACACACACCGATCTTAAATATTTTATTTACTTTTATTAATTTTCTACTCATTTTTATATTATTTTTAGACAATATTTACAGCGAAAAACAATTTTGTTTGGATCCCAAAAGTAGGTATAAGAAAACGGAATTAGTTTTCTATTTATCGTTTATTATTAATATACTTGTATGTGTATACGATATATTTATATCTATAAAACAAATTTTATATTTTACAGAACAATTAATTACATAGTATTTGGATCATATTTTAAATATTAATGTTTTTTAAATATTGTTTTATTGTTTTTCAGTTGTACACAGTATAAATGTCGGTAATTATATATCATCTGATAATAAATGCAATTATTATAATTAGTAATAATAATTACTTATTAGAAATATTTGAATGCCAAAGTCGGCACTTTGTCAAAAATACCTATTTCAAATCTGAATTTATTTGATTCATTTATATTTTCAGAAATCATAAAGAATCACAGTAATTCTGAACATTTGTTTAATAAACCTTTCATATCTATAATTTTGACCCATATACGTTATACGTAATCTTAAATGGTTATCGTAAATCAAAGAAAGATTAATAACTTTATTACGTTGTTCCAGAAATTCTAAAAGGTGTATACGACACTGAAGGTATTTACAAAACACAATATAATGTTGTAATTATCTTCTAATATACAAAAATCTCGTGTCATAGTGTTTGTCGCCACTCTCCTCCGAAACGGCTCGACCGATTTTAATGAAATTTTTTTTGTATATTTGGTCGGTACGAGAATAGGTTTTAAAGTATTTTTCACTCTCCTACCCCTCCCGAGAGTGGTAGCTAATACGGGCAATTTTAGGATTCTATGAGTTAAACGCAGTTACAATGGTGACCATTTAAATTGTTATTAAAAAATAATTTATAATTTATTATACTAAAAAAAATGCACGATGTTCGTCCTTGATAAACTCCGTAACTACTTAGCCAATTTTTATTTTAAATTATAAATTATTTTTTAATAACAATTTAAATGGTTGCCATGGTAACTGTTTAACGCCTAGAATACTAAAATTTCCTATATTATATATATATATATATGAACAAGTTTTCGTTCAAAACTGCGCACGGGCGAAGCCGGGTAATTCAGCTAGTAATTTATATATATATATATATATATATATATATAACTACCATAAAATTAAATAATTCCACGTATTTATAATGTGTAGTATTGGTTTAATAATTTTCCCACATGTGTGACATATTTAAAATTGACTTTTTTAGGAAAAAATAATGTACCTACTACGAGTATTATAAATGTCACTTTTACCAAAATAATTTTCAATATTTATTTATTTTTCAGTCGAATTTACGTTAAGAGCATGATTTATTTTATTCGAAAACTACTAAATTAATTTCAATACGACGTGTTCTCCGTTTATAGAATCAGGGAAAATATATTGTGTAGATTTCCATTATGACTCATTCAATAGTTGATAAAAGTCTATTATTTTCGTCCGTTGTACTGTGACTGAAATGATTTAATGTCTCGAATATTTGATAACATACGTAATGAATTTTAAAAAATATTTTTGGGAATTACTTCGGATTAAAATCTTTCATAATACTTTTTGAAGAATTCGAACAATTTACTGGAATTAAAATCGTAGTGACGTCAAATTTGTGTTTTGTTACCGTCTCTATATAAAGGTATATAATTGATAATTTTATGCCTGTGAGTCATTTTGATTATATCAAAAAAAACAGAAATAAAATGAATATATTCAACATAAATGTATTTGTATACATTTAGTATAACTTTTATACTTTTATGCTTTTACGTTTGATTATTATTGAAAAAAATGTTTTATTTTAACACGAGACTGCGTAGTCTTTCACGCTGATTCCAACTCACCTGAACAAATGACTATTCTCAACTATTGCCGAAATATTAATATATAATTACGTGTTTAATCGTATAATATACGTATCTTTTATGTATATTTTAGGCGAAGAACTAGCGGATCGTAAGATTAAATACAATCGATATTACACCGTTTTATTTTTTAATTCCTTTTTAGTCGTACTCTTGACAATGTAACACTGTTATTTTTATGATTTAAACAATATAATGATTGAACTGGCTACCTCTTATTATAATATTTTATATTTATTTAAGGTAAAGTGAAATGAAATTATCATGTGTATATACATGTATAAATATATATATATATATATTATAATGACACATTAACTAGACACTGACTTAACGAATCTTCAAAAATTTAATCTTATATAATTTAAAACCTATTATACGAGTATGTATATATATATATTTATATTTATATATATATAATATGAATATTTTAATAATAAACAATTGCCTACAATAAATTTTAATACGATTTATATATATATAATCATGTAACAATATGTTGTAAGTAACTTAATATGTTTATTAAAGTCATCAAGGTTCGAGAATATATGCAAGGTAAGAATTTTTAAAACAATATCCGTTAAAACAATGAATCAATACTTCATCAAACTATCATTCGAAAATATGTAATAACATTTAATTAAATGATTTTTTTCTAGAAAATAATTTGCAAGAAGGTAAATTTTGAAATAATTTTACCATAATATATATATACTGATATTTATTTTAACCTAATGTGTGACCTTATATGAACTTAAAATAATTAATATTTTGTGATTTCCATAATTTTCTATATCCGTTAACATATAATAATGCTTTAATATCCACTGCACCATGTTTCCTAGAACTAATATAATTTCCGTATTTTAATTAATTATTATTGATTTTATCGGCTCTCGTTATTACAACAAGGTACAAAATTTAATAAAAATGTTTCATTTTTTTTAATATTGATTTTTCTTGGTTTTTTTAGTTTTTTACTCTTGATAGTAAGATTAAATATAAGTTTGTTTCTTTTTTATATTTTCCAAAATCCATGTATTAAGATTTATGTTGCAAATTGAAGAAAATTATAGATTATTGAAATTAAATTACGTATTATATACAATATGAGAATCTTAACTTCATTCAATTTTTAATTTTAATTTTACATTATAATTTTAAACCTTTTCATTATTTTACATTCAAGGTATCGCTGAATGTGAAAGTAAGATTTGTTAATTCATTAGGATATTGAAAATAATATTTTGGCTCAAATGTTAGTTCCTCATTAAATAAATTAATCAGTTCTTGAACTGTTGATTAATTATAAATTTCCTTCTAAAATTAGAAAATAAATAAAGAATAAAAAATAATAATAATAATAATAATAATAATAATAATAATAATAATAATAATAATAATAATAATAATAATAATAATAATAATAATAATAATAATAATAATAATAATAATAATAATAATAATAATAATAATAATAATAATAATAATAATAATAATAATAATAATAATAATAATAATAATAATAATAATAATAATAATAATAATAATAATAATAATAATAATAATAATAATAATAATAATAATAATAATAATAATAATAATAATAATAACTATGATAACGTTTTTCTTTAAATTATTATGTTAACATGTTTCATCCAATTTATTATTTACCTTGTGTATAAATCCACAGAATGACATAATAACGTAATTATATTTTAAATTTATATTCGTATTTTTATGCAGATATTTTGAATAATTTTTTAAAAGAGTCAAACGTAAGTAGTTTCTTTCATGTATTATTGTACTAGCATATTAACATTCTTGACATTCGAATAATTTATAATACATATATTAAATTATTAATTAGAATTTATAAATATTTTTCGACATTAATTCATTAGTTATCCTTTACCTGGATTCTATGCAGTAAAAAAAGACATATGTATTTCTTTCAGCTCCGAAAATGAGTAATTTTGAATACGCATTAAAAAACATAAGTATGCAAAAATAATTTTATAATTCAATGCACAATATTTAGTCGCTATGATATATTTATATACTAAAATGAGTTTCATCTTGTTGTGATATTATAATTATATTATCATGATGATTGCTGTGCTTTATTATTTATGTGAATAAATACAATTGAAGATTACAACGAATTCGAATTTACGATATACATACTAATACATGCATTTTAACCAAAAATAAGTGGGTTCAACAAAATTTTTAACTTTTGGGAGAAATATTATGAGTAATTATAAGAACTTAATCTCAGTAACATATCGTTTTTCTTTTACAGCTGAAGAAAATGTATTAAATAATCGTAAGTTAAGTTTTATATTTTGAAATGTATACGAATAATAAAAATGCATGCAATTATATTATTTATAATCCATCATATTATACTGATTGTCCCTTATAAATGATAATACTCTTTTTATGTTTCTCGATTTCCCACAATTAATCTTAAAATACAAAAAGATATGTTTTATGTTACGAAATTGTCAATAATGAACATAAAATGTATAATAAGTATAATTTTTTTTTTAATTCTGCGAGAATATTAATATATGATCGAACCATTCTTTTAAAATAATAAATATGTTTTAGAATATGTGGAATTTTATTTCAACCACATTTACCTTTGTTCAAAGTTCAATGGTAACGAGTATAATATTTATCATTACAATCAGATTTATATTTCATAATTAATTGTACATTTACAATGAAATGCCATTGATTTATAAGGCATAATTGTATTCGATAAACATTTTCAGGTCAAACACTACCTCCTAAGGATTGGTGCTTAATAAACGTATAAAAATTTATATGCAAAAAGTCGAACTGAGCCATAATATAAAATATATATTTTTTATTTAAAAAAGTTCTACTGTAAGACATTTGATTTGTATTTTTTACGGTTAATAGAATTTCATAAGTTTTTAAATATTGTGTATTTTATTCAGAATTTTCGTCAAATAAATTGATTTTTAATAGAAATTTTAATACACGTTATATTTATACGTGATATTAAAAGTAATAATTAATATTTATTAATATAATAACAAAATTATCAATTGTTAATTATTGTTTTATTGTACTATTCTATACAACTTTCGTGACAGATAAATTGTAGTTGTTTTCAATAAAAATTTGTTTTATTGTTATTTATGTCTTTTAAAATAATTTATATTATTACGAGTAAAACCATTATATAGGTACTATGACAATTTGGTATTCTTTTGGGTTTTTTTTTTATGTCTCTACCCAAAAATTCTACCAAATGGAGTGCTCCGATCTTGGCCCTAGGTATATTGGGTCGGCGATAATTTAGATACATTTTGAAAGCGGTAAATTGAGTCCCAGAAAAAAAAAAAGATAGTAGGTAGAAAACAATTATAATTTGTTTCCGATATTAAATTGTATCTAGCTGGTACTTTAGAGAAGTCATTTTTCAATTTTCTCAATGGATTTCAGGGGAGGAGCGACGTAGAGGTCGCCACCCCTTAGACTTTTTAAAAATTGCGATATAATTTTTTAATATCTTTTAATATATTAAGACTACACCATTTTATTATGTTATATTATAATTAGGAATTTGCAATTAAAAAATCAATCAGAACGTTCAGTCAATAAGTTTCCTTTCGATATTCAAAACCACGGATTAAGATATATACATAATATCATATATCTTGGTCCGTGATAGAGACTGTTCGTTTTCTGTTCGATTTACGACTTTTCGGGTACCTTCATTACGAACATGCGAGTATCCGATACACCACATGACGAGTTTACGCCCTAGTAGTGGTTGTCTGTCTCAGTAACCGACAAAATGATAAGATGGTGCTCTTACATCGTATCACAGAATACTCGTAAATGCAATCAACACTGCACGACATTTAATTCGTTATCACATAAAACTGAAACTGACCGTGTGTATTTGTCGAAAAATTTGAATAGGTCGTAAAAAAAAATTGCGACTTAACGATTTTCAACATTTTTTGAAAAATCTGTCTCGTTAATACAATTATTCAGAGTTACACATTTGGTGAAAATGTGAGGTTTTTTATGACCATTGGTTTTAAAATCGCGAAGAAGAAAACGATAATCCTTTTTGACGAAATCGCGTTTTTACCGTTTTTACATAATTTTTCTGTAATTTTTTCCGGCGCTTAAAAACAGTATTGAGAAAATCGAAAAAAGACCTCTCTAAAGTGCCAATAATCTACGCGATTCGCTATCGGAAAACAGTGTTACATATAAAGATTGGAGTACTCCTTTTTGGTAGAATTTTCGGGTACAGACAAACAAAAAAAAAGGAAAATAATAATAATAAAAAAACACATCATTGCGTTACAATTATATAGATTTTAACCTTTTTTCTTTGTTCCTGGGGGTTTAACCTGATCCCCGTCTCCCATAAGAACGTCACTGTATGCTCAAACCACACGGCGCGTAAACAACACACTACATTTTTGGTCACTTAATTTTTTCTAACGTTTTGACGCATACAGGAAAACTATATATAAGCCGTTCGATTAGAGAAAGACTGAAGTTTCTGTCTACCCTATACTTGCATTAAAAATTGAATTTTAAATTCTATATTGCAAATACAGACCTTCGTTGTTTTAGAAACCAGTACAGTACAATATTAAGCGTTGGATTTTATAGAAGTATTATTTTTTAATAATCTTAAACAATAACTGACAAATGACGGGCCTACAGGTGTCGATAAAGTTCAAATCACGCTTTATAACACTTAATAATATGCGTGTAGCTAAATATTTGTTAATCGGACTAATTGTGCTAATATCTTTGCGAGCTCGGATTGGTTGTTTGTTTGATTCGTATGTTTAACTTCATTTTTTTCTTTCGTACACAAGAATAACACAAAAATATCGTTCGACAAATTATTATTACTGTTTGGGCCAGGAGCGTAAAACGCTATTACGCGCGCCCGGCGGACACCATCAAAAAATATAAACGCGTGTCGTTGAATAAAAAAAAAAAAAAGGAAAATAATAACTATTTAAACAGATGACCACTTTGGTCCAATAATTATAATTAAATAAATAAATAAAAATTCACAATAATAAACGAGTACAATAGCAATAAATAAATTAATAAACGAATGAATAAATGGTCTTTCTGGCCCAACAATAATAGGTAGGTACGAATAATATACGTATAATATAGTAATCTTAATAGCCCGTTTGGTTCAACAAAACAATATAAAAATCAATTACGCGATATCAATTAAATACAATAAAAATAAAATAAAATAGGTACTTACAGCAATTTTAATAATGCACAAAAGCTGACTGGCCAGTCGCAACCTAAAACTAAATCGAACAATTGCACACACGCTAGATAATATAAATAAATAAATAAATAAATAATTCAAAATAATACAATACCTACTCGTACAATAATTACAGTAATCAATTTTAACTCGTACACGAAAGAATAACAAAAGTAATTTGTCTATTAGAGACGGATACATGCTATTAGAGCAAAATATAAAAATTATTACAAAGGCTGTTCGAGCCAATATACAACAATAAATGCTATTAGAGCAAAAAATATAAAAATTGTAAAGGCTATTCGAGCCAATATACAACAAAAAATGGTATTAGAGCAAATATAAAATAACACGAATACACTTGTAGGCTATTCGTGCAAAATATAACATAAATTATCACGACGGCTCTATTCGAGCCAATAGACAATAATAAATTCTATTCGAGCAATATTATAATATATAAAAATAGAGTACATTACGTGTGAACAAAAATAAAACGATTGAACAACTTAGCCAATTTTTTGAGTATATAATTTTACAAGCAAAACGCGAGGACGACATTACGACGAGTACGACGGTTACGGAACAACAACAAGGGCGTTTTACGAAAATAAAATTCACGAAACCGATAAATTCAGTCTTGTAAAAGATACTTTTTAACGTACGAATAACTCTATATACGGCATTTGTTTTCCCGTGAGCCACCGCACGCGCGCCTCCTTCACGGCGCTGATAATTTTAATTACAGGTGACGACGATATTCTACGCAGTCGACTCTCTTGTCGACCGTTCGACTTTTCGCTTGTCCATTTCTTTGTGTGTATGTGTGTGTGTTTCATTTTGTCGGCTAGTTAATATTTTTTGTTTGTTTATATGTATTTACATCATGATGGAGTAGAGGACCATTTCCATCCCACGCAGCGATGTCGCTGGGCGACCGAAAGGTGGAGGTGGGTCGAAAACACAATTTCGTGTTTTCGACAAACATAATATAATATATATACACATACATATGCGTAGTGGAGTCGGCCTGTACATCTATTTTATACTTATTTTATTATTATGTCTTCTTTGTATATATATATATATATATATATATATTAAATCTTTATACAAAAAATCCACGGCGCTCCGGCCATAAGGTCTCGGCCCGTGGTTGGCGACCCTATATTTTGATCGTCACATAACGCTCGCGGATCACACGTTTATTTTGCCCAAGATATCCGAGACGTTACAACATTTTAAAAGTATTCAAATACAGATACAGGTACTTGTTTTTAAAAGTATTTAAATACACTTAATAAGCAATGTATTCGAGTATAAATACAGATACTACTTAGTAAAAGTATTTACAAATCACTTTCAAATACTTGTAATTAAATTGTTTTTAACATTCGTTTTACTAATGGTTAGACTCTTATTAAAACTGATGGAGTTCGACTTGTCGCGACCGGGGATAACACATAAATCGGTCTAATCGGGTTACAACCTTCACTTCGACTTGAACGCGAAAACCATCAGTGAACGACGACGATATCCACGACCAAAATAGTTTGCCAACTCATCATAAATAATTATTACGAAAAATGACGAAAATTGTGTTTCATTATAAGTTCATGTCACTAAAAAAAGATTTAAAAAACGTATTTGATTTTAAATACAGATACTCTAAAAAAGTATTTAGAATACTACTTACAAATACTCTTATTAAAAGTATTTGAAATACGTATTTGAGTACCATAAAAGTATTTGAATACTTTTACTCAAATACTTTACAAGACTGCCGATAATAATTCGCAAACAAAAATAATAATAATGTGTGTGCGCGCGCGCTGTGCACCGATCGACCGTTGACCGTCGACACGATTCATTTTGGTAACGAGGAAGCGAAATAATTGTTGTCGGCCTTAACAATATTACTTTGTACGTAATCGGGAAATTGCAACCACGCTATATTATGTTAACGGCAATTTACTTGCGAGCGGTACAATACGGACACTTAATTTCAACGTTAAGCACGATAATAATTGGGCTAAGTTAAAGTAGGTCTGACGGTCCCCCCCCCCCCCGGTATACCGGTATTTTGACATTTTTGTGTCAAACGGTATACCGTAAAAACCGATTTTTAGTTAAAAGATTTTATGATTTTATTATAATGTGCTTTTTTCATTTTTAGTCTGTAAACAATTTATCTACAAGAAATCTTGACCCAATCAAAAAATGACAAAAGACCTTTTTTCGTACACCGGTACATAGCGGTATTTCGGTATACCGGTACTTATCGGTATTCCGGTATACTTGTTCAAATCGGTATTGAAATAAATACCGTACTATCGGTATTCGTTTTCAATACCGTCAGCTCTGTGTTAATGCAAATACGGTAGATCTAAAGTTGAACAAACAATAATAATAAAAAAAAAAAAAAAAACTAACGAAACTCTACATTAATGCGTTTTATTTGCCAAACAGGACGACTCACATTGCACAAAGAACGGTCTCCGAATTTCGTTTTACTATCGTCATCAGCAGCATACTACCCATGCCCCTCCTCTCTGCCCAGTGTACGTTTAGTGATAACAAGTATATTTAAAAAAATTTAGAGTACACTTTATAATAATGAAATAAAAATTTGTGGTGTTGGCCCTGGTCTTATTCTGTGTGTCTTATACGTAAATCCACCTCTGAATGTATGTAAAATATTAGGTATAAAATAAATTATAACACTTTTTATGGCTGTCGGTCATAATCTTTTTTTCAAATACGACGATTATGATCATTACTTCCGAATTCAGTATAATAATACATACAACTTTTAAATCACCGTCTTAATGATATCCGATTGACGGACTTTAATCATTTACCTATGCACACTATTACAATCAGTGTTGTGCTACATTTAAATTTTTTTTATTAGTTGGCTAAACAAAATACGTATTCTATCTATGAAAAAATAAGAAAACTAATATGTTATTGTTGTCCAATGTAAAAATGTTTATCTGTCTAGATAAATAGCGTACCTATAATAATTAGTATATGTATAATGGATACCGTTTATAGATTTATCTTCTGCATTTTTCAATTTATCAATTATATAATGTTTTTTTTTTTTGCTCTGCAGTTATAAATTACATAATTTTTGGTAGTCGTGACAATAAACAATAACGTCCGTCGACTACTTATGAATTTTGCGAAAATTTAATAATTTTTTACTCTTACTTTTTAAATTTTTCATAATTCATTATTTTTATTTTATTCATTTATTTTTTACGGAATAATCAAAATAATGTCTATTTTTTTCGCTTCTGCTCTGTGCACTTTACACACGTTTGCATTTGATCCGTGAGTATAGGGCAGATGTCAGAGAGTTGATAACGAAATTATTGGAATCTGATAAATAGTTACACCAACATTAAAAAAACAAATATGGAATTATATTATCCAGCCTTATCACAGAATAGAATGTGGTTGTTCTCTGATTATGTGTAGGCCGTATTTTAATATAGGTATATTATATATTTTGTTTAATATGTTACTGTTAATTTAATAAATTCAATTAATACAGTAAAACGTCTTCAATCAGGAATAATTGAGGATCTCTAAATTGTCCGAATTAAACAAAATAACCAAAAAAAAAAAACCGTGTATTATAGATATAAGAATATTATACAAAATATAATTCAAAATAGTATTAGGGCCTACAAAATCATTACAAAATTAGGAAAAATTATATTATAAAATACATTTATGAAGTTTGTTAAAATTCAAATATCTTTCTGGTTGATCAATTTTACAGTGATGGTTAATATTGATATTTCTAAATCATATATTTAAATAATTTCATAAAATTGATTTCACAAATTTAATAATTTACGTTTGGCATGAAAGCTGTTTATTCAGCTTTTTGTTGGTATTTAATTTTTTGCTACATATACGTGTAGATTCCTGAAACGATTTATTTTGTTGCGTTCGTTGTAGAGCGTTAACTGTGTACGTGGCCCAGTGATTTTAACAGGAACATAAGGATCCGAAAGGAGAATTTTCAACGAAAATGTTTCATTTTAAAACACAGTTAATCGTCTCAGCATTAATATTATTTTCCTTTCACGGCCGTGTATCCGGAGAAGCTAACTGTACGTAATTATATTCTGATAGCATAGAAGCAAGGGCGTATTGTAAGACCCCGTTATTACTGTTATTGTATTATATTTATTATATATATATATATATATTTAAGTTTTTCTTAAACACTATTACATATATTATAAAAGTTCTATTTAACTACGTAAGTACTTTATTCAAGTAACGACTACAACGCATGTTTACATGTTAATCGATATAAGTTTCCTTAAATACGTGTTGACGTTTTTACATCTTCCTAATACGTCGAACCCAATCCTGATTATTTTCTATTGAAAGAAACCTAACATAAAAACCTTCCGGTTTTCATAACCTCCACCAAAATGGCACAATAAACAATAATTCCTTTACACGACTTATAACATAATATTGTGTAATCGATCATTGTATTATCACATAATCCGAGTGTAAAAGACGTATAATGGATTAAAATTGAAAGCAAATATCCTCAGGGTGATAGAGGCTGTGGTTGAAAGAAATGCGGTCTTCCGATGTCTACCCTATAATACTCAAGTATTTTATATTACTTAAAACTGTGTATGTAAAATTATGTGTATGACTGTTAATTTTTATACGACTGTAGTATTAAGTCGCTAATAATAGTAAAAATAGATATATAAGATTAAACTTCAATCTTAAAAATAAAAATAAAACAGAAGCACTATTGAGATTTCGTGTTCCGAATTACGTCATAATTTACTGTCTACGAATGTTATTCGTGTATCGTGTATGTGTGTGACAGAGTTAGATATCTGGGTATACGTTATTGTTGTACTAAAAATGAGGTTCATTTTTGTTTCATTGTCCATCATTTTCTTTTCCCAGCAATGGCATCATTTGGATGGTGGTAGGAAAGGCATTTCCTCCCTTATTAACACGTAGTAGGCAGGTATCGAGCTAGTTAAAGGTCACCGACACGATTCATGTTAATATTATGTAAATACTCGTATATATAAATTATCCTAATCTACAGTAGTAAATAAGTAATAACAAATTGCGTAGCAAAGGGTAGATGTCAAATAATATTATAATTAAAAAGCATGCAGGTTATAACAACGATTAAAGGTCTTAATTCGTGGTTACAATTTGGTTAATTCATGCGGCTAAGACGGTGGTGGAAAGAGAGAGAGAGAGAGAGAGAGAGAGAGAGAGAGAGTGAATGAGAGGAAAAAAATTGAACAAGTTGCTCGGAGCTGATCACAAAATATTTGTTTAATGTCATCACCAGAGAAACATCAAAACTTGAATCTCAGATAATGCTTATATGGAACTAGTCGTTTATGATACTCGTATATTATTATATAGCTGACAAAGTAATGAGTTTCCCTTCTAAACAAAACAAAAATATCAGGCGATTCGTGCCTAAACGGTAAACAAAAAATTTTAAATTATGTAAAAAGGAAATTGTATTATTGAGCTAAATGAAAGTGGGAACTGGGAAGTAGTTAAATAATGGGTTGAATAATTCTTTTGCCTTCCCATTTCGAAAAGCCACTGCTTCTTAAGTGTCTTTCAGAAGAAGCTGATGTAACTTTTTCCGCAACGAAAACCGCAACACTAATCATTTTATAGGCTCAATTTAAAAACCTTAATGTGTCTTATTTAGGAGGGTCTAGGAAGGTAAAACAAATTGTATGGTAAAACAATTAAATTTTGTCGTCTCCCTTCTTTGGCGAACAATCAAACCCGCCTCTAAATGGATTGGTGAAATTATGACTTTTATGCGTTTCTGTTACATATGTGGATGCTTCATAATAAACGCGAGTGCAAATGAGAACTGGTTAATTGTGTGAAAAATTATCGACCACTTTGGGAAGGTTATCATTATTTTGTAAGCGATATTTTCGATTGGCTGTTGTAATTAGATTCCCTTTACGGGGATATCAGATGGAGGAGTGTAAAGTTGGGTCTTCTGCATAGGTAATATGATATCATAAATTACTTTAGTATCGTAAATTTCACTCACACAATTTTCATAAAAGCTATATAGGTAACTATTTCAAAAATGTTTATTTTGATGGCAATATTTTCCTCCTTTGTTACGAATACTTTAGATCAACCGCCGAAATATTTTCAAAAATAAAAATAAAAATTTTTTTTAAACATTATGCGTATGTATTAAATGCGTTTCCACAAAAATTTAAAAATGTGTAACTAATATTATTGGATCAAATATATTTTAAGCCTTTAATACTTGTATGAGTGAGTATAAGATTATATAATATTTTCGCCTGTAAATTGCGGTCTTTGATATTTCAAAATAATAATATTTTATAAGGATTCAACCAATGCATTTATTATAATATAAATCACGTAACAAAATTTTAAAAAAATATTGTTTTTTTCCAAAAAAATTAATGTTTATTTTCAACTTATATTATTTACCAATATCATCATTATTACTTTATTCATTTATTTATGAAATAGTTAATATTTTTATATCGAGTACCTATACCTAATCGAATTTTACCCGAATAGTTGAATTATCAAAACTTTGTGAGAGTAAGTATTTAAATTAACACACGAGTCAAATATGTGGTGAAAAATTGTGTTTATGATCTAATTATATTTTTGTATTAGACACTCAGAATGTCTTAATTTGTTTTAATGATATATACTCAAATAAGTGTAAGTAAAACGTTTAAAATAATTATTTTTATAATGTAAGAATTATGAACAGAATAATATTCTATAACGAATAAAATTTACCGTTGTAAACCAGAATACAAAATTGGCTAGTTAATGAAAAAAAAAAAAATCAAATAAGTTAAGTTGGATTAGTAAAATTTTATATACATATACATATACTCGTATTATAATTATACTTATTTGTATAAATATATATATATATCTAATGAAATGAATTCTGTCAATGCAAAACAAATCGTGTTGTTGTCCATGGAATACTGAGAAATATTTTATTCAATCATTTAGATTAATTTAAATAAAAATTAATTGAATAATATAGAATATAAAACAATATTCGTTTAACAAATAAATATTACATTACCATCCAATTTATATACAATATACATATTATATATAATATGGATCTCTAAGAATAGTATTATTATACATTTCAAAAAAATAAACAATAATAATTTCGTCTTGTATTTTTTCGTTGAATAAAACATTTGAACATTTAAAACTATTGTGCATGCTCAGTCCGTGATGTCAAAAAAATATTTAAAAAAAAAAAAAAACTACAGCAATCCTTCGTATTTTACGAACGCTGTGCGTATAACAGTCTTAATGACAATTCGATCAGACAATAAAAAAAATATACAAATTAATTTTTAAAGATACGCTTTGTCGCATTAATCATTATTTATAAACGTTCTGTACACAACTGTTGACAGTATTATATTTAAAATACATTTTATTTTTACACGACATTCGCCAAACATTACGGTATAACTTAAAGTGTTTTTCAATTGTATAGTGTACAGTGCATATGAGAAAGGAAGTAAGTCATTTTTGTAAGAAATACAAGAAACCTCATGATTTCATCCGGCCAATATAGCCAATTAATTCCATTTAATTACCAATTTATTTTCTTGCGATACTTTTATAAATTTTTTTATTGTCGATTACTCGTATCTTCTTGTTTCCAGATGTTTTACTGTTTCTTAACTGATGTTGTTTTAAAGAAAATGTATATCACAACGGTCACAGAATAGATGTCACCGTTGTGTCCAAAATATTTTTCAGAGTTAAAATCGGACTTCTGAGAATACGTTTATACTCGCTTCCTCTTATATTAGTCTAAAATAGTAAAATGCATCGAGAACCGATAGCTTCGCTAAAAGCTATACGTATTACGCACTGTGCACGGAATTAATAAGATACAATCGGACACGTCGTTGGACTTCGACTTGAGGCATTTATAAATTTATTATGGGTTCTCGTCTTGTCACTTACGACCACTCATCGTCGTCGGATATAAAACCGAAATTTTTTTTCTATAAAAATCTATGTCGTCGTGTGTCATTTTTTATGTTGTGCCTCGGCGCACACCACAAACTGTCCTGTGCGTTCGCGTGTGCTACGTGAATACGGAAAAGGTCTATACAGACTTAAATTTGATTGTCGATCATAATATTGTTCTGTGTAATGTTACTATACATGGAAATGTCCATTGTAGCCTGAGTCAATTCTACTCACATTATATTTATCGTTGTTAATTATTAATTCGTTGGGGGGTATTTTGAGTTCATTTACCCTAATGTTATAATATTGATTATTATGTATCATTATTGAATTTTTCGTGTTTTCCAACAGTATTATTTTGTAACACATAGATTATTATAATTCTTATTTTCCTTTGATTTTTTTCAAAGAATTTATTTTGTATTTGCCGTAAATTAGTTCCGTGTGTTTGTGTAAGGAACTGGTACGGTACAAGCTGTGAAATATTTAGAAAATTATTTGCCGATTAATATTTAACACACCGTTTTTAAATGCTTTAAAATTTAAAATTATATGATACGTACAATTATTTTAATTGAAAAAAGGGGCAGTATTGTGTCTATTTACAAATTGTTAATTATATTTTAAGGTTATTCGCAAAGATACATTGAATATATCGGCTACAACATAGGTACAAGTATTTAAACATATTTAATTCTATAACGTTTTCTAGCATAATAATTTCTAATATGATTTGTTGATATTAATATGTATATTTGATATGTGTATATTTACATAATCGTATAACGTATAAACATTTACGAGGTATATAGTAGAATATTGTAAATAAAAAATAATGTCTGTACTCAAAAATTTTACCATAAGGATTGCTTAGTTTTATTCCGGGAGCAAATCGCATCTAGTTGGTACTTCAGAGGGGTTATTTTTCGATTTTCTTAATACTTTTTTTTGGGCTATTCATAGCAATTGTAGATGTTGAAGTATTTAATTTATAAAAGAGGTAATTTTTGGTTTTAGGCCTTAACACTTTAAAACAATATCAGACGTTTTATACTTCAACTATATTCAAAAAAATCTTAAAAATCGTTAAGTCACAATTTCTTTTTATAACCAATTCAGATTTTTCGACAAATTTTATTACACCGACGCAATCGTTTTATCGAATGCAAATATGCAATGATTTATCATTGCTGTCATATTTACAGTGATAACAATACACTCTAAAATCTTTATACAATTACACAATTCACAACGCCCTGCGGTTCGCTACCTTTTTATTTATTTTTCTACTGTATACAGCCTTTCAACATATGATAATGCTCCTCCAATCATTCCACTCGTTCCCAATTCCCGATAGCAAATTTTTCTGAGGTGTTATTTTAAAGATGGAATTTTTCGATTTCCTCAACAGTTTTGAAAATCAATTCAAAAAATTATGTTTAAACGACAAAACATGCAATTTTGTCCATATTTTTTACTGTCTTACTACGGCATTTTAAAAATTATGGTCCTAGAGACTAGAGTTTTAAAATTTACACAAAATATGTAATTTTACACTATATACTCGTACATATGTAAAAAAAATACCAAAAAAATTTTGGGCTATTTATAGCATTTATTATGAGTTGAATTACTTAAGTCATGAAAAAGGTATTTTTAAAATGTTTGGTTTTAAGGCCTGAAAATTTAATGTAATACGGGTCTTAAGTTACTTTAACTACGTTAAAAAAGTCTTAATTATTCTTAATCTCAATTTTATTTTTCTTATTGCCATTTTAAATTTTTCGACAAAGTGTATTATTATTATTTTGATAGAAAATGACGAATAAATCGACGCACACAATCGATATAGGTTATTTTTTCCGTACTCACAACTTTTTGACTAGTAAAAATGCTTCCGTCATTACACTCATAGGTATATCAAAATAGATACCTATTTTCTGCAAGCAAATTTTTCAGGAGTGGTATTTTAAGGACGTCCTCTTTCGATTTTCTCAATATTTTGTAAACACGGTCCAAAAAGTACCCGAATTTTTATTAAAAAACGGCAAAGAAGCGATTTTATCGAAATTCAAAAATTTTATAGTAAATAATAATTTTACACCGAAAGTCCGCCCGTTTTATTGAATGAATTACTGTATCATTCCTTTATATTTTACATAATAGAAAAACTCTAAAACTGAATTGTTATCCACAACACTCGAGGATCGCTTATTTTATTATTTTTAATTTTATTATTTTTATTAGACTACACTCTCAATATACTCCAATACTGTTCAGATGAAGGAAAAGGTACAAATAAACGAAATCAGTTTTTAATTTAACGATTATTGTTATTTATCCACAAAAAAAAATATTTCCAATCTTATGGAATTATTTTTTGGTTAATATTCTGTCCGTATTCATTATTATAAATAAATATGAATATTGTTTTTTCGTTTGTCAATTTTTAGCATTCAATGATATTTTTGACGGTAATAACATATATCAGAACACAGTTTTTTTTATACAAGGAAATTTTTGAAAATTAAAAAAAAAATTACTCGACGGAAATGTTTGAATTCCTAAAAGATCACTTTTGAATTTTATGATAATTTGAATTTAAAGTAATTCTTAACATAAGAAAATAAAACATATTATATCAACTCACATGAGTTATACATAATATAATATGTTTACCGAAAACCGAAATATACATATTATAAGTTCATTACGTTTTTTCAGTTAGTAAAGGTTACGACGCAAAAGGTATCTTCAAAGTATTGTATTATAATATAAGCTTTATAATTTTCCCAAATATTTTGGATAATATTAGTCTTTATTATTTTCTTGTCATTTAATTCGTTTACATTCAGTGTTATAAAATATCATTAAATTTTTGAACATTTGAAACGCATACTTAATTATTAACTAAGAATACCGTCTATAAAAGCTGCCACGGATTAATGTTTTAAATAATATTAAAAGATATTTAATATTTTTTGGAATTAAAACAAAATATTGTAATTTTTTTTATACATTTGACGTTTTTATTGCAATAGTTGTAAATAATTTCGATTTTTTTCAAAAACGAAAACGAATTAGTACATAATGAATATTTACACATGTATTTAATGTAATTTTAATATGGTTTTACGTTATTGAATAGATTTTTTCATATTTTTAAGTAGACTTTTGACAATTATTCATTACAATAACATGATTAGAACTCAACTCAACCAATCGTTTTTCTCGACTGATAAAATATTAAATCGACATTCACATGAATATTTTCATAAATTAATGTTTTAATACTTTTTTAATAATCTGTAATTTTATGTTTTTATTAATTAATTTGTAATAAATGTAATCGTGGAATAAAACGGTAAATAATTTATGTTTTATAAATATTAAGTTGACAAGTTTCGAGCAACTATGAGTCGTAAGTATATATATATTATAAAAAAATGTTCTTTAGCTAATATCTACGAGTACTTAACTAAATGTCATGAATGGGATGGTATAGGGATTCAATAATCTATGACTGATTAAACAATTAATCAACACTTCATCAAACAATTATTACGACATGATTACGCTTAAGGGAATTGGTTGCGATGTATAATCTCATTGATTTTAGATCTAAAATTTTGACAAAATTAAGACTTCTTAAAATTGCCTGATTTAAAATCTGTAGATTCTTTACTAGAGAATGTTGGAAACAGAATTTTCATATTTTTGATAAAATAAATGTAAAATAAGGGGATTAATTTTTAGAAATTTAGTAATTTACAAAATCCTATGTCGTACGAAAACAAAACATATTACGAAAAAATTATTTCCAATAGTTATATTATTTCCAATTCTCTAAGAGTTGATAATAAATTAATTTATTACTTCATCTCCCTAATATACTCGCAGATATTTATTACACAGTTACTTCAATGATTATTAAAATTATCATATTTTGTTCACATATATTACAAAAATTATTTAAAATTAAGTATTTTTTATTGGTATTCTAATTTTGTTATTTTTAGTGAAAAATTCTATTGAATGTAAGACTAAATATTAATATATTAATTTTTCATACTTTCCAAATCGATTAGCTCAATTCTATGAAATGATAGGCTTAAGCTTATCCAAAATATAAAATTATAGTTTACAACAGCGTATATCATATACGATATGAGAACGATTTTGACATCAAACATCCATATTATTTTATAACATTGTTACAAAAAAAATTTGAAACTTATTAATTGTTTTTCCTATTTATTTTTAAGTTTTCGCCATTTGTAGAAGTAAGATTTAAATATAAGAATGATTATAATTTAATAGAGCAAGAATAATGAAATTCCCTTCTGCTTCTACTAATGTCTTAAAAATCACTCTGGCCCAGTATATATAGAGTCCTCGAATAAATAAATAAATAAATCTTCGAAATATCGATTTTTTTCCAAGCGATAGGAAACAATTATAATAATAGTTTTTTTTTTGTTAGAATATATAATACTATCGCTAACTTATTTATTATGTAATTTACTACGTACATGCCATCCTAATGATATAACAATATAATATTATTTTAAATCGTATGTTTTATACAGCAAAATTGGTTGAATATTTTGGAAAAGAATTAGGTAGGTTTGTAATTACAATAGCGTATTTTGAAAACAATGCATGTATGCGCATGTAAATATAGGTTCTTCGGAGTTTAATTGCATTGGCATCTTCATGTTTTTGTTTTTATATTTTGTTCGAATGATTTCAAGGAGAATTATATATAAATAGAAATTATTTTCGACATTTCTGGTTGTTATACGAGTATAAATGGCTATGTTTCGCCATGCAAAAAAGACGAATGTAACGTTATTATTAATTATAATTTATTTTTAGATGACAAGGAAAATTGCATTGTCAGACACGCATTACAAAATATGAGTATGTCAAAGTAATTTTATGACTAATAAACGTATAAATATTAATTTAGTCGTTATAATGTTTATGCAATTAAATTAGATTTATTTTATTATTATTATTATTATTATTATTATTATTATTATTATTATTATTATTATTATTATTATTATTATTATTATTATTATTATTATTATTATTATTATTATTATTATTATTATTATTATTATTATTATTATTATTATTATTATTATTATTATTATTATTATTATTATTAGCTACAATAGTCTTGAACTAAAAGCTAATAAAATAGAAAAAAAAATTATTATTATTATGGTTATATATTATCCCGTAAGTCATTATAATAATACTACATGATATTTATTTATTTATGCATATTGAAACAGTTTTTGTGTGTATTACCGTTTTGTCGAAATAATCTTAATCTGATGTATAAAATCAGTTAAATTTATTTCATGTTAGTAAGCGGTACACAGTCATTACTATAGAATCATAAATTGTGTTATTTACAACGCCATAGTAATCGCCGTATTTTTTTTTTACTTCTATTTATATTATAATTTCTTTATTTCATTTATAAATTATATTATTTTATAGGTGAGAGCTCTATAAAAAAAGAACACCGTAAGTCAAGTCTTTAAGATTTAATAGACGTAAATTAAAAACGTGTACAAGTATTAAAATGTAATATCAATATTCCACACTATATTTTATAGGTTACCGTTTTTATATTACATTTTTATACGTCTCGATTTTTCATATAAAATACAAAAAAATAAAGAAGAAATGAAAATAATTGTCGAGTTATCGTCAATCACAATTCATCATGTGTCGTTACACATAAACATTTTGTCGAATAAACACTATAACAATATATTTAATAGAAATTAGAAATGCTGCAATAATTCTGAAATACATATTATTATTAATAAATTTAATAATTTTAACACAATAAATACGTTATAGTTTTCGTGCAATATTACTTCAGGCATATGCGCGAAGAAATCAAATTGAATAGTAATGTGTATTATATTGATTATTAAAACTAGTTTATTTTCCATAATTATTATGGATATAACATATCAAAAAAAATAAAAATAAATTGATTTTTAAGACGCATTAATATCAGATTTATAACATTTATTCAGATTTGTCACAATGTCCTGAAAAGTGGTGCTCAAGTAACGCGTAAGAATAAGTCACTTTTCAATATGGTTATAGAAATGTGTATGCAAAACATTGAACTAAGACATAAAATAAGTTTATTTAAAAAAAAAATTTCAATTTTAAGTCGACCGTATCGTATGGTTTGTATGTAATGCATTAAAAAAAATTGTATTGTGCTTATTTTACCTCGCAAAATAAATTCTATGTGAACATAAGTTGCCGTGTTATAATACTTCTACGTGTTATTCAGTGTGTTATTTAAAAAATTACTATTACCCTTACCATATCATTTCCTATTGCTTATTGTATTGCAATATATTCTCTTTAATTTTGCAAGTAAATAAGGTTTTTGAAACTCCGTGTTTAACCGTCATTTATTACTTCTAGAATAATGAATATTATTACGAGTAATACAAGTGAATGATGTTCGGCCACTTTTGTATTGTTTACTTACACTTTTTATAATTTACATATTTAAAAAGAAAAATTTCCGTACAACACGACTACAAAACGATTTGCCGCCATTTCCCTGTCTGATATTCTAATTATCTATAACTATGCGATCAAATCGAAAGTGACGTTTAGATTCACTGAATGTGTAAACGTTTTAGAAAACAAAATAGTTCCTATAAAGAAAAAATAAAAAAATGATTCAAAGATGTTTTTCTAAAAAAAAAAATCAGACAACGTAACAAATATAAATTACAAAATAAAAAAATAGGTTTTTAAAAATCCTGCAAGTAGGATGAATAATTTTGAGCAAAATAAACGGGAGGGGGGGATGGAATGTGCTAACTTAAAAAAGTAAGGAGATACGGCATCCCCTAATATCTCCTCCCACTTCGACCTCTGCATACGCATGTCACTGCACGATAGATCATGGTTCGTTACAGTACTTCGTGTTGCATATCGCCGTTTTCGCGTTCCTGAGCGCGGTGGCCATTTTACGTCCGTATAGGCGATTGGTTTTTTCCGGCTTCCGCGTTTGACGGACGTCACGTCACCGCCGACCCACCGTCGTGGCCATTCAACGGAGTTTGTTGTGGTTCGTCTCTGACTTCACATCAATAGATGCAGACTCGGATCTAGAAATCACAAATGGAGGCTGCTATATCTGCTATATACCTAAAATTATACCTATTTAAGTAGTTACTGATCCTGATACAGAAATTACAAATTGGAAGGAGAAATAAATGCTTGACAAATAGTATGGATATTATATATATAAGTTTTAAGCAATGACTACTACCCAAGGGAGGGGGCTAAAGCCCCTTAGCCATCCCCTTGGATCCACGCCTGAATAGATGTTCTGCAGTTACGGTAACTTTCTACCTGTTATCATCAACAGTCGAGCGAGTCATTCTGCATTGCGCTAATATTATATAAATACGTATATTTATATGTTTGTCATTTATTATTTCATCGATTTTCCGTGTTATGACGTCAATCGTATGGTATTAATTTTGTTGTAAAATTCATTGGGCGTCCACACACACACACACACACACACACACACACACACACACGCGCGCGCGCGCGCGCACACATATTTACGTCTCACTAAACTCAACATATGGAACGCGCATTCTGTATAATTATCGTACACGTAATATATAGTGAGTCGCTATAGGCGTTCCGTTTTTATATTTTCCTATTTTTGTTACCAACTTCATTATGTAAAAACAACCGATTTCGGTAATAACGCTGATAACATAAGCACGTGATTTTTTGCCCTGCATGATCTCAAGATAAATAATAAAATACGTGATAAATATCACTGAGATAATTATAATCCATCATCCATAATATTATAATCTCTATAATAGCAGTATCTTAATACATTTTTACAGACTTTTGGTCAGATATAAATGAGCTGTTAGTTTTAGGCATTCAAAAACGATTCGGCTTAATAACAATTCCGATTTTCCATTGAAATTCCACTAATTCTCTTTGCCGATTAAATTTAATTCTTCTAAGAACCGATTTTTCTAATCCAAATTTTTTCAGAACAGCCCAATAATGGTTGTAAATATATGCATATAAATCATATATTTTTGTCCAACGAAGTAACAAATAATTTACTTGATGTTGTGTCAAAACAAATCGCGAAGATTTTTCTTCTTCCCCTGTTTCTTTTTCCTTCTATGTTTCCTTGAATTATAAATTGTAGTAATCTTTAGTCGTTTTTCATAAAGTGCACCAGACATTCTAATATACTTGATTTTACAGTTATCATTAATGCTTTTTTCTATCGCGTCCTGCGAAATGAATAACAATCATTATTGTCAAAAAAACATATTTATTTCAACTACAAACTATTCGGTTCCAATGAACTTTTGATACCATTTTGTGCTTCGTAAGTCGACATATACCTCCCTTTATTATACACATTGACAATAACGATTCTTAGCAATATTTATTTATTATTTTATCTATTTTTTAATGCATAGTATTATAAAGTAAACCAAGTACATCGTGCGCGTTAACCTTACCGTTTTGTGTTTGATATTACGGAATAACCTTTTAATTATATTGTTTCGTTTAGGTTATCGTATATTATATAATATTATTTCCGCGTGGACACATTAACCTTTAAAAATGTATGTAGTGATATTATTATAACGCGGTCTTTGTCGTGAGAACGTCGGCAATATTTTCGCATAAACAACAGTATATATTATATTACCAGCTGAGTGTCTGATACCATCTATACATCACACATACTATCCATGTATGTGTAACGTGTATACGTATAATATATATAAATAATTACATTTAAAGCGTATTTACGTTATTTACCCGAGTATATATAAAATGGAAATATTTTTCTATCAAAATCCACCGATTATCTACTAAGATATGAACAGATTATGATTACACGACTTTTTATTCAATATTCAACGATATTTACGTGTAAAATGTGTATGCCATTTTCGAAATTATGTATCTATTATAGAAATTTTAAACCGACAAAGGAAATCTAAATACCGTTTTACTATACAAAAGATGAAAAATAAAATTTTACTTTAAAATTACTATTATGCTACTAAGAAACCTTTATGCGTTTGTTAAAAATCAGTTTATTTATAGGCAGTGCTGTATACATCGATCGTAATAATATAAAAAGTTAATTTTTCATGTATCGTTTTAAATATCTATTTGTTCTAAGACTTCTTTTTTTAAACATATTGTTCCATAATAAGGCTTTCTTTTAAATTTATCAATTGCAGAAAAATGACCTTCCAAAACGAAAAATAAGAATTCTAAAAAATTATTTATGAAACAACACCATTGTTGAGTAAATTGTATTATATTTTGTAGTTGTCCTAATCTCCTCTACGAGAATACGTGAAACAAATATGATATTAGAGAATATAGAATATTACACGCTGAGCTACATAGGCCGATCGTACGCATCATATCGTTTTATTTATCGTTATTCGTTTAAACGTTCTGGAGACATAATAGATGATTGATGCACTTATTATCTGTGTTCAAAAGACGGTCCGAAAATAACTCCACGTCTTTATTCTTTACTATTCGTTTAATTTATAAAAATTATTCTGCATTCGAAATTCGGCATTTTATGTATTTAATAATTAAAAGACGTCTCCCACATAGACTCCGATTTTTTATTTTTTTATTTGAGAGCTTAAAATGTACTACACGATTAATGTATTAGTAAACGAATTTAATAAAAGTGAATTTATAAATATATACCTACTTCTAATAAAATTATCATACAGTATTTTGAACTTTAATATTTTTTATACAATATACCGTACAAGGTTTTGTTATGGTTTAACCATATAATACAAAACACGTACACAAATATTGTATATTTACTCAATTGCCTTGTTTTTAATGCGCTTAAATGTTGAATGTTATGCTAAATAAAATTTAAAAAATAGGTAGATATATAAAAAAAAAAAAAAACAAAAATTAATTTTCCTAGCAATTTAAAAATTACTCGAAATCTTAAAAAAAATTAAACAATGAGTTTCATAGAAAAAATGTAGATATATCAAAAGTAATCTGAAGACTATTTTAAAACCAATTTACCATTATTTTAATTAATTTGTAAAAAATAAATATCAAACATTATAATATTTTAATTAAATTTTTTACCATTTGTTTTTAAAATGTCTTTGGATAAAAAATTGAAATCAGATACAAACGTAAGGCGTAATCTGTTTGGCAAGAAAGTGAAATTCCTTCCTCTTCGTCAGAGTATTGATAATAATTTTGGTAAAAACTTTTAGTTACTTATCAAATAAATCATTCAGTAATCGGAAAATCATCGGTTATACTTGTATTAAAAACAGATACGTTTTATATATATAATCAACGTACAAGTATACAGGTACATGAGTTAGTACAATGAAAAGGCGAATATTGAAATATGTGTTTCGAAAATGATTAAAAATATAATCCTTCATATTCGCACGCTAATATGACGCCCATGTTTATTTATATTTATATAAGCACACGTTTTTCTTTTTCTTGATTAGATTCGATCAGTGGCGGTTATATATGATATTCAAGGTGGGCGAAAATGGAGTCAATCCCCTCTGCTAATGAAATATCCACATCGATGAGTAATATCCAAGAAGAATGATCTATTAATGTACCGAGACGAAATGTAGATGTAGAAAAAGGAAGAACAACGTGCATGGAAGTAAACGAAAAAACAATAAAACGGGAAAATAAAGTACTTACCAGATAGCGCTACGACACAACATAAAAGTCATGGCAGAATCACACACACACACACACACACGCACACACCGCAGTCAGAACTACGTTATTTACGCCTGACGGCCGTGACTACACTGAGCGGTCCGAAACCATCGGACTGCTATTTATATGCGCCTTTCTGCCACGCCCTCTATGTTGTGTCGTAGCGCTATCTGGTGATTATTTCCTTATTCAGTTTTATTACGGCCGGCTGACGCACCATGTCGGTATATGTGGGTGCAACTCATAGATAGGAGATTATAAAATATTGGTGGGCGCGTGACGTCATAGTACAGCGTTTTTAAATTATTTATTTTTCATAAATCACAACGATAATATTAAGTATTGATAATAAAAGTAGGCGCGTGACGTAATGCTCGAACTCTGACCAAAACTCGTTTTTTCCAATCATACCTAGTTGTTCATATCACAAGGGTACCTACAATATTATTATCTACGTTTTCTGCGTATGTGATTTTCGTTATCAAGTTTATCGGTTATATATCACACAATATACGATTAAAATTATCGTTAATCGTTAGACAGTTATGATAACAATATTGTACAATTTTAACAAAATCGAAGATTTTCAATTCATAGTATTATATATCAAAAGATTTCCATCAGGTAATTATGTTACGTAAATGGTAAAAATGTAACACAATTGGAGAAAATGTACGAAGATTCTTCTATATTTCCTAAGACGCAATTAATTACTGGTAGGTTGCTAAATGATTTTAAGTGTTTATGTACAAAGTAGGTGGGTTATACGAAGTTTCTGCCGAGGGGATTTGCAAAAATGATATCGACTGAGTCCCAAGTTCAAAATAATTGTTTTATTGCATTATTCAAGCACGATATATAAAAACAAAAAAAAATCAAAAAATTTGAGTCGCAACACAGAATTTTAGTTGTATAAATAAAAAATAGACACAAAAAATATTGAGTACCTACAACAAATATGTTATTGTCTTTATTTTGTCATATCTTTTTAACCAGCTGTTCATACTTTTACAAAGTACGTTTTTAACAGAACGCTTATGTTTTGCAAAAACAATGAGTTAAGTTAATTTTTTTAAACATAAAAAAATATAATATTACAAAATTGTATAATATGAAAGTCCTTTTAATAAAATATAATTTATTATCAATACTTATATTGATTTCATTATGGATGAAAATAACAAAGGTTATAATATAATTTTTGTTATGCCTTGATTAATTGTATTATATTGTGTTATTATTTTTATATATATGTATATTGTACTATATAGGAATATATTATATATTATAAAAAAAAAATCACACGATTACACAAAAACTCTTTATGTTCGTTTGTTTTCTATCTAAAATAAAATAATTAATATCTACAGTTTTATAAGAGATTTTACACTATTGAAATTGGGTGTTTTTAAATTTAACTAAAAATAGACGTAAAATATTATCTCATCAACAATTTTCTCGGACTACATTGTCAATTTTTAGATGACGCTCTAAACGTTACCGAGAAAGATTTTGGGAGATAATAAAAAATAATTACTACAACTAATTTGATTGCATAGTTGTTATGAGCTAGTCTGTTTAAAATTGTTAAACTGCAAAAAATATTTAGCTCTTCACATAATAGTATTATAATTAAAAAATATTTTTTTAGTGCAGCTTTATATAAAACTTAAAGTAATCGCAGTGATTGAAAAAATTATTTATACGTATGATATAAACATAGTAAAATTTGCCATAAGAATGCAAGAACCTTGTTCATATTAAATATTAAAATACAGAATCATTACGCCTTAAGACACGTTCAACTGTTTAATTGTCTATAAAGAGATCCGAAACCACAAGATAAATATTTATCCAGTGGCGTCATTTGATGGAGAGGCTGGGTGGGCATTTGCCCTGCCCTCCTTGTTAACAGTGGGCCGACATGATTTGTGCCGATATTATGATGGAAATATAAAAGTTATTCTAGCCAAATGTGTAGTAATGACTTACGAGTTATGAGTACGTAATAACAAATCGCGTAATAAACAGTGGATTAAAATTAAATTACTAATAAAATTTAAAAGTATGCAGGTTATAACCACGATTAAAGAAGGTGATTAATTCATGGTTACAACTTACCGCGGTTCTGGATTTTTTTCGATAAACTCGGTTATCATCGTTACCTATAAATGCAGTGCGTAAATTATTAACGTTAATTCGAAGAATATACGATGTACGTTTGACGGTTGACCGCGTAATTAAGGCATGAACGAATTTGTTTAGCCGTTCTTTAACGTTTCGAACGTATGTTTCATGTACATATTATAATGTATGAGTGGCAAGTGTAAAAGAATAAAAATAAAAAAAGCTAAATGTTTTGTGACCAAGACGGCGAGAAAGGGAGGAAAAAAACTGAACAAGCTGCTCAGAACTGGTCACAAAACGTTATTTCTAAAGCCGGGTACACACCGGAGCATGATTAATGTCACGTCAAGGGAAACTTCAAAACTTGAATCACATATATACTGCGTATATAGTCATTTATGATACACATTTATTATAGCTGACAAAGTAATGAATTTCCTCCCCCCTCCTCCTTCCAAAAAAATAAAAATAAAATATCGGGCGATTCGTGCTCGTGATAACGGAAATATCAGAATTATGTAAAACAGAAATCGTATATTGAGCTAAATGTAAGTGGGAAATAGTTAAAAATGGGCCGGTTAAATCTTTTGCCTCCCCCTTTCGAAAACTGGAATGACGACACTGTATTTACCGTACAATCATTATCAGCAATCGGTATGCACAATTATCCAGAAAAAGCTAATTTTTTTTTTTTTTTAATCAATATTATAGAAAATCTTATATATATATAAAAATGGAGCCAAAAATGTATAACAATTCATTAATTGAGAACGGCTGGGCCGATTTGGCTCAAATTTTTTTTTAATTGTTCGTAATTTCCAGGAGAAGGTTTTTACGAAAAAAATTTTTGGAAAAACCTTTTTTTTAAATTTTTTTAAAATTTTTTGATGATTGTTTTTTTTTTTGGCAAAACAACGTTTGCCGGGTCAGCTAGTTTAATATATAGGACATCGAAGTATTGCAAAAGCGAATACTGAAAGAATAACAATTCTGAACAAGAGGCACTACAAATGACTGCAGTTTCCACAAAAGCTGTTTATTCAGCTTTTTGTTCATGAACGATTGTATGTTGATTTAAAACACAAATTATTACCTCGTACGTAATGTAAAACGATAGTCGTATTGTGCGTATAGTCCAGTGATTGTTACAGAGACAGAGAGTCGAAGGAAAACTTTATACCAAAATGATTAATTTTAAAACGCAATTAATTATCTCCGCGTTGATGTTGTTTTCAATTCACTATGGTGTATCTGCAATAAGAATACCCTGTACGTATTTGCATTACATCGCTCTTATATACACTATCCTAACAATACTATGAAATTGTTTGTGATTACTACTGTTCTATTAGTATAATTAATTTATAAATATTTTTTTAATAGTAATAATAATTAGAATTTTTCTGTTGAATTGTACGAGTACAATTGACGAGAATGACGCATTTCGTCGCCTTTACTAACGTGGCTACTAACCTGCAACGATTTTCCACGCGATTTATAGTACCCGTGTAATCGATCATTGCACCCTAACACCAGGGGTGTATACAATGGAGGGGCGATGGGGGCGATCGCCCCCCCCCCTGGATATTTACTTGCAAGGGCGCCGAATAATCAAAATTTCATGTGGTACGAGAATATATTTATTACATATTTTTTAAAGGGTTAAGGTATGTTTTTGGTACCTACTTACTTAAATTATTTTATCAAAATATGTATTATTTTCCACAGTTTTTGTGTATATATTACAAATAAAACACCGAAATTATAAGAAAATTAATAATTGGTGATAATTGATGGTTTTTTTTTTTTGTAAATTCATGTGGCGCGGTCGCGTCACCGCTCCCATGTACTCGGCGCCCATGTTTCCCCGTGTATGTACCTATATCTACTGTAATAACTCAAAAATTAATCGAACCAAAACTAAAATGTAATAAAACATTTATTTGTCATTTAAAACTTAAAAAATCTGTCAACATCAGTATTACCTACACTGTATAGTATATATCAGGAGTGGCCAGCGAGAAGAGACTCACGACCCGCCCAATTTATTAATAAATATGGAAGAGCCGAAATGAAAAACAACATATTTCTTATTATTCTTGCGAGTCTCCATACTAGCCATGAAAATGATTAAATCTAAACATCGATCAACATTAAAGGATGATCATTTAACGGAATTGTTAAGGACTGCTTTAACAACATATAATCCTGATTTCAAAAGTATAATAATTAATAATTAAAAATTAAAAAAATACGTATTTAAATGTTATATCAAGAACACTATATTTTTTTGTAAATTTTTTCTGTAAATTGTAATTTAATAAAATATATTGCTACAGTGATAATATTATAGCTAATACTAACTACATCGAACTACACTCAGAGACACAAATTATAAAACACGGAAATTCTTCATAATCATTTTCGATAAAATGTATGTTGGTATCAGTGATACGTCAGACTGATAAATCCTATTCCCCATCCATTTTGTCGGACAACGGGTATGCTCTCGCGTATTGTTATTCGTTTAATTTGCGTGATAATTATATTATTTTTTGTATCACTCGAATTAACGTCAGTATTTTTTTGTATTAATCGGTAGTTAATTTTCCTAATCGTCTTAGCATAAATAGTACGAGTCGTTGGTGCCAACTGCTTGACAAGATCCCCTTCGGCGTACAATGATTTTGTAGATTATAAACACTAAAATATCTTAGAAAATGATAGAGGCTGCGGTAGCAAAAAATGAAGTCTTTCGATGCCTAAATTATTCGATTTATTCGATTCTCTAAAATAATGTATATAAGATAATTGGATAAAAATACGTATTACATGCGTTTTAATGTAATTTTTAAATTATTATTATTAATTATTAAATCAAATATATTTTAAGCAAAAAAAAAATGTATAGGTAAGTAAAATTACCTTCGTATATAAGTTTTGACTATAAAATACAACCGTCAACACAGAAATCATTTTTAACATATTCAAAAATGCGGTTGGATGAGTGTTAAACATTTTAATATATTATAATAAAAATAACATTTAAAATTTCAACAAAAAAATTATTATTTTTATTAATCTCCATGTGTATTTATCATTTTCAAATGATTAATTTTATCGTAATATATGGCGTAATAGTTAATATTTTAATATCGAGTAAATTTGATCGAAACTGTATAAAATGTATTATTTACCCGAGTAGCTGAATTAAATGAACTTTGTAAAGGTAAGTATTTAATTTACGATACGAGTCAAAGATCCGATGGGCCATATTAGATATTACCTAATTATTTATATTTTTATATAGATAATTTGAATGATGTCGCAGATTGCCCCATGCATATATACTTAGATGTGTGTAAGTAAACCTTAACAAGTTTAATAATGTCAAATGATTGATCATAATATTCGATAATAAATAAAATGTTCCCAAATAATCTTAAATACAAAAATAATAATCATACTAATAAAAAAATCAAATCTATTAAGATTAAATAAACATAAAATATGGCATATAGTAAAATAGTCAGTTAAATAGTGAAGAGTAACAAAAGAAATGTTCAACAATTAAAGATTATGTCATGAAATCAACTGAATTACAAATAAGTTAAACAGTTCTATATTATAAAAATTTAAATTTCAGTGTAAAATTTTCTTATATGAAATTATAAATAATTGTTCCAGACTTCATGAAAGTTATTGAATATAATGTTGTGATTCTAATTACGTATTTCGAAATTTAAAATGAAAATTTTCATCTCCAAACTTTTTACAAAACTGCCCAGTTTTAAAATGTAAAAATTTTAAATGACCATCAATGATAGGTATACATTTTAAAACAATGATAATTTAAACGGAAAATAAATAAATGTTAATTGATTATTATTAAGAAATCCTAATATCTTTCTTTTTTTAACACCGTGTATACTATACATACTTGATGACATTACTATATTAAAAAAAAAATTTAGTGTAACATAACTTTCGCTAAAAATCAAACAAAAAATATTTTATCAATATTCTAGTGTACAGTAAACTTCCAAGAGGAAGTAAGTCATTTCTGTATAGAAAAAAAAAGAAGGATATTTATGTAGACACATACCTGTATAAGTACAAATATATTGCATCACATCAATACATCATCCCGCCAATATACGATCGATTGCATTTAATCACCAATTAATTTTCTTACAAGAATTTTAGAATAACTCAAAAATAATGACAAAAAGAAATTAAACTTTAAGCTTAAATAGGTTGATTAATTAAGGCTGTTTTTTAAGACGTTATCTTACTCCTATAGACGGAAGGAGAGTTCCGACGTCGTGAGAATTAGAATTGTTGGGCTTATACTGATACAATATATTTTTAAGTTTATAACGTAATATATCTTTATTTATCAAGATGCATTGAATAGTATTCATTTTTTAGATTCAGGTTAATGTTAAAATAAAACATACATTAAGCCATCACACAATACAATACAATACATTCCCCATGTAAAATATTATATATTTTTGAAGTATAGACATTTTTGAATACAAAAGATTTTTCATAGTTAAATCGGATTTCTGAAAATATGTTTATTTTTAGGCTATTCAACACAATACATTGACTTTATTGCCGAAAATATGAATACGAGTATAAAAACAAAAAATAAATTATGTTTATAACATACATATTTCTAATATTATTATTTAATTTACCTTATATTTAGATTTGAATAATTAAATAATTTATATACTGTATGAGCTGATACGCACTGCACACATACCGACCGTATAAATTTTATTTAACTAATGTTTGTTAAATTTTAGGTAATATTCTCGATATAAACGCATATTGTTCCAGTAAAGAAACAGGTAAACTCACAAAATTAGTTTCCATTCTAAAGATTATAATTATAATCGAAAAAAAAATTTTAAAAATCACATATTATAAAATTATTAATACAAGTTAATATCCAACCAAAGTTTAAGCTTCTACAATTATTTTTATATAATTTTTTTTCAGTCGTCGAAGAAACTAATTACTGTAATATCATACATGAGTGAACAATAGTATTTAAAATATACATTTTTTAAAAATTATAGATGAAAATGACTAGTTTAAAAATGTTTGAATAACTAAGTTAGCAATTTTCCAACAATTTCTTTTTATAACATCTACTTATTTAACTGTTTGGTGATATTTTCAGTCAAAATCGTTGCTCACAGTAATTATGGACATAAATTGAATAAAACTTTCATATTAAATGACACAAGTTTTACATAATATGGTACGTTTTTAATAAATCGAAATTAAGTTAATAATTTTATTTTATTTCCTTCAGTGTCCGATCAAAATATGGACCGAGGTATTTAAAAATAATAATTCGATAATATTTTTTTAATAAATTTCCAAATGCCCATCGTATTTAAACACAATTATTCCTTTGAAAAAAATGTTGTGTTATTTAATTTCAACTAGAAGTGTTATAAAACATTACTGACTTTTACCGAAATAATTTTTAAAACAAATTTTTTAACCAAAATTATGTTAAGAAGATTTCGTTTTAGTCGAAAACTAAACAATCCGAATTCCAATATAAATAAATAAAATAAAAATAGTATCTTCAAAAATTGTCCGGATATAATCACGAGCATAAAATATTTCATTTCGAATATTTTTCTGGAATTAAAATCGGAATGTGCGTTTTATTGATCTGTTCCAATATTGTGTTTTTAGAAATAATAATCATACGTTTTTATTTCAATTATTGATAAAGTATTTTAATTTAAAATTATTTCCAAATTTCTGATAAAACCAATGTAAATAAATAAAAAATAACCAACGTAAATATATGCATTTATTCTAGTTTATTCTAAATATATTCATATTATTGGAAAATTATATTTTAAAAATATTTTATAGAGGACTTTCGACAAGTACAATAATATTATTTGAACTCACGCTAAATAATCACTTTAAACCAAAAGAATGTATCTAAAAAATTTGAGTTGAAATAATTGTTTCATAATATTTTCAGCTGAAATTGAAGCAGAAAGTAAGTTTAAATATAAGTGAAAAAAATTTTCCATATAAATTCACATAGGTTTTATATACATATAATCTGATATGGTTATCGTAAATCGAAATATAATTAATAATTTTATCCTTTTCTTTAGTGAAAATTATGTTTCAGAATAAAGGTATCCGCAAAATATCGTGTAATATAGTTTTAATAATTTTTCGATTGACGGAAACTTTGAGCTTTGTTATCAAATAGGTAAAAATATCGCATTAATATCGTATTTATAATTTAAAATATGAGTGTTAAAAATCATAATTCAGGTAAAAATAACATTTAAAAATTTAAATGAAGTTAATTAAGTATTAATACATTTGAAATATTTAATTACCCGTAAATATTATTTTCAAAAATTGCAACGAATAAAAAATTTCCAAAAGACGTTATGGGGAATTCGAATATTCGTCTGGAATTAAAATCGGAATACGTGTTGCGACGAACTATTGGAGTATTGTAAACGTTATCATACATATAACTTATGATTAGACTTTTTATTTCAATTATTTTAAAGTATGTAGTTTTATAATAGATTTTTTTTTTTTTGAAGCACCGGAATGAATATATGCAATATAGTCAACATGAATGTTTATACATATCTTTGGTATAATATTCATTATACCTATTATGTGTTTGCGGATAATTCTTATTGAGCATTTGTATTACAACTATTATTTTAAGGAACACTTTCACCAATCATTTATTACAGAAACATGTTTAGAATTTGCAACAATTAATACATTTTCTCATTTGCTGCACAAAATAAACTCTTAATTCGATTTTTTTTTTTTAAATATATTTATTGGTGTGACAATATCCTAAATAATCTATATAAATAATAACATTATGGTTTTTAATTATTCAAAAGATGTTGAATTTAGAAAATATATGAATGGTGAGAATATATTTTAACAGTATACAATTACACTTTATAATACCTATCGTTGTTATCTATGACATGAATCATATTCTTTAAATTGTTCCTCATTTGTTCTTAGAACGTTCAATTTTTTACTAATTTCTTCATAATCCCATTAAATATTCATCATTCAGCTCTATACTAACATCTAGAAAAATGTTGCTTTATCATTATATCAAGTATTTTATTTGTTAGTAGCTGTTTTCTCGTATGGATGTTTTTCTTGTTATAGCTATAGCCTTAAATTATTGTCACTCTAGCTGGTGCTGTCTTAAATTTCATGAATAATATTAGTTAATTAATTATATTATATTAATATTAATTATATTTTATTAATACTACCGATGTTTTCTTTCCTGCTCCGTATCTTCTTTCAATGTATGTTGTGAGAACCAATACTTGGTCACCACAACTGTGTTCTTATCTAATACTCTATTGTTCGATGAGGAATAGGACTAGAAGTATTCGGTTTTATTCGAATCGTTCATCAGCGGTTTAAGGTCAGTTTGAGTTTAGTTTAGTATAGTAACACCGAAGAAATCGATAAGTCTATAAATATTCACACCGTCGACCGGTTTATTGGGCTTGAGCACACTGATTACTTATTTTCTTTGAATAGATGTGTAAGGGAGTCTGATGATAATATGTTATTACAGTATTTCTTAAGCTAGAGTCTAGCATTGGGCTCACAGTTTTTAATGAACTCTGGACTTCTACAGATATCCCTTTCTTAAAACTGTTTAAGACGCCACACACTTCTTCTAAATTAAAGGAAATAGTCAATATTGAATATTCCTGTACCTTTCTTTTCATATTTTAATATCTTGCTGATGGTTTTATCAAATGGAACTTTTGACAATTCGATTATCAGGCTAGATATATCTTATGCTGGTAGGTTTTCTTTTTATTATAGTTTGTGTGTATGTGTGTATATTATATTACGGAGCGTCAGTGTTTTCTACTTAAGAATTTAAAATCTAGTTTTTCGACTATGTTTATTCATCGTTCCTTACGTGAAAATATTTTTAGTCGTTGCCTTCTGTACCGCTAACGTTTGTATTTCATTTGAGTATATTTTACCAGGAGATCAGAGTGTGCTACATTACCTACCTATCCTTGGTATTTATGGTGTTATGTCCCATCTTGAGTTCATTTTACGACAGAAACAACACGCCATTAGTAAATGTTTCGTCCCTAACCCATAGGGATATCTAATTGATTCTTAATTAAGTAATTTTAATTTTTTTTCAGAAAATGGTTTGGAAGAAGGTACATAAATTATAAAATTATTTTACGAAGCTTCAATTATATCATATGTTCGAAAAACTATTTTGAATTAAAAAAGCGATCATATGAGAATAACCTGAATTTCCTAATTTCCATAAGTTCCGCTCTCCAAGAATTTACACTAATATTATATAATATCACTGTGAATCATTATATTTAGATAATTTGGTACACTTCACCATTTTTCCTATAACTAATATATAATTTTCGTATTTTCATCTCTAAATTATCTCTATTTATAAAATTGTTGTTTATTTTTAGTTGTATTTACACCTGAATGTAAGATAAATTTTTTTCGTTCCTCATACTTTACAAAATCCATTAAGATTTAAGCTACGAATTTTTGGAAAATATAAGATTTTTTATTCAATAAATTGCAATTGATATACAATATGTGCATTATCCATTATTTTATAATATGAATAGTAATATAATAATTTGTAATTTATAAATTGTTTTTTACATTTTATAAAAAGTGGTCAAACAATGTGAAAGTAAGTCTCGATATAGGCACAAGTTTTACTTGATAGGACTAGAATTGCCTTCCCTTTCACCTCGGTAATGGAAATTATCATAGGCGTGCGCACATATTTGTGGCAGGGCGGGCCAAGCCAATGTTAAATTAGGATCAAGGGCGTGTTTGGGGGAAGAAAGCATTATCAGTTTCCCATGAGTCCTAACCATAAAATTTAAATACGTATATGCAATAGGTATGTGTTTCGGAGGTTAGGAGAAAACAATGATTATAATTAATATTCCAAATAGATGCATATTATTTATATACCACCGGAGCGTTTCAGGGCAAATTTTAAGGTTATGTAAAAAAACAATTATTTTGAAAATGTGAAAACCGTCCGTCAACGACGTTTTACACGTGAAATGCACAAAAAATATGTTCAACATCATAGATCGACTTACGTTTTAACTTCCTTGAAAAACAGCAATTACATTCCTTGATCTATGTTAATTGTTAAGGATAATCGTAATGTAAATATAAAATCATTATATAAGATATTTTGAGTTTTGAGGAAATCGTAAACAGACGCGATTATAAATAAAGTACGACTCGGCTCGCAGGGAGGGCCATGGCCCACCTGGCCCACCCCGTGCGCACGCTTATGGAAATTATTCTGTCCCAAATTTGAAAATCTTTCTAAGTAAATCAATACAGTTTTGTACTGTTTAGTAATTATAAGGGTTTTCTAAGAATTAGAAAATAATAAAATATTTTTTTCCTGCTAATTAGAATACATCTTAAGACTTTACATTCGATTAATTATTTACTTACTTATTCACAAGCAATCATTGATGATCTAATAATACAATTAAATTATTATTCTTTTGGTTAACATAGGTGCATTGGAAAAATCTTTTGTAAAAAATGCACGTAAGTAGGTTCTTTGAAGTTTAATTGTGATAGCATGTTCATGTTCTCGACATCATCTTTTATCCAAATGATTTTATTACCTTCCAAATGTCTCATTATTTGAATGGCCATGTCTTTGTCTATACTCTAAAGTAGAGAACACATTATATGTATTATTATTCTAATATTTATTAATAATTATTATCGTTATTGGTTTTTTGCGTTTTTTAGTTCAAGAAACAAATTATTTTGTATACGCCTTAAAAGAAATGAGTAATTAAAAAAAATTATATTAAATTTAACTCATCCCTATAAATTTTATGTATATTATAATTACGTTATTACTTTTTATATTTATATTTATATTTATTAATTAAATATCTTTATATTTACAATATTTTTAAATTATGACGGTTATTACAGTATTTTGTTTTTTTTATAAATAAATATAAAAAAAATTCACGTCTACGACCTACTACTACACGTTTTAAACGAAAATTATAAATTCCACAAAATAATATAATGTTGTGTGAACTTGCATTGGAAATTATTAACGTAGCGTCGCAATATTATATCACAATATATGTACTAATACTTTTGATATTGTGGACTACAAGTAACGGTTATAAAAATACAAAGGACGTAATTAGATAATTAAATTGAATACAAGTTTTTTTATCTATAAATCATTTAGTATATTGGTTGTTGTTTTTAAATGATGATATATTTTTTTTTGTTTTGTTACGTCGCCTTTAACCCTAAAAAAATAATAGGGTTATCACTTACCAATTTTTAGCCTATTATGTACCCATTACAATTTTGTCAAATGAACAATATAATAATATATTTTGTAGTGTAATATTTAAAAAATTCCAAAGTTATATATTATAATGAAAACTAAAAAATATTTGAGTTTTGGACAAATTCGCTTTACAAATTATTAGTACTTCATTTTAGTGAAATATTATATTTTTTATAGCTGTAACCACAATATCGACAGATTGTAAGTTGAGTAAAAAAAGGGATATTGTCGTAAATAAATAATAATAAAATGCATAAGTTTATTATTTACAAAAATTATTTTTATCGATTGTCGTTTAAAATGAAAATTATATTTTATTTGTCTCATTATTTCACATTTAATCTTATCAATTTATTTAAGGTTATCACATTTCAGCATATCTTGTATTGCAATTATGTTAAACTAACAATATAGTTATTATATATTTTGGAGTAATGTTTAAAAAATTCTCATATTTTAAATTATTAGGAAAATTACAAATTGTTTAACTTTTCGCCGGATTTGTATTAAAGATGATTAGTACTTTATCTTGATAACGTTATATTTTTTTATAGCTGTAGTAACGACGTCGAATGATGGTAATTTAAATTTTAAATGATGAAATGGACATAAATTAATATTAAAAATACTTACATTTTTATTATTTAAAAAACATTCCGTTTTAACGATTGTCGTTTTCAAATAATAATACTACATTTATTCTTTTCGTTATGTCACATTTAATCTTCAAAATAATAATGCTATCATTTTCCAGCATATTTCATATCACAATTTTGTCAAATAAACAACATAATTATAATATATTTTTCAGTATAATGTTTAAAACTTCAGGTGTTATATAATTAGTTTTATGAAAATTAAAAATGTTTAATTTATGGACGGATTCATAGTTTATAATTTTATATAGATCAAGGAGCTTTTACGAAAAATTGTAACTTAAATTTTAAATGATGATATAGACGTAAATAAATATTAGAAAACGTAAATTTTATTATTTTAAAACATTCCATTTTACCGATTCTCGTTTTTAAACAATAATATTTTTGTTTCGTTATTTCACATTTGATCATAAAAATCACAATTTAATAATTGTTCAGCGAGCTTTATATTAGAATTTTGTCAAATAAATAACATGATGATAATATATTTTGTAGTAAAACTTCAATAACTTCTTATTCTATATAACTCTTATTTTGAAAATTACATAATACGAATATTTAACTTATGGACGTATCCGCATTACAAAATATTATTACTTCATCTCGGTAATTTACTATAATTATTTTAGTTG
Organism: Slavum lentiscoides; assembly: GCA_032441835.1. Lineage (NCBI taxonomy): Eukaryota > Metazoa > Arthropoda > Insecta > Hemiptera > Aphididae > Slavum > Slavum lentiscoides. Next base: position 6,011,589 of record CM063715.1, on the reverse strand, counting down.
AAGACGATTTTACAGAAAATTGTAAGTTAAGTTTTAAGTGATGAAATGAACGTAATAAAATAACAAATAAATGTTGAAATTTATTATCTAAAACCATTATTAATAATAATTATTATTAATCTTATTTTATCGATTGTCAGTTTCAAATAATAATAATTGTTATTATTAATAATAATAATAAAATAATTATTATTATAATTATTATTACAATTTATTTGTTTCGTAATTTGATTTTAATAATCACATGGTTATAATTTTTAACATATTTTATATTACAATATTTTATAAAATGTAGTAATTTAGTATTCAATAATATATTGTGTATTGATGCTTAAACTTATTCTCGGGTTATATGTTATTAAAATTACAATATATTTAACTTACGGCGGATTCGCATTGTAAATTCTTACTACTTATCTCGGTATAAATTATGTATATATATTTATAGCTATAATTGGACTCATAGAAAATGGTAATATATTTTTCAGTATAATGTTTAAAACTTCTTATGGTATAGAACTATTACTATAACTTTCTGATGGATTCGCATTTCAAACTATTAGTACTTCATCTTGGTATTATATTATAATTTTTTAAAGTTGAAGACGGTTTTACGGAAAATTGTAAGTTACGTTCTTGATGAATAAATGAACGTGAATAAATAATAAAAATACATATATTTTTATTATTTATAAAACATTCTATTTTATATCGATTGTCGTTTTTAAATGATTATAATGTTGTTATCTGTGTCGTTATTTTAAATTTTAAAAATAATAACGATGTCATTTTTAAACTTATTTTATATTACAATTTTGTCAAAGAAACAAAAGAATAATATATTTTGTAGTAATTTTTAAAAATATTCTCGTATTGTATATTAGAAAATTTGCCATATATTTAACTAATGGACAGACTCTCATTGCAAATCATTATTAGTACTTCGTGTCGGTAACATCTTATGCATTTCTATAGCTATAATGGCATTACTGGAAGACGGTAAGTTAAAATTTAAATAATGAAATGGACGTAGACAGATTATAAAAATACGTACATTATGTTTATGATCTACAATTAATCCTATTTCATTTCGATTTCATATTTCGGTTGTCATTCTCAGATTATAATAATAATGTTTTTATTGGTGTTATTATTTCACATTTCATCTTAATAATAAGAAAAATATCACTATTTAATATATTTTATATTACATTTGTTTTAAATGAATAATATAGTAATATATTTTGCAGGAATGTTTAATAAAATTCTCATATTATATATTATTATGAAATGTATAAAATATTTAACTTTTGGACGGATTCGCAAATAGGAATCACTGGAACTTTATCTCAATAATATATTATATTTTACAGATGCACTTAAAGTAACAGAAGATGGTAAGTTAAATTTAAATTACGAAATGGAAGTATGTAAATAATTGAAGTAGGTACTAATAACTTTCTTTTTCTTTTTTTCATTCCATTTTATCGAAGTAGAAATATAAAATTACATTAATTTTTTATTTATCTCGATATTTCACGTTTAATCGTTAAAAATAGTAGTTTATCACTTTTCAATATACTATAATTGGAATTTATAGTGAAATGGAAAAAAAAATTTAAGTGTAATTTTTCAAAACTTTGTTTTTATATATTATTATGAAAATTACAAAATATTTAACTTTTGAGCGGATTCGCATCAGGAATAATTGGAAATTCATCACAAAATATATTTTGTTTTTTACAACTTCAGATGTATTAACGGAACAGAGTAAGTTAACTATTAACGATGAAATAAACGTAAATAAGTAATTAAAATTTGCAAACATTTATTATCTACGAAACATTTAATTATTTCATTTATTATATAGATTTTCGATCGTAAACGAAAACACTATTTATTATATTTCAATGATTTATAATACTTTGTCAAATAAACATCGCAGAAATATATTTGTTATTAATGGTCATAGTTCATCTAGTATATTATTATGATCTGATTATTTTCTAATACAATTAATACGTTTTAGAATTTATGCAAATGTACTACTTACATATAGGGAAAATGGTTAAATTTATAGGTAATATGTATTGTATTTATTATTATAAATCGATTGATATTGTATAATTAAGTGCAATATTGCAATCAAATATATTAGTTTATAAAACATCATTATATCAAATCTACAATATTTTCAGACGTGCCACAAAATCCTAAAGACTGGTGCTTGAAGAACGTGAAAGAATGGTTCAGTTTTCAACGTGGCTAAAAATGTATATGCAAAAAGTTGAAATATGAAATTTAAAAAATATATTTTAAATTTTAAAAAAAAATGTCTAATGCAAGTCAATAGTTTAAATGGCGTGCATATAAAGACATTTTATATGTTTTTAAATATAATGTGTTTTACTCAGTCTTTTTACAAAAAAATACCTTTGATTTCAATCTCAATAATAATAAATATTACATTTATGCGTGTTGTACATTGTACATAGAATTTAATTATACTATTAGTATTTTATTGTAATGTTCTTTAAAATAATAGTAGTAAATAAAGAATAGTTGGTTTGACCAACATTTGTCTTAATTGTTATTTAGATGAATTTAAGAGCAATTATTATCAATAAAATACGTATATAATTTTTTTAAATAAATAATTTTACGTGTGAACATTTTAAAAACAAATTAATTTTTGTAGACTATATAAGGAATCATTTTTACTTTGAAACATTTATTCCACGTACCCGAATTAAATTGTATACTGTATTTGTACAACTACATACTGTAGTTATAACTATAAAACACGTATGAATTTTGAAATGTATGCCAAATTAAATAAAAACATTTAGGTGCTTGAAAAAAATGTAATATTTTCAGCGGTTTAAAAAATAATCGAAGTTTAAAAAAAAAAAATTTAAAAACTTATATTTTAAATATATTAATATGTACAGTATACACAAAAGAATTTCTTGACGATTTGATTTAATAATTAATGAGTAAACATATCGAGTACTTACGACTCGACCATGTGTATTCATGTCCAGTTAAACGCATATTATAATATATAATATATATGATGTCGATGTCTATACTTCCTTAGAGTAAGTGATTTAAATTTTAAAGAATACAACTACACAGTGTATACTGATAAAGTCGCTTTCCACACCGAAGTCGATACTTGGTGGTAATTTCATACAATTCTATAAAAAAATGGCGTTTGTAACAGTATAGTAATAGAGTATGATCCGAACGAGATTTATTATTATCGTCAAAAATATTTAATTTTAAACTCTTGGATCATAATTTACATAAAATATGATTTATTAGGACTGAGAGCTCTTTTTTATGTTTGTTTTTCTAATGGAATTGATGAGGTTCGAAATACAATGAATACGTATATTAAACATAAAACAGGTATCAATAAGAGCGTAGCCAGAGGGGCTATGATGGGTTCTATAGCCAAGACCCGGTTTTTTTCTAGCTATTTGTGCTATGTTCATTACAATTTACAGGTTTTAAATTGTAGTTTTGTTATATTCCTTTGTTGTTATTTTTATATAAGTCATCATTAGATTTACCAACATCATTACCTTAATGTAACAGATTGTAACCTGATAATAATAACTTTTAGTCAAAATTAGCTGTTATCTTTATAAACATTTTGCGAATACACTTGGCAAATTTTCTTTTTACATATTTTTAGGTTTCAAGCAAAATTAGGAAAAAATTGATTTAACAGTAGTGTTTATATTGTTTTCTGTGTACAAATTTTCGGCTAAGAAGAAGGCTCGGATTATCTCGTCGTGTGTTTCGTTCCGGTTGCAAATTGTACCTAGTTGGTAATTTATTTGAAATATTTTTTGGTTTTTCTCAGTACTTTCCTTGTACGGAATTCAAAGCAACTCAAAAATTGGAAGAAAAACCATTTTATCAATAGTTTTTAAACGCGGCAAAATAAACTACCGAAAAATCGAATTAAAACGGCCAAAACGTTGTTGTATTATTGTCATTATCAAATTTCATTATTGTTTATTAATAATAAATATTACACCGAAGCTCCAGTCAGAATCGTTTTATTAAACGGAACGATTCATTATTGCTTTCAAATTTATACGAGTAGTAATAACAAATTTCAAATCATTATCCATATGTAATTCACTTATATGACATCCACAATACATGCGGCTCGCTGCCCATTTTTTTATTTTTTATTTTCACTATTTGATTAGTTATTATTATCAATTGTTATCGATTCATTTATATTAGGACAATTTCATAATATTTCAATTTAAAAACTTTATAAAGGGAAATTTAATTTCTAGATAAGTGGAGTAAAACAATTTACGTATTTTATGTGTCTTTAAAAGAATTTTGTATTACATTTTACTCAGAATTCATAAAAATGTTGGTATGACCTATTTTAGAATTAAAAATTTTGTGTACAATACCTTATAATATTTTACTAAATTAACAACTATACAATACGCATTCGAATATAGTTGTATATTTACTCAACTACGCTGTTTTTGACAACAATTAAATTTTAATATTATGCTAAATAATATAAAATCTTATGTACACGTATTTAAAAAAATATACATATAATTTTCGTAATAAATATTCGTAACTCGATAATTCGAAAATAAAAATTGTATGTGGAAACTAAATTAAGTGCATCTAAGTTTTTAATATATTTACTATTTAATTAGATCACTATAATTATATATTGTGTCGTGGCAAAACAAATAGTACTCACTGTCATCTCTACTTGTATAAATAAATCAAAATGTTATTCACCTTAATGTGAAATATATTTATAAAACGAATTATACATAAGGTTTTAAAATTCTTCACTTATATAAAATACATATGCTAGTGAAAGTTGTATTTTCAAAATATTTTTCATTCCAAAAACTTGTAGCCGTGAAGTGCGTTTATTATTATTTGCATTTAAACACAACACCCCACAATTACGAGTATTTCTGAACAAGAATAAACATAAAAACACGAATTTCAGGGTTATAGCCGTCTACACACGAGATTTCTGTACCGTGAGTTTAATAATAAATATAGCCAAACATAGTATGATTAATTTTATGAACCGGCATTACAATAAAGTAGAACTGCAGCTGCCACAAACGCTGCAATGTTTATTCAGCACGTTATTTTAAAAATGATTTATTGTGGGTGTACTCGTATAGTGTAGTAATTTTAAAAAAAAATTATTTCGTTACACACAGTGTAGAACGATATTCGGCGTTATAAGTACTAATAAATACAGGAACAAGAGTTGTAAGAAGAAGTATTTCAAAAGAAAATGGTTCATTTTAAAGCACAGTTTATCGTCTTGGTGGCACTTTTTTTTTCTGGTAAGTTTACCTTATTAAAATAGATTTATAAATAAAATATTAGTACATTTATATGAAAACTTATGATATAATAATTGTATATTTGTGTGTTGTATATATACTACGTTCAGATGACGATGATAACGAATTCACAAGTCAGACGAACTGTTTTCTTGAATATCTGTCAATGTTATTCATGTCACCATGATACGTACCTAAAGAACTCAATATTAATTTTTCCTAATTGGTAAAAAAACTAATCTAATCTATCTATGCGATTTTCGTCTTCATCACTAAAGTGGCACAATTACACGTTCAAATTGAATAATAAAATTTTTATTCTAGTTGGCAGATCAGGTAATTTTTTCATATAATTTTTTTACATCGCAGAATATTTTTAAAGAGTCATTAAAATATTACAATTATTATTATTATTATTATTATTATTATTATTATTATTATTATTATTATTATTATTATTATTATTTTTGTTGAATTTATTACCTAGAGATAAATTTTGAACTCTTATGCGGCATGGGAAGGGGGTGAGTCAAGGCGATCAAATTTAGCCCAAATTACTTTTATGTAGTAAAGAAAAAAAGGGGAGGAACCTCGATCAAAAATCTAAAGGTCCAAAAATAAAAGCCAGCCTAATATATAGGTATACATATAAACGAATATGTGTCTGGCTGGCTGTCCCTAATGTGTTCCTAAAATGTTGATCGGATTTTAATGAAACTTTGGTGAACTGTCGTGCATACCTTCGCAAAGGTTTCTAAAATATAAAATTTGCAATTTTTGCAGAAATGAATTTTTTCGTCAATGTTATTATCGAAAACGTACAAGGCACACATCAACGTGGAGTATTGCTGTTTCGCCTAACAGGTGCTACGAATACAGCGGTTACCTGCTTCGACTCGTGGTATATAGGGATAGGTAAATCAATTAAGCAGTGCCGTAGCCAGGGGGAGGGCACTAGGGGCACGTGCCTCCCCCCGAAATTTTATATGTATATATAAATTTAAGCCACCAGTTAATCCATGTTATTATCCATGATGTACGGAACAAGCGACTTAGTAATTTAGTCGATGTACTTTAATATTAGGCGCAGTAAAAAAAATACGTTTTGAACCAGTTTTCTCTGCAGACTACAACCAAATGTTCGTACCCGCGCCGAATTAATGTTTACCTACATATGGCATCCTTTTGTCGAGGACGCAAACACAAATGTTCAAAGTTCGTATATCGAGAAACCTGAATACACCTAAAACACTTGATGCAAATTATTCGAAATTCCAATACGTGTTCAAAATATTTTATAAACATTTTTGGTTGCGTATTCAGAACGCATTTTCGCCAAATTTTTCGGTAACGTATTTTAAATACTCTTCGAAAGCATCCTTTACAAGACTGACCATATTTACTAACATTTTTTCGATAACGAGTGTCGAGCGTTGTAATTCCTTATTATGCAATGCCCAATAAGAATAATGTTTAATATAAAATGACGGCCCTCATAAATGTTTGGAGGCTAGTATGAAAAATGCTCAGCTCCACATTCTACGGACGATATAGTATATTTAGTCTGTGATGTTATTAATTACTTGGCTACGATAAAGTAATGGTTTTACTGAAATGTCCTGAATACATAGGGATCGTCCGAGACAGACATTTTCGTAATGATTATTGTTCTACAGTAAAACGGAAAATTTTATTTTGTCCACCTTTTGTAATTTAGATTATTGACGAAAATACATGTAAAATAAATACTCCGTAGAAATTGCATTAAATAAATGTGGCTTTCTCACACCAAAGAATTAAAAAATATCGAATTTTCCCAACATACATTAATTTTTTGTTTCCCCTGTAACATATTCGCGTAAAAATATTTTTAAATTAAGATTTTCAATATGTATATTGATTTTCGTTACAATAGAATATTGACCATCAACCGTAAGATTAAATTTATATATAACGTAGTTGTTCAGTATATATTATTCTAATGTACCGTATTGAATTCAATACAATCGTCTGAGCCGAATGAAGACATATCAAGTTCTTGTGGGTCTTCTCGTCGCAAGTATTAGCTGCTTTTCTCTGCTCGTGGAAGGAAGTCCGCAAGAGATCGTCGCAGAGTGACGGTGTGTTGTCGTAACACACGTGATTGTTGTGATTCGTGATAATGTACAAATGTATGTGTATTTTATTCTCCCGCTGTTTCTATTCTACTGCATACGCATGTTGTGTGTGACGGTTTCGTCCACTTCGACTAACATGCATACGTGTGCGGTGCGCGGCACTTCAGTAATCACACGGTAACGGGTGCCATGTCATTGGTCACCGACTTCAATAGTTCACTATTCAATTTGCTACGTAACAACGTACAGACACCCTCTACATATGCATGCATATCAAATTATCGGTTTTGTGCGATTGTTATAACATGTGATATGCATGTATATATTATAGGTACTGCCAATAGAATGACGAACGAAATATAATTATCTTGCATGAAATTTTTAAATTATCGTTTTTAAACATATTATGGTTTGTTACCGAAATTCCGTATATAATTTCTTTTGTAACCACTATTAAACATTTATTTTTATGTACGTTACCTAATTACTAATTATCTTTTTATATATCGTATAAGGATTGTTACAGTAAACAACTTCTATACCGTAACCGTTTTTGAACTGGTGTAATCGGATTTATTGTTATCCACTACTACATCAAAAATATTTAAGATTTTATGTCAAAATCAGGTTGCAGTAACTTATTCAGTGTTGAACAGTACAATACCCACTCAGGGGCGTCATTTCAGTTTTTGCAAACTTTTAGGCAGGCTAATTTTTACATTTCACCAGTCCATTAAAAAATATATATATATACATATATAGGTACATATGTAAAAAAAAATTGTAAAATGTTCGTACTTCTTCCTTACAATTTATTTTATTTTATTGAATATATATTGGCAGGCGCGTGGAAACGCTGACCCGGATAGTGTACCGCGCCAACACGCGTAAAGCCGACCGACGTGCATTGGGAATCACATATATATTTGATAATAAAGTTGATAAACCAAAAATAAGCCTATTACTAAATATATATATTTTGATATTTTTTTTTCATATTATATATGAATACATAATGTATAAGTAATTTTAATTGCGCATTGGAGCATTATTGGCTGACTAATTGATAAAAAATTTTAAAGTTAGTGGCGTCGTCGCACACCCTGCCCCCCTCTCCCCCAAATGACGCCACTGGTCGAGCTGGAAAATGAAACGGCTTCAGTTGTACTTGGGTGCAGCAAAGAGTGATGTCGAAGTGAGCAAGTCAAACACTTCGCCGGCGTTTTACAGTGGTTAGCCCAGTGGTCGTCACCAAAACAGGAAAAATAAATGCGTTGAGCGAATGCCCATTTTGTTCGCTTGTCGACCGATAACGACTCGAATTTACAGCATACATCGAGTGCGTGCGAATTCTTGCAATACCTACATGACGGAGTAGACGGGGCCCGCAGTGTGGATGACACAAGAGAAGTGTGTGGAGGAATGCTCGTTTCTCGTGGCTATTTCGACGCCACAATGGGCCGTTCCTTTGGTTTCGATACTGACGCGACTAGCGAACATGGAACTCGCTTGCACTCGCTCAAGAACCGTGGCACGCGATTTAACAAATATGAGCAGGTCTTCTATGGACGGAAAAACTGCCGTCAACTGGGACTCGAAAAAAGTGCGACAAGACGCCGGTAAACAACGCGTGGCTAACGAAAACAATATAAAGTTGCCCAGGACGAGTACTTTGACGGACTTAAGAACAGAGACGCCTTCATTGAATAGTGTCAGAAATTTGGTCAAATCCTTTAAACTTTCGTTTGTCGAAACCGGTGCCTGTAGGCTGTAACAATTTATCAATCAGGGCGCTTGCGACCAGACGCTGTTTATCGAACTTTGCTACCAACGCCGCCCATGCCAATTTATAAGTACGTCCGAAAACAGGTAACCACGAATAACGTTGGCGGCGGAACCATGCATACAACTAACGAGATAGTAAGTTAGTACGTTGCGCCATTAACGCGTCGAACCGGTCACGGAACGCTGACCACTGATGAATGTCACCATTAAAATCCGATAACGGAATTTCCGGTAAACGGCGAAATTCTCCAAGCACGGATGAGTCGTGTAGGGCGGAAGTATTACGGGCAGCATCAGCGGTCGCGTTCTTTTCATCTTCGTAATGAGCAATGACCGATTTAGTAAAATCGATCAAACCGCTGATTTCCACGCTAAAATCACTTGAATATTCACATAAGTGACCGAGATCACATAAAACCTCCAAGAGAGCATCGTCTTCTACACGGAAATTATTCCAACGCGTCTCGAGTTTGGGACCAGCGACAAGTTGGGGAGAAACCTCGGGATTACTTTTTTCTTGTTGGGCGAGTTCGAATAGCGCTCTAATGTGAGTGGCATATGATTCACGCTTGGCAATGGACCTGATCTTAGTACGTTGGAGACGAGAAATTTCCGTACCCTTTTTCGTTATAATGGACGGATTGTCAAACACTACGCGCGGTATGAGGCAATGCGGAGCAATGTCGTAATGCGCACAGAACAGTCACTCGTGTCTAACAATTATAATTAATGAAGTACCGTTTACATTCAATTAAAAAGACAAAAAAATAAATAAATACTAACTTAATAAATAATAATAATAATACGTATCAACACAAAATACGAAATAATTCAATATACAAATAATAATATTATTGTTGATCGGTAATAACTAAGATATGAACAGGTGTGAGGTCAATACACCCGTCGCCGTATAATTATTATAATAAATTATTATACAGATAAATAAATCACATAGAACCGGTGTATATCGAATACAGATAACTAAAAATAAGATCTGGATCTGAGACCAACAACGATAAACCTCATATGACGTATGAAAATATTAATATCGAAAAACCAGTCGAGTGCTCACACAAATAACAATCCTAGACATATCCGTATCCCTATACAACACTTCGAGAAATTTTTTACTAACCACGCTCTGCTACCAAATGTTTCGCCTCATAGGTCCTACGAATACAGCGGTTACCAGCTGCTTCGACTCGTGGTGTATAGGGATAGGTAAATCAATTAAACAACATCGTAATTAGATAAAGTACGTTGAATTAACAACCGTATAAATATAATATTAGCAAATATCATTGACGTAAATGTCAAGTACAAAATAACTACGTAATAATGGGCGCCCAGAAAGCTAAGTATAACAAAACCAATAAATAATAATTCACAATTTATTGTGATGCGACAAATAATGTAATGAATATACGTTACGGGCTATGGGCCGTGATAACGATGACGACGGAGAATCGGATGATGGCGTCCAATGGTACCACAACAGCAAACAACACGGTCGATACACAAGATTTCGAGCGGCGATTGAGACTACTGCGGACGGACGTTGGAAGGAAGTACGTCAAACACACGGTACAAACCCGATGTATGATTACCAAGGTCCGACAGAACGAGAACGAAGAGAATCGTGTATTTGATCGATCATTGACAATGAGTAAGATTTTAGCATGCAAGCGACGCGTATGCTAAAGGCGATGGCACCGAACGTACGGTTAGAAAAAGATCGAAAAGCACGAGTATGGGCGATGAATAGATAAGGTCGTGACGCGACAACCATAGGCGTGCGCAGGAATTTTGTATGGGGTGTGCCATGAAGAAAATTGGGCCTAACTGATAACTGGTTGGTTTGATAAGTTTGATTTATTATTGGTTACCTAAAGTTGTTCATAGTGTTCGTAAAATCATAAATTAGCCTTAGCATATTGCCAATTGCCATTTTTGCTAGAGCGCATAATTTATTTTCTCTAATTTTTATTATTTATAGCTTAAAATTCAAACAAAGTCCCCGAATGAATGAAAGTTGTACAAAAAGCCACGGGCCACGGGGTGTGCCACGACACACCCGGCACACCCTGTGCGCACGCCTATGGCGACAACGAACACGCGCAACGAACAAAACACGTTAACGTCGAAAACGAGGAATCAAGGCGAAATAGCACGACGCACAGCAAACGTCGTAGGTAGAAACACGAACCACGCGGTTTGTTTGGCCAATATCGTCGACACGAACTCTCGACCATCGAGGTATAACTTCGGCGTCACGACAACGAACTTCACACGATAAAGTTTGGACCAACGTCCGGAAAGCGCACACAAAACGGTACAGTACGGACATCCGCCGAAGTCAGACGTGTTCAGTTCTCGTTGCGTTATCGCGGAGTTTCCTCACCGTTGTACCTTTGTACGTTATCTTTACGTGTTGTGTCGCGTTCTTTATCTTAATATCTTTGTCACGTGGAGGAGTCGGTCCGGCGTTTTTACTACTGCTAAATTTTGTTTTGATTTTTAAATTCTTAGTCGGTGACCACATTCATTCGGCTTAATTTATCGTTTTGGTTTATACTGGTTACAGTCATTTTGCACTCTGCGGCCAATATTATGTCAACCAAAAACGCTAAGTCTCCGACTTCGTCGGTCCCAGTTAATTCCAAACCTGTTACTAGAAGTGCGACTTCTTTTAATACGCAAACCGATGACATTCTTAAGGCCATTGCCGCATTACAATCGACCCAGGATAAGCTTTTAAACTTGAATAAACAAAATATCGAGAAGCAGTCAGCTCAGTTCAATGAACTCAAGCTGAATCTAGGAAATATTTCTTCTCAAATTGCTGATCTCAAAGCTGAGAATGCGTGTCTTCGTATGGAAATATCAACTCTAAAAAACAAAGTTCAGGTGATTGAAGCTGGGAACTCGTCTTCTCAATCTTCTGTTATCCAACTTATTCAAGAATTCTCGGAACGTGACAAATGCTCTTTCAACATAATTGCCTATGGTATTGTCGAATCTACTTCACTTTCTCTTCAAGAAAAAATTGCCCACGATATGAAACTTCTTTTCGAAACCGTTTCTGCTCTATCCATAAACATATCTTCCGATATTAAGTTAATTAGGCTCGGTAAAAATACTAAAAACACCACACGTCCATTAAAAATCATTTTTAAATCAAAGATGGAAGCAGCATCTTTTCTTACCTCAATTGGTGAAGCTAAGAGGAAAAATCTCCTACTTCCAAATGGAGTTAAATTTGTCAGAGATAAATCTAAACTTGAGCGTGATCTACTGCGTTCAGCTCATGAGGAATTGAATCACCGCAAACTTAATGGGGAAGCTGACCTATCCATCACTTATGTCAATGGGATTCCGCAAGTCACTTCTTCTAATTCAAAAAACGGCTATCAAGGACGTTTCTCCTCAAGAGACCTGAATTCCGTTTAAATAAACCACCTTCTATCTCTGTAAATTCTTTTGGTTATTATCAGAACTGTAGAGGTCTAAGAACTAAACTACTTAATGTTATTTGTAATGTATCTAGTTTTAATTATGTTTTTTTATCTTTATCTGAAACATGGTTGCATGATAACATTTTCTATTGTGAGTTAGGTTTAAGTAATTATGATATACGAGGGCGTACCCAAAAGAAACCGAACTATTTTTATACAAAGTTATTTATTTAATTTTTTTACAAAAAACATTTAATCTCCTTCAAAGTACTCTCCGTTGGAGTTAATGCACTTATCCAATCTTTTGTTCCAATTTTCGAAGCATTTTTTAAACTCATCTTTTGTGATGCCTCCCAGCGCCTCCGTCGTTTTTTTTTTAACTTCGTCAATGTCCGCGAAACGCTTTCCTTTCATATCCCTTTTCATTCTGGGGAATAAAAAGAAGTCGCTGGGGGCCAGGTCGGGTGAATAAGGTGGGTGGGACACAGTGGTCATACCATTTTTGGTCAAAAACCGTCGTACAGAAAGGGCTGTGTGAGCAGGAGCGTTATCGTGGTGAAAAAACCAGTCCCCCGACTGCCACAAATCCGGTCTTTTTCGCCTCAAATTGTTGCGTAATCTTTTTAATACTTCTAGATAAAATGCCTGATTAACTGTCTGACCAGGCGGAACAAACTCTGAATGGACGACTCCTCTCACATCAAAAAAACAAATGAGCATTGTCTTAATGTTTGATCTTACTTGACGAGCTTTTTTAGGGCGAGCTTGATCGTCTATCGACATATCGCCACTTTTGAAACGGGAAAACCACTCAAATACTTGAGTTTTCCCTAAAGCATCACCTTTGTAAGCCGTTTTCAACATTTCAAGGGTTTCTGTACCCGTTTTCCCGAGCAGGAAGCAAAACTTTACAGCCGCGCGCTGTTCACGCAAATCAGCCATTACAAAAACGACGAGTACGCAAAATAACTTTTAAAAAAAAAATCACACCAACGTAACGCAACCTTCTACGGTGACGGCCGTTGGCATACTGACTGTTGAGAAGTTCCTCTATACGCCCCTACCGGCAAAAACACGGTACCACTATTACTCCGTCTCGCACAACATCAGTTCGGTTTCTTTTGGGTACCCCCTCGTATATCGATGTGATAGGAACAGTCAAACGAGTATTTTTAATAGTGGTGGTGGTGTTCTCATTGCTGTCCGAAAAGATGTCAAATCACATCAAATTTCTGTCTCTAATACTTCCATTGAACATTTATTTATTTCTTTTAACTTCCATTGTGCTAATTTTATAGTTTCTTGTGTCTATATACCTCCCTCAAGTCCTTCTTCCGTATACGAATCGCATATGGAAACAGTTGAATCTCTTATTCTTGCGTATCCGAATTATTCATTTATTTTTTGTGGGGACTACAATTTACCTGGACTATCTTGGTCTAATGACGCAGATGGTCTAGTTTATTCCTCTAACTCTGGGGCATCTAATTCCTGTGTTCCTGAGACCTTTGCCTTTCATAATTTTTATCAATTAAATTCTGTTCTTAACTCTACACAGACCTCTCTCGATTTAATATTCTCCAACGTTAATAATATCATAATTAAAAAAAGTTATGATCCTCTTGTTTCTTGTGACGCTTATCATCCGGCTTTAGAAATTATACTTCTCAATCAACGTTCATTTTCGTCTGTTAGCAAATCTCATACATTTTCGATTTCCGGAAAGCTGATTATATCAATATATTATATTTTCTTAAATCCTTTAACTGGCCTGAAACAATTCAAAGACTGGACGTAAACTCTGCTACCTACTGTCTATATGATGCACTTCATTCTTCTATTCTTCAATTTGTTCCTGAGGTTTCTTATAATCAGTCTAAATTTCCCCCTTGGTTCACTAAAGAACTAAAAACGTTAGTATTTAGAAAAAAGCGTGCTCATGCCTCTTTTAAAGCATCCCGCAATCCACAAGACTACTACACCTTTTCCCTCTTACGTGCTCGTTTTAAATTTGAGTCAAAAAAATGCTACAGAAATTATTTAAGTTATACTGAGTCTCAGTTATTGAATAATCCTAGTAAATTTTGGAAATTTGTGCGCAACAATCGGTCAATTACTACAATCCCTAATACTACGTATCTTGATGATTTTCACTGTTCAGGAAAAGAACAAATTGCAAATATGTTCTCTTCTTATTTTTCCTCGGTGTTTAAACCCTCTCTATGTAACTCTATCCCAAATAGGCCATTTTGCGACTATGCATTACCTAGCAATTCTTTTTTTACAATCTCTGATATTGAGATGTGTCTAGATAAACTCTCAACCTCCACGAATGCTGGCCCAGATGGCTTACCAGGGACTTTCCTAGCTAAAATTAAATCCGCAATTACCATCCCTTTATGGATAATTTTTAGACGCTCATTAGATGAGGGAATTTTCCCTGATATGTGGAAAATATCCTCTATCACTCCTGTTCATAAAACAGGTGATAAAGATCAAATTCGCAATTATAGGCCTATCTCAATTTTAAGTCATCTGTCTAAACTTTTCGAATATCTAGTTGTTCGGAGTATTCAGCCCACTGTTAACTCTTTTCTTATTGATGAGCAATATGGTTTTCGACCAAATCGTTCTTTCGTCATTAATAGCATTATATTTAACTATTACATTCTTAATGCAGTAGAAAATCGTTCACAAGTAGATGTTATTTTTACAGATATCTCTAAAGCTTTTGATCAGGTAGATCATAGAATACTCATCGACGTTCTCTATAAATCTGGATTCGGTGAACCACTACTCGGTTGGTTTAAATCGTATTTATCTAAGAGAACTCAATTTTTAAACATTTTTGGTTGTAAATCCGAAATTACGAAAATAACATCCGGTGTACCTCAAGGTGGTCATATCTCCCCTCTTTTATTTGCGTTGTTCATTAATGGTATAAAAAATCCTCTTTAACATTGCCAATTTTTAGTTTTTGCCGATGACGTTAAAATTTTTTTACAAATTGATTCTTTAACTGACTGTTTCTGCCTGCAAAATGAGCTGAACAACTTAGTCGCATGGTTAAATGACATGGGTTTATCACTTAACATTAACAAATGTCAAATTATGTCTTTTACTAAACGTCACTTTCCAATTTCTTTTAGCTATTCTATAAAGGGCTCCTCTTTAACAAGAGTAACACTTAAAAAAGATCTAGGCATCCTTTTAACTTCTAATTTGGATTTTCATGCTCACATTGAACATATTTGCTGCAAAGCTCTCAAAACGTTAGGATTCTTTAAACGAATTTCTCTAAATTTTAAATTATCTTCTTCTTTAAAAGCTATTTATTGTTCTCTTGTCAGACCAATACTTGAATATGGTTCTGTCCTATGGCACCCATATACTACTTCTGACTCATACCAACTTGAAAGAGTCCAACGTAAATTTCTTCGTTTCGCCGCTCTTATCCTTAAAATTGAACATCCGCTGCATGATTACTCCCCTGTTTTACAACAGTTAAAACTGATTAGCTTAGCCGACCGTAGAGTTTTTGCCAGCCTAAACTTCCTTAACAAACTTATTTATGGTTCGGTTAATGCACCTGTTTTGTTATCAGAAGTGAATTTCAGGGTTCCTGGTAGATCTTCCCGTTTGTTTGCCCCATTTTATATACCGTTCCATCACTCTAATTATGGCCGGAACCATCCTATTCATCTGATGATGCGATTAGCAAATGAAAAACCGTTTGTCTTGGCATAAATCAATTGTAAACTTCTGTAGTTATATTATAATAATTTTACATTACATATTTATAATAATATATGTATTATATGCATGCGTATGTATATGTATATGTATGCTGATATGTATATGTATATTTACGTGTATGTATATGTGTTATACACATGTATGTTATGTTTCGATATATGTGATGCGTGTATTGTATAAATATGTATTGTTCTAATTTAAGTATAATCTGTACCTTGGGCTACGCCCGTAATGTATGTAAAATAAAATAAAAAAACGCGACGTGTTACGAAAAGGGCACACGGCAAAGATCGGCGGAAGTTCGGACGCGGTATATGAACGACCGAACTCGACCACGGTCGGTGATGAAAGGCGACGGGGAGCCGGCGGAGAGGCGGTGGACTTTTATAAAAAAGTCCACGATTGCCTGCGGACCGGTTCTTCGCGATAACGATTAATCATTCACCCCGCCAAATTCCGAACAATTGCTATTCAGTGAAATCGATTAAGTACTTTTGTAAATATATTAACAAAGGCAGCGATACGGCTGTTTTTGAATTTGAGAAGGCAACCGTATGTATCGACACAATCGACCAATATCAACTGGGACGCTACATTAGTAGTAATAAAACAGTATGGCGCATTTTGTCATTTTCAATTCATGAACGGCATCCTAGAGTTGTTAATTTTACACTTTGAAAATGGACAGCGCGTTTATACTACGATAGGTAATGCACGTGTAAAGCATTGTCGCCACCACGAACAACGCTGACTGGATTTTTCACACTGTGCATGGACGATATATGTTTGCAAAGACGTTACATTATTCCGAAGTGCCAACATACCTCACACGGAATGCATCAACAAAAACTTGTCCATGTCGAAAACAGGGTAAAGCAGTTGAAGGAATTCCAAATTCATATTCAATCGACGCTTTAGGCCGTCTGTACAATGATTTTGTAGATTATAAACACTAAAATATCTTAGAAAATGATAGAGGCTGCGGTAGCAAAAAATGAAGTCTTTCGATGCCTAAATTATTCGATTTATTCGATTCTCTAAAATAATGTATATAAGATAATTGGATAAAAATACGTATTACATGCGTTTTAATGTAATTTTTAAATTATTATTATTAATTATTAAATCAAATATATTTTAAGCAAAAAAAAAATGTATAGGTAAGTAAAATTACCTTCGTATATAAGTTTTGACTATAAAATACAATCGTCAACACAAAAATCATTTTTAACATATTCAAAAATGCGGTTGGATGAGTGTTAAACATTTTAATATATTATAATAAAATAACATTTAAAATTTCAACAAAAAAATTATTATTTTTATTAATCTCCATGTGTATTTATCATTTTCAAATGATTAATTTTATCGTAATATATGGCGTAATAGTTAATATTTTAATATCGAGTAAATTTGATCGAAACTGTATAAAATGTATTATTTACCCGAGTAGCTGAATTAAATGAACTTTGTAAAGGTAAGTATTTAATTTACGATACGAGTCAAAGATCCGATGGGCCATATTAGATATTACCTAATTATTTATATTTTTATATAGATAATTTGAATGATGTCGCAGATTGCCCCATGCATATATACTTCGATGTGTGTAAGTAAACCTTAACAAGTTTAATAATGTCAAATGATTGATCATAATATTCGATAATAAATAAAATGTTCCCAAATAATCTTAAATACAAAATAATAATCATACTAATAAAAAATCAAATCTATTAAGATTAAATAAACATAAAATATGGCATATAGTAAAATAGTCAGTTAAATAGTGAAGAGTAACAAAAGAAATGTTCAACAATTAAAGATTATGTCATGAAATCAACTGAATTACAAATAAGTTAAACAGTTCTATATTATAAAATTTAAATTTCAGTGTAAAATTTTCTTATATGAAATTATAAATAATTGTTCCAGACTTCATGAAAGTTATTGAATATAATGTTGTGATTCTAATTACGTATTTCGAAATTTAAAATGAAAATTTTCATCTCCAAACTTTTACAAAACTGCCCAGTTTTAAAATGTAAAATTTTAAATGACCATCAATGATAGGTATACATTTTAAAACAATGATAATTTAAACGGAAAATAAATAAATGTTAATTGATTATTATTAAGAAATCCTAATATCTTTCTTTTTTTAACACCGTGTATACTATACATACTTGATGACATTACTATATTAAAAAAAAAATTTAGTGTAACATAACTTTCGCTAAAAATCAAACAAAAAATATTTTATCAATATTCTAGTGTACAGTAAACTTTCAAGAGGAAGTAAGTCATTTCTGTATAGAAAAAAAAAGAAGGATATTTATGTAGACACATACCTGTATAAGTACAAATATATTGCATCACATCACTACATCATCCCGCCAATATACGATCCATTGCATTTAACCACTAATTCATTTTCTTGCAAGAATTTTGTAATAACTCAAAAATAATGACAGAAGAAATTAAACTTTAAGCTTAAATAGGTTGATTAATTAAGGCTGTTTTTTAAGACGTTATCTTACTCCTATAGATGGAAGGAGAGTTCCGACGTCGTGATAATGAGAATTGTTGGACTTATATTGAAATAATATTTATAAGTTTATTACTCGTATCTTGATTTATTAAGATGCTTTGAATAGTATTCATTTTTTTAGTTTCAGTTTGATGTCAAAATAAAACATACATTAAGCCATCACAAAACGATTTCACAAAATGTACTCGTGTAAAATGTATACCCATGTACTTGTAAAATATTATGTATTTATGAAGAACAGACAGTTTTGAATCCAAAATATTTTTCACAGTTAAAATTAGATTTCTGAAAATATGAATATTTTTTTTAGGCTATTCAAGAAAGTACATTGATGAAATTGCCAAAAAGGCGGATACGAGTATAAAAACACTAAATTAAATATGTTTATAACATTAATGATTCTCATATTATTAGTTAATTTAACTTATATTTAGATTTGTATAATTAAATAATGTTTATACTGTATGAGCTGATTCCCACTGCACGCATGCCGATCGTATAAATTATATTTTACTAATGTTTATAAAACCTTTAGGTGACATTCTCAATATAAAAGCATTTTGTTCCGGTGGAAACACAGGTAGAAACTCACAAAATTAGTTTCCATTTTAATGATTATAATTATAATCGAACAAAAAACTATTAATCAGGGCAGTATTTATATTTTTCGCGACCCGGGGCAACACAATTTTTATGCTAAAAATTACACTTAATATTTTATTTTGTTAACATACCATATTATGTCTATAAAAATTTACCGCCCCTTTAATAATTAAAAAATTTGCCGCCCCGGGCAACAAGTTACACTTGCATCCCCTTAAATACGGCCCTGCTATTAATACAAGTTAATATCCTACCAACGTTTAAGCTTCTACAATTATTTTTATATAATTTTTTTCAGTCGTCGAAGAAACTAATTACTGTAATATCATACATGAGTGAACAATAGTATTTAAAATATAATACATTTTTTTTTAAATTATAAATGAAAATGACTAGTTTAAAAATGTTTGAATAACTAAGTTAGCAATTTTCCAACAATTTATTTTTATAAGATTTGCTTATTTAACTGCTTGGTGATATTTTCAGACATAATCCTTCAATACAGTAATTATAAACATAAACTGAATAAAACTTCCACATTAAATGACACAAGTTTTACATAATATAGTACGTTTTTAATAAATCGAAATTAAGTTAATAATTTTATTTTATTTCCTTCAGTGTCCGGTAAAAATATGGGCCCAGGTATTTAAAAATAATAATTCGATAATATTTTTTTAATAAATTTCCAAATGCCCATCGTATTTAAACACAATTATTCCTTTGAAAAAAATGTTGTGTTATTTAATTTCAACTAGAAGTGTTATAAAACATTACTGACTTTTACCGAAATAATTTTTAAAACAAATTTTTTAACCAAAATTATGTTAAGAAGATTTCGTTTTAGTCGAAAACTAAACAATCCGAATTCCAATATAGATAAATAAAATAAAAATAGTATCTTCAAAAATTGTGCGGATATAATCACGAGCATAAAATATTCCATTTCGAATATTTTTCTGGAATTAAAATCGGAATGTGCGTTATATTGTTCTATTCCAATATTGTGTTTTTAGAAATAATAATCATACGTTTTTATTTCAATTATTGATAAAGTATTTTAATTTAAAATTATTTCCAAATTTTCGTCAAAACCAATGTAAATAAATAAAAAATAACCAACGTAAATATATGCATTTATTCTAGTTTATTCTAAATATATTAATATTATTGGAAAGTTATATTTTAAAAATATTTTATATAGGACTTTCAACAAGTACAATAATATTATTTGAACTCACGCTAAATAATCATTTTAAACCAAAAGAATGTATCTAAAAAATTTGAGTTGAAATAATTGTTTCATAATATTTTCAGCTGAAATTGAAGCAGAAAGTAAGTTTAAATATAAGTGAAAAAAATTTTCCATATAAATTCACATAGGTTTTATATACATATAATCTGATATGGTTATCGTAAATCGAAATATAATTAATAATTTTATCGTTTTCTTTAGTGACAATTATGTCTTCGAATAAAGGTATTCGCAAAATATCGTGTAATATAGTTTTAATAATTTTCCGATTGACGGAAACTTTGAGCTTTGTTATCCACTAGGTAAAAATATCGCATTAATATCGTATTTATAATTTAAATTATGAGTGTTAAAAATCATAATTCAGGTTAAAATAACATTTAAAAATTTAAATGAAGTTAATTAAGTATTAATACATTTGAAATATTTAATTACCCGTAAATATTATTTTCAAAAATTGCCACGAATAAAAAATTTCCAAAAGACGTTATGGGGAATTCGAATATTCGTCTGGAATTAAAATCGGAATACGTGTTGCGACGAACTATTGGAGTATTGTAAACGTTATCATACATATAACTTATGATTAGACTTTTTATTTCAATTATTTTAAAGTATGTAGTTTTATAATAGATTTTTTTTTTTTTGAAGCACCGGAATGAATATATGCAATATAGTCAACATGAATGTTTATACATATCTTTGGTATAATATTCATTATACCTATTATGTGTTTGCGGATAATTCTTATTGAGCATTTGTATTACAACTATTATTTTAAGGAACACTTTCACCAATCATTTATTACAGAAACATGTTTAGAATTTGCAACAATTAATACATTTTCTCATTTGCTGCACAAAATAAACTCTTAATTCGATTTTTTTTTTTAAATATATTTATTGGTGTGACAATATCCTAAATAATCTATATAAATAATAACATTATGGTTTTTAATTATTCAAAAGCTGTTCACTTCAAAAAATATATAAATGGTGAGAATATATTTTAACAGTATACAATTACACTTTATAATACCTATCGTTGTTATCTATGACATGAATCAACCAAAACTTGGTCACCACAACTGTGTTCCTATCTAATACTCTATTGTTCGATGAGGAATAGGACTAGAAGTATTCGGTTTTATTCGAATCGTTCATCAGCGGTTTAAGGTCAGTTTGAGTTTAGTTTAGTATAGTAACACCGAAGAAATCGATAAGTCTATAAATATTCACACCGTCGACCGGTTTATTGGGCTTAAGCACACTGATTACTTTTTTTTCTTTCAAAAGATGTGTAAGGGAGTCTGATGATAATATGTTATTACAGTATTTCTTAAGCTAGAGTCTAGCATTGGGCTCACAGTTTTTAATGAACTCTGGACTTCTGCAGATATCCCTTTCTTAAAACTGTTTAAGACGCCACACACTTCTTCTAAATTAAAGGAAATAGTCAATATTGAATATTCCTGTACCTTTCTTTTCATATTTTAATATCTTGCTGATGGTTTTATCAAATGGAACTTTTGACAATTCGATTATCAGGCTAGATATATCTTATGCTGGTAGGTTTTCTTTTTATTATAGTTTGTGTGTATGTGTGTATATTATATTACGGAGCGTCAGTGTTTTCTACTTAAGAATTTAAAATCTAGTTTTCGACTATGTTTATTCATCGTTCCTTACGTGAAAATATTTTTAGTCGTTGCCTTCTGTACCGCTAACGTTTGTATTTCATTTGAGTATATTTTACCAGGAGATCAGAGTGTGCTACATTACCTACCTATCCTTGGTATTTATGGTGTTATGTCCCATCTTGAGTTCATTTTACGACAGAAACAACACGCCATTAGTAAATGTTTCGTCCCTAACCCATAGGGATATCTAATTGATTCTTAATTAAGTAATTTTAATTTTTTTTCAGAAAATGGTTTGAAAAAAGGTACATAAATTATAAAATTATTTTACGAAGCTTCAATTATATCATGTGTTCGAAAAACTATTTTGAATTAAAAAAGCGATCATATGAGAATAACCTGAATTTCCTAATTTCCATAAGTTCCGCTCTCCAAGAATTTACACTAATATTATATAATATCACTGTGAATCATTATATTTAGATAATTTGGTACACTTCACCATTTTTCCTATAACTAATATATAATTTTCGTATTTTCATCTCTAAATTATCTCTATTTATAAAATTGTTGTTTATTTTTAGTTGTATTTACACCTGAATGTAAGATAAATTTTTTTCGTTCCTCATACTTTACAAAATCCATTAAGATTTAAGCTACGAATTTTGGAAAATATAAGATTTTTATTCAATAAATTGCAATTGATATACAATATGTGCATTATCCATTATTTTATAATATGAATAGTAATATAATAATTTGTAATTTATAAATTGTTTTTACATTTTATAAAAGTGGTCAAACAATGTGAAAGTAAGTCTCGATATAGGCACAAGTTTTACTTGATAGGACTAGAATTGCCTTCCCTTTCACCTCGGTAATGGAAATTATCATAGGCGTGCGCACATATTTGTGGCAGGGCGGGCCAAGCCAATGTTAAATTAGGATCAAGGGCGTGTTTGGGGGGGGGGGGAAGAAAGCATTATCAGTTTCCCATGAGTCCTAACCATAAAATTTAAATACGTATATGCAATAGGTATGTGTTTCGGAGGTTAGGAGAAAACAATGATTATAATTAATATTCCAAATAGATGCATATTATTTATATACCACCGGAGCGTTTCAGGGCAAATTTTAAGGTTATGTAAAAAAACAATTATTTTGAAAATGTGAAAACCGTCCGTCAACGACGTTTTACACGTGAAATGCACAAAAAATATGTTCAACATCATAGATCGACTTACGTTTTAACTTCCTTGAAAAACAGCAATTACATTCCTTGATCTATGTTAATTGTTAAGGATAATCGTAATGTAAATATAAAATCATTATATAAGATATTTTGAGTTTTGAGGAAATCGTAAACAGACGCGATTATAAATAAAGTACGACTCGGCTCGCAGGGAGGGCCATGGCCCACCTGGCCCACCCCGTGCGCACGCTTATGGAAATTATTCTGTCCCAAATTTGAAAATCTTTCTAAGTAAATCAATACAGTTTTGTACTGTTTAGTAATTATAAGGGTTTTCTAAGAATTAGAAAATAATAAAAATATTTTTTTTTCCTGCTAATTAGAATACATCTTAAGACTTTACATTCGATTAATTATTTACTTACTTATTCACAAGCAATCATTGATGATCTAATAATACAATTAAATTATTATTCTTTTGGTTAACATAGGTGCATTGGAAAAATCTTTTGTAAAAAGTGCACGTAAGTAGGTTCTTTGAAGTTTAATTGTGATAGCATGTTCATGTTCTCGACATCATCTTTTATCCAAATGATTTTATTACCTTCCAAATGTCTCATTATTTGAATGGCCATGTCTTTGTCTATACTCTAAAGTAGAGAACACATTATATGTATTATTATTCTAATATTTATTAATAATTATTATCGTTATTGGTTTTTTGCGTTTTTTAGTTCAAGAAACAAATTATTTTGTATACGCCTTAAAAAAAATGAGTAATTAAAAAAAATTATATTAAATTTAACTCATCCCTATAAATTTTATGTATATTATAATTACGTTATTACTTTTTATATTTATATTTATATTTATTAATTAAATATCTTTATATTTACAATATTTTTAAATTATGACGGTTATTACAGTATTTTGTTTTTTTTATAAATAAATATAAAAAAAATTCACGTCTACGACCTACTACTACACGTTTTAAACGAAAATTATAAATTCCACAAAATAATATAATGTTGTGTGAACTTGCATTGGAAATTATTAACGTAGCGTCGCAATATTATATCACAATATATGTACTAATACTTTTGATATTGTGGACTACAAGTAACGGTTATAAAAATACAAAGGACGTAATTAGATAATTAAATTGAATACAAGTTTTTTTATCTATAAATCATTTAGTATATTGGTTGTTGTTTTTAAATGATGATATATTTTTTTTTGTTTTGTTACGTCGCCTTTAACCCTAAAAAAATAATAGGGTTATCACTTACCAATTTTTAGCCTATTATGTACCCATTACAATTTTGTCAAATGAACAATATAATAATATATTTTGTAGTGTAATATTTAAAAAATTCCAAAGTTATATATTATAATGAAAACTAAAAAATATTTGAGTTTTGGACAAATTCGCTTTACAAATTATTAGTACTTCATTTTAGTGAAATATTATATTTTTATAGCTGTAACCACAATATCGACAGATTGTAAGTTGAGTAAAAAAGGATATTGTCGTAAATAAATAATAATAAAATGCATAAGTTTATTATTTACAAAAATTATTTTTATCGATTGTCGTTTAAAATGAAAATTATATTTTATTTGTCTCATTATTTCACATTTAATCTTATCAATTTATTTAAGGTTATCACATTTCAGCATATCTTGTATTGCAATTATGTTAAACTAACAATATAGTTATTATATATTTTGGAGTAATGTTTAAAAAATTCTCATATTTTAAATTATTAGGAAAATTACAAATTGTTTAACTTTTCGCCGGATTTGTATTAAAGATGATTAGTACTTTATCTTGATAACGTTATATTTTTTTATAGCTGTAGTAACGACGTCGAATGATGGTAATTTAAATTTTAAATGATGAAATGGACATAAATTAATATTAAAAATACTTACATTTTTATTATTTAAAAAACATTCCGTTTTAACGATTGTCGTTTTCAAATAATAATACTACATTTACTCTTTTCGTTATGTCACATTTAATCTTCAAAATAATAATGCTATCATTTTCCAGCATATTTCATATCACAATTTTGTCAAATAAACAACATAATTATAATATATTTTTCAGTATAATGTTTAAAACTTCAGGTGTTATATAATTAGTTTTATGAAAATTAAAAATGTTTAATTTATGGACGGATTCATAGTTTATAATTTTATATAGATCAAGGAGCTTTTACGAAAAATTGTAACTTAAATTTTAAATGATGATATAGACGTAAATAAATATTAGAAAAACGTAAATTTTATTATTTTAAAACATTCCATTTTACCGATTCTCGTTTTAAACAATAATATTTTTGTTTCGTTATTTCACATTTGATCATAAAATCACAATTTAATAATTGTTCAGCGAGCTTTATATTAGAATTTTGTCAAATAAATAACATGATGATAATATATTTTGTAGTAAAACTTCAATAACTTCTTATTCTATATAACTCTTATTTTGAAAATTACATAATACGAATATTTAACTTATGGACGTATCCGCATTACAAAATATTATTACTTCATCTCGGTAATTTACTATAATTATTTTAGTTGAAGACGATTTTACAGAAAATTGTAAGTTAAGTTTTAAGTGATGAAATGAACGTAATAAAATAACAAATAAATGTTGAAATTTATTATCTAAAACCATTATTAATAATAATTATTATTAATCTTATTTTATCGATTGTCAGTTTCAAATAATAATAATTGTTATTATTAATAATAATAATAAAATAATTATTATTATAATTATTATTACAATTTATTTGTTTCGTAATTTGATTTTAATAATCACATGGTTATAATTTTTAACATATTTTATATTACAATATTTTATAAAATGTAGTAATTTAGTATTCAATAATATATTGTGTATTGATGCTTAAACTTATTCTCGGGTTATATGTTATTAAAATTACAATATATTTATCTTACGGCGGATTCGCATTGTAAATTCTTACTACTTATCTCGGTATAAATTATGTATATATATTTATAGCTATAATTGGACTCACAGAAAATGATAATATATTTTTCAGTATAATGTTTAAAACTTCTTATGGTATAGATTATATTTAATATAATAATTTATATTAAATTTAACTAATCCTATAAATTTTATGTATATTATAATTACGTTATTACTTTTATATTTATATTTATATTTATAATTATAATATTTATATTTATTAATTAAATATCTTTATATTTACAATGTTTTTAAATTATGACGGTTATTACAGTATTTTGTTTTTTTTATAAATAAATATAAAAAAAATTCACGTCTACGACCTACTACTACACGTTTTAAACGAAAATTATAAATTCCACAAAATAATATAATGTTGTGTGAACTTGCATTGGAAATTATTAACGTAGCGTCGCAATATTATATCACAATATATGTACTAATACTTTTGATATTGTGGACTACAAGTAACGGTTATAAAAATACAAAGGACGTAATTAGATAATTAAATTGAATACAAGGGTTATCACTTACCAATTTTCAGCATATTATGTACCCATTACAATTCTGTCAAATGAACAATATAATAATATATTTTGTAGTGTAATATTTAAAAAATTCCAAAGTTATACATATATTATAATGAAAACTAAAAAATATTTGAGTTTTGGACAAATTCGCTTTACAAATTATTAGTACTTCATTTTATTGAAATACAATATTTTTTTATAGCTCCAGTACTCATTGAAGATTATTGTAAGTTTAGTATAAAAAAGTGTCATTGGTGATTATGGTCTACGTGTTAGAAATGAACGCGGAGAAAGTATGAAGATTTTTGTCGAAGATGAAGATTTAGTTGTGTTAAACACCTTCTTTAAATTGCCGTCAAGACGCTTATACACATAGAGTTCACCACGTAATCAACCTGGTGATATAGTTCGAAATCAGATTGATTACACGTTTATTAAAAAGCGTTTTAGGAATAGTTGTTTACGAGTCAAAACATAACCTGGTGTCGATATTGAATCAGATCATAACTCTTTAGTTGGTAGTTTCAGAATTAAATTTTAAAAAATGTATTAAAAAACAATTTAAGAAAAAAAGGGATATAAGAAGATTGAAAGGAAACGAAATATGTGAAAAAATTTCAAAAAATATAGGGAACGTTTGCAGAGTTTTAGAAAGGAAAAACAATTTTATCTACTTTTTTTAAATTATCACGGTTATTGCAGTATTTTGTTTCTTATATAAATAAATCTAAAACAAATTCACGTCTACGACTTAATACGACACATTTAAACGATTATTATAAATTCCACAAAATAATGTAATATTAAATGAACTTGCATATAATTGGAAATTATTATTAACTTAGCTACCCAATATTATTCCATAATATATGTGTTAATACTTTTGATGCTGTGGACTACAAGTAAATTTTATAAAAATGCAAAGGAAATAATTAGATAATAAAATCGCATAAAAGTTTTTTATCTATAATTCATTCTAGTACTCGTATATCGGTTCTTGTTTTTGAATGATGATGATTTTTATTTTTATTTTTTTGACTCGTTACGTTACCTTTCATCATAATATAATAATGGTATCTGTTATCACTTACCAATTTTCAGCATACTATGTATTACAATTTTGTCAAATAAACAATATAATAACAATATACTTTGTAGTATGATATTTAATAAATTCTAATGTAATGTATATTATTATGAGAACTAAAAATATTTAACTTTGGACGAATTTCCTTTATAAATTATTAGTACTTATTGTATATATATATATATATATATATATATATATATGTGTGTGTATTGTATATGTATATGTACTCCTAGTTCGTGGCATTCTGTGATAGTACAAAAGTGGTGGTGACTAACGCGCACTGCGACTGAGTATTTTTTTTTTGCGAACGTTTCCTTTTTTTTACACAATCATTTTGGAATAGTCGATCGATGGTTTTTTTTTGTTTTGTCCCCTCGATCTTTGTTTCGACCGTCCACAGGAAACACAGAACACGAACTTAAATACGCCGTCTATCAGCACCGTTCGTGTCCATTTATCATCGTTAAGTAGCGGTCAGACTAGAACCGACGTCGGCCGAATATTTTTCGGACAACATCTGCCGAATTATCGGAAAAAAAATTCGGCCGATGGAAATGGTCAGACTACGTCCGAATTTCGGTTGAATTACCAAAATTGTATATTATACAGTATACACACGTATATTTTTATTACTTGCAGTTCGACACTCAACATGGATGTTGCTGATTACAATCGTTATATATGTATATATATACTATTAATTCCCATTTCTGCCGATTATCATTCCACATTTTTCTACAAACATCCCTGTGATGGTAAGATTTTGACTTAACGTTCCATAAAGTCTCTTTTTCAAATACCAACTGTATTAATTATCACAGTTAACCATGTTTTAAATAATGTAATATTAATGATTAAATGAAAAATTAATACAGTTGGTATTTGAAAAAGAGCCTTTATGGAACGTTAAGTCAAAATCTTACCATCACAGGGATGTTTGTAGAAAGTTGTGGAATGATAATCGGCAGAAATGGGAATTAATATTATGTATAAACATATATAACGATTATAATTTATAATACAAATTAATATGATTGTTGCGCCTACTTATTTTCTTATATAATTTGTGAAAAGTAATTAATAATATAGATGAGTTAATTTATAATTATAACACCTAAATATAATTTATTAAATAGATATATAATATACCTAATTATAATTTACAATTTTTATTTTGAGAAAAGTGTGTGGAATTCTTCACGTTCTTCCCTCTCCACAAAAATATCATTAACCCAAAATTGTTTTTCTTTTTTTTTGGGTTAATAATAAATATTTTAGAACTGGGTTTGTTGCTAAAAAAAATATTTCATCAGCAACATCCATGTTGTGTGTCGAACTGCAAGTAATAAAAATATATGTGTGTATTACTGTGTACTATACAATTTTGGTAATTCAACCGAAATTCGGACGTAGTCTGACCATTTCCATCGGCCGAATTTTTTCTCCGATAATTCGGCAGATGTTATCCGAAAAATATTCGGCCGATATCGGTTCTAGTCTGACCGCTACTTTAATCGTTTACACCGTCGCCGAATCGCCGAATTTGCACTATGTCGAGGCTCCGACTTTTCGTGTTAGGTCCGTCATCCGACATTTGTACCAGATGATTAACAAGCGCGTAAGTCAGGTGGAACATTTTTATTTTATTATTATTTGGTTTTATTGTGTACCACTGTCTGTATAAATTTGAGTCGCGTACATGTCGTTTTCTTTTGTCGATCACGATATTGTATTTGACAGTCCTTCTTGTCCCGTAGTTTTGAAGAGCATTTATTTGTTATAGATATACATATAATATGTATAGAAAAATTAATTAACATTCACATTTTGCAGTCCACAATATTTTGTTTGTAATTCAAACCCCCCATTAAAGAACGGGTGTTAATCGGATCTCTTTGAGGACGAAATTCGGGCTTCAACATACATATCTATTAATCATGAAACATCCTGTTTTTATCGACTGTCGTATTTAAATGATAAAAATATTTTTATATGTCTCGATATTTTACATATAATCTTTCAAGAATGAAATTTTTCACTTTTCAACATACTTTACATATGTGAAACGAACAATATAATGTATTTTGTGGAAATGTTTAAATAAATTATTTTATTATGAAAATACAATGTCTTGAAAATAACAATATCTTTAACTTTTGAACGAATTCACACATTGGGTATCTTTGGAACTCTATCTCTGTAAAGTAAATATGTTTTTAACGACTTTAGACGTATTAACGGCAGTGACGCCGAAGTCCATAATAGCACGTACGGCGAAATGGCCTTATGACTACATACCCAACCCATGGCTGTAACCAAATTTAAGTAGTAAGCAAAAAAAAAATATATCATTTTTCTTACATTTTCACGAACTTGAGAAATCGTTTTAAAAAACCGACAAATAAGTAAAAAATATATATATATATATTATATACTCGTATATCTTACTATATAATATCATGTCCTCTATGTCCTTCAAATCCTTTAAGTCTGTGCTCATAAATACTCAACGGATTTTATTCCGGGTTTGACTAATGGATTATGTAGTGTTTGATGAAGAAATTTATGCGTATAAATTCGTGTCACCTAATACGAAAAATTGTAGAATTCTAGGCGTAGAAAAGGTCTTAAGACCGGTTACCGTGGCGACCAATCGAATTAAAATTTTTGTTTGTCGTAATAAATAATTAAGTTAGGTTCTCCTTTAATATAACTCCGGAACCTAAACCCACGAGAATTGCGATTAAAATTTTTGAAAAATTTTAAATTTTGAAGGCTTATGTGTATAATTTGTTGGTATATTATTAAAAACGAAATTTAAAGTCGAAAAAACAACCGTAGCCAACCGGTGTTATATTATAATAACACCTACACTATCCGTAATAATATACGACAACGTATGTGTGCATTCGTTAAAAACAAATTTATGACCTGTAAGTAACAACTTACTACAGGTTAGGCAACACCAGACTACGGCCGAATGATATAGATCTTATTCTTAGTGAAGAAGTGCCAACCGACAAGTAGATCCTCTTTTATTTGATATCGTTTCGACGAATATTGTTCATAGACCATGTGAACTATGTTGTAAGGTTACCTATGTCATGTTACATAGATTCATCATGCATGAAAGATGGAAAGTGAAAAAAAAACAAGTTTCTAAAGCAGTCTTTACTTGAAATCGAACAGAATACGATGGCTATCCAAAATATCGCCGTTGCTCACCATGAAGTGGTGGCGAGAAGTGGAGTGACATGTTTCCAATAATCATATTATCAATCTTAATAATCAATAGGTTGTACCATTTAATCTTTTAACATTACGTGAATTTGATTGCCATGTCGATGTAGAGAACTACAATTCAGTAAAGTCTATTCAATATGTTTGCAGCTACATTAATAAAGGCTCTGATCAAACTGTATTCTCTGTTAAATTACCGAATGAAATCGCAACTTATCAAAGTGGCAGTTCATCTGAAACTGCATGGAGTATTTTCGGATTTCTTATACATGAACGTTCTCCGTCAGTAGTTCATCTGGTTTTTCATTTGGAAGATGAACAACGTGTATATTTAACGCTTTAAAATGTTCAAGAAAGAATCAAAAATCTAAATAATTTAAATGCGATGGCATTTTTCGAACTATGTTCACGTGATAACTTGGCCGAAACATTACTGTACGCTGAAGTTCCTACTTACTATAAGTTTGACAACGATAAATTCTGCAGGAGGAAGCAAAGAGAAGCAGTAGCCGAATTTCCAAGAATTCAGAAATCAAACTTCGTCGGAAGAGTGTTTTTACGGTTTACTCAAAACAACACATAGTGTTATTATTTGCATATCTCAAAACTGTCAATAACATTGTTCATAATTCATTTCAACGATATTCTTATCAATAATCGATGAACAAGACAGACGACAGTTGATAGCCTACTGCTGCTGTTGTTACATAATATCATTGCAAAACAGTATACGGAATAATGCAGAAGCGACACTTGGCAAGGCGACAAGGTGGCCCTTGGGATCCGTATTCGATGGTAGAAGCGGTTTATAATAGTAAAATTGAAATTATTAGTTATCCGTTATCATTTATCAGATAATTATGATTCACTATAATACATTAAGGACCCGCCCCCATCCCCGCTCACCACAAACAAATTGCAAATATATATGTATATATTATGGCGTCAGCATACACGAGCATAGGCAGAAATAAGGGGGGGGGGGGCTAAGCCCCCCATATATCTTATAATTTGTATGTATTTTGGATATTTGACTGATTATGACTGATGTTAAAAATGTTAGCCCCCCCAGAAAATTTAATAGATTTCTGCCTGTGTACACGATCATGGTCTTCGGCGTCACTGATTAAAGAAACCGAATAAGTTAAATTTTAATGATAAAATAGACGTAAATTAGTAATTGAAATGCACAAAAGTTTATTATCTATAAAACAATTTATTATTATTATTATTATTTCGATTGTCGTTTCTAAGCGAAAATAATGGTTTTATTTGTCTCGTTGTTTACATATTTTTTCAACAGTTAGCATGTTTTACATTACAAAGTTGTTAAATAAAAATCATAAGAATTTATTTATTATTAATGTTTAAAAATGTTGCCAGTATGTTATTATAATGTATTCACTTTTAACACTATTAATATATTTTAGTTTTTGTAGTATTATACTACTCGCATATGTCATATCATGTAAAATTTAATCCAGGTAATATGTATTGTATTTATTACCTAATTATTACTATAAATACAATAATTAAGCTTACCGTTGCAATTCAATTTATTAATTCGTAAAACATCATTATATACAATTTATATTACTAGCAGGTGAACTACAAAAGCCTGAAAATTGGTGCTCAGAAAATGCGAACTCACCGTCAGGGACTGGAACCGAACTGGAACCGAACCGAAAAGAAACGGTATGGAACCGAAACCCTTTGAAAAGATTGGAACCGAAACCTAACCGTAACCCTAATTTTATTTTTTTCAAAACCGGAACCGAAACCGGAACCGATATTTGGAAATACAGGTTTTATCGGTTATTTTCGGTACAAATGTATTAAAACTAAAATATTTTACACAAAGTATAAAATAATATTTTCTCGTAATGAAATTTTGTATGTATGACAAAAATAAATGTTTGCCATTTAGGCCCGGTACACGTGCGATTTTTTGATACGCGGGAGCGCTGCGTTATCGTAATTGCGAGTGCTTTTATCCATGAACTAATTGCTCGACACACGCGTGTTCATCACCTTGCGAGTCCGGACGAGTCAAAAATTACTCCGATAACGCAAAGTCAAAATATCATAAATACGACGTTTCATTACCAATATAGCGACTATAGTGGTGCAATTCACACGTCCGAGATTTTACCACAATGATCCATGATTTTTGTACGTACATATTCGAATATAAAAACCACACGGAAAATATGGGTATTCTCATACGGTAATCGTACGGAGTAAAAATAGAAAATTATTTGGTATCAAATCTCGCTTACGATTTGTACAACATTATATCATTTCATAGTTTCGGATTCAAAGACTGATATATTATGTAATGGGCAATTACGATGACACAGTAGAGCCGCACGTGTGTACCGGGCCTTATAATGTAAAATAACAACAATAGGGAAATCATGTTTATAAATAACTTTGATAATCGTAAAGACCACAGACAAGGACGAGATAATATAAAATTTTACGAATGTAGTTTGTAGTGCCTGGGTGGGTGGGTAGTTTTATGTGTCTGTCTTCAGCAACACCTATATTTTCTAGGATAGCTGCTATAAATGATAGGAACGAAATTTTAATAGGTACAACTTTTAGGTATAGACATAAAAAAAAACACATTATTGTAAAACTAACACATTCTCCACTTTCTCCAGAATTTAAAATATGCAAAATAAAATTATCAACATTGATAGGATATTAAGAAAAGTATTATAACAAGAAATTATGTAAAAGTCCAATAAATTTCTCAAAAAAAAAATGTAGAAAATTTAAATAATTAATCTGGCTACTAATACTGGTGGTTATACTCGTATGATGAAAGTGAAAAAATATACTGAACAAAAAAGTGGTATGCTAAAAAAATTATTAAATCCTTAATAATACTTGCTCCACATTATAAATTAATATATTATTACTTTTTAATCATAATTTCCATATTTGAAGGACGGGATAGTATCGACATTAACCGGAACCGGAACCGGAACGAAACCGAAATTAATTTTTTTTCAAACACAACCGAAACCAGAACCGACAAAATCATTAAGGGTCTAGTCCCTGCCCACCGTCAAGTATATTGCCTTAGCCTTATTTTGGGTAGCTCTCCATTATATGAAATATTAAATTTAAAATATGTGTTTTAAATTGTTTAAAAGTTTCTATTTTAAGTCAAACGTCTTGTGTAAGTTGCATATAGTGCAATTTTTTATGTTTTTAAATATAATGTGTTTTGTTCAGTTTTTTTCCCGAATAATTTTGATTTGAATCTCAATAACTATATATATATTATATTTATGCGTGCTATAATTAGCATTTAATTATATTATTAATATTTTATTGTAATGTTCTTTATAATATTGTTTGTAAATAAAGAACAGTTACTTTGACCAAATTTTGTCTTAATTGTTATTCACATAAATTTTAGACTATTAAAATACGTATATAATTTTCAGAAATATATCATTTTACGTGTGGACTTTTTAAGGAATAATAATTTTTGTAGAATACCTGTATGCTAAGAATCGTTTTTAATTTGAAACAATTATACCACGTAGCCGAATTAAGTTGTACACTACATCTATACAACTATATACATGTAGTAGTAACTATATAACACGTATTCGAATACACTTGTATATTTATTTAAGCGCGTTGCTTTCAAAAACAAAATGTATTTTGAAATGTATGCCAAATTAAATAAAAACATTTAGGCGCATGTATTTCGATTTGAAAAAAAATGTAATATTCTCAGCAGTTTAAACAAATAATCGGAGTTTAAAAAAAAAAAAATTTTTAATTTACATTTTAAAAGGATGGGCAATATACGGAAAATTAATATGGATAATATATTATGAAACATAATATATGCAGTTTTTTTTTTTTTTTGTAACAAAATTAAGGTTTTGAAAATAATGTCAGTCATATGGCGGCCTTGAGCCGCAACACAGGAATCCACGCGCTCGCGAAAGTAGCCCATATCGCGTCGGTCAGCATCTGTACTGGAACTTCTCTCACCACTCGTGTGATCTCGTCCTTCAATTAATCAAGGGTTAACCAATTGTGTTGGTGGAACGTTGATTTAAAGTGAGCCCGCGAGAAAAAAATCACACGTTGTCAGGTCAGGGGAGTGGTAGGGCCACGGAACGTCCCCATAGTGCGAAATCAGACGTCCGGGGAATTGTTTTGCGAAGAACGTCCATTGAGGCACGAGCTGTGTGTGATGTTGCCCCCAATCTTGTTGAAACCACACTTTTCTGACACAGACACGGATCCGACGTACCGTTGTTTCGTTGATCCCCAGAGAAACGGCGCACAAACGAACGGAACGGTTGGAGCTGTATCCCGGTATCCGACCTTCTTACTCTGTCCACGTTTTCGCGGCCGTTCTAACCGTTCGATTCCATCCCGTAGTTCTTCTCGTCACCATTCTACCCGTCGTGTTGATGATTGCTGTGACTCGTCTCGTGACGGTCTTGCGGTCAGGAATGGCGCGGAATGTTAAAGTGAGCTGAAAAATCTCGCTGCGTTCGAACTATACCGTCTCACCGTTTCCGAAGCACCGCCGTATACTGTGAACACACGTTGTTGCACACTCCACGCCGTTTTGCCGACTAAAACTGCACCTTATCTAACGAGCCGCCTCCCACACCGGTCAGACTTTTCCGCTCGAAATACAAATGTTTTGAAAAACACGCGTGTTTGTTCTGACAAGTACGTTCCGATTTCCGCCCGGGCGCGCTAGAACGAGGAGCCCCGGGCCCTGCAGGCCCGACGGTATTTGTTCGGTATGGGAAAAGAAGAAAGAAAAAAAAAACGCTTGTAAATGTCGAGGAAAATAAGAAAAACGTATTTTGGTGGTGGAGGTTTACTCGGCGCGGAGACCGTGCAAACGAATATATTTCGTACCTACTCGAGCATTATATTAAAAAAAAAATACGTTATTACTGCGCGTCGCGGCGGTAAGGACGGCGGCGAGAGCGTATTGCGTTCGTCCGACGAAACCGAACCGTCGTCACGGCGGCGCGGGGCGACGGCGGCGAAGGCGAGTTTCGCGCGTATACGGTTCCTCGTGCAGCCAGTCGCCATTTAGACATTACCGCGCGCGCGCGCTCGCAACGCACCGCACACACGAAAAACGCTCGCACACCCGTACGGACGTCCGTTACAGACCGCCGCCGCCGCCGCCGCCGCCGCCGTCCAGACGATTATCTCGCGGCGTTCTCGCCGTAACGTTTGAAAGTCTCTGTTTTTGTTTTTTTCGATTCTCCTCCGCAAATCGTCGAAATATCCCTCGTCCTCGCACTCGTTACATCATATTAATAACGTACGCCGTCCGTAACCATTCACAGGTGAGTCTTTTTATTCCTCGCATTATTATTATTATTATTATAATCGCTATATTACAATATTAGTATTAATAGTGATATTATCGTGTGGGAAATTGCGCCGCGCAGTGGCGCAGGAACTATTTTTCACTCGGGGGGCAAACATTTGATATATATAAATATTTTTTTTTTTCAATAATTTATAAACAAAAAACTAAACATTTTTTTTATCAATGTTGCCTCATTTTGAGGTATATAAAATGTCTAAGAATGTATGAAACCAGTTAAACAAAAAAATATATATGAAAAATATCATAGTTTTTTCTTTATATATATATATATATACAGTGTCGGCCTGGCACACCAAAGGCCCCTGGATCTTTTTATTTTGGGGCCTCCTGCCCCTTGGTTTAATATGAAGTTAAAAAATACATATCAATAAAAAACAATTCATTATATAGGGTGTCCCAGATCCGTGGGCGGAGTGACTCTAAAATTCTTACCGGGCAAATAACATTTTTCCGGGCCACTTATGAAAAAAATTAATTTTTATTTTTTTTTTTGAACTTGCGCCTTCTGTTTCCATATAGAGTTAATACAGATTAATAAAAGAATCTATGGTGAAGTTAGAATTTGGTGGTTGGATTTAATTTTTAAAACAATTTGAAATTTGACAATGTTACCGTGTTTCTTTAATAGATTTATTTTTTCCGTTTTTCGGCTCGTACTATAAATAGTCCAATGGATAAATACCATGATTTGACGTGTACGGTTCAGGGTTCGAACCGCTGTTCTCAAATCAATTTTTGCATTATTTTTTTTTACACATTATAATAATATAAGGCAAAGATTTCAAAACTGGTGGAGACATGGCGTTCAAATATATTGGTATATAAAAAAAAAAAAAAGATGGGGCCCCGGCCGCATTCGCGGCCTAGTGGCCATGGCCAGGCCGACCCTGTATGTATATATATATATATACCTAACCTAACCTATATATATATATATATATATATATATAAAATATATAATATATTATTTAGTATGTGCATCATTTACTTAAAATATGTGTGTATTGTAGTAACTAGTAACATATTATGTACAAAGTTAATAACATTAATAACCAATAAAAGGAAGTTATTCCTTTATAAAAAAAATACGTATGCTCGAGGAAGTAAACAAAATCCACGACTGACACAGATGCAAAAATTAAAAACCCGTAGCATATTTATTTTTAGATGTTGATAAAGTGTACTGTAGTTTTACCATCTTCTTGTTATTGTATGATTTATAGAATTATTTTGAGATTAATTATATATATGTTTACACTGATGATGACTGTTCATTTTATCCGAGGGGGCAAAAGTATAACTTAGCCCTCCCAGAATTATATCTGGGGGCAACTGCCCCCTCTGCCCCCCTTCTCCGGCGCCACTGGCGCCGCGCGACTATTTTCCCGCCCGTAAAACGACACAATCGACGAAAACCGTAAATAATAAATTAGTACTTTTTTTTTATGCGCGGGTGTATGTGTGTGTATCAACACAATCGGGCCGAAAAAAAAAAAAAAATGAGTATCGTCCACCCGTATACCGGGATACCAGCGGTTATATAGGCGTTCGGACGGTACCTATTTTGTAACAATTTATTATAGAATAACGTTATGCGCGGGAGACTTTAACGCTGAGTCGCGCGACCCGCGGTTCAAAAATCGAAACGGCGGCAATCGTGATAATTATTTACATTTTCTATGTATTGGTCATCGTCGAAAGATGAATAGTAATTTTATTTAGTTGCGTATAAGTCGAGTCGTGAAACGTAACGGATTTTTTTGTAAAAAAAAAAAAATTTTCATTATTATTATTATTATTATTATTGTTTTTTTTTTTTTTTATTGGATTTTGGCGGAAAAAACGTAAATCGTATATACATTTACTTTTATTATTTTTTTATTTAATTATATACGTTATAATATGACCGTGTACGTGTGTGTATTTTCTCGCGCGTATTACATTTTTACGATAATATATATCAGAATACATTTAGGATTCGTGTTTTTCTCTCTCTCTCTCTCTCTTATGTCATTCATATACGCGTATAAATTAATATAATATAATTCGAAAAATTTCCTGAGAAGCATATTATTCTCACACGCGTAACTACATACTACTCTTAATGTTTGTTGGTTTTTTTTTTTCTTCGACGCGAAATAATAATTATAATCAGCTACACGTATCGTCGCGTATAGGAAACAAACATATATATAATATTATCGATCGTCTATATTATACGTTATTAATTTCCGGCGAATTTTAATTGATTATTATTATTTTTTTTTTTTTTTTTTTTTTTAGTGTAAACGCAGATTATTATTCTAATTTTTTTTTAGTTGAATTAATTTTTTTTTTTTACTATAAATGATATATATATATATATATAAACTATTATATTATTATAGGAAGTCATTATTTTCGACTATATTACGCTTGTCAATAAATTCACAAGATATTACACAGTTATACGTAGACTCGGATTAAATTTAAATATACATATTATTTCTATTTCGAGTGAAACGTCGTCACAGCGATTTTTTTATTTTTTTTTTTCAAAAACTGATTTGAAAATACACTCATATATATATATGTATTTCATGTGTTTTTTATTTTTCGTTTTTAACAAATTTAAAAAAAATGAAAAACGTATACCCAAAATGACAATTTAAATTATCGCCCTCGTGTATAAATAACGTCTTACGCATTATTATACGTATAATACACGTAATATGTATTTATATGCGGATTTTTTTTTTTTGTTTTTAACGACTACTATATTATAGTGCTAACGCGTTACGCTATTATGTACACTGCTCGCGAAATAATGTTGTTCAAACACTTCTTACGATTTTAAATAATTAAATTTAATATTTCTACAATTATTCCTTTCTCGCGCGTACCGTGATACCGTAGTGAAATATATGTTTATGCGTATATACGCACTCGAACCGCGTACGATTTATAATAATATCGCTGGCGTAATACACCTGAATACAAATAATACACGAAATGAAGTAAACCGCGTATATTACAATGATTCTCGCTTCGAAGACAGGAATTATTTTAAAAATAAAACGTTTAATTTTATTACGTTCATTATTGTTTTTTTTTTTTTTTTTTATCAATATTTTTGGAGTCTAAAAATGTATTTCAAACAAAACTAATAGTATTAAGTAGTTTATTTCATTTTTTTTTTTAAATTAGACGAATTTAGAAGAACGTCTATATATAGAATTCGTGTGTATGCGTATACCGAATGGAAAAGTTCGTGAAAAATGTGTCTGTCATCTTTTGTGATATAATAAGTAGGGCAGATGACTTGTAGCATTTGCATATTTGTTTTTGCGTAGGTATAATCGCATAATAATATTCGAGTAAAAAACAAATACGTTTTATGACGAAACAACGATACGAAATTTTATTTCGAGCTCTTTTTGGCTTTTATATTTCTGTTTTATTATTATTATTATTATTATTATTATTATTATTATTATTATTATTATTATTATTATTATTATTATTATTTTGTTGCATGTTTCATAAATTTGTTTAAACTTGTTTGCACATTTCTTAAATTTCGATTTAATGTAATCAATAATTTTAATAATATTTAAAAATTACGTTTAAAAAAAACCTAATTTCAAGTGCGTTACTTAAAGCTTTCCACTTTTTTTCAAATTAACTTTTGACTTATAAAGTTACATTTTTTTAATATACCGAAATAATTTTCGAAAAAAAATTGTACATAAAATATGAAGTCGAGTTAATACCTAATGACATAATATACGGGCAACGTAAAAATATTGGATGTCATAAAATTGGTACTTATACACATTTTAATATTATTTACATATATTCTGATAAGTGGTAAAATCAAAATTTACATAATACGTGAAATTAATAAATAACTAATTAGATGATTAATTATTATCAAACAATAATAGACGCTGGAAGATTTCCCATTTAATTCTTGTGCTATTCTTATTGCCGATTACAGAATTTTAATAATTTTTTTTCTCGAGTTTACTTTTAACTTTTGAAGTTAACAAAAAAAAAAAACATGTATAAATAACATTTTAATTAACTCAAATGTATCGACATAGCGACAGTTAAAATTTTTAAAAAAATAATCGACTCGCCAGTCTTTGCCGGTCGTCACACACACGGTGTGTCTATATTTTATACAAACCTTTCGATTTCGATTGTTTTCCGTGATAACGTCTTATATACGTGACAATATATTTGCCATCCACCTCGTACACTCGACCGGTATTATATTATAATATTAAAGGGTTTTTATAAAATTTGAGTGTTTTAGGCTTTCGGACTTACAAATATTATAATATATATATATATTGTAATAAGTTTCGTACGACCTATTAACACAGGCGTGTCTGAATTTTCTGCAAATGTGAATCTGCTATTTTGGAATTTTTCTCCTGCTATATAAACATTAATACTTTAACTGTTTAAAACAATTTACACCTACTATCATTAATAGTTTTCGACGTATTGTGAAATATTTGTACAACGTTATAGGTTTTTTTTTTTGTTAATTTTCTTCACCTGACACT
The DNA here is from genome assembly GCA_032441835.1 of Slavum lentiscoides. NCBI lineage: Eukaryota > Metazoa > Arthropoda > Insecta > Hemiptera > Aphididae > Slavum > Slavum lentiscoides. Next base: position 5,970,037 of record CM063715.1, on the reverse strand, counting down.
GCAGCAGTTATATAAAGGTGTATAATTACGGACAAAAAAAATATATACCTAAAACAGGAAGTATTTTAAAAGCTGGATGCCGGTTTTAAGCGGAATCTTGTAACGTAAAATCGTGAATTATGCTTTTCAATTTAGCACGGGAGATGGTTTCGCAGATCTGTCAGTTGCAGTCAAAGCGTGTCCAGAAACAAGCCAATGTCTATCACTGCAACGTACATAATATACGTGTTGTTCGATTCTATTCGATGGTCTGATACAATATAATCGCTCGAGGGTTCGTCGTTAATAATAATAATTTTTCGTATTATTTATATATAATAATACGACGACGCAGACGATTCGGTTTCCCATAAACCGTATACGTATCAAATAAATTATAGTACAGATGCCTATATATATATTTATACGTTTTTCTTTATACAAATTCGATCCGACGACCGCCAACACGCATTGTTCACGATATAACACTACAACTTATAATAATAATAATAATAATACGGATAGGATTGTATTCGATATTTATAATTATGAAAAGAAAAAGGAAAACATAATAATTATACCGTCTTGCAACGCGGCGTGTCAGCTATCTCTGATTTTCCCCCTCCCCCCCACCAATCTTATGTGTGACTAATAATAATTCCTATATAACATATGTAATAAATATAATATATGTACCTGTTTATGTATATGTGTTTGTCTTGTAAAAAAAAACAAGAAAATGTATTTATATAAAAATTAAGTATATTCTGGTCAGTTAGGCGAAAAAATATATTCGAAAATACTCTGTAAACACTTTGTTGGAGAGAGGAAGGGACGCGGTTCGCTATATAAACGACTTTTAACATTATCCGTTCGAAAAAATAATGTACACATTCATTCTACCGTCTTGACTGCATACTATTCTAAATGGCTTACGTGTTATTTTGTATGATCTAAACCTCGCGCGTATATTATACTATCGCCATTATACGATCCTACAAACGCCCGAGTATAGGATTGAAAATCATAAAATTCGTTACTCATTGCTGTGCGCACGCGCGTTCCAAACGTTAAACGTCATTGAAATTTTGCTTATAACCGAAATCGATGAGTTCGTTTTTTCATAGAAAAAAAAAAAAAAAAAAAAACATTGTGTAAATCGCTCGATCCGCGTATTCTGACGAGATTAGTTTACAATGTGGTGTTTCGTTGGAATGATTTTTTTTATTTTTTCAGAAATCCTTGATAGAACTTACTCATCCCGGAGTAGAATCGCGGCTCATCCGCGATTGCGCGTTACAACATTGTGGATAACAACTCGCTAAAATTTACCGGCTGCACTAATTGATTTGATATAATGTCATAGTCCACTACGTTACGTGTTCAAAATATTATCGAAATTCTAATTTATTATTTTATTGAACAATGTGTAGATAATACCGAGTAACGTTTATGAGATTAAAAACAAAACGTAGTGTAAATTAAAACGCAATGATTATTATAATAAATTATTCTGTGTACCGATGTACGTGTTGAACTGTTGAAAAGGAAATCGCGTTTTGCAATTTTCGATGGAATACGTGGTATATATTATGGTAGAAAAGCGAAACATGGTTTTTGGTACAATATCGAAATTTACGGTTTAACGCGTCGTTGCAGAAATCCAAATAAAATATCGTGGTACAATAATAACGCGATTCGACCACTGAAATTTCTACCGACTCATACGAATTTAAAATGTTTAAAAGCAGTTTTAAATCGCGTTGTTTTTTTTTTTTTTTTTTTACTACTCAATATTATAGGTAATTGATTTTCAGACTGACTATAATTGAGTCGATTAAATAAAATATTATTTCGATCGTTTAATACGTACGTTTTTTTAATACGGTCGCGAGTTGGCAACGCGTACAAAAATCGTTCGAATCGATGACGATAATTATTTTTATTTTTAATACTTGTATATTTATAGGTCGATATATTTTTCCCCGTTAAACTACATTCTTTTTTTTTCTGTACTATTATTTGATAGTTAATTTTTTCGCACGAACTCGTGTGTAGCCGCCTTTGAATATTACGTGTATTTAAAAAAAAAAAAATAGACACGTGTGCGAACAGCGCGTGTACGAGTCGAGCTGTTGCAGAGATGGCACGCCGACGAGATAATAATAAAAATAATGAAAACAACGTGCGTAAAACGGGCTACGGGAAGAAGAAGAAGAAAATAGAAAGTAAATGTATATATATAAAAAAGTAATAATAATAGTAAAAACAACATGGCATTATCGGAATAAATATACTCGATTATTCGTATACACACACACACACACACACACACACACACAACGAGCGTATAAAAACGAGCGTATTGTTTCAATATCATTGTCGAGGATTGAAAAAAAAAAAAAAAAGTAAACTGAACCCTTTTTCATATGATTTTATAATATACGCGAGTATTACACGTGTACGAACGCAAATCGATATAATAATACGCCTATGCATAGGCGGAAATCTATTAAATTTTCTGGGGGGGCTAACATTTTTAACATCAGTCATAATCAGTCAAATATCCAAAATACATACAAATTATAAGATATTTAGGGGGGGGCTTAGCCCTCCCCTTATTTCCGCCTATGCGCCTACGTAGTGTAAACGACGATGTATTATGAGTACTATAAAATATTGACTTTCGCTCGGAATTCGTATTATACACAACGGTCGAACGAAAACGATGGACGATGCACTCGTGTGCGTTTACAACGGATTCATCCCGAAGGTATACACTACGCGCACGAGCTATAAAAAAAAAAAAAAAAAACCTATTAAATCGTTAGTCTCTCCTATATATAAAATAATAATAATAATAATAATACACGCGAGCGGTATAATAAAAAGTTATGGCGTGTCGACGAGAGGGGCGATAGAGAAGATATCGCGTAGAAATCATAACTTTCGATCTCGCGTACGTAGAATGCGGTACGTCGGATACGGTCGTCGATAAATCTTTAGTTTTTTTCTTCCTCCTCTCGGCGCAACAGAAATCGAAATCCGTTAGGAACACAGCCGGATCAAGGCCGCGACACCGACGTACCCAGAGAACACGTGTAATGGCCGTATACGTAAGCGTTTTCCTGCGCATCGTCGTTTTCTCGTAATCACGGTCGCGTTTACGGATCTGGAAATGGCCGGGAAATCGAATTGCCAAATATTAAATTCGACGATACCAGTGCGTTAAACAAAATAAAGTCGAAAATTCGTCTTACTGTTCGTAACACAGAGTCCGCTTAAAACCCGCAGTAGTATCCATCTGTATAAACCGAAGAAAATGAGCGGGGTAAATATTGTTTTAAACAGGTTATTAATATTACGTTTCGTATCCTTTCGTGCGAATACCCGAGCGTCTCGTCCTGCGGACGCGCGACACGTGTTCCTAGACACGCCCGTGACGATATTTGTGTGCAATAAATAATTTTGGGACGGTCGAAAATCTTCGGCGAACGGATAGATACAGCAGTTATAATCGTGTGTCCGTTTTCGGAATTTTTTTTTTTTTTTTTTACTACGTACACTATTTACAATCCGTCGTATTTCGAGCAAAAGAAAAACGACGTTTTTTTTTTTAAATATTGTCTCGGCGGCACGTACGAAACAATAACGCCAACATATGATAATAACACTGCGAGCGATTTGTGAATTCCATTCATAGAATATAATATATATTATGTTCCAGTATATATATATATATATATATAGCTGCTGTCGTCGGTTGTTTTATACAGCACTAATGTATAAGTCCGCGGCGGCGGAGTTGACGTTTTAGCGATTTCACAAACAAATGTATACGTTCTAATTTTCTTCGAAAACTCTATGCCGCGCAATATAATAGTCATCATCGCTTGTTACAACATTTCAACTCGTCGTTCACGGACGTTCAGATATTAATTATCGTATCCGACTCCTCGTCCGATTACGGTCTTTTCCGTATACAATAATTAATCGTTTTCTAGCCACGTTATATAGAGGTCGCGGGTTTGAACGAACGAAAAATTCAATTCGTATCGAATTAATTTAACGTTTTTTTAAAAAAAAAAAAAACCACGTGGACCTTTATGCAGGGACCGTCGAACGGACGCGTATTATTTTCTCGAGTTTTTATTTTTTCGTCACGGGCAACGGTACACAGGAACATACACGGGTATTACGAGATTAACACGAAAACAGAATTGAATTCAAATAACGTAAAAAACAGCACAAAACTATAATAAAATATAAATATGTATATTATTACGTATGTACGGATTACGCGACGCAATAAAATAGAAACATTGATATGACTTCTTTGGTCGTTAGCGAGTCCCGGCCACACTAACGTCAAACGCTGTCGACTATTGACAGTCGTCGTCGTATTATGTCGTTTGACCAGTACCGAACAGTATACGTGTATCTATAGCTTTCTGATTGGCATCCGTGTGGTCCTTATTATCGCGAGTGATTGCGCGCCTGCAGCTTTCCACATCATCATCATCATCAGCATCCGAAGGCTATAGGCCTTGTCGTTTTCGTCAACCTCTTCGATCATTTGCGGTTCTCGTCAAGTCTGTGTACGAAGTAAGGTTGTATAGTCTTCCAACACGTCTTTAACGAAGCACGCTCTTGGGTCTCTTTCTCTGCTTCTTTTCCCCGTGATTCTTCCTACAGAGACGGTCTTTAGAAATGTGTTGTGTCGGACGATGTTAGTTGACGTTAGTTTCCGTACAAGCGGTGTTATTATTCCTTGCGTTTTCTCGACGATGTCGCGGATCGGGTTTTATTTAAGATTTCAACAAACGGGAGACGACGAGAAATCCCGTTCTCGCCGCACGGTGGTGGTCGCTGACTGCGTGTCAAAACGACAAAATAACACCATCTCGTCCTGCAGCACGCGGAACGAGGAAAACCTTTGCGATATGTTATTATCACACAGACACGGTGTGCAGGATGTACGCCGAGGCGGATGAGAAACGACGCGAGTTTTCGATGGAAAAACCGTTCTTTTTTTTTTCGTTTTACGCGTCACAAAAAAAAAACAAAAAAAAACCCGGAGAAGAAAATATTATAATCGAGATCGTTACACGCGGTGACGATCGACGATGGAAAAAAAAAATAGAGGAAACGATGAGTATCGAAAAAACAAAACCGCGTTAAATAATATCGAAAAAAAAAAAATTAAATTTTTTTCGTTTTCTCGTCGTCGTTTACGCATAGGTAAACAGCTGCGTACGTAAATGAGCTATACGCTATACACGGGACAGAATAAATAAAATGCGCTGTATACGTTATATTATATAATTATTGAATAAAATATATATAAACGAATATTGTCGTCGTAGTACCTCGTACGGCGTACAGGGAAACTTTCGAGTAAATGGATAAAAAAAAAAAAACCGCGTCGAATATAAATAGTGTATCCATCAAGCGGATTTTTCGATATAATATTGTTCGCGTATTGTTGCACGGCTTCGACCAGAAACAAACGGATCCGATAAAAAAAAAACACGTTTCTCTCTTCGTTCGAATAAAGCGGAATATAAAACGTTTGGTTTTTTTTTTTTTCTTTCCTTTCCGAATCGAACACGTTTCACAATAATAATAATAATAATAGGTGCGCACCACCGGTCGTCGTATCGGCGGGCGTATAATATACATAATTATGTACTCTCACCGGGGCAATGTCAATGTCGATAACCCGCGACCACGGGTGTGCCGAGACCGGTTAGCGCGCGGCCGCGTGTGCACTTTCCATTTCGGAATATTGCGCGAGCAGTGTAATAACAATGTTATTGTACGATAATAATCGACGAATAAAAATAAAAATAGAAAAAAATCGATAACGAATCCTCCGAAAACGAACGAGATCCATAGGCGAGCACCGTACGTGTACCCGAAAGCGGTGACAAATTTTGCAGAACTCGCGCGATAAAACGCCACGGAATCGAACGAGAATTGGACGCGCGCGCCCTCCTCATCTCGGAATCGCCGGGAAAACTCTCGAGAAACGGATTCGAACTGTGGTGCACCGCTTCGCGTAGGTCGCGCGAAAATATTATTTAAAAACGATCCGATGCGCCTTTGAACTTTTGCGCCTTACGACACCATTTACACGACGACATAATGTCGAATCGCCCCGAAAGCTTTCAAACCGAAATAGTCGCCGTTTTCCAGCTCGTCAACAGTGGGTTATTATGGCATTATTGGAAAACGTTTCGACGAGTTTATTACTTTCCAAACGGGTTTCTCGAACGCAAGACCTGGACAAAAGGGAAATAAAAAATTTAAAAAAACGTTCGAGAGAGCCGAAAACAAATGTATATATATATATATATATATATATTTAAATCATTTTTAAAACGACTCGCCGCGGGCGACGAGTAACGGGTTTTGTTGGAAACGAAAACGGGAAAACGTCCCGTCGTCGGAGATTTCGACGAGACCACGGCAATTTTTTTTCCGCCAATAACATGACATTTGCGATTGACCGAACGGTTTGTTTACCCGAAATCCGCAACAGTTCTCAACTCGTCCAATTTTATTAAAATTTCATCGAAACGTTCATAATATTCACATATCACTCACGCCGTTATTCTTCGGTACTATATATATAAACGAGTCTTGAAATAGGTATATACGTTCATAGCGAAAGAAAAACTACACGTTATGATTATACGATTTATAATTGAAATCGTGAAATTTTATACGCGTATAAAAAAAAAAAAACGACGTGAAAATATTAGAATTAAATACAGAGCGTGTACGCGACGTATTAATGACGACAGTTATATTTTGGAGGGAAAAAAAAGCGTTTTCAAATCAAAACGAAAAACGCGTATGACTCGCAACGATTCGGCGTATACCTACGGAATATTATACGTGTCTGTGTACCTACACGTGCCCAAATTTTTTGGTGGATCGAAAGGAAACGTCTCGGTATTCTTTTAAACGGAATTTCTCTCGCGACCCAATTCTCCGACCGATTAGTTAAAATTTTTTTTTTCTGAGTTTTCGTTAGTTTCGTAAATTCGAGACGAATTTTAGGTGGGAAAAACTCGATACGACCGACAAATCAAACGGACGAACAACAAAAACCGACTTTTCGTCAATACGGTGTCGACTCCGAGCGATACTTTTGGATTTTTAATAAACTCGAATTCCAGTTGCCAACTGAAAAACATCGTCGACCCGCGCCCGAATTTGAAACCGCTGCAGTGGAAAAGAGAAAATAAACGATATTGTTATTGGCGAGGAGAAAACGGCTGTGTCCCGTTGGTGTTGTGCTGAGCGCTCGTTTTGCAATGTCTTCGTCATCGGTCGCCGCCAGTCTGTTAGGCGTGGGGCCGCCGCCGCGGCCGCGTGTGAGACCGCTCGGACTCCGAAGCTTGAACTTGAACAACGTTAAAAAAGTGCGCACGCACTCGACGGACTTGACCTTTACGCGCTCGTTCCACCGCGGCTTTCAATCATCGGCTCCGAGACGAGCATTAATAATAATAATAATAATAATAATCGCTTCCGCCGACAATAATAATAATAAATAATATTAATATTATTATTATTTATAGTGGCGACCGTGATCGGGTCGGCGGCACGCGCTGCTACAGACCGTAACAACAAATAATATATCATCCTCGTAACAGGACGACGAGTGCAGCCGATAACCTTCTGAAAATCTATACGCGCGAATTCGATACGCACTATGTATTTATGTGACAAAAAAAAAAAAAAAATCTTAAAATACACCGACGAAAAATCGTTTAAAAACGTTGAACAGTTTTTGCGCGCGAGAGAAACGGAAATCAATTATTACGTGCCCCAGCGGAGGGTTTTAATACATACTCGTATGTGATAAGCCGTTTTGAATTTTCACAAACGGAACGCGTAGAACGGATTTTAATAGCGACTCTAAAAATATTCTTTCCGCTTCACACCGTGCATTTGTAACCTTTCTCTTTTACACGAAATGTATTCACTACGACGATCGTTTTCGCTGATGTATCCGCGTAAAAATAAAATACGAGCGACACGGTAATGTCATGAACTCAAAATTTTTTTTTCAAAAACTTACGGCCAAAGCGATGAGTCGGTAATGTACACTTTATTTTCAACACAAATGACAATTTCAAATAAAAACCGTCTGGTCGCTTATTCTATACATTATATATTATTAAATCCGTTTTATACTCACTCATCAGCAATAATTCCTTCTCGTATATAGTCGTATAACGCACAATTCCAAGGGTAGTCCTACGGCGATTAGTGATACATATATACGTTATCAAAGATTTCCCTTCACTGGTGACGTAATGTACCGTATCGTTTTTATATTGACACATACACAATATTCGACTTAATTTTTTGTGCGTTTTTTTACACTACTCTCGCGTGGTGTCGCGTCCGTGTGTGTTTTTTCTAACGATCGTAATTCCGATACATAAGATGAGTCGATTAGTTTATCCGACGCGACTGTACCGTAACGCGCTGAGCGGAGAGCCCTGGTTACAAGTGTTTAATTAATACGGTTCAATTACAGGTCCGTGGTCGTAACCGTACTGAAATTCAGTAAATCTCGGACCAGTAACTATATCGGCTCTGAAAATGGACTCTTCAATAAATCCGAAACGTCAGCGAAAAACTGAAGACATGGATATTTCTGAAAATATATTCTGAATAAATCAATAGTCCATGAAAGTTCTAACACGTTCGTAATAATATAATATAGTGTCCAAGGCCGTAGCCAGGGGGGGGGGTTTCGGGTTCAAACCCCCCCGAAATTTTTTTTTTAAATAAAATTTAATTATTTTAAATATCTATTAAATTTGAAATTTGTACACGTGTAGATTTTTTATAGATCGCACAGTACGGTATACCATTGAAAAAATTTTTTTTGAAAAAAATTTTTCTTATATGTGTATAAATAACGGACACCCTAATAAAAATATTTAGCTTGTATATATTAATGTATAAAGTTTAAAATTGAGTAAAAATGTAAAATAATGTAACTACCTAAATAAAAAAAATGCCATGTACTTAATTTAAATAATAATTTCATAAATTCATACTATATTGAGAATATTTATGTTTTTTTAAATTTTTCAGTAAAAAAAAAATTATATTCTCAACCCCCCAAAAAAAAAAAAATAAATAAATTTGTTTTGGCTGGCTACGGCCTTGATAGTGTCGTCGAGTTCTCCGCTCGTCTCGTGATTTCGCTCGACCGGCTTCCCATGTAGTTTGATACGAATAAAATCGCCTGTAGACCCCGTCCTTTTATTTTTCGTAATAACAATTGTGTACTGAATTCTGTTCAGTGGCGCCGGAGAAGGGGGGCAGAGGGGGCAGTTGCCCCCAGATATAATTCTGGGAGGGCTAAGTTATACTTTTGCCCCCTCGAATAAAATGAACAGTCATCCTCAATGTAAACATATATATAATTAATCTCAAAATAATTCTATAAATCATACAATAACAAGCAGATGGTAAAACTACAGTACATTTTATCAACATCTAAAAATAAATATGCTACGGGTTTTTAATTTTTGCATCTGTGTCAGTCGTGGATTTTGTTTACTTCCTCGAGCATACGTATTTTTTTTATAAAGGAATAACTTCCTTTTATTGGTTATTAATGTTATTAACTTTGTACTTGTGTTACTAGTTACTACAATATACACAAACACACATATTTTAAGTAAATGATACACATACTAAATAATATATTATATATTATATATATATAGGTTAGGTTAGGTATATATATATATATATATAAAAAAAACTATGATATTTTTCATTATATTTTTTTGTTTAACTGGTTTCATACATTCTTAGACATTTTATATACCTCAAAATGAGGCAACATTGATAAAAAAAATGTTTACTGTTTTGTTTATAAATTATTGAAAAAAAAATATATATTTATATATATCAAATGTTTGCCCCCGAGTGAAAAATAGTTCCTGCGCCACTGATTCTGTTTGTTCGCATTCGTTATCGTCGTCGTCGTACGCCAACGTGTACCACGTCGGGTGTGATATTCATAAACGAGGAGAACGTAGGGGAAGGTGAAATATGTTTTATTCGTGTGTAGTAATAACGGAGGGGATCGCGCGTTCCACGGTCCGAAATACGCGTAATAATAATAATAATATCCTGCAGACGCGTGCGGCGCTGGCCGCGACCGAACACACAATATAATAATATAATGTCATCATAAATCCCGGCCCCCCAGAGTTTTTATCTGATTTTCGCCATTTAAATTAAAGCAGCGAACGGTCTTCCTCCTGCTCCTGCTCCTCGCCGCCGCCGAGGAATTTTATTCCTGTCCTGTAATAATTTTTAATAATATCCGCGTTATTGTTGAACGTGTAGTGTGTGCGCGTAAACGGCCCGGGGGACGGATTCTTTCGCGCGTAGTCGTTATTAAATATGATATATTGTTTAAATTATTATATTATATCGTCGTCATTCTCAAAAACAATTGTGCGCCGAAAAAGGGCGTGAATCATTTAAAATCGTTTTGGTTTCCGCGAGATTCGTACGGCGTGAAATTCGGAAAATGTTCAATAATATATACAATGCGCGTAAGGAATGTTGGGAAATATTAAAAAAACGAAAAAAGAAAGAGAGTAAAATTTTATATACGTATTTTTTTTATTAAAAAAAATTTTAAAATGGGCCGTCCATAAACGCTCGACACGAGGGCGTAAACACAAGTCTTTCCGAGACATTTCGAAAAAATATTTCGCCCCTAAACGAAACGGCGCCGATCTATCCCCCATACCCGCCCCCCTCGTAATTACGCCCATGACGTGCTCCTATAATTATAATAATTAATAACGCATTATTATTATTATTCGATCTCAGTGGCTTTTGGAGCGTGTCTGCAGCAGGGCATCATCACTTTCTTAAAGACATTCAACGTTCGTAAGAATTTGCAGTATAGTATTTTTTTTTTTTTTTTGAAATCCTGGAATACATTTATTTTTTATTTTTTAGAACAACGCGCAGTTTACACGTCATTATGTATTAATTCTAATATCCTGTATCCCTGGCCGTGAGTACCTCCTTGGCCTTTGCGTCGCGGTCGCGAGACTTTTTAGCCATTTTAATGGTTTTAAACCAACGATATTAAATCTGTCGAAAAATCGTTTTAACACTTTGTGCACATTTCATCTCTAAACTCCGGGTTTCTCGGGGTGAAAAAAAAAATAACCACGTGACTGAATCGATTTGTTTTTCCGCGCCGAATAAAAAGGGGTAAAACGCGTTATTGTTTCAGATACACTCGTTAATCGAATATAAACTAAATTCGAATAAGGCATGTCGTTTACTACTCGCTTTCTATATTCATGCATCGTATTGTCGTTTATTACCTTCCCCGAAATAAATTATCATAATATTATACGTAGATTTTTTTTTTTTTTTTTTTTACGTAATTCAATATCATCGTGTACACGTCCCGTGCTTTGTCCGATAAAATAAGCGGACGTAATATATTCGTGTCGTCTCCCCGAGTCCGAAAGGAAAAGGAAATATATATTACAAACATTATTTTCGGTATTTTTAATAATAATAATAATAATACGTAGGTATATAATGTATATTATTATCACAAAATATGCAATAAACGAAACGAGAAGAAAGTATGTACACGAACCAGTTGCGGCGCACGCGACGTCGATTTGAATATCTCATTGTGTGCAGGACGACCTGAAGGCGATAAACGAGAGCAATAAATAACCTTAGCGCGTACGCACCCAGTCAAGGTTGAAAATACTGCGGCAGCCGCATACGCCGTGATGCGCGAGAGATGAAAGCGCGGACGAACGCGTTTTTATTAATGAACGGGTCGTGTTGGTGATTTAAATAAATTATGATAAACGCGCACGGACCACGTGAAAACCGTTTTGAATAAATTTCGATCAGGAGAGAGATAAAAAAAATAATAAAAAAAAATGTCGAACGAGAAGCAAGAAAAGTATAGAAAAAAAAAAAGTGAAGAAATCGATCACCGTTTTGACGAATAACAAACGTTGAGACCGGGTGAAAATTAAATTTTCCATCGTCACAATATATCCGTAGCATTGTCGTTGAAACCGACACGTTTTAATGAGTACACGAGATGTACGGACGCGTCGTTTTTGCGGTTTTGGTGATCCGCGAACTTGGAAAATTTGAACGAATATGAATTATTGAAATAGAATGTTAAAAAAAAACCACTAAATGGGAATAACAATTATTATATTATAATAACCCACTCGTATTTATAGTCTTTCAAGTTGAAAAAATAATAGTTTTTTTTTTTATAAGAATAATTAATAAATTCGTAAACACTAGAATTGCACAATGTGGAAATTCGCTGGTCCCGCGCGAGAAAATCAACGCGGACGAGCGTATAATTAATAATAATAATAATAATAATAATAATAATAATAATAATAATAATTAATGGGGTATTTCGGACAGAAGTGCGCGCCCTTTGGCCGGCGATCAGCGTAGCTCCGGCGATACGAAAGCAGCTTATTGTTGTGAAATTCGAGTGGAAAGGGGGAAAACGTGTCGGCGGCGGTGGCCTATTCGCGAGCTACAAAACCGAAAGGATTTATGGAGTTATGCACGTCATAATAATGTATACACACACACACACACACACACACACACACACACACATATATACATCGAGCGATCGACAATAAATTTGTCCGTCTTCCCTTCTCGTGCACGACGAGTACACAAAACGTCGTCAATCACTAAGCACAATATTAATTGCGAGTAAAATTGCCCGTAAACGGCCGCGTGCAATCATGGAGAAAAAAAATATTCGGACAACACACACACGCTTTAACGGCTGTCAAATGTGTCTCGCAGTACCTACACACAACACTAGGGATGGGACTAATCGTTCACTTATGTCAATAGTTGGTTCGTTCGTCGTTCACCCAACTGAACTAGTTCGGTGAACTATTGTTCGTTGAACGACTGAACGATTCGTCGACGATACGCACGTTTCATATAAGCCTTAGAGCAGTGGAACGACTTTTCGAATATATTTTAAACAGTGAATAACGTAAGAAATACATAAAAATCGTGTTTCTCACCTCGTGTTTTTCTAATTAGTCGTGGAATGATATACATATATGTATATTATATTATCGGTATTATTAGTGATAAAAGACAGTACGGTGTCTGTTTGGAGGCAAAAAAAAAAAAAAAATTGATATTTATTGTCTTAGTCTCTGTTCGATCGTTCGTATTGTAAATAAATAACGATATCGTTCGTCTATAAAGGCGAACTAGTTCAGAATTTCCGATCGTTCACACGGATGAATCGAACCAATTCGTTCGCGAACGATACGTCTCTATATACCAGGGGTCGGGAACCTGCGACTCCGCGGAGTCGCGTGTGGCTCCTTAGCATGCAGTCTATTCGGAGTATACGCATCAATTTAAGGCTTATTACTGTTTTTAATGCTTACCAATTCCCGATGAAATTGTTTAGTGAAATATATTGGACATTATTATTATTATTGTACTACGGCGTGTTTTTTTTTTTGTTTATCAGTGCGGCTCTTTGAAAACAACGATTTCGCAATTTTTTTGAAAAAATGGCTCGTTTACACTAAAAGGTTCCCGACCCCTGCTGTATACCAAAGCTATACCAGAGATGTTCACAAACCGTGCGCAACGTCGCTGTTGCCTGCGGTGGCGTCGTGCGACTGTGCGAGTCGGTCGACGGATCCGCGGTGTGTGGGCGTATAGAACGGGAAAAAATTAATTGCATATAACACACAACGACGATTATAATGACGTATTTCAATCGATTTTCATCGATTTATTTTACATCCGAAATACAAAAAACATTTAATTCCAGTTTTTTTCTTTAATAATTATACACACGACGAATACGTTTACACGAATATTATGTTTTTCCGTCGTTAACGATTTGATAGCCGTGAACAATTGATATTATGAACGCACAAATAGGAGCCGCGCGGAACGATGAAAAATGTTTGGCGCGGACGAATATACACCTTCTCCGCCGCGTTTGTATCACATAAATCATCGGTCGGTCCTATAATGCACGGTGACGGGAAGAAGAATCAGCCAAAACGTCGTGCTCGGATGACGTTTTTTTTTAGCAGTCGCGGAGACGAGTTAGCCGAGGATATCGTGATCGCATTGTGGAGTATCGAGACTTTATCGGAGAGAGAAAAAGCGCCGAGCAAATCCCGTGATATGTACACGACGTACACTGTGCACCGAACCGAGTGCGCGTGTCGCGCGGAACGAATTTAAACGGCAATCTATCAACGTCGCGCGAGAAACATTATATTTCGATTCGTATTTAGGCGGTTGGTTGAGAGAATTCCGTAAACGTTTATCGTTTAACATTATTATACGCGTAATATTATTGTTAATACAAACAGCGATTTTTTTTTTGTTAGAAGTTTGCTTGTTTTTTTTTTTTTTTTTTAATAATAAACATTCGAAACACAGCTTATATAGAAATTCGTTTCGTAATACTATATAGGGGAATTTATAGAAAAAACGATTTTTCTTTGTATTTATTTAACTGTTTTTCACGTTTTAGTACATATTTCGAATATTTTAAGAGCGTATTTTACTAAATTAAATACTCCGATTTCGAGGAAATCTGTAGTTATTTAATTTTTTTTTAATTGACCCGGGAAAAAAATATACATATTTAATATATATATATATATACCCGAAAGAATTCGTTCGATGAATGCTGCGAGCCGTGCGTATATTCCCCGTCTGCTCGACAATATTTATAACGTTATTGAAATACATATTACGAACCAGCGAGATTATTTTCACACGGATTTGCATAATATTATATATTGTATAATTCGGATCACCTATGCTTATAGTTTTATTAATATACATTAAAAAAAAAAATTTAATAATTTCTTTCGTTATAATAATATATCCTCGTGCACTTCGTTTGCTCGTAAGAAGTGCCACCTCTCGTATGTGATTCGGATTTCGTTCGATTCGTTTAATCCGATACTCGGTGTGAGGATGTTGAGAACTCGAAAAAAAAAAGTGATTTGACTTTTAACTTTGAGTTTTATTTTATTTTCAACACAATAATTATATTGTTGCACATTTCGTCGCACGCTTATTGCGTTTGACTTACACTCGAGTTTTTATACGCTTGTTTTATAAAATGCCTATCCTTTTTTAGCTCAGCTATGGTAAACCGTCGATGTATGATCGACGAATAAAACTTCACCAAAATGTTTAAAACTTATTCGATCGTTAACTGACACTGTGGACACTGTCGGCCCCCGACCCACTGCAGCAGCGTCGCATCGCCCGCCCGCGGTCTGTTACTTCGTTTTCGCTTAGCGTTCTTTCTGATTCTTTTTTCTTTTTATACTCGGCTCCTAAGGGCCGTAGCGAGAATAGCCTCCTATCCTTCCTCGAGAATTGGGCTATCGAATGCAAAAAGAATTTATCAAATCCGACATAGTAGTTCCAGAGATCCATTCGCGTTCAAACAAACAGCTTTATTATATTATATTGTATGGATTGATTAATCGGTCTAGTGTAGATACCGTCATTTAAATGTTTCGGTTTCTCTACTAACGCATATTTTATCCCAATAGCGAGCCGCCATACGCATTCCGTTTCTGTTTTTCTGTTTTTGTCGCCAACTTCGTTATTGTAGAAATAACCGATTTCGGAGCTAACATAATATGAGCGCGTCGTTTTGTGCCCTGTTATCTCAATGTAAATAATAAATATCATGGAAAAAATTATATTTCATCGTGTCCTCCATGACTTTTATGTCTTACGGAACGCGTGTGGCGGCCTCCTATCCAGGGTTCATATGTTCTTATTGATATACGCGTAAAATAATCTAACTTTTGGCGGGACAGTCCCGCTTTCGAGCTTTGTGTCCCGCTGTCCCCAGAAAGAACCCAAAAATGTCCCGTTTTGAAAAAAACGCGATCCGTGGCATTTTATTTCACCAAAAAAAGAGCGCGTATTCATTCATCACAACCAAAAACAATATGCTGGTAGATATACGGTATACGCATAACTGTACAGCGTACACTGATATACGTGTAATATACATTTTATACTGTAAACCCCCATGGGCCATGACAGTCCATATAGATGAAAATGATACGAAAATAATTTAAACACGCACCGTGTTTTACTGTGTTTCTAGTGTTGTCGTTTTACGCAAAAATTATCATGGTTTTCCTATAAAAATGTACAACAGGCGTCCCCCGCTTTGAGTAAAAAAAAATTATAGTCGCGTTAGGTATTACCGTCTATGATACAGACGGACGACGACACCGTCGCGATTTTCACGTTCCGTCGTAATTCGTTTTTAATCGCCGAGACGGCGCGCGCAAAATCGAGTCATTAACACAGGGGAGAGCGGTGAGCGGTATAACGACATAGCGAGCACGTCTTCTCGTGCCATTTTCGTGCGTTATGAGGTGTAAGAAAACGAAAAAATAAAAAATAAATAAATAATAATAATTACAAAGACGACGTGTTCGACACACGGCCGATGGCGAGCCGTCGAGCGCGACGAGGAGAAAAACGGTGTAGGTTTTTTTTTTTTTTTGCTCCGCAACAATTTGAGGATTACGAAATCCGGTGTACGGCTCGGTCGGACCTGTATACACAGCGACGAGTAAATAATATGTGTTATACGCGTACTACAAGTATATAACATACGAGTGAAAGCGTCCGCGCGGTTTTTTTTTTTATTTTAGTATACGGCGACGGAAGAAAAACGAGAAATATTCGAATTTGTTTCTACTCGTTACGCGCGAATTTTTTTTCTTTTTCCCCCTCCGGAAGACCGGCCTCGGAACAAGCGCTCGACCGCCCGCCGCGGTGACACAACGCGCCCGTCGCGGTCTAGTCTCGATCGCGGCGCGCATATTAATATTATATTACCGTGTGTCGCCGCTTCGGATTGGAAAATTTTCACTTCGAATCGCTTATTATAATAATATAATATATTTTATTATTTTTTAATTATACAATCTATACAAGTAGGTATGATGAGTATAAGTGTTAATTACGAGTAGAATATTAACATGTTGTTAGCTTGAAAAGAGACGTCGCCCACTGACGACACTCGTATTAATTGGATTATTTAATTATATGAGAGAGGTGGTGGTCTCTGCACCACTTCCTTTTTAAACGTTTGGATGGATTTTTGGGCATACGGGGAGTAAAGAAAGATCTTTAACAAGAGGGTTTGGACCGCGGTTTTGCAGAGAGTTATGAAAGCGACTGTAGTACACTCCTTGGCAACTTGTGTTACAGTTTTCATTTGTATAGGTCTGTATGTAACGTGTGATTTGATATGTAAGGTGGTGCGTTGGCGATAAGACGGAATATTTTGTTTTGAGAGACTTGTATTTTTTTGAGGTTTTGAATTTTTAGCTGAGCCCCAAATCTGGACTCCATATGCCCATAGCGGTCTAAGTACGAGTTTATACATAGTCAGTTTTGTGTGAAGGGACAATTTAGATTTAGAATGGAGAAATCGTCTCGGAACGCTAAGACGTGCATTCAGATAATAATATAATATA
Organism: Slavum lentiscoides; assembly: GCA_032441835.1. Lineage (NCBI taxonomy): Eukaryota > Metazoa > Arthropoda > Insecta > Hemiptera > Aphididae > Slavum > Slavum lentiscoides. The sequence goes on along the minus strand of CM063715.1, from coordinate 5,952,437 downwards.
CTCTCGTTCGGAAGCGCAATTTCTTTTTTTTTCTCAAATACTCGTTTCGTTTGCCATAATTTCGTACTTATCCTGTACGCGCGGGCCACGACGAGAGTATACGATATAATTCGCCAAGTGAGAATATCCGTTTTCAACGGCACTACTTCTTATATATCATTGGCCGATATATGCCGTTATGGTTAGAAAAAATAAATAAAAATGTAATAATAAAATGACATTTTTATTTTTTTTTTTTCCAAATTATATTTTCGCTATTTTATTCGACCGTTTATACGATTCATAAATATTTTCTTTTTCCGAATAATCGAATTACGGAGTAAATCGAAAAAAATAATTATTGTACTCGTGTACCTATATCGTATAAAAACGTAACACAGTGTAAACGGGCAATATTTTTTTCGGTCGGGATTCGTTATTATTACTATTTACGCCCTTGTTACGTCATAATAATCACATACAGACACTTACTAATTAAATTATAGTCAATATTTATTTATATATTTTCCTTGTATTAAAAAAATATATACGTGTTTGTATACGTGATTACGCAATCGAGGCGAAGAGTATTATTATGAAAAATAAAAAAATGCGCACGCGGGATTCGTCGCGAGAAATTCGTTTATTTTATTTACACTACCGGTTTCGACGAAAACTCGTTGTATTACTGTTTTTCGCTTAATGCCTGCAGATGACGATTCAAACCGGTAGTAAATATAAACGAATCCAATAGATTTCTTCATTTTTCACAATGCTCTTTCGTTTTATTATCACGATTATTTACATAATATGTACAAAAATTAATTTTTTACCAATATTCTTTTAACTATTTAATCGTTTTTACTCTAAATATTGTACCTATGCGCTGCACTGTGCCGGAGCCACGTGCTAATCGCTAATAATAATAATAATTATTATTATTATTATTATTATTACTATAAAATATAAAATATTATTTATTAATAATCATTATAAGTACTGTAACGACGCGGAAAACGCGATTAAATAGAATATTTTGCATTTTCATTTACATTACACCCACCGTCAACCGAGCGTCCGCTTCCGACCGCATACGATGTAGGTAACTATAACCGTCGTCGAACACTCTCGTGCAACGTACACGTTGTGCTAATTACTCGGGATCGAAACGAGTATTATTATCAAACGAGCCGAGTCCGCCACCGATTTAACGAAAAATATAATAATAATAATAATAATAATAATAATAATATTTATAACGAGCAGTCTGATACACAAGAAATTTCACCATTCACTCTCTTGGCGCGCGCATAACCCGTACGCGTATAATAATAATATGTATTATTATAACAGCAACAACAGCATGCTCGATAACCACGCGCGTATTAACGACCAATTAATTCACACGTATCACGTGACCGTATCGTATTAATATTATTTTTAAAAAAACTCTGTACGCAACAAAATTATTATTGTAATATCGCGCGAGTCTCATCAAAACGCGCGCCTACACTTGTATATAATATATATAAAAAAAATATATAGTTATTTGTACTCGTAATACGTACAGGGCCACTTGTAGAATTTGCATATTTGTTTTTTTTTTTTTTTCAAAAACCCAAAGTATAAGAAATAGAATACGTTTCGTGTTAAGACCTATAGCTAGTGATTTTATTTTACATATAAATGCGTGTTTCGAGTGGGGGGGCGGGAGTGGTGTTCTGCTTTTAGAGAATATTTCTTCATTTTTCCACTGACCAATTTACACATTTCATTAATCGTGGACAATTATAATTATTAGTAATTAGAAAAAAAAAAAAAAATCTTCAAAATAATACGTGTTTCCATAACAAAATTTCGTTTTGCGATTCAACGATTCTCGTCGTGAGCGGACACGATTTTTCATAAAGTTTCCCTAAAGGCTAAAACACTAATGTCTTTTTTAATTTTCAAAACCATCAGATGTGCCTACTCGACGAGATTGTTCCGATATCATTTGTTGTTCAATACAATTATTTACTGTAATTTATTTTTAATTTGAATTGATTTGTAAAATATAATTTTTTTTATATACGTTTTTTTATTACGTATTATATTATACTCTCACCGGCCGCTCACCGCGTATACCAAACGTATATCGTCCGTCCACGCGATTGTTGTTTTAACAGATATGCAGAGATGCGTACACGCGGTGTAATACAGAAACTTTCGAAACGCGTACGATAAATTAATATTAAACACTACACAATATAATTATAAGCTTATTATAATAAACTATATAATATACACAGTCGTCGTATAATTTAGTGCGACTCGTAATCTTCCTCTTCCTCCTATCGCGCGGGTACATATTAATATAGGCGTGTAACGAATATAACGATCGTATAATATAATATATCCGTTATTGTATATAATGTACTTACAGATTCTCGAATTCGTCTCTGAATTTATAACGCACGTTTCTCACTATTATACAGATGACTTTGGAGCGTTTTTGTCTTTATTTAAAAAAAAAAAAATTTTTTTAATTCACTTTATTTCACGTATTAAAACGTACGTTTTCTTCTCAAGTCTGTCGGGCAAAGACATATTATTATGTTACGTGCGACGCATAACACTCGTGTATTTTCGATATATACGCGCGTTTCTTATATATATATATATATATATAAAATTATATTATTATTATCCAACGAGTTATACGTAACGATTTTTTAATATAATATTATAACCCCCGGTAAGTACACGTTTTTGACATTTAAAAATTTATATCGTGCGTTTCCGTCCTGCATACCTATAGGTTAAATTCACCGTGTCCAAAACCGTCTTATATATTGCAAAAATAAATACACTTCACGTTTCTATTTTCTGTGACTTACAAGAACGTCGTGATGTGTTTAAAAAAAAAAATCAATCGAAATTATTATTTTTTTTTTTTACGAGGAGCACGCGAAATATCATTAAAAAAAAAAACAGTCCGCGCCGTACGAGCTAGTCGATTTATTTCCATAATAATTATTACAGTGAAATTTGCATCTGCACTAGGGCGAAAGTCGTACAGCGTGCGTAATGTATACGTACATAAGTCGTGGGAATTTCAGAACGAATATTGGACGCGATCGCTCGCACAAGTGCGTTCTTAAAGCACATTATATAAGTATTCGATATTGTTTATCGAACAACCGAAACAAAATCATAGATCCGTTATAATGATCTATAAAACAGATCGCGGCGGCGCTGCATCAGTTCGCGTGTACCGGACCATTAAAATCGCGCAACGTCACGGTTTTTTCTTTATTCTGACCGTTCGTCATATATAATATATATATTTTATACTCGAAATATCGTTATAAAATATAATATGATCGAATCGTGAGATGATCTCGTTTCACACGAGTCCGATCAATCTCAGCAGCATATCGTACTTGTATCGTTCTCGAGAGAGAGATTTTTGTTCGCGTGTCGATGGTGTTATTTTGAAAGTCATATTTTTCCCGTATATTTACGTGCATCAATAGAGAAAAAATAGTCACAAATGATCCAAGAGTATAGATTGAAAATTTTCTGAAACTAAATTTTCATTAAAAAATCGTTTTCAGACCGAAACGGAAGATTTCTCGGAACATCCACGCGGAAGACATAAGCTGCTGCACACATTAGACAGGTAATTATTTACTTTTTTTCGCATTACTTGACGGATTTGACATGTTCATTTATATGTTTTATTGCCGAATAACCGAAATGCGTAAATAAAATTAACAAATATACGCGCGTGTGTGTGTGTGTGTGTGTGTGTGTGTGTACAGTAACGCGGTTTTAAAAGAATACAGAGATTATATTATTATTATTAAATAATATATATATATATATATAATATACATAAAACAATGTTTCGAAAGTAAATTAAAATAATATTGGGAATATGAAGTTGTGTATTGAACAGTCGAGGACTTCGATCGAAAAACTTTGGTTACACCGACATCGTTCTCGGCGTCGAGAACTAAACGAAATTGTTGACTTTGTTTTGTAATTACTGTATTCTTTCATTAAAAAATTACTTAATAAATAATATATAAAATACTTTTATTTCGACAGTTACTGTATGAAAAGAAAAATGTTGTATTTACGCCGCTGCGTACATAGTTATCAATCGATTTTCATCGATTGAAACGTATATATTTTATAACCCAGGTGTTTCTTCGGGTCAGTTTTACGGGAGGACGAATGACTTTTCCTGATCGAAGTTAATCGTGTCAGAATTTCAGACTTGTGTGGTATTACGTGTATTATGGATATACAAGTAATTTAAAATGATCCTTTATTTGGGTGTGACTGTAACAAAACGAGTATACATTATTAAAGAACAATGTACATAAAAAGAAACACGTGTCTAGGGTATTGAAAACAAAAAAAAAAAAAATGTTTCACTATTGAATTCCGGATGAATGACAAGATTAACGTGTTAAAATTGCGGACCACGTGTCGTTATTACGATGTTACGAGTGTTAGAGAAACTTTAATATATTTCAATCGTATTATCATTTTTTCGTAGTGGTCGATGAGCTCATGTGCTGCAGGGGGACGGGGGGCGATCGCTCCCATTGTCCCCCTCCTCATACAAGTACTTGCCTGATATAACCGATTTTCCGTTTACGTTCGATGCTCGTCATCGTGTTCGCGTTTCTGAACACCCGATAGATCTTGTAGACTTCATAAGCGTCCAGGTACATTCGTATCGTAACAATGGCGGGAGGAAAAATTACTCGTAATATTCCGGCCGACCACCGAGGCGTGTGTTATATACACACACACACACACACACACACACATAATACTCGTAGATCGAAGAAAAAGTTATTCAATTGCGCCGAGAGAAAATAATGCAATCAGGAAGCGACGATATCCGCTCCGTTTCGCAGCGCTCATTAACCACTATCGCGCCCGTACACCGCGAATTACGAGTAGGTATTATTGTATATTATACGGTTTGAGTTTTGTCGAATAGTGTGTACGGTATTATGTGTGCGCAGTTGTGTACGCGGTGAAACGCGAACAACGAACGTTTCTTTATAAATGTATTAATATTATCTGATATTGCGTCCAGCGATTTCGTTGCATTTCATTTACAATAATCGCCACCGCCAAGCAGTCTTGATTAGAAGTGTTGCACCGTTGTGCACTGTTATTATACAAAAGGCGAATCGTTATACGAGCCATATTTTTACGTTTCGCCTTAAGCGTCACGGCGATCCCCTGTCCTCGGCATTACGTCCAGGGTTGTAACGCGCCGAAAAGTACTGAAATATGTCCCGAAAAACCTTATAAAGCGCTCATAGAAAATTGATGATTATAGAGTTTATTACTTTTATTTAAAAAAAAAACCTACGAGTATGCGAGTAAGTGTGCTTTTTGAAGTAGGAAAAAAAGGACGAATTATAAGACACATTTTCTTTACATGACTAATACGCTTTGGCGTTACACGTTGAAAATTAAATTATACGATTGACCGCGTGACGAGGTTTTTTTCAAATCGCCAATAATATTTTGAATACCGAAAACGAACGTTGTACGACGACCGACGTACACGGTGTTGAAATCATCATCGATTATTAAAATGGCGTTTTATTTATTTTATTTTTTAAATTTTTATTCAAATATAACTTCTTTCAAACGAAAAAAATTTTTATTTTATATTAAACGCGATTTTATTCTGCAGAATACACCGGTGTCGTTTAAACGTATATCGAAAAACGTAATTAATACGAATAGATTTTTTTTACTTCGATTTTATACGAACGCGTTTCAATTATTATATAAACGATGAAAAATCGATACGTATATACCCGTAGGAAAGTATCGACTACTTTCCATCGTATTGTACGCGTCTATTTCACGTTAAAATAAGTAAGTATATATATATATATATATATATATATATATATATATACGGTATAGTAAGTCTTCCGATTTGATTTCTAAACAATTATAAATTTTTCCTACTTTTTTTTTTTTTAAATATAAAAATAAAAGCGTCTTTAAACGAATAATATATATATATATATATAATGCGATTTTCTCACGTCGTCGCGGTCCATCGCGAGTTATTAGGCAACGCCAAGCGCGTATTGCAGTACCTACCTATACATATGTATATATACGTCATACGCGCGTATATAGGTATAACATTGTTGTCTAAACGATTTTCGTTTTATTTCATTAAAATAGCAACAATAAGAAGAACTCGGTCGTGCGAACGTACCGAACACTCATAATAACTGAATATTGTATTATACGTAGTTTTTTTTTAAAATTCAATTTAACGCAGAGCAACAGTGTTCACACGCTCGCCGGAATATTCCGCGCGGTGTAGAAAATATTCTCATTATAATACACGCGCGTTGAGATGGAGATTTTTATACCCTGTGGAAACGTACGGGTGAAAGTGAAACCATAATTTTCGCTAATCTATGCCACGCGTAATGTGTTTGTACCGAAAAGTCGAAAAAGACACTCGCCGCGGTGTATTCGAATATACGTTTTTTTTCTTCGGCGCTGTAACGGTTTTTTTCGTGCTATACGCGAACGAAATGCGAAAAACGCTCGTCACTATACACGAATTGTAAAGTGCCGTTTCGAGAAGCTTTTGGCCAATCGTTGTTTTACAAAACGAAAAATATTACGAGGAATAAATGAGAAATATCGTTTTTGGAACGATTGTCCGCACTCGATGATGCCCTCTCTATTTTCGCGAGCCGTTTTGTTTCCGAAGAGTGTCGTCAGTGGGCGGCTTCTCTTTTCCAGCTGACCGCGTCAATACATGTATCTATTCGTAATCAACACTCATACTTATTGCACTCATTTGTATAGATTGTATAATTACAAAATTTATTTTCGAGCAACATTTTATAACGAACAACTCTTTATCCCCTCTTTTTTATAAAGTTTTATGAGGCACTGTTTGACGTTCTTATAGTTCTCATACCGTTCTCGACGCGTTTTCTAGGAATGTGAAAAAATTTCGCCTAAATTAAATTACGAGTACGCGTGACGTTAACTATAGTCTTTTTTTTTATGAATTATTTTTTCGTTGAATTTTTAGATTATTTTTCTGCACGTTTAAGATCGTACCGAAATGACTTTTTTTTTTTTAAAAAAAATTATTAAATTAGCCAATCATTTTAGAATTATTTCAAATACCTCTTTAAGATTAGGTTTTCGTTTTTTTTATTTTTTTTTTATTGAAATCCGAACCATTCTCGTGCGAGATTAATACAAACTTGCCAACTCCTATTATCATTAAATTTCATATACTGCATATTTATTCTATAGGAATTTATAAGTACCCGGATCTGTAAAAATAACCATTACGATATGTCGTTTTCAAAAAAAAATGCACGTGTGTTGTGTACTAAAACTATATAATATTAAAAACCTTTCGGGAACGCGTTATAAGTAAATTCAGTTAGATTTCGTCAGACTTACGATCAGTGCTTGGACGGTTTCTTTTAAAAAGGAATTAGTTCACGTTTACATTTATTTTGCTAAAAAACCGATCTAGTTCCTTTCCTCGTTTCCTAAAAAGATCAGTTTTCGTCGCTCAAAAAATTTAAAGTTTTAAGATAAATATGCGCGTATAATATAAAATAATAAAAATCAAACATGCTTTTAAGTACACACCTAATTTTGTGTCATTTTAAAAAAAACGTTTAAATCGAAAAAATAATGAAAAGTAATTTAGTGATTTATATATTTGTACGATATGGAATTTATATATTTTCACGACTATGGTTCTGAAAATAATTTTAAAACATAAAACGAAAAACTGGAAATCGTATCGTTATAAGAAATATCGAGTCGGTGCGATTGAGCGAGTTTTCTTATAAAAAAAAATTTTTTTTTTGAAAAATTTCGTGTAGTATAAGTATATCGTTTGCAATACATAACGTCATATCATATTCCGTCCGAAAGATCTATAATATATGTTGCACACATCATATTATATACAATACACTGTTACGTCCGCACGATAGCGTTCCAAAGAACACGTGTATGTGAGCATTTTCGTCGTGAATTCATTACAATACATAAAAATAATCGAATTAAAAAAAAAAAACATTATGTAATCAAAAAAAAAATCACGTTTGTTCCTCAGAAAAACAATGGCCATACACTTATACGGTATAATTTAGGACCGAATTCGAACGAAATACGAATTTTCCGGAGTAATAATTTAAAAAAACTAATAATTTTTTTTTTTTTTTATTGTGTAAGTGTACAAGAGTAAAAATTCCGTTGTCGTTTCGAAACCGCGTGGTCCGATTATAATTGTATAGCGACTGGAAAGAATAGAAAAAAAAAAAAAACAAGCGGACGAATTGAACGACGTTACCACTGACATCAGATCGTCAGAAACGCGAACACATTGTGGCGCCGGAGAACACCACGCGCGGAGTGGGCGATACGATGAGGGGAGGGGGGGGAAAGAACAATATTCGCGCGAATCTGGTTGCGTTGTCTCGCGGCCGTTCGCAGATGATTTTGAACAACACGCCACGGAGACGAGACGATTGATGGATAGAGTGGGGACTGACGCAGTGACGTATATTTACTGGGGGGATTTGGAGGTCATACCCCCCCCCGGGAGGTTATTTAAAACGATATTTTGATAATTGTACGAACGAAAACGAATGATATTGAATTCAATTTTGAAAAAATAAATAAATCAAATGACAAATGTTTGTTTACATACAACACATGTATACAATAATAGGCGTGTCCAGACCTCCATGGCTGGGGAGGCCAGTTGTAAAATTTAAATTTTTTACTTACTACAGCGATCTATTCTATATCAATATTTGTGACTTTTTTTTTTTGTTGTATGGCAATTATTATAGCACCTGGAATTTTTTCACCCCGCAAAATTAAAGATTATCTTGAACTTAAAATTGGTTTCCTATACTATTACAACTAATAAATAAGGCCAATCAACTAATGTGCTACTTAGTTATTTTTTATAAATATTTTATATTTATAGTTTCAACCACGGTAAATTATAGGCAAAGAGGCCAAGAATTAAGTCGCTGGGGAGGCCGGTGCCCACCCTGCCTCCCCCGTAGACACGCCTATGTATACAATAATATTAATATATGCGTGTAATGAATACAATAAAAATATCTGTTAAAATTTGTACATCCCCTCCCGTGGAAAAATCCTAGATACGCTACTGTACTGACGTGTACGGTCCTCGTTGTTTAGCGAGTAAACGCCGACGATTAATTAAAAGGGGAAACCAAAAAAAAATTGTTCGACCGCGAAAGAAAATTCTAATTTTTCCTTTTATTTATTTATTTATTTTTTTTTTTTTTGGAAAATTTTTCGAAAAACCGTCTCGGCAGACGCGCGATAAATTTTTCCAAAAAAAAAAAAAATAAATCCTATAAATCACGTTCGAGAAACGTATACTCGCACTCTTTGAGAAAGATTTCCGATCAAATTCGATTGGTCTCCATGTATAAGCGCATACGTATATATAGTTTCGAAATCTTCGATACTTACGGTCTCATCAAACGATTATCGATCGTAACTGTATTGATCTATACACGTATCGTAGCACAATATAATAATATATAATCGAATATAGCGCACGACTCGCCTCTATACAGTGCAGTCGTTGTCGGAGCATCAGATCAGACCAATAATAATAATTTTTATCAAAACTAATATGGTTGGTTTCTCATATTATATAGAGACGCGTCGTTTTACATTTATCATACAGAAGAACGGATGTTTGTTGTTTATACAGAGTCGTTGAGTGAAACGGGCTCTGGCCATTACAAATGTGCCGCGAATAATTTTCGTTCGTTTTATTATTTTCAAACCGAACCCGATTTAGACGTTCAAACATAATAATAAAACTAAGAAAAAAAAGAAAAAAAAATTCAATAAAATACCTCGGCGTTTCGAACTCCGATAGAACTTTCGAAGACGAAAGATTTAATTAAAATTCGAATAAACAATATTTGAATACGCGTATATATTTTACGCGTTTTTTTTTTTGAAAGTTTTGTTCCGTTGAATTTCTCTCTCGATACAGTAATATTTCAGAAAAAAAAAATATATATATATATACATACGAGCTCGTCCGCTGCACAGATTGTTGCACAGAGCCCCGACAATCCACCGTTCGTACACCAAACCATAAAAACTAACCCGCGCGCGGTAACCGATGCTTGTATTATTATTATTATTATGCCTCGGTTACACAATATTTTTGCGCAACAGTAAAATGTATCAAAATGCGTATAATACCGCGCGTGTACACGTGGATGATCGGATTAATTTTCGACTGATCATTTGCGGATAATAATATGACTTACGTGGCTGTTATATAATAATAATAATAATAATAATAATATACACCGCGTGTTTATATTATTATTATTATGACGTGCGTACCGGTAATATAAACAGTAATATAACGTAGAAAAATACAGTAATACTAAAACGCGTTGATAAAACATTATCTCCGTATTTATAATAATATTTACGGGGCGTGTAAACGATTTTACAGTCGTTTCTCGTTGTAATTATGTAACTCGTTTGATAAACGACACACATTAAAATTAAATATATTTATATAACGTACAATATACAATAATACGATGTTGTCGTTAAAAATTCGTTTTGCCCACGTCGTTCGGACGCGCGAACGTGTCACACGCACTGTGCACGTGCCTTCCTGTACAGAAAAAAACCGACGAAAACCCGAAAAAAAAAAAAGTAAAAATAAAAATCGAATTTCTAGTAAAAATCCAATACGCATCAATCCTTAGATACACTATATATATATAGAGACATTTATTTCGGTTAAATTAACAACTATCGATAATAATTTCTTTTATAAAATATATATATTATGTATAAAAAAATAAAAATTGTATCAATTTTTGCGAGCACGTTTTTGTTAAGTCATACGCACTTAAAAGTCATAATCATTGTCCGAATGATTCAGCGATTTTACATTGTACACACGTTATCAGGCATTTCGACGTACGAAGTTATAGTGTATAGTATACGTATACGTCATATTATAGTCTTAAAATTCCATTACGTTTTAATAATCTCTTTGTACGCTGATTTGTATATATATATATATATATATATATATAGTGTACGTGTATGGGGAATCGATTGAAAATATCAAATATAATAAATATGTTCGAAAGGTTTGCGCGGACGCGTTACGGATTAAAAACCCCCCGTTCTTTTATTTCTTCCGTGTGACGTAGAAAAACTGTTCGACTCGTTGAATCGTTTATTTAAATGCGAAAAAATGAGCGGTTTTTTTTTTTCTTTAATTATTCGTCAAACAAATACTTCAAAAACACCGTACACACGGTTGTTGGCGTTTATTATTACTAATAAAACAGCGTTTTATGAATTGTAATAGAAATAACGCGCGAGTTACCTAGAAATATCCATAATATATAGATAATATTCATTTTTTTTTTTTTTTTGAAGAAAGCAGTGAATCGAGCGCAGTATTTTAAATCGTACAAAACAAATGTCTGACATAATATGATAAACGCTCGCAGATACGTGGCAGACAGTGTGAATTTTCGCGAGTAAATACAAATTATAATGCGAAAAGTGTCGGTTAAAATTATATTATGTTACTCGTATAATATAGAGGAGTTGGAAATATTATATTGAGACCCGACTCCGGCGAGAGTGGTGTTGTATTGCCGCGCACGAGGACGCGCGTAATAATCATTTTTACGTTGGATTTATATGTGCATATATATAATATATAGGAAAAAAAAAATTGTTACTCTACAATTTGCGACCTCGGGGTGTCGTTCCGTCGATTTTCTTTCGGGAAACGACACACTAGTTCGCATTGAAACGACTGTAAAAATATATTTATTTTTTAATTTTTTCTCCATCCCACACTCCCGATTAATTCGCGTTTTCTATCGGCTGTTCTGGCGCGCGGCGTCGTGACACGACTTCTAACAGATTTCACCGTCGCGAAACACAAAACGTGACACGCTCGGCCATAGAAAAGCCGCTGCAAATCGACACACGACGATCCACTGTATATAGTTATTGCGATTTACGATATTATAAGTCATGTTCGTCGTTCCATCAGCGACACGACCGACCGTGAAATTATATCGTTCTGATCATAATAATCGTTGATTTTATAATAATATTATAATACGAACTAGTTCTCAGACACCGTACTCGTAACGCGCTATTAGAATATTGTTCGATGCAGAGGTCGATCGCTGCGCGACGGAAATTATTGTCATATCGTACAGATCCATTCGAATGGTGTCAAGACTACATTACTTACTGTGTTTCTTCTATAAAATCACACAACATTAAAAACACCGCAATGTCAATGGTAACGTATGGCATCTGCAGTGTGCACGTCCTGGGGATACTATCGTTTGAGCCGAATCAAGTATACGTAGACTGTGATCATACGCCAATACGTTTTGGGATTGCTATTTAGTGGCGATTATAAAGGGGGGGGGCCTTCACCCATGGGATTTGATATTTTTAAATTTAGTATATCTCTGACTTAACAGCACCGACTTGTGTCGTGTAAGTTAGTCCAATTATGTTACGGTTATGCTCCATTTTCGGCACCACCCCTTTGACCATCATGTATGAGGCTGGAATTAGTGCTCGACCGACGATCAGCGCGTACCGTACGCGCTGATCATTGGTCGTGAGTGAGCGTTTAGTGCGTAACTGACGATAAATAATATTATTATTAATAATAATGAAAAAAATTAATAATACAGATTGTATACGCGCGTACAATAAGTCGCTCGGTCAGCGTCAAACTAAACACCCGCATATATCGACATAGCGCCGTCAGCCGACTGTAATAGAACGGGAAGAGAAAGTAGTCACCAGATAGCGCTACAACACAACATAGAGGGCGTAGCAGAAAGGCGCATATAAATAGCGGTCCGCAACTATCGGACCGCTCAGTGTAGTGACGGCGGTCAGGCGTGAACAACGTATTTCGCGTCTAACTGCGGTGTGTGTGTATGTTCGAGACTGACCGCTATTTATACGCGCCTTTCTGCCACGCCCTCTATTGTTGTGTCGTAGCGGTATCTGGTGACTATTTTCTTTTCCCGTTTTATTGTTATTTCGTTTACGTTCCATGCACGTTGTTCTTCCTTTTTCTACATCTGCATTTCGTCTCGGTACATTAATAGATCTCTCTTCTTGGTTATTATTACTCGTCGATGTGGATATTTCATTAGCAGAGGGGGTTGGCTCCATTTTCGTCCCCTCCACCCTTGAACATAATGTATAACCGCCACTGCTGCTATACACAACCTTTTGATGAGAATATCGTTTGAAACTTATTTGTTACATTATAAAAATTTAATTTTTGTGTCGATTTAGATAAAAGGTAACTAAATCCTGACCGCCCGATAAATGTTTTCAGTCGACCAAAGTATATAATCCTATTCGGCATTTATATTGTAATAAAACTGTTTTTTTCCACCCCGTGTGCAGGACTCTCGGATAATAATAATTATAATGTTTCTCGTGTTTTTCAATTAAAAACGAACGTATATATATATTTATAATCGTGATATAGACACATTTAAAAAAAATATGTTATCGTTATACGGATGTACTTTGGAATTTTCGCAATGTACTGTAACTGATTGATGTATCAATAAACGTTCTCATATCCGATTTCGATTTTTTATATTGCTAATGTCTAAAACAATCGTCATGCAATAAACGTACGGACTCAGATGACCAGGGAAATGTTGACATTTACTATAATAATTTAGCGTAAAATATATCTCTTGCGTCTCGATTTCGTCGCGGTACGTTTTTATTGCAAAACAGCGTAGAAATCGTGTCTGATCGCGTGCGGATCACGAACACGTATTTTATAGTACGAAAGACGTATAATTATAAAGAAAAAAAAAAAATACGTAATAATAACAGTGAAAAACGTTAAACGACACTTTACGCGGTCACTTTTGCTTTCGGACGATTCGTTTTGTTTACACGCGAATGAACGAAAAGAAATATAATATATATATATAACGCCATTTTTTCTATTAATATTAACAACAAAAAAAAAACCTAAGGAAACCGTAATTTATATAAGGACTTTTTAAAAGAAAAAAAAAATCACGCAAATTATGTTGTACAATTCTTAAAAATCCTATACAGACGTTTTACGAAGCGAATAAAATATATAATTAATTTAAAAATCGTTCGCGCTCAATCGGTTCAGATAAAAGGCAGGGAACAATCGGTTTGGAGCGCTTTGAGTTTTTTTTTTTTTTGAGTGCGGGAGGACTTTTGAATTATACGCGCTATTTCGTACGGTACCTACCTAGGCGTAATTGGGTCGACGCGTGAAAACGGATTCGTTTTAATTGGATTCTCTAAAGTTTCGTTTAGAACGGATTAAGACTGCTGCTGCAGCGTATATATGTGCGATAGTAAACATCTCGTAGTCCGCAATCTAATTTATATCGTTCTATTAGACTCTCCGAGACGTGTGCGCAGCGCTTTCCAATTTCGGCTGAAGTCCCGTCGTCGCATTCGACACATTTTTTCCCCTCCCTTTAGGGGTTAAAATCCGCTTATATTATATATTATAATATTACACTAATAATATCGTTATCGGACGCGTTATACAAGTATTTTCCGTTTTTTTTTTTTTAATAAATAGATAATAATAATACGATTATATGTATATAGTTTTTATCGGCGATCGGTACAAAATCGGCCACGAAAACGGGGTTTAACGTCATAACGACGTATTAAAATATTTTTAAAAAAACCTTTCGTTATATTTTACTTATTTTGCCGCGAAAAACCTATTTCCGACTTGTCTCACGCGTACAAATACCGCTCGAAACTCGTCAAAACCGTGCCGTATGCGTATTTCAAACGTATCGAAACTTTTCTCAATAGACACGCGCGTATTACACCAGGTAGAAGTGTCTTAGAGCACATAATTACTGTGAGAGAAGACTAGAAAATTGTATACTCGTTCGTGTTAGCGATTCCGTTGTAAAAAAAGAAAAAAAAACCACTGTCCGGTAGTAGGTACTACCGTTATGATATTACATTTTGAGAGTGCGGAAATATTATTATCGTCGTTATTATCGAATTTTCGATTTCGACTTAAGCCGCGGAACACAAAATCCTATTATATATATATATATATATATATATATATATACTGTCTTTGTCATTGTTGCAGTTACTCAATAAAGTGAAAATACATACAAAGTAAAAATATCCTGGTAGCTAATAATAACTACACGCGCCACCTATACGCGTATTACATTATATTTTATATACACACGCACACGTCTATATCGAATTAATTGTTTACCACCCAATGTATATATATATAAAAAAAAAATAATCATAATAATAATAATAATATTATTATTATTATTATTATTATTATTATTATTATTATTATTATTATTATTATTGATCGCGGATCGAAACAATCGAATCATGCGCGCTCGCTCGCGTTTCCAAGTTCGGCGCGTGAAACGGGTTTGCAACACACGCCGTGTCCTGCGCACGTACCTACCATATAATATACGACTGGGTATATAAATTAAAATAACAATCGTTACGCGTAATAATAATAATAATAATAACAATAATAATGAATAAATATTATATTGTGTACCTACGCCGACGTCGTCATCACTCATTGCGCAATATAACGTATATCTCGCGCGCGATCGACGCGCGGGAGTGCATCTCTCCATTATCTTCGTAATACAATAATTGTTATTATTATATTATTATTGTGTTCGTACATAATAGGAAATTATACGAGAAGAACCGTGTCAAAACCGATTTTAATTTCATTAAAAATTTATATAATAATAACGAACGCGCGCGTTATACGACTGCGCGCCTCTATGTACTGCTTATATCGCGCGCCGTTTCGCAGAGGACTTCTCCAGAAATAACCCGTCGCGTATTGCGATCCCCGCGAACCGTTTCAAACCTGACGTTCGACCGGCGACTAACAGTGAATAATACATCATTCTCGATCACACGGTTATAACGATTGAACAGAAGTGCTGTCCTCACGGACATTTTCGCGGATCCGACCGATAGGTTTTTTTCTTCTTCTGTTATTCCAACGACGTAATCGATTCATATTAAAACTCCGTTTTAAAACAATAATTTACCTGCCATAATTTATACGGTTTTTGTGCTTTTAAGGTCTATAATATTAAAAAACGTCTATTATTACAGACAAAATATAAAAATTTCAGGTATTTTTTAGCTGGACGCGGACTCGTAACGCAGAATCGCTGCAACTGGCCGACTCATATTTTATTATTTACTGATAGCACAAAATAATTAAGGTTTTCGTGCGAAAACATTTGACCTCCCTCCTCCTCCCACAACCGGTTTATTTCATTATTTAAAAATATTCTTGTTTCTAAATACGACTCAATTACACGATCTATTATTATTTAATGTAATAATAATTAATTTTTCATTTTCTCATTTTACGAAAGATTTCACGTTTACGTTCCGAAATTTATCACATTTTCGTTTTCGAAGAAAAATTTCCAATAATATTACAATAATTTAATGTTCGTATTTCCTCCATATATTATTAACATTGCCAATTGAATCTATAAGACAGACGGATCCTTTTATCACACGGCCTTAACAAATAGAACTTTATAAATTTTTAGAGCGGTATCAATATATATATACACATTATTAATTACTATTTAATGTGAATAATTTCACGAATAAAACCGACGAAACGAAACAATTTTAAAAACGTTAAAAAAAAAAAAACTATATTTTTACAGTAAAATTCTGTAAATTTGCCATTTTCCCTATTTCGCGCACACTCGAAATACGTGTCACTGACGGTAAGCTGTAAATTTTATGCACAAGAAAACCAAGAAAAAAAGTATAACGTGCGGTTCGATCAATATATATTTTTGTTTTTATATTAGTTTAAAAAAATAATAATTATACTTATATACAGTGATTGAAACGCAATAAAATGGAAGGAAAACGGAAACGAATATATATATATATAAATATATCTGTTTTAATAAGAAAGAATTTATCATTTCACTAAATAAATTCATAATACTATAATCATTACATTATATCTATTATAAATTATTGGAATAAAAAATATAATCGTGAAGTCCTATATAAACGTCTGTTCGTCGTCGTGATGATATTACGATTTAAAATGTTATTGAACCGCGGTATGAATATTGTTTTAATACATTTATGATAAATTGACAACGTGACCGTTTTTTTCTTTCTTTTTACAAGAAATCCTTTACGTGAATAATATATATATATATGACGGACGATATTACAGACACGCGTCTGAGATACTGTCAATCTCTGACCATATATACGCATAAACGTAGAAATGTATTGGAAACGAAGTAAAAAACAGAATAGCTTTATGTTTCAGAGACCTTCGTAATAACACAAGCGTATATTATATGGTGTGTGCGGCGGGGCTTTGTGAATTTCAGACGCACGTGTAAAAGATAAACGAAAAAAAAAGACGTTTTGCAAAATAAAAAAATGAAATAAATAAAAACCGACGAACGGTTTTATGTGTACACCAAAAAAAAAAAACGATATTAACAATATAATAATATACTTTATATTATTATTATTATATGTATACAATATTATACGCTGACTTATATCGTATGACGGACAACCGAAATAATAATAATAATACGTCCGTTCTCGGTGTGATATATTTTACGAACGCGATTTTCATTACGTAGTCGTGAAAAAAAAGAGATTAATGTTTATATAAAAAAAAATTACGTTTAAAAGAAAAAAAACGATTTTTTTTCCTCAATAAAATCCTACGAAGGACCGTGACTATAATCGCAGCAGTTTTATATAATATGTAGTATTTGATCAATATTATTACTCGGCTTCGCGCGTGTCCGAGTTAAAAGATTTTTATTCGATTTCTACCGATTCGCGCGTATATTATACTGTTATTTGAAACGCGGATCGTCCAGTCAAAATTATTCAATTTTTATTTCTACAATTATAACGTCGGAACATAAACGTTATTATTCGATGACGGGGACTGAAGCGTTGTAGTCCTTCCGAAACGTGCCTGCTCTAGACCAGGCGTGTCAAACTCAAAGTGTATTAACTGAGTCCAATAATGAGTGGTTTACTATGCTGGATGCACATAAAAAAAAAATTATCGAAAAAAAGTAACATTTTATACACGTTTTTAATTCGTTAACACTCAACAGGCACAATGCAATGTATTATTATTTATTATTCAAATTTAATGTGAGGCTGAATGCAGCAAATCGATGTTATTTTGCAATGGAGACGATATTTAAATCAAAATCGATATCAAAAAATGTCAAAGAAAAACTTTATATAAGTTACATAAGACCGGTATTGACGTATGCATGTGCCACATGGGCCACAACTAAAGGTGATGAAGAAAAACTAAGTAGATTTGAAAGGAAAATCTTAAGAAGAATACATGGTCCAGTATTTAATACCGAAACCCAACAATGGGAATTAAGATCGAATGCACAACTAGGGAACCTATACAAAAGAGAAAATATTGTACAATGCGTTAAAAGTATAAGAATGCAATGGGCTGGACATGCATGGCGAGCGGAAGGATGCCTGATAAAAGAAATAATGACTTGGACGCCAACAGGGAAAAGACCAAGGGGAAGACCCCGAAGAAGATGGATAGACAGCATAAATGAAATATGGAATGCGGTAGGCCAAGAAGTTAGGACGAATTGGCAAATCATAGCGCAAGATAGAGAGAAATGGGAGGAGATAGTTTTGGCGGTAAAGATCCTCAATGGATCGTAAAGCCGGAAAAAAAAAAAAAAAAAATTCAAATTTACAAAAAAATCGAATTAATATTTTGGTAGCCGCGGGCCTGCACTAGATTGTCTACATACAGTGAATACAGTGATGGATCTATAGGATTCTTTTTTATGATGGGTGCGATTTTACTAATAATAACGCTCTTCAAATACTCGTTGCGTACAACTTCGGAGCGAAAAGAAATCAATAATTTGGGACTTAAACGGTCAGCGAAATCAGTTGCGCGACGTGCATGTGTTTTGGTTACTCTCTATAAAGTATACGAGTTTCAAAATATTTTCACACACGAGCCGTGAAATCAGAGAGTTTGTAGAATACCACAGGATATTGTATAATAAATACCTAAACATAGAAATATATTGTCTATATAACCGTGGTTGAAACCGTAATGATACCGCGCTATTATCATACAGATAACGTCATAACGCGATAAGAGATGAGTCATCGTCGTTTTAGAATTTTCGATCGACGACTAAAATAAATTGGCGATTTGACGACTGGACAGGGCGCGGTGTGTCGTAATACTACGAGTATATACAACGCGTATTGTTATTCGGACTCGTTGTGTTGGCACGGGTTTGACGTCATTGTCGCGGTCACCGTTACTGAATCGCAGCCAAATATCCCATACCATGTGTGTATAATAATAATATATTATATACCATGATTATATATATATATATAATATGCACTACCAATGACTTTTTTATTTATACGGACGACTATAGCCGGTTCGATTGTTGAGACTGGAAAAAAAAAATCGACCGCGATCGGACCGATCTATTTTGTTCGTTTATAATTGGCGCGAGCGCGCGTGCGGGGGTTTTCGTCTCGCATAACCGCGACCGCGGTTACGTCACGATCGCGTTGTGTGCGGAGTCCCGTTTTATGCAATTCGAACGGGCAATAATATATAAAAAAAAAGAAAAAAAAACGTATTACCACAATAATATACACGACGTTGTTGCGGCGGGTTCGTCGACCCGAAATAATAATAATAATAATAATAATAATAATAATAATAATAATATATTATATACACACTCAAGCACGTGCGGTGTTATCGCGTACACAATAATTCCAAAATACAATGCGACATAAAAACTCTGTTGTACTATTTGTTTCCCCCTCCCCCAATAAAATACAAAAAAATTTGTCAGATTTCATACGCTGCATTATTCGGACGTGACGCGCGACCGGCTATATAATATGTACTCGTATAGGTATAGTGTCCACGAGCGGCTATAAACGCATTTAAAAATATATGCAAACACTCGTTTCGTTTCGGTATCGAAACCATAGATAGTACATAATGCATAGGCCATGTGTATACAATATGTGTAGCGGGCAGCGTTCCTGAATAAAGAAGAGAGATAGCAATATTAAAATCACATAATCTTCTGTCCTATACTCAGCAAGTAATTATTTTTTGTTCCATGAAATAATAATTTGTTCCATGAAATAATAATTGAAAAACAGTACATTCTGTTATCATCTACGTATCCGGTTAGCTGAATATTTGCTGAGTGAGACAGAAGATTCGGGAACGCCCGATAACGAATATGGCCTATCCATTATGGCATTATGTATTATTATCTATGATCGAAACGCGCAGTCTCGTATAACATGTAATATAATATGGACTCCTACAATGAGCCGTCCCGTATGCTTTCCGTTTCTATTTTCCAGTATTTCGTTACCAACTTCGTTATGTAAAAAGTAACCGATTTCGGTGCTAACACCGACGCTGTATATAAGCTCGTTGTTTTTGATGTCATGCGATCTGTGCAAAATATAAAATAAAACGTGACAAATATCGCGGAGATAATTATATCCCGTCGTATTCTCCATCATGACTTTCATATCTAACGGAATGCATAATACGGAGACTTTCCATCTGGGATCGTTTTTTGATTGATATACGCGTTCCGCGTATTGAGTTCAGTGCTCGGTATACCAATAGGTAGTACCGGAATTTTATAATACGATCGAATCGTTTAAAATTATTAATCAATTTACACACGACTCGCAGTTAACCCCGTCGCCCTTTTGCCGTCAAAATTAAAGCGATTCGAAACGGTGCGTAAAAGAAAAAAAAAATCGCTAAAGTACATTTCTAATTCCTCGAGTAAATTAAAAAAACGTTTATTTACTCGCGCTAGATGGGTCCTAAACGCGGCTACAATGGAAATCAAAATTGAAAAACATTTAGAATTAAGGCAATTTTTATTGAGTCCTTTCAGACTTCTCAACACTCGAGCTATGAAAATATAATAAGGCGTCGCAATCGGTTTTTCACGTCCGTTCGGAGCAGATCGGACGACACAATTTCGTCTAGGAAATTCTAAAAAAAAAACACTACTCGCAATCGATTCTTTAAAAATTCGAACTGTTTCAAATCGTTTTGATTTATGTGAGGAGCTGACTCCTGCAAATTACGGCCATCACTGACTCTCATATGGTTTATTCTGCCTAAATCGCTTGCCGCGCGTTTTCTTAGGACGAGTGTTTGCGTTTCGTTTTTGATAGTACACAGGCGTTTTTTTTTTTTTGTAATATATAAAAAAAGAAAAACAATTTTTGTTGTTTCCGTTTATTGTACGTTACGGTTTTCAAGAACACGTCGAATGTTTTAGACATTTTAATTACTCGACGTGTGCAACGGACAAGGTAACTTTCACGAGAATCCATTATTAATAATGTACATTTTTTTCTATGTCCGTAATATTCGAAACTGACGAAAATTAATTTTCTTTTTTATTCAACCGATATAAACCGCGTGTATATGTTTATAATTTTTTTTTTATTTAAGCGAGAGTTGGCATTTATATTTATTTATTTTACTACGAAGAGGACAAGCGATTTAGTTTTAAACGTCACGCACGGTCGTTGTAAATAAAAAAATTTATTTACGTAATTGATAATATTATATAACGCTTCATCGGGTTGTGGACAACAATTAGTTTTAAAATAAATATGTAAGATATTAGCATAAGTCTTATTCGAGCGGAGAACAGTGTTGGTACTATCGTACACAAATTCATAGTTTAAAAAATTTTTTGTTTTTTACAAATAAGTCTCCAGTGCAAACACACACAGACGAGTAATATCATGCGTTTTCATATAAATCCGTCTAAGCCTACGTAATATCACGCGTATAACTCCGTTTCAGAACGAGACACCTTGCAGTTTGTAATAGTAAAATATTTCAAACATTTATCAAAAATACATTACTACACACCGTATACACATTACTGCACGGGTAAGTACATATTACATATAGGTGTATATTTAACTACATGAAAAATGCTTACATACAGGGTGTGCCAGAAGAAAACGGATGGATTAAATTTTTATTGTATTTACAATAGAATCTATAAGAAATGCAGTTTATTTATATAACGCAACGTCATTCGTGTGTTGACCATTTTCGTATAGATATACACTGCGTAAGACTTTGTTTGAAGTTTTGGAACACTCGTGCGCAGTCATCTCGCGTGAAATTCTCCATTTTGCCATTTTGAGCTTGTCCAGACCGAGCAGCCGGTGTTTTTAATTGGATCCATATAAAAAAAAAAAAAAAAAATTGCACGATGTTACATCTGGCGACAGGCGACGGGAACCACGGCATTTTATCCCTTAGTGAAACGACGTGGTCGGGGAAGAGCTCTCTCAGAACATCCTTCGACCAGATGCAGATGCAGTAGCAGCACCATCCCGTTGAGACCAGATGTTACTAGTATCGACAAGTCGGTTTGGACTCGGTTGAACAGTGTTTTGTAACGTTCTTCTTGAAGCGCCGATATACGTACATTAGTCTGGCACTACGCGACCGACCTAGAGTCGTATTCATCATTGCAGAAGCGGTCTCGAGAGATAACGTTCAGTCCAGCGAAGGATCGTGTTACGGCTGCAGGGAACACTATATGCGGACGCGCGAGTTGAAATGTCTCCACTGCCTCGGACCAAGACGTGATGTCAAATGAAATCGCATTGCTCTGCCTACACATTGGCGGCCCATCTAGTAACTGCCGATGCAATTTCTCACCCAATTTTTACGGCGTACCCTGTATTATTATACGTGCGTGGAAGCCGACCGCGTGATCGATGGGATTTATTCCGAAACGAAGGATTAAGACACACGTTGAGATGGGAAAGGACCGGACGGGACGGAGTTTAAACAGGGATTTATTCGCAGCACTTCAATAACCCGCGGCCCTTATCCGCCAGCCACGCGCGCGATACACGCACGGTCGACCGCGCTAAACCAACAACGTCGTGTCGTCATCGTCATCCTCCCCGATCAAAATGGATCACGCGTTCTACGAAGGTCCGTGTATACTTACACGAGCACTGAAGCATCACTGGACGAACTATACGAAATTACTATTGTTACAGTATTACGTCAATTACTACTATATAATATATAAATTGCAAGGGGTACGCGGATCCGGTGGACCGTATGATGTGCGGCGACAAATAATTCGCTGAGCCCGCGAGGGTAAAACGATTAGGGCGGGCTTTTTGTTGTTGTTGGAAATTTTGATCTCTCGCGATCATTCGAAAATGTCGTCAAGTCCCCGAAACGGGAACCGTCGTTGACGTTATCGCGCGTCCCGCAACATTATTACGTATATTCCCCTCTCCGACCCCACATGTCAAGCGTTCTAAAACTTTTTCAAGCAACTTATGTGATTCAGTTTTGTTTTTTCACGGCGCGCTAGTCGCGTCGTACATATAGGGAAAATGTGTGATTTTTTTTTTTTATATTTCAAATGTTCTGCTATAAGAAGCAAAAAAAAGAAACTCCCCGTAAAATATGTAGTATAAAATTAAATTGCGAAATCACAAAAAAAACTTTAAGAGTTATGATTCGGAGGACGGTTTGTGACGTGAATTCAGTGCGACGCGTGAGCTCATACATCACTGCACGATCTTGATGTTTATAACTGTAGCGATTGCTGAAAATCCATGCATACAAAGATATGATGTGGTAAAAGGGAACGAGGACACCATCGTAATTATGCATTAAATATCGGTTATTTATTTTTATATAAACGTCGTAGCTACAACATTTTTCTCACACCCTCTTGTGTTCCGGGTCTTCCTTCGCGGCATAAGTCCGAGAATCACTGCCATACACACGTAAACGGATGAATCTAAGACATTTCCACCGTCATCGGACGTTTTTCATAAGTAAGGACATTATTTCGACCCCGAGCGTTTCCCGCCGGGTTATATTTTTTTTACGATTAAATTATTAATAAAATATTGGTAAATTATATAAGTATGTCATCTATTTTGAATTCTGATAAAACGTATGGATATTAATTATTTTCGTTCTCCTCCTATAATAGGTCTTCTGATCTAATTTTCATTTGTAAATGTAAAACCATTGCTTCCGCGTAATGTCTGCACACAGATCAAAGACGTTCTCGGCCTTTAATTTTCATATTCAATATACCTTTATATTTCTACTCTTAATATTGTGCTGTAGAATGTGGGTGTTTTTCTCGGTCGATTATTCGCAATACGTTTTTGACGGATGGTTACGTTTACTTTCGATTTTAAGTCTGTTTTTTTTCCACACGCTCTCATCCAATTTCGTTAGGTCTTTTCGAGTTCGCAATTAACCTTCGTTCACTACTATGAACTATGCGAAACGAGGTTTCACAATAGCGTTTTATGCGTGATTATAGTTTGGGTAAGGTAGTTTTCGTGTCTTTCTTGTATGAATGTCCGTCACACACAGAAAATTATTAATTATCAAAGACAATAATACAGTATATAGTTTCTCGTATATATCAATTAAAGATCATAAAACGATCAGCCTCTTGTGGCGTGAGACAGAAAAAAGTCCCATATTTTATTTTTAACCGTGTACCTCGAAAACGCAATATTCCGCGCACGAAATCCAAGAAAAACGGCGAAGATAGAAAAAAAAAAGTGTTTTCCAAATACTTCGGTTCGTTGTTACCAATACCGATAAAACATTGCATATGATATTCTCGATGCGAACAACTGCGAACTGTCTGTTTTTTCGCTCGCCGTCTCGTATATACCGTCAATGCCGGTCGTCCGTATCTCTCTCGGCGCAACGCGTATGCAATATTAATACACCGTCGCGTTGTTGCACCGTATTTATACGCTCTATAAAATCGTTATTATATTATTGTATAATATATTATTGCGTTGGTCTCGGGGTACGAGACGTGACGTCGCGTGAAACAGTTATAATATATTATAGATGGCAGTGGAATAATTTATACGCGGAAAATAGCCGATATCACGCGCATGCATAAGTCAAGATACAACTTGAAATCTCGCGAATTCGTGTGACGAAGCCGGCCGCGGGGTTTCGATAACTGGAAACAACATAATGTTGTTTTTCTTATAAAAATTTTCGAAAAAAAAAAAAATTTTTTCATCTCGCATACGAAATCGGCGCGGTAAACATTAATTTATAATAATTATTATATATATATATATTTTTTTTTTTTTAAATATTTTTATTACGTATATATATATATATTTTTTTTTTTCATTAAGACATTTTGCATAAGCGATTTACAGCGACAATTAAAAATTATATACAATATAAATATATATATAATATATAAATGTAAATATTGAGAACTCAACCGCGTACAAAGTTATAGAGGTCAGCGAACGAAATTTCCGTGTAAATTTTTAAAAATTTTTTATTTATTCATTTACGGAGAAAAAAAGACTCCATTTACAAATTTTTCTTTTCTTTTTCTTAATAATTGTGTAGAATTTACAATTACATATAATTTATATCTAGTGTACAAAAAATTAAATTATATAAAATATTAACGTAATCATAACAACAATTTATAATAAATAATTATATAATAATATATATTATTATATATATTATATATAATAATTATATAAATAATATAATTTATAAAATTATATTATATATTATTATTATTATTAATTTTTTTTGCAATAAACATTTTTATTAAAAACTCGTATAAAATATATTTGGACAACCGCGTGTAAAACGCGTGAAAAATCCATATCCACTCTGTCTACCGTCACGCGCGTGTTTTAATTTCATCTGAATAAACGACTTCGTGAAAATCGGAAAAAAAAAGTACAATCGATTTATTCTTATTCTTATGTATACGTATATAATATGTGAAATAGTATACGGTAAATACATTTTATTAGGAATTCTGGACGACGAAACACCGAAACGCGTTCGCTTATTATAAAAAAAAAAAAAAAAAACATTTATATATAATAAATAAAATAATACGTAAATCACGTATATCGAGTATGTGTTGAAATTTATGAAATTATTTTTATTATTGTGTAATCGTATAATATATTATATAAATATTTAATGTTAATTAAATGTGTTTTTTTTTTTTTTGTTTTAATTTTTCAGGTAAGAATAATAATCTTGTTGCAGTGCTTTATCCGGGCAATATCACTATAGGAAACGGGTAACTTTGTTATTATTATAATATTTAGTTAATATTAAAATAGTGTTTTTTTTTTTTTTACTAGCCTTTATATTACATATAACGATATAATCGTTTGTGATTTATTTTTTTCCCTCCTAATAGATAAAAAAAAGTATAATATTTCTTTATAAACGTGTCATTTAAACAATTTGTTATTATTATTATTATTGAATTGATTCGGCGTTTTCGTTTTAGAAACCATAACGATTTAGAAAGTTTTTTTGAAAAAACATACGATATTAAAAATATCCGCGGATAAACGGCGATTTTCAGCTTTTCCAATGCGCGCTACGGATTCAGCGGCATAAAACTGCAAACATAATAGAGCGTATAGTCGTTATACTGAATACGGTGAATTTATTTTCGTTATTTCATTTACGAATTCATTAAAACGAGTAAAACGAATATCGAAACCGAGGTCGATATCGCGTTATTAACGCTGCGCAGAAATAGCGGCAGTTTTTACAGAACAGTACCCGACCCAAAACGACAATAATTTTTCCGTCCGAAAACCTATAACGCAGAAACCAAAAGTGAACAAAAAAAAGTTCTAAAACTTCCAGTCCAGCGAATTATCGTGCAGAACGGACCGTCGCGGCGTGGCGATTTTATTTCATTTTTTTTTTTTTTTTGTCGTTTTCCACCTAACGCGAGTTACGTTTCGAAAACGGTGCGGACTCGTTGTACGTTTGACTCGATCGGGGAAAAAAAAAATCACACGAACAAAACGCCGTTGAATACGTAGTCTTGCTCTCTTGTACGACGCGAATATCCGCAGCGCCATTTTTTCCCCCCAACTCGTTATAATATTATAATTGAAGTTTCTATTAAAACCGTAATCGTTTCGTTTTCTCGATTACGTTTTCGGCACAATCGCCTACTATATACCGGCTCACTCCTCCTTCTATTTATCCTTAAACGATTCCTCCTTTCTGTATACCACGCGCGATGGTGGATCCTTTGTTTGCGATTCCTCTCGTCTCCTCTTCAACATCCTGTCCTTTACTTTCCCGTACAAGCGGCCACCTTATTGTCGCGCGAGTTTATTCTTAAACGTCCCTTTTACTCTTCCCCGTATTCAATGTTTTCCTTATTCGTATTCCGGTTTTTCGTCGCAATTTTTTTTTGAAATTTATTATTTTCGTTTGATTAATTATTAATTTATCTCTCGTATTTAATAATTGTCGAGGCGAATATTTATGAATACTTTACGCGTCTCGTAAAAAAGTTTCCGGTCCAACGGAACGGTCTCTTCCCGAACGTCTTATCTCGAATCGCGACGCGAGACAAATACAAAATGTATTCGAAAAATTATTATAGATTCAATCGTCCGGCGGCCGTAGTCGCGGGCGCGTCGAGATTTTTCACCGCGTCTCCCCCGTTATAGAAACAATAAACGCGTCGAACGTTGTTTTACGTTTTACCTTATCTGTACTCGTTCCTCTCGGCTGATTTTTCTCGTAATATTATGTAATAATAATAATAATAATATAATATATTAAAATAAACGCTCGCCCGAAACAGTACAACGAGATACGATGTCGTACACCCGGGCCGTTTCTCGAAATCGTAGGAAGTGCGGCGGGCACGTCGCGCTGCGCTTTATCGTAGAGAGTTTTTTTTTTCTCTTATTATTATTATTATTATTATTTTGCGCGTTTTCGTATTCTCGAAATACCTCCGCCGTCGAAGAATAACATTATACCCGTTTTCGGTACGCGCACGCCGACGCGTCGCCGTAAAATTGAAAATTATGCCGGGCTCGTCGTCGTCGCGTCCCCGTCCCCCCCCTCCCCCCCGCACGCACGCACGCCTGCGAAAATTATTCCGGCCGTCACACCGTTTCGCTTTTGTTTTTTTTTATCAGTCTCGGATCGTTTTTCTTAAACACGGTTTTGGCTGCAGTGTATCTTTTTTTTGTACCCACCCTCGGTTTTTAAACGAACACTATACGGGTCCTAATATACAACGGTCGAAGCGGATCGAAATAAGTGGTGGGGAGGGGGGATGGACTATTATCGTTATCAGTTACGTATAGAGTAATAGCGTTTTCCACATTACTGTCCTATTGCACCTAGAGCGGGCAAATGATATCACTCGAAAACTTGCCCAGTGCTGTCCAGTTCAGTATCATATGGAACACGATTTTTCTTTATGAAAATGTTATCAATTATTTTATCTTTGATAACGATTGTGTATACCGTTACCACAAAATTCTGTGCTATATTCCCCGTATTCCATGTGTGCTCTACTCGTTAACTCGTTTTAAAAATCGTTTTTGTTAACAAAAATTTTTAACGAAAATGATGGTTGGCACTGTTATCAATAAAAGATAAGGCGCACCTTCTCGAGGAGCTCGTGCAATTATCACTGCACTCAGTGCAAAAAACTGACAGAGTGCACACGTGTGAAACATAAAAACTCGCACTAGTTGTGAACTAATATTCCATATGGAACATAAAATAATTGCACCAGTGCAATAATGCAGCCATGTGGGAAACGCTATTAGAGAGATGGTTGACGTAAGATATGTGCACAGATTAGATGAATACAGATGGATCACTCGTGATGTAAACAAAAAAAATCACGTCATTCAAATCCTCCCCCTCCATATCAGTGTTACCGTATGGTAGCACAATATATTTACCTAAAATTCAAACATTACTCACGTGAAGTAATCTATTTGTGTTGTTTACATATAGGGTATTCTGGTTTGGCGATCGTGTCATATAATGTCTCATGTTAAATATACTCGTTTCATACACACAGTTGAAAAAAAATCGGTGCTTAATCTGCGTTAAATTTTTACCGGCACGTGATAACCGTTATTATGACAACATTATTTGAGATAATAAAAGAGTTGTACTATAATATTGTAAAACACCAACACAATAATTTATATCGTCGTGTGCGCCTACATTGATATGGGTGGGGGACCAATCAGAAGAGCGCATTTGCAATTCTTTTGTTCTCGGGCCGAGTGATCCATCTGTATTCATCTAATCTGTGATACGTGTATGAGAGCGATAGAGATACGGGTCGGCAGTTACGTGGAAGAAAAAAACCAATCCGTTTATTTCATCCATGCAGGGCCGGCATCGGGTGTTTCGCCGCCTTAGGCAAATCTGTTTTACGCTGCTCCTCGAGGGCATATTTTAGTAATAGGGGCATTCGCTCGTCCCTCCGTTAACCATAAAATATGCATTAAAAATACATACATCGTATACGGTGTGTATGATGATTTTATCACTCCGGATTTCGGCTCATTATAAAATTGCCGCCCCTAACCTACTAGTGCCGTCCTAGGCGGCTGTCTGTTTTGCCGTGGCGTTGGGCCGGCCCTGCATCCACGTATTATTTTCCAACAAATGTCGGTTATAGATATAAATCGTCATAGTAGTCAACAGTCAGTAAACAAAATAATGAAGTGATATAGTAGACAGTCATCCCCCGACTCGTAGTCGACTCCGTCTCTTTCGCTCTACATCGATCCCATGACCATTCTCTCTATGCGCTGTCCGTGAGTTAATATGTCTATGGGATGGAAGCAGTGTCGTCATTTTGTAAAGGGAGGGAGGGGCCGTATTGTTAAAAAATAAGCAGAAAAAAGTCTTTTTTTTTTAACAACATAACGTTCTAACACCGGCCACATTAACCTGTTGATGGTGAACTGTATTTTTTATGATCGTGATTAAATGACGTTATTGGAGTCTACTAAATGTTGAAATTTCAGAACACGAAATTATATAGTTCTTACCAAGAACGGATAAAAACGGTTCAATGATATTTGTCTAAAAAACAGGCAACATAACAATTACAAATTATACATATATATATAATTTTTTTTAAATCCAAGAGGGACGAACGATTTTGAACAAAATAAGTAGGAGGATGGAATATGCTAAAATAAATGGAGGGACGGCATCTCCCCTTGTCGCTTCGACCACTGCTTATATGTATATATATATATACATATACGTATAAAAGCGAGAAAATTGATCCGCCAAGAAGTGTATTCGGGTTTAATATATAGCTAGGGATATCAGCTGTGCGCGGAGTGTATTGAACACAAAGACTGAAGGACATTGTCGTATTTACACGAGACGCCAGTATAAAAATAATGCAAAACTTATTCCGGTTTTTTTATCAAAAATCCATACTGTGTAAAGTACTGAAATTTTGCCCTACTCTTCCTAATATCGTATATAATATTTCATACTCTCTTTTAGAAATGTTTATAATAACAAAGTGTTACGATTTCGAAATTTTCACTTTGTGTGTTGACTATTGCGTCTTTGTTACATGTTTTCTCCGTGTCCCCCTTCGTACTCGCCCCTTGTATTTTATGACGTTTTCGTATTTGATTTTGTTTTTTTCGAAATATTTCACACGTGCACGTACAGTCACCGACAGCATTATCAAAACATAAGACGATACATTATTTAAAATAACAAAAAACGATTCGTATTTTAGTCGAGGAAAACTATATACCGTTCATTAATATAAATTGTTGAATTCGTTTTTTTTCTCTTTTTAACGATCAATTTTCCACTTTAGCTCCGACCGTCATTATGGTTTTATACGAACGCGGCGCATGCCATTGAAACGTATAAACATTTTATTTGTTATATAATATTACGTTACCCTTCAAATTCAAACACGACGATATCTGACCAAGTTTCGATCGAGTTACATAAATGAATTTGGTGGTACGTTACCTACGAATGAAATTAATAATTACGTTATGAAAGAAAATAAGTTTGGAGAAATGTGTATTGTGTCGAAATGACCGTATCCGAGAATTTATTTCCCGCGCTTTTGCGTACCTGTTTAGGAAGTCACGATTGCACGAATTGTTCTAATTAAATCACTTTTTTTTTTCTCATTTCCTATCGTACTTTTTTCGATTAATCTAACACTCGTTTATATATTAAAGATCAAATGTGCACTATATATTTACAAACCGGATTATAAGCGTATAGTTTTTTTTTTTTTTTTTTGAAAACGAGACGAATTTTGCGAAAACAGTTTTCCGAGACAGTCGATTAAGTTCTGCAAGCAGCCGGCCCTCTACTTCGATATATATATATATATGCCCTCGTAATTATTAAAGTCTGGTGTATTACGAGCGTTAGCTGATCTCGTATATATTATTATTATTATTATTATTACTACACATTTTGTTAGTAATACAATATATACTTCAACTACTACTACTACTACTACTACTCCCGAACTAATATAACTCCACGAATATTACTACTATATATATATATACCGTATAGAATTATTTATATTACACTAATATCACCGCTTCAAACTTCGTCGTTGTTATTACGGTTATTGTTATTATTGTTTTAGTATAGACGAGATTATTGTAAAATTTAATCAAAATAATATATATATTATATAAAGTATTGCAGATTTCGGAAACCGTAACTGTTTTGCGCGTTCCCTCGGAATATACAGCATTTTATCGTCGTAGTATCGTCGAGTCTCGTATTTAGATTTAACTTTCCTTATTTTGTTTGTTTGTTTTTTTTTTCTTTGCTTTCACTCTCGTCTCGAGCGTTTATTATTTCTCGACGTACACGTAATTGTCAAGAAAAAGACACGCGCGCCGCGTTTTCAATTTTACGCGTCTTCCTATCTTGCGGGCCGTGTACACAGGAAACACGATTTACCACACGGGTTAAAAAGAAAACTTAACGCTTATACGTAAGTTATATAGAAAAAAAAATAATAATAAAAGTAAAAACGACACGATACGTTTATACGGTGTAATGTAATTGGCGAAAGACTACGCGGTTCGTATTATTAATGAAAATTTGAATAAAAATCAAAAAAAGTTATGCGCGGTAAAAATTATTGAAATTCTAACCGACTACGAATCCGGGAATCATTGAGTCAATCGTATTGTAAACGTTTCGTCGATTTTTTTCAACAAAGACTGTTACCGAAAATTCAAAATACAGACAATCAATATGGTGTTGAATGGGTTTTTTTTTTTTTTTTTTACTTAATAATTCGTTACAGAACGAATAAAATAAAATTACCACGGCAGATTCGAATATTATTTTTCTAGGTTTAACGTTGCGAGTAGATTTTCGATTTTGTCTACACACGTTTCGTTTTTTTTTTTGTTTTTCCAAGTTTATTGAAACAAATGCGTTAAATAATGTAAAAATCCGTTCGTAGAACGTCAAGAATTTATTCCCGCCATTAACCCGCGGAAAAGAGATTAACGAGTTCAAATTTTTATTCGAAATTGAATTCGTTTCACTTAGAGCGGTCGAATTTCGCGTCCGGCTTCTTTTAGTGGTCTAAAACGGTACGAAAAGTACACACCCGCGTTGCCTATGTACGTTTTATATAGCCCGGTCAAACGTAATAATTGAAATTTATTCTTCAGACCACCTCTAATCACTGCAGCAGGCTATTTTATATTTTACCGCCGACGCCGGAATTAAAGTGGTTTTTGGCGCGGTATAGTGTATTATACGAATATCGGTGTTTTCGGGAAAAAAATCGAAACGTTAGAGTTTGCAAATACTGAAAAAAAAAAAAATAAATAAATAAAACGAAATAAAAAAACCGACACCGAAAACCGTTCAAGTGCATATAATATTAATGATATCTGAATAATTTAAACGCTCGTGGAATCGGATAAAATATTATTCACGTTTAATGTTTTGCTAAATCCGTTTTAACGACACGACATTATATACGTATATATTGGAGTATTGCCACTCGCAGACAATGTTAAATTGTCACATTACAGTGAAAGTCAATTAAACGGAAAATAATCGAAAAAGAATTATTAGTATACACTATACGTGTAAGGGGGTGGGAGGATTCGGAATTACTGCGAGCGCAGTAAAATTGAGTAAAATACGGTTTCACACGAATCCGACTGTAATGTGTATACAATATTCGAGACGAATTTTTTTTTTTTTTTTTTGTATATTTTTTTATTAATTTCGTCTGATGCGATAGGACTTATTGTCACTTTCGATTGTTTTAACATATCTGCGTTTGAAGTAAACACTGTGTGTTTTTTTTTTTATTTTTATAAGAGCTCGAATATCAATACATTTATAATTTAAAAAAAAAAATTTTTTTTTAACCGAAGGTTTTCAAAAATTGATTCGAATTCGAGCATCTTTATTTTTAGAGAAACGATGACATTAGGTTGAATAACGAACGTGTATAAGGGACCAGAGTATAACCGATATAAAAATATGCGTTATTCTCCGTGAAAAAAAAAAACCGGTATAAATATTCCAATGTATATTTCGTTGATTTGTATAGGAATTGTGTATAGAAACGTCATAATATGGTTTCATTAGACGAAAACCCGTGTCTCCGCGTCCGAAGCGGGCGGCTGTTGTAAAATGGGCGAATTCTCGTTTTTCTAGAATTCTTTTCGTCCTCGGCGAATTGAAATCTCACGAGAGCGTTTATATATTATATTTCACAAAAAACTGCACACACACACACACACACACGCGCGTATTATTATAATTAAACACGCGTCTCTTTGTGTATAGTTTATAGCGACTCATTATAATGCATGCGCGCGATTACGCCTGCGATTATGACGAAATGTTTAATTTCTTTCGTAAGGCGTATATTTTTTATTTTCATTTGTATACGCGCCGTACAACACCGCGGGGTCGGTCGAGAAACGCGTCCGAGTATGAACGTAAGTAAATACATATTTTTTTTTTTTTAATATATTCTTTTATGCGTGTATATTTGTTCGAATTTGTAAATCGTATAATATTATTCCGGTTGAGAGAGAATTTGTACGCGTATAACGACCGTGGTGGTATACATAATACACGTATACACTGCAGTCATCGTACACGCGTACACGTGCAATCCGCACACACGGTTTGTCAAAGAAAAAAGTATGGAGTTCTTTTATATTTCTTCTTTTTTTTTTTTTTTTTTTTAACGCTAAATTAACGAGAATCCTTGAGTCTCCGACTGTTTGTATAGAAATGTACGATACACGCGGCTTGGTTTTTTTTTTTTTTTTTTATTCGCTTCCCGCCGCGGTGCACGTTCGTTATTAAGAGTAATGAAGAAAAAACTATATATATATATACAAATAATTAATACGCATACGAATTTCTCGAGTTAACGAGGAGAAAAAAAATACGATATCGAAATCGTTATGACGTGACACGTTATTAGGCATACGCGCAGGTCCACCACAAAGGAGGGGGGGGGTCAGTGAGTACTGTTCCCGGGGAAAAAAACATAATATACCTATACACATATTATTAATTTAAATTAGAAAAATAAAATGAGACGTATGAGTCATGCCACTTGAAATTTTCGACAAAATATTGTATCTTTGTATTATACGGCTTCAAAAAATTGTCATTCAAATTTAGGCTATTTTTAGATTTTGGGGTTTTTTCATTCATAAAACAGTTAATTTTGAGTTTTTTTACTTGAAACTTGGACACAACGCGTAAGACATAATACGTAATATATATTACTTAAATTTTGTACGAAAAATAGACGAAGCGTATTTAATTACACCGAAGCTGCGTTCAGTTTTGTTTTGTCGAATGCATTATTATATGATTTATCGCATTGCTTTAAAAAATTTACAATAAAAACGGAACTCTAAAATCGTTATCCGAGTAATTCACTTGAGCGCGATATCCACAACAGCCCGCGGCTCGCTACATTTTTTTCAACATAAATTAGATTTTTAAATGTTCGATCGAAAATATTCAATAAAAAGTAAAAAAAAAAAAAGAAAAAAATGGTTGATACAATATATATATATATATTAATTAAACGTGTAATAAATCGCTTGTATAATATTATCACTCGTATCATTTTTGTTTTTTTTTTTTTTTTATTTATAAAAGGAACAAGCGTGCTTTCGAATTCGAATGTACGAAATTGGAAAACCGCTGCCGCGCCGTCGGTACAGCGTGCGGTTTATCGACTGTTTCCCCGATCGTATTGTTATAATTTCGTATACCGCGAAATAATAATAATTAAGACGAGAATAAAATATATTATTATTATTATTAAGCGACCGCGGAACGACGGTTCATTCATCGGTTATAACTTAATTTTCCCATGGAAAACAGCCTCGGCGAAAGTCTCGTCCGAAAGTTTTACGCGCCCGTGAACTGCACGAGTGCGGATAATAGCTGGTATATACGTACATATACATAAATGTATACGCGCTTTATTAAAGTTCGCGTTTTCTCGGAGAAGATTTTATTTAATTTTTCTTCCTCCTCGTGTGCCTATACGTATATACATACGTACATATCGATCGTTACGATAAATTATACAATTAAAAGAATAAAAGACGTTGGAAATTGGTTGAAAAAAAAAATAATAAAAAAAAAGGGTTTAAATAAAATTTCGCGATTGTTCGGCGGCACTAGACAAAAAAGTACTTTAAAAATACTTTTCTTTTCGATAATACTCGTGCAGGAGCACAGTTCAAGACGCAGTTTCTCCGACAACAGCTATAATTTGTGAAATCTCCCGTCGTATATACACATATACGTACCTACGTGTATTCACTCACTCGACTGCACTTACCGAAAGACGAATATCATCATAAAACGTCTGTATATACGGATTCGGTGAAAACACCAAACGACCAGTGTTCGGTCGCGGATTTTTGACGGAATCGTATCCTTTGTCGAATTCGACCCGTCGCTTTTAATATAATATTCTCGACTCGCCGACTTCGAGTTCAATTTTATACACTACTATAATAATATCGCGTACAACGTTTCACGCGAAAATTCTCCAATACGTTTATATTATATATAGATTATTGCAGTGTACACGTCGAATTCGACAATTCGCAATAACTGTTGACGTTTCATTTTATACAACAGCGATATATATACAGTTATACGGTTATAGAATATTGTAAAAAAAAAAATGAAAAAATTCGATTTTCGAACAAAATTTTCTTTTATTAAAAAAAAAAAAAGGTTTACGTAAAAGTACAATATAAATACGATAAAATGCAATGTAAATATTTTTTAGAAAGACTAATCGAAATATGCGTGTAAAACGCGATCTGTGTACACAAAAAAAAAGAAAAAAAATCGTTAAACACGCAGTACACTTTGAAAAAAAAAAAAAATGTATAGCAAAATATGTAAAAAAAAAAAAAATACGCGAATTTTTATGTTTTCGGATCTGTTGACGATAACTCGAACTCGTAGCTTATCTAGTTACTATTTTCGGACTGTGAAAAAAAAAAAAACGCGTACAAGTCCCGGTCCTTGATTGTCGTTTGTGATTGATACAAAGCGTTTCGCGGATTGACACCGCGGCCTAATCGAAATCCTTCGCGTTACACGACGTCGACCCGCGGGCCTTGACGACGATATTTCCACGTACACAGAATACGTATAAGTATTATTATACGAATAGCTATTTTCGACGGCGAATAATAAATTATTATTATTAATATAACGGGTTTGGTCAAGTGTTATTTGTATGACGTGTCCGCGACTAAAACGACGACGGCGTTTGACTTCTGACGACCTATTTTATTGCTTATACACTTGTCGTCGTCCACACGCTGATGATTGACATTATCGACAGCCCGTAACGAGTGCTGTGGCTATTGTCGATTCGATTTATTCGATTCCATGTAAGCACCACTTGTTACGCCTCGGTTTACGTATGAATATTAGTGTTAATATGTCTCGGTATAAGTCACCGCGAATTTACAGCCGTTCTGTTTATTTTACGGTTATTGTGTGCGCCTTTTTGTCGACATTGACCCGACGACGCGTTCGTATTTGTGTGTACAAGGTCCGTCGCCGTGAAATAATACATACAATCACTGTACTATTAGCGTGTGATTTTCGAAAAGATTTATAAACGATATTAAATTTAAAAATAATGTGAAATGAGAGGGAAAAAATAAGTTGAAAATCTTACGTTGGACAGCTGTCCGTAAATACGTATCTGTATATATATACACACCTAAACGAGACTGTCCTGAGTGGCCGATTCATAATCAACGCAGAGCCGAACCTATTAGAGCTACGGATTTGAAATGTTGAGGGTAGATTAATATTATAATTTCACCGTGTACTAAGAAAGGATTTTGAAAAATTTTCATTTTAAGGGGTTGAAATGGGCAAAAAACAAGTTTTCGGTGTAAATTGTATTAAAAAAACGAATTAAAATTTGTAATGTTCCTACGGTTACAAACATTCCAATAGATGATGAAAACAATGATGTTATTTTATTATCTTTCCTCGACTGCCTTAATTAATATCAATAATCGTAACGTTTGGTGCACGTGTTCCGGGGAAATGTCATGGAAATATTCTTGTTGTTCATTATTATTATTTATTTTCACTATCAATAAAATATAAAGAGTAGAGCGAGTTCTTTTTTAGCGTTTTTAAACATTTTTTTTTTTTAACAATTTTAGGTTACACAATATACGCGTGCCACATCTATACCGGTAGTGACGCGAAATTCTGTCAACGGATACGACGAGTCTTTGAGAGCGTGCTCTCGAGGGGGGAGAGGACGAGAGTGCAGTGTCGTTTATATATATATATATATATATATATTATGACGAAAATTTATAAATCGATATGATTTAACGGGTTTATATTCGACGGGAGACCAGTAAAAAAAAAAAAAACGATCGCCTTCCACTAAAAACGAAATTATCCTGGTGATGTATATCGTTTAGATATGTTTCGCATTATTAAGTGTATTCAAGACAAAAATAAAAAAATTATACACGTAATATATTACGCGATAAAAGTAATATTCAGTGTTGTGAGCTGAAAATAATATTATGTTTAAAAAAAAAATTGTATTTACCTACTGATTAATATTGATATGTCGCGTTCGAATTGAACGGCGGTAAATTTCACCCGATCTAATCACGGCGTCCGAGAGGCAGTGGCGGTTATACATGATGTTCAAGGAGGGGGGGGGCGAAAATGAAATATCCACATCGACGAGTAATAAACCAAGAAGAAATATCTCTTAATGTACCGAAACGAAATGCAGATGTAGAAAAGGAAACACAACGTGCATGGAACGTAAACGAAATAACAATAAAACGGAAAAAGAAAGTAGTCACCAGATAGCGCTACGACGCAACATAGAGGGCGTGGCAGAAAGGCGCGTATAAATAGCGTTCAGCCTCGAGCACCATACACACACACACACACGCGAACTACGTTGTTCACGCTCGATCGCCGTGACTGCACTGAACGGTCCGATGGTTTCGGACCGCTATTTATAAGCGCCTCTCTGCCACGCCCTTTTTGTCGTGTCGTAGCGCTATCTGGTGACTACTTTCTTTTCCAGTTTTATTACGGTCGGCTGACGGCGCTGTTTCGGTATATGCGGGTGTTTATGTTTGACGCCGACCGAACCTACTCGCGTAATTATTTATTTTTTTTCATTATTAATAATAATAATATTATTTGTCGTCAGTCCTGCTGCACTAAACGCTCGATCACGACCGATAATAATCAGCGCGTACCGTATTTCATATTCCGTACGGTATTCCAGCCTTATAAATCATGTTCAAAGGGGGTGGGAGCGAAAATGGAGCGTAACCGTATCATAATAATTGGACCAACTTTTATGACACGAGTCGGTGCTGTTATAGACCAGAGATGTACTGAATTTAAAAATATCAAACACCATTGGGAGCGGGCGATCCACCTATCGCCCCCCCCCCTTATGACCGCCAATGCCGTGGTGTCGAAATTGACGGAGCTCATCACAATTCTTTTTCCGTTTAACATACCATTAAATTATTTTGTGAAATGTTCTAAAATTAAACCTAAATATATTCCTCGTGAAACGTGTCGCTTTGTACGAAATATCCCCTGAACTCGAAATACTCTTATAATTACGCGTTAAAAATATCATTTGTTTGTGAGTTTATATAGGAAAACGAATCGTCGAGAAAGCCCGCGCTTACTCCCAGTGAAAAAAATATTTGTAAAACCATATAAGAAAAAAAAATCCCGTCTCTATATACTCATATTCTTATCGATTCAACTCTGTGTGTACACTATTTGTCTCCGATGGCCACCGGCAACGCGCACAATGCGTATTTATATATATATATATACAGACTTTTCGATATTTCGGAAAATATCGGTCGGCGCCACGGCTGCAGCGGATATAGTTGGAAAGAAACACACATACACTAATAGCGAGTATGACGCGACGGACGTT
Source organism: Slavum lentiscoides (assembly GCA_032441835.1). Lineage (NCBI taxonomy): Eukaryota > Metazoa > Arthropoda > Insecta > Hemiptera > Aphididae > Slavum > Slavum lentiscoides. Next base: position 5,912,784 of record CM063715.1, on the reverse strand, counting down.
GGAACGAGGCACCCGAACCCTTTTGGCTCGGGCCGTTTAAACTTCGTATGTATCATGGATTCTGTGTGTGTGTAGACGGCTTCGCCGGTTTTAGCACACATCTGGCGCCGCCGCCCGGCGATATTATTATTAACTCCTATCGCCGGCCGTCGGTTTCTTTATCCGAAAACTTTTACCAAGTCCGGAGCCGAGCTCGCGAGGGAGAACGGAGACGCGTGTATATATATATATATATATATATATATATATAGTGTATAAACGACGCGATAAATCGACCGCCGTCTATACAGTGTACCTCGTATGTGCTACAGTATATATAATAAACCGGTGTCTATAAAATCCGTCGGGATACGAATAAAATATTATGCTTGAGAGAGAGCGCGCTGAAGGGGCAGTCGTCGCGTACGTTCATACAATATTATATTATTATATACACGAGCGTATGATATTAATAAATGCGTTCTCGAAAGTTTCGAGGATATATTATAATATTTTGCGTATATTGTTTTGTTGGTGGGGAGCGGGGCGTATCGCCCGCGTCCCAGGAAACTTTTATCCGTTCGCCGCCACTTTGTGAATCTCGTTTTTATTGTTGTTTCCCCCTCGGCCCTCCTGCTCGCCACGTACGAAACCCAGGGGCCGGAACCACCGAACCGAAATTAACCGGAACGCTAAAATAAAAGAGTAGAACCGCCACGGCCGTAGCCAGGGGTGGGTTTAGGTTTCAGACCCCTCTCCCCCACCCGGAAATTTTTTCTAAAATCAAATTTAACGATTTGTATTCTATTATTTTTATATTATTTCGTATTTATACTCTCAGACCCCTCCTCGCTGATTTTTGGTGGCTACCGTTCTTGAGAACCACTAATAAGTATCAGAATACTCTTTTGTCGAGAACCGAAATCGTACAGGAATCGAAATTATAAACGGGTTAATAAAAGTCTTAAAAAATTTACATAAATGACAATAGTTACAAGAAAAAAAAAAAATATATTTTTTTTTTTTTTGTTAAAAAGTTATCGCGGAGAGCGTTGTTGATTTTGTTACAGTTTATTGTTTTATAAATATACGTTTAAAAACCGGAAATTTATCAGAATTGGTGCGCTTCCTGCAGTTTGTTCAATGTTCGAATGTTATGCGATTTTTTTTTTTTTTTTTATGGATAACAATTGTCATTACATATTATATACACGTTTTTAAGAATCCAGTTGAAATTTTGAAAACACCGAAACCGAAATTTGTGTTTTTCAAGAACCCGGACCGATATATTGTCAAGGTTCCGGTCCATGCGGATACGAATATAGCAGCGTGTTTGTTTCGTGTTTTTGTTAAAATCGTTGTACATATTCCAAAACTTCGCATTTCCGAATATACGTATATGATATCTCACAGATTTTTAACACATTATACGCGTACCAGCTGTTAGTTCGGCACGAAGTCCTCTCGAGCCCGTTTTATAGGTACTTACGCGATATAACAATCGTCGGATCGGATGTTTAATCTCGTCGGAACCGGCTAAAATCAAAAAAAAATATATATATATGGACTCCCTGTAGTACGCCTCCGTCATATGCGTTCCGTTTCTATTTTTCTGTTTTTGTTACCAACTCCGTTATGTAAAAATAACCGATTTCGGTGCTAACATCGGTACTACGAGCACGTCGTTTTGTGTGTCCCTTCCTGTTATCTCGCAGTAAATAATAAAACGTGATAAATATCACGGAAAAAAAAAATTATATTTTATCGTGTTCTCCATGACTTTTATGTCTTATAGAACGCACAGTGACTGTCTCCTATCCGGGGTCATATTTCGTTTGACATACGCGTTCCGTGTATTGAGTTCAGTGGCGTGTAAACGAAAATCCGACCGAATCAGTAAGACGACGGAAGTGGAGGAACGCAACGGTGTCGAAAAAAGGGTTTGAATATGGGTGTACTTAACGGAACGCATGATTTTATATACAGTGTTCAGGCCGCACCGAGAGGGAGAGGGGAAAAAAACACATTTTTTTTTTGTTACCGTTTCGACGCGCGTTAATCGCGTTTAAAATATAAATTCCATATCGTCAATATCATTCGGGGGAGGAGAAAAAAAAAAATCAATTTTTTCAAAACGTTACCGTACCGAGTCGGTGTCTCGATTATTATGTACGCGTATCGTATCACTCGTATTATAATCGTTATTATTGTACACAATTTTTGTCTGCTGCGCGCTGTATATTGTGTGCTGCGGTATTGTATATTTCCTAATATTCAAATCGCACAAAAAGGAAAGAATGAAACAATTTTTTTTTTTTTTTTTAAACAATACTGTACGGTGTGTGCGCCGTATAGTAAAAACGTGAGAATTCCGTTAAACGCCGTAATATAATAATAATAAAAATATATATATACATTTTTTTTATAACCCCGTGAATGACCGCGTTACGCGCGCAATCGCCTATAAATGTACTCATATATGTGTGTGTGTGTGTGTGTGTCGCAACGTGTTCTCTTATGTAAAAAAAGTATAAAAAAAAAAAAAAAAATACACAAAAAATAAAACCGCGCACGTAATACGATATTATGGAATTCACACTGCGATCGGCGTATTTATAGAGCCGCTGCTGGTTACCGTGTCCAATCGGTTGTGGCCGATATTTTCCACGCGTGGAAATAAAAATTTCGAGCGCGCGCCATTTATTCGACGTAAACGGAAATTTTTAGTCGAAAAATTGTCCATTTCGGACCGTCCAAAGACCGGACAAGAATACGCGTATTATATTAGAGGTAAAAGTGTAAAAATTTGTAAAATTTCGTGGTGGTGGGGGGGGGGTGGGTTTGAAAAATGTAAAATTATTATAGGTACTACTCGTTACATATATTTCGTAGCTTAACTTTCAAATTTTCTCAGATATTTCGGGATGGGGGAGGTGGTTCGCGAACCCTCCAAAATCCCTACTTGCGTTCACCTCTGACATTCATACGTTACAATAAAAAAAATTCAAAAAAAAAAAAAAGAAAATTAATAACAATGCGGCACAGCGTCCGCGAAAATCCGTCTGATATACGCGTTTGTTTTGTTGTCCGACACAGTAATGATATTAATATTAAATTCTTTTATTTCGTCCTGGCCATTTAATATATCGAATAAAACCGGCCGTTTCGCACTTCCAATTCGTTTTGTGCATAGCGAACACGACGTTCGAATTCGAAAACCGTTTCTAAGTGAGAAACGGTCGCTGCAGCAGTTTACCTTTGTCGTTTGTAATTTTTCGAAAAAATTTAATTACAAAAAAAACGATTTTCTACAAAAAAAAAAAAACACCCATCTATTAAATATTAAATACAAAATACAATGTCGGCGAAACGGACGTGCGTTGACATTCAGTTACCAATAATATTGTAAATATACGTTTTCCGTAATACGTTTTCCTCATACGCTTCGATTGAAAAAAAAACAAAACGTGTCAGATAAAATACGGCACTCGGAAAATCTCCGACGGTTATTAAAATATTTTATTTCAGTTGGCATCACATAATATAGTAGAGACGACATGTTTTTATACAGAACCGTATACCTATATATATTATATATACGTTTGTTTTTGACACTTATGTAGAAAAATTCGCGAAGCGAACGACAGAGGCGTTTGAGTCGAGAAAAAAATTGTTTTCAAATAATGTAACTCGTTCAAATGTCAATTAAAATAATTTGAAAACTGTCACAAAAAAAAAAAAAACAACCCTCGTTTATAAAAGTATATGCGTATAGGCACTTTAGAAAACAGCAGTATAATAATATTGCGAGTTTATTATATATATATATATATACCGACGTGCGCATATTATATCAGAAATAATAATAAAGAAATATTTCCTCACTCAAAATCGCAAGATTGTCGACAACTGTCGACTTTTTCTATCGATAAGTTTTGTTTTATTCCGTGGACGTTTTCGAGTATTCACACACACTCAACTGCGCGCGTAGTAGTAGTGCACTCGTTTGCGTTCGTTCATTTGAATATTACACTCGATTATTACTACTATTTGTATTTTTTCAACAAAAAAAACCAATTTTTACCGCGCGAATTATAAAAATATTTTTATTGAATATCCGCTGCACAACGGTATTGTATAACGTATATGCGATTAGGAGAATTTTTTTGAAATAAAAAAAAAAAATCGTTCCAAGTATAGGTACGCGTTACATACATGCCCAAAGATTTCTCAGTATAAAAAGCGAGTATAAAATGCTGTTCCTGCACCCCTCCCCCCTCCACGACCACTACGAATTAATCGAATATAACAGAACGAGCTCTTGTGTTTGACGAGACCGTTTAACATACACATTTTTTTGTACGACTCGGACGTTGTTGCAGCGATACGTTTCGAAATTAAAAACGGGGTGGAAAAAAAAACGAAAATCGCGCGAAAAATACCGAAAGATTTTCCAAAAAAAAAAAAAGAAGCTAAACAGCCATACTTGAATCTATACTTTGTGATGTATATTTCACTGTATACATAGTGTATTCGAAAAAAAAAAAAAACCAAGAAATAATATATTACGTAAAAAAAAGTATAATATTCAGTATTACCAGCTGAAAATAATTTATAATAACGTGTTAAAAAAAAAAAAATTTAATTTGCCGAATAATATTATTATTGATATATCGCGTTCGAGTTGAACGGCGGTAATTATACTTCGCCGCGGACTCCTGGTGGGTACAAACTGACGGAGGTCACATTAATATTATTACTTTTTTTTTTTTTGTTCATAAATCATTAGATTTTTTTTGGGGAAATGTTCTCAAATCAAACCTATAAATACATTCCTCCTAAAACGTATAATTTCGCACAAAATATTCTCGAACCTTGTAACGTGCTTTTAATTACGCGCTACACATTTTTTTGTATATCGCAGTTCATAGGAAAACGAGAAAGCTCATCCGCGGCGGAGCGTGTTCTCAGTAAAAATAAACGAAAAAAAAAAAAAAAATCCTGTTTCTAATAACGAGTATGTTGCGCGTTACGCGTGCATACGTCGTGTTTTATAGTAAATTATTTATTTTTTTTACGCGCCACGCATTTCCACACTAGTTTACACGTAATATAATTCGCATACAATCAGTGGCGTGCTCAGGGGGGGTGGGAGGTTATGGGTTATATCCCCCCCTCCCCACTGTCTTTTTTACCGACCTACAGAAAACAAATGTTTAGTTATAAGAGCTGTTTTAGAGTCATTACTTGTTTTAGATGACGTCATAGATAAAATAAGCACAAAAGCTAGGCGGTTGAATTTCCGTTTGGAATAAGTAATCTAGTTTCTAAGTATTTTTTTTTTTTGTTTATTTTTAAAAATGCAATAAACTTTTTCAGTTTAATGGTGTCATGTTAATTGAACGACTTGGTATTAGTGCGTGTAATAATTCAAATTCATTTTAATTATAGAACAATTTACAAATGTACTGCACAATTATAAGCTATAGAAACGATTTTGGAGAGCTTGAAACATAAACGTTTGAATTTTTTTGGTATTACCGCATGACAATTCGTTAAAATGTATTGTTACTATTTACATCCCCCCCACCCCATTGAAAATTCCTGGGCACGCCACTGCATATACAATTACTATATAAATATTATGTAAATTAAAGTATAACGATTATAGACGCACGCAGTAATAAGGCGATCGCACACGATATAATATTGTCGCCGAACGGTCGCGGCGCGTGCGCTGCACGCGGATTACCGAGGCGGTCCTATAATACGGTTGTCTAACAACCGTAAAATCGAGTGCGCCGGCCGATTGTCGGGCGAAAAAGTGTTTTTTTTTCTCTCTCTCTCTCTCTATCCGTTTTCCTCGCGACGCGCACACAATACAATTTTGTTGTTTAAAGGAGTATTTTTTTTTCTCTTCTTCCGTACACGTTTTTTTTTTTTTTTTTTATGCCGTTCGCCCTCGCTGTCCGGACAATTCGATCATCTATTATCGCGTCTCTCCGGAGCGTGCGACGACCGTTTTTCCACGGTTTTTTTCTTTTCTTCTTCTCAGCAGCTCATTCCGTCGTCAACGTATATACCACACACACCGTCGGAATACCAAAACGCGTCCTACCAAAACGACCGTTAGGGGGGTTTTTTTTTTGCCCCTCACACACTCATCCTGCCCCCGAACGCCGCACACGATCACCGCGGGGCTGGCCGGTCTACTAATTCTCTTCGTACACACGCCGGTCGCTCTGACGACGCGGAATCCGAAATTTCCCGGCCGAAATCGGATTTAACCGGCAACGTTTTCTTTTTCTTTTTTTTTCGCCGTCACCGCCACCGCTTAGACGAGCGCGGCGACGGCACGTAATATTTACACATTATTTTATTACGGACGCGACGGCGGTTTTTTTTTTTTCTACGAGTCCTTGTACGACAGGACGACGAAGCTTTTGCGATTGACTGGCGCGGCCCGCGTACTGTCTATTGTATGAAAAAAAAAACCGAGTGTGCCAGTACTCGGGACGTCGGTGTGTAAACGTCGCGCGTGCGCGGTAAAAATATGGAACGGAATTGTGACTGGGATTTATTGAACACTGGTATCTATTTATTCAAAGTAATTTCGATAGAAAACGTTATCGTTAGTTGTCATGACAACAGCTTAAATCGCTTTCCCGAGATTTACCGATATTTAAATGTTTATTTTTAAAAAAATTCCAAAAAATCCGTCTTCGCAAAAATGCACTAAAAAGTTAGCAATAACGTTTTTGAAATCGACGCCGAATTTCAGACAACGTCACATTGCAGAAACGCGTTTTATTTATTAATCTTATATATATATATATATATATATATATATTGCAATAAATTAATAAATGAATAAAACGCGTTTGTGCAATGTAATGTTTTTTGAAATTCGGCGCCGATTTCAAAAATGCAATCGATTATTTCATACTTTTTAGCGCATTTTTTTTTTCTGAAATCGGTTTCTTTTTTTTTTTTCTAAAAAATATTTTTATTTCATCCTTTTCAGTCGTAGTAGTCGTATCGTCATTCCCGTTCCTACGTTTGAAACGGGCGGTTAGGTAGGATACTAGGACAATCCTTATGAAATGGGAAAATATGAAAAAAAAAAATGCAAAGATACAAAAATTACTGGCCGAATACTAGGCCAATATATTTACAAAATTGGTACGAGACCGTCGATATATAGGTAATGTTATTCTTTCATTATAATTTAAGCAACAATTATTATTATATCAATTATGTAATAATTTTAACGATTAATTAAAAAATAATAATAGAATAATTATACGTTAATTTTTTTTTTCTTATTAGAGAAAACTCATTCAAGTATTCGCGTGTGTGATGCGTATTTCTGTACTATATCTGAGAAAAATAATTCCCTCTCGTCGGCGCTCCGATCGAAAATGTAAATTCTCGTCGTTTTCCGTTTTTTGATGTTTTCGTTTTCACACACAGAAAGCAAAAAAAAACGTGTAAATTCGAGGGCGTGTATTGGCGCGTTCGTGCGAACGACGAGCGGTAATGACGCGCAATTATTTTATTATTATTTTTATTTCGTGTGAACCTTGACTGTAATAATATTATTTCGGTCCGCGTGCGAATAAAGCGCGTCGTCGTTTATCCTTCGTCCGTCCGTTGTACTCCGTCCACGACCATAATATACGAAATACTCATCCTTGTAACAAATATAATCGGAATTATGTAAATTTCGATAAAAAAAAAAAATAAAACGAAAAAACACACGCGTACAGGTTCGAGAGTTTTAATTTATTATTACGTTTACAAACGCCGTGTGCACACACATAATAATCGTCGAAATACGCGCGTACGTGTTGGACTCGAGTCAAGTACGCGGAACGACAAAAATATTAACGTGCAGCGTGCACAGGACGCGTTTTTTTCAGCGATATTTGCTAAAATTTTGAATGATTTTAAAAATTCACCTTATCGAATTCACGGAGGGAAATGTAAAAAAACGTTTTAGAAAGTTTTTATCGCACTTTCAATATTTGTTACCTTATAATTTTGTTTTCCACTATAATTAATTATAAAACGTTTTTTTTTTTTTTTTAATCATATATTTGGCCGGTTTCACCAGCTATTGTTAAATACGCTCTTAACACCGCGTCAGACAACAATTTGTTCAAATTCAACGTCTTATTAAATTATACATGTTTCACCATTACATTGTTATTGTTAAAATCTATTCGTTGAGTTCACAAAATGTTAGTTGAGTTACCGAAACGGTTACCTCGATTCTAACCATAGACATATAATATATAGACCGGCGAACGACCAGTGTATCACGCGCACTAGAGCCAAGATGTGTGCGAGAGAGACCATAGACCTGTTCGTTATAGTTAATAGGTCTATGAGATAGACAGACTTAGAAGAGATTTTTTTCATGGACGATAAAACAAAATTGTGGCAGCAACGTATCCGGATCCGCAGCGAATGGTGATAGGTAGTACATGATTATTTATTCATCCATGAAAAAACCTCAAATGGCTCTTTCTCTCTCGCACGTGTCTTTGCTCCGTACTCCTTTCTCTAATCGCGGTCTGTATAATATTATATGTCTATGAACGTTCTCATTGGTTATCACGAAATGTGATAACGGATATAAGTGATAATACAATATTGAAAATACGCGGTTATAACTTATTGTATATTATACAATGGATCTATGACATTTTAAAATGCTGATTGAATTTTAACAATCCGATTTCGGGTGATTGACTTAACAACGCGTTAAGGCGAACGGATCTCGGCGAAACTTAATTTTCACTAAATTATTGTTAAGTATAATTAACAAAAAGTTAAATCGTTAACAAATGTTGGTGGAAACCGGCTGATTATGTACAAAAATTTGCTCGCCGTCTTAAACGATTTCCAAAACTTTCTTTTTTTCTAAATTAATCTAACGCATATACTTTATTGTAACCGTTATCTAAAGTGGCTATTACTTACTTATTTGAATAAACGCTTCTCTTTGTAAAAAAAAAAATAATAATAATGTAAAACTGTCAGACAGGAGGTGTTAAAGTCTCTCTGATGACGTCCCCTTAGTCACGTCTGTTTGGACCAATTATAGATAATATAATACTACCTCGTGTCCGCTGAACCACGTGAAAATCGTCTCTCGCGAACAAGTGTTTAAGAAATAATTATTCAATCGATATGTATTATTTTATTGTTACGCACAACGTTAATACAATTATTTATATTAATATTTTTATTTCTTAATCGTCACGGAAATAAACTAACATTATATTTTGTGTTTGCGTTACAGGTACGTATCAATATTGTTGCGGTTCAGCAGTAGGTAGTTTTCGACGAGGCCTGCAGTGTACGTCATCATAATATAATCCGTGTCCTGCGCGGAATATTTCGAGTCCTGGATAGAAACGTCGCTTGTTCGGTATTCGAATTCGATATAATATATTATTATTATTATTATTATTATTATTATTATTATTATTATTATTATGATTTCCCATCGAAATCTCCTCGTCGACGACATCGTTACTCGGATAACGAACGCTATTGTACGCCACAGTATCGTATTATATGCGGACTCGCCGGAAACACGTTTGACGGAATATTATATATTATATAGCTATATATATATATATATATATATATATATATATATATATTATAGCTGTGCGTCGGGGGTGAAAAGTCAAATGGAATTCTCGCCGACTCGCCGCCACCGATCGACTAGACTTCGTTTATATTCATCTAAATAAAAAAAATGGATTTTCAATTTCGTATTTTTTACAAAATGATTATTAATTTGTATCGCGTAATTTATTCGATTGTCTCGGTTAAAGGAAAAAAAAATGAACAAATAACATTTCAATAATTATTAAAAGTTTCACGGATTAAACTATTATTATAGTGTTTATTACCGTCTTATTGCCGTGACTGTACTCTATTCAGTTTAAGTTTATAACCAGGCGGCGGACAAAAGTGCGCGTTTACATTTATTCCCATCACGAGCGCTGGTGGTCGCCGACGTATTGTAACCGAGAGAGACAGCTATTCACCAACAGAGAATCGTTTCACAAAAAATTTCACGTTTTTGTACAAACTTAATCTAAAAAGAGCATACACGGATCGGTCCGTGCGTTTATGCCACGGCTTTCGCCTATTTATATTCCAGGCGATATACATTTTATTATAATATTGTCTGATGTGTTTTTTTTTTGTGTCTTGATTTTAATATTTATTCTCTTCGTTCTAGTGCGCGTGGTTTCGGTTTTTTTAATTTTCGTTTTGTACCTTCTCTAACTGTCGGATGTGACTGAACGTTGTGTAGGCGTTATTGACGCTTTTGATCGTTTCTTACAAGTATGGAAGTCCTTTGGCTGCTTTTACACACACGGACCGGACCGACTCCAGAAGGTTCAACATACCGTGTGTTCGTGTGGGACACAGGAAAATCAATTGGTGTACGGACAGAGAAAAAAATGGAAAAGACGTAGATTACTAGAGAAGAACTAGGAAACTAGCAGTGGTGGTCGTACACACGTTTTACGATTACGAGAAGATGGTTATGGAAAATTATAGTGAAACTAATAAGTAATATAATCCCGGCGTTAGGTGGATACGGATTAATTTGTTACTTTTCAATTCAGTGTATCGCTAAAAGCACCGACACGTATCTACATATTTTCGACATTTTAGACTTTCGTCACAGATATTTTTCGATCTAACCACGTTTACCATAATAGCGTTATGTTGATTATAACAAACACGCTGTGCAGATGAGGAGAGAGTTCGGCTCTATTTCCACCACCTTCAACATCACGTGTATAACCGCCAATGGTTTTACTTTGTAAAAAAAAAAAAACAGGATCCGCAACAACGTGTAAAGACCTACCTAGGATATTATTTCTTTAAAAAACACGATAATATTCGAGTTCTTTCACTGCAGGTGGCACGGCACTATCATCATCATGGATATATCTCCGAAATTGATTATCACGCGTGATGCCCACGCTACGCAATTTGCTCGTATATTACACACACACACACACACACACACACATAAATATTATTGTCGTTTTAGTATTCGACTCAGCCAGGAAAGTTCTCAATGTACACACACAAACACACATACATATATATATAATGTAATATAATATATGTTATAATATATAATATATATATATTATACCCGTATTAAGCATACCTAGATATTTGTCGGTAGTCGGTGTGAAATTGGATTTTGGAAAAGGACCAACACGCGTACACCGATATAATAATATGTAAACGACTCGATCGGTTATAATACGATATATGTATATATATATATATATTATACTTATATAGGACGTATACCATTCGTATGTGTATAAACAACAGTAATAATAATAATATTCGCGTGCCACCGATTCCGAATTCTGGGGACGCGCGTTCGCGCAATATTACAATAATAATAATAATAATAATAAAATACGTGATATTAACATAATATATAATAATATGGTAATATTACGACGGAATACGATGTTGTTTTTTGCACGATAATGATTTCGTTTTTACCGAGAGAGAGAGAGAGAGAGAGAGAGAGAGAGAGAGAAAACGCTACCGAACGACACCTGTTTTTCTCCAAAAAAAAAAAAAACAAAAACCGCACTCGAACGATTGTTAAACTGAAGTGTACCACTAGCTTTGAATATAATACACCGCAATCACCTAACGGTAATAATAAGAGCGTGTTCAGAAGCAAATGGATTTTTTTTTTGATAATTAAAAATAATAATCGATTTTGAATTGATCGCGGATTCGGATTGAAAATATTTTTATTGAGTACCCACTTAATTTTTATTATTTTATAGATTGAAAAATATGTGCGTACGCCGTGTGACTTTATCACTGCGTTCTGTAACGTGTGTAGCACGCGTGTACGTACTCGTTATTGTATTATGTAAGAAAAAATAAAAAATTTCCAAAAAATAATCTTCCACTTCGATTTTATCTCGGAAATGATATTATATTACACTTAACGAACGTAAGCGTGTAATATAATATTTTGTAAGCCGCAGTTAAATATCGTATGTAAATACCCGAGACGTTTCCAGACAGAAGATCGTTTCGCTAGAAGTCAGCTGTAATATATTCTACACGCGAATCCAAAATAAATTTCCACAAATTCTCCAGTATCGCGTAATATTTTGTCATACGCGTACGGGACACGTTTAACGGTACACGAATCTTGTCTCGACAAGTGTATATTATACGCGCTTAGAGTATCGAATGTCTTTCTCCAGAAATAGATGATGCGCGCGCAATTTAATATTTATTGTCTCTCAGAGTCGTTGGGACGGAGTCCAAAAGCGCCACGAAAATCAAAATGTTTAAAAACGATTTTCCAATATAAATCAGACTATATGTTATGACGTATAAACGTCGCGGAAATTCTATAATATCGTAAACGTTTACTAGACGATTAACGCGTAATTCATCGTTGTTATGATTTTATAATTATTTTTCTTTCACTCTTTTTTTTTGTTTTTGTTGTTCTTCGTGTTACTCTATTGTATTAATCAAGGGCTCGCCCCGTAATACATATATATATATATATATTAATAAATAAATAAATTGTTGAAATTCGAGTTTACCTAAAAAGAAAAAGCTATAAAGATTGCGGAAAGCGAGAAATATTTTTGAATTTTTCGGTGTGATCTTCGTCATTTCAATCGAAAAATTTCTTCGTAACGTTTATAAATAATTGATTTGTCTCTACAAAAAAATATGAACTAAATGAAAAAAAAAAAAAAAACAAATTCCGTTACGTTTTCCAATTTTTCCCTTTTACGCGAGTCATATATATATATATATTCGTCCGTGTGTGATATTCACAAAACTAATCTCCCATAGGTACCATAGGTGAATTTATTAAAACTTCCATTGATTACACTTATATTATGAATTATATTATAATATTGTTTTCGCAATTGATCGTGCACGGAACGTAAACGAATAACGATTAAAAGGGGAAAAGAAAGTAGTCACCAGATAGCGTTGCGCCACGACATAGAGGGCGTGGCTGGAAGGCGCGTATAAATGGCGGTCAGAAACAAGCGGAGCGCACAGTGTAATCGCGGCAGTCGGACGCGAAACACGTACTCCGAAGACGGAATCAGCAATGTTCCCGAAAGGTCAGACCGAAATTGACAAAACGGTTAATATTCTCCCGTGCTGTATCGACTAGAGAGAAAAACCGAAACGTGTTAAGCGATATAAACGGGTTAAATCGATAAATTATCATAGCGCGAGTAATATTATTTTCGCTCTCTTTTTTTTTTTTTTTGAGCCGCGCATGTTCCGACCAGTAATTTTACCGCGTATAAATTCTCGTTTCGCACTGGAAAAAACGACGCGTAGCAATTTATTATCGTTTTATCAGACACTGCGCGTTAATAAACCGAAATCACTGTTCGTTAATTATTATTATTCGTTATAATATTCTGATGTGTATATTATGACGCGCGAAAAACGGTACATATTATATTATAAAATCAACGGCGCGGCGTGCTTGTACGTCGTAAAATATATATATATATTTTTATATTATATTCGATAACCGGCCGACCGTTTTTTACGACTCGTTTTTAATGGAAACGCACGACGATTGTTTCGCTAATAAAAAAGGCCGTAAATTATTATTTACTACGATATTAGTACAATACGCGCGAAAACGTTCGTTATAGCGGTGTTTGCCGACATGTGTTTTTATACATCGTTCGAAACCTACGATCGATATTGTAATTTTTTTTTTTTTTACTCTTTTTATACACTACACCAGCTGTTCTCAAAACGGTGATTGCCGGGAGTCTGTGACGCTGGTGCAGCGGGTCCGGGACGCTGTGTCGGTACGCGACGACGTGTCTGCGCGTACAATAATAATCAAATTATTCGGTATAAATTTGAAACTGCAACCGAGTCGTCGAGAAACTCACTACGCTGTCCGGTAAAAACTGAATTGTTATAGACACCCTTTCGCAATAATTGCGATAATCGTCGAACAAACGGGGGCGCTGAAATGGCGCGAATAAAATTTGGTAATAATTTCGTGTGGCTCGTAACGAGTATCGCGTCGACGCGAGTACCACGGACGAGACACAATACGCGGAGATTACACCCGAGCAGGGACGGATCGGCAGAATTTTTCGGCCCGGGATTTAGACCAGCCCTCTATATTATAATATCTAATATTATACATAAAAACAAATATCACTCGTGTTTTTTTAAGGCAATCTGCGGTTCAACCCCCCACCACCACATATACAATTTAAAAAATTACAATTTTGTTTAAAATAAAATTTGCACATAAATAATGTAGCAAAAGAATTTAATGTATGCGAGTTCATTGTTGAGCAATGCACTTTTATTTTTTAACTTATCAATGATTCCCTTCTGTGTCAATATAATTTAAAATTTAAAAAAAATTCACGATCAATTAGAGCGAAATTAAAAATTGTTTGCGGCCATAGCAGCCGATGGGTCAATCCGGCCCTGCACCCGAGTCCGGAAAATTACTAACCGCTCGGCCTGGAGAAGAATTTCTGGACGGATAAAGACCGCGGGCGGCGTCGACCGCGCATAATATTATAACGATTGTTGCCGCCAAAGAAACGCGCGTGTTTTATTATAAATTTTACATATTATCATGCGAGATTCCGGGAGTTTTTTTTTATATAATATATTGTGCGGACGAACCAGTGTGTTGGAGAATTTATACGATTCTGTGTGTGCAGTTGTCGTCCGAACGACGCCCACGAGACGACAAAACGAAAATCGTATATTTTTATAACAGCAAGCAGGTATATTATATATTCGACGTTCTTCCTGTTTTTTTTTTTCTCGGTGTTTTTTTCTTTTCGAAATGACAACCGGTTTTTTTTTTGCTCCGTCGTACTTATTAAAGCGCGCACGGGTCACGACGCAGCTCCAGTCCCACGCCCAGACGTCCGACGGAGGCTGTACGGACACCGTGTACAAGTCTTATATTATAATATATACGCGTCTTGTACACGCTATTTAATAGGATTTTGTTCGTTTTTTTTTCGACCGATCTTATATAGTATATTGTGTATAATAAACTATACTGCTGCAGGTCTCGAGATTTCGACGACACGCGTTTGCATTTTTTTCGGAACACGCAGATATTTGTGCTTCGAGTACGTACGCCGCGACGAAATTTTTAATTTTTTGTGTGGGGGCATTTTTTGCGTTTTCCCAGTTTTCCATCCAGTATTCGATCGAGTAGGAATACGAATTCGCCCAAGACCGGAATATGAACGTAATATAATTTTGTACTTTTCAGCAGTTTCGGTACAACTTGTATTGCAGGTTTTTGTAAAATAAAACGATTCCCGCAAACTTACCGTAAATGTCACATCTGCCGATTACGTAATATTATATGCGTCTCTCATAAATTCGTTTTCTCATCGTAAGACAACATTGTTTCGGGAGATGGTGGGTACACGTCTTGTTCTTTCTTCTTCTCCCTACCCAACTATATTTCGGGTCGGTCACATTTGTCCTAAACCTCCTCCACTTTACGCGACCTCCCACATCTTCCACGTACACACCAGCAGTTCTCATATCACGCTCAATCGCATTCGACCGCATTTTCTTCGGGCGATGGTACGCATGTCAATCGTGTCAAAAAAAAAAAAAATTGAACTATTTCAAATTGATAATTTTGTAAGGGCATTTTTTTTAAACGTCATTTTTTTGCGATATTTTTAGGGCATTTAAGCCCGAGTTATTAACGTAAGAAGTGCGATGAAAAGAAACCGGCATTAAAATCAAAACGCAAAAATAACTGCGCTGAATTCCGTAGACAACGCGACTATAAGAAAAAAAAGGTATTTGGCTTTGTTGATTGTAAAGTCGTTAAAATTTTTTTTTTTTTCATTTACATATTATATTCAATATATGTACGACGTCGTTGTCGAATAGGCAACTAGTTCGCATCGAGTTCTGCGTCGAACTCGGGAAACGGACGATTGAAATTTTTTAAACGATTTAAACGGCATTTTTGAAGACGAACCGATCTAAAACGTTTTCGAACGGAACAAACGGTTTTTAGAGCACTGTGATTATTCCGGTCCACGGCGCACGACATCTAGAGACGACGAAATGTTTGGTTCGTGGAAAACCGTGAACAGATGACAATATATCGCGGAACTTTCTATAGTGAGTGCAATAACGTTTCGTACGGATCGCGTCAAATGTGTCTTTACATAACTCAGGCATGCGAATAAAATCCGTATAAATGGTACCGAAAGTGTTAACACGAGTTCGAAAACCCGTCTCACGTGAAATTCGTGAAATTCTGGCTAATCAACAAATTCCTGCGCAGGTGTTCGGCTCGCCCTTCCTTACGGTAATATACTCACCGGTTCTCGCGCACCGTGTGAATTTTCATTTGTTCCCGAAACTCAAAACCGACATCAAAGGACAACTGTTCCGAAACGATATAAAATGGACTGCAATTGAAACTGGCGAAGGCTCGATATGCGTCGGCAGCACAATAGTCGGGACGCGTACGACCCGAGACGGTGAATTTATCGAGATAGAGTATAGAAACTGTAAAATTCGTAAAAAAAAATATTTTGAACTCTTACACGTATTTACGTTACACGAGAAAACATATCGCGATATCACGTTAAACTGTACACGTCTGCGAGAAACAGAAATATATTGTAAAAACCGAAATGAACGGACCTGTATTTATGGATTTTGAATATTGAAAAAAAAAAATTAATGTTATTGTCAAAGCGTTTGTTTTTTTTTTTTTTATCTTGCCAAGTCGTGTTTCTGGAAGAAAAAAAATTATCATTTCACACAATTCCCAGCTGCTGCGGTGGTGGTGGCAATTATCGATACGTTCCGTGAAAACGAATGGTCTTTATCGATTTTCCAAATGAAATTATCGACCGAATTTCCCTGTGTGAAATTTGCATTTCGAAAACAACAAGAGCGTACAAACGGCCGGATACGGACCAGTCGCGTAACGCGACGTTCATAATAATTTCCGCACCGGTTAACGGCACGACTAAGACGATGAGATATTGAAGGGGGTTTTTTTTTTGCTCTGTGTTTTTTATAATTTTATGCGTCCCGAGTAGTTCAGGCCGCGACGCGCTGAAGGAAGGGATTTTCTTTTCTAAAATATATAAACAATATATCGTATAATAATACGACCTGCAGTGCTCGAATCTATAGTAGCATCGTTATTATTTTTTTTTTTGATAATTTTAGAACCAGTGTAAGTATAAGATCCGAATTTGTTTCATCCGTGTCGATGTCATCACGATAATACATATTACACACACGGCAAACGAATTCCGAGCAAGACCGTTTATAATATATGACTGCAGCATATAATATACTCGTTACGCTTTTGTAAAACACTCGTTACGCTGTTGACGATCTGTACTAATTTTTATTTAATTACATACGAAATCAATTTCAAAACGTTCGATATTGCAGTTTAAAAATTATTTTATAATGTATTTTTATTATATATTGAAGAAAAAATAAAAATTAATAACTGCAACACGACGACGGAACGATAACGAGAATTCGAAGAATTTCAATAATAAGAATAAATTGCAGAGGAACAAAAACGAATAAGCTTCTTAATAGAGTTTAAATATAAAATATAATCTTAAGATATTTTCAGTTTTTTATTTTTTTATGAAAAAATTTCCGCACGTCTACATAATAATTACAATATAATAAATATCGGTATTCGGCGGAAAATTCATTAAAAATAAGCTCTGTTATTACTTTTTTTCTCGAAAACGCATATACGCAGTATAAAATTGCAATAAAACGGTTTCGAACCATCTAGTAGCATTACTTATAGTGGCTGGCTTTTCTCTCAAAGGAGACAATAATATTTCGATAACGCGTAGAATTAACCTCGTTCGAAAATCATTCGAACCAGTTATAAATAATAATTTTTTACTCTCTCTCTCGTTAATGGCCCAAGGGCTGGTTGGTAGCAATTATCCACTCCTATCGCTTCTCCGCTTTCATTTATATAGTGCTTTTAGACACATTTTTACGTTTAATCAAATATCATTTGGTCGGTGCTTTTAAAATAGACAATTTTAACGTTTTTTTTTTTGAAATCCACGTGAAAACGTGGACACGGCCGCTATCACGTCTATTTTTCAATATTAAATCGTATACACGGTACACACTGTATGGATCTCATTATTATATCTACCCATGCACGCCTACAATACGGATATGCTCAACTCAATAACATCAGCTATTGACACAAATAACCGTAAAACTCCGCGATATGATGCGGCTAAATGGACAAGTGCAGTAAATAATGATAAAACACGCCCAGGGATTTTTTTTGATTTACCACGCAAACTCTGGTTAGATGGTGTACATTAAACAGAGTACGTATATCTTACGGCAGGTGTGCTTATTTATATCCCTCGCATAAATATCGGGCATAGGAAATTCTCCTGAAAATATGCTAGTAGACCATTATCTCTCATACCTGCAGGCATTTACAGAATCGACTGCATTCACTCAAAACTGTTATGTAAATACACTGGATCTCCAACTCTGATGCGAAATATGTTGATACCTATTTAATATTATTTATTCACTGTTATCTAATAACAGTCAATAATAATAACCTAACGTTAAATTATTTATTTGACTCGGTGCAGTTGTGTCAAAAATTTCATCGACGGTTTTCACTATATACGATTAACTGTTGAAGAGGATTTGTTTTCTCCGTATGTCTCACGCGGTCAATATAGCAGCAAAACGCGCATCGTTGCGCAATTCAAACGCTGCGTGATTTTGAAAGAAAGCAGGAACAAGAAATTGCACTACGGTTTCGAAAGTAATTCTCGTCGGAAATCGGTTTTTGAAAATCGCGTATTGACAATTTAATAACATATAGGAAACCAGTGTGTTTGGATAAATTAATAACACGCGTAATTCAAATGCACGATACAATAAACGTTGAGACGATATAAATTCTGCAGTGCCGTTTGAAAGATTATAGAATACTATTTCAACGTTTTGTCGCGCAGCTATACGGTCAAAAAACAGCGTTTTGTTTTATATTATTTCGCTACTGAAAACGCCGTTTTTTTTTTTCTACGCCATATTGTCACAGATTATAGATGAATACAGATTGATCACTCGCGATATAAACAAAAAAAATTGCGTCATTCGAGCCCCCGCCCCCCAAATCAGTGTAACCGCATGATAACACAATATATTTACCTAAAATTTAAACACCATTACTCCCGTGAGGTAATCTATATTTGTGTTGTTTACATATAGGATATTCTGGTTTGGCGATCGTGTCATATAATGTCTCGTGTCAAATATACTCGTTTCATACACTCAGTTGAAAAACAATCGGTGCTTAATCCGCGTTGAATTTTTACCGGCATGTGATAACCATTATTATGATAATATTATTTGAGATAATAAAGAAGTCGTACAATATCAGCACAATAATTTATATCGTCGTGTGCGCCTACATTGATATGGGGGGCCAATCAGAAGAGATTGGAGCGTATTTGCAATTATTTTGTTCTCGTGCCGATTGATCCATCTGTACTCATCTAATCTGATGTGATATTGTTATATTCTTGAACGGGATTTTCGAAAATCATATTCCAACGAGACACGCGGCTTAACGTCTCGAGTATAAAGTTTCGTACGTTCTCCTACAAAAGTCCGCATACGCATAAAACAGTACAGCGCTACGTGCGAATACAGGGCGGGCCGTTTAAACCTTCGGGATGTTTTTTTGGTAATAATTTAAAAAAAAAAAACACAAATTATTTGTTGCGAATTGTGTTTCGTTTATTTTGAAACTCGCAAATTTTTTCTGATCACTTTTTAAATACGATATCGAGTAAATGGTCGCCTCCAGAACGAATGGCGCGATGTGCTCGTTTTTCAGCATTTTCCATCACTTTCCGGAGTGTTCCGCACTGAATTGCGGCCGTTTCGTGTCGTACGTTGTCGTTCAACGCTCCCAGGGTCCGTGGCTTGTCGACGTAAACTTTAGACTTTAAACAGGACCCCGTAGGAAAAAATCTGGAGTCTGGTGATCGCCAGTCGAAATCGCAACACTTCGAAATTACGCGTTCTCCAGGAACAAAGGACGTACCGACATAAAGCGTTCGCGGCTCGAGCCGTACGAGCTGTAGCGCCGTCTTGTTGAAAACCAATAGTTTTCCACGCCGTTATCGGTCAGAAACGGTATCAAAAAGTCCGTTATCGTCGCCCGATAACGCACTCCGTTGAGAGATCATGCCGGTTTTACGACTGATTGATAAGAAAAATGATAACTAGAATGAGATAATAAAAATTACACACGCCAACTTTGAAAAAAAAAAAAAGTCCTAACAGTATAAAATTAAATAATGTATTTATGTATAACTAAAAACTTAACTACTGCGCCTATCAATACTAACTCATATCAATGCAATACTATATAATCAATAATGGTAATCTATCTATATCTTCTGTATATTATATAAAAAAATTGTCCACGTTGTAATAACGAAAAAAAGAACGCAGAACGCGACAATATAATCCGCGGAACGAATATAATCCACTCATCGATGAGACATGGAGCCACGGAGGCGGCACTGTTGATAAAATTGTCCAACTAAAATCCATGATAATCTAACCACAGAATATACTAATCTCAGATCTAACTAAACTCAGAAACCATATTATAGAAAACAACATTTCTTGATAATAATTTTAGTTCAAATTTGAGTTGGTATGAAATAAATTTTGAGGTTAAATACATTATTCTCCTTCCTGAATTCGAGAAACTGGCATTCCGCGCTCCGTTGATGGTTATACGGCTGGTCCAGTATCGTCTTCGGAAAAGAACGCCTTTCCCTGACCCGAGCGCGCATTATGTATTCGTTAATCGTCTCGTCTCGGCCGGTCGCGAGACCGACGATTCTTTTGTCGCGCACACCTTGTCCGCCGGACGAAACCATATCACGGTGGTAATGTGGTGTGATGTCACTACCGATATTAAAAAAAATAAGTTCGTTAACCGATTTCGGTACGGTGGTTTTTATTAAATGATTGTACGATATTTATTTGGTGAAATATTGTGTATAATAATTACGACACGCACACGTATCTCTCCGACGGCCACGAACAATCTCAACGGCTCGACCGGTCGGTCGTTCGCCCGAGAGATATTTTTCGTTATCCTAATATTCATATTTATAATACCCCAATACGACTTGCGGGTAATCAGCAACGCTGCTTAATTACATTATCGCAATTTATCGTATTATTATAAATATGAATATTTCGCTGTCTATCGCGTCGACGTACCGGAGGCGACGACCTTATAATCGCGCGTAATATATTTACGGCGGTAAAGTATTTTCGTCAATGTTTCGCAGAAAGGGGTGGACAGTTGATAATATTCGGCTCGGTGGTGTAAACGATTCGTTTACTCATACACGAGCCGTGTCAACCATTTTTTTTTTTCTTTCCGATATTGTCTTCGGCCTGTGTGTATACACGTCTCAAATGTACACGAATGTTCACGTGCAACAGCTGAACGGAACACGGCGATCGCGGCAGACAGTATAATTTAAATGTGTAATGTATTGAAATGCAATAATAACAATAAATGGGAAAACGATAGGGAATCGATTTCGAATGGATCGTACTGCAATATCCTACGCGTCAGCGACGGCATTCCCCGACGCGACCGGTCGTCGTGTACGTATATTGTTATGTAGCGCTGCCACGGCTCCGCCGGGGCCAGCGAAGTTCAAGGCCGCCGACTCGCGCATAATATAATACACGACGCGCGTTATTATTCCATCCCGCAGCACACGCGACCGACGGCCGACGATAATATAAATAAATAACGCTATGACGCGTTTATTATTTATCGCTATTATTATTAATATTATTATTATTATTATTACGTTATTGGCGCGTTTTGTCCTCCGCCGCGGATTTTCGTGTTTCTCAAATACACACAACAAAAAAAAAAAACGACGAAAAACCATAATATTATAAAGGCAGAAGCGAAAAATTCTCGTTTTTCCGTAGGTACTGCTGCACGCACCGTAACACCCAAATCAACGGAACTCGACGGAACTATAATTCCCGTACGCGTAACACGGACCCAGTGGCGGATTCAAGGGGAGGCTCGAGGGGCCCGGGCCCCCCTTGGTTGTTATATTATATTCGTGGTTAATGATTGTAAGTCGTCGTTATAGTGGTCGTTGCGATAATGTTTACTGTAATCTTATCTGTAATTTATAGTTCATTGTTCATTGTTCAATAACTTATACTGTTATTTACTTGAAGGCCTTACATCAAATCCTAAATATTGCCCATATGGGAGCCGCGTACGAGAGTTGACTGTGTACGACCGTGGAGAGCAGTTGTCGTTTTTTCGATGAGGCTCCTCCTATGTTCGGCATCAACCTCGACAACGCCGCTGCAGTGCCGACTGCTTTCCCTCGAATCAGCTCTATGTGCTTCCTGAACGTGAGCGTTCGGCTCAGTTCTACTCCCAGGTATCTTATGTGTTCTTTCAGCTCTATCTGCGTTCCATCTATTCTGAAAGTTGGTCTAGTGTATCCTCGTTTCGTCGTTAGCATAATTGCAACGGTTTTTTCGGTACATAATTTTAAACCATTGTTATTTGTCCACTCCAAGATCTTCTGGAGGGTGGCGTTCATTGCATCTTCAAGAAGATTTATGTTCCGACCTGTCGCAACTACCGCCACGTCGTCAGCAAAGGCTACGAGTGATACACTAGATTTCCCTTGTATGTTTCCCGGAAGTTCCATCTCCAAAAGTCCGTCGTACATTATGTTCCATAATAGCGGTCCTAACACAGACCCTTGGGGAACACCGCTATTTATTGTCCGCTGCTCGTTCTTTCCATACATCAATGACCTATCATTGAGATAGCTTGATAGAATACGGACCAGATATTTAGGGACTTGCTTCCTCATAAGCGCTTCACCGATCTTGGTCCATGATGCCGTATTAAAGGCGTTTGTAACATCTAGTGACACTAAGGCGCAAAATTCCCTCTTCCGGAATGGACCTGTTCCTGCTCTGCTGACCGTTTCCATAACCTTGCTTATCGCGTCGATGGTCGACTTACCTCTGGTAAACCCGTACTGATTTGAGTTAAGCTGGTTCCTTCTGTCGATAAATGTTCTACCAACCTTTTCTTGATTAGTCGTTCTAATAACTTCCGGTTGTATTTACCAGACAGATAGGCCTATATGAAGATGGATTTTCGAGGGTTTATTCCCTTTGCGTAGCAAGACTAATTTTGATTTTTCCAAATACTTGGGAAGATCCCGATTCCAAACAACGTACTTGTAGAATTATACATTTTTGGGCCCCCCCCCTCAAAAAAAAAAAATCTTAGATCCGCCACTGCACGGACCCATACGGCGAGCCGGCGATACGCGTTCCGTTTCTGTTTTCCTATTTTTGTTACCCACTTCGTTATGTAAAATTCACATACTGTTCAATAATCGATAATGTACAAGGCCGGATTGGTCCATCGGGATACCGGGAAACTTCCCCGGGGTGGGCCGGTATCCTCGAGGGCTGCTATGGCCGCGAACAATTTTTAATTTCGCTATAATCGTTTGCCCCTACAGTGAGCCTGCACCACGTGCATTCCGTTTCTATTTTCCTGTTTTCGTTACCCACTTCGTTATGTTAAAAATCGTCGACTTTGGTGCTAACATCGATACTATAAACACGTCGTTTTGTGTCCTGTTATCTCAAAGCAAATAACAAAATATGATAAATATCGTGGACAAAAACTATATTCCATCGTATTCTCCACGAATACCTTATACCTTATAGAATGCATATGGCGGCCTCCTACAGCTGGGCTCATATTTCGATTAATATATACGCGTTCCACGTATTGTGTTCAGTGCATAGACCCCTATGTCGTCAGAATCGACCTCTGGGTGTCGATATATAGACCACTTTGGGAACCTCTGATTTACCGGTGTACAAAACAGCTGGAGCACTAGATGATTTTATACGTTTAGAAATTAATATTTAAAACGACGTAGCGCGAGCCAGAAGCGTATTATAGTATTGTCGTTTTTATTCCACAGCGCAGTATTATTATAATTTGTAATTTTTTTTTTTTTATGTATGTTTATCGCGTGACCGCGGTCGAAAAATAAAAAAAAAATGAAAATTATGCAAATAAATATTATCACGGTATCCCGCTACAGTCTGCATCGCGCAATATATACAGACGCGTTTATGATATCATACGTAATATATTATGCGACTGTAAAAAGCCGAGTTCGTTGAAACGTCGCGACGTATAGTAGTAATAGTATTATGCGTGTACAATGTGAAAAAAAAGGATTCGGCACCACAGTTATTTTCGTGAAAAAAAAATTCGTTTAATCCGGAAAAATCCACATTTTTTATAAAAACACTAGAGATAGACGAGTATAATACGCTCACTGCTTTATGATCCTTGTGAGATACGGAATTTTGAAAAAAACCCCCCGTTGAAATAATCGTTTTTATGAACCGCTTTTGAGTCTATATAATATTACGAGATGGGCTTGTACCGGTTTTCCGGGATTGATAAGAAATCTAACCTAACAATCGAAATTCGGGAGATTCACGAATGCCAACTTTGAAAAATAAAAATTGTTAGAACATAAAACTAAATAATGTATTTATTTATAAAATAATAAAAATAAATATATTAATATAATAAAATAAGTTAAGTATTGAGGACAAGTCGAAAAACACCTAAAGAAAGCACGCTGCATAGAAAATAACTCGTGACATTACATAATACCTAATTTATTCTCGAAGGACAGGGTGGTCATTTCGATGACATTTAATAACTGAAAATTATATTTTTAATTTTGTATAATTGGTATTATTTTATAAATTTCGATTTTTCGAAATTGTTATGTTATATGCCTTATAAATCCGGAAAACTGGTAGTATCCCTTATGAGATATGACGCACACGGTAGGGCTGACCGAATTTTTTTTTTGGGGGAATTTTGACTTTAGAAATCACGCGTATTTAATAGAATTTAAAAATTCCCCTTAAAGCATATAGGTACCGCACGCTGTTCGCGTGATGATGACACGCATCCGTTTTCTCCGTGTGTCAAAATACTTTTTAAATTACTTTGCTTTCACGCTCTTTTGTATATTTCTTCACCTCTTTCACATCAGAAAAACGCTTTCCTGTCATAACTTTTTTCATTTGCGAGAACCGCGTACAAAAGTCACGCGATGCCGAATTGTGCGAACAGCTGCCGGGAACGTGATAGACGTTATCCAATTCGCCTTTTTTCAATTCCAGGCACACTGCGATCTCACGCGAGTCTCCGATGAGTTTTTCACAGTCAGTCAGCAAGCGCACGCGTTTTTTTTTGCAGTGCGTCTGATTTCCAGCTTTTTGAACAAGACTCCCTGCAATGTCGTCTCTGCTTCTTGTCAACGTCATCGGTGCAGCGGTGTCGCCGAACTGCGCCGTTGTTCATTTCTCGACATTTTTTTTTTTTTATTCGCATCTCGTCGAAGGCTCAACTATAGGTCGACTATAGGTTCGATGTATAGGTTATTAAAAAAAAAAAAAAAAAACGTTATAACTCTTCTTCTGAAAAACAGAAAAGTCGATAAGAACTATCGATAAAACGATTGGAAAAGGAAAATAGACCAGGAAATTAAATAAATGAAAAAATATCAATAATAATACATTTCGGAATTTCTACATATGTTTATATGAACACTACTTTTAATCAATACCAATTAAACTTTAAATTTGTAGAAAAATGTATTTTTGGAAGTTTTTTTTTTTAATACAAGCACAAAGGATTTTATTTTAACTCGTATTTATAATAAAGAGATAAATATCATCTTTTGGTTTTAATTAACATTTCGCTTTAAATATTCGATAGAATTTTCGAATATTTTCGAACGTTTTATTTTAGTTTTTTTTTTTGAAACGTGTTCAGCATTTGAACGACTCGTTACCGATACGAAACGACGTCGTGAGCGGTATTCAATAGACGCTTTTTTTTTTTTTTAAGTAGCTCTTTAGGAGTAAATCCGTTTATGAAAGTATCCTTCCTTCCGCCCTCGCTCCCTTTCTAAAAAGTACTTGATAAAAACCCGTTTACAGGCGAATTCTGTACCCGTGTGGTTTCTCTCGCACACGTCGATCCGGCGAATTCGAATCTTATCCCGGACTTATCACGCTCCGCGCATTCACGCCCGCGCGTTCGTCGCATTTACATAATGCAGATCTTAATCATCAAACTTTGGTCTCCACAGGCCCGTATAGTTATATCATTCGTATACACACGTGTGCGTTATGTACGTTATTTTCTCGATGATCCCGCCGGGACCTTTGTAAGACGTCGTCCTTATAATATGCAAGAGATAACCGTCAAGTACGCCTACTCACTCACCTCTATGTATGTACTGCACACGTATATATGTATATTATATTGTTATTTCGAAATTTTCTGTTGCGTTTCGCGGTATTTATGCACTGCGCGCCGCGTAGTGATAATAAGGGGGAAAAAAACGTAGAGAAAATCTTAAAAACTAATCTTACAAAAAAAAAAAAATATTAAAAAAAAAAAAAAATGTCGCTGTCCCCCTGCAATCTTGTCTCGTATATCGCAATGACTGGCGTATTATCGTTTCTGTCATACTCGTATGTACATATCGCGTTATTCCGAATATAATTTGTGACAGGCGTGTCAGAATTTTGTCTTAAAAATTTACACATTTTTTTTTTTTTAGAGAAAAACGGATTTTCAACAACGAATTATTTTATTTTTTTTTAGATTATATGCGTGCGAACGCGCGCGTGATGGCGGGGGGTCGTTGCAGATTTTGTTCGTTTTCATTAAGACGTATTTGTCGAGCTTAAAAAGCGTCTCTCGAGTTTGACAAAAAAAAAAAGTAAAATTCGCGCGGCGTGTTGATATCCCTGCAGTTGTCGTAATATATTATTATAGCGCGAACGAAAACATTGGAAACGCGAAAAACCGCGAGACGACGAGATTTTTTTCTGTGCACATTGCCAGTGATCTACAACAGCGCAATGCTCGGGCGGAGATTCGATTAGGAGGCGGGAAGAGTTTGAAATCGTTCTTCTCACAAAAAAATCCTCACTGCCGCGCCACCCTCCAATTACAGTATTGCCATAAAAAAAAAACACTAAACGTTCAGAACACGTACAACTTTTAATAATTTAATTGTTTTGTTTGTCGATAATATTGTCATACAGGTTTCGTGTATTTGATCGTATATAGCACTATAATGTTAATATTGAAAACGTATCGATATATATATATATATATATATAGCGTTTTAAACAGTATTTACGTCTTTTTCTCTATACAATATTATATATATATAGACGCGCATAACCGGAAAAAATGTTCTTACCCGAGAACCATTCGGCAGAAATACGGCTACTTGCTGTAGATATTCATAAGCGAGTTTCTTATTATTATTATTATTATTTTTTTTTTGATTGTGTCATAATTTATTTCGTTTTCGTCAGCAGTCCATCCTAGTGTAAAAACACTGTACTCTGCCGGGGCTCCATTTCCGATTGAATATCGGAATATTTCGATAAATATTCGTCAAATTTCTTAGAGTCAATTAAAATTCACGAATCGCTCGAATATACATAAAAAATTGTACGATGAAAA